>OV702296.1:441344828-443844828 GCA_916181665.1 Avena sativa | reverse complement strand
CTTTCCGACATGTCGACTATTTCATAGACGTTAAACATCCATGTCTTATTTCTTTATAGATCCAAACACGACCGATAGGCTTCACGCCTTTCCGGAGGGTCTTCCAAGTTCAGAAACTTGATTTCTCGTGTATGGATAGTATCACGGATTCTATGACTTCTAGTCATTTTATGGAGTCAGGGCCCATCATCGCTTCTCTGCATGTAGTAGGTTCATCATTGTCAAAAAAATAACGACTTGCTTATCAAATCACACTATTTGATTCTTACCGACCCACACGGTTCAATAGGAACTCCATGGCGCCCCGCAAAAACCACTACTAGAAAATCGCGTTGTTTTTGTGCATTGCATCATCATGACCGCATGCTCATGTCATCATGCCACCTTGCATTTGAGCATCGTCATCACCATGCATCTGTTTGTCTGAAACTATTATCGAAAACCTATTTTGTTTTTCTAATTAAGCCCCGTCTTTATTCAAATACAAAACCCGGGTCTCTGGATTATTTTGTTTCGTCTACCAACGGATTTCAAAAGCCCGGTTTTAAATACTAAAATATTTACTTTATTTTTAAGGGGCAGCCGTACCAGGCCGATCCGACCCAGTCGGCCACCCCTAGTACAAAAACCAGAGCTACCCCAAATCTTTTCCTACCTAATCTTAATCTACCCATCCCCAGCCACCTCACCCTAGCCAATCACCGGTCGCCACCTCAACCTGGCCCAATCCTCCCTCCAACCCCTGTGCGCCACCTCAGCCGCTGGACACGCCAACTTCCACTCCACCTGCCGCCAGCCGCCAGCCTGGACCCACCCACCGACAGCTTTCCCGCCCGCGCGCGCGCCCCCACGCCACCCGCACGCGGACAACCGTCCCGTCCACCCCACCTGCCTTCCTCGATCCCCACGCCCCGTGGGCCCACCAACCCCACGTGCCGCTCGCTCCCTCTCTCTCCCTGCTCTTCCTCTCTCCCGCTGCATCCCGCCGCGCGCCTCCCTTCCTCCCTCGCTCCGGCGCCCGCCGCCGCAAGCGCCAAGCGTCGCCTCCCCGCCTGCCTCCGCGACTTCGCCGACCACCCCGCCCCTCGCGTCCTCCTCCCTCGCCGGTCGCCCCGCCGACCTCGCCGCGTTCCCCGCCCCGCTCCCCCGTCTCCTCCCTCGCCGACGACCCCGTCGGGCTCCACCCTCGCCACCGTCGTCCCTCTCCTCCACGTCGGCCAGAGCTCCGCCGCTTCTCCTCCCCCACACCGGCCTCCTCCCGCCGCTCGGGCTCGCCTTGGCCGCCGCCACGCCGCCGAGCTCTGCGAGCGCCCGTCGCCGCTGCTGCGTGGTCCCGGCCCACGCGCCCTTCCCCTTCTCTGTATCGGCCCGGCCGTCCTCGTCCCCGCCTCTGGCCAGGCCGTCATTGCACGCCGTCCTCAGCCTCGCCGGTGAGCTTGCTCCCCGGCCACCCGACGCCTCTCCACCGCCACGCTCTTCCCCGCCGCCAGGCCCTGCTCCCTCCTCTGCAGGCGCCGCCGCCGCTCGAGCAGGGCACCGAGCAGGCCATCTCGCGTCCGGTCGCCCGTCTGCGCGACCTCGCCTCTAGCCGCCGTCCTCTGTCCGTGCGTCTGTCTCCTGGAGTTGCACGCCAGGCCAAGTAGGGCTGCGGTGTTTTTGCCTTTCGCTGTCTTGGTGCGTGCTGGCTCTGTTTGGCTGCGCGAGCCGATACAACGTGAGGATGTGAGGTTGGAAGCCCGATCCTCTAGATCTTCTCGAAGCCAGATCCAAGTACAAGACCGACCCGTAACAAGTTCTTCGATCCCGTCGCCAAGACCTCCTCACGGACAAGACCAACCCGATGCCAGCCACAGATGATCGAGATGGCACACCAAGGTCTTCATATGAACAACAAGAACTTCTACTGGAGTCCGAACCCCGAAGATTTCCGAAGCACATGGGACGACATGATATTCTTCACGGGACTTTGAGTTCGCCATCACGAACAACAAGGCCGTCGACCTGGAGCCTGGAATCGACAAGTTCTTCTTCCCAAATCCGATGAGCCGCCGACGCCGAACCAAGTTCTTCTTCCTAGAACGCCATGACCTTCTTCATAGATCCGATAACCGAGAACCTGAAGACCGGTCCCCGTCGAACCTTGGACCCGGACCCCCCTAATGTGTGACCCTGACCCCTTCTCCTATTTTATAATATATGATGCCAACTTGCTGCATTAAATCATTCTTGATCGCATACATATTTTGTGGGTCCGGGTTGTATAGTCGATTCACCTCATAATTAAATATGGAGTCCATATGCGGGATATCGTTGTCTTATTCCGGACTCCATCTAAATTGGTGTAGCGAACCGATGCCATGTTTCACCCTGTTAATACAACATTTAAATTGTGGGGGTCTAAATAACTTGAACCACCTAATTAATTGTCGGGACCCTGGTTCCGCTTAATACTGCCTAATTGCACCGCATCTGCATCATATCATAATCATGCCGGATCTTCTGCCATAGTATTAAATATTGCATCCGGTGTTTCTTCTAGTGTTTGCTTCTTCGCGGATTAGGCCGATGAGTTGATGCGAGTATCGGCAAGTTATCCGGATATGAACCGTCGGCAGTGTTTCCCAGGCGAGCATCTCTTCTCCTTCTACCTATTTTGCATTTATAGTCTTTATTTCCTCCTGTTGATCTATTGCTATTCGTGTCGTGATGCTTTAGTTTCCATACCCCAGTTATATCTCGTGCAACCTCTATATTGCCTTGGACACTTCCTATTACCTGTGTTTGGTAGATAGCTGGCCTTGCGAGTCGTAGTTGCTTGCTCAGGTGCGATCTCGTGTTGTCGTGTACCCCAGTTGTGGGAATGCTGGCAGATGCTTATGGTGGAGATGTTTATGGTGGATATGATCATGACTTTAAATACAACTATTAAAAATGCTAGCTATAACTAATGCAGAGGCATCGGTGGGAAATAGATGTTATTTGGTTCTTCCACGCTCACTTGTGTCCCGTAGGACCTCGAGTACTTGATACCTGTTCCTTGATTTTTCGCACTATCCACATCCGGGAGGCCTTATGGACCCCCCTGAGCCAGAGCTTGATTCATTTCTATTTCTTGGGGCCACAAAGTAGTTTGGGGCTTTATTACTATCATGTACTTATGCCATGCTTTACTGCTTTATTTAAGATTGTGCGTGTAGCACCTGTACTGTTTAGGATCGTGACACGTTTTCACTGTATCGACAAGCCCAGTCACACTTTCGGGTTCCCAGTCGTTTATAGCCGTCCACACAAACCCTGGGTCCGTTCCGGAGCCGGCCAACTTCGTTGCGGGTAGCTTAGTGGGGTGGCCCCCTGAAATATTTCTGAATCCTGTGATCACTTTGTCGTGAATGCCTCGTTGGGTTTTGAGTTGGTTTTTCCGAGGTTGATCGAGTGTGTGTTGCTATTTGTGCACCCCTGCAGGGTAAAACTTTCTGAAAGCCGTGTCCGCGGTTATGGACGACTTGGAGCACAGTATCTCGATCATAGACAAGCATAACTAAAGTAGTGCTATAAATTTTACTTAATATGTGACTAGTAAGAAGCTCATAATTAAAACGGAATGGATATTAAAAATGCCAATAACTGGTGGATCTTGGTTGTATCGTGTTCTGATATACCTGCCTAGTAAGTATTGCAACTCCAATGGAATGTGATAAAAGTGTCAACAACTGCTAGGTTTTGGGGATTCCTCGGGACAATTTTATCTGACTAGTAAATGTTCCAACTACAATGGAATGGTGATTAAAACTGCCCACTTCTTATGCTATCAGGATGACTCATGCTATCTATATCTGATTAGTAATTGCTGCAACTATAACGGAATGAGTAAAATTGCCAACTGTGTGAGTTCCTTGGTCTGACTTCCTCGTTTGGTCTCGAGGGGGAAATACCAGGATGGGTTTGTTTGGTGTTAGCTTCAGGTTGGATCCGAATAGGTATTTCTTATCCCTCTCTGATAAACGCCAGTTGTATCGAGTCTCTATAGGTTGTTTAGTGCCGCTACGCTGCCGCTTCAGCCCACCATACCTATGTAGGTGAGAGCCGCCGAATTCTAGCCTCGCCATGTACTGGCCTCAGTACTGACGCTCCTCTTTTTCCTTTGCCTTTGTCGGCACCCCTTTTGTTTTAGCAGGTTTGAGATCGCTGTCATTAGCAGGGTTACCCTTCCGGCTTGGCCTGGGCAGGGTTATGGACACCATTGGTTATTCTTCAGGGCTCTTAGCTCCATTTGCATCTTGTCCTTAGTCGGATGCTCTATCGTTTTCAAGGTGATTTGGATCTTTGTATTGTATATCTGTATTCTTGACTCATGGAGTCGTTGATGTATATAAATCTGTATGTGGGTCCCATCGAGGACTGATGTGTAATGGTATTACTTCGTTTTCCACCCGCACGAAAGTGCCTGGTGGGCGTCCTTGAATCGTTTCTATGCGGGTTTGGCGGGAAGCGCTAAAACTTGCATAGGGCTGATTTGAGGGTGTTACAAACTCTAATCTCTGAGATCACACCCTTTGTAATCACGGGAGCCATGAGCATTGTGGCCGCCACCGGGACACTTTCCGGCGCTGCGCTACTTAGCACATATAGCTAAGGTTCAACAACCTTATCAAAGTTCTATTGTCCTCCCACTTAACTTTTCACGAAAAATTCCTTCTCAAGAAACTTGACGTTCCAAGTAACAAACTCTTTTGTCCTCGGTGTTATGGAGAAATTCCCAACAAATTCTTTGGTATAACCTACAAAGATGTGCTTATCCTACTTTGGTTGTAAACATTTTACTTATGCTTAGCATACCAAAATTTAAGAAAAGACAATTCGGATTTTATCCCAAACCATAACTTATATGGTGTCATTTCAACAGATCACGATGGTGCTCTTTTCAGTGTAAAAGCGGTAGTCTCTAAAGCTTCAATCCTTGAAACATAATGGCAGTTTTATAAATGACACCTTTGATCTTACCATGTCAAACATGGTTTGATTTCATCTCTCGAATATACCATACTCCTATGGTTTATCAGGAAACACAAATCATGGAACAATTCCTCAAATCTTAGGTGTTTTTGCTAAACATGTAACTCAAATATCTTCCTTTATGATTGAATCATAAACTGTTTATGTTCTTGTTACAATGATTTTTCACTTCATCTTGAAAATCTTTGAACAATTTTCAAATGTTTCATACTTCTTCCTTATTAAGTAAATATATAGATATATTCACTCAAATTTATGGAGAAAGCATATGAAGCAAAAAGATCCATCACATATGGCTACACATAATGGACTATGCGCATCAGCATGCACAATTTCTAATAAGCTAGTCATCTGTTCCTCTTTGGCCTATGAACGGAGTTTCAATTATCTCGAGAAAACTTTCACAAGCGTCAATTGATCAAAATCAAAGACTCCAAAATTCCATCAACATGGAGTTTCTTCATGTTTTCTTTCCAATATAATTTAAATAGCGATGTCACTTCATAAGTGATCTTTCAATCATTTGTCTTGCGACATTTTAGCAATAGTGTTTATGGATGTGATTTCTCCCACTAGACTTGTAAAAGTTCATCCATCCTTTATGGAATACGATGATTATTTGAACAACCATTGTTCTCATAATACCGGAACAAAATAACAATTATTAAAACAAATCTTGAAGGCTAGGTTTGACGACAAAAAAACACAATAACACTTTATTTGTTTTCGATGAACATCATCACTTATTCTCTTGCTAGTTACTTACGCCATTGTAGTTCATGAATTGCGTTGTCCTGTATGACACTTCATACCAACCAATTCGGGTATCCAATACCTCAGAACCACATTGTTTAACAAGCAAGGAATACAGCCATAAGATGTATATCTTCTATATACCTAAGTTGGACATCTCCAACCTTTTCTTTTCTGCCAAATATTTTATAGATTCTCTTTCAACAATTCCTTTTCTTTTAAAAGAATCTATCAACATCAATAGTGGTGTCATTCACATGACACATAGTACAAAGTGTGTATAGTCAAATACTAATACCTTTGGACTTGCACTTTGAAGTGGATCACCATCATCAAATGTTTGACATTCTTTCAAAAATCCATTATTTAGTAATCTTTTAGTGTAGTAAACATTTTACTTACATCTTCTATTCATCCTTATCATGACAACTTTCATGATCAAGCTACTATAGCTTATAAGGAAGAATCACGAGTATAATGTTAGTTCCCAAAAACCTTTTGGGGAGATTTGGATGCCTAGCATCTCCATCCTTCACAAATTCTCATACAATATGAGAACATATATTTTGCTAAATTATACTCTATCATAATGCAACCAAAAACATTGTTTCAGATATCACAATATCTTTCACACATGATGGTTTCTGAAACAATTTTCAGATCCTATATAATCTTGATATTAAAACAACTTTTGAATATCAATAATCATGGAGGCAAACATGATACTTTAGATACTAACATTGGAATTCTTACTCTTCATTTAATACTACTTGTTAAACTTTATGGAGTAAATAGAGTTTGCTGAAAGTTTGCAATAGGACTTCTAAACTTTAAATTGACATTCAAAACAATACGATACCAGCTCGTAAAGTAAATATCCAGAATTCTATAGTTCTATTATCTCAATTAAAAATAAGCATAAGGTAGTGAATAGACGCCAATGACTACAACAAATTATGCAAATTCACTTCAATTTAGTTTATGACAAATTGAGTTCGACTAATCCAAATTAGAAATGAACTCCCACTCAAAAACGACATCCCTCGTGCCCTTTTGGTGATTACATGAACCAAATCCACTACACCAAGTCCGATCATCACGTGAGTTGATGTAGCTTCAAAGGCGAGCATCTATATGGGCATCATATCAACTATATGACTCATGCTTAACCTTTCGGTCCGTGTTCCGAGGCCATGTCTGTATATGCTGGGCTCACCAAGTAAGAACCTTAGTACTCGCATGTGTAAAACTGTCTTACACCCGTTTGTATGAAAGCGTAGAGTCGAGTACACCCGATCATCATGTGATGTCTCGAAACACGATCCACAAAACGGTGCATACTTAAGGAAGAATACATTTTTATCTTGATATCTAAATGAGGGATCATCTTATAATGCTACAGAAAGCGCCAAACTAGCAGTATAAGATGTTAACATCTAATGTGTAAAGTGAGATGATATGGTCCATGCATTTGATCTCTATCATTTGCATCGTGGTATGATCTCTACCATTCCTTTGTGTGTAAGGCCAAGGTCTATGGAACTTACACGTTGAGTGTGTTGTAAGAGTATCTATGATACATCTACTTACAACAATACCATATCAAGACACTAGCCCAGCAACGATCTAAACTAGATGCCTCTAATTTATCAATTGCAAGTTTTACGTGGCTTAGGGCTTTCGGAGATAGAACCGTTGTTACCTACGAATATGAACCACAACGAGGATAACCAAGTTATTAGCAACTCGTTGTAAACCAGATATTGACTATAGTAGGAGAGACAGACACCCGCCAGCCACTTATGCAAAACAAGTTGCATGTCAGTCGTGGAACCGGTCTCATGTACGATGACATGTAAGGTTGGTCCGGGCCGCTTCATCCCACTATGCCACCAATATCCAAAATACATGAAAGATGCAATAACATGATCATCATCACCCACATATAAACATATGTGTACTACCCGTGCAAAGCACCTACACATAGATCAGGCTCTGATACCACTGTTGGGTCCGCAGCATAGAAAACAAAAAAAATCCTACGATGAGAACTATACTCCAAGATCTATCTACTAGGTATAGAGCAACGGGTGGACATACATCCAACGAGAACTTATCCTCGAAGACAACGAGTTTTGTTAATGAGTAGGAACTCGTGGTTGATGTAGTCGTACGCTTGCCGATCTCAAGATCGTGAGGAAGTCCGAGCGCCGCAACTCAGCAGCGCATCCGCACTCGCACACATGTTCAAGCCACCGGACAACCTCCACCTCCTCGCTCCAGCGATCCAGCGGAAGCCGCAACTCCTTCCACACGAAATGCCACCGGGAACATGTATCTCGCTAATCTGAGACCATGGGGGAATAATTCTAGAGGGGGGAGAGATCCTTCACAAGGAGGTGTGAGGAAGAAGGAGGAAGAGGGGGGCCTTTTATAGGAGGAGGGGGGGTGCCCCTCCTCTCCATGGCCGGCGCATGGGAGTGACTACTCACCTCCCCCATTCATGTGGTGATAACCCCTCCACATTAAAATGCCTCTTCACATTCCTCTTTAAAGTCCCTACTTTAAATGCATTAAAATTCTCCAAGTTTAATGCTCTCTCATTTAATAAAACTCTTTTATTAAATTTATTCAGAATTTTGTTAATTACTTTAATTAACAAACATTCACATATAACCCCTTGCAATATTTCAATATCACATGCAGAACCACTTTCTGCAATTTCACCCGAAACAATTTTCCGTTTCTATCGAAACAATTCCCGCGCTTTGCAATTCTTTCGTCTGAAACATATGTGCTCCAAAATGGTGTCCGGTAAACTCTTAAGTGTGTCACCCTACGGTTCGCGAATAATGCAGACATGATTGAGACTCCTCTCAGATCAATAATCAGAATCGGGACCTGGAGGTCCATACCGACTCCTGCATATTCAACGATGACTTCTGTGATCGTGAGAACCTTTAACGCTTGTAATTTAATCCATTTGTATCTCGATATAATACATGTCTGAGATTCGATCATCGGTATCCAAATACCTAGTTTGATCTCGTTACCGATATGCACTCTTTTCTCGTTCCCGTGATATAACATTCTAGTGATCACATCACTTGCTTGCAAGCTACCTTAATGTGATATCACCGAGAGGGCTCAGAGTATATCTATCCGTCATTGGGATTGACAAATTCCACTCTTGATCCATGAGCCTCAACATAACACCTTCGTAGCACTAAACCCATCTTTATAGTCACTCATTTACGGTGTGACGTTTGATGTTACCAAGATACTCTTCTGGTGTTAGCAATTAACATGATCTCATGGTCTAAGGATAAAGTTTACTTCGTATAATGTTATAGAAATGTAAACATAATGACTTGATCGTAATGCTATACTTCGGATGAATGTTTATCACATCATTTCACAAATGTTGTGACCTTGTTATTAACAGCATCCAATGTCCATGATCAGGAAACCTTGATCATCTTGTTAATCAACAAGCTAGTCTATAAGAGAGGCATAACTAGGAACCCTTTTTGTTTATTAAACACACATGTATTGACGTTTCCGATCAATACAATTATAGCATGCAAAATAAACTTTTATCATAAATATGGAATAAGATAATAACCACTTTATTATTGCCTCTTGGGCATATTCCCTTCAGCTCCATGGGCATCAAGGCGACCTGGGACTGAAAGAGAGAGTCCAAAGTGGCGTTGACCTTGAACTGCCCGCAACACCTAGGAGAGGGTTTGGTGGCACCGCTGCAACTGCCGACGAGTAGCCCAGGACCTTAGCCCAACTCTGAGGCGAGGATGGACGGTGAGGCTGATTAGAAGGAGATCAGCCCTGCTGGCAGGGAGCACGAGCAACCGGAGAACGAGAGGGAGTGACCGCCTCATCTCCAACATCGGCAGGAAAACGAGCACGACAGTAACGCTCCCGATGACCGGGACGTCGACAACGGATACATCTGAAGGGCTCACGGCAAGTGTTGACCTGGTGGCCACGCTCGAGGCACCGGAAGCATCTCCCGCGAGCCCAACGCTTGAAGGAGATACTACGCTCGAGACCTTCCTTCTGAAGCAAAGATGAAGGCTCGCGGCTAGGGCGGCCACCCTGACCCACCTACACCCAGCATTCCGCTTCACCATCAGCGAAAGCTGCAGAGCAGGCTATCTCCACCACATTGCCCTTGCCTTCGTCGTCAATAGTAACAATGCAGAACCTTGCAGTTGGCGGCGTCTGAGGGGCTAGTTCTTTGTCATCACTGTCCTCGTCATCCTCAACTGCAGAAGCCCACAAAGAGGACCACATCGTGATAGGGGGCCATGGCGGAGTCGAAGCCGAAACAGCCGGCAGCGCCTGAGGGACCAACTCCTCATTGCCATCCTCATCGCCGACATCAGCATCGGAGCCGGAGACCCAAGCAGGCATGCCAAAGAGGGGCGCATGTGGAGGCGGCAAGGATAGGCTGGCAGAAACAAATATCAATTGATTCAAAAGAACTAATGCAAACGTTCTGATTTCCTGAAAAAGGACACCCATCTAATAAGACAGATCGCTGCGAGTCAGACTCAGAGATCACGGATGAAGATTCAACACCATACTTTGATCTCATGTTTGTGTGCTCCTAGCACCTCTGGAAACATGGGAACAATGCAATCCTCTCCGATCAGGGTCACACGCCCTTCCTCACCTGCCTTAGCTTTTGCCTCGTTTCATAAAATATGTGGCAGCCTCGACCTGTAACCAATCCTTTGGGTTGCCTATGCTTGACGTAGCATGTTCTGCCAACCTTTGAAATTTCAAAAAATGTTTCGGAATTATACCGTTCAAAACTCATCAAAGTTATGCAAGAATTACCAAAAATTTAATATTATTTTGAATTTTTTGAATATATAGCCCAATTTGTTTCGCAGAAAATCTTTTAGAACTCACCAAAATTTTGTTGTAAGTTTATTCCAACTTTTTTTTTGCGAAAATTCCACTGATTTATCAATAATCATCATGAGATACTAAAAATTATAATTAGATCCTTGACTCACCTAGCGACGACTACAGACACTAATGCGAGCGGAAGACGTGCCGTTGTTCTCGCCCTCCATCACCGGAGCCAACAAAACTTATCATAATAGAGCTTGTTAAAATAGACATATATAAATTCAACGTGCTAACGTTTCAAAGGACCAACACATTAGAGCATCAACTCTCGCCAATGAGTACAGTTGCAGATCGGAGGACAATGACATGAAACCACACAGACGAACACAAAAAACGACCGGGTCCCACGAGATCCGTTGGATACACGACTCTACGCATCCGTCGACGGACGCATCACTAGAGCGAGGATATGACGGAACAACCTGTTTCTGTTTCCTTATTAGTTGACAATTATTAAGCAAACTTTAAGAGAAGCAATTAAGAAAAAAATCGACAGCAGCAATTAAGCAAAGTTAACCACGTCCACGTCGAACTACTTCATGTCGGTTTGGAAGCCCACAGCTACGAGATGAGAACGGATCTGCCCCGTCCACCCGTCAAGTCGGTTCAATCAAGGGCCACGATCCACCCACGCAACCGCCGCAGCTCCTCCTCCCTCTCACCCATATAATCAACCGTACGAACCAGGCCAGGCCACCTCCTCTCCAAATCAGATCGCGAAATCTCGTCGAGCCGAAACCAAACCGATCCGTCCCCCCACCTCGATACCCAACCAAAAACCCTAGCGCAGCGGCGGCCATGGCGATGGAGACGGAATCCTCCGCCGCGACGACGCGCCTCCTCCTCGGCCCTCCCGTCATCCGCGGCGCGCGCCCGTCGGCCGACGCCTCCGCCGCCGCCGCCGCCCCGGCGTCGCACCCCTTCCTCGACCTCCTCGACGCGTCCTTCAACGCGCCCTCCGCCGCCGAGATCAAGGCTGCGCTCAAGCCGCGGAGGGCGCTCACGGAGAACTGCTCCGCCACGTACTCGGGCTCCGGCAACCCCTGCCTCGACTTCTTCTTCCAGGTCGTCCCCGACACGCCCGCCGAGCGCGTGCGCGAGCTCCTCAGGGCGGCGTGGGCCCACGAGCCGCTCATGGCGCTGAAGCTCGCCTGCAACCTCCGCGGGGTGCGCGGCACCGGCAAGTCCGACAAGGAGGGCTTCTACGCCGCCGCGCTCTGGATGCACGCCGAGCACCCCAAGACGCTCGCCTGCAACGTCGCCGCGCTCGCCGAGTTCGGCTACCTCAAGGACTTCCCCGAGCTGCTCTTCCGCCTCATCCACGGCCCCGACGTGCGCAAGGCCGCCAAGGAGACCGCCGCGGCGGAGAAGACGCGCAGGAAGGAGAAGGACTTCGGCAAGCAGAGGGAGGGCCTCCGCGCCAGGCTGGCTGGCAGGAAGCGCGCCCGCGAGGTGGCTGTTTCTGCGCCCAAGGCCACCTTCGGCGACTACCTCTCCGCCGCGCTCTCCAAGACCAAGAGCGGCAAGCCTGTCTCGATGGAGGTCGAGACCACCGTCCCGGTCCAGGAGCCGGAGGCGATGGAGGTGGATCAGCAGCAGAAGAAGAAGAGCAAGCGCGTCATGTCGAAGAAGACCTGCAAGGTGGCCAAGCTCGCCGTGCAGTCGCTCGAGACGTACTACGGCGACCGCGCCTACCGCTTCCTGTTCGACGCCGTCTCGGAGTTCTTCGCCGACCTCCTCGCCGCTGACATGGAGCAGATGGGGAAGAAGAGGAAGAAGATCGGGCTGGCCGCCAAGTGGTGCCCCACGCCGGGCTCGTCCTTCGACCGCACCACGCTGCTCTGCGAGGCCATCGGCCGCCGCCTCTTCCCGCGCGACTCGGACCCCGAGTACGCCCAGCTCACGGAGGAGCAGTACACGTACCGCGTCCTCCACCGTCTCCGCCGCGAGGTGCTCGTGCCCATGCGCAAGGTCCTGGAGCTCCCGGAGGTGTACATGAGCGCCGGCAAGTGGGACGAGCTCCCCTACGCGCGCGTCGCCTCCGTGGCCATGAGGCGCTACAAGTCCCTGTTCAAGAAGCACGACGAGGCGCGCTTCGACAAGTACCTGGAGGACGTCGAGGCCGGCAAGGCCAAGATCGCGGCGGGCGCGCTCCTTCCGCACGAGATCGCCGCGCCCGCCTACCTCGGCGAGGACGACGAGGTCTCGGAGCTGCAGTGGCGCCGCATGGTGGACGACCTCCGCGCCAATGGGTCGTTGCGCAACTGCATCTCCGTGTGCGACGTGTCCGGGAGCATGGGGGGCACCCCGATGGAGGTGTGCATCGCGCTGGGCGTGCTCACCTCGGAGCTCAGCGAGGAGCCGTGGGCGGGCAAGGTGATCACCTTCCACAGCCGGCCCTCCATCCACGTGATCAAGGGCAGGACCCTCCGCGAGAAGTTCAAGTTCGTGAAGCGCCTCGAGTGGCACGGGAGCACCAACTTCCAGGGGGTGTTCGACCAGATCCTCCGCACCGCCACAGAGTCCCAGCTGCCCCCGGAGAAGATGATCAGGACCGTGTTCGTGTACAGCGACATGGAGTTCGACGAGGCCTCCGGGAGGGGCTACTACCACGGCCAGGCCTACGGGTCCGGCTCCTGGGACACCGACTACAACGTGATCTGCCGCAAGTTCAGGGACGCTGGCTACGGCGACGCGATACCTCAGGTCGTCTTCTGGAACCTGCGCGACTCCAAGTCGACGCCGGTGACGTCGACCCAGCCGGGCTGCGCCATGGTGAGCGGCTTCTCCAAGAACTTCCTCAAGATCTTCCTGCAGAACGACGGCGTGGTGAGCCCAGAGGCCATCATGAAGGAGGCCATTGCCGGCGACGAGTACCAGAAGCTGGCCGTCTTCGATTAGATCCATTTAGTCTGTTGTCAGTTGCTGTCATGGTGTTGCCTGTTTTCTGAATTCTGAACAGCAAGCTTTGCTGTGTTTTATTTCAGTACCTTTCTGAACTCGAACCAAAATTGTGCTCATAATATTGTCTAGCTTGATCAGTTTCTCTGCTTCTAGACGCTCTGATACTGAATATACTGAGAACGATCATCATCCCTGAGTATCTTATTTAGTTGTGCTCTATTAGATCTCTATCCTGGCAATTCGCAGCAGCTTGAAAAGTGTTCCTTGTTAGCTTGTTTTCTGAATTCAGAACAGCCAATCTTGCTGTGTTTGACCTGGAACCAAAATCAACATTGTCTTTTTGTGTGAATCTTACCAAGCTAGCTAGCATATCCAATGTACTGAGCAGAGTTGACGCATCATTATATGAATGAATTTCTAGTTTGTTCTTCTGTCCGTATGGTATAAATCTTGTGTGCAAACTGCACTACTAGTGCAGGCTTTAGATAGTTCTGTGCACTGGGTTAAGATTGTTGGTACTTCCTGCTTTGAATTAATGAACAATGGGCACGCAATGGAGGAAAATGATCTGAAACTATACCTGCTGAAAAATAAAACGTATCCCTTTCTTGCTCTGTTCGAGCCAGTTTCATCTACGTCTGACAGGTTGACAATGTAATGCTACACACATACTGAGGCTAGATGGGCAGCAAAGAAAGATTGACACATACAGAGAAAACGTAACACTGAAAACTTGTAGCAGCATCCCAACTTAGGTTCAGAAAAAAACAAAACGATAGCAGCATTGCTGCAACAGTTAAATACAAACTTAGGTTCAAATGACCGTTGCGATCAACTGTTCTCAAGTCCCACCGTAGAGCACCAATCCATTGGGCAGAACTTGACTGTACAGCTTCAGTGTTTGTTGAAGGCAGCCAGGACTTGCTGTCTGCTCTTCATCTTGGATGCAGTCTTATGCTGGTTTATCAGCATCCTAGAGACCCTGATCGCCAAGCGGCATGATCACGCTTCTCTCGTCCAATATCCTAGAGATGAAAATGAGCATTGGTTCATGGCCGACAACAACAGTGTCTCACGAGGCAGTAGTTCAAAAAATAATGTGTATCAGGAGGAACACAATGTGGGACAGGTATGTAGCATGACCATGAAACAAGCATTCCTTGAAACGGTTTCCAGCAGAGGTAAAATGATGGAGATAGTTGAACAGAAGAACATCCCCTTAGTTGACAGGAGTAGTAGCAGTTTTGGCTAGCCCAGTGTCCATACTTTACCAGACACAATGGATTTTTAACGAAATATTAGATTCTTTAGAGGATATTTAGGCCAAGGACTGTAACCTAGTGTTATCAGAAGGGTGGCTGTGAGAGAACAGGGGCCACAACAATCTTGGAGCAGGCAGCAGCAACGTTTCAGAGAATCACAGGTATCCGTCTGAAAAGAAAGAAGCTAAACAACTGGTGCCTTGTATATTGCACTTTGATTTTGTGCTGACAGTTCTACTGAACTACTAACCATCTAACTGAACAAATCATTTTGTGCACTCTTTTCTTTTGGAGATGTTAACTAAATAAATTGATGATTTCACTGGAAGAAATGCAAATTGTAAACTTACCAGGACCGGAATAAGCCACCGAACCCAGCCTCCGAAAGAACCAGGTGCTGAGTTCGACCGCTGGGTTGGTGGCGAGGCGTGGGTGTCAGAGCACCAGGCGATCAGGAACAAGTTGGAGGCCGAGGGCTTCGTCGTCGTGCTGAAGGTGATGTTCGGTCCCAGTGGTGGCAAGCGCAGGCCGGCCGGCGTGGCGCTGGTCAGCGGGTACTCGAATAACCTGGTGCGGCTGTTCCTGGAGGCGGACAGCGTGCTGGCCGACGCCGTCCGTCTCCGGCCCCGAGTACTACGACCTCCAGGTGCTCGACTGAGTTTGCTTTTTTCCTTCAGGTAATCAGGTCTAGTTTCCTAGCTAAATGAATCTGAAGCAGTTAATCGAATGCTTCTGTTCTGAAATCTGAAAGTGATGATCTTCATTGTTCCGTAATCCTGACTCAAGTGCAGACCAGCGGGTGCTTGGTGGATCATGGATGTGTTTTGCTCGCCTATCTTTGCTGAATGGATGCACAAGTGTTTGCATTGTTCATTGCATGGTTATTCTTTGAGCTCGACTGCATGATTACTCTTCTCGATTTGGTTCTGAAGAATAATAACTTTTTGATGGTAATTCTTCAGTCTGAATGCCCGCCCAGGGATGCAGCGGTGTGATGCAAGTGCATGGTTTTGTGCCTTCAACTTCAAACTGTACTGCCACTAAGTATTTACACTGATTTAGTATGTCCAGAATTGTCACTTTTTGGTCTTGAGGTTATTTCTCAACTTCTTCTTCTTCAGTTATATGCGTTTAGCAGGAGAATCGTACGTGGATCGGCCGATCAATACAGTACTTTGTCTTCAGTTCTGGTATAACTTTGAAATTTACCAAGGGGAAACATGTTTTTTGACACAAATGTTCACAACTATGAAGATTGTCGTATACCGTGGAGCATATCTTTTTTTTGGAAAATGGTCATCAAATTATACTACTCCTATATACTCTATTAACTATAAAGCTGGTCTTCTGCACTGTTTCAATATAGGGGTGAAACTGAAAGTCTTGCGTGATGCACCTGTTTATGTGTGCAATTTGTTAGCGATTGTGATGTGTTTGTTGGGCAATAGAATGACTTCCGTAAAAAAAAATTACACCTTAAATAAATAGCAGCTGTAGCAATATTTTACGCGCATGGACACTGTTCACTGGTCGTGTATATACACCTTAACGGATATAAGGAAATGTTTTCAGCTTGGGTTCACATTTCACGGTCATTTATACAAGGAACATGACAAAACTATGACAAAAACCTTGGTTGTTCTCAGTCTAGCTTCTGTGGTAAATAAGTCTTGTCCTTCTGATACAGCTAGCTCAGCTCTGTTAGAACTGCAAGGGTGCACCCAAAGAGCACAGAATGCAGTTCCACACCTATATATGGTGTAAAATGTAGCCATGCACCCCAAAATAGGCTGCCGAGTAGCCTGAATTTTAGCAGCTGAGCAATTGATCTGCAATGGCACATAAAACACATGACGTAAGGACTGATCAGTTATCTTGCAAATGTACATAATACCATGCAGTGACTAGTGATGAGTAGTATGTATCAGGTTTTTTCCTAGGAAAAAACAACACCTGCTTGAAAGGAGACAACTATAATCATGCCCTGCTAGTCTGGACTCTCGCTATAATGGTGAGCCTAGTGCCCATACTTAACACGATGCAGTGTATTCATGATATTTATTTATTTTTGACTATGGTACAATTTAATTCAAGAAACGTACAGAGGTGAAGAAATCATAAACATACACTGAGAACTAGTAGCTGTGCGTGCAACTGCCGTTCCATGCATCACCTGATACTCTCATCACTGGTTTTATGTTCCAAGTACTACTCCCAGTTATCTGCCTACTCTTGCCTTACAAGGACATGTTTGAGCATACACACCATACCAAATAGTTTCAGGTGAAAAGACATCTCAGTCGTCGGTTTCATATCGCAGACAAACTTACTGGATCAATTAATCTGGATGATGAACATAATTTTACAACCTACTTCTACATTCTGAGGCAAATAATCAAATGAATTTCAACTTACTTACACAGTTGTACTGTCACACAATTGGCCTCGTGCTGTCCTGCTGAGACATGGTCAACACAATTTGGGATCGAGCCATACCTTGGCAAACAGTTTTTGTGCTCATAAGTATAAGTTTTGCATCTTGATCTGAGTGCTTGAGTTATTAGTCACAGAAATATAGTGCTTGAGATGTTGGTAAGCAAGTAACAAATGATGATAGTGTTTAGTTCTACAACTGTACTGTCACACAATTGGTATAGTGCTGTCCTACTCAAGACATACAATTTTGTTTCTTGGGACTTAAGTTAAGCTCGCACATGAAGCACTGACCCTTAACATGGTTAGGAGGTAAAGCGAAACAATAAGAGATCATTCCAAACGATGCAAGGGAAAAACGACAGTGTCAGGATGGAGGCACGCACAAAAACGTATTCATTGATGTTCATGTTGGTTGCACTGCAATGGATAATACAGCATGCAGTATGGAGCTACTCCAGTATGGAGCTTAATAGTCTCCGCAAGCCTGAGTATGAGCAGTACGTCCACTGCAATATCACATAATACATTATGCTGTAACAAATGATCAGAGTGTTTTCTTCTACAACTGTATTGGCACACAGTTGGCATGCTGCTTGTCCCTGCTTCAGAGATGAACCCAATGTGGGACCGTAGCCTGTTTATGACAAACCTTCTATGTGCTTATTATATCCCATGAAGCATTAAACCTTAACATGGTTAGCAGGTAAAGTGAACTTACAAGAGATCATCTCAAACAATGCAACAGCAAAAGTTTGTCAGAATTGAAGCACAAAATAGTACGCCTAGAGTTTTCAAGTTGCAGCAGCCTTTTCTACAAGAATACAACTACTTACAATGAGATAAACATAAGCATGCTCAATTCTCGGTATAGTGATGATCTTATTAGTGTACATCGGACCTACCTAACCAGATGCAATGGAATCATCAAGAAAATTCAATTATAATAGACCTTTTCATTGAGAAATTGACTTGTGATAAAACCATTTAAATCAACAAGTAGTGATCCAACCATCTCTTAAAAATCATATGCAGTTTGCAAGTCAACATACAGGAAATCCTCCCCTTTTTTATCATCATCTACAACAAAGGGTAAAGAGACAAGCAAAATATTGACTCCGAAGAAGATCACTAGATAAGAAGGTCAAACCAATTCTTCAGCTCAAGGAATAGGGACATGAGCATATAGATTGCTAACAATTCAGTACTAAGAAAGAGCACTAGGTAAATATAATAAAGCAAACTCAGTTCCTCAGCTCAACGAACAGGGGCATGAGGCGTATCAATTGCTAACAATCCAGTAGTACCGAGAATCAATAGATATAAATAAAATAAAGAAAATTCAATTCCTCAGGCGAAGAAAATAGAGAGATGACACATATCAGTCAGTAAGTATTCCAAAAGCAGAGCAAAATGACTTGGTAATTTTAGCACAACAAAATTCATAGATTTCATGCAACCGCATAGGAGTCAGAGCATCTGATCATAGTTTATACACATCTGATCCAAAATCTAGCAGGCTCATACTTGACCCAATTCATATGTATTGTAGTAGCTCATGAGGATATCAAAACTAGGCATTGAGAAGAACCGCCTCACTCAACAGTCGTCAGAGGAAAGGCGGAGCAGTCACAGCATAACCTTCAAGTGCCATGAAAAAGTTATGTGGAACAAGAGTTTGCTTAAAACAAAGGTCACAAGCAGAGATTCGCTGGCCACCACGATGGAAGCTGCCAATTAGTTCGCCGTCAGTGTCGACGTGAAGCACCCACCCGCCATGACTGACCTGCAAGAAGACATCACCATGCACCGACACAATGGTGGCATATGAATCGTCATTCCAGCACCCAAACTGCCCCCTGATTTGTTCGACCGGCAATTTGACATTGTACCCGAGGACCCAAACCTCGCCTTCATAGTTCTGCAACACCCATATGTCAACAACTTCCATGGCATCGTTATAGCAACCAATGACATAGCATCCAGTTTTACCTTTAGGGAGCAGGAGAGGTCCAACAATCGACTCTGTGCATCTGCTCCGGTGCAGTACCAGCCGGTACTCGCCCGTGGGGCGGTGCCGATACATTCCCAGTAAACGGAATATACTGAAGTCCCACGGCGCCCCAAGGGGAGCATGCTCACGAGAAACCGGATTGCAGACGCAGAAACAGGTGCCAATCGCTCCACGCTTGGGGAGGACGAAAAGGCCGTCGCAGGAGGCCTCCAGATTGAATGAGCCGTCAAGCCGGGCAACGGCATGGAGCTGTGCGTCGGCGGCCCGATGATCAAAGGGGAGGAAGTCTTTGTAGTGGGTGTCCTCCCCGTACTCGGAGCCGGAGATGATGGGGAGGTTGGGCTGGCGGCCGTGCTGAGCCAGGAGGAAGGGGCGGGCGGAGGTGGCGCTGCGCCATGAGCGGCAGACGGCGCGGCAGCGGAAGAGGGATTTGGGGGGCAGTCGAACGAGAATCTCCCAGACGACGATCTCTTCCGGGAGGTCGGGGCGGAGATGTGCCTCTCTTGAAGCCTCCGCCATGGTCGCTGGTGGGGATTCAATCCCAACCCCAGGAAAAACGAGGGTTGACGGGTTGTGGTGACCTTTCATGAAATAGCATGAATGAACTTGGGCTGGGCTTAGCCCAGCTATGCTTTTCTTAGAGAGAAGCCCAGCTATGTTTTGCAAGTTAAAAAAGAAACATGGAAAATACTGCTAAACCCTTTTTAAACCTTTTTTTAGCTGACCTACTATGTAAACCTTTGATGGACCTAAGTTTTAGGATTTTTTCCAATCATCTAAAAACAATATATTTTTTCACTTGAATATTAAACTTCCTTCGCTGAACTAAAAAGCTAGATATTATTAAAAAATAGAGCTAGATTGTTGTTCTAAGATAATAAAGCTATTGACACCACAGAAAAAAACATGGCAATGCAAATGTTTTATCAGCATTGTTTATACATAATAATGTACTCGACATTATTTTCTAGAATAGATTAAGGAACTTCATGGTAATTTGCATTATTTCTCCATAAGAATTTTTTTTATCTAATGAAATTTGTTAGTTGATTGAACATTATGTTAACAACATTTTAATCGACACACATGCACATCTTTCCATATAAGATGAAACATGAAAATTTTGTTACATAACATTTTTTTATGTCAAACGACTTTTAGAAGTTGTGTGCATATATATATGGTGTACGCACATGAGCAATTTATTTGATAAAACGTGAACATTTCTATATGTGACAGAAGAATAATTTTCTACAAAAAAATTTGCAAGAAAATATAGGAATTGATGACTTGACTTTAGCTCGATTAAACGTCAACATTTCTATATGTGACAGAAGAATAATTTTCTACAAAAAAAATTTGCAAGAAAATATAGGAATTGATGACTTGACTTTAGCTCATGTCCACGATGAGATTCGCAGTATGGAAAATAAAAAAATCCATCGGATTCTATTCCACATGTCTGTAGTGTAAAGACTGAACTTTTCTGACTGACAGCTGCAACCATCTCATTGCTACTCCCTCCGATCCAAATTAGTGTTCTCAGATTTGTCTAGATTCGGATGTATCTAATCATGTTTTAGTGCTAGATACATCCGAATCTAGCGAAATTTAATTACATTAATATGGATCGGAGGGAGTAGCATTGTTGTGTTTTAGGTAGATCTGTACATAGGATCTACGAATAAATGGCAGCCTGAGCGATCCTGCTGCTGCATGCAGAAACCAGGTGCACCTTGCAAGTCGACGGAGAGGGCAATCCGCTTCATCACTTATACAAGGCGCCTCAATTTTACTTTCGACAACAGTAACTGCTCCTGAATGCTAGGTACAAGCTTCAAGAGAAATCAACCAGGACTGTCCGGTTTCAGAGAACAGACTAGGACTTGATGCAGCAGTTCTTCGAGGTGAAGAAGCCATTGATGTACAGCGAGAACTAGTAGCCGTGCGCGCAACTGCCGTTCCATGGATCACCTGATACTCTCATAGATAGTTTGGGTCCAACTACTACTCCCAATTATATGTTTACTCTTGCCTTACAACGACATGTTTGAGCATACACCGCACCAATTAGTTTCAGGTGAAGAGACTTCTCGGTCGTCAGGTTCACATGTACTGGACCAATTAATCTGGATGGTGTAAGATGCTGATGCCTGGCAAAAGAGATCATTCAGTGCAGTTTCCTGCCTTTTATTTACCCTGGTCGGTGTCAGTTTACGTAATCAGAGACCCCTGATAAATGCATAGTCACTGAAAGGGTGATTATGAACTAAGACTATGGTTTTCAGTAGCAACGGACACTCCCAATATGAAATATTTTCACACAGGTGGGTTATCCAGCCAATGTTTTTTGAACTAGGGCTTGTGACCAAGTGGAAAGCAGCAGCTCGACAAGTTATCAGAAAGGACCAGAGCAGTCTTGTAGCAGGCATCACAGGAATTAGAAGATGCAAAAGAAAATTTAATCCAGAGTCTAAAACAAAAGATAGTTTCAGAGTTACGAAATAAAATATATGCTTCATCGCTTGGGATTGAACTTCTGAGATGGTGCTGAAAATTTTAGACTTGACACCTGAACCACTAGTTGTCTACCAAGTGCATGGTCTGATGTTGTAGACAAATCTGACTACAGCAACTGATTTTTTTACAAAAAAAAAGAACAATGATATGCTAACTGAATAAATTGATGATCTCAGTGGCACAATGGAAACTTAAAATTTCCATCAGTTAACAAAGGAAGGATTCAACTTTACCCTTGGGTTGGTTGATGTTTTAGTCTTCACGGATTGTTGTTCTAAGATAATAAAGCTATTGACACCACAGAAAAAAACATGGCAATGCAAATGTTTTATCAGCATTGTTTATACATAATAATGTACTCGACATTAATTTGCATTATTTCTTCATAATTTTTTTTGTTTTATCTAATGTAATTTGTAAGTTGGTTGAGAATTTTGTTAACAACATTTTAATTGAAACACATGCACATCTTTTCATATAAGGTGAAACATGAAAAATTTGTTACACAACATATTTTTCTGGCGAAACGATTTGTGTGCATATATATGTTGTACGCACACGAGAAATTTATTTGATTAACCGTACATTTCTATATATGACAGAAGAAAAAAATTTCTACAAAATTGTTTGCAAGAAAATACATGAATTGACGACTTGACTTTAGCTCAAGTCCGTGATGGAATTCGCAACATGAAAAACAAAAATATTCTCTAGAGAGTGCAAGAAGAACCAAGATTCAATCTAAGTGATGCTAAGAAGAGAGAGAGAGAGAGAGAGAGAGAGAGAGAGAGAGAGAGAGAGAGAGAGAGAGAGAGAGAGAGAGAGAGAGAGAGAGAGAGAGAGAGAGAGATGGTGATCTACATACCCTTGTAGAACATGAGAGAAATGTTTTAATCAAACATGGTTGCTCACGATTCCCCTTCCACGGTCCAACCTGTCTGACGCCGCCGCAAAGTGCAGCGCCTCCAAGATATCCACACGTACGGTGCGGTGACGACCGTGTCTTCTCGATTCATCAAGAGAGAGATAGTGGTAGATGGGATCTAGGCTAGCACTAAGACGAGTGGTGGCTATGGGGAAAATCTGGCCTGCATGGCTTCGCCAGCGTGCTGAGGGACGATGGTTAGGAGCAGGAGAGGGGCAGCGACTAGGGTTTGGTGTGCTGCTGCGCCCAACCCCCCTCTTTATATAGGGGTTGGGGGCAACCTTGCCCCTCCTCCAAGCCATAACGCGGTGGTAAAGTGGGAGGGGGAGCTACCACTGACGTGGGTTAGCACGCCAATGTCCGTAGTTTATGGACTTGGTTTTTGAGGAAGAGGGTGAGCTGGAGACTTCGTCAGCTAACAAAGAAGCAACCCGGGGACGCGGTGTTTACCCAGGTTCAGGCCCCCGGAGGGAAAACCATACTCCTACTTGTCTGCTCTTGTTTAATGGAGAAACTAAAGGTTACAAGGGTGCCTTGATGGCGACGGTGCGCAGATTAGATCTGGCGGGTGTATGTTTGCTAGGGTTTTTCGGTGCCCTTCTCGCTACTCCCTCATGGTCTTTATAAGGGGAGGCCAGGTCTCACAATGCAACTGAGTCGGTTACAAGCTAAGAAGCTATCTCTTTAAATTTCCTATCTAATGTTTGCCGCGTCTGCCAAGGAGTCGCATCCTTCATGGGTTTGGGCCACCCGAATCTTCATGAGCTTCATCATGAGCAGCGGATCATTACACAGGCCTCTACTGGGCTGAACCAGGTAGGCCAATCTTAGGTACCCGTAGGGCATGCCTATGTCAGTAGCCCCCGAGTACCCATTCAAATCGTAGATTCAGATGGAGACTTTGAAGCCATAATAAGCGTATGCCCAACATCCAAAGGACTATCGAGTTAGAGATGATTTATGCATGTGTCTGGCTCATCCGATAGATCGGGACTAGTTAATTGTTCTTGGGAAAAAACAACGTCATCTACTCAAACTCGAGTCCCCGAACTCGAATTCGGAAATTGCTAGCGTAATTCGACTCATGCCATGGAGTCCTTACTGAGCCGAATCCTAGTTGTAATTGTTATGTACCCAACGTGTCCGTCAGGATTTTTCATCATGCATGCAGGCGTGGTTTTTATCTAGTAGAGCGCATCAGATGCGTTTGAGAGGCCAACAGATTATATATGTAGGTCTTATCTTTACATCACAGATGCAGCATCCGAAATTTAGTCGTTGTGGAAGCGATTCGGGTGGCCAAGGAGATGTTGCCTCTTCACTTGACATTGTATTATACGGTAGGCGGAGTCACCAAAGGATTCAATTGCCACCAATTAGATCCACACTATGGACGCAGTCGACATAGAGGATCCGAGAAGTGATCATTATTTTTCCGTAGGGTGTGTGACGAGGGGTTGACTCATCAATGTCCATGGTTGATGGACTTGGGTTTGAGGAAGCGGGAAGCGCTGGAGGCATCGATCGTCTAGCAAACAAACACATCTAGGGCACGAAGTTTACCTAGGTTCAGGTCCTCGGAAGAAACCCTACTCCTGCTTGTCTGCTCTTGATTAATGGGGAACCAAAGGTTTACAGGGGTGCGCAGATGCAATCTGGCGGTGTATGAACTAGGGTTGCGATTATTATTCTCGGCGCCCTCTCCTGACCTTTATATAGAGAGGCCAGGTCTCGGGATAGCAGACTGAGTCGGTTACAAATTAGGGGTTTCCCCTTTTAAGTTTCCTATCTACGCTTTGTCGTGTCCTCTAAGGAGTCTCATCTCACTGGGTTTGGGCCACCAATATCTTCATGGCTTTATTTACACTGTGGGCTTCTCCTTGGACCAAACCATATAGCCTGATCCTGGGTACCCGTAGGGCATATCCATGTTAGTAGCCCCCGAGTATCCATCTAAATCATAGATTCGGAGGAAGACTATGAAGTCTTGAAGTGTGCCTCTTGTATCATCCGAAAGTTGGCCGATCCTGACAGCTAGACAAGCATGTGGTATGCAAACTTGGCCGAAAACAGGCCACTGCATTCATGTTGCAATGATCAGAAATCTTCAACTCGCCTTGTAACTAGTGGTATCGCCTGGATTAGCTCTACATTCATTGGCAAAAAGAATTCCCAAAGCCGATTGATATTCCAAGACGCATTTGTGCCATCAATAAAATCTTAAACCTTTAAAGGTGGGTCATGTTTCAGACAAGCAATTGGCCTCAACGCCACATCCCTGGGTAGCCAGTTATCATTCCAACATGTGTATTTTCTCCTGCCCCTATTCTGCGGATGAGCCCTTGTTGCAGAACCTCCTTTCCTTCAACAATTGACCGCCACACTTGGGAAGCATGGCTACCCACTTCAGCTTTCAAAAAATCAGTTCTTGGAAAGTATGAGGCCTTTAAAATCCTCGAGCTGAGAGTTTCAGGATGTTGGAGTATCCTCAAAGCCTAACGCGCCAATAGAGCCAAGTTGAACAGCTCGATGTCCCTAAAGCCTAATCCCCTAGCATATTTGGGTGTACACATTTTTTCCCACGACACCCAACATGTCTTCCTCTTACCATCCTTGCTTCCCCACCAGAAGTTCAGAAGCAAGCTATTTATGTGATAGCAAAGTCCTTTTGGTAATATAAAGCATGACATGGAAAATGTAGGTATAGCCTATGCCACTGATTTAATCAGTATATCCTTTCCGCCCGCTGAGAGAATAATCTCCAACCAGCCTTGGACATGCTTCCAAATTCTATTCTTCAAATATTTGAAAGCCCCATTTGTAGAAATACCTAGATACTTGTCGCCAAGTGATTCGTTCTGAACATGCAACTTGTACTTTATGGATTGTCGGATAACCTCCGGGAAACCCTTGCTGAAATACATGGATTACTTATCCAAGTTTATATGTTGTCCTGACGCTGCACAATACGCATCGAGAACTCTAGTCACTTCTATTGGGTTTCGTAGCAGAAAACAAAAAAATTCTATCTACACGAACACTAAAACCAGGATCTATACTATGTAGACATAAGCAACGAAGAAGGGATACGATATTCATACCTTTGAAGACCGAGGCGCGCCTTACGCGGGAAGGCGTATATTGATGAAGACGAGCAGCACCCCAAGTGTGGTGCCTCCGAAGTTCGTCACACGTCCGATGTAGGAGACGTCAACCGGACTCCGATCCAGCCGAGCAGCGGAAGAAGTAGATGCCGGATCGTAGATCACACGACGGTGGTGTGAAGGTGGAGAACTCACCCACGAGGTCCTCCCTAATATTACGGAGAAGTCCTCAGTGGATAAGAGAGAGAGAATGAGAGGGAATGGGGTGATTCCAAAGGGGGAGGGGAGACCCCTATATATAGTGGGAGGAGGGGCGCACCACCCAGGGGCCAGGCGGTGTGGGACTAAACCCCACACCCGCCGGCCACCTAGGAGCAGCCGCCAGCCCTAGGTGGGCCCCATTGGGGCGGCCCACCAAGCCTAGGCCGGCTGGCCCCCACTCCCTAGGAGCCATGCCCTATTGGGCCTCCCTTTGGGTGAGGCCCATTAGCATTAAGATGCCTTTATTAATAAAATATATATTTAATATTAATTCTCCAATTAACATTCAAATACATATATTATATTATTCCTTTACTCCGGAACACCTTCCAATCTCCATCGGATGTTACCCGGAACTATTCCGGTTTCTCTTTTTCTATTTATCTTACAATACCTCATCTACCCTAAGCGTCCCTACCCTTAAGCATGACATCCTTCGGTTCGGAAACACTCCGGACATGATCGAGACTACTCTCACATTAATGATCAACAGAGGGACCTGGATGGCCATGTGATCCCCGTGCATTTCACGAATACAACCGCTCGAACCGTGAGATAGTCGTTTCCCGTTCCCTTTGTCATTCGATACCTAATTCATCTGAGACTTGATCTTCGGTATCTCCATACCTTGGTTCTATCTTGTTACCGATGAACTTGTTTTCTCGTTCTCATGTCGTTGCATTCCGTGACCTAGTCACATGCTTGCAAGCTTCATTAATGCAACGTCACCGAGATGGCCACATGTATTTGTCCGTTACATGGACTAGACAAATCCTGGTCTTGATATGTACTCCTCAACAAATCCCTTCGGAAAACCTGAGTGGCACCTTTTTGATCACCCTTTTACGAGATGATTCTTGATAACCATCAAAGCTTCTTCCGGAATGGTGATTTGCATTACCTCATAGTCAAAGGATCAGGTTGCAAGGTTCTCTGTGTTTTATCATCAACGGTGAACTTTGTAACTAGATCTCATTAAGATATAACGGTCGGATGTTTGTCTATCATGTTATTCAACTAATAACATGACCTCATTGTCAGTTGGCATAAACGCCCATGATCTTGAAACCCAGACCATCCTCATGACCAATGAACTAGTTCACTAGAGGTAACTAGAGACACGGTTTGTTTATATACCACACGTGTATTAACATTTCATATCAACACAGTTATAGCACAGTATGAAACGTATTATGAACATATAGGAGATATATCAAATAATACACTTTATTATTTGCCTCTAGGGCATAACTCCTTCAGTCTCCCACTTGCACTAGAGTATAAACAATACTAGTTTACAATAGGCAGGAACCTAACACCAATGGTATCTCGGTGTTGTTCGTGCTTTTCCTGATAGAGAGCTTTAGTCAAAGGATCTCCCACATTCCGTTCTGTATCTACTTTGCAAATCTTGACTTCACCTTTATCAACGTTCTGTCGGATGACGTGAAATCTAAGTGATGGCCCAAATATATCGAGCTCGTTGGGGAACCCCAAGAGGAAGGTATGATGAGCACAACAACAAGTTTTCCCTCAGTAAGAAACCAAGGTTATCAATCCAGTAGGAGTAAGGAAACACCCTAAAGGTGTAGCTAGATGAACGTTGGCAGGGCGCACTACCGGTGCCAGCAGCAACATGGAGACCTGCACAACACAACCACACTTTGCCCCTAACTTGCGATGAGGTTGTCAATCTCACCAGTTTTGCTGAAAACAAAGGATTAAATGTATCAAATGGAAGGAAGTAATAGTTTGCAGAAAGTAAACACAAAGCAGTAAACAATTTGTAGATTGAATGTAAAAGAAAGGACCAGGGTCCATAGTTCACTAGAGGTGGCTCTCCTTAAGATAGATAACATGTTGGGTGAACAAATTACAGTGGGGCAATTGACAAACATCGAGAAATCATACAAGCATATACTAATCATCTTGACTCCTTTGAGACTTGATTGGGCATTACAACATTATACATAGACTGCCATCCAACTGCATCTATGACTAATAATCCACCTTCAGGTTATCATCCGAACCCCCTCCAGTATTAAGTTGCAAGCAATAGATTATTGCTTTACGAATTGCGTGTAAAGTAAACAATACGATTGTTCTATAAACAAAGGATTGTTGTTTTCTCCCTAGTAGCAACAGCACATCTAGTACCTTAGAGATTTCTGTCACTTCCCCAGATTACCAGAGGCATGAACCCACTATCGAGCATAAATACTAACTCTTGGAGTTGCTAGCATCTACTTGGCCAAGATAGCTACTAACAACGGAAAGCATGCAAGATCACAAATAACAAAGACATGATAGAATCAATAATCAATCTGAAATAGCATCTCAATATCCATTAGATCCCCGCAAACACAACATGCAGAATTACAAATAGATAATCTTGATCATGAACGGAGCTCACAAGAGCTAAACATGAAAGCACAAAGGAGGAGAACCCGCCATCTAGCTACTACATGGACCCGTAGTCCAGAGATGAACTACTCACGCATCACACCGGAGGCTTGCATGATGATGAAGAAGGCCTCCAGGGTGAATTCCCCTCTCCGACAGGCTGCCGGGAAGAGCTTTAGATCCCTCCCGATCTAGGGATGGAGATGGCGGCGGCTATAGACTCTTTCGTGGATTTTTGATCGGGTACTTAGGGTTTTGGTATCGGAGGCAATATATAGGCGGAAGGAGAGGCCGAGGGGGGTGCCTGGGCTAGCCACACTACCCCCTGGCGCGGGCCAAGCCTGGGCGCGCGGCCAGGTGGTGTGGCCTCCCTCTGCCCCTTCTCCGTCTCGTATTCTAGCTCCAAGTGTCCCCGGTAAAATAATAACTTTGGCTTTTGTCCCGTCCAATTCCGAGAATATTCATTTTCTGACTTTCCTAGAACCAAAAACAGCAGAAAACAGGCAGCTGGCACTGTGGCTCTTGTTAATAGGTTAGTCCAAGAAATCATATGAAAAGTACTCCAAAGTGTGGACAAAACACAAGAAAGTAGATAAAAACAAGCATGGAACATCAAAAAGTATAGATACATTTACAATGTATCAACATCCCCAAGCTTAACTCCTGCTCGTCCTCGAGTAGGTAAGTGATAAAAAGAAAGAATAATTTTTGAGGTGACATGCACCATCATAAACTTGATCAAAGTATTTGTAAAACATTCAAAGATGGGATCATAGTACGTCAATCATAACATGAAAGACAAAGTTGTAGCAATAAGCAAAGAAACTATGATGCAACATGAAAAGGCACAAACAAAAGATTCATGAATAACAATGCTTTGCAAGACGTTTGTTTGCTTCACATAAAGAAAACATAGCATAATAGTATTCAGCTTGTCCCTCATAGGGTAGCAAATATAAATGCATAGGACACCTTCAAAGTTCATAAGAGTGACTAGATACAAATAGTTTAAAACAAGCAACATCATGGTATGCATCAATCAACAAGTCTTGGGACAATGCACATAGAACTAAGAATGGCCACTATGCTCTCAAAGTAGGTGCATAAAGATAGAAGGTGGAGACTCAATATATAAGTGGAAGAAAGGCCTTCATAGAAGGAAGCAGAGATTCAAGTTTCATAAAGAGCTTCCAAAAATTATGGTACTTATAGCTTTCAGCTCTCATTGCCCCTATCATAAGCGTCTTGAAGGTGATTAAGGTTAAAGTGACACAACTAAGAGGATATGCTTGACAAGTTATAAACCGAAATCTCATGCCCCTTACTTACGAAGACCGAACCTCATGCTACTCAACTTTAGTCACAAGTAAGCTCTTGTCATTGTAAGTACATATGTATCATAAAGAACCGCCAACTGGGTACCCCTTGCACATGATACACGAGCTATCCCATAATCAAAATGACAAGGCAAGCAGACAATGAGAATCTCAGCGATCTTTTTATTTGCTATTTGCATAGGTTTTTATTGAGGATGCTTCATAGGGTGCTCATTATGGTGATGCTGCAAGTTTCCACCATGATTAAGCATGGCTTAGGCTAGCGGCCCAGACGTTTCTCTAACACACATACAAACTCCATGATCTTACAAGTTCCACTTTTATTTCACACCGCCGGGATCCATAAGCAAAAGAACATGATATCAACGGGGTACAAAGTACAAGTGCAATGTTGAAAGCGTTCCCCATGATACATGGTTCTGCTAATTTCAACTTATAAAGCGCAAGCATATGCGCAATAAAGAAGGACCCAATGGTTCAAGTTTATTAGATGCAAAAAAGTAAAGTGTGCCATCAAGTTCGTGAGAGCTTTAATCACTAGTTTTCTCATAACAAGTTTAATTTGGAAGATAAACAAAAGCATGAATATACTTGGAATAGCATAAGCTAATATGTAGGTATGGTGGACTCTTTGGAATAACTTGGTTTAGGGAGTTGGATGCATGAGTGGAACTCATACTTGGTTGTGGAGGCTAGCAAAAGACTGGGAGCGACAAACTAAGAGAGCAATAATGGCCATAATCATGCAAAGCGACAAAACATCATTGGTCAAAGCATAAAGTGATACTACAAGTTGAAAACTAAAGGGTCATCAAGGCTATGGTGACTTGGGATAGTCATAACATGGTGTGAGCATGTGCCAAGTCAACCCAAATAAATCATCAAAGGAGAATACCACTATACTATGCTTTAATATGCTAAAACAACGCATGATTCATCCAAAGCACATTAAGCAATCTCAATTGTTTATAACAAGTCATGCTACAGCAAATAATACTAAGCATAAAGCCAAAACAATATCAAGCATGGCATGACAAAGCATAGGCCACAGTCAAAAACAAGCTCTCTTTACCACTTAAGAATGAACTTTCCTACTCTTTTCCAAACCAAACCAAACTATTTGAAAACCAATGTATTAAAGAGGGGTTCCAACCAATTTATTCAGAAAACTAAGCAAACAAAGCAAACGAAAAACCAAAATGAAAAAGAAAAGAAGACGCTCCAAGAACAACATAACTGTGCATAAAACAATAAAAATGAAGCGTTTGGAAAAAACCTGGGATTTTTATTGATGAAGAAGGGGATGCCTTGGGCATACCCAAGCTTTGACGATTGTACTTCTTGGATATTTCTTGGGGTGACATGCATGGCATCCCCAAGCTTGAGATTTAGTCCATTCTTCATCTCATTACTCATTCCTTCCATACACCTGAAATTTTTCCTTCATACAAAACTTCACACAATCTTTATTAGCAACATTAGTGCACTCAAGATAATAAGTCTTTAGGTTCAGTTCTAACACCAATAAAACTTCCATTAAAACACTAGCTACTATAGCACTTCCCTCAAAAAGCTCAATTCCCCAAAAGAACTCAAAAAGGAACCAACAAGAAGCAAATGAAGAAAATGGCAGAAATCTGTCAAAACAGACCAGCAGGTAAAGACGAATTTTTTCGAAGACCTTTTGTTGCTGAAATCAAAAAGTGTTGAACTAACGAAAGTTAGATAACAACCTGGGGCAGAAGAACAAAAATTCACGCCTCAAAAGGACGTACATAGATTTTACACGAATTTTTACGGTGAAGCACAGAAATCTGTTTCGGGACAGCAACTTTCCCAATCATTACTTCTCTCTCATTAGAGGTTACTCTTGGCACAAAAAGCAAATAAAAAGGATAAGGAGCGGTTATTACTGATGTAATAACTTCCAAGACTCATCTAAAACTTTTGGATTATCTCCCAATAAGTACTTTTCTTTAACGCCTTTATGTTAGGCATAAAAAGCAAGAAAGAATCAAGTGTTCTCAAATGAAGAAGCATTAAGATTAATACAAGAAATATCTTCAACAAGGCAAGGTATATCATCCAAATAAGTTCTAGAGGATCCTCTCTGAATGCTCTTAGGTTCACTATTTTCATCAAAAGGGTTTTCAGGAACAATCCAATCAAGATTCTTTTCTATGGCTTCATGTATTGCTACCAGTTTAAAGGGTATTGGTACCTTAGTTTCCTCCCCATTAGGTTCAGTTTTGTTCATCTTATCTCGTGTACCAACAACATCTACATATGAGCCTAGCATATTGAAACGTTCAAAGACTTTTCTAGCTTCCTTGGCAACATCATAGAATTCCTTAAACAAAGTTTCTAGAATAAAATCCCTCTTTTCATGATCCTCAATTTCTTTAAGTTTAAGAAACATCACTTGCATTAAGGGGTTGAGGTTAACAAACCTAGCTTCCAACATGTGAACTAAAGAAGCTGCAGCAATTTCATAATTTGGAGCAAGTTCTGCAAGGGATCTATCCTCAATATCCTCATGTTTACAAACATGATTAAAGAATTCTTCAATATTATCTCTTCCAATTATAGAACCACTACCTATTGAAAGGTCTTTCAAAGTGAATTTAGGGATCAACATGGTGAGCTAAGAAAGAGGTAACCACTATAGAAGACTTAATTTTTTTGTGTTTTTGGTTAAGGAAGCAAACTTGTAAAAACTAATTTTTTTGTGTTTTTGATAAAGAAACAAGCAAACAAAACAAAAAGAAACTAACCAAAACAAAAATAACAAAGTAAAGAGATTGGTTACGAGGGACTCCCTGATATGTCCATTTTGCATCACTATTCTATGTCTTAATTCACTATTATTCATTGATATATTTCGTATTGAGAGGTGATACTTATGTTATTTCATCTGTTTTTGCATGGTTGATGACTTTTGGAGCATGGACCACTGCAGTCAGGTTTCTGATGGAAAAGGTGCTGTTTGGAGGCAAAATTCGCGAAGATCAGAAAATCCGGGAAAATATAAGGAAAATCCTATTTTTCCAGAAGACTAAGGATGCCAGAAGACGGAGTGGAGATGGGCCACAGGGGGCCCACACCACCCCATGGCGCGGGTAACCCTAGGCCGCGCCAGGAGGTGGTGTGGCCACCCTGTCCCACTCCAGCCTCTCCCCTCTGGTGTATATCATCCTCCCGAAACCCTAAGACTCGGGGAGCAACCACAGAAAGATTTCGCCGCCTCTGCGGGGCGGAAAACACCGAGAGAGAAAGATCTCTTCGGCAGACAGATTTTTGCCGAGGGAATTCCTTCCCGGAGAGGGGAGATCGTCGCCATCAACACCACCATCAAGCTGGACTTCATCGGGATCATCATCATCATCACCATCAGCACCCTCATCACCATCTCCATATTTCTATAACAATTGAGTTGGATCTTGCATTAGTTCATAGGGGAAACTTTCCCGGTGTTGATTACTCCTTATAGTTGATGCTATTGAGTGAACCGTTGAATTATTGTTTATGTTCAGATTGTTATACATCATTATTCCATCTCTGATCATGATCCATATGATGTCCTGTGAGTAGTTCATTTTGTTCTTGAGGACATGGGAGAAGTCATGTTGTTAGTAGTGGAGTTGTGTTGAGAAAGATTCAATAGATTGTTATTTAAGTTGTGGTGTACTTCTTCTAGTGGTGTCATGTGAACGTCGACTACATGACACTTCACCTATATGGGCCTAGGGGAATGCATTGTGTATTTGGCTACTAATCGTAGGGGTTGCCGGAGTGACAGAAACCTGAACCCCCGTTAGGAAACCATTGCACAAGGGACGTAAGGGTCTTAGAGTTTAAAGCCGTGGTTAGGTTTCTACCTTAATTACTTTCTTGTACTTACGGATGTTTGCAAGGGGTACAACCACAAGTATGTATTAGTCTTGGATGGGCGGTACATTAGCACAGGTTCACCCACACAACACTTAGCAAGCTAGAGAAGATTAATCAACTATATGAAGCGAAAGCACTTGACAGTCTTCCCATGTGTCCTCGAGAACGTTTGGTCATCTTAAGTAATACAACCGGCTTGTCCTTTGCTGCATAAAGAATTGGGCCACTTGCTGCATTTATTCCTACTGTCTTTCATTTACTCGTACTTTGTTTACTTGCTTTATCGGAAACCCCTAAAAATCTGTTTGCTAAGTATTTGAAGAGAATTCCTGATCCATACCACTAGCCAGCACCTTCTGCTCCTCGTTGGGTTCGACACTCTTACTTATCGAAAATACTGCGATACACCCCCTATACTTGTGGGTCATCAAGACTATTTTCTAGCGCCGTTGTCGGGGATTGAAGCGCTATTGGAGAGTGGAACTGGTAAAGGAAACTTCTACTGTGAGTATTGGTTACTTCTTCTAGTTGCTTTATTTTTGTTATGGATAATTCGCTGAGTTTCTTATTTCGTAATGCTACTACCACTGCTAAGGTAGTGGATAAGCCACCACCTGCTGAGAATGATGTTTTCAAAGTACCTACAAGAATTATTGATCGTGTTATGGATAACTACTATGTTGGGGATGGAACTGTCCATCCCGGTGATCATTTGCTTTTTATACACGAATTATGTGGGTTGTTCAAGTGTGCAGGTATTACTACAGATCAAGTTAAGAAGAAGTTATTCTCATTATCGCTGAAAGGAAGAGCTGAGGAATGGTATAAGCTGTTGAAGAATGGTCAAGCTCTGGAATGGGAGGAAATAGTGCCTCTCCTTTATTCAAAGTTTTATCCTCCTAGTGAGATTCATAAAGATCGGAATCAAATATACAACTTTTGGCCTCTCAATGGAGAGAGTACAGCTCAAGCTTGGGGGAGATTGAAGTTACTAATGCTCAAATGTCCCATTCATGAGCTCCCCAACAATATTATTATCAATAACTTGTATGCAAGGCTCCCTCTACATGATAAGGATTTATTGGATGCTTCTTGTGCTGGATCATTCACTCGTATGGAAGAAGAAGCTAAATGGGATCTTCTGGACCGTATTCAAGACAATGCTGAAGCTTGGGAGAATGACAAAGGTAGGAAGTCAGGTATAAATTATGATTATGAATGCATTGAATCTTTTATGGGAACTGATGACTTTCAAAATATTAGTAATGTTTATGGTCTTGATTTGCAAGTTATTACGAATTGCTTTAGAGCTTTTGCTTCCTATATCGAAATTCCAAAAAGGGGATGGAATAAATACCATGCACCTTACAAAGATATTGTTGACTATGTTCCTGTTGGGAGTGCTGAGTATTGCATTATTGATCCCATCTTACCTGAACCTTATATCGAGAATATTCCCTTCCCAGAAAAGGTAAAGGACCATCCTATGATAACTAATGTAATCACCAAAAGTGAAAAGAGAACTGTAAAACCTGATGAACAAATAAACATTGAACCTGTGGTAGCAATTGTGAAAGACCTTGTCACTAAAAGCATAGAAGATGGGCACATAGTCTTTTGTGAGGATGCTTCTAATATTGTTTCACATCCTAATAGAAGTAAAAAGGCTAGTGTTCCGGTGCTTTCTGTTAGAATTGGTGATCATTGCTATTATGGTTTATGTGATATTGGTGCAAGTTCCAGTGCTATCCCTTATGAGCTTTACAGAGAAATTATGCATGAAATCAGTCCGTGCGAATTGGAAGAGATTGATGTGGTTATTCACCTTGCTAATAGAGAGACCATCTCTCCAATTGGTATTGTACGAGACGTGGAAGTTCTTTGTGGTAAGATTAAGTATCCTGCTGATTTTCTAGTACTTGGTTCAGCTGCTAGTAAAACTTATCCTATCATTTTTGGTAGACCCTTCTTGAGTACTTGTGGAGCTATTATTGATTGCAAGAGGGAGAAAATCTTGACTAAGTTTGATGGGGAATCTTATGAGTTTAATTTCTCGAAATTTGCTAAAGAACCTTGTGAAGAGGAAACCCATAATGAGGATTTTAGAGTTGAAGAACTTGCTTCTATTTCTCTTGCTCCTAACAATGCTTTGCAGCAATTTATGGAATATCATGAAAGTGAAATCTTCATGGAAGAAAGGAACGAGATTGACAGGATTCTCCGTGATCAGCCTAAGATGCTTAAGCATGACTTGCCTGTAGAAGACTTGGGTACCACGTTGCCACCTAAAAAGGATCCGGTTTTCGATCTAAAACCTCTCCCTGATGATCTTAAATATGCTTATATTGATGATAAAAAGATATATCTTGTTATTATTAGCTCTAAACTTTCAGGAAAGGAAGACGAAAGTTTGTTGGAGGTTTTGAAGAAACACCGAGGAGCTATGGGCTATACTCTGGATGATTTAAAAGGAATTTCACCTACTATATGTCAGCATTCTATCAACATCGAACCAGATGCAAAGCCAGTAGTAGAGCACCAATGATGTTTAAACCCCAGGATGAAGGAAGTGGTAAGGAATGAGGTATTGAAACTCCTTCATGCTGGTATTATTTACCCTATTGCTGACAGTGAATGGGTTAGTCCTGTTCATGGTGTTCCTAAAAAAGGAGGTATTACCGTTGTTCCTAATGATAATGATGAGCTTATTCCTCAAAGAATAGTAGTAGGCTATAGGATGTGCATTGATTTTAGAAAAATCAATAAAGTTACCAAGAAAGATCATTACCCCCTTCCTTTTATTGATCAAATGTTGGAAAGGTTGTCTAAAAAGACCCATTTTTGTTTTCTTGATGGTTACACTACTAGGAAACAGCCTATAGATAGATAAGATGTTCAATGGCGCATATGCCAAACTATGCGCCACAGGAAAACATCAGTGGCGCACCAGAAAGCATGCGCCACAGAAGATTGGAAGTTCTGTGGCGCATTGTCCAGAACATGCGCCACAGAAGATTGGTGGGACCCGCCGGCCGGGGTGTCATGATCCAAGTTCTATGGCGCATTCTGAAATATGCGCCACAGAAGAGGCAACTTCCGTGGCGCATATTTCCTCATGCGCCACAGGACATGGAGGAGGGCCCCACCACGGAATCTAATTCACCCAAGTTCTGTGGCGCATGTTGACATATGCGCCACAAATGTGTTTCACTTCTGTGGCGCATAAGTCCAACATGCGCCACAGAACTTGGAGGTGGGCCCCACACAGGGAATCTTATTCACCCACTTCTGTGGCGCATATGGACTTATGCGCCACAGAAGTTTCAGCATCTGTGGCGCATTTCCTCCATATGCGCCACAGATGAGGGCGTCCAGATCCATGTTAAAAAGGTGACAAGAGCTAGCTTTCTTATCTATCTATCCACCACCACCCAATTCACATCTCTACCTCCTCCCAACTCGTCTTCCTCCTCCCTTACACCCCATCTTGCCCATAGTTTCTCCATTTTCTTGTATCTAAACCTACTTTAATCCATAGATTGGTAAGTGGAAGCTTCGCTCCAACTTCTAGATCTAAAAGTTCCTTACTTTTCTCTCTCACATCTCTATTTGTTTACTAATTTCCTCTCCACCAACTTGCATTGTAGATCTATTTGTCCACACTCTCTCATCGCGCGGTCTCGTCTCGCTATTATTGTGTCTACTATAGGTGAGTACTTGGCCATCATGAACATGTAGGTGAAGCATGTCGCGCGGGCAGTGTGTGTGTGCGATCCATGGCGAGATGATGCTTGTGTGTGGTGCATGAATGTTTGCAATGGGAGGAAGTTTTTTGTTGTTTGCTTGTTGTTGTCGGGCCCGGCCGGTGTGGTTGCATGGATCTTTGCCGAAATGTTGATTCATTTCCATTTCGGCAAATTTTTGCACTACCCATATGTTCTAATTTTAGGAAAGGTCATGCCGAATTTTTTCCGGCTAGCATTCATGCATGTGTGTGTTCATATGGTGTGGTTCTCACCTATACTCTCTGTTTTGACCGCTCAGGAAACCATGGTCCTCACGATGAGCGAAGGTCGAATTGCTAGGTACAAGAAAGGCGCGAAGGAGGACATGATTCTGAACAACAAGACCATGATAAGATGTCCATGTCGAACATGCAAACTGCAGCGCTGGATCGACCCTGAATCTGGACAATTGGAGGGTCACCTGCTTAGGCGCAGTTTCATGCGCGACCTCAATGAGGCGCCGACAGGACATGGTGGTGGTCACGAAGACGTGGGCGGGCGAGAAGATGAAGAGTCTACCGGGCATGATCATCATGACGAAGGAGATGCCAGCGGGCATGATCATCATGATGAAGGAGATGCCAGTGGGCATGATCAACATGGAGAAGGAGATGACGACGGGCATGATCATGAAGAAGGAGAAGACGCGAACACACAGACGCTGCTAACTTAGATCTTGCAGGACCCTCATGTTCAAGAACTGCTCCTCAAGGAGACGAGCAACGACAAAGCTGCAGCCACAAGGAAAGCCAAGCTGGCCCAAATGGAGGTAGCCGGGATGACTCCATTGTATCCTGGGTGTCGCCCCGAGGATACACGTTTGAGTGTAACGCTCAAGGCTCTAGAGATGAAGGCCGAACACAAATGGACTGATGTGAGCTTCAACGCGAACATGGAATACTGGCACGGCCGACTTCCTAAGGGGAACACATTACCAACAAGTATCGAGGAGGCCAAGAAAATCGTGTGCCCTCTCGACCTACCACACATTAAATACCACGCATGCATCAATGATTGCGCACTTTATCGGAACGAGTACGCGGATAGAACCACTTGTCCGGTGTGTGGCCAAGGACGGTACAAGAGAGGGAACAAGAAAGTTCCTTGAAAAGTGGTATGGTACTTTCCTATCACCCCTCGTCTGCAGCGATATTTCGTAGATCCTAAGGAAGCAAAGCTCATGCAATGGCACGCGGAAAGAGAGAAACCCAAAGATGATCCAGAGAAGGGCAAGATCCTGACACACCCTTCAGATGCTAGCCAGTGGAACGCATTAGACATCGAGTTCGAAGAGTTCGGGGGCGATGCAAGGAACGTCAGGCTGGGTATGAGCACCGATGGACTCAATCCTTTTGGAAACCAGAGTAGCACGCATAGCACCTGGCCCGTGTTTGTATGGCCATACAACCTCCCCCCATGGCTATGCACGAAGCAAAGGTATGTACACATGAGCATTCTTATTCAGGGGCCGAAACAACTAGGTATCGATATGCATCTGTATCTCGGGCTATTGAGAGAGGAGTTAGCCAGCTTGTGGGAGACGCCGGCCCATACGTGGGACGCCTACACTAAAGAATATTTCCATCTAAGAGCTGCGTTGCTCACGACCGTGCAGGACTATCCTGGTTACGCATATGTATCGGCCCAGGTGAACCACGGACACAATGCATGCGTCAAGTGCATGGATGAGACACCGCATCTCCAGCTACCAAGGGATCCCGGGTCTTCGAAAACCGTGTTCCAAGGTACTCGAAAGTGGCTCCGCATGGATCACCCGTGGAGAAAACGTGGTGACCTGTTCAATGGTAAGGACGAGCTCGAAAGAGCCCTGCGTCCGAGGAGCGGCGAAGAAATCGAGGAGCTTTTGAATAATTGGGTAGATTGCCCTGCGCCTGGAAAAAAACGACCGAGGACAAAGCCGCTGCTGGGTGTATGGAAAGCAAGGTCTGTTTTCTGGGACCTGCCATATTGGAAGGTCCTTGACACTCCCCATAGCCTCGATGTAATGCACATCACGAAGAACGTTACCGAGAGTCTGCTTGGCACTCTACTGAACATGCCGGAGAGGACTAAGGATGGGACGAAAGCAAGAAAGGACCTTAAATTGCTTGGCATAAAGAAAGATCTTCAGTACCCTGATAGTGATGATGATGATGATCATCATCAGGAAGGGACTCAAGGTCGCCGCAAAAGAGTTAAGAAGAATGAGGTGGTGCTTCGCGATGCCTGCTTCACTCTGAGTCTGGAGGAGCTCGAGCAGTTTTTCAGGTGCCTCTTAGGAGTGAAAGTTCCTCACGGTTACTCGGGGAAGATAAGCAGATATATGGACGTGGCGAAGAAGAGGTTCAGCGGTATGAAGTCTCACGACTGTCACGTGCTGATGACACAGATACTCCCCGTTGCGATCTATGGGATAATGGACGAGCATGTCCGTGAGACGTTGTTTGGCCTCTGTAACTTTTTCGACGTCATATCTAGGAAGTCGATCGGTGTGAAGCAGCTCGACAGGCTACAGGAAGAGATCGTGATGATACTATGCGAGCTTGAGATTTAATTCCCGCCCGCATTCTTCGACATCATGGTGCATCTGCTTGTACATGTCGTGGACGACATCATCCAGCTCGGGCCGACATTCCTGCACAACATGATACCGTTTGAAAGGCTAAACGGTGTCATCAAAGGATTCGTTCGCAACAGGTCTCGTCCAGATGGAAGCATAGCCAAGAGCTTTCTGATCTACGAGTGCATCTCCTTCTGCCAGAATTATCTAACCACCGAGAACGAGGATGTTGGAATACCCACAAAGAAGCACCTCGGCAGGCTCGGTGGATATGGTCACCGCGAGGGCTGCCGCTCACTACATGTCGGCATTGATGGTCGACGCACTGATTTTGAAAGGGCACACCGAGTCGCGCTACAACACATTGAAGTGGTCGACCCTTGGGTCGAAGAGCACAGAAGCTTAATCGAGCAAGAGTACGTTGACCAGGGCCGGCCGAGGAAGAAGGGAGACGTAACCAGAGAGCACAACTCCAGCTTCACGGGTTGGTTCAAGAAAAGGCAACTGGACAACTCCATTGATGATGGTGGTGGTGCTTTTAGGAAATTAATTTACTTGTTTGTCAAAAGTCAGAGCCAATGCCTTTCAGGATAGGGTGTCACATTGTCAGAATTATAGCCATGCTAATTTCTATTTCTTTTTTAGATACTAATTTTTTCATTAGTTACCCCTGTTGTAACAGTTGCAACTTGCAATCATCTAAGCACACAACTAATAGTCTAGAATTATCTACTTTTGTTCTAAAAATTTAATAGTCTAGTAGAGGAGAAAATCAAAGCAATTAGTTGTGAGGATCTAGCATATTCATATTACTGTACTGTGCAGATACTACCTAGCAAAGCAATTACTGACTATTGTCATGTCATTACTTCATAAATAATAAATTGCAACTGAGCTGTGCAGATACTACCTAGCAAAGCAATTACTGACTATTGTCATGCTTGAGCATATGTTACTGTCTAGGCTTATATAATGTAAATGATGCAGAGAAGAGGGATAATGTAAATGATGCAGAGAAGAGGGATAATGTAAATGATGCAGAGAAGAGGGATAATGTAAATGATGCTAGGCTTATTTACACAGTTACTGTCTAGGCTTATATAATGTAAATGATGCAGAGAAGAGGCTTATTTACACAGTTACACAGTTACTGTCTAGGCTTACATTTAGCATGGTATTTACACAGTTATTGTCTAGGCTTCATTATTTTGGGAAACGGTACACATATTATTAGACTGCACATGTCCATATGTGGTGAGATGAATATGTTCATGTGTTTGGCGAAAGAGTAGTGCAAGGTTATAGTCATCATTTCAAGTGTTTTGGTTTATCCTATTTTTCCTGATTGGTTTCAGGGTTCACCTTAAATAAAGGCATCAACAGTTCAGTACACATTTCTCCATGCTTTCTATACCTATATGAAAGAGCTATGCTCTGTGCTAGTTTCTTGCAGCATCAGCTGTGTGCTATGCTATTTAGTTTGCTTCAAAATAGGCAGTAGCTTAGTTTCCTAGCTTAGTTACAATTTTTGTAGCCCAAACTATGGTGATGGATTCTACATGCTTACCATAAATATTTAGTGAACTTGTGAAATGGTGCTGTCATAAGAAATGGTGAACTTGTGACCTTTGCTAATATTTAGTGAACATGCTTACCAAAGTGATCACAATCCTACATATATGTGCTGTCATAAGAAATGGTACTGTCATAAGAAATGGTGTTGTCATATATGTGCTGTCATATATGGTGCTGTCATAAGAAATGGTGCTGTCATATATGGTGTTATCATATATGTGCTACTAGTGCTAGTAGCAAATTGATGATTTGGGTTGTCAATGGGGATGGGGCTGTCAATATGGGGATGGGGTGTTTTGTCTTGCAGAGATTTCATTTGAGTTGCCCATTTCTCCCGAAGTGTTGATTCACTTCCGTTTCGATTGAGAAATGGGCACTCCTAGGTCAAAAAATTAGCAAAGGTCATGCCGAATTTTTCGGCCGAGATTTGTGCTAACTTTTTGTCTCTTTTAAATAGAGTAGTGCAAACATGTCGGACAACAAGGAGTCTGGCCCTTCTAAGCACATGATCAGCGTCGAAGAACAAGCTAGACAGGCCAACCAGTCATTCTGGCAGGGGTCCCAACAGGAGGAGGAGGAGGAGGAGGCGATGAGGATGACACCACCACCGGAGGAGGAGGCGACCGTCACCAGAGCTGATGGGGCCAATGAGGGCAGAGATCCTGATTACGAGGGGGACAAAGACGACTACGATGGAACTAGTGAAGGCGGCAGCGAAGAGGATGACACCACCGATGGCGGCGAGCACACGGATGGCGGTAGCGGCAACCCGACCGCTTCTCAGAAGAAGAAGAAGAAGAAGAAGAAGAAGAAGAAGAAGAAGGAACAGAAGGAGCGGAAGGTGCCATTGCTCGCCACCATCTACGATGAGTTCACTGAGGTCACAGAAAGTGGCCAACCCGTTGCGCTAGAGGCGATTGCTAAAGGGTATGACCTATAACTCGGGTGCATCGTCCGGGAAAGCATGTCGATCAACACGAAGTACATCAGACATGCTGACCATGCAGCTTTGGTTGATAACCTCCTTAAGAAGCTTCACAAGCGATACAGATTCCCAGAGTAGTTTAGAAACCTCGAGAGAAAGAACCCGATGAACAAACTAGCCCTCATGAAGATGAGCAACGCCTTGAGCAGCTGGAAAACCCGGGTGAAGAATAGCATTGACAAAGGTGAAAGCTGGGAGGTTATTAGTAAGAAAAATCCGATGCTCGACGAAGAGGAGTTTAGGATATTCAAGGCGGATATAGCTACCGCTGACGCTATAAAATGGACTCAATGGGGAAGGAGTATGCGGGAACAGAACATAGGTAACCACCACCTTGGAAGCGGCGGTTACAGGGGGAAACATGCCATTTGGGACAAGGAGGACGCTGAGCTTGAATGCCTTGGTAAAGACAACCCTTGGCTTAAAATCACGGACTTGCAGCTTAGGCAATTTGTTCGGGCCCGCTACTACCTAGACAAGGAAACAGGGGAGTTCATCACCGACGATCCGGAGGTGAAGGAATTCAAGAAGAATCTGGTAAGGAATTTATCGCTGATCTAAAGTCTATTGCATTCTAATTAAGATAATGAAGCCAAGAATCTAAATGGGTTCACCTTTCCTTGTCTCTGCAGGAGGAGGAACTGAACGCTACTGCCACAGAGTCGTCCCAGGATTCGACGGAGCCATGGGACACAGCTTTCAACAGGGTGACCAATTCTTACAAGAAGAGGGACAAGGGGTTGCCGCCGTCCTCAGCTGGCCGTGTGTCCGGCTTTGGTACGAGCATGAAGTTCAAGGAGTTCTACAAAGAGGACGCCAAGAAAAGAAGGGAGAGGAAGAACCAGGATAAAGCCGTTGTTGTAGAGCTGAAGATGAAGGTGCAGACACTGGAGGAGAAGGCGGTGGACCAAAAAACGGTGGACAAGTTAGTGGAAGAGAAGCTCCGCTCGATGATCCCTCCTGAGTTTTTCGAGGGGCTTACTGCTTGGAATGCGGGAGGTCGACAGGGGCCGATACATCTGCCCAGCTTAAGCGACAGCAACTCAGGCATCAATGTTACCATGTCGCTGGACCTGGTGACCCCGCCGGCCATCAACATCGGGACGCAACCCCTCGTTTTGGTCACACCAACGCCCCCTCTCGCCAAAGATACCAATAAGGCGCAGCCAACGGCGGTGGTGCTTCGTGAGGCACCCGAGCGGGAGATTGCAGATGATGATAGGCCGGCCATCGGCATCGGCCGTGTCTCTACATTAGCCGAGATCCACGCCATCACCAAGGTAACTAATTAGTTAGTGCACGTCATCTCCTTTATGCCTTTGATGCATGACTGTTGCCATCTCATGACGCCCAACAACATGTTTTTGCCTCAGGACACTTCTTGCGTACTCCTGCTTAAAGATGTCGGCGGTGAGTTGAAGGATGTTGCCAAGGGCACTCTTATACAACCGGCGAGCCGCACGACGCACAACAATCCAATGGATGATGACGTGATGAGGCTCAGGTTGGCTCGTGTGTTGCCAAGGTGCGACGACATGGACCCCCTTTCAACCTCAGGGAGCCGACGAACACAAGACCCTTGGAGAATGCTACAACTAGCCCTTGACATGGCCGAAGACCCAGATTCGTCTTGCGGGGGGAGCACCGGCGCCACCTCTCGACCGATCATCGCCCGGCCACCACCTCGGAAGCTAGTAGCCGCCATTGTCGCCACCACCAGCCGTCACCATCAACTCTTGGCAGCGTGTGCACCGCCACATGGCAAAGACATTGTTCCGCAACCGCCGTCGCGCCCGCTACCACCACCACATGATGGCACCCATGAAGATGATGATGAATTGGTCAACGTTGACGACTTCATCAACACCGGCGCCGCCAAAGGATTATATATGCCTTATGTGGATGAAGAACCCTTCGCAGCTCGCGACTACCATCAAGCTGGTCGGCCCAATACATGCACGCAACGCCTGGTCTTCCATGGTCTTTCTCAAGAGGCGCCTCCGGCCGCCGATCCACCACAAGAGAAACCGGGATTGGTTTTCAGCCCCAACACACTCCGAAAGGCGACTGATGAGCAGATGGCAGTGTCTGACACTGTTGTGAAGAAGAAGCACTATAGGAAGAGAGGTAATAATAATAAGAAGAAGGGTGCGAGCCAGCCTCTTTCGAAGAGGATCCGGGTCAGGACGCCGTCGTCGTACCATCCACACAATTTGGCTTGCCCCGAGTGCATGTAGCTGGTGATCCGATATTGACTCCAGATATGATCCACATTGCGGTTGGAGCCATGTTAACTTTGCACGAGGGCGTTAAGACACTAGAGGCCCTCCTTCTTAAAGACGAAGATCCAAATTACCCGGTTTTCACGGCCAAGGTGCCATTGGACGTGGGCTTCGTCGATGAACCCCCCGCGGATATATTCTTCATAGCGTTTGAGGACATATTCAAGCTGTTCTTCACGAAACGGTTGGACTATAACTTGGTATTCCTATACGCGCTCAATCTGGCACTCACGATCAAGAGAGAAAGTACCCCGGAAATCGCGATAGTGGATTCCTACTACATGCGGGACAGCCAGTTGGTCGAAGGATCAGAGACACGGACCAAGGCGACGACGTACCTCGAGAAGTTCATGGTGGACAACAAGACGAAGGGCACACTTCTTTTTCCTTTCTTTCCCGAGTAAGTACACACACTCGCTCATCGTCACCATAACTTATGCATTTCTTATAGATTTCTTTCCTTTGCTCTTTTTCAACATTCCGTTCCAATTATGTTGCACAGAGACAAATACTGCACACTCATCGTCCTTGCCCCGAGGTATTCGCTAGCCACGTATTTCGACTCGGGGAGTTTGACGAAGAAGAAAGACTACACCAGAATAAGGGGTGTTCTCAATGAGGCTCTCGAGGGCTACACCAAGAAGGGATGCACCTTCGTAGATAGGGGGAAGGTATCAAGGATGGCAAACACGTGTTCAAGCACGTGCTCGACTTCCCCTGCATCAAGCAGTCGACTGCTGGTGCCAAGGAGGCCTTCTACGTCCTCCACCTTAAAGGCTATGTTCGGGATTGCCATAACCTAACGCTGCCATCTAGTCTCCGAGGATGGGCCAAAACTTTGGCGAAAATCGACGATGCTGATCTTAGAGAAGACTTCCATCGCATTCAGATGAAGTTGTCGCAAATCATCATTGAAGATGTCAACACAAGGGGTGGTGCCCTACAACAAGCCAGAGGGTTGAGTAAGAGGGAGATCGAAGAACGCCTCCGTAAGCAGGGTGACACAAGGACGTGGATGAGGAAAGAGGGCTATGTACCGTTCCCGAAGCCGAGCCAGAAGAGGAAGTCTTCATCATGATCGATGTGTGCCTCTAGCATGATCCAGTGTGTGTATATTCTTGATGGACGGCTGCTGTATTAGTGTGTGTGTGTGTGTCATAAACTTTACTATCTCGTGGTCGAAATGGTCATTGTTGTTAGACTTAAACTACCTTGTGGTCGTGTTGTCGTTGAACTTATTGCTTCTATGATGATCTAACTTTTAGGTTTATGGATCCTTTGTTTTATATTCTATGAACATATATATATATGGATGTGAACCCTTTATTCATTCTTTTCGTTGTATTTTTACTAATATGTCTTGTCGTCTATAGAGATGGCGACGAGGTGGTATGTGGTGTACATGGGTAGGGTTCCAGGAGTCTACGAGGAGTGGGAGGATTGCCACAAACAAGTGAACAAGTTCAGCGGCAACATCTACAAAGGATACGCGACTAGAGAGGAGACGATAGCCAAGTGGAGGAACCACTTGTGGAAGAAGAACCGGATGAAGATATTGGTCAGGCTAATGCTCTTGCTCACCATTATCACAGTTGTATTCTATTTGATCCTAGTGTAGGCGGTTGTGGCCACTTCATATTTGTAATGTGAGATGATATGAACTTTGTATTCGGCGCTTGTGTAAAAATTTGGCACTTGACACTATATATGTATCTCGATCGGGCTCTAAGTGTTTGTATTATATATATGTCGGTTTTCATGCATCTACTACTTGTGCAATGTATTTTATACTCATCTAGATAAATGCTGTATAAATCCTATATAAATACCTGATTATACACCAAGAAAGTATTTTACTTCGAATACATGTTACACAATCAGTGGCGCATATAATTATATAGTTAGTGGCGCATGGCATATCTGTGGCGCATACATGTAAATGCGCCACAGAAGTTCTTCCTGTGGCACATATGAAGGAATGCACTACAGAAGTCTGGAACTTCTGTGGCGCATATCCATATGCGCCACAGGAAGTAGTTATCAGTGGCGAGGTAACAGTGGCGACAAAGATATGCGCCACAGAAGTCCCCTTTTCATGCGCCACAGATAGGCTATTTCCTAGTAGTGTTATTCTGGTTTCTCTCAAATTGTTGTTAAACAACAAGATCAAGAAAAAACTACTTTTACTTGCCCTTATGGAACTTATGCTTATAGACGTATACCCTTTGGTTTATGTAATGCTCCTGCTACTTTCCAAAGGTGCATGTCTGCTATCTTTCATGGTTTTTGTGAGGAAATTATAGAAGTGTTCATGGATGACTTTTCTGTCTATGGAACTTCTTTTGATAATCGTCTACACAACCTTGATAAAGTTTTGCAGAGATGTGAAGAAACTAATCTTGTTCTCAATTGGGAGAAATGCCACTTCATGGTTAATGAAGTGATTGTTCTTGGGCATAAAGTTTCTGAAAGAGGCATAGAAGTTGATAGAGCTAAGGTTGAGGCAATTGAGAAGATGCCATGTCCAAGAGACATTAAAGGTATTCATAGTATCCTTGGTCATGCTGGTTTCTATAGGAGGTTTATTAAAGACTTTTCTAGGATTTCAAAACCTCTCACTAATCTTCTTCAAAAAGATGTACCCTTTGTTTTTGACGATGATTGTAGGGAAGCTTTTGAAACTCTTAAGAAGGCTTTAACTATAGCCCCTATTGTTCAACCACCTGATTGGAGTTTACCCTTTGAAATAATGTGTGATGCTAGTGATTTTGCTGTAGGGACTATCCTTGGGCAACGTATTGATAAAAAGTTAAACGTTATCCATTATGCTAGTAAGACTCTAGACGCTGCTCAAAGGAATTATGCTACTACTGAAAAGGAATTTCTAGCTGTTGTTTTTGCTTGTGATAAGTTTAGGCCCTATATTGTAGACTCAAAAGTCACCATTAATACTGATCATGCTGCTATTAAATACCTTATGACGAAGAAGGATGCTAAGCCTAAGCTTATTAGATGGGTGCTGCTTTTATAGGAGTTTGATCTACATATTGTAGATAGGAAGGGTGCTGAAAACCCTGTAGCTGATAATTTATCTCGATTGGAAAACATCTCTTTTGACCCTATGCCTGTTAATGATAGTTTCCCAAATGAACAGTTAGCTGCAGTAGGGGTGAGCTCGCGAGGGAGCCCTTGGTACGCTGATTATGCTAACTTTATTGTCTCCAAGTATTTGCCTCCAACTTTTACAGCTCAGCAAATAAGGAAGTTCTTCTATGATTTGAGGCATTATTTTTGGGATGACCCACACTTATACAAAGAAGGAGTGGATGGTATTATGCGAAGATGTGTTCCAGAATATGAACAAAAGGAGATATTGCGTAAATGTCATGGTAGTGCTTATGGAGGACATCATGCAGGAGATAGAACTGCACAAAAGGTGCTACAATCAGGTTTCTACTGGCCTACCCTTTTTAAGGATGCAAGAAAATTTGTTTTATCTTGTGATGAATGTTAGCGTGTTGGTAATATTTCTAGACGCAATGAAATGCCTATGAACTACTCTCTAGTTATTGAACCTTTTGATTGCTGGGGATTTGACTTTATGGGTCCTTTCCCTCCCTCGAAAGGTTATACTCATATTCTTGTTGCCGTTGATTATGTTACTAAGTGGGTAGAAGCCATTCCTACGAAGAGTGCTGACGGGGAAACCTCTCTAAAAACGCTTAAGGATGTTATCTTTCCTAGGTTTGGAGTGCCTAGGTATCTCATGACTGATGGGGGTTCTCATTTCATTCATGGTGGTTTTAGAAAGACCCTTGCTAAGTATTATGTTAATCATAGAATTGCTTCAGCTTATCACCCCCAAACTAGCGGGAAAGTAGAGTTATCGAATAGAGAAATTAAATCTATCTTGCAAAAGGCTGTTAATAGGTCTAGAAAAAACTGGGCTAAGAAGTTGAATGATGCTTTATGGGCTTATAGAACTGCTTACAAAAATCCTATGGGAATGTCTCCTTATAAAATGGTTTATGGGAAAGCTTGTCACCTACCCTTAGAATTAGAACACAAAGCTTACTGGGCAGTTAAAGAACTAAATAGAGATTGTAAGCTCGCTGGTGAGAAAAGACTATTTGACTTAAGTTCTTTAGATGAATGGAGGAGTGAAGCCTATGAAAATGCTAGGCTCTTTAAGGAAAAAGTTAAAAGATGGCATGACAAGCGAATACTTAAGAGAGAATTTCATGTTGGTGAGAAAGTTCTATTGTATAGGTCTCGTCTCAGATTTTTTGCAGGAAAGCTACTATCAAAATGGGAAGGACCTTTCATCATTGAAGAAGTATACCGTTCAGGAGCAATAAAAAAAATTCCCTAAAAGATAATACTACACAAGTAGTTAATGGACAGCGACTCAAACACTATATTGCTGGAGATTCTTACAATAAAGATGTTGATGCCTTTCAAGTTATAACTCCGGAGAAATTCATCGAAGACCAAATTCAGAGACCTGCAGAGTCTATTTTCAAATAGGTAACAGTTCTGGTAAGAAAAGTTCCACGAAAATACTATCCAACTATATTTTTTGCAGTTTTCAGTCAATAAGGAAAGTCACGAAGCGAAAAAGGGATGGAACCGGAGCCAGGGTGGCCCACACCACCCTGTGGCACGGGCCCACCCCTGGCCGCGCCACCAGGTGGTGAGGCCACCTCAGACTCTGCCTCCGACCCGTTTTCACCCAGTACCTTCCTCTTGTTATGAAACTTCGTAATATATACCCCCCGGATCTTCCGAAGTTCGTATATCGTGTTTTCATTGTGTTTTTGTTTCGATCTGTTTCTGCCAGGTAGAATCCCAGATTTAGAGCCACAATGTCTTCCACTGGATCAACCGAGGGAGATTCCTTAGAAGATATCATCAACCCATACATGAGAGAATTGAAGATTCATCCCAAGGAGTTGTTGGTCGAAGGTGGGGAGGTCCGGATTAAAGAGGTTCAAGGCCCTAAAGGTGAAGGAAGTCTGGAGGACAGGATGGAAGCACTGGAGCAAGAAGTCTTTAGGACAAGAAGATGGCGGAGCGCGAAGTGGATATCATCCATAGGATTTGTTCCGAACTCATCACCGAGCACCAAAAGGATACTGCTAAACTCAAAGATGAAGTCCTCTCACTCCGCCAAACAACCAACAAACTGCAAGCACAGTTCTATGACGTTCAAAATCAAAACTATGAGTATGAGGCTAGATTTAAATGCATAAGTGATGCTGCAAGTTTCAGGATGTTGGAAACCACGATGTCCTTTGTTGATGGGAAGCCTTTACCCTGGAAGACAAACGAAGATGAGAGGATACCACCACCACCAAAGGAGTAATTCGTCATCAGGTTTGGCATCCCCTTGGTTTGTTCCAAGCTTGCGGGAGTGCCGCGGTATCATATCACTATCTTCTATCTTTTTACATTATTAGTAGAGTCATATCATGAATAGAGGAGTTATTATGTAGGATGGTTTGCATTATGGAAGTGTCCCCTCTCTCGTTAGATATGTATCCCTTGGTGTGAGTTTCCGCTATGGAATATTAAGGAGAAGTTCTATCATTCACTCTTTTGCATAGCTTATATTAGTTTTCAATTCATGGTTATATGATTGATCTTGTTGTTAGTATTGGTATCACTTTGGGATCATTGAGTTAATTTAGTTGGTTTTGGCAAACCTGGCTCGGTCTGTAGCACACTATTTTTGAAGAGTTGAATGAAAAAGATAGAAGTACTCTAGAGAAAAATAATTTCATCATCTTTCTTTCTTTCTTTCTTTCTTTCTTGATTTGCTCATAAGTTTAGTATTCTCTAGTTAAGATCTTTTGTGCTTCCAAGGAAGATTGCATGTTTGTTTTTATCACTTGTATGTTTGGTTGTTTCCTTCAACTCTTGTACTTGCTACCCAGCCTTGCTAGCCAAAAACCTGTACTGAGACGGTATTCTTCTCGTGCATCCACTCCTTTAAACCAAAACCTTTGCCATTTGTGTCCACCATACCTACCTAGTAGCATTATTCCTATTCCAAGTAAATTCTTGTTTTATCTACCTCCCAAATTAAACTTGTTTATGCGAAAATTAGTGATTAAATCTCTCACGAACTTGATGGCACACTTTACTTTCTTGCACTTAATAAACTTGAACCATTGTGCTCACCTATGTTGCGTATATGCTTGCGCTTTGTAAGTTGTGAATTAGCAGAACCATGCTATCATGGGGAACGCTTTCAACATTGCACTGGTACTTTGTACCAAGTTGATATCATGTTCTTTTGTCTATGGATGTCGTCGGTGTGAAATGAAAGGGGAGCTTGTAAGTCCATGGAGTTATGCATGTGTGTTAGAGAAACGCCTGGGCCGCTGGTCTAATCCATGCTGACATGGTGGAAACCTGCAGCATAACCATAACGAGTATCTATGAAGCATTCTTCTTATAAAAAAAGAGATAGAGATTGAGAAAAAGGAGAAAAAGAAAAAAGAGATTTATGAAAAGAGGAAAGAGAGAAAAAAGCACCATATTCCCAATGTAAATGAGAAGATTGCTGAGATACTTGTTGTCTACTTGCCTTGTCATTTTGATATGGGGATTCTTCCGTATCATCGGGCAAGGGGTACCCCGTTGGCGGTTCTCAATGATACACATATGCTTACGATGACAAGAACTTACTGGTGACTAAACTTGAGTAGCATGAGGAGCGGCCCTCGTATTTAAGGGACATGTGATTCCCAACTTACAACTTGTCAATGCATATCCTCATATTTGATCACTTTAACCTTAACCACCAAAAGATGCCTATGATAGGGGCAATGAGAGCTGAAAGCTAGTAAGTATCATAATTTTTGGGAGCTCTTTATGAGACTTGCAATCCCTGCTTCCCTCTTTAAAGGGCCTTTCTTTTACTTTGTAGTTGAGTCAGTAAACCTACTTCCTCTCTATCTCAGCAAGTATTTTGAGTTGTTGTGTTTCATTCATTCATATGATGATTTATTCAATCATGTCTTATGTTCCTTGTTTTGCACATTGCTCTTATCTTGATGTTTACTACTTTGAAAGCTATCATTGAAAACCAGCTATTTGTGAACTCCAGCAAATTATCAACTATTCTTCGACCAAGAGCTAAGTTTGCCATTACCAATTATGATTCACTTTATGTATCTTTATTGTGTTTCCTTTACTCATTACAAGTTGAGTTATATAATAGTGAGTTGTCTTCTATTATGATCTATGCTTTGGATGAATGTGATGCTTCTTGTCCATATTCCTTTATCGACTCTTCACTCCATAAACCTGAGGCCATGTTTATTGAGCTCAGTTTCGCTTGGGGACAAGCGAAGTCTAAGCTTGGGGGGAGTTGATACGTCCATTTTGCATCACTATTCTATGTCTTAATTCCCTATTATTCATTGATATATTTCGTATTGAGAGGTGATACTTATGTTATTTCATCTGTTTTTGCATGGTTGATGACTTTTGGAGCATGGACCGCTGCAGTCAGGTTTATGATGGAAAAGGTGCTGTTTGGAGGCAAAATTCGCGAAGATCAGAAAATCCGGGAAAATATACGGAAAATCCTATTTTTCCAGAAGACTAAGGATGCCAGAAGACTAAGGATGCCAGAAGACGGAGTGGAGATTGGCCACAGGGGGCCCACACCACCCCATGGCGCGGGCAGCCCTAGGCTGCGCCAGGAGGTGGTGTGGCCACCCTGGCCCACTCCAGCCTGTCCCATCTGGCGTATATCATCCTCCCGAAACCCTAAGACTCGGGGAGCAACCACAAAAAGATTTCGCCGCCTCTGCGGAGCGGAAAACACCGAGAGAGAAAGATCTCTCTGGCAGACAGATTTCTGCCGAGGGAATTCCTTCCCGGAGAGGGGAGATTGTTGCCATCAACACCACCATCAAGATGGACTTCATCGGGATCATCATCATCATCACCACCACCATCATCACCATCAACACCCTCATCACCATCTCCATATTCCTGTAACAATTGAGTTGGATCTTGCATTAGTTCATAGGGGAAACTTTCCCGGTGTTAATTACTCCTTGTAGTTGATGATACTGAGTGAACCGTTGAATTATTGTTTATGTTTAGATTGTTATACATCATTATTCCATCTCTGATCATGATCCATATGATGTCTTGTGAGTAGTTCGTTTTGTTCTTGAGGACATGGGAGAAGTCATGTTGTTAGTAGTGGAGTTGTGTTGAGAAAGATTCAATAGATTGTTATTTAAGTTGTGGTGTACTTCTTCTAGTGGTGTCATGTGAACGTTGACTACATGACACTTCACCTATATGGCCTAGGGGAATGCATTGTGTATTTGGCTACTAATCATAGGGGTTGCCGGAGTGACAGAAACTTGAACCCCCGTTAGGAAACCATTGCACAAGGGATGTAAGAGTCTTAGAGTTTAAAGCTATGGTTAGGTTTCTACCTTAATTACTTTCTTGTACTTACGGATGTTTGCAAGGGGTATAATCACAAGTATGTATTAGTCTTGGATGGGGCGGTACATTAGCACAGGTTCACCCACACAACACTTAGCAAGCTAGAGAAGATTAATCAACTATATGAAGCGAAAGCACTTGACAGTCTTCCCATGTGTCCTCAAGAACGTTTGGTCATCTTAAGTAATACAACCGGCTTGTCCTTTGCTGCATAAAGGATTGGGCCACTTGCTGCATTTATTCCTACTATCTTTCATTTACTCATACTTTGTTTACCTGCTTTATCGAAAACCCCTAAAAATCCGTTTGCTAAGTATTTGTAGAGAATTCTTGATCCATACCACTAGCCAGCACCTTCTGCTCCTCGTTGGGTTCGACACTCTTACTTATCGAAAATAGTGCGATACACCCCCTATACTTGTGGGTCATCACTCCCCTTGTGAAGATGTCCTTGACTCCCCGGCAACGGCACCAGAAAAAGTTGTTGATGGCCCAAATATATCGAGCTCGTTGGGGAACCCCAAGAGGACGGTATGATGAGCACAACAGCAAGTTTCCCCTCAGTAAGAAACCTAGGTTATCAATCCAGTAGGAGCAAGGAAACACCCCAAAGGTGTAGCTAGCTGAATGTTGGCAGGGCGCACTACCGGTGACAGCAGCAACGTGGAGACCTGCACAACACAACCACAGAACTTTGCCCCCAACTTGCGATGAGGTTCTCAATCTCACCGGTTTTGCTGAAAACAAAGGATTAAACGTATCGAATGGAAGGAAGTAATAGTTTGCAGAAAGTAAACACAAAGCAGTAAATAGTTTGTAGATTGAATGTAAAAGAAAGGACCGGGGTCCATAGTTCACTAGAGGTGGCTCTCCTTAAGATAGATAACATGTTGGGTGAACAAATTACAGCGAGGCAATTGACAAACATCGAGAAAGCATACAAGCATATACTAATCATCTTGACTCCTTTGAGACTTGATTGGGCATTACAACATTATACATAGACCGCCATCCAACTGCATCTATGACTAGTAATCCACCTTCAGGTTATCATCCGAACCCCCTCCAGTATTAAGTTGCAAGCAACAGATTATTGCTTTATGAATTGCGTGTAAAGTAAATAATACGATTGTTCTATGAACAAAGGATTGTTGTTTTCTCCCTAGTATCAACAACACATCTAGTACCTTAGAGATTTCTGTCACTTCCCTAGATTACCAGAGGCATGAACCCACTATCGAGCATAAATACTAACTCTTGGAGTTGCTAGCATCTACTTGGCCAAGATAGCTACTAACAACGGAAAGCATGCAAGATCACAAATAACAAAGACATGATAGAATCAATAATCAATCTGAAATAGCATCTCAATATCCATCGGATCCCCGCAAACATAACATGCAGAATTACAAATAGATGATCTTGATCATAAACGGAGCTCACAAGATCTAAACATGAAAGCACAAAGGAGGAGAGCTACTACATGGACCCGTAATCCAGAGATGAACTACTCACGCATCACACCGGAGGCTTGCATGATGATGAAGAAGGCCTCCAGGGTGAATTCCCCTCTCCGGCAGGGTGCCGGGAAGAGCTTTAGATCCCTGCCGATCTAGGGATGGAGATGACGGTGGCTACAGACTCTTTCGTGGATTTTTGATCGGGTACTTAGGGTTTTGGTATTGGAGGCAATATATAGGCGGAAGGAGAGGCCGAGGGGGTGCCTGGGCTGGCCACACCACCCCCTGGCGCGGGTCAAGCCTGGCCGCGCGGCCAGGTAGTGTGGCCGCCCTCTGGCCCGTCTCCGTCTTGTATTCTGGCTCCAAGTGTCCCCTGGTAAAATAATAACTTTGGCTTTTGTCCCGTCCAATTTCGAGAATATTCATTTTCTGACTTTCCTGGAACCAAAAATAGCAGAAAACAGGCAGCTGGTACTGTGGCTCTTTTTAATAGGTTAGTCCAAGAAATCATATGAAAATTACTCCAAAGTGTGGATAAAACACAAGAAAGTAGATAACCAAGCATGGAACATCAAAAATTATAGATACATTTACAATGTATCACTAAGCTTGATGTGTTTGGCTGTGGAATGAGTTCTTTGTTCCCTTGCATTTGCAATAGCTCCTGTGTTATCACAATAGATTGTCACGGGGTCTTGCGCATTTGGAAAAACTCCCAGTTCGATGACGAAATTCCTTAGCCAAACAGCTTCATTTGCTGCATCAGCCGCAACAATATATTCAGACTCCAGTGAAGATTGCGCCACCACCGGCTACTTCTTACTCTTCTAGCTTACCACCCCACCATTCACTAGGAACACAAATCTTGTTTGAGACTTTGAGTCATCATGTTATGAGTTCTAGCTTGCATCCACGTAACCTGTTACGTTTAGAGCTTCATCACTTCCTCCATAGATTAGGAACATATCCTTCGTTCTTTTCAGATACTTTAGGATATTCTTGACAGCTGTCCAGTGATCCCGTCCTGGATTACTTTGGTATCGGCTCGTCAAACTAAGAGCCAATGCCACATCAGGTCGCGTACTTAACATTGCATACATGATAGACCCTATGGCTGAGGCATAGGGTGTGAAAGATATCTTCTCTCTATCATTGTCCGTCACAAGACATTGAGTCATACTCAATTTGCAATTCTTCATCATGGGCATAAAACCTTTCTTGGTGTTCTCCATTTTGAACCTCTTCAAAATCTTTTCAATTTAAGTACTTTGAATTAATGCTATTAGGTGCCTTGATCTATCTCTATAGATCTTGATCCCTAATATGTATGCAGCTTCACCTAGATCCTTCATGGAAAATTGGTTACTCAAATATGCTTTCACGCTTTTCATAAGATCCACATCGTTTCCCATGAGTAATATGTCATCCACATATACTACTAAGAAAACAACTGAGCTCCCACTCGCTTTCTTGTAAACACAGAACTCTTGTTGATTTTGGACAAATCCAAAACTCTTGATCACTTGATCAAAACGTTGGTTCCAGCTCCGAGATGCTTGCTTCAATCCATAGATGGGCCGTTGAAGCTTGCATACCTTTCCAGCATCCTTAGGATTAACAAAACCTTCCGGTTGCATCATATACAACTCTTCATCAATGTGACCATTGAGGAATGTGGTCTTGACATCCATCTGCCAAATTTCATAATCGAAATGTGCAGCAATTGCTATTAAAATCCTGGCAGCCTTAAGCATCACCACGGGAGAGTAAGTCTCGTCATAGTCAACTCCTTGAATTTGTCGAAAACCCTTTGCGACAAGTCGAGCTTTGTGAACGGTTACATTACCATTCACATTTGTCTTTTTCTTAAAGATCCATTTGTTTTCCACGGCCTTGCGGCCTTCTGGAAGATCCACCAAGGTCCAAACTTGGTTTTCATGCATGGATCTTATTTTGGATTTCATGGCTTCTAGCCATTTCTCGGAGTCAACAGTATCCATAGCTTCTTTGTAGTTTGCAAGTTCTTCCTGTTCATCTAGGATGACAGACATTACAAGGCTACTGTACCAATCAGGAGTGGCACGAACCCTTGTAGACCTGCGAACCTCAGGAGTCTTGACATCATTGTTTTGATCATTATCAATGGGCTCTTCCTCCATGTTGGAGAGCGGTTTCGGAACAGCTTCCGTTGCGCTACTTGGAATTTGGAGAGGAGGGTCAACAATTTCATCTAACTGAATTTTCCTTCCACTCACTCCTTTTGCAAGAAACTCTTTCTCGAGAAAGGTGCCGGTTCTTGCGACAAACGTTTTGCCCTCGGCTTGGTTGTAGAAAGTATATCCAATGGTTTCCCTTGGATATCCTACAAACATGCATTTTTCTGATTTGGGTTCGAGTTTGTCAGGCTGTAGTTTCTTGACGTAAGCCTCACATCCCCAAATTTTCAGAAATGACAACATTGGCTTCTTGCCATGCCATATCTCATATGGGGTTGTCTCCACGGATTTGGATGGTGCTCGGTTTAAAATAAAGCGGCGGTTTCTAATGTGTATCCCCAAAAAGACACAAACAAATCAGTTAAAGACATCATGGACCGTACACTATCCAATAGGGTTCGGTTACGATGTTCCGACACACCATTACGCTATGGTGTTCCGGCTGGCGTAAGCTGTGGGACAATCCCACAGTCCTTTAAGTGCATGTTAAACTCATAACTCAAATACTCGCCTCCTCGATCCGATCGAAGGTGCTTGATTTTCTTGTTAAGTTGATTCTCTACTTCTTTCTGAAATTCCTTGAACTTTTCAAAAGTTTCAAACTTGTGCTTCATTAAATAGATATATCCATATCTGCTTAAGTCGTCAGTAAAGGTAACAAAGTAACGATAACCATTGCGTGTTGAGACACTCATTGGTCCACATACATCCGTATGTATGATCCCAAGTAGGTCTACAGCTCTCTCCACTGTTCCGGAGAATGGTGTCCAAGTCATCTTGCCCATGAGGCATGGCTCACATGTATCAAGGGATTCGAAATCCAATGATCCAAGAAGCCCTTCTGAATGAAGCTTCTTCATGCGCTTTACACCAATGTGGCCAAGACAGCAATGCCACATGAACATGGAATTATCGTCACTGTGCTTACAATGTTTAGCATCAACACTATGGATGTGTGTATCACAATCAATATCAAGTAAGAATAAACCATCACACACAGGAGCATGAACATAGAAAACATCATTCATATAAATTGAACAACCATTTGTTCGGTCTTGCAACAAGCAAGACCCACTCACAATATTCATACTCAATGCGGGTACATAATAGCATTTATTCAAAACCAATAATAATCCTGACGGTAGACGGAGATGCAGGGTGCCGATGACCATCACTTCGACTCTCGAGCCATTGCCGACGCGCATGGTCACCTCGTCCTTCCTCAGGTGCCTCCTACTCTCAGATCCTGCTGAGAGTTACAAATGTGAGCAACAAATCCGGTATCAAATACCCAGGTGTTACTCCTGGCGCTTGTAAGGAATACATCAATAACATGTATATCATATATACCTTTGTCCGGGGTGGCTATCTTGCCAGCTCGCTTGTCTTCAAGGTACTTGGGGCAGTTGCGTTTCTAGTACCCATCCCCTTTGAAGTAGAAGCACGAAGTGCCGGGCTTAGGGCCAGGCTTGGCAGTCTTTGAGGTGCTGGGAACAAACCTGCCATCCCTCTTAGACTTCTTACCCTTGCCTTTCCCCTTTTGCCCCGGTTTCTTAAAGTTGGTGGTCTTGTTGACCATCAACATCGTGTGCTCCTTCTTGATTTCAACCTCAGCAGTTTTGAGCATGGAGAACACCTTAGCAAGGGTCTTAGTCATCCCTTGCATGTTGTAGTTCATCACAAAGCTCTTATAGCTAGGGGGCAGCGAGTGCAACACCCTATCAATTGCGAGCTCCTCTGGGATTTTGCAATCCAGGCATTTAAGCGCTTAACATAGCCAGACATTTTGACCACGTGCTCACTAATACTACTGTGCTCTTCCATTTTAGTAGAGAAGAAGAGCTCGGAAGCATCATACCTCTCTGCACGAGCCTGTGGAGCAAAGACGGCCTTGAGATCCTCAAGGATCTCAAAGGCATTCATCTTCTCAAAACGCTTTTGAAGCTCTGGCTCCATGGCATAGAGCATTCCACTCTGGATGAGGGAGAAATCGTCCTCCTTGGACTGCCAGACATTCTTTTCATCCTGGGAGGCGGAATCTGCAGGCTTAGCCGGAAGCTCAGCCTTGATGACATAAGTCAACTTGTAGGGGACTAGGAGGATCCTAAGATTGCGGAACCATGCGGTGAAGTTGGTTCCATCAGTTTTCAGCTTGTCCTTCTCGAGGAAAATGCTAAGGTTGAAGGTGGGTTTGCGAGACATCTACAAAGGATTTGCAAAGTGTTTAGACTATGTTCATAATAATGAGTTCAAGTTTTGATTAAAAGAACTCCCACTTAAACGAACATACCTCTACTCGTTTAGTGATCACATGATCCCTATCCCCTACACCTCCCCCGATCGTCACGACCATTCGTGCAGTATCAAAGGTGGACATTCCCTAATATCGATCACATCAACCATGTGATTCATGCTCGACCTTTCGGTCTCTTGTATTCTGAGGCCATGTCTGCACATGCTAGGCTCGCCAGTTCTAACTCGTGTGTATTCGTAGTGCAACATGGCTTGCACCCACTATATGCGAACGTAGATATGTCTAACCCCTACTCACCGCAGGGCGCCTCATACCGAAGAACTTTCTTGGTGGTGCACACACAAGGGGAATACGATAACTGGAATACTATGAGGGATTATCTCATTATGCTACCGTCTAATATAAGTATACCAGCATAATGAGTAATACTTCAAAAGTAAAGTGTTATGACATGGTTATAGCTTTATGATCATCATCAATATCTTCAATGAGAGTTTCACAAACTTGTCATTGCCACGTTATAATACTTGCCCCTATGCAATAATAAAGATATACGCTTCTATATTATCTATTGCAAGTTTTACGCGGCTTTAGGGCTTTCACAGTAGAACCCCTTCCCACCTATGAACGTCGAGCCATAACATGGATTCAATGATTGCCATTCTTCTTCCCTTTTCAGGGCCCTCCAGTGTCAATGCCATATCAACTACTGCAGAGAGACAGAGACCCCCCTAAGCCACTTTGATTTGTGGACCAGTCTCATGAATCATCACTTGAGGTCGGTTGGGGGCCGCTTCATCAAACAGTGTCGTGATATGAACAATAACATTAAAGAGGGTAGCAATTAGAGAATCAATGCCCACGTATTGCTATGTGTTCTATCCGTACGACATGTCTACCCATAAACCCGCTCTGATACCACTGTTGGGTTCGTAGCAGAAAACAAAAAAATTCTATCTACACGAACACTAAAACCAGGATCTATACTATGTAGACATAAGCAACAGAGAAGGGATACGGTATTCATACCTTTGAAGACCGAGGCATGCCTTACGCATGAAGGCGTATATTGATGAAGACGAGCAGCACCCCAAGTGTGGTGCCTCCAAAGTTCGTCACACGTCCGATGTAGGAGACGTCAATCGGACTCCGATCCAGCCGAGCAGCGGAAGAAGTAGATGCCGGATCGCAGATCACACGACGGTGGTGTGAAGGTGGAGAACTCACCCACGAGGTCCTCCCTAATATTACGGAGAAGTCCTCAGTGGATAAGAGAGAGAATGAGAGGGAATGGGGTGATTCCAAAGGGGGAGGGGAGACCCCTATATATAGTGGGAGGGGGGGCGCACCACCCAGGGGCCAGGCGGTGTGGGACTAAACCCCACACCCACTGGCCACCTAGGGGCAGCCGTCGGCCCTAGGTGGGCCCCATTGGGGCGGCCCACCAAGCCTAGGCCGGCTGGCCCCCACTCCCTAGGTGCCATGCCCTATTGGGCCTCCCTTCGGGTGAGGCCCATTAGCATTAAGATGCCTTTATTAATAAAATATATATTTAATATTAATTCTCCAATTAACATTCAAATACACATATTATATTATTCCTTTACTCCGGAACACCTTCCGGACCTCTTCCGATCTCCATCGGATGTTACCCGGAACTATTCCGGTTTCTCTTTCTCTATTTCTCTTATGATACCTCATCTACCCTAAGCGTCCCTACCCTTAAGCGTGACATCCTTCGGTTTGGAAACACTCCGGACATGATCGAGACTACTCTCACATCAATGATCAACAGAGGGACCTGGATGGCCATGTGACCCTCGTGCATTTCCCGAATACAATCGCTCGAACCGTGAGATAGTCGTTTCCCGTTCCCTTTGTCATTCGATACTTAATTCATCCGAGACTTGATCTTCGGTATCTCCATACCTTAGTTCGATCTCGTTACCGATGAACTTGTTTTCTCGTTCTCATGTCGTTGCATTCCGTGACCTAGTCACATGCTTGCAAGCTTCATTAATGCAACGTCACCGAGATGGTCACATGTATCTGTCTGTTACATGGACTAGACAAATCCTGGTCTTGATATGTACTCCTCAACAAATCCCTTCGGAAAACCTGAGTGGCACCTTTTTCATCACCCTTTTACGAGATGATTCTTGATAACCATCAAAGCTTCTTCCGGAATGGTGATTTGCATTACCTCACAGTTAAAGGATCAGGTTGCGAGGTTCTCTGTGTTTTATCATCAATGGTGAACTTTGTAACTAGATCTCATTAAGATATAACGGTCGGATGTTTGTATATCATGTTATTCAACTAATAACATGACCTCATTGTCAGTTGGCATAAATGCCTATGATCTTGAAACCCAGACCATCCTCATGAACAATGAACTAGTTCACTAGAGGTAACTAGAGACACGTTTGTTTACATACCACACGTGTATTAACGTTGTGTATCAACACAGTTATAGCACAGTATGAAACATATTATGAACATATAAGAGATATATCAAATAATACACTTTATTATTTGCCTCTAGGGCATAACTCCTTCAACTTCCTCCTCCCCCTACACACTTGCTTTCACAAACAACAGGCTATCATCAGCAAACAATAAGTAGTTGACCACTGGTACGGTACGAGCCACCGTTAGACCCTGGAGATTTGATGATGGAATAATACTCTTGGATTTTAAGAGGCATGAGAGGCCCTCTGCAGCAAGCAAGAACAAATATAGAGAGATTGGATCCCCCTAACGGACCCCTCTGGTCGGTCTATATACTTCCGTTGGTGCCCCATTGAACAACACTAAGAAGGAAACCGAAGACACCATTCTCATCATGAGGCTCACCCAGCCAGTATTGAAGCCTAGATTTAACATGATCGCCTCCAGGTATGACCACTCCACCCGGTCGTACGTCTTCCTCATATCCATCTTGAGGGCACAATGTTGATGTTTTTGGCCTTGTTCCTCTTCATGAAGTGAAAACATTCATAAGCTGATATCATATTATCCGTGATAAGCCTCCCTGTGACAAAGAAGATTGTTCTTGCGAGATAATCTCTGGCAGTATCTTTTTCAACCGGTTAGCTAGCACCTTTGAGACAATTTTGTAAATAACGTTACATAGAGTTATGGACCTGAACTAACCTAGATCTGAGGTGCTCGCTACATTTGGAATAAGCACGATGAACGTGTTATTTATGTCACTTGGATTGTCCTCACCTCGAAGAATACGCAGAACAACCAAAGTGATCTCGTCGTCGTGTAGACTCCAGTTGCGTTGGAAGAAGTGTGCGGGGGTACCCATCGGAACCCAGAGCCTTTGTGGGAAACATCTGAAAGAGGGCTATTTTCACCTCTTCACTTGTGTACGTAGAAGTCAGATCATCACTCATCAATTCTGATACTTTAGTTGGTACCATGTCCAACACTACATCCATGTCCGCAGTACCCTTAGACGAGTATAAATTCTAAAAGAAATCACATTCGAGTTGAGCTAGATCCTGTGAGTCTTCCGTGACAGATCCATCGGGCCTCTTAAGTTTAGAAATTTTGTTCTTGTTCCGCCTTCTGCTTGCCCTTTGGTGAAAAGAACCATGTGTTCTGGCCCCCCTCGGACAACCATTGCACTCGCGACCGTTGCCTCCACATAACCTCCTCTTGGTGCTGCACCTCAATGAGTTTGTCACGCACCTTGATTTCCGCGTGTGATGGCCCGACGCGATCAGGAGCTGAGCGCAAAGACTCGAGTTGCTGGCGCAGGTCCCTCAGCTGTTCCCGAACACTGCCAAAGCTATGTCTGTTCCAACGTATGAGCTTGATCAACGTCACCCAGATTTTATCCTTTATTTCCTCCGTGCTTGTTCTCTGGCCTCCCTCTTCCCAAGATCTCTTCAGAAAAGGGTCAAAGTCATTGTGAGCTTCCCATGTGACCTCGTACCTAAACAGTCCATCGCGCCCAGGTCTTCGCTCCTCCGATGGTGAGAACTGTAAGAGAATGGGTATGTGGTCCAAGGTTGATGCCGACATATGTGTCAACTCAACAAGTGAGTACCGCGAGCTCCAACTAGCTGAAGATAAAGCACGGTCCAACCTCGTACGGCTCTACATACCACCAGCCACTTTTTTCTCAAAGTTCCAGTGCGTGGTTGTAACAACTTCTCTACTCTTCCAGCCGTGCACGTTCGAAATTTGGGGCTCCTGGTTTTTTTGGGCCCGGGGCGGCCATCCCTCCAGCCCGGAAAAAAATTCTCTGGAGCTGGGCCGCACAGCGTCCCTCCTAGGGCCCGTCCTGGGATTTCTACACGTCACCATATGGCACTAATCTTGAAGCTCTTCATCCAGCTAATCCCTTCACATGGTGTATTAGGAATTTACGATACGGCACTGTATCTGTACTGTTTGTAGAAGAGAACATACGAGATGGCTCCGGAAAACAGCCGGCGGAGAGTTCATGATCGGAGTACGACCTCCTTTCCGTTGCCTTGTTAGCACTGGTACCTCTTCACATTATCGAACAAGAAAATATAGTATAACGCACCGGCCTTCTCCAACTTCTGTCGACGTGGAGTCGATCTCCTCCGCCCCCGGCTGCCGGAGACGAGATTTAAGAATTAGTTCTCGCCGCACCTTCTCTTTCGGTCACCGTCCCTCGCGGAAGCGGCAACGAAGCACACAAGCAGGAACTCCTCGTTGGCCACCGCAGGGGAATAGCGAGCGTGAGAAGTACGCGCCCCTATAATCCTAATATCCATTGCTTCCTTCATCGGCATATCCAAACATCCATTGCTTCCTTCATCAGCATATCCAAAAATCCATTGCGTTCGTACCGGAGACGGGTACCTGGATGTGCGCGTGCACGATCTCGCAAAATCTTGCCGGAGAACGGCCAAGGCCATAGCGTCATGTAGGAACGTGCAGAGCTTACATCCCGCGGCGGGCATCGTCATGTTCACGATCGTGTAGCCATTGGGACGTAAAGGAAGTGCAATGGTTGAACTGCTGATGATGTTGCTGCTGCATGTGCAAGCGCACATGTGTGTGCCGAGAGAGAGAAGGGAGGGAGAGAGGATGACGACCATGAGGAGGGAGTCCTCGTGCGTGTTCTTGAAGGAGAGAGAGGTGTCTTACCCCGACTTCACGACCTCACCGCGGTGGCGGCGCCGCCGCCAGGAGACAGCGAAGCTTGTTTTTCCCGGGAGCCCCTCGTATGATTTCTTCTAGAAACAGTACATATATATGACGTATCATTGTTTTTTGGTAAGAACAATATATTAAACATGCAAGCCGTCTTATTAAAACCTTTCAGTCCTCTTAGGTATCCTGGTAAGGAAAAGAGTGAATTCCACTTTTTACCCCCTAAGATCAATTTTGTGACACCTTTTACCCCATTTAACAAAAAAAACCTCAAAACTACCCCATTTAACAAACTTTCTTCCACCTTTTACCCTTTTTAAAGTTTACTCGGGCCTGACAGGTGGGCCCCACTCCTAGTCCGGCGTGGCAGTGCCAAATAGGACGTGGTTTTCTGGTGGGCGTGGCCTACTAAGCAAACCGGTTTAATCAAGCCGGTAGGCCGAGCCGGGTGGAGCCAGACCGGAGCGCACGGGGTGGTGCGTCCTTGGCTAAGCCAGACCAGGTCGCCTTATCCCCATCAATCCGCATCTCACCCTCCAAAATCTCCGCTCGAGAGAAATACGAACAGAGGCGGGCGACAGGGGGCTTTAGGTCACCGTGAAGGCGGCGATCGGCATAGAAATACGCGATCCACTGGTTATTATGTCTCGGGCCTTACCTCTATAATTTGACTGTGTATGGTCTCCCAATGTGCGGTTCGTTGCTCTACTATTCTGCCCCAACCAGAGTTGATTTAGACTGAATTTGTAGTCGGTGATCAATGGCATAAAGGTTGTAATTTGTGTGAATTAAGATTAGATACTCCTCCTTGAAAATTAGATTAGATACTTTATACGTTGACTGTTGTATGTTGAAACCTGAATCAAGTGATTTCCACGTACCTTGATCACCATGTGGTTCGAGCCTGCAAAGAATACAAATGTGATAATTACCAAACTTGCTTTTTTCTTTTCAAACTGTGCGATGTGATGCATTCGTACTTGGCACCAACTAATTGCAAAGAAATACTGCTCTACAATTGAGAACTGAAGCAATACACAATATTTTGTAACTAAATCAGAGGAGGCAATTCTGAAAATCTGACAAGGTTAACTTATCTAATTAGAGGAGGCAATGCTGAATATTTTGTTATGATGTTTTACTATTAGATTATCATGCAGAGCAACACATTTCGGTAGCTAATGGTAATGCAGCATGTCCTTGTACATCGCAATTATGTTATGTGTGTAAATTGCAGCCACTAATGCTTGCGCTTTTTTTGAATTACAGAGATGGTTGCTGAGATGTGGATTGTTCGGTACATTGTGCATGATCCTAGGCCAAACCTAGCTGAGGTTGACGAGATTGATAGAGACTACATCTCTTATTTGGATATTATGGAGAAAATCAGGAAAGATATGGGGTACAAGAGCCGTGACAGTGTGTATTATCAGAGGAAGGGATCAATACATGACATGATTGAGGTGAAAGATGATGCATGTGTTATGAATATGTTGGAAGAGTTTCATGTAGAAAAGGAGGTCCATTTGCATGTCTTCAAGAACATGCTACCTATTAGCCATTCACTATCACATGTTGAATTATGCAATTCCATCCATGTGGTAGCAATTGAAGACAATGGTCAGGCAGATTATGACGATAGTGGTTATCTACTATCAGATGTGGATTACGATGATCCAAGTGTTCATTGGAAGGAGCTGTATGAAAAGGATCTAGCAAGTGAAGGAAGCAGCGACGATCCAGATTTCGATGTGCACACTGAGAATGAGAAGCTAAGAGCAAATTATGGCGAAAAGAAGAAGAACGAGATGGAGTCCAAGGGTGTATATTCAGAAGATGAGATAGAGGACTTGTTTGATGTTACAGAAGGCTTGGGAGGATTTGACATCGATGAAATAGCTCTACCTATGTCACAAAAAGAGAAGGAGATTGCTTTTGGCAAGTCAGAGGAGGCACGGCTTAAAATGGAAAAGGCACAAAAGAAAAAAGCATTGGCTAAAGCAAGACAAAAGCAAAAACCTATAGATGACTTGGACTTGTCTGACCCTCCAAGTTCAGATGGTGGCAATGATCCATTTGAACATAGTGAGGAAGATGCAAGGTTAATGGACGAATGTAGAAAGAGGAAAAGGCCTACAAGGTTATTGCATCCAAGAATGGAGTTTGATGAATCTATCATGGATGAGGATGATCAGATGGTGAAGGGTATGTGTTTTAAAGATGTCAAGGAATTTAGAAAGGCACTTGAGTCATCTCATATAAAGCAAGGCAGAAGTTACAACTTTTTGAAGAACAAGATGGAAAAGGTGAAGGTCCGTTGTTCAGATTCTAGTTGCCCATTTTTCCTTTTTGCATCAAAAATAGCTGGTGAACCAACGTTCATGATAAGGCAAGATGTGGCAGAACATACTTGTGGCATAACTAGAGAAGCTAGTAGGTTGAAATCCACATGGCTAGCAGAACACTATGAGAACCATTTCAGGGTTGATCCCAATTGGATGGTTGGTGCTTTCATAGAGGCGGTCAAGAGAGATTTCAACTATGAAATAACCAAGAGAATGGCTTATATGACTAAGGCACATGCTCAGAGGCTTGTGTTAGGGCATCATGACGATCAATACCGTAGAATCAGGGACTAATTACAAACATTGCTTGATAAAAATCCAAGGAGCATAGCTGTGGTTCGCACAGAGCCAGGGTTAGCTGATCATCTCAATCCTAGGTTCTATGGGATGTTTATTAGTTTCAGTGCTCAAATCGAAGGGTTTTTAGCTGGTTGTAGGCCATTCTTCGGACTAGATGGTTGTTTTATCAAGCTTGCTAATGGTGCACAAGTCCTAGCAGCTACATCAAGGGATGGCAGCAATAATATGTATCCATTAGCATTTGAAGTGGTGAATAAAGAAGACACTGATAACTGGACATGGTTTTTACAAACACTCGAGTCTGCTATAGGACAAGGTAATAAACATGGTGGATGGACAATTATGTCTGATAGGCAAAAGGTAAATACAAATCTTTTGGCTTCCATATTTTACAATTTTATTTGCTACATATAGTATTTCATCTAATGCATTTCCATTCTATAGGGGTTACTTTCTGCTGTTGGGAAAGTCTTCCCAACATGTGAGCATAGGTACTGCAAACGACATGTGCTTGCCAATTTCTCCGCAGCTGGTTTCAGGGGTGGAAACTATAAAGATTTATTTGACAAGGTAGTGTATGCACACACATTGGCTGAATACAACATAGCCATGGAGAATTTGAAGGCTTACGATGAGGACGCTTGGAAATGGGTGAAAGCAATTCCCAAAAATCATATCAGTAGGCATGCATTTAGGACTAACTCCAAGACAGATCTTGTGGTGAAGTGAGGTGTTTAACAAATATATTCTTGATTATAGAGACAAGCCAATTGTGACCATGTCGGAGTTGACAAGAACAAGGCTCATGACTAGGTATCATCTCAAGAGGACAGGAGTTGACAGTGTTGGATGGGATATAACACCCGTTATGTCCGAGAAACTTGAGTCAGCTAAAAGTCGTTCAAAATATTGTCAAGCATTCCAATCTGTTGTGGGCATTTGGCAAGTGGACTATGATAACAAGAGCTATGAAGTTAACTTGTTAAATTGGACTTGTACATGTTTTACTTTTCAGCTCACTGGAATTCCATGTCACCATGCATGTGCAGCCATCTTCAAGGCAAAAGAGAGGCCAGAGAACTATGTGCATTGGTTTTTCAAAAAAGATGCATATAAAGCCGCATATGCAGGAATTATACACCCTGTTCCACACCAAGAGGAGTGGGTAAAAACAACAAGCCCTGACATTGATCCACCATCATATACTATACCAATTGGAAGGCCAAAGAAAAATAGAAGGAAAGGTGCGGATGAGGATGGAGGGCCATCTACATCAAGAGCTAAAAAAGGATTTATTGAATGTGGTAATTGTGGGGATCGTGCTCACAATGTGAGGGGCTGCATTAAGCCACTTAAGTCATATCTAGCTCTAAGGGTCGGGAAACATGTGGTAAGCATATGATTTACTTGTAATTTCCATATTTTTACAATATTAGTGCTAACACAATTATTTGCATCTAATTGTTTGTTTGTAGCCTATGGCACCTGGAACTCATCAGAGCTCTGGACATCCTCCTCCAGCTGCATCGTCCATGCATCCTCTAGCTGCATCATCCGCACATCCTCCTCCAGCTGCACCTTCTGTCCAAGTTTCAGGAACCACAGACAATACTACCAAAAGCACTAGGGCGAAGAAATCTGCACCAAGTCATTTGGTTAGTACACCAACAGCATTAAGAGGCAGGGGAAGGAGATGTTCTACTAGGGGAGCAGGCACTGGTAGGAGGGGTTCTGGTAGAGGGGCTACACCACCATCAAATGTCTTGGAATCCCAAGCATCTTCATCTCCATCTACAACTGCAGCTGGAAGGGGAAGGAGAGCTAGTACACATGTCATTGAAGCTGATATTGGTCAAAAAAGGGCATATGGAAGGACTTCAAGTGGTAGAATCTACTCGCGGTTCCCAATTGGTGGTAGTGCAGCTGCTAGAGATGGGGCTGCTAGGGATGATTAGTCAATTTAGCCTTCATAATCATCAGTACTTAAAATTGGAACTTTTCTGTGTCTTTTGTTATGGCACCTTTTGTCCTTCATAATTATCAGTTCATAAAGTGTTACTATCGCAATTTTGTTATACCAACATTCTGTCAAACTTGTATCTCAGTTTTGTTTCATAATGTTCTCAACACTGATTGTTTTGTCCTGCCAAATTTCAGCCCGTAATTTTGTCCCATAATGGTATCAACATATAGAAAAAAGCTGCCAATTTTTTTTATACTCCCTCTGTATCAAAATAGATGCCGTGAATTTGTCTAAATTTGGATGTATCTATATACTAGTGTCTAGATACATCTAAATTTAGACAAATCGACGACATCAATTTTGAGACGGAGGGATTACAGTCTTGTGCCAAAATTCTGCAACACTCCACAGTTACAAGTTCAGAAGTTCTCTACCTCAAAAAAAAAGTTCAGAAGTTCTCAATGATGCATCAAATTCACAGCTTGATATATTTGACATAGCAGGGCTTACATCTTACGTACATAGCAGCATGTGCTTACACCTTACATAATGACAGCGGCCAAAACAAACCTTACATCCATCCATTATACCATCTAATATATCTAACCAAATTACAACAGCAACAACAAGCAAACAATCTTCAGGATAAGCCTCCCTTGCAACCACAATAGCAGGGCAACAACCTCTAGGATCAGCACAACAACCCGGACTCCTTGTAAGTTGAACGACCGACCAAATGCATCTGCAAGTTGAAGCATCGGCAGATCAGGACACAATGGCGGAGGGCGTGTGCATGTCCGTGGGGATGGAGGATAGCACCACAGCCAACACGGTGCGGTGATGACCACGCGGACGCCGGACAAGTTTCCCTTCTCTGGCATGGTCGGCTGCCGACACTGGACCTGTAGTCCTCTGCCGCAGGAAGCTCGCACCGAACTCGGTGGCCGTGAAACCGTGACGCCGCCGCCGACGCTCCGCTGCTGCACAAATTCCTAGCACACTAGCCTCTCCAAATTCACCTCGGGAGCGCCGACGGCTTCGTATTCCCATTTTTCCCGCACAAGAACGACGAGCACAAGCTTCGGCACCACTCGCCACCACCTGAGCTCTCCGCCGCCAAGGCTCTCCGCTGCCTCCAAATCCCTAGCTCGGGGAAGGGGAAAGGGGACCAAATACCTGGTCTGGCTTAGCCAAGGACGCACCACCCCGTGCGCTCGGGTCTGGCTCCACCCGGCTCAGCCTACCGGCCTGATTAAACCGGTTTGCGTAGTAGGCCAAGCCCACCAGAAAACCACGTCCTATTTGGCACTGCCACGTCGGACTAGGAGTGGGACCCACCTGTCAGGCCCGAATAAACTTTAGAAAAGGGTAAAAGATGAAAGAAAGTTTGTTAAATGGGGTAGTTTTGAGGTTTTTTTGTTAAATGGGGTAAAAGGTGTCACAAAATTGATCTTAGGGGGTAAAAAGTGGAATTCACTCTAAGGAAAAAGAGTGCGTCTGAAACTTGCAGCCCATCAAATAATCGTTACATCGTTTGTGAGAGATTCAAGAAAAAAGTTAGGGGGTTCATCGACCCAATTACAAGAAAACTTATCAATAAAACAATACCTAGCAAGCTCATGAGCTACTCCATTTGCTTCCCTCGGACAGTGTTGAAATAAAACATTACCAATCATAGATGCTTCATCGATACAATCAGCTAGAACTGCTGAAGATTCACCCCATCATGCTTCTGCTCTATTGCAAGCATCAACAATTTCCGTAGAATCAGAGTCTGCCACCACATTATTGCACCCAAGGCGATTAGCTAGAGCTAGTCCTTCTCGCATAGCAATTGCTTCCGTTGTAGCCGGAGAACCCACATTTGGGATAAAAAGAGTAGATGCTGCAATGAAACGTCCCTCCTGATCACGAACGACCGCCCTTGTAGCTCCTAAACAACTATCATAGTGAAACGAACCGTCAACATTTACCTTATTTGCCTAGGGTTTGGTTTAATCCACTTGACCTCCAGAGGTATATGCCTTGAATTAAATTTTGCTGCATTGGATGCCATTGACAAGATTGACATACGACATTGTAGTATCGGGGGCACCGTCTCATCATGTGTGTGTCGGCGCCGCATCCACCAAAGGTACCAGCAGCAAATGACGATCACCTCCTTAAGCCCCAAGCTAGCAAAACCTGGTAGGTTATAGTTCGGTTGTGTGAGTAAGAATTCAAGTACAGCAGAACCAGCTCGGTCAACCATTGTTGCGTTTTCAATCACCGCACTCAGACCCAAAGACTCCCATAGCGCACGAGCTGGTGTGCATTGAAAGAATAAGTGCAACGTATCCTCAGCTGCAGCAGTACAAACAAGACACTCTCCGCTGGTACCAATATGTCGATTGACCAATATAGATTTAAGGGGTATTATTCCATGTAGTGAGCGCTCATGCGAAAATTTTAATCTTCTCATTTCCTCCTGTTGGAGTAGCAATTCAACTAGTTCAGAAAGCTCCTTCGAAATCTTCTCATTTCCTCGATCATTGGACCATTCAAAGCTTTTTCTAATTTTCGTTGCACCTGACGAAGACGCTTTCTTGGCTTTTTTAAATACGTGTTATCCCAGTCATGCAATGATGCGTGCATGTGGGCTAGCTTCCCAAGAACTCCACCGTCCACAGCACCGTTCGCATCAGCCCAAGCTTGCTCGACGACATCTCTAAAATTCTTTTCTTAAAGCCACCTAGCTTCAAAACGGCGAGCAGTACTGCGCTGTCCAGTATCCACCTGAATATCTGCCTCCAAAAGGATCGGTCTATGATCAGATCTTGCATAATCTAAATGGTGAACCATAGCATTAGGATTGAACGTATTCCATGCCAAATTCACGACCACACGATTCAGTCTCTCCCGTATTCGCCCTCTCTTCCATGTAAAAGGATCTCCACTATACCCAAGGTCGATTAGGTCACACTCTGATAAAACATCTCGGAATGCCTACATATAGCCTTGCTGCCGAGGGTTATCACCTTCTTTCTCATGTGAATACATAATCTCATTAAAGTCACCAATCAGTGCCCATGGTAAATTATATTGACCACTAAGCTCTTTGATTTTGTCCCATGTTAAGTGCTTATCTTCCCATCTCAGCTCTCCATAAATTCCAGTTAGGCGCCAAATCTTTCCAGGACTTTCCACTATACGAACATCGATATATTTGGGAGCAAAAAAAATCTATTCAACATTAATTTCCCGCTTCCAAAGAAGTAAGACACCCCCACTTATACCATTACTCGGATTAACAATCATAAAGTCCATCTTCAATCTTCTTTTCAGACAATCTGCCGGATATCGGTCCAAGTGTGTCTCTGACAAAAACAACACACCGGGTTGCTGCCCCTTTGGACCTCCAAAAGCGATCGAACTGCCGGATCATTCCCTAAACCCCGACAGTTCATACCTAGGATCCTCATTGGTCCTGGCGGTGCCCCTCACTGGAGCCCCCCAATTCAGATTTATCAGTAGAGTTACCATTAATTTCATCCTCCTCCCGACCATCCTTCCTGTGCCTCTTCGGATCCCTCTTAGGTTGTGGACTTGCAGGGGATACCACATCGGTAGGAGATTTCTCAAACTGATTTACTAATGCTACAATAGACGCTGCCTGCTGAGAATTAGCTACGCCACGCTTCCTGTTATTTTCAGCTTCATCCATATCAATATCAAGTTTTGGCTCACCAAGGACAACAAGCGCCCTTCCAACACCATCCGCCTCTTCCTTGTACACTTCATCGCCCATGTAACCATCCTGATCTTGACCCCTTCCTCTTCCAAAGCGGCCTGCACCTCTGCCCGGGCCTTCGCGGCCACGTCCTCGACCTCTCCAACTTGGTTCGGCCAACAACCAGGGACCAAATTTACGGTCTTTCTCGGAGTGAATACCATTACCATGCTCTTTGTAAACATGCCCCATTAGACCACATACTTCACACCAGTTAGGAATCCGCTCATAGCAAACCCTAAAAATATCTCTCTTTCCCCCACGCGAGACCGAGATCGCGCGTTTCAGAGGTTCTTTCACCTCGATCTTCACCCGTACCCGACAGAAGTTTCCAAAAAAATCCATTGAGTTCGGTTCTACTGATTCGAACTTTCCCACACGCCTAGCAAGATTGGGAGCTAGCGGTCTATATGCCTCAGGAATATCATGGATCTGTGCCCAGACAGAGATAGAATCGAGCTTGATCGTGCTTGGTTTTGTGAACCCGTCATATGGCTCGATTGCAACCGGAGCATTGCGGAAGTTCCAAGGTCCTCCCTGAATCACTTTCTCCCAGTCTCCCAAACAGAAAAATTATATCACGTACAGGTTACTCTCAATCGCCCTAAATTTTACGTCCTGCGCCAACCCCCATGCAGAACGCATGTTCGAAAAGAACCAAGTCTGATTGTAAGGTATCTTTGTATGAACTTTCGCCACCGCTAGCCATCGAGGCAGATCCTCCAACGGAGGACCTTCTTCCTCAAAGATGACATCATCCAGATCTTCCTCTCCAATCCCAAGTTCATCCATGAGCTTCGCTAGATCCTCCTCCTGTGATTTCTCGCCAGACCCAGATGCTTGATTCACCATCTGCCAAACCCTAGATCAGTTCCTTGAAAAAACTTGCTAGAAAAGACCCGGAGAAAACCAGGAGAAAGAAAGTTGCAAGGTGCCGAGGCTGAGAAGCAGAACGTGTCTGCCCCTTGTTCAGCCCAAACCCCTCACGAGCTTTCCTCGCAGGATTCCGAGAAGAAACAGGAGCACTCGCCGCCGAGTCGCCTCAGCGCGAGAACAATACCCGAAGGAAAAAAAAGAGCTCGAGGAGAAGGAGTTACGTTTGCAGTCCAATTAGTTAAGTTGATCTATATGACGTATCCTAATACACCGGAGGAAGGAATTAGCGGGACGAAGAGCTCCAAGATTAGTGCCATATGGTGACGCGTAGAAATCCCAGGAGGGGCCCTAGGAGGGACGCCGTGCGGCCCAGACCCCAGAGAATTTTTTTCCAGACTCCAGCCCTGCCCCAGGGTCGAGCCTCCACAGAAGTAGAAGGCGGGGTGGCGTGCTCAGGAGAAGGCAAGTACTACCTCCGTTTCAAAATATAAGATATTTTAACTTTGTAAATGGAGTATACCTAGACCCCTTTTAATGTATAGATTCATCTAGGTTTGAAGTGAACCTACACATTAAAAGGAATCTAGATACACTCCTTTCACAAATCTAAAACATCTTATATTTTGAAACGGAGGGAGTAGTAGTGAAGGGCTGCAAGCCATCGTTCATATAGTTATCGGATAGAGTACGTGCAGCCATTTCGATTTGTATTTGTTATTTTTAGGATTCTTTGTACTGTTCTTGTTCTTGATGATAACCTATAGATCGATGTAATTTCACAAAATAAAGTGGCACGATAATTATTTTCGAAAAAACGTGTTAATAAGTTAAGCGTCTGATCTATTTCATTTTCAGCATAATCCAATGCATGGATGGATCTACTATGCTTGATTTGGCATTGAAAAAAAATGATGCAGTAAGAATAATAGAAGCAGATTTTATTTTTCCATAGAGTAATTATTTGCAACATGTTATTAGTAAAACATATTAAGTTAAAAATGCAAGGCAAGTCCATAATAATCTAGTGCATTGATAAAACTACTAAAAATTGCATGGTTTTCTGAAAAAAAAATCAACTAGTAATAGGTTACTGTGTATACATATATTAAAAAATTAAAAGAAGACAAGAAGGCCAAATTGAGCCGCTTTAGGCTCTAACGCAACAACACAGAAGTGAAGCCCAATAACAGGTCGTCCCCTTCCTTCCACCTTCCCAGAGAAAATTCCATCACTTCCATTTCCACCGAGAAGACGTGCTGCTGCTATTTCTCAAAAAAAAAAAAAAAAAAAAAAAAAAAGACGTGCTGCTGCTCCTCCCCCCCTCTGGAGAATCGGCAGAGAGATCCAAGGCGACCGTACGACTACGACCCCTCCTCGACGGGCCGAGCGTGTACGCACCGCCCCATGCCTCCCTGCTCGAGGAATTGGGCGGATCTTGGTGACGGGCCGGCGGGCCTGGTCGCCGACCGCGTCCTCGCCTACGACATCGCCGGCTACCTCCGATTGCGCGCTGTGTGCAGTTCTTGGCGACGGTGCTCCGCCGAGCCTCGCGTGCACGGCGGCCTCGACCGCCGGTTCCATCCGCGGCGGTGGGTCATGCTCCGGGAACCGCTCGCCGCTCCCAACCGCCGCCGCTTCCTCAACTCCTCCACCGGAGAGTGCGTCCAGGTGGATATCCCCGAGCTCCATGACCACGAGGTGCTCGCCCCCACCGCCGAGGGCCTCCTCGTCCTCCTCCACGCCCGCAAACACGTTCGTCTGCTCAACCCGCTGACCGGCCAGCTCACACAGCTCCCGCAGCTCACCACGCTGCTGCCCGCAATGTACCACCACAAGCTTTCGGTTCGTAATTACCATTTTGACACGGACTTCGCAGCGTGGGGATCTGGCATTGCTGAAGATGATTCAACCGTCGTGCTCTGCTTCTACGCCCTCCATATGCTAGGTGTGGCCAAGCCCGGCGGCCAGTCCTGGACGTTGCTCAAGTTCAGCGACCCGCTGAGGACGGCACCCCTGATGTTCGCTGGCCGCTTCTACTGCATTACCATAGATGGTGTCATGGTGCTAGAGATGGATCCACCACGGCTAGTGGTAGCTGCCACACGGATGCAGATTTCCTTAGAGATGGATAGCGCTCACCTCGTTGACAATGGTGGGGTGTTGATGCTGGTTCACCGCAAGTTCTTGCAATCCGGGAGTGAATCCAGGAGGAGCTATGACGTGTATCGGGTGGATTTGGACAGCAAGACACTATTCGCCGTCAATAGCCTCGGTGGAGAACGTGCATTGTTCTTGGGTATGTCTTGCTCTCTTTCGGTGCCCATCGAGGGTTTTCCCTCCGGCTCCATTAGCGGTGACACTATCTACCTGAGCTATGACGTTCATGAGAGGAACGAGACCGAGGCTTACCATCTCGTGGATAGAAGTATCTCACCTTCTGCCAGCTTCAACCTGGATGGCTTGGCACCGCAGCCATACACTCTTGTGGACTGCCTTTCCTTGTGCAATACCGTCGGATATGAAGACAATGTCGTTGGATTTTATGAAGATTAGCATTACTGCTTTAATTGTATGTTTTATATCTCCATGTAGCTAACATCTGTACCTCCCTCAGGTTATAGTTTAGTGTGACTATGACTGTTTATTTTTGGTTGGTGTATTCATTTGAAGTCTAGGCAGACACATGTTTCAAATACTAGTGAAGTTGTAAGCATGCTTCTGCAGACTACTACTCCAGGAAAACTGAATAATAGACCACGAAAGGATACCTAATCAGTGTGTACTGACTAATATTATGAGGAGGGAATGACATACATGTTGATTATATGGTTGGTTAATCAAGAAACAACTTCTGCTAACTCCAGAAAATCCAGATCACACTGCATTCTCAAGATCTTGTATAAGTTATAACCACGATTGCATGCTGGTTTGCATACACCTTCATTTGGCAATCATAATAAAAGGGCAGTATTATGCTTATACAACTGTCACCTAGAATACTCCCGAATCATGTTGTTAAGGCGGCTTACTTATCTACAGTCTTTATTTCATTGGGTTATCTAGTGGCGTCAAGTGGCGTGGTGTTTTCCTGAGTTCTGAAGAGATAGCTTTGATGCGTTTGATATCAGTGCCTTTCTGAACTCGAACCAAAATTGTGCTTATAATATTGTCTCTACCAAGCTAGCTTGATCAGTTTCTCTGCTTCTAGACGATCTGATACTGAATGTACTGAGATCCATCATCATCCCTGAATATCTTAGTTGGTTGTGTGCTTGATTAGATCTCCATCCTTGCAAATCTCAGAAGCTTGAAGTCTCCTTGTTAGCTTGTTTTCTGAATTCAGAACAACCAATCTTGTTGTGTTTTACTTGGAACCAAAACCAACATTCTCTTTTTTGCTAATCTTACCAAAGCTAGCTAGCTTATCCAATGTACTGAGCAGATTTGACGCACCATCACATGAATGAATTTCTAGTTGGTTCTTTCTGTCCATATGGTATAAATCTTGTTTGCAAACTGTACTACTACTGCGGGCTTAGATAGTTTTGTGCACTGAATTCAGTACCAATTTACCATGATTTTGTTCAAATTGTTTATCAAACAACATGCTTCTCTGTTTCTGCATGCCAAGGCACCAGGACAAAAACTGACTTGAACTGATTTGTCAGTTTTGGAGTTGATTTGTCAGTCTCTATATTCTTCTTCGATTTGTCTGCTGAACCCACAAGGTATGTGAAGGTGGAAGATGTTTTTTTTTTGTGGAGAATTGGGCATTCTTCTTTGACAAGTAAGGTTTCGGCCAGCCACTGACAGACAATGAACCCAGAGAGGATGGGGTTAAGGGGTAGCCATGTCTACCAGTTGGACCAAAATTTGCTGTTCCCACCAGAACATTATATTGCAACAGTGAACGCCTACCTTCTGAGCAATCCTGCAACTTTCACAACTTGGGTATGAGATTCCGCCAGTGTAATTGGTAACTGTCTCCTTGGTGGTGCATGTGGTTTGATGTATCCTTCTAGTTCCGCACCTCCTAGAATAGACTCTGCCAGGAGTTTCATGAAGACTTGTAATAGTGTTACCTATTGCAATTATATCGAACCTTGGTAATTGTGTCCCTTTTGAAATCAAAGAGACATGGGTCTACATCCTGAGACAAATATATGTCATGTTGGGGATGCGTGTGTGCTTTTGCACTAGCTTGGTGTGTGTATGAGTTTTTCAGTTAATTTGATTTGTCAGTTCAATAGATTCTTTTCAGTAAATTTGATTTGTCTCTTCACTACATATGTAGCTTGTTTCCTTGTTCCTCTTTCTGAATGGAAGTAACCAACTGCATGCTGGACTGTCTCCCAGTCTTTCTTGTGGCAGTGCCGAGAGATTGAAAGGCCAGTCTTACAGCTACCTCCGAATCATCCTGGGACGGTATGTAATGTGATTCTTTTTCAGTTAATTTGATTTATCAGTTCAAAGCTTCTTTGGAGATCTGTTTCTTGTTGTTCCTAGATCTCTGGCTGGCTAAAAACTTGTCTATTTTTCAGGAACTTGATGCATTTTTTTTTTTTCTTTCGTGGCCCTTCTTATATGGTGACACAACAATGTTTAGACCTCTGCGCCATGCGGCAGCGGAGACCATCGCGTCGCCGGAGAAGATGAAGCCACCAGTAAGACACAGGTTACAACTCAATCGCCTGTATGTATCTTAGCTTGCAGCCCAACAGCTCAAACCATCCGGTCTTGATTTGTTTCCACACACTACACATATTGTTCATAACTGACATTTGTACGTGGCAAATTGTGGAAACAGGATCAAAATCAACAGCGTCAGAAATTTGAGAATGATTTGCCTAAACCACCATATCTATCAATTTAGGTGTCTTCTTTGGAAATGTTTAGTCAACCATTAATACAAAGTGATGAAGCACAAGATATGCAACAGACCAAGTATATTCATATCCGGCGGTTGACCACCAACATTTGTTGTTCCCACCAGAACGTAATCTTGCAGCCCTGAACACCACAGTAGGTATCAAAGGTCGATTTTGGACTGGATTGTGGGAGGCTTCACCCTAGTACCAGTGTACACATTTGCATCATCACATGAATGATTTGCTAGTTGGTTCTTCTGTCCGTATGGTAATAGATCTTGTTTGCAAACTGTACTACTCCCTCCGTCTCAAAATAGATGTCTTAGAGTTGTCAAAATTTGGATGAATAACACACTATTTAGTATATAGATTCATCCAAATTTTGACAAACTTGCGACATCTATTTTGAGATGGAGGGAGTACTACTGCAGGCTCGGATAGTTTTTTGCACTGGGTTCAGATTGTTGGTGTGCACTTGATTCTGTACCAATTTACAATGTTTTTGTTCAAATTGTTTATCAAACAACATGCTTCTCTGTTTATGCATGCCAAGGCCGCAGGACAAAAACTTGAACAGATTGATCAGTTTTGGAGTTGATCTTAGAAGAGACTGAATATAATGGAAACATAGAGTACTGTTAGCTCTCCAGAAACCAAAAGCAGTGGGCAATTGCTTTTTTACATTCTTTGTCGTGTAACATTGGCAATTGCATTTTGTAGAAACAATTGTGTGCCCTCATGTTTAGTTTCTCTTCTGGCGCAGGAGAAGATGATCAGGACCGTGTTCGTGTACAGCGACATGGAGTTCGATCAGGCGTCCGGCAGGGGCTACTACAACGGCAAGGCCTACGGGTCCGGGTCCTGGGACACGTACTACAACGTGATCTGACGTTGACCCAGCCAGGGTGTGCCATGGTGAGCGGCTTCTCCAAGAACTTCCTCAAGATCTTCCTGCAGAATGACAGCGTGGTGAGCCCAGAGGCCATCATGAAGGAGGCCATCGCCGGCGACGAGTACCAGAAGCTGGCCGTCTTCGATTAGATCCATTTAGTCAGTTGTCAGCTGCTGTCGTGTTGTTGCATGTTTTCTGAATTCTGAACAGCTTGCTTTGATTTCAGTGCCTTTCTGAACTCGAACCAAAATTGTGCTTATAATACCCAGCTAGCTTGATCAGTTTCTCTGCTTGTAAACGATCTGATACTAAATATACTGAGATCGATCATCATCCCTGAATTTAGTTGTGCTCGATTATATCTCTATCCTGGCAATTCGCAGCAGCCTGAAGTGTCCTTGTTAGCTTGTTTTCTGAGCTTTGAACAGCTAAGCTTGCCAAGCTAGCTAGCTTATCCAATGTACTACATCATCACATGAATGAATTTCTAGTTGGTTCTTCTGTTGTTTGCAAACTGTATTACTACTGCAGGGTTTAGATAGTTTTGTGCACTGGGTTCAGATTGTTGGTGTGCACTGGATTCTGTACCAATTTATACAATGCTTTAGCTCAAATTGTTTATCAAACAACATGCTTCTCTGTTTGTTTCTGCATGCCGTAAGACAAAAACTTACTTGAGAAGATTGGTCAGCTTTGGAGTTATCTTACAAGAGATTGAATATAATGGAAACATAAAAGTACTGCTAGCTGTCCAGAAACCAAAAACAGTGGGCATTTGCTTTTTCACATTCTTATTAGACGTGTAACATTGGCAATTGCATTTTGTAGAAACAATCATGTGCCCCAGACAAAAAACTTACTTGAACAGATTGGTTGTTGTTCATATCAGTCGTGGAGTTGATTTTAGAAGACTGAACATGATTGGGCATTTTTCCTTTTCACGTTCTTAGTTCATAACTTGTTCCTGAGAGAGAGAGAGAGAGATGCTTATGACAGGCACAGTGCCTGTAGATTTTTACATTGGACTCTTTACTAGGGGCAAACTGAATTAGTATATGCATATACTGTACAGTACTTTCCTGCTTTGAATTAATGAACATGGGCACGTAATGGAAGAAAAGGAGCTGAAACTGTACCTTCTTGCTCTGTTCCTGCCACAGAAAATGTAATGCCACACACAGAGATGCTAGATGGGCAGCAACGGAAGATTGACATATACAGAGAAAAAGTAACATTGAAAACTTGATGATTGGGATACAATTGTAGCAGCATCCCAACTTGGGTTCAAAAAAAAAAAACGATAGCAGCAACACTGACATACAAACCGTTCATTGGGCTCTTGTTTACATTTGGAGAAATCAAATTCTGAGAGAGAGAGAGAGAGAGAGAGAGAGAGAGAGAGAGAGAGAGAGAGAGAGAGAGAGAGAGAGAGAGAGAGAGAGAGATGCACATGACAGGCAAACCGTTCATTGGACTCTTTACTGGAGCAAACTAAAAAACTACAGTAGTACTTTCTTGCTTTGATACTAGAGAACGTATGAACCTGGGCACAATGGAGGAAAAGCAACTGTAACTACACTTGCTCAAAAATAGAAATGAACCCCGCCACTTAAACACAGATAGAGGCCAGATGGGCAGCAACGGAAAATTGACAAATACGCAGAAAGATTTGCTTCAAGTATCCTAATAGCAAATTGAAAACTTGACATACAGTTGTAGCATCATCCCAGCTTAGGTTTAGAAGAAACAAAGCGACAACTGCAGCAACACTGAGCTACAAACTCAATGGACAAGTTCAAGACTCGCACAGAAAGAAGAGACATGGAGATCAAAATAAAATAACCTTATATTAAGAGCCTCCCGCAAATTCACATGGAGAAGACTTGAGTTATGAAACAGAAGCAGCAGTATTATGCTTTGTCAAATGATCGTGGAGACCACCGGTTCTCAAGTCGCACCTTAGAGCACCAATCCATTGGGCGGAATTTGACCGTACAGCTTCAGTGTTTGTTCAGCACAAGTTCAGGCAGCCAGGACATGCTGTCTGCTCTTCATCTTGGATGCACTCTCATGTTGGTCTATCGGTAGCCTAGAGACCCTGATCGCCAAGCGGCATGATCATGCTTCTCTCATCCAACATCCTAGAGATGAAAATGAGCATGGTTCATGGCTGACAACCAGAGTGTCACGAGGCAGCAGTTCAAAAAGCAAAGTGTCTCAGGAGGAACACAATGTGGGACAGGTATGTATGACTGACACAATTATTACATGGAGCATTCCTTAAAACGGTTTGCAGCTGAGGTAAAATGATGGAGATAGTTCCAAACAAAATAACTGTAACCTTAGTTGACAGGAGTAGTACCAGTTTTTGTTAGCCTAGTGTCCATACTTTAACAGACGCAATGGTGCATGCTAAACAACTGGTATCCGTCGGAAAAGAAAGAAAGCTAAACAACTGGTGCATGCTCCATCGCTTGTATATTGCACTTTGATTTTGCGCTGACACTTCTACTGAACTACTAACCATCTAACTGAACAAATAATTTTTTTTACACTTTTCTTTTGGAGATGCGAACTAAATAAATTGAGATTTCGCTGGCAGAAGTGCAAACCATAAACTTAACAGGACCGGAAAAAGTCACAAAACCAAGGCCCCCAAGAACCAGGCTGACACGGAAATCCAGACCCTCCAAGTGGTACCGGACGCCCATGCGGACTCATCTCCCCAACAGAATCTGCTGCTGAATGCTAACTACAAGTTTCATAAGAGCTCAACCAGGACACAAACCTTCTTCAGGGAATAAATCAAGGCTTATCTGCACAGGCTCCTGCTTTTGTCTATGGTCCAACTACTATGAATTATCTGCTTACACTTGCCTTACAAGGGTGTGTATGGGCACCAAATAGTTTCAGGTGAACTTCTGAGTCAGCAGTTTTAGATCGCAGACACGTGCATTTACTTATTGTCACACATCGGGCATGGTGCTCATTACCCATATTTTGTTCATAATATCTCAAGCAGGTCTAGGGCATTCCTAGAATTTACTGGCTGCAGTACTAGTCTTTTCTACAAGAGTAACACCCAGATGCAATATCTTCCAAGTGGGTTCTTCGGTGAATATTTAACCCAGGAACTTGAACATTGTGCATTATTTATCGCTGTGGATACGTCCGGCAGCTGGGAAAACAGTCAAACACGGAGCAGCGGCTGCCTATGCCCGGATGTCCAAAGAATGGACCGAATAAATCTTGGAGCAGGCATCAGCAGAGGAGGTAGAAGGTGCATAAGAACCATTTTATATATTCAGAGTCTAAAACTATGCTTCATCGCTTGGGATTGAACTTTTAAATATTGCTGAATTTGTTTAATGCTTGACCCCTAAATCACTGGTCTACCAAGTGAATGGACTAATGTTGTAGACAAACAACTGATCTTCTAGAAAGAAAAGAAATGATACAGTATCTAAATAAACTGATGATCCCAATAATTCAATGCAAACTTAAAATGTCCATCATTAGCTGAGGAAGGTGTCAACTTACCAGGATCCGAAGAAGCCACCAAACCCAGGAACCCAAAAACCAGGGATACCAGGGAACCTAGGGCCACCAGGTGGAACCGGACCCCACCCTCCAGGGCGCCATCCTGCAAGATCTACCCAACCTGGTCCTCCAGGCCCAAGCGGATACATTCCACAAAGCTAAACTGCTGCTAAACTAAATACTAAACTGCTGCTGAATAGCAATCTACAGCTCCACAACTCAACCACCAAGAACAAACAGATACTTATGTTGCAGTGAAGAAGAGTTTATATAGGTACGGCGAGAACTGGTAGTCATGCACTTACCTGCTGTTCAACAGCTCACCAACTGGTCCATCTTTTCAACTATTGTGCATGCTCTACATTCCACTGACACCTTGAGCTCTAAAGATTGAGTCCAGTTCTAAAAGGAACATATGTGGTCTAACTGTAAAATTACAACACCTACCCAGCAAATATATAAACATATGAATCTACCAAACTTGTCAAGAATCCTGGCCACAATGTACAACAGTTCAGTCCACCAATAAGCAAATTTAGAATTTGTTTTTTTACTTAGAACAAGAGACATGGCAAAATAAACAGATTTACGAAGAACAAGGCAGAGTACAGTTGCAGGAACACAATTCAGGAGTGGACAAAAAATTGAGCCCACATTTTCTACTGCCAAGAATAAGCAGCAGATTGCATTGCTAAGAAGACAAGATACGTACAAGTGCTCACAGAGAGAAAAGATAGCATCAAGCACAATAGACAGAACATTGGGTTGATATAATGTCCTAATTAAGACACCAAAATCAATTCCTTCCGTTCGATACATACATAAGACACATAGCCAGCACATATAATAAAAGTGCACCATAATGACTTGGCAATTTGGGCATCAACACATACATTAGTCCCTTCTGCCTGAAAGGGTACTGAAACAAACATTGATTTCATAAAACCAGATAAGTCTGAGGGCTTCTTGATCATAGAGGAAAGTAGCAATTAGGCCATTAAGAAGCACCACACTGCAACAGCTGTCAGATGAAAGGTGAATCATTCACCACATAACCCTCTAGTGTTGGAAAGAAGGCATGCGGAACAAGAGTTTGTTTCAGCGGAAATTGAGTAACTCCAAGTCCGTTGCGATGAAAACTAGCGACCAATTTCCCATTGATGTCAACATGATGTAGGTTGTCTTCAATTTTGACCAGCACGAGCAACTCGCCATCCCCGGGCATGACCACCACTTTCACAAGATTGCGGAACATTCCAAAATGCTCCGTGTGCTCTGGCAATTCAACCTGGTATTTGAAGGCCCATGACTCGCTCTCATAGTCCCGCAGCTCTGCAACCGGCAATTTAACCCGGCATTTGAAGGCCCATGCCTCGCTCTCGTAGTCCCGTGTCATCCATATATCAATGGTTGTCAGTGCATCATTGAGGCTGTACATGCCGAGCATTCCATCCATCTCAAAGAGGTTAGCACTGCCAGGAACAGCTGGAGCACGCATCTGTCGGAAGGACTCAGTTGTGGTGTTGAATAATTTTATCATGTTGCTTGCTCCCACATGCTGCTGGACGTGCCAATGCAGGCTGCCATGACACAGGACGGAAGAGGATCCGTCTACCATCGTGTGCTCCGCACCGGGGCAGCTTATGCGTCTTGGCGGCTGGCCGGAGCCCAATGTGTAGACGTAGGAGTCATGAGGTGCCAGAATTGTACGATCGCACTTTCCGAGCAACAGTCTGTACTCGCCGGTAGGACTGTGAGGGTACATCCCCAAGAGCGCGAAGCGATCAATCTCCTCGAGGCGAGCATGCTGACGAGTCGCTGGGTTGCAGATGGAGTAGCCCAAGTGCAGGCTGCCGATGAGGAGGAGGCCGTCGCAGGAGGCCTCGGGACTGAAGAAGGAGTCGCCTAGTCGCGCGACGGACTGGAGCTGGTCGGCGGCGGCAAGCCCCGCCTCCGCCCGGTGGTCGAAGGGGATGACGTGTAGGGAAACGCCGTCGCCGCTGGAGAAGTCGTAGCCGCATAGGAGGGGGAGGGAGGGCTGGCGGGCGTGGTGAGCGAGGAGGAAGTCGCGGGTGGAGGTTGCGCGGCGCCAGGCTGGGCACACGGCACGGCAGCGGAGGAGGGATTTGGGGGGCAGGCGCACGAGGATCTCCCACACGGTGATCTCGTCCAGGAGGCCGTGGAGGAGAGGCGCCGCTTCTTCTGCACTTGGGCCCTCCGCCATGGTCGCCGGCTGGGAGCTCTCGATCCGTCCTGTCCCAGGAGCACAGCAAGAGAAGTGGTGGATTAGCGGTAATGGCGGATGCTAGTTCATGGAAACAACTGGTGAGGGACGGTGGCGAGCAGGCATGTCTGCCAGGCGGCGAGGAAGAGAGTGGCGGCGGGGTAGGAAGAAGAGGAGCCCTGCATCGCTAGCCGCTAGGGCAGGGCCGCAGGCCCGCACCCGGCAGGGGAGGTTTCGGTGGCTTGCTGGGCCTCTTGGGCTGGCTCAGGGGGTTCTTCTCCCTCTTTTTTCTATGTTCCACTTTTTCCATTTTCCAAACATTTTCAGAAATATAAGAAGAGAAGGAAGATCTGGAGAATTTGAAAAAAGATCGTGTTTGTTTCAAAAAATTGCAACATACCCCATAATACTATATTTTGGATTTTTAAATAAAACATGAACATTGGAAGAAGTTTCTATAAAACCTTTGGATAAAATATAGCAAAATACTTTTGCAAAACGCTAATATTCAGCCAGGGACTCATCTCGTGTACTCCGCTTCCTATGTGTCCGGTCGGTTACGATCGCTCGGTCCACAAACACAAAATGAACCTGGTCTCTTCTCCCCAAAAACCTCCTAATTTGTTTTCCTGCAAGAGATCAGAATCATTTCAGACGCCATGGGCACGAGAAGGATGCGAGGGCAGAGAGGGAGGTGACGGCGGAGCAATCCACACGCCTATGGAGACTGCTGGAACCAGTAGTGACGACGGCGGCGGAGGCTTTGGTCAGGAGGTCTTGCTCTTTCTCCTTGAACGAGCAAGGTCGTGTTGCCTGTCAACGAGGGAGTTCTTGCAAAGATTGTGTATATGCTGCTATACAGTTTCTAAAAAAGAAGACCGTTGTCTGATTGTATAGTATTGAATAATTTCAGCAATGTCAAGTAGTAATCTAATTTGAATTAGTTCAAAACAATTTCAGCCAGCCAATATGCCAAATCATATTCAGATGAGTGGAATGTAACACAAACATATTGACCCAATTTGAATGGAATACCGACACTACAGATGCCCTGTAAGATTGTAAAACTGAGGTAAGATTAGAAGATTAATCTCGCACTACCATGCCTATGATATTTCCTATGTACATAAAAAATAAGGACTTCTTTGATTTATAAGATAGGAAAAGTATAGGAATAGAAAAAACATAGGATTAAGATGTCATGCAAACTTGAATCCTATGGGAAGAAGAATTATGTTTGATGTAGCAAAGAAATTTTTCCATGAGGTCTGATCTATTGTTTCTTTCCTATAGGATTTGCACTACAAGATTCCTATAGGATTAATTCCTATAGAATGTGTTCCTATGAATCAAACAATTACATAGGAAAATTTTTCATAGGGTTCAAATTCTACACAATTCCTATGCAATTCCTATGAATTAAACAAGCCGTAAAAGTACTACATGTCAAGAAACAGACTCTAAACGATTTAATCATAACTTAGTTGTATAAGCTACAAGGTGACTACCGAGACACAAATTTATCTGCCATGGCAATAGCGACAAATATCAGCCAGCTAGTATAATTCCTCTATCCTAAAATAAGTGATTTAGTAACTCTTTTTGTATATATATGTATCTAGACACTAAAACATATCTAGGTATATGCATGCATATCTCACTTATTTTAGGATAGAGTGTCCAACGGAGTGACCGACGGGGAGCCTAGCTGAGAGCAAAGTATTTAATCCAAACACTGCAAAGCTTGATCCTAAAATAGTCAGTTTCCATTTCATTAGCTATCCTAAAAGATCAAAAGATTTTCGTGTCTGCTATCTAGATAGATACACAAAGTTTGCAGAAACAAGACATGATGTCTTCTTAGATGATGAAATGATGAGGAGGAGCATGGTAGCTCAGAAAATTGATCTTGAGGAGAAGAGGGTGCATGCACCTAATCCGATAACTCGGGAGCCATTCTTCTCGTTACCTATTGTTCCTGCATCGGCAACCCCTGAGGTTGTGGTGAAAGCACCTATTGCAACTCCACCATGGCAACAATGAGTTAAGATCTGGAACCTGTCCGTCAGGAGCCGATTGAACCCACTGTTGAGCATGAAAGGAAGCAGCAGCAGCCACCTCCAGTAGATACGCCAGTAAATGAGGCTCCTAGAAGGTCTCAAAGAGTTAAAAGATCAGCAATTCCTACTGATATAAAGTTTATAACACAGAAAAAATTCATATGGAGAATGATCCCACTTCATTTGAAGAATCCATGAGTAGCCATCACTCATCGAAGTGGCTAGAGGCCATGGAAGATGAGATGAAGTCGATGAGTTCCAACGAAGTTTGGGACTTAGAAGAAATTCCCAAAGGAGCCAAATCAATAGGCTGTAAATGGGTTTACAAAAAAAATATGACTCTAGAGGGAATGTGGAGAAGTACAAAGCAGGACTTGTGGCAAAAGGATTTACACAAAGAGAAGAAGTAGATTACAATGAGACTTTTTCTCCAGTCTCATGTAAGGATTCCTTCAGAATCATAATGGCACTAGTTGCACATTTTGATTTAGAGTTGCATCAAATGGATGTAAAGACGGCATTTCTAAATGGGGATTTTGAAGAAGGTGGCTGCATGAAACAACCCAAAGGTTTCATCATGGAAGGCGAGGAAAAATGGGATGCCGCCTAAAGAAATCCATTTATGGATTAAAGCAAGCTTCTAGACAATGGTATCTAAAGTTTAATGAGACCATTAAGAAATTTGGATTTAAAGAGAATATTGAAGACAACTGCGTTTATACAAAGTTTAAAAGTGGGAAATATATTTTTCTAATTCTGTATGCGGATGATATCTTGCTTGCTAGCAGTGATGTCAGTCTACTACTAGAAATAAAGAAGTTCTTGTCCTCAAATTTTGATATGAAAGATCTTGGTTAAGCTTCATATGCTTTGGACATAGAAATCCACCGAGATAGGAAAAATAGGGATCTAGGACTATCGCAAAAGGCATACTTAGAGAACATTCTGAATAAATACAATATGCATGCATGTAATTCCACACTTGCTCCTATAGTCAAGGGCGACAGTTTCGGCAAATTTCAATGTCCCAAGAGTCAATACGAGATCGATCAAATGAAAGCAGTACCATACGCTTCGGCTGTTGGAAGCTTATAGTATGCACAAGTGTGCACTCACCCTGACTTAGCTTCTATCATCGGGGTACTCGGTAGATATCAAGAGAATCCAGACATAGAGCACCAAAAGATGGTAAAGAAAGCATTGTGTTATGCAAAAGGCACAAAAGACCTCATGCTAACATATAGAAGGTCTGATTCCCTAGAGATAAGAGGGTATTCAGATGCAGATTTTGCGGGAGACACAAATGATAGAAAATCCACGACTGGATACATCTTCACTCTCGCGGGCGGGGCTATTTCGTGGAGAAGCTCCAAATAGTCAATAGTTGCATCATCCATGATATATGCAAAATTTATAGCATGTTATGAGGCCACGGGGCAGACGATATGGTTAAAGATATTTATACCCAACTTGAAAGTGGTAGATTGCATTGATGAACCACTAAAGATATACTGTGACAACTAGCCCGTAGTATTCTATACCCACAACAACAAGTCGAGTAATGCTTCCAAACCAACAGAGATAAAGTATTATGTTGTGAAAGATAAAATCTAGGATCACACTATAAGTCTCGAGCATATAAGGACAAAGGATATGCTTGCGGATCCGCTAATGAAAGGCTTACCACCCAATGTGTTCAAGGAACACTTAGCCGACATGGGTTTAAGGGAAAGCCTATGATTTCTGGATCATGAGATGCGTAAAAGGAACAAAAAAAATTCAAAACAGAGAGGCATATTGTAGCTATCTGATTCTATTGGCAATTGAGCTGTGACGATGAAACATGCTCTATGTACTGATCCGTGATGAAACTATTAAAGCATAAAGTATAAAGTTAAAAGTAAAGTTGAGATCAAAGGGGAGAATGTTAGATTGATCTCCACCCGTTTGAGCCCAACGGCTCAACGAGCCCCTTTGACTGCGCCCTGGCCGAGGGCGCCCAACCCTCATCTGGTTGGTGGGCCCCTACAACCAGCGCTATATAAAGAGGTGGGGGTTGGATGCACGCGGTACGAGGTTCACCATGAGCCGCACTCCCCACCGACACTTCCTACTGATCTAGGGTTAGCGCTAGGCCGACGGGAAGCTCCACCGTCGCCTTGCCCACACACACCCACTCTATCACCGTCGACCACCATGGCCCATGCCTCGGGTTCATCGAGCTAAGGAGAAGGTACACTTCCCCTCTCCCATCTCTCTATCTGTTCTCTCTCAGTTCCCTACTGATTCAATGCACATATGGATTCTATCGATTAGATCTACCTAGATGATCCTATAGAAAATCTATCACACTTGGGCCCTTCGCCATGGTCGCCGGCTAGGAGCTCTCGATCCGTCCCGTCCCAGGAGCACAGAAAGAGAAGTGGTGGAGTAGCGGTAAGGACGACAGAGGTGGATGCTAGTTCAGGGAAACAACTTGTGAGGGACGGCGGTGAGCAGGCATGTCTGCCAAGCGTCTGATACGTCCATTTTGCATCACTATTCTATATCATAATTTACTGTTATTCATTGATATATTTCGTATTAACAGATTATACTTATGTTATTTCATCTGTTTTTGCATGGTTGATGACTTTTGGAGGATGGACCGCTGAAGTCAGGATTCTGATGGAAAAGGCGATGTTTGGAGGCAAAATTCGCGAAGATCAGAAAATTCCAGAAAATATACGGAAAATCCTATTTTTCTAGAAGACGAATGATGCCAGAAGGGGGAGCGGGGATGGGCCACAGGGGGCCCACACCACCCCCTGGCACGGGCCAGCCCTGACCGCACCACCAGGTGGTGTGGCCATCCTGGTCCACCTCCAAATCTCCTCTCTTGCGTATATTATCCCCACGAAACCCTAAGACTCGGGGAGCGACCACAGAAAGATTCCGCCACCTCTGTGGGCCGGAAAACTGCAGAGAGAGAAAGTGCTCTCTGGCATGCAGAAATCTGTCAGGGAAATTCCTTCCCGGAGAGGGGAGATCGTCGCCATCAACACCACCATCAAGCTGGACTTCATCGGGATCATCATCATCATCATCTCCACCAGCACCATCATCACCACTCCATACCGTTGTAACAATTGGGTTGAATCTTGCATAGTTCTTAGGGGAAACTTTCCCGGTGTTGATTACTTGTTATAGTTGATGCTATTGAGTGGAACCATTGAATTATTGTTATGTTCAGATTGTTACTTATCATTATTTCATCTCTGATCTTGATCCATATGATGTCTTGTGAGTAGTTCGTTTAGTTCTTGAGGACATGGGAGAAGTCATGTTGTTAGTAGTGGATTTGTGTTGAGAAAGATTCAATAGTTTGTTATTTAAGTTGTGGTGTTATTCTTCTAGTGGTGTCATGTGAACGTCGACTACATGACACTTCACCTTTATGGGCCTAGGGGAATGCATTGTGTATTTGGCTACTAATCGTAGGGGTTGCCAGAGTGACAGAAACCTGAACCCCTGTTAGGAAACCTTTGCACAAGGGAGTGTAGGATCTCAGAGTTTAAAGCTGTGGTTAGGTTTCTATCTTAATTACTTTCTTGTACTTGCGGATGCTTTCAAGGGGTTTAATCACAAGTATGTATTAGTCCTAGGAAGATTAGTACATTAGCACAGGTTCAGCCACACAACACTTATCGAACTAAAGAAGATTAATCAACTATATGAAGCGAAAGCACTTGACGATATTGCCATGTGTCCTCGAGAATGTTTGGTCATCTTAAGTAATACAAACGGCTTGTCCTTTGCTAAAGAAAGGATTGGGCCACTTGCTGCAATTATTATTATCTTTCATTTACTCGCATTTTATTTATTTGCATTATCAAAAAACCCTAAAAATCCGTTTGCTAAGTATTTACAGAGAATTCCTGCTCCAAGCCACTCGTCAACACCTTCTGCTCCTCGTTGGGTTCAACACTCTTACTTATCAAAAATACTGCGATACACCCCTTATACTTGTGGGTCATCAAGACTATTTTCTGGCACCATTGCCGGGGAGTGAAGCGCTATTGGAGAGTGGAACTGGTAAAGGAAACCTCTACTGTGAGTATTGTTTATTTTTGTTAGTTACTTTATTCTCAATATGGATAATTCACTTAGTTTCTTATTTCATAATGCTACTACCACTACTAAGGTAGTAGATGAACCACCACATGCTGAAAATGATAGTTTTAAAATACCTACAAGAATTGTTGATCGTGTTATGGATAACTATTATTTTGGGGATGGAATTGTCCATCCCGGTGATCATTTGCTCTTTATACACGAATTATGCGGGTTGTTCAAGTGTGTAGGTATTACAACAGATCAAGTCAAGAAGAAGTTATTCTCATTATCACTGAAAGGAAGAGCAGAGGAATGGTACAAGCTGCTGAAGAATGGTCAAGCTCTTGAATGGGAGGAAATTGTACCTCTCTTTTATTCGAAGTTTTATCCTCCTAGTGAGATTCATAAAGATCGGAATAAAATATACAACTTTTGGCCTCTTGATGGAGAGAGTATAGCTCAAGCTTGGGGGAGATTGAAGTTATTAATGCTCAAATGTCCTATTCATGAGCTCCCCAACAATATTATTATCAATAACTTTTATGCAAGGCTTTCTCTTCATGATAAGGATCTATTGGATGCTTCTTGTGCTGGATCATTTACACGCATGGAAGAAGGAGCTAAATGGGATCTTCTAGACCGTATTTAAGACAATGTTGAAGCATGGGAGAATGATAAAGGAAGAAAGTTAGGTATAAATTATGATTATGAATGCATTAAATCTTTTATGGGAACTAATGACTTTCGTAATATTAGTAATGCTTATGGTCTAAAATCTCAAGTTATTGCAAATTGTTTTAAGGCTTTTGCTTCATATATGAAATTCCAAAAAGAGAATGGAACAAGTATCATGCACCGTATAATGATATTGTTGATTGTGTTCCTGCTAGAAGTACTGAAGTTTGCACTATTGATCGTATTTTTCCTGAACCTTATATCGAGAAAATACCTTTCCAGAATAAAGTAAAGGAGCACTCTATGATAACAAGTGTAATTAATAAAAATACGAAGAGAGTTATTAAGCCTGATGAACAAATAATCATTGAACCTGCAGTAGCAATTGTGAAAGACCTTATCACTAAAAGAGTAGAGGATGGACACATTGTTTTCTGTGAAGATGCTTCTAATATTGTCTCACATCCTAACAGAACTAGAAAAGCTAGTGTCCCTGTGTTTTCTGTTAGAATTGGTGATCATTGCTATTATGGGTTATGTGATATTGGTGCAAGTTCAAGTGTTATTCCTTATGAGCTTTACAAAGAAATTATGCATGAAATAAGTCCATGCGAACTTGAATAAATTGATGTGGTTATTCACCTTGCAAACAGAGATACCATCTCTCCCATTGGTATTGTAAGAGATGTGGAAGTTCTTTGTGGTAAGATTAAATATCCTGCTGATTTTCTAGTACTTGGTTCAGCTGCTAGTAAAACCTATCCTATCATTTTTGGTAGACCTTTCTTAAACACGTGCAGAGCCATTATAGACTGTAAAAGGGAGAAAATTTTAACTAAATTTGATGGGAAATCTTATGAGTTTAATTTTTCGAAATTTGCTAAAGTCCCTTATGAAAATGAAACTCCTAATGAGGATTTTAGAGTTGAACAACTTGCTTCTATTTCTCTTGCTCCTAACCAATGCTTTGCAGCAATTTATGGAAGACCAAGAAAGTGAGATCTTCATGGAAGAAAGAAATGAGATTGATGAGATTCTCCATCGTCAACCTAAGATGCTTAAGCATAACTTGCCTGTGGAAGATTTGGGTACCACACTGCCACCTAAAAGGATCCGATTTTTGATCTGAAGCCTTTACCTGACGATCTTAAATATGCTTACGTTGATGATAAAAAAATATATCCTGTTATTATTAGGTCTAAACTTTCAGGGAAGGAAGAGGCAAGATTATTGGAAGTATTGAAGAAACATCGAGGAGCTATGGGCTATACACTTGATGATTTAAAAGGGATTTCTCCTACTATATGTCAGCACGCTATCAATATAGAACCCGATGCAAAACGAGTGGTGGAACATCAACATTCTTTAAATCCTAAGATGAAGGAAGTGGTAAGAAACAAGGTATTAAAACTCCTTGATGCTGGTATTATTTATCCTATTGCTGATAGTGAATGGGTTAGTCATGTTCATTGTGTCCCTAAGAAAGGTGGAATTACTGTTGTGCCTAATGAGAATAATGAGCTTATCCCCCAAAGAATAGTAGTAGGTTATAGGATGTGCATTGACTTCAGAAAGGTTAATAAAGTTACTAAGAAAGATCATTACCCACTGCCTTTTATTGATCAAATGTTAGAAAGATTGTTTAAAAGACCCATTTTTGCTTTCTTGATGGATACTCTAGGTTCTCTCAAATTGTTTTTAAACAACAAGATCAAGAAAAAACTACTTTTGCGTGCCCTTATGGAACATATGCTTATAGGCGAATGCCTTTTGGTTTGTGTAATGCTCCTGCCACTTTTCAAAGGTGCATGTCTGCTATCTTTCATGGTTTTTTGTGAAGAAATTGTGGAAGTATTCATGGACGATTTTTCTGTCTATGGAACTTCTTTTGATAATTGTTTGCACAACCTTGATAAAGTTTTGCAGAGATGTGAGGAAACTAATCTTGTTCTTAATTGGGAGAAATGCCACTTCATGGTCAATGAAGGAATTGTCCTTGGACATAAAATTTCTGAAAGAGGCATTGAAATTGACAGAGCCAAAATTGAAGCAATTGAGAAAATGCCCTGTCCTAGGGACGTTAAAGGTATTCGTAGTATCCTTGGTCATGCTGGTTTCTATAGAAGGTTTATTAAAGATTTCTCCAAGATATCAAAACCCCTTACTAATCTTCTACAAAAAATTGTACCCTTTATTTTTGATGATGATTGTAAGGAAGCTTTTGAAACTCTAAAGAAAGCTTTAACTACCGCTCCTATTGTCCAACCACCTGACCCTTTGAGATCATGTGCGATGCTAGTGATTTTGCTGTAGGTGCTGTTCTTGGGCAACGAATAGATAAAAAGTTAAATGTTATCCATTATGCTAGTAAGACTCTTGGCGCTGCTCAAAAGAATTATGCTACTACTGAAAAAGAGTTCTTAGCTGTTGTTTTTTGCTTTTGATAAGTTCAGACCTTATATTGTAGATTCAAAAGTTACCATTCATACTGATCATGCTGCTATTAAATACCTTATGACGAACAAAGATGCTAAGCATAGGCTTATTAGATGGGTGTTGCTTTTACAAGAATTTGACCTACATATTGTAGATAGGAAAGGTGCTGAAAATCCTGTTGCTGATAATTTATCTCGTTTGGAAAAAATCTCCTTTGATCCTATGCATGTTAATGATAGTTTCCCAAATGAGCAGTTGGCTGCAATAGGGGTAAGTTCGTGAAGGAGTCCTTGGTATGCTGATCACGCTAACTTTATTGTTTCCAAGTATTTGCCTCCAACTTTTACAGCACAGCAAAGAAGGAAGTTCTTTTACAATTTGAGGCATTATTTTTGGGATGATCCACATTTATATAAAGAGGGAGTAGATGGTATTATGAAAAGATGTGTTCCAGAATTTGAACAAAAGGAGATATTGCGGAAATGTCATGGTAGTGCCTATAGAGGACATCATGCAGGAGATAGAACCACACAAAAGGTTCTACAATCAAGTTTCTACTGGCCTACACTTTTCAAAGATGCAAGAAAATTTATCTTATCATGTGATGCATGTCAACGAGTTGGTAATATTTCTAGACGCAATGAAATGCCTATGAATTACTCTCTTGTTATTGAACCATTTGATTGTTGGGGATTTGAATTTATGGGTCCTTTTCCCCTTTCAAAAGGTTATACTCATATTCTTGTTGCTGTTGACTATGTTACTAAATGGGTAGAAGCCATACCTACGAAAAGTGCTGATGGTGAGACCTCTTTGAAAATGCTTAAGGATATTATTTTTCTAGGTTTGGAGTGCCTAGATATCTTATGACTGATGGAGGTTCTCATTTCATTCATGGTGGTTTCAGAAAGACCCTTGCTAAATACGATGTTAATCATAGAATTGCTTCAGCTTATCATCCCCAAACTAGTGGGCAAGTAGAATTATCAAATAGAGAAATTAAATCCATCTTGCAAAAGACTGTTAATAGATCTAGAAAAAATTGGGCTAAAAAATTGAATGATGCTTTATGGGCTTATAGAACTGCTTATAAAAATCCTATGGGGATGTCTCCTTACAAAATGGGTTATGGGAAAGCTTGCCACCTGCCTTTAGAATTAGAACACAAAGCTTTTTGGGCAGTGAAAGAACTTAATAGAGACTTCAAACTTGGTGGTAAGAAAAGCTTATTTAACTTAAGTTCGTTAGAAGAGTGTAGGAGTGAAGCATACGAAAATGCTAGACTTTTTAAAGAAAAAAGTTAAAAAATGGCATGACAGGAGAATTCTTAAGAGAGAGTTCCATGTTGGCGAGAAGGTTCTATTGTATAGGTCTCGTCTCATATTTTTTACAGGAAAACTACTCTCAAAATGGGAAGGACAATTTGTTATTGAAGATGTGTATCGTTCAGGTGCAATAAAAATTTCTTCCCTAAAAGATAACACTACACAAGTGGTGAATGGTCAGAGACTCAAGCACTATATTTCTAGAGATTCTTACAATGAATACATTGATGCTATTCAAATGGTAACTCCGGAAAATTTTATCAAAGACCAAGTTTAAAGACCTGGAGAGTCTGTTTTCGAATAGGTAACAGTTCTGGTAAGAAAAGGTCTGCGAAAAATCTGTCAAGTTATATTTTTGCAGTTTTTATCTAACATGGAAAGCAATGAGTCGAAAAAGGGACAGAAACGGAGCCTAGGTGGCTCACACCACCCCGTGGTGTGGGCCCACCTAGCCGCGCCACCAGGGGGTGTGGCCACCTCGGAGCCCGTCTCCGACCCATTTTCTTCCAGTACTTCCCTTTTGTTGTAAAAATTTGTAATATATGATCCCCCGGATCCCCCGAGGTTCGTATATCGTGTTCTCATCGTGTTTTTGTTTCGATCTGTTTCTGACAGGTAGAGTCTCAGTTTCGGAGCCACAATGTCTTCCTCTGGATCAGCCAAGGAAGATTCCTCCGTGGATGTCATCAACCCTTACATGCGTGAGTTGAAGATTCATCCCAAGGAGTTGTTGCTCGAAGATGGGAAGGTACAGATAAAAGAGGTCCAGGGCCCTAAAGGTGAAGGTAGTCTGGAGGACAGGATGGAAGCACTAGAGCAGGAAGTCTTTAAGTACAAGAAGATGGCAGAACCTAAAGTGGATATCATCCGTAAGATTAGTTCTGAACTCATCACCAAGCACCAGAAGGAGACCGTTGAGCTTAAGGATGAAATTCTCTCACTCCACCAAACAACCAACCAACTACAAGCGCAGCTCTACGATGTGCAAAATCAAAACTGTGAGTATGAGGTTAGGTTTAAACACATAAGTGCTGCTGCTAGTTTCAGGATGTTGGAGACCGGGATGTCTTTTGTTGATGGGGAACCCTTACCTTGGAAGTCGGACGATGACAAGAGAACACCACCACCACCGAAGGAGTAATTCGTCATCAGGTTTTGGCATCCCCTTGGTTTGTTCCAAGCTTGGGGGAGTGCCACGGTATCATATAACTATCTTTTATCTTTTTACCTTTTTTTAGTAGAGTCATATCATGAAGAGAGAAGTTATCATGTAGGATGGTTTGCATTATGGAAGTGTGCCCCCTCTCGTTAGATATCTATGTATCCCTTGGTGTGAGTTGCCATTATGGAATATTAATGAGAAGTTCTATCATTTACTCTTTTGCATATTTTATTTTAGTTTTCAATTACTATTATATGATTGATCTTGTTGTTAGTATTGGTATCACTTTGGGATCATTAAGTAAATTTAGTTGGTTTGGCAAACCTGGCTCGGTCAATAGCAACACTATTATGAGAATTGAATGAAAAAGATAAAAGTACTCTTAAAGAATATAATTTCATAATCTTTCTTGATTTGCTCATAAGCTTAGTATTCTCTAGTTAAGATCTTTTGTGCTTCCAAGGAACATTGCATGTTTTTTATCACTTGTATGTTTGTTTGTTTCCTTTAACTCTTATGCTTGCTACCCAGCCTTGCTAGCCTAAAAACCTGTACTGAGAGGGAATGCTTCTCGTGCATCCAATCCTTAAACCAAAACCTATGCCATTTGTGTCCACCATACCTACCTATTAGCATTATTTCTATTCCAAGTAAATTCATGTTTTTATCTACCTTCCGAATTAAACTTGTTATGTGAAAATTAGTGATTAAAGATCTCACGAACTTGATGGCACACTTTACTTTTCTTGCCCCTAATAAACTTGAACCATTGTGTCATCTATGTTGTATATGCTTGCACTTATACGTTGGGATTAGCAGAACCATGCTATCATGGGGAACGCTTTCAACATTGCACTTGTACATTGTACCCAGTTGATATCATGCTCTTTTGTTTATGGATGTCATTAGTGTGAAATGAAAGGGGAGCTTCTAATTCCATGGAGTTATGTATGTGTGTTAGAGAAATGCCTAGGCCGCTAGCCTAAGCCATGCCTAATCATGGTGGAAACTTGCAGCATCACCAAAGTGAGCAATCTATGAAGCATTCTTCTTATAAAAAAAGAGATAGAGATTGAGAAAAAGAAAAAAAGAGGATGTGAAAAGAGGAAAGAGAGAAAAAAGCACCATTTTCCCATTGTAAATAAGAAGATTGCTGAGATGCTCATTGTCTGCTTGCCTTGTCATTTTGATTATGGGATAGCTCCTGTATCATGTGCAAGGGGTACCCCGTTGGTGGTTCTCTATGATACACATGTAATTACTATGACAAGAACTTACCGGTAACTAAACTTGAGTAGCATGAGGAGCGGCCCTTGTATTCAAGGGACATGAGATTGCCAACTTATACTTTGTCAGGCATATACTCCATAGTTTGTTCACTTTAACCTTAATCACCTAAAGATGCTTATGATAGGGGCAATGAGAGCTGAAAGCTAATAAGTACCATAATTTTTGGAAGCTCTTTATGAAACTTGAGATCCCTGCTTCCCTCTGCGAAGGGCCTATCTTTTACTTTCTAGTTGAGTCAGTAAACCTATTCCTTTCTATCTCAGCAAGTATTTTGAGTTGTTGTGTTTCATTCATTCATATGATGATTTATTCAATCATGTTTCTTATGTTCCTTGTTTTGCACATTGCTCTTATCTTAGTGAATATTACTTTGAAAGCTATCATTGAAAACTCCATTATGTTTGAACTCCTGCAAATTGTTAACTATTCTTTGACCAAGAGCAAAGTTTGCCATTACCAATTATGATTTACTTTATGTATCTTGATTGTGTTTCCTTTACTTATTATAAGTTAAGTTATATAATAGTGAGTTGTCTTCTATTATGATTTATGTGTATTGATGAATGTGATGCTTCTTGTCCATATTCTTTTATCGATTGTTCCCTCCATAAACCCGAGGTCATGTTTATTGAGCTCAGTTTTCGCTTCGGGACAAGCGAAGTCTAAGCTTGGGGGGAGTTGATACGTCCATTTTGCATCACTATTATGTATCATAATTTACTGTTATTCATTGATATATTTCGTATTAAGAGATGGTACTTATGTTATTTCATTTGTTTTTGCATGGTTGATGACTTTTGGAGGATGGACCGCAAAAGTCAGGATTCTGATGGAAAAGGTGCTGTTTGGAGGCGAAATTCGTGAAGATCAGAAAATTCCAGAAAATATACGGAAAATCCTATTTTTCTAGAAGATGAATGATTCCAGAAGGGGGAGCAGGGATGGGCCATAGGGGGCCCACACCACCCCCTGGCGCGGGCCAGCCCTGGCCGCGCCACCAGGTGGTGTGGCCACCCTGGCCCACCTCCAGCTCTCCTCTTTGGCGTATATTATCCCCACAAAACCCTAAGACTCGAGGAGCAACCACGGAAAGATTTCGCCGCCTCTGCGGGGCGGAAAACTATAGAGAGAGAAAGAGCTCTCCGGCAGGCAGATATCTGCCGGGGAAATTCCTTCTCGGAGAGGGGAGATCGTCGCCATCAACACCACCATCAAGCTGGACTTCATCGGGATCATCATCATCATCATCATCATCTCCACCAGCACCATCATCACCACTCCATACCGTTGTAACAATTGGGTTGAATCTTGCATAGTTCTTAGGGGAAACTTTCCCGATGTTGATTACTTGTTGTAGTTGATGCTATTGAGTGGAACCATTGAATTATTGTTATGTTCAGATTGTTACTTATCATTATTTCGTCTCTGATCTTGATCCATATGATGTCTTGTGAGTAGTTTGTTTAGTTCTTGAGGACATGGGAGAAGTCATGTTGTTAGTAGTGGAATTATGTTGAGAAAGATTCAATAGTTTGTTATTTAAGTTGTGGTGTTATTCTTCTAGTGGTGTCATGTGAACGTCGACTACATGACACTTCACCTTTATGGGCCTAGGGGAATGCATTGTGTATTTGACTACTAATCGTAGGGGTTGCCAGAGTGACAGAAACCTGAACCCCCGTTAGGAAACCTTTGCACAAGGGAGTGTAGGATCTCAGAGTTTAAAGCTGTGGTTAGGTTTCTATCTTAATTACTTTCTTGTACTTGCAGATGCTTGCAAGGGGTTTAATCACAAGTATGTATTAGTCCTAGGAAGGTTAGTACATTAGCACAAGTTCACCCACACAACACTTATCGAACTAAAGAAGATTAATCAACTATATGAAGCGAAAGCACTTGACGATATTGCCATGTGTCCTCGAGAATGTTTGGTCATCTTAAGTAATACAACCGGCTTGTCCTTTGCTAAAGAAAGGATTGGGCCACTTGCTACTATTATTATCATTGTCTTTCATTTACTCGCACTTTATTTATTTGCATTATCAAAAACCCCTAAAAATCTATTTGCTAAGTATTTACAGAGAATTCTTGCTCCAAGCCACTTGTCAACACCTTCTGCTCCTCGTTGGGTTCGACACTCTTACTTATCAAAAATACCGCGATACACCCCCTATACTTGTGGGTCATCAGCGTCGAGCGGGGTGAGTGGGTGAGACTGGTGGCGGGGTAGGAAGAAGAGGAGCGACGCCTACGTCTCTAGCCTCTAGGGCAGGGTCGCAGGCCCACACCCATCAGGGGAGGTTTCAGTGGCTTGCTGGGCCTCTTTGACTGGCTCGGGGGTTCTTATCCCTCTTTTTCATGTTCCATTTTTTCCATTTTCCAAACATTTTCATAAAGATAAGTGAGAAGGAAGATCTAGAGAAAGATAATATTATTTTTTGGATTTTTAAATAAAGCATGAAAATTGGAATAAGTGTTTATAAAACCTTCACATAAAATTTAGCAAAATACTTTTGTAAAATGCTAATATTCAGCCAGGGACTCATCTCATACTCTCGTGTACTCTGCTTCCTACGTGTCCGATCGGTTATGATCGCTCGGTCCACAATCACATAATGAACCTGGTATCTTCTCCCACAAAACCCCCAATATGTTTACTTGCAAGAGACCAGGGAGGGAGGTGTCTCTCGATTAAGGATTGTGTCTATGCTGCTGTACAATTTCGAAAATAAAGACCGTTGTCTGATTGTATAGTATTGAATAATTTCAGCATGTCAAGTTTAGTAATCTAATTTGAATTAGTTCAAAGCAATTTCAGCCAGCCAATATGCCAAATCATATTCAAATGAATGGAATGTAACACAAACATATTGACCCAATTTGAAATGGAACACCGACACTATGGATGCCCGTAAGATTATAAAACTGAGGTAAGACTAGAAGATTAATCTCGCACTTCCATGCCTGTGATATTTCCCGTGTACATGAAAAACAAAAGTACTACTCCCTCTGTTTCAAAATATAAGATGTTTTAACTTATGAAGCAAATGTATCTGAACTTATTTTAGTCATAATGAATCTATACACTAAAAGAAGTCCAGATACATTTCGTTTGCCCCTCCCCCCTCTCGCCCTGTGTGGCGACGGGGAGGGGGGGGGAGGGGACAACCCTAGCCACCGCCTCAGCCCCCCAACTCCCCTCCCTCCTCTCTCCCCTGCTGCCACCAAGGTCGTTGATGAGTGCATATTTGCATCATGTTTTACATTATTATTTTGCATTGTAGATGTAGGATCTTGGTATTTATGGTGCTCGCGCGCACATTTTATGTCTGTTTTCACCAGGATCAGGACAGATGATGGATCCAATGTATACAATTCTTGGAGCAGTTGTACTGTGGAGAAAAGGAGTCCAAAACAACATAAATTGCTTATTTGGGAAACATTAATAATACCAAAAGAAAACCAGAAGCGAACAAGGGAGGCAGAGAGTTTAATGACCAACTATACGGGCGGAGCAATTTTTCTAGCCGTATAGCTCCGGCCGTATAGCTGGCGCCACCTCCGCCTCATGAAATAGTTTCACCCCGTGCAATTGGTTAGGGGAGATGACATACAGAACACCCAGAAATCGCAGAAACCTCACATCCGGAAGGCATCTGGAGAGGGAACTCATCCATAAGGGATCCATCTTCGCCCGGCGCAGATCCGGGAGGCTAAGGCATCGATCTTCATCATCCACCGCTGCATCACCACCATCTCCATCCATCCCATCTACATCTTGTCTAGATCTTGTTGTAATTCCTATACTCGTTGTGGATTTATACAAGTACTATTCGTTTATGATTGTTTCTATTACCATTGCTATGATATTGATTGCCTCCATGTCTGAGTAGATCTCTAGTTCTTGGGGAGATGGAGAAACCCTAGCATATGACTGAGATGAGACAGAGATTATGATATTATACATCATTATGTGTACGTGTTAATTATCTTCATCTTGATGTTGGGAGTTGTGCACCTCCTTAACATTTGCCTCTCACGGGACTCGATGAAGGTGATTACTTGTTGGTAGATGGAGGAATGATAGCACTTACTGTGACTATAAAGCTGTTGTTATTCCTTACGTACTAACTTGGGGAATCAAGGAGAACTCACAAAGCCATGTCCATGCCATGGGAGAAATCCCTTAATAACACAGTAACACGATGGTTGTCGGTTATTGTCTGCTGTGGTTATGAGGATGATGTGTGCAGCGGTTGCTGGCTATTTGTCCATATATGGAGCTCCTCCCACATACATACACATTATGAGAATATTCGTTATAATACTCTCGATTACTTGGTCTAAATTGCTAGCGGTGGACCCACTATTCCCTAAGAATGCCTTTTCCCTATTGTAGTTCAAAAGTTTTATTACACAAGCGATTCTTACTTTCTGCATTAGGTTTTGCTTTACTTTAAATCACCTTGTTCAACCAAAAACTGAAAAAAAACTCTACTTTACTTGCATCTTAAAGTTATTCCTTAAGTACTCGATTTAGTTATAGTTAAAAGCATTTTAGTCTTTTGCCTACTACTCCTTGTGGGATCAATATCTTTATTTCGAAACTAGCTATAAACGATCTGTGCACTTGCAGTCATCAAGCTATTTTTTGGCGCCGTTGCCGGGGAGCTTAGCGCTATAAGTCACTTTACTTTTAGTTATTTACTTTCGTTGTACTAATTTTTACTTGAGTTGCAGGACCGCAACAATGGACAACACTCAACATTTAAATCAGCTTGAGGCAGTAAGGAAAATGGGTTCGCCCATGGACGCTTTTATAACTGTCAAAACAAGATTAAATCCGGATGGAGTCGAGATCCATCCTCTGTTATTTGAGTTATTACATTCTAAGAAATTTGCAGGAACCAATGAAGAAAGTCCGTATGTACGCTTACAATTCTTTGAAGATATTCTTACTTCCTTTATTTTCGACGACTGTAATCTTGATATGGTTAAAACCCAGTTGTTTAGACAAACTCTCTCTAATAATATTTGCGACTAGTACAGATCTTTTTGTGCAGAAGCACTAAGGACTTGTGAGGAATTGACAACCAAGTTCCTATCAAAATATTATTCTGAAAGCAAAGCTCACAGGATGAGAGGTATTATTATCAGTTTCAAAAATAATCCTAGTGAGGGCTTATATGAAGGATATCTAAGGTATAAAATCTACCTAGATAATCGCCCCATCATCGTTTACCTGATTGGTTAATCACCCATACCTTTTATGGAGGGCTAAGTATTGAAAATAGAATAAATCTAGACACTGCTTCTAATGGAAGTTTTCTATCTTATACCTATGATGAGGCTTGGAATCTAATAATAAAAATGAGAGAATCAACTAAAAAATTTAAAGATAAGGAAAATATTACAAATAGTTTTTTTTGAATATGCTTGCATTAACGATTTCCTTATAGATGAGAGGACATATACAATGATTAAAACCCTCGGTATTGACTCTTACTCAGTAAAGAAAATTATTGAGAATTATGCAGGGCATTTGCAGGTACCTAAAGAATGGAAACCTCGTAAACTCCTCGAAGATAAGAAGCGTGCAAGAGCACTAATGGAAGAGTTCTCCTTGGTACCTATATAGGGGATCTCTGAAAAAAGACAAAGAGAGGAAGAACAAATAAAGAAGAGACCGAAAAAACAAGAAAGGAATTTTGAAGCTACAAATATAAATAATGTTATAATGAAGGATCTTATGGAAGCACGAATAGTGGAATATGAAGTGGTTATGTTAGACCTTGAAACCTCAGAATTCATCAAAGGTAAGGTTCAAGGTAATGAAACTTCTAAACCTATGACCCCTATATATTGTGGAGAAACTTTCTTATATGGAATTTGTGAACCAATATCCACTATAAATGTTATGCCTTCATCACTTTATGAGGAACTCCGCTACAATTTAAATAATCCAGATGTGGAATCGATGGACACTATTATCAAATTGTCTAATAGAACCAATATAAAACCGGAAGGAGTAATCAGAAATATCTATGTCTTTATCGGCTGACTCATGTACCCTGCTTGATTTTCATATAGTTGATATGCCTCGAGATTCTTTTTGTCCTATTCTTTTGGGCAAGCCTTTTCTTTCCATCACTAAAGCTCGAATAGATAATCAGAAGGAAATAATTTCACTAAAGTTTGGAGAAGAGGAAATGACATTCCACTTTGCCAAACTAAAGAAGAGGCCATATGAAGTGGAGGATATCAAGGAAGAAAAGACGATTGCCGAGTTAGCGGCAATTCATTTCAGTACTCCATAGGATGAATTAGAAAGAAGCTTGATTAATTGGGAAGAAGCACCAGATGATGAGAAGAAAGAAGACATGGATGATTACCTTGATTCAATTCTAGAAGCACAAAGTCCACATGACTATGAAGAATTGGTAAGAATAGGAGATGAAGAACCTCCACCAATAGAATTGAAAAAACGAGGTATGAGTTTTTAGATAATGAAAATAAATGTCCTGGTATTATTAGGAAGAATCTATCAGAAAATGAATCAAATAAACTCATTTTAGTTTTGGTTAAGCATCATGAAGCCTTTGGATATACATTGAGTGATATTAAAGGAATAGAATATTGTAACACATAAGATTACCATGCTTGATGATGCTGAACCCGTAGTAGATACACAAAGAAGGCTTAATCCTAAGGTGAAGGAAGTACTAAGAAAGGGAGTTATACGCTTACTTGATGCTGGCATAATATATCATGTTTCTGATAGTAAGTGGGTTAGCCCAACTCATTACATACCAAGACAAGGTGGTCTTGATGCTGCCATGAATGAGGAAGGAGAGCTAGTTCCTGTTAGGCCGATTGTAAGATATCGTATGTGCATTGATTTTAGGAAGCTAAACCGAGAGACACAGAAAAATCATAAACCTATATCATTCATGGATAAAATCTTAGAAAGACCTAGTAATAATTCTTACTTTGTTTTCTTGAAGGTTATTCTGCATACTCTCAAATTGCCATACAACCGGAAGATCAAGAGAAAACAACTTTCACTTGTCCTTATGGCACATATGCTTATAGATTAATTTCATTTGGCTTATGTAATGCAGCAACAACTTTTCAAGAATGTGTTCTAAAGATTTTTGATGATTTTGTTGAGAATACTATGGAAGTCCTAACAAAAAAATGTATCGTTTGTGGAACAACTTTTGGTAATTGCCTCTATAATCTGACCAAAGTATTGCAGAGACGCAGGCAACCAAACTTGGTTTTGAATTGGGAATAATGTTGTTTCATTAAAAGAGAAGATAAAGTTTACGGGCACAAAGTTTCTAAGAAGGGAATAGAATAGATAAAACTAATATAAATGCTATAGAAAATCTCCCCATACCTCAGGACATTAAAATTTTAAAAATGTTTTTGGGACATGCATGTTTTTATAAGCGGTTTATAAAATATTTTGCCAAAATAGCTATGCCCCTCACCAATATTATTGATAAAGAAACTCCATTCTACTTAGATCATGACTGTATTGCAGCTTTTGAGAACCTTAAGGATAAACTAGTTTTATCACCTATCATGCAATCTCCAAAGTGGGATGAACCTTTTGAAATTATGTTTGGTGCTAGTGATTATGCTTTAGGGGCTGTTTTAGGTTAGCGAGATGGAAAGAATTTGAATGTTATTTATTACGCTAGTAGACCTCTTAATAAGATTCAAAAACATTATGCTACTACAGAAAAAGAATTTCTAGCTATAATTTTTGCTTGCGACAAATTTAGATCTTACATAATGAATGTAAGGTAATAATTCATACGGATCACCAAGCTTTGCGTCACCTCCTTGTGAAAAAGATGCTAAGCCCAGGTTGATTAGGTGGGTTTTATTACTACAAGAATATGATTTGCAAATAGTAGATAGGAGGGGTAAGGATAATCCTGTAGCAGATCATCTCTCTAGGATGGAGAGAATAATTAATGACCCCGTACCTATTAATGAATCATTTCCGGGAGAATATTTAGCAAAAGTAGAAATTGCTGATCCATGGTATGCAGATTATGCTAACTATCTAGCAACGGAATGTATACCTCCCGGTATGTCAAGAAATCAAAGAATGAATTTTTTTAATGATCTTAAATATTATTTTTGGGATGATCTGTATCTATATCGTCATGGACTTGACGGAATGATTCGGAAGTGTGTGCCTAATCACGAAATGAATGCGATATTGAAGGCTTGTCATGACAGTCTGGCATCATGCAGGTAAAAGAACTGCTGCAAAGGTACTTCAATTTGGATTCTACTGGACCACCTTTCTGAAGGATGCACATAGGTATGTGGAATACTACGATGCTTGCCAAATAAGAGGTAATATAGGCAGGCGACAGGAAATGGCAATGAATTATAGTCTCATAATTGAACCCTATGATGTATGGGGAATGGATTACATGGGACCATTTATAGAGTCAAATGGTTATACTCATATTCTTGTCATTGTTGACTATGTTACTAAGTGGGTTGAAGCTATCCCAACAAATCATGCAGATGCAGCTACCTAAGTGAAGATGATCAAGGATGTCATATTCCCCAAGTTTGGAGTGCCTAGATTTTTGATTACTGATGGTGGTTCTCATTTTATGAAAGGGACTTTCAGGAAAATCCTCAGCAAGTACGGAGTAACTCACCACGTTGCTTCACCATATCATCCCCAAACAAGTGGTCAAGTGGAACTCTCTAATAGAGAACTGAAGACCATACTTGAGAAGACGATGGACAAATCGAGAAAAGATTGGTCATACAAGTTAAATAACACTATATGGGCATAGCGTACTGTGTTTAAAAATCCAATGGGTGTGACACCTTATAAAATGGTGTATGGTAAGGCATGCCATTTACCTTTAGAACTAGAACACCAAGCTTTTTGGGCAATCAAGAATCTAAATTATGATCTCAAAGCAGCGGGGAAAAGCATTTATTAGATATGCATGCTTTAGATGAGTTTAGAAGTGAAGCCTATGAGAATGCTAGGTTGTTTAAGGAAAAAGTTAAAAGATGGCATGATAGAAAAATAGAGAATAAAACTTCTAAAAGTGGAGACAAAGTGTTACACTATAATTATCGTCTTAAGTTGTTTCCAGGAAAACTCAGATCAAAATGGGAAGGTCCATATGTAGTTGAAGAAGCCTATTCGTCTGGAGCAGTGAAGCTCCAAGAAAAAACACCCTCTCTTGCATGGGTGGTAAATGGACAACGCTTGAAGCATTATCGGGTGAAAGAAGATATAAGTGCAATCACCATAGAATTGAGCACCCCCGAAGAAGTGATAAAGCGAAGATATACAAAGAATGGCAATTAAAATAAGAATGGACTCAAGACGGAATGAGCGGTACTACGATCAAGCTATTGACCGTAAAAGAGCGCTTCATGGGAGGCAACCCATGTGAAATAAAGGTTTGAGTAAGTTTTTAAATTTTCAGCTAAAGTCTAGTTTTAGTATTGTGTTAAAAGAGAAACAATTCATGTTCTATCAAAGAAGAAGGAAGATTGACGATGCCAAAATTGGTCGAAAATTTAAGCTGACATTTCTCTTTCAAAACTCGATATTTCGTTAAGTTTCAGATTAATAAAGAATTCTTGAAGAGACAGGAAAATTTTGGTGGACACAGAAGGTTTAACGACCAACTATATGGCGGGAATAAAATTCCGGCCGTATAGTTCCGGTCGTATAGTTGTTGCGACATCAACACCTCAATCCACGAAAGGTACTGAGAGTTTAAAGACCAACTATACGGACAGAACAAAAAAATTTGCCCATATAGTTGTGGTCGTATAGTTGTCAATGCCTTTGACGAAATAATTTCTGGGGTACTCAGAGTTTAACGACCAACTATACGGCCGGAATTAAAAATTCTGCCCGTATAGTCGTGGTCGTATAATTGTCGACCCTTCTCCAAAAATTTATCCAGGATACAGAGAGTTTAACGACCAACTATACGGTCGGAATTAAAAAATTCCGCCGGTATAGGTCCGGTCGTATAGTTAGGTTCCACCGTAGATCCAATCTATAGTCGGTTCATAACTATACGGCGGGAACTATACGGACTGCGCCCGTATAGTTGCTTGTTACGCAAGGCGGCTAGGGTTTTTGACCCCCTCCTTTTAAAGCTGATTGCATCTAACCTTTTTCATTAAGTTTTCACAGAGCTACAGCCTCCAACCTCAAAAGATCTTCATCATCCCTATACAGGTCTGTAGGGGTTCCGCGTATGAAAACAATAAATTTTACTCTATGCCCTTGAACCTCTGAAGCTGCCATGACCTATCTATTAGTAATACAGTAACGGGAGGGGCTTTTCGCAAACTTACCCTTGAAGACCGAAAAGCGTTGTCAACGCTTAGGAGAGCGTGGTTGATGTAGGCGAGCCGAAGCCAACCTCAAGGTCGTGATGAAGTCCTTGCGCTCCTTGGCTCCAATGACTTGAGTGCCTCAAGTGCGACACCCCGCGGGGAGTTACACACGTCCAGTTCCTGACGATGACTCCCGCTTCCCCGATCTAGCAGCAGTTGCGGAAGTAGAGCTCCCGGATCCGAATCCCGCAGCATGACGGCGCTCCATGGTGAAGATGTCTCTCGCTCGCGTAGCCCAGACTTGGGACCACGGTCACGAGAGAGAGGGGGAGAGAGAAAATATCAATTATAGGTCCTCCCAAAAGTGGGGAGACCTTTATTGATTATTGGTATATTTTTCTAGGCCAAATACCCCACTATATATAGGGGGAGGGGAGGTACTACCTCCCTCAAAGTCCCGGGGTGGTACTAAAGGAGAGGAGGGGGTGGGGAGGCCACCGACCAGCCCCTAGTGGGCCCCACGTAGGGGGGCTAGGCCTAGCCGGCCAGCCCCCTTGCCCTTTCTCTCTCTCCTTTCCCTAATGGGCCCTTTCCCTCCGGAAATTGGCCCATTACGCCTTTTTGACCTTTAATTGATTTTCTCTTTATTAAATAATTATGAGTAAATGATTAAATCAATATTTAACATTCATTCACATATTATTCAACCTCTGTGGCTATGGAACACCTTCCACCTCCACTCCGAACATCCTTTGAACTTACCGAAACCCTTCCGGTTTTCTCCCTTCTTTTCTTCGGTGATTCTACCGATCCTATAAACACTCTCTAAGCATCATCAAGCCCTTAAGAGTGATACCCCACGGTTCGGGAACACTCCAGACATGGTCGGGACACTCCCGCACCAATGATCGATAGAGGGACCTGGATGGCCATGTGACCCCTGTGCGTTCCACAAAGATCTTTCGTCGTTTGAACCGGGACAGTCGTGTCTTATTCCCTTTGTCACTCGATACTTGCATTGCCCGAGATCTGATCAATGGCATCACCATGTCGTGTTCAATCTCGTTACTGAACAATGCTACTTGACTCGTCCCGACAAGTGATATCCCCATGATCAAATCACACGGTGTGCAGCTATTGGATATAACTTCTCCGAGTGGGCCCTTCGAGTATCTTCCCGTCACATGGACGGACAAATCCCGCTCTTGACACATATTTCCTCTACGGTTTCCTCCGAGTACCTGAACACACCTTTATAACCACCGTATTACCAGATGGCGTTTGATGCTATTTAAGCACTCTTGGAACATAGTGATTGATATGGCCTCACGGTCTAAGGAATAGTCTACGAGGATCCATCTCTAATCATCATAACTTGAACTTCGTGACATGATCAGGTCACAATGTTTAGATTGGGTATTGGTTCATCATCTCATTCTCAGAATGAGATGACTCCATTTCCAACTGGCATAAATGCCACATGATCAGGAAACTTGATCATCCTTTGACCAATGAACCAGTGACTAGAGTTTCACTGGGAACCCCTGGTTGTTTGTATATCACAGGTGAATTGATGTTTCCACTCAATACAGTTATAGCATGATATAGAACTTAATCATAAACTATATGAAATATGATAATAGTCCTTACTACTATTTGTCTCTAGGGCATATTTCCAACAGTCTCCCACTTGCACTAGAGTACAAATACACTAGCTGCATTTGTCCTCAATCATTGGTACCATATACCCGGTACCCTGAACATTTTTGCTCATGGAAGAGGTTGAGTCTTGGGTCTGTACTTTACAGTCCCAAATCCTTTGCAACTTACTAATGTCACCTGGATTGACATTAATACTTTATCATCATATGATAGCATCTGTGTGTATGTATCGTCACTATGGCAGCAGAACGAGGCCTAATTCCAGGAGCCTACAGTGACGTTAGATCAACCTCGAGGGCTTTCTCATGGGCACTGTGCCCTGGGACACATCATTCTACGTTAAAAGCGAACTAGCCCCGCCATAACTTTATACAACAATTTAGATGGTACCCTTATCTATTATTATAAATGTATTCATCGAAACACTAGTGCACTCTGTGCAACTTTCGATGTTTTGTTCACCTCGCTTCCTACTTGACTTTAATTGGTATCTACAGGAATTTCCAACATATTCCCTTATAACATAACTCTTTATGCTTTAAGATATGTTATCCTTTATGGATTTGGAAAACATGTCTACAGTTCTCTATTAGACACTGCGGACAAAACTCAGCTCAACGTTCTATGATTCAAACTTAATCACTTTAAACATTCTTTATTTGGATCACATATTATGCTAAGTTATCATCATGGTTTTCTAAGATAGAACCTATGTCTTAACATAGTGGATGACGATCATCCTTTTCTTTCTTTTAACCATTGATGTTAAACTTAATACTATTCCTAATTTGAGTTATTAAGGATCAGTTCCTTAAATAACTTCTATTCTGAAACATTTTTCAGAATCCCTTAAGGAATACTACATAATATCACAATACACCTATTATCAACTTCTACATCTTATAAATCACTATTTATAATTATTTGCCCTTTCATTCTTAACACGCTTAAGAATTACTCCTATAAGCTCCCACTCAGAATATGTTCCTACATATTTGAATTTGAGACTTATATTGCTCCCACTTAAAAATATGTCAATCACATATTGTTTCAGAAAGACTTTCATAGATCCCACTCATTTTTATGCAAATTGCATATCTCCTCACTATTTTTGAACAACTTCAAAATCCTTTGATCAAACTTGGAGATTTACTATGAGATACTAGTACTTTACTAGTTTTAAATCCACTAGACATTTAGCACATTTGAATCAAATTCATTTGAATTTTCCCAATACCTGAAAAATCGTGCTTTTGTCATTCACCCCCTTTTCCACTATGGCTTTGCAGTCATTTGGGAAAATTCAAGTAATTCCTTTCACTTGTGAGATTCAGCAACGAATTGCTTTCTAATCTCAAGGGAATTTTACTATTAGGATTTCTCATAATTTTAGTTTACCATTATTACCTTAGTAGTTCGTAGGTATGTCATATTCCAAAAATCATGACAATTGATTCACAAATGTTTCCATACAAGATATGGATCACATTTTGAATCCTACTTCATGTAGTGAAAACACCAGTGGGGAAAACACAATGATCAATATCATTGATTCTTTCCTTCTGTGAAAAGAATCGTTCAGGAACGTTGTCCGTTGCGCTTCTCAACACTCTGATGCAGGGTTTTGAATCCTCATCGTGTTTTACACTATTTTCCATATGCCTCATAATTGAGAAACATCACTAGAAGCGAGCTTTCTCAAGAATATACCAAAATCCAAGCAATACAAGTTTTGCTTTCCTTTTGGTTTCAACTATGGATTTCGTATTCAAAGTTTCCAATGAATACTCTACAAGGATTTATTCTCTATTGTTTTGGTTATATCGAATAACCCAAAACTTTCACGAATTCAAATGGTTCACTACATTCTAATTGAGTGCTAACTATTTCTAACTAATGGTCTTTACATCTACACTACAATGATTTATTTGGTGCCTTCTATTCAACCCCTTTGATATCTAATATCACATTGTGATGCTTTGCATTTTGACATTTCAAAACACTTTGCATTTCACAATTTCTTTTATGCCATTCTTATAAAATTGAATGTCATTACTATTGATCAAATCATAGTAATTGGATTCTCTTTTATATTTATACCCTTTGTTGATGAAACATTTTGATCAAATCAAATAGTTTCATATTCATGTTTCCTTTGGTAAACTTATTTACACATTTAAACAATCATTTAATGATAATTACCATTTTCGTTAAAACCCAATACATCGAATATGTATTCTATTTAAAAATTCATTAACCACTTTGTATTCAAGTAATACACGGTGTTCAAGTTATTTTGCCGAACTTAGGCATGATTTATATGTGATAAGAAATCGAATGACTTTCACATATTATCACATAACTTTGAATTTAAACAATGGTTTTCATTCAATAATGTATTATCATTATGTTGGGTATTTTAAATAAGGCATTTTAATGTTTTACAAATGTTCATGCATTATCAATTAGTTTCAAACAATAAGGATAATTCACACATAATCAAACAAGATATGAACACGAATAGAAATCATTCATAAAAGTGGGACAACCGTTTGTTACAAACTCATATGAATAACCGTCTCACGAAGTGTGAGACATACTAAAGAAGTTCACAATCTCTTGATTACATTAATCATCCTAAAATACAAACTAAATGATAAATGTCGAGGGAGAGTGTCATCGGCCATCATCATCATGCTCGCCATCAACACGCAACGTCACTAATACATTGCAAATGTATCTATAATTTTTGATGCTCCATGCTTGGTTTTATCCACTTTCTTCTGTTTTGTCCACACTTTGGAGTACTTTTCATATGATTTCTTGGACTAACCTATTAACAAGAGCCACAGTGCCAGCTGCCTGTTTTCTGCTGTTTTTGGTTCTAGGAAAGTCAGAAAATGAATATTCTCGGAATTGGACGGGACAAAAGCCAAAGTGCCTATTTTTCTAGAAGACTCCAGGAGCCAGAATACGAGACGGAGGAGGGCCAGGGGCTGGCCACACCCCTCCCAGGCACGGGCTAGGCCTGGCCGCGCCAGGGCATGGTGTGCTGGCCCCAGGCACCCCCTCGGTCTCCCTCTTCGCCTATAAGAAGCCTTCTGACCTAAAAACTCCGGGGGGTTCGACATTTTTCCACGAAAAGTTCCACTGCGCCGCCGCCACCGAAGGGGAGATTTGGGGGACAGAAAGTCTCTGTTCCGGCACCCTGCCGAGACGGGGAAGTGCCCCCGGAGCCATCTCCATCGATCTCCACCATCATCTCCATCGACCATCCATGTTTCCCCCATCTATGAGTGAGTAATCCCCCGCTGTAGGCTATGGTGATGGTAGGGATGAGATTGTTCATGTAATGGCATCAGATTGTTAGGGCTTGGTGCCTAGTATCTTCTATTAGTGCTTTATGACTTTGTTGCGACTTGTTATGCTTAATGCTTGTCACTAGGGCCCGAGTGCCATGATTTCAGATCTGAACATGTTATTGATTCATTATGATAGTATTGTTCTTGGTCTTATCTGCAAGTTGTATACACACGTTGTTGTCCGGAACCTATGGTCCCGAAGTGATAGAAATCGAATAACCGGAAGGGAAAGGCTTTGATGTGAGGATCACGTGTGTTCACAGAGTGTTAATGCTTTGCTCCGGTGCTCTATTAAAAGGAGCACCTTAATTGCCAGTAGTTCCCTAGAGGCCCCGCTGCAAACGGGCTGGCAGGACAAAAGATGTTGTGCAAGTTCTCATTGCGAGCACGTATGACTATATATGGAACACATGCCTAGGATTGTCTAGTACTTGGATGCTTTATCTTATTTATCTGCAATTGCCCTATGTTCTGATTGCTATGTGGATTGTCTTGTCCATGCAACGCCCGTCCATCCATCCCTATGCCTACCGCACTCGAATCCCACTGTTACTGCTTTTGTTACTACTGTCTTTGCTTTACTACTGCTGTTACTTTACTATTCCTACTACAAAACTGTTGCTACTGATAAACTGCTGTGAGCAAGATTGTTTCCAGGTGCAGCTAAATTGACAACTTAGTTGTTCAGGCTGATAAATATTCTTTGGCTCCCCTTGTGTCGAATCAATAAATTGGGTTTCACTTCCCTCGAAAATACTGCGATACACCCCCTATACTTGTGGGTCATCAAGACTATTTTCTGGCGCCGTTGCCGGGGAGCATAGCTTTATTTATCAAGTTCACTTGGAATCACTATTGTTCAAGCTAAGTTTATCTTTCTCCTTGTTTGCTTGTTTCTTTATCAAAAATACAAAAAAATAGTTTCTACTCTAGTTGTTATTTTCGTTGGTCTGTTATTGTCTTGCTTTATCATGCTTGTTGGTGTTGGAATTATGCCCTAGAGGCAATAATAAAGATGTTATTATTATAATTCTTGTTCATGATAAAGTTTATATTCCATGCTAGAATTGTATTAAGCGGAAACTTTAATACTTGTGTGGTTTGTGAACAACACCGTGTCCCTAGTACGCCTCTATGGACTAGCTCATTGATCAATGATGGTTAAGGTTTCCTAACCATAGACATGAGTTGTCAATTGATAATGAGATCATATCATTGGGAGAATGATATGGTGGACAGACCCAAACTAAGCAAAGCTATTAGATCGTTTCATCGTGTTCGTCTTTGCGAAGCTTTTCTCATGTCAAATATTGTATTCCTTAGACCATGAGATAATACAACTTCCTGGTATCGGAAGAAAGCTTTGAGGTCATCAAACGTCATCCTATGAGAGGGTGATCATAAATGTGTCTCTCAGGTGATCGGAAAGTATCTGTTGGGTTGTATGTATCGAGATGGAATTTGTCCCTCCCAAGTCGGAGATATATACTTCGGGCCCACTCGGTAATCGATATCAACACCGCTTGCAAGCATGTGGTTAAGGAGTTAATCACAAAGTGATATCGGATTACGGAATGAGTAAAGTACTTGCTGTGAACGAGATTGAACTAGGTATGACGATACCGACGATCGAATCTCGGGCAAGTAAAATATCGCGAGACGAAGGGAATATATATATGGGATTGATTGAATCCTGGCATCGTGGTTCATCCGATATGATCATCGATGAATGTGTGGGAGTCAATATGGGTGCCCAGACCCCGCTATTGATTATTGATAGAAGATCATGTCTGCATATTCTCGAACCCGCAGGGTCACACACTTAACGTGTCTCGACGCTAGGATAGATTGGATAATTGGTTTATGAGTTTTTGTTCGGAGTCTCGGATGGGATCCGGGATATCACGAGAGGTTCCGGAATGGTCCGGAGAATAAGATTCATATAAGGCAGTGCAGTTTTTGGAGTTCGGAATTGTTCCGGGTTAATCGGTATTGTACCGGAAGCTTCTAGAACCTTCCGGAAGGGGGCCAACGTGGTCCCACCTTCCGGGAGGGGGCATGGTCCTATGAGGGAGTGTACTGGCCGCATTGGGCCAGGGGCACAAGGCCCCATAGGGCCCAGCCGATCCTAGAGAGTTTAAATCGTTTAAACTAGAGATAAGATAAGATAGGATTTCTAGATAAGGGAGAGTTTAAATTGTTTAAACTAGAGATAGGCTTGGAGGAGAGGCTAGGGCTGGCCGCACCCCCCCTCTATATAGAGAGGGATGGTGCGCCCCCTCTCACACACCCTTACACCTTCCTCCAAACCTAGTTGCCCTGCTGCCCTTCCTCTCTCCCTCCCGACTGTTTGTAGGCGAAGCCCTGCAGCAGAAATTCTCCACCATATACACCACGCCGTCGTGCTGTAGATCCAATCCATCTCTCCACCATACTTGCTGGTCCGAGGAAGGAGGAGACGTCGAGGTGCTGCACGTGTGCATCTCACGGAGGCACCGCCACTTGTGGTGCTAGATCAGATCGGATCGCGAGGAGGAGAAGCGAGTATGACTACATCACCCACGTTCCGACGAATGTTCCGCTGTGCGAATCTTCAAGGGTATGAAGATCTAATCCAATCTCTCTCGTTGTTTGCATATCCTAGATTAGATCTTGGCTTTCCCTCTGTTCGCTTCCGTAGAAAATTTTGATTTACTACGCTGCGAAACCCTTCAGTGGTATCAGAGCTAGATCTATGCGTAGATGTGTTTCACGAGTAGAACGCAACATGGTTGTTGCGGGCGTTGATGTTTTCTGTTGCAAGCCTCTTGTTTGTGTTCTTCTTATGGCGCGGGATAGTGAGATTGAAGCGGTCCAGGCCAACCTTACGCGACGTCGTTCGCGAGACCGGCTCCGCACTTGACGTGTGGCTTGTACCACACATGCGGCTGGTGGATGTCAATTTCTCTCACTATAGTTGTCATGGGATTAACACCGGAGTTTGGCAACCATAATATCACCGTTGTGGCTTTCCGTAGGTAAGAATCGTTCTTAGCATCTACTCCCATAAGCCACGTAAAACATGCAACAACAAAGTAGAGGCGTCTAACTTGTTTTTGCAGGGAGTGTTTTCTGTGATATGGTATGGCCCAAGATGTGATGTGTATATTGTATGCGATGATCATGTTTTGTAATGTTTCACGACTTGCATGTCGATGAGTACACAACCGGCAGGAGCCATATGGTTGTCTTTATAATTGTGTATGACCTGCGAGTCAACTTCTTATACGCCATGTAATAGCTTTACTTTATCGCTAAGTAGTTAGCAATAGTTGTAGTTGCTATTCGTGGTGGAGGCAATCATGGTGGAGTGATGGAGATCATGCCGGAACGCACAAGATGGAGATCATTGCGCGAAGATTGGCTATACCATGTCACATAAAGTTATATGCATGTGATGTTTATCCTTTTATGTATCTTATTATGCTTAGATCGCGACGGTAGCATTATAAGATGATTCCTCACTTAAAGATCAAGATAAAAACTGTGTTCTCCCCAAGTATGCACCGTTGCGAAAGTTCGTCGTGTCCAAGCATCACGTGATGATCGGGTGCTATAGACTCTACGCTCACATACAACGGGTGCAAGCCAGTTTTGCACACGCGGAAATACTTGGGTCTAACTTGAAGAGCCTAGCATGTACAGACATGGCCTCGGAACACAAGAACCGAAAGGTTAAGCATGAGTCATATGAATGATATGATCGACACTTCGTTGTCCACCATTGAAACCACATCTCTTCTCGTGATGATTGGATTAGGTGTGGTGAATTTGGATCGTGTTCACTAAACAACTTGAGGGATGTTGAATTTAGTGGGAGTTCATCTAGTAATTTGATTAAGTTGAACTATTTATCATGAACATAGTCTAAATTGTACTTGCAAATACTGTAGATCACATGGCCAAGTCCAACTTCAACTTCAACGTTTTTGCTGAGAAAGAAAAGCTTAGAAACAATGGGTCTAACTTCACCAACTGGTTCCGCAATCTAAGAATCATTCTGTCTGGCGGACAAAAGGACTATGTCCTTGGGAAAGCGTTAGGTGACCCCCCTGCTGCAACTACGCCGGCTGATGAGAAAGCTGTCTATCAGTCGCGCAAAGATGATTATGGTGTGATTAAGAGCACCATGTTGTTTGCTATGGAACCGGAACTTCAAAATCGTTTTGAAAACTATCCCGGGCCCTTTGAGATTCTCGAGGAGCTGAAAACCATGTTTCAGACTCAGGCCCGTTCTGAGAGATATGAGATCTCCGAGAAGTTCTTTAACTGCAAGATGGAGGAAGGGAGTTCCGTTAGTGAGCACGCCATTAAGATGTCGGGCTACACTCAACGCCTTGAGCAACTGGACTGCAAGATTCTAGAGGAGCTCAAGATTGACAGGGTTCTGCAATCACTCCCTCCCAGCTACAAAAGTTTTGTAGTGACTCATAATCAGATTGGTTCCACTGATACGATCACCGAGCTCTTCGCAAAGCTGAAGGCTGCGGAGGTGGACATCAAAAAGGATAATCATGTGTTGATGGTCAACAAGCCCTCCTTTAAGAAAGGTAAAGGTGCAAAGAAGCCCTTCAAGAAAAGCGGCGGCAAGCGCGTTGCCCCTGCTGAGAAGAAGCTCAAGTCTGGACCTAAGCCGGACACTGAGTGCTTCTATTGCAAGGACAAGGGTCACTGGAAGCGCAATTGTCCGAAGTACTTAGCGGACAAGAAGGCTGGCACCATCAAAGGTATATTTGATATACATGTTATTGATGTTTTCCTTACTAGCCCTCGTTGTAGTGCCTGGGTATTTGATACCGGTTCAGTTGCTAATATTTGTAACTCGAAACAGGAGCTACGGAATAGACGGCGGCTTGCGAGGGATGAGGTGACGATGCGCGTTGGCAACGGATCAAGAGTTGATGTGATGGCCGTCGGCACGCTCTCCTTAGTTTTACCTTCGGGATTAGTTTTAAACCTTAATAAATGTTATTATGTGCCTGCGTTGAGCATGAACATTATTTCTGGATCGTGTTTATTGCAAGACGGTTATTCATTTAAATCGGAGAATAATGGTTGTTCTATTTATATGAGTAACATCTTTTATGGTCATGCACCTCTTGTGAGTGGTTTATTTCTTCTAAATCTCGAAAGGGATGAAACACACATCCATAACATTGAGGCTAAGAGATGCAAAGTAGATAGTGATAATACTACTTATCTGTGGAACTGTCGTCTAGGTCATATTGGTGTAAAGCGCATGAAGAAACTCCATTCTGATAGACTTTTGGAGTCTCTTGATTTTGAATCATTTGACACATGCGAACCATGCCTCATGGGCAAGATGATCAAAACCCCGTTCTCCGGTATGATGGAGCGAGCAACGGACTTGTTGGAAATCATACATACCGATGTATGCGGACCAATGAGTGTTTCGACGCGCGGTGGATATCGCTATTTTCTCACTTTTACCGATGCCTTAAGTAGATATGGGTATATCTATTTAATGAATACTAAATCTGAAACATTTGAAAAGTTCAAGGAATTTCAGAATGAAGTGGAGAACCATAGTAACAGAAAGATTAAGTTTCTACGATCCGATCGTGGGGGCGAATATTTGAGTTATGATTTTCTCACGCATCTCAAAGCAAGTGGAATCGTTTCACAACTCACGCCACCCGGAACACCACAGCGCAATGGTGTGTCTGAACGCCGGAATCGAACCCTATTAGATATGGTCTGATCGATGATGTCTCTTACTGATTTGCCGTTATCATTTTGGGGTTATGCATTAGAAACCGCTGCATTCACTTTAAATAGGGCTCCATCTAAATCCGTTGAGACGACACCGTATGAACTGTGGTTTGGTGCTAAACCTAAGTTGTCGTTTCTTAAAGTTTGGGGACGCGAAGCTTACGTCAAGAAGTTGATGCCCGACAAGCTCGAACCCAAAGCGGAGAAATGCGTCTTCATAGGATACCCTAAGGAAACTATTGGGTATACCTTCTATCACAGAACCGAAGGCAAAGTGTTTGTCGCAAAGAACGGTTCCTTTCTTGAGAAGGAGTTTCTCTCGAAAGAAGTGAGTGGGAGGAAAGTAGAGCTAGACGAGGTTGTTGAACCTTCTCTTGAATTGGAGAGTAGCGCAGCACCTGAAATTGTTCCAGTGCCGCCTGCGCCAACAATAGAGGAAGCTAATGACAAGGATCATGAAGCTTCGGACGATGTTGCTACTGAACGTCGCAGGTCGACAAGGTCGCGTGCCCCTCCTGAGTGGTACGGCAACCCTGTCTTGACTGTCTTGTTAGTAGAAGACAGCGAACCTACGAACTATGAGGAAGCGATGATGAGCCCAGACTCTGAGAAATGGCTAGAAGCCATGAAATCCGAATTGGGATCCATGAGCGAAAACCAAGTATGGACTTTGGTGGACCCTCCTAGCGACCGAAAGGCCGTTGAGTGCAAATGGATCTTCAAGAAGAAAACGGACGCGGATGGTAATGTTACCGTCTATAAAGCACGGCTTGTTGCGAAAGGTTTTCGACAAGTTCAAGGTTTTGACTACGATGAGACTTTCTCTCCCGTAGCGATGTTTAAGTCTATTCGGATTTTATTAGCAATTGATGCGTTTCATGATTATGAAATATGGCAGATGGATGTCAAGATTGCGTTCCTCAATGGCAACATTGATGAAGAGTTGTATATGATGCAACCCGAAGGTTTTGTCGATCCTAAGGATGCTGATAAAGTATGCAAACTTCAGCGTTCCATTTATGGACTGAAGCAAGCATCTCGGAGTTGGAACCTTCGTTTTGATCAAGTGATCAAGAGCTTTGGATTTGTTCCAAATTGCTACGAAGCTTGCATCTACAAGAAAGTGAGTGGGAGCTCGGTGACGTTTCTAGTACTATATGTGGATGACATATTGATTATTGGAAATGACATCAACATGCTTAACGATGTGAAGAGTTATTTGAACAAGTGTTTTTCAATGAAAGACCTAGGTGAAGCTGCTTATATATTGGGCATCAAGATCTATAGAGATAGACAAAGACGCCTGATAGCTTTAAGCCAGAGTACATACCTAGACAAAGTTCTGAAAAGGTTCAGAATGGATAAGGCATTGAAAGGTTCAGTGCCTATGTTGTCAGGGAAGATATTGAGCAAGGCTCAGTGTCCAGCTACGGTAAATGATAGGGAAGCTATGAGCAAAGTGCCTTATGCCTCGGCCATAGGTTCCATCATGTATGCCATGCTGTGTACTAGACCGGATGTGTCCAATGCTCTTAGTTTGACAAGCAGATATCAAAGTGATCCAGGAGTGGAACACTGGACAGCCGTGAAGAACATCCTAAGGTACCTAAATAGGACTAAAGAAATGTTCTTAGTCTATGGGGGTGATGAACAGCTCGTCGTAAAAGGTTACGTCGATGCTAGTTTCGACACCGACAAGGATGATTGTAAATCTCAGACAGGATACGTGTATGTTTTGAATGGAGGAGCTGTGAGCTGGAGAAGCTGCAAGCAAAGCGTGATCGCGGGATCTATAGTAGAAGCGGAATACATGGCTGCTGCAGAAGCGTCAAGTGAAGGAGTTTGGATCAGGAACTTCATCACTGAGCTTGGCGTGGTTCCAAGTGCATTGGACCCACTGGAGATATTGTGTGACAGCACTGGCGCCATAGCACTCGCTAAGGAACCAAGATATCATCCAAAGACCAAGCATATCAACCGCAAGTTTCATATAATCCGAGATTATATAGCAGATGGAGATCTGAAGATCAGCAAAGTACATACAGATCTGAATGTCGCAGATCCATTGACTAAACCTCTTCCACGTGTAAAACATGATCAGCACCTCAGTGCCATGGGTGTGAGATTGTTGCCAAATGTAAACTAGATTATTGACTATGTGCAAGTGGGAGACTGTTGGAATTATGCCCTAGAGGCAATAATAAAGATGTTATTATTATAATTCTTGTTCATGATAAAGTTTATATTCCATGCTAGAATTGTATTAAGCGGAAACTTTAATACTTGTGTGGTTTGTGAACAACACCGTGTCCCTAGTACGCCCCTATGGACTAGCTCATTGATCAATGATGGTTAAGGTTTCCTAACCATAGACATGAGTTGTCAATTGATAATGAGATCATATCATTGGGAGAATGATATGGTGGACAGACCCAAACTAAGCAAAGCTATTAGATCGTTTCATCGTGTTCGTCTTTGCGTAGCTTTTCTCATGTCAAATATTGTATTCCTTAGACCATGAGATAATACAACTCCCTGGTATCGGAAGAAAGCTTTGAGGTCATCAAACGTCATCCTATGAGAGGGTGATCATAAAGGTGTCTCTCAGGTGATCGGAAAGTATCTGTTGGGTTGTATGTATCGAGATGGAATTTGTCCCTCCCAAGTCGGAGAGATATACTTCGGGCCCACTCGGTAATCGATATCAACACCGCTTGCAAGCATGTGGTTAAGGAGTTAATCACAAAGTGGTATCGGATTACGGAACGAGTAAAGTACTTGCTGTGAACGAGATTGAACTAGGTATGACGATACCGACGATCGAATCTCGGGCAAGTAAAATATCGCGAGACGAAGGGAATATATATATGGGATTGATTGAATCCTGGAATCGTGGTTCATCCGATATGATCATCGATGAATGTGTGGGAGTCAATATGGGTGCTCAGACCCCGCTATTGATTATTGATAGAAGATCATGTCTGCATATTCTCGAACCCGCAGGGTCACACACTTAACGTGTCTCGACGCTAGGATAGATTGGATAATTGGTTTATGAGTTTTTGTTCGGAGTCTCGGATGGGATCCAGGATATCACGAGAGGTTCCGGAATGGTCCGGAGAATAAGATTCATATAAGGCAGTGCAGTTTTTGGAGTTCGGAATTGTTCCGGGTTAATCGGTATTGTACCAGAAGCTTCTAGAACCTTCCGGAAGGGGGCCAACGTGGTCCCACCTTCCGGGAGGGGGCATGGGCCTATGAGGGAGTGTCCTGGCCGCATTGGGCCAGGGGCACAAGGCCCCATAGGGCCCAGCCGATCCTAGAGAGTTTAAATCATTTAAACTAGAGATAAGATAAGATAGGATTTCTAGATAAGGGAGAGTTTAAATTGTTTAAACTAGAGATAGGCTTGGAGGAGAGGCTAGGGCTGGCCGCACCCCCCCTCTATATAGAGAGGGCTGGTGCGCCCCCTCTCACACACCCTTACACCTTCCTCCAAACCTAGTTGCCCTGCTGCCCTTCCTCTCTCCCTCCCGACTGTTTGTAGGCGAAGCCCTGCGGCAGAAATTCTCCACCATATACACCACGCCGTCGTGCTGTAGATCCAATCCATCTCTCCACCATACTTGCTGGTCCGAGGAAGGAGGAGACGTCGAGGTGCTGCACCTGTGCATCTCACGGAGGCACCGCCACTTGTGGTGCTAGATCGGATCGGATCGCGAGGAGGAGAAGCAAGTATGACTACATCACCCATGTTCCGACGAACGTTCCGCTGTGCGAATCTTCAAGGGTATGAAGATCTAATCCAATCTCTCTTGTTGTTTGCATCTCCTAGATTAGATCTTGGCTTTCCCTCTGTTCGCTTCCGTAGAAAATTTTGATTTACTATGCTGCGAAACCCTTCAGTTGGCAATGGTTGGTTTCTTTGAAACTGAAGCTTATTGGCAAGGTGGGTTCACGAAAGATCAAAAATATTATTATAAGGAACACCGCTTGTCACAAAAAGGGAAACACTTATGGGAACAAATTGATAGATTGTATACCATTGCTAGAAACGTGTGCTTTGCTTATAATGTTACTTATTGCTGTGATGAATCTCGTTGCAGAAAGAGGTATAAACACCTCCCTTTTCAATGTGAGTATAATGATAATGATACCATATCTTCTTATGCTAAAGGAATTTATTACTTTTATGATGTGGAACAAATTGAAGAATTTATTGCTTGGAAGGGTGCTTTTGAACTTGCTAGTTTGCTTGAAAATATTGATGATTCACCTTATAAGTATGAGGTTTATGGTATACTTAAATTTTGCTTTGATAATTACAAGGATTAAAATGGCCCTATTCTTGAGTATTTTAATAGATGCTCTCCACAAATGGAAGAGACTAATGCCTTGCAGGATCCTATGGAAGAAGAAATTGATGAACCTGAAATCTCATTAGATGAAAAAGAGGAGGAGAGTGATGAACAAAAGGAGGAAGAATGGATTAGCTACCCATGCCTACCTTCTAATGAGAGTAACTCTTTATCCCTTACATTATTTGATTGTCCTCCATGCTTACTAAAGGAGGATGAATGTTATGTTCCCGAGGTTTCTTTTGAAAATGTTTATAATAAAGCCCTAGTGCTTGTAGATCATGAAGAGCATGCTTTATGTGATAGTTATATTGTTGAGTTTATTCATGAGGCTATTGAAAATTATTATGAGAGAGGAAAATATGGTGGTAGAAGTTTTCATGGTATTGAAACACCTCTCTATGTGCTGAAAGTTTTGAAGTTACTCTTGTTTCATCTTCCTATGCCTGTCACTTTGTTCTTTGCGAATTTATTTGCTTACACAATTCCTATGCATAGGAAGTGGGTTAGACTTAAATGTGTTTTGAATTTGCTTCTTGATGCTCTCTTTTACTTCAACTCTTATTTCTTATGAGATCATCCTCTCAAACTTTTATGCCTGAAGATGATAATATGTCTATTATTCTTGGGAGACCTTTTCTTAAAACACTGCAGGAGTTGTTATTAATTGTAATCAAGGGAAGGTGACCTTCAATACTGTCTATTTCCCCAAGAAGATTGAAAGTACTTATGGTTTGAATTCAATTGAACATGTTGAGGGCATTCAAGTTGGAGAAGTATATTGTCCCATACCAAGAGAAAAATTTGAAACTATTATGATTGGGACTATTGCTATCAAGGTTGAGGTAACATAATCATTAGTGGAATACAAAGTTTTGTCTCATATGAAATTGTTTTGGTAACAAGTCCTGATCAACCTTGTTAACAAAAGGATTTCATTGAACAAAACAATGTTTTCATCGTGATTATCTCCGCTTACTTCTATTCTATCCGTTTTAGTTTTTGCTTATGCCTAACTTAAAGGCGTTAAAGAAAAGTACTTATTGGGAGATAACCCAAAAGTTTTAGATGAGTCTTGGAAGTTATTACTTCAATAATAACCGCTCTTTATCCTTTTTATTTGCTTTTTGGTGCCAAGAGTAACCTCTAATGAGAGAGAAGTAATGATTGGGAAAGTTGTTGTCCCGAAACAGATTTTTTTGCTTCACCGTAAAAATTCGTGAGAGAGCTCTGTATGTCGGATTGAGCTATAATTTTTTGTGATTCTGCCCAGGTTGTTATATAACTTTCATTAGTTCAACACGTTTTGATTTGATCAACAGAAGGTCTTCGAAAAAATTCGTCTTTACCTTCTGGTCTGTTTTGACAGATTTCTGCCATTTTCTGCATTTGCTTCTTGTTGGTTCCTTTTTGAGTTCTTTTGGAGAATTGAGCTTTTTGAGGGAAGCGCTACAGTATCTAGTGTTCTAATGGAAGTTTATTTGGTGTTATAACTGAACCTTAAGACTTATTTATCTTGAGTGCACTAATGTTGCTAATAAAGATTGTGTGAAGTTTTGTATGAAGGAAAAATTTCAGGTGTATGGAAGTAATGAGTAATGAGATGAAGGATGGACTAAATCTCAAGATTGGGGATGCCACACATGTCACCCCAATAAATATCCAAGAAGTACAAGCGTCAAATCTTGGGGATGCCCAAGGCATTGTTGGAATTATGCCCTAGAGGCAATAATAAAGATGTTATTATTATAATTCTTGTTCATGATAAAGTTTATATTCCATGCTAGAATTGTATTAACCGGAAACTTTAATACTTGTGTGGTTTGTGAACAACACCGTGTCCCTAGTATGCCTCTATGGACTAGCTCATTGATCAATGATGGTTAAGGTTTCCTAACCATAGACATGAGTTGTCAATTGATAATGAGATCATATCATTGGGAGAATGATATGGTGGACAGACCCAAACTAAGCGAAGCAATTAGATCGTGTCATCGTGTTCATCTTTGCGAAGCTTTTTTCTTATGTCAAATATTGTATTTCTTAGACCATGAGATAATGCAACTCCCTGGTATCGGAAGAAAGCTTTGAGGTCATCAAACGTCATCCTATGAGAGGGTGATCATAAAGGTGTCTCTCAGGTGATCGGAAAGTATCTGTTGGGTTGTATGTATCGAAATGGGATTTGTCCCTCCCAAGTCGGAGAGATATGCTTCGGGCCCACTCGGTAATCGATATCAACACCGCTTGCAAGCATGTGGTTAAGGAGTTAATCACAAAGTGATATCGGATTACGAAACGAGTAAAGTACTTGCTATGAACGAGATTGAACTAGGTATGACGATACCGACGATCGAATCTCGAGCAAGTAAAATATCGCGAGACGAAGGGAATATATATATGGGATTGATTGAATCCTGGCATCGTGGTTCATCCGATATGATCATCGATGAATGTGTGGGAATCAATATGGGTGCCCAGACCCCGCTGTTGATTATTGATAGAAGATCATGTCTGCATATTCTCGAACCCGCAGGGTCACACACTTAACGTGTCTCGACGCTAGGATAGATTGGATACTTGGTTTATGAATTTTTGTTCAGAGTCTCGGATGGGATCCGGGATATCACGAGAGGTTCCAGAATGGTCCGGAGAATAAGATTCATATAAGGCAGTGCAGTTTTTGGAGTTCGGAATTGTTCCGGGTTAATCGGTATTGTACCGGAAGCTTCTAGAACCTTCCGGAAGGGGGCCAACGTGGTCCCACCTTCCGGGAGGGGGCATGGGACTATGAGGGAGTGTCCTGGCCGCATTGGGCCAGGGGCACAAGGCCCCATAGGGCCCAGCCGATCCTAGAGAGTTTAAATCGTTTAAACTAGAGATAAGATAAGATAGGATTTCTAGATAAGGGAGAGTTTAAATTGTTTAAACTAGAGATAGGCTTGGAGGAGAGGCTAGGGCTGGCCGCACCCCCCCCTCTATATATAGAGGGCTGGTGCGCCCCCTCTCATACACCCTTACACCTTCCTCCAAACCCAGTTGCCCTGCTGCCCTTCCTCTCTCCCTCCCGACTGTTTGTAGGCGAAGCCCTGCGGCAGAAATTCTCCACCATATACACCACGCCGTTGTGCTGTAGATCCAATCTATCTCTCCACCATACTTGCTGGTCCGAGGAAGGAGGAGACGTCGAGGTGCCGCACGTGTGCATCTCACGGAGGCACCGCCACTTGTGGTGCTAGATCGGATCGGATCGGATCGCGAGGAGGAGAAGCGAGTACGACTACATCACCCACGTTCCGACGAACGTTCCGCTGTGCGAATCTTTAAGGGTATGAAGATCTAATCCAATCTCTCTCGTTGTTTGCATCTCCTAGATTAGATCTTGGCTTTCCCTTTGTTCGCTTCCGTAGAAAATTTTGATTTACTATGCTGCGAAACCCTTCAGTGGTATCAGAGCTAGATCTATGCGTAGATGTGATTCACGAGTAGAACGCAACATGGTTGTTGCGGGCGTTGATGTTTTCTGTTGCAAGCCTCTTGTTTGTGTTCTTCTTATGACGCGGGATAGTGAGATTGAAGCGGTCTAGGCCAACCTTACGCGACATCGTTCGCGAGACCGGCTCCGCACTTGACGTGTGGCTTGTACCACACATGCGGCTGGTGGATGTCAGTTTCTCTCACTATAGTTGTCATGGGATTAACACCGGAGTTTGGCAACCATAATATCACCGTTGTGGCTTTCCGTAGGTAAGAATCGTTCTTAGCATCTACTCCCATAAGCCACGTAAAACATGCAACAACAAAGTAGAGGCGTATAACTTGTTTTTGCAGGGAGTGTTTTCTATGATATGGTATGGCCCAAGATGTGATGTGTATATTGTATGCGATGATCATGTTTTGTAATGTTTCACGACTTGCATGTCGATGAGTACACAACCGGCAGGAGCCATATGGTTGTCTTTATAATTGTGTATGACCTGCGAGTCAACTTCTTATACGCCATGTAATAGCTTTACTTTATCGCTAAGTAGTTAGCAATAGTTGTAGTTGCTATTCGTGGTGGAGGCAATCATGGTGGAGTGATGGAGATCATGCCGGAACGCACAAGATGGAGATCATTGCGCGAAGATTTGCTATACCATGTCACATAAAGTTATATGCATGTGATGTTTATCCTTTTATGTGTCTTATTATGCTTAGATCGCGATGGTAGCATTATAAGATGATTCCTCACTTAAAGATCAAGATAAAAACTGTGTTCTCCCCAAGTATGCACCGTTGCGAAAGTTCGTCGTGTCCAAGCATCACGTGATGATCGGGTGCTATAGACTCTACGCTCACATACAACGGGTGCAAGCCAGTTTTGCACACGCGGAAATACTTGGGTCTAACTTGACGAGCCTAGCATGTACAGACATGGCCTCGGAACACAAGAACCGAAAGGTTAAGCATGAGTCATATGAATGATATGATCGACACTTCGTTGTCCACCATTGAAACCACATCTCTTCTCGTGATGATCGGATTAGGTGTGGTGAATTTGGATCGTGTTCACTAAACAACTTGAGGGATGTTGAATTTAGTGGGAGTTCATCTAGTAATTTGATTAAGTTGAACTATTTATCATGAACATAGTCTAAATTGTACTTGCAAATACTGTAGATCACATGGCCAAGTCCAACTTCAACTTCAACGTTTTTGCTGAGAAAGAAAAGCTTAGAAACAATGGGTCTAACTTCACCAACTGGTTCCGCAATCTAAGAATCATTCTGTCTGGCGGACAAAAGGACTATGTCCTTGGGAAAGCGTTAGGTGACCCTCCTGCTGCAACTACGCCGGCTGATGAGAAAGCTGTCTATCAGTCGCGCAAAGATGATTATGGTGTGATTAAGAGCACCATGTTGTTTGCTATGGAACCGGAACTTCAAAATCGTTTTGAAAACTATCCCGGGCCCTTTGAGATTCTCGAGGAGCTGAAAACCATGTTTCAGACTCAGGCCCGTTCTGAGAGATATGAGATCTCCGAGAAGTTCTTTAACTGCAAGATGGAGGAAGGGAGTTCCGTTAGTGAGCACGCCATTAAGATGTCGGGCTACACTCAACGCCTTGAGCAACTGGACTGCAAGATTCTAGAGGAGCTCAAGATTGACAGGGTTCTGCAATCACTCCCTCCCAGCTACAAAAGTTTTGTAGTGACTCATAATCAGATTGGTTCCACTGATACGATCACCGAGCTCTTCGCAAAGCTGAAGGCTGCGGAGGTGGACATCAAAAAGGATAATCATGTGTTGATGGTCAACAAGCCCTCCTTTAAGAAAGGTAAAGGTGCAAAGAAGCCCTTCAAGAAAAGCGGCGGCAAGCGCGTTGCCCCTGCTGAGAAGAAGCTCAAGTCTGGACCTAAGCCGGACACTGAGTGCTTCTATTGCAAGGACAAGGGTCACTGGAAGCGCAATTGTCCGAAGTACTTAGCGGACAAGAAGGCTGGCACCATCAAAGGTATATTTGATATACATGTTATTGATGTTTTCCTTACTAGCCCTCGTTGTAGTGCCTGGGTATTTGATACCGGTTCAGTTGCTAATATTTGTAACTCGAAACAGGAGCTACGGAATAGACGGCGGCTTGCGAGGGATGAGGTGACGATGCGCGTTGGCAACGGATCAAGAGTTGATGTGATGGCCGTCGGCACGCTCTCCTTAGTTTTACCTTCGGGATTAGTTTTAAACCTTAATAAATGTTATTATGTGCCTGCGTTGAGCATGAACATTATTTCTGGATCGTGTTTATTGCAAGACGGTTATTCATTTAAATCGGAGAATAATGGTTGTTCTATTTATATGAGTAACATCTTTTATGGTCATGCACCTCTTGTGAGTGGTTTATTTCTTCTAAATCTCGAAAGGGATGAAACACACATCCATAACATTGAGGCTAAGAGATGCAAAGTAGATAGTGATAATACTACTTATCTGTGGAACTGTCGTCTAGGTCATATTGGTGTAAAGCGCATGAAGAAACTCCATTCTGATAGACTTTTGGAGTCTCTTGATTTTGAATCATTTGACACATGCGAACCATGCCTCATGGGCAAGATGATCAAAACCCCGTTCTCCGGTATGATGGAGCGAGCAACGGACTTGTTGGAAATCATACATATCGATGTATGCGGACCGATGAGTGTTTCGACGCGCGGTGGATATCGCTATTTTCTCACTTTTACCGATGACTTAAGTAGATATGGGTATATCTATTTAATGAAACATAAATCTGAAACGCTTGAAAAGTTCAAAGAATTTCAGAATGAAGTGGAGAACCATCGTAACATAAAGATTAAGTTTCTACGATCCGATCGTAGGGGCGAATATTTGAGTTATGATTTTCTCACGCATCTCAAAGCAAGTGGAATCGTTTCACAACTCACGCCACCCGGAACACCACAGCGCAATGGTGTGTCTGAATGCCGGAATCGAACCCTATTAGATATGGTCCGATCGATGATGTCTCTTACTGATTTGCCGTTATCATTTTGGGGTTATGCATTAGAAACCGCTGCATTCACTTTAAATAGGGCTCCATCTAAATCCGTTGAGATGACACCGTATGAACTGTGGTTTGGTGCTAAACCTAAGTTGTCGTTTCTTAAAGTTTGGGGATGCGAAGCTTACGTCAAGAAGTTGATGCCGGACAAGCTCGAACCCAAAGCGGAGAAATGCGTCTTCATAGGATACCCTAAGGAAACTATTGGGTATACCTTCTATCACAGAACCGAAGGCAAAGTGTTTGTCGCAAACAACGGTTCCTTTCTTGAGAAGGAGTTTCTCTCGAAAGAAGTGAGTGGGAGGAAAGTAGAGCTAGACGAGGTTGTTGAACCTTCTCTTGAATTGGAGAGTAGTGCAGCACCTGAAATTGTTCCAGTGCCGCCTGCACCAACAATAGAGGAAGCTAATGACAAGGATCATGAAGCTTCGGACGATGCTGCTACTGAACGTCGCAGGTCGACAAGGTCGCGTGCCCCTCCTGAGTGGTACGGCAACCCTGTCTTGACTGTCTTGTTAGTAGAAGACAGCGAACCTACGAACTATGAGGAAGCGATGATGAGCCCAGACTCTGAGAAATGGCTAGAAGCCATGAAATCCGAATTGGGATCCATGAGCGAAAACCAAGTATGGACTTTGGTGGACCCTCCTAGCGACCGAAAGGCCGTTGAGTGCAAATGGATCTTCAAGAAGAAAACGGACGCGGATGGTAATGTTACCGTCTATAAAGCACGGCTTGTTGCGAAAGGTTTTCGACAAGTTCAAGGTGTTGACTACGATGAGACTTTCTCTCCCGTAGTGATGTTTAAGTCCATTCGGATTTTATTAGCAATTGCTGCGTTTCATGATTATGAAATATGGCAAATGGATGTCAAGACTGCTTTCCTCAATGGCAACATTGATGAAGAGTTGTATATGATGCAACCCGAAGGTTTTGTCGATCCTAAGGATGCTGATAAAGTATGCAAACTTCAGCGTTCCATTTATGGACTGAAGCAAGCATCTCGGAGTTGGAACCTTCGTTTTGATCAAGTGATCAAGAGCTTTGGATTTGTTCCAAATTGCTACGAAGCTTGCATCTACAAGAAAGTGAGTGGGAGCTCGGTGACGTTTCTGGTACTATATGTGGATGACATATTGATTATTGGAAATGACATCAACATGCTTAACGATGTGAAGAGTTATTTGAACAAGTGTTTTTCAATGAAAGACCTAGGTGAAGCTGCTTATATATTGGGCATCAAAATCTATAGAGATAGACAAAGACGTCTGATAGCTTTAAGCCAGAGTACATACCTAGACAAAGTTCTGAAAAGGTTCAGAATGGATAAGGCATTGAAAGGTTCAGTGCCTATGTTGTCAGGTAAGATATTGAGCAAGGCTCAGTGTCCAGCTACGGTAAATGATAGGGAAGCTATGAGCAAAGTGCCTTATGCCTCGGCCATAGGTTCCATCATGTATGCCATGCTGTGTACTAGACCGGATGTGTCCAATGCTCTTAGTTTGACGAGCAGATATCAAAGTGATCCAGGAGTGGAACACTGGACAGCCGTGAAGAACATCCTAAGGTACCTAAATAGGACTAAAGAAATGTTCTTAGTCTATGGGGGTGATGAACAGCTCGTCGTAAAAGGTTACGTCGATGCTAGTTTCGACACCGACAAGGATGATTGTAAATCTCAGACAGGATACGTGTATATTTTGAATGGAGGAGTTGTGAGCTGGAGAAGCTGTAAGCAAAGCGTGATCGCGGGATCTACAGTAGAAGCGGCATACATGGCTGCTGCAGAAGCGTCAAGTGAAGGAGTTTGGATCAGAAACTTCATCACTGAGCTTGGCGTGGTTCCAAGTGCATTGGACCCACTGGAGATATTGTGTGACAACATTGGCGCCATAGCACTCACTAAGGAACCAAGATATCATCCAAAGACCAAGCATATCAACCGCAAGTTTCATATAATCCAAGATTATATAGCAGTTGGAGATCTAAAGATCAGCAAAGTACATACAGATCTGAATGTCGCAGATCCATTGACTAAACCTCTTCCACGTGTAAAACATGATCAGCACCTCAGTGCCATGGGTGTGAGATTGTTGCCAAATGTAAACTAGATTATTGACTCTAGTGCAAGTGGGAGACTGTTGGAATTATGCCCTAGAGGCAATAATAAAGATGTTATTATTATAATTCTTGTTCATGATAAAGTTTATATTCCATGCTAGAATTGTATTAAGCGGAAACTTTAATACTTGTGTGGTTTGTGAACAACACCGTGTCCCTAGTACGCCTCTATGGACTAGCTCATTGATCAATGATGGTTAAGGTTTCCTAACCATAGACATGAGTTGTCAATTGATAATGAGATCATATCATTGGGAGAATGATATGGTGGACAGACCCAAACTAAGCGAAGCAATTAGATCGTGTCATCGTGTTCATCTTTGCGAAGCTTTTTTCTTATGTCAAATATTGTATTCCTTAGACCATGAGATAATGCAACTCCCTGGTATCGGAAGAAAGCTTTGAGGTCATCAAACGTCATCCTATGAGAGGGTGATCATAAAGGTGTCTCTCAGGTGATCGGAAAGTATCTGTTGGGTTGTATGTATCGAGATGGGATTTGTCCCTCCCAAGTCGGGGAGATATGCTTCGGGCCCACTCGGTAATCGATATCAACACCGCTTGCAAGCATGTGGTTAAGGAGTTAATCACAAAGTGATATCGGATTACAGAACGAGTAAAGTACTTGCTGTGAACGAGATTGAACTAGGTATGACGATACCGACGATTGAATCTCGAGCAAGTAAAATATCGCGAGACGAAGGGAATATATATATGGGATTGATTGAATCCTGGCATCGTGGTTCATCCGATATGATCATCGATGAATGTGTGGGAATCAATATGGGTGCCCAGACCCCGCTGTTGATTATTGATAGAAGATCATGTCTGCATATTCTCGAACCCGCAGGGTCACACACTTAACGTGTCTCGACGCTAGGATAGATTGGATACTTGGTTGATGAATTTTTGTTCGGAGTCTCGGATGGGATCCGGGATATCACGAGAGGTTCCGGAATGGTCCGGAGAATAAGATTCATATAAGGCAGTGCAGTTTTTGGAGTTCGGAATTGTTCCGGGTTAATCGGTATTGTACCGGAAGCTTCTAGAACCTTCCGGAAGGGGTCCAACGTGGTCCCACCTTCCGATAGGGGGCATGGGCCTATGAGGGAGTGTCCTGGCCGCATTGGGCCAGGGGCACAAGGCCCCATAGGGTCCAGCCGATCCTAGAGAGTTTAAATCGTTTAAACTAGAGATAAGATAAGATAGGATTTCTAGATAAGGGAGAGTTTAAATTGTTTAAACTAGAGATAGGCTTGGAGGAGAGGCTAGGGCTGGCCGCACCCCCCTCTATATATAGAGGGCTGGTGCGCCCCCTCTCATACACCCTTACACCTTCCTGCAAACCCAGTTGCCCTGCTGCCCTTCCTCTCTCCCTCCCGACTGTTTGTAGGCGAAGCCCTGCGGCAGAAATTCTCCACCATATACACCACGCCATCGTGTTGTAGATCCAATCTATCTCTCCACCATACTTGCTGGTCCGAGGAAGGAGGAGACGTCGAGGTGCCGCACATGTGCATCTCACGGAGGCACCGCCACTTGTGGTGCTAGATCGGATCGGATCGGATCGCGAGGAGGAGAAGCGAGTACGACTACATCACCCACGTTCCGACGAACATTCCGCTGTGCGAATCTTCAAGGGTATGAAGATCTAATCCAATCTCTCTCGTTGTTTGCATCTCCTAGATTAGATCTTGGCTTTCCCTCTGTTCGCTTCCGTAGAAAATTTTGATTTACTATGCTGCGAAACCCTTCAGGCATCCCCCTCTTCATTAATAAAAATCCCAGGTTTCTTCAAAACGCTTCATTTTTATTGTTTCATGCATAGTTGTGTTGTTCTTGGAGCATCTTATTTTTCTTTTTCGTTTTGGTTTTTAGTTTGCGTGGTTTGCTTAGTTTGCTGAATAAATTGGTTGGACCTCTTCTTTCATACATTGGTGTTCAAATAGTTTGGTTTGGATTGGAAAAGAGTAGGAAGCTTAAGTGGTAAAGAGAGCTTGTTTTTGACTGTGGCCTATGCTTTGTCATGCCATGCTTGATATTGTTTTGGCTTTATACTTAGTATTCTTTGATGTAGCATGACTTGTTATAAACAATTGAGATTGCTTAATGTGCCCTGGATGAATCATGCGTTGTTTTAGCATATTAAAGCATAGTATAGTGGTATTCTCCTTTGATGCTTTATTTGGGTTGACTTGGCACATGCTCACACCATGTTATGACTATCCCAACTCACCATAAGCCTTTATGATCCTTTAGTTTTCAACTTGTAGTATCACTTTATGCTTTGATCAATGATGTTTTGTCGCTCTGCATGATTATGGCCATTATTGCTCTCTCGTTTGCCGCTCCCTTACTATTGCTAGCCTTCACTTTCACTGAGTATGTTTTACTCAAGTTTCCAACTCCCTAAAACCAAATATTTCCAAAGTGTCCACCATACCTACCTATTAGCATTATTTGCTACTCCCGTGCATATTCAATATGCCTTGTTTTCTTCCAAATAAAATGTTTGCTTGTTATGAGAAAGTTAGTTAGTAGAGCTCTCACGAACTTGATGGCACACTTTATTTTCTTGCACTTAATAAACCTGAACCATTGTGTCCTTCTTTGTTGCGTATATGCTTGCGCTTTATGAGTTGAAGTTAGCAGAACCATGTATCATGGGGACCGCTTTCAACACTTCATTGGTACCTTGTACCTAGTTGATATCATGTTCTTTTGCTTATGGATCCCGGCGGTGTGAAATAAAAGTGAAACTTGTAAGATCATGGAGTTTGTATGTATGTTAGAGAAACGCCTGGGCCGCTAGCTTAAGCCATGCCTAATCATGGTGGAAACTTGCAGCATAACCATAATGAGCATTCTATGAAGCATCCTCAATAAAAATCTATGCACATAGTAAATAAAAAGATCGCTAAGATGCTCGTTGTCTGCTTGCCATGTCATTTTGATTATGGGATAACTCCTGTATCATGTGCAAGGGGTACCCCATTGGCGGTTCTCTATGATACGTATATACTTACAATGACAAGAGCTTACTTGTGACTGAAGTTGAGTAGCATGAGGATCGGTCTTTGTAAGTAAGGGGCATGAGACTTCGATTTATAACTTGTCAAGCATATCCTCTTAGTTGTGTCACTTTAACCTTAACCATTTAAAGATGTTTATGATAGGGGCAATGAGAGCTCAAAGCTAATGAGTACCATACTTTCAGCATTTGGAAGCCTTTCAAACTATTCAAAACCTTTTCATTTCCTTGTTGAGTCTCTACACATTCTATGAGCACTTTCTTGAGAGCATAGTGGCCATTCTTAGTTCTATGTGCATTGTCCCAAGACTTGTTGATTGATGCATACCTTGATATTGCTTGTTTTAAACTATTTGTATCTAGTCACTCTTGTAAACTTTGAAGGTGTCCTATGCATTTATGTTTGCTACTCTATGAGGGACAAGCTGAATGCCATTATGCTATGTTTTCTTTATGTGAAACAAACAAACGTCTTGCAAAGCATTGTTATTCATGAATCTTTTGTCTGTGCCTTTTCATGTTGCATCATAGTTTCTTTGCTTATTGCTAGAACTTTGTCTTTCATGTTATGATTGAAGTACTATGATCCCAACTTTGAATGTTTTACAAATATTTTGATCAAGTCTTTGATGGTGCATGTCACCTCAAAAATTATTCTTTCTTTTTATCACTTACCTACTCGAGGACGAGCAGGAGTTAAGCTTGGGGATGTTGATACATTGCAAATGTATCTATAATTTTTGATGCTCCATGCTTGGTTTTATCCACTTTCTTGTGTTTTGTCCACACTTTGGAGTACTTTTCATATGATTTCTTAGACTAACCTATTAACAAGAGCCACAGTGCCAGCTGCCTGTTTTCTACTGTTTTTGGTTCCAGGAAAGTCAGAAAATGAATATTCTCGGAATTGGACGGGACAAAAGCCAAAGTGCCTATTTTTCCAGAAGACTCCAGGAGCCAGAATACGAGACAGAGGAGGGCCAGGGGCTGGCCACACCCCCCAGGCGCGGGCTGGGCCTGGCCGCGCCAGGGCATGGTGTGGTGGCCTCAGGCACCCCCTTGGTCTCCCTCTTCACCTATAAGAAGCCTTCTGACCTAAAAACTCCGGGGGGTTCGACGTTTTTCCATGAAAAGTTCCGCTGCACCGCCGCCACCGAAGGGGAGATTCGGGGGACAGAAAGTCTTTGTTCCGGCACCCTGCCGGGATGGGGAAGTGCCCCCGGAGCCATATCCATTGATCTCCACCATCATCTCCATCGACCATCCATGTTTCCCCCATCTATGAGTGAGTAATCCCCCGCTGTAGGCTATGGGGATGGTAGGGATTGGATGAGATCGTTCATGTAATGGCATCAGATTGTTAGGGCTTGGTGCCTAGTATCTTTTATTAGTGCTTTATGACTTTGTTGCGACTTGTTGTGCTTAATGCTTGTCACTAGGGCCTGTGTGCCATGATTTCAGATCTGAACATGTTATTGATTCATTATGATAGTATTGTTCTTGGTCTTATCTGCAAGTTGTATACACACGTTGTTGTCCGGAACCTATGGCCCCGAAGTGACAGAAATCGGGATAACCGGAAGGGAAAGGCTTTGATGTGAGGATCACGTGTGTTCACGGAGTGTTAATGCTTTGCTCCGGTGCTCTATTAAAAGGAGCACCTTAATTTCCAGTAGTTCCCTAGAGGCCCCGCTGCAAACGGGCTGGCAGGACAAAAGATGTTGTGCAAGTTCTCATTACGAGCACGTATGACTATATATGGAACACATGCCTAGGATTGTCTAGTACTTGGATGCTTTATCTTATTTATCTGCAATTGCCCTATGTTCTGATTGCTATGTGGATTGTCTTGTCCATGCAATGCCTGTCCATCCATCCCTATGCCTACCGCACTCGAATCCCACTGTTACTGCTTTTGTTACTACTGTCTTTGCTTTACTACTGCTGTTACTTTACTATTTCTACTACAAAACTATTGCTACTGATAAACTGCTGTGAGCAAGATTGTTTCCAGGTGCAGCTGAATTGACAACTCAGTTGTTAAGGCTGATAAATATTCTTTGGCTCCCCTTGTGTCGAATCAATAAATTGGGTTTCACTTCCCTCGAAAATACTGCGATACACCCCCTATACTTGTGGGGTCATCAGTCACCTCCTCTCCAACAAGCACCTCTCATGCAGAAGGACCTATTTTTAGCAAAATAGAACAAGTATCAGATATACTTAACACTGCAAATGTGTTTGCAAGATTATAACATTTATAAAACTGTATATCAAATATATACCTTTGTCATCGATGACCTCTCCGGTGATTGGTTCAACCTTTACGTTCCTGAAATGTAATATGAACTCATGGAAATCCAATGCTTCCATATAACCACTCATGATGCTACTCCGGACATGTCCTTCGTAGCTGGGAGGTAACGACCGAAGCAGTACGTCTATCGCAAATGGATCAGCCATCCAGTAATCCACGAAGTGAACCAGTCTTGTGTGTGCATCAAGCATGCGCTCCAAGTGACCCTTTAGACATGTATGCTCCTCCATCTGTATGGAAAGGAACTCTCCAAGCAGCTCGTGCTTCCACATGCACACATGGCCTATGAACTCTGCTCTCAGCTGATCCACCATCGAATATGGGTCAAGATCACCCATGAGCGGGTGTAGTTCATCCACCATCCCGTAACACATTATTATCTGAATGTAGGTGGACATCTCTTGACGATAGTAGCAGTCTGCCAGCTCTTGTGGGGTCTCATAGTAGTCTGGCTCAGTCAAATCCATCGTGTAGTGTATGTAGTCTACGACATGATTCCTAGTAAGGAGATCATCTAGGCGCACAAGCCAACTAGGGAAGTTGGATCCATCAAGTCTAAGTTTCTCACCCTTTACCCAATCCTCAATGACAAAGTAAGCTTCACGGTGAGCCATCTACATTTATAATTGCAAAAGGAATTTAGACTAAGTTTATAATTAAATGAGTTAATAATAACTCCACTCAGAAACACCTATCCCTAGTGAGGGTTCCTAGTGATAACACGACCCCTATCAGCCACATCTCCCCCGATCGTCACGGCCATCAATGTGGGTTCAAGGGTGGACGCTAAACGTCGGTCACATCATTCATGCGACTCGTGCTTGATCTTTCGACCATCCGTGTTCCGAGGCCATGCTTCTCTAGCGTGCTAGGCTCACCAACTCAACCTTAGTGTATTTGCTGTGCAACATGGTTTACACCCACTGTATGCGAACGTAGATGTGTCTGACACCCAGACCTGTAACCCTGAATCGCCTCATACCGAAGAACTTTCTTGGTGGTGCACACTAAGGGGGAACACAATCGTTGGTAATTTTAACAGGGATCATCTTATTAGTCTACCGTCGAGTATCTAATACTAGCATATAATAAGACATACAAACAATAACATTGAATGTAAATGCTATGTGATATGGTCCTTCACGTCGTGATCTCCATCTGCCGTCACCGGGTTCCGGCGCTGGGGTTCCGGTGCCGTAGACACCAGCTTACCGGTGTCATTCCGGCGTGGTAGTTCGTCACCTTCACGACTATCTACTACTACGTAACAAAGGGTAATCACTTTACCTTTGCCACAACCATATCACAAAGCAACGCCCCCCCCCTGCAAAACAAAGTTAGACGCCTCTACTTTATCTTTGCATGTTTTACGTGGCTGAATGGGCTTTCGCACAAAAATCGTTCTTACCTACGAACTTTCAGCACAACGCTAATCAAGTAGTTGTCTCTACTACACCCCTTTCGGGGCCCTCCGTTGCAAATGGTATACCAACTAATGCGAGAGAGACAGACACCCCCCTAAGCCACTTTATACGGTACAAGCCGTATGTCAAGCGTGGACCAGTCTCGCGAATGAATGCGTAAAGTCGGTTGGGGGCCGCTTCATCAAGCATTACTGCGGTATACACAAGTACACGTGGGAGGGTAACAACTAAAAGATCAACGCCCACACGCTACATCTCGTGTGTTCTACCCGTACTAGCATTACTACGCATAGATCTAGCTCTGATACCATTGTAGGGGTTCCGCGTATGAAAACAATAAATTTTACTCTACGCCCCTGAACCCCTGAAGCTACCAGGACCTATCTATTAGTAATACAGTAACGGGAGGGGCTTTTCGCGAACTTACCCTTGAAGACCGAAAAGCGTTGTCAACGTTCAGGAGAACGTGGTTGATGTAGACGAGTCGAAGCCGACCTCAAGGTCGTGATGAAGTCCTTGCGCTCCTTGGCTCCAACGACTTGAGTGCCTCAAGTGCGACACCTTGCGGGGAGTTACACATGTACGGTGCCTGACGATGACTCCCGCTTCCCTGATCCAGCAGCAGTTGCGGAAGTAGAGCTCCCAGATCCGAATCCCGCAGCGCGACGGTGCTCCGCGGTGAAGATGTCTCTCGCTCGCGCAGTCCAGACTTGGGACCACGGTCACGAGAGAGAGAGGGGGGAGAGAAAATATCAATTAGAGGTCCTCCCAAAAGTGGGGAGACCTTTATTGATTATTGGTGTATTTTTCTAGGCCAAATACCCCACTATATATAGGGGGAGGGGAGGTACTACCTCTCTCAAAGTCCCGGGGTGAGACTAAAGGAGAGGAGGGGGTGGGGAGGCCACCGGCCAGCCCCTAGTGGGACCCGCGCAGAGGGCTAGGCCCAGCTGGCCAGCCCCCTTGCCCCTTCTCACTCTCTCCTTTCCCTAATGGGCCCTCTCCCTCCGGAAATTGGCCCATTAAGCCTTTTTGACCTTTAATTGATTTTCTAATTATTAAATAATTATGAATAAATGATTAAATCAATATTTAACATTTATTCACATATTATTCAACCTCCGTGGCTGTGGAACACCTTCCACCTCCACTCCGGACATCCTCCGGACTTACCGAAACCCTTCTGGTTTTCTCCCTTCTTTTCTTTGGTGATTCTACCGATCCTATAAACACTCTCTAAGCATCATCAAGCCCTTAAGCATGATACCCCATGGTTCGGGAACACTCCAGACATGGTCGGGACACTCCCGCACCAATGATCGATAGAGGGACCTGGATGGCCATGTGACCCCTATGCGTTCCACGAAGATCTTTCGTCGTTTGACCGGGACAGTCGTGTCTTATTCCCTTTGTCACTCGATACTTGCATTGCCCGAGATCTGATCAATGACATCACCATGTCATGTTCAATCTCGTTACTGAACAATGCTACTTGACTCGTTCCGACAAGTGATATCCCCGTGATCAAATCACACGCTGCGCAGCTATTGGATATAACTTCTCCGAGTGGGCCCTTCGAGTATGTTCCCATCACATGGACGGACAAATCCCGCTCTTGACACATATTGCCTCTATGGTTTCCTCCGAGTACCTGAACACACCTTTATAACCACCGTATTACCAGATGGCGTTTGATGCTATCTAAGCACTCTCAGGAGAGAATGATTGATATGGCCTCACGGTCTAAGGAATAGTCTACTTGGATCCATCTCTAATCATTGTAACTTGAACTTCGTGACATTATCGGGTCACAATGTTTAGATTGGGTATTGGTTCATCATCTCATTCTCAGAATGAGATGACTCCATTTCCAACTGGCATAAATGCCACATGATCAGGAAACTTGATCATCCGTTGACCAATGAACCAGTGACTAGAGTTTCACTGGGAACCCCTGGTTGTTTGTATATCACACGTGTATTGATGTTTCCACTCAATACAGTTATAGCATGATATAAAACTTAATCATAAACTATATGAAATATGATAATAGTCCTTACTACTATTTGTCTCTAGGGCATATTTCCAACAAGGTCCCTTTAACAACATCCGTACAGCGAAGCCATGCAACCCTTCCATGTCAACAAGATCTGAAAGAAGAAAGAAGAGAAGCCCGTGAAGCGGATCGAAGAAGCAGAACCAAAAGGATCATCGTCATCATACGGCTCGAAGATCAAGCCTCTCCCAAATTGGGAGGACATGTTCCCGCAAAGGATGGAGATGATGAGACAAGCTGAGCGGGGAAGGAACAAGGATGAGTACCTCCCTAATCCTTATCGTTACAACATAGGGTCCTATTATAAACCTCCTCTTGGAACCTAAGAAGGTGCGGCAAGATGAGATTCATGATAAGATCTATGAATTGGAAAAGGCTTCTAAGGCATGTGTTGAAACAATTGGAGAACGGATTGACTCCTACTGGATGATGAGCAAAGATCTTGAGAAAAATGTCGATGACATCGATGGTAAAGTTGGTTTCTTAATTAAAACTATCTTTGAGTTGACAGATGAGAATAAATTCCTCAAGAGAAAAATGTTGAAGCTCCAATACGACATGGCCGAGCTCAGCATTCGCTTTGCAAGCATAGTTAAATAGGGAAACGTGAAAGAAGAAGGCGACACTCTTTTTTCCCAGGAGGAAGAATAGGTACCAGCAAGGACTTAATTGATCCCACCTGGCTTGATTCCAAGCTTGGGAGATCTTTAAAGACCTTGTAATCTTTCTTACAAGTTTTATACTATCGTTTTTTCATTAGTTCAAACTACAAATAAATTTTACATCATTAGGATTCCCTTCAGGAATAGTCGATCCCTTTTATAAAATTCCGAGTTTATTATTATATATGGAGCAATTTTGAGTTTGTGTTTGTTTTTATTGATATACGAATGGCTTGAGTATAATTTTACTTGCACTTGATGATAGCAATAGGAGTCTTCCATATCATTGGTATTAATGGAACACCTAAAGATAATTTGGTCAATATACTGTAAATTATCTATATGATTAAACTGGAAAAGAAATCTTGAACAAAGGAAAATGAAAGTGTTATCAAAATGGAATGAGAACAAGTGGAGGTAGAATCTTCAAGTCATAAGTACGCTTCATATACAATTGGAATTAGGTAATCGAGATTGTTAAACTTTGAATTCCTACATGAAGTGGAGTGTATGGCTAGCTCCTTTGCACAACACTTAAACAAAAATTGTGAGCATATATACAAAAGAAAAAGAAAAGAAAAGGAGCAAGTGTGCAAAGAGCAAGTAGGCATATACCACTATGTTGCAGTATGACAAAGAGATACTTTTGATATTCTAAATCCCAAGTGAATACATTGATCAAAAAACACTTGGGACTACCTCACTAACTCATTCGGTCGAACCAGATTCTTTTACATTACGTTGAGATTCATCTTTTTGTGAACTATTGATCACTAAGGTGTGGAAGCCTTCTAATACTATTTCAGATGGTTCGAGTAAGGTACTATTCATAAACTTATTCCTATGTATCATACATGATAAACACATGTTGCAATTGCCTCATTTATTTTATCGACTCAGCTTCATGAATATGAGGATCATATCCATTAAGCTAAAAACTTGCTCGGGACGAGCAAGAGTCTAAGCTTGGGGAAATTGATGAGTGCATATTTTTAACATGTTTTACATTATTATTTTGCATTGTAGATGTATGATCTTGGTATTTTACGGCGCTCATGCGCACATTTTATGTCTATTTTCACCAGGATCAGGACAGATGATGGATCCAATGGATACAATTCTTGGAGCAATTATACTGTGGAGAAAAGGAGTCCAAAACAACGTAAATCACTTATTTGGGAAATATTAATAATAACAGAAGAAAACCAGAAGCGAACAAGGGAGGCAGAGAGTTCAACGACCAACTATACGGGCGACGCAATTTTTCTGGCCGTATAGCTGGCGCCACCTCCACCTTGTCAAATAATTTCACCCTGTGCAATTGGTTCGGGGAGACGACATACAGAACACCCAGAAATCGCAGAAACCTCACCTCCAGAAGGCATCTAGATGGGGAACTCATCCACAAGGGATCCATCTTCGCCCTGCGCAAATCCGGGAGGCTAAGGCATCGATCTTCATCATCCACCACTTCATCACCACCATCTCCATCCATCCCATCTACATCTTGTCTAGATCTTTTTGTAATTCCTATATTCGTTGTAGATTTATACAAGTACTATTCGTTTATGATTGCTTCCATTATCATTGCTATGATGTTGATTGCCTCCATGTCTGAGTAGATCTCTAGTTCTTGGGGAGATGGAGAAACCCTAGCATATGACTGAGATGAGATAGAGATTATTATATTATACATCATTATGTGTACATGTTAATTGTCTTCATCTTGATGTTGGGAGTTGTGCACCTCCTTAACATTTGCCTCTCACGGGGACTCGATGAAGGTGATTACTTGTTGGTAGATGGATGGTTGATAATACTTACTGTGTCTATAAAGCTGTTGTCATTCCTTATATACTAACTTGGGGAATCAAGGACAACTCACAAAGCCATATCCATGCCATGGGAGAAATCCCTTAATAACACAGTAACATGATGGTTGTCGGTTATTGTCTGCTGTGGTTATGAGGATGATGTGTGCAACGGTTGCTGACTATTCGTCCATATATGGATCTCCTCCCACATACATACACATTATGAGAATATTCGTTATAATACTCTCGATTACTTAGTCTAAATTTCTAGCGGTGGATCCAATAATCCCTGAGAATCCCTTTTCCCTATTGTAGTTCCAAAGTTCTATTACACAAGTGATTTTTACTTTCTGCATTAAGTTTTGCTTTACTTTAAATCACCTTGTTCAACCAAAAACCCAAAAACAACTCTACTTTAATTGCATCTTAAAGTTATTCCTTAAGTACTCCATTTAGTTATAGTTAAAAGCATTTTAGTCTTTTGCCTACTGCTCCCTATGGGATCGATATCTTTATTTCGAAACTAGCTACAAACGATATGTGCACTTGCAGTCATCAGCTGTGGTCAGGCAAAGCCTAGGCACTGCCGGCAGCGGGGGAGGGGGATCTCTCGTCTTCCCGTGTGTAGATCGACGGCGTGGGACGCCAATATTTGTTGCGGATGGGGTGCACGTCGGTCACCTCAGCGGCGTAGCATCTCTAGCATGCGGCGGCATCGGCATGGCCGTAGGAGCAGCTACGTGGCGGGCGACGATCTAGTTCCCCTGGTCCCTCTAGCCGAGAAAACCCTGGGGGAAACCTCAGATCCCGCAGGATCGAGCGATGGCAGTGTCATGTGCATCGTTCCCCTCTTGAGGGCATCGCTTTTGGATTTCTCACCGGCTGGAGGGATCAGCGGAGGCCCTGGATTTGGTGGAGGTGGTCATCTTCTCCGTCAAAGGTGGCCGGCATGCGGCTGGATTGATAGATCTCGCGATCCGTCTTCCAGTCCCAGCAGCGAGGCAGGGAGACATAGGTGCCGGTGAAAACCGAGCCATTAGCAGCCGATGGTGGTGTTACCATGTCGTTATCTTGATGAAGGCATCGCCGTGCACATTGTGTCGACCTCAATCGTGCCACTCCGGGGGAAACCCTAAGATCTTCGGGTCAAGCGATGGCGGTGCCGCGATGTCGGTATCGCGTTCTCTCCTGGGAGCATCGCCTGTGGAGCAGCGTTGGACGGAAGCGGCAGGAGGGTGGAGCGGCTAGCGCGCGGGGTGGTGGTGTTGCTTGGCACCGAGGTGGTGTCGGTGGCTGGTGTGGCGATAGTCTGCGCATTGATCTACATGCTGACGACAGGTTGGCGGAAGATTTTGAAGGCGGCGACATCCGGAGCGTGTGCGTGGGTGCAACTCCGTGGATATGCTTTGCGATTCTTGGACTCCTTTCGCTTGAGTTCGTGCCGCCATGTCAAGGCACTCCAACTTCTCTTGGAGAGTAGCAACAGTGTGGGTGACCATGGGGCATGCCGAAACAGGTAGATAGGGGTTTGATAGATCTCGTTGGGGAGTTGGCAATACAATTATCGTTTTTTGCTCAGTGTTTGGCTTTGGCGATTCCGGTTTGTATGATCTTTGTAATGGCCTTTGCCGAACAATGAATAAAGGGTGTGTGCATCGCTTGATGTAGAGGCCGGGGCTCCGCTCCCCATTTCGGAAAAAAAGTCTAGATATATTTTCTTCACAAATCTAAAACATCTTATATTTTAAAATGGAGAGAGTACATGTCAAGATACAAGATACAGACTCTGAACGATTTAATCATACCTTAGTTGTATAAGCTACAAGGTGATTACCGAGACTCAAATTTATCTTCCATGGCAACAACGACAAATATCAGCCAGCTAGTATAGTTCCTCTGTCCTAAAATAAATGATTTAATAACTCTTTCTGTATATGTATGTATCTAGACACTAAAACATGTTTAGGTATATGCATACGTATCTCACTTATTTTAGGAAGGAATGACCGACAGAGTGAGTATAAGCTATAAACCACGACGGATCGGTACGTGCGTGCGGCTCTTCTCCCAGGAGGCAGAGGCGGCGGCTAAAAAAAATCCATCTAGGATTCCTTCTCTCCGCCGGTGATGTTGTCCGTTTGTTTCGTCTCCGATGCCTTTAGGGTTTTAGAGGTGTGGCGGATCACGGTCTTTCACCGGCGGAAGTTTTTTGTTTTTTGGTTAGACTGTTTGCTCGTGTCTATTTCGGGATATTGAGGCGACGGCTACGTTCTAAAGTCAGAATAAAATCCTCCCGCTCTATCCTCGCTCTGTTTGTGCGCCTACCACTGACGGAGGACGCGTGGAGTCATGTGTCCGGCTGATCTCTTTGTTTTTCGTGTTAATTTTAGGTCGGTCTCTTCCAATCTAATAATGTCCATTGGCGATGGTTGTTCCTTTAGTGCGCTGGTTCTTTGAGATCTTAGCACGCCGACTTCCCGTCTGTCTACTACGACAAACTCTACTACGACAAGCTTACCCGGCTCCGGTGATGCAGAGGCGAGGACGGCGGCGCGTCTTCGGCTCGTGCTAGTGTCTGTAGTCTTCGCTAGGTGGTCCATCGACCTATTTGTAATTTTTATTATTTTTAGGCCTCTTGTATTACTGTTGATTGTATTACTGTTGATGATTATTAAATGATCGGTGGAATTTCGAAAAAAAAACACGACACCTAGCTAGACATGAAACTGACTCGAACTGTTACCGATATTCAACCTATAATGGGCGCTAGCCAACCCGCGCTTGCAGTGCTCCTGAGTGCGCGCATGCACGGACGATTGCGTGCGCACAGTGTTTCGCCCGAGCGGCTGCCGATTCTGGCCGTTCGATCTTCCCGTTCACGGACGGGACGCTGCCTTGGATTCGTTGTCCATCTCCTAATCAAACTACTGCTGTCAGCAGTCCGATTCAAACACAACCAGGCACAAAACCAGCTTGTGTAGTAGGGCTCGGACATGACCAACTAACTCAGCACTGCCACGTAGTACTTGTGATTATTGCTAACATCGTCGGCTTTGCATTGCATGTCATAAGTTGAATCAGAGTCCGAGTCCGAGTCCTTGTCAAATAAGCCTAGCTAGCCGTCTGTCCATATGCGTCCATCTATATAAGATGCATCAGCCTGTCCTGCGTCAATCGATCCAACACGTACGGTGACAATGAGAAGAAAAGAAAAGGAGAGAAGCAGCACAATCAAGCCCAAAACGACAAAGGAGAAAAGAAAAGAAAAGAAAACAAGACCAACAATGGCGGATCGATAGATCGAAAGATGACTCGCAACCGTTGCATCCTCCGGAGAATTCCCACCATGATCGTAGCAATGGCAAGGAGAAGAACATGGCCGACCGTGCCCGCCTGCTAGACGCGGACTCGGAGCCAGAGCAGCCTAATGACCCCATTATGGCCCGGGCATCTATCGTGCCGTACCTCGAGGACATCGACAGCTACATGCGGTCCCTGGAGAAGTTGAGGAGGCCCAGAGACTATATGTCGATGACACAGGGAGATATTATCCCGTCTTTCAGGGCGACACTAGTGGACTGGCTCGTGGAAGTGGCCGATGAATTCAATTTTCCAGCCGACACGCTTCACCTTGCCATCTCATACGTGGACCGCTTCCTCTTGGTGGTGTCGAGATTGCCCGGAGTGAGCTGCAGTTACTGGGCGTGGCTGCGATGCTTGTTGCTGCGAAATATGAAAGTGATATATCCGCACACAAGGTGGGAAATTACAGTTATATTACTGACAACACATACACCGAGCAGCAGGTGGTGAAGATGGAGGCCAACATACTGAATACGCTTAAGTATGAGATGGGGAGTCCCACTGCGAGAACTTTTCTTCGGAGATACATAACTGGTACTTGCCGTCGAGGCGATGCAAAAAAGCTTGAGTTTCTGTGTAGCTACCTTGCGGACCTGAGCTTGCTAGACTATGACTGCACAAAGTTCAAGCCATCGGTTGTTGCTGCTGCCTGCCTTTATGTGGCCAGGTTCACAATCAACCCAAGTAGCCATCCTTGGAACCTGATGCTGCAAAGAAAAACAGACTACAAGGTCTCGGACCTCAAGTGTTGCATCCTCAAGATACACCGTTTGCAGTTTAACGGAACGTATCCAGGCCTGAAAGAAACAGCTGTAAAAGACAAGTACAATCACCGCGTGCTTGAGCGTGTATCAGAAATGGTTCCATCACAAAAAATCCCTGAGTACTTCCTCAAAGACTGAAAAGGGGAAGTGCTCTCGTAACATTTCGATAGGAAAGCAGTAGAACAGTTCATGCAGTCATTAGTGCATCACCAAGCGTCTTCCAGCTTCCTGTCCACGCGTGTCTTCATGACGATGTTCCAGCTACATTAGATATCCTGGAGGCAGACGAGGATCTCCCAAATGGTGGGGGCAGATGCAAGGAGGCGTCGCCATGGTCGCTGGGATTCCATACAAGGGACGAGAGCAAGACTTGTGGCGATTTTGGGAGTGTATAGACTTGGGCTGGGTTTAGCTCAAGTTGTATCAAAACATTTTTTTCTAGTATAATTATTTTTAACGGACTTGGGCTGGGCCTTAGGGTTTTGGCATGCAACATTTTTTCTGTATCAAAGCAATTTTCAGAAGTTGCTTGAAAATTATATTTTATATATACATACCTTTTTTTGGTACACATGAACCATTACTTTTAACAACTACGAACTATTCATATAGGGTGGAGCATATTTATTTTGGAAAATGTTTATCAAAATTACGGGTATTCTGAACTATTTCCATATACAGGTGAAACAGAAACTATTGCGTGACGCACTAGTTTTTGTGCACAATTTTGTTAGCGACTGTGATGTGCTTGTTGGGCAATAGAATGACTTCCCTAAAAAATACAATTAAACTAAATAGCAGCTGCAGCAATATTTTAGGCGCGCATGAACAGTGGTCACTGGTCGCGCATATATACACTTTAACGGATATAAGGAAATGTTTTCAGCTAGCTTACCTCTGTTAGAAGTGCAACGATGGACCCGAAGAAAATAGTATATATCAGCTTTTTTTTCCAAGGAAAAAACAACTCCTGCTTGAAAGGAGACAACTATAAACATGCCCTCCTAGTCTGAACTCTCGCAATAATGGTGAGCCTAGTGTCCATACTTAACACGATGCAGTGGATTCATGAACAAAGTTTGGCTATGGTACAATTTAATTCAAGGAGTAATGCTCTTGCAGAAATATGGTGCAGCTTGCAAGTCAATGGAGAGGGCAATCTGCCACATTTCATCATTGGCAAGAATCACAGAAAGAAAGCTAAACGACTTGTGTGTGCTTCATCACTTATACCAGGACACTTCAATTTACTTTCGCCAACAGTAACTGCTCCTGAATGGTAACTACAAGCTTCATGAGAACTCAACCAGGACATGGTCCGGCTTCAGAGAACAAACGAAGACTTGATGCAGCAGTTCTTCGAGGTGAGAAACCATTGATGTACAGAGAGAACTAGTAGCTGTAAGCGCAACTGCAGTACCATGGATCACCTGATACTCTCATCACTGGTTTATGTTCCAACTACTACTCCCAATTATCTGCTTACTCTTGTCTTACAAGGACAGATTTGAGCATACACAGCACCATATAGTTTCAGGTGAAGAGACTTCTCGGTCATCAGGTTCATATCAGACACATGTGTATCAATTAATCTGATTGGTGTATGATGCCCGAGAGATCATCAGTGCAGTTTCCTGCCTTTTCTTTACCCTGGTTGGTGTCAGTTTACATAAAGAGGGACCCCTGATAAATGCATTCAGTCACTGAAATGGTGACTATGCAACACTGAAACCAATGGTCTTCAAGAGACTCCCAATTTGCAATATTTTCACACAGGTAGGTTCTTCAGCCAACGTTTTTTGAACTAGGACTTGTGACCAAGTGGAAGCCAGCAACTCGACAAGTTATCAGAAAGGGACCGACGGGCCACCTAGGTCCGGATGTAAGAACGGACCAGAGCAATCTTGGAGCAGCCAACACAGGAGGTAGAAGCTGCAGAAGAAACATTTAATCCAGAGTCTAAAACAAGACAGTTTCAGACGTACGAAACAAAATATATTTTCAGTCGCTTGGGATTGAACTTCTGACATGGTGCTGAAATTTTAGACTTAGACACCTCAACCACTAGTTATCTACCAAGTGAATGGTCTGACGTTGTAGACAACAGATGCTGATTTTTTACAAAGAAAGAACAACCATGTGCTAACTGAAGAAATTGATGATCTCAGTGGTACAATGGAAACTTAAAACTTCCATCAGTTAATTAAGATGGAAGGATTCAACTTTACCCTGGGGTTGGTTGATTTTTTAGTCTTCAGGGATTTGCACTTGGTTCACAAGTAACTCTACATATTAAAACCATATTTTATCAAGTTCCCGCTTAATCATCTCTAGGTTTTACCGCTTCAGGAATAGAGTAGCAAGTATGGCATGTACTTCTACATAGCGTCGACCATACTATCCAACATACGTATAATTTTCACCTAATCTCAAATCAAACATGGTAAGAAGTATGACACCTACTTCTACATAGCCATTAACTACCTTTCACATGGTTCAGACCGCGGACACACTGGAATATATTTTTAATCTGGGTGTTAAAGCTGTATACTCAGTCGACAGTGCAAACTCCAAATATGTTGTGCCAGTATGTTTATATTATCCCACACGAACAGTTGCCAGAAATAGACCATGATTATCCTGCAGGTTGATGTGAGAAGCTGGGCAATTACCCTAGAATGGCACATATATATGTGCAGTAACAAATTATCAAAGTGACATTTCCACTTACTTCTACAACTGTATTGGCAGTTTGCCACACGATTCCTGGTGATGTCCTGCTTGGTGGAGATCAAAATACAAGATCCTCGCAAATGACACTCCACCTCGTCAGCATACAAGATTATCTTCACATTTATCAACCTAAAGCCTTGCAAGATAATATCATTCCAAGTCAGCAGAAAGACAAACCTGCAAACACAGTCTGTATACTAAAGGGACACTTTCTTTGGACACTAACCCATCATCAAACAAATGATTCAAAGTCATGACCCACCAGCTTTGTAAAAGCTTTCCGGAATTAACTCACAAACATGTTTACAATAACATAATCAATAAACAGATGGTGAATGGATTCCATCTCAAAGAAGATAACACTAGCCACGTCCTCCATGTGCTACATTATCCATTATCCCCATGAAGTTAACCATTGCATTAAAAATCTGAAAGAAGAAAACAACTAGAGGTAAATGTCAAATAGGGCCAAGAGGGTCTATTAATTGTATATGGAGTTACAACCTCGATAACATGAATTTTTCATTGAGTGAAGTATGACCTTGCTTAAAGAAATGATTTCATCAAAGCTCTGACATGGTAGGTATCTAATGCTATCAAATGAAAAGAGATACTAATGAGCAGCTTCAGTCCAAACATAACCGTATGATTACTTAAATATCTCAGCAGCTATCAGATTGGTTTACTTAAATATCTATACCATCGCATAGAGACAATATGTGCATCAAAGGGTTCATTACCAGAACACATGACAATTGACATCGTTTTCATGCGTACTCGACAGTTTGGTCGAGGGCATCTGTGTACACAAAAAAGTCAAACAAAAATACATTGAATTAATCACTACTTGGAACTAAGTTAACTAATCGAACACTGTTAAGAAAACAGATAAGAAAACAAGGGCCTGACAGCTAGTTATAAAATCAGAATCACCTCACGAGGATAATAAATCAGAAAATGAAAGCAAACTAACTTCCAGTGATATCTCCAAGCAGACATGGATATGAAAACGGGCTAGAAATGGGCATTCTTAGTGAAGGCAAGAAACTGGTGTAAATGTCATTTAGTTGCAAAAACATCAGAGTTCCTTGGTCTGAATGGCATTGTTGGGTTGGGTAACCAAGAAAGTACTTTTTGTGCTTCCTCTCCTACCTCTCGAAATTTATCTCAATAGCAGGTGTGTCCTCTTGATAAAGTAGAGCTAATATACAACAAAAATTAGCTAAATGGAGCTATAGAGATTAACATGGTAATGCCACAAATCTATTTAAGGTTACAATAACATGAGATACATTGTTGTATGAAATGCCATCTGCTTTTCAGCACTGTGTGCCATACAAGCATTTGTTTGCTCTTGGATGCAAATACAAGGGCATTCAGGATATCGATATCCGTTACATAACGGTACACAGGTAGGGTGACATACGAGAACATAGAGATATAGTGTGTAGATATACTACTCACCGATACTTGAAAGCAATTGCAGCATGCCCAGATCTGTGATCCCACTCTCTTAGTTCCAGTATGTGTCTCAATAAAACCTGATTCTTACTTAGAACAAGAGACATGTCAACAAATATATGAACGACAAGGCAAAGAATATGTTAAAAGATTCAGTTCCAGGAACACAATTCAGAAGTGGACAAAAATTGAGCCACATTTTCTACTGCAAAAAATAAGCAGCAGATTTGCATTGCTAAGACAAGAGACGTACATGTGCGCACACAGAGAAAAGATAGCATCAAGCACAATAGACAGAGGATTAGGCTGATATAATGTCCTAATTAGGTCACTAAAATCAATTCTTCCGTTCAAGAAAATACATACATAAGGCACACAGTTAGCCCATATTACAAATGTGCACCATAATAACTTGGCAGTTTAGGTATCAGCACATACACTAGTCCCTTCTGCCTGAAAGGGTACTGAAACAAGCATTGATTTTCATAGAACCACATAAGACTGTGGGCTTCTTGATCATAGAGGATACTGACAATTAATCCGTTAAGAAGCACCACATTGCAACAGCTGTGAGATGAAAGGTGAATCATTCACCACATAACCCTCTAGTGTTGGAAAGAAGGTATGCGGAACAAGTGTTTGTTTCAGCCGGAGTTCAGTAGGATGGAGGCTTCTGCGATGAAAACTAGTGACCAACTTTCCATTGATGTCAAGTTGATGTAGCCAGTCTTCAATTTTGACCATCACAAGCAACTTACCATCCCAAGACGGAACCACTACACTCTGTTGAACATGAAACTTTCCGAACTGCTCTGTGAGCTCTGCAACCGGCAGCTCAACCCGGTATTTGAAGGCCCATGCCTCACTCTCGTCGGTCTGTGTCATCCATATATCAATGGTTGCCGCTGCAGCATTAAAGCTGGACACTCCGAGCATTCCATCGATCTCAAACAGTTTCGTTCTGCCAAGAACAGCTGGAGCACGCATCTGTCGGAACGACTCAGTTGTAGTGTTGAATACTTTTATCATGTTGCTTGCCCCCTCGTGCTGCTCTAGGAGCCAATGCAGGCTACCATGGCACAGGATGGAAGAGGATTCGTATGACATGCCCCCCACATTGGAGCAGCTTATGCGCCTCGGCAGCTGGCCGGAGCCCAATGTGAAGATGTAGAAAACATCTGGTGCCAGAGTTCTATAACTCAGAGACTTCCCGAGCAGCAGTCGGTACTCGCCGGTGGGGCCGTGAGGGTACATCCCCAAGAGCGCGAAGTGATCAAGCTCCTCCAGGCGAGCATGCTGACGAGTCGCTAGGTTGCAGATGGAGTAGCCCAAGTTCCTGTAGCGGCCGTTGAGGACGAGAAGGCCATCGCAGGAGGCCTCGAGACCGAAGTAGGAGTAGCCGAGTCGGGCGACGGACTGGAGCTGGTCGACGGCGGCGAGCCCTGCCCGGTGGTCGAAGGGGATGACGTCTAGGGAAACGCCGTCACCGCTGAGGTGGTAGCCACGTAGGAGGGGGAGGGAGGGCTGGCGGGCGTGGTGAGCGAGGAGGAAGTCGCGGGTGGAGGTGGCGCGGCGCCAGGCGGGGCACACGGCACGACAGCGAAGGAGGGATTTGGGGGGCAGGCGCACGAGGATCTCCCAGACGATGATCTCCTCCGGGAGGCCTCGGTGGAGAGGCGCCGCTTCTGCTGCACTTGGGCCCTCCGCCATGGTCGCCGGCTGTGAGCTCTCGATTTCGTCCAGGCAGAGCAAGAGGATGTTGGTGGTGTTGCGGTAGCGACGGCGGAGGCCGGCGCTAGGTCAGGGTAACAACCGTGAGGGAAGGCGGCGAGCAGCAGGCGTGGCTGCCAGGCGGCCGAGCGGGGTAAGGAGCGACGGGGCTGGCGTGCGGGGTGAGGGAGGAAGAGAGTGGCGGCGGGGTAGAATGAAGAGGAGCGACGCCTCTTGGGTCGCTAGGGCAGGAACCGTCGAACCGAGGGACGCAACCCGCAGGCCTCAGGGAGGTTTCAGTGGCTTGCTGGGCCTCTTGGGCCGGCTCAAGGGGTTCTTCTCCCCCTTTTTTTTTCTCTATGTTCCAGTTTTTCAATTTTCAGAAACATGAAAAGGGGAAAAGGGTTTATAAAACTTTAGGATAAAACTTAGCAAAATGCTTATGGAAGATGCTACTATTCATCTAGAGTCTCTCATGTCCTACGATTCCTATTGGTTTTGATCACGCGCTCCACATCCTTCCACCTAAACTCGGTTTCTTCACCCCTAACATGGCCGACCCATTTTCTTGCAATAGACCATAACCATTTTGGACGCAATGGACACGAGAAGGAGGCGAGGGCGAAGAGCGATCCGCGTACCACCGGCGACATGAAACAAAATGGACACGGGAAGGAGGCATCAATGGAGGCTAGGCCAATAGATCATTCTCTTTCTCCTTGAACAAATGTCTCTACTGCTGAATGTCTGCAAATGAGTGAGTTCTCGCAAAAAGAGAAAAGAGGTCCCTGAATGATGGATTGTGTCTCTGCTTCCGTACAATTTCTGGAAAAAAAATTCAGGTCTGATTGTATTATATTGAATAATTTAAGCACGTTGAATAATCTAATTTCAGTGAGCGATTATGTCAAATTCAGATGACTGGAAGTCTAGAATGTCACGCAATCATATCAACCCAATTTAAATCAAACACCGACACAATTGATGCTGACATTTGATGTGAAATTGAGGCAAGATTAGCAGATTAATCTCCCACTGCCAGTAATAATTCTTGTGTACATGAAAAAAATATGGCTACGGATTTCATCATTGGTGAAACCATGGACAATTTAATTAGGGCATTACTCTATAGCTTACGCGTGAGAAAATGCCCGTGCGCTGAGCACCGGCTCAGGCAATTAGCTACAGTAAAAAAAATCTACGAATAAAACCAGAGAACCGGCGACCGCATGTTCGGACGGCCCACTGGTTCTCGCGGCCACATCTATTTCTCTCTCAAAGCCGCCGCTCCCACCACCACCTCCTACTCCCCGTCGCCGCCCCCTGCCTCCACGCTCGCCCGACCCCTAGGCGCCATTGCCCATGCCCCATGGAAGGCGGCGTCGCCGGAGCGGCGTACACCGCGCGAACGGTGGAGGAGGTCTTCCGCGACCTTCGCGGCCGCCGCGCCGGCACGATCAGGGGCCTTACCGACGATACGCGCGCTCGCCCCCACTCCTTTCCGAATCAGCTCCATATTCTCGCATGGTTGTATGGATTCGCCTGATTGAACAATTGTTTCGTTTGCTGTTGTTGCAGATGTGGACAAGTTTTTCAAGCTCTGTGACCCTGCTGAGCGTTTTCGATCTCCTCGAGTTTTCCGTCTGTGTCGGGGATTATGGAATGTAGAGGTTTCTTGTGTTGTGGTTGTTTCAGTTTGGTTGCTTTAGTGTGAGATTGGAAACTAAAATTGGAGAATTTCTCTCTCTCACGTGGTGCTAGGAGTTCCGAATTATTGGTGGTTACGGATTTTGTTGGGAGATTGGTATGCGGGGCTGTAGTTCTTGGAGTCCCATATCTTCCCAACGCATTGCAGGGTCAATCAGGCAAAGCCTAGCCCTTATCCCCAGAACGCCATTTCCTCTCCCTCCACGGTGCCGCACAGATGGGATGAAGGGGAAGAGAGGAGCAGCACCAAGTGGATTAATGGAGTGTGAGGCCGGCGGCAGCGCGAAACAAGGGTATAGCGGTGATGGCGGAGAGAGCAGCACCGCGTGTGGCGGTCGGCAGCAGCATAGATGGCAGGCCTCATCGCAGTCCACGCCTTCAGACCTGCTCTTGTGCTCTTTCCAATTTGGTGTTCTGTACTACAGGTCCGTGCCCTCTTGCTTTTCTTTCTTAAGCGATTCCATCGAGAATCCTCTTTCTATCGATTGAGATGGGCTCCTAGCAGGTTGAGTAAATCTTTGTTTGGATTGGCCGCTTGATCCCACTAGGTAGGATATTGCACCTGTGACAAAGAGCCTGCTTGAGTTAGCTTGATCCCACTAGGTAGGATATTGCACCTATGACACAGAGCCTGCTTGAGTTAGCTGCCAGATTTCTTTCTCAGTTTTCCTGTAGGCTTTATGTCCAAAATTTGGTATTCGGTGTATTTAGTGCTTGAACTCCTTTTATACCATCAAACATTACATTTTTCCTCAAGCAATAAATTTTAATAATGTAATTTTCTAGGGAGGAGGAACAATCTCTTCCTAGCCATGCGTTTCTCTTACACCATTGTTTTTATCTTCCAGTCAGGACCGCAGGATGCACTTTTCTATAGAGATTTAACCACACTTGGACCTGTACCGTGAAACACCAATCTACAGAAGTCTCGGGTATGGAGACACTGATTTATCTCTGTTTTTTGTTCAAATAGTATTATGCAATTTCGATGCAACTGAAGTCGATTGAAGCTGGTTGAACTGCCTAACAGATGTTTGATGGAAGGGGTGAAAATCTTTACTCCCTTGTGTCTTTAAGTTAATTCCCTCTCTCTATCTTTACAATTATATTTTTTCATTGATCAAGAAATGCTTTTATCAGATTAAAGATGTGGTTCAGTTGACATTCTGTAACTCAAGTATGACGTATATTTTGCAGTATTGCATTGTTTAGCAACTGGTATATATAGCATGAATTGTGCAATATAAGAGAACATAAGGACACACAAGCAGCAGCTGGAAGCTTTGATTTCAGGTACTTTATAATCCTTCCTTCTCCCAGATATTTTGCTGGTAACATTTCAACAATTTGTGATAGTTTGCACAAAATCTGAGGCGGAAACAAACTTTGTTTGCTAACAAGTAGTTTGGTCATTTGAAGGATTCCTGTAATGTGTGTGCAACTCAAATTTGTCTGCTACATATTCTACTTCAATATAATAGGCCGCCTTCGAGGTTGAAGTTAGCATGGCTAGATGCGATTATTTTCTTCTTCTATAGGATTATACTGGTATATATGTGTATGTAACTTTCATAAAGAATTGGAGGAAGGTAAAATTAAAAATGGTTTTGCACATGGCTATCTAACTATAAGAGGAAAAATAGGTACATCATCCCATTTATTTATTTTTGCTTGATTATATGTGTTCATATATTGTTCTTTATTAAATGTTCAGTTGTTAAAATATACTCTCCCTCCTTACCAATTTACCGCCATTTGGCTTCTGCACATGTGCTTTGTGATGTAACATAGATTTTTTCACAGGTTATTAGCAATGCGTCTTATGTCTATAGGTAGAATTGCATATGCTGCACGATATGCAATTTAGTTGTTTTAGAATGAGTGTGTTTTACTTTTACATGGAACCAGCACCCTGGAAGTTCTATTTATTATCAGTATGGCCATGCCTCACATACTACCAAATGTAGAACAAACAAAAGTTGGATTCTTTTGACCTTGAATACTACTATAGCTTAAGCGTGGTGAGTATCAAGCGATTTGAAGCCACCCGGCTCGTGCTGTGAGGCCATTTCGTACGCATGCTGAGGCTGCTTGTGGGCTAGGGGTACGCCCACAAACTGGACCACCCTTCTGCGACCGACCGCGAAACATATCCTCACACCTCTACCCCTTCTGTATTTCTCTCCTCTCCCCATTTTCCTCACCCCCCGTGCGCTCCTGTGCTCTAGGGTTGAGACAGCCGCTGCTTTTTCTAGGCATGCTGCGGTCCTACTTCCCCCAGTCCCTGTCTGGTTGCCCTCCTCCCCTCCCTGGTTCCTCCTCTCCTGCCCTAATCTCCTTCAACCAGTGCGGAACGACAGACGACGACAAGCGAACATACTAGCATGGAGGTGAGGGAGGAGTAAAGACATGGGGTCTCCTACCATGAGTGCCTCCGGCGAGCGTGGCCGCCAACCCCTGCCGCCGACTCTGCTCCCATCCGCATCTTGGCCTGCCGCGTAGATCCATCCCTTCCATCGCCGCTACCACTCCATCCCTTCCACCGCCGTGCTCCATCCCTTTCGCCTCCACCGCGCCCATCCGAATCTCGGGCCACGCCGTGCTCCATCCCGCCGCGTGCGAACCTCTCTTCGACGTCAAGTTGCCCGCCATCCTTGCACCTCTAAAGGCACGTGTCCTCGCCTCAGTGCAATTGTCCAGTCGCGTAATCCCTATCGAGGATGACAACTGCACCATCCTCCTTTCTCCTCTTAGTATCATGATTTTTTACTATACAGTCGTGAAGATATAGGCGGAGAGAAACATGTTTCATGAACTTGCTGAAAACAAACAAATCCAAGGTAATTATTGCCCATTCATATTTTCAGTCTTTGTAATTGTGTTGACGGTAGGTATGCTAGACATTTGGTTCTGAATTCCAGAAAGATGCTACCAACAACATCCAAGCTGTTTACTGAAACTTCTGTAGACTGAAACTAGTGCTAATCAGGTTCTCTCATGTTCGGGCATGGGGCTTGTCTGACAATATTGTTATTTTGTTCATCGGCAAATTTGTCATAGGATTATTTTTCTTTGATCAATTTTATGCCCTTTTTTATGGTCTGATATTGTCATTTTACAGTGGAAATATCATGGATTTTGCTTTCTCGAGATATAATACTATTGGTTTGAATAGTGAGTGTCTATACATAATTAGGCAAAAAGAGATTCAGATTCTCATCTTAATGCAGTTATCTCAGGACCACAGATAATCTTTGTCCGTTTTATTGCAACTACTCTCTCCGTCCAGAAATAAGTGACTTGGATTTATCTAGATTCACATGTATCTATACACTAAAATATGTCTAGATACATGCTAATCTAGACAAAGCCAAGTCACTTATTCTGCATGGAGGGAGTATAATGTTTTTGAGGTGCTGTTCTCACATGTCTCATTTGCACAGAAGGAGTTGCAGTCTTCTGACTGGAGAGCTCATTCGAGGTTCTGTTGAAAAAATGTGTGGTTCCATGTTGCTGGACCCAAGATACTCAATATAGGAGTTCACTCGATATTCATTGTCTCTCTCTAATATGGTCCCATGTTATATTTAGTAATTCGATTGGTAGTCATCGGTGCCTTGAATTTATTTCACTCTCAGTTTTCTCTGTCATTTACCTCACCTGTAGTACATAGTAGAAGGCAATTTTTTCACCCTCAATTTAGTTGATGCCATGAATTTGACAATATCTTACTATTCTAAACAGTTCAAGTTAGCTCATGCATTGTAGTTTCCAATATTTGGGTAGCTTGCTTAGAACTTGAACCAGTATGCTTGTTGTTTCAACCATATACAGAGGTTTTGTCACACCGTTTCCAAGGTCTGGATCTTGGAAACTTCTATTAACTTAGAGGCAGGCTTAAGTATTCTGTTTTTTACTACTAGAAGCTTCATTCTACTTAAAAGTATATTAGGGGAAACATAGCCAGTTTTGCTACGTTAAATATATTCTGAAATATTGTAGGTACATATATTGTATGCTCAAGTTTATTGTTCTTTCTGAATCATGAACCCAGTAAAAGGTGTCCTTATTCACCTCCGATTGTTAGAATTTTGATGTTCCGAAATATTTAAAATCATTACCTTAAAGCGACTACAATGTTCAAGAGAATCTTATCTGTTGAATACGGACCTCTCATTTCCCATGCAGTAGCCAATAATGGTACAAGACACACTATTGGTACAGTTTGTTAGCCTTGTAGCTTGCTGTCTTGTGGCTAATGGGACTTACCTATGCAGCTCCTTGTTGTCTGCTTGTTTAAGGCATCAGTAGGAACTGTTAATTTTTTAAATTGTCATTGTGTATTTTATTGTCTTACAAGGCATATATGGTGTATACTTTACTACCATAAAGGATTCAATCCTGGCCGAATGAATTGTGGACATATTGCTGCTTTGTGTAGCAGTAGTTGCAAGTTCCGGGATCAGCTACCTTCTTTTCATATTTTTAAAATTCACCGCTTATACATTATCATTTATGACAAACATAAACCAATATTTAGAAAACAATACGTTAGTTATTTGTGTCACATTGGCGAGCAGGATGCTCAGTTACAACAGAGTGTTGAACAGGATGCCGCGGTTGCTAGAGTCCAGCAAAGTCGTATTCTCCTTGCTGCATGGTTGTCTGAACATTTTAATTCAGTATACCCGACACAAATGATAGTGTATTTGTGCCAGCTTCAATACGTTTGATGCATAGACTTTGAATATTATCTAGGCATCATTGCGTGGATAGTTTAGTAGTGAGTTGGATGTGATTAGTATGAGCACTTTGTCAGTGTATACGTAACAGAATTACATTAAGAATTTTTTCTGTCTTTTCAGGGCGGATCGGAGGGAGTATTATTTTTCTGTGGTGCTACTATATACGTTTGAAATATTTCCTTCATGCTATTGGCTGCAAAAGGAAGTTCTTTCGTGCACAGTTTAGAACATCACGTGTTCTTTGTATCGGGTTTGGGTGAATAAATTGAATGCATGATTATGTGTGAAGTTTTTTCCGATGAGGCGAAACACACTGTAAGCCTTGGATTTCACCGAATATATCATCAAATATTTTTTTTAAACACCTACTAGCCCACCACGCCAATCCTGCAGTGCCAAAATGAGTTGTAGGCGGCGAGGCGAAGCTCGCCTGTCCGCTAGTAGTTCTGTAAGCACAAGGTGGGTGGCTACCGAGGAAAAAAAATCATCTGCCATGACAGCCTCCGTGTATTCAATAAATCAGCTAGCTCCTGATCAGGTCGGCAACACTTGTCAAGAAAACAGTAACAAATGATCAGCTCATGATCAGCCATGTTCTCGCTGAACCTATACAACTGCAAATTAACAAATCAAAAATTCGAAATGAGATAGGCGTGCTTGCCTTCAGAACTACCGTTGGCATTAAGGTTTTTTTAGCTGGCATTAAATCACATCTATAGCTTGACAAGATTCGAACTTGACAATCGGCATTTAGAGAGAACCTTCTTGCAGTTGATGCAGAAAGAATATTGAGAATTCACCTTAGTGCTCATTTGACAGAAGATTTTGTGGCATGACATTATACAAAAAGTTATACTTTCTTAGTAAAATCGGCATATCATCTTGAATGGGAAAACCAGTTTGGGGCAAAAACCTAAAGGGGAGATGGTCAAGGCTCAGCCTACATCAATCCGGTTTGGGAATATCTTTGGAAACTGAATGTACCAAGCAAGGTGAGAATTTTTATGTGGAGGGCCATCCATGGCGTGATCCCAGGAAGAGATATCTTGGCTGATCGACACATGCGAGTTACTGCAGAATGTCATGTATGCCAGCAAGGGCTAGAAGATATAAAACACCTCCTTTTCTCTTGCAAGAGAGCGAAATAAGTTTGGAAAGAGCTGGGACCGTGTGATATAATTAATCAAGCTATGCAAAATGAGCTCTCAGGCTCTGTTGTCTTAGAATCTCTGCTTTGCAATCCAATGAAGAAGTCGCCGGTTCTTGGACAGCTGGAGCTGCAAGAAACAATTGTGGTTGGGTGCTGATACATTTGGTGGCAGCGTCGTGAGTTTGTTAATGGAGCACATGTGGAAAAATCATCGAGTTCGGCTTTTGCTATCAACTCACTAACTTCAGATTTTGGTGCTGCATGCCCGAATGCTGAACCAAAGATAGTGACTTGGACAAAACCATTGCCTGGCTCTTTCAAGTTGAATACTGATGCATCCTTTCATAATGATGGTACTGGTGCGGTGGGTGCGGTTCTTCGAGATCACAAGGGGAGGTTGTTGGAGGTATGTTTTGCCCAATCCTGAATGATCTAGATGCTGCAATCACGGAGGCTATGGATCTTATCAAAGGCCTAGAGTTCCTAGAAAATATTGGGTGCTCTCGAGTGACGATTGAATCGGATTCATTAGAACAAATTCAGGCATGCAATGGTGATATAGAAATTTGGAACCCATACTCAGCAATACTGGCAGAATGTTTTCTGAAGGCTGGATCGATGCATGACGTCTCCTTCCAGTGGTGTCCAAGGGAAGCTAATCAAGTGGCGCATGAGTTAGCAGGTTTGCTTATAGCTCTAAAGAAACTAGGAGCTAGGTGGGTGATCCTCCAGAGTTCGTTTTACCATTTGTACTTCTTGATGTAACTCTCTTTGTATTGGAAATATGCCCTAGAGTCAAATAGTAGTAAGGACTATTATCATATTTCATATAGTTTATGATTAAGTTTTATATCATGCTATAACTGTATTGAGTGGAAACATCAATACACGTGTGATATACAAACAACCAGGGGTTCCCAGTGAAACTCTAGTCACCGGTTCATTGGTCAACAGATGATCATGTTTCCTGATCATGTGGCATTTATGCCAGTTGGAAATGGAGTCATCTCATTCTTCTCATTCTGAGAATGAGATGATGAACCAATACCCAACCTAAACATCGTGACCCGATCATGTCACGAAGTTCAAGTTACGATGATTAGAAATGGATCCTCGTAGACTATTCCTTAGACCGTGAGGCTATATCAATCACTGTCTCCCGAGAGTGCTTAGATAGCATCAAACGCCACTTGGTAATAAAGTGGTTATAAAGGTGTGTTCAGGTACTCGGAGGAAACCATGGAGGCAATATATGTCAAGAGCGGGATTTCTCCGTCCATGTGACGGAAAGATACTCAAGGGCTCACTTGGAGAAGTTATATCCAATAGCTGCGCAGCGTGTGATTTGATCACAGGGATATCACTTGTCGGAACGAGTCAAGTAGCATTGTTCAGTAACGAGATTGAACACGACATGGTGATGTCATTGATCAGATCTCAGGCAATGCAAGTATTGAGAGACAAAGGGAATAAGACATGACTGTCCCGGTTCAAACGACGAAAGATCTTCGTGGAACGCATAGGGGTCACATGGCCATCCATGTCCCGATGTCGATCATTGGTGTGGGAGTGTCCCGACCATGTATGGAGTGTTCCCGAACCGTGGGGTATCACGCTTAAGGGCTTGATGATGCTTAGAGAGTGTTTATAGGATCGAAGAATCGCCGAAGAATAATACGGAGAAAACCGGAAGGGTTTCGATAAATCCGGAGGTTGTCCGGAGTGGAGGTGGAAGGTGTTCCATGGCCACGGAGATTGAATAATATGTGAATGGATGTTAAATGATAATTTAATCATTTATTCATATTTTTTTAATAAAGAGAAAATCAATTTAAATGGTCAAAGGCTTAATGGGCCAATTTCCGGAGGGAGAGGGCCCATTAGGGAAAGGAGAAAGGGAGAAGTGGCCGGCTAGGCCTAGCCCCCCCCCCCACGCGGGGCCCACTAGGGGGTCGGCGGCCTCCCCTCCCCCCTCCTCTCCTTTAGTCCCACCCCGGGACTTTGAGGGAGGTAGTACCTCCCCTCCCCCTATATATAGTGGGGGTATTTGGCCAAATAAAATATACCAATAATCAATAAAGGTCTTATCACTTTTGGGAGGACCTCTAATTGATATTTTCTCTCTTCCCCTCTCTCTCTCTCTCTCGTGACCGTGGTCCCAAGTCTGGACTGCGCGAACGAGATACATCTTCACCGCGGAGCGCCGTCGCGCTGTGGGATTCGGATCCGGGATCTCTACTTCCGCCCGCGCCACAGGGTGGTGTAAGACACCCTGGCTCCGTTTCCGTCCCTTTTTCGCTTCGTAGCTTTCCTTATCGACTGAAAACTGCAAAAATATAGTTGGATTGTATTTTCGTGGAACTTTTCTTATCAGAACTGTTACCTAGTTGGAAACGGACTCTACAGGTCTCTGAATTTGGTATTTAGTGGATCCTTCCGGAGTCACCACTTGAATCATCAATATCTTCATCTTCATACACTTATTACTTGAGTCATAAAACCTTTCTCTTCCTTATTACACCATTATCTCCACTTCCTGGAAATTTCTTTCACACAAAACTTCACACAGTTCTCATTAGCCACATTAGTATAAGTGAAGTGGTAAAACCTTTTGAGTCCAACTTCAACTGAAAACCAACAAAACATAAGCTACTGTAGCAACTCCTTCCGAAAACCCAAAAAGAATTCAAAAAGGAAATCGAATAAAGAAGCAAATGCAAGATTGGCAAAATCTGTCAAAACATACCAGCAGGTAAAGATCAATTATTTCGAAAATCTTCTGTTGCTCAAATCAAAAAGTGCAAAACTAACGAAAGTTAAATAACAACCTGGGGCAGAAGCACAAAAAATTACAGCTCAATCCGCCAGACAGAGGTCTCTCACGATTTTTTACGGTGAAGCACAGAAATCTGTTTCGGGACAGCAACTTCCTCAAATCTTACTTCTCTCTCATTAGAGGTTGATCTTAACACAAAAACCAAACAAAACGGATAAGGAGCGGTTATTACCGAAGTAATAACTTCCAAGACTCAAAGAAACAAAAACAAACTAAAAGCAAAAAACAAATTGGGTTGTCTCCCATAAAGCTCTTTCTTTATAGCCATTAAGATGGGCATGATAATTTTGAAGAAATTCTCATAGGGACATGAATTGAAGTGAAAGAGAGCATTAAGAAGCAAAAACACACACGCATTTAAGTCTAACCCACTTCCTATGCAAGGGAATTTTGTAAACAAACAAGTTATTGAAACCAGAGGCAACTTGCATAAGAAGGCAAAATAAGTGCAACATAAAAACTTTCAGCATAAAACGAGGAAACTTGATATTATTGAGATACATAAGAACACTTTTCCCTCTCTCATAGTAGCTTTTAGTATCATGCATAAACTTAACGATATAGCTATCACAAGAACCATCATAGCAATGATCACTTATTCTAATAGAAAACACGGGAATACTAGCTCTCATAACACTACTTTGTGAAACAATATTAGAGGTATCCTTACAAAGGATAGTGTGTCCCTCTTTTTCATATTTAGTGACAAAGTCTTATACATTTGCTATTATAGGTTCATCAACCATTTGTTTATCAGGTTCAACAGCTTTATTCATACTTTCATCTACCATACCAGCCATCATAGAATGTTCCTTAATCCTAACTGGGAAAGGCATTTTCTCAATATAAGGTTTAGGTAAAACATCGTTAGCAGTATAAACTTCAGTATTTCTTGAAGGAACACTCTTAGCAATATCTTTATAAGGTTCATGATACTTATCCCACTTCTTTTTAGGCACTTCAATATAGGAAGCAAAAGCCTTAAAATAAGAAGCAATAGCTTGAGAGTCTAGACCATAAGCATTTTTAATATTTTGAAAGTCATCAGTTCCCATAAAAGATTCAATGCATTCATAATCATAATTTATACCTGACTTTCTACCTTTGTCATTCTCCCAAGCTTCAGCATTGTCTTGAATACGGTCTAGAAGGTCCCATTTAGCTTCTTCTTCCATGCGAGTGAATGATCCAGCGCAAGAAGCATCCAATAAATCCTTGTCATGTAGAGGGAGTCTTGCATAAAAGTTATTGATAATAATATTGTTGGGGAGCTCATGAATGGGACATTTGAGCATTAGTAACTTCAATCTCCCCCAAGTTTGAGCTGTACTCTCTCCATCAAGAGGCCAAAAGTTGTATATTTGATTCCGATCTTTATGAATCTCACTAGGAGGATAAAACTTTGAATAAAGGAGAGGCACTATTTCCTCCCATTCCAGAGCTTGACCATTCTTCAGCAGCTTATACCAGTCCTCAGCTCTTCCTTTCAGTGATAATGAGAATAACTTCTTCTTAACTTGATCTGTAGTAATACCTGCACACTTGAACAACCCGCATAATTCGTGTATAAAGAGTAAATGATCACCGGGATAGACAGTTCCATCCCCAACATAGTAGTTATCCATAACACGATCAATAGTTCTTGTAGGTATTTTGAAAACATCATTCTCAGCAGGTGGTGGCTTATCTACTACCTTAGCAGTGGTAGTAGCATTACCAAATAAGAAACTCAGCGAATTATCCATAACGAAAATAAAGCAACTAACAGAAGTAAACAATACTCACAGCAGAAGTTTCCTTTACCAGTTCCACTCTCCAATAGCGCTTCACTACCCGGCAACGGTGCCAGAAAATAGTCTTAATGACCCACAAGTATAGGGGTGTATCACAGTATTTTTGATAAGTAAGTGTCGAACCCAACGAGGAGCAGAAGGTGCTGGCTAGTGGTATGGATTAGGAATTCTCTGCAAATACTTAGCAAACGGATTTTTAGGGTTTTTTGATATAGCAAGTAAACAAAGTACGAGTAAATAAAAGATAGTAGGAATAAATGCAGCAAGTGGCCCAATCCTTTATGCAGCAAAGGACAAGCCGGTTGTATTACTTAAGATGACCAAACGTTCTCGAGGACACATGGGAAGACAGTTAAGTGCTTTCGCTTCATATAGCTGATTAATCTTCTTTAGCTTGCTAAGTGTTGTGTGGGTGAACCTGTGCTAATGTACCGCCCCATCCAAGACTAATACATACTTGTGATTATACCCCTTGCAAACATCCGTAAGTACAAGAAAGTAATTAAGGTAGAAACCTAACCACAGCTTTAAACTCTAAGACCCTTACGTCCCTTGTGCAATGGTTTCCTAACGGGGGTTCAGGTTTCTGTCACTCCGGCAACCCCTGCGATTAGTAGCCAAATACACAATGCATTCCTCTAGGCCCATATAGGTGAAGTGTCATGTAGTCGATGTTCACATGACACCACTAGAAGAAGTACACCACAACTTAAATAACAATCTATTGAATCTTTCTCAACGCAACTCCACTACTAACAACAAGACTTCTCCCATGTCCTCAAGAACAAAATGAACTACTCACAAGACATCATATGGATCATAATTAGAGATGGAATAACGATGTATAACAATCTGAACATAAACAATAATTCAATGGTTCACTCAATAGCATCAACTACAAAGAGCAATCAACACCGGGAAAGTTTCCCCTATGAACTATGCAAGATTCAACGCAATTGTTACAGCAATATGGAGATGGTGATGAGGGTGCTGATGGTGATGATGGTGGTGATGATGATGATGATGATGATCCCGATGAAGTCCAGCTTGATGGTGGTGTTGATGGCGATGATCTCCCCTCTCCGGGAAGGAATTCCCCCCAGCAGAAATCTGTCTGCCAGAGAGATCTTTCTCTCTCGGTATTTTCCGCCCTGCAGAGGCGGCGGAATCTTTCTGTGGTCGCTCCCTGAGTCTTAGGGTTTCGGGAGGATGATATACGCCAGAGGAGAGAGGCTGGAGTGGGCCAGGGCGCCACACCACCTCCAGGCGCGGCCTAGGGCTGCCAGCGCTATGGGGTGGTGTGGGCCCCCTGTGGCCCATCTCCACTCCATCTTCTGGCATCCTTAGTCTTCTGAAAAATAGGATTTTCCGTATATTTTCTCGGATTTTCTGATCTTCGCGAATTTTGCCTCCAAACAGTACCTTTTCTATCAGAATCCTGACTGCAGCGTTCCATGCTCCAAAAGTCATCAACCATGCAAAAACAGATGAAATAACATAAGTATCACCTCTCAATACGGAATATATCAATGGATAATAGTGAATTAAGACATATAATAGTGATGCAAAATGGACGTATCATGGGCGTTGATCTCTTAGTTGCTACCCTCCTACGTGTACTTGTGTATACCGCAGTAATGCTTGATGAAGCGGCCCCCAACCGACTTTATGCGTTCATTCGCGAGACTGGTCCACGCTTGACATATGTCTTGTACCGTATAAAGTGGCTTAGGGGGGTGTTTGTCTCTCTCGCATTAGTTGGTATGCCATTTGCAACGGAGGGCCCCGAAAGGGGTGTAGTAGAGACAACTACTTGATCAGCGTTGTGCTGAAAGTTCGTAGGTAAGAACGGTTCTTGTACGAAAGCCCATTCAGCCACGTAAAACATGCAAAGATAAAGTAGAGGCGTATAACTTTGTTTTGCAGGGGGCATTGCTTTGTGATATGGTTGTGGCAAAGGTAAAGTAATTACCTTATGTTGCATAGTAGTAGATAGTCACGAAGATGACAAACTACCATGCTGGAAAGACACCGGTACCCTGGTGTCTACGGCGCCGGAACCCGGTGACGACGGATGGAGATCACGACGTGAAGGAGCATATCACATCGCATTTACATTCAATGTTATTGTTTTTATATCTTATTGTGTGCTAGTATTAGATACTCGACGGTAGCCTAATAAGACGATTCCTGTTAAAATTACCAACGATTGTGTTCTCCCTTAGTGTGCACCACCAAGAAAGTTTTTCGGTATGAGGCGATCCAGGTTACAAGCTTGGGTGTCAGACATATCTATGTTTGCATACAGTGGGTGTAAGCCATGTTGCACAACGAATACACTAAGGTTGAGTTGGCGAGCCTAGCACGCCATAGAAGCGTGGCCTTGGAACATGGATGGTTGAAAGATCGAGCACGAGTCGCATGAATGATGTGACCGACGTTTAGCATCCACCCTTGAACCCACATCGATGACCGTGTCAATCGGGGGAGATGTGGCTGATAAGGGTCGTGTTATCACTAGGAACCCTTATGGGGATAGGTGTTTCTGAGTGGAGTTATTATTAACTCCTTTAATTATAAACTTAGTCTAAATTCCTTTCGTAGTTATAAATGTAGAAAATGGTTCTCCCCGAGATTACCTTCCCTATTGAAGGTTGGTTAAAAGGAGAAAAGCTCAAGTTAGATGGATCCAACTTTTCTGCATGGGTCATGCGCCAGTTTGATCTCCTTGGTGAGAACAAAGTAGCTGACTACATGACCCGCGAGATGTATTTGGAGCCACCCTATTCTCATGAGACCCAGGAGCAGCGGGATCTGTGCTGCCGTCGTCGTGTGATGGCCACATTCATATCAGTGACGATGCGCCTCGGAATGGAGGATGGGCTATGGCCAATGGTGGGAAGTCTTAAACCCGAAGTCATGGCACATCTGAGATCGCATTTCGTGGAACAAATGCGCATGTGGGAGTATGAGCTGATGGGGACTTCCTCTCCATAAAGATGGAGGGCTCTGATACATTGCAAATGTATCTAGACTTTTTGATGTTCCATGCTTGGTTTTATCCACTTTCTTGTGTTTTGTCCACACTTTGGAGTACTTTTCATATGATTTCTTGGACTAACCTATTAATAAGGGCCACAATGCCAGCTGCCTGTTTTCTGCTGTTTTTGGTTCCAGGAAAGTCAGAAAATGAATATTCTCGGAATTGGAAGGGACAAAAGCCAAAGTGCCTATTTTTCCGGAAGTCATCAGATGCCAGAGTACGAGACGGAGAGGGGCCAGGGGGCCACCACACCACCTGGCCGCGCGGCCCAGCCTGTCCCACGCTAGGGGGTGGTGTGGCCGCCTCCGGCACCCCCTCGGCCTCCCCTTCCGCCTATAAGATGCCCTCAGGACGAAAACCCTAAGTGCCCAATCAAAAATCCAGGAAAGAGTCTGTAGCCGCCATCATCTCCATCCTTAGATCGGGAGGGATCTGAAGCTCTTCCCGGCACCCTGCCGGAGAGGGGAATTTACCCTGGAGGCCTTCTTCATCACCATGCAAGCCTCCTGTGTGATACGTGAGTAGTTCATCCTTGGACTACGGATCCATGTAGTAGCTAGATGGCTGGTTCTCCTCCTTTGTGCTTTCATGTCTGGATCTTGTGAGCTCCGTTCATGATCAAGATCATCTATTTGTAATTCTACATGTTGTGTTTGCAGGGATCCGATGGATATTGAGATGCTATTTCAGATTGATTATTGATTCTATCATGTCTTTGTTATTTGTGATCTTGCATGCTTTCCGTTGTTAGTAGCTATCTTGGCCAAGTAGATGGTAGCAACTCCAAGAGTTAGTATTTATGCTCGATAGTGGGTTCATGCCTCTGGTAATCTGGGAAGTGACAGAAATCTCTAAGGTACTAGATGTGTTGTTGCTACTAGGGAGAAAACAACAATCCTTTATTCATAGAACAATCGTATTGTTTACTTTACATGCAGTTCGTAAAGCAATAATCTGTTGTTTGCAACTTAATACTGGAGGGGGTTCGGATGATAACCTGAAGGTGGATTATTAGTCATAGATGCAATTGGATGGCGGTCTATGTATAATGTTGTAATGCCCAATCAAGTCTCAAAGGAGTCAAGATGATTAGTATATGCATGTATTGCTTTTTTGATGTTTGTCAATTGCCCCGCTGTAATTTGTTCACCCAGCATGTTATGTATCTTAAGGAGAGCCACCTCTAGTGAACTATGGATCCCGGTCCTTTTCTTTACATACAATCTACAAACTGTTTACTGTTTTGTGTTTACTTTCTGCAAACTTTTACTTCCTTCCATTCGATATGTTTAATCCTTTGTTTTCCACAAAACACGGTGATATTGACAACCTCATCGCAAGTTGGGGACAAAGTTCTGTGGTTGTGTTGTGCAGGTCTCCACGTTGCTACTAGCACCGGTAGTGCGCCCTGCCAAGGCTCAGCTAGCAACACCTTTGGGGTGTTTCCTTGCTCCTACTGGTTCGATTAAACCTTGGTTTCATAACTGAGGGAAACTTGCTGCTGTGCTCATCATACCTTCCTCTTGGGGTTCCCAATGAGCTCTACATCAACATCACACCAGCACTTTTCTGGCGCCAACACTGAGCCATCAGGCTCCTCACTAGACGAGCACTTATTGAGCATCTACAATGCATACATGAGTCTGGCATACTACCTGGACAACTGGTTCTCAAGCTCTTTTGCGATGGGAGTTGTGCTGTGGTCGGTACCACCAAGCTTCCAAGCACAAGTCAGGATCTGCATTATGAGAGGCGACACGGAAACACTGGATTTCCTTGAGTTCATATCACATTTCAGAAATGTGGTGGATGAACCCGACGTCGCTGGAGTCATCAATGACAAAGGTATATATTTGATATACAGTTTTATAAATTTTATAATCTTGCAAACACATTTGCAGTGTTAATTATATTTGATACTTGTTCTGTTTTGCTGAAAACAGGTCCTTCTGCATGAGAGGTGCTTGCTGGAGAGGAGGTGACGTTGCGTGTTGATGGAGAGCATGATGATGATGGCCGACGACACTCTCCCTCGACATTTATCATTTAGTTTATGTTTAGGATGATTATTGTAATCAAGAGATTGTGAACTTCTTTAGTGTGTCTCACACTTCGTAAGATGGTTATTCATATGACTTTCTAACAAACAGTTGTTCTACTTTTATGAATGATTTCTATTCGTGTTCATATCTTGTTTGATTATGTGTGAATTATCCTTGTTGTTTGAAACTAATTGATAATACATGAACATTTGTAAAACATTAAAATGCCTTGTTTAAAATACCCAACTTAATGATATGTTCATTAATGAATGAAAAACTATTGTTTAAATTCAAAGTTATGTGATAATATGTGAAACATATTTGATTTCTTATCACATATAAATCATGCCTAAGTTCGGCAAATTAACTTGAACACCGGGTATTACTTGAATACAAAGTGTTTAATGAATTGTTAAAAGTAAATACATATTCGATGTATTGTGTTTTAACGCAAATGGTAATTATCATTATATGATTGTTTAAATGTGTAAATAAGTTTACCAAAGGAAACATGAATATGAAACTATTTGATTTGATCAAAGTGTTTCATCAACAAAGGGTATAAAGATAAAAGAAAATCTAATTACTATGATTTGATCAATAGTAATGAAATTTGACTTTATAAGAATGGCATAAAAGAAATTGTGGAATGCAAAGCGTTTTGAAACGTCAAAATGCAAAGCATCACAATGTGATATTAGATATCAAAGTGGGTGAATAGAAGGCACCAAATAAATCGTTGTAGTGTAGATGTAGAGACCATTGGTTAGAAATAGTTAGCACTTAATTAGAATGTAGTGAACCATTTGGATTCGTGAAAGCGGCTCCATATCTAGTATGGATCATCGTGAAAGTTTTGGGGTTATTCGATATAACCAAAACAATAGTGAATAAGTCCTTATAGAGTATTCATTAGAAACTTTAAATACGAAATCCATAGCTAAACCAAAAGAGAAGCAAAACTTGTATTGCTTGGATTTTGGTACATTCTTGAGAAAGTTCACTATTTGTGATATTTCTCAATTATGGGGAAAATGGAAAATAGTGTAAAACACGATGAGGATTCAAAACCCTGCATCAGAGTGTTGAGAAGCGCAACGGAAAACATTCCTGAAGGATTCTCTTCACAGAAGGAAAGAATCAATGATATTGATCATTGTATTTTCCCCACTAGTGTTTTCACTACATGAAGTAGGATTCAAAATGTAATCCATATCTTGTATGAAGACATTTGAGAATCATTTGTCATGATTATTGGAATATGACATACCTACGAACTACTAAGGAAATAATGGTAAACTGGAATTATGAGAAATCCTAGAAGCAGAATTCCCTTGAGATTAGAAAGAAATTCGTTGTTGAATCTCACAAGTAAAAGGGGTTACTTGAATTTTCCCAAATGACTGCAAAGCCATAGTGGAAAAGGGGGTGAATGACAAAAGCACAATTTGTCAAGTATTGGACAAATTCAAATGAATTTGATTCAAGTGTGCTAAATGTCTAGTGGATTCAAAACTAGTAAAAGTACTAGTATCTCATAGTAAATCTCCAAGTTTGATATTTGATCAAAGGATTTTTGAAGTTGTTCAAAATAGTGAGTAGATGTGAAATTTGCATAAAATTGAGTGGGAGCTATGAAAGTCTTCCTGAAACAATATGTGATTGACATATTTTTGAGTGGGAGCTTATATAGTGATTCTTAAGGGTGTTAAGAATAAAAGCGCAAATACTTATAAATAATGATTTATAAGATGTAGAAGTTGATAATAGGTGTATTATGATACTGTGTAGTATTCCTTATGGGATTATGAAAGGGGTTTCAGAATAGAAGTTAATTAAGGAACTAGTCCTTAATAACTCAAATTAGGAATAGTATTAAGTTTAACATCAATGGTTGATAGAAAGAAAAGGATGATCGTCATCCACTATGTTGAAACATAGATTCTATCTTAGAAAACCATGATGATAACTTAACATAATCCAATAAGGAACGTTTGAAAGTGATTAAGTTTGAATCATAGAATGTTGAGCTGAGTTTGTCCACGGTGTCTAGTAGAGAACTGTAGACATGTTTTCCAAATCCATAAAGGATGACATATCTTAAAACATAAAGTGTTATATAAGGGAATATGTTAGAAACTCCCGTAATACCGATTAGAGTCAAGTAGGAAGCGAGGTGAACGAAAACATCGAAATTTGCACAGAGTGCACTAGTGTTTCGATGGCTACATTTATAATAATAGATAAGGGTACCATCTAAAGTGTTGTATAATGTTATGGCAGGGCTAGTTCGCTTTTAACGTAGAATGATGTGTCCCAGGGCACAGTGCCCATGAGAAATCCCTTGAGGTTGATCTAACATCACTGTAGGCTCCAGGAATCAGGCCTCGTTCTGCTGCCATAGCGACGATGCATACACACAGATGTTATCATGTGATGATAAAGTATTAATGTCAATCAAGGTGACATTAGTAAGTTGCAAAGGATTTGGGACTGTAAAGTACAGACCCAAGACTCAACCTCTTCCATGAGCAAGCATGTTCAGGGTACCGGATATGTGGTGCCAATGATTAAGAACAAATGCAGCTAGTGTATTTGTACTCTAGTGCAAATGGGAGACTGTTGGAAATATGCCCTAGAGTCCTAGTAAGGACTATTACCATATTTCATATAATTTATGATTAAGTTTTATATCATGCTATAACTGTATTGAGTGGAAACATCAATACACGTGTGATATACAAACAACCAGGGGTTCCCAGTGAAACTCTAGTCACTGGTTCATTGGTCAACAGATGATCATGTTTCCTGATCATGTGGCATTTATGCCAGTTGGAAATGGAGTCAAATGAGATGATGAACCAATACCCAACCTAAACATCATGACCCGATCATGTCACGAAGTTTAAGTTACGATGATTAGAAATGGATCCTCGTAGACTATTCCTTATACCGTGAGGCTATATCAATCATTGTCTCCCGAGAGTGCTTAGATAGCATCAAACGCCACTTGGTAATAAAGTGGTTATAAAGGTGTGTTCAGATACTCGGAGGAAACCGTAGAGGAAATATATGTCAAGAACGGGATTTGTCCGTCCATGTGATAGGAAGATACTCAAGGGCTCACTCGGAGAAGTTATATCCAATAGCTGCGCAACATGTGATTTGATCACAGAGATATCACTTGTCGGAACGAGTCAAGTAGCATTGTTCAGTAACGATATTGAAAACGACATGGTGATGTCATTGATCAGATATCGGGCAATGCAAGTATCGAGAGACAAGGGAATAAGACACGACTGTCCCGATTCAAACGACGAAAGATCTTCGTGGAACGCACAAGGGTCACATGGCCATCCAGGTCCCTCTATCGATCATTGGTGCGAGAGTGTCTCGACCATGTCTGGAGTGTTCCCGAACCGTGGGGTATCACGCTTAAGGGCTTGATGATGCTTAGAGAGTGTTTATAGGATCGGAAGAATCGCCGAAGAATAATACGGAGAAAACCGGAAGGGTTTCGATAAATCCGGAGGTTGTCCGGAGTGGAGGTGGAAGGTGTTCCATGGCCATGGAGATTGAATAATATGTGAATGAATGTTAAATGATGATTTAATCATTTATTCATAATTATTTAATAAAGAGAAAATCGATTTAAATGGTCAAAGGCTTAATAGGCCAATTTTCGGAGGGAGAGGGCCCATTAGGGAAAGGAGAGAGGGAGAAAGGGCAAGGGGGCTGGCCGGCTGGGCCTAGCCCCCCCCCCCCCGCGCGGGGCCCACTAGGGGGCCGGCGGCCTCCCCTCTCCCTCCTCTCCTTTAGTCCCACCCCGAGACTTTGAGGGAGGTAGTACCTCCCCTCCCCTATATATAGTGGGGGTATTTGGCCAAATAAAATACACCAATAATTAATAAAGGTCTTCTCACTTTTGGGAGGACCTCTAATTGATATTTTCTCTCTCCCCCTCTCTCTCTCATGACCGTGGTCCCAAGTCTGGACTGCGCGAACGAGAGACATCTTCACCACGGAGCGCCGCCGCGTTGCGGGATTCAGATCCGGGAGATCTACTTCCGCAACTGCTAATGGATCGGGGAAGCGGGAGTCATCGTCAGGCACCGGACGTGTATAACTCCCCGCGAGGTGTCGCACTTGAGGCACTCAAGTCGTTGGATCCAAGGAGCGCAAGGACTCCATCACGACCTTGAGGTCGGCTTCGGCTCGTCTACATCAACCACGTTCTCCTGAGCGTTGACAACGCTTTTCGGTCTTCAAAGGTAAGTTCGCGAAAAGCCCCTCCTATTACTGTATTACTAATAGATAGGTCCTGGCAGCTTCAGGGGCTCAGGGGAGTAGGGTAAAATTTTATTGTTTTCATACGCAGAACCCAAACACTTTGATCATATGAAATAAATGCAGTAGGCTTTTCCTCAAAAAAAGATTCAAACTTGATAAACTACTCAAGAGTTTTAGAACTACTGCTGGCATATAAGCCTTGTTCAAAAAATCAGCCGATATGCCGATTAATCGCCCGATTTATCACTACTTGGGGGTGGTGGATATGCCGATTTTCTGATTTATCGCCCGATTTTCCGATTTATCGCCCGATAAATCGGCCGATACGCTAATAAATCACCAATTTCTAGTCGGGCGATAAATTACTGATAAGTGATATCCTGAACATTGCATATAAGACACTGCTATTTGCAAGTATAGCTCTAACTTCTAGCATGCTGCACTGATACACGTATATGGGGGAAACTACCGTTGAGGATATATATAATGGGTATCACTATAGCATAGTATTATTTTGGATAACCCGGGTGGCCCACAGTGGTGAGGATATCATTTTGCGGTTGAGAGGCCAAGTTAAGCGACCCGAACGAGTAGGGGTCCAAGTGTCTGTGTTATATAGTGCTAGTCCCTGGATTGACTCGCTAGCACACACAGTTCATGATATAATATCAAGAAATAAAGGTCATAATTATATTACATCGAATAAACCAGAATATCACATAGTATAAAACAAGTGCATAGTAGAAGGGCTAGCTCCTCATAAACAAAGTTCAACAGCGAAAGACTAATAAAAGAGAAAGAACTCCATCCAAATGCCACAGGCGAATCATGCTAAGTGGAGACCGGTGACCCCAACATCGTACTTCAACCATCTTCAGCGGAACCTGCAATATAAAATGTTACAGCCACGAAGGGTCAATACTTTGAATATATTAGCAAGCGTCACTAAAATAGGGATATAATAATCCAGTCGGGTAAAATCAATCAACTCTTCTTAATCTATTGGTCTGTGGGTCAATCCAAAACCTTCTTCCAAATCATCCTTCACTCCAAATCCAAAGCCTTCTTCTAAATCATCCTTTGCTCCAATCCAAAGCCTCCTTTGAAGTCATCCTTCACTCTATTACTCTTTAAGGTCCAAGCTCAACATGTTAGTAGTCAGACCGCAGTCCTACACCATGCTACTTGTCCAACCCCTTCTATTATGAGAACTCAGCTCAAGCTGTGCCGTCATCGCCGGTGACGTCGATGAAGCGGCCAGTGTCGCACACCGATTGCTTGATGGCGACTGACAGCGTCGTCACAAGTGTTTGAGGAAGTTATCAGGATTTCTTGCGGTGGAACCATTTGTGATACACGCTCAAGCTCGCGGTGATTGTACTTATCTTTTATAGTTGTTTGTTTCAGGCCCAGATACGTCTCGTTTAACTACAAGCGGTGTATCTTCAAGATGCACTTGAGGTCCAAGACCCTCTAGTCTGTTTTTCTTTGCAGCATCAGGTTCCAAGGATGACTATTTGGGCTGATTGTGAACCTGGCTTGCACTTCATGCGTGTTGTGTCGCCGATCGTACCTGATCATACATATCATATTGGCATGTGGTAGCGAGCTATCTAAGGGTGTATCGAAGTCATATGAGGAAAGACATGAATTCACCTTGTCATGTAGAGCCTTTACACCGGATCGATATACACTAAATTAAGGAAATTAAGGAAAACACTAATTTAAGCAAGAAGTTCATACTTAATTCAAATTTGAAGATATATTACATAGTTTAAACAAAATTTGACTAAATTTTGAAAACCTAATCTAGTAGCCACTGCGGTAGTAAAACTACTGGTAGTAGACGACACTCGCGGAGCTTCAGCCTTGTAGGGGTGCCCCCAACCAATGGACAATTCCTAAAGAATTTGTACGGATTTGACGCGATTGCCCTATGCAGCTACAACTAGGACCTGTGCCGTCATCGCCGGTGACGTCGATGAAGAGGCCGGTGTCGCACACCGACTGCTTGATGGCGACTGGCAGCGTCGTCATCACAAGTGATGTGTTTGAGGAAGTACTCAGGGATTTCTTGAGGTGGAACCATTTGCGATACACACTCAAGCTCACGGTGATTGTACTTGTCTTTTATAGCTGTTTGTTTCAGGCCCGGATACGTCCCGTGTAACTGCAAACGGTGTATCTTCAAGATGCAACACTTGAGGTCCGAGACCCTGTAGTCTGTTTTTCTTTGCAGCATCAGGTTCCAAGGGTGGCTATTTGGGTTGATTGTGAACCTGGCCACATAAAGGCAGGCGGCAGCGACAACCGATGGCTTGAACTTTGTGCAGCCATAGTCCAACAAGCTTAGGTCCGCAAGGTAGCTACACAGAAACTCCAGCTTTCTTACATCGCCTCGACGGCAAGTAGCAGTTATATATCTCCGTAGAAAAGTTCTCGCAGTGGGGCTCCCCATCTCAAACTTGAGTGTATTCAGTATGTTGGCCTCCATCTTCACCACTTGCTGCTCGGTGTATGTGTTGTCAGTAATGTAACTGTAATTTTCCACCTTGTGTGCATATATATCACTTTCATATTTCGCAGCAACAAGCATTGCAGCCACGCCCAGTAACTGCAGCTCACTCCGGACAATGACACGCACAGAGAGGAAGCGGTCCACATATGAGATTGCAAGGTGAAGCGTGTCAGCCGGAAGATTGTACTCGTCGGCCACTTCCACGAGCCAGTCCACTAGTACCGCCCTGAAAGACGGGATAATATCTCCCTGTGTCATCAGCATATAGTCTGTCGGCCTCCTCAACTTCTCCAAGGACCGCATGTAGCTGTCGATGTCGTCAAGGTACGGCGCGATAGATGCCCGGGCCATGATGGGGTCAGGCTGCTCTATCTCCGAGTCCATGTCTAGCAGGCGGGCACGGTCGGCCATGTTCTTCTCCTTGCCAGTTCTAGGATTGTGGTGGGAATTCTCCAGAAGGCGCAACGGTTGCGAGTCATCTTCGGTTTCGTCGACCCGCCATTGTCGGCCTCGTTCTCTTTCCTTTTCCTCCCTCTTTTGTCGTTTTGGGCTTGATCGTGCTGTTTTGCTCCAGCTGCGGTCTCGTTTGTTGTATCGTGTGGTTGCTATATTAATATAGCGGGGAGAAAGCCTATTTCGAGGATTGATGTACTCCGTCCTCTCTGGCGGCTCCATCCCGTAAGTTTTAGACGAGTAAGCTCTGGACTCGCGCCAGAAACTTTGGCCAAGGGCACCTGTTGCGCTGCTCTTCTTTTCTGTATTTCTTCTCATTGTCACCGTGTTAGATCGATTCACGCACAGCCTGATGTATCTTATATAGATAGCCGGATATGCATAGGCAGCTAGGCTTATTCGACAAGGACTCGGACTCAACTTATGGCTGCAATGCAAAGCCGACTATGTTAGCAATAATCTTGATTAGAGCCAAGTCCGTATCAATGTTAACCCTTACACACAAGCTGGTTGTGTGCCTAGCACGTTTTGCTGGTTGTGTTTGAATCGGACTGCTAGCAGCAGTAGTAGGAATTAAGAGCACAGGTTTGATTAGGAGATGGACAACGAGTCCAAGGCAGCGTCGCGTCCGTGTCCTGGTAGACTAGCGTCGCGTCCGTATTAGTAACAGTTCGAGTCAGTTTCATGTCCGTGTCCTGGTAGACTAGCCAGGTGTCGTGGTTTAGCTTATACTCTGCTTTCGGTCTCCACTATATTAATATACAACCACACCATGAGATTGTTAGGGCAAACAATACAATCAAGCCAAAAAAAAAAAACAGAAAGAAAAAACAAATACCAACATCAGCAGATCAACGAAAGCGAGGACGGCCCGTAACCGTTGCGCACTCTGTATTTGTCCCATCACTCTCCTAGTATGCAGAAATGCATCGTACCAAGCAACACCCTCAAAAGGAATGCGATGATGACAGTGACATTGTTGCCCGGACAAGTCCTAATGTTTCCCCCCTAACACTGAGGTGAGTGGGAAAATACTACCTGGACACCATTCAGGAGGGTATAGCGGCACCCGAAGACGTCCGGGCGTGAACTCCCGGTTCTCCCACTGCCATGTGCGCGAGGAGTACACATTAAAATGCACCACCTTCTTACTGCGTTCCTCGAGCGCCTCCTGTTGTAGTTGGTCGAGTGGTGGAACCTCTTCACATTGCTCCGATCTCGCTGAGCCCTATAGTGGGTTCTTCTCCTGAAAGAAAAACACCTCGTAGTGCAGCGACACGGCCGGGTCGAAGGGGAAGCACATGTCGTTGACATCGCCTATGCCGGCGTCCATCGGGATGGATTGATGACCGTTTATTAGCTGCTATAATACTAGTTCGAACAACCCTCGTTCCCTTTTTTTCTCCTTGGTCTTCTGAACCGTATGTAGTATAATGAACACAGTTGGGTTTGGTTTAGGCAACTTATTAACTGCCGCGGCTGTCTCCAAATCCAGCGCGCTCACTTCGACTTCTGCATCAACGAGGCAGACGCGCTTGGGGGACTGGGACTTGGAGCCGGAACAATCACCTGCACCCACCCGACTATGCGTCGATCCGATGGAGGCACGGCGGCAGCGCGGTCGGTAGGAATGGCTGGTGGTGGAGAAACAGAGGTGCGGCCAGCCTCATCGACCTCCTCGTGCTCGTCCAGGTCGAGGCTCAAGAGCTCTGACCCCGAGGTGGCGGAGGGGCGAGATCCATCGACGGGTTGCGTCTGTAGGCCCTAGGAATGGCAGCCCGACCAAAGGTCTTGCCGGACAGCTCAACTTCCGGCCTTCTAGGGAGAAATAGCACGTAGGTCTGGTCCTCCCGTGAAAAAGAGGCGGCGGCTAGGGTTGCGGCTAGGGTAAAAACCCTAGCAGCCGCCACGATCTACTTCGTCCTTGCCGTCTGCGACCGAGCATCGACGGGTCCCCGCCTCCTCTGCTTGCCGCTCCGGCGGCGGGAGGAGGTGGGGACCTGCGCTCGGCGGTGTAGAAGGATGCCTAAAGTTAGAGTTTGGTCATCCGGCATCGTTGTTATGGTGGCTATGGCGGCGTTGTGCGGGACAAGAATAAGGTATACCCGCCTCCTCTTCCACCTTGTCGGCGATGATCCTGTTGCTGGCGTTGAGGAGGGTGGGGATTCGTCTGGTCGCCGCTTCCATGGAGTGGTGGATCTCGTCCCGTCTACGTGTGTTCTGGATCTCGTCCAGTCTACGTGTGTTTTAGGTTTGGAGTTACAAGTTTCGGATCAATTCAAGGGTTCAATGGCGACAACTTCATCTCTGGGGCGCTGGTCCTTAGGGGCACGTGCACGAAGACTTTCCGACTGTCATCAACAATGGCATGCCGGCTCCGGTAATAGAGCGGCGACAGCGGCGCGTCGGCGGCTCGCTCTGGCGACAGTAGTATTCGTTAGGTGGTCCAAAGACCTCAATGTAATTTTTATTATGTTTAGGATACTTTGTACTTCTTATGAACTCATGAAATAGATCTGGATCTTTTCGGAAAAAAAAAAACTTCCGGCCTTCTGCTGCTTCGGTCTATTCCAGCTTGATTTCAGACAGGGGATTGGATAAGGAAGCAAACGCAATCGGTAGACAACGGAAGGGATGCAGACGTGGTTGTATTTCTGGTTTTTTTTTGAAGGTGCGGGAAGGAGTTCCTCTCGATGGCTTCCACGCGTCCTCGTCGTAACGATGGTCGCACGGGCACGACACAGGGAAGCCCCATCCGTATTTTTAGGCTTTAGTCATCGGCTAGCTCAAATCCTGGTCTTGACGGGCCCTCTTTTGTAAAACTTTTTCTCCATTCTTAATGAAGTTTCGCCTCTTCGATAGAATGCCGGTATTTTGAATAATTTATGTGAGGACCTCAATCGATTTTGATTTTCCTTTTATATGGAGCTAGTTTAACCGCCAAAGAATGTTTTTCACCTAATCCAAGAAGCTAGCGAGCTACTTCGTCTGTTCCAAAAATAAGTGATTTAACTATTTATGGATTAGTAAATATTTATACACTAATATATATATTTCACACACATAGATACATACATACACACATATCTAGATAAAGTTGAGTCACTTATTTTAATACAGAAAGAGTATGTATGTACGTGAGTTCAAATAGCAAGATGGACACAAACAAACTGACTAATGGAACAACATATTGCCACTTAACCAAGCTTTATTTTCGTTACATAAAAGATATGCATAAGTTGACCTAGGAAATTACATAAACCAAGCAGGGTAGCAAATACAACTTCAAGTGATGATTATGTCGAAGGGCAGGATATGCGTGAACTGTCTAAGGTCTAAGTCGACGCATGCGATTTCCGTGTCGGCAACACATCCATGTAGGAAGGGCGGTAAGGGAACGCACCATAGACACAACAAGATTGTACCATATGGTCCTTGACAAGATCATAATTGTCGCCTAGATACTGCACCCTGGATGTGTCAAGATGATACACCACCACCGCACTCTTAAGTCGGAGGATGAGAGCACGCTTGTGCGGATGGAATCCCATGATTTCGCAGTCACCATCCCAGAATGGCGGATCAAGGTGGGCGTCACCTTCGGCCACATCGATGATGTTGTCCTCGTCGGAATTCCAAGATGATGTAGAGCCACTTCTGCTACTTAGTTCTTCTACTTCACCTTCATCTTCCTCCTCCTCCTCCTCATCATCACTGCTTTCCAGCACCCCCCATGTCACCCTCGGTTTTATTGCAAGACGGTCAATCATATGACGATGTGGATTGAGGTTGGCCTTGTGAGCCAGCGTCCAACCCAGTTGATCATCGGTCCATTCGGATAGCATCCAAACTTGGAGCTCTTTGCATTTTTATCGCCACATAGTGGGTCCCTCTCTCGTAGCTTGCAAGAACGGAATCTGTCGGCAATGAGTACCCGCACCTTCTTTCACTACAGGGTTCCCCGGGGAGCTCGACCATACCATAAGTCCCGTTCGGGGGCCGTAAGATCACGAGTACGTTGTGATGGCAATGCATGTAGAGCGACTCGCGCCAGTACTCGGATGACAGCACCATCATGATGTTGATGCAGCGACACGGCCGGATCGAAGTGCGAGGAACATGGCGCCAACGGTACTGACGGGCGTGGCAGGCGGGCAGTGCACCGTGCTGCACACGTAGTAGTCGTTGTAACGGTCGCTGAGGAGGAGGAGGCCGTTGCATGAGTCACGTACTTCCGCCCAGCCGTTCTGGAATACAGGGCGCCGGAAGCGAGGCCACCGACGGTCCCGCGTGGCCAACGGGGCGAAGAAGACCGACTCGGAGTGGCGTCCAACCCTGGTGACGAAGATGCCAGGGAAGGCGCCCCGAGGAAAGTAGTGCGGAAGGAGGAGATCGTGCGCGTCGACGATGGCGCGCCATGCGCGGCAGACACACCGAGAGCCGGCGAGGTCGCGCCATGGGAGGAGGCGGAGGATGTGCAGGAGCACGTCGTAGGCAAAGCAGAAGCCGTTGCCGTCGCCGTCGCCGGCATCCATCCTGAATTCGGCGACCGTTTATTAGCTGCTTATTATAGTTCGGCGACGACCCTAGTTTCCTTTTTCTCCTTCGTTTTCTGAACCGTATGCACGAGGAGCCCTGTTCGGTTAGGTTTAGCAAACTTAACTGCCACGGAATCTAAAAGAAAACCGTAATGTTCACGTAGCAAAAAGTGCTGCGCGAGTTTGGGTTGGGTACGACTATATGTACCGACTTGTGCGACGTTGGACTTAGAGATGATACATAGCACGTACATTATTTGGGTGAATGAATAGCCACATTGACTATCAAGCGGAATGTAGCAGTAACATTAGCCATCAAGTCACCCAAAATTAAAACACATGACCATTTTGTTCCAGGGGGAAACCACCTAACCATTTTGAAAAGAAATAAATATCAAGCGCGCAAATTCTTTCATCAAAAAACTTAAACAAGTACTCACTCCGACCATATTAGTTGACTTAGATTTATCTAGATTCAGATGTATCTAGTACTAAAACATATCTAGATACATCCGAATCTACACAAATTCGAGTCAACTGATATGGGTCGGAGGGAGTAATAAATCCACACCGTGCGCACATTCTTTCATTGAGAAACTTACAAGTAAGACATGAGACAATTGTATGCGAGATCGATCGAGCCATGTAAAACAATGTATCTCCACAAAGTTCAGTTAATTACTATATGACTACTCCTTCCATCTCAAAATAGATATCGTAGATTTATCTAAATTTGAATGAATCTAGATACTATTTAGTATACAGATACATCCAAATTTTGACAAATTTTTGACATCTATTTTGAGATGGAGGGAGTAGTATTAAGCTATATGATACCCCACGGGTTGCTGTGGAAACTTGAGACGACATAAAATAAAATAAAATGTAATATTTGATGTAGCAAAAAAACTAAAACTCTAACCTTTTTAACAAAGAGAATATATTAATATTATGAAGCAATCATACCAATAAAATGTCCAAACAGACATTGAGGATGCAAAGCCTAAAAAGCAAAGAAAGAAGAAAAAATGCCCTGCCATAGTGATCAAACACTTGCAGCAACAGCTCACAAACCACCACCAAATTGCTCACAAACCACCACCAAAGATAATATTCCGACTATAAAAGTTTTTCTAAAAAAAGACGTCTCTTCGAAGGGAACAGTGCATGAATATCGTCTTCGCCCGATCAATGATCTAGGGCTTTAACCCTGGAGAAGATCCAAATTCTCAAAAACAATGGCTTTAAAAAGGTCACTACTAGGTACAACCAATGAAAGCTAGACGTTGGGCTATCACCTAAGAATCGAGCATCGGTACTCAAGGAGCACCACCAACATAGAACTCCTCTAGTGTGTTGTTATCCCTACTAACCGAGACCACTACCTGCATTCAAGGCCACTCAAGTCACTGAGCCCCAGAAAATTACTCATCGCATTCAAGACCACTCTTCACCATAATCTAGTCTTTCAGTCAAAGCCATCGTGACATTGTCTGACCCCGTTTCTACCATGGAAATCTAAAAGTAGACATGCCCCATAGTATCGACAGAAAGCAGAGCTTCGTGTTGTGCCCCGTGAAGCCATGCAGGCTAATGTACGAACGCACACGCTCAGATCCCATCCAATCCAAATTTCAAGGAGATCCCCGTGCCAATCTAAGAAGATCCTTGGAGGAGAATACTGGCACTCGTTGGCTGCCAGATCGAGGAGGATCGACAAAGCGTAGATCGACGACCCTGGCGCCAGAAGAACTTTAGGGTCATAACCATATTATTGATCCAGATGACAGCCCCCACGGCGCCATCCCGTGGGTCTAGGCTGCTCCGATCTCCACCACCAGATCCAAACCCTAGGCCTCGTGATGGCAGAGGAGAACGGCCCACGCCACCCGCCGCCAATGCTTCTAGCACGTAGACATCGAGGTTGTCACTATGCCTCCACTAGGAGGCTATGCCTCCACCACCAACGCCACCCATTCGGGCTTCATACGGAGATGCCTTCTGACAACGATGATGAGGAGGGGGAGTAGGAGGGGTGGCTAGAGGCGGCGGTGGCAGCACTAGTAGGAAAACCCTTATAGTAATGATTTTAGTCGTGGTGCGCCATAATTTTTGCAGGCCACAACTTCTAGGAAAACCCTAGGCATCCCCAACCTGCGAGTCATGAACGTTGCACTAAGGGAAAGATGGCTGTGACTAAGGCGAATGGAGCCAAACAAGCCTTGGAGCAAGATTGACATCTGGGTTCCTACCGTGGTCAGGCACCTCTTCGAAGCTGCAATTGTCTCGGTGGTGGGCGATGGAGCCACTACCCTCTTTTGGATGGACAAGTGGCTTCGATGTGGATGCGGGACCTTTTCGCGGTCGCCTCGGCAGACACAGCTCGCACTTGCAACTTTCGAGAGGGGTTGGTTGGAGGATGGTTTCACGACGTCTCCCCAGACCTGGGTGCATCAGCCATCAGGGAACTCCTTGATGTGGCAGATCGGCTAGAGGGAGTCACCCTCAGAGAGGGCACGCAAGATGTTTTCAAGTGGAACTAGGATCCGAGCAACTGATATACGGCCAAATCCTGCCACCAGGCCCTATTTGCTAGTCGGACCTCGATGGCTAGTGACCTGCAGATCTGGCGTTCGTGTGCCCCAACCAGCTGTAAAATCTCGTCGTGGCTAGCAGTGAGGAATAGATGCTGGACAACGGACAGACTAAGAAGACATGGACTGCAGCACGAGGTGGCCTGGTCACAAAATGTGGAAAGACCATAGACCACCTCCTGATGGGCTGCATCCTAGCCCGCGAAGTGTGGGCGGCATGCCTAAACTGGTGGCGCAAGATGAAGGGTTTCGCAGCATAGTAAATCAAAATTTTCTACGGAAGCGAACAGAGGGAAAGCCAAGATCTAATCTAGGAGATGCAAACAACGAGAGAGATTGGATTAGATCTTCATACCCTTGAAGATTCGCACAGCGGAACGTTCGTCGGAACGTGGGTGATGTAGTCGTACTCGCTTCTCCTCCTCGCGATCCGATCCGATCTAGCACCACAAGTGGCGGTGCCTACGTGAGATGCACACGTGCAGCACCTCGACGTCTCCTCCTTCCTCGGACCAGCAAGTATGGTGGAGAGATGGATTGGATCTACAGCACGACGGCGTGGTGTATATGGTGGAGAATTTCTGCTGCAGGGCTTCGCCTACAAACAGTCGGGAGGGAGAGAGGAAGGGCAGCAGGGCAACTAGGGTTATGGAGGAAGGTGTTGGTTGGGGGGAGGGGGCGCACCAGCCCTCTATATATAGAGGGGGGGTGCGGCCAGCCCTTGCCCATCCTCCAAGCCTATCTCTAGTTTAAACGATTTAAACTTATCCCTTATCTAGAAATTCTATCCCGAGATTTAAACGATTTAAATCTATCTAGAATCGGCTGGGCCCTATGGGGCCTTATGCCCCTGGCCCAATGCGGCCAGGACACTCCCTCATAGGCCCATGCCCCTCCCGGAAGGTGGGACCACGTTGGCCCCCTTCCGGAAGGTTCTAGAAGCTTCCGGTACAATACCGATTAATCCGGAACAATTCCGAACTCCAAAAACTGCACTGCCTTATATGAATCTTATTCTCCGGACCATTCCGGAACCTCTCGTGATGTCCCGGATTCCATCCGAGACTCCGAACAAAAATTAATAAACCAAGTATCCAATCTATCCTAGCGTCGAGACACGTTAAGTGTGTGACCCTGCGGGTTCGAGAATATGCAGACATGATCTTCTATCAATAATCAACAGCGGGGTCTGGGCACCCATATTGACTCCCACACATTCATCGATGATCATATCGGATGAACCACGATGCCAGGATTCAATCAATCCCATATGTATATTCCCTTCGTCTCGCGATATTTTACTTGCCCGAGATTCGATCGTCGGTACCGTCATACCTAGTTCAATCTCGTTCACAGCAAGTACTTTACTCGTTCTGTAATCCGATATCACTTTGTGATTAACTCCTTAACCACATGCTTGCAAGCGGTGTTGACATCGATTACCGAGTGGGCCCGAAGTATATCTCTCCGACTTGGGAGGGACAAATCCCATCTCGATACATACAACCCAACAGATACTTTCCGATCACCTGAGAGACACCTTTATGATCACCCTCTCATAGGATGACGTTTGATGACCTCAAAGCTTTCTTCCGATACCAGGGAGTTGCATTATCTCATGGTCTAAGGAATACAATATTTGGCATAAGAAAAGCTTCGCAAAGACGAACACGATGACACGATCTAATTGCTTCGCTTAGTTTGGGTCTGTCCACCATATCATTCTCCCAATGATATGATCTCATTATCAACTGACAACTCATGTCTATGGTTAGGAAACCTTAACCATCATTGATCAATGAGCTAGTCCATAGAGGCGTACTAGGGACACGGTGTTGTTCACAAACCACACAAGTATTAATGTTTCCGCTTAATACAATTCTAGCATGGAATATAAACTTTATCATGAACAAGAATTATAATAATAACATCTTTATTATTGCCTCTAGGGCATAATTCCAACAGTCTCCCACTTGCACTAGAGTCAATAATCTAGTTTACATTTGGCAACAATCTCACACCCATGGCACTGAGGTGCTGATCATGTTTTACACGTGGAAGAGGTTTAGTCAATGGATCTGCGACATTCAGATCTGTATGTACTTTGCTGATCTTCAGATCTCCATCTGCTATATAATCTCGGATTATATGAAACTTGCGGTTGATATGCTTGGTCTTCGGATGATATCTTGGTTCCTTAGCGAGTGCTATGGCGCCAGTGTTGTCACACAATATCTCCAGTGGGTCCAATGCACTTGGAACCACGCCAAGCTCAGTGATGAAGTTTCTGATCCAAACTCCTTCACTTGACGCTTCTGCAGCAGCCATGTATTCCGCTTGTACTGTAGATCCCGCGATCACGCTTTGCTTGCAGCTTCTCCAGCTCACAGCTCCTCCATTCAAAATATACACGTATCCTGTCTGAGATTTAGAATCATCCTTGTCGGTGTCGAAACTAGCATCGACGTAACCTTTTACGACGAGCTGTTCATCACCCCCATAGACTAAGAACATTTCTTTAGTCCTATTTAGGTACCTTAGGATGTTCTTCACGGCTGTCCAGTGTTCCACTCCTGGATCACTTTGATATCTGCTCGTCAAACTAAGAGCATTGGACACATCCGGTCTAGTACACAGCATGGCATACATGATGGAACCTATGGCCGAGGCATAAGGCACTTTGCTCATAGCTTCCCTATCATTTACCGTAGCTGGACACTGAGCCTTGCTCAATATCTTACCTGACAACATAGGCACTGAACCTTTCAATGCCTTATCCATTCTGAACCTTTTCAGAACTTTGTCTAGGTATGTACTCTGGCTTAAAGCTATCAGGCGTCTTTGTCTATCTCTATAGATTTTGATGCCCAATATATAAGCAGCTTCACCTAGGTCTTTCATTGAAAAACACTTGTTCAAATAACTCTTCACATCGTTAAGCATGTTGATGTCATTTCCAATAATCAATATGTCATCCACATATATTACCAGAAACGTCACCGAGCTCCCACTCACTTTCTTGTAGATGCAAGCTTCGTAGCAATTTGGAACAAATCCAAAGCTCTTGATCACTTGATCAAAACGAAGGTTCCAACTCCGAGATGCTTGCTTCAGTCCATAAATGGAACGCTGAAGTTTGCATACTTTATCAGCATCCTTAGGATCGACAAAACCTTCGGGTTGCATCATATACAACTCTTCATCAATGTTGCCATTGAGGAAAGCAGTCTTGACATCCATTTGCCATATTTCATAATCATGAAACGCAGCAATTGCTAATAAAATCCGAATGGACTTAAACATCGCTACGGGAGAGAAAGTCTCATCGTAGTCAACACCTTGAACTTGTCGAAAACCTTTCGCAACAAGCCGTGCTTTATAGACGGTAACATTACCATCCGCGTCCGTTTTCTTCTTGAAGATCCATTTGCACTCAACGGCCTTTCGGTCGCTAGGAAGGTCCACCAAAGTCCATACTTGGTTTTCGCTCATGGATCCCAATTCGGATTTCATGGCTTCTAGCCATTTCTCAGAGTCTGGGCTCATCATCGCTTCCTCATAGTTCGTAGGTTCGCTGTCTTCTACTAACAAGACAGCCAAGACAGGGTTGCCGTACCACTCAGGAGGGGCACGCGACCTTGTCGACCTGCGACGTTCAGTAGCAGCATCGTCCGAAGCTTCATGATCCTTGTCATTAGCTTCCTCTATTGTTGGTGCAGGCGGCACTGGAACAATTTCAGGTGCTGCGCTACTCTCCAATTCAAGAGAAGGTTCAATAACCTCGTCTAGCTCTACTTTCCTCCCACTCACTTCTTTCGAGAGAAACTCCTTCTCAAGAAAGGAACCGTTCTTTGTGACAAACACTTTGCCTTCGGTTCTGTGATAGAAGGTATACCCAATAGTTTCCTTAGGGTATCCTATGAAGACGCATTTCTCCGCTTTGGGTTCGAGCTTGTCCGGCATCAACTTCTTGACGTAAGCTTCGCATCCCCAAACTTTAAGAAACGACAACTTAGGTTTAGCACCAAACCATAGTTCATACGGTGTCGTCTCAACGGATTTAGATGGAGCCCTATTTAAAGTGAATGCAGCGGTTTCTAATGCGTAACCCCAAAATGATAACGGCAAATCAGTAAGAGACATCATCGATCGGACCATATCTAATAGGGTTCGATTCTGGCGTTCAGACACACCATTGCGCTGTGGTGTTCCGGGTGGCGTGAGTTGTGAAACGATTCCACTTGCTTTGAGATGCGTGAGAAAATCATAACTCAAATATTCGCCCCCACGATCGGATCGTAGAAACTTAATCTTTCTGTTACGATGGTTCTCCACTTCATTCTGAAATTCTTTGAATTTTTCAAACATTTTAGATTTATGTTTCATTAAATAGATATACCCATATCTACTTAAGTCATCGGTAAAAGTGAGAAAATAGCGATATCCACCGCGCGTCGAAACACTCATCGGTCCGCATACATCGGTATGTATGATTTCCAACAAGTCCGTTGCTCGCTCCATCATACCGGAGAACGAGGTTTTGATCATCTTGCCCATGAGGCATGGTTCGCATGTGTCAAATGATTCAAAATCAAGAGACTCCAAAAGTCCATCAGAATGGAGTTTCTTCATGCGCTTTACACCAATATGACCTAGACGACAGTGCCACAAATAAGTAGTATTATCACTATCTACTTTGCATCTCTTAGCCTCAATGTTATGGATGTGTGTTTCATCCCTTTCGAGATTTAGAAGAAATAAACCATTCACAAGAGGTGCATGACCATAAAAGATGTTACTCATATAAATAGAACAACCATTATTCTCCGATTTAAATGAATAACCGTCTTGCAATAAACACGATCCAGAAATAATGTTCATGCTCAACGCAGGCACATAATAACATTTATTAAGGTTTAAAAATAATCCCGAAGGTAAAACTAAGGAGAGCGTGCCGACGGCCATCATATCAACTCTTGATCCGTTGCCAACGCGCATCGTCACCTCATCCCTCGCAAGCCGTCGTCTATTCCGTAGCTCCTGTTTCGAGTTACAAATATTAGCAACTGAACCAGTATCAAATACCCATGCACTACAACAAGGGCTAGTAAGGAAAACATCAATAACATGTATATCAAATATACCTTTGATGGTGCCAGCCTTCTTGTCCGCTAAGTACTTCGGACAGTTGCGCTTCCAGTGACCCTTGTCCTTGCAATAGAAGCACTCAGTTTCCGGCTTAGGACCAGACTTGAGCTTCTTCTCAGCAGGGGCAACGCGCTTGCCGCCGCCTTTCTTGAAGGGCTTCTTTGCACCTTTACCTTTCTTAAAGGAGGGCTTGTTGACCATCAACACATGATTATCCTTCTTGATGTCCACCTCCGCAGCCTTCAGCTTTGCGAAGAGCTCGGTGATCGTATCAGTGGAACCAATCTGATTATGAGTCACTACAAAACTTTTGTAGCTGGGAGGGAGTGATTGCAGAACCCTATCAATCTTGAGCTCCTCTGGAATCTTGCAGTCCAGTTGCTCAAGGCGTTGAGTGTAGCCCGACATCTTAATGGCGTGCTCACTAACGGAACTCCCTTCCTCCATCTTGCAGTTAAAGAACTTCTCGGAGATCTCATATCTCTCAGAACGGGCCTGAGTCTGAAACATGGTTTTCAGCTCTTCGAGAATCTCAAAGGGCCCAGGATAGTTTTCAAAACGATTTTGAAGTTCCGGTTCCATAGCAAACAACATGGTACTCTTAATCACACCATAATCATCTTTGCGCGACTGATAGACAGCTTTCTCATCAGCCGGCGCAGTTGTAGCAGGGGGGTTACCTAACGCTTTCTCAAGGACATAGTCCTTTTGACCGCCAGACAGAATGATTCTTAGATTGCGGAACCAGTTGGTGAAGTTGGACCCATTGTTTCTAAGCTTTTCTTTCTCAGCAAAAACGTTTAAGTTGAAGTTGGACTTGGCCATGTGATCTACAGTATTTGCAAGTACAATTTAGACTATGTTCATGATAAATAGTTCAACTTAATCAAATTACTAGATGAACTCCCACTAAATTCAACATCCCTCAAGTTGTTTAGTGAACACGATCCAAATTCACCACACCTAATCCGATCATCACGAGAAGAGATGTGGTTTCAATGGTGGACAACGAAGTGTCGATCATATCATTCATATGACTCATGCTTAACCTTTCGGTTCTTGTGTTCCGAGGCCATGTCTGTACATGCTAGGCTCGTCAAGTTAGACCCAAGTATTTCCGCGTGTGCAAAACTGGCTTGCACCCGTTGTATGTGAGCGTAGAGTCTATAGCACCCGATCATCACGTGATGCTTGGACACGACGAACTTTCGCAACGGTGCATACTTGGGGAGAACACAGTTTTTATCTTGATCTTTAAGTGAGGAATCATCTTATAATGCTACCGTCGCGATCTAAGCATAATAAGATACATAAAAGGATAAACATCACATGCATATAACTTTATGTGACATGGTATAGCCAATCTTCGCGCAATGATCTCCATCTTGTGCGTTCCGGCATGATCTCCATCACTCCACCATGATTGCCTCCACCACAAATAGCAACTACAACTATTGCTAACTACTTAGCGATAAAGTAAAGCTATTACATGGCGTATAAGAAGTTGACTCGCAGGTCATACACAATTATAAAGACAACCATATGGCTCCTGCCGGTTGTGTACTCATCGACATGCAAGTCGTGAAACATTACAAAACATGATCATCGCATACAATATACACATCACATCTTGGGCCATACCATATCACAGAAAACACTCCCTGCAAAAACAAGTTAGACGCCTCTACTTTGTTGTTGCATGTTTTACGTGGCTTATGGGAGTAGATGCTAAGAACGATTCTTACCTACGGAAACCCACAACGGTGATATTATGGTTGCCAAACTCCGGTGTTAATCCCATGACAACTATAGTGAGAGAAACTGACATCCACCAGCCGCATGTGTGGTACAAGCCACACGTCAAGTGCGGAGCCGGTCTCGCGAACAACGTCGCGTAAGGTTGGCCTGGACCGCTTCAATCTCACTATCCCGCGTCATAAGAAGAACACAAACAAGAGGCTTGCAACAGAAAACATCAACGCCCGCAACAACCATGTTGCGTTCTACTCGTGAATCACATCTACGCATAGATCTAGCTCTGATACCACTGAAGGGTTTCGCAGCATAGTAAATCAAAATTTTCTACGGAAGCGAACAGAGGGAAAGCCAAGATCTAATCTAGGAGATGCAAACAACGAGAGAGATTGGATTAGATCTTCATACCCTTGAAGATTCGCACAGCGGAACGTTCGTCGGAACGTGGGTGATGTAGTCGTACTCGCTTCTCCTCCTCGCGATCCGATCCGATCTAGCACCACAAGTGGCGGTGCCTCCGTGAGATGCACACGTGCAGCACCTTGACGTCTCCTCCTTCCTCGGACCAGAAAGTATGGTGGAGAGATGGATTGGATCTACAGCACGACGGCGTGGTGTATATGGTGGAGAATTTCTGCTGCAGGGCTTCGCCTACAAACAGTCGGGAGGGAGAGAGGAAGGGCAGCAGGGCAACTAGGGTTATGGAGGAAGGTGTTGGTTGGGGGGAGGGGGTGCACCAGCCCTCTATATATAGAGGGGGGGTGCGGCCAGCCCTTGCCCATCCTCCAAGCCTATCTCTAGTTTAAACGATTTAAACTTATCCCTTATCTAGAAATTCTATCCCGAGATTTAAACGATTTAAATCTATCTAGAATCGGCTGGGCCCTATGGGGCCTTGTGCCCCTGGCCCAATGCGGCCAGGACACTCCCTCATAGGCCCATGCCCCCTCCCGAAAGGTGGGACCACGTTGGCCCCCTTCCGGAAGGTTCTAGAAGCTTCCGGTACAATACCGATTAATCCGGAACAATTCCGAACTCCAAAAACTGCACTGCCTTATATGAATCTTATTCTCCGGACCATTCCGGAACCTCTCGTGATGTCCTGGATTCCATCCGAGACTCCAAACAAAAATTCATAAACCAAGTATCCAATCTATTCTAGCGTCGAGACACGTTAAGTGTGTGACCCTGCGGGTTCGAGAATATGTAGACATGATCTTCTATCAATAATCAACAGCGGGGTCTGGGCACCCATATTGACTCCCACACATTCATCGATGATCATATCGGATGAACCACGATGCCAGGATTCAATCAATCCCATATGTATATTCCCTTCGTCTCGCGATATTTTACTTGCCCGAGATTCGATCGTCGGTACCGTCATACCTAGTTCAATCTCGTTCACAGCAAGTACTTTACTCGTTCCGTAATCCGATATCACTTTGTGATTAACTCCTTAACCACATGCTTGCAAGCGGTGTTGACATCGATTACCGAGTGGGCCCGAAGTATATCTCTCCGACTTGGGAGGGACAAATCCCATCTCGATACATACAACCCAACAGATACTTTCCGATCACCTGAGAGACACCTATGATCACCCTCTAATAGGATGACGTTTGATGACCTCAAAGCTTTCTTCCGATACCAGGGAGTTGCATTATCTCATGGTCTAAGGAATACAATATTTGGCATAAGAAAAGCTTCGCAAAGACGAACACGATGACACGATCTAATTGCTTCGCTTAGTTTGGGTCTGTCCACCATATCATTCTCCCAATGATATGATCTCATTATCAATTGACAACTCATGTATATGGTTAGGAAACCTTAACCATCATTGATCAATGAGCTAGTCCATAGAGGCGTACTAGGGACACGGTGTTGTTCACAAACCACACAAGTATTAATGTTTCCGCTTAATACAATTCTAGCATGGAATATAAACTTTATCATGAACCAGAATTATAATAATAACATCTTTATTATTGCCTCTAGGGCATAATTCCAACACAAGAGTCACTGGATGCCGAAGCATGACACAAAGCTCGTAGCTTGGCTTCAGGAGTGATGCGGGATCAAGGGCCGTGAGCGTGACCTCTGGACCGTGATCTCCCTAGTTTGTTGGACGCTTTGGTGCCACCGGAATAATGTGATTTTTGAGGGAGCCATTCCTTCTGCGCAGACGGTTACCCGAAAGATCCAGGATGAGGCGGGCCTGTGGAGGACCGCGGGGCTCCTACGCGATTGCTTAGGGAAAGTGGAAAAGTGGAGATGTCGCGAGTAGTTGTATTGGGGGTGCGTGCTGTCATAGGGACATCGTGGAGTTGCACTCGGGGTGCATGTGCCTTGGCGGGTTGTAATCTTCTAGTTGTTTGGCCCTTCTACTATGAAAACGATATGTCTCCCAGGACGTATCCTTAAAAAAATCATAAAAATATATATTTAATATGGGTTATGTAAAAGGACAAAACGATATCGACGACCTCCGCCACCTCCTCCTCCTCCTCTAGCGACCCCCTCCTCCACCCACCTTCGGCGACCCCCACCTCCGGCCTAGATCTAGCCCACTTTTATTTTTGAAATTCGAAAAAAACATTATGTGGCACATATTGCAATATGCATCACAAAAATTTAAGATTTAAAATTTTGGGTGGGATCTGGCCCGCTTTTTTTGAAATTCGAAAAAATATTCGGTGGCGCATATTGCAGAAATCTGAGATTTCTATGGTGCATATCAATATGCACCACAGAAAAAAATAGTGGCAAGGTAATAGTGGCGCATCTAATATGTGCCACAGAATTCCACAAATGTGCGCGATGGAAGAGCTTTTTCCTAGTAGGAGGTGATACATTGCAAATGTATCTCTAATTTTTGATGCTCCATGCTTGGTTTTATCCACTTTCTTGTGTTTTGTCCATACTTTGGAGTACTTTTCATATGATTTCTTGGACTAACCTATTAACAAGAGCCACGGTGCCAGCTGCCTGTTTTCTGCTGTTTTTGGTTCCAGGAAAGTCAGAAAATGAATATTCTCGGAATTGGACGGGACAAAAGCCAAAGTGCCTATTTTTCCAGAAGACTCCAGAAGCCAGAATACGAGACGGAGGAGAGCCAGGGGCTGGCCACACCCCCCAGGTGCGGGCTGGGCCTGGCCGCGCCAGGGCATGGTGTGGTGGCCCTAGGCACCCCCTCGGTCTCCCTCTTCGCCTATAAGAAACCTTCTGACCTAAAAACTCCAGGGGGTTCGACGTTTTTCTAGAAGGAGTTCCACTCCGCCGCCACCACCAGGTTCCACGAAACAGCACCAGAAACTCCGTTCTGGCACCCTGTCGGGACGGGGAATTGGAGGAGATCATCGCCGTCATCATCACCATCGCTTCTCCATCGACCATCCATGTTTCCCCCATCTATGAGTGAGTAATCTCCCGATGTAGGCTATGGGGATGGTAGGGATTGGATGAGATCGTTCATGTAATGGCATCAGATTGTTAGGGCATGGTGCCTAGTATCTTTTATTAGTGCTCTATGACTTTGTTGCGACTTGTTGTGCTTAATGCTTGTCACTAGGGCCCGAGTGCCATGATTTCAGATCTGAACATGTTATTGATTCATTATGATAGTATTGTTTTTGGTCTTATCTACAAGTTGTATACACACGTTGTTGTCCGGAACCTATGGCCCCGAAGTGACAGAAATCGGGATAACCGGAAGGGAATGACTTTGATGTGAGGATCACATGTGTTCATGGAGTGTTAATGCTTTGCTCCGGTGCTCTATTAAAAGGAGCACCTTAATTGCTAGTAGTTCCCTAGAGGCCCCGCTCCAACGGGCTGATAGGACAAAAGATGTTGTGCAAGTTCTCATTGCGAACACGTATGACTATATATGGAACTCATGCCTAGGATTGTCTAGTACTTGGATGCTTTATCTTATTTATCTGCAATTGCCCTATGTTCTGATTGCTATGTGAATTGTCTTGTCCATGCAACGCCCGTCCATCCATCCCTATGCCTACGCACTCGAATCCCACCGTTTACTGCTTTTGTTACTACTATCTTTGCTTTACTACTGCGGTTACTTTACTATTTCTACTACAAAATTGTTACTACTGATAAACTGCCGTGAGCAAGATTGTTTCCAGGTGCAGCTGAATTGACAACTCAGTTGTTAAGGCTTATAAATATTCTTTGGCTCCCCTTGTGTCGAATCAATAAATTGGGTTTCACTTCCCTCGAAAATACTGCGATACACCCCCTATACTTGTGGGTCATCAAGACTATTTTCTGGCGCCGTTGCCGGGGAGCATAGCTTTATTTATCAAGTTCACTTGGATTCGATATTGTTCGCTGTTATCCATCCATCATGGGTAAGTCTCATGATGGCAAGGTTCCTATTTTACCATCCACTACAAGAAGAGGCACGGTTCTAAACACCTCTGCTGCTCTTGATTCACCGTCTGTTATGAGTAAGTTCCTTACACCACCACATACACATGCTACACACACTGCTACTACTGCTGAATCTGAAACTTCTGATGCTTATGATGCTGCTTCTACTGTGCTTAATAAGAGTGGTTCATTAGGTCCTTTCCTAGATGCTACGATTGCTAGAACTATAGTTGGAAATACTGAAACTCCTAAAGACACCACCACACCTGTTAGCTCACCTGAGTCTAGTGAGAGTTATGATATTGAAGATGGTTATGTTGAGATGACCGATGAGTTTATTAAAGAATGTAAAAATACCCATGATAGGAGCGCTGCTAAGAGTCTCCTTGAGAGGCATACTATTAGACCCAAATTGTCTCCTGATGCTAAGTTTGCTGCTTCTCCCATAGACATTATAGATGAAGATTATGATTTCTCTCTCGATATATCGTACATAGCTATTGTCGAGAAAGAACCTTTTTGTGGGACTAAGAATGAAAGTGCGATAGCACATATGAATGAACTTTCTACCATGAGTGGATTGTTTTCTGATGATATTAAGATGCGTACTTACTTTGTTGCTAAGATTTTCCCTTTTCACTGAAAGGAGAAGCTAAAACTTTGTTTAGTAATTTACCTCCTGGATCTATCGATAGCCCTGAGTGCTTGATTAGTACTTTCCTGCAGAAATATTTTCCTCCCAGTGCTAGACATGCTATTTTGCAGGAACTTTTTGATTTTAAACAGGGAGAAAAAGAGGTATTGCCGAATCTTGGGCAAGGTTTTGTGCTTTGATTCATGCACAGGCTGGAAGTCCATTACCTAAGAATGAGCTTTCTGATATATTTTATAATGGACTAACAGAAGAATCTAGGACATACCTAGATAGTTGTGCTGATTGTGTTTTTAGGAATAGGACTCCTAAGGAAGCTGAGGAATTAATGGCTAAAATAAGTAAGAACTATGAAGATTAGACTCCTCCTAAACAAGCTATACCTGAAGTAATTATACGTGAACCATCTATTCCGGTGCCTATTCCAACATCAAAGAAGAGGGGAGTTATTGAGTTAAATGATGAAGTGATGAAGGAAGCTAAGAAATGTCTTAAGGAGAAGGGAATTAAAGCTGTAGATGTCAAGAATTTACCTCCTATAGAAAAATTATGTAAGCCTATTCCCTACTCATCCACTATTGAGGTACACTCTCTCCAACACTTTGATGAAGGTGATATCCCTTACTCTAAACCTCCTGATCAATGCTTAGAAGAATTTGATATCTTTATTGTTAAGCAAGATAACTTTAATAAAAGGGTGCGAAATCATCTAATGGAAAACACTAGAGCTATTGTTGAGTTGAAAGATATTGTGGAAAGAACCTCTAATGGTGTTAAAATAATTGTTAAACACTTTCAAATGGTTCAAACTCAAATAGATCAACTCGTTAAAGTGCAAAATGACTTGCTAGTTAATGCCGCTAAAGAAAAACATGCTTATGAAATTAGAACTAGAAGTGGTGCTGCTACCCAGGATCCTCTATATCCTGAGGGGCATCCCAAAAGAATTGAGCAGGATTCTCAACAAGCTGAAAATAGTGGTTTTACTTGTAAGAAAAGGAAAAAGAAACATAAAACTGTTGTAGAACCCTCTGAACCTGCTATAGATCCTAATAGTATATCTATCTCTGATGCTAAAACTAAAAGTGGTAATGAAGAAAATGAAGTTCCTAATGAATAAAAATTTGAAGAAGAACCTGAAAACCACACTAAGAATACTAAATACACCAAAGAAGATTTTATTGCTAAGAAACATGGTAGTGAAAGAGAGCCTTGGGTCTAAAAACCTATGCCTTTCCCTGATAAGAAACACAAGTCAAAGGAAGATGAACACTATAATATGTTTTGTGAGTGGATGAAGCCTTTATTCTTGCAAATTCCTTTGACTGATGCTATTAAATTGCCTCCTTACTCAAAGTATATGAAGGACATTGTCTCGAATAAAAGGAAGATCCCTAATGAAGAATTTTCTACTTTGCTTGCTAATTATTCCTTCAATGGTAAGGTTCATAAGAAACTTGGAGACCTAGGGATTCCAACTATCCCTTGCTCTATTAAGAACAATTATGTTAGAACTGCTTTGTGTGATTTGGGAGCTGGAGTTAGTGTTATGCCTTTCTCTCTCTATAAGAGGCTTCAACTTGAAAAATTAATACCAACTGATATATCTTTGCAAATGGCTGATAAATCTACCACTATTCCTGTGGGTATATGTCAGGATGTACCTGTTCAGGTGGCTCACAATTGCTTGATATTAACTGATTTTGTTGTGCTTGAAATGCCCGAAGATGATAATATGTCTATTATTCTTGGGAGACCTTTTCTTAATACTGCAGGAGCTGTTATTAATTGTAATCAAGGAAAGGTGACCTTCAATGTTAATGACAAGGAACATACTGTCTACTTCCCTAAGAAGATTGAAAGGACTTATGGTTTGAATTCAATTGAACATGTTGAGGGCATTCAAGTTGGAGAAATATATTGTCCCATACCAAGAGAAAAATTTGAAACTATTATGATTGGGACCATTGCTATCAAGGTTGAGGTAACATAATCATTAGTGGAATACAAAGTTTTGTCTCATATGAAATTGTTTTGGTAACAAGACCTGATCAACCTTGTTAACAAAAGGATTTCATTGAACAAAACAATGTTTTCACCATGATTATCTCCGCTTACTTCTATTCTATCCATTTTAGTTTTTGCTTATGCCTAACTTAAAGGCGTTAAAGAACTGTACTTATTAGGAGATAACCCAAAAGTTTTAGATGAGTCTTGGAAGTTATTACTTTAGTAATAACCGCTCCTTATCCTTTTTATTTGCTTTTTGAGCCAAGAGTAACCTCTAATGAGAGAGAAGTAATGATTGGGAAAGTTGCTGTCCCAAAACAGAATTCTGTGCTTCACCGTAAAAAATCGTGTAAAATCTCTGAACGTCTTTTTGAGGCGTAAATTTTTGTGCTTCTGCCCCAGGTTGTTATCTAACTTTCGTTAGTTCAACACTTTTTGATTTGACCAACATAAGGTCTTCTAAAAAAATTGTCTTTACCTGCTGGTCTATTTTGACAGATTTCTGCCATTTTCTGCATTTGCTTCTTGTTGGTTCCTTTTTGTGTTCTTTTAGGGAATTGAGCTTTTTGAGGGGGAGTGATACAGTAGCTAGTGTTCTAATGGAAGTTTATTTGGTGTTAGAACTGAACCTTAAGACCTATTATCTTGAGTGCACTAATGTTGCTAATAAAGATTGTGTGAAGTTTTGTATGAAGGAAAAATTTCAGGTGTATGGAAGGAATGAGTAATGAGATGAAGGATGGACTAAAGCTCAAGCTTGGGGATGCCACGCGTGTAACCCCAAGAAATATCCAAGAAGAACAAGCGTCAAAGCTTGGGGATGCCCAAGGCATCCCCTTCTTCATCAATAAAAATCCCAGGTTTCTTCGAAACGCTTCATTTTTATTGTTTCATGCACAGTTGTGTTGTTCTTGGAGCGTCTTCTTTTTCGTTTTTCGTTTTGGTTTTCGTTTGCTTGGCTTGCTTAGTTTGCTGAATAAATGGGTTGGACCTCCTCTTTCATATATTGGTGTTCAAATAGTTTGGTTTGGTTTGGAAAAGAGTAGGAAAGCTCATGCTTAAGTGGTAAAGAGAGCTTGTTTTTGACTGTGGCCTATGCTTTGTCATGCCATGCTTGATATTGTTTTGGCTTTATGCTTAGTATTCTTTGTTGTAGCATGACTTGTTATAAACAATTGAGATTTCTTAATGTGCCTTGGATGAATCATGCGTTGTTTTAGCATATTAAAGCATAGTATTGTGGTATTCTCCTTTGATGCTTTATTTAGGTTGACTTGGCACATGCTCACACCATGTTATGACTATCTCAAGTCACCATAAGCCTTTATGATCCTTTAGTTTTCAACTTGTAGTATCACTTTATGTTTTGATCAATGATGTTTTGTCGTTCTGCATGATTATGGCCATTATTGCTCTCTCGTTTGTTGCTCCCTTAATATTGCTAGCCTTCACCTTCACTGAGTATGTTTTACTCATATTTCCAACTCCCCAAAACCAAATATTGCCAAAGTGTCCACCATACCTACCTATTAGCATCATTTGCTACTTCCGTGCATATTCAATATGCCTTGTTTTCTTCCGAATAAAATGTTTGCTTGTTATGAGAAAGCTAGTTAGTAAAGCTCTCACGAACTTGATGGCACACTTTATTTTCTTGCATTTAATAAAACTAAACCATTGCGTCCTTCTTTGTTACGTATATGCTTACGCTTTATAAGTTGAAGTTAGCAGAACCATGTTTCATGGGGAACGTTTTCAACATTTCATTGGTACTTAGTACCTCGTTGATATCATGTTCTTTTACTTATGGATCCCGGCAGTGTGAAATAAAAGTGGAACTTGTAAGATCATGGAGTTTGTATCTATGTTAGAGAAACGCCTGGGCCGCTAGACTAAGCCATGCCTAATCATGGTGGAAACTTGTAGCATAACCATAATGAGCATTCTATGAAGCGTCCTCAATAAAAATCTATGCACATAGTAAATAAAGGGAAGATCGCTGAGATGCTCATTGTCTGCTTGCCTTGTGATACGTCCATTTTGCATCACTATTCTATGTCTTAATTCACTATTATTCATTGATATATTTCGTATTGAGAGGTGATACTTATGTTATTTCATCTGTTTTTGCATGGTTGATGACTTTTGGAGCATGGACCGCTGCAGTCAGGATTCTGATGGAAAAGGTGCTGTTTGGAGGCAAAATTCGCGAAGATCAGAAAATCCAGAAAAATATACGGAAAATTCCGCCGCCTCTGCGGGGCGAAAAACACCGAGAGAGAAAGATCTCTCCGGCAGACAGATTTCTGCCGGGGGAATTCCTTCCCGGAGAGGGGAGATCGTCGCCATCAACACCATCATCAAGCTAGACTTCATCGGGATCATCATCATCATCACCACCATCATCACCATCAACACCCTCATCACCATCTCCATATTGCTGTAACAATTGCGTTGAATCTTGCTTAGTTCATAGGGGAAACTTTCCCGGTGTTGATTACTCTTTGTAGTTGATGCTATTGAGTGAACCATCGAATTATTGTTTATGTTCAGATTGTTATACATCATTATTCCATGTCTGATCATGATCCATATAATGTCTTGTGAGTAGTTCGTTTTGTTCTTGAGGACATGGGAGAAGTCTTGTTGTTAGTAATGGAGTTGTGTTGAGAAAGATTCAATAGATTGTTATTTAAGTTGTGGTGTACTTCTTCTAGTGGTGTCATGTGAACGTCGACTACATGACACTTCAGCTATATGGGCCTAGGGGAATGCATTGTGTATTTGGCTACTAATCGTAGGGGTTGCCGGAGTGACAGAAACCTGAACCCCCGTTAGGAAACCATTGCACAAGGGACGTAAGGGTCTTAGAGTTTAAATTTGTGGTTAGGTTTCTACCTTAATTACTTTCTTGTACTTACGGATATTTGCAAGGGGGTTTAATCACAAGTATGTATTAAGTCTTGGATGGGACGGTACATTAGCACAGGTTCACTCACAGAACACTTAGCAAGCTAGAGAAGATTAATCGACTATATGAAGCAAAAGCACTTGACAGTCTTCCCATGTATCCTCGAGAACGTTTGGTCATCTATAGAAATACAACCAGCTTGTCCTTTGATGCATAAAGGATTGGGCCACTTGCTGCATTCATTCTTACTGTCTTTTGTTTACTCGTACTTTGTTTACTTGCTTTATCAAAAACCCCTAAAAATCTGTTTGCTAAGTATTTGTAGAGAATTTCTGATCCATACCACTAGCCAGCACCTTCTGCTCCTCGTTGGGTTCGACACTCTTACTTATCGAAAATACTACGATACACCCCCTATACTTGTGGGTCATCAAGACTATTTTCTGGCGCCGTTGCCGGGGAGTGAAGCGCTATTGGAGAGTGGAACTGGTAAAGGAAACTTCTACTGTGAGTATTGTTTACTTCTGCTAGTTGCTTTATTTTCGTGATGCATAATTCGCTGAGTTTCTTATTTGGTAATGCTACTACCACTGCTAAGGTAGTAGATAAGCCACCACCTGCTGAGAAAGATGTTTTCAAAATACCTACAAGAATTATTGATTGTGTTATGGATAACTACTATGTTGGGGATGGAACTGTCCATCCCGGTGATCATTTACTCTTTATACACAAATTATGCGGGTTGTTCAAGTGTGCAGGTATTACTATAGATCAAGTTAAGAAGAAGTTATTCTCATTATCACTAAAAGGAAGAGCTGAGGAATGGTATAAGCTGCTGAAGAATGGTCAAGCTCTGGAATGGGAGGAAATAGTGCCTCTCTTTTATTCAAAGTTTTATCCTCCTAGTGAGGTTCATAAAGATCAGAATCAAATATACAACTTTTGGCCTCTTGATGGAGAGAGTACAACTCAAGCTTGGGGGAGATTGAAGTTACTAATGCTCAAATGTCCCATTCATGAGCTCCCCAACAATATTATTATCAATAACTTTTATGCAAGGCTCCCTCTACATGACAAGGATTTATTAGATGCTTCTTGTGCTGGATCATTCACTCGTATGGAAGAAAAAGTTAAATGTGACCTTCTAAATCGTATTCAAGACAATGCTAAAGCGTGGGAGAATGACAAAGGTAGAGAGTCAGGTATAAATTATGATTATGAATGCATTGAATCTTTTATGGGAACTGATGACTTTCAAAATATTAAAAATGCTTATGGTCTAGACTCTCAAGCTATTGCTTCTTATTTTGAGGCTTTTGCTTCCTACATTGAAGTGCCTAAAAAGAAGTGGAATAAGTATCATGAACCTTATAAAGATGTTGTTAAGAGTGTTCCTGCAAGAAATACTGAAGTTTATACTACTAATCATGTCTTACTTGAACCTTACATTGAGAAAATGCCTTTCCCAGTCAAGGTAAAGGAACATTCTATGATAGCTAGTATGGTTGATGAAAGTATGAATAAGGCTATTGAAACTGATAAACAAATGTTTGATGAACCTATAGTAGCAAATGTGAAAGACTTTGTTGCTAAATATGAAAAAGAGGGACACACTATCCTTTGTAAGGATGCCTCTAATATTGTTTCACATAGTAGTGTTATGAGAGCTAGTATTCCCGTGTTTTCTGTTAGAATAAGTGATCATTGCTATGATAGTCCTTGTGATAGCTATATTGTTAAGTTTATGCATGATACCGAAAGTTACTATGAGAGAGGGAAAAGTGTTCTTATGTATCTCAATAATATCAAGTTTGCTCGTTTTATGCTGAAAGTTTTTATGTTGCACTTCTTTTGCCTTCTTATGCAAGTTGCCTTTGGTTTCAATAACTTATTTGTTTACAAAATCCCCTTGCATAGGAAGTGGGTTAGACTTAAATGTGAGTGTGTTTTTTCTTCTTAATGCTCTCTTTCACTTCAATTCATATCCCTATGAGAGCTTCTTCAAAATTATCATGCCCATCTTAATGGCTATAAAGAAAGAGCTTTATGGGAGACAACCCAATTTGTTTTTGCTTTCAGTTTGTTTTTGTTTCTTTGAGTTTTGGAAGTTATTACTTCGCTAATAACCGCTCCTTATCCATTTTGTTTGGTTTATGTGTCAAGATCAACCTCTAATGAGAGAGAAGTAATATTTGGGAAAGTTGCTGTCCCGAAACAGATTTTTAAGCTTCACCGTAAAAATTCGTAAGAGATCTCTGTATGTCGGATTGAGCTGTAATTTTTTGTGCTTCTGTCCCAGGTTGTTATTTAACTTTCGTTAGTTTTGCACTTTTTGATTTGAGCAACAGAAGATTTTCGAAAAAATTGATATTTACCTGCTGGTCTGTTTTGACAGATTTTGCCACTCTTGCATTTGCTTCTTTATTCGATTTCCTTTTTGAATTCTTGTTGGGTTTTCGGAAGGAGTCACTTCAGTAGATTTTGTTTTGATGGTTTTCAGTTGAAGTTGGACCCAAAAGGTTTTATCACTTCACTTATACTAATGTTGCTAATAAGAACTGTGTGAAGTTTTGTGTGAAAGAAATTTCCAGGAAGTGGAGATAATGGTGTGATAAGGAAGAGAAGGGTTTTATGACTCAAGTAATAAGTATATGAAGAAGAAGATATTGATGATATTCAAAATATGACCCCGGAAGAATCTACTAGATACCAAATTCAGAGACCTGCAGAGTCCGTGTTCAAATAGGTAACAGTTCTGGTAAGAAAAGTTCCGCGAAAATACTATCCAACTATATTTTTGCAGTTTTAAGTCAATAAGGAAAGCTACAAAGCGAAAAAGGGACGGAAACAGAGCCAGGGTGGCCCACACCACCCCATGGTGCGGGCCCACCCCTGGCTGCGCCACCAAGTGGTGAGGCCACCCAGGACTCCGCCTCCGACTCGTTTTCTCCCAGTACCTTCCTTTTGATATGAAACTTCATAATATATATTCCCCGAGGTCTGTATATCGTGTTTTCGTCGTGTTTTTGTTTCGATCTGTTTCTGTCAATACATACTCTTTGAAAGCTTAGAAGCACAATGGTGTCCGCCAAGGATAAAGGAAGGAGCCCATGGAGGAGAACCTCCAAGACCCCGGGAAGGAGAAGGAGATCAAGAGTGAAGGTGAAGAGGATCAAGGCCAACGTCTGCATACCGGCACCACCATTGCAAGCATTGGAGTGGTGAAACCTGCCAAGATTAGAAGGACTACACGGATGCAGACTGGAGGGAAGCCTCCTCATCACCGTTCAGATCCCTGGTCACTTCCTCCACGCACCAAGAATCCTTTCCACACTCTTATCCATGAGCATCAATACCAGAATATGCCCAAGGAGAAATTACCCTCCAATTGGGATTTGCCTCGTTCTAGCCATGCAGGAAAAGAAGACTTCAAGGAGGAAGAGTGGGGAAAGAATAGCAAGAGCTGGAATTCTCAACACGACATGATCATGAGCCGCATTGAGAACAACTCGGAGCTGATTCGCAATCTCACCTTCGAGATTGAGGACTTGGGGAAACTGATCAGAGAGCTCATTGAGAGTATACCACCACCACCTAAGGAGTAATTCGTCATCAGGTTTGGCATCCCCTTGGTTTGTTCCAAGCTTGGGGGAGTGTCGTGGTATCATATCACTATCTTCTATCTTTTTACCTTATTAGTAGAGTAATGTCATGAATAGAGGAGTTATTATGTAGTATGGTTTGCATTATGGAAGTGTCCCCTCTCTCGTTAGATTTGTATCCCTTGGTGTGAGTTTCCGTTATGGAATATTAATGAGAAGTTCTATCATTCACTCTTTTGCATAGCTTATATTAGTTTTCAATTCGTGGTTATATGATTGATCTTGTTGTTAGTATTGGTAGCACTTTGGGATAATTGAGTTAATTTAGTTGGTTTTGGCAAACCTGGCTCGGTCAGTAGCAACACCCTTTTTGAAGAAAAAGATAGAAGTACTCGAGAGAAAAATAATTTCATCATCTTTCTTTCTTGATTTGCTCATAAGTTTAGTATTCTCTAGTTAAGATCTTTTGTGCTTCCAAGGAAGATTGCATGTTTGTCTTTATCACTTGTATGTTTGTTTGTTTCCTTCAACTCGTGTACTTGCTACCCAGCCTTGCTAGCCAAAAACCTGTACTGAGAGGGAATTCTTCTCGTGCATCCACCTCCTTTAAACCAAAACCTTTGCCATTTGTGTCCACCATACCTACCTAGTAGCATTATTGCTATTCCAAGTAAATTCCTGTTTTGTCTACCTCCCAAATTAAACTTGTTATGATAAAGTTAGTGATTAAAGCTCTCACGAACTTGATGGCACACTTTATTTTCCGCACTTAATAAACCTGAAACCATTGTGAACTCTCCATGAAAGTTATATGCTTGCAAATTATAGGCTAGGGATTAGCAGAACCGTGCTGTCACGGGGAACGCTTTCAACACTTGTAAATATATACCCAGTTGATACCTTGCTCTTTTGTTTGCGGATGTCGTCGGTGTGAAATAAAAGGGGAGCTTGTAAGTCCATGGAGTTATGTATGTGTGTTAGAGAAACGCCTAGGCCGCTGGTCTAATCCATGCTGACATGGTGGAAACCTGTAGCGTAACCATAATGATATCTATGAAGCATTCTTCTTATAAAAAAAGAGAGAGATAGCTATTGAGAAAAATAAAAGAAAAAAAGAGATACTATGAAAAGAGGAAAGAGAGAAAAAAGTACCATTTTCCCATGGTAAATAAGAAGATTGCTGAGATACTCATTGTCTGCTTGCCTTGTCATTTTGATATGGGGATTCTTACATATCATCGGGCAAGGGGTACCTCGTTGGCGGTTCTCAATGATACGCACATACTTACGATGACAAGAACTTACTGGTAACTAAAGTTGAGTAGCATGAGGAGCGGGCCCTCGTACTAAAGGGACTTGGGATTTTCAGTTTATAGTCTGTCAAGCATATAACTCAGATTAGACCTCACTTTAACCTTAATCACCTAAAGATGCCTATGATAGGAGTAATGAGAGCTGAAAGCTAGTAAGTATCATAATTTTTGGGAGCTCTTTATGAGACTTGTAATCCCTGCTTCCCTCTTTAAAGGGTCTTTCTTTTACTTTGTAGTTGAGTCAGTAAACCTATTCCCTTCTACCTCAGCAAGTATTTTGAGTTGATGTGTTTCATTCATTCATATGATGATTTATTCAATCATGTTTCTTATGTTCCTTGTTTCTTACTACTTTGAAACCTTTCATTGAAAAACCAGCTATTTGTGAACTCCAGCAAATTATCAACTATTCTTCGACCAAGAGCTAAGTTTGCCATTACCAATGATGATTTACTCTATGTATCTTTATTGTGTTTCCTTTACTCATTGCAAGTTGAGTTGTATAATAGTGAGTTGTCTTCTATTATGATCTATGTATTTGATGAATGTGATGCTTCTTGTCCGTATTCTTTTATCGACTCTTCACTCCATAAACCTGAGGTCATGTTTATTGAGCTCAGTTTTGCTTGGGGACAAGCAAAGTCTAAGCTTGGGGGGAGTTGATACGTCCATTTTGCATCACTATTCTATGTCTTAATTCACTATTATTCATTGATATATTTCGTATTGAGAGGTGATACTTATGTTATTTCATCTGTTTTTGCATGGTTGATGACTTTTGGAGCATGGGCCGCTGCAGTTAGGATTCTGATGGAAAATGTGTTGTTTGGAGGCAAAATTCGCGAAGATTGGAAAATCCGGGAAAATATACGGAAAATTCTATTTTTCCAGAAGACTCAAGATGCCAGAAGATGGAGTGGAGGTGGGCCACAGGGGGCCCACACCACCCCATGTCGAAGAAATCTGTCTGCTGGACAGATTTCTGCCGGGGGAATTCCTTCCCGGAGAGGGGAGATCGTCGCCATCAACACCATCATAAAGCTGGACTTCATCGGGATCATCATCATCATCACCACCATCATCACCATCAGCACCCTCATCACCATCTCCATATTGCTGTAACAATTGCGTTGAATCTTGCATAGTTCATAGGGGAAACTTTCCCGGTGTTGATTACTCTTTGTAGTTGATACTATTGAGTGAACCATTGAATTATTGTTTATGTTCAGATTGTTATACATCATTATTCCATATCTGATCATGATCCATATGATGTCTTGTGAGTAGTTCGTTTTGTTCTTGAGGACATGGGAGAAGTCTTGTTGTTAGTAGTGGAGTTGCGTTGAGAAATATTCAATAGATTGTTATTTAAGTTGTGGTGTACTTCTTCTAGTGGTGTCATGTGAATGTCGACTACATGACACTTCACCTATATGGGCCTAGGGGAATGCATTGTGTATTTGGCTACTAATCGTAGGGGTTGCCGGAGTGACAGAAATCGGAACCCCCGTTAGGAAACCATTGCACAAGGGATGTAAGGGTCTTAGAGTTTAAAGTTGTGGTTAGGTTTCTACCTTAATTACTTTCTTGTACTTATGGATGTTTGCAAGGGGTATAATCACAAGTATGTATTAGTCTTGGATGGGGCGGTACATTAGCACAGGTTCACCCACACAACACTTAGCAAGCTAAAGAGGATTAATCAACTATATGAAGCGAAAGCACTTGACAGTCTTCCCATGTATCCTCGAGAACGTTTGGTCATCTATAGAAATACAACCGGCTTGTCCTTTGCTGCATAAAGGATTGGGCCACTTGCTGCATTCATTCTTACTGTCTTTTGTTTACTCGTACTTTGTTTACTTGCTTTATCAAAAAACCCTAAAAATCCGTTTGCTAAGTATTTGTAGAGAATTCCTGATCCATACCACTAGCCAGCACCTTCTGCTCCTCGTTGGGTTCGACACTCTTACTTATCGAAAATACTGCGATACACCCCCTATACTTGTGGGTCATCACCTTGTCATTTTGATTATGGGATAGCTCCTGTGTCATGTGCAAGGGGTACCCTGTTGGCGGTTCTCTATGATACGTATATACTTACAATGACAAGAGCTTACTTGTGACTGAAGTTGAGTAGCATGAGGATCGGTCTTCGTAAGTAAGGGGCATGAGACTTCGATTTATAACTTGTCAAGCATATCCTCTTAGTTGTGTCACTTTAACCTTAACCATTTAAAGATGATTATGATAGGGGCAATGAGAGCTCAAAGCTAATGAGTATCATACTTTCAGCATTTGGAAGCCTTTCAAACTTTTCAAAACCTGCTCATTTCCTTGTTGAGTCTCCACACATTCTATGAGCACTTTCTTGAGAGCATAGTGGCCATTCTTAGTTCTATGTGCATTGTCCCAAGACTTGTTGATTGATGCATACCTTGATATTGCTTGTTTTAAACTACTTGTATCTAGTCACTCTTGTAAACTTTGAAGGTGTCCTATGCATTTATGTTTGCTACTCTATGAGGGACAAGCTGAATGCCACTATGCTATGTTTTCTTTATGTGAAACAAACAAATGTCTTGCAAAGCATTGTTATTCATGAATCTTTTGTTTGTGCCTTTTCATGTTGCATCATAGTTTCTTTGTCTTATTGCTAGAACTTTGTCTTTCATGTTATGATTGAAGTACTATGATCCTAGCTTTGAATGTTCTACAAATACTTTGATCAAGTTTATGATGGTGCATGTCACCTCAAAAATTATTTTTTCTTTTTATCACTTACCTACTCGAGGACGAGCAGGAGTTAAGCTTGGGGATGTTGATACATTGCAAATGTATCTATAATTTTTGATACTCCATGCTTGGTTTTATCCACTTTCTTGTGTTTTGTCCACACTTTGGAGTACTTTTCATATGATTTCTTGGACTAACCTATTAACAAGAGCCAAAGTGTCAGCTGCCTATTTTCTGCTGTTTTTGGTTCCAGGAAAGTCAGAAAATGAATATTCTCGGAATTGGACGGGACAAAAGCCAAAGTGCCTATTTTTCCAGAAGACTCTAAGAGCCAGAATACGAGACGGAGGAGAGCCAGGGGCTGGCCACACACCCCCAGGCGCGGGCTGGGCCTGGCCGCGCCAGGGCATGGTGTGGTGGCCCCAGGCACCCCCTCGGTCTCCCTCTTCCCCTATAAGAAGCCTTCTGACCTAAAAACTCCGGGGGGTTCGACATTTTTCCAGAAGGAGTTCCGCTCCGCCGCCACCACCAGATTCCACGAAACAGCACCAGAAACTACGTTCTGGCACCATCGCCATCATCATCACCATCGCTTCTCCATAGACCATCCATGTTTCCCCATCTATGAGTGAGTAATCCTCTGCTGTAGGCTATGGGGATGGTAGGGATTGGATGAGATCGTTAATGTAATGGCATCAGATTGTTAGGGCATGGTGCCTAGTATCTTTTATTAGTGCTTTATGACTTTGTTGCGACTTGTTGTGCTTAATGCTTGTCACTAGGGCCCGAGTGCCATGATTTTAGATCTGAACATGTTATTCATTCATTATGATAGTATTGTTTTGGTCTTATCTACAAGTTCTATACACACGTTGTTGTCCGGAACCTATGGCCCCGAAGTGACAGAAATCGGGATAACTGGAAGGGAATGGCTTTGATGTGAGGATCACATGTGTTCACGGAGTGTTAATGCTTTGCTCCGGTGCTCTATTAAAAAGAGCACCTTAATTGCTAGTAGTTCCCTAGAGGCCCCGCTGCAAACGGGCTGGCAGGACAAAAGATGTTGTGCAAGTTCTCATTGCGAGCACGTATGACTATATATGGAACACATGCCTAGGATTGTCTAGTACTTGGATGCTTTATCTTATTTATCTGCAATTGCCCTATGTTCGGATTGCTATGTGAATTGTCTTGTCTATGCAACGCCCGTCCATCCATCCCTATGCCTACGCACTCGAATCCCACTGTTTACTGCTTTTATTACTACTGTCTTTGCTTTACTACTGCTGTTACTTTACTATTTCTACTACAAAACTGTTACTACTGATAAACTGTCGTGAGCAAGATTGTTTTCAGGTGCAGCTGAATTGACAACTCAGTTGTTAAGGCTTATAAATATTCTTTGGCTCCCCTTGTGTCGAATCAATAAATTGGGTTTCTCTTCCCTCGAAAATACTGCGATACACCCCCTATACTTGTGGGTCATCATGAGGTCGCAAAAAATTAAACATAGTTTTGTCGCCACCGGTGACATGGGTATGACTTAGAGCATCTCAACTCGTTCCCCCATTTAACATCCGGCTAATGGCCTTTGGGGGGCTGTTTGGAGGGTAGCCGACTAAAAAATTGATGTCATCGCCCAGTCCTAACCCCCATACAAGAGAGGAAAGATTCGTGCATGTGAGGCTACAGGTAGGCCAGCCATGTGAGGAGAGAGAATGAGAGAAGAGAAGAAAGATTCCTGCATGTGCATGTGAGAGAAGAAACATGCACGTCGGTGCCCCCAGCAGCCCCCCTGTGGGCTGGGTTTCCATCGGGGGCATCGGATGATTTTTCTAATTTGGGTGGGGGGCTTTAGGGGGACGTCTGGGCACGTTTTTTGTCGTCAGCGCCCCCAAATCCGCTTAGGGGGGCCTTTAGGGGGGACCGAGTGGAGATGCTCTTATTGGGTTCCCCTGATCTATTACCCTAGGCGCATTGCAGATATGGCCCATAAAGGCCCATAAAGGCCCATAAAGAATAAGGAGTCCAAGAAGCATCCGACGGACAGACGCTTGACTTGACGATCAAGATAGAGGTGCGAACCAACGTAGTTCTAGTGTTGTAATTGTAACTTGTAACCTATATGTATACGGCTCTAGGACTTAGCCTCTCATATAAAGGCCAGGAGGAGCCGACGGAGAGGACACCTTAGTTCTCCAGCAATTAGCAATCCGCCGTGAGCTAGATCACAACTAGAAAACCGGAGACTTTGTAATCATATTCTCCACAATAATTAGACGACATCGACTCCCTTATTTATCTGATTAGCCAACAAAATCACCAGTTCTCTCTTTTCTATGAAACCCTAAGTCCATAACAATGGGCATTGCCGAGGTTTCCCCTCTCCAATTGGCTCCGTCTGTGGGAACTCTGAGCGCTGGAGCCATGAATTCGGTGGCTCCCTCCTCACCAAGCAACAATTCGACAATCGAGGTTGGCGAGGTCCGCTACGATATTGACGGTCCGCGCCCGCCCACCCATCTCCCGACCTCCATCAACTTCAACCAGGAGTCTGATCTCATGATCAGGTGCTTCCACTTCCGCGTGGGGAAACCCGAAAACCTCTACCTTTCAGCTCCGATCTACTCAGGTCCTTCGTTCATAACTGCACCGCCCACGGCGACACCTACATCTTCTGCCGGCTCCACTAGAAAAGCCTCAGCACATCCAACAGATGTCGAAGAAAACCACTGGAACTTCACAGATCTGGGGGATCTGGCCGATCTATACGACGGTCTCTCTTTCAGGTCAGATTCTCAGTCAATGCCGCCACACGGCTCAATCCCATCAAACATCGTCCCCGACGAAAGTGAAGAAAGCATCGACTCCGGAATCAGGAAGGCTGAATCTTACCTGGAACAGGACTCGTGGGATTTCACTGGCTTCCAAGACAGTGTTTCCTGCGGATCTGGCAGTGACGACAACAACTTATATGTGGCGCATCACCAAGTGTGCACGATCATCGGAGGGGAAGGATCTTCAACACCTCAAGACTCCAACGTAACCTAATCCTTGATTCCAATGATATTCTATCGGATGGCGATGCAGGACACCGTGAGAACAGGGAGGAACCCCTAGAAAATAAAATGCATCGTGCAAGGAAGGGAAGGAGCACACGACGGTGAGTGGCTAACACTTCGGCTGCTGCCAGCAACATGGCAAAAGGCAAAAGATGCTATTTCGAGTGCAGTACCAACGATACGTGAAGAGTTGATGGCCTATCAGTATCTTCTCCACCATAAAAGAAGGGATCTACTCGCAGAGTGAATATATCAATTTCTTTAGTATATCAATTCCAGTGTCATTTTATCTGGGTGGTTAATGCGTATAAACTGAGAAGAACGACTCAATTGCCAATTAAGATGCTACACTAAGCATACATATTCTTTACACTTCAATGGACATAGAATACGGTTACCAACAATCCCACCTATATTTGTTAAATTAATGGACATAGAATACAGTTACTGCACTTCATGTGTTCACCCCTTGCCATGCAATCTTTACTTTTCTTGTACAACGGAATGTCATTGCCGGATGGACTCGGAAGGGTGGGAGGATGAAGTGCATAGAAGTTCCCAATAGCAGCTGTTGTTGTTCTGAAGCAGTCTCTCTCAACGTTCCAGGTAACCTATTGTAAGATGGTAATGGCTCAAAATGAGGATTGCCAGTTTGGAGAACTATTGAAGAATCTAAAACAAAATATTTCATGAAGCAAAATCTCTTCGGAGTGAGATTATGAAACTACTTGGAATGTATAACAGGAAACAAAAGTTACTCCCGGATACCTAGCTGGCATATCTACATGAAACATCAAAATAAAATTTGAACACACAGTATTAGCCTGCAAATCTACGTGCCATTGCCTCAGGAGAGAGTGGATAATCAAATAACATGCCCAAATTTAATTACCATATACAATGAACATGATAGGTTAATAGAAGGAAACCTACATCATTTGCAGCACGAATTCTGGAAGGCGATCCATATCAGGCGTGTACTGGTTAAGTACAAGCATACAACATGAAGTCTGGTCAGGTTGCCGCTTTGGTCAATATAAATATAGAAGTACTCCCTTCGTTTTATAATATAAGATGTTTTAGCTTTGTGAAGATAGTGTATCTAGACTCTTTTTATTGTGTAGATTCAGAGAGGTTTTTAGTGCCTTTATGATAGTATATGTTTCTATCTGGTTCTCGAGAGTTAAATTGTGAAAGCATGGGTATTTATACTTAGAATTCGAAATTCCGTTTTCGATTTCTGCATTTTCGAGTCTTACTTTAAAAAGTACCGTCTAATTTTTTCAGAATTATTACTCCCGACTGCCACCGCCACCAAATCCTGTCTCGGCTCCCCTCTGTGTTCTGTCTCTGTTCTCTTGTTCTCTCGACAAGAGGCTAGGGTTTCACGCCTCAGAGCATCGTCGCCTCCCACTTCCTGCCGCCGCTGCCTCCGATCCCCGCCGACGCTAGCTCGTACCGTCGCCGCCGGCCACGTCTACGGAGCACCTACGCCAGAAGATCGACGCCGCCCAGCTCAACCTCGCCCCCGGTTCGACGCTGTCCAGATCGTCTTCGGCCTCCAGCTCACCTCCACCCAGGTCGACCACAGCGTGCAGCTCGCCGCCGACTGCATTTCGGATAAGCTTGGGAAACATATCGCTCGATCCAGATGCTGCGCGAGATGGCCAGCCTAACCCAATCTCCCGATGCTCCTACTGCCACTGCCCAGGGCCATGAAGCCCCGATTTCTCATGTGCATCTCGGGCCTGGCGAGGCTGCCAAGGATCACCAGGGCTCGATTTCAGACATGGCCATCGTCCAAGCGCAAAATCATGTGCTGCTTCCGAGAATGGACTCGGGAGAAGAAGAAGAAGAAAGAACCCAGCAGGAGCTTTTCGGCCCACAAGTGATTCTCAGCGAGGAAGACCAGGCCAGTTATGCTCAAATTTTGTTTCCCAATATTCCTCCTCCAATCAGCCAGACGCCTTCGATGAGTTGGATGGACAACGTCAAGGTAAAAGTGTGCCAGGCGCGCTATCGTATCGCCTACTACCAGGTACCTATCTACCTACTGTGTTAATTACTCACCATTCCGTTCAATTAACCTATGCCGTCAAGTTTGTATCTGTGTGCCATAGCAGCTAATTCAGTCAGTTTCTATCTGTGTGCCATATCAGCTAATTCAGTCCTTTGGGTTGGCATGTGTAGGCTATGAACCCAGTTTCCGGATGTAAGCTTAAGGATCCGAATGCGTACTCTGAGGATGAAATTTGCCGCCAGAAGTACTTTGAGCATTTAGAGGATGATTTTGAGTGGTTCTTCCATATTGACGATAGCTGGAACTCTGATTTGAATGACTATCAAAAGATTGTCCTTCAAAATTGCGTAAGTGCACCGTCTTGAGTCATCCAGCTGACTAGTTTGGTTATATATATTGATCATGAATATTTAGAAATAGTTTCAGTACACACCGTGAAAACTGGCAATCAATCAGGTAGTTGGTTTTGCTTCATTAATTCCAACTACAGCTGCAATGTTTGTTCAGAAAATTGAGCCACAGGTTTGACATTATGGGTTAAAACTGTTACAGGACACTCCATCCTTGATAAATCAAGTACATGCTGATTGTTTGACTTGCATAACCATATTCGATGCTGTGGTTTATGAAAACATCGGTTTTCTATCCATTGTCCCATTATTGTTAGTTTTGTGGCTACCATTGGATGGTAGTACTTGCTGGGGTTGGTTTCAAAAGTTTTGCCAGCTTTTTTGTATTTATTCCAACTTCGGATAAGTCTAGCTGGTGCACTTTCTGAGTAACCCCTTAAAATTGGTTGGTTCTTAGACATTTCATATTTGACAGTAACTTACGGATATGCTAGGAAGTGTATCCCACTTGGTTCTTGGACCTCCTTGCTTGCCTTAGTTTTAAGGCTGAGGTTCAGCATTAGAATATGTAAATTATCATGTTTTTTATGACTACAGGGGGCAGTTCAAGCTATGGTATCTTATATGTTTTCACAAATAGTGCTAGTTTCAAACTTATTCTCTCTTACATCATGATGGAGTTTGTGATGGTAACTCTGTGGTTGCTGAAACTAGTTGACGATTTAATCGCTTCTGAAATGGATCATGTCGATCTATCACAGTGGATCTACTTGTTAAAGGAAATTTAATTATATGGTACCATTTCTAGTATGCTTGATCTTATTATAAGGGGAAACTGTGAATCTTTAGCCAATTACTTTCATTGATTTTTTTTTGTCTCACTTGGCTGCTGCCATTAAGTATGTACACTAAATGTGCTTTGAAAAAGTAATAGTATGTGTGTATATCCTATTGTCTTCTCCCTTTTTATCATTTGCATTTCTATGAACCGAAATCATTGTTCGATGGACACAATGACGTACCTTGTGCACATCGCTTATGTTTTATATAAACCTAAATTAAAGTGGTAGTTATTTGCAGCTTGAAGACTAGATCACCGAATGGCAGATTGTAAAAATTAGAAAACGCTTTAGGTAGTGTTTAGTTGTTAACCGAGTCCTCATTAGCTCCATGTAGTGTCCATCCATCTCCCTAGTCCCCTATATGTATTTTCAAATGAGCCATCTAATTCTTGTCCATTTTATAGATGCCTGGTAGCATTGAACCGGAGTACCCAGATGTCGATGGCTACCGTGAGCATTATAATACATATGAAATGGATGCTGTTTATGTCAAGTACTATGGAGAAATATCAAAGAAAATCAGGGTATGGAACATGTGATCAATCTGTTGGATTTGAAATATTACCACACTGATTGAATAATATCTTGCAACAGTGGATTGAAGAATATTTGCATTTGGATGCCAGGTCTGCGGAGGTCAGTATGCCCCAGAGAAAATCATGAATAATAGGCACATTAGTCATACAAACATGGATGATGAAGCACCAGATTATTAACTTATTTGCACTTCAGTGGAGAGACATGGAAACTAGAGCATGGAGGCAAGCATTGAGGATTGCAACAGGGTTACCCCATATGACTGTTCGTTTAGCTGCTTTTGCATTTAATGTAAGATATCCCCTCGTCTGCTAATTTAGGTGTTCATCACTGGTTTTGCTCACAATCTGGTATGTTTTATTCAGGAGTACATTTATGAGCTCCGCGATGATGCGTCCCTCAAGGGCATAGACCTTGTCTATTTTGAGATCTGGAGACTTGTCGTTAAGAATAATGTTAGCATCGTGCTACATCAAACATTTTGTGTACTAAACCACTACGGACTTACATTTCTGATTATGCATATTTCTTACTAGTTTGCACGTATTCCAGAGAGAGTACAAGGACGCTGTGAAGGAAGTACATGCAATGGACAAGTTCCATATGCACAAACCTACAATGATGGCTGAACTGAAGGGGGATCATGTCTTTCTGACAATGAGACAAATGGCAAGTTGCTCCCTTTATTAATTTGGAGCTGTTTTGCAAGATATAGGCATTTCCTGCAAGTTTATTATGGTGTCGAACATGCAACATATTGCCAATGTCTAATTTCCTCTGTTTTCACTTTTCTAGATTTATGGCATTATTAAGGAGGGTCACATTGTTGCGAATGTAAGTAGGATACTGTACGTTTGACACGCTGATGCATATGTAACTGGAATACATTGTTTATGTTAGTCTCACCTTTTTGTGTGATTTAGACTGAAGATGATAAAGCTCGGGATATGTTCAAGAAGGGTGTTGCTCGGCTTAAGACAAAGAACATGCGGAATTATGCTGAGAAAAAGATGGAGATTGCGGAGGTGTTGAATTTGCACAAAGTTAAATCTCCAGTATGTTAACTGTATAGCCATTAACAAAGATAGGTTTCTGCCCTAATATAAAAGAAAATTATGCGTGTTTATAATCTACTTTTGCTCGTTCCAAAATAGATGTCGAAAATTTGTTTAAATTTGGATGTATCTAGACACTATTTAGTACTAGATACATCCAAATTTAGAAAAATTTGAGACATCTATTTTGAGATGGGGGAGTACTAATAATTTTCATGTAGTTTCCATCCATCTCCCTAATCCCGGTCCTGTGCTCGTACATCAAGGAGGCTGCTGGACTTGGCTGTATATTTTGAGTATTCTTATGGGTATTCAAATTATACAGAGCCTGACTTTCTGGATAATACTTATGAAAAGCATATGGTCACCGACTTATCTGTTTTGATCCAAGGTAGATCCTTGCTGTACTCATCGACTGCTTACATTTTTTTTTAATTCTGAACTGGATCGACTTCTACCTTGAAGCAAACTCAAGTCACTTAGCTAGCAGATTCGTACCCTCTAGTAGGCACCGAGTATCCGCGTGGTCTGGAAAACACAAAACCTGTTTCTCGGGCCGAAAATGCCTCCCTCCGGACCGGAGAGACTGTTCCGTGCGACACAAACCTGAACTGCAAATCACAGATCCATTTGAACATTTTCTTCACATAAAATTAATATGGCAGCTATATAAAGTCTTCCGATTGTCGTCCCCTGCCTCTGCGGATTCTTCCTTTCCTCTAGATTTTTCGCGGCGAGTAGGATAATAGTGTGCTCAATATCATCATTGAAGAGCAAGTCTTCGAGGTTCGAATCATCGGACGACAACAAGTTGTCGAAGAAGAATTGCTCACTCACGGTCATCTAAAATAAACGAAGATTAAAATCTACAGGCGGTGCCTAGATGAACCGAGAGCATGGAAGGTAAAATCGTAAAGTAACCTCATCCATGGCGGCTGCGGCAACCTCGCGACCCGCGCCGATCGATTCGAAGGGGGCCCTTCAAGAACCTCAGCAGAGAGCTGTTGCGGCAGTAGGGCGGCCAAATCAAGCCACCCAGGTCGACAACGTGGCCAACAAGGCCAACATTATGCATCCATGGTGGCGGCGGCAAGCCATGTCGGCAGAGGGGAATAGGGTCAAATCCCAGATCTGACCTCCCACTGGTGCGGAATCGAAGCTGGGGCCGGAGATAAGGTCGCTTGTGGCAGAGCTGGGCCGTTGTATTCAAATAGGAAATTTTGAGACGATCGTTTTGATAGGTTAAAGATTTTCTACGGAGGTCGTATGAAAAATCTAGAGCCATTTTACCGAGACATGACCTTTTTGTAAAATACATCGAAATTCATGTTTTTAATTTTCCCTACAATTTTACGAGACATATAACTACATCTCAAAGGAATTATTTTTTTGAAGTTTTTATAATTTTCGTTTATTTTTTACAAAATTTAAAAGGCGATCCACACGGGGGATGGGATAGGCATATGCGTCATAGATTCATGTCATCCAAACTTGGTTGTGGGTCCACTCAAATTTCTGTGACGCACGCAAAAATATACACCACATAAACACACATTTCTGATATCTCCAGAGTGTCAGTTGGACCTTCTTTCTTTCGGTGATTCTAGCGCCGCATAATACGAGTTAACCATGAGACCTGGAATGGGACAGTAAATTCAGCTGTACCTTCTTCCTTTTCGCGTGTCAACAGATGCGTAGGCCGTGGCTGAACTCCTTGTAGCATGTTTTAATTCATAGAGGAGTACAAAGCATATCGGTTGGATCCCTCAACGTTCCATGGTATTTCTGGCATCTATAATGGTTTGTATGTTTCATTGCCATAATACATATGGTGGGCATGGCGTACACCAAGAGGGCATGCGGGGTCGCGAAGAAGGGCAGTGATTGGCTTGGATCATCTACTAGGTCCCGCATCATGAAATTGTGGATGGAAAGATACGCCCGGTTATGCAACAAGGATTTGATCTCTTATGGGTAAAGCAACGTACCTCTGCAGAGTGTAAGAATTATGACATGTTACTTACTGTTTTAGGAAGGAGCTACGAACGTGGCACGAAAAAAACTTCATAAAGTTCTAGTCAACTTGTGAACACTAATGGGCAGAGTTTTTATAATAAAAGCAATTATTGAAGAAAGATTTACGAAAACTGCGTAACACCTAGACTTATAGTCTGAGGTGATAGTTAGTGCATCAAACTTCCCACCTGCATATAATAAACTTGCTGGATAATGTTGTTACTCACTCTTTTCTTTGATCCCCTTCTTAGACTCTCAAGACCAGGAAGATACTCCGATGTATCCTACTAAGTGCCAAGATGACGTCTTCTACGAGGAGCCAGACCTGTCAGGAGGAGTTGAAGGAGTGGACTACGAGATCTGCTATGGAGCTAAAGGCAACGTGTCAGAGTATGTTACGGCTAGACATATTTAGTAGTTCAATATTGTAATCCAATTCTATCTCTATTAGGCTTCTTGCCCCCAAGTCTTCTAGTACTATATAAACAACCTAAGGGATCACGATGTAATCACCTCTTGCAATATCAATACAATTTATACTTCCGCAATCTTTCATGGTATCAGAGCGGTTCTCTCCGCCTAGGGTTAAGCCACTGCTTCCGCCGCGCCGCCCCCGGCGAGATCAAACTCCATGATCTCCGCTTGGGGAACCAAATCTTGTAGCTAGTTTTTCTTCCAATTCCCTAGATTGGTTTAGTAATTCTAGCAAAATTTTCTTTTCTATTAGATCTATTTTTCTTTTAGCCACCAAAAGCATCGTCCACAGCTGCATGTCGTCATCGCGCGCCTCTACTTCAACCTCGGCGTCGACTCAAATCCGGCAAATCATCGTCAACGATCATGGCAAGGAGGCTCCGTGCGGCGCCTCAAGGGACGCCTTCACGCGCTACGTCGGCTGCTCCGTCCTTACGTCGTCTCCACGCCGGCCCGTCTTCACCAACATCTACCGGGACGCATGTCCCTGAGTACGCGCCTCTCCGTCAACAAAGGGATGCACCTTCATCACTAGTGGTCATCATCGCTGACAACCATCTACACCAACAACATCGCCACATCATCGCTGCTACCACCAATCGTGGTCATCGTCAACGCCAACAAGTTCTTCTTCACGAGCGACGCCGCACTCATACAAACGGAAAATACGGGTCTAATCCCTGAAATCGACTACCGCTACAATTCAATCGCCATCAACAACTACCACCTTTGTCTTCGTCCACCACGACCTTGCCGCCAGAGTCGCAGTATAGTTTTTATTTGCACAAGTCTATGTTCAATTTTTCTTCTTGCAGCCACTTCGTCTACTCCGACACGGCGGACAACTTCTACACCAACCATTTACGGAAAATTTTCTTTGCTCCTCAATCCAGCTCTGGCACGCATGGCTTATGATGGTCCCTGTCTTCGCACGTCCGGTATTGACAACACCGACGCGTGCCTTCGTCCCCGACACGCTCCCGAGTCTGACAAGCTCGGCATTGTGGATCGAGCTACTTCGACCCAAACTACGTCTACCTCAACTACTAAGGCGAATTCTCTAGGCTCAACCACGACATCGACCACAACACAACAACGTCATCGACTTTATCAATGGCGACAACTTCACCAAAGGCACCATTGACCACAACTACAACGCCCTCACTCCAGGCTACATCGACATCGCCTTATTCTCTAGTCAGACCGTCCGCGTCACTACCGATCCGACTGCAGGGGGGTGTTGGAGTATGTTACGGCTAGATATATTTGGTAGTTCAATATTATAATCCAATTCTATCTCTATCAGGCTTCTTGCTCCCAAGTCTTCTAGTACTATATAAACAGCCTAAGGGTTCACGATGTAATCACCTCTTGCAATATCAATACAATCTATACTTCCGCAATCTTTCAAGAACTTGAGTTAAGCCGAGCAGCATAAACTTTATATAATAAGCTATTGAGCTCACGCTATGTTAATTAATTTGGATCTTTTGTTCTTAAGTTGAAACTCTTTAAGTAAGTTGTTCAAAGGTTGTAAGTTTGAGGCACTGATGACATCTGATCTTTTGGTATTGTAATAATAATAACGTGTGTATGTTTATAATATGGACCCGCAGTGTTGATGTTGTACCACTCTGAGGGACGTGATATTTGCGGAATAGTGTTTCGTGAATATTATGTCAACGACTTGCATACTACAACATGCAGTGGTATGTTAGGTCACTGCAGTGCTTGACCCCAATGTGGTAGTGTTCAATGGCATGATTGTGGGGCTGTGTCATGATGAGGCTGCAATTGGTAAGGAAGTCATGAGAGAATCATTAAGTCTGTATTCAGAGGCACAAAGTCAAAGAATGGAGGCTACTGAGCTTACATTCTCCAACGTCATACGAGCGTGTAACTTGGCAGGTGACCTTGATATCGGAAAACAAATATACGGGAAAGAAGTTCTGAAGCGTTGTTTGCAGGGAGATGACTTCATTGGGAGTGCACTCATTGACTTTTGCTTCAACTCTGGCTGTATGAAGATGGATTCAGGTATTTCAGATCTGTTCTAAAGCAAGATGTTGCTATATGGACAACGATGATTTTAGGATGTGTTCAAAATGAGCTTTTCGAGAGGGCACTTACCTTGTTCTATGAATTATTAGGTGCTCAACTCAAACCTGATCCTTTCACTATATTGAGTGTGATGAGTGCATGTGCTAGTTTGGCTGTTGCAAGGACTAGTGAGCAGATTCATTGCTCTGATGCAAAATCTGGTTTTGGTCCATTCACTGTCATGGGGAACTCATGTATACGTATGCATGTCAGGTCAGGGGATTTTGATGTTGTGATTTGGAGGTTTCAGGAAATGGAATCAGATGATGTTGTATCTTGGTCTTCAGTAATATCAAGACAGGCACAACATGTGTGTGCAAGGGAGTCTTCACAGTTTTACAATGATATGGTGGATGCAAAAGTGGTGGCAAATGCGATTACTTTTCTCGATGTCCTTACTGCATGCAGCCATGTAATGAACCCATCATCTGGCGGTCTTTGCTAGGGTCATGTCGTATTCATCATGACATGGAGAGAGGTCAACTTGTTGCCGATAGGATAATGGAACTACAACCTGCTTCCCTCGCATCCTATGTAACTCTCTACAACATGTACCTGGATGTTGGGGAGTTTTCTTTAGCCTAAAAAATTAGATATTTGATGAAAGAGCGAGGCGTGAAGAAAGAATGGTCTTAGTTGGATTGAACTAAAGTCCGGAGTTCACTCTTTTGTCGCAAGCAAGAAGTCCCATCCAGAGAGTAATGCAGTATACACGAAACTTGCAGAGATTCTTTCCAAGATTGATAAATTGGTAACGAATGATACCTATTGTAGGAATTCGTGGCTTGCAATATTTCATATGTGTATTATACTCTCGAAATTAAAACCTCGATGCGGAAGTATTCATGGAAATAACAAAGAATAATTGATGTTGAATTGTACTTAAGAAAATATACTTAAGGAAGTCGGTACAGCTATACTGAAATACAGTGTATATGAATATGTTGAAATTATACCCGGGAACAGTATAGAGTGGAACGCCAGATTGTCTGTAGGATTGGCTCTACGGATTGTTAAAGCCTGTGAGTTTGATTTTGAATTCAAACTCGGCGCACGACTCACACGTGCGTGTTGGAACCTAATTGATTAACAGTATTAGGCTCGATAACTGACTGTTAATGATTGTGGTTGGTTTAACATGTCACGAATCCTAACTGGAAACAGATAGAAATATCTGGAACTTGGAGTCTATATAAAAATCCCAACGTCTAGTATCAATATGTATTGTGAGTGGCACCATCGATAAGACAGAGGAGTAGAGGGTAGGCTGTTTAGCTCCAAACCCTAGATTTTTTACATTGGTATCAGAGCCATGATCGGGTCGAGGCCGCCTCGTACATCCGCTGCGCCTCTACCAACGCGTGGTTCCGCTTTGCACTCATCTCGATCGGATCGCTGCAAAATTCTCGTCGACGCCGGACTACCGCCGCCATGGTACAATTCTTGGTTTTCCCGTCGGGTGCTCGATCAGCGCAGCGGAATCGATTGCCGCCTAGTGCATCAACTGAGCAGCGTGGTCTATTGTTGCTGCGCCGAGTTTGATTGGGCTGATTCCCGCACGTGTATCAGAAGAAGACAAAGGGGACATGCACTTTTGCTTGCCATGATCCATCAAAGGAACGAGATTTATTCTTCACGCAAGGCTATTTTCTACTAATTCTTATGCACGTCGATCGAGGACGCTTCATGCTGTTCTACTAATTCTACTCGAATCAACGGAAATTCGCTGACTTTGCGTGGCACTCTACGTTTGCCCGGCTGAGTTCGTCGCTCCAACAAAGCTCGCCGGCAAAACACCAAATCGGTGGAGCTCCCGTTCAATCTGGAAAGCACCGCAGTTATTGCTCTGCACGCACGGATAGATGGATAAGGTTTGCTTCCACTGGGATCATGAGGGAGATCTTACGGTTGCCCACCGAAGCCAGCGTTGCCACCTCCGGCCGCAGGAACTCCGCGGCTGATCATGAGTAGCTCCCGGCCGCGCCGTAGATGGGATATGAGATTCCGTCGCCTGATTCAAGTCCATGCCGGTGGGCGTCGGCGCACTGGTCGCTGCAGTGTATCGCGCTGAGGTCTGAACGGCCGCTTGGCAGGCACACCGCCACCGCTCCTGCTGGCCGTCGGTCCTGCGTATAACGCGCCGTCCGCGGTCTGGATAAATCCGCTCAGAGGAAGGGACACCAGCGCCGTGCACCGCACCAAGAGAGCCTGGCTCCGTTGCTCTTCGTTAACAATGACGGCGCTGCCACCATCACCATGGATGGCAGGACGAGGATGCCCCAGTGAGTTGATTGCGCCCAAAGGGTCTGAAGAACCACGCGACCCAGTCGACACTGTCGCGACCTCCACGTTGCCACCGTGGAAGACTACAAACGACCTCAACTTCTCCTTCAGGCTTACAAATACCCCACGCGTCAAGATGCGTACCCCTAGGGTTTTTGTCCTCTCCCCAGGCGATCTGGCGGCGAGTCCCGTCTGGTTTCCAATCTCCGATCCCTATCCCTCTCGGGTACTTCTCTCCGTCCGGGTTGTCCCCTCGAGGTATTTGTTCCCCTCCGTGTGGTTCTACTCAGGCGGTGCTAGGGTTTGTGATCTGTGAGGTCATGGCGGAAAGTCATTCGTCGACGGTTCCAGCCGCAAACACAGATGCGGCTAAGGAAGCTGCTGCCGGCCAGGAAGTGCCGCAGGTGGAGGATTCTGATGGGACGGCGGCGAGCTCTGAGGCGCCCCGTGGGGGTGGTATTGAAGCCTCGTTTGATGGACTTGAGATTGGTGAGGAGGAATTCGATGACCTGATCCTTGAGGAGGTAGAAGTTGATTTGGCAGAGAGTACAAGGTGGCTTGCTGTGGCTCGGGTGAATTGTGGGAAAGGCTTCAGTCATGATGCCTTTTTCCAACAGACGAGGGCAGCTTGGAACTCTGCTCGAGAGATCTCGATACGTCCAGTGGGCGTTAATAGATTCGTAATCCAGTGCTTCTGTCTCGGCGACTGGGAGAAGGTAACACTCCGGGGTCCCTGGCTCTTCCGTGATTGGGCTGTTATCATCGCCCCATACGACGGAATTTCTGCTCCGGAATCAGTTGAGCTTTAGTTCATGCCTGTGTGGACCTAAATTCACAAAATTCCTGAAGCCTTTCGGAAGGAGGAAGTGGTAAAGCAGCTGGTGAAACGTCAAATAGGGGAAGTCATTGCGGTAGAGATGCAACCGGCTGGTGGGTTTCGAGGCGATTTTGTACGAGTTCGTTTGAAGCAGGATGTTCGGAGGCCTCTAACTCGTTTTGTCTCAATTTCTCTTGCTGGTAAACGTTCGATCTTTGCTGTCAAATATGAGAAACTTGGCATGCTATGCTTTGCGTGTGGGCTCATCGGCCACGAGCACAAAGAATGTGGCATTGGTGTTTTTGAGGAAAAAGAGCTGAAATATGGTGAATGGATTCATGCGTACCCAAGACGTCGTAGTTCCATCAATCTTCCTCGGAGTGGGCAACGCGGCGGCCATACTGCAATGCATGGTGGTGGCCGTGGTAATGCTAATGATGGTTATCAGGGTAGAGGTTTTCCCGATGGGGAAGCTGGTCGGGATGACTATGGCATCTGGAGGAATCGGCCGGAGAGGCAAGCTGGTACCATGGACAGGGAGATAGCTGACATAGCAACTAGCCCTGTTAAGCGTGGTGATGTACACATGTCTGACGCTGAAAAAGATGCTGAGAAGGCAGCTAGGAAGCGCCTGGCTTTTGAACAAGTGAATGTGACTAGCGATGGGGATGCAGACAATAATGTTACAATGGCCCCCATCGAGGAGGATGGAGATATCTCAGCTTCGGCTGGCTCTTCTGACAATAAGAGACACAAGCGGACCCCTACTGGATCGGCGGCATCCCCCGAGGATGACCGCCGGGACCAATGAGTATCCTTGCTTGGAACCCCCGGGGGCTGGGGCAACCCCGGACGGTTCAAGAACTGGTCTGCCTAGTGCAGACGCATAAGCCCAGCCTTGTTTTTATTAGTGAGACAAGGCAAAACAAGGATCGTGTAAGGAACCTGAGATTCAGGTTGGGGATGAAGGATTGCTTCCATGTTCCAGGAGGATTAGGGACAGGAGGTGGTATTGCACTCTATTGGGTGGAGGAGGTCAGGGTAGATGTTTTATCTTTCAGCAAACGACACATTGATGCACACATAGAGGGTGGACAGTTTGAGAAAAAGTGGAGAGGGACGTTTGTATACGGTGAACCTAAACCAACAGAACGTCACCACATGTGGACTCTACTGAGTCGGTTAAAACCTCGGTCGGCAGAGCCGTGGATGATGATTGGCGATTTTAATGAGGCTATGTGGCAAGGCGAGCATTTCTCCAAATATAAAAGATCTGAAAGGCTCATGCAAAATTTTCGTGAGGCGTTGTCTATGTGTGACCTTCATGATCTAGGCTTTACTGGGCAGCCTTGGACCTGTGATAATCATAGACAGGTAATGGTAATGTTCGTGTGAGGCTTGATAGGGCGGTGGCTTCCCCGGTGTGGAGTCTAATGTTTTCGGGGCATAGAGTGCAGCATATACAATCTTCTCGTTCAGATCACACGCCCCTTCTTCTGTCAGTTGTTGATGAAGTAAACATGAGGACGACTCGACCGATCCGCAGATATGAGGTGGCTTGGGAGAGAGAGCCGTCGTTGGTTGCGGCGGTGGAGGAGGCGTGGAGTAGGAGGGTGGCGACGTAGGCTGGGCGGCTGGACCGCCATCGTGTGTGGCCACGGTGGACGCGGATTCACCTTCGTTGGGATCCATCCATGCTGCTATGGACTCTATGATGCAGGACCTGTACCGCTGGAAGTCTGGACACTTTCCTACGGTTCACCGCGAGCTGGACAAGTTACGCAAGGAGATGGAGGAACTTGCTTCACTCACGGATGAGGCGAGCCGGCAACGCTATAAAAAATTGCAGGCTGACATGGAAGAAATGCTTTACCGCGAGGAGCTTCAGTGGCTACAAAGATCGCGTGTGGACTGGTTACGTGCAGGGGATAGGAATACCAAATATTTCCACAGGAAGGCCTCCAGGCGGCAGCAAAAGAATAAAGTAAGGAAGCTGAAAAAACCAGATGGGTCATTTACAAAGGACGAAAAATAAATGGAGGGTATGGCTACAGATTTCTTTAGTGAGCTGTTCAAGAAGGACACCAATGTTTGCCCGACAATTGTGACCGATCACATCCATTCATGTGTTGATGATCAAATGAATAAGCTATTAATCGCACCGTTTACAGCAGAGGAAATTGGTGACGCCCTATTTCAGATTGGACCTCTAAAGGCTCCCGGTCCTGATGGTTATCCAGCTCGGTTTTTGCAAAGGAATTGGGGAATAATGAAGAAGGATGTCGTCGTGGCAGTCCAGCGCTTCTTCCAGGAAGGTATAATGCCAGAGGACGTGAATGATACGGCAATTGTGCTTATTCCAAAGAAAAATGAACCTGAAGAGCTGAAGGACTTCCGACCTATAAGTCTTTGCAATGTTATCTACAAGATTATCTCAAAATGCTCAGTGAACAGACTGAGACCTTTACTACAGAATATTATTGCACCATTTCAGAGTGCATTTATCCCGGGGCGGCTGATTACGGACAACGCACTAATTGCATTCGAGTGCATTCATGCGATCCAGACGGGATCGAGAGGGAATTACTGTGCTTATAAATTGGACATGGCCAAGGCTTATGACCGCGTGGATTGAGGTTTTTTGGAAGGAGTGATGGCGAAGCTGGGCTTTCATAGTAAATGGATACAGTGGGTTATGACGTGTGTCATCACCGTACGATACTCGGTTCGCTTCAATGGACATATGTTGGACTCCTTCAAGCCATCACGGGGGCTGCGCCAAGGTGATCCACTTTCACCTTACTTATTCCTTTTTGTGGCTGATGGTTTGTCGACCATGGTTAAGCAGGAAATACAGAGCGCATCACTTCGAGAGATGCATATTTGTCGGCGTGCACCGGGAATCTCACACCTTCTCTTCACGGACGATTGTCTTATGTTCTTTGAGGGGAACGTGGCTCAAGCAGAAGTAGTGAAATCGATCTTGGACAGGTATGAGAAAGGCACGGGGCAGCTTGTTAGCCTGGGAAAGTGCTCTATCTTATTTGGGAATAAGTGCTCTCAGGAGACTCAGTCATCCATCCAACAGGTTCTGAAATATGAGACCCAATGTTTTGAGGAGAAGTATTTGGGCTTGCCTGTTCCTGAAGGTCGGATGAAGAATGGTAAATTCCAGCCGATTAAGAGTAAATTTGTGAAGCGTGCAAGTGATTGGGCAGAAAAGTATATGTCCAGCGCAGCAAAGGAAATCTTAGTGAAAGCTATCCTTCAAACATTACCCACGTATGCCATGGGGGTCTTCCAATTCCCTGTTGGTATTATTGATGAGATGAATCAGATTATCCGAAATTTCTGGTGGGGCGATGAACAAAATAGAAGACGGTTGCATTGGATGTCGTGGGAAAAGGTAACACGGCCAAAAACACACGGTGGTATGGGGTTTAAGGATCTACGGATTTTTAACCAAGCTTTACTGGCGTGGCAGGCATGGAGGCTTATTGATAATCCAGAGAGTCTGTGCGCCAGAGTACTAAGGGCCCGGTACTACCCTAATGGTAACCTTCTGGACACGGCTTTTATTCAGAATACATCACCTACATGGTAGGGAGTGATGCAGGGTCTGGATTTATTGAAGAAGGGAACGCTTTGGAGGATTGGTAATGGTTCCCAAGTTAAATTTTGGCGTGACAACTGGATTCCGCGTAGTGATTCACTCAGAGTGTCTGGTAAAAGGAGAGAGACACATGTGCGATGGGTGTCAGAATTATTCATTCCAGGTTCACGTGCATGGGACGAAGAGAAAATTCGGCGATACTTCTATCCCCATGATGCGGAAGCAATCTTGGCTATTAAACTCACACAGCGGAACTCGGAGGACTTCGTTGCATGGAATATGGAGGAGAATGGCGTGTTTACTGTGAAATCGGCATATCGCCTCGGCACCCAGCCAAAGTTGGATGATCATAGCACTGGCCAAAACAGCAGGTCACCTCTTGGAGATCGTCCGGTTTGGGACAGCATTTGGAAAGCAAAGGTCTCCCACAAAATTCGTGTTTTTGGGTGGAAGGCGGCGACGAATACCCTTGCTGTTCTTGAGAATGTTCACAGAAGAATTAAGTCTGTCAGACCGACGTGCTCTATATGTGGCACAGCGGACAAGGATGCTCACCATGCGTTGGTGATGTGCACCACTTCGCGCGCCCTGCGTGATCAACTGAGAGGGGTTTGGACTCTACCCCCTGAGAAGGAATTTCGGAAGTCTGGAAGGGAGTGGTTCCTGATTTTGATCAACAACTCGGCTCCTGAACTCAGAGTGAAGCTCATGTTCCTTTTTTGGCGTACGTGGCATCATCGTAATGATATTGTTCATGCTGAAGGAAAAGCCTCAATATCTCCTTCAGTTCCCTTCCTCCAGAATTATGTTGTGTCCTTTGAGGAAGCGAATATGAGTGGTCTCTCGTCGAATGGGAAGTCCTTGCTGTTTTCGAGTCAAACCCACGCCTCGGGATCAGTTCTCCCATCAAAGTGGCTGCCGCCTCCCCAAGGTACTGTCCTCGCTAATGTTGATGCGGGCTGGGATGCTGCTAGCAATAAGGCTGGTCTGGGTGTTGTTATCAGAGAGGTGGATGGCAGGGTCGTAAGCTCCGTCTGGCAGACCGTTCAATTCAGTCCTAGTGCAGAGGAGGTGGAAGCAAGGGCTTGTTTACTTGGCCTTCATCATCTGATCGAGACTAAAAGACTGCCAGGTATTATAGAGACTGACTGTCAGCGTGTAGTGCAGGCTATAAAGTCTCATAAGAGTGACCGATCATCAGCCTGGGGTTACTACAAGGAGATGGAGGACATCCTTCGTACAAACCCTTTATTGCATCTGAGGAAGGTGGGTAGGGAGAGTAACCGGGTTGCACACACTCTCGCCCAGCTAGGAACCCCGAGATGTGTTTGGGAGTTGATCGCGAGCGATTGTAAGACCATGGTGTAATCTTCCTCGGCAGCAGGTTTTCTTACGCACTCTTTTTCTTACCAGGGCACCTAAGGGGACTGGAAGGTTTTTAATGAGGCGGGCCTGCTGCTAATTTTAATTTAAGTGTTCTTACTTCAAAAAAAAAGAAACCCTTCACAGCTCGCAACTTTGCTGCTCTCTGAAACGCCCAAAGGAAGCACTGTTTTCAGCAAGAACAGAGGAACCTGCAAGAAGCTCGTGGCTGTTATTATTTTCTTTTTACATGGCCATCGAGGAAGCTAGCAAATCAGGCGCGTGGTATCACCGTCGCACCTGTGCACAAGTACAGGGAAGGCTATTGTCATCTGTTTTGGTGTTCTGTATATTCACGAAAATCCTGGAAAAGAACAGTCAATCTGGAAAAGGAAATTTATACGGAGTACTAAAAGATTATAAACTTGGGACGGATATAATGAATGGGCTCACATACCAAAATCAGCGGTTGATTATTAAGCTCTTGAATATGAGAGCGAACAAATTATGTGGAAATTATGTGCAATCTGGAAACTTTTATGAAGATTCTTTATACTGGAGATCACTTGATTTTGGAGGAAGATCATAGTCACTCCTAAAGGAAATAAATTCTCTGTGACATGGAGAAGGAAATGAATATTTCTCACTCTCGGTATGGTTATTGCTTTTGATGCACTAAATCTTTATTATTTATTATGATTACTTTCCAAATAGTTGGATTAGTGGCTTCTATGTCATATATATTTCTGGTATATATTTGGTATGCAAACAATTCCAAAGGAAAGTATGTGTGTAGTTAGGCACTGTTGCTAAATTTGATACTTTGAAATTGGAAATATGTCATCAAACTATCTTGTGGAGGAAAAGTATTATCATTTTTGTAGGACATTATATTTATCTCCAGTGAGAAGGAATTTTATTTATAGTTATATATGATTCTATTAATTATGACATACTATTTGGAAAAGGAATAGTGCACTGGTAGAATAAGGGTCTTTGGTCCAGCACCCAAATTCCATTGGTCCCGGTTCGGTTAATCATTGCTGTTGACACCGGAGTAGTAAAAGTCATGGACTCGAAACGCACAACTTTAGAAAAGTGGACGAACATACAGGAATGCCTCCAGAAGGCTTGGAAATGGTTCACCGCCAACACTAGGGGTGTTTGGAAGTCAGAGCTTACATTTCAACCATTGACTGTAAGTACTACTTGCTAGATCCACGCATCTCTTTGATTCTAGTTTCAATACCACCATTATTATGTTTGATTATTATTTTGATTGAACTCCGTTCTCGTAAAGTGTTTGAGGCAAGAAGCCGGGAATAACTTATGTGGATACTATGTCTGCGAGTTCATTCGCCAGACGACCAAAGAGAAGGGCACAGACCGGAACATCCAAAAAATTGAAGTACGATAAACAATAATCACAACTTTATTTTATTACCACCAATTGTGTTTAGTTTCAATCATATATATTGATCCCCTTCTTTAAATTAGATCGAACGGATGCGGGACGGTCTTCTATCACAAGAACGCGTGCAAGCAATTCAAAAGGAAATTACCGGATTTTTATTAGAACAAGTCATAGATCCGAAAGGAGAATACTATTACCCGGTTCATTTGGAAGGGTGAAGTGTAAAAAAGAAGATATAAATTAGATCAAATTTGTGTGAGTACCGTTTATAATTAATATGTTTCGACCAAGAAGACGGATGAGACGGTGTATAATATATTTGTGATCATGATGTGTAATAAATATATCTTGGTTTCATTATTGCTGTATATATGTAGTACCATTAAATTGAATACAAAACACCAAATAAACAAATGAAAGAAAAAACCCTGCCGCGGCACAAAACCCTATCGCGGCACAAAAATAGCCTGAAATGCAGAGCCACGAACCAGGACCAATGATCCACACCGCCTCGTTGCGCAAGCGTCCACGTGGAGACCCATTGGTTCCGGTTTGTGCCACGAACCGGGACCAATGATCCACCCCCCCTCGTCGCGCGCGCACCCACGTGGAGACCCATTGGTCCCGGTTCGTGCCCGAACCGGGACCAGCATTAGTCCCGAGTGATTGGTTCCGGTTCAAAAACCGAGACCAATGGCCCTTATGAACCGGGACTACATGCCCTTTTTCCACTAGTGGTGGACATTGCTCAACGGAAAATTTTGTGCATTATGAAATTTAACACAATGGTCTCATTTCTCTTGATAATCCATTGGAAGTTGGTGAACAAGTTGATTGTTTTGGAAAGATGACTCCATAGGGAGGAACACTACTAATAGGAAAACATGCTCGGAGATTATTATTGATGCTGGTATTCATGACTAGACCCTCTATAAACATAATTACAAGGTATATTAATATTAATTCTAGAATTCTCTACTTTAGTGGGAGTAAGATGGTACTTCATCAGTATATTTTTTATGTTGGAAGCTCTTAGTTTTATTATGTGAACATCACATACTGAAGTGGAAAATTAGTTCATCAAAGGATTTAAAGGTTTTATAACTGATTAGTGGGAGAAATACACTTCAGGAATATTAATCGAATCTTATATAAAGAGCTTGGAATTATTCATTGTTGCATTATGGTGGATTATCCATAGTTGAATGGAGGAATATAAAACTTGGTTCTTCGCTTTATTATTTAGATTATTTGGAAAAGGAACTACATACTATAATTTGCTCAATTATTCATTATATATCACAACCACTATGTATGTTTTTTGCTCTGGAACTTGTTGTTTTTATTGGGAATTTAGTTGATCAAATGGTTTCAAATTTGGTTTGGAAAAGGAAATCACAATGGAAAGTAGGAATACAATATTTTGTATCAAGGTTGGAATTGCTAGCAATTATGCTTCTCCAGATTCTCTTGCAGAATAATATTATAACCCCAGCGGAATACAGAAGTCAAACTCCCAATACTAATATGCTTAGGAAAATTGGGAGGAATCAACATGAACTATTATATATATATATGTGTTATTGTTGTCTTTTCTTGTGGAATTAACTCTACATTTTATAGGAACACTAAGCTCAGATGAATCACTTGAAATTGTTACTAATGTCAACTATGGGCGGAAGCATTGCGGGAAGAGATACACTCAATGAGGAAGAATAAAAGTTTGGGAACTTGTTAATTTACCAAACAACATCAAGCTTGTAGGTAGTAAGTGAATTTATTACTGGGAAGATTAATACAACATGCTTAGTGGAAATTACAATTCTAGGCATGTTGTTAAATGCTTTACACAAAGGAAATATTTATACTTTGTGGAAACTTATTCTCCTATGGGAGTGTTTACTTCTCTGGAATTTAGAGAAAGTGGGAATAAAGATAGGGTTTGCTAATTTAAGAGATCATTTCTTGTTCATCGCATAAGCTTTACATCAATGTTGTATCAGGTCATATGGTTTGCTTAATCCTGGAAGATGATCATATACAAAGGTTAGTGTGAATTGTTTTGTGTTATTACTATATGTGCTAACAATGTTCTTATTGTTTATAAATATCACATTGATGGAAGTGAAAGCTTGGTTATCCTCTAACTTCATTTGAAAGGTATCTTCAAATCTTCCTATGTGTTGGGAGTGGAATTACATAGATAATATTTTGAAATGTTTTCTATGAAAAGTACAAACCTGTCAAGTACCTGTGATAAAGGGAATTATACTCTGTGAGGAATTCTATTTAAACTCCTGAGGAAAGAGGAAGAATAATTGTTTTCCAATAATTATTTTGGGACATTATTCGTGCTGACCTGAACTTAGCCATGCCACTTGAACCATTGCTATTTTGATTAGCATGGTAACTGAAACTTGCTGGAGCAGTTAGCAAGGGTAAAGCGAAACCTGGAAATATTGTTGGGACCATTGGAAATTCTTATGGTGTAATGTCAAGAAATCATGAATTATTCATTATATTTGACGGTCACAACTTTCAGCTGCACACTTGGATATATTGATGTTGTTTTTGTAAAGATAATCTCCATGAAAGGTAACATATTTTTATGTTATATTTTAATAATTATTTTTGTAGGGCCTTATGGTGCTGAAAGAAAACAAGATTTAAAGTTTATTTCTTTATGAAAGATGAATACTTAGATGCGCTTAAAGCATCAAATCAAGACACATAGCTAAAGGAATTATGGTCGTGGAAGGAACATCATAACCTGTTACTTTGTGATAATATGACTCCAAATGTCACAAGGTTTATATGCAACGTGAATGTATCGAGGGAAGGAATTATCTTTTGACCATGTTAATAGCGTGGGAATTCACTTTGGATAAAAATTATTTTTAGCCAAGTGGGAGATGTAGGAATTTGTGGCTTGCAATATTTCATATATGCACTACATTGTTATACTCCTAAAATTAAAACCTCGATGCGGAAGTATTCATGGAAATAACAAGGAATAATTGATGTAGAAGATATACTTAAGGAAGCCGGCACATCTATACTGTAATACAGTGTATATGAATATGCTGGAATTATACCCGGGAACAGTATAGAGTGGAACGCCAGGTTATCTGTAGGATTGGCTCTATGGATTGTTAAAGCCTGCGAGTTTGATTTTGAATTCAAACTCGGCGCATGACTCACACGTGCGTGCTGGGTCCTAATTGATTAACAGTATTAGGCTCGGTAACTGACTGTTAATGATTGTGGCTGGTTTAACATGTCACGAGTCCTAACTGGAAACAGATAGAAATATCTGGAACTTGAAGTCTATATAAAGGTCCCACCCTCTAGCCTCAATATGCATTATGAGCGGCACCACCGATAAGGCAGAGGAATAGAGGGTAGACCGTTTAGCTCCAAACCTTAGATTTCTTACAACTATCAGCATAGAGTCAGATGAAATCGCTGGAAATGAGAAATTAATTCCGTACTGATAGTAGCCGATAAAAGTTTCACAGTCCAGATCGACTAATAATAAAGAATGTAAGGTTTGTGTCCACCGTCTGGAAATTATGATTTTTCCATCGCATGTTCGGTGGAATGTCAGGTACTGCCACCGATAAGTTAGATACGGGTTCGTACCCCCTACGAGTCCAAACATATTTTACAACAATTGCCACCGATGAGTGAAAAATAGACGGTTCGATGGTTGGTGAACCGAACCGGTCTCCTCCTCCCTGCTCACCCTGCCTCCATGCATGCCCACATGCCTCGCTGAAACGTCCATTTTAGATCACTATTCTATGTCTTAATTCACAATTATTCATTGATATATTTCATACTGAGAGGTGATACTTATGTTATTTCATCTATTTTTGCATGGTTGATGACTTTTGGAGCATCGACCGCTACAGTCAGGATTCTGATGGAAAAGGTGCTGTTTGGAGGCAAAATTCGCGAAGATCAGAAAATCCGGGAAAATATACGGAAAATCCTATTTTTCTAGAAGACTAAGGATGCCAGAAGACGGAGTGGAGATGGGCCACAGGGGGCCCACACCACCCCATGGCGCGGGCAGCCCTAGGCCACGCCAGGAGGTGGTGTGGCCACCCTGGCCCACTCCAGCCTCTCCCCTCTGGCGTATATCATCCTCCCGAAACCCTAAGACTCGGGGAGCGACCACAAAAAAGATTCCGCCGCCTCTGTGGGGTGGAAAATACCGAGAGAGAAAGATCTCTCCGGCAGACAGATTGCTGCCGGGGGAATTCCTTCCCGGAGAGGGGAGATCATCGCCATCAACACCACCATCAAGCTGGACTTCATCGGGATCATCATCATCATCACCACCATCATCACCATCAGCACCCTCATCACCATCTCCATATTGCTGTAACAATTGCGTTGAATCTTGCATTAGTTCATAGGGGAAACTTTCCCGGTGTTGATTACTCTTTGTAGTTGATGCTATTGAGTGAACCACTGAATTATTGTTTATGTTCAGATTGTTATACATCATTATTCCATGTCTGATCATGATCCATATAATGTCTTGTGAGTAGTTCGTTTTGTTCTTGAGGACATGGGAGAAGTCTTGTTGTTAGTAATGGAGTTGTGTTGAGAAAGATTCAATAGATTGTTATTTAAGTTGTGGTGTACTTCTTCTAGTGGTGTCATGTGAACGTCGACTACATGACACTTCACCTATATGGGCCTAGGGGAATGCATTGTGTATTTGGCTACTAATCGTAGGGGTTGCCGGAGTGACAGAAACCTGAACCCCCGTTAGGAAACCATTGCACAAGGGACATAAGGGTCTTAGAGTTTAAAGCTGTGGTTAGGTTTCTACCTTAATTACTTTTTTGTACTTATGGATGTTTGCAAGGGGTATAATCACAAGTATGTATTAGTCTTGGATGGGGCGATACATTAGCACAGGTTCACCCATACAACACTTAGCAAGCTAAAGAGGATTAATCAACTATATGAAGCGAAAGCACTTGACAGTCTTCCCATGTGTCCTCGAGAACGTTTGGCAATCTTAAGTAATACAACCGGCTTGTCCTTTGCTGCATAAAGGATTGGGCCACTTGCTGCATTTATTCCTACTGTCTTTTATTTTACTCGTACTTTGTTTACTTGCTTTATCGAAAACCCCTAAAAATCCGTTTGCTAAGTATTTGCAGAGAATTCCTGATCCATACCACTAGCCAGCACCTTCTGCTCCTCGTTGGGTTCGACACTCTTACTTATCGAAAATACTGCGATACACCCCCTATACTTGTGGGTCATCAAGACTATTTTCTGGCGCCGTTGCCGGGGAGTGAAGCGCTATTGGAGAGTGGAACTGGTAAAGGAAACTTCTACTATGAGTATTGTTTACTATTGTTAGTTGCTTTATTTTCGTTATGGATAATTCGCTTAGTTTCTTATTTGGTAATGCTACTGCCACTGCTAAGGTAGTAGATAAGCCACCACCTGCTGAGAATGATGTTTTCAAAATACCTACAAGAATTATTGATCGTGTTATGGATAACTACTATGTTAGGGATGGAACTGTCTATCCCGGTGATCATTTACTCTTTATACACGAATTATGCGGGTTGTTCAAGTGTGCAGGTATTACTACAGATCAAGTTAAGAAGAAGTTATTATCATTATCACTGAAAGGAAGAGCTGAGGACTGGTATAAGCTGCTGAAGAATGGTCAAGCTCTGGAATGGGAGGAAATAGTGCCTCTCTTTATTCAAAGTTTTATCCTACTAGTGAGATTCATAAAGATCGGAATCAAATATACAACTTTTGGCCTCTTGATGGAGAGAGTACAGCTCAAGCTTGGGGGAGATTGAAGTTACTAATGCTCAAATGTCCCATTCATGAGCTCCCCAACAATATTATTATCAATAACTTTTATGCAAGGCTCCCTCCACATGACAAGGATTTATTGGATGCTTCTTGTGTTGGATCATTCACTCGCATGGAAGAAGAAGCTAAATGGGACCTTCTAGACCGTATTCAAGACAATGCTGAAGCTTGGGAGAATGACAAAGGTAGAAAGTCAGGTATAAATTATGATTATGAATGCATTGAATCTTTTATGGGAACTGGTGACTTTCAAAATATTAGTAATATTTATGGTCTTGATTTGCAAGTTATTACGAATTGTTTTAGAGTTTTTGCTTCCTATATCGAAATTCCAAAAAGGGGATGGAACAAATACCATCCACCTTACGAAGATATTGTTGACTACGCTCCTATTGGAAGTGCTGAGTATTGTATTATTGACCACATCTTACCCGAACCTTATATCGAGAAGATTCCCTTCCCCGAAAAGGTAAAGGACCATCCTATGATAACTAATGTAATCACCAAAAGTGAAAAAAGAACTGTAAACCTGATGAACAAATAAACAATGAACCTGTGGTAGCAATTGTGAAAGACCTTGTCACTAAAAGCGTAGAAGATGGGCACATAGTCTTTTGTGAGGATGCTTCTAATATTGTTTCACATCCCAATAGAACTAAAAAGGCTAGTGTCCCTGTGCTTTCTGTTAGAATTGGTGATCATTGCTATTATGGTTTATGTGATATTGGTGCAAGTTCCAGTGCTATTCCTTATGAGCTTTACAGAGAAATTATGCATGAGATCAGTCCTTGTGAGTTGGAAGAGATTGATGTAGTTATTCACCTTGCTAATAGAGAGACCGTCTCTCCAATTGGTATTGTACAAGACGTGGAAGTTCTTTGTGGTAAGATTAAGTACCCTGCTGATTTTCTAGTACTTGGTTTGGCTGCTAGTAAAACCTACCCTATCATTTTTGGTAGACCTTTCTTGAGTACTTGTGGAGCCATTATTGATTGCAAGAGGGAGAAAATCTTAACTAAGTTTGATGGGGAATCTTATGAGTTTAATTTTTCGAAATTTGCTAAAGAACCTTGCCAAGAGGAAACCCATAATGAGGATTTTAGGGTTGAACAACTTGCTTCTATTTCTCTTGCTCCTAACAGTGCTTTGCAGCAATTTATGGAAGATCATGAAAGTGAAATCTTCATGGAAGAAAGGAATGAGATTGACAGGATTCTCCGTGATCAACCTATGATGCTTAAGCACGACTTGCCTGTAGAAGACTTGGGTACCACGATGCCACCTAAAAAGGATCCGGTTTTCGATCTAAAACCTCTCCCTGATGATCTTAAATATGCTTATATTGATCATAAAAAGATATATCTTGTTATTATTAGCGCTAAACTTTCAGGGAAGGAAGAAGAAAGGTTATTGGAAGTTTTGAGGAAACACCAAGGAGATATGGGCTATACTCTGGATGATTTGAAAGGGATTTCACCTACTATATGTCAGCATTCTATCAACATAGAACCAGATGCGAAGCCAGTAGTGGAGCACCAACGACGTTTAAATCCTAGGATGAAGGAAGTGGTAAGGAATGAGGTATTGAAACTCCTTGATGCTGGTATTATTTACCCTATTGCTGATAGTGAATGGGTTAGTCATGTTCATTGTGTTCCTAAAAAGGGAGGTATTACCGTTGTCCCTAATGATAATGATGAGATTATTCCTCAAAGAATAGTGGTAGGCTATAGGATGTGCATCGATTTTAAGAAAGTCAATAAAGTTACTAACAAAGATCACTACCCGCTTCCTTTTATTGATCAAATGTTGGAAAGGTTGTCTAAAAAGACCCATTTTTGTTTTCTTGATGGTTATTCTGGTTTCTCTCAAATTGCTGTTAAACAACAAGATAAAAAAAACTACTTTTACTTGCCCTTATGGAACTTATGCTTATAGACGTATGCCTTTTGGTTTATGTAATGCTCCCGCTACTTTCCAAAGGTGCATGTCTGCTATCTTTCATGGTTTTTGTGAGGAAATTGTAGAAGTGTTCATGGATGACTTTTCTGTCTATGGAATTTCTTTTGATAATTATCTGCACAACCTTGATAAAGTTTTGCAGAGATGTGAGGAAACTAATCTTGTTCTTAATTGGGAGAAATGTCACTTCATGGTTAATGAAGGGCTTGTTCTTGGGCATAAGGTTTCTGAAAGAGGCATAGAAGTTGATAGAGCTAAGGTTGAGGCAATTGAGAAGATGCCATGTCCAAGAGACATCAAAGGTATTCGTAGTATCCTTGGTCATGCTGGTTTCTATAGGAGGTTTATTAAAGACTTCTCTAGGATATCAAAACCTCTCACTAATCTTCTTCAAAAAGATGTACCCTTCGTTTTTGATGATGATTGTAGGGAAGCTTTTGAAACTCTTAAGAAGGCTTTAACTACAGCCCCTATTGTTCAACCACCTCATTGGAGTTTACCCTTTGAAATAATGTGTGATTCTAGTGATTTTGCTGTAGGGGCTGTCCTTGGGCAACGTATTGATAAAAAGTTAAATGTTATTCATTATGCTAGTAAGACCCTAGACGCTGCTCAAAGGAATTATGCCACTACTGAAAAGGAATTTCTAGCTGTTGTTTTTGCCTGTGATAAGTTTAGGCCCTATATTGTGGACTCAAAAGTAACCATTCATACTGATCATGTTGCTATTAAATATCTTATGACGAAGAAGGACGCTAAGCCTAGGCTTATTAGATGGGTACTTCTTTTACAAGAGTTTGATCTACACATAGTAGATAGGAGGGGTGCTGAAAACCCTGTAGCTGATAATTTATCTCGTTTGGAAAACATCTCTTTTGACCCTATGCCTGTTAATGATAGTTTCCCAAATGAACAGTTAGCCGCAGTAGGGGTGAGCTCACGAGGAAGCCCTTGGTATGCTGATTATGCTAACTTTATTGTCTCCAAGTATTTGCCTCCAACTTTTATAGCTCAGCAAAGAAGAAAGTTCTTCTATGATTTGAGGCATTATTTTTGGGATGACCCACACTTATACAAAGAAGGAGTTGATGGTATTATGCGAAGATGTGTTCCAGAATATGAACAAAAGGAGATATTGCGTAAATGTCATGGTAGTGCCTATGGAGGACATCATGCAAGAGATAGAACTGCACAAAAGGTACTACAATCAGGTTTCTACTGGCCTACCCTTTTTAAAGATGCAAGAAAATTTGTCCTATCTTGTGATGAATGTCAGCGTGTTGGTAATATTTCTAGACGCAATGAAATGCCTATGAACTACTCTCTAGTTATTGAACCTTTTGATTGTTGGGGATTTGACTTTATGGGTCCTTTCCCTCCTTCGAAAGGCTACACTCATATTCTTGTTGTCGTTGATTATGTTACTAAATGGGTAGAAGCTATTCCTACAAAGAGTGCTGACGGAGAGACTTCTCTAAAAATGCTTAAGGATGTTATATTTCCTAGGTTTGGGGTGCCTAGGTATCTCATGACTGATGGGGGTTCTCATTTCATTCATGGTGGTTTTAGGAAGACCCTTGCTAAATATGATGTTAATCATAGAATTGCTTCAGCTTATCACCCCCAAACTAGCGGGCAAGTAGAGTTATCAAATAGAGAAATTAAATCTATCTTGCAAAAGACTGTTAATAGGTCTAGGAAAAACTGGGCTAAGAAGTTGAATGATGCTTTATGGGCTTATAGAACTGCTTACAAAAATCGTATGGGAATGTCTCCTTATAAAATGGTTTATGGGAAAGCCTGTCACCTACCCTTAGAATTAGAACACAAAGCTTACTGGGCAGTGAAAGAACTAAATAGAGATTGTAAGCTCGCTGGTGAGAAAAGATTATTTGACTTAAGTTCTTTAGATGAATGGAGGAGTGAAGCCTATGATAATGCTAGGCTCTTTAAGGAAAAAGTTAAAAGATGGCATGATAAGTGAATACTTAAGAGAGAATTTCATGTTGGTGAGAAAGTTCTATTGTATAGGTCTCGTCTCAGATTTTTTGCAGGTAAGTTACTATCAAAATGGGAAGGACCTTTCATCATTGAAGAAGTATACCGTTTAGGAGCAATAAAAGTTTCTTCTCTAAAAGATAATACTACACAAGTAGTGAATGGATAGCGACTCAAACACTATATTGCTGGAGATTCTTACAATGAAGATGTTGATGCCTTTCAAGTTATAACTCCAGAGAAATTCATTGAGGACCAAATTAGACCTGCAGAGTCTGTTCTCATCTAGGTAACAGTTCTGGTAAGAAAAGTTCCACGAAAATACAATCCAACTATATTTTTGCAGTTTTCAGTCAATAAGGAAAGTTACGAAGCGAAAAAGGGACGGAAACAGAGCCGGGGTGGCCCACACCACCCCATGGTGCGGGCCCACCCCTGGCCGCGCCACCAGGTGGTGAGGCCACCCAGGACTCTGCCCCCGACTCGTTTTTTCCCAGTACCTTCCTTTTGATATGAAACTTCGTAATATATAATCCTCCGGACCCCTCGAGGTTCGTATATCGTGTTTTCATCGTGTTTTTGTTTCGATCTGTTTCTGCCAGGACATACTCTTTGAAGGCTTAGAAGCACAATTGTGTCTGCCAAGGATAAAGGGAAGGAGCCCATGGAGGAAGACCTCTAAGACCCCGGGAAGGAGAAGGAGATCAAGAGTGAAGGTGAAGAGGAGCAAGGCCAACATCCGCACACCGGCACTACTATTGCAAGCAATGGAGTGGTGACGAAACCTGCCAGGGTTAGAAGGACGGCACGGATGCAGACTGGGGGGAAAGTTCCCCGTCACAGTTTGGCTCCAAGGTCACTTCCTCCACACACCAAGAATCCCTTCCATACCTCCATCCATAACCATGCAGGAAAAGAAGACTCCAAGAGGGAAGAACGGAAAAAGAATCACAAGAACTGGGATCCACAAACTGAAATGATCACGAGCCGTATTGAGCACAACTCGGAGTTGATTCGTACTCTCACTTTCAAGATTGAGGACTTGGGGAAACTGATCAGAGAGCTCATTGAGAGTATACCACCACCACCTAAGGAGTAATTCGTCATCAGGTTTGGCATCCCCTTGGTTTGTTCCAAGCTTGGGGGAGTGTCGCGGTATCATATCACTATCTTCTATCTTTTTTACCTTATTAGTAGAGTAATGTCATGAATAGAGGAGTTATTATGTAGTATGGTTTGCATTTTGGAAGTGTCCCCTCTCTCAATAGATATGTATCCCTTGGTGTGAGTTGCCGTTATGGAATATTAATGAGAAGTTCTATCATTCACTCTTTTGCATAGCTTATATTAGTTTTCAATTCATGGTTATATGATTGATCTTGTTGTTAGTATTGGTATCACTCTGGGATCATTGAGTTAATTTAGTTGGTTTTGGCAAACCTGGCTCGGTTAGTAGCAACACTATTTTTGAGAGTTGAATGAAAAAGATAAAAGTACTCTAAAGAAAAAATAATTTCATCATCTTTCTTCCTTGATTTGCTCATAAGTTTAGTATTCTCTAGTTAAGATGTTTTGTGCTTCCAAGGAAGATTGCATGTTTGTCTTTATCACTTGTATGTTTGTTTGTTTCCTTCAACTCTTATACTTGCTACCCAGCCTTGCTAGCCAAAAACCTGTACTGAGATGATTTCTTCTCGTGCATCCACCTCCTTTAAACCAAAACCTTTGCCATTTGTGTCCACCATACCTACCTAGTAGCATTATTGCTATTCCAAGTAAATTCTTGTTTTATCTACCTCCCAAATTAAACTTGTTATGTGAAAATTGGTGATTAAAGCTCTCACGAACTTGATGGCACACCTTACTTTCTTGCACTTAATAAACTTGAACCATTGTGTTCACCTATGTTGCGTATATGCTTGCGCTTTGTAAGTTGTGAATTAGCAGAACCATGCTGTCATGGGGAACGCTTTCAACATTGCACTGGTACTTTGTACCAAGTTGATGTCATGTTCTTTTGTCTATGGATGTCGTCGGTGTGAAATGAAAGGGGAGCTTGTAAGTCCATGGAGTTATGCATGTGTGTTAGAGAAACGCCTAGGCCGCTGGTCTAATCCATGCTGACATGGTGGAAACCTGCAGCGTAACCATAACGAGTACTATGAAGCATTCTTCTTATAAAAAAAGAGTCCGATATTGAGAAAAAAGAGAAAAAAAAGAGATATTATGAAAAGAGGAAAGAGAGAAAAAAGCACCATATTTCCATGGTAAATAAGAAGATTGCTGAGATGTTTGTTGTCTGCTTGCCTTGTCATTTTGATATGAGGATTCTTCCGTATCATCGGGCAAGGGGTACCCCGTTGGCGGTTCTCTATGATACACATATGCTTACGATGACTAGAACTTACTGGTGACTAAACTTGAGTAGCATGAGGAGCGACCCTCGTATTCAAGGGACATGAGATTATCAACTTACAACTTGTCAAGGCATATCCTCATTTTTGATCACTTTAACCTTAATCACCTAAAGATGCCTATGATAGGGGCAATGAAAGCTGAAAGCTAGTAAGTATCATAATTTTTGGGAGCTCTTATGAGACTTGCAATCCCTGCTTCCCTCTTTGAAGGGTCTTTCTTTCACTTTGTAGTTAACTCAGTAAACCTATTCCCTTCTATCTCAGCAAGTATTTTGAGTTGTTGTGTTTCATTCATTCATATGATGATTTATTCATTCATGTTTCTTATGTTCCTTGTTTTGCACATTGCTCTTATCCTGATGTTTACTACTTTGAAAGCTTTCATTGAAAAACCAGTTATTTGTGAACTCTAGCAAGTTATCAACTATTCTCCGTCCAAGAGCTAAGTTTGCCATTACCAATTATGATTCACTTTATGTATCTTTATTGTGTTTTATTTACTTATTACAAGTTGAGTTATATAATAGTGAGTTGTCTTCTATTATGATCTATGTATTTGATGAATGTGATGCTTCTTGTCCGTATTCTTTTATCGACTCTTCACTCCATAAACTTGAGATCATGTTTATTGAGCTCAGTTTCGCTTGGGGACAAGCGAAGTCTAAGCTTGGGGGGAGTTGATACGTCCATTTTGCATCACTATTCTATGTCTTAATTCACTATTATTCATTGATATATTTCATACTAAGAGGTGATACTTATGTTATTTCATCTATTTTTGCATGGTTGATGAATTTTGGAGCATGGACCGCTGCAGTCAGGATTCTGATGGAAAAGGTGCTGTTTGGAGACAAAATTCGCGAAGATCAGAAAATCCAGAAAAATATACGAAAAATCCTATTTTTCCAGAAGACTAAGGATGCCAGAAGACAGAGTGGAGATGGGCCACAGGGGGCCCACACCACCCCATGTCGGAGAAATCTGTCTGCTGGACAGATTTCTGCCGGGGGAATTCCTTCCCGGAGAGGGGAGATCGTCGCCATCAACACCACCATCAAGCTGGACTTCATCGGGATCATCACCATCATCATTAGCACCATCAGCACCCTCATCACCATCTCCATATTGCTGTAACAATTGCGTTGAATCTTGCATTAGTTCATAGGGGAAACTTTCCCGGTGTCGATTACTTTTTGTAGTTGGTGCTATTGAGTGAACCATCGAATTATTGTTTATGTTCAGATTGTTATACATCATTATTCCATCTCTGATCATGATCCATATGATGTCTTGTGAGTAGTTCGTTTTGTTCTTGAGGACATGGGAGAAGTCTTGTTGTTAGTAGTGGAGTTGTGTTGAGAAAGATTCAATAGATTGTTATTTAAGTTGTGGTGTACTTCTTCTAGTGGTGTCATGTGAACGTCGACTACATGACACTTCACCTATATGGGCCTAGGGGAATGCATTGTGTATTTGGCTACTAATCGTAGGGGTTACCGGAGTGATAGAAACCTGAACCCCCGTTAGGAAACCATTGCACAAGGGACGTAAGGGTCTTAGAGTTTAAAGCTGTGGTTAGGTTTCTACCTTAATTACTTTCTTGTACTTACGGATATTTGCAAGGGGTATAATCACAAGTATGTATTAGTCTTGGATGGGACGGTACATTAGCACAGGTTCACCCACACAACACTTAGCAAGCTAAAGAGGATTAATCAACTATATGAAACGAAAGCACTTGACAGTCTTCCCATGTGTCCTCGAGAACGTTTGGCAATCTTAAGTAATACAACCGGCTTGTCCTTTGCTGCATAAAGGATTGGGCCACTTTCTGCATTTATTCCTACTGTCTTTTATTTTACTCGTACTTTGTTTACTTGCTTTATCGAAAACCCCTAAAAATCCGTTTGTTAAGTATTTGCAGGGAATTCCTGATCCATACCACTAGCCAGCACCTTATGCTCCTTGTTGGGTTCTACACTCTTACTTATCGAAAATACTGCGATACACCCCCTATACTTGTGGGTCATCACTCGCCTCCTCTAGCTCGAGCGCAGCTCGCCCCTGACCTTGGTCGCCCAGCTCTATCAGTGCTACGCTCCTTCGGTCCCCGCTGCTAAGGATCTCCAAGCACCGCCACAGAGACGCTCGCCTTCACGCTCTCCAATGACCCGTCGCTCCCCTCCTCGCCACAGTCGCCATCACACCAGCCACGCTGCTCGACCCCGACCCTTGCAAAGCCAGGCCGCCAGCTCGCCCCGGCCATGTCCTGATGACGCCAGATCCTGTCCCCGTCGACGAACGCGTCGCTCCGGAGCCCCTAGACCATGCTGCCTCGTTCCCAAACCCCGCTCGGTTGCGTGGGCACCTTCTTTCATCTCTAGTTCAAGCACGCCTACATCCCCCTACATGAGGGTCTGCCTCCGCTGCTCATGCTCGTGATTGAATTTTGCCACTACTTTTTCCCACTCGCTGCGTTCTTGCATGGCGCCACCGTCGGCGGCGCTGCCAAGCGAAGCCCGAGTGGCGTGGTGTGGCGGCGGGGGATCTTGCTGCACCGGGTAGCGGCTCGGCTTGTTTTTTGATGCCGTCGAGATGGCGGAGGCAGCATCACGTCGGAATAAGGGTGCTGGAGCTCGATCCCCATCTCGGCGAGGCCACTTGTGGCGGCACCGATGAGCTGCTGGCCTGGTGTCCTCTCAGGTCTATGGATCTCGGAAGGGTGGTTTCTCCGGGCGCAGTCGACTTTCGACCCTGCCTTGGAGTTTGTGGAGTCGGAGGGGTGCTGATGTTGTTGTCTTCCCCTCGACTAGCTGTGGTGGCAAGGGAGAGGAAGGGGATGGCACCACCACCTTCCTTTTTAGGGTTGTTTGTGTTCTTCTGGTGGCGTACGGTTGTCGCGTCTTGAAGCTTCTTCCGGCCGGCCTTGGTGGCGAGGGGAGGAGGCGGCTCGACATGTCGACGCCTAAATCTGCCAGATGGTGGAGCGTTCTGCTGGTGGTTTTTCTCTACTGCTCGGGGATCTTCGGTTGGAGGTACTGCTTGTTCTTCCCCATCTCTTGCCTGCCCGATGGTCTGGAAAAGGTTCTTAGCTCTCACCCCTCGGGGTGGGCACTCCTACGGTGTTCAGATCCCGATGTGGCGATGGCGGCAGCGGTGAATCGATGTGTCTAAAGATGTGCTGCTTGTGGATCCGGTCCCTGTACTTGGTTGGTGACGATGAGGATGATGGGCTTGATTGTGTTTTGGAAGTATGTTGTGAGGTCCTTCTTGCAAAATTCTGGGACCATATTGTATTTTCTTTTATTTGTGGAGTTGTTTGTAATCGGTTTCGCTATTGTTGAAATCCCATCAGTTGTTGTCTCAAAAAAAAGCAGGACCAGCTCCTCTGTGTACGTGCATCCTCTGCTTAGTTGATTTTCCCAACTCCTCACCTTGGTGTCTTATGCACACTTCCTGTTTGCGTTAATGCCTCGATGTGCACGGCTATTCATATTCGACATTGTTGGCGCATTATATCAGTTCAGTTGGTGCCCCTCTCTCTACCTTCAATGCCCAATTCAATGAAATCTCCGACTATACTACCTGGTAGTGGTGTACCGGTGTTTGTGCCCAATACCTGTTTGTGTTAATGCCTGCAAAGGAGCTATCAATAGTTTGTGCTGAATTTAGTAACATCTGATGATGACCGTGAGCAAACAGTCTACAATCCCGGGTGAAGAATTTTTTTAAGCAAGTCCTTTTGAAGCAATGAAGAATTGGAACTACCATAAAATTCGCTAGAACTCACAGAAGTTTTTTCATTCAATACATCAGAACCTAAGAAGCATGATTAGCATTTGGAGCAAGTGAACCGGGGTTTCTGAAAATAAGGCCGTGACAAGTGGAAGTGATGCTGCGCGTTTTGTGGGTTTACCCTATGTGTTGTTTAGCTGGTACCCTCATTTGTTTACTGTTTTTACCTGTCGCAAGAACGTATCATATTACCAAATATCTTGTACTACCCTTTTATCCTATGTTGTTTGACATGCAAGCCACAAAAATATATACGGAGGGCAGCCAATTTTTTTACTTTTAAAATGATCTATGTACTTTCCTCTCTCAAATTCGTTTGATCTTTTATAGGTTGGAATATGAGTAAAAACCTGGTTTTGTTTGTCTCTGAATTAGAAAAAAATATTGGTTGTATAATCTAATCAGAAGAATGAACTAGAGATTATATCCTCAAGTTGCCTCGCAATAAGCAACTCGCAGCAACGCGTGGGCATTGTCCTAGTTTTTACAAATTACATCTACTTTTCATAATAACATTATATCCAACTTAATTGATACTGTAGAAATTTGATTTATTTATTTTTACATATGAACGTTGCATGTTAGTTCTGATATAATCTGTACGTGTATGAGGTGTCAGCATTCGAATTCATGTCATTTGGCATTCGCTCATAACCACAGCATAGCAGATCAACTAGTTGTTGTGGGGCGTGGACGCAGGCAAAACTTTGTAGCACACACATACACGGGCAAAACAATTCACACGCAAGTGACTCTTTTTTTGAACACCGCACGCAAATGACTCAATCCAACCGACCAAAGCAGTATAGAGCTGTATACGACTAGAGCAAGCAATCTTTCGTTTCTATTGAAAAAAGTAAAAGGCACAGGTACTCGTCAATGGACAAATAACTGTGAAGAAAAGTAAATATATTCATGAGAACGACGCCAAATCTTAATTAAGTACAGAGAACTTGTCATGTGATATATAGTATATAGTATAACATGAACGGTCAACTAATTCTAAAACGACAGGGACAACTTCCCAGGTGCAAGCACGTCCTCGTAGCAAGGTCGGTAGGTGAACGAACCTTCGATACCACAACCATGTTGCACAGGATCTCTCATGAGTTCGTGCTCGTTGCCAAGATATTGCATCCTCAATGTGTCTAGATGGTACACTACCACTGCAAAGTGAATTATGAGGATGAGTGCATTCTTGTGAGGATGGAATCCCACAATCCTGCAGTAGTTACCCCATTTTGGCGGGCCAAGGTTTGGGGCGTTGTCGCCAACATCGATGAAGTTGTCCTCGTCTGAGTTCCATGAATATCTATAGCCATCTCCTTCGTCATCATAATCGTCGTCGTCATCGTCGTCCTCCTCCTCCTCCTCCTCCTCCTCATCATCATCATCATCATCATCATCATCATCATCATCATTGTAATCATCATCCGCATCTTGACCCACATTATCATAGTCGTCATCCTTTGTAATGTTGACTGGTCCAGTACTGCTTCTAACAATTCCCCATCTCACCATTGATTTTATTGTAAGAGGCTTAATCATATGACCGTGCATATTGAGGCTAATATCGTATGCCATTGTCCACCCTAGCTGACCATCAATCGATTCGTTTAGCATCCAGACACGGAGCTGCAGATCTTTTATCGCCACGTAGTGCGCGCCACGACATCGTAGAGGTGCCCTACGTCGGGTCAAAGGCGAGACACATGGCATCGACGAGGCGTTGCGGCGTCGGGCGTGGTAGGTGAGCAAACCGGGTTGTTTCCGGGTTGAGCACATAGTAGTCACCCCAGTTCTCCAGGAGGAGGAGTCCATTGCATGACTGGCGCATTGTAGCCTCGTGCGGATAGAATTAAGAGGCGCGAGGAGCCAGGCGGGGCGAAGAAGGAAGTATTGGACTCGTACCCGACCTTGCTGAAGAAGATGCCTGAGAAAGCGTGCCTTGGAAAGAAGTACGGGAATCGGAGGATGAATTTATGGGTGTTGACGATGGCACGCCACGTGCGGCAGACGCAGCGGGACCTGGCGAGGTCACGCTCGGGGAGCTGGCGCAGGATGTGGAGGAGCACGTCGTAGGGGAAGCAAAGGCCGGTTCCATCGCCACCGCCGGCGTCCATGGTGTTGCAATCTCTAGGCTTGGTGCGCATATATGTATATGCACGAGCAACCGACCCCAAACAAACCTAAACGTACTGTTACCTGAACTGACACGAAGCCAGACACCTACTACGGACACGATTGACTAATATAGCTACAAGGACTCAAGTCAGCTACAGTACGTTTTGTTATTTATTTTTCTGTACGGAGCCAACGTAACCTCCACGAACACGAGAGTCTGAACAAACAACAAAAGATTTGGTACGAGGGCGGCCGAGGAATCGATCCACCACGATGGACGCCGGCGGCGGCGATGGCAACGGCATCTGCTTCGCCTACGACGTGCTCGTCGACATCTTCCGCCGCCTCCCCGGAGGCACCATCGCCGCGTGCAAGTGTGTCTGCCGTGCCTGGAGGGACATCATCGACGCCCACCAGCTCTCCCTCGAGCGCTACTTCCCACGGCGTGCCTTCCCCGGCATCTTCGTCACCAAGATCGGGTGCGACTCGTACTCGGCCTTCTTCGGCCCGCCGGGACGACAGCATACCGCCGCCGCCGACGACGACGAGCCTGTCTTCCGGCGCCCGGTCTTCCGGCACGGCTGGGCCACCGTGCATCACTCTTGCAACGGCCTGCTCCTCCTCAGGGACTGGGGAGACTACTACGTGTGCAACCCGGCGACGGTACGGTGCATTGCTCTGCCACGCCCACAGATGCCTCCGACACGCCGCGCCGGCAACATGTTCCTCGCCTTCGACCCGGCTGTGTCGCTACATTACGAGGTGTTCTTCTTTCAGGAGGAGGTGCCGCCGCCTGTCCCTAAAACACCCACGTGGGTGGACCTAGAGCAGACGTACATAGCAAGATTGTTTGGAGAAGAGCAACTGTCCGAAGAAGAAGAAGAAGAAGAAGAAGAAGAAGAAGAAGAAGAAGAAGAAGAAGAGCACCCGGATGACAAGGCAGAGACCAACAAAGAGAAATTTGGTTTTCCAAGTGAGGGGGTGGAGGAACCAAGAGAAAAGGTGGTGACATTCACCGTGTACTCGTCGCGCACGGGGCTGTGGGAGAACCGGGAGTTCAGACCTGGATGCTGTGCCCCAGGGAACCTCTATGACCAAGTGCTGACATTCACTTTGCCCAGCAGCTACGAACAAACCGTATGGTCATCCGAGTACTAGCGGAAGTCGCTCTACATGCATTGCCACAACAGCGTCCTCATGATACTACGACCCTCAAACGGGACATACGACATGGTCGAGCTCCCCGGGGAACCCTGCGGCGCAAAGGGTTCTTTCTCGCTGCCCACTAAATCTGTCTTGGCAAGCTACGAGAGAGGGATCCATTATGTGGCGATCAACCAGTTGGAGCTCCAAGTGTGGATGCTGACCACATCGACAGATGGTACTCAACTAGGTTGGACGCTGTTTCACCATGCCAGCCTCAACCTGCACTGTCATGCGGTTGAGCCTCTTACAATACAACCAAGGGTGGCATGGGGTGTGGTTCAAAGCAGCGAGGACGAACTAGTCAGCCTGTTCGAAGATTCTAACTATGGATCAGAAACCATATGCGGTGAGGAAAGTTGTGAGAACGATATGACCGAGGATGAAAATTATGGTGGTGTGGAGGATGGGGACGAAGATGAAGAATCGGAAGAACTGATAAGGAGCAGAGGTGGCTCCGAAGATTCCTGGAATTCCGACGAGGACAACTTCATCGATGTGGTAGAAGGCGCAACCCACCTCGCTCCACTGGCATGGGGCGGTCGCTGCGAAATCATGGGATTCCATCCGCATAAGTGGGCCCTCATCCTCGTACTTATGCGGGTCGTGGTGGTGTATCATATCGACACGTCTAGGATTCAGTATCTAGGCGACGTCTACGAGCTCGTAAATGACAACGTTCAAGCAGCTTGTTCTGCCTATGGTTCGTTCCCTTACCGGCCTTGCTACGTGGATGTACTGCCGGCACGGAAAATCACCCCTGCCATCTTAAAATGATAGATAATTATGTTTTATGTTTCCATTCGACCTTTGTACACTCTCTTACTTGGTCCATGTAAGTTCGTAGATGAACTGACGGAAGTTCATCTAATTTCCTAGTTGAATTGATGCAACAAATTTGTATGGTCGTGTGTTCTTGCTTTTGGTCATCCGAGTATTTGCGCGATTCAAAATAATGTTCTCATGATCTTATCATCCTCAAAGGGGATATATGATATGGCTGAGCTCCTTGGGAACCTGCAGCGCAAAGGGATTTTACTCGTTGCTGCTCCAAGTGTGGATGTTGACCGGATCAATGGAGGTTCAACTAGGTTGGACACTATAAGACAATGTCAGCCTTTGGAAGTTCATGTAAGTTCGTAGATGAACTGATGGAAGTTCATGTAATTTCCTAGTTGAACCTAACTGATGCAAAAATAAATCTTACAAAAAAATGAAATAAGATAGCCTAGTTGCATGGTCGTGTGTTGTTGCTTTTGATCATCCGAGTATTTGCGCGAGTCGCCCTACATGCATTGCCAAAATAATGTTCTCATGATCTTATATCACCCTGAAAGGGGATATAAGATATGGTTGAGCTCCTCGGAAACCTGCAGTGCAAAGGGATTTTACTCGTTGCCGCTCCAAGTGTGGATGTTGAGCGGATCAGTAGAGGTTCAACTAGGTTGGATGCTATAAGACGATGTCAGCCTCCACCCGCTTTGTCATATGATTGATCCTCATACAATACAACCAAGGGTGACATAGTAGAATTTCGACGAGGACAACTTCATCAATGGAAATCATGGGATTCCATCTGTGCAAATCTGCCCTCATCCTTGTACTTATGCGTGTTGTGGTGGTGTATCATCTCGACACGTCGACAGGGCCGGTCCATACATATTGAGGGCCCTGGGGCTAGACAACAAAAAGGGCCCTTATTCACAAACCCATATTTAAAATGCATTGTATTTCGAAAGAAATCCAGTAAGTATCATATACTGATGATCTTTTGAATTATAAAACTTACAATAAAATTATTTATTTGTATCGGTACAAGGAACTACATGATATCAGTAAGAAATAATATCGGAAAAGACAGATCTTCTAAGTGGCTCTTAAGTGGCAATGTGGCAAAATTCATCTCCAAAACAAATAAGCTTGTCAGAACTGATTGCTACGTAAAGCTTTTGTCCTACCATAAGATATACAATTGGTAAAACAAACTTAGCACCTGTGTTTATACTATGATGATCAGATCTTAGAGAACTTACATTAGTTTATGTCCTCCCCAATATGCAATGTTCTTTACTTCATGTCTCCACCCGAATAAAACTACAGTAAAGTTTTCCGCACAAGACACAACTAGATAAAGATTTTTTAGAAGACATGTAAACAAACAATTTCTAGAAAAACAGTCAATACAGGGAACAAAATCACCTGGATATGGGAATATGGTTCGATTTTGAATTGTTGATGTTGGATCCTTGATCCGCTCAGCACCAAGTTGAAGAAGAATATAACTTGCTCATTCCCCGTCCGGCCGTCCCCCTTCTCTTGTCCTAAGAGCATGTACACTCCACGGTGCTTAATTAGAGGTGCTTAAGGAGAGAGAGTGTTAAAACGTCAGCAAACACCCGACTAACTTTTATTTTCTCCAACGCGAGGAAGCATACTCCGGTGCTTCTCTAGTGGACCTGCCTCGTTAGCACCCAGGCTAAGCACTCCTCTCTTCAACCGTACTAAAAAATAGTACAGTGCTATCTAGACCCAGCTCAGCTGAGCACCTCTCCTACTCCCAGCTACAGTACCTCAGCGCCTCAGCTACTCCCCGCTTCAATAATCACGATTCAGATCAGGGACGGCGCGTGTCGGCGGCGGCGCCGGCGTTGCGGATCGCATGGAGCAGGCGGCGGCTGTCAGCGCACGACCCAGCACGCCGGACTCCTTCCTATCGGCGACCACGCCCAAGCAGGACGCGCTCAACGGCCGCTAGCTTCAGGGCGGGCACTTCAAGCGCTGAGCGGCCTCCACTGTCCTCTTGCCGTCGTCGTAGACCAAGCTGGGACTCGTCGACTGTAGCGCTGCCATGCTCCACTCCGTTGCCCGAGCTTCTCTCTTCCGCCTCCTCAAATTTCAGATGAGGTACTAGTTCATTTGTTTACAGTACAGTACTAGATTCCTGCTTCCTTTGATCTATCTGTGGCCCACATAAAATTGTTTTCCGGTAATCATTTGTTTACATTACGGTACTAGATATCTTGGAATCAAATGCAATGAAGACATTTCCATGAAATCCCCTATTAAATTCAGATATGAAAGCAACTTGATCTTTTCTCCGAATAATCCTAATTTAGGTAAACAGGACACTTGCCATTGAATGACAACGATTTTGCATTATTAAACTAAGAAATAAATTGAACATAAATTAAACATGCTCACACAATATAGCTAATTGTTTGTCTGACCACCTCCAAAACGATCCCAAATATGCTGAATCAAGTCAGCCTTCAGACTTTTATGCTTTGCTTTGTCACGTATGCAGGCTGGTACGAAACTAAACCATGGTTAAGCAGATGTACATAGCCGAAATCAGAATCCATTTTGTTGGAAGTGGTTGTGTTATGGAGGAAGTAGTACACCCACTAGGCTATATATATGGCGATAGCTGAAGTTCACACTAGCTCACCTACCATGACTCTTTCTAGTCGTGGATAATGAAGTATTCTGTTCTGATCTGACCAAGTAAATAGCCCTTTATCTGAAAGGAGGTCAAGGTTGATCTCTCAATTCGGAGATAAGTCTATTTCTCTTAATTTATGCAGTGTATTTTCTTTTTTTAGCAGGCAAAGCTGCATGTGGTCTGTCCACCATTGTCCCTGGTCTTGCGTGCACAAGAGTTTCAAGTCCACATGCATGGAGCAGGACAAGCCCATACTACTTTATTCGGTGCAAGAAGAAAAGCAAGCACCTGGTGTAGGCACTGGTCCAGTCCCGTACATAGAAAACAATAGTTATTTTCTGTAGCACCGATGAGGCATCGGAGCCAAACTAGGCACTCTTTGCCCCCCGCAAGCACCCATCAACTCTGACGTGGCAAAATAAACCCGATTTTTTCCCTAAGCACCGAGGCTAAGCACCTGCGTTGTACTTGCTCTAATATGCCCAGGAATCAGATACAGTGGAGGCTTGAAGAACAGACCGTAGAAAGAAGAGTAGAATTAGAGACGTGCAGCAGTTAGAGCCATGAAGTCCTGCTATTTAACAACGAATCAAGTGAAAGGAGAGATAAGTACCATCTCTGATGCGGTATTGCGGTGATGCCTCCAAGGCTCCAACGTCTAGTTGATGGGGAACGGCTATAACATTAAGGATGGAAAGAGAGAAGATTGGGGAGAAGAATAGCGCAATAGCTCTTCATTAATGGCTGCGAAGATCTCGGAATTGGAAAAGCACGGGAGGCGGTAGCGTTGTTCTCTGGGAGTGGAGAATTTGGGAAGAAGATGAGCCAGAGGAGTAAAGACGGAGGAGAGTGATGTACATGTTGGGTCGCAGGTTCACACAGTTGATTAACTGTCGGCACGGAAACTGTCCCATCATCTTACAACGATATAGACGGTTCTGGTGTATATTTCCCTTCGACTTAAACATCACGCGATCTTGTGCAGGCTATCCTGCTTGGTTCATGTGAGTTCCTAGATGAACGTGTACTAGTGCCTATCTTCCTTGTTACAAAAGGGAAATAATATGGCTTGGTTAAATGGTCGTTTAGGTAATGTACAATGCAAGGTGCTTATGAAGATACCAAAAATAAACTAATTTTGATTAAGCATTAGTGCTTATTTATACTAGACAAATGCCTAACACTACAGGAGAAATCAGAGACGCCGACGGCCAGAGGACTACGCCGACGGCCATTTGTCGGGGCCATCGGCGTAGAGGCCTGCCCCGGCCAGCTGCCCACCACGGCCGTCGGCGGAGCCTCGGCCGTCGGCGTAGGCAAAGAAACCCTCGGCGTAGAGGAGCTGTCGGCGTAGCAGGCCCGGGTGTGCCGACGATGGCCCTGGGCGTCCTCCCAGCCCTCGGTGTAGCCCCAGTTCGGACACGGCGGCGGGAACGACGTTAGGTAGTCAGTCTGGCCGTCGGCGTAGGTCTTAGAGGGGCGTTACACAGAGTTGGTTGGCCTTGGGGGCGCTACGCCGACAGCTAAGCCGTCGGCACAGCCTCCCTATTTTCCTTCATTTTGTTTTAGCCTTATATTTGGTACAAATTTATGTATTACTCCGACTGTAGTAATTTGTACCGTCCCAATAGCAGTCTCCATTGACGTAATTGCAGGAATCCCACGAAAACTTGTGTGTTGCCCTAAAATACCTGAACACGTGGGGTGAAAGACAGTTCGCGCGCATGCGATAACACTTCGAAACAAACTCAAACTGTAAAGAAGGTCAGACCAGGGTCTAGACATTGCATCCATGGACCTTCCACCATACTTGGACACATATACTAGGTCCACGTGCAAGTTCCACTGGGATTCCGGAGCTCCGGCGGTCCTTTTTCAGCGAAACCCTAGTCGGTGGGGCCCGCGGGTCTATCCCTGTAGCTTTCTTAGTATGAGGTTCAGACAACGTGTTTTTTTGTTGGTTTAGCTTTGTTTAGATCATATCTACATGGAAAACAAAGGTTGGGACCTTATAGCACATGCTAGCCCCCCGGTATACCCGCAGCGGGACTGTTACCCCTACACGTCCAGGAATCTACTAAGTGTTATCGCACGCATGTGAAGAAAGGTCAGACCGGGGATCTAGACATTGCATCCATGGACCTTCCACCATACTTGGACACATATACTAGGTCCACGTGCAAGTTCCACTGGGATTCCGGAGCTCCGGCGGTCCTTTTCTAGCGAAACCCTAGTCGGTGGGGCCCGCGGGTCTACCCCTGTAGCTTTCTTAGTACGAGGTTCAGACAACGCTCTTTTTTGTTGGTTTAGCTTTGTTTAGGTCATATGTCCATGGAAAACAAAGGTTGGGACCTTATAGCACATGCTAGCCCCCCGGTATACCCGCAGCGGGACTGTTACCCCTACACGTCCAGGAATCTACTAAGTGTTATCGCACGCATGTGAAGAAGGTCAGACCGGGGATCTAGACATTACATCCATAGACCTTCCACCACACTTGGACACATATACTAGGTCCACGTGCAAGTTCCACTTGGATTCCGGAGCTCCGGCGGTCCTTTTCCAGCGAAACCCTAGTCGGTGGGGCCCGCGGGTCTACCCCTGTAGCTTTCTTAGTACGAGGTTCAGACAACGCGCTTTTTTGTTGGTTTAGCTTTGTTTAGGTCATATCTACATGGAAAACAAAGGTTGGGACCTTATAGCACATGCTAGCCCCCCGGTATACCCGTAGCGGGACTGTTACCCCTACACGTCCAGGAATCTACTAAGTGTTATCGCACGCATGTGAAGAAAGGTCAGACCGGGGATCTAGACATTGCATCCATGGACCTTCCACCATACTTGGACACATATACTAGGTCCACGTGCAAGTTCCACTGGGATTCCGGAGCTCCGGCGGTCCTTTTCTAGCGAAACCCTAGTCGGTGGGGCCCGCGGGTCTACCACTGTAGCTTTCTTAGTACGAGGTTCAGACAACGCGCTTTTTTGTTGGTTTAGCTTTGTTTAGGTCATATGTCCATGGAAAACAAAGGTTGGGACCTTATAGCACATGCTAGCCCCCCGGTATACCCGCAGCGGGACTGTTACCCCTACACGTCCAGGAATCTACTAAGTGTTATCTCACGCATGTGAAGAAGGTCAGACCGGGGATCTAGACATTACATCCATAGACCTTCCACCACACTTGGACACATATACTAGGTCCACGTGCAAGTTCCACTTGGATTCCGGAGCTCCGGCGGTCCTTTTCCAGCGAAACCCTAGTCGGTGGGCCCCGCGGGTCTACCCCTGTAGCTTTCTTAGTACGAGGTTCAGACAACGCGCTTTTTTGTTGGTTTAGCTTTGTTTAGGTCATATCTACATGGAAAACAAAGGTTGGGACCTTATAGCACATGCTAGCCCTCCAGTATACCTGCAGCGGGACTGTTACCCCTACACGTCCATGAATCTACTAAGTGTTATCGCACGCATGTGAAGAAGGTCAGATCAGGGATCTAGACATTACATCCATGGACCTTCCACCACACTTGGACACATATACTATGTCCAGGTGCAAGTTCCAGTGGGATTTCGGAACTCCGGCGGTCCTTTTCCAACGAAACCCTAGTCGGTGGGGATCGTGGGTCTACCCCTGTAGCTTTCTTAGTAAGAGGTTCAGACAACGCGCTTTTTTGTTGGTTTAGCTTTGTTTAGGTCATATGTACATGGAAAACAAAGGTTGGGACCTTATAGCACATGCTAGCCCCCGGTATACCCGCAGCGGGACTGTTACCCCTACACGTCCAGGAATCTACTAAGTGTTATCGCACGCATGTGAAGAAGGTCAGACCGGGGATCTAGACATTACATCCATGGACCTTCCACCACACTTGGACACATATACTAGGTCCACGTGCAAGTTCCACTGGGATTCCGGAGCTCTGGCGGTCCTTTGCCAGCGAAACCCTAGTAGGTGGGGCCCGCGGGTCTACCCTGTAGCTTTCTTAGTACGAGGTTCAGACAACACGCTTTTTGTTGGTTTAGTTTTTTAGGTCATATCTACATGGAAAACAACGGTTGGGACCTTATAGCACATGCTAGCCCCCCGGTATACCCGCAGCGAGACTGTTACCCCTACACGTCCATGAATCTACTAAGTGTTATCGCACGCATGTGACGAAGGTCAGACCGGGGATCTAGACATTACATCCATGGACCTTCCACCACACTTGGACACATATACTAGGTCCACGTGCAAGTTCCACTGGGATTCCGGAGCTCCGGCGGTCCATTTCCATCGAAACCCTAGTCGGTGGGGCCTGCGGGTCTACCCCTGTAGCTTTCTTAGTACGAGGTTCAGCCAACGCGCTTTTTTGTTGGTTTAGCTTTGTTTAGGTCATATCTACATGGAAAACAAAGGTTGGGACCTTATAGCACATGATAGCCCCCCGGTATACCTGCAGCGGGACTGTTACCCCTACACGTCCAGGAATCTACTAAGTGTTATCGCCCGCGGGTCTAACCCTGTAGCTTTCTTACTACGAGGTTCAGACAACGCGCTTTTTTGTTGGTTTAGCTTTTTTTAGATCATATCTACATGGAAAACAAAGGTTGGGACCTTATAGCACATGCTAGCCCCCCGTTATACCCGCAGCGGGACTATTACCCCTACACGTCCAGGAATCTACTAAGTGTTATCGCACGCATGTGTAGAAGGTCAGACTGGGGATCTAGACATTGCATCCATGGACCTTCCACCACACTTGGACACATATACTAGGTCCACGTGCAAGTTCCACTGGGATTCCGGAGCTCTGGCGGTCCTTTTCCAGCGAAACCCTAGTCGGTGGGGCCCGCGGGTCTACCCATGTAGCTTTCTTAGTACGAGGTTCACACGACGCGCTTTTTTGTTGGTTTAGCTTTGTTTAGGTCATATCTACATGGAAAACAAAGGTTGGGACCTTATAGCACATGCTAGCCGCCCGGTATACCCGCAGCGGGACTATTACCCCTACACGTCCAGGAATCTACTAAGTGTTATCGCCCGCGGGTCTACCCCTGTAGCTTTCTTAGTACGAGGTTCAGACAACGCGCTTTTTTGTTGGTTGAGCTTTGTTTAGGTCATATCTACATGGAAAACAAAGGTTGCGACCTTATAGCACATGCTAGCCCCCCGGTATAACCGCATCGGGACTGTTACCCCTACACGTCCAGGAATCTACTAAGTGTTATCGCACGCATGTGAAGAAGGTCAGACCGGGGATCTAGACATTGCATCCCTGGACCTTCCACCACACTTGGAGACATATACTAGGTCCACGTGCAAGTTCCAGTTGGATTCCGGAGCTCCGGCGGTCCTTTTCCAGTGAATCTCTAGTCGGTGGGGCCCGTGGGTCTATCCGTGTAGCTTTCTTAGTACGAGGTTCAGACAACGCGCTTTTTTGTTGGTTTGGTTTGTTTAGGTCATATCTACATGGAAAACAAAGGTTGGGACCTTATAGCACATGCTAGCCCCCCGGTATACCCGCAGCGAGATTGTTACCCCTACACGTCCAGGAATCTACTAAGTGTTATCGCACGCGGGTTTACCCCCGTAGCTTTCTTAGTACGAGGTTCAGACAACTCGCTTTTTGTTGGTTTAGCTTTGTTTAGGTCATATCTGCATGGAAAATAAAAGTTGGGACCTTATAGCACATGCTAGCCCCCCGGTATACCCGCAGCGGGACTATTACCCCTACACGTCGAGGAATATACTAAGCGTTATCGCACGCGGGTCTACCCCTGTAGATTTCTTAGTACGAGGTTCAGACAACGCGTTTTTTTGTGGGTTTAGCTTTGTTTAGGTCATATCTACATGGAAAACAAAGGTTGGGAACTTATAGCACATGCTAGCCCCCCGGTGTACCCGCAGCGGGACTGTTACCCCTACACGTCCAGGAATCCACTAAGTGTTATCGCACGCATGTTAAGAAGGTCAGACCGGGGATCTAGACATTGCATCCATGGACCTTCCACCACACTTGGACACATATACTAGGTCCAGGTGCAAGTTCCAGTGGGATTCCGGAGCTCCGGCGGTCCTTTTCCAGCGAAACCCTAGTCGGTGGGGCCCGCGGGTCTACCCCTGTAGCTTTCTTAGTACGAGGTTCAGACAACGCGCTCTTTTGTTGGTGTAGCTTTGTTTTGGTCATATCTACATGGAAAACAAAGGTTGGGACCTTATAGCACATGCTAGCCCCCCGGTATTACCCGCAGCGGGACTGTTACCCCTACACGTCCAGGAATCTACTAAGTGTTATCGCACGCATGTGAAGAAGGTCAGAACGGGGATCTAGACATTGCATCCATGGACCTTCCACCACACTTGGACACATATACTAGGTCCACGTGCAAGTTCCAGTGGGATTCCGGAGCTCCGGCGGTCCTTTTCCAGCGAAACCCTAGTCGGTGGGGCCCGCATGTCTACCCCTGTAGCTTTCTTAGTACGAGGTTCAGACAACGCGCTTTTTTGTTGGTTTAGATTTGTTCAGGTCATATCTACATGGAAAACAAAGGTTGGGACCTTATAGCACACGCTAGCCCCCGGTATACCCGCAGCGGGACTGTTACCCCTACACGTCCATGAATCTACTAAGTGTTATCGCACGCATGTGAAGAAGGTCAGACTGGGGATCTAGACATTACATCCATGGACATTCCACCACACTTGGACACATATACTAGGTCCACGTGCAAGTTCCACTTGGATTCCGGAGCTCCGGCGGTCCTTTTCAAGCGAAACCCTAGTCGGTGGGGCCCACGGGTCTACCCCTGTTGCTTTCTTAGTACGAGGTTCAGATAACGCGCTTTTTTGTTGGTTTATCTTTGTTTAGGTCATATGTACATGGAAAACAAAGGTTGGGACATTATAGCACATGCTAGCCCCCCGGTATACCTGCAGCGGGACTGTTACCCCTACACGTCCAGGATTCTACTAAGTGTTATCGCCCGCGGGTCTACCCCTGTAGCTTTCTTAGTACGAGGTTCAGACAACGCGCTTTTTTGTTGGTTTAGCTTTGTTTAGGTCATATCTACATGGAAAACAAAGGTTGGGACCTTATAGCACATGCTAGCCCCCCGGTATACCCGCATCGGGACTGTTACCCCTACACGTCCAGGAATCTACTAAGTGTTATCGCACGCATGTGAAGAAGGTCAGACCGGGGATCTATACATTGCATCCATGGACCTTCCACCACACTTGGACACATATACTAGGTCCACGTGCAAGTTCCACTGGGATTCCGGAGCTCCGGCGGTCCTTTTTTCCAGTGAATCTCTAGTCGGTGGGGCCCGTGGGTCTATCCCTGTAGCTTTCTTAGTACGAGGTTCAGACAACAGGCTTTTTTGTTGGTTTAGGTTTGTTTAGGTCATATCTACATGGAAAACAAAGGTTGGGACCTTATAGCACATGCTAGCCCCCCGGTATACCCGCAGCGAGATTGTTACCCCTACACGTCCAGGAATCTACTAAGTGTTATCGCACGCGGGTCTACCCCCGTAGCTTTCTTAGTACGAGGTTCAGACAACGCGCTTTTTGTTGGTTTAGCTTTGTTTAGGTCATATCTGCATGGAAAATAAAGGTTGGGACCTTATAGCACATGCTAGCCCCCCCGGTATACCCGCAGCGGGACTATTACCCCTACACGTCCAGGAATATACTAAGCGTTATCGCACGCGGGTCTACCCCTGTAGATTTCTTAGTACGAGGTTCAGACAACGCGTTTTTTTGTGGGTTTAGCTTTGTTTAGGTCATATCTACATGCAAAACAAAGGTTGGGACCTTATAGCACATGCTAGCCCCCCGGTGTACCCGCAGCGGGACTGTTACCCCTACACGTCCAGGAATCCACTAAGTGTTATCGCACGCATGTGAAGAAGGTCAGACCGGGGATCTAGAAATTGCATCCATGGACCTTCCACCACACTTGGACACATATACTAGGTCCAGGTGAAAGTTCCAGTGGGATTCCGGAGCTCCGGCGGTCCTTTTCCAGCGAAACCCTAGTCGGTGGGGCCCGCGGGTCTACCCCTGTAGCTTTCTTAGTACGAGGTTCAGACAACGCGCTCTTTTGTTGGTTTAGCTTTCTTTTGGTCATATCTACATGGAAAACAAAGGTTGGGACCTTATAGCACATGCTAGCCCCCCGGTATACCCGCAGCGGGACTGTTACCCCTACACGTCCAGGAATCTACTAAGTGTTATCGCACGCATGTGAAGAAGGTCAGAACGGGGATCTAGACATTGCATCCATGGACCTTCCACCACACTTGGACACATATACTAGGTCCACGTGCAAGTTCCAAAGGGATTCCGGAGCTCCGGCGGTCCTTTTCCAGCGAAACCCTAGTCGGTGGGGCCCGCATGTCTACCCCTGTAGCTTTCTTAGTACGAGGTTCAGACAACGCGCTTTTTTGTTGGTTTAGATTTGTTCAGGTCATATCTACATGGAAAACAAAGGTTGGGACCTTATAGCACATGCTAGCCCCCGGTATACCCGCAGCGGGACTGTTACCCCTACACGTCCATGAATCTACTAAGTGTTATCGCACGCATGTAAAGAAGGTCAGACTGGGGATCTAGACATTACATCCATGGACATTCCACCACACTTGGACACATATACTAGGTCCACGTGCAAGTTCCACTGGGATTCCGGAGCTCCGGCGGTCCTTTTCAAGCGAAACCCTAGTCGGTGGGGCCCGCGGGTCTACCCATGTTGCTTTCTTAGTACGAGGTTCAGATAACGCGCTTTTTTGTTGGTTTATCTTTGTTTAGGTCATATGTACATGGAAAACAAAGGTTGGGACCTTATAGCACATGCTAGCCCCCCGGTATACCTGCAGCGGGACTGTTACCCCTACACGTCCAGGATTCTACTAAGTGTTATCGCCCGCGGGTCTACCCCTGTAGCTTTCTTACTACGAGGTTCAGACAACGCGCTTTTTTGTTGGTTTAGCTTTGTTTAGGTCATATCTACATGGAAAACAAAGGTTGGGACCTTATAGCACATGCTAGCCCCCCGGTATACCCGCATCGGGACTCTTACCCCTACACGTCCAGGAATCTACTAAGTGTTATCGTACGCATGTGAAGAAGGTCAGACCGGGGATCTAGACATTGCATCCATGGACCTTCCACCACACTTGGACACATATACTAGGTCCACGTGCAAGTTCCAGTGGGATTCCGGAGCTCCGGCGGTCCTTTTCCAGTGAATCTCTAGTTCGTGGGGCCCGTGGGTCTATCCCTGTAGCTTTCTTAGTACGAGGTTCGGACAACGCACTTTTTTGTTGGTTTAGCTTTGTTTAGGTCATATCTACATGGAAAACAAAGGTTGGGAGCTTATATCACATGCTAGCCCCCCGGTATACCCGCAGCAGACTGTTACCCCTACACGTCCAGGAATCTACTAAGTGTTATCGCACGCGGGTCTCCCCCTGTAGCTTTCTTAGTACGAGGTTCAGACAACGCGCTTTTTGTTGGTTTAGCTTTGTTTAGGTCATATCTACATGGAAAACAAAGGTTGGGACCTTATAGAACATGCTAGCCCCCCGGTATACCCGCAGCGGGACTGTTACCCCTACACATCCAGGAATCTACTAAGTGTTATCGCCCGCGGGTCTACCCCTGTAGCTTTCTTAGTACGAGGTTCAGACAACGCGCTTTTTTGTTGGTTTAGCTTTGTTTATATCATATCTACATGGAAAACAAAGGTTGGGACCTTATAGCACATGCTAGCCCCCCGGTATATCCGCAACGGGACTATTACCCCTACACGTCCAGGAATCTACTAAGTGTTATCGCACGCATGTGTAGAAGGTCAGACCGGGGATCTAGACATTGCATCCATGGACCTTCCACCACACTTGGACACATATACTAGGTCCACGTGCAAGTTCCACTGGGATTCCGGAGCTCCGGCGATCTTTTCCAGCGAAAACCTAGTCGGTGGGGCCCGCGGGTCTACCCATGTAGCTTTCTTAGTACGAGGTTCAGACAACGCGCTTTTTTGTTGGTTTAGCTTTGTTTAGGTCATATCTACATGGAAAACAAAGGTTGGGACCTTATAGCACATGCTAGCCCCCCGGTATACCCGCATCCAGATTGTTACCCCTAAACGTCCAGGAATCTACTAAGTGTTATCGCACGCGGGTCTACCCCTGTAGCTTTCTTAGTACGAGGTTCAGACAACGCGCTTTTTGTTGGTTTAGCTTTGTTTAGGTCATATCTGCATGGAAAACAAAAGTTGGGACCTTATAGCACATGCTAGCCCCCCGGTATACCCGCAGCGGGACTATTACCCCTACACGTCCAGGAATATACTAAGCGTTATCGCACGCGGGTCTACCCCTGTAGATTTCTTAGTACGAGGTTCAGACAACGCGCTTTTTTGTGGGTTTAGCTTTGTTTAGGTCATATCTACATGGAAAACAAAGGTTGGGACCTTATAGCACATGCTAGCCCCCTGGTGTACCCGCAGCGGGACTGTTACCCCTACACGTCCAGGAATCTACTAAGTGTTATCGCACGCATGTGAAGAAGGTCAGACCGGGGATCTAGACATTGCATCCATGGACCTTCCACCACACTTGGACACATATACTAGGTCCAGGTGCAAGTTCCAGTGGGATTCCGGAGCTCCGGCGGTCCTTTTCCAGCGAAACCCTAGTCGGTGGGGCCCGCGGGTCTACCCCTGTAGCTTTCTTAGTACGAGGTTCAGACAACGCGCTCTTTTGTTGGTTTAGCTTTGTTTAGGTCATATCTACATGGAAAACAAAGGTTGGGACCTTATAGCACATGCTAGCCCCCCGGTATACCCGCAGCGGGACTGTTACCCCTACACGTCCAGGAATCTACTAAGTGTTATCGCACGCATGTGAAGAAGGTCAGACCGGGGATCTAGACATTGCATCCCTGGACCTTCCACCACACTTGGACACATATACTAGGTCCACGTGCAAGTTCCAGTGGGATTCCGGAGCTCCGACGGTCCTTTTCCAGCGAAACCCTAGTCGGTGGGGCCCGCATGTCTACCCCTGTAGCTTTCTTAGTACGAGGTTCAGACAATGCGCTTTTTTGTTGGTTTAGATTTGTTCAGGTCATATCTACATGGAAAACAAAGGTTGGGACCTTATAGCACATGCTAACCCCCGGTATACCCGCAGCGGGACTGTTACCCCTACACGTCCATGAATCTACTAAGTGTTATCGCACGCATGTGAAAAAGGTCAGACTGGGGATCTAGACATTACATCCATGGACCTTCCACCACACTTGGACACATATACTAGGTCCACGTGCAAGTTCCACTGGGATTCCGGAGCTCCGGCGGTCCTTTTCAAGCGAAACCCTAGTCGGTGGGGCCCGCGGGTCTACCCCTGTTGCTTTCTTAGTACGAGGTTCAGATAACGCGCTTTTTTGTTGGTTTATCTTTGTTTAGGTCATATGTACATGGAAAACAAAGGTTGAGACCTTATAGGACATGCTAGCCCCCCGGTATACCTGCAGCGGGACTGTTACCCCTACACGTCCAGGAATCTACTAAGTGTTATCGCACGCATGTGAAGAAGGTCAGACCGGGGATCTAGACATTACATCCATGGATCTTCCGCCACACTTGGATACATATACTAGGTCCAAGTGCAAGTTCCACTGAGATTCCGGAGCTCCGGCGGTCCTTTTCCAGCGAAACCCTAGTCGGTGGGGCCCGCGGGTCTACCCGTGTAGCTTTTTAATTACGAGGTTCAGACAACGCGCTTTTTTGATGGTTTAGCTTTGTTTAGGTCATATCTACATGGAAAACAAAGGTTGGGACCTTATAGCACATGCTAGCCCACCGGTATACCCGCAGCGGGACTGTTACCCCTAGACGTCCATGAATCTACTAAGTGTTATCGCACGCATGTGAAGAAGGTCAGACCGGGGATCTAGACATTACATCCATGGACCTTCCACCACACTTGGACACATATACTAGGTCCACGTGCAAGTTCCACTGGGATTCCGGAGCTCCGGCGGTCTTTTCCAGCGAAAACCTAGTCGGTGGGGCCCGCGGGTCTACCCATGTAGCTTTCTTAGTACGAGGTTCAGACAACGCGCTTTTTTGTTGGTTTAGCTTTGTTTAGGTCATATCTACATGGAAAACAAAGGTTGGTACCTTATAGCACATGCTAGCCCCCCGGTATACCCGCAGCCGGACTGTTACCCCTACACGTCCAGGAATCTACTAAGTGTTATCGCCCGCGGGTCTACTCATGTAGCTTTCTTATTACCAGGTTCAAACAACGCGCTTTTTTGTTGGTTTAGCTTTTTTAGGTCATATCTACATGGAAAACAAAGGTTGGGACCTTATAGCACATGCTAGCCCCCCGGTATACCCGCATCGGGACTGTTACCCCTACACGTCCAGGAATCTACTAAGTGTTATCGCACGCATGTGAAGATGGTCAGACCGGGGATCTAGACATTGCATCCATGAACCTTCCACCACACTTGGACACATATACTAGGTCCACGTGCAAGTTCCAGTGGGATTCCGGAGCTCCGGCGTTCCTTTTTTCCAGTGAATCTCTAGTCGGTGGGGCCCGTGGGTCTATCCCTGTAACTTTCTTAGTACGAGGTTCAGACAACACGCTTTTTTGTTGGTTTAGGTTTGTTTAGGTCATATATACATGGAAAACAAAGGTTGGGACCTTATAGCACATGCTAGCCCCCCGGTATACCCGCAGCGAGATTGTTACCCCTAAACGTCCAGGAATCTACTAAGTGTTATCGCACGCGGGTCTACCCCTGTAGCTTTCTTAGTACGAGGTTCAGACAACGCGCTTTTTGTTGGTTTAGCTTTGTTCAGGTCATATCTGCATGGAAAACAAAGGTTGGGACCTTATAGCACATGCTAGCCCCCCGGTATACCCGCAGCGGGACTATTACCCCTACACGTCCAGGAATATACTAAGCGTTATCGCACGCGGGTCTACCCCTGTAGATTTCTTCGTACGAGGTTCAGACAACGCGCTTTTTTGTGGGTTTAGCTTTGTTTAGGTCATATCTACATGGAAAACAAAGGTTGGGACCTTATAGCACATGCTAGCCCCCTGGTGTACCCGCAGCGGGACTGTTACCCCTACACGTCCAGGAATCTACTAAGTGTTATCGCACGCATGTGAAGAAGGTCAGACCGGGGATCTAGACATTGCATCCATGGACCTTCCACCACACTTGGACACATATACTAGGTCCAGGTGCAAGTTCCAGTGGGATTCCGGAGCTCCGGCGGTCCTTTTCCAGCGAAACCCTAGTCGGTGGGGCCCGCGGGTCTACCCCTGTAGCTTTCTTAGTACGAGGTTCAGACAACGCGCTCTTTTGTTGGTTTAGCTTTGTTTAGGTCATATATACATGGAAAACAAAGGTTGGGACCTTATAGCACATGCTAGCCCCCCGGTATACCCGCAGCGGGACTGTTACCCCTACACGTCCAGGAATCTACTAAGTGTTATCGCACGCATGTGAAGAAGGTCAGACCGGGGATCTAGACATTGCATCCATGGACCTTCCACCACACTTGGACACATATACTAGGTCCACGTGCAAGTTCCAGTGGGATTCCGGAGCTCCGGCGGTCCTTTTCTAGCGAAACCCTAGTCGGTAGGGCCCGCATGGCTACCCCTGTAGCTTTCTTAGTACGAGGTTCAGACAACGCGCTTTTTTGTTGGTTTAGATTTGTTCAGGTCATATCTACATGGAAAACAAAGGTTGGGACCTTATAGCACATGCTAACCCCCGGTATACCCGCAGCGGGACTGTTACCCCTACACGTCCATGAATCTACTAAGTGTTATCGCACGCATGTGAAAAAGGTCAGACTGGGGATCTAGACATTACATCCATGGACCTTCCACCACACTTGGACACATATACTAGGTCCACGTGCAAGTTCCACTGGGATTCCGGAGCTCCGGCGGTCCTTTTCAAGCGAAACCCTAGTCGGTGGGGCCCGTGGGTCTACCCCTGTTGCTTTCTTAGTACGAGGTTCAGATAACGCGCTTTTTTGTTGGTTTATCTTTGTTTAGGTCATATGTACATGGAAAACAAAGGTTGAGACCTTATAGGACATGCTAGCCCCCTGGTATACCTGCAGCGGGACTGTTACCCCTACACGTCCAGGAATCTACTAAGTGTTATCGCACGCATGTGAAGAAGGTCAGACCGGGGATCTAGACATTACATCCATGGATCTTCCGCCACACTTGGATACTTATACTAGGTCCAAGTGCAAGTTCCACTGAGATTCCGGAGCTCCGGCGGTCCTTTTCCAGCGAAACCCTAGTCGGTGGGGCCCGCGGGTCTACCCGTGTAGCTTTTTAATTACGAGGTTCAGACAACGCGCTTTTTTGATGGTTTAGCTTTGTTTAGGTCATATCTACATGGAAAACAAAGGTTGGGACCTTATAGCACATGCTAGCCCATCGGTATACCCGCAGCGGGACTGTTACCCCTAGACGTCCATGAATCTACTAAGTGTTATCGCACGCATGTGAAGAAGGTCAGACCGGGGATCTAGACATTACATCCATGGACCTTCCACCACACTTGGACACATATACTAGGTCCACGTGCAAGTTCCACTGGGATTCCGGAGCTCCGGCGGTCTTTTCCAGCGAAAACCTAGTCGGTGGGGCCCGCGGGTCTACCCATGTAGCTTTCTTAGTACGAGGTTCAGACAACGCGCTTTTTTGTTGGTTTAGCTTTGTTTAGGTCATATCTACATGGAAAACAAAGGTTGGGACCTTATAGCACATGCTAGCCCCCCGGTATACCCGCAGCCGGACTGTTACCCCTACACGTCTAGGAATCTACTAAGTGTTATCGCCCGCGGGTCTACTCCTGTAGCTTTCTTATTACCAGGTTCAAACAACGCGCTTTTTTGTTGGTTTAGCTTTTTTTAGGGCATATCTACATGGAAAACAAAGGTTGGGACCTTATAGCACATGCTAGCCCCCCGGTATACCCGCATCGGGACTGTTACCCCTACACGTCCAGGAATCTACTAAGTGTTATCGCACGCATGTGAAGATGGTCAGACCGGGGATCTAGACATTGCATCCATGAACCTTCCACCACACTTGGACACATATACTAGGTCCACGTGCAAGTTCCAGTGGGATTCCGGAGCTCCGGCGTTCCTTTTTTCCAGTGAATCTCTAGTCGGTGGGGCCCGTGGGTCTATCCCTGTAACTTTCTTAGTACGAGGTTCAGACAACACGCTTTTTTGTTGGTTTAGGTTTGTTTAGGTCATATATACATGGAAAACAAAGGTTGGGACCTTATAGCACATGCTAGCCCCCCGGTATACCCGCAGCGAGATTGTTACCCCTAAACGTCCAGGAATCTACTAAGTGTTATCGCACGCGGGTCTACCCCTGTAGCTTTCTTAGTACGAGGTTCAGACAACGCGCTTTTTGTTGGTTTAGCTTTGTTCAGGTCATATCTGCATGGAAAACAAAGGTTGGGACCTTATAGCACATGCTAGCCCCCCGGTATACCCGCAGCGGGACTATTACCCCTACACGTCCAGGAATATACTAAGCGTTATCGCACGCGGGTCTACCCCTGTAGATTTCTTCGTACGAGGTTCAGACAACGCGCTTTTTTGTGGGTTTAGCTTTGTTTAGGTCATATCTACATGGAAAACAAAGGTTGGGACCTTATAGCACATGCTAGCCCCCTGGTGTACCCGCAGCGGGACTGTTACCCCTACACGTCCAGGAATCTACTAAGTGTTATCGCACGCATGTGAAGAAGGTCAGACCGGGGATCTAGACATTGCATCCATGGACCTTCCACCACACTTGGACACATATACTAGGTCCAGGTGCAAGTTCCAGTGGGATTCCGGAGCTCCGGCGGTCCTTTTCCAGCGAAACCCTAGTCGGTGGGGCCCGCGGGTCTACCCCTGTAGCTTTCTTAGTACGAGGTTCAGACAACGCGCTCTTTTGTTGGTTTAGCTTTGTTTAGGTCATATCTACATGGAAAACAAAGGTTGGGACCTTATAGCACATGCTAGCCCCCCGGTATACCCGCAGCGGGACTGTTACCCCTACACGTCCAGGAATCTACTAAGTGTTATCGCACGCATGTGAAGAAGGTCAGACCGGGGATCTAGACATTGCATCCATGGACCTTCCACCACACTTGGACACATATACTAGGTCCACGTGCAAGTTCCAGTGGGATTCCGGAGCTCCGGCGGTCCTTTTCTAGCGAAACCCTAGTCGGTAGGGCCCGCATGGCTACCCCTGTAGCTTTCTTAGTACGAGGTTCAGACAACGCGCTTTTTTGTTGGTTTAGATTTGTTCAGGTCATATCGACATGGAAAACAAAGGTTGGGACCTTATAGCACATGCTAACCCCCGGTATACCCGCAGCGGGACTGTTACCCCTACACGTCCATGAATCTACTAAGTGTTATCGCACGCATGTGAAAAAGGTCAGACTGGGGATCTAGACATTACATCCATGGACCTTCCACCACACTTGGACACATATACTAGGTCCACGTGCAAGTTCCACTGGGATTCCGGAGCTCCGGCGGTCCTTTTCAAGCGAAACCCTAGTCGGTGGGGCCCGTGGGTCTACCCCTGTTGCTTTCTTAGTACGAGGTTCAGATAACGCGCTTTTTTGTTGGTTTATCTTTGTTTAGGTCATATGTACATGGAAAACAAAGGTTGAGACCTTATAGGACATGCTAGCCCCCTGGTATACCTGCAGCGGGACTGTTACCCCTACACGTCCAGGAATCTACTAAGTGTTATCGCACGCATGTGAAGAAGGTCAGACCGGGGATCTAGACATTACATCCATGGATCTTCCGCCACACTTGGATACTTATACTAGGTCCAAGTGCAAGTTCCACTGAGATTCCGGAGCTCCGGCGGTCCTTTTCCAGCGAAACCCTAGTCGGTGGGGCCCGCGGGTCTACCCGTGTAGCTTTTTAATTACGAGGTTCAGACAACGCGCTTTTTTGATGGTTTAGCTTTGTTTAGGTCATATCTACATGGAAAACAAAGGTTGGGACCTTATAGCACATGCTAGCCCACCGGTATACCCGCAGCGGGACTGTTACCCCTAGACGTCCATGAATCTACTAAGTGTTATCGCACGCATGTGAAGAAGGTCAGACCGGGGATCTAGACATTACATCCATGGACCTTCCACCACACTTGGACACATATACTAGGTCCACGTGCAAGTTCCACTGGGATTCCGGAGCTCCGGCGGTCTTTTCCAGCGAAAACCTAGTCGGTGGGGCCCGCGGGTCTACCCATGTAGCTTTCTTAGTACGAGGTTCAGACAACGCGCTTTTTTGTTGGTTTAGCTTTGTTTAGGTCATATCTACATGGAAAACAAAGGTTGGGACCTTATAGCACATGCTAGCCCCCCGGTATACCCGCAGCCGGACTGTTACCCCTACACGTCTAGGAATCTACTAAGTGTTATCGCCCGCGGGTCTACTCCTGTAGCTTTCTTATTACCAGGTTCAAACAACGCGCTTTTTTGTTGGTTTAGCTTTTTTTAGGGCATATCTACATGGAAAACAAAGGTTGGGACCTTATAGCACATGCTAGCCCCCCGGTATACCCGCATCGGGACTGTTACCCCTACACGTCCAGGAATCTACTAAGTGTTATCGCACGCATGTGAAGATGGTCAGACCGGGGATCTAGACATTGCATCCATGAACCTTCCACCACACTTGGACACATATACTAGGTCCACGTGCAAGTTCCAGTGGGATTCCGGAGCTCCGGCGTTCCTTTTTTCCAGTGAATCTCTAGTCGGTGGGGCCCGTGGGTCTATCCCTGTAACTTTCTTAGTACGAGGTTCAGACAACACGCTTTTTTGTTGGTTTAGGTTTGTTTAGGTCATATATACATGGAAAACAAAGGTTGGGACCTTATAGCACATGCTAGCCCCCCGGTATACCCGCAGCGAGATTGTTACCCCTACACGTCCAGGAATCTACTAAGTGTTATCGCACGCGGGTCTACCCCTGTAGCTTTCTTAGTACGAGGTTCAGACAACGCGCTTTTTGTTGGTTTAGCTTTGTTTAGGTCATATCTGCATGGAAAACAAAGGTTGGGACCTTATAGCACATGCTAGCCCCCCGGTATACACGCAGCGGGACTATTACCCCTACACGTCCAGGAATATACTAAGCGTTATCGCACGCGGGTCTACCCCTGTAGATTTCTTCGTACGAGGTTCAGACAACGCGCTTTTTTGTGGGTTTAGCTTTGTTTAGGTCATATCTACATGGAAAACAAAGGTTGGGACCTTATAGCACATGCTAGCCCCCTGGTGTACCCGCAGCGGGACTGTTACCCCTACACGTCCAGGAATCTACTAAGTGTTATCGCACGCATGTGAAGAGGTCAGACCGGGGATCTAGACATTGCATCCATGGACCTTCCACCACACTTGGACACATATACTAGGTCCAGGTGCAAGTTCCAGTGGGATTCCGGAGCTCCGGCGGTCCTTTTCCAGCGAAACCCTAGTCGGTGGGGCCCGCGGGTCTACCCCTGTAGCTTTCTTAGTACGAGGTTCAGACAACGCGCTCTTTTGTTGGTTTAGCTTTGTTTAGGTCATATCTACATGGAAAACAAAGGTTGGGACCTTATAGCACATGCTAGCCCCCCGGTATACCCGCAGCGGGACTGTTACCCCTACACGTCCAGGAATCTACTAAGTGTTATCGCACGCATGTGAAGAAGGTCAGACCGGGGATCTAGACATTGCATCCATGGACCTTCCACCACACTTGGACACATATACTAGGTCCACGTGCAAGTTCCAGTGGGATTCCGGAGCTCCGGCGGTCCTTTTCCAGCGAAACCCTAGTCGGTAGGGCCCGCATGTCTACCCCTGTAGCTTTCTTAGTACGAGGTTCAGACAACGCGCTTTTTTGTTGGTTTAGATTTGTTCAGGTCATATCTACATGGAAAACAAAGGTTGGGACCTTATAGCACATGCTAACCCCCGGTATACCCGCAGCGGGACTGTTACCCCTACACGTCCATGAATCTACTAAGTGTTATCGCACGCATGTGAAAAAGGTCAGACTGGGGATCTAGACATTACATCCATGGACCTTCCACCACACTTGGACACATATACTAGGTCCACGTGCAAGTTCCACTGGGATTCCGGAGCTCCGGCGGTCCTTTTCAAGCGAAACCCTAGTTGGTGGGGCCCGCGGGTCTACCCCTGTTGCTTTCTTAGTACGAGGTTCAGATAACGCGCTTTTTTGTTGGTTTATCTTTGTTTAGGTCATATGTACATGGAAAACAAAGGTTGAGACCTTATAGGACATGCTAGCCCCCCGGTATACCTGCAGCGGGACTGTTACCCCTACACGTCCAGGAATCTACTAAGTGTTATCGCACGCATGTGAAGAAGGTCAGACCGGGGATCTAGACATTACATCCATGGATCTTCTGCCACACTTGGATACATATACTAGGTCCAAGTGCAAGTTCCACTGAGATTCCGGAGCTCCGGCGGTCCTTCTCCAGCGAAACCCTAGTCGGTGGGGCCCGCGGGTCTACCCGTGTAGCTTTTTAATTACGAGGTTCAGACAACGCGCTTTTTTGATGGTTTAGCTTTGTTTAGGTCATATCTACATGGAAAACAAAGGTTGGGACCTTATAGCACATGCTAGCCCACCGGTATACCCGCAGCGGGACTGTTACCCCTAGACGTCCATGAATCTACTAAGTGTTATCGCACGCATGTGAAGAAGGTCAGACCGGGGATCTAGACATTACATCCATGGACCTTCCACCACACTTGGACACATATACTAGGTCCACGTGCAAGTTCCACTGGGATTCCGGAGCTCCGGCGGTCTTTTCCAGCGAAAACCTAGTCGGTGGGGCCCGCGGGTCTACCCATGTAGCTTTCTTAGTACGAGGTTCAGACAACGCGCTTTTTTGTTGGTTTAGCTTTGTTTAGGTCATATCTACATGGAAAACAAAGGTTGGGACCTTATAGCACATGCTAGCCCCCCGGTATACCCGCAGCCGGACTGTTACCCCTACACGTCCAGGAATCTACTAAGTGTTATCGCCCGCGGGTCTACTCCTGTAGCTTTCTTATTACCAGGTTCAAACAACGCGCTTTTTTGTTGGTTTAGCTTTTTTTAGGGCATATCTACATGGAAAACAAAGGTTGGGACCTTATAGCACATGCTAGCCCCCCGGTATACCCGCATCGGGACTGTTACCCCTACACGTCCAGGAATCTACTAAGTGTTATCGCACGCATGTGAAGATGGTCAGACCGGGGATCTAGACATTGCATCCATGAACCTTCCACCACACTTGGACACATATACTAGGTCCACGTGCAAGTTCCAGTGGGATTCCAGAGCTCCGGCGTTCCTTTTTTCCAGTGAATCTCTAGTCGGTGGGGCCCGTGGGTCTATCCCTGTAACTTTCTTAGTACGAGGTTCAGACAACACGCTTTTTTGTTGGTTTAGGTTTGTTTAGGTCATATATACATGGAAAACAAAGGTTGGGACCTTATAGCACATGCTAGCCCCCCGGTATACCCGCAGCGAGATTGTTACCCCTACACGTCCAGGAATCTACTAAGTGTTATCGCACGCGGGTCTACCCCTGTAGCTTTCTTAGTACGAGGTTCAGACAACACGCTTTTTGTTGGTTTAGCTTTTTTTAGGTCATATCTGCATGGAAAACAAAGGTTGGGACCTTATAGCACATGCTAGCCCCCCGGTATACCCGCAGCGGGACTATTACCCCTACACGTCCAGGAATATACTAAGCGTTATCGCACGCGGGTCTACCCCTGTAGATTTCTTAGTACGAGGTTCAGACAACGCGCTTTTTTGTGGGTTTAGCTTTGTTTAGGTCATATCTACATGGAAAACAAAGGTCGGGACCTTATAGCACATGCTAGCCCCCTGGTGTACCCGTAGCGGGACTGTTACCCCTACACGTCCAGGAATCTACTAAGTGTTATCGCACGCATGTGAAGAAGGTCAGACCGGGGATCTAGACATTGCATCCATGGACCTTCCACCACACTTGGACACATATACTAGGTCCAGGTGCAAGTTCCAGTGGGATTCCGGAGCTCCGGCGGTCCTTTTCCAGCGAAACCCTAGTCGGTGGGGCCCGCGGGTCTACCCCTGTAGCTTTCTTAGTACGAGGTTCAGACAACGCGCTCTTTTGTTGGTTTAGCTTTGTTTAGGTCATATCTACATGGAAAACAAAGGTTGGGACCTTATAGCACATGCTATCCCCCCGGTATACCCGCAGCGTGACTGTTACCCCTACACGTCCAGGAATCTACTAAGTGTTATCGCACGCATGTGAAGAAGGTCAGACCGGGGATCTAGACATTGCATCCATGGACCTTCCACCACACTTGGACACATATACTAGGTCCACGTGCAAGTTCCAGTGGGATTCCGGAGCTCCGGCGGTCCTTTTCCAGCGAAACCCTAGTCGGTGGGGCCCGCATGTCTACCCCTGTAGCTTTCTTAGTACGAGGTTCAGACAACGCGCTTTTTTGTTGGTTTAGATTTGTTCAGGTCATATCTACATGGAAAACAAAGGTTGGGACCTTATAGCACATGTTAACCCCCGGTATACCCGCAGCGGGACTGTTACCCCTACACGTCCATGAATCTACTAAGTGTTATCTCACGCATGTGAAAAAGGTCAGACTGGGGATCTAGACATTACATCCATGGACCTTCCACCACACTTGGACACATATACTAGGTCCACGTGCAAGTTCCACTGGGATTCCGGAGCTCCGGCGGTCCTTTTCAAGCGAAACCCTAGTCGGTGGGGCCCGCGGGTCTACCCCTGTTGCTTTCTTAGTACGAGGTTCAGATAACGCGCTTTTTTGTTGGTTTATCTTTGTTTAGGTCATATGTACATGGAAAACAAAGGTTGGGACCTTATAGCACATGCTAGCCCCCCGGTATACCTGCAGCGGGACTGTTACCCCTACACGTCCAGGAATCTACTAAGTGTTATCGCACGCATGTGAAGAAGGTCAGACCGGGGATCTAGACATTACATCAATGGATCTTCCGCCACACTTGGATACATATACTAGGTCCAAGTGCAAGTTCCACTGAGATTCCGGAGCTCTGGCGGTCCTTTTCCAGCGAAACCCTAGTCGGTGGGGCCCGCGGGTCTACCCGTGTAGCTTTTTAATTACGAGGTTCAGACAACGCGCTTTTTTGATGGTTTAGCTTTGTTTAGGTCATATCTACATGGAAAACAAAGGTTGGGACCTTATAGCACATGCTAGCCCACCGGTATACCCGCAGCGGGACTGTTACCCCTAGACGTCCATGAATCTACTAAGTGTTATCGCACGCATGTGAAGAAGGTCAGACCGGGGATCTAGACATTACATCCATGGACCTTCCACCACACTTGGACACATATACTATGTCCACGTGCAAGTTCCACTGGGATTCCGGAGCTCCGGCGGTCCTTTTCCAGCGAAACCCTAGTCGGTGGGGCCTGCGGGTCTACCCCTGTAGCTTTCTTAGTACAAGGTTCAGACAACGCGCTTTTTGTTGGTTTAGCTTTGTTTAGGTCATATCTACATGGAAAACGAAAGTTGGGACCTTATAGCACATGCTAGCCCCCCGGTATACCCGTAGCGGGACTATTACCCCTACACGTCCAGGAATCTACTAAGTGTTATCGCACGCATGTGAAGAAGGTCAGACCGGGGATCTAGACATTGCATCCATGAACCTTCCACCACACTTGGACACATATACTAGGTCCACGTGCAAGTTCCAGTGGGATTCCGGAGCTCCGGCGGTCCTTTTCCAGCGAAACTCTAGTCGGTGGGGCCCGTGGGTCTATCCCTGTAGCTTTCTTAGTACGAGGTTCAGACAACGCGCTTTTTTGTTGGTTTAGCTTTGTTTAGGTCATATCTAAATGGAAAACAAAGGTTGGGACCTTATAGCACATGCTAGCCCCCCGGTATACCCGCAGCGGGACTGTTACCCCTACACGTCCAGGAATCTACTAAGTGTTATCGCACGCGGGTCTACCCCTGTAGCTTTCTTAGTACGAGGTTCAGACAACGCGCTTTTTTGTTGGCTCAGCTTTGTTTAGGTCATATCTGCATGGAAAACAAAGGTTGGGACCTTATAGCACATGCTAGCCCCCCGGTATACCCGCAGCGGGACTATTACCCCTACACGTCCAGGAATATACTAAGTGTTATCGCACGCGGGTCTACCCCTGTAGATTTCTTAGTACGAGGTTCAGACAATGCGCTTTTTGTTGGTTTAGCTTTTTTTAGGTCATATCTACATGGAAAACAAAGGTTGAGACCTTATAGCACATGCTAGCCGCCCGGTATACCCGCAGCGGGACTGTTACCCCTACACGTCCAGGAATCTACTAAGTGTTATCGCACGCATGTGAAGAAGGTCATACCGGGGATCTAGACATTGCATCCATGGACCTTCCACCACACTTTGACACATATACTAGGTCCACATGCAAGTTCCAGTGGGATTCCGGAGCTCCGGCGGTCCTTTTCCAGCGAAACCCTAGTCGGTGGGGCTCGTGGGTCTACCCCTGTAGCTTTCTTAGTATGAGGTTCAGACAACGTGCTTTTTTGTTGGTTTAGCTTTGTTTAGGTCATATCTACATGGAAAACAAAGGTTGGGACCTTATAGCACATGCTAGCCCCCCGGTATACCCGCAGCGGGACTGTTACCCCTACACGTCCATGAATCTACTAAGTGTTATCGCACGCATGTGAAGAAGGTCAGACCGGGGACCTATACATTACATCCATGGACTTTCCACCACACTTGGACACATATACTAGGTCCACGTGCAAGTTCCACTGGGATTCCGGAGCTCTGGCGGTCCTTTTCCAGCGAAACCCTAGTCGGTGGGGCCCGCGGGTCTACCCTTGTAGCTTTCTTAGTACGAGGTTCAGACAACGTGCTTTTTTGTTGGTTTAGCTTTGTTTAGGTCATATCTACATGGAAAACAAAGGTTGGGACCTTATAGCACATGCTAGCCCCCCGGTATACCCGCAGCGGGACTGTTACCCCTACACGTCCAGGAATCTACTAAGTGTTATCGCACGCATGTGAAGAAGGTCATACCGGGGATCTAGACATTGCATCCATGGACCTTCCACCACACTTTGACACATATACTAGGTCTACGTGCAAGTTCCAGTGGGATTCCGGAGCTCCGGCGGTCCTTTTCTAGCGAAACCCTAGTCGGTGGGGCCCGCGGGTCTACCCCTGTAGCTTTCTTAGTATGAGGTTCAGACAACGTGCTTTTTTGTTGGTTTAGCTTTGTTTAGGTCATATCTACATGGAAAACAAAGGTTGGGACCTTATAACACATGCTAGCCCCCCGGTATACCCGCAGCGGGACTGTTACCCCTACACGTCCATGAATCTACTAAGTGTTATCGCACGCATGTGAAGAAGGTCAGACCGGGGACCTATACATTACATCCATGGACTTTCCACCACACTTGGACACATATACTAGGTCCACGTGCAAGTTCCACTGGGATTCCGGAGCTCTGGCGGTCCTTTTCCAGCGAAACCCTAGTCGGTGGGGCCCGCGGGTCTACCCTTGTAGCTTTCTTAGTACGAGGTTCAGACAACGTGCTTTTTTGTTGGTTTAGCTTTGTTTAGGTCATATCTACATGGAAAACAAAGGTTGGGACCTTATAGCACATGCTAGCCCCCCGGTATACCCGCAGCGGGACTGTTACCCCTACACGTCCAGGAATCTACTAAGTGTTATCGCCCGCGGGTCTACCCTTGTAGCTTTCTTAGTACGAGGTTCAGACAACACGCTTTTTTGTTGGTTTAGCTTTGTTTAGATCATATCTACATGGAAAACAAAGGTTGGGACCTTATAGCACATGCTAGCCCCACGGTATACCCGCAGCGGGACTATTACCCCTACACGTCTAGGAATCTACTAAGTGTTATCGCATGCATGTGTAGAAGGTCAGACCGGGGATCTAGACATTGCATCCATGGACCTTACACCACACTTTGACACATATACTAGGTCCACGTGCAAGTTCCACTGGGATTCCGGAGCTCCGGCGGCCCTTTTCCAGCGAAACCCTAGTCGGTGGGGCCCGCGGGTCTACCCCTGTAGCTTTCTTAGTACGAGGTTCAGACAACGCGCTTTTTTATTGGTTTAGCTTTGTTTAGGTCATATCTACATGGAAAATAAAGGTTGGGACCTTATAGCACATGCTAGCCCCCTGGTATACCCGCAGCGGGACTATTACCCCTACACGTACAGGAATCTACTAAGTGTTATCGCCCGCGGGTCTACCCATGTAGCTTTCTTAGTACGAGGTTCAGACAACGCGCTTTTTTGTTGGTTTAGCTTTGTTTAGGTCATATATACATGGAAAACATAGGTTGGGACCTTATAGCACATGCTAGCCCCCCGGTATACCCGCATCGGGACTGTTACCCCTACACGTCCAGGAATCTACTAAGTGTTATCGCACGCATGTGAAGAAGGTTAGACCGGGGATCTAGACATTGCATCCATGGACCTTCCACCACACTTGGACACATATACTAGGTCCACGTGCAAGTTCTAGTGGGATTCCGGAGCTCCGGCGGTCCTTTTCCAGCGAAACTCTAGTCGGTGGGGCCCGTGGGTCTACCCCTGTAGCTTTCTTAGTAGGAGGTTCAGACAACGCGCTTTTTTGTTGGTTTAGCTTTGTTTAGGTCATATATACATGGAAAACAAAGGTTGGGACCTTATAGCACATGCTAGCCCCCGGTATACCCGCAGCGCGACTATTACCGCTACACGTCCATGAATCTACTAAGTGTTATCGCACGCATGTGAACAAGGTCAGACCGGGGATCTAGACATTGCATCCATTGACCTTCCACCACACTTGGACACATATACTAGGTCCATGTGCAAGTTCCAGTGGGATTCCGGAGCTCCGGCGGTCCTTTTCCAGCGAAACCCTAGTCGGTCGGGCCCGTGGGTCTACCCCTGTAGCTTTCTTAGTACGAGGTTCAGACAACGTGCTTTTTTGTTGGTTTAGCTTTTTATAGGTCATATCTAAATGGAAAACAAAGGTTGGGACCTTATAGCACACATGCTAGACCCCCGGTATACCCGCAGCGGGACTGTTACCCCTACACGTCCAGGAATCTACTAAGTGTTATCGCACGCATGTGAAGAAGGTCAGACCGGGGACCTATACATTACATCCATGGACTTTCCACCACACTTGGACACATATAGTAGGTCCACGTGCAAGTTCCAGTGGGATTCCGGAGCTCCGGCGGTCCTTTTCCAGCGAAACCCTAGTCGGTGGGGCCCGTGGGTCTACCCCTGTAGCTTTCTTAGTACGAGGTTCAGAAAACGCGCTTTTTTGTTGGTTTAGCTTTATATAGGTCATATCTACATGGAAAACAAAGGTTGGGACCTTATAGCACATGCTAGACCCCCGGTATACCCGCAGCGGGACTGTTACCCCTACACGTCCAGGAATCTACTAAGTGTTATCGCACGCATGTGAAGAAGGTTAGACCGGGGATCTAGACATTGCACCCATGGACCTTCCACCACACTTGGACACATATACTAGGTCCACGTGCAAGTTCCAGTGGGATTCCGGAGCTCCGGCGGTCCTTTTCCAGTGAAACCCTAGTCGGTGGGGCCCATGGGTCTACCCCTGTAGCTTTCTTAGTACGAGGTTCAGACAACGCGCTTTTTTTTGGTTTAGCTTTGTTTAGGTCATATCTACATGGAAAACAAAGGTTGGGACCTTATAGCACATGCTAGCCCCCCGGTATACCCGCAGCGGGACTGTTACCCCTACACGTCCAGGAATCTACTAAGTGTTATCGCACGCGGGTCTACCCCTGTAGCTTTCTTATTACGAGGTTCAGACAACGCGCTTTTTTGATGGTTTAGATTTGTTTAGGTCATATCTACATGGAAAACAAAGGTTGGAACCTTATAGCACATGCTAGCCCCCCGGTATACCCGCAGCGGGACTGTTACCCCTACACGTCCAGGAATCTACTAAGTGTTATCGCACGCGGGTCTACCCCTGTAGCTTTCTTATTACGAGGTTTAGACAACGTGCTTTTTTGATGGTTTAGCTTTGTTTAGGTCATATCTACATGGAAAACAAAGGTTGGCACCTTATAGCACATGCTAGCCCCCCGGTATACCCGCAGCGGGACTGTTACCCCTACACGTCCAGGAATCTACTAAGTGTTATCGCACACATGTGAAGAAGGTCAGGCCGGGGATCTAGACATTGCATCCATGGACCTTCCACCACACTTGGACACATATACTAGGTCCACGTGCAAGTTCCAGTGGGATTCCGGAGCTCCGGCGGTCCTTTTCTAGCGAAACCCTAGTCGGTCGGGCCCGCGGGTCTACCCTTGTAGCTGTCGGAACAGAGGGTTTTGTCGACGGCAATGCTGTGATATTATTGAAATCTGTGTGATATTATTGAAACTAAAAAAGTAAATCTATGTGATATTATTGAAATTAAAAAATAAAATAAGTAAATCTATGTGATATTATTGAAACTAAAAACAGAGGGCTATGCCGACGGCAATGTCATCGGCGTAGGCCTAGATGCTTTTGGAAAAGCAGAGAGCCTGTGCCGACGGCAATGCCGTCGGCGTAGGCCTTTCTTTTGGTTGGCCCAAGGCGGCCCAGCCCGAGCCCCTCTCTCCTCCTCCACTCGTTTCCAATCCTCAACCCCGCGCCGCCAGCACCCCAACCCCGCGCCGCCGCCGCTAGCACCCCAACCCCGTGCCGCCGCCGCCAGTACCAGCCCCCCGTGCCTGCGCCGCCGCCAGCAACAACCCCGCGCTGCCGCCAGCACCCCAACCCTGCGCCGCCGCCGCCAGCACCAACCCCGCGCCGCCGCCGCCAGCTCCCCCCATCCCTGACCCTCCCTACACGTGCGGCTGCTCCCATCCCTGCTGTCCTCCCCTGCAACAACGAGCTCCGGTGAGGAGGACGGCCCCCTGCAACACCACCTCGCCGGAGCTCCGGGTGAGGAGGACGGCCCCCTGCACCGCCAACTCCCTGCAACAACAAGCTCCGGGTATAAATCTTGCGCCCATCTTGTAATGTACCTAGGTTTTATTTTTGTGTCTAGATCACCAAGTCAGTCACGAAACCTAGGCGTCTCCCGTTCAAAAGGGTTACACGAATAAATATGCATTCGATCGCATATTTAAAACTATAACTCTTTTGGATTGTCCATGTTTTTTGGACAGCCGGAGGATGTGTAGATTGGATATGTTCTCCACGGTCTACCCCGAACCGAGGCAGGATTTCGGCGTCACCCCCACGTTGTTCTCCGGATGCACATTCCTCTCGGCATTTTTTGTCGAGACGTGTATCGGGAGAACAGGGGGGAGGTGCTATCAAAATTTTCTCAGTTCGGGGTAGACCGTGGAGAACATATCCAATCTAAACATCTTCGGGTGGGATTAGGACATATCTTTTCCTATTAGACATGTTATGTGTATGCATGGAATAACAACGCAAGATTTGTGTATTTAGGTTGATGCCATTAATTAAAATGAAATGTTATATTTGTATCGTGGCTCCCGATGAACAAAGGATGGCTGGTAATGGTTGGATGTACAGTGGCCGTACTAATGCGCTTGAAAGAATAGAGGAGTGGGTATGGAAGACCAATTTTCTGGTGAAGGAGTTAGCGCGTGGTTCAAAGGTAGTTCGTGCAAGGTGTCCTTATGCTCATTGCATGAGGCTTCGTCGTTAGACATAGGATGATATGAGTAAACACCTATGGCAGTATGGGTATATGCTTGACTACGAGCGTTCAGTCGACTTTTCTAAGTACGAATGTGATGGAGCCGAGGTGATGCGACAGCGGATCGATGGCATTGAGAATGATGGGATTAGAAACTTGCTAGAGGATCTTCGTGATGCCGACATGCCAGATTCGCCACCTCCACAGGAGGAACCGCCAGAACCGGAGGAACCAGAGGAACCGGAGGCAACCGCGAAGGCCTTCTATGATATGATGGCCTCGACTAAGAGGCCTCTATATCCGGGTGTGAAAGTGTCTCGGCTTGATGCCATCTCACAAATACTAGCCGACAAGTCCCAGTACACCACCACCCGAGCAAGCTTTGAACATAATTTGTTTACATATGGTAACATGTTGCCCGAAGGGCATTGTCTACCTAAAAGCATGTATGAATGCCGGAAAATGATGAAAGCGCTCACCATGGATTAGTAAAGATAGATTGTTGTCCAGCAGGCTGCCTTTTGTTTTGGAAACAGTTTGAGGATGACAAGTACTGCAGCAAGTGTGGGGCCTCTAGGTATCATGAGAGAAAGGGACGTGATGGTCAGATGACACAAACAAATGTCGCCGTGAAGATTCTTCGTTATCTCACATTCATAAAAAGAATCCAGCGGCTTTACATGACCGAGGAGTCTGCCACACAGATGAAGTGGTACAAGATAGGGAAGAGATGCCATGACGAGCACGGACATGAAATGATGGGACATCCATCTGATGGTAAGGCATGGAAGAACTTCGATGCAAAACATGAGACATTTGCAAGTGAGGCTCGGAATGTCAGAAATGCGATAGCAACCGATGGATTCAATCCATATGGTATGTCGACCGCCTCTTACAGTTGTTGGCCCGTGTTTGTTATTCCGCTCAATCTCCCTCCCGAAGTTCTAATGCAGAGGAATACCATATTCCTATCACTTGTCATTCCAGGGCCTGATACCCGGGGAAGAATTTGAGTGTCTACATGCAGCCGCTTATTGATGATTTGAACCACTCTTGGCACCACGGGACATTGACATATGACCGAGCATCTAAGACAAACTTCCTCATGAGAGTTTGGTACTAGTATTCCATGCACGACATGCCCGGCTACGCCCTATTTTGCGGATGGTGTACATCCGGTAAGTGGCCTTGCCCAGTTTGCATGCTCAAACTTGAGTTCTTTTGGCTAACCGCGGGTGGCAAGTATGTCGCCTTTGACAAACATCGACCTTTCCTCAAAAGAGGGCACCGATTCAGACGAGACAAAAAGAACTTCATGAAGGGCATAGTTGTGAATGAAGAAAAAGCAATACCAACATTTGATGGTGCAGCTGTTAAAGCCGAGCTACTTGCTCTTAAGCATACTGAGATTCCTAGCCCACAATTTGAGGGATATGGTAAAACGCACAACTGGACTCACGAGGCAGCCATAACGAAGCTCGAGTATTACAAGGACCTCGAACTTCCCCATAACATCGTTGTGATGCACACTGAAAAGAATGTAGGAGGGTCCCTCTTTCACACAATTTGCAACATTCCTGGGAAGTCAAAGGATAATGTCAAGGCTAGGGTCGATGTTGAGAAGCTATGTGATAGGAAGAAACAACACATGCAGCTTCCTGACCGCAATCGAAGAAATTGGTTCAAGCCGCATGCCATCTTCTGCCTTGATAGTGACCAAAAGAAGGAGGCATTCAAGTGGCTCAAATACGTCGTGATGTTCCCTGATGGTTATTGTTCAAATATTAGTAAGGGAGTCAATCTTGTGACGGGAAAACTCACCGGGCTAAAGAGTCATGACTATCATATATGGATTGAGAGGCTGATGCCAGTGATTGTTCGAGGGTATCTCCCTGATCATGTATGGCGAGTGCTCGCGGAGTTGAGCCATTTCTTTCGCACTCTTTGTGCTAAGCAGGTATGTCCCGAGCTGATTGAGAGGCTGCATGAACTAGTGCCAGAGTTGATATGCAAGTTGGAGACGATCTTTCCGCCAGGATTTTTTACTCCGATGGCACATCTCATTGTGCACCTCGCGAATGAGGTACTCTTGGGTGGACCAGTGCAGTTTCGTTGGTAGTTCTGTATTGAGAGAGAGTTTACGTATATTCGGATGAGATGTGGAAACAAAAGTAAGATTGAAGCATGCATAGCTAAGGCAACTCTGATCGGGGAGATAGCAGACATCACGACTAAGTACTATGCCGATGATGTTCCCACTCTGCATAACCCGATCACTTGGTACAATGTCGACGAGTTGGAGGAAGACCCTAAGATCCCACTCTTTTAATCTCCCGGTGGCAAGTCCGGTGCTAGAAAAGAGTACTTATTGAAGCCGAACGAAAAGGAGGGCATAATGTTCTATGTTCTCATGAACATGAAGCATGAACTTATCAGTTTCATGAGGTAAACTGATGAACAAATTACTTATTCCAACTAGTAACTCGGTTTCGGTCTAACACGCGTTTTCTCCTTTTAGCCAATTCAAGGATGAACAATGGTTGGAAATGAGGGATCCCAGTGTCGCGGAGCTGGACACTCTTCTAAAAGATGGTGCCCCTGGAAAGAAAAATTTCGTGGCTTGGTTCAGGGCCAAAGTAATTTCTAACCTGTCCCTCTTTCCTTGTAGTCCGTGACTTGTCCCTATTATTACACATATCCCTCTTACCTTGCAATTCGTGACATGTAGGGAGCTGATCGCAACGTTGAGATGACGAATGAGATTCGATGTGTTTCACAAGGTTGTAGCCATAGAGTCATGAGGTATCAGAAGTACGATGTTAATGGGTACCGCTTCCATACAGAGTTTTACCACAACGATCGGCCTAATGCAAAAACTATAAATACCGGGGTCTTCACTGGAGGAACCGATGAAGTTGATTACTACGGGATATTAGAGGACGTATACGAGCTGACGTTTGAGACAAACATAAAACTCAAGCTCGTTGTGTTCAAATGCCACTGGTTCGACCCCATCGATGGACAAAGAAGTACCCCTTCCATTGGGTTAGTTGAAGTTAGGCCTTCAACCACCTATAGCAGAGCCGATGTGTATATAGTGGCTCACCAAGCCAAGCAAGTTTATTATTTGCCCTACACATGCAAGAAAGAGGAACTCCAGGGTTGGGAAGTCGTCTTCCAGGTATCGCCACATGGTAAGCTACCCAGGCCCAACGCCGACGATTACGTCAACATTGACCCTGTAACATACGAGGGAGTTTTCTATCAAGAGGAAGAGAACTTCGGGGGTTTTGACATACAAGTGGGTCATGAGGGCCTCGAGAATGATGCACAAACTCGTGGTGAGACAGTGGTGGATTTAAAGGACGTTGATATGCTCACCAAGTTTCATCAGGCGAATTTCAACACTGATGAGCCTCCACCGTGCGACCAGCCTTACTACTCACGTGATAGTGATACTGATAGTGAAAATGAGAACAACCAAGTACTTTATGATAGTGATGATTAGAGGTGAGGGTCTTTTATGTCTTTATGCATAGTATTTATTTCTCAACATGCTTCTAAATTTCATTATGTCTTTATTTATACTTAATTGTTTACTCTTTCTCAATGCAGGTGATTGACCAATGCCTCGGGGGAGCAAGGAATCAATGGCCTCCCTTCTCAAGTTGATGAACCAAGAGAAGATTACCCAAAGGGGAAGGGTACATCATCCCAACCCGCGCTACCCGAGAGCCGAGGACCCACCTCCCTCATAGGGAGAACTTCCCCCGATAGGAGGACAAGGACGAGGACGAGCACAAGGAGGTGCATCACGAGGAGGTGCAACACGGGGAGGTGCATCACGAGGACGAGGAGGTGTAGCCTCGAGTACATACTCATCTCCCCCATTGTTTATGAATTACGTCTATATTTTTTATGTCTTCAAGCTAAATTGTTTACTCTTTCTCAATGCATGTGCAAGACTCGATTCAGAGGATCCAGACTCGTCTCCCCTGCGGCGTGTTGCTCGTTTGTCTGACTTCTCCGCTTCTGGCACCGTGGCTTCACATTCAGATTCGGACGAGGAGTTGGAGAGGATGTCGGAGGCGCCGCCGGAGGGTGAGGCGCCGCCGGAGGGTGAGGCGCCGCCGAAGAAGTTGTCGACTCGTGGAGAGGCGTGTGTCCCTACAAAGGAGCCTCGCCCGGAGGAGAGACCTACGATTGAGCCCTATGGCAAATAGTAAGTGACTTTACTAATTTGATCACCATCGTTCTTTTTTTCACCATCATGCTAACTCATGCTTTTGGTCATAACAATTTGGCATGTACTAATGTTTGTTTATTGTGCGGCAATTGGACACATCCTAAGAGGGTCCGCCACCCTAATAGCTTGCTTGGATCTTTGATTAGGAAGTATTGGCCAGGCTTGTACACTACAGTCCCCAACGGCCAGAGGAAGCTAGCTTGGTTTTGGGCGGACTATGAGGCCTCCATCGATTGCCCGGGCTTCAAGAGTGTTGTTGATGCTGTGATTAGCAGCTTTTGAGTAAGGCATACTTTTGCTCACCATCGTGCTAACTCATTACTTTCATAATTATTTTGCCCACCATCGTGCTAACTCATGACTTTTGGGTTGCATGATTGAAGGTCTTCTATCAGGTGAGACCTGAGCATCAAGTGGCGGCGGAGAAGACTTTGCTTGCAGCTTGTCGGAAGTTGACAACGCAGCAATGGTACAACACCAAGAATACGTTGATCAATCACTTCCAAGCTGAGCACGGCCTTAAGATACGGAAGGATGAGATTGCCAAGGGTCAGAAGCCAAAAATGACGGTGGCTGATTTCATGACGGTAAGTAGATTATCAATGAGAAGTTCCATAGATGCTAAGTTCCCATTGCATTATCTGTTCTTCAAATAAGTGTTGTGGTTTCAGGTTATGCCAATGTGGTGTGAACACAAAGAAGACGCTTTTGAGGTGTTGGCTGGTAGGTAGATCGGGGAAGACCCTGACTTCGAGGTCGTGAGCAAGCAGAACAAGAAAAACCGAGGCAGTATGGGAACACACAGCGGGGGAAGCCGCAACCATGGTCTCTTCAAGAAGCACTTGGTATATACATACATGGAACAACCTACATTTATTTCCTATCATGTTATTAGTTGACACACATAATTAACATTTCTTTGGCGATGCAGGTGGAGACGGAGGGGGAGGTTGATAGCCCTATTACCGACCTAGTCGTGTGGGAGAAGATGAAGACGAAGAAGCCCGACCTACAGCAGCCTCAACCCCTGTAGCTTTCTTAGTACGAGGTTCAGAAAACGCGCTTTTTTGTTGGTTTAGCTTTATATAGGTCATATCTACATGGAAAACAAAGGTTGGGACCTTATAGCACATGCTATCCCCCCGGTATACCCGCAGCGGGACTGTTACCCCTGCACGTCCAGGAATCTACTAAGTGTTATCGCACGCATGTGAAGAAGGTCAGACCGGGGATCTAGACATTGCATCCATGGACCTTCCACCACACTTGGACACATATACTAGGTCCACGTGCAAGTTCCAGTGGGATTCCGGAGCTCCGGCGGTCCTTTTCCAGCGAAACCCTAGTCGGTGGGGCCCGCATGTCTACCCCTGTAGCTTTCTTAGTACGAGGTTCAGACAACGCGCTTTTTTGTTGGTTTAGATTTGTTCAGGTCATATATACATGGAAAACAAAGGTTGGGACCTTATAGCACATGCTAACCCCCGGTATACCCGCAGCGGGACTGTTACCCCTACACGTCCATGAATCTACTAAGTGTTATCGCACGCATGTGAAAAAGGTCAGACTGGGGATCTAGACATTACATCCATGGACCTTTCACCACACTTGGACACATATACTAGGTCCACGTGCAAGGTCCACTGGGATTCCGGAGCTCCGGCGGTCCTTTTCAAGCGAAACCCTAGTCGGTGGGGCCCGCGGGTCTACCCCTGTTGCTTTCTTAGTACGAGGTTCAGATAACGCGCTTTTTTGTTGGTTTATCTTTGTTTAGGTCATATGTACATGGAAAACAAAGGTTGGGACCTTATAGCACATGCTAGCCCCCCGGTATACCTGCAGCGGGACTGTTACCCCTACACGTCCAGGAATCTACTAAGTGTTATCGCACGCATGTGAAGAAGGTCAGACCGGGGATCTAGACATTACATCCATGGATCTTCCGCCACACTTGGATACATATACTAGGTCCAAGTGCAAGTTCCACTGAGATTCCGGAGCTCCGGCGGTCCTTTTCCAGCGAAACCCTAGTCGGTGGGGCCCGCGGGTCTACCCGTGTAGCTTTTTAATTACGAGGTTCAGACAACGCGCTTTTTTGATGGTTTAGCTTTGTTTAGGTCATATCTACATGGAAAACAAAGGTTGGGACCTTATAGCACATGCTAGCCCACCGGTATACCCGCAGCGGGACTGTTACCCCTAGACGTCCATGAATCTACTAAGTGTTATCGCACGCATGTGAAGAAGGTCAGACCGGGGATCTAGACATTACATCCATGGACCTTCCACCGCACTTGTACACATATACTAAGTCCACGTGCAAGTTCCACTGGGATTCCGGAGCTCCGGCGGTCCTTTTCCAGCGAAACCCTAGTCGGTGGGGCCTGCGGGTCTACCCCTGTAGCTTTCTTAGTACAAGGTTCAGACAACGCGCTTTTTGTTGGTTTAGCTTTGTTTAGGTCATATCTACATGGAAAACAAAGGTCGGGACCTTATAGAACATGCTAGCCCCCCGGTATACCCGCAGCGGGACTGTTACCCCTACACATCCAGGAATCTACTAAGTGTTATCGCCCGCGGGTCTACTCCTGTAGCTTTCTTAGTACGAGGTTCAGACAACGCGCTTTTTTGTTGGTTTAGCTTTGTTTAGGTCATATCTACATGGAAAACAAAAGTTGGGACCTTATAGCACATGCTAGCCCCCCGGTATACCCGCAGCGGGACTATTACCCCTACATGTCCAGGAATCTACTAAGTGTTATCGCACGCATGTGAAGAAGGTCAGACCGGGGATCTAGACATTGCATCCATGAACCTTCCACCACACTTGGACACATATACTAGGTCCACGTGCAAGTTCCAGTGGGATTCCGGAGCTCCGGCGGTCCTTTTCCAGCGAAACTCTAGTCGGTGGGGCCCGTGGGTCTATCCCTGTAGCTTTCTTAGTACGAGGTTTAGACAACGCGCTTTTTTGTTGGTTTAGATTTGTTTAGGTCATATCTACATGGAAAACAAAGGTTGGGACCCTATAGCACATGCTAGCCCCCCGGTATACCCGCAGCGGGACTGTTACCCCTACACGTCCAGGAATCTACTAAGTGTTATCGCACGCGGGTCTACCCCTGTAGCTTTCTTAGTACGAGGTTCAGACAACGCGCTTTTTTGTTGGCTCAGCTTTGTTTAGGTCATATCTGCATGGAAAACAAAGGTTGGGACCTTATAGCACATTCTAGCCCCCCGGTATACCCGCAGCGGGACTATTACCCCTACACGTCCAGGAATATACTAAGTGTTATCGCACGCGGGTCCACCCCTGTAGATTTCTTAGTACGAGGTTCAGACAACGCGCTTTTTTGTTGGTTTAGCTTTTTTTAGGTCATATCTACATGTAAAACAAAGGTTGAGACCTTATAGCACATGCTAGCCGCCCGGTATACCCGCAGCGGGACTGTTACCCCTACACGTCCAGGAATCTACTAAGTGTTATCGCACGCATGTGAAGAAGGTCATACCGGGGATCTATACATTGCATCCATGGACCTTCCACCACACTTTGACACATATACTAGGTCCACGTGCAAGTTCCAGTGGGATTCCGGAGCTCCGGCGGTCCTTTTCCAGCGAAACCCTAGTCGGTGGGGCTCGTGGGTCTACCCCTGTAGCTTTCTTAGTATGAGGTTCAGACAACGTGCTTTTTTGTTGGTTTAGCTTTGTTTAGGTCATATCTACATGGAAAACAAAGGTTGGGACCTTATAGCACATGCTAGCCCCCCGGTATACCCGCAGCGGGACTGTTACCCCTACACGTCCATGAATCTACTAAGTGTTATCGCACGCATGTGAAGAAGGTCAGAACGGGGACCTATACATTACATCCATGGACTTTCCACCACACTTGGACACATATACTAGGTCCACGTGCAAGTTCCACTGGGATTCCGGAGCTCTGGCGGTCCTTTTCCAGCGAAACCCTAGTCGGTGGGGCCCGCGGGTCTACCCTTGTAGCTTTCTTAGTACGAGGTTCAGACAACGTGCTTTTTTGTTGGTTTAGCTTTGTTTAGGTCATATCTACATGGAAAACAAAGGTTGGGACCTTATAGCACATGCTAGCCCCCCGGTATACCCGCAGCGGGACTGTTACCCCTACACGTCCGGGAATCTACTAAGTGTTATCGCCCGCGGGTCTACCCTTGTAGCTTTCTTAGTACGAGGTTCAGACAACACGCTTTTTTGTTGGTTTAGCTTTGTTTATATCATATCTACATGGAAAACAAAGGTTGGGACCTTATAGCACATGCTAGCCCCACGGTATACCCGCAGCGGGACTATTACCCCTACACGTCCAGGAATCTACTAAGTGTTATCGCACGCATGTGTAGAAGGTCAGACCGGGGATCTAGACATTGCATCCATGGACCTTCCACCACACTTGGACACATATACTAGGTCCACGTGCAAGTTCCACTGGGATTCCGGAGCTCCGGCGGCCCTTTTCCAGCGAAACCCTAGTCGGTGGGGCCCGCGGGTCTACCCCTGTAGCTTTCTTAGTACGAGCTTCAGACAACGCGCTTTTTTATTGGTTTAGATTTGTTTAGGTCATATCTACATGGAAAATAAAGATTGGGACCTTATAGCACATGCTAGCCCCCCGGTATACCCGCAGCGGGACTATTACCCCTAGACGTACAGGAATCTAGTAAGTGTTATCGCCCGCGGGTCTACCCATGTAGCTTTCTTAGTACGAGGTTCAGACAACGCGCTTTTTTGTTGGTTTAGATTTGTTCAGGTCATATCTACATGGAAAACATAGGTTGGGACCTTATAGCACATGCTAGCCCCCCGGTATACCCGCATCGGGACTGTTACCCCTACACGTCCAGGAATCTACTAAGTGTTATCGCACGCATGTGAAAAAGGTCAGACTGGGGATCTAGACATTACATCCATGGACCTTTCACCACACTTGGACACATATACTAGGTCCACGTGCAAGTTCCACTGGGATTCCGGAGCTCCGGCGGTCCTTTTCAAGCGAAACCCTAGTCGGTGGGGCCCGCGGGTCTACCCCTGTTGCTTTCTTAGTACGAGGTTCAGATAACGCGCTTTTTTGTTGGTTTATCTTTGTTTAGGTCATATGTACATGGAAAACAAAGGTTGGGACCTTATAGCACATGCTAGCCCCCCGGTATACCTGCAGCGGGACTGTTACCCCTACACGTCCAGGAATCTACTAAGTGTTATCGCACGCATGTGAAGAAGGTCAGACCGGGGATCTAGACATTACATCCATGGATCTTCCGCCACACTTGGATACATATACTAGGTCCAAGTGCAAGTTCCACTGAGATTCCGGAGCTCCGGCGGTCCTTTTCCAGCGAAACCCTAGTCGGTGGGGCCCGCGGGTCTACCCGTGTAGCTTTTTAATTACGAGGTTCAGACAACGCGCTTTTTTGATGGTTTAGCTTTGTTTAGGTCATATCTACATGGAAAACAAAGGTTGGGACCTTATAGCACATGCTAGCCCACCGGTATACCCGCAGCGGGACTGTTACCCCTAGACGTCCATGAATCTACTAAGTGTTATCGCACGCATGTGAAGAAGGTCAGACCGGGGATCTAGACATTACATCCATGGACCTTCCACCGCACTTGGACACATATACTATGTCCACGTGCAAGTTCCACTGGGATTCCGGAGCTCCGGCGGTCCTTTTCCAGCGAAACCCTAGTCGGTGGGGCCTGCGGGTCTACCCCTGTAGCTTTCTTAGTACAAGGTTCAGACAACGCGCTTTTTCTTGGTTTAGCTTTGTTTAGGTCATATCTACATGGAAAACAAAGGTCGGGACCTTATAGAACATGCTAGCCCCCCGGTATACCCGCAGCGGGACTGTTACCCCTACACATCCAGGAATCTACTAAGTGTTATCGCCCGCGGGTCTACTCCTGTAGCTTTCTTAGTACGAGGTTCAGACAACGCGCTTTTTTGTTGGTTTAGCTTTGTTTAGGTCATATCTACATGGAAAACATAAGTTGGGACCTTATAGCACATGCTAGCCCCCCGGTATACCCGCAGCGGGACTATTACCCCTACATGTCCAGGAATCTACTAAGTGTTATCGCACGCATGTGAAGAAGGTCAGACCGGGGATCTAGACATTGCATCCATGAACCTTCCACCACACTTGGACACATATACTAGGTCCACGTGCAAGTTCCAGTGGGATTCCGGAGCTCCGGCGGTCCTTTTCCAGCAAAACTCTAGTCGGTGGGGCCCGTGGGTCTATCCCTGTAGCTTTCTTAGTACGAGGTTTAGACAACGCGCTTTTTTGTTGGTTTAGCTTTGTTTAGGTCATATCTACATGGAAAACAAAGGTTGGGACCTTATAGCACATGCTAGCCCCCCGGTATACCCACAGCGGGACTGTTACCCCTACACGTCCAGGAATCTACTAAGTGTTATCGCACGCGGGTCTACCCCTGTAGCTTTCTTAGTACGAGGTTCAGACAACGCGCTTTTTTGTTGGCTCAGCTTTGTTTAGGTCATATCTGCATGGAAAACAAAGGTTGGGACCTTATAGCACATTCTAGCCCCCCGGTATACCCGCAGCGGGACTATTACCCCTACACGTCCAGGAATATACTAAGTGTTATCGCACGCGGGTCTACCCCTGTAGATTTCTTAGTACGAGGTTCAGACAACGCGCTTTTTTGTTGGTTTAGCTTTTTTTAGGTCATATCTACATGTAAAACAAAGGTTGAGACCTTATAGCACATGCTAGCCGCCCGGTATACCCGCAGCGGGACTGTTACCCCTACACGTCCAGGAATCTACTAAGTGTTATCGCACGCATGTGAAGAAGGTCATACCGGGGATCTAGACATTGCATCCATGGACCTTCCACCACACTTTGACACATATACTAGGTCCACGTGCAAGTTCCAGTGGGATTCCGGAGCTCCGGCGGTCCTTTTCCAGCGAAACCCTAGTCGGTGGGGCTCGTGGGTCTACCCCTGTAGCTTTCTTAGTATGAGGTTCAGACAACGTGCTTTTTTGTTGGTTTAGCTTTGTTTAGGTCATATCTACATGGAAAACAAAGGTTGGGACCTTATAGCACATGCTAGCCCCCCGGTATACCCGCAGCGGGACTGTTACCCCTACACGTCCATGAATCTACTAAGTGTTATCGCACGCATGTGAAGAAGGTCAGAACGGGGACCTATACATTACATCCATGGACTTTCCACCACACTTGGACACATATACTAGGTCCACGTGCAAGTTCCACTGGGATTCCGGAGCTCTGGCGGTCCTTTTCCAGCGAAACCCTAGTCGGTGGGGCCCGCGGGTCTACCCTTGTAGCTTTCTTAGTACGAGGTTCAGACAACGTGCTTTTTTGTTGGTTTAGCTTTGTTTAGGTCATATCTACATGGAAAACAAACGTTGGGACCTTATAGCACATGCTAGCCCCCCGGTATACCCGCAGCGGGACTGTTACCCCTACACGTCCGGGAATCTACTAAGTGTTATCGCCCGCGGGTCTACCCTTGTAGCTTTCTTAGTACGAGGTTCAGACAACACGCTTTTTTGTTGGTTTAGCTTTGTTTAGATCATATCTACATGGAAAACAAAGGTTGGGACCTTATAGCACATGCTAGCCCCACGGTATACCCGCAGCGGGACTATTACCCCTACACGTCCAGGAATCTACTAAGTGTTATCGCACGCATGTGTAGAAGGTCAGACCGGGGATCTAGACATTGCATCCATGGACCTTCCACCACACTTGGACACATATACTAGGTCCACGTGCAAGTTCCACTGGGATTCCGGAGCTCCGGCGGCCCTTTTCCAGCGAAACCCTAGTCGGTGGGGCCCGCGGGTCTACCCCTGTAGCTTTCTTAGTACGAGCTTCAGACAACGCGCTTTTTTATTGGTTTAGATTTGTTTAGGTCATATCTACATGGAAAATAAAGATTGGGACCTTATAGCACATGCTAGCCCCCCGGTATACCCGCAGCGGGACTATTACCCCTACACGTACAGGAATCTAGTAAGTGTTATCGCCCGCGGGTCTACCCATGTAGCTTTCTTAGTACGAGGTTCAGACAACGCGCTTTTTTGTTGGTTTAGATTTGTTCAGGTCATATCTACATGGAAAACATAGGTTGGGACCTTATAGCACATGCTAGCCCCCCGGTATACCCGCATCGGGACTGTTACCCCTACACGTCCAGGAATCTACTAAGTGTTATCGCACGCATGTGAAAAAGGTCAGACTGGGGATCTAGACATTACATCCATGGACCTTTCACCACACTTGGACACATATACTAGGTCCACGTGCAAGTTCCACTGGGATTCCGGAGCTCCGGCGGTCCTTTTCAAGCGAAACCCTAGTCGGTGGGGCCCGCGGGTCTACCCCTGTTGCTTTCTTAGTACGAGGTTCAGATAACGCGCTTTTTTGTTGGTTTATCTTTGTTTAGGTCATATGTACATGGAAAACAAAGGTTGGGACCTTATAGCACATGCTAGCCCCCCGGTATACCTGCAGCGGGACTGTTACCCCTACACGTCCAGGAATCTACTAAGTGTTATCGCACGCATGTGAAGAAGGTCAGACCGGGGATCTAGACATTACATCCATGGATCTTCCGCCACACTTGGATACATATACTAGGTCCAAGTGCAAGTTCCACTGAGATTCCGGAGCTCCGGCGGTCCTTTTCCAGCGAAACCCTAGTCGGTGGGGCCCGCGGGTCTACCCGTGTAGCTTTTTAATTACGAGGTTCAGACAACGCGCTTTTTTGATGGTTTAGCTTTGTTTAGGTCATATCTACATGGAAAACAAAGGTTGGGACCTTATAGCACATGCTAGCCCACCGGTATACCCGCAGCGGGACTGTTACCCCTAGACGTCCATGAATCTACTAAGTGTTATCGCACGCATGTGAAGAAGGTCAGACCGGGGATCTAGACATTACATCCATGGACCTTCCACCGCACTTGGACACATATACTATGTCCACGTGCAAGTTCCACTGGGATTCCGGAGCTCCGGCGGTCCTTTTCCAGCGAAACCCTAGTCGGTGGGGCCTGCGGGTCTACCCCTGTAGCTTTCTTAGTACAAGGTTCAGACAACGCGCTTTTTGTTGGTTTAGCTTTGTTTAGGTCATATCTACATGGAAAACAAAGGTCGGGACCTTATAGAACATGCTAGCCCCCCGGTATACCCGCAGCGGGACTGTTACCCCTACACATCCAGGAATCTACTAAGTGTTATCGCCCGCGGGTCTACTCCTGTAGCTTTCTTAGTACGAGGTTCAGACAACGCGCTTTTTTGTTGGTTTAGCTTTGTTTAGGTCATATCTACATGGAAAACATAAGTTGGGACCTTATAGCACATGCTAGCCCCCCGGTATACCCGCAGCGGGACTATTACCCCTACATGTCCAGGAATCTACTAAGTGTTATCGCACGCATGTGAAGAAGGTCAGACCGGGGATCTAGACATTGCATCCATGAACCTTCCACCACACTTGGACACATATACTAGGTCCACGTGCAAGTTCCAGTGGGATTCCGGAGCTCCGGCGGTCCTTTTCCAGCGAAACTCTAGTCGGTGGGGCCCGTGGGTCTATCCCTGTAGCTTTCTTAGTACGAGGTTTAGACAACGCGCTTTTTTGTTGGTTTAGCTTTGTTTAGGTCATATCTACATGGAAAACAAAGGTTGGGACCTTATAGCACATGCTAGCCCCCCGGTATACCCGCAGCGGGACTGTTACCCCTACACGTCCAGGAATCTACTAAGTGTTATCGCACGCGGGTTTACCCCTGTAGCTTTCTTAGTACGAGGTTCAGACAACGCGCTTTTTTGTTGGCTCAGCTTTGTTTAGGTCATATCTGCATGGAAAACAAAGGTTGGGACCTTATAGCACATTCTAGCCCCCCGGTATACCCGCAGCGGGACTATTACCCCTACACGTCCAGGAATATACTAAGTGTTATCGCACGCGGGTCTACCCCTGTAGATTTCTTAGTACGAGGTTCAGACAACGCGCTTTTTTGTTGGTTTAGCTTTTTTTAGGTCATATCTACATGTAAAACAAAGGTTGAGACCTTATAGCACATGCTAGCCGCCCGGTATACCCGCAGCGGGACTGTTACCCCTACACGTCCAGGAATCTACTAAGTGTTATCGCACGCATGTGAAGAAGGTCATACCGGGGATCTAGACATTGCATCCATGGACCTTCCACCACACTTTGACACATATACTAGGTCCACGTGCAAGTTCCAGTGGGATTCCGGAGCTCCGGCGGTCCTTTTCCAGCGAAACCCTAGTCGGTGGGGCTCGTGGGTCTACCCCTGTAGCTTTCTTAGTATGAGGTTCAGACAACGTGCTTTTTTGTTGGTTTAGCTTTGTTTAGGTCATATCTACATGGAAAACAAAGGTTGGGACCTTATAGCACATGCTAGCCCCCCGGTATACCCGCAGCGGGACTGTTACCCCTACACGTCCATGAATCTACTAAGTGTTATCGCACGCATGTGAAGAAGGTCAGAACGGGGACCTATACATTACATCCATGGACTTTCCACCACACTTGGACACATATACTAGGTCCACGTGCAAGTTCCACTGGGATTCCGGAGCTCTGGCGGTCCTTTTCCAGCGAAACCCTAGTCGGTGGGGCCCGCGGGTCTACCCTTGTAGCTTTCTTAGTACGAGGTTCAGACAACGTGCTTTTTTGTTGGTTTAGCTTTGTTTAGGTCATATCTACATGGAAAACAAACGTTGGGACCTTATAGCACATGCTAGCCCCCCGGTATACCCGCAGCGGGACTGTTACCCCTACACGTCCGGGAATCTACTAAGTGTTATCGCCCGCGGGTCTACCCTTGTAGCTTTCTTAGTACGAGGTTCAGACAACACGCTTTTTTGTTGGTTTAGCTTTGTTTAGATCATATCTACATGGAAAACAAAGGTTGGGACCTTATAGCACATGCTAGCCCCACGGTATACCCGCAGCGGGACTATTACCCCTACACGTCCAGGAATCTACTAAGTGTTATCGCACGCATGTGTAGAAGGTCAGACCGGGGATCTAGACATTGCATCCATGGACCTTCCACCACACTTGGACACATATACTAGGTCCACGTGCAAGTTCCACTGGGATTCCGGAGCTCCGGCGGCCCTTTTCCAGCGAAACCCTAGTCGGTGGGGCCCGCGGGTCTACCCCTGTAGCTTTCTTAGTACGAGCTTCAGACAACGCGCTTTTTTATTGGTTTAGATTTGTTTAGGTCATATCTACATGGAAAATAAAGATTGGGACCTTATAGCACATGCTAGCCCCCCGGTATACCCGCAGCGGGACTATTACCCCTACACGTACAGGAATCTAGTAAGTGTTATCGCCCGCGGGTCTACCCATGTAGCTTTCTTAGTACGAGGTTCAGACAACGCGCTTTTTTGTTGGTTTAGCTTTGTTTAGGTCATATCTACATGGAAAACATAGGTTGGGACCTTATAGCACATGCTAGCCCCCCGGTATACCCGCATCGGGACTGTTACCCCTACACGTCCAGGAATCTACTAAGTGTTATCGCACGCATGTGAAGAAGGTTAGACCGGGGATCTAGACATTGCATCAATGGACCTTCCACCACACTTGGACACATATACTAGGTCCACGTGCAAGTTCTAGTGGGATTCCGGAGCTCCGGCGGTCCTTTTCCAGCGAAACTCTAGTCGGTGGGGCCCGTGGGTCTACCCCTGTAGCTTTCTTAGTACAAGGTTCAGACAACGCGCTTTTTTGTTGGTTTAGCTTTGTTTAGGTCATATATACATGGAAAACAAAGGTTGGGACCTTATAGCACATGCTAGCCCCCGGTATACCCGCAGCGCGACTATTACCGCTACACGTCCATGAATCTACTAAGTGTTATCGCACGCATGTGAACAAGGTCAGACCGGGGATCTAGACATTGCATCCATTGACCTTCCACCACACTTGGACACATATACTAGGTCCATGTGCAAGTTCCAGTGGTATTCCGGAGCTCCGGCGGTCCTTTTCCAGCGAAACCCTAGTCGGTGGGGCCCGTGGGTCTACCCCTGTAGCTTTCTTAGTACGAGGTTCAGACAACGCGCTTTTTTGTTGGTTTAGCTTTATATAGGTCATATCTACATGGAAAACAAAGGTTGGGACCTTATAGCACATGCTAGACCCCCGGTATACCCGCAGCGGGACTGTTACCCCTACACGTCCAGGAATCTACTAAGTGTTATCGCACGCATGTGAAGAAGGTCAGACCGGGGACCTATACATTACATCCATGGACTTTCCACCACACTTGGACACATATAGTAGGTCCACGTGCAAGTTCCAGTGGGATTCCGGAGCTCCGGCGGTCCTTTTCTAGCGAAACCCTAGTCGGTGGGGCCCGTGGGTCTACCCCTGTAGCTTTCTTAGTACGAGGTTTAGAAAACGCGCTTTTTTGTTGGTTTAGCTTTATATAGGTCATATCTACATGGAAAACAAAGGTTGGGACCTTATAGCACATGCTAGACCCCCGGTATACCCGCAGTGGGACTGTTACCCCTACACGTCCAGGAATCTACTAAGTGTTATCGCACGCATGTGAAGAAGGTTAGACCGGGGATCTAGACATTGCACCCATGGACCTTCCACCACACTTGGACACATATACTAGGTCCACGTGCAAGTTCCAGTGGGATTCCGGAGCTCCGGCGGTCCTTTTCCAGCGAAACCCTAGTCGGTGGGGCCCATGGGTCTACCCCTGTAGCTTTCTTAGTACGAGGTTCAGACAACGCGCTTTTTTTTGTTTAGCTTTGTTTAGGTCATATCTACATGGAAAAGAAAGGTTGGGACCTTATAGCACATGCTAGCCCCCCGGTATACCCGCAGCGGGACTGTTACCCCTACACGTCCAGGAATCTACTAAGTGTTATCGCACGCGGGTCTACCCCTGTAGCTTTCTTATTACGAGGTTCAGACAACGCGCTTTTTTGATGGTTTAGATTTGTTTAGGTCATATCTACATGGAAAACAAAGGTTGGCACCTTATAGCACATGCTAGCCCCCCGGTATACCCGCAGCGGGACTGTTACCCCTACACGTCCAGGAATCTACTAAGTGTTATCGCACGCGGGTCTACCCCTGTAGCTTTCTTATTACGAGGTTCAGACAACGCGCTTTTTTGATGGTTTAGCTTTGTTTATGTCATATCTACATGGAAAACAAAGGTTGGCACCTTATAGCACATGCTAGCCCCCCGGTATACCCGCAGCGGGACTGTTACCCCTACACGTCCAGGAATCTACTAAGTGTTATCGCACACATGTGAAGAAGGTCAGACCGGGGATCTAGACATTGCATCCATGGACCTTCCACCACACTTGGACACATATACTAGGTCCACGTGCAAGTTCCAGTGGGATTCCGGAGCTCCGGCGGTCCTTTTCTAGCGAAACCCTAGTCGGTCGGGCCCGCGGGTCTACCCTTGTAGCTGTCGGAACAGAGGGTTTTGTCGACGGCAATGCTGTGATATTATTGAAATCTGTGTGATATTATTGAAACTAAAAACAGAGGGCTAGGCCGACGGCAATGTCATCGGCGTAGGCCTATATGCTTTTGGAAAAGCAGAGAGCCTGTGCCGACGGTAATGCCGTCGGCGTAGGCCTTTCTTTTGGTTGGCCCAAGGCGGCCCAGCCCGAGCCCCTCTCTCCTCCTCCACTCGTTTCCAATCCTCAACCCCGCGCCGCCAGCACCCCAACCCCGCGCCGCCGCCGCTAGCACCCCAACCCCGTGCCGCCGCCGCCAGTACCAGCCCCCCGTGCCTGCGCCGCCGCCAGCAACAACCCCGCGCTGCCGCCAGCACCCCAACCCTGCGCCGCCGCCGCCAGCACCAACCCCGCGCCGCCGCCGCCAGCTCCCCCCATCCCTGACCCTCCCTACACGTGCGGCTGCTCCCATCCCTGCTGTCCTCCCCTGCAACAACGAGCTCCGGTGAGGAGGACGGCCCCCTGCAACACCACCTCGCCGGAGCTCCGGGTGAGGAGGACGGCCCCCTGCACCGCCAACTCCCTGCAACAACAAGCTCCGGGTATAAATCTTGCGCCCATCTTGTAATGTACCTAGGTTTTATTTTTGTGTCTAGATCACCAAGTCAGTCGCGAAACCTAGGCGTCTCCCGTTCAAAAGGGTTACACGAATAAATATGCATTCGATCGCATATTTAAAACTATAACTCTTTTGGATTGTCCATGTTTTTTGGACAGCCGGAGGATGTGTAGATTGGATATGTTCTCCACGGTCTACCCCGAACCGAGGCAGGATTTCGGCGTCACCCCCACGTTGTTCTCCGGATGCACATTCCTCTCGGCATTTTTTGTCGAGACGTGTATCGGGAGAACAGGGGGGAGGTGCTGTCAAAATTTTCTCAGTTCGGGGTAGACCGTGGAGAACATATCCAATCTAAACATCTTCGGGTGGGATTAGGACATATCTTTTCCTATTAGACATGTTAGGTGTATGCATGGAATAACAACGCAAGATTTGTGTATTTAGTTTGATGCCATTAATTAAAATGAAATGTTATATTTGTATTGTGGCTCCCGATGAACAAAGGATGGCTGGTAATGGTTGGATGTACAGTGGCCGTACTAATGCGCTTGAAAGAATAGAGGAGTGGGTATGGAAGACCAATTTTCTGGTGAAGGAGTTAGCGCGTGGTTCAAAGGTAGTTCGTGCAAGGTGTCCTTATGCTCATTGCATGAGGCTTCGTCGTTAGACAAAGGATGATATGAGTAAACACCTATGGCAGTATGGGTATATGCTTGACTACGAGCGTTCAGTCGACTTTTCTAAGTACGAATGTGATGGAGCCGAGGTGATGCGACAGCGGATCGATGGCATTGAGAATGATGGGATTAGAAACTTGCTAGAGGATCTTCGTGATGCCGACATGCCAGATTCGCCACCTCCACAGGAGGAACCGCCAGAACCGGAGGAACCAGAGGAACCGGAGGCAACCGCGAAGGCCTTCTATGATATGATGGCCTCGACTAAGAGGCCTCTATATCCGGGTGTGAAAGTGTCTCGGCTTGATGCCATCTCACAAATACTAGCCGACAAGTCCCAGTACACCACCACCCGAGCAAGCTTTGAACATAATTTGTTTACGTATGGTAACATGTTGCCCGAAGGGCATTGTCTACCTAAAAGCATGTATGAATGCCGGAAAATGATGAAAGCGCTCACCATGGATTAGTAAAGATAGATTGTTGTCCACCAGGCTGCCTTTTGTTTTGGAAACAGTTTTAGGATGACAAGTACTGCAGCAAGTGTGGGGCCTCTAGGTATCATGAGAGAAAGGGACGTGATGGTCAGATGACACAAACAAATGTTGCCGTGAAGATTCTTCGTTATCTCACATTCATAAAAAGAATCCAGCGGCTTTACATGACCGAGGAGTCTGCCACACAGATGAAGTGGTACAAGATAGGGAAGAGATGCCATGACGAGCACGGACATGAAATGATGGGACATCCATCTGATGGTAAGGCATGGAAGAACTTCGATGCAAAACATGAGACATTTGCAAGTGAGGCTCGGAATGTCAGAAATGCGATAGCAACCGATGGATTCAATCCATATGGTATGTCGACCGCCTCTTACAGTTGTTGGCCCGTGTTTGTTATTCCGCTCAATCTCCCTCCCGAAGTTCTAATGTAGAGGAATACCATATTCCTATCACTTGTCATTCCAGGGCCTGAACACCCGGGGAAGAATTTGAGTGTCTACATGCAGCCGCTTATTGATGATTTGAACCACTCTTGGCACCACGGGACATTGACATATGACCGAGCATCTAAGACAAACTTCCTCATGAGAGTTTGGTACTAGTATTCCATGCACGACATGCCCGGCTACGCCCTATTTTGCGGATGGTGTACATCCGGTAAGTGGCCTTGCCCAGTTTGCATGCTCAAACTTGAGTTCTTTTGGCTAACCGCGGGTGGCAAGTATGTCGCCTTTGACAAACATCGACCTTTCCTCAAAAGAGGGCACCGATTCAGACGAGACAAAAAGAACTTCATGAAGGGCATAGTTGTGAATGAAGAAAAAGCAATACCAACATTTGATGGTGCAGCTGTTAAAGCCGAGCTACTTGCTCTTAAGCATACTGAGATTCCTAGCCCACAATTTGAGGGATATGGTAAAACGCACAACTGGACTCACGAGGCAGCCATAACGAAGCTCGAGTATTACAAGGACCTCGAACTTCCCCATAACATCGTTGTGATGCACACTGAAAATAATGTAGGAGGGTCCCTCTTTCACACAATTTGCAACATTCCTGGGAAGTCAAAGGATAATGTCAAGGCTAGGGTCGATGTTGAGAAGCTATGTGATAGGAAGAAACAACACATGCAGCTTCCTGACCGCAATCGAAGAAATTGGTTCAAGCCGCATGCCATCTTCTGCCTTGATAGTGACCAAAAGAAGGAGGCATTCAAGTGGCTCAAATACGTCGTGATGTTCCCTGATGGTTATTGTTCAAATATTAGTAAGGGAGTCAATCTTGTGACGGGAAAACTCACCGGGCTAAAGAGTCATGACTATCATATATGGATTGAGAGGCTGATGCCAGTGATTGTTCGAGGGTATCTCCCTGATCATGTATGGCGAGTGCTCGCGGAGTTGAGCCATTTCTTCCGCACTATTTGTGCTAAGCAGGTATGTCCCGAGCTGATTGAGAGGCTGCATGAACTAGTGCCAGAGTTGATATGCAAGTTGGAGACGATCTTTCCGCCAGGATTTTTTACTCCGATGGCACATCTCATTGTGCACCTCGCGAATGAGGTACTCTTGGGTGGACCAGTGCAGTTTCGTTGGTAGTTCTATATTGAGAGAGAGTTTAAGTATATTCGGATGAAATGTGGAAACAAAAGTAAGATTGAAGCATGCATAGCTAAGGCAACTCTGATCGGGGAGATAGCAGACATCACGACTAAGTACTATGCCGATGATGTTCCCACTCTGCATAACCCGATCACTTGGTACAATGTCGACGAGTTGGAGGAAGACCCTAAGATCCCACTCTTTTAATCTCCCGGTGGCAAGTCCGGTGCTAGAAAAGAGTACTTATTGAAGCCGAACGAAAAGGAGGGCATAATGTTCTATGTTCTCATGAACATGAAGCATGAACTTATCAGTTTCATGAGGTAAACTGATGAACAAATTACTTATTCCAACTAGTAACTCGGTTTCGGTCTAACACGCGTTTTCTCCTTTTAGCCAATTCAAGGATGAACAATGGTTGGAAATGAGGGATCCCAGTGTCGCGGAGCTGGACACTCTTCTAAAAGATGGTGCCCCGGGAAAGAAAAATTTCGTGGCTTGGTTCAGGGCCAAAGTAATTTCTAACCTGTCCCTCTTTCCTTGTAGTCCGTGACTTGTCCCTATTATTACACATATCCCTCTTACCTTGCAATTCGTGACATGTAGGGAGCTGATCGCAACGTTGAGATGACGAATGAGATTCGATGTGTTTCACAAGGTTGTAGCCGTAGAGTCATGAGGTATCAGAAGTACGATGTTAATGGGTACCGCTTCCATACAGAGTTTTACCACAACGATCGGCCTAATGCAAAAACTATAAATACCGGGGTCTTCACTGGAGGAACCGATGAAGTTGATTACTACGGGATATTAGAGGACGTATACGAGCTGACGTTTGAGACAAACATAAAACTCAAGCTCGTTGTGTTCAAATGCCACTGGTTCGACCCCATCGATGGACAAAGAAGTACCCCTTCCATTGGGTTAGTTGAAGTTAGGCCTTCAACCACCTATAGCGGAGCCGATGTGTATATAGTGGCTCACCAAGCCAAGCAAGTTTATTATTTGCCCTACACATGCAAGAAAGAGGAACTCCAGGGTTGGGAAGTCGTCTTCCAGGTATCGCCACATGGTAAGCTACCCAGGCCCAACGCCGACGATTACGTCAACATTGACCCTGTAACATACGAGGGAGTTTTCTATCAAGAGGAAGAGAACTTCGGGGGTTTTGACATACAAGTGGGTCATGAGGGCCTCGAGAATGATGCACAAACTCGTGGTGAGACAGTGGTGGATTTAAAGGACGTTGATATGCTCACCAAGTTTCATCAGGCGAATTTCAACACTGATGAGCCTCCACCGTGCGACCAGCCTTACTACTCACGTGATAGTGATACTGATAGTGAAAATGAGAACAACCAAGTACTTTATGATAGTGATGATTAGAGGTGAGGGTCTTTTATGTCTTTATGCATAGTATTTATTTCTCAACATGCTTCTAAATTTCATTATGTCTTTATTTATACTTAATTGTTTACTCTTTGTCAATGCAGGTGATTGACCAATGCCTCGGGGGAGCAAGGAATCAATGGCCTCCCTTCTCAAGTTGATGAACCAAGAGAAGATTACCCAAAGGGGAAGGGTACATCGTCCCAACCCGCGCTACCCGAGAGCCGAGGACCCACCTCCCTCATAGGGAGAACTTCCCCCGATAGGAGGACAAGGACGAGGACGAGCACAAGGAGGTGCATCACGAGGAGGTGCAACACGGGGAGGTGCAGCACGAGGACGAGGAGGTGTAGCCTCGAGTACATACTCATCTCCCCCATTGTTTATGAATTACGTCTATATTTTTTATGTCTTCAAGCTAAATTGTTTACTCTTTCTCAATGCATGTGCAAGACTCGATTCAGAGGATCCAGACTCGTCTCCCCTGCGGCGTGTTGCTCGTTTGTCTGACTTCTCCGCTTCTGGCACCGTGGCTTCACATTCAGATTCGGACGAGGAGTTGGAGAGGATGTCGGAGGCGCCGCCGGAGGGTGAGGTGCCGCCGGAGGGTGAGGCGCCGCCGAATAAGTTGTCGACTCGTGGAGAGGCGTGTGTCCCTACAAAGGAGCCTCGCCCGGAGGAGAGACCTACGATTGAGCCCTATGGCAAATAGTAAGTGACTTTACTAATTTGATCACCATCGTTCTTTTTTTCACCATCATGCTAACTCATGCTTTTGGTCATAACAATTTGGCATGTACTAATGTTTGTTTATTGTGCGGCAATTGGACACATCCTAAGAGGGTCCGCCACCCTAATAGCTTGCTTGGATCTTTGATTAGGAAGTATTGGCCAGGCTTGTACACTACAGTCCCCAACGGCCAGAGGAAGCTAGCTTGGTTTTGGGCGGACTATGAGGCCTCCACCGATTGCCCGGGCTTCAAGAGTGTTGTTGATGCTGTGATTAGCATCTTTTGAGTAAGGCATACTTTTGCTCACCATCGTGCTAACTCATTACTTTCATAATTATTTTGCCCACCATCGTGCTAACTCATGACTTTTGGGTTGCATGATTGAAGGTCTTCTATCAGGTGAGACCTGAGCATCAAGTGGCGGCGGAGAAGACTTTGCTTGCAGCTTGTCGGAAGTTGACAACGCAGCAATGGTACAACACCAAGAATACGTTGATCAATCACTTCCAAGCTGAGCACGGCCTTAAGATACGGAAGGATGAGATTGCCAAGGGTCAGAAGCCAAAAATGACGGTGGCTGATTTCATGACGGTAAGTAGATTATCAATGAGAAGTTCCATAGATGCTAAGTTCCCATTGCATTATCTGTTCTTCAAATAAGTGTTGTGGTTTCAGGTTATGCCAATGTGGTGTGAACACAAAGAAGACGCTTTTGAGGTGTTGGCTGGTAGGTAGATCGGGGAAGACCCTGACTTCGAGGTCGTGAGCAAGCGGAACAAGAAAAACCGCGGCAGTATGGGAACACACAGCGGGGGAAGCCGCAACCATGGTCTCTTCAAGAAGCACTTGGTATATACATACATGGAACAACCTACATTTATTTCCTATCATGTTATTAGTTGACACACATAATTAACATTTCTTTGGCGATGCAGGTGGAGACGGAGGGGGAGGTTGATAGCCCTATTACCGACCTAGTCGTGTGGGAGAAGATGAAGACGAAGAAGCCCGACCTACAGCAGCCTCAACCCCAGCTTGCCCAGTACTATGGCAACGCCAAGGAGAAGCTCAACATCTACTGCGAGAAGCTCCAGGGTTTGCATCCGGAGGTGGATGAGCCCATGCACGTTGAGAACGATGAGACTGCATTGATCATGGCGAGCCACGGCAAGCCGCATGGCCGTTTCAACATTCTTGATGCGGTGGTCCAGCCTACCATGACCCTCACACAAGTCAAGGCTACCCTTACCCCCGATCACCCCTCTATCGCGCCTCATCCTCGGCCTACTACCTCCACCGTCGATGTAAGTGTTTCTCATTTTCACCGTCTTTCCGCAATTTGATCCTAAATGGCTAAGCTGACGAGATTCTTTATTTTTGAAATTGTAGCATGATTTCCAGGATGCCTACAAGGCCATCCAGGCAAATTATAATAGGAAGTATGATGCATGGCTTGAGCTAAGAGCAGAGTGCGATGCGTACTCTAGGAAAGTGACGGTTGTAAGTTTTAACCTTTACTTTTGCAAATGATGACAAGTTCCACTTCCTCTACTTTGAGCCTTTGTTTCTGCAACGACTGACATATAACTATCATGTAGGCGATGAATCACTACTTTACCACTGGACAGCGGGTTCCAGTAGAAAGCGATCAGCCACCTGATCCTGGGATGCCGCCTCGCTGCATATCGATGGAAGATTTCACTGCCAGATACTACGGAGGGACCCCGGTAAGTTCTTTGACAAACCACTTGTTACCGCTTTTATATGCCTCGCAAGTTGCTAAGTTTTGCTCAAACATGTAGGGCACGGGACGCTCCGGGACATCACCCTTTGGTCGTGCCCCGATCTCGCCTAGTCCGCCACGCGATGGCGCACAACTTCGTCTCATGGCGCCTGGTGATTCAGCTAGTGGTTCTACTTCCCCGATGGCCCGACGTGCGTCTCCTGAGCTCGGGACGGGAAGCCTCGGGCTCCTTGACACACCGACACATACACCGAGTTCGAGACCATGATCATGGACATGGTTAGAGCTAGAGCTAGATCTTGATCTTGTGTATGCACTTATGATGATGTTGTTTGGATAACGAATATGTTTTGTGGATGATTGTGTTGTTGTTTGCATGATGATGGATATTGCAATGTCATGTTGATTGCTTCAATATTTTATTTGTGAATTTTGAAATTATTTTGCTGGTGCTAAAATGGATCTAAAATTGAAAATAATCCAAAAAAATGCCAGGAGCTATGCCGACGGAGGGACGTGAAGATTGAAATCGCGCCATGGCTTGTCGTTCTCCACGGTTTAGCCTGTCCAACACTAACATAATATGTATCCCGTATCAGGATTCAAATACTACACAGGGCAGTTTTGTATTGCAAACTAAAAGAATTTAAAGCCAACCAAATAGTTGAGCATGTACACATTGCCACATTGAACTGTGAAAACTCAGAGCATCTCCACCGACACCCCGAACGCGGCCGGTGGTGGGCAAAACTTGTTAAGGGAGGAGCAATACAAGTAGCACGCACGTACAAACAAGTTTAATCCACCAACGATATACAAATGCACTCAATCCAAATGAGTAAAGTCAAATTGTATTACATAAAACTGGGAAGTAATTTTTCTTTTATAAAATAAGTAAAATATGTGTCTACACGTCCATCGATGAACAACCTCAATAACCGTTAACTAGAGCATGTTAAGTCTTATGGGCGAAAGAGCATGCACTTCAAGTGCTATAGCATACTACGTAACCACTCTTTTTTAAGGAAAATAATATATAACCTCAATAATCTATTCTAAGATGGATATTTCCCAAATGACAGAACATTGTCGTAGCAAGGTCGATAGGTGAACACCTTGTCGACACAACAAGCAGGTTGCGCATGATCTCTGGTGAACTCGTTGTCGTCGCCTAGATACTGCATCCTCAACGTGTCGAGATGGTATACCACCACCGTAGAGCGAATCACGAGTATGACCGCGTTTTTGTGAGGATGGAATCCCACGACACAGCCACCGCATGTACGACCAAGGTGTGCGTCATCTCCGGGCACATCGATGAAGTTGTCCACACTAGCTGACCGTTTGTCGATTCAGTTATCAACCATACTCGAAGCTGCGAATCGTCCATGGCCACGCAGTGTATCCCTCTCTCGTAGCTTGACAACAGGGAACATGTGGGCAGCGCGCCAAAGCCCTTTTGACGGCGGCTTTCTCGGGGGAGCGGCACCATGTTGTAAGTCCCCTTGGAAGGGCGTATGACCATGAGGATGTCATAGTGGCAATGCACGTAGAGCGACCCGCGCCAGTACTCGGATGACCAGAACGCTCCCTCGTAGTCGGCAGGCGTCCTGGCAACCATGTCATATAGGTGCCCTGGGGCACAAAGTCCTGGCATGAACACGCGGCTCTCCCACCGCCCCGTGCAGGACGAGTACACCAGCAAAGGCACGACCTTCTTCTTCGGCTCCTCAGGCGCCGCCTCCTCTTGCACTTGCTCCGGCGGTGGAACCTCCTCTCTCTTGGGTGTCGCAGATGATAATGACTCCTTGACCAAGATATCCTTCTGAAAGAGGAACACATCATAATGCATCGACACGGCGGGGTCAAAGGCGAGGGATATGAAGTCGAAGGAATGTGACGCCGGGGGCGGGAGGTGAGCGTGTCGGCTCGTCGCCGGGTTGAGCACGTGGTACTTTCCCCAGTCGAAGAGGAGGAGGAGCCCGTTGCAGGACTGCTGGACCGTGGCGTCACGTGGATAATAGAGGCGTCGGTGATGGCCTGGCGGGGTGACAAAGGAGATATCGGAACGACATCCGGTCTTGTTGATGAAGAGGCCGGGAAAGGCACGCGGGAAGTAGCGCTCGAGGGAGAGGTCGTGGGCGTCGATCATGGCCCTCCAGGCGCGGCAGACGCACTTGGAGGCGGCGACGGTGCCTCCGGGCAGTCGACGGAGGATGTCGAGGAGCACGTCGTAGGGGAAGCACATGCCATTGCCGTCGTCCATGGTGATGATGGAACGGTGGCAGATCTAGGGCGGCTGCGTGATTGATTGTTGAGCGGCATAGGAGAGGGACTCGGTTTTATCCTGCTTTGAACGGTATACGAGACGAATGTGATTTGGTTTGGTTTCTTTCCTTTTCTACCGTACACGAGTGGATCTCGGATGCCTACATCTACGTGCTAAGTCTGTATCTAGGCTGTCATGTGGGATTCTATTTAAGGGAAGTAAAGGAAATGTTGGCGCCCTAGGACATCCATCTTCCGACGCCGGTCTCCGGCGGCTCCCCACGCTGACGACCTAGCACTACTGAAAACAGGCCTTCCGTTTGATCTGAATAATGTCACCAGTCCTGGTACGTTAGCCGTGACGCCTCCAACGGCTAATAATCGCGAGAGCCACTAGTCTCAGGCTGGACTGGACCTATAGTCCCGGTACGTAATACGGCCTGGGACTAGTAACCTGGAGCGGGCCAGCTGTTCTTTTCAGAGAATATTAGTCCCGGGTCGTATCACGGTTCAGGACTAGTTGTCTCTCGGTATATATATAGCTTCGTGTCCACCTGGCCTAGTCATATGGTGGTCATTTTACTCAAAGAAGCAAGCCGAGTTTATGCCATTTTTTCTCAAGATTTGTCAAGATTTAGTTGGCAACCCCTAAATCCAAAGTTTTAAAAGGTTAGAACTTCATTCTTTCATCTCTTATTGCTACTTTAGCTCTATAATGCTCTAGAAGTATAGAGATATGGATTTACATGCATGCTCTAGAAGTAGAAGGATTTTGATATGTGCAACAAATTTTGATTAGGCACATAGTTACTGAAAATTGAAATGTGTAATTTTAGAGTTTCAGAGCTTAGAATGGAATGAGGTTTTCACTGATAGAACAATAATCAAAAACTCCATATTTATCATGTTAATTGTTTTCTCCAATTCACAAATTGGTGCATGTAAATTTTTTAAAATTCAAACTTAATGCTCTAGAAGCTCCCATTATAACTTGTATTAAATTTATCATGTTGTGTAATGGTTTTTGATATACTTTTACTATAATGCTGATGGTCCGGGAATGGATGTACGATACTGACCGACGCTCTCGCGAGTTCATTAATGGCGTGCATGAATTCATTCGTGTTGTTGATGCAAACAAGCGCAATGGTTTTGTATTCTATCCATATAGTGGATGTAGGAATTGGAAGGATTACTCTGACTCAAAAACCCTTCACAGCCATCTGTTGAAGTCCGGCTTCATGCTCAGTTATAATTGTTGGACCAAGCACGAAGAGAGGGATTATAATGGAAGACAATAAAGAAGAGGAGGATGATGACAACTATCATGGTTTTCCTGAGTACGGAGATATTTCCATGGGAAATGCTGAAGGAGAGGCTGAAGAAGAGACACATGATGAACCCGCTGATGATCTTGGTCGGACTATTGCCGATGCACAAAGAGACTGTGAAAATGAAAACGAGAGGGAGAAGTTCAATCACATGTTAGAGGATCATAAAAAGTTGTTGTATCCAAATTGCAAAAATGGTCTGAAAAAGCTGGGCAGCACACTAGAATTGCTGCAATGGAAGGCAGAGTGTGCTATACCTGACTTCTCATTTGAAAAGTTGCTGAAAATGATGAAGAACATGCTTCCAAAAGATAATGTATTGCCCGCCAGTACGTACGAAGCAAAGAAGGTTGTCTACCCTCTAGGTTTAGAGGTTCAGAAGATACATGCATGCCCTAATGATTGCATCCTCTACCGCGGTGAGGAGTACGAGAATTTGGATGCATGCTCGGTATGCACTGCACTTCGGTATAAGATTATACGAGATGACCCTGGTGACGTTGAGGGTGAGCCCCCCCCCCCCCAGAAGAGGGTTCCTGCCAAGGTGATGTGGTATGCTCCTATAATACCACGGTTGAAATGCTTATACAGACACAAAGAGCATGCCAAGTTGTTGCGATGGCATAAAGAGGAACGTAAGTCAGACGGGATGTTGAGACACCCCGCTGATGGATCGCAATGGAGAAAAATCGATAGAAAGTACCCGTACTTTGCAGACGATGCAAGGAGTTTAAGGTTTGGTCTAAGTACAGATGGCATGAATCCTTTGGGGAGCAGATCTCCAGTCACAGCACCTAGCCTGTGACTCTATGCATCTATAACCTTCCTCATTGGTTGTGCATGAAGCGTAAGTTCATTATGATGCCAGTGTTGATCCAAGGTCCGAAGCAACCCGGCAACGACATTGATGTGTACCTAAAGCCATTAGTTGAAGAACTTTTATAGTTGTGGCATGAACCCGGCATACGCGTGTGGGATGAGCACAAGCAGGAAGAATTTGACCTCTGAGTGTTGCTTTTCGTAACAATCAATGATTGGCCTGCTCTTAGTAACCTTTCAGGATAGTCAAACAAGGGATACAATGCATGCACGCACTGTTTAGATAATACTGAAAGTATATATTTGGATCATTGTAAGAAGAATGTGTACAATGGGCATCGTCAATTTATTTTGGCCAAGCATCCCTAAAGAAAGAAAGGCAAGCATTTTAACGGTCAGGCATGTCACCAGACGAAGCCTAAGGAGCGTACTGGTGTTGATATATTTGATATGGTCAAAGATTTGGATCAAATAGTAACCTTTGGAAAGGGTCCTGGCGGAAAGGGTCCTGGTGGCAATCGATGTGATGCATGTGACGAAGAATCTTTGCAAAAACCTGCTAGGCTTCTTGGGTGTGTATGGGAAGACAAAAGATACATCGGAAGCATGAAAGGACCATCAACGTATAAAAGACCCAGATGGCCTGCATCCAGAATGGTTTCATGGTCATGCCAGCTACGCTCTTACCAAACAAGAGAAGGAAATATTTTTTGAATGTCTGAGTAGTATTAAGGTCCCGTCTGGCTTCTCGTCGAATATAAAGGGAATAATAAATATGTCAGAAAAAAGTTTCAAAACCTAAAGTCTCATGACTGTCACATGATTATGACGCAAATTCTTCCGTTTGCATTGAGGGGGCTTCTACCGAATAATGTTCGAGTACCCATTGTCAAGCTATGTGTATTCCTCAATGCAACCTCTTAAAAGATAATCAATCCTGAAGATCTACCATGGTTACAGAATGATGTGATCCAATGTCTTGTCAGTTTTGAGTTGGTGTTCCCACCATCCTTCTTCAATATTATGACGCACCTACTAGTTCACCTAGTGGAAGAGATTTCCATTCTCGGTCCTATATTTCTACACAATATGTTTCCCTTTGAAAGGTTCATGGGAATCTTAAAGAAATATGTTCGTAACCGTGCTAGGCCAGAAGGAAGCATCTCCAAGGGCTATGGAACAGAGGAGGTCATTGAGTTTTGTGTTGACTTCGTTCCTGACCTTAGGCCGATTGGTCTTCCTCAATCGCGTTATGAGGGGAGACTGAGTGGAAAGGGTACTCTAGAAAGGAAATCAATAATATGTAGGGACGGACATTCTTACACTAAAGCATATTACACAGTTCTACAGAATTCTATCTTGTCGGCCCTGTATATCGAGGAACACAAGAAAATTTTACGCTCCAAAAACCCTAGAAAGCATGACTCTTGGATTAGAGATGAACACATGAAGAGTTTTGGCGGTTGGTTGCTGTTAGGGGTGGGCAGAAAAACCGATAACCGAAAACCGAACCCGAAAGACCGAGACCGAAACCGAATAGGCCGAGGCCGAAAGGACCGATAAAAAAATTAGGTAGCAAATTTTATAGACCGAACTTTGTTCGGTTAATTCGGTCATTAGTTCTTGGTAACCGAATAGACCGAACTGACCGAATTTTAGGTGAGAGTGGCATAGTTCTAAAGCCCTAGTTGCTCATAACTATAGATTTATCTTTCTCGACTAAGCCAAATTTAGTATTATTGAATGTTAGTTTCCACAAATTAATATGACTATATGAAGTGTATTTTATATTCAAATTACAACTTACATAGTACCAAATAGTTTACCAAATATTATCGAAGTTTTGTATTTGATAATATCTACTACACAATTCGGTCATGACCGAAACCGAACCCGAATTATCGGGTAACCGAATTTGTCGGTTAGTAAAATAACAAGCAAATTTCGGTCTTTATTTATTTGAAGACCGATTTCAAAATAGACCGATATGCAAAGACCGAATTTTCGGTCATGACCGAACGCCCACCCCTAGTTGCTGTAGTGGTTCGTAGCATGGAAAACAAAAATTTCTACCGCATACAAACAAACAAGCCAAGATCTATCTACTAGATTGTAGCAACGAGTCGATAAAAGAACTCACCCTCGAAGATTCCAAAGTGTTTAACGAGAGCATATTCTCGTGGGTGATGTAGTCGTAGTCTTGCTGATCTCAAGATCGTGTAGACGATCCTTCCGGCGCTGCATTCCGGCAGCGCTTCCGCAGTCGGTCACACGTTCGATACTCGATGAAGACCTTCCTCTCCCTTGTTCCAGTAGGCAGCGGAGGTTGTAGCACTCTCCTCACGATTCCGGCAGCACGACGGCGTGGTACCGGAAGTAGAGGGGAGATCTCGCAGGGCTTCGCCTTAAGCCGGAGCGAGTATGGTGGACTATGAGAGAGGCCTTGGTGATCTAGGGTTTAGAGGCACCAAGGGGAGAGGGCTAGGCCGGCGGCTAGGGCTTGGGGAAGGGCCCCAACTCGGTGGCTAGGGCAAACCCTAGGGCGGCGGCGGCGACTTGGTGGCCGGCGGCTAGGGTTAGGGTTTTGGTGGATAGAGGTGTGTGTCTAGAGGGGCACCCTTGCCCCTCCTTTTATAGGTGGGAGGGCGCGGCCAAGGGGGAGGGAGTCCTCCCCCAAGTCGGCCTCCTTGACCGGCGGTGGAGGGAGGAGGACTTCCTCCCCAAGTAGGTTTCCTACTCTCCCTCCACCAAGCAAACTTGTTGTTTGACTTTTCAAATTGGCGTTTGACTTTTCAAAATAGGATTTGATTTATCCCTTTATTTTGCTCAGCGATGATACCTAGTACATGATGAAACCATTCCACATTGTTATGACACATTCATGTACCCTTCCCCTCCGGAGTGCCGGACCTTCCAGACCCTTCTAGAACATTCCCGATGAAATCATCGGAATCATTCCCCAACTCCGAAATAGGACTTTCCTTATATAAATCTTATTCTCCGGACCATTCCGGATCGCCTCGTGATATCACGGATCCCATCCGAGACTCCGAACAACATTCGGTCTCTTACTCATCATTCCATAACTACTCAACAACATCGAATGCTTAAGTGTGTCTCCCTACGGTTCGTGAATTATGCGGACATGATTGAGACACTTCTCTGAACAATAACCAATACAGGAATCTAGAAATTCATATGGCTCCCACATATTTCTACGATTACTTTGCGATCGAATGAACCAATTTCCCTTTGTCTCACGATAGTTTACTTATCCGAGGTTTTGATCGTCGGTATCTCTGCATACCTAGTTCAACCTCGTTACTGATAAGTACTCTTTTCTCGTTCCGTGATATGTGATCCCTTGTGAGCCAGTCACATGCTTGCAAGCCAATTGGATGACATTCCACCGAGAGGGCCCAGAGTATATCTATTCGTCATATGGATGGACAAATCCCACTCTTGATCCATGTGTCTCAACTCATACTTTCCGAACACTCAATGCCACCTTTATAGCCACCCAGTTACGGTGTGGTGTTTGATGTCATCAAAGCATCCTTCCAGTGATGGTGATAAGCATGATCTCACGGTCAAAGGAATTAGGTTACTATGTATCAGAAAGCTTATAGCAATTGAACTATTTAAAATGACTTGATCTTTATGCTACGCTTATCTATAGGAGTATGTCCATCATACCATTCTCCTAATGATATGATCTTGTTATTAATAACATCTCAATGTTCATGATAGGGAAACCACAATCATTTATTAGTCAACAAGCTAGTATTATGAAGATGCTTTACTAGGGACTCTAATTTAGTTTACAAATCACACAAGTATTAATGTTTCCTTGTTAATACTATTATAGAATGAATGTAAACATTTATCATAAACACAAAGATATATTAATAACTACATTTATTATTGCCTCTAGGGCATATCTCCAACAGTCTCCCACTTGCACTAGAGTCAACTAATCTAGATTACATGGTAATATACCGAACACTCATGGCGGTTTGGTGTTGGTCATGTTCTGCCCTCGGGAGAGGTTTAGTCAACGGATCCGCCATATTCAGATCTGTGTGTACTTTGCAAATCTTTATGTCACCATCTTGGACATGTTCTCGAATAGCGTGAAAACGTAGCTTGATGTGCTTCAGCTTCTTGTGTGACCTTGGTTCTTGCGCATTGGCTATGGCGCCCATGTTATCACAGTAGATAGATATTGGGTCCAGCGCACTTTGAACCACACCGAGCTCTGTAATGAACTCCTTCATCCATATCGCTTCTTGTGAAGCCTCCGAAGCAGCTATGTATTCCGATTCAGTTGAAGATCTCGCCACAACGCTTTGCGTTGCACTCCTCTAGCTAACTGCTGCACCGTTCAAAGTAAATATGTATCCAGATTGTGATTTAGAATCATCCGGATCGGTGTTCCAACTAGCATCGGTGTAACCATTAACAATGAGCTGTTCATCACCTCCATAAGAAAGAACCATATCCTTAGTTCTTCTCAAGTACTTAAGGATGTTTTTGACCGCTGTCCAATGATCCACTCCTAGATCACTTTGATATCTGCTAGTCAAACTAACAGCATATGCAATGTCGGGTCTAGTACATAGAATGGCATACATTAGAGATCCTATGGCTGAGGCATAGGGAGTCTTACTCATCCTTTCTCTATCTTCTGCCGTTGCTGGACTTTGAGTTTTACTCAAGGTCGTATTGGGCAACATGGGCAAGAACCCTTTCTTGCTATCTTCCATTCCAAATCTCTTTAGAACTTTGTCCAAATATGTACTTTGTGACAATGATATTAGGCATCTCGATCTATCTCTATAAATCTTTATGCCTAATATGTAAGCTGCTTTGCCAAGATCTTTCATTGAAAAACTATTATTCAAATATTCTTTGACACTATTAAGAAGGTCTACATCATTCCCAATCAACAATATGTCATCTACATATAGTATTAAGAATGCTACAGAGCTCCCACTCACTTTCTTGTAAATACAAGCTTCTCCATAAGTTTGTATAAAACCAAAACTTTTGATTACTTTACCAAAACGTTGATTCCAACTTCGGGATGCTTGCTTTAATCCATATATGGACCGTTGAAGTTTGCATACCTTGTTAGCATCTTTAGGATCTACAAAACCTTTGGGTTGCATCATATACAACTCTTCATCAATGTCTCCATTGAGGAACGATGTTTTGACATCCATCTGACATATCTCATAATCATAATATGCAGCGATTGCTAACATAATCCTCACAGACTTTAGCTTCGCTACTGGTGAGAAAGTCTCATCGTAGTCAACTCCTTGAATTTGTCGAAACCCTTTTGCGACAAGTCGAGCTTTATAGACAGTAACATTACCATCAGCATTTGTTTTCTTCTTGAAAATCCATTTGTTCTCGACAGCCTTTCGGCCATCCGGTAAGTCCACCAAAGTCCATACTTGGTTTTCGTACATGGATCCAATCTTGGATTTCATGGCTTCTTGCCATTTATTGGAATATGGGCTCATCATCGCTTCCCAATATGTCGCAGGGTCATCGATGTTGTCCACCAACATGACACTCATAACGGGATCATACCAATCAGGAGTGGTACGATTTCTCGTTGACCTGCGAGGCTCTGTAGCAACTTCAACTGAAGTTTCATGATCATCATCATTAGCTTCCTCTCTTATTGGTGCAGGCACCACAGGAACTTCTTCCGGTGCTACGCTACTCGCAAGTTCGAGAGAAGGTTTAACAACCTCGTCGAGTTGTACTTTCCTTCCAGTCACTTCTTTCGATAGAAATTCTTTCTCTAGAAAGGATCCATTCTTGGCAACGAAGATTTTGCCTTCGGATCTATGATAGAAGGTATACCCAATAGTTTCCTTCGGGTATCCTATGAAGACGCATTTTTCCGCTTTGGGTTCAAGCTTGTCCGGCTGTAACTTCTTTACATAGGCTTCGCAACCCCAAACTTTAAGGAACGACAATTTAGGTTTCATCCCAAACCATAATTCATACGGTGTCCTTTCAATAGATTTAGATGGTGCCCTATTTAAAGTGAATGCAGCTGTTTCTAATGGATAACCCCAAAATGATAGCGGTAAATCTGTAAGTGACATCATAGAACGAACCATATCTAAGAGAGTTCGATTACGACGTTTGGACATACCATTACGCTGTGGTGTTCCCGGAGGTGTCATTTGTGAAAGTATTCCGCATTTCTTCAAATCCTCGCCAAACTCGTAACTTAGATATTCACCTCCACGATCAGAACATAGAAATTTAATCATCTTGTTATGTTGATTCTCTACCTCACTTTGAAATTCCTTAAACTTCTTGAAAGTTTCGGACTTATGTTTCATGAAATAGATATACCCATATCTACTCAAGTCATCCGTGAAGGTAAGAACATAACGATAACCACCACGCGATGCTACACTCATTGGACCACACACATCGGTATGTATGATTTCCAACAAGTCCGTAGCTCGCTCCATCATACCAGAAAATGGAGTCTTAGTCATTTTACCCATCAGACATGCTTCGCATCTTTCAAGTGATTCGAAATCAAGTGATTCAAGAAGTCCATCGGAATGGAGTTTCTTCATACGCTTCACTCCAATATGACCAAGACGACAGTGCCACATATAGGTCGAGTTATCGCTCAATTTCAAACGTTTAGCTTCAATATTATTAATATGTGTATTTCCACTATCGAGATTCAATAAGAATAGACCATCTATCAAAGGTGCATGTGCATAAAACATATTACTCATATAAATCGAACAACCATTATTCTCAGACTTAAACAAGTAACCGTCTCGCAATAAACAATATCCCGATATAATGTTCATGCTTAACGCAGGCACCAAATAACAATTATTTAAGTATAAAACTAATCCCGATGGTAGATGAAGAGGTAGCGTGCCGACCGGGAACACATCAACCTTTGATCCATTTCCTACGCGCATCGTCACCTTGTTCTTCGCTAGCTTCCGTTTATTCTGCAGTACCTGTTTCGAGTTACAAATATGAGCAACCGAACCAGTATCAAATACCCAGGCACTATTACGAGTACTAGTGAGATACACATCAATAACATGTATATCGGATATACCTTTCTTCTTGATGTTGCCGTTCTTCAAATCCGCCAAGTACTTTGGGCAATTCCGCTTCCAGTGACCTTCTCCCTTGCAGTAAAAGCACTCAGTATCAGGTTTAGGTCCAGCCTTGGTCTTCTTCGCCGGTGCGGCAACTTTCTTACCACCCTTCTTGAAGTTACCCTTTTTCTTAGACTTGCCTTTCTTGAATTTGGTGGTCTTATTTACTATCAACACTTGGTGCACTTTCTTGATCTCCACTTATGCAGATTTTAACATGGATAAGAGTTCTGGCAACTGCTTGTTCATGCTTTGCATATTGTAGTTCATCACAAAGTTCTTGTAACTTGGTGGTAGTGATTGGAGGACACGGTAAATCCCCAAAGCATTAGGAATCACTATACCCAAGCTTTGGAGTTTGTTTGTGTGCCCAGACATCTTAAGCACATGCTCACTGACGGAGCTGCCCTCTTCCATCTTGCAGTTAAAGAACTTTTTAGAAGCCTCATAACTCTCAACTGCCGCGTGAGTCTCAAATATCAATTTGAGTTCACGGACAATATCATGTGGGTCATGGTTCTCAAACCTTTTCTGAAGCTCCAATTCCAAACCATACAAGATAGCACACTGAACTGTGGAGTACTGATTCTTCCGAGCGAGGTAAACATTCTTTACTTCATCGGTAGCATCAGCCGCACGCGGGTCACCCAGCGGTGCATCCAGCACATAGGTCAAATTACCAGCATTGAGGACAGTCCTCAAATTGCGGAACCAATCCGCGAAGTTGCTTCCATTGTTTTTCAACTTTTCTTTCTCTAGGAACGCATTGAAATTGATGGTAGGGGCCGCCATTGATCTACAACATATTTGCAATAGTTTAGACTAAGTTTATGACAAATTGAGTTCTAATTAATAGTTAAATTAATCTAGGTGAACTCCCACTCAAAACAATATCCCTCACATTGTTTTAGTGATCACACGAACCAAATCCACCACATCAAAACCGATCATCACGAGAGTTGATGTAGCTTCAATGGCAAACAATCGACATGTTCATCATATCTACTATATGATTCATGATTTACCTTTCGGTGATCCGTGTTTCGATACCATGTCTGTACATGATAGGCTCGTCAAGATCAAACCTTAGCTTCCGTATGAGCAAATCTGGCTTGCTCACGTTGTATACACTTGCAGAATTTAACACACCCGATCATCACGTGGTGCTTCGAAACAACAAGCTTTAGCAACGGTGTTTACTAAGGATGAACACTTTAAAACTTGAAATTTATGTGCATGAGGGATCATCTTATAATGCTACCGTCGTTAACTAAGCAATACAAGATGCATAAATGATTAACATCACATGCAATTCATAATATGTGATATGATATGGCTTTTCTTCTTTGTGCTTCCGATCTCCATCTTCAAGCATGAACATGATCTCCATCATCACCGGCATTGCATCAAGGTCAATGACGTCGTTCCATGGTTGTCGTCCACCAGCTTCAACTATTACAACAACTTTGAATAGACACGCGGGTCTTAACAGAAATTAAAGACAACCATATGGCTCCTGACGGTTGCCAACTTACAATAAGGAACATTGCATACATCAAATATAATCACAATCATGGCCATATCACATCACAGCACACCCCTGCAAAACAAAGTTAGACGCCTCTATTTTTTTTGCATATTTTACGTGGTTTGGCGCTTTCAGTAAGTGTCGCTTTAACTTACGAACAAGAACCACAACGTTGATGTTTGAACTATCAAGTGCCCGTTGTAAATTGGATCTATACTATGATGGGAGAGACAGACACCCGCAAAGCCACTTATGCAATACAAGTTGCATGTTGAGCGTGGAGCAAGTCTCATGAACGATGTCATGTAAGATTAGCCTGGGCCGCTTCATCCCATCATACCGCAAGATGCAAAGTACACAAGAAGCAATTGATAATAAAAGCACCACCGCCCACAATGACCATTGTGTTCTACTCGTGCAACAGATCTACATATTGACACGACTCTGATACCACTGTAGTGGTTCGTAGCATGGAAAACAAAAAAATTCTATCGCATACAAACAAACAAGCCAAGATCTATCTACTAGATTGTAGCAACGAGTCGATAGAAGAACTCACCCTCGAAAATTCCAAAGTGTTTAACGAGAGCAAATTCTCGTGGGTGATGTAGTCGTACTCTTGCCGGTCTCAAGATCGTGTAGACGATCCTTCCGGCGCTGCGTTCCGGCAGCACTTCCGCAGTCGGTCACACGTTCGGTACTCGATGAAGACCTTCCTCTCCCTTGTTCCAGCAGGCAGCGGAGGTTGTAGCACTCTCCTCGCGATTCCGGCAGCACGACGACGTTGTACCGGAAGTAGAGGGGAGATCTCGCAGGGCTTCGCCTTAAGCCAGAGCGAGTATGGTGGACTATGAGAGAGGCCTTGGTGATATAGGGTTTAGAGGCACCAAGGGGAGAGGGCTAGGCTGGCGGCTAGGGCTTGGGAAAGGGCCCCAACTCGGCGGCTAGGGCAAACCCTAGGGCGGCGGCGGCGACTTGGTGGCCGGCGGCTAGGGTTAGGGTTTTTGTGGATAGACGTGTGTGTCTAGAGGGGCACCCTTGCCCCTCCTTTTATAGGTGGGAGGGCGCGACCAAGGGGGAGGGATTCCTCCCCCAAGTCTTCCTCCTTGACCGGCGGTGGAGGGAGGAGGACTTCCTCCCCAAGTAGGTTTCCTACTCTCCCTCCACCAAGCAAACTTGTCGTTTGACTTTTCAAATTGGCGTTTGACTTTTCAAACTAGGATTTGATTTATCCCTTTATTTTGCTCAGCGATGATACCTAGCACATGATGCAACCATTCCACATTGTTATGACACATTCATGTACCCTTCCCCTCCGGAGTGTCGGACCTTCTAGACCCTTCTAGAACATTCCCGATGAAATCATCGGAATCATTCCCCAACTCCGAAATAGGACTTTCCTTATATGAATCTTATTATCCGGACCATTCCGTATCTCCTCGTGATATCCCTGATCCCATCCGAGACTCCGAAGAACATTCGGTCTCTTACTCATCATTCCATAACTACTCAACAACATCGAATCCTTAAGTGTGTCTCCCTACGGTTCGTCAATTATGCGAACATGATCGAGACACTTCTCCGAACAATGACCAATAGAGGAATCTAGAAATTCATATGGCTCCCACATATTTCTACGATTACTTTGCGATCGAATGAACCACTTACATACGATACCAATTTCCCTTTGTCTCGCGATAGTTTACTTATCCGAGGTTTTGATCGTCGGTATCTCTGCATACCTAGTTCAACCTTGTTACCGATAAGTACTCTTTTCTCGTTCCCGTGATATGTATCCCTTGTGATCCAGTCACATGCTTGCAAGCCAATTGGATGACATTCCACCGAGAGGGCACAGAGTATATATATCCGTCATATGGATGGACAAATCCCACTCTTGATCCATGTGTCTCAACCCATACTTTCCAAACACTCAATGCCACCTTTATAGCCACCCAGTTACGGTGTGGTGTTTGATGTCATCAAAGCATCCTTCCAGTGATGGTGATAAGCATGATCTCATGGTCGAAGGAACTAGGTTACTATGTATCAGAAAGCTTATAGCAATTGAACTATTTAAAATGACTTGATCTTTATGCTACGCTTATCTATAGGAGTATGTCCACCATACCATTCTCCTAATGATATGATCTTGTTATTAATAACATCTCAATGTTCATGATAGGGAAACCACAATCATTTATTAATCAACAAGCTAGTATTATGAAGAGGCTTTACTAGGGACTCTAATTTAGTTTACAAATCACACAAGTATTATTGTTTCCATGTTAATACTATTATAGCATGAATGTAAACATTTATCATAAACACAAAGATATAATAATAACTACATTTATTATTGCCTCTAGGGCATATCTCCAATAGTTGCAACATCTCATCAAAAACAACACTCTTGGAGATCATCTATACTTGTTGTCCAGGTCACCATCTTCGACTATATCGACTTTCCAAGGGTACGAAATAAATGGGTATACATTTTACACAATCGCCCAAGATAAAAAGAGCACCAACCAAAACAGTGGTGTCCGCTTTGATGCAACAGACAACAATGGGTCAAAGACCACATATTATGGTTACATAGAGGAGATATGGGAACTTGACTATGGACCTACTTTTAAGGTCCCCTTGTTTTGGTACAAATGGGTCAAGCTGATAGGAGGAGGGGTTGAGGTAGACAAGAAGTACGGAATGACATCGTTGGATCTCAACAATCTTGGGTACTTACACGAACCATTCGTCCTAGCCAATGATGTAGCTCGGGTTTTCTATGTGAAGGACATGTCTACCAAACCTAGAAAAAGAAAAAATAAGCAATAGAATACATCAGACGATGAACCAAAGCGCCACATAGTTCTTTCAGGAAAAAGAAACATCGTGGGAGTGGAGGACAAGACAGACATGTCAGAAGATTGTGATAAGTTTCATGAAATTCTGCCCTTCACAGTGAAGGATGACCCAAGCATCATGTTAATGAATGAATATGCTCCATGGATATGGCGCAATCAGAAAGGGACACACGTGAAGAAATGATGTGTAATAATGTAACATTTTATGAATGAAGATGCACCATGTGCCCATTTTTATGTATTAAACACGGTTATGAATGAAGATGCTTCATGACTGCATAGTGTTGTCTGCAAACCATCTTGAGTGTGTTAGTCCCGTTTTGTGGCTGGACCGGGACTAAAGGAGGCCTTTAGTCCTGATTCGTACTTACCATTAAGATCTGATCTCCAAACGTGTGTGGTCACATATTAGGGAGTGCCTCTATGACCAACTTAACGGACATGCCGGAGAACTGGGCTCCGACGGCATATCCCTCAAGCTGGCTGTAGTGGTGTCCCTACTCTCGCACACCATCTTGCAGCTTGTAACTTCTCTAACTAGATCAATACGCCTGGGAGCTAACTAATTTCACATATTAGGGAGTGCCTCTCTGACCAGTTTGTTGGAGATGTCGGAGGACTAGGCTCCTCCGGCATCTCCCTCAAACTGGTCGTAGTAGTGTCCCTACTCTCGAAGACCATCTTGGAGATGCCTCAAACTGGCTAGAGGACTGGACTCACAAGGATGCCTATTTATAGTAAGGGCAGCTTGGCATAGTGTCGACACTCGCGACATAATGTCGATACTCACCCCTATTATTAGTGTTCACTCGTGTTTGTCCCGGTTGGTGTCTCCAACCGGGACTAAAGGTTCAGCTTTAGTCCCGGTTGGAGACACCATCCGGGACAAGGTACAAGCCACACGACATAATGTTGACACTCACCCCTATCATTAGTGCTGCCTGGCCCAGCCTGCCGCAATCCCTTTAGTCGCGGTTGGTTTCTCCAACCGGGACTAAAGATGAACCCTCTATTTATAGGCATTTCCCTCTATTTATAGGCCTTTCCCTCTATTTATAGGCTTTTCTCTCTATTTATAGGCATTTCCCTCTATTTATAGGCTGCCCGATCCAGCCTGCCCGCCATTTCCCTCTATCTATAGGGCGACCATCATGGCCACCCACACATACACACATTCCTCACCGCCTACTTTAGGATGCACATCCCGCATCCTTGTAGTCGACTCGGTGGCAACGATGGAGTACTGGGCTCTGTCGGGCATGTCCGAGACTGGGCTATGCCGTGCTAGCACTGGATGGTGCTACCTTTGGGACGCGTAGCTTGGTGAGGAATTCGGGTGTCGTCTTTGACCCAGAGCTTCTTTGGTGGAGGTCGCCTGGTCCAAGAAGGGTGCAGAGGGAGCCGACCACCGAGGAGGTGGTACGGCGTCGTGACAGGGAGGAGGACGAGCACGTCCATCGCTATATGGCTGCTTTGGACACCAGGGTCGACGATATCTGGCAGATTCTTCAGGGATCTCACCCGAGCTATGCTTGTGTGATGGTTCCGTCTCTTTGGGTTTTCACCTCCCGCGGTTTAGGCATTGGGAGTCGTCGTCCAGTTTGATTGAGTAATATGTATTAGTTTCAATACATTTATTAGTTTCAATGGAAAAAGGGAAAGGGCGGCACTAAAAGCTCTGGTAAAAGGGAAAGGGCGGGAAAACTTGGCGGGAAGCGGTGGGAAATGGCGGGAAATATCTTTAGTCCCGGTTAGTGACTACAACCGGAACTAAATGATGCAAACATATGTATGGATATTATATTAAGATTCTTTATATTTTTATGATAATAATAGACATATTATTTGTATTATTTGGATTTTTACAATAGTAGATATGATTTTCCAAAGTTTTATATTTGATTTGAATTAAAAAATGAAAATTTACAAATGACACAATTTATAAATGATGCAAACAGATGTATGGATATTTTATTAAGATTCCTTATATTTTTCGGATAATAATAGACATATTATTTGCATTATTTGGATTTTTACAATAGTAGATATGATTTTCCAAAGTTTTATATTTGATTTGAATAAAAAATGACAATTTACAAATTACACAATTTATAAATGATGCAAACAGATGTATGGATATTATATTAATATTCTATATATTTTTCTAATAATAATAGACATATTATTTGTTTTATTTGGATTTTTACAATAGGAGATATGATTTTCCAAAGTTTTATATTTGATTTGAATTAAAAAAATAAAATTTACAAATGACACAATTTATAAATGATGCAAACAGATGTATGGATATTATATTAAGATTATTTATATTTTTTTGATAATAATAGACATATTATTTGTTTTATTTGGATTTTTACAATAAGAGATATGATTTTCCAAAGTTTTATATTTGATTTGAATTAAAAAAAATAAAATTTACAAAAAATACACTAGTACCGGGTCGTGGCTGGATCCAGGACTAGAGGGTGCCTAGCGCACACGAAAATGAAGCGACCGAAAAAACCCTTTAGTCACGGGTCGTGGCTGGACCCCGGACTAGAGGGGGTCTCTAGTCCCGGGCCATGGCTTAGCCCGGGACTAAAGGGTGCTGGGGTATAAGTACACCGAGCCCGCCCCTGGCCGCGCCCACCCAGCACTTGTCGAAATCGACGAGGCCGGTGAAGACGAACAGACGAGCTCGAGAACGACGATGACGCAGGGGAGGTGCTGCCCGATTCCCTCGCGCCGCCGCCCTCGTCTCAAGTCGCCCCGCTGTGCCGCCGTCATGCTGCCGCCTGCCCGCACCAAACACGTCGGTGGTAATTTGTAGCTAGTAATTTATTTATGTTAATTAGTAATTTTTCTAGCTATTTGTTTATATTTGTTAGTTATTAATATTTATTATTATTAGGGTTTTATATATATAAATGCTATTATTTATTAATATATTATTAGGAAATGTTAGTAGTATATCATTAATATTGTTAGTATATATTATTATTATTATATTATTAGGAAATATTATTTTGTGGTAATATTATATTATTAGGATTTTGTATATTATTAGTACTAGTATTGTTAGTAGTATATTATTTGTGGTAATGTTGTTAGTAGTATATTGTTAGTAGTAATATTATTTGTATTATTTATATTATTAGTATATATTATTATAATTATTATATTATTAGAAAATGTTTATATAATATATTTTTCTAACCTTTTTAACTCTCTTGTTGTTATAGTTAAGTCATGGATCATGATCGCAGTGGTGAAGATCTTCTTCACGGCATGATAAGAGGTGAAATTCCTCTTATTACTACCGGTGAAGATATTTTGCTCGAGGAAGAGATTTCCTCATATCTGAATCCATCCGGTGATGGACTAGAGGAAAACCTGATGTACCAAGGGGAAGACCGAACGGACGAAGGGCAAAAAATAACAACAATGATGGCCCCTCGACAGGATCCGACGAGGTATATATATATAAAGCCTCGTGTTACCTCTATGCATTAATTGATCTGGATATATCAATAAATATATATATATTAATCACTCTCTCTTCTTCTTTTAGCCCACCGGATCGAAGCAATCGACAGCTCGAACGAAACAAGGGCCGAACAGAAAGTTGGATGGTAATCAGAGGTTCACCATCAAAGAAATAGATGATGATGATGATGATGATGATGGATAACCGATTGCTCCAGAGAAGCACCTGAGGATGTTTACAAATCAATGTCGGGTGATTGTTAGGGACAACCTGCCAATCACCATTCAAGAATGAATAAGTCAAAGAAACCCGGTGAAGAATTCAACAGTTATGTCACCGATGATGCCAAAGATGACCTTTGGCAAAAGCTCATAGCACATTTCATACTACCTCCAGAGTATGAAGAATTTGAGGCAGATGGTATTACCCAAGGCCGGGTGGGCTTGAAAGAAGAGCGAAAGTCAAGGAGTGGGCTCTGAGCAAGATGGCCGAATTGTACCAGAACCACAAGAAAAGTTTATACGTGAAATATGTCGCAAAAATAAAACTCTAGACTTCTTAGGAGCAAACGAGAAGTTGAGAGAATAGTGGAATGATTTTGTAACGTACAAGCAATCTGATAAAGCAAAGGCAAAGTCGGCAAAGAATGCGTTAAATGCTACCAAAAATAAATACCATCATAAAATGGGGACAGGTGGCTACAAGTGCCGTCCCTAAGTGGGAAACTATGGAGCGAGACATGAGGACTAGAGGCATCACTGCTAGTACAGATGGATGGCCCGAGAGGTCAAAGAACTAGTGGTACGGGCACAAGGGGTCGTTCGACCCAGAAACAGGGAAGACATTATTTTATGAAAAAATTCTAAAACCCTCCAAAGACCTTGTTCAAGCAATGAACAATGCTCAATTGGGATTGTTTCGTCCCGAGAGAGAGAACAACGAGCTAACACGCGCCCTCGGGAATCCTGAAAAGGGTGGACGAACACGAGGCAAAGGTGCTGGTGTCTCATGGAAGAAAGGGTTTCCTCAGTACGATGACAGTTACAGAAGCCGTCAGAGAAAGAAATACCAGGAGGCGGACCGGATCTTGAAGGTAGAGCAGGACCTAGCTAATCTGAAGAAGCTCATGCAAGAAATTAGCCAAAGGCCGTCGTCAGCTCACCCGCGGGCTGATGATCCTGCGTTGGATCTTAGCCAGCGAAGAAGTAGCGTGGCTTCCACGGAGGTCCGGACTGATGATCAAGCACTGCTGGATGATGCACCAGCTCCTCGCTACCCCATGGATGATGTCAGAGAGATGGCACAATGTGAGCTACATCAGCCAATGAACAACATGTCCTTCAAGGTGGCGATCGGCACTGCTTTACCTTGTCTACCTGGAGCACTCCACCATTCACTTCCGATTCCACCTGGCTATGCTCGTGTCACGGTGGATGACATAGTGGAGGATTTTGCGAACCTAGAGATTGACATCGCTACGCCTGAAGGCCTTACGAAACTAGGAGATATCAAGCGCAACATCATTCTATGGAAGAAGAAGTACATCAAGTTTCTAGGCTCGGCACCAAGGCCACCGACTCCGAGGAATCCAAGTCCACCCCGCCCGATGATCGTCAACCTCCAAGTCCACCCCGCCTGGATTATCATCAACCTCCAAGTCCACCTCGCCCCGATTATCGTCAACCTCCAAGTCCACCCCGCCCCGATGTCGATCGCCGCAGCAGGAGTACATCAACTCGATCTCCTCCTCTGCACAATACTCGATCTCCGCCTCCGTCTCCGTGCAATACTACCTCGTCGAAGAAACGGAAGATCGCCACTCCCCCGCGCCCCACATCGAAAAAAGGTCAAACAACGAAGATAGTCGACATCCCGCCGTCTCTTCCAAAGAGACCTTATGACAAGACCGATGAGGAAAATGCCGCGGATGTGGCTGCCCAAGTTAAGGCGCATTTTGCACCCAAAAAGCCTGAGCAAAAACCCGTATATGATGAAAAAACTAAAAAGTGGGCTAAGTCCTTTCTTGAGCAACCATCCCAGATATCGATGAATTTAGAATCAGACTATGACCGAGAGATTATTAAGCAAGTAAAGAAGAAAAAAAGCACAAGTGCAAAAAGCGGGAAGCAAGTTGCCCAGCTCGGACAATAGAAGAATCAATCGGTCCTCCCGCTCAAAGTGATTTCAGACCTCGAAAAGGCCTTCAGAGCTGAAATGGATATGGACATGCAAATAATGGACCCTAGAGCCAGTACTAATACTGCACTAATGGTCATCACTGTATCGGAGGCCAAAGCACTTGATACCGAAGCAAATATGTCTCTTGGTCAATATTTAGGCTATGAAGATACGTGAGTGGGTCAGATAGTACGGAAGTATGTCCAAGGGGAGCCTCTAGTCAGTAATGAGGAGCTCGTGCGTCTATCCACACATATGCGAAATCTGCACACATGGTACCTATTGCAAATAGAAAAAATCATCAGAAAGATTGGTTTGCGGTGGACATTAGAAAGGAGCATCACTTCAAACCATACTCGATACAGGTTCAAATGACCGAACTGTTTTAGTTATACAACCAGCGCGCCCTCGACAAATCTATCATTGGTTGCTACTGTCTGTAAGTAATTTATTTCTATAATTAAGTTTGTAGCTCAGCTCGTTCATTGCATTTAATATATTATCCTAACTATATATCCTTTTGTATGATATTATATTCTGCAGAATGAAGATGCTTGAATGCAAAAGAGCTAGAAGATATGACGTTGGGTTCATTGACCCATATATCGTTAATGAATATACGTTAAAGAATCACCCCAAGGACATGGAAGAAGACCTATGCAGGTTCTTAACCGAGAATAATTTTGTTAAGAAAATACTATTTCCTTACAACTTCAAGTGAGTGTTTCTATCTTGTACACATTTTATTTTTGCTTACTTGATGTTAAGTGTAATTGATGATCTATGCATGTATGCTTATGTAAATGTCCGCATATTCCACTGGATCTTGCTAAACATTCAAGTTGACAAATCTCTAGTTGAAGCCCACGACTCATTAATTGGGACCAAGGGCAGTGGAGCGACATGAAAGCAATGCTCCATAAGTAATTTCAATCATTATCACATTATATCGGCCTCTTTCATTCATTTCCTGATATCAAGTAACTAAAAACTCCTTTGTTCATTTTCTTTGCCGAGCAGGTGTTGAACACAGTTCAGACAGAAAATACCAGGTTCATTCAAAGAGGAGCTAACTTATAAAATGGTAAAGAGTTTACAGCAGCCACCGGAAACTCATTTATGTGGATACTACGTCTGCGAGTACATCCGCGAGTTGACCAGTGAACAGAAAGTTGATTCACATTATATTTATGATTTGCGGGAGAAACTAGAGCCAGACTAGCGCATACGAGCAATTCAAGAGAAGCTGGCGGGATTTCTGATGAAGGAGGTCCTTGATGTACATGGAAAACATTATGCGGATGATGAGGAACTCTATATGCCTTAGTGATCTCCATGTAGTTGATATGATATATATATCATCAATGACCATGTAATTTCAAAACATTTCTTCCTTTTGATATGATTGATTATATGTATGCTTGCAAGGGATCGATTAATTATATAGATGCATCAACGTGTACTGTGTATGTAGTAGCGTAGAATATGTGTACTAAAATATATGTTTGAAATTATAGTGAAACACAAAACGAAAAAGGAACGAAATGGCAAAAAAAAAGGAAACACACAATCTCTGTCGCGGTAGAGTAACACACGAATTCTCTGTCGTGATAGGAAACCTTATAGTCCCGGGTGGTGTTACGACCTGGGACTAGAGGGTTTCCGTCCCCCACCTCGCTGAAACAGCCACGTGGTTGTTTTCTGTCGCGGTCCGTAGCGAGCCGGGACTAGAGAGGGGGGGCCTCTAGTCCTGTTTTGGCAATCCCGGGCCCAAAACCGGGACTAGAGCTCGTTACGGTCTAGGACTATATGCCCTTTTCTCACCAGTGTAGGTCATCGGTGGTGAGGGGGTTGCCGGATCCACGCATGTGGATAGTTTAAGACCTAAAATAGCGTCGGTTTTTAGGCTGCTCATCGTTTTGGCTTCGGGGTGACGATGACGGCGCTGAATAAATTTTCTTCACATTCTCCCTCGATGGATTTGGAGATCAGTCTATCCAAGCAAGGATGGTGTGGCAGTGACGGCATCCTCGTGGCGGATTTGTGTCCTCAGGCTTCGCCTCTGCGGCGGCGTTTGCTCCAGCGCTGGCGTGGAACCTGGGAGGTAGTCGAGGAGCATATGCAGATTGTGGTCTGCATCGACGACATCTGGAAGATGGTCGATCGTGTGCTGGATCTGTGGTTCATGGATGGCAGATGTGGCTTGCTCCTTCGACGTCTTAGTCGTGCGGGGGTGCTAGATTTGGAGCTTGATGGCGTGTCCGAGGTGTTGTCCCGGTCTGATTCGGGAATGGTTACACCTTGAGTGAGCCACCTTGGAGGTCCGCAAAGCTGCATGTCAGCAATGGAGCCACATCAAGCTCGGATGAGGAGGTGACCCATCATTCTTTACTTTAGTGGCTGCTGTGGTGGTGCCAGAGGCAGTCCTTGGCGATAAGCTCAGAGGTTTTTTCGGTCTAGATTGTTTTCTTTCTTAGCTATTGGTCATTTGTGCAAAGGCTTGTGTTTTGCTGTCTTTTAGATTTTGCTAGGTCATTGTTTACGTGGCTTGTACTATGATCTTTATGATATATATAAATAACACACGTATTACCATGTAAAAAAAATAGGATTCTATTAAAGTTCCACTTCTAAATTTTTTTGTGAGATGGTCGGGATCTATTTCATGAGTTTACAAGAAGTATAAAACACCCCAAACATAATAAAAATTATATTAAGATCCTTGCACTGCCTAACAACCACTAGTGCCATTAGAACGAGCCACGTCGACCCGCCGCTCTCTTACCAAAGCCGGCCTAGCATTGTTGACGATAGTTAGGAAGTCTTCTTGCACGCACCCCGTAGCTAAAGCTATCGCCATTTAACCTTTCAATTAATCTAAAACTTGTAACGTCAAACCTAGAACAAGATCCACTACTACGTAGAAGCGACCAGGCAAATCATCACCCTCCTCAACGCCAGCAGACGAGGTGGAAGAGGAGGCACTTTGCCTTATTCTTATCCCGCTCAACGACCTAACATCAATATCGGTTGACACCAGCCGCAGATTAGTTTGCTGCAGGAAAGGGACAAGTACATAGGTGGTAGACACAGGCAAAACGAACTCATTTCAGATGTGACACAACATTAATAAATCAACTTCTGGAAGAAACAGGAGCAGATCAACTAGTACAAGGATCGATTCAAATGTGCCATACCAATATTCATATTCAGATTCGTACAGGAGAGCAACAGCTTCAGAATTTAAAAGTACATTCAGTACCGAGTATTATCAAACAATACACATGTCATCGCAGAGCGTGTGATCTCCGAGTACAAATTCCAGGAACCAACTATAGCACAGCAATGCTAAGCCAGCTGATCTAACAGAAGCACTCATCGTTCGCACCCCCTCGAATCACCACCTGAGCTCACAGCCAGTTTTACCTGCCAAGAGAAAAGAAGTCTTACCTGCCAGGAGCACATGTCACGAAGTTCTACTTGCGTGGCCTGGGAGAAGGTGAGCTGCTGCTCCCGCTGCCACTGGAGCTCCTTCCTCTAGGACCCCTGAGAGACAGTGCCATATTTTAGTTACAAAGATGTGCATACTGCTATATTATTTCTATCTCTGGACATGATGCAGAACACCAGCAACCTACCTTCTAGGACTGCGGCTCCTTGATACCCTTCTTGGTCCCTACAAAAGTTCTCAAGATTAGATAACTTAGTGGATAGCACCATGACCATCAAAACATAAGCAAACGTTCAACTACTGTTTTCCATGGCAGGCAACAAAAACCACAACAGGTACTACACTTACCTTTCTTGGAGGACTGGGTGATGCAGAATAGGATGAATCTGACCTTCCACGCCTCAATGGAGGTCCTCGGCCCCTGCTACCACAAAGAGGATTAGGAATATTATTTACAAAGTTGCACAAAACAGATGAGGTCCCTTGGGAGATTAACAAGGCAGAGAGGCAGCAACAACTCCATTACCTACGAGGAGAAATCGATCTGGAGCGAGAGTGAAGAGGGCGGCGAGGAGGAGGTGAACGACTGTGACGACGCGGCGGTGGTGGTGGGGGCCTTCTCGGAGGGCTCCTCAGTCTCCTTGGGGGTGGTGACCTGCAGATAAAAACAAGATGAGTTAATACAGATTAAAATGAGGAAAATGAGATCTAGTAGAACTTTCTAACACAACAGATGCACAGCACCCAATAGGGCAACACACACAGAACATGTGAAACAGGTGAAAGAAATAGAAACTATCTTATAAACAAGGTAACTGGCAAATGGTTTTGGACTTGTCCATCCAATTGTCCAAGTTTCAGCAATGAGCTCCAACACAATATTGACATGATTCACAGCCAAAAGTGCATAGTAAAGTACAATTGGGAAGCCAAAACCTGCCATAAATGAAGAAAATGCCTGATACATGGAACATATCAGGCCGGTGTCTAGACAGAGGTCTGAAAGCATGTAGGATATATATATTGTATTCACGAATGAGGTAGGCACATTGTACATCGTCATCTATAGAAAAAAGCTCAAAGTGACTTACCGCCTTCTAGGAGGCCCAGGTGAGCGCCTAAGAGGCCCAGGAGAGCGTCTGCGCGGTGAAGGGCTGCCACGACCCCTCCTAGTTGACAGTTGCGATACCGGTGTCAGCAATTCTAGTTACTATACCCTAGATACAGGAATGGAAGTGAGATAACTCACCGCATTGGTGACCTATGCCTTCTAGGCGGTGAAGGAGAACGCCTTCTAATTGGAGATCCTGGTCTTCTGTCGCCACGCCTGACAGGGGATGGGTCTGGTCGACGACGAATCGGAGAATCAGCACGACGATTTGGAGGAGACCGCTTTCGGGGAGGTGAAGGTGGCTTTCTTCGTGGAGATGCTGCTAGCAGGAAATTAATAGGATTATATCACTGAAGGCTATAGTATGCACCTATAAATTTTAATCATAAATGGAAGCAAAAGCGACAGTGAAATGCCTTTTAAAGAATCAAAAACAGCACTGGGCTGCTACCCCTGAATAACTTAAAATGTATAAAGCTTCAGAAACTTACATTCCCTAGGACGCTGCTGAGCATCCTTTTCAACACTAGTAGCACCTTTATCATTCTGAGGAGCATCTCTTTTTGGAGGAGGGGGCAGTGGCTTCACAGGTGAAGAAGCCTTTTGGCGTGGTGCCAGTGTGAATCTTAACTTAACAATATTTCCATCAATTTGAGCCTGAGATATGCGAAGTTGTTAGTCATTTTCTTATAAGAAAACTAACAATAAAAACAGAGGGTAGGAGGCATACACCATCCATGTAAAGAAGAGCCTTCTCAGCATCAGCCCTCTTCTTGTACTCAACGTATCCGTACCCACGAGGAAGATTAACCTACATTACAAAATAAGTTAGAGCAGGTTCCAACAGGAACTTCCAGAGATAATGCCAATGCAACACATTAACTTACAACTCGGTCCATTGATAGCTCAACATTCACGACTTCACCAAAATTTCCTGCAAAATAGGAGATAGTTCTCATAATGTTGTGTGTTTTGCTTAGTGCAACACCGTTAATATGCAGAATACTATAAAAACAAGAGCATTTTTTTCAATGCTTGTGCAAACACTCAACACTGGTATCATGGAGAAGACAACAGAACAGAGTAACCAATTTTATATCTGCAACCATCTTAATGTGAATATACTTGGTGGAAGGACATGCATAATTTACCAAGTTCAGTTTCAAACTCAATGCCTCCAAGCCTACCATTTTGATGAAATCGATGAATGCAAATATAACTTCTAGGAAGTATCTTGTCCAAACAAAGTTCAGACCAATTCATTTAACGCCCAACAAGCAGAAGAACATGAGTTGTGGGTAACATTTTGAATGGTTTGTTTGCTTGATGATAAAATGGAAACAAAGTTGCATATCATTACTAGACCTCACAGAATTAAGCATATGGCATCAAACATTGAGACAAACTCACCAAATATCTCTTTTAAATGAGCCTCATTGACATTCCTGGATAGATGATCAACATGTAGAACAACCGACTCAGGAGGAGGAGATGATTTCCTGAAACAGATATCATCGAGTTAATATGACATGCACAATAAGAGAGCAAAATACATCATAAGTACGTTTGTATATGTTTTCTGTTTACAAGAAAATGAAGAAGGCATTGAAATATATAATGGAACAGGGAACTACTTATATGTTTTCTGTTTACAAGAAAATGAAGAAGGCGTTGAAATATATAATGGAACTGGGAACTACTTGTACTGGAAACAAGAATAGCAAATGCCAAAGAGCAGCCTACAAATGTGAGACGGGCATAAACTTTCCCCAAAAATACAGGGCATGCACAATAAGAGAGCAAAATACATCATAAGTACGTTTGTATATGTTTTCTGTTTACAAGAAAATGAAGAAGGCGCTGAAATATATAATGGAACAGGGAACTACTTGTACTGGAAACAAGAATAGCAAATGCCCAACAGCAGCCTACAAATGTGAGACGGGCATAAACTTTCCCCAAAAATACAGGGGAAGCATGGTCAAAGTAATATGAAGCCTAAGTAGAAATCTATCAGCTAAATAAGAAAACTGGTTAATTCTTTTAGTGACAATGAGGATGCCAATGGTAATTGCCATCATGTAAACATAACGGAACTGAAAGATCAAAATAAAATGGGTATCATGGACTAGCTTTGTATTGTCACCCCACAAATGGCATTCCATAAACCTCTAATCCTGAGTAAATATTTGTGACAAATGATAACAATTAACAAGTTCAAACAACATGCTTAACTGTACAAGTACCAATGCAGCGCCAGTAGAATAAAATAAATATGCAGATCCTCTGCAAGTTTATACCTAGGAGGTGAAGCTTTTTTAGGTGGAGGCGATGGTGAGCGGCCTTTCCTTGATGGTGAACCTTTTTTAGGAGGTGGTGAAGGTGATCGACCTTTCCGTGCTCCAGGGGAACTGGACAGATAATATTTTCGATAAACAAATGTGCACATGTGAAGCAGAACTAACATAAAAAACTCAGCAAAAATCTAACTATCTTTGTAAGCACAACAAGAAACAAAGCAAACTTAAATATGAGCAAATTCAGTGCGCCTTTTAATATGATTAACGTAACATCAATGACAAATGACAGCAGTGGTTTTTAAAGGTACAAGAGAGAAGGAAATAGTGCACCATGCAGCTAAAACAAACAACATTACATCCAAATTGTGAAGCTTAGTCGGAGGCAGTTAACTGAAATTTTCTTTCCTATCTCAAGCATCGTTCAAAAACTATTATCTCAACAACACAGTTCTTATCAACACCTCGTCGTATCGATAAACCCCAAGAGGACTAAGTAGACTGAGAAACGACAAGGAACTTAAACATAAAATCAATAACTGTATTTCAGCATATACTCCAGCTGCAGTCAGCTCCTCAAGAATTGGTTTTACTAAGTGTCATGTTCCACCTGAAACTGCAGATTTAGATGAACAAATAAGAACTTCAACCATCACATCGCAGCCTTAGTACCTAGTCTTTACAATGACTCCTGCGCAAGCTCTAGCATTTGTATTACTCCCTCCGTCCAAGAATAGATGTCTTAGGTTTTTCAAATTTTGGATGAATCTATATACTAAATGGTGTCTAGATTCATCCAAATTTTAATAAATTTGAGACATCTATTTTGGGACAGAGGGAGTACTTCGAACAACTGTCACTCAAGCCAGTATCCGTCCAACGACAATCATCCAGTGTGGTTAACATTACATAGATGAAAGAGATGCTAGACATAAAAGCATGAGACCTACAGGTTCCTAACAAGACACTCTCTCCAAACTCTTTTCAGACGAACTGTTCCAAACTTTACTGTATTGGGTTGGGTGGAGCAGATTTCTCAGCGTCTCCTCTATACCACAAACCTACTGCGGGAACCATCACCGGCCTAGTAGAATCCAAAACCTAGACGCCCCCGAGGTGATAACGGCGGCGTGCATTCGAAATCCACAGCGAACAACTCGCATAAACCGCAGCACCTCCGAAGAAGAAACAGCGCCAGGAAATCAAGTCTACAGCCGCAACCGTATGGAATCCGGGCCGAGCGGTAGGGCACGGTCTCACCTGCGCTTGGCGGCGGGAGGGGAGCGGCTCCGGGACGGGGAGGACGAGGACAGGGAGCGTGAGCGCGAGCGCGAGCGGGACGAGCCCGAGCCCGAGGAGGCGGAGCGGGAGGAGGAGCCCGAGGAGGACCGCGAGCCGGAGCGGCCGCGGCGAGGCTTCGCCATCGTCCGTCTCCCCGCGATGGCGGCGGCGGCGGCAAGCGAGCGAGCGGGGGAGTTTTGGGGTCTGGGTCTAGGGTTTTGCTCGGGGAGGAAGGAGAGGGGGATATGGTGGGGGTGCGGGGGTACGGTACGGTAAGGTGGACGGGATGTTTGGTCTGAGATTTTTCATGGGGCCCACCTGCAGCCTCTCGGAGACTGGGAGCGAGCAATCCAGTTTTTCTCTTTTGGTAGCTTTCCAGTGTCTGAGTGGATGACTTCAAATTTAACAAATTTTGAAGGACAAATTCAAATTGATCTATTGTTAGAAAAATCAATTGTGTTCGGAACAGTTACTCAAAAAAAATCAACCAATACCACATCAATTTTTTATTTTGTAGAAACTTCTGATATAATTGTGGGGCTCAAGTCTCGCAATATTATAAAAAAAGGGTGTTGCTGACTCTCACTTACTTAATTCTCCGGGACAACACCCCAATATTCTGTACTACTTGAACATTTTTTTATACTCCCTCCATCTCGAAATAGATGTCTCAGTTTTTTCAAATTTTGGATGAACCTATATATTAAATAGTGTAATTTATCTAAAATTTATTAAATACTCTCTCTGTTTTAAAATATAAGATGTTTTAGCTTTGTGAAACAAATGTATCTAGACTATTTTTAGTATGTAGGTTCACTCAGGTTTAGAGTGAAACTACACACTAAAACAAGTCTAGATGCATTTTTTTCATAAACTTAAAACATCTTATATTTTAAAATGGAGGGAGCATAAGACATCTATTTTAAGACGGCGGGAGTACTATATGATTATTATTTTTAACCACATGCAACTAGAAAAATCCCAGTTTCAGCCTATTTTTAAACCACGTGAACCATTTTCTAAATTGCAACCTACTAGCAACCAGAAAATTTCCAGTTGCAACCTGCAACAGAGGAAACTCTTAGTCGCAACTCACCGACTGGCACAAATCACAATGCAAATCCAACAGTTAAGGATCCGACTAAGGTCTAGCTTAATTCTCAGTAGATTGAGAATTAGCAAAACAACGCAGTACTGTTTAAAAATGCAGTTATTTCAAGGAAAAAGATCTCATGTACTCCCTCCATTTCAAAATATAAGATGTTTTAACTTTGAAACGGAGGGAGTACATGAGAGAGCATCGGAAAAATAGACTACTTTCGTAGGTATTTGACTGATCATATGTATATATTTTTCTGTGTTGCGACCCACATAGCGAATTCATCAGCAAAGAAGAACCAAAATATTCACACATTTGCTATTTCAGTTCATGAGTGGAGTCCAATTTCGCACTTTTTTCAAACATTTACAGCGCTACCATAAAAGTTACAGTAGTGTTATTAGTACATGTCCCAAAAAAATCAGCAGGATGCGTGCTCCCTTCATTCTATCTGTGGCCTGTGTCAGGTAGCATCTTTCGGAAATCTTGTAAAGTTTTCCTCTAGAGAAGCAACCTGCATAATAGTTTAAAAAACAAACAACTCAAAATCAGCAACCATTAATCAGGTATCATCCATAAAGAAAGGTAATTTGCGCAAAACCTAGTGGCTGGAATTTCACGTCAGATCTTTCTCCTTCCTGTCAACAGAAAACCGGATAAGTGTACTCGGAACAGTTTAAGAGTGTCTGTTGCTCCGTGATTCCTAAGGAATTTATTTCACACTTTGGCTAGTACTTAGGAGTTATACCATAATTTTATGACATTAGACCAACAGAATGTGAATGCTTGTATGAGAAAGAGTAATGGACAGACAACTACTATACGGGCATCTCAGGGTTGCGATGCCAGCATTGAGAATTTCAAAGGAATGGAAGGGTGTAAGCACTCTTTCTCAGTGTCCCGGATATCCTATTATAAGGTGGTAATCACTACAGATCAGGACTGCCAGTTTGCAGAACTAAAGTACAATCTAAAAACAAAACATCTCATAAAGCGACAACTAGCGAGACTGAAAATTTTGAACAACTTTAAATAGAAACAGAAGTTACTATATTCATAAATAGAGCGATGCTACAGGAATCAGAAGATTGAGCTGTAACACAAGACAAGAATCAAGAAACAGATATAACATGCAGATGGACAAATGAAAAATTACATCTGTTCCATCATCTACAAGATCAACAAAGACTCGAGGAATTAAGAAAACTTACTTCTGCAATTTACATCTCTCATTGATTCATCATCTTTCAGTGCCATCATCAGCAACTCCGGAAGCGGAGCTTGGTTAACTGAGGTGTTTAGCATTGATGTTTCAGAACAGCACAAAGCTTGTTGGTACATGAGTTCTTTGCTGCATCACAGGTTGAATCATTAATATCAGATAAAAACAACACCATAAGTGATTTAGTACAGGAAAAAAACAAGGTGGTAGTAGTAGTTGCAGGCTTTCAACTGGATACGATATGAATGGGTAGCAGTTTGATGATGGTGTGTGCGAGCAGTATTGCTTTGTACTCATGCATTTGCAAATGTGTACAGGGAACTAGGATATTGGTTACCTTGGACGAACCATGTCAGATCACAGAAATTTTCTAACTTAATAAGAGATAAAATGCATATAAGAGTAACAGTAGTCATCAATGTATAGGATTTACCACATTCACAAATATAAGCAAGTATTCTGCTGTATCAAAGTGAAAACTTCAGCAACTCCAACATATGTGCAATTCTTAGCAATATCCAAAAGGCCTAGAAATACATAAACCGTCAGTGTACAAAAATGGTGACATGTTCAAGCATCACAGGTTAAGATGGGCTCACCAGGGTGCATCTTACAGTTGTTTCTTGTAAGAAGCTCATAACAACTGGACAAATCACCAACATCTTTTGGATTTCTTCTTGATCTTACAAAATATCTTGGGGAACCATATACAACAGAAGAAAATATCAGCCACAATAAGAAGATCAGTAAATCATTTTACTCCCTTCTTCAGATAGGATTTACGAATTAGCAACCAAAGTAGAAGATCAGTAGATCATTTTACTCCCTTCTTCAGATATGGATACATGGTCAGATTTCTTTTTTCAAGATTTGAAGATTTGCTCGTGCCAAATAGGTGCGCAACTTTACAGATGGATCGCGTAGTTCTGACCATTTGGCTTATAGGAATCTTTTAAGATTTTCTCCTCCAGTATATATGATTATAGTAAGATGCTGGGAGGGGAGGTGGCGGTTCAAGAATTCACCTTCCAAACCATTATACTTGTCATTACCAGTAATCACCACAGGAACATGAGCCGTCCCTGAAGTGATGGAAGCGAATCGCATCTCTCAAAATGATCTCTCTACTTTCGCTCTTGGATATCAACTTCATAGTCAAGTGGCAGTCACGGCAGACTCTCAAGTTCTTCATTACTCGTATAGGTGCTGACTGTGGTAAATGAATCATTCCTAAAGCCACAGCTAGTTTCTCACTGTGGCAATTCATCAATTTTTGCTCATTTCCAGTTATTTCATCTGACTCTATGCTGGAAGTATCATTGGCTATCAGTTTATCAATCTTGGAAAGCATATCTGCAAGTTTCATGTATACCGCATTGCTCTCTGGATGGGACTTGTCACCCGCAACAAAAGAGTGAACCCCAGACTTTAGTTCAATCCAACTAAGACCAGGTTCTTTCTTCACGCCTCGCTCGTTCATCAAATCTCTAATTTTTGAAGCTAAGGAGAGCTCCCCAGCATCCAGGTACATGTTGTAGAGATTTACATAGGATGCTGAGGAAGCGGGTTGTAGTTCCATTATCCTGTCTGCAACAAGTTGACCTCTCTCCATGTCTCGATGGATACGACACGACGCTAGCAATGACCGCCAGATGATAGGTTCGTCATGGAATACTGAATCAATTATAAAAGCCTCAGCATCAGCTAGTCTCCCAGCTCGTCCAAGGAGATCAACAACACATGTGCAATGCTTTGTGGTAGGGCTCAACCCATATTCATTTTTCATGATTTCATAATACCTGCATGAGACAAGGAAATCAGATGGACCTATGAGGAACAAGTAATAAAACACTAATCTAAGCCAGTAAGATGAACTCAAGCGACACAAAATCGTCAAAGTTCTATCCATGCATAGTTCTTTTTCTGATGAAAGATAGTTGCACAATAAATGATGGAATGATCTGAAAAAATGATTATGAAGGCTTACCTGAGTCCCTCATCAACCAACCCTCCATGGCTACATGCTGTAAGGACAGCGAGAAAAGTAATCTCATTTGGCACCACTTCTGCATCCACCATTTCATTGAAAAACCGTAAAGCTTCCCTTGCACAGCCATGTTGTGCATGGCTTGATATTACTACAGACCAAGAGACAACATCATGTGATTCCATTTCCTGAAACCTCCGAATTGCAGCATCAACATCCCCTGACCTAGCATACATATGTATACAGGAGTTCCCCATGGCAGTGAACCGCCCAAAACCAGACTTTGTGGCAAAGCACTGAATCTGCTCACCAGCCCTTGCAACAGCCAGACTGGCACACGCATTCATCACGCTCGATATAGTGAAAGGATCAGGTTTCAGACCAGCACCTAATAATTCATGGAACAAGGTCAGTGCCCTCTCGAAAAGCTCATTTTGGACACACCCTGAAATCATCGCTGTCCATGTGACAATATCTTGCTTCAGAACAGATCTGAAACACCTGAATCCATCTTCCATACAGCCAGAGTTGAAGTACAAGTCAATGAGTGCACTCCCAATGAAGTCATCTCCCTGGAAACGGTGCTTCAGAACTTGCGCGTGTATCTGTTTACCGAACTCAACATCACCTGCCAAGTTACACGCCCGTATCACGCTGGAGAATGTGAACTCAGTAGGCTCCATTCCTCGACTCTGCACCTCTGAATACAGACCTAAGGCCTCTCTCACGACTTCCTTACTAACTGCAGCCTCATCACGACACAGCCCCGCAATCATGGCGTTGAACACAACCACATTTGGATCAAGCACCGACTTAAAGAGCGCGACAGCTTCACCCAGTGCGCCTTTCTTGGCATACATGTCAACCATCGCGCTCGCAAGAAACACGTCGGCGTCCAGCCCCGCCTTCACCACACATCCATGGACCGCCGCCGCCATATCCTTCACCGAGTCATCGCTGCCAGCACAACACTTGATGACGCTGCCAAGAGCGAATGAATTCAACCCCATACCGCAGTCGCGCATCAGAGCAAACACCCGCAGCATATCCTCGTGCGCACCGGCGCGCACGTACCCGGAGATCAGCGAGTTCCAGGAGACGTCATCGCGCTCCTCGGCGGCGTCAAACACCCGCCGCGCCTCGCCCATGTCGCGGCACTTGGCGTACATGCTGACGAGCGAGTTTGAGACGAACACGCCCCCGGCGAGCCCCTCAAGGATGGCCAGCGCGTGCACCGCCTTGCCCTCCCTCAGGCGCCCTGCACGCGAGCACGCGGAGAGCGCGGCCGCGTAGGTGAACCGGTCAGCCTTGACGCCGGCGGCGCGGCGAGTGCGCTCGAAGGTCTCCAGAGAGGCGTCAGGCTGGCCGTCGCGGGAGTAGGCATCGATGAGGAGGTTGAAGGAAACGGCGTTGACACGGGGCATTTCGTCGAGCAGGCGGCGCGCGGGGATGGGGCCGAGGCGGCAGTAGGCTGCGAGGAGCGTGTTGCGGAGGAAGAGGGACGGGGCAGGGTGCGCGCGGGCGATGTGGGCGTGCACGGCGGCTGCGTGGCGCGTCGTCGAGCACGAGCGGAGGAGGTGGAGGTAGTACGCGTCCTTGGACGGGAACGGCGGCGGCGTGGCGTGGCATTGAGCAGGAGTGGAGGAGGTGGAGGTACTAGGCGTCGAGGGTGCATGTGACGGTATAGAAGAAGACGTAGCCGTGGCGTACTGGCCTCGGCGGCCGGGACCGGCCGGGCGGAAGGAGGAGGTGGGGACGAACCGGGCGATGTAGTGGGAGACATGGCGGCTCTCAATGTCACGGAGGAAGCTCAGCATGGGAGAGGTGTTTGGTGAAATCCGCAGTAGCGGCGGAGGAAGCCTGGCTTGCAGGCGAGGGAGACACACGGGGCCGGTGTGCGGGACGCGTCGATCAGCGGCGGCGGCGAGCAGTGAAGCCGTCCCGGCGGACGGTGGTGGCGGGTGAGGCCGCAAGTCAGTATTATTCGCTAACTTCCTTGGTGGGTATGGGTATAGTTGGTTGGACAAATGGGCCAGTACTTGGGTTGGGCTCGGGTACGTTTTTCATCTGAGTTTTTTTTTTTTCTGTTGCGGAGATCTTTCTGAGATTTTCGATACTTCCGGTCTCTTGACTAATATACTCCCTCCGTTTTAAAATATAAGATATTTTGATTTTATAAAGGAAATGCATCTAGACTCTTTTTAATATGCAGGTTTGGAGTAAACCTTTATGAACCTATACATTAAAAGTAGTCTAAATACATTTCCTTCACAAAGCTAAAACATCTTATATTATGAAACAGAGGGGTAGATTGGAGGAATATTAAGATCTATCGGATTTTTGATTAAGCGATAACTAATATAGATCGGAGGAATATTGTTTTTCATTTCAATTTTTGTTGGTTTATTTCCACCCATAACACAAGCATAAAGCTAATTTTAATTCAAAGCAAAAAAAAATATGGTTAAAAAAAGACTTACATCGCATCAGTGTTTCCCGCCCCGAGCACAAATGAAATGACCGACGGTGACAGGCCCTTGGGGCCGGGCCCAGCGGGAAACCATGTAGCGACTGCTCTTGCCTCAACAGGCCCGGAGTACAGGCCCGCGTCCTCGGCGATGGAACGACAGGAACATTGCCTTTTACATTGGAGCGGCCGGGCAAAAATCACTGTTTTGACCTAATTAACGTTTGATCTCATAAATTGACCTACTTTTTCGAAGATATCCCGATTTGACCTGTTTTCATGACGCTTTACCAGAAGGCGTCATGGTCAGTAGCACGGCGCCCTCCGCAAAAGCGCCATGATACCATGACGCTTTCTAAAAAAGCGCCATGGCCTCGTCCGACGTGGCGGCCGCCGTGGCACAGGCGGGCCCGTTTTAATGTTTGGCGCTTTTCGCGGGGGCGCCGTGCTACTAGGCATGACGCTTTTGCGAAAAGCGTCATGGTCCTTAACCTAGAAAACGGCTCGGGTGCCCTCCCAGGCCATACCTCTTCATTTCTCCCAGCTCTCCTCTCTCTCTCTCTCGCCCCAAGTTCTTCCCCTACTCGAATCCCTTCGAATCGGTTGCTTTTCTCCGTGGATTTGGACTTCCCCTTGCTTCAAGAGGTAATCTCCCCCTAACCCCTTGGTTTTGTCCAAATAGATTTGTGAAATTTGGTTCTATGTTGGTAAAGAATGTAGAACCCTAACCCTAACCCTAACCCTAGCTATATCTTGGCTTGATGTTGTTGCTTCTAGTTATTAGATTGGTAGTTTATGGCTAGGATTTGTATGTTAGAATTAGCAAAGTGGCATGACTTGTTTTAGTTGGTAGCTACGGTTGGTGGTGGTAATATAGTTGTCTTTGAAGCGTAATGTTGGTGTCATTGTTTTTTAGATGGCAAGAATCGTTAATGTTCATCATGTGGACAAGGCCGCATTCTTGAAAGGCAATACCGAGTGTGACCCGGAGGAGGTAGTCATGGTGTTTGGCACAAGTCCTACATATGCCGAGGTTGTGGAAAGAGTGAGGAATGATTTGAAATGGATGGAACCTAGTGATGTGTATGAGTTGGTTGGAAGGTATAACGCCGGGTTTGGCCATCACAATAGATTGAAGATAATGCCTATTAACTCCGAGTTGAATTGGAGTGCGTATAAGGAGATGGTGGCGGAATCTGAAGATAAGTCTCTTGAGATATTTGCCACAAGAAAGGTTGCAGCTCGGTTGCACATTGACTTGAACCGGCATGCTTCCATGAGCCCGGCTCGAGGTGAGCCACATGTGTATGACACAACAATGAGCCAACCTCCATTGAGCCCGGTTCGCGTAGAGCCAACCTACGACGATACAACAACGAGGCAACCTTCCATGAGCCCTTTTTGCAATGACAACTATGAAGCACCTCAAATGGAGGATGATGACTTTGAGGGTGATGAGGTTGAATATGGGCTTCGTGACAATGAAGTAGGAGATGTGGAGGCAACTTTTGCCATGAGGAGGACATGGACCATGATCTCCCTTATTTGAGGTGTCATGCATCGGACTCCGAGGATGAAGGACCGGATGAAGATGTGGATGAGGATGGTCTGACGGTTAAATTCGCCGAAGCTCACAAAAAAGTAGTAGGTCGGGATCATCGACCTTCATTGTTCCGTGATGTTAGTCTTGCGGATGAGGCCCAAGTTGACGGTGGAATTAGTCGAGTGCTCGAGGCACGAGCACCTTCTAAAAAGGACCTGAAGCCGAAAAAATACGGGATAAATCCCGGGGTGAAGTTTGATAGCTTGTTGGAATTTCAGATGTGGATCAAGGACTACGCGGTGAAGTACCACCGACCGTACAAGGTGACTCACTCGGACACTAAGGTGTGTTACACAGTCAAGTGTGAGAAGCAAGGATGTCCATGGGTTGTTCGCGTACGACCACTGAGGGGCGGGCCACAATGGATCATTGTAAGTTGTCAGTCCATTCATATGTGTGATGACAAGTTTATCAAGGATGCCAAAGTTGTGAAGGAGGACCATCGGCAGCTCACCTCCGATTTCATCGCGTATAGAGTTGCAAATAACATAAGGTCTCTCCCAACATATACTATTAAGGGTGTCATAGATTTGGTTAAAGAAGTATTCGGTTATAAAGTGAAGTATGGTAAGACGTGGAAGGCCAAACAAGCCGCATTTAAGATGTTGTATGGTGATTGGGAAGAAGCATACAACCGTCTCCCTAGGTTGTTGGGAGCAATGGCCGCAAGGAACCCAGGAATGTATTATATGGTGGAGCCTCTTGGGTCGGTGACTAGGTTGTACAATGGTGCCACTGTCCGGGTATTTGGCCGTGCATTTTGGACATTTGGACCATGCATCAGGAGATTCAAACATTGTCGGCATGTTATGTCCGTGGATGGCACCTTTTTGACCGGCAAGTTCAAGGGCACACTATTAACTGCCATATGCCACGACACAAACAACCGGGTTTTACCTTTGGCTTTTGCCTTGGTTTCGGTGGAGAACAACGACAACTGGGAGTGGTTTTTCCATATATTGAGGACCAAGGTTATAGAATCTGATAGAGAGGTTTGCATCATCTCGGATCGCCATCAAGGAATACTAAATGCAGTCGAGAAGGACATTCTTGGGTGTGCTCGTATCCACCATCGATGGTGCATGAGGCATTTTGTGTCCAACTTCTATAGAGCTTGTGGCAACAAGGAACGTGCCGACGATCTACAAGATTGTTGTCTTGCCTTCACCGCTCGGCATTTTCAAAAACTATATGATAGATTGTATTGTCTCACAGATGATGGTGGGAAAGAGTTTCTCAGAAGGCATCTTAATGAACGGACAAAGTGGGCAAGGGCTTATGATTATGGCGGCAAGAGATACGGTGATTCCACCAGTAACATGGCTGAATGCTTCAATAAAGTACTTAAAGGTGTACGTCAATTGCCTGTGACTGTTATAGCGGAGTACACATTTCAGAAGTTGAATGAATACTTTCTAAAGTATAGTGATGAAACGGATAAGCAGATCGCTGGGGATAACAAGAAAAAAAAGAAGTATGAGTACCCACCATTGGTTGATAATTGGCTGGAATATCAATCAAAGAAAGGGGATACACAAACGGTTGAATGTTTCGACAACCAAGAACTGATTTACCAAGTGAATGAGCATGGAGGCAGCACAAGGGAAGGTGTGCAACATGGGGGACTGTCCTATAAGGTGTGGCTACGCAATGGTTATTGCTCCTGCGAGAGGCCGACATTGTACCATCTCCCTTGCTCACACGTGATGAAGGCGGCATCTGAACAAATGGTGGGTCTTAATCACCCGGATACGGTTAGGTTGGATGAGCATTCCATCCAAGCGGTGAAGAACACATGGGCGGGTAGATTTCAGCCTTACCTTGACCAATCTCAATGGCCAGAATATCATGGTGTCCAACTTTGGCCTGATCCGTCAACGAAGGTTGTTGGTCGGGGAAGAAGACAAACCAAATGTTTCCGAGGTGACATGGACGATTGGGCTGGTGGATATCGACGGGAATGGGGGAGCGAGTATTTCGCGGAGCCTCGTGACAAAACCCGTTGTGGAGAATGCAATGCTGAGGGCCATAATAAAACATCATGTAGCAAAAGGAGAAAATCAAAGGAGGCCAACACCCCTATTGGCAGCACAAGCCAAGGAGGTGGTGACGGTGGTACAAACACAAACCAAGGAGGTGGTGATGGTGGTACAAACACAAGCCAAGGAGGTGGTGATGGTGGTACAAACACAAGCCAAGGAGGTGGTGATGGTGGTAGAGGTCGTGGTGGTAGAGGTCGTGGTGGCGGTAGAGGTCGTGGCGGTAGTATGTTTACGTATCTTCGAGGAGAATTTCTGTATGTGTTTTCTTGATGATTTTAATAATTTTTATTGTGCATTTAAGTGTATTTCTATTTACTAACTATTAGGTTGCATTCCTGTTATAGGTATGTCGACCCAACCAACCAAGGAGAACAATGATGGGAACGGTATGAGCTACTCCAAAGTGTGGGCGGAGGCTTTGAGGAGGGTGAAGGAGAGGGAAGATGAAGTAGCTCAGTTGATCAAGAAAAGGGAAGAGGAAAGGAGGGAGGCTGAAGAAGAACGTCGGTGGGAAGAAGATTTCAACAGGAGATTGCGTGAGGCAAACATCAAGAAAGCAAAGAAAGAACGTGAGAGGAAGGAAAAAGAAGCAAAACATGAAAGAGACTTGTACTTGAAGAGCTTGAGGAATCATCGTCGGTTTGAGAAGGTGTCTGAAGAGGCTAGCCTCATAATGGAGGAAGAGGAGATCAAGAAGAAAGAAGAGAGTAGACGCCAATTCGAGGCGCAGTTCAACTCTGTTGTTCAGCTTGCACGCGACTTGAGGGAAAAGGAAGAGGCAGCGGAAGAGAGGAAAAGGAAGGCGAAGGGGAAGGAGCCTAGCGCGACACAGTAGAGTTGTCACCATGCTATGATCTATGTTATGGACTCCACTATGTGGAATTTATCTTGAACATTGTCATGCCGAATTTGTCGTATGTAAAACCCCTTAAGGGCGCAACGCCATGTATTTCGTAAACATTCACTGCACTTGCCTATAATGTTTCTGGAATGTTTCCACTATCATTGTACTGTAAAATTTCTGGAATGGTGCCACTAGCATAGAAACTAGCTCCAACTTAAGTGAATGCAGGCGCATGGCGCCCTCGCCAAAAGCGCCATCCTAGGAAGCATGGCGTTTTCCTGGAGGGCGCCATGCTTCCATGGCGTTTTCCTGGAGGGCGCCATGCTTCCATGGCGCTTTGAGCAAACTATAGCGCGCTGGGACACAGTGACCGTGCGCGCTCGAAGGAAAACTCGACCAGGAAAACTGCTAAGTCAGGCGCATGGCGCCCTCGCCAAAAGCGCCATCCTAGGAAGCATGGCGTTTTCCTGGAGGGCGCCATGCTTCCATGGCGTTTTCCTGGAGGGCGCCATGCTTCCATGGCGCTTTGAGCAAACTCTAGCGCGCTGGGACACAGTGACCGCGCGCGCTCGAAGGAAAACTGGACCAGGAAAACTGCTAAGTCAGGCGCATGGCGCCCTCGCCAAAAGCGCCATCCTAGGAAGCATGGCGTTGTCCTGGAGGGCGCCATGCTTCCATGGCGTTTTCCTGGAGGGCGCCATGCTTCCATGGCGCTTTGAGCAAACTCTAGCGCGCTGGGACACAGTGACCGCGCGCGTTCGAAGGAAAACTGGACCAGGAAAACTGCTAAGTCAGGCGCATGGCGCCCTCGCCAAAAGCGCCATCCTAGGAAGCATGGCGTTTTCCTGGAGGGTGCCATGCTTCCATGGCGTTTTCCTGGAGGGCGCCATGCTTCCATGGCGCTTTGAGCAAACTCTAGCGCGCTGGGACACAGTGACCGCGCGCGCTCGAAGGAAAACTGGACCAGGAAAACTGCTAAGTCAGGCGCATGGCGCCCTCGCCAAAAGCGCCATCCTAGGAAGCATGGCGTTTTCCCGGAGGGCGCCATGCTCAGTTGCATGGCGTTTTCCCGGAGGGCGCCATGCTTCCTAGGACATTCAGTTTTTAGCACATTCAGCACAGATACAAACATCAACATTCAGTTTTTAGCACATTCAAACATCAAGTTTTTAGCACATTCAACAGATACAAACATCAACATCAACAGATCAAGTTTTCCTCACAACAACAGATTCAAACATCAACAAGCATCCAGTTTTTTAGTACATCAACACACCAACAAGTTCAAAATGACGACACCAAACAACAAGTTTAACTTACAAGTTCATAATGACCACAAGCACTAGTTCAAGCTACGAGTTCACTTTCTCCCTTTCCCCCTTTTGGCCACTCGATCCTCATTCGCCTTGCTCCGTCCCTCCTGCCTCCTAACCCTCCGTGGAGGATCGGAGTCTTCCCCCTCATCCTCCTCCTCACGGCGTGACACATGTGCCCGACGCTTGTTCTCCCATTCACTTGGCGTGTATGGATTCCTCGGTAGCCTCCTCCTCCTCACCCGCGACCGTTGACTAGACCGCGGGGCGTCGTGTAATTGAGACATGCCTATCTCCTCCTGTTCATCCTCGTCCTCACCATCTTCCTCCTCATCCTCATCATGGCCAGCTTCCTCCTCCTCGTACTCGCCCTCTTCCTCCTGTTCATCTTCTGCATCATCTTCTAGGCTGGAAGACCTAACTGGCGATGCGGCATCGACGGTGCGGCAACCAAGCAAGACACCTAATCCACGGCCCCAACGCTTGGTACGCTATGATATTGACGAATATGTTAGAACATTTCAACACCCATAAAAATACAATACAACTAGGAACGGTATGAACACATACCTCCACAAATGCTCGAAGGGCCGACTCAGACTCCTTGCCAGGAGGATGTTTAAGTGCTTCCTCGGCCTCGTCCACGTGTTTCGAGATCTCCTCGCGCTAGCAAAAGAACAAAAAGTCAATTTTATGTCGCTATAATCGCATATACGTACTCCCCTGACAATGCTTACCACAAAGCGGACAACCCCCGCTGAATTTGCGCCCCTGCCGCCTCGGACAAGTCTGTTGTACTCTAGCTGGCTCAGATCATCAAAAGCAGGATAAGGATCCTCCACTATGTCATGAGATGCAAACAAAGCCGACTGCAGGTACAAACGAGACACCTTCCCAAGCCACACAAGGTACCGATTGAACGTTGCAGCATCATGCGGCGCCTCAGGATGAGAGACCGCATTCGGGTTTTCGATCTCCTCAATCCTTGCATAGAACTTCTGAACATACTTGTGATGATATGCAGCCCAATCTTTTCCCTCTTCTGCTTGATCTTGTCCAATCTACAATCAAATTCATCGACTTAGCAAGTATCATGAGACGCCCAAGAAAATTAGATACCGGGTGTATAAGGATCACTCACCCGTGAAGAGCTATGCTAGTGTCCTTGTATGGCGGCGGGGTCTCCTGAAATAATCCAAATTGCCTCATCACCCGTTATGGAAGGTGGAACTCAACAGCGTAGACACAAATCAACGGGGCACGAATCCTCCAGAGATGTGCTTCTTGCATACATTTGCGATTCAAGTCCGCCTGAAACCAAACACCCGTACCCACATTCCCTCTAGTTCTGTATGGCTCCCATTCCACCTGAGCGAGGAACACAATATTAGCATGTCGACTCGAAGTACGTATGGTGGAAAAGATGAGTTCTTGAGAATAATCAAATTATTACCTTCTCCAGGGTTAGCAAGTCAATTTGGTTAGTGTAACGCAAGTAGCATTCCTCAGATTCACCGTGGAATACTTCGGTATTATCCCACAAGTACGCCCATGTAGGACCGCGGAGACGGCTATTGCCATGATCATCCCACCATTTTTCCTTCATTGGAATGGGTCGATCAACTGGTATGCGCAACCAGGACCATATGGTCAGTAGCACCATAGGTCCACCAATACTTTCTCCTTTTCCAGTTCTACAACACGCCTCGTCCAGCTGCACATACAACAAGCATACATAAGTATCCGGTCGATCGAGCATATGTACTACTACCATGCAATATATATAGTTTATTACCTGTCGATACAAGTAAGCAAGTGCCGCCGAACCCCAGCTGTGCATATAGCCCCATTCCGCAAATAGAGTGAGCCACATGAATGAAGCATTCCTTCCCGTGCCATCTGAGAAAAGTGTCCTACTAATGGCATACCATAAGTATGCACGGGCATACATCTGGATCACCTCCTCATTGGCGTCCTCGGGGCACTTGCTGAAATTTTGTTGTATCCATTTGTAAGTAGCACCGGCAGACATCTTCTCTTGCGTTGGCGCCTTACCAATTAAGCCAATCATCACTTCACGCCACTTACCCGAATCTGAGCTCATACACACAGGCTGTCCTTTGATGGGAAGCGCAAAAATCATGGAGACGTCCTGCAGAGTGACCGTCATCTCACCACAAGGGAGGTGGAAACTGTGTGTCTCCGGTCTCCATCTATCAACAAGCGCTGTGATCAAACAAGGGTTCATATGCGGCGTCGAACGCGAGACAAGCTGGATGAAAGGGAGAAGTCCAGTCCGCTCAACATATGGAGTGTAGCGCTCATCATATGGCATCTTCTTGCTATGCACCTCCTTGGACCTTAGGTGCAACCACTTGAAGACATGCTTATTCTCCGCGATGTACCGCCCACGGTGCCGTTGATCATAATGCCCATGCAAAATAGATTGTCCTTCCATCCTACAAGTGGTTGCAAAAATCCAAGTAAATACACCATCCACCACAATATGCATATATGAATACATATATGACTACATTCATGAATACACCATGCATTCCATATCAACAATAGCCAAACTATATATTATCCAACAATAGCCCAACAACATATTATCCTATAAGCCATATATGCCAACAATAATCCATGTATTAATACATTCATTCCATATCATCTACACAAAGCCATATATGCCAACAATAGCCCATCTAATTTTTTCAAACAAATTAGACATTCTATCACACTAATTTCTAGGGTTAGGAGGAAGAGGATCATGTGATGATTTCTAGGGTTAGGATTAGACATTCTACCACAATACCATTCTACCACACTAATTTCTTCAAACAAATTACACATTGCACAATATACATGCATCATTACACAAGAACTAGGGTTAGGAGGAAGAGGACAATGTGATGATTTCAACCAATACAACAAGGAGAATAGAAGGAGAATACCTCAAGTGGGGGGAGAGGAAGAAATTCCACCAAGAAATTGCCTCAGATATGAGGGGGGAGCATGTGGATTTGAGGGGAATTGGGGGAGGAGCCGCCGCCGCCGCGTCTGTCTACTGGGAGGGTATGGCGCGAGGGGGGGGGTATGGCGCTGGGAGGGGTGGGGGGAGGGCGCCCGAGCCGTTTTCTAGGTTAAGGACCATGGCGCTTTTCGCAAAAGCGTCATGCCTAGTAGCATGGCGCCCCCGCGGAAAGCGCCAAACATTAAAACGGGCCCGCCTGTGCCACGGCGGCCGCCACATCGGACGAGGCCATGGCGCTTTTTTAGAAAGCGTCATGGTATCATGGCGCTTTTGCGGAGGGCGCCGTGCTACTGACCATGGCGCCTTCTGGTAAAGCGCCATGAAAACAGGTTAAATCGGGATATCTTCAAAAAAGTAGGTCAATTTGTGAGATCAAACGTTAATTAGGTCAAAACAGTGATTTTTGCCGAGCGGCCGAGCCGAGTTAGGCGATGTGGGACTATTCGGGCGCCCGGCCTCCAACGGATTGGGATAGGGGCTCGTCTGTCTCTTGACTCTTCCTTCCAGGCATTTCTGATCTTCTCCAGGGGTGGACAAAAAGAACACAAGAAAAGTGTTACAAGTACTCCCTCGGTCCAAAAAAAAGATTTCACAGATTTATCTATATTCGCATGTACCTATACACTAAAACATGTTAGATACATGCCAATCTAGAGAACATCTTTTTTGGGACGGAGGTAGTAACTTGCATGTTAATGCAGCTGCACAATGATACCTCACTATTCAGCAGGATGTTAATTCAGAGCCAAAGTATTCACAAGAAAGCTACGCACTATTTCAGTTCAGAAGTGGAGTCAAATTTCGCTCGCTCTTCAAATATTCACAACGATACCCAAAACACACGGATCAACGTCATGCTGCGGTTACTTCCTTCTATCTCAGTGATGATTTGTGTCGAGCTAGCACCTTTCGAAAATCTTGTAGAGTTTCTCCAGAGAAGCAACCTGCGTATAGGTTCACAAATAAACAACTCAGGTTTAGCAATCGTTAATCCACTGTCATCTATAAAAAAGGTAAATTGCACAGCTTCTAGTGGTTGCACTTTCATGTCAGTTCTGTTTGCTACATGTCGACAGCAAACCAGATAATCTACCTGGAAAAATGATGTGTGTATGTAGCTCGGTGGTTCCTAAGCAAATTATTTTACGCTTTGGTTGGTAATGAAACTTAACGACCTTATATGCAATAGTCTGAGCAAGGCAGTGTACACGCTTTGATAAGAAAGAATCGTGGAAACAGAACTTCTAGACATGCATCTCAGGTATTGCAGTGCCAGGACTGAGCATTTAATGGACAGGAGTGCAGCAACAGACTACACTGCCACATAGCAGAAAAATTCTAAATTTCTACAAGTCCAGAGCATATGTAGAAGACTGAAGCACATATAACTATCAAACATGCAGGAAAGCTGACCCCAAGTTAGAAGAGAACCTGCACAAACGTCCCATCTGTTGCCATGGACTTTGGGGGCTTGAGGAAAAGTCGCATGGACGGAAACAAGACGTGCTGGATGGTCCACTCGCGCTGAGCCCATGCTGCTTCTGCTTCCGCAAGCAGTTCTTGATCTATTTCATCTTCATCTGCAGTGCGATATATAATTATACACAGTAGATTAGAAAAAGAATACATACATAGAATTAACACTGCAATTGTCTTTTCTGATACCATACAAAAATGGCTCTATTGAATATCTAGCTGCAGCATCGCAGATCACTGATCTTTCTTTAGTATCAGTTTCAGTGTCATGTTATCTAGGTGGTTAATGAGTAATGAACTGGGAAGAACGACTCAATTACCACAATTATGGTGTTACACTAAGCATACATGTTCTTTGCACTTCAATGGATATAGAATACAGTTACCAACAATCTCACCTGTGTTTGTTAAATCGTCATCACATTCACCACTTGCCATGCAATCTTTACTTTTCTTGTATAACTGAATGCCATTGCCAGATGGATTTGGAAGGATGGGAGGATGAAGTGCATAGAAGTTCCCAATAGCAGCTGCTGCCGTTCTGAAGCAGTCTCTCTCAACGTCCCAGGTAACCTATTGTAAGATGGTAATCACTAAAAATGAGGATTGACAGTTTGGAGAACTAATGAAGAATCTAAAACAAAATATTTCATGAAGCAAAATCTCTTCGGAGTGAGATTATGAAACTACTTAGAATGTAAAACAGGAAACAGAAGTTACTTCCGGATACCTAGCTGGCATACAGGGCCGTACCTGAGAAAACGGATGCCCTGTGCAGAACCAAAAATTAGGCCTTCCACTTAACTATTGGCAATGAGGAAAAGGCTGTTTTGTTTATATATCATATCGGTGGTACAATTTTTGAAAGGAATAACACCTTAACAAAAAAGTACTACTGATACATTCTTCAGCATAAAAGTTCCATTAATCTAACCTTCTTGAGATAAATTCTTCAATTAGTTCTTCGCAAGAAACTTTACCCAAGGTTTTCCGGATACCTTACCCAATATGTCATGTAATGTAAACAAATTTCATTGACTTTGGAAGAAGGCCATCAGCCGACGGCACGTGTGGAAGTACTCTGGTTTTTTTTACAAGATGTGGAAGTACTCTGGTTGCTGCTCTTATGGAACCATATTCGGCGACCAGGCACTCGTGGTCGGGCCTCCAACTCCATTCGATGCACCATTGTATAGGCGGAAGCAAGCCGCGAGGGAATCCAAACAAATAGTTTATAGTACTATGTGAAATTGAAAAAGAAAACACCAAATAATGTCTAGATATATTCGTTTCACAAAGCTAAAATATCTTATATTTTAAAACGAAGGAAGTACATTCAGGTTGCATCTACCTTTTATACATGTTCGACGCAACAATTTATATTGGGACTAGTCTCAATGTAACAATTGAGGAGTAGATTTAATTCTGGACTAGCCAAGAAATTATTAAGTCCACAAGCAGTGATTGGAAAACGAACAGAACTATGCTCGCTATAAAAATCCGGAAGTGAAAGAGAAAAAGTAAGAAGAGAGAAAGAGTGAAGCATGCACCGAGTTGGGGCCTCAATTAATTTGGTGGCAGACTCCTAGGCAGCACTACTCCAATAACAAGCTGATGAGTCCCAACTAAACCAATAACTAGCAGTAGTAGTTTAACATAAAAAATTGGAGGCCCTCCTAATTTGAGGCCCTGTGCAATCGAACACTCCGCACTTGTGTCCCATACGGGCCTGCTGGCATATCTACATGAAACACCAAAACTAAAATTTGAACACGCAGTATCAGCCTGCAAATCTACATGCCATTGCTTCAGCAGGGAGTGGATAATCAAATAACATGCCCAAATTTAATTACCATATACAATGAACGTGACAGGTTAATAAAAGGAAACCTACATCATTTGCCAGAGTCAGCACGAATTCTGGAAGGCGATCCATATCAGGCGTGTACTGGTCAAGTACAACAGGAAGTCTGGTCAGGTTGCCGCTTTGGTCAATGTGAATAGAAAAGTACTCATTAATCATCTCAGCATTTTCTTTCAGTATCTCTGTGTTCACCTGTACACAAGTAGTATCTTTATCATCGGAGTGATGCTACAGGAGTTAGGGGTTGAAGCTGTAATACAAAAAATCAAGAAATAGAAACAGCATGGACTTGGACAGATAAGAATTTACATTTGTTCCATCACCTACAAGATTAACAAAGACTCGATCAATTAAGAAAACAACTTACTTCTGCAATTTCCAGTTTCTCCTTGTCATTTTCATCACTCATAGTCATTGATTCATCATCCTTCAGTGCCATCATCAGCAACTCCCGAAGAGGAGCTGGTTCACTGAGTTGTATAGCATTGAAGTTTCCAAAACGGCACAAAGATTGTTGGTACATGAGTTCTTTACTGCATCACAAAGTTGGATCATCAATTTATCACATAAAAAAAACATATAATGGTTTAGAACAGAAAATTATCATTGCAATATTTGGAAGAGGTGGTAGTACTTGTGAGCTTTCAACATGATATGAATGCATGTATAACGGTTTGATTATGGTGCATGCCAGCAATATTGTCTGTCTACGCCTGCGTGCATTTGCATGTGTGAAGATAGAATAGAGTTTCGGTTACCTTCAATTCATATCTGATATTTGGAATTTCTAGCTTAGATATATTAGGCATAGAACAATAACACTAGTCATCAACGTATAGGGTTTACCTAACATTTACCACATTCACAAGGTATAAGCGGGTACTGTGCTGTATCAAGGCGAAAACTTCATCGGCAACTCCAACATATGTGCAATTCTTAACAATATCCAGAAGTCCTAAAACAATACATAAATCAGACTAAAAATATGGAGACAGGTTTGGACATCACAGGTTAAGATGAGCTCACCAGGATGTAAGTTTGAATCTATTTCTGTAAGAAGCTCATGGCGACTGGACAAATCACCAGCATCTTTTTGATTTCTTCTTGATCTTACAACATTTCTTGTGGAGCCAGAGCAAGAGAAATAATAGTCAGTCCCAGTAAAGAAGAAATGTTAGTGTACCCTACTTTGTTCCTCGAATAAAATTTATGAATTAGCCACCAGTGTATGAAAAGGGCCAGCACTTGCAGCTAAACCAGAGTCATAGCATGCAAACAGAATGAATTATTAAATCCTCACATGAGGAAAGGCGAACAATAGGTACTTGGTACAGAATTTGGAGGGCATAGAAATACAGAAAGTGGTGACGCTGTCAGCTAGCTAATAAGGAGTTCAGGACCACACCTTACAGAAACAAGGTCGGATTTCTTTTCAAGATTTGAAGATTGCCCGTGCCAATAAGTGTGCAACCTTCCAGATGGATCGCGTGGATCTGTTCTGACCATTTGGCTTGGAACCTTTTGAGATTTTGCTCCTATGGAATAAAATGAGTACAGTAAGATTATTTGCTGGGTAGGGAGGTGTTGGTTTCATGCACTGTTTACCAGATAGCTCAATAATACACAGCTAACTAATGTGCTGTAGCAATATAGTGTATACTTCAAAACATTTTAGCTTGAAAAGGTATTAAAATTGATATTGAAGCATATTTATGGGATATATGCTACATACCAGTAGGCGTGCTGACCTCGGTACCTTTTTCCTTTTGTGTGTTAGCTTGAGTAAGTGCTGAAGAGTCTACAGCCTGCAATGCACAACGAAAAGCATCACCGATACGCACAAAAGTTTGCATCAAAATGCAAAATATATCTGCACATAATTTGCACTGGAGGTAAGTTGCTTTTGCAAGCAGGTACATCTAAAAATTAGCTAAAAGCACTAGCATCAATTATTGAACTACAAGTGGGTCGTTGCCTAAATGTAGAAACCCCAGGTGAAGTTCTGCAATATACTGCATTTCTAAGTGTAGCAAATAGCCAAAGATCATAACAATCTATTTTGAAAGGGGTATATAAACAGCATTGACCATAGACATACAATTGTACAAGTACAGGGGTGACGATTGACTCAATATCTATGCTTGACTATTTCGCCGAGGTCATCTAGTGACAAGTCCATTTTCCATGAGAGCAATTTTTAAGAAAATGACAATTGCACGAATTTGTGCGTAACTTTCTGCAAGTATTACGCATATTTGAATGGACACACCTATGCACCTAGTAGTAGCTTTGAAACAGATCCACATAACCAAACAGTTTTGTCAGAGAAGTAACCATATTTACACTTAACACAGACTAAAAGGCCAAGTACCAGTGGAATTATGTAAAGCATAACCAATGGATAACCTGAGTTTGGAATATCCTTGTGGTATTACAGTTCATCAGCTTTTCCTCAATAGCATCTTTAATCATTTCAATAATACGCTCTTGATTCAAGAGGCTAACCTGCAAGCCGCAACAGAATCATTAAACCAATTGTTCGAATCTGCAAATTGCACATCGAGCACCTGATTTTGTCACAATATACCTCTTTTTTGGTTGGATGTATATTGACATCCACGTGTTCCGGTGGAAGATTGATGGACATGTATATGAAGGGTTTAGATGCTTGAGGCAATATTGCAGAGTACACGAATTCAACAGCTCTTTTCAAAGAAGTGCAGTCTACAAGCCTATCTGGAGAGTAAAATAGAGACAGTTATTCGCTAAAACAAAGAAACAAGCACAGGCATGATAACATAGGAACTATGCACAAGTTCAACGGATGCATAATATGAAACTTTGTTCGCCTTAAAAAAGTGAAAAGATAACCCTGTGTCCATCAAATTAAAAATCAGTTAAATCGCCGAATTGCAAACTCTTTTTTTTTAACTAAATAGTATATCTCTACCCTATATATTCAGTTAAATGGCCATATTGCCAAACTCTAATAAGACTTACATAACATGTATTATCCACATGTTTAGTACATCCAAAATCTCAATATAATTTATTTATGGATGAAAATCTCTAGAAATATCACTACTACCATCTGTGTGATACTGTGATCTGCCTATGTCATCAAGCCGCAGCTATCTTATGTACTCCCTTCATTCACTAATGTAAGACCTTCTAGCTTATTTTCAAAATGCATGTATCTAGACAAGTTTTGTTGTTTAGGTTCATCCATTTTAGTCCGAATCTAGTCTATTTTGAAATATCTAAAAGGTCTTACATTAATGGACGGAGGGAGTACCATTTATGAAAAGAATCATAGTAGTCTTCTTTGCCACATAGTTAGCATTTGAGATGAAACCATCCATCCTGAATATTTCATCTACAGCATTCTCATCTGAAACCTCTATTTCCATCAGATCACGGACAACAGAAGCCCCATAGACATTCCTGATAGCATCTAGCCTTGAAGTTGTGCTCACACTATGAACATCTGCTCTGTTCACTCCATGCTGTGACAAGAGAGGATGCAAATGTCACCCTCTAAAAAGTGATGAATTCACAAAGACAGTAATATTTACCTTTCTGCAAGAGAAGTTCACGTTGATGTGATGGACTGCAAACCGACTGATGAAGTCCACTATCTTGGGATAGTCATCATTGGAGTTCTGCAATGTTTTCCTGCGAGCTACCATATTGAAAAACAAATTTTCCACCTGCATAGACAAAAATTGCTGTAAGAATCGCAGTGCATATCAAATACATCTATAGTACTATATGCAAAATTGCAAACCCACCATGACTTGAGTCCCTTTAACCGCTGCACAGGGCTTCGGGTCAGTTTCCATTACTCCATCCCTATATGACACTCTGAGGGGAAAACATGGTAATGATCATTAACAAACGACTCCTTTTTGCAAGGAGATCACCAAACGACTTCAGAGTCAAGCAGAAAGCTTTGAAGCTGAACATGGACTGACCTGTAGCCATGCAGTTGGCCTTCTGTTATTGTTGTCACGGTAACATGACCAACGTAAGTCATACTAGCCAAAGCCTCTCCTCTAAACCCCATGGATGTAATCGTCTGTAGATCCTCGTATGCAGACAACTTTGAGGTAGTATGCCTCTCACACAATATTGGCAGGTCCTCAAACTGTGAAATGAATCCAAGTTAGCAGCTGACAAGAGGTGCTGATGATCAACAATGCATATGCTTGATCTCTGTGCTGCTTAAGACAAATTTAAAACAATCCCAACTCTTCATATGCCCAACATCAATATTGTAATCCTATAAAATAGGCTGCCAGTGACTAGGATCCCTTGATAGCGCACCACAAGCCATACATTAACATCATAGCACAGCAAACCACTAAAATGCTGCCTAGAAGCAACCGGCACTAACAATCTTGAGTTGCCTGTTAATGGAAAGGTACGCCCTCACCTCCCCATAGGCCGCTCTGTGCAGTTTTTACAGCTAAAGTCGGAACAAACAGATTCAGTGCCCTCACCTCCCCATAGGCCACTCCTGTGCAATTTTTACAGCTAAAGTCGGAACAAACAGATTCAGTGTGCAACAGCACAAGACTAAAATCGCCCACATGCTTGGAATTTCCCCCACATGACCCTGTACGCACACGATTAGGCAGCAATCGCAATTAACAGCTCGCGAACTCCAAGCATTTTGCACGAATTTGGGACTGGAAGGTAGTGGAGTGGGGGGATTGGTCTCGGGGTTTAGGGTTTAGGAAGCGGGCGTACCCGGATGCCGTGGCCGTCGTCGGAGACCTGGATGAGCTTGAGGCCTCCGTCCTTGACGGTGACGGATACGGTGGACGCGCCGGCGTCGATGCTGTTCTCGACGAGCTCCTTCACCGCCGAGGACGGCCGCTGGATCACCTCCCCCGCGGCGATGCGGTTCACCACCGACTCCTCCAGCCGCCGGATGCGGGGCGGTTCCCCGCCGCCTGCGCCGCCGCGCGGCACCGGGTCGTCGACGTCCATGCCCGCCGCCGTGGCGCGCGGAGACCGGGCCGGGAGGGAATGGGGAGGAGGAGGCGGTGGAGGTTTGCCGATTTGGTTGGTATTCGCGCGGTACACTGGTTATTCAGGCATTTTCAAGCTCTTTTTATTAGATGGGCATTTGCAAGCTCTAGTTGCACGGTGAGAGCATTATCATCTGAAAAGCAATGGATAGATTTGAGTTGGGCTGTGGGCAAATTTTGCACACACAATATAATCTTTTATTTTATCAGAACCAACCCGTGGTCGTGGGTGCCTGGGTGGTGCTATTGGCCGCACCTCCACGCACCGCGTCGATCCTGGGCCCGTGGGCCGCAGCCTACCCCCGTCGTACTCCTCGCGCGTCTCTCGTCGCCGATTCCCCGCACCGCCTGCTCCTTCACCTCCACTGCACCCTAAGAATGCTCCCCCTCTTCCCTAAGTTTTATTCATCGCCTCTGTCGGCCACGGCGTTAATTGTCGTCAGCGAGATCCCAGCCAGCCAGCCGACCATTCCTCTACCCCCCCCCCCCCCGACCTGCACCCCCAACCCTAACTCCGATCGTCAGCGACATCCCCGCACCCTAACTCTAACTCCGACGAGACACCCCCACCCCCAACTTAAGGTTCTTCCTCGCCTCCGCTGGCGACGTTGCGGCGCCCGTCGTCGGCGAGGTCCTCCGGTGCCACCTCGTCCTCATCTCCGGTGCTCACCCCACCCGCCGTCGTCCTCATCTCCGGTCGCCCTCATCCCTATCGACTAACATGCCTGGCCCAAAAGGAAAATCGTAGTAAAAGGGGTACGCGGCGTTGGCGAGTAGCGCCGTGTCGAGCGGCAATTAGTATATGGTCTCGTGGTCTAGTTTAATTTCGTTGCGATTCCTATAATGGGCAGGGGAAGGCATTTAGTAACATACTATGACTTTGAGTCATTGACATGTGGACCCGTCGTATGGTGGCCTCACATGTCTGTGACCCAACATTAGGCGACGTCACATCACTGACTGAAATATGAGCCTATGGGCACTTTCAAGTTTTTTTTCTTGGATGGGCATTTTCAAATCACCTTGTAAAAACGGATTGATTCGATTTATAAACAGCACATAAGTTGGGATGTAGGATTATATATTTTTCAAAAAAGAACTATGTTTATGAATGATTTGTACACACCACATAAGTTTCATGGTGAGAATCATGTTTCAACGTCATTCATTTTGTTATTTGAAAGGTTTCACATGTGTATCTAGTGCACTCCATGATTGTTTGGGGGAAGTTTTATGGAAAGATAGATTGGGTACGATTTATACAAGGTTGGGCGGTGGATATATTTAAAAACCTTACTTTCACTACTATTACATTATAGTTTAAATGATTGTATCAATAATTCTAAGTTTAAATGTGGTTTCACATATATTTAGTCCAACTTCGAGTATTCATTTCAAAGCTCCACTTCATTAGTGTCTCAAATGTTAAAGAAAGGTTTCAATGGACAAATTCAAAAAACAATTAAAGCCGCATTGAAATACTCCCGAATCGATTCAATACAATAACATCAGTCTAGGCTTTGAGTTCAACCTACTTTCACATAAGGAACATGATACATCACGATGTCTGAAAAATACTCGTAAATGCATCAGTTTACTTCCTAGCATCTTCCTACGAGCTTTAAAAGATTAAAATTCACTAGCACTACCTAAACTTGGCATACTTCGGATATTTCGCTGTTGTTATCTGCTTGTGGTTCTGCTGTTATGTTCTACGTCTACTTTGAGGTCCGAAAACATCTATATTTCAATATGTTCTCCTTGTGGTTCTCATTGAATTCCATGGTGCCCACTTTTTCATTATCATAATTTTTTTCCATTAACATCTATATAATTTAGCACAAAATATATATTTAAAACACAATTTGGCAATTAGAAACTCATTTTTCATATGTATAATATTAAATCTATATTTCATAAAATTATTAAATAACCTGCATGGGTGATGTAATGATATCATTTGGCATTCGTTCAATCTTATAGATTAACATTATAATAAAATTTTAACTTGAATATGTTGGTTACAAAATTAGTATAATTATCATAAGATAACACTTGTTTTACTCTATAAGTATTATAGTTCAATACAATCTTAAGTGGTACCTTCCTATTTATAATATCGTTGAATATTGTAGGTGAGCCATGGTATATGTTGCCTGGTATGGGCCACCTTTGAACAAATGTACCACGGAACCTTCTCATGTCATCAATAAAATATCTACAATATATGATTGTCACATTAAATATCTTGCCATAACATCTCAGGTTGATGATAATTAATCTATCTTGGAAGCATGTTTATTAATACTAAATTTTCTTCCTATTTTTTAATGGCTTTGAATTATTACATTTGGGAAATGATTAATTACTTTGTAAAACAATTAAAATCGGATTATTATTTTTCAAATTTGGAGGTACAATGATGAATGTTACTTAATGAAACTTTTATATATAGTTTCTTCCAGTTTTTTTGTAAACCAACACTTCAAGGACAAGGCTCGAAAAATTACAATCTCCTTTTAAGTCAAAACTGGCAACAATTATCTAGAAAACGCATCATTTAACTCTTATAGTTAACTCACATATGAGCAAAAATAGAAAAATCATTATGAACAGACCTTACAAAATCAACAATTACATCAAAGAATGTGTTTTACAGAGAACAAATAAAATAACTTGACACCAACTAAAGCTTTACCATCTTATGCGGCCTTCGTAAGGAGTACTTTTTTCATGCCCCCTAACATCATGTGTGTCCAACCTTGTATCTAATTGAACATATCATACACCACCTACAAAAACATATTTTTCTTCTTGGGGTCTCTCTGTGAAGACCATACTAGAACTTTAGTTAGAGCCACCTATATATTTATGCATTTCCGTTCTTTTTATGGCTAATGGTCTTATTGTTTAAAGATTTCTGCATTTCAATTTTCTTTTATGGCTAGTGGTCTCAATGTTTATTCCATCCGCATTAGGTTGACTATATCAAGAGTGAGCTATATATCTAAATAAAAGGAAACTCTAAGAATTGTTGAAGTGCTTCAAACCATTTTTGCTATCGACTCACACGTAATGTTTAACTTGTTTCATTACTGAAGGGAGGTAGAAAACTTTGGTGGGCTTAGACCAGCCACACTATTGGTGTGGCGCATGAAAAAGATCGAAACGATCCCATTTAGCTGCAATGTATTGAATCGGTTGGTATAGTAACATGGGACCTAGTTGCTGACAAAAAACTACCCATATTCATCGTGGCTGCTCTTCTGCTTGTATCGGGATAGAAGCGAACCATGTATGTGAATCGCTTTTTTCTTGGAACAGATTGAGTTGATACTCTGTAGTGTACCGAAATGGTTCGAAGCATGGTTTGAATCGTTTTTTTCCAACACCGTGGCTGGTCTTACGTTACGTCCCTGTTTCTGCTCCATTTTTTTACCAATTTTAATTGCTTGCGATAAGAAGCCACATTAAAATAGTTAGACAGCGTACAATGCTCTATTCTATTGCAAACTTGTGCACAATAATGACTGTAATCTATGCAGCTTTCACTTTTGGTTGGCACATGTACTACCTAAAATTATATCTTTCACCAAATAAAACATTATATAAATTGTCGCTAACCCCCTACTATATACTTCAAAACTTACACATGTTCACCGCATATTTAAACTAGCACATCAATAGAAGCAGTAATAATTTAATATCTCACACTTTCAAATGACTGCTTAATAATGGAGTCCCCTAGACTACTCTCAAGTCCTACTAAATAAATTTAATATTGCATGGGAAAAATATTTCTACACATTCATAATTTGTACCACGAGAAAATATCGTCTTACAATGTCATAATTCAATCTACATACTACATATAATATATTTCAATAACAGTGTATTGGTCTTCATATAGAATTAATAACTAGATGTTTCTTTTTACCATGCTACACCGCGCTAAAGTCTTCTAGTATATGTACATGTGCTATTACAACAGTACATAATGGTCCATCTCTTTTCAGTCTAGTTTTTCTAAAAAAAAATGTTTTAACTTCTCTACACTTTCTTTTTATCTACTATGAAATCTGAAATTCTGTTATCTGCTATCTATACTTTCAGATCACAAGCTCAAATAAGAAGGATTCTAGAAGCCAACATTGCTCTAGAAGCCAATTTGATTCATACAGTAGGAAGACATCATAAGGATAGAAACCAAAGGTACTTGGATCAGTGGACACAACATGTACATCCGCACAAGCCATCCTTGTTGGTTTTCAGGAAATCAAAGTTGTGTTCATCCTTGTTGGTTCTCAGGAAGTCAAAGCCACGTTCATCATTGTTAGGTTTTATGAAGTCAAAGCGGTGTCTTGGGAGATAGTTGAGCTCCGCGTAGGCTATTCCGTAGCAAATAGCAAGTGTCCCTGCTACCCATAACACCTTGTGGTGCACATAATAGGGGTGTTGTGCACTAGTGGAAAAAGGGCTATCCGTTCGCGACCCCTCAGAGCATTTGTCCCGGTTGCGCCACCAACCGGGACTAATATTGGCACGCGTCCCGGTTGGAGCGGGCACGGGGCCAGGGAGCATGCGTCCCGGTTGGTAAGGGGGAATACGTCCCGGTTGGAGCCACCAACCGGGACTAAAGGTTTGGCCACAGCCACGTGGCGTGGCACGCACCTTTAGTCCCGGTTGTTGGCTCCAACCGGGACGTATTCTCCTGCCCTCTATAAATGCAACGCCCCAGCCCCCTCTGCCTCCACTCTGTTTTTTCGAATGGTGGAAGGTGTGAGGGGTGTGCTAGTTTTTTCTCTTCTATGCATGCATTGAAGGTGTTTGATGAAATATTTGAGTGAATAATCCCGTTGAATTTCTCATAGAACAAAAATATAGAAGGTGTCCGAGACGCACTTGAGCTTTCTCCTCTATATTTCCCTCGATCGAGGTTAGCAATCTTATCTTTTCTAGGTCATTGATACAATTCATGTGTCGGTGTGAATTGGTTATTTCACTATTTATGATGTCATGTTTTTTGATAAACTTACTTATATGATGCAGATGAACGGTCGGGAATGGATGTACGGTGACCGGCGCGTAGCCGGGTATATCAAAGGCGTGGATAAATTTATCGATGTGGCTACGGCAAACAAAGAGAATGGATTTATACATTGTCCATGTGTTCAATGTCGGAACAACAAGGAGTACTCTTCCTCAAAAATCATTCGCGGCCACCTGATTATGAAAGGTTTCATGCCCAACTATAATTGCTGGACCAAGCACGGGGAAAGAGGGGTTATGATGGAAGATGGTGAAGAAGAAGATGATGATAACAACTATCATCATATGTTTCCTGAATACAGTGATACTGCAATGGAAGACAATGGAGAGGAAAGAGGTGAAGAACGGGCATCAGATGAGCCGGCTGATGAACTTGGTAGGGTCATTTCTGATGCAAAGCGAGACTGTGAAACAGAAAATGAGAAGTTGAAGTTAGAGGGCATGTTAGAAGATCACAAGAAATTGTTGTACCCAAATTGTGAAGATGGCAGCACAAAGCTCGGTACCACACTGGAATTGTTGCGATGGAAGGCAGAGTGTGGTCTAACTGACTCCTCATTTGAAAAGATGCTGAAAATAATGAAGCCGAAGTTTCCAAAACATAACGAACTTCCCGAGAGTACCTACGAAGCAAAGAAGACTCTCTGTCCTCTGGGATTAGATGTGCAAAAGATACATGCATGCATTAATGACTGCATCCTCTACCACGGTAAGGAGTATGAGAATTTAGATAAATGCCCGGTATGCAATGCGTTGCGGTATAAGATCAGACGAGATGACCCTGGTGATGTTGAGGGAGAGCCCCTCCGGAAGAGGGTTCCTGCTAAGGTTATGTGGTATGCTCCTATAATACCAAGGTTGAAACGCATGTTCAGAAACAAAGAGCATGCCAGGTTGTTGCGATGGCACAAAGAAGACCGTAAGAAAGACGAGAAGTTGAGACACCCTGCTGACGGGTCACAGTGGAGAAAAATTGAGAGAGACTTCCAGACTTTGCAGGTGACGCAAGGAACTTATGGTTTGGTCTAAGTACGGATGGCATGAATCCTTTTGGGGAGCAGAGCTGCAGTCACAGCACCTGGCCCGTGACTCTATGTATCTACAACCTGCCTCCTTGGTTGTGCATGAAGCGTAAGTTCATTATGATGCCAGTGCTCATCCAAGACCCGAAGCAACCGGGCCACGACATTGATGTGTACCTTAGGCAATTAGTTGAAGAACTCTTACAGTTGTGGGGAAAACCAGGTGTACGTGCGTGGGATGAGAACAAACAGGAGCCATTTGATCTACGAGGGTTGTTATTCGTAACCATCAATGATTGGCCTGCTCTTAGTAACCTTTCAGGACAGACAAACAAGGGATATAAGGAATGCACCCACTGTTTAGATAAGACCGAAGATACATATTTGCATAAATGCAAGAAGGTTGTGTACCTGGCGAATCGACGATTTCTTCCGACCAATCATCCCGTAAGAAAGAAAGGCAAGCATTTCAAAGGTGAGGCAGATCACCGGAAGAAGCCTGAACTCCCTGCTGGTGATGATGTATTTGGTATGGTCAAGGACATAGAAGTAATCTTTGGAAAGGGTCCCGGCGGTCAATCAGTTCCGAACGACGTCGCTACAGGACACGCACCCATGTGGAAGAAGAAATCTATATTTTGGGAGCTGCCATATTGGAAAGTCCTGCGTGTCCGCTCTTCAATCGACGTGATGCACGTGACGAAGAATCTCTGCGTGAACCTGCTAGGATTCCTAGGCGTGTATGGGAAGACAAAAGATACACCTGAAGCACGGGAGGACCAACAAATTATGAAAGACCCAAAGAACATGCATACACATAACAAGACGGATAAAGGGCGTCACTTAAGTCGTGCCAGCTATGCTCTTACCAAAGCAGAGAAGGAAATCTTTTTTGAAGTCCTTTATAGTATCAAGGTGCCGTCGGGCTTCTCATCTAATATAAAGGGGATAATAAATATGGCAGAGAAAAAGTTCCAAAACCTGAAGTCTCATGACTGTCACGTGATTATGACGCAGTTGCTTCCGATTGCATTGAGGGGGCTTCTACCGGAAAATGTTCGAGTACCCATTGTGAAGCTGTGTTCATTCCTCAATGCAATATCTCAGAAGGTAATCAATCCAGATATTCTGCCAAGGTTACAGAAGGATGTGGTACAATGTCTTGTTAGTTTTGAATTGGTGTTCCCACCATCCTTCTTCAATATTATGACGCATCTCCCGGTTCATCTAGTGGAAGAGATTGCCATTCTCGGTCCGGTATTTCTGCACAATATGTTCCCCTTTGAGAGGTTCATGGGAGTCTTAAATAAATATGTTCATAACCGTGCTAGACCAGAAGGAAGCATCTCCAAGGGATATGGAACAGAGGAGGTCATTGAGTTTTGTATTGACTTTATTCCTGACCTTAAGCCGATTGGTGTTTCTGACTCGCGGCATGAGGGAAGACTAAGTGGAAAAGGCACGCTGGGAAAGAAAGCAATGATATGTAGGGACGGGGATTCTTTCACTAAAGCACACTACACAGTTCTACATAATTCCACCTTGGCAGCTCCGTATATCGAGGAACACAAGAATATTGTACGCTCCAAAAACCCGGGGAAGCCTGAATCATGGATTACAGATGAACACATGAAGTATTTCGGTGGTTATATGCGGACACATCTCTTGAATGACACCACTATTGGGGATCAGCTATACTTGTTGGCCGCGTCACCATCTTCTACTGTATTGAATTTCCAAGGGTACGAAATAAATGGGAATACATTCTACACGATCGCCCAAGATAAAAAGAGCACCAACCAAAATAGTGGTGTCCGCTTTGATGCAATAGACGAGAATGGACAAAAGGACACATATTATGGTTACATAGAGGAGATATGGGAACTAGACTATGGAGTCTCTTTTAAGGTCCCTTTGTTTCGCTGCAAATGGGTCAACCTGAATGGGGAAGGGGTAAAGATAGACCAGTTGTACGGAATGACAACAGTGGATCTCAACAATCTTGGTTATAGAGATGAACCATTCGTCCTAGCCAATGATGTGTCTCAGGTTTTCTATGTGAAGGACATGTCCTCCAGACCGAAAAAAAGAAAAAAATATGCAAACGAATACATCATATGATGAGCCAAAGCGTCACATAGTTCTTTCAGGGAAAAGAAACATCGTGGGAATTGAGGACAAGACAGACATGTTAGAAGATTATAATAAGTTTGATGAAATTCCGCCCTTCACAGTGAAAACTGACCCAAGCATTCCGTTAAGTAAAGAAGATGCTCCATGGTTACGTCTGAAGCGATCATAAGGAAGGACATATGCCAAGAAGTTCATACTCATATTATGTAACTCTAGTTCATGTCTTTCGCGGTTTGTGGCTTCACCGAAGGATATCTTTTGCGGTTTGTGGCCTTTAGTCCCGGTTTTGTAGTCTCAGTTTTTAATATTAATAAATGTCTTGAGTGTTAGTCCCGTTTTGTGGCTGGACCGGGAGTGCCTCTATGACCAGTTTCTTGGAGATGCCGGAGGACTGGGATCCGACAGCATCTCCCTGAAACTGGCCGCAGTGGTGTCCCTGCTCTCGAAAACCATCTTGCAGCTTGTAACTTCTCTAACTAGATCAATACGCCTCGGAGCTAACTAATTTCACATATTAGGGAGTGCCTCTATGACCAGTTTCTCGGAGATGCCGGAGGACTGGGCTCCGTCGGCATCTCCCTGAAACTGGCTGCAGTGGTGTCCCTGCTCTCGAAAACCATCTTCCAGCTTGTAACTTCTCTAACTAGATCAATACGCCTCGGAGCTAACTAATTTCACATATTAGGGAGTGCCTCTATGACTAGTTTCTCGGAGATGCCGGAGGACTGGGCTCCGTCAGCATCTCCCTGAAACTGGCCGCAGTGGTGTCCCTGCTCTCGAAAACCATCTTCCAGCTTGTAACTTCTCTAACTAGATCAATACGCCTCGGAGCTAACTAATTTCACATATTGGGAAGTGCCTCTATGACCAGTTTCTCGGAGATGCCGGAGGACTGGGCTCCGTCGGCATCTCCCTAAAACTGGCTGCAGTGGTGTCCCTGCTCTCGAAAACTGTCTGGAGGACTGGACTCGCAAGGATGCCTATTTATAGTACAAGCAGCTCGGCATAGTGTCGACACTTACGAAATAATGTCGACACTCACCCCTATCATTAGTGCTGACTCGTGTTTTGTCCCGGTTGGTGTCTCCAACCGGGACTACAGGTTGATCTTTAGTCCCGGTTGGTGACACCATCCGGGACAAGGTACACGCCGCATGACATAATGTCGACACTCACCCCTATCATTAGTGCTGCCTAGCCCAGCCTGCCGAAATCGTCCATCCCGGGTAAAAAAGACAAATGTCTGCCGAATCGGCAGGAAGTGGGTCCGGTTTGTACTACAGGTACATGATCTATCGCCCGTGATTTTTTGAAAAAATCATTTTTAGACTCGCAATATGTGGTTTCTTCAGAGATCCAATGCAAGTTCTAACGATGCCCGTCCCCTATCTTCATGCACACCGGTTCGACCATAGTTAGAAATTCAGATAATTCAAAACGGGCATAATAAATTCAAAAAAAATCCGAACAATGAAAATCCTTCGCGTGGTGTCATATTTTGTTACATAGTTGAAAGGAAAAATACCAGACTTGGTATATTGATCATGTTTCGAAAAAACCTTCACAAAATGACCTATCATGTTCGAGGTTTCATGGCTTTCGATCCAAATGACCGATGTTATGTGCTGAATCACGGCATAGTTTGTGATGTTGTGCCCATATTATGCATGTGTGTGGACATTGGTATGGAGAACAATGTTGCAGGAGGAAGTTTTCCTTTTTGTCGCATGGAAAAGCCCTTTTCCATTTTCCGAGCGCAAAAAACGGGTCATTTTGTGAAGTAACCACCAAAATGCCGTTTCAGAATGCTACCGTCCCATTTTCCTAAAATACTAGACCACCTTACATGGACTATCTCCCAACCGGTACATCTCAAACCTTTTCGTCCATCCCGGGTAAAAAGGACAAATGTCTGCCGAATCGGTAGGAAGTGGGTCCGGTTTGTACTACAGGTACATGATCTATCGCCCGTGATTTTTTGAAAAAATCATTTTTAGACTCGCAATATGTGGTTTCTTCAGAGATCCAATGCAAGTTCTAACGATGCTCGTCCCCTATCTTCATGCACACCGGTTCGACCATAGTTAGAAATTCAGATAATTCAAAACGGGCATAATAAATTCAAAAAAATCCGAACAATGAAAATCCTTCGCGCGGTGTCATATTTTGTTACATAGTTGAAAGGAAAAATACCAGACTTGGTATATTGATCATGCTTCGAAAAAACCTTGACAAAATGACCTATCATGTTCGAGGTTTCATGGCTTTTGGTCCAAATGTCCGATGTTATGTGCTGAATCACGGCATAGTTTGTGATGTTGTGCCCATATTATGCATGTGTGTGGACATTGGTATGGAGAACAATGTTGCAGAGGAAGTTTTCCTTTTTGTCGTACGGAAAAGCCCTTTTCCATTTTCCGAGCGCAAAAAACGGGTCATTTTGTGAAGTAACCACCAAAATGCCGTTTCAGAATGCTACCGTCCCATTTTCCTAAAATACTAGACCACCTTACATGGACTATCTCCCAACCGGTACATCTCAAACCTTTTCGCCCATCCCGGGTAAAAAGGACAAATGTCTGCCGAATCGGTAGGAAGTGGGTCCGCTTTGTACTACAGGTACATGATCTATCGCCCGTGATTTTTTGAAAAATCATTTTTAGACTCGCAATATGTGGTTTCTTCAGAGATCCAATGCAAGTTCTAACGATGCTCGTCCCCTATCTTCATGCACACCGGTTCGACCATAGTTAGAAATTCAGATAATTCAAAATGGGCATAATAAATTCAAAAAAAATCCGAACAATGAAAATCCTTCCCGTGGTGTCATATTTTGTTACATAGTTGAAAGGAAAAATACCAGACTTGGTATATTGATCATGTTTCGAGAAAACCTTCACAAAATGACCTATCATGTTCGAGGTTTCATGGCTTTCGGTTCAAATGACCGATGTTATGTGCTGAATCACGGCATAGTTTGTGATGTTGTGCCCATATTATGCATGTGTGTGGACATTGGTATGGAGAACAATGTTGCAGGAGGAAGTTTTCCTTTTTGTCGCACGAAAAAGCCCTTTTCCATTTTCCGAGCGCAAAAAACGGGTCGTTTTGTGAAGTAACCACCAAAATGCCGTTTCAGAATGCTACCGTCCCATTTTCCTAAAATACTAGACCACCTTACATGGACTATCTCCCAACCGGTACATCTCAAACCTTTTCGTCCATCCCGGGTAAAAAGGACAAATATCTGCCGAATCGGTAGGAAGTGGGTCCGGTTTGTACTACAGGTACATGATCTATCGCCCGTGATTTTCTGAAAAAATCATTTTTAGACTCGCCATATTATGCATGTGTGTGGACGCGCCATTTTTCATCTTTAGTCCCGGTTGGTGACACCATCCGGGACAAGGTACACTCCGCACGACATAATGTCGACACGCCATTTTTCCCGCCATTTTTCTTCCCGCCAGTTCTTCACTATATATATATGTAGGGTTGGCCTCCATTGTCATTGCACATCTCTAGACTCATATCTGCAACCTCATCACTCTTTCCCATGGCTTCCACCGTAGCACTAACTCCCAGGGAGGCGGAGACGCTTTGCGCCTCGAACTACCCTTGTTCGTCGGGCTACTGTGTCCCCGTCGGCTGGATGCTAAGCGCCGGAGGCGTGCCGGTTCCTCCTGTCCCTCTAGGTGTGGCGCGTCGGATGGCCATCACGAACCACTACTACTTCGAGCTCACGCCGGAGCAGCGGAGGAATCCTAGATGGCATCCCGACTATTTCCCGACTTGGGAAGCCTTCTTCGTGGATCAGCATGAGAGGGCACTCGCCAGGCACGAGGAGGAGGGCCCACCTCCTCCGAACTTCAACGAGGCCTGCCGTCGGCTGTGGTGGCGCGGACGGACTCTCCAGAGCGTCATGGCCTACGACACGGCCGCCGACTCTAGCCCCCGCCTGCGCTACCCTCAAGTCCAGCCCACTCGTACTCAACCTTCAAGGTTCAACTACGGCGACCCCGACGACGATAGCGACGACGGCCGCGGCGAGTACGACGACTACAGTGGCGAGTATTACAGGTGTAGGCAGGAGCATGACTGAATTATTCCAACATTGCAAAACAAGTTCGGCCGATTGTGGCTTAATCTGGCCATGTATCTTAATTTTCAGTTCTTCTATGTAACTTTGTGTTAGTTGTGTTATGTACTTTAATTCCAGTTCTATCCTAATCAAATTTTCTTTCCGCCCATTATTTTCCGTCCTCTTTTTTCCGCCCATTAAAAACAGAAAATGGTTTTGAATTACTTATAAGTTAATTCATTTTTAATTGTAAATGGTTCATATTTTAAATGGTTACATTAATTATTTTTTAAAACAGAAAATGGTTTTGAATTATTTATTCAAATCCAAACACTTTTTATGTTTAAAGTTTTTCTAAATTCCAAATTAATATTTAAAAAATATAAGTTAATTCATTTTTAATTTTAAATGGTTACATTAATTATTTTTTAAAAATAGAAAATGGTTTTGGATTATTTATTCAAATCCATACACTTTTTATGTTTAAAATTTTTCTAAATTCCAAATTAATATTTAAAAATATAAGTTATTTCATTATTAATTTTAAATGGTTACATTAATTATTTTTTGAAAATAGAAAATGGTTTTGGATTTTTTATTCAAATCCATACACTTTTTATGTTTAAAGTTTTTCTAAATTCCAAATTAATATTTAAAAAATATAAGTTATTTCATTATTAATTTTAAATGGTTACATTAATTATTTTTTAAAACAGAAAAAGGTTTTGAATTATTTATTCAAATCCAAACACTTTTTATGTTTAAAGTTTTTCTAAATTCCAAATTAATATTTAAAAAATATAAGTTAATTCATTTTTAATTTTAAATGGTTACATTAATTATTTTTTAAAAATATAAAATGGTTTTGGATTATTTATTCAAATCCATACACTTTTTATGTTTAAAGTTTTTCTAAATTCCAAATTAATATTTAAAAATATAAGTTAATTCATTTTTAATTTTAAATGGTTACATTAATTATTTTTTAAAAATAGAAAATGGTTTTGGATTATTTATTCAAATCCATACACTTTTTATGTTTAAAGTTTTTCTAAATTCCAAAGTAATATTTAAAAAATATAAGTTATTTCATTATTAATTTTAAATGGTTACATTAATTATTTTTCAAAACAGAAAATGGTTTCGAATTAGTTATTCAAATTCAAACACTTTTTATGTTTAAAGTTTTTCTAAATTCCAAAGTAATTATCATTTAAAAAACATTACAAATTTAAACCCCAAAATAAAAAATAAGGCGGGAACAGACAGAAAATACCTGAAAATTTTTGAAAACAGGGGAATATGTCCCGGTTGGAGCCACCAACCGGGACTAAAGACCCTCTGCGCGCGTATGCCCTTTTAGTCGCGGTTGGAGCCACCAACCGGGACGTATACTCCCTCCCCTTTATAACTTCTCTTCTTCTTCTTCTCTGCTTCTCTTCTTTGCTTCTCTATTTCATCGACGACGACGCCAGGCTGCCCGCGCCCTCCGTCGTCGTCAACGCCTCCGCCTCCGGCCGCCACCGCCGCGCGCTCCTCCTCCAGCCGCCACCGCCGCGTGCTCCGTAGCGGCTCCTCCTCCTCCCGCACGCGTCTCCTTCCCCGACGACCGCCGCCCGCGTCTCCTTCCCCGACGACCGCGTCGCCCGCGCCCTTCCCCGACGACCGCGCCGCCCGCGCCCTTTCCCCACCGCCGCGCGTCATCGCCTCCAAAAGAGGTACGCCCCTCTGCCTCTGTCCTCCCCCTTCCTCTGCTGCTGCTGGTGGGCGGCGGCGACTGCTGCTGGTGGGCTTCGGGTGGTGGGTGGCGGCTGCTTTTTTTTGAGTGGAGGTGGGCGGCGGCTGCTGTGCTAGGTGCTGTGCGCGTGAAGGCAGGGAAGAGAGGAGATGGGCCTCGGCCCAAGGAAAGCTAATTTTGCCCCTGTTTGAAAAAAAGGTTGTGCATCATCGCATCTAGGGATGGCACCCGTCGGGTTTGGGGCCAGGTCCGGTCCCCCATACCTGCCCCATTTAAGTTGTCGGGTTTCATTTCTTACCATACCCGTGACCCGGCCGGGTTCGGGGCCCTGGCGGGTACCCACCAGCGCATGAGACGGGAGCGACGCTGACGCATTTAAGGCGGGTCTAACTTGGAGGGTCTAACTTTTTACCAAACCCTCCCCATTTAAGGCGGGTATCCATCGGGTTTGTGGGTTTCGGGGCCCCATTGCCATCCCTAATCGCATCCTTATCATCGGACTATCCTCGTTTGCTATAGGAGTATCACATTTACTCAATGATAGATTTATACTCCCTCATGTCGGGTTTGTAAGGCTCGGGAAAAGGGGATGTCGGTGGCCGGTTCCGCGGGACATGGGAGGCATGCATGGACGCGTGGGGCGGGTGTATTGTGGCAAGAGAGAGGCAGAAGCTCTGTTTGCTCGGGGAAGGTGAGGAGAGGGGGGAGGAGGCGGCGCCGATGGGAGTTCCCCTGTTCGCTCACGCGTGGGCGAGACATGGGCGAAGGGGTCGCACGGTCAAAACCATTGTGTTCGACGTAAGAAAGCTCGGTCTGGCTCGGTCGCGCGTAAATCTTCCCATGAAATTGCATGCCCCTTAGGTGCATGTGGGTTCGACGATGTGCCTTCGCCAGGGCATTCCAAACCCTCTTAAATCGATTCCAATATGGTATTTTGTTAGTATCTAGTGTTACCTATCTGCTGGATAGTTTCCCTTTTGTAGCCCTATACTCATGTTCCCCTCTCATATGCATCCGAGGTTTCTCCGAACTAGGTTTTACACCCCTCGAAACTCCGGAATATTGATTTTAGTTGATTTTAGCTAGAGTTACCTATCTACTACACGGTTTCCTTTTTGTAGCTAGGTTTAGGGTTTAGGGTTTCTCTTCATTTTTATTATTGTGTATGTATATATTAGGGTTTCTCTGAATTAGGGTTTATATCTCTCAACACCGTACCTAACTTTATCCTTTAGCCGCTTTGACTTATTCGTTTTTCCACCTATGCAGAAAATATGGACCCACACGTCAGAGACGAAGAAAAGGAAGAGTTGATCCAAGGTGTGATCCGTGGGGAAGAAAATTTAGACGTATCAACGTTTCTGAACAACTCCGGTGAGGGTGATCCTCTTTTTACGGGAATAGACGACTTGTTTGAGGTTGAAGGTGTTGCCTTCCGCGAGGGAGAAGGCGATGCCTTGTGTAATCGAGAAGACGACCGCTCCGGCGAGGTGCATGTAATATAATCAATTCATTAATTAATCATCTGCTATCTATATAGAAATAGTAACGATGATCTTTCTTCTTTTAGCCCTCCGGATCGAAGGAATCTACTGAAAAGAGCAGACGAGGCCCAACCAAAAAGTTGCAAGACCATGAGAGGTTCAGGATCGAAGATGTCGCTGAAGACGGCAAACCGACAGCTCCTGAAGTTGTCGCAACCAAATTTGTGGCACAATGCGGAGTAATCGTTAGGGACTTAATCCCGATCACCATTAGAAATTGGAATAGGCCTGCTAATGCGGATGAAGAGGGAACATGTTTATTTGTCCCTAACCACGCCAAAGATTTACTGTGGAAGAGGCTCATGGTTAATTTCAAACTACCGAAGATAGAGCTGGATCCAAATGCGGAGGATCCAGTTGAGGACGCCTTACAACATGGGAGAGCCATGGAGGCTAAGGTCAGGGAGTGGGCTTTGAAGAATATGTCCCAGTGTTTCACCAACTGGAAGAAAAGATTGCACCTTGACTATGTCGTGAAAAAGAAGACTCCCGATTTCAAAAATATTCAGTTTGAGAAGATAAAACCATTCTGGGCTGAGTTTGTGGAATACAAGAAATCAGAAAAAGCCAAGAAAATGTCTGAAACGAATAAGCTGAATGCTGCTAACAAGAAGTATCACCATACTATGGGGCAAGGTGGCTACAGGGCTGACATTCCTAAGTGGGAGAAACTTGAGAATGAACTACGTGCTAAAAAGATCACCCCAGAGACAGACGATTGGGTAGAACGTGCAAGGAATTGGTTTTACGGGCATGGGGGCACGTTGGACTCGGAAGGGAGGTGTATATATAACATACGACATAAAGAAGACCCCTTGCCAATCGAGAGGATGAGAAAAGCAGTACAGGCTGTTAAAGATGGGGACTTCATTCTCGATAGAGAGAATGATGAGCTCACACTCGCCCTTGGAAATAAGGAACATGATGGACGAACACGAGGCACAAGATGCTCCCAACCATGGAGGACTGGGTTTCCCGAAGAGAGGAAGAAATATCCTGATAGAAGCCGTCAGAGGAGAAAGGACAGGGTGGAAGTTGAAGCAAATAGTCAGAAAGAGCGAATGTGTTTAATTGAAGAACGATTAAAGCAACAACAAGATGAAATTAACGCACTTAAAGAGCAAAGTACTACCGGCCCATCTCAGCAGCACACTGCATTCGATGCTACCGGCCTATCGAATAATCGAAAAAGCAGTGTGGCTTCCACCGAGGTCCCGGGTGATGATAATGGCAATGACGATGATGCACCGACGATGGCTCCTGTTGGCTACCCAGTGGATGATATCACAGAGATGACACACTGCGAGCTACATGTCAAAGTTGTGAACATATCAATGAAGGTGGCGGTCGGCTATGCCTTACCAATTGGACCCTCACCAACTTACCACTGTCGTCCGGTTCCAAAGGGCTACGCTGTTGTCGGCGTGGATGAAATCATGCCCACCTTTGAAGTTTTGGATCTTCACTACCCTGCAGGTGAAGGGGATGTGACTGTACTGGGAGACGCAAAAAATGTCACCATTCTATGGCCGAAGGAATGTATCGTGCTTCGAAATCACACGCCAAGGACATCTTCGCCGCCGCCTCACCCGTCTCCAGCGAGGTCGTCGCCGCCATGACAGCCGTCTTCGTCGCCTCACCCGGCTCCGTCGCCTCACCAATCTCCGGCGCAGCCATCGCCGCGGGAGCCATCGCCGGCGCCTCAGGGTAAAAAGCGTAAGCGTTCCGCTACTGTGCCTCGTGGTAAGCAATCGCTGAAACGTAAACAAGAGCCTCTTCCAAAAGTACCAAAGGTTCCTCCCAAGAGAGCTTATGACTGTACTGAAGAGGAGACTGCGGCGACGTTGATGCGGAAACGACAGCGTTTTTCGCTAAGCTGAGGCGGCCGAAAGAGCCAGTGTTCCCCAGCACCAAAGAAGAAAAAGCCGAAGTGTTGAAAATGCTAAAGACTCTTCATCAACCCGAGCCAAAGCTGTCATCAGACTATGAGCATTCTATTCTCAAGTCACATGCGGCACAAAAAACCTCGAAGAGCAGTACTGATGCAAGCGAGAAATCTGATGCCCAGCTCGGAAACAAGCAAAACAGACTTGCGCCCCTCTCAAGGTGATTTTCCAAACCAATTGGGGTCGAGCAAATATGGGGCCGAAGAGCAGTATGATCCAGAGGTAGTTGCACAATACGGAGAAGCTGCCGCTGCTCAAGGTATGAGTATTGCCCAGTACTTATCCCAGTTAGAGTTCTTCCCCGTGAGTGAAATAGCACACAAATACCAGTACGGCAAACCTCTCGTCAAACCTGAGGAGGTAAACAATCTTCCAACAAAAATGCGAAGATTGCATAACTGGTACTTGCATGCCACAAAGGCCGGGGCTAACTGGATAGTGCTGAAGGTTACAAAAAGGCATTATGGGAAAGATATGGATGACATGATATCCATTGAATTTGATGAACTATTTCAATTATTCAATCAAGACGCCTTGGACAAATCGATCATCAGTGCCTATTGTCTGTAAGTACTAATTCTGTAATTAATTTAGTCTCCAGCTATCTCACCTTGTTTATTGCATGTATATAATCATACTGTAATATGCAGAATGAAGATTCTCGAATGCAGCAGACGACAAATCTATGACATTGGCTTCATTGACCCATATTGGGTTCATCAAGCTAATCTCAAAACAAACCCCCAGGATACGGAGGATAATATAGTACACGCGTTAAGGTTTCAAGAAACCAAAAGGGAAATACTATTTTCTTACAACTTCGAGTGAGTGTTATTGTCTTGTATACACTTTCTATTTCGCTTACTCGATGTTAAGTATATAATTGATTAGTTATGCATTCGCAGCTATCACTATATTCTGTTAATCATTCAACTTGACAAAGGACGTGTACTAGTCATGGACTCGAAACATAAACCCCTTGAGACGTGGAAGGACATGCAGATACTTCTCCAGCGGTAATTCCAATCATTACGACACTATATTGGCAACGTTCGTAAATTTTATGATACCAAGTACTTAATAACTTATTTTATTCGTTTTGTACGCCGGGCAGCGCTTGGAAACGGTTCACCAACAAGGCTAGTGGTGTTTGGAAAGAGGAGCTTACATTTCAACCACTAAATGTAAGCACCACTAGCTATATCCGTGCATCTTTGATTCTAGTTTTGATATAGTTATTATCATGCTTGATTATTATTTTGATTGAACTCTGTTCTCGTAAAGTGCCTGACGCAGGGACCAGGTAACAATCTATGTGGATACTATGTTTGCGAGTTTATCCGGCAGACGTGTGATGAGAATGGCAGAAATTTAGAGCAACTCTACGTACGTAAACAATTTCTATAGTTTTTAATTACAATCAAATTGTGTTTAGTTTCATTCATATAGGCTGACTCCTTTTTTAATCAGATCGAACGTCTATGGGACGGTCTTCTGCCAAAGGATCGCGTACGAGCAATTCAGGAGGAATTGGCGGGATTCTTGGATGCATAAGTCCTAGACCCAAAAGGGAAATACTACTCGGCTGTGTATAGACAATAGGGATTGTAAACATAGCAACTTTGAAGGAATTGGCCGGTAGCATCAAATAGCAACTTTTGTATGTAGTGCATGAACTCGATCCGTGTATTGAATGTAATATTGTCATGATATTCATGATGTAATATAAGGTTCCTTCAGTGATAAGTGCAAATCACTAAATAAACAATAAAACAACCTAAATGAATTCTCTGCCGCGGCACAAAAAGTGGCGAAAATGCTGCCGCGGCAACAAAATGTGCCAAAATGAATTCTCTGCCGCGACAGAGAAATGGACCAAATCTCTGCCGCAGCAGAAGGTTATTAGTTCCGGTTCGTGTTACGAACCAGGACTAATGCTCCACCCCCTCGCCCTCTGCCGCTGCCACGTGTGCACCCTTTAGTCCCGGTTGGTGGGGCAACCGGGACTAAAGGTTAGGGCTTTAGTCCCGATTGCCTCGTCTCGGTTGGGCAACCGGGACTAAAGCCCCGTACCAACCGGGACCTATAGCCCTGTTTCCACCAGTGGTGGCTCCCTACGTACAAATCAAAGGAAAAGCGAGTCACAAAGTTATTCTTCCATTACTATAGATCACAAGGAAATAAATCCGAGTTGAAATGTGTATGCTTACCATATTGTTAGTGGGATCTCCACTTTCATCTTCCAAAATGGCGAGTGAGGCGAAATGATGTCGTCTGAGATTGTGGCTACCTGCTAAGAACAAATATGCATGGTTTGCGAATAAAGTGTTTGATAAAGCAGAATAGTTGTACTCTCCCTGTCTCAAAATAAATGTCACAGGTTTGTCAAAATTTAGATGAATCTGTATAATATTACAGTTCACTGGCGCTACACGAGGTCGGATTCCATGTTTAAACAATTAAACACGGTAGACAGTGAGGAAAAAATCGATAGTGAATTGCTGATCTCAACACAAAAAAGGTGAAGTGTATTGTCGATTTCACATACTCCCTCCAACCAACCCATGTTAGTTGATTAGATTCATCTAGATATGAATGTATCTAGTCAAGTTTTAGTGCTCCGTATTTAGACAAATTTGTCAACTAATATGAATCAAAGAAAGTAGTAGAAAAAGCAGGGAGAAATACTCCCGGTCCGAGAAAAAGTACATCTGATCGACAGCTCGTCCTCTCGTCCTCACTAGAGGACTTCATTTTTTTTTTGAAAAGTATAAATGTAAAAGATTAAAAAAATACAAAAAATACCGGAATGTAGATAATAGTTAATAATACACTCATGCAGAAAAGCATGTAAAAATAATTTGTATTCTGGCCTTCGCAAAAAAAGAAATATTCAGCTATGTATGTAAGCAATGCAAATTTGAATGGGCACCAGTTCTCCCAAAATTTGTCATCTTTGTGTTTTTTGCTGTGCCAGAAATACAAAGTATGTTCCAATGAAATTTGCAGATTTGTATTCATATTTAATGGCCTCATATGTACGTATTTTTTTCAAAAATATTTGATGCTTTAAAAAAAATTCAAAGACGGGCTTAAGTGAGCGTGTCCTCTAAAGTGAATTTCCGACATCTGATTTCGCTAATTAGACATAGCCTGGAAAGAGTGTCCATACCTTGCTATTACTATTAAGCAGGTTTTGTGATTCGGAGGAGCTGAACCGGCGAAGCGAGCTCCAGCCATGGCTAATCCTTGGCAGCAGCCGCCCATGTTCCTCCTTGAGGGCCGTCGAAGGGGCCGTCGTGAAATACGCCTGCTGTCGCTCAAAGGCGCCACCGCACACTTTCCTCGCAGCAGATCGAAGCGCTGCCGCCGCCATCGGACTGTCCGCCGCCGAGTTCCTCTGTACTCTGTCGCCGTCCTAGGTACTCTGTCGATGATTATGCAGGTCTCGACCGTCCTAGGTACTCTGTCGCCGCCGAGTTCCTCGATCCTCTTCCGCCTATCTGGTACACTCTCCCGAGGTCCATTGTACTATGGAGTACTATATCCTACCGGCTAGGTTGGTCGTGTCGGACTGGAACTCGGCCCACTTGTGCAAAAGCGGTGTATCAATTTCATGTCCTTCTCCATCTCCATCTCCATCTCCATAGTCCATACACTGGCCCGATCTCTTTCCTGGCTGGGCCAGCCTGCTCTCCACCCTCTCTAAACGTCCTACTTCGGGTACTTAGCGCAAGCCACAAGGCTTGTTAACGACTTTCAATTTAATGCCAGCTCTAAAAAATACGGTGTCTCTCCCGTTACAGTCAGTGGTTGATGTACAACAATGCGGGGTGTTGACCGATCCAAACAGTGCAATTTTTACAGAAAAAAATCTCCTTAAATCAAGCCAAGCCTAGAGACCAAGCCAACCCTTCAGTGTCACATATATCTTCATCCTCTTCTCTTCTGCCCCCACCTAACTCCACCTTCTTCCTCCCACTCCTCTATCTTCCTCTCTCTCCACCAAACCACCACTAGACGCCAAAGTGTGTCCACTGCCTCCCCACATCGGTGCGTTCAGACTTTTGCTTGAGCAGCACATAAATAAAGCATTTGTGTAAACTTTTGCTTTTATCAGTTTTAGACATGAACTTAAATTTGAAACAAGTAGAGTGAATAGAATGGAGTATGTGCTTTTAGAAATGTTGTTTCAACTTATAACAAATATGTCAGCCAGATTTTTTGTCCATAACTATACATTTCATATAGTTTTGAAAATATGTACTCCCTACGATCAATATTTATTGTCACCGGATTAGATGTATCTAGCACTAAAACATGTCTAGATACATCCATTTCTGTGACAAGTAATATGGATTAGAGAGAGTAATAATTATCACATAGAAATGCTTCTAAGAGGTGGTTTCCTTACCAATTTGTTTGTACTTTAGTTTACACTTCAGCCAGAGTATCCGTGTATTGTTTGGTTTCCATCATTGCAAACCTTTCATGCAACTTGTAGTAGTAATTTCTTTGTACTAATCAACTCACGAGGTAAATAAAACCATTCTGAAGCTTGCATGGCCTAATCGGTATGCTCACTATAGCGTGATTTGATATGTATATGCTTCTAAAGTATCATTAATTGAACATAAATAGACACTGTATTTATTTGATCTCGTTGTCGTATTAGCACACAATTCTATTGCCAATAGTTAACACAACATACCAGAACTTGTATTTTTTATTAGAATCAAAGTTATATACCGCCCTTTAATTCAACCTCTTACCAAACATCATGCACTGTTAATACACTCGTTGCACCTTATTTTATTTTTATTTTTCATCTTGATTAGGTCCGCTTTCTCTGCCTAGGTCTAAGTTTAAGGAGTATTTCAAGATAGCTAAGATACCGCGAACTATCCCCAGGTTGTTTGGATATTTCACCGCTACCATTTACTTGTGGTTTTGTGTTGATGTTCTATGTTTACTTATATGTGTGGATTGAGGTCCGAAAGCATCTATAGTTTGGTAAGTTTTGTGGTTCTAATCGAGTTCCACTGTACCCACTTTTTTCCATTAACATCATTTTTTTACATTAACATTTATATATTCTAGTACGAAATAGATATTTAAAACACATTCTGGCAATTAGAATGTCACTTTATATATGTATAATATCAAATCTATATGTTATAAAATTATTAAATAATCTGCATGGGTGATGGAATGATATCGTTTGGCATTCGTTCAATCTTATTGATTAACATTATAATAAAAATTTAACTTGACTATGTTGGTTAAAATTAGTATAATTATCATAAGTTAACACTTGTAAGTATTATAGTTCGAAACAATTTTAAGTGGTACCTTCCTATTTATAATATCGTTGGATATTGTAGGTGAGCCATGGAATTTATGTTGCCCGGTATGAGCCACCTTTGAACAAATGTATCCACGGAACCTTGTCATGGCATCAATAAAATATCTACACTATATAATTGTCACATTAAATATCTTGCCAGGACATATCATATTGATGATAATTAATCTATGTTGGTAGTATGTCTGTTAATACTAAAATTTTGTTCCAATTTTTAATGTCTTATGTTGAATTATTACATGTTAGGAAATGATTAATTACTTCGTAAAACAACTAAAATAGGATTAATATTTTTCAAATTTGGAGGTACAATGATGAATTTCACTTAATGAAACTTCTAAATATTGTTTCTTCTAGTTTTTTGTAAATCAACCTTTAAGGCCAAGCCTCGAAAAATTACAATCTCCTTCTTTTAAGTCAAAACTGACAACAATTATCTACAAAACACATCATTTAAATCTTATACTTAACTAGCATATGAGCAGAAATACAAACATCCTTATGAACTGACCTTACAAGATCAACAATTACATCAAATAATATGTTCTACAGATAAAATAACTTGACACCAACTGTTGGGGCCTTCGTAAGGAGTACCTTTTTCATGCCATGTGTGCCCAACCTTGTATCTGAGAGCATCCCCACTCGTTGGGCATTCCTAGGCCTAATTCCGGACGTATTTTTGTCCGGACGAAACTAGTTTTTGGCTTGGGAACACCAAGTTTTCCACACGTGTTCCCAGGCGAGTTCCCGCGTTTGGCTAAAATTTAACAAATTTCGACAAACCTTAGGCGATTATAGGCGGTTTTGGGCAAACTTTGGGCGAATACGGGCGAACTTTGGGCGAATATAAGCGGTTTTGAGAAAATATGGTCAATATGGACGAACTTTGGGCGAACATGGGCGAATATGGGCGAACTTTGGGCAAATATGGACAAACTTTGGGCGAATATGGCCAAATATGGTCGAATATGGGCGAACTTTGGGCGAATATGAGCGAACTTTGGGCAAACTTTGGATGAATATGGGCGAATATATGCTGAATGGGCGGGTCCACTCGCCGGCTATTTTTTTCCGCCCATTTTTGCTTCGTCTGGCGTTCCCAGGGTGTTCCTTGGATCCTAGGAATGGCCTGGGAAGTCCGGACCAAAGTTCACCCAAATCCGGACGAAACTAGTTTCCTGAAAATGCGTCTGGTCCGATTTTCGACGTCCGGACCTAATTTTCATCCTGGGATCGGTCTCCTAGGAAGCCGAGTGGAGATGCTCTAATTGAACCTGTCATATAGAACCTACGAAAGCATATTTTGTTCTCAAGGTCTCTCTGTGAAGACCAAACTAGAAGTTAAGTTAGAGTCACCTATAGATTTCTGCATTTCCATTCTTTTTTATGGCTAATGGTCTGATTGTTTATAGATTTCTGCATTTCCATTCATAAAAAACCAAAATCAAACAACGAAACCGAATTAACCGGAACCGAAATCGAATACACTGAAACCGAATGAACGGAAACTGATTTCGTTTTGATAAATGTGATAAATCGAAAAAAAGATATGTGGAAAGAATACATTTATGATTCTGTCCACGTCCATTACCATACGTACATACTAGCTTTTTTTAGGGAGTTCGGCTCTTTATTGATTAAAACACATCAATGCACAGTTTATCCCTGATGAACTCCGGGCAAAAAGATAAAAATGAAACACTACTAGAGAGTTCTGCTCGACGAGCCAAACTATGAGCTGAATTATTACACAAACGTTTAACATGTTGAAAAGAAGCCGACACCAGTGCAAGAACCAGGTTCTTGATATCCTCAACTATCACGCCAACTAGGGAACGATCTCGAACATGTGAGGTGATCCTCTGGATGACTGAAGGGCAATCTGTCACAATGATTTTTTCCCGGCCTTCATCTCGAGTAAGGGTGACTGCACTCCTGACGGCTAGTGCTTCTACAATTTATATCAAGGTATCCTCATCACGTACCTGGCTGTAAGCAGACAAAAAAAACACCGTTTACCCCCATTTGAGCTGTAGACAAGAACAAAGTAGCATCTATGTTGATAACAACCACACCATCATGCGGACTCCATTTCTGTGACGATGGAGGTACACACTCACGGATAGTAGGAGGCATGAAAAGATGTTGCAAGATCATCGCAATATATGAATTAATCTGCATAACCAGGATGTGTGGTTATTTCAGAGACTCAACATTGCGAACCTCATTGTGTGTGCTCAAGAAATGCCACACGGTCACGGCCAAATTGATCGCCTCGCGATCGTCCGCTCTTGCCAAGAAGTCGAAAAGCCAAACCTTGATATTCGTGAACTCCTTGCGGGCCAAGATGGACATGATAGACTGCTTTGACTCTATTCCACACCCTATAAGCGTATGGTCCTATTAAAGAAAACACATGTCCGAAGTAGGGATATGTGCCGGCATAGCTGAAATCCAGATGGAAGGCAATCATGAGCCAAACGCCACAGCATGATTAGCATCTTCCCAAGTGCTTTGATTTTCTAGAGATGATTCATCAGCAGGATGAGCGACCAGAGGCATTCCTCCTGCCGATCAACTGCCACTACAGGACACAGGCCAGGCGCCGACGACCAGACCTGTCGGCGTAGACACTAATTGCCGTCGGCATATGACCGTCACGGGTAATCACCTACGCCGATGACTGCCGTCGGCCTATCCATCATACGCCAACGACTGTGTTACCCGGCTGTCGAGCCCGTCCACCTACGCCAACGGCGCCGAACTTTTGCCGTCGGCGTTTGACTTTATTCATGTAGTGTGCTGCTCCCTTGCCATGTTGTACACCAAACACACCTTGTACGTGCCAAAGCTAGCATACGACCAAGAAGCAAAATCGTCTCCACCAAACCGGTTCGTGAGATCTGTGATCTCTTCAAAGAAGGGATGAACCAAGTCCTCGTCCCAACTTCCGGTATCGCTGGTTAGCAGAAAATCAAATTTGGCGGAAGCGGTACCAAAGTTGAGATACGATCCAGTGAGACAAAAAACATGCAAAAAAGCCACCAGGACCGTCCATGCATGTACGCATGTATCCAGCCCCATACACGTATATATCTATCGATGAACTGTCAAGTGTGTCTATGAATTTTGTTGCAAGACTTTCAACTGTGTTTCTGTTCAGAAACATAATCATGCATTTTAGCTGAACTTTCAATACCTATGATTTGTTCAGTGTTTACGATGTGGAAGATTGACATCATTTTTTCTAAACGAGGAAGCTATACATCATGCATATGTTCTTTTACTCTAGATATGCGTTCATGACTTTAGCTAGCCATGTAATTTACTTCTGCATGTAGCTGTAGCCAGCCGACATGTACTCGTATTGCTTTGGCTTACGGCGTGCCGGAGTGTGGTTTAGCTCATATGGACCCCACATATAGACATAAATTATTGTATAGTGTTGTTATTTTCTAATAGTTTGGTTAAAAACCGAACACCAAACTGAATTGTTGACTAACCGAACTGACAATAAATATGCATTTCGTAGAAACCGAAATACCAAAAACCAAAAACCGAACCGAATTAACCGAGAAATCCAAATGCCCACCCCTACCTATTGGTCTCATTGTTTATTCCATATGGATTAGGTTGATTATCAAGAGTGATCTATCTAAATAAAAAGAAACTCTAAGCATCGTTGTAGTGCTTCAAACCATTTTTGCTAACGACTCACAATGCATGCAGAGAACTTTGGTGGGCTTATGTTACGTCTTTGTTTCTGCTTATTTTTACCAGTTTTAATTGCTTGCGACGTACACCGCTGGTTATCTATTCTACCAATTTTAATCATGACTGGCATTTATGCAACTTGCTCTTTTGGTTTACACAAACTGGATTTTTCCTCTTCTGTATATATATGTACATGTGCTATTACAACAACACACAATGGTCCAACTCTTTTGGGTCTAGTTTTTCTAAAAAAAGTTTTAACTTCTGTATACTTTCTTTTTATCTACTATGAAATCTGAAATTCTGCTATCTGCTCTTTATACTTTCAGATCACGAGCTTAAAAAAAGGATTCTAGAATCCAGCATTGCACGAGAAGCCGATTTGATTTAAACCATTTTTTTTCTATTAACTCACAGGTAATGTTTAACTTGTTTAGTTACTCAAGGCGGGTAGAAAAAATCTTGTGGGCTTACTTTACGTCCTGGTTTCTGCTCTATTTTTTCTATCATTTTTTTCATTAGCATCATTTTTTTCCATTAACATCTATATATTCTAGTAGAAAATAGATATTTAAACACAATTTGGCAATTAAAATGTCACTTTTCATGTGTATAATATTAAATCTATATGTCATAAAATTATTAAATAATCTACATGGGTGGTGTAATGATATCATTTGGGATTCGTTCAATCTTATTGATTAACATTATGATAAAATTTTAACTTGAATATGTTGGTTACAAAATTAGTATAATTATCCTAAGATAACACTTGCTTTACTTTGTAAGTATTATAATACGATACAATATTAAGTGGTACCTTCATATTTATAATATCGTTGAATATTGTAGGCGATCCATGGTATTTATGTTGCCTGGTATGGGCCACCTTTGAACAAATGTATCCACAAAACCTTGTCATGTCACCAATAAAATATCTACAATATATAATTGTCACATTGATGATAATTAATCTATCTTGGTAGTATATATGTTAGTACTAAAATTTTGTTCTAAATTTATAATGGCTTGTGTTGAATTATTACATGTTGGCAAAATGATTAATTACTTCATAAAACACTTAAAATAGGATTAATATTTTACAAATTTGGAGGTACAATGATGAATTTCACTTAATGAAACTTTTAAATATAGTTTCTTCTCGTTTTTTGTAAACCAACCTTCAAGGACAAGACTCAAAACATTACAATCTCCTTCTTGTAAGTCAAAACTGACAACAATTATCTAGAGAACGCATCATTTAACTCTTATAGTTATCTCACATATGAGCAGAAAGATACATCCTTATGAACTGACCTTACAAGATCAACAATTACATCAAAGAATGTGTTTTGCAAAGAACAAATAAAATAACTTACACCAACTAAAGCGTTATTATCTGTTGCGGCCTTCGTAAGGAGTACCTTTTTCATGCCCCCTAACATCATGTGTGTTCCAACCTTATATCTAATTGAACATGTCATATACCACCTACGAAAGCATATTTTCTTCTTAGGGTCTCTCTCTGAAGTCCAAACTAGAAGTTAGTTAGGACTACCTATAGATTTCTGCATTTCCATTTTTTATGGAAAGTGGTCTCATTGTTTATTCCATCCGCATTATGTTGATTAACTTGTTTTGTTACTTAAGGTAGCCAAAAAACTTTGATGGGCTTACGTTACATCCATGTTTCTGCTTTGTTTTTTCTACCAGTTTTAAGTTAGTTAGACTGCATACACTGCTATCTATCTATTCTATTGCAAACTTTGTGCACAATCGTGACTGTCATGTATGCAGTTTGCTATTTTGGTTGACACAAACTGGGTTTTTTCCCTCCTTGCTCATTACTTTTTGTATATATATAATGTTATATGTACACTCTCCCGAGGTCCATTGTATATCCTACGGCTAGGTTGGCCCTGTCGGACTGGAACTCGGCCCGCTTTGTGCAAAACCGGTGTCAATTTATTTTCTTGCATGTCTCCGTCTCTCCATTCACTGGCCCGATTTCCTGCCCGGCCGGCCTGCACTCCACCCTTCTCTCTACGTCCTACTTTCGGGGTACTTAGCGCAAGCCTCGAGGCCTGTTAACGACTTTCATTTTAATTCCAGCTCTAAAATAGTTCTGTAAAAAGCAAAATGCTGGCTCTCGCTCAAACTTTTTTTTTAAAAATTCAATAGATGTATTAATAATCATCAATAGTGGTACATAGAGGACTAAAATAAATTGAAATGAACACATAATAAAAAAACAGATTACAAGTACAATAATTAAAATTTTATCCATTTCAAAATAATGAGCAATACTTATTATGGATCGGAGAGAGTACAAGATTTGCACAAGTCAATTTTTTTGCAGGGATGCACAAGTCAAATTTACAAGAAAGGTTACAAAAATAAGAAGAAAATCCTAATACAAACTACTAAAAAATTTATCTAAAATAAACCTATCTACATTTCTATCTATCTTCTTCTCATCTTCGTTTCATCTCATCATCTTATCTTCTTATCCTTGCTGAAACCTGCAAACAAAACAAAGCAAAAAAAACAAAAAGTGGTTAAAATATTGTTTCCACCCTAATGTGATGAAAAAGAGAACATTAACAATCGTTAAGATTTACCACTAGGCTTAGCAACATATGATTATGAGACATTAACTAACGTCGAACATTTATTTTTGAGAAGAACTACCTCCAGATTGGAACATCTGATTTTGTGCTCTGGGTCTATGAAAAACACCGGTAGTTCTGCAAAGTGTAAACAACTCCGTTCAACAACTTGGCAGCGATATGGTTCTCACCAGTCACTGTGATGCTTTGGCCAGTCACCACATCGCTTACTATCAACAATACACTTGTAAGTGTCTCTGTCAATCTAATGTGACATTAGCTGGCGCTGGGCTTGCGGTCACTTACCACAACAAATTAAGTGTCGACATGCTATGTACCACAGCGCATAAGCGGCCACCAGCTTTGCTAGGCACCAAGAAAGCTCATCCGTTGGGTAAAAAATCTTTGCATGTACTTTTGGCTTGTGTCGTAAAAAAATGCCATACATGGGGGGAGAGGTATTTTTTGTAGTGGAGCCGGTCCATGCCTCAACGGGGCTGTGCGATGTCGACCTAAGCTTCCAAGGGGATTCCAATTCATCTCTAGCGGGGCATCTCTATCTTCTCCTCGCAGTAGTGAGCCAGGTTGCATGCTGACCATAGGAGATGATAGGCGTGGTCAGGAGGAGTGGTCGGGGAAGCGAGAGGATAAGAAGTGTACTGTGGTTGATATTCGAAAACCCAAGGGCGCAAAAAAGTGATAAATAAAAACTGAAAGGTATAGGGAACGCATGAACCCGCAAGAGGGGCTAAAATTTGGGGATGTTGCCAAAAATTGCAACATCAAATAGGTATAGGGAAACTGTTGTAGACCATTTTTAGGCCCCAGCAGCTCTATAAATTAGTTTTTCGGGCACTTGACATCATTTTCTAGAGATTCTGTAATAACTTTTGTTGTATGTTGCAGTTACAAAACCCTTAAGAACACCAAAAGAGGTGAAAATAAATAATAATTATGATTATATGTCTTGATTTGTGATAGCAAATAGTAAATCTGCTACTAAACTCTCATGTTTATTTCCTTTTGTTCCAATATGCAGTGGAATTTTGCTGTAAAAAATATAAATATGGTGAAATTTTACAAATTGTTTTCCACGGAAGAAAGGCAAGTTATGCCCTCCCAACCAGAGGCAAAACTCAACTGCGTGCGTCGCCGTTCTTCGCCTCGCTGCCGACCTCGATCTCTGCCGCCGGCTACGTCTACGGTGCTTAGGGATGTTAAATGGCAGGCCGCTGGCGCCACATACCGCCACATAAATTTGTTACAAGCTTACCTTTCCCTGGATTAGTTTTAACGATTACAAGCTTATAACTAACAAAAAATAAGTGGCGCTAAATGGGACGCCGTTTACATCCCTAACGGTGCTCCTACGCCAGCAGATCATTCTGCCCTCAGTGACGAGCCCTTGCAGCAGTTTATTCTGGAATTCCCACCAGATCACACGCACGGAAAATCTGATCCAACAAGGGGGACGAGATCGATCGATATGCTGCCCGAGCACACCGTCCAGATACTCGTATTGCTTTGGCTTACGGTGTACCGGAGTGTGGTTTAGCTCATATGGACCCCACATATAGACATAAATTATTGTATAGTGTTGTTATTTCCTAATAGTTTGGTTAAAAACCAAACACCAAACTGCTGACAATTGATACACATTTTGTAAAAACTGAAATACCAAAAACGAAACCGAACTAATCGAGAAATCCAAATGCCCACCCCTAGCTATTGGTCTCATTGTTTATTCCATCTGGATTAGGTTGATTATCAAGAGTGATCTATCTAAATAAAAAGAAACTCTAAGCGTTGTTGAAATGCTTCAAACCATTTTTGCTAGCGACTCACAATGCATGCAAAAAACTTTGGTGGGCTTATGTTACGTCTCTGTTTCTGCTTGTTTTTACCAGTTTTAATTGCTTGCGACGTACACTGGTGGTTATCTATTCTACCAATTTTAATCATGACTGGCATTTATGCAACTTGCTCTTTTGGTTGACACAAACTGGATTTTTCCTCTTTTGTATATATATGTACATGTGCTATTACAACAACACATAATGGTCCAACTCTTTTGGGTCTAGTTTTTCTAAAAAAATGTTTTAACTTCTGTATACTTTCTTTTTATCTACTATGAAATCTGAAATTCTGCTATTTGCTCTTTATACTTTCAGATCACGAGCTTAAAAAAAAGATTCTAGAATCCAGCATTGCCCGAGAAGCCGATTTGATTTATACCATTTTTTCCTATCGACTCACAGGTAATTTTTAACTTGTTTAGTTACTCAAGGCGGGTAGAAAAACTTTCGTAGGCTTACTTTACATCCTTGTTTCTGCTCTATTTCTTCTACCATTTTTTTTCATTAGCATCATTTTTTTCAATTAACATCTATATATTCTAGTAAAAAATATATATTTAAAACAAAATTTGGCAATTAGAATGTCACTTTTCATGTGTATAATATTAAATCTATATGTCATAAAATTATTAAATAATCTACATGGGTGGTGTAATGATATCATTTGGCATTCGTTCAATCTTATTGATTAACATTATGATAAAATTTTAACTTGAATATGTTGGTTACAAAATTAGTATAATTATCCTAAGATAACACTTGTTTTACTTTGTAAGTATTATAGTACGATACAATATTAAGTGGTACCTTCATATTTATAATATCGTTGAATAGTGTAGGCGATCCATGGTATTTATGTTGCCTGGTATGGGCCACCTTTGAACAAATGTATCCACAAAACCTTGTCATGTCACCAATAAAATATCTACAATATATAATTGTCACATTGATGATAATTAATCTATCTTGGTAGTATATATGTTAGTACTAAAATTTGTTCTAAATTTTTAATGGCTTGCGTTGAATTAGTACATGTTGGCAAAATGATTAATTACTTCATAAAACACTTAAAATAGGATTAATATTTTACAAATTTGGAGGTACAATGATGAATTTCACTTAATGAAACTTTTAAATATAGTTTCTTCTCGTTTTTTGTAAACTAACCTTCAAGGACAAGACTCAAAACATTACAATCTCCTTCTTGTAAGTCAAAACTGACAACAATTATCTAGAGGACACATCATTTAACTCTTATAGTTATCTCGCATATGAGCAGAAAGAGACATCCTTATGAACTGACCTTACAAGATCAACAATTACATCAAAGAATGTGTTTTGCAAAGAACAAATAAAATAACTTACACCAACTAAAGCGTTATTATCTGTTGCGGCCTTCGTAAGGAGTACCTTTTTCATGCCCCCTAACATCATGTGTGTTCCAACCTTGTCTCTAATTGAACATGTCATATACCACCTACGAAAGCATATTTTCTTCTTAGGGTCTCTCTTTGAAGTCCAAACTAGAAGTTAGTTAGGGCTACCTATAGATTTCCGCATTTCCATTTTTTATGGAAAGTGGTATCACTGTTTATTCCATCCGCATTATGTTGATTAACTTGTTTTGTTACTTAAGGCAGCCAAAAAACTTTGATGTCCTTACGTTACATCCCTGTTTCTACTTTGTTTTTTCTACCAGTTTTAAGTTAGTTAGACTGCGTACACTGCTAGCTATCTATTCTATTGCAAACTTTGTGCATAATCGTGACTGTCATGTATGCAGTTTGCTATTTTGGTTGACACAAACTGGGTTTTTTTCCTCCTCGCTCATTACTTTTTGTATAGTATAGTATATATATATATATATATATATATATATATATATATATATATATATATATATATAATGTTATATGTACACTCTGCCGAGGTCCATTGTATATCCTACGGCTAGGTTGGCCGTGTCGGACTGGAACTCGGCCCGCTTTGTGCAAAACCAGTGTCAATTTCTTTTCTTGTATGTCTCCGTCTCTCCGGTCACTGGCCCGATCTCTTTCCTGCTTGGCCGGCCTGCACTCCACCCTTCTATCTACGTCCTACTTTCGGGGTACTTAGCGCAATCCTCGAGGCTTGTTAACGACTTTCATTTTAATTCCAGCTCTAAAAAAGTTCTGTAAAAAGCAAAATTTTGGCTCTCGCTCAAACTTTTTTTTTAAAAATTCAACAGATGTATTAATAATCATCAATAGTGGTACATTGAGGACTAAAATAAATTGAAATGAACACATAATAAAAAATAGATTACAAGTACAAGAATTAAAATTTTATCCATTTCAAAATAATGAGCAATACTGATTATGGATCGGAGGGAGTACAAGATTTGCACAAGTCGATTTTTTTGCAGGGATGCATAAGTCAAATTTACAAGAAAGGTTACAAAAATAAGAAGAAAATCCTAATACAAACTACTAAAGAAAAAATTATCTAAAATAAACATATCTACATTTCTATCTATCTTCTTCTCATCTTCGTTTCATCTCATCATCTTATCTTCTTATCCTTGCTGAAACCTGCAAACAAAACAAAGCAAAAAAAAAACCAAAAAGTGGTTAAAATATTGTTTCCACCCTAATTTGAAGAAAAAAGAGAACATTAACAATCGTCAAGATTTACCACTAGGCTTAGCAACATATGATTATGAGACATTAACTAACGCCGAACATTTATTTTTGAGAAGAACTACCTCCAGATTGGAACATCTGATTTTGTGCTTTGGGTCTATGAAAAACACCGGTAGTTCTACAAAGTGTAAACAACTCCGTCCAACAGCTTGGCAGCGATATGGTTCTCACCAGTCACTGTGATGCTTTGGCCAGTCACCACATCGCTTACTATCAACGATGCACTTGTAAGTGCCTTGTTGGGGCTGCGTCTCCGCAGCCCCTGATCTTCTACCTCGAGCTGCTTCTCACAACTCACACAGGAACAATAGAGATAATTGTTTGGTGTTGGCTGCCTCACGCAGCCTAACTTTTCTTCCTCTCTTTTCCACTTATTCTTACAAATAAACTGCTGATTACAAGTCTTTTGTAGGCTCTCACACACGCACGGTCAGGAGCCACTCAACCACTAACTCCACCATGCACGCACACACTAATCATCTAACAGCTGACCTGATCATCTCCTAGAATCACTCTAGACCACATGAGCCAGCCACACATGCACATGCAGCTAACAAACTAACTAGATGACTACCCGACAATCTGGACCGTGCAGGTCGTGCTTGTCCTTCCTCCATGCGCCATGCCGCCTCATAGGACGACACTGCATCGCACAGCCCCATGGCATCTCGCCTTCCCCGCTGCATCGCACAACGGCAGCTTGGCATCTCGCCATCGATGGGATACGAAGCTTCAGCAGCCTACAGGTCCTAGAACCTAAACTACATGCAGATAAACTAGACAATGCAAAACCAATCAAGATTAAAAGCTAACAATCTCCTCCTAATCTTGATTCTCTAATCTTGTTGGAGCTTCAAAGAAGTGTCGGCCCGTCATGGCCGTCGCTTCCTGTGAACGACATCGCATCGTCGCCTTCTTGTGGCGGTATCCCACCACCGTTTCCTCCTAGCGGCATCGCACCGCCACCGGCTGCTAGCGGCTTCACACTGCCGACAACCTCCACCTTGCGCCATCGACCTCCATCTCGCATGGAGCCTGCCACCCTGCAGCGGCTTTGCACCGCCTCCGCTGGCTTCAGCAGCATCACACCGCCGTCGCCGTCAGTCTCCGAGATCTTCTCGCTCTGATACCAAATGTTGGGGCTGCGTCTCCGCAGCCCCTGATCTTCTACCTCGAGCTACTTCTCACAACTCACACAGGAACAATAGAGATAATTGTTTGGTGTTGGCTGCCTCACGCAGCCTAACTTTTCTTCCTCTCTTTCCACTTATTCTTACAAATAAACTGCTGATTACAAGTCTTTTATAGGCTCTCACACACGCATGGTCAGGAGCCACTCAACCACTAACTCCACCATGCACGCACGCACGCACACACTAATCATCTAACAGCTGACCTGGTCATATCCTAGAATCACTCTAGACCACATGAGCCAGCCACACGTGCACATGCAGCTAACAAACTAACTAGATGACTACCCGACGATCTGGACCGTACAAGTCGTGCTTATCCTTCCTCCATGCGCCATGCCGCCTCACAGGACGACACTGCATCGCACAGCCCCATGGCATCTCGCCTTCCCCGCTGCATCGCACAACGGCAGCTTGGCATCTCGCCATCGATGGGATACGAAGCTTCAACAGCCTACAGGTCCTAGAACCTAAACTACATGTAGATAAACTAGACAATGCAAAACCAATCAAGATTAAAAGCTAACATGCCTCTGTCAATCTAATGTGACATTAGCTGGCGTTGGGCTTGCGGTCACTTACCACAACAAATTAAGTGTAGACATGCTATGTACCACGGCGTATAAACGGCCACCTGCTTTGCTAGGCACCAAGAAAGCTCATCCATTGGGTAAAAAATCTTTGCATGTACTTTTGGCTTGTGTCGTAAAAAAATGCCAAACATGGGGGGAGAGGTATTTTTGTAGTGGAGCTGGTCCATGCCGCAACGGCGCTGTGCGATGTCGACCTAAGCTTCCAAGGGGATTCCAGTTCATCTCCAGCGGGGCATCTCTATCTTCTCCTCGCAGTAGTGAGCCAGGTTGCATGATGACCATAGGAGATGATAGGCGTGGTCAGGAGGAGTGGTCGGGGAAGCGAGAGGATAAGAAGTGTACTGTGGTTGATTTTCGAAAACCCAAGGGCACAAAAAAGTGACAAATAAAAACGGAAGGTATAGGGAACGCATGAACCCGCAAGAGGGGCTAAAATTTTAGGATGTTGCCAAAAATTGCAACATCAAATAGGTATAGGGAAACTGTTGTAGACCATTTTTAGGCCCCAGCTGCTCTATAAATTAGTTTTTCGGGCACTTGACATCATTTGCTAGAGATTCTGTAGTAACTTTTGTTGTATGTTGCAGTTACAAAACCCTTAAGAACACCAAAAGAGGTGAAAACAAATAATATTTATGATTATATGTCTTGATTTGTGATAGCAAATAGTAAATCTGCTACTAAATTCTCATGTTTATTTCCTTTGTTTGTTCCAATATATGCAGTGGAATTTTGCTGTAAAAAATAAATGTGGTGAAATTTTACAAATTGTTTTCCACGGAAGAAAGGCAAGTTATGCCCTCCCAAGTCCCAACCAGAGACAAAACTCAACTGCGTGCGTCGCCGCTTCCCCCATCCCGGCAGCCGTTCTTCGCCTCGCTGCCGACCGGCTACGTCTACGGTGCCCCTACGCCAGCAGATCATTCTGCCCTCAGTGACGAGCCCTTGTAGCAGTTTATTCTGGAATTCCCACCAGATCACACGTACGCACGGAAAATCTGATCCCAGGGTTTCCAATAATTAAGGGGGACGAGATCGATCGATATGCTGCCCGAGCAGACCGTCCAGTCCGATCCACCGGCCGACGATGATGGAGATGGATCATCTTCCGATGCTCATCCAGACCCGATTTCTCCTGCAACAGATGAGGGCATCATCCAAGGGGGGCAATCTCCTGAGCTGCTTTGGGGACCGGAAGTAGACATCAGCGCGGACGATGTCGCCAAGTACAACAAATGTTTAGCTCCCGACATTCCTCCCATCTACACCCGCTCTATGATGACATTGGAAGACTCCGAAGATTTAGAATTGCGTCTTGCACACTATCGCATCGCTTACTACAAGGTACCTAATCCTCCAGAACCCACCCTTCATATAAACCAAATGCCCCCTTTTGATATCTGCATAACGTATGCGATTCCTTTAGTCCTCTGGTTTGGTTTGTCCACCATGTGATTTTGTATTGTGATCTTGTTTATCTATATATGTATAGAATGTTGCGGATCCGGAGTCGGCACGCAAGCTCAAGGATCCAGAAGATTACTCTGCGGAAGAACTTCAGGACAACCGGTACTTTTTACATTTGGAGCGACATCGTAGTTTTGAGGGGTGCTTCCATCCTGACGATACCTGGGTTGCTGAATTCGATGACTACCAACGGCTTCTCGTTTATAATGGTGTAAGTGTTCTGTCTGTTGTGATTCATTCCGTTTGACTAGTTTGGTCCCATATTCCCTGCCATGAATAGCTTGATTCGACCATGCTGCTCTGTTTTGTTCTGATGCACTATATCTGGACCCCAAAATGTTACAACTAGAATTATCACACCAGGTATGTTCGTGGCATTAAATTATTGTTCTTTTAACAAACATAACAAATGTGATGCTAAGTTGTGGATCATGAAAAGATGAAACTGTCAAGATTTCTCGGATTTCATGGAGAGGTCCAGGCTATGATGTCTGATTTTCTTCTTCTTACCACAAACATTGCTCTTTTCAAATTTATTGTCAGTTGCAGGGAAACGGAATTTGTGTTGATATTTTTTTGGCTGTTGAAACAAGTCGATGCTGATCTCAAAAGAACATTGTAGAATTAGACGTAGCAAAGAATCCTTCTTGGGCCGCCCCCACCTACCCCGCTCGTCTACCCCCCCCCTCCCCCCCTCTCTCGAGAGTGACGGGGGACACCTCCCCAAATCCGGCTGGGGTCGCTAGGAGAAGCCCGGGCGGCGGAGACAACAGTTTTCCTCTCCCTGTGCCCCTGGAAGGCGGTTGGGGTTGACCTTCTCAATGGCATTGGTGCTCCTCGGGATTGGAAGGCTCGGAGATCCTCTGAGAGGCTCCGTCGACGGCAAGGCAGGGCGGCACGACACCGGTGCAGACACGACGGTTTGGCGTAGGTCTCGCCTGGCCCAGATCTAAGCCCCTTGGGTCCGATCTAGGCTTCGGTGGCCCAACGCATCTGGAGCCACGACGCCTCCTGGAGATGGCGGCGATGTCGGTGCGCGTGTAGGGGATGGTGGTGCAACGGCTCACCTGTTGTAGCAAGGTGGCAGGGGCTCTACAGACCCATCTTGGCCTGGCCAGGCCCACTCGGGCCTGGTGTGCACCTGGTGCTCTATCCGGTCGTCGTCCACCTCGCGGTGCTGGAGGTAGGCTCCTCCCGCGTGGCTGTAGTGCTGCCATCCCTCGCTCGAGCAATGGCGTGTACGTCCGTATTGTAGGCTTGTTTGAAGTATCCACAATGAGACGATAATGATGGTGACCGCAAGATTGTGGTGGCGCGCGCTAGTGGGCAGTGAGGTTGGTAGTGGTGCGCCGAATCTCCAGGGGTTCTTTGTGGGCGGGGTTAGGGAGAAATCCTTGTCGGCCTATCCGAGTCCATCATGGCGCCTCTGGGTGGCGCTAGTCCTTATTGGAGGGCGTTTCGGATATCCCCAGTCCACTCTACTTTGTGTGGCGCAGAAAACCCTAGATCTAGTGCGCTGGCCTGGGCAGCAACACTGTGTCGATGACGTTTCCCGTCTTGAAGGTACTGTTCGGCACTGGGTGCTTCGATGTACTAGAAGCGTGGTGGGACAAATTCAGAGGGCACGAAAGTGGCGGGTCGCCCTTGTTTCATCGACTCGCCGTTTCTTCCATTTCTTTTCTTTTTCTATGTGTTTCAGTTGTTGGCCCAACACTTTCGGTTGCTCGAACTCCTGTATTGCTTTATTTATAAAGCAGGATGAAAGCCTGTTTCGAGAAAACTAGTTGATGCTTCAATTTTTCCTGTCGTTCTCACACTATGGGTTGACATCTTAGAGCCCACTTAGTTACATAGTACAAGCATTTCTAGCATGCTAGTTCTGACTATAAAGAAAACAAAACCCTTTTCCACGCACAAGTGCACTTTCAAACAGTAAGAGTATATATGTTTATCCCTTATTTTTTATTTCTATTATTCTGTGTAGCTGTGATTCGGAAGCATTTTTTGGGTTAATCTATGACATAAGTGATGCAATCCTTGTTATTTATGTAAAACCTTAACTAAGCTGGTAATTGTTTTATGCTTCAAGCCAGAGCTCAGCTAATAGATATAGTACTTCCCTATTCTCTGATTGCAAAATTATACAGATCAGAAAATAGTTTGTCTAGTGTTTGGTTATTAACCAACTACATATTTTACTTGAAACTTGAATGTGTGGCTTAATTTCTAAAGAATGTCTGTCATTTCTATACTCCATCCATCTAATTCTTCTATTTTTCTAGTTGCCTGATAGTGTTGACACTACATACATCTATTGGGAGGACTACCACGCATATTATCGTACGTATGAAGTTGATGAAGATTATGTCAAGTTTTATGGAGAACTATCAAGCAAAGTCCAGGTACACATCATGTGATCAAGCTAATGGAACTTAAAATATTTCCTTTGGCTGGATAAGTTTATACTGATAGGCTTCTATATTTTTATAGTGGCTTAAAGAGTATTTGCATCTGGAACCTAAATCTCAGAAGGTATGTATGCCCCACAGAAAATCATGAAATATATGTATATTAGTTATAATGTTATATACGCATGGATGGTGCAGTACTATGATGATTAACTTCTCTGCACTTCAGTGGATAGAGATAGGTAATATAGCAGCGAGGCAAGCATTGAGGATTGCATCACGCTTTACAAATCTGAGTTCTTATTTAGTTGGCAAGGCATTTGATGTAAGATATTCTCTCCTTTTTAATTTATTGCTGTTCAGCACTGGGATTCTCCACAACTTTATCGATTTGGTTCAGGAATATATTTCTGAGCTGCGCGACGATAAGATCCTCGAGCACTGGTGCCTTTTCTATTTTGAAGTTTGGAAGCTTGATGCTGTGAAAAAGGTTAGCTACGTGCTATATTCAAACCTCTTGCGTACTAAACCATTGATGCCCTCCGTTCGTAGTTTAATGCATTGCTTACTCTTGCACAAAATTTCAGAAGAGTTTGCGAGAGGCCGTGCATGAAGCTTTCGAAATGGAAAAATTCGGTTTAGATTTTGAAGGAATGTCTGCTGAAAGGAAGGCGAAGGCCATTTCTATATACAAACAAAAGGCAAGCTACTCCCTTAACTTGGATCTATTCCACAAGTTTATAGACACGTCTAATGAGTTTATGATGATAATTATGAATTATACATTGCCATTTATAATTTATCCTGTTTTCTTATCCAGTTTAGATTCCTTACAAATGAAGGTGGCATTACAGCATTCTATGTTTGACCTGATGTGAAAGTAATGGTGTTGCTAACATTACTGTCACCATTGTGTGCAAATTTAGACTGAAGAGGATGAAGTGTGGGATTTGCTGAGAAAAATAGTTTTCAAGAAGGTAATTAATCCTCATAAGCTCTGCATGAATATCATAATAGTAGCTGTAACTAGATCCCTTTTTCAGTTTAAACGAAAAAACATGGCGAAGTACGCTCAAAAGAAACTAGAGATTGAAGCGCTGATGAAGTTGGCCCCGAGGTAAAATTCGAGTACGCTATTTGGATATGGAAAGAGAGCGCTTATGTGTGTGTATGTGTACATGTGTGTTGCAGGAAGGCTTGAGGTTCCAAGTTTAAGGAAGAGGAGAGGAGATGACAGCACAACAATTTGGATATATGACCCAGACGCTCGCCTCCTGAAATGAGCGGAGTCCAACTACTGCTCTTCTAATGTTCTTGTATATCTGTTGGATGTCATTTTTTTTTCAATTGGGTACTTTGCACTATATATAGACCGATAAACCTTTGGGCTTATCAAATACTTCCTCCGTTTCAAGATGTTTTAGCTTTGTGAAGTAAATGTATCTAGAATTGTTCTAGTATGTAGGTGTACTCAGGTTTGGACTAAATCTACACACTAAAATAAGTCTAGATACATTTCTTTACAAACCTAAAAATCTTATATTTTGAAACGGAGGAAGTAGGTCAACTCACTTATAAATTCATGCTTAGGTAAGACATTATTATGTTTCTTCTAAGATATATAACATGCATATCTTGAGAGGAAAACAACGTCTGTAGGTCAAATGGCTCCTGTTTGTGCTCACTCCATACACGTACACCTGGTTTGTCTTGCAACTGTAAGAGTTTTCCAACTAATGGCTTTAGGTACACATAAATGTCGTTGTTGGGTTGCTTCGGATCTTGGATAAGCACTGACATTATAATAAACTTATGCTTCATGCATAATCAGAAGGAAGGTTGTAGATACATAGAGTCATAGATCAGGTGCTATGACTATAGCTATGTTCTCTAAAAGAATTCATACCATATGTATTTAGACCAAACCATAAGTTTCTTGTGTCACACATAAAGTCTGGAAAGTCTCTCTCGATTTTTTTCCACTACAACCTATCAGCAGGGTGTCTCAACTCTCCTATTTTTTACCGTCTTCTTTGTGCCATCGCAAAAACCTGGCATGCTCTTTGTTTCTGAATAGACGATTCAACCGTGGTATTATAGGAGCATACCACATAACCTTAGCAGGATCCCTCTTCCTGGGGGGCTCATCATCGCCCTCAACATCATCAGGGTCATCTCGTCTGGTCTTAATGCAGTGTAGTGCATACCGGGTATTTATCTAAATTCTCGTACTCCTCATCACAATAGAGGATGCAGTCATTAATGCATGCATGTATCTTCTGCACATCTAATCTTAGAGGGCAGAGAGTCTTATTTTCTTCGTACGTACTCTCGGGCAATTCGTTATCCTTTGAAAGCTTCAGCTTCATTATTTTCAGTAACTTTTCAAATCCCTTGTCAGATAAACCAATATATGTCTTTCATTTCAGTAATTCCAATGTGGTATCGAGCTTTGTGCTGCCATCTTTACAATTTGGGTACAATAATTTTTTGTGATCCTCTAACATTTTCTCCAACTTCAACTTCTCTTTTTCTGTTTCACGGTCTCGTTTTGCATCAGAAATGACTCGACCAAGATCATCAGCAGGCTCATCTCATGCCCGTTCTTCACCCCCTTCTTTTTCATTGTCTTCCGTTGCAGTATCACCGTATTGAGGAAACATATGATAGTTGCCATCATCCTCTTCTTCTTCATTGTCTTCCATCATAACCCCTCTTTCTTCATGCTTGGTCAAGCAACTATAGTTAGGCATAAACCTCTCTGAACCAGGTGACCGCGAAGGAGTTTTCGAGGAAGAGTACTCCTTGATGTTCCGACATTTAACACATGAACAACGCATAAAACCATTCTCTTTGTTTGTCTTTGCCACATCGATAAATTTATCCACGTCTTTAATATACTCGGAAATCACGTCGGTCACCATACATCCATCCCCGCGGTTCCATCTACATCATATAATTAAGTTTATCAAAAACCATTATAGAATATAATGAATAGTGAAATGAGCATTTTACATCGACACATGCATTGTATCATTGACAGATGAAAGGATAAGGTTGCTAACCTCGATCGAGGAGGAAAGAAAGAGGAGAAAGCTCATGTGTGGCTCGGGCACTTCAAATTATTTTTGTTTTGTGTGAAATCAAGCGGCATCATTCTCTCACGCATTTCATCGAACACCTCACGTGCATAGGAAAAAAAACTAGCACACATATCCCACACCTTCCATTTGTGACAGACCAAAGGTATGCGGCAGGCCACATGTCTAACGCAACACCTTTAGTCTCGGTTTGTGTCACAAACCGGGACAAATAGTCTCTTCCGATCCGGGATGAATGCTCCCGGCTCCTATGCGACGCTCCCAAACGAAAAGCTCTTTTTCTACTAGTGCATGGCCAGAGAAGGAGCACGGTTTTCACCGACGACCATGCCTCTCCAATTCGTAGCTAGGAGTAACGACATCTGGGATCTCGAGATCGCCACAACTAGCTACAAAACGACCTGAGGAGGAGGCTGCCACCACCATGCTTGGGGCTTCTGCCCTAGGCGTTGTGGCAGTAGCCTGGATTTCACTTGATACAGCAACCTTTTTTAATTTTATGAGCTAAGAATCATTTAAACTAATTATTAATATTGATCATCATCATATATAGACCACATTTTTATTAGTTACAACTATAAAACTGTCAAAACAGTTGAAGTAAGGGCATAATAGGCATACATAAAATGTTCATCGGTACTCCCTCCATCTTAAAATAGTTGTCGTCACAAATTTATGTAAATTTAGAAGTAGTACTACTCCCTCCGTTTAGAAATATAAGATATTTTAGGTTTGTGAAGGAGATGTATCTAGACACCTTTTAGTGTATAGGTTCAAATGAATCTAGACACTAAAAGATGTCTAGATACATCTCATTCACAAACCTAAAACATTTTATATTTTTAAACGGAGGGAGTATTTCTCAGAGCACCGCGCCAGAATTGAGCCGAACAATGAAGCAAGCGTGTGTGTACACAAACCGACCTCTGTGGCTTCATGTGTGTGCACGGATGTCGAGGGGAGCAAGGTCCACCGAGTCTATCAAGTTGTTCATCCTGGTGGTCCTAAAATTCATGAGCAGGCTCTGCTTGGACATGGAGCCCGGCATGGCTGCACGCTGCCACTGGTGCGAGGTTAGCCAGGAGAGCATGAAGGGTATCCCAGTCTCAGCGTCCTCCATGCTATCAAGATCCCTGCTCAGGCCTTCCCATGTGTCCTTGGCTGCCTTGGCCTCCGGGGTGTCCTCGATGGTACTCCGAACGGCCGCCAAACTGAAACCGCCGGAATCGGTCCTCCCATCTGCTGCTATCTTGGCGACCTCCTCGAGAACTCTGGCTCTGGTGACCTCGCCTGCCACTTCCACAGCCTGGCTGCTCGCCTGAGTCTGCCCCTTCCTCTCAACGGATACCTCCACTGGATCATCCAACCACACGAAAGATTCGCTCACCGGACTGTAGTAGTCGGCTTCCACCGTCAGGAGCTTAGTTTTGGTTGTCCACCGGAAGATGCCTCCGGCTGCGCCGTCTCTCGGGACGTTGACGTAGACGAGGAAGTTCTTCTCCTCGCTGCTGTAGATGTCGTCGATGATGATCGATCCAAGCATACCGTTCTCGTTCACGTGATTGTGGTAGGCCCCAGATGTGATCCGGGATATCCTCACCCCTGCTAGTTGTTCCGCGCGGATGGAGATCTGGACGCGCCGTGCGGCGATGGACGTCAGGCCGCCGATGCAGAGTGCCATGGCGGCTCCGATGCTCTTGAGGTCCGTGGTGGAGTCGAAGGAGTAGGTGCCGTGCCCCTGGGATGCGACGTCGTAAGCCTTCCACCGGTCATGTTCGGGACCCAAGCCAAAGGTGTAGGTAGGATAATCTCCTTGGGTAGTGATGGAGGCTTTCCCTTCTACACCGTCGGTTAACACCATGACGCGGGCCAAACGGATGCGATGACGACCCTCCCGCTGGGCTAGAATCTGCATTTTAAGCAATTTATAAATTAAGGAGATTACTTTCCCAATCTATACTTAATAATGAATAAACATGGTACTTTCTTTGATCCATAATAGGTGTCGTTGATTTAGTATAACTTCATCGACAGACAACCTGATGGACAGCTTCCAAGACGGGTGCCTGTATGATGTCAACATGTGCGGCAAATGATGGCCACTCCTCGATTTTTGTTTTCGCCCAGGCTTTCTTCCCATCCTCGTCCGACAAGTATGTCAGCGGGAAGAGCAGATGCGTGCAGTTGTTATGCAAAGCCACGACTGAGAGCCGGTCCTGCGCCTGCAGGTTGCGGAGGACGAACAGAGCGCCCTGCTTTATCTGACTCAGGTTCTCGCCGCCGGCCATGGTCCCGGTGATGTCCAGCACCAAGATCAGGTCTATGGGTGAGCGACAACCATAGTCGTACCTTGGCGCCTTCACTCGTATCATCACAGGGGTGCTGTCCTCCTCCTCGGACCGCGATAACGCCCCGTACCTGCTGAAGGCGCTCAGCTCCAGCTTCTCAATGGTCTGCGAATTCTTGAAACAACTTGAGTTACTAGCTGAAACATCATAAGGATCAATATATCTTCATGATTACCTGGTCTTGCACCAGGTGCAGAGTCCGTGGACCCGCTAGTTAAATGTTTGAACTAAAAAAAATCAGTTTTGTGATTTCCCTATTTACTTCAAACTAGCATGGTGGCCCTCGTAAATGCGAGGGTACCATCTTGTTTTTCTTAGAAAGATGAGCATTGTTCCTACTTTGTCTCGAAATTAACCGAGAAATAGATTTATTTATTTTGTGCGCATTCACATTATTTGATGGAAAATAATAATATTGTTATAGCTAATATTTTTTGGTATATATGTCACCTTTGTAGAAAACATCTTTAATCGTCTTTCTTGGTAAAAAAATATTAGGATATTTCAAAATATAGTAGATTGAGTTGATGTGTCATGTTTCCATGACATATATTTCTATACAATTAAAATTTTAGAATTTTTAGCTAACTGGTAAGGGTCAGCAATCAGATTCTCAAATAATTAGGGGCTACTTAAGCAATGATCAATTCATGTTTAGATAACTTGAGCAATGAATGTATAATGTTTGGACCATTCCGACGCAATAGGAAATAATATTGCTGAATGAAGTAAATACTAATATATCCTAGATAGTAAGCGCATCTTTATTTTTATATTATATTTTTCTTATAATGAGTAATTGATAAATGCACAAATCCGTAGATTAAAAAATTCTTTAGACTATGTCTAGTACTAGACACAAGGTCCAGCAATAAAAATTTATTTTTATTCTAGTACTCGACACATGTCGCGAGCAGGAGAGTAGTTCGGCCGAAAAAATAAAGTATCATTGGTCCCAAAAGCCATGCTAGACTGTGTCTAAAAGCTGGACAGGTTTGGTCGCTAGGCTCTGGTCAAAATTAATAAGGAATCTTAGGTTTGATAGGATTGCAAAAACCATGAAATTGGGAGAACACGTGATTGCAAAGTCATGCCTCCTGGATTCTTGTAGGATTGAATTTGCACAAAGTTGTCCCAGAAACATATATGAACAAGAAGCAATTAAATCATGGAATTGGGAGAACACGTGACTGCATAGTAATCCTTGGAAAAAATCCAATCTTTGTATGAGAAATAATTAAATCATACAATTGTTTTTTATGCATTAAAATGATCAAATTGCCCCCACACGAGTGTGGTATGAGCCCGCCAGATATAATGTTGTGGGAGGAGTGTGAACACGGGGGACGGAGCTTCAGTAAACTGTGAGGTGACAAATCATCTGCGAACATTTCTACCCACATGCCCACATGCACGTTTTTCTCTTCTTCATTAATTACCTAAGTATGCATTTGTAGCATCTGGTTGATTTGAGCCGTTCAAGTGTCTCTACTCAACGGGCCCATCAAATTAATTGTGACAGAGCCCATTTGGCGCCAATATATACACCAATTTTTTTAACAGGGAGAGGCATAATGCATTCATTCAAACGGTGGATACATTTTACATGCAGATCCAGAAATGAAAGAAAATTGCAATCAGGACATGTGCTTTTACAAAAAGGACCTAGAAACAAATGAACAAGAAGAAATTGAGCCCTTCTCCACCGCGACGAACTGCTCCGCTCCACCATCTGGCAAGCATCGCCACCGCCGGGGACGCGCCACTTGGGGAGAGTGTCAATGTTTGGGTGTAACGATGCATACCCTCTCGGGGCATCGGCTGCATGTTAATATAGTAGGGAAAAGCCCCCTACGTGGCTGTGTACAACTTGTATACGTGTCCGTGCGGAGTACTACTCCGTGACGTACACGTATAGACATAGACATCATACATACGATAACATCCCCTCTCAATCTAAACCACGAGAGAGGTTTAGATTGCGCTTAAACTCATCTAATTCCTTCATAGGAAGAGCCTTGGTAAATCCATCGGCAAGTTGATCCTTTGTAGAAATGAACTTGATATCAAGACTCTTAGCAACACGTTCACGAACAAAATGATAGTCAATCTCAATGTGTTTCGTACGAGCATGAAAAACTGGATTTGCAGAGAGAAAAGTGGCTCCCAGATTATCACACCATAAGCATGGTCTCTCATAAAGCTTCACACCAAGCTCAGTAAGCACAGCTTCAACCCATATCAATTCAGTAGTTGCATTTGCAAGAGCCTTGTACTCAGCCTAGAATGAGACACAGTGGCTTGTTTCCTAGCACTCCAGGAAACCAGGTTTGGACCTAGAAAGATAGCAAAACCTCATGTAGAACGTCTGTCCTCAAGACAGCCTGCCCAATCAGCATCTGAAAAAGCACTGAGTAATGTGGAAGAGGACTTCCGAAAGGTAATACCAAGAGAGGATGTATCCTTGACATAGCGTAGAATACGTTTGGCAGCCGTCCAATAAGCAGTAGTGGGAGCATGAAGATAGTGACAGACTTTATTAACAGAAAACGACAACTCTGGCCGAGTAAGTGTAAGATACTGTAATCCTCCAACAATACTGCGATACTGAGTGCTGTCATCAGGACCTAGTGGTGTACCTTCATGGAGAGAGAGAGACTCTGATGAAGATAAAGGTGTAGAAGCAGCCTTGCAATCCAGCATACCCACACGTGTAAGAATATCTTGAGCATACTTTTCTTGAGTGAGAATAAGACCATCAGCGGTTCTTTTAACTTCCATACCAAGAAAATAGTGAAGATCTCCCAAATCTTTAATGGCAAAATAAGTGTTCAGATCCTTAAGAAAAACTGAGATAGCATGATCTGATGAGCTGGTAACAATAATATCGTCAACATATATGAGAACAAAAATAGTAACACCATGCTTATCATAGAGAAATAGAGATGTATCAGCTTTAGAAGCAGAAAAACCAAAGCCATGTAATTTAGAGCTTAACCGAGAGTACCAGGCCCGTGGGGCTTGTTTCAATCCATAGAGAGCTTTGTCAAGTTTGCAGATATGATGATGTGCATCAGGATGTTCAAAACCAGGTGGTTGTTTCATATAAACCTCCTCTTCCAGAACACCATGGAGGAACGCGTTCTTGACATCTAGCTGCCGAAGACTCCAACCACGAGACACAGAGATGGAGAGAACTATTCTGATAGTAGCAATTTTGACAACAGGACTAAATGTGTCTTCATAATCAATGCCATACCGTTGCTTGAATCCTTTGGCAACCAACCGTGCTTTATATCGATCAATGGTACCATCAGCATGTTTCTTGACACGAAAAACCCTCTTGCAATCAATAATGTTCTTATTGTGACTTGGAGGAACAAGAGTCCATGTTTTGTTTTGGATGAGGGCATCATATTCTTCTTGCATAGCAGAACGCCATTTAGAATCTTTGAGAGCAGCAGGTAAATTTCGAGGTTCACCTGTAGAGGAGAACAGACCATATCGCATAGTACCATCAGTGTATCGTTTGGGTTGGCGAATACCGTGTTGCAAACGTGTACGAGGGCCAGATGGTTGAGCCACACCAGAGGAATCCGCAGACAAGCCAGCAGAATTCTGTACAGGGGACACCACATCAGTGTTGGCCGCAGATGATCCCAGCGAGACAGCTCTGCTGTCGTCGCTGTCGCTGCAGGCAGATAGGGGGTAGCCGACTGGGAACCAGCACGTGGCGAGGTGGGAGTGGAGGCTGGCGAGGGGGCGACCCCTGATGCTGGGACGCAGCAGGCTGGGCGCGCGGCAGAGCCGCGACCAGGCATCGACGCGGGCGAGCGCACGTCCCTAGACGCGGGAGAATCACCTCCGGAATCTGCACCATCAGGATCCGAGGTGGCAGGGGAATGTTCCCCAAAATCAGCTTCGATATCCGTAGTAATTGCGTCATTTAGCTCAGAAATTTCAACTGAGGATTGTTGAGGCTGTGGTGCACCGTTTGGGACAAAATTTTCTCCTGCAGCGTCATCATCCTGTGGAGCATGGTTAGGGACAGGAACAGGTACAATAGTAGTCAAGTGATCATCAATATTGTGGGCACCCTCATTAGATGATGGAAGGAGCAAAATAGCTTGTCGAAGAAGAGCACCGGCATTTGGATGAAGTGTTTCAAAGGGAAAAATATTTTCATCAAAAACTACATCACGAGATATGTAAACTCGACCGGTGGGGACATCAAGGCATTTGACACCTTTATGGAGTGGACTATAACCAAGAAAGATACAACGTTTAGAACGAAAAGCAAGTTTGTGATTATTGTATGGACGAAGATTAGGCCAACAAGCACAACCAAAAGTACGAAGAGCATCATAATTTGGGGTAATATGGAGAAGACGTTCAGTGGGGGACTCATGATTGATGACTTTACTGGGTAGCAGATTTATAAGGAATGTGGCTGTAAGGAAGTCTTCATCCCAGTATTTTAGAGGCATGGATGCATTTGCAAGAAGGGCGAGACCAACCTCAACTATATGACGATGTTTTCTTTCAGCAGAACCATTCTACTGATGTGCATGATGACAGGATACATGATGAGTAATGCCAACTTTATGAAAGAAAGCATTGAGTTTCTCATATTCACCACCCCAATCAGTTTGCATAGTGACAATCTTCCTATCAAACTTGCGTTCAACATATTGTTGCCAGTTAAGAAAGGCTTGATAAACATCAGATCTCTTTTTAAGCAGATAAATCCAGACAAATTTGCTATAATCATCAATAAAGCTTACATAATAGTCATGACGACCAACAGAAGTTGGAGCAGGACCCCATACATCAGAGAAAACTAGCTCGAAGGGCACAGTGGATCTACTGGTAGAGATGGGGTATGGCAATTGGTGACTTTTTGCCAGCTGACAAGAGTCACACACATATGGGGTACTATCTGGAGTGTAAGCTATTTTATTTTTCCTAAGAACTTGCTAAACAATGAATGAAGAGGGGTGTCCTAGATGACGATGCCACGTGGATGATGAAGGCTTTATGGTCAGGAAGGGATGCTTGGAAGACTCATTGAAGAAAGGCATCAAAGGATAGAGACCTCCATAGCAAGGTCCTTTAAACAGAACGCATCATGTTGCTTGGTCCTTGATCAAAAAGAAGAAAGGATGAAACTCAATAAAGACATGATTATCAAGGGTAAAACGATGGACAGACAACAAATTTTTGGAAGCACTGGGAACATGTAAAATAGAATTTAGATTGAATGAATTATGAGGGGTGCGCAAAATTGAATGACCAATATGACTGATACGCATACCTGTCCCTTCAGCGGTGCGGACACGATCCTGTCCTTGATAAGTATCATAGGTAGAGAGCTTGCTCATCTCAGCAGCAACATGATCAGAGGCTCCAGTGTCATAATACCAGTTGGAATCAACTCCAGCAAAGTGTGCATCTTTGTTTGGGCGATCCTTTCCACTACCACGATCTTCAGTATAACGCCACCAGTAGTCACGAGCAGGATGACCATGAATAAAGCAAATCTGACAAGTGGTGTCAACATATTTAGTAGGCTTGCGGTCACCACGACGACCACCATCATCACGCCTTTCTCCATCATCACGGCGGCGAGGGCGGTCATCACGACGACCCTGATCATCATCAAACTTGCGTCCTTGGTATCCACCACCATCACGCCAATCATCATGGCGTCCTTGATCATCACGCCGATCACGCCAGTCACGGCGATCACGGTAGTCCTGCTGGCAACCGCGATCATTATCACGAGGCCGATCATCATAGCGGGGCCGATCATCATAGCGAGGGCGATCAGAGACACGTCCAGGAGGAGCACCACCACGACGAGCCATATTGGCAGAGGAGGAAAAACTGTTTTCTTCAGGTTTGTTCATGCGATCAAAATCTTGGACTTGGCTCAGCAGATCATCAACTGTGGTGCCTGGATTAGCGTTAACAGCAGTGCGGAGAGTATTGTAGTGGCACCAAGTCCTTTGAGGATATACCATAGAAGCTCATCAAAATCAAGGGGCTTGCCAGCAACAGTCAGTTCAGATGAAATGCACTTCATCTTGGTGAAATATTTTTCTGCAGACAAATCGTTCTTACGGGTATCATTAAGGGTAGAGCGAAGTTGTTGTAATCGGGTCTTGGATGTGGATGAGACATGGGCATTGATGGCCAACCATGCCTCGGCAAAGGTTTCCAGAACGACGACGTGGGCGATCACATCAGGAGAAAGAGCATTAAGAAGCCAGCGAAGTACCTGCTGATTGCATGCAATCCAGGAGCTATACTCCGGGTTCTCAATCGTCACCTTCTTGTTGTTGACATCTTATACCTCCAAAAGCTTCTCCGGAGCCTTCTCAGATCCTTTAACAAGGTCAAGGACGCGAGCTCCACGGAGGGCTGGAATAACCAAAGCTTTCTAGATTAGTGCGTTGTCGCACGTGAGGAGTTGCGACGGAGGGGAACCGAGAGCGGCGGCAAGAGCCGTGGCTGTCGTGGCTGATGAAGTCGACATATCGACGTGGAACGTAGAACATGGCGGTGGCAGAAGATCTGCGACGATGATGTTGGGGCTTGATCCTCTCGATGTGGCAGGAGCAAGATTGCAGCGGCGGCAGAGAGGAGCTTGATCGTATGTGGGATTTTGGGTTGTAGATGCGGCACACTAGGGATCTGGTGGCGGCAGAGAGCTGCGTTGTGGCGTAGGTTGTGAAGGCGACGGCGACAAAGAGCAGCGGCCGCAGGGTGCGGCGGTGGCAGACTGTGGCAGCGGCGAGTTTAGGTTTAGGGTTTTCTTCGGCGGCTAGAGCTGGAGAGAGGTAGGCTCTGATACCATGTCAATGTTTGGGTGTAACGATGCGTACCCTCTCGGGGCATCGGCTGCATGTTAATATAGTAGGGAAAAGCCCCCTACGTGGTTGTGTACAACTTATATACGTGTCCGTGCGGAGTACTACTCCGTGACGTACACGTATAGACATAGACATCATACATACGATAACAGAGAGGACACCACGAAACGTCGGGATGGAGTGGTTGGATGGCCTCCGCACCAGCTTCAGACCTAGAGGTTGATGAACTACTAGCAAATAGTGGCTGAGGAGGGACGCACTGTAGGGTTCGCAGCATAGAAAACAAAAATTTTCCTACGATGGGAACAACTATGTGCCAATATCTATCTACTAGATACAAACAACGGGTGGATGTACATCCGTAGAGAACATACCCTTGAAGACCGACAAAGCTTAACGAGTCCAAACTCGTGGTTGATGTAGACGATCTCTTGCCGATCTCAAGATCGAGAGGAAGTCCTAGCGCCGCAAAACAGCAGCGCATCGTGCTCGCACATACGTTCGAGGCACCGAGCAACCTCCGCCTCCTCGCTCCAGCGATGCAGCGGAAGCACAACTCTTTCTTGCCGAATAGCCACCAGGAACATGTATCTCGCTAGTCTGAGACCATGGGGGATAAATACTAGAGGGAGAGAGAGATCCTTCACGAGGAGGTGTGAGTGAGAGAGAGGGAGGGGGCATCCTTTTATAGGGAGAGGGGGGGCACCCAAGGGGCCATGCGCCCAGCCATGGGGCTGCCCCCACCTCTTCCACATTCATGTGGGTGGACACTCCACTCACTCAAATGCCTTTCAATTCCCTTCACTCAAAAACCCACTCAAATTCCCATTAAATTTCCACCAAATTTAATGCAAACTCTCATTAAATAAAACTCCTTTTATTTATTAAGAATTTTGTCAATTACTTTAATGACATACATTCACATATAACCCCTTGCTAGTATTTCATTTCACATGCAGAAACACTTTCTGCAATTTCACCCGAAAACCGTTTTGGTATCTAGTGAAATAAATTCCTGCGCTTGTTATTCTTTTCGGCATGAAACTTTTGCTCCAAATGGATGTCGGTGTCTCTTAAGTGTGTCACCCTATGGTTCGTGAATAATGCGGACATGATCGAGACCCCTCTCGGATCAATAATCAGAAGCGGGATCTGGAGACCCATACTGACTCCCACACATTCAACGATGACTTTCTTGTGATCGTCGGAACCTTTTATGCAAGTATCTTAATCCCTTTGTTTCACGATATATTACATGTCCGAGATTCGATCATCGGTATCTCCATACCTAGTTTGATCTCGTTACTGACATGCACTCTTTTCTCGTTCCTGTGATATAACATTCTAGTGATCAAATCACTTGCTTGCAAGCTAATCAATGTGATATCACTGAGAGGGCCCAGAGTATATCTATCCGTCATCGAGATGAAAAAATTCCACTCTCAATCCATGAGCCTCAACATAACACTTTATTAGTTCTGAATCCATCTTTATAATCACCATGTTACGGTGTGACGTTTGATGTTATCAAGAAACTCTTCCGGTGTTAGTGATTGACATGATCTCATGGTCTAAGGATTAGGATCACTTCATAAGTTGTTATAGCAATATAAACTCAATGACTTTGACCGTAGTGCTATACTTTGGATGAATGTTCATCACACCATTACACTAATGTTGTGATCCCGTTATTAACAACATCCAATGTCCATGATCAGGAAACCTTGATCATCTTGTTAATCAACGAGCTAGTTTATGAGAGAGGCATAACTAGGAACTTCCTTTTTGTTTATTAAACACACATGTATTAATGTTTCCGTATTAATACAATTATAGCATGTAAAATAAACATTTATCATAAATAAGGAATAGGATAATAACCACTTTATTATTTCCTCTCGGGCATATTCCCTTCAGTCTCCCACTTGCACTAGAGACAATAATCTAGTTTGAAAACTTTGCGTATTGAACACATATGGCTTTCCGGTGTTCCATATACGCGATTGTAAGTGGTTAACATAATCTACGGATCTGACACTTTTAGGTCTGTGTGTATTTTCATATCTTTGTGTCTCCACGCATCACTCATTCTCCAATGAGATGGCATTGTATAAATTTGGTCTTTTGGTGAGACCTTTAGTTCCTTGGGGTTAAACCATGTCGATACTATTGTCATACAATATATCTTTAGTGTTAGCCCATTGAGAACCACTCCTTAGTTTGATTTCAAACTACTTGACACAAATTCCCTCCTTTGCTGCTACTATAGCAGTCATATACTAAGTCTTTTTGTTGTAGTATTCGTCACAATGTCTTAACTATGGATTTCATCCAAATCCATCATGGAATATCCTTTCCATTACATTGTGCCACCCATAGTTTAGATTGAGATAAACTTAATTTGTATCTTGTGACAAACCTAGTGTCAATGTAACGCTTTACAATGAACTATTTGTAATTGTTTGTCACCTCTACACAAATATATTCTTAGTTCTTTCAAAAAGATCATAAGAATATCCTCACTATCGTCCAATGATCATTTTATGATTCATTCTGGTATATGCTCATAACACATAGAGCATAGGACATATCTGGATGTGTACATATCATGGTATGATTGATCAAAACATTATCATGATTTCACTCATCAAGTGTCAAAGCACTTGAATCTTGTTTCACTTATCAAGTGTCGATATACTTGAATCTTGATTCAATTCCTTTCCATGCAACAAGAATTGTTTCTTGTCGTTTCTATATTGAACTCCTTCAATATCTCATGTATGTACGTTTGGCACAACCATATTGGCGTCATAGTCTATCCACTGTAGACATTCACGCTAAATATTCGGGTTTTGCCTAAGTATTTCATCGAAATGAAATTCTTAACCTTTGTCAATAAAAATTACATCATTTTTAATCAACAAGATATCCTCCACATAATGTATTAGAAATATGTCTCAGCGCTCCCACTTAATTTCTTGCAAATGCAAGCATCTTCATCGTCTCCTGATGAAAACTCCTTTTCATCATGGTGAAGATTCCAACTCCGCGATGCTTACTTCAACCATTGAAGTTTGCATGCCCTTTTAGCATAATTTGAATTTTAATAAAACCCTTTGGATCGTGTCATGTACACGTCCTAGGTAACCATTCTATTAAAAGAACTTTGTTTTGTTTATTCATCTACCATATACCAATTTATATGTAGTGGTTGCTACTTTAATCCGTCCAGACTAAATATCGCTATGAAAGATCAAATCCTGTCATAGTCAACTCCTTGAACATTGTCGTAAAATACTTTACGACATGTCGACTATTTCATAGATGTGAAACATCCATGTTTGTTTCTTTATAGATCCAAATACGACTGATAGGTTTTTACACCTTTCCGGAGGGTCTTCCAAGTTCAAAACTTGATTTCTCTTGTATGGAACTATCACGGATTTTATGGCTTCAAGCCATTTGACGGAGTCAGGGCCCATCATCGCTTCTTTGCATATAGTCGGTTCATCATTGTCAAACAATAATGATTTACTCTCAAATCTCAGCATTTGATTGTTTATCCGACCTTCTTGGTACAATAGGAACTTAGATCTCCGTGACCACAACCTTTGAGGCACATAAGCTATGAGCATTATGGCAGCCTTCGGAACGATTTCCGGCGCTGCGCAACTCAACACATATAGCTAAGGTTCGTTAACCTTATCAAAGTTCTATTGTCCTTCCGCTTAACTTTTATGAAAAATTCCTTCTCCAAGAAACTTCACGTTTCAAGCGACAAACCCTTTTGTCCTTGGTGTTATGGAGGAATAACCAATTGTTATTCGAAATAACATACAAAGACATGCTCATCTGACTTCGGTTGTAAACATCTTACTTATGTTTAGCATACCAAAATTTAAGAAATGATAACTTGGGTTTTACCCCAAACCATAACTTCCATGTTGTCATTTCAAAGGATCAGGATGGAGCTCTTTTTCAATGTAAAAGCGGAAGTCTCTAAAGCTTTAATCTTTTAAAACATAATGACAGTTTTATAAATAACACCTTTGATCCAACCATGTCAAACAAGGTTTCATTACAAATCTCAAACACTCCATATTCCTATGGTGTTCAGGGATATGTAAATCTAGGTGTTTTGCTAAACTTGCAACTCAAATAAATCCCTTTATGATAAAATTATAATTCATTTATTTTCTTGTTACACTTGTAACTCAAATAAATCCCATATGATAAAATCATAAACCATTTTATTTTCTTGTTACAATGATTTTTCACTTCATCTTGAAAGTCTTTGAAACATTTTCAAATATTTCATACTTCTTTCTCATTAAGTGAATATTCACTCAAATTTCCGGAGAAAGTATATGAAGTTGAAATCCATCGCTTACGACCATACATAATGGACTACATACATCGATATGTATAAATTCCAATATTTTAGTCGTTCGTTCTTCTTTGGCCTTTGAACGAAGTTTTAATTATCCCGAGGAAAGTCTCACAAGCGTCACTTGATCAAATCAAAGACTCCAAAAATCCATGAATATGGAGATTCTTAATGTTTTCTTTCCAATATAATTTAAACAGCGATGTCACTTCGTAAGTGATCTTTCAATCATTTGTCTTGCGACATTTTAGCATTAGGTTTTATGGATGTGATTTCTTCAACTAGATTTGTAAATCATCCATCTTATATGGAATACGGTAATTATTTGAACAACCTTTGTTCTCATAATACCTAATTCAGATAACAATTATTAAAACAAATCTTGAAGTCAAGCTTTGATGTCAACAAGAAATACAAAAAACGGTTTGTTTGTTTTTGATGAACATCATCACATATTCTCTTGCTGGTTATTTAGGCCATTGTGGTTTATGAATTGCGTCGTTCCGTATGAAATTTCATACCAACCAATTTGGTATCCAATACCCAAGAACCACATTGTTTAACAAGCAAAGAATACAACCATAACATGTATATCATCCATATACCTAAATTGGATATTTCCAATCTTTTCTTTTCTGCCAAATATATTTTATAGATTCTCTTTCAACATTTCCTTTTTACCTTTTAAAAGAATCTACCAACATCAAAAGTGGCTCCATATACATGACACATAGTCCAAAGCGTGTATATTCAAATAATAATACCTTTGGACTTGCAATTTGAAGTAGATCACCATCATCAAAATGATCGGTATTCTTTCAAAATCCATTCTTTAGTAATCTTTTAGTGTAGTAAACACTTTACATACATCTTATATTCATCCTTATCATGACGACTTTCATGATCAAGCTACTGTAGCTTATAAAGGCGAATCGTGAGTATAACATTACTTTCCAAAACCCTTTTGGATGATTAGGATGTCTAGCATCTCCAACCTTCATAAATTCTCATCCAATATGAGAACATATATTATACTCTATCATATTGCAACCAAAACATTGTTTCTTATATCGTTATATCTGCCACACATGATGGTTTCTGAAACAATTATTTCAGCTCCTAGATAAACTTGATATTAAAACAATCAAGAATCATGGAGGCAAACATGATAATTAAGATACTAACACTGGAATTGTTACTCTCGATTTAATACCAACTATTAAATTTCACGGAGTAAATAGAGTTTTCTGAAATTTTGCAATAGGACTTTAAACTTTAGATTGACACTCAACACAATACGATACCAGTTCGTAAAGTATATATCCAGAATTCTATAGTTCTATTATCTCAATTACAACTATGCATAAGGTGGTGAACGAATGCCAATGACTCCAACAAATTATGCAAATTCACTTTGATTTAATTTATGATAAATTGAGTTATACTAATCAAATTAGAAATGAACTCCCACTCAAAAACGACATCCCTCGTGTCTTTTTGGTGATTACATGAACCAAATCCACTACACCAAGTCCGATCATCACGTGAGTCGGTGTAGCTTCAAAGGCGAGCATCCATATGGTCATCATATCAAAAACATATGACTCATGCTTAACCTTTTGGTCCGTGTTTCGAGGCCATGTCTGTACATGCTAGGCTCGCCAAGTAAGAACCTTAGTATTCGCGTGTGTAACTGTCTTACACCCGAGATATGCTCGTGGATTCAAGTACACCTGATCATCACGTGATGTCTTGAAGCGACGAAACATTGTCGGTGCATACTTAAGGAAGAACACATTCTTATCTTGATATCTAAATGAGGGATCATCTTATTATGCTAATAAAACTCCAAACAAGCAATATAAGATGCAATCAAAACATCACATGTTTATAAGTGAAATGATATGGTTCCCGCATATGATCTCCATCATGTGCACCGTGGTATGATCTCTATCATACCTTTATGTGTAAGTCCAAGGTCTATGGAACTTACACGCTATGTGTGTTGTAAGAGTATCATCTTATACTTCTACTTACAATATCACCATATCATAACACTATCCCAGCAACAATCTAAACTAGATGCCTCTAATTTATCCATTGCAAGTTTTACGTGGCTTAGGGCTTTCGAAGATGGAACCGTTCTTACCTACAAACATGAACCACAACGAGGATAACCAAATTTTTGACAACTCGTTGCAAATTAGATATTGACTATAGTAGGAGAGACAGACACCCGCTAGCCACTTATGAAAAACTAGTTGCATGTCAAGCGTGGAACAGGTCTCATGTGCGAGGACATGTAAAGTTTGTCCGGGCCGCTTCATACCACTATGCCACCAATATCCAAAGTACAACTAAGAAGCACTAAAATGATCATCATCGCCCACATACTCATATGTGTACTACCCATGCAAAGCATCTACGCATAGATCCGGCTCTGATACCACTGTAGGGTTCGCAGCATAGAAAACAAAAAATTTCCTACGATGGGAACAACTATGTGCCAAGATCTATCTACTAGATACAAACAACGGGCAGATGTACATCCGTAGACAACATACCCTTGAAGACCGACAAAGCTTAACGAGTCCAAACTCGTGGTTGATGTAGACGATCTCTTGCCGATTTCAAGATCGAGAGGAAGTCCTAGCGCCGCAAAACAGCAGCGCATCCGTGCTCGCACACACGTTCGAGGCACCGAGCAACCTCCGCCTCCTCGCTCCAGCAATGCAGCGGAAGCACAACTCTTTCTTGCCAAATAGCCACCGGGAACATGTATCTCGCTAGTCCGAGACCATGGGGGATAAATACTAGAGGGGGAGAGAGATCCTTCACGAGGAGGTGTGAGTGTGAGAGAGGGAGGGGCATCCTTTTATAGGGAGAGGGGGGCACCCAAGGAGCCATGCGACCAGCCATGGGGCTGCCCCCACCTCTTCCACATTCATGTGGGTGGACACTCCACTCACTCAAATGCCTTTCAATTCCCTTCACTCAAAAACCCACTCAAATTCCCATTAAATTTCCACAAAATTTAATGCAAACTCTCATTAAATAAAACTCCTTTTATTTATTCAGAATTTTGTCAATTACTTTAATGACAAACATTCACATATAACCCCTTGCTAGTATTTCATTTCACATGCAGAAACACTTTCTGCAATTTCACCCGAAAACCCGTTTCGGTATCTAGTGAAATAAATTCCTGCGCTTGTTGACATGGTTATACCCCGCGGGTGCATGACCTCAGCATACCTAGTCCAGCCCAAGGAAGGCCCACGACAAAAGTACGTCGGCCCATGAAGACTTCCGGGTGGCCCAGGCCCATGGTGCCTTCGGATCCTTGGAGAGCAAGACTAGAGTAGATAGGAAATTCAAAGGGGTAAAACCCTAGAACCTGTAACCGACTAGGACTATGCCCGGGACCTGCTTAAGTCTATATAAAGGCTAGGAGGGCACGGCCTAGATCTCTCGACTCATACTTTCGCATACACACCTCCACGCCAGATTGCATCTGCGCACCCTTGTAACCTTTGGTTCCGCCGTAATCAAGAGCAGACAAGCAGGAGTAGGGTTTTCCCTCCGGGGCCTGAACCTGGGTAAACCTTGTGTCCCCGTGTTGCTTGTTTGCTAACCGTTCGACGATCTCCAGCATCCCCATCTTCTCCAAAACCCAAGTCCATAACAATGGGCATTGACGAGATCCAACCTCGTCAATTGGCGCCGTCTGTGGGAATCGGGGGCGCTGATTGTGCGATCGTGACGGTCCCTACCCGATCAATCTACAACTCTGCAGCAACGGAGAGCCATCTCCTCTTCGGTGCTTTCGACTTCACTGCCCACTCGCCGGCCACCATGAAGGACTTTGAGCATGTAGGCGACGGACTCGAAATCTTGTTCGGGAGCTTCTGCTTCTAGGTGGGGCAAACTGGCACCCTTCGCCTCCCTGAGCGGGTGCCCCTACCATCAATCAGGCCCGCTTCATGGGCCCCACACCCCGTGCTACGCACAACATCATCAGCAGATGATTCCTATGACAGCAGCAGCTGCAACTCCGATCTGTGCGATCCACCATCGGACGCAGGGACCTACGGTTCTGGATGTGAAAGCTGCGGCAGCAGCAGGCCAATCTACGAGCGCTACCAATGCGCCGCAGTCATCCAAAGCGACGTGGATCAACAAACACCCAACCCGCCGCCTAACCCGTCAGAGCGGAACAGTGGGAACAGAAGAAGCCAATCTCCCCCACCCGAAGGGGAAAACAATGGCTGCCACGTCATCCGCCTTAGCAAAGAGGGATGGACCCAGGTCCGCGAAGCTGTGGCAGGCAACATAGTATGGGTCCGCGAAGGTTCCGACGATCACAAGAAAGTCATCGTTGAATGTGTGTGAGTCAGTATGGGTCTCCAGATCCCGCTTCTGATTATTGATCCGAGAGGGGTCTCGATCATGTCCGCATTATTCACGAACCGTAGGGTGACGCACTTAAGAGACACCGACATCCAATTGGAGCAAAAGTTTCATGCCGAAAGAATAAACAAGCGCAAGAATTTATTTCACTAGATACCGAAACAGGTTTTCAGGTGAAATTGCATAAAAGTGGTTATGCATGTGAAATAGAATTCTAGCAAGGGGTTATTTGTGAATGTTTTTCATTAAAGTAATTGACAAAATTCTGAATAAAATAAAAGAGTTTTATTTAATGAGAGTTTACATTAAATTTGGTGGAAATTTAATGGGAATTTGAGTGGGTTTTTGAGTGGAGAAAATTGAAGGGCCATTTTGTGAGTGGAGTGTCCACCCACATGAATGAAGGAGGGGAGGGGGCAGCCCCCATGGCCGGCGGCCACCCCCTTGGGTGCGCCCCTCCTCCTATAAAAGGAGCCCCTCCTCTCACTTCTCACTCACACCTCCTCGTGAAGGATCTCTCTCCCCCTCTAGAATTTATCCCCCATGGTCTCGGACTAGCGAGATACATGTTCTCGGTGGCTATTCGGCAAGAAAGAGTTCTGTTCCGCTGCATCGCTGGAGCGAGGAGGCGGAGGTTGCTCGGTGCCTCAAACGTGTGTGCGAGCACGGATGCGCTGCTGATTTGCGGCGCTAGGACTTCCTCTCGATCTTGAGATCGGCAAGAGATCGTCTACATCAACCACGAGTTGAACTCGTTAAGCTTTGTCGGTCTTCAAGGGTATGTTCTCTATGGATATACATCCTCCCATTGTTTGTATCTAATAGATAGATCTTGGTACATAGTTCACATCGTAGGAAATTTTTTGTTTTCTATGCTGCGAATCCTACAAGTATATCTATCTATCATCGGGATGAACAAATTCCACTCTCGATCCATGGGCCTCAACATAACACTTTATTAGTTCTAAATCCATATTTATAATCACCCTGTTACGATGTGACGTTTGATGTTATCAAGAAACTCTTCCGGTGTTAGTGATTGACATGATCTCATGGTCTAAGGATTAGGATCACTTCGTAAGTTGTTATAGCAATATAAACTCAATGACTTTGATCATAATGCTATACTTCAGATGAATGTTCATCACACCATTACACTAATGTTGTGATCCCGTTATTAACAACATCCAATGTCCATGATCAGGAAACCTTGATCATCTTGTTAATCAACGAGCTAGTTTATGAGAGAGGCATAACTAGGAACTACCTTTTTGTTTATTAAACACACATGTATTAATGTTTCCGTATTAATACAATTATAGCATGTAAAATAAACATTTATCATAAATAAGGAATACGATAATAACCACTTTATTATTGCCTCTCGGGCATATTCCCTTCACGCACTTCGGCCATGACGAGCAAGATCACGGCATATCCTGTTGTCGCAGGTCCCCTACTGAAGAACTCCAAAGAACTCTTGTAGCACCGATTCCTCACCACTCAGACTGCAAACTTGGCTAGATCCTCACATGGTTGACGATGTCACCACCATGGTGACCACACATCAGTGCCATGGAAACCAAGACTTGAAGATGTGGACGGTCACCAAGCTTTATTAACATGGAGGGAGAGGCACAGCCGCTGGCCACCATCGGCTCCATCTGCTAGAACACCGCAACCCACATCCACACAACCATCCACCACCACCATGCGCTTGCAAGCCCTCGCTGTGAACTCCCTAAAGGCATGACGCCATTTTCCACAGGGGCTAGCATATAGGTCCAAGCATAGAGGCGTAGACCTAAACCTAGACCTACCACTACTTCTATACAAGAGAGGCCGGCATCTAGATCCAACTCTACAACCTCTAGTGCAATTTCTGTCGGAGAGAGGGACCAGATCGGGTTGGTTGGTGGCTTCGGGAGAGGGAGAAGAGTATACCACTAGTAGAAAACAGGCTATCCGTTCGCGCCCCCTAACAGCATTAGTCCCGGTTGCGCCATAAACCGGGACTAATGCTGGCACGCGTCCCGGTTCGAGCGGGCACGATGGCCAGAGGCATGCGTCCGGTTAGTAAGGGGTCATGCGTCCCGGTTTGTAACACAAACCGGGACTAAAGGTTGGGCGTCAGCCACGTGGCATGGAACACACCTTTAGTCCCGGTTTGTGTTACAAACCGGGACGTATGATCCTGTCCTCTATAAATACGACGCCCCAGTCCTCTGCCTCCCCTCTGTTTTTTCTTGGTGGAAGGTGTGAGAGGTGTGCTAGTTTATTTTTTTTCCTATGCATGCATTCAAGGTGTTTGATGAAATGTTTGAGTGAATGATCCCGTTCAATTTCTTACAGAACAAAAATATAAAAGGTGTCCGAGACGCACTTGAGCTTTCTCCTCTTTATTTCCCTCGATCGAGGTTAACAATCTTATCTTTTCTCTGTCATTGATACAATGCATGTGTCCATGTGAATTGGTCATTTCACTATTTATGATGCCCCGTTTTTGATAAACTTAATTATATGATGCAGATGAACGGTCAGGAATGGATGTACGGTGACCGGCGTGTACCCGGGTACATTAAAGGCGTGGATAAATTTATCGATGTGGCTACGGCAAACAAAGAGAATTTTTTTATACATTGTCCATGTGTTCAATGTCGGAACAACAAGGAGTACTCTTCCTCGAAAATCATTCGCGGCCACCTGGTTATGAAAGGTTTCATGCCCAACTATAGTTGTTGGACCAAGCACGGGGAAAGAGGGGTTATGATGGAAGACAGTGAAGAAGAAGAAGAAGATGATAACAACTATCATCATATGTTTCTTTGAATACAGTGATACTACAATAGAAGACAATGAAGAGGAAGGTGGTGAAGAACGGGCATCAGATGAGCCCGCTGATGAACTTGGTAGGGTCATTTCTGATGCAAAGCGAGACTGTGAAACAGAAAAGGAGAAGTTGAAGTTAGAGGGCATGTTACAAGATCACAAGAAATTATTGTACCCAAATTGCAAAGATGGCAGCACAAAGCTCGGTACCACACTGGAATTGCTGCGATAGAAGGCAGAGTGTGGTCTAACTGACTCCTCATTTGAAAAGATGCTGAAAATAATGAAGCCGAAGTTTCCAAAACATAACGAACTTCCCGAGGGTACGTACGAAGCAAAGAAGACTCTCTGTCCTCTAGGATTAGATGTGCAGAAGATACATGCATGCATTAATGACCGCATCCTCTACCGCGGTAAGGAGTATGATAATTTAGATAAATGCCCGGTATGCAATGCATTGCGGTATAAGATCAGACAAGATGACCTTGGTGATGTTGATGGAGAGCCCCTCCGGAAGAGGGTTCCTGCTAAGGTTATGTGGTATGCTCCTATAATACCAAGGTTGATATGCATGTTTAGAAACAAAGAGCATGTCAGGTTGTTGCGATGGCACAAAGAAGACCGTAAGAAAGACGGGAAGTTGAGACACCCTGCTGATGGGTCACAGTGGAGAAAAATCGAGAGAGACTTTCCGGACTTTGCAGGTGACGCAAGGAACTTATGGTTTGGTCTAAGTACGGATGGCATGAATCCTTTTGGGGAGCAGAGCTGCAGTCACAGCACCTGGCCCATGACTCTATGTATCTACAACCTTCCTCCTTGGTTGTGCATGAACGTAAGTTCATTATGATGCCAGTGCTCATCCAAGGCCCGAAGCAACCGGGCAACGACATTGATGTATACCTTAGGCCATTAGTTGAAGAACTCTTACAACTGTGGGGCAAACCAAGTGTACATGCGTGGGAAGACAACAAATATGATCCATTTGACCTACGAGGGTTGCTCTTCGTAACCATCAATGATTGGCCTGCTCTTAGGGAAAAGAAACATCGTGGGAATCGAGGACAAGACAGACATGTCAGAAGATTATAATAAGTTTGATGAAATTCCGCCCTTCACAGTGAAAACTGACCCAAGCATTTCGTTAAGTAAAGAAGATGCTCCATGGTTACGTCTAAAGCGATCATAAGGAAGGACATACGCCAAGAAGTTCATGCTCATATTGTGTACCTCTAGTTCATGTCTGGCCGGTCGGCTGCATATTGTGAACCTAAATGCCATGAGACATGATAGCTCATTTTGTGAAGGATATTTTATGATGTTTGCAATTTTCCAAGTTTAATAAATGTATTGAGTGTTAGTCCCGGTTTGTGGCTTGACTGGGACTATATATAGGGGGGCCTTTAGTCCCGGTTTTGTAGTCTCGGTTTTTAATATTAATAAATGTCTTGAGTGTTAGTCCCGTTTTGTGGCTGGACCGGGACTAAATGGGGCCTTTAGTCCCAATTCGTAGAACGACTTTCCCGAACTATGAAGAATTTGTCCCGATTCGTACTTACCATTAAGATCCGATCTCCAAACGCGCGTGGTCACATATTTAGGAGTGCCTCTATGACCAGTTTGTTGGAGATGACGGAGGACTAGGCTCCGACGGCATCTCCCTCAAACTGGCCGTAGTGGTGTCTCTGCTCTCGCACACCATCTTGCAGCTTGTAACTTCTCTAACTAGATCAATATGCCTGGGAGCTAACTAATTTCACATATTAGGGAGTGCCTCTATGACCAGTTTCTTGGAGATGCCGGAGGACTGGGATCCGGCGGCATCTCCCTGAAACTGGTCGTAGTGGTGTCCCTGCTCTCGAAAACCATCTTAGAGATGCCTCAATCTGGCTAGAGGACTGGACTCATAAGGATGCCTATTTATAGTACAAGCAGCTCGGCATAGTATCGACACTCACGACATAATGTCGACACTCACCCCTATTATTAGTGCTGACTCGTGTTTTGTTCCGGTTGGTGTCTCTAACCGGGACTAAAGGTTCATCTTTAGTCCCGGTTGGTGACACCATCCGGGACAAGGTACAAGCCGCACGACATAATGTCGACACTCGTCCCTATCATTAGTGCTGCCTGGCCCAGTCTGCCTAAATCCCTCCAACCAAGACTAAAGATGAACCGGGACTCATCCCCTATCTTCATGCACGCCAGTTCGACCATAGTTAGAAATTCAAAAAATTCAAAACGGGTATAAGAAATTCAAAAAAAGTCTGAACAATATAAATCCTTCGCGTGGTGTCATATTATGTGACATAGTTGCAAGAAAAAATACCAGACTTGGTATATTGATCATGTCTCAAAAAAACCTTCACAAAATGACCTATCATGTTCGAGGTTTCATGGCTTTCAGTCCAAATGACCGATGTTATGTGCTGAATCACGACATAGTTTGTGATGTTGTGCCCATATTATGCATGCATGTGGACATTGGTATGGAGAACAATGTTGCAGGAGGAAGTTTTCCTTTTCGTCACACGAAAAAGCCATTTTCCATTTTCCGAGCGCAAAAAACAGGTCGTTTTGTGAAGTAACCACAAAAATGCTGTTTCAGAATGCTAACGTCCCTTTTTCTAAAATACTAGACCACCTTACATGGACTATCTCCCAACCGGGACATCTCAAACTTTTTCATCCATCCCGGGTAAAAAGGACAAATGTCTGCCGAATCGACAGGAAGTGGGTCCGGTTTGTACTACAGGTACATGATTTAACGCCCGTGATTTTTTGAAAAAACACTTTTAGACTCGCAATATGTGGTTTCTTCAGAGATCCAATGCAAGTTATAACGATGCTCATCCCTTATCTTCATGCACGCCGGTTCGACCATAATTAGAAATTCAAAAAATTCAAAACGGGCATAAGAAATTTTAAAAAATGTCCGAACAATGTAAATCCTTCGCGTGGTGTCATATTATGTGACATAGTTGCAAGGAAAAATACCAGACTTGGCATATTGATCATGTCTCGAAAAAACCTTCACAAAATGACCTATCATGTTCGAGGTTTCATGGCTTTCGGTCCAAATGACCGATGTTATGTGCTGAATCACGGCATAATTTGTGATGCTGTGCCCATATTATGCATGCATGTGGACATGGTATGGAGAACAATGTTGCAGGAGGAAGTTTTCCTTTTTTGTCGCACGGAAAAGCCATTTTTCATTTTTCGAGCGCAAAAAACAGGTCGTTTTGTGAAGTAACCACCAAAATGTTGTTTCAGAATGCTACCATTCTATTTTTCTAAAATACTAGACCACCTTACATGGACTATCTCCCAACCGGGACATCTCAAACATTTTCATCCATCCCGGATAAAAAGGACAAATTTCTGCCGAATCAGTAGGAAGTGGGTCCGGTTTGTACTACAGGTAAACGATCTAACGCCCGTGATTTTTTGAAAAAATCATTTTTAGACTCGCAATATATGGTTTCTTCAGAGATCCAATGCAAGTTATAACGATGCTCGTCCCTTATCTTCATGCACGCCGGTTCGACCATAGTTAGAAATTCAAAAAATTCAAAACGGGCATAAGAAATTCAAAAAAATGTCCGAACAATATAAATCCTTCGCATCGTGTCATATTATGTGACATAGTTGTAAGAAAAAATACCAGACTTGGTATATTGATCATTTCTCGAAAAAACCTTCACAAAAACAGGAAATGGTTTTGAATTAGTTATTCAAATCCAAACACTTTTTATGTTTAAAGTTTTTCTAAATTACAAATTAATATTCAAAAAATATAAGTTAATTCATTTTTAATGTTAAATGGTTAGATTAATTATTTTTAAAAACGGAAAATGGTTTTGAATTAGTTATTCCAATCCAAACACTTTTTATGTTTAAAGTTTTTCTAAATTCCAAATTAATATATAAAAAATATAAGATAATTCATTTTTAATTTTAAATGGTTCATAGTTTAAATGGTTACATTAATTATTTTTAAAAACAAAAAATGGTTTTGAATTAGTTATTCAAATCAAAACACTTTTTATGTTTAAAGTTTTTCTAAATTCCAAATTAATATATAAAAAATATAAGTTAATTCATTTTTTATTTTAAATGGTTCATAGTTTAAAATGTATCATTAATTCTTTTTAAAAACAGAAAATGGTTTTGAATTAGTTATTCAAATTCAAACACTTTTTATTGTTAAAGTTTTTCTAAATTCCAAATTAATTATCATTTAAAAAACATTACAAATTTAAACCCCAAAATAAAAAATAAGTTTTTTGAAAACAGGGTCATACGTAACCGGTTGGAGCCACCAACCGGGACTAAAGGCCCCCTGCGCGCGCCGCTTGGGCTCAGCCCAAAATATGAAAAAAAAAGTAGAGTATACGTACCAACCGGGACGTATGACCCTTTAGTCCCGGTTAGAGCCACCAACCGGGACAAAAGGTCATTCGTTTATAACTGGCTCGCCTGTTCTTCTTCCCCATCTGATTTCTCATCGACGCGCACACAGAAGACGCCGCCCCCGCCGTCGTGTCGTCCGCAGCAAGCAGAGGAGCGTCGCCCGGCCGCGGCCACCATCGCACTGCCGTCGTCCCGTCCTCCACCATCAGAATCGGCGCGCCGCCGTTGCCGTACGTGTGAGCTTGCAGGCCCTGCGTCGACAACGCCGTCAACATCGTCGTCGAAATCGCCGTCGCTCCATAACTCGCGCGGCCTCCCCGAGCCCTCGATCCGATCCAGGGTGAGCTGCTGGTCCCCGTGGACCCTTCCTCTTCCTCCCTCTCGCCATGTATCGTCCTAGCCGCGTGAGACCGGTACCTCCGTCGTAGAAGCTCGTCGCCGGCCGTGCTCCGGTGACCTACAGGTAGCAGCGCCGCCACCCTTAGGCTCGTCATCCTCCCCTGCATCGAACCCACTTATCTGCGAAGTCCCACGAGCCACTATCGCTGTCCCTGCCACCGATCTGTGGTCACCGTCGGCGTGATGTCGCGCTGACGTCATGTTGACGTTAGCCGCGCACGGTCTGACCCGGTCAAACCCATCCCGAGTCCCACCTGCCCGCGTGGACGCTGAGGTGGCTCTAGGGCCACTCTGTCAGCCACTGCGGCTAGGTGATGCCTGTGTATAAAATGTAATTCCCATTTGGTTAATATTTTCAGAAAATGAATTAAATCTTATAAAATCAATAACTTATTAACTATAAGTCAGAAAAATATGAATAATATATCAAAATGTTTAGAAAATTGAGACCTACCTATCTAAGCTATCATCATACATTGTCAAGCAACTTAAAACCCTAGCTTATATAAGGAAGCATCAATACCCCTTAGGTGCCTGTGGGTTCGACCATGTGCGTTCGCCAGGGCATTTCGAACCCTCTTAAATCGATTCCAATATGGTATTTTGTCAGTATCTAGTGTTACCTATCTGCTGGATAGTTTCCCTTTTGTAGCCTTATACTCATGTTCCCCTCTCATATGCATCAGAGGTTTCTCCGAACTAGGTTTTACACCCTCAGAACTCCGGAATATTGATTTTAGTTGATTTTAGCTAGAATTACCTATCTACTACATAGTTTCCTTTTTGTAGCTAGGTTTAGGGTTTAGGGTTTCTCTTCATTTTTATTATTGTGTATGTATATATTAGGGTTTCTCCGAATTAGGGTTTATATGTCTCAACACCCTACCTAACATTCTCCCTTAGCCGCTTTGACTTATCCGTATTTCCACCTATGTAGAAAATATGGACCCATACGATAGAGACAAAGAAAAGGAAGTGTGATCCGCGGGGAAGAAAATTTAGATGAATCGACGTTTCTGAACAACTCCGGTGAGGGTGATCCTCTTTTTGTCGGAAGAGACGACTTGTTTGAGGTTGAAGGTGATGCCTTCCGTGAGGGAGAAGGCGATGCTTTGTATGATCGAGAAGATGACCGCTCCGGCGAGGTGCGTGTAATATAATTAATTCATTAATTAATCATCTGCTGTCTATATAGAAATAGTAACGACGATCTTTCTTCTTTTAGCCCTCTAGATCGAACAAATCTACTGAAAAGAGCGGACGAGGCCCAACCAAAAAGTTGGAAGACCATGAGAGGTTCAGGATCAAAGATATCGATGAAGACGGCAAACCGACGGCTCCCGTTGTTGTCGCAAACAAATTTGTGGCACAATGTGGACTAATCGTTAGGGACTTCGTCCCGATCACCATACGAAATTGGAATAGGTCTGTTGGTGCGGAAGAAGTGGGAACAAGTTTATATGTCCCTAACATGGCCAAAGATTTACTGTGGAAGAGGCTAATGCTTAATTTCACCCTACCGAAGGTAGAGCTGGATCCAAATGAGGAGGATCCAGTTGAGGATGCCAGGAAACATGCCAAAGCCATTGCGATGAAGGTCAGGGAGTGGGCTTTGAAGAAGATGGCCCAACAATTCACCAACTGGAAGAAAAGATTGCACCTTGACTATGACGTGAAAGAGAAGACTCCGAATTTTGAGAAGACTCGGTATCAGAAGTTAAAACCATTCTGGGTTGAGTTTGTGAATTACAAGACATTAGAAAAAGCTAAGAAAATGTCTGCAACGAATAAGCTGAATGCTGCTAATAAGAAGTTTCACCATACTATGGGCCAAGGTGGCTACATGGCTGGCATTCCTAAGTGGACGAAACTTGAGGATGAACTGCGTGCTAAAAATATCATCCCAGAGACAGACGATTGGATCGAACGTGCAAAGAATTGGTTTTATGGGCATGGGGGCACGTTGGACTCGGAAGGGAAGTGTATATATAACATACGACATAAAGAAGACCCCTTGCCAATCGAGAAGATTAGAAAAGCAGTAAAGGCTGTTAAAGATGGGGACTTTATCCCTGATAGAGAGAATGACGAGCTCACTCGCCCTTGGGAATAAGGAACACGATGGATGAACACGAGGCACAATAGGCTCCAAACCATGGAGCACTGGGTTTCCCGAAGAGAGGAAGAAATATCCTGATAGAAGCCGTAAGAGGAGAAATGACAAGGTAGAAGTTGAAGCAAATATTCAGGCAGAGCGGATGCGTAAAATTGAAGAACGAATACATCAACAACAAGACCAAATTAACGCACTTAGCCAACAAGGTACCGGCCCATCTCAGCAGCACATGGTGGTAGAACCTGCATTCGATGGTACCGACGTATCGAATAATCGAAAAAGCAGTGTGGCTTCCACCGAGGTCCCGGGTGATGATAATGACGATGACAATGGTGCACCGACGATGACTCGTGTTGGCTACCCAGTGGATGATATCACACAGATGGCACAATGCGAGCTACATGTCAAAGTTGTGAACATATCAATGAAGGTGGCGGTCGGCTATGCCTTACCAATTGGACCTGCACCAACTTACCATTGTCGTCCGGTTCCACAGGGCTACGCTATTGTCGGGGTGGATGAAACCATGCCCACCTTTGAAGTTTTGAAGCTTGACTACCCTGCAGGTCAAGGGGGGGTGACTGAACTGGGAGAAGCAATAAACGTCAACATTCTATGGCCAAAGGAATGTATCGTGCTTCCAAATCACACGCCAAGGCCATCTTCGCCGCCGCCTCACCCGTTGCCAGCACGGTCGTCGCCGCGCGGCAGCCATCTTCGTCGCCTCACCCATATCCGTTGCCTCACCCGGCTCCGTCGCCTCACCCGTCTCCGGCGCAGACGTTGCCGCCACGGCATCTATCGTCGGCGCCTCAGGAAAAACGTAAGAGTACCACCACTACTCTACGGAGTGGTAAGCAATCTCCGAGAAATAAACAGGAGCCTCTTCCAAAAGTACCAAAGGTTCCTCCCAAGAGAGCTTATGACTGTACTAAAGAGGAGACTACAGCTATCATTGATGCGGAAACGACAACGTTTTTCACTAAGCTGAGGCGACCGAAAGAGCCAGAGTTCCCTAGCACCAAAGAAGAAAAAGCCCGAGTGTTCAAAATGCTAAAGACTCTTCATCAACCCGAGCCAAAGCTGTCATCAGACTATGAGCGCTCTATTCTCAAGTCACATGCGGCACATCAAGCCTTGAAGAGCAGTACTGATGCAAGCGGGAAATCTGTTGCCCAACTCGGAGAACAAGCAAAACAATCTTGCGCCCCTCTCAAGGTGATTTCCCATACCAATGTGGGATCGAGCAAATATGCGGCCAAAGAGCAGTATGATCCATGTAGTTGCACAATACGGAGAAGCTGCCGCTGCTCAAGGTATGAGTATTGCCCACTACTTATCCCAGTTATAGTATTTCCCTTGGGTGAAGTAACATACAAATACCAGTACGGCAAACCTCTCATCAAACCTGAGAAGCTAAATAATCTTCCAACAAAAATGCGAAGATTGCATAACTGGTACATGCATGCCACAAAGGCCGAGGCTAACTGGATAATGCTGAGGGTTACAAAAAAAATTATGGGAAAGAAATAGATGACATGATATCCATTGAATTTGATGAACTATTTCAATTATTCAATCAAGACGCCTTGGAAAAATCGATCATCAGTGCCTATTGTCTGTAAGTACTAATTCTGTAATTAATTTAGTCTATAGCTATCTCACCTCGTTTATTGCATGTATATAATCATACTATAATATGCATAATGAAGATTCTCGAATGCGACAGAGGACAAATCTATGACATTGGGTTCATTGACCCATATTGGGTTCATCAAGCTAATCTTAAAACAAACCCCCAGGATATAGAGGATAATATCGTACACGCGTTAAGGTTTCAAGAAACCAGAAAGGAAATACTATTTCCTTACAACTTCGAGTGAGTGTTATTGTCTTCTATACACTTTCTATTTCGCTTACTCGACGTTAAGTATATAATTGATTAGTTATGCATGCGCAGCTTTCACTATATTTTGTTAATCATTCAACCTGACAAAGGACGTGTACTAGTCATGAACTCGAAACATAAACCCCTTGAGACATGGAAGGACATGCAGATGCTTCTCCAGCGGTAATTCTAATCATTATGACACTATATCGGCAACGTTCATGAATTTTATGATATCAAGTAATTAATAACTTCCTTTATTTGTTTTCTTCGCCGGACAGCGCTTGGAAACGGTTCACCAAAAAGGCTAGGGGTGTTTGGAAAGAGGAGCTTACATTTAAACCACTAGATGTAAGCACCACTAGCTATATATGCGCATCTCTTTGATTCTAGTTTTGATACTGTTATTATCATGCTTGATTATTATTTTGATTGAACTATGTTCTCGTAAAGTGCCTGATGCAGGGACCAGAGAACAATTTATGTGGATACTATGTTTTACGTGTTGTGAGAAGGGGAGAAATTTAGAGCAACTTAACGTACGTAAACAATTTCTATAGTTTTTAATTACCATCAAATTGTGTTTAGTTTTATTCATATAGGTTGACTCCTTTTTTAAATCAGATCGAATGTCTACGGGACGGTCTTCTGTCAAAGGATCGTGTACGAGCAATTCAGGAGGAATTGGCGGGATTCTTAGATGCAGAAGTCCTAGACCCAAAAGTAGAATACTATTCGGGTGTGTATATCCAATAGGGATTATACAAATAGCTTATTTTATATGTAGTTCATAAACTCCGTGTATCGAATGTAATATGTTCGACATTTGGATCTATATTGTCATGATGATCTTGTGTAATATAATGGTTCCTTTATTGATGAGTGCAAAACACTAAATAAAACAACATAAATGAATTCTCTATCACGGCATAAAAAGTGGCCAAAATGCTGCCGCGGCAAAAAAAAGATTGCCAAAATGAATTCTCTACCGTGGCAGAGAAATATGCTAAATCTCTGCCGCGGCAGAGGATTATTTGTCCCGGTTCGTGTTACGAACCGGTACGGTTGCTCCCCCCGCTCTCAGCAGCGATCACGTGTACGCATTTTGTCCCGGTTGGTGGGGCAACCGGGACTAAAGGTTGAGGATTTAGTCCCGATTGCTCCGTCCCGGTTGTGGAACCGGGACTAAAGCCCCTTACCAACCGGGACACATAGGGCGGTTTGCACTAGTGTACATATATATACACCAATTAAGTGAAAAAGAACCAGCTCTACTCCGTCGGTGATGGTTCGGCCCAATTGGCCTCAATGGAGCCATCGTCATGGCTTGGGAAGAAGCCGGCGAAGGTGCAGCTGTCATCATGGGAGCAAAATATTTTCATTTGATCTGATTTCAAGTGTAAAACATAAAAGTTAAATATTCCAGCTTGAGTAGGAGGAGGGGACGATAGTTTACGATGTTCAAGTAAAAACATACATTACAAATTTCTAGAAAAAGTTGTTTCATGCTCACGTGATAAACTCTTTCCCAATGGAGAAGTCGGTAGTAGGAAAAGCCTTACTGGTAACATTCGGAAAAGGGGTTGGTGCACTACAGGAAAAAAAATTCTACGCCGACGGCCGGCTGCCGTCGGCACAGGCTGTGTCGACGGTGGCCGTCGGCGTAGCCCCCTCGGCGTACGTCCTCGTCGGCACAGCTCTGTGGCCGTCGGCACAACACCTCCCCCTCGGCACAGCGTCTTCCAGCGGGCCCCGCGTGTCAGTCAACGGCCGTTTTGGCTAATGGTTCAGCCTGGAGCTACGCCGACGGCCAGGCCGTCGGCATAGCCTAAATTATTTTTCTTATTTTTTTTAAATCTTTCAATTATTTGACTCCTTAATCTCCCGCTTTAATCATTTTAACACTATTTATAGTTAATAATTGATTAAATTGCAGTCTTAGTCAAAGCTCCCGTTCGGTCACCCATCCTAGCACTACTCTAACTCTAGCACGCTTAACTTCCTCGTTCCTTCAGAATCTCTTTCCGCAAAGCAATTTACTCACTGTTGTCAATACTAGGATATCATTCCTATTAACTCTTGTATCATCATGTCATATGGTTGTATTTTTTGAAATTACAAGCAATTATTTAAGTAAACAACAATGAATAACTAAAAATATTATTGAATTCAAATAAAAATATAATGATTTTATTTTATTTTGTATTTTTTATTTAATATGGAATAATTAATATCTTTAAATCTGTAAATCGTAATTCGGCAAATAATATGTCTAAATTGATTAGAAAAATGAGAGGAATCCAAATATGATATCAATATCAACTTATCACAAACTATGTCGTGATTCTTATCATAATTTCATTTGCCCGTTTAAAACGGCACGCATAAAGATTCTTAGCTTGGGACTAAGACTCGCTAAACTTGAAATGGATATATGATGAAACAACATATTTTGAACCTAAAAATGATTTTTGTAAAAAATCATGAGCATCCGATCATGTACTTGCAGTTCATATCTGACCCACTTCCTACCGATTCGGCAGGAATTTGTCTTTTTCACCAGGGATAGACGGAAATGTTTGAGATCCCCCTGTTATGACATTATCCATGTAAGGTGGTCTAGTATTTTTGAAAAATGTGACGGTAGCATTTTGAATTAGCCATTTGGTGGTTGCTTCACAAAACCGTCCGTTTTTGGCACTCGGTAAATGGAAAACAGCTTTTTGGTGCGACGAAAAGGAAAACTTCCTCCTGAAACATTGTTCGCCATCCCATGATGCATACTTATGCACAATATGGACACATTATCACAAACTATGCCTTCATTCTAGCCATAACATTGGTCATTTGACCCAAAAGCCAAGAAACCTCGAACGAGATAGGTCGTTTCATGAAGGTTTTTTTAAGACATAACCAATATACCAAGTTTGATATTTTTCCTTCTAACTATGTCACATAATATGACACCACGTGAAGGTTTCATGTTGTTTGGATCGTTTTTGAATTTATAATGCCCGTTTTAAACCATCGTTATACTTTGTCGAAGGGTGGGCATGAAGATTCTTAGCTCGGGGCTGAGACTCGCTAAACTTGAAGTGGATCTATGATGAAACAACATATTTTGAACCTAAAAATGATTTTTGTAAAAATTCATGAGCATCCGATCATGTACATGTAGTTCATATCTGACCCACTTCCTACCGATTCGGCAGGAATTTGTCTTTTTCACCAGGGATAGACGGAAATGTTTGAGATCCCCCTGTTATGACATTATCCATGTAAGGTGGTCTAGTATTTTTGAAAAATGTGACGGTAGCATTTTGAATTAGCCATTTGGTGGTTGCTTCACAAAACCGTCCGTATTTTGCACTCGGTAAATGGAAAACGGCTTTTTGGTGCGACGAAAAGGAAAACTTCCTCCTAAAACATTGTTCGCCATCCCATGATGCATACTTATACACAATATGGATACATTATCACAAACTATGCCTTCATTTTAGCCATAACATTGGTCATTTGACCCAAAAGCCAAGAAACCTCGAACGAGATAGGTCATTTCGTGAAGGTTTTTTTGAGACATAATCATTATACCAAGTTTGATATTTTTTCTTCTAACTATGTCACATAATATGACACCACGCGAAGGTTTCATGTTGTTTGGATCGTTTTTGAATTTATAATGCCCGTTTTAAACCATCGTTATACTTTGTTGAAGGGTGGGCATGAAGATTCTTAGCTCGGGGCTGAGACTCGCTAAACTTGAAGTGGATCTATGATGAAACAACATATTTTGAACCTAAAAATGATTTTTTTTAAAAATCATGAGCATCCGATCATGTACATGTAGTTCATATCTGACCCACTTCCTGCTGATTCGCCAGGAATTTGTCTTTTTCACCAGGGATAGACGGAAATGTTTGAGATCCCCCTGTTATGACATTATCCATGTAAGGTGGTCTAGTATTTTTTAAAAATGTGACGGTAGCATTTTGAATTAGCCATTTGGTGGTTGCTTCACAAAACCGTCCGTTTTTTGCACTCGGTAAATGGAAAACGGCTTTTTGGTGCGACGAAAAGGAAAACTTCCTCCTGAAACATTGTTCGCCATCCCATGATGCATACTTATGCATAATATGGACACATTATTACAAACTATGTCTTCATTCTAGCCACAACATTGGTCATTTGACCCAAAAGCCAAGAAACCTCGAACGAGATAGGTCATTTCGTGAAGGGTTTTTTGAGACATAATCAATATACCAAGTTTGATATTTTTCCTTCTAACTATGTCACATAATATGACACCACGCGAAGGTTTCATGTTGTTTGGATCGTTTTTGAATTTATAATGCCCGTCTTAAACTATATATAATGTTTTATATTTTACTTAATTTTTGTTTATAAATGTGTAATATTTGAGTGTAGATAGATAGATTTTTTTCTACAAATTTTGATATATTATTTGTATTTTTCTGAATTAGAATGATTTAGTTATGATTTTTCAAAAAAATAATGAAAAAGGAAAAAAAATCTGGAGTCCTATGCCGACGGCCTGGCCGTCGGCACAGACCAAACAAAAAAATTTAAAGAGCTGTGCCGACGGCCAGTCCGTCGGCACGGCTTGGCTGCCTAACGCCGTTTCCGTCATCGTGTTTGAACTGGGGCTACGCCGAGGGCTATATCTACGCCGAGGGGCATCGTCGGCACAGACCTCGCTACTACGCCGACGGCCATACTACGGCGTAGTCATCTACGCCGACGGCCGTATCTACGCCGACGACCGGGCTGGTCGGCTGGCCAGGGAAGGCAGCTACGCCGACGGCCCCGACCTTTGGCCGTCGGCGTCTTAGTTTTTTCCTGTAGTGGTGGCGTTCAAATCGCATGCCACCAATCTTGCCCCACTGATAACAGATATGGGTGACGTGCACAATGAACCGCCACCACTATATTTGTAATGGTGACGTGTCACGTGAATGTCACCACTAGTGTTTGAAGTGGTGGCGTTCATTCCAAACACCTCTACTATTTTAAAATGAACGCCACTGATGTATCGCCATCAGGAGCTTTTTACCCTGCCGCGATAGTATTTTGGCGTATTTCCTTATTTTTTTTGAACCATGTAGGAAAACTGCATGTGATATATTAAAAAAGAAAAACCCAAGAAAGATGGATAGAAAGTTTACAAAACTTAAGAAACAGTCTGGGCTCACGACAAAAGACACACAAACGACCACGACAAAACCAAGTCTAAGCGACCCAACACAACCAAAACTAAAACTGAAATGGAGTTTTACAAAAAAAATACCAACAACTCTAAGAGTCCCATAGTTTGAAACGACCTCCGCTAGCAGTGGCCCAAACTTGCGCCTCTTGCTTGATTTGGATAATGGTCTGCTCTAATATCATGTAGCTATTCTCAAACACCCTTTTATTTCTTTCATTCCATATGCTTCAGGTGACAAGCATCACGATTGTATTAAAACGTTTTTGTTCTAATCCCTGCAATGAAATTCTAGATTGTCTCCACCAGCTTCGCAGACTTTGTTGGTTCAAGGATGGAACCATTTGTGGTAAACCTGCCCAAACCAAAACTGCACCCCATATAATATAAGGTTGCTCACAGCGCAAGTCATGAAAAGATGGTTCGGATCCTCATCTGTGGTGTTACAAAACATACAGTGGTCATTGTGTGGCAGGCCCCTTTTAGCTAATCTGTCGGCCGTCTACACTCTGTTCCGTATAATCAACTAGACTGCTATTTTGCAGAAAAGAGGAGCCCAAGATCTCCAAATCGCCTTAGCTGTGTCACACTTGGTTGAAACTGTAAAATGTTCTTTGTAAACTGACCTCGAAGAGTATATTCCACTAGGTTCCCACGACCATGTCCACACATCTTCAGAATCAGCTGTGAGGTTTATTGGTCTGATCGCCTCGCAGATTTGAAGAACTTGCATGAACCCTTCAATGTTCAGGGCTTTCTTGATATCATCAAGCCACAAATGATTTACTAGGGCTTCAGCGACCGTTCTCCTAGCTCTTGCAATAGGGTTTATATTCTGAAATATGATGGAGGCAATATCTTCCAAGGATTGTCCATTGATGCACTTATCGATCCAGAAAAAACTTCTTCTTCCATTGCCAATTCTTACTTTAGCAGCTGCATTGAAAATGTACCTTGCTCGATCCTCAATGGGAGATGCTAACGAACACCAAGGCTTCATATTCTCTGCCCTCAAATTCCACGCCCATCTTACCCTCAAAGCGGTGTTCATATGCTCTAAGTTCAGAATCCCTAGTCCTCCATTCTCCTTGGGATGGCAAACGGCTTTCCAGTTCACTAGGCAGTGTCCCCCATGTACAGCATCTGTGCCTTTTCATAGGAACGCTCGTCGAATTTTATCTATAGCTTTGAAGACCCAAGGCGGTGGATCCATTGACATAATATGAAATATGGCCATCGCACTTAGGACCGACTGAACTAGAATTAAACGACCTCCTTGTGTCAGCATGTACGTTTTCCATGCTACCAATCTACTTTGGATTTTATCAAGTAGTATTTGGGATTCCTCTTTTCTTGCCTTCTTAAAGTGTAGAGGGAGGCCAAGATATGTAATTGGCAACTGGTCCACTTTGCAATTTAGAAGCATACTGATCTCCTATATCAAATCATCTGCACTAAACATAGGAGAGATTGAACTTTTCAACATGTTACAGTTGAGACCCGAGGCTCCACCAAAAAGGTCCAGCAGAAGCTTCACCGCAGCCAGATCATTCCTAGAATCCCTTAGAAAAATAATAACGTCATCAGCATATGCCGACATGCGATGGGGCACGTCAACTCCCGTCGGGAAGGGCATAATCACCCTGTTCTCCTCGCCTTTTAAGAACAGGAGATTAAGTGCATCCATAACTAAGATGAACAACATAGGGGAGAGCGCGTCTCCTTGCCTAAGACCATGTGCATGTCATATTGTTGGCCCCGGCATTCCATTCAGAAAAATGCTAGAAGAGGTAGTTGAAAGGATCATAGATATCCATGCCAACCATTTACTTCCAAACCCCTTTTTAATGAGAACCTCCAAAAGGAATTGCCAGGCAACCGTATCAAATGCCTTGGAGATGTCTAATTTGAGCAGAATGCTTTCCATCTTTTTCCTAGGTAAGAGCTTTGTTATATCCTTCACAAGTTTGAAATTATCATGCAAGGAACGACCTTTTAAAAATGCACCTTGATTTCTTCCAACCAAATTGGGTAGCACCGGACTTAATCTCCTCGCGAGCACCTTAGAAAATATCTTAGCAAGGCTGTGTACCAAGCTTATGGGTCGGAAGTCCCCGGGTTCACAAGCTCCTGGTTTTTTTGGAATCAAAACCATATACGAGCTCTTTATCTTTTCCAAGGCACGACCATCTAGCTCATAGAAGGATTTAATTGCTTCAACCAGATCAGGTTTAATAAATTGCCAACACTTCTGGTAAAAACCGATGATAAAACCGTCTGGCCCCGGAGCTTTCTCGCTCGGCATCTCTTTAATAGCCTCCCATATTTCCTCCTCTGAAAAGGGAGTTTCCAAGTTGTTTAGCTCAGTCCGATTCATATCCAGAAAGTCCAGGTTTAGTGAGAAGGGTCGCATCATTGGCAAGCCATATCGTTCCTTATAGTGTTCAAACAACACATTCTCAATATTCTCATGTGAAGTGATGACCGAATCTCCCTCTCTTATACTGCCAATAAAATTCTTTCTTCTTTTATGGTTTGCGTGAATATGGAAGTAACCTGTATTTGCATCTCCATCACTAAGCCAAGAAATCCTTGCTCTCTGCCTCGCCGTGGTTCTCTCGACCGTGCAAAGTCCAACCAGTTTTTCTTAATTTCTCTTCTAAGCCATCTTTCCTTGAAAGACAAGCTTCTGAAATCTTCCGCTTGGTCCAGCAACCCAATAATCGTGTTAGCCCACACTATCTTCTCCTTGATCTCCCCAAACGTTTTAGCACTCCAGCTCTGTAGGGACTTGGCAGTTTTTCTCAACTTGCAGCTAAAACGATCAATGGGATTTTTTGGCCACGGTTCGTTATTGTTATTCCAGGCATGTTGAACGACCTCCAAGAAGCCCTCCTTATTGAGCCAGTGTGCCTCAAATCTGAACCTTGTGACCGTAGGTGTACTGATAGCGCAGTTGTTAACAAAAATGGACAGTGATCCGACAGCGCCGACGATAACCCTTGCAAAAAAAAACACCCTGGGAACATCTCATGCCATTTGAGCATGAGGTCATCATACTCCATGACATTGAGCATGAGGTCATCAACAACCCTTTTTGCTAACACATTTGTGCCTTTTGTTCTGCAGATAAACCCACTAACTGCTGGTTAGCTAGTCTTGCGCTCTTGCGACTTGGTGTAGCCTCCGCCTGTGCTTTCTTGCCCCTTCTACGATTTTGCGTCTCTGGCAATGGGAGAATTGGTGGTTATATTTCTTTTAACGCCCTTTTGGAGAACGCTGCCAACGCTTGCGAATTTTCCTGAGAAACATGCCCTCGAGAGGGACTGAACGACCGTCAGGGGCGGAGCCTAATTATGCTACCCTGATGCACGGGAATACGGGACCAAGATTTTTTTTACAAGTTCTTACCGTAAAAGATAGGCATGTGCATCAGGCAAGACTGGAAGTTGTGCATCAGGGTGGGCGAGCGGGCCGGACATGGCACATTAAAACGACAAAGCCGCTGGGCCGCTCCCGTATGCACTCATACTGGACACGTCCACGTACTACGAAAGACGAATGACGCCTGCCCTCATATGAATGGGCCCAGGCAAACTTGGACGAACCGATCAGAGGGGGAAATGAGGAAGAGAGAGAGCGCACACTCGCACGACGCTGGGAAAAAAGCTGAACCACCAAATCAGATCTTCACCCATATGTGTCTCCCGCTGGGCAAGGTACAAGTAGTGGATCCATGGCGACCGCTGACTTGCGGATGAAGGCCGGCAGGCGTGCAACTCCCCGGCTCCTCTGATCCGATCGCAGACCACTGTCCAGCCTTCCGCCTCGCCCTTGCATATTCAACTACTCCTGCTGACAGCCGGTAATTCCTAATCCCCTTTCCTGCTAGTAGTTTTCTATTTGTTCTCTCTTCTATTGCAAAAGGGGCTAGTAAACAAAATTTTACTCCCTCATATTCAGATTAATGGACTTATATTCATTTAGAAATGAACGTATCTGGCACTAAATATGTCTAGATCAATATATACATACCTAAAGAAATTTGAGTCAAATAACTTAAATCAGAGGGAGTATGAAAATTGTGTCTAGGGTTTATGTGGGTATACATGTATGTATCATTTTCTTTCTTAGAAGTTTTTCAAGAGTCATATATGTATTCCATGGCATGGAAGAACCGGATGTACTAAATAAGTAAATCATAATATAAAAATCTTAGCTACTTGAGAACTATAATTTTAGCCATTCTACTATGTTATCCACTTAAAATCAAGTCTACTTTTATCTTGTAGGTTACTGACATGTGCGTTTGATGATGCATTTTGGAATTTGGAAATCTAAGACATTATTTTCCAAGACATTTTTGAATTTTTAATACAAGCTCTCTTATTTATACATTATCTATTATGTCATATTATTTAGGTTGGAAGCTATAACCATATCTTTATATAGCAGATTGTTGCTCAAAACTTTTATGTCATATTAAGTGTGCATCAGGGTGACCTGAGCTCCAGCTCCGCCCCTGTCGACCGTATGCCTGTAATTGACACGTCTCCCTGAACACTTTTGCTTTTGTCCCTCCCCCCCTCCCCTCCTCCTCTTTTAAACTTTGACAAATAAAAACTCGATACCGATTGTTTAGAGGACCGTACGAACCACACGAAATTCGTATGATCCTCTTAGCCGTATACTCACCAGATACGTATACTCATGTGCCCGCGGAAGGCAAAAATCGGATGATATATAACAACAACAAAAAAAATATGACATGCAAAGACATAGATCGCGATAATGGGAGGTGGGATCAGCCGACCGGAACGTGGATTGTACCCGGTTCAACCGAGTACACATATACGGAAATATACGTGGCCTCGATATGGGTTTCGACGCGTCAAAAAAAATAAAAAGGCTTATGCAGCTTAAGTTTAGGGGGACCTGAAAAACATGTCGGGGTCCTCTCCAAACTCCTGTCGTCCAACTCCCCTACTACAGTACTCCTGAACAGGCTTGAGAAACAGCATGTTGGCCCGTCTGTCCCTCCTTAAAAGGGTTCTGCCTCTGAGAGTTTAGCTGGGCATCATCCTCGTGACTTCTATTAAAATGGGACACCAGATTATATTCTCCTCATTCAAAACTGGCTTGCCCGTTGTATTTTGAACTTCTTGCATTAGGGCCTGGTCTGTGGCAGACTGTTCTACTTCCAATGCTTGACTATATAAAAAAGAGCAAGGATCCTCTCCACTAGGCCCCGTAATTAATAGGCTTTTCTCCGGACCGTGTGACACCGCTGCGTCCGTCTTCTGTCTTCTAGCTGCCGTTATGGCTTAATCCTATGGGCGGGAGCATCCACTGTACGACTCCCGAGATCTCTACCAGTATTACTGCTTGGGTTTGTTCCTCTTCCATACTCCTCACCGAGATTGCCCGAGAACAGATATCTACTTGGTCCGAGATCGTCTTCAAAACTTGGAAACGCATCTTGCCATGTATCTCCGGTATCCTCTTGTCGTCTAACTTGGGCTTGCGAAAGGTCCTCGACTGAAATGATATCAATAAACACCTTATACTGTAAAGTATCTATCTGATTAGATCTTCGTCCCCTCCGAAGAGCTGCTGCAGCAAACGCAGGGTCTGGAACTTGGCCATTTTCTTGAGCTTCTGGTTCTGTGAAACGAGCATATCGAATTTTGGGATTCTGTTGGGGTTTTGATGCAGGGGCGGAGGCAGGAATACGGCTTAAGGAGGGCCAACCATGGTAATCAGCAATTAGGGGGGGCAACCATGGTAATTATCCCTTAAAAATGTTTTTTGACCAAGCTTAGGTATAAAAATTCATAAGGGGGGCCAAGGCCCCTGCTCGTCGCCCCCCCCCCCCCCCCCCTAGCTCCGCCACTCCATGCAATGACCCTGAACTCCCTCAGATCTTCACGTGAAGCTGTTTCCGGGTGAATAGATTCAATCCAGCAGGAACTAGAGAGAATTTCAGCAGCGTTACCCCACGACCATGCATATTTCCTTATCTTAGCGGGGAAATATGCCAAAATGCTTCCCATGATATAGAGTTTTAGACAAATGTATGTAAAACTAATATATAGTGAAATAATTAACTTTAAAACACAACAATAGACAAAAGAAACTCGATAGCTAATTCAACAAGGTCTGGAAGAATGTTGACACGAAGTACAAAGTAACTCACATATACATGTACACTCAACAACAATCCCATGAGGCACACACACACGACAACACAGTGTGCTTAACAAAGTTTTGGTGCAAGCGAGTATTAACAATAGTCAAGAAGTAGAAAGAAATGGGTGAATGCATAGATACGTGTTGAATGATGTGTCGCCACCCTATTGACGCACATGATATGTCACCTCCTCTGCTGTATCTACACCGGTCAGAACACGTATTATATGTCAATAACGTCTTTGATGAGGATATCCACAAGCTTTCACTCATGTGATCTCCACTTCTCTTCTTCTCCAGTTGTTGGCCCTATTTCAACATGTATTTCCCTAAGTCAAGGATATCAATCTCACGTACATAGTCACTAATGTGATGGATGGCGTGGTATGTGTCCATAACACTGTGCGCAGGCTGCTACATGCCAGGGGATGTTTCGTTCATGCGAAAGTTGGGCAAGGCTCTACCTTTCCTTCGTTTTATTTGTTTTATGCATGCTCCATCAGTTTTAAAGTAGAAGAGAGCTTCATCCATAATGTCATGTACTAACATGTAGTCTTTCTTCAAGTTTCTCATTGAATCCATGATGTTCGTTGCTCACCTACGGGGAGGATCTGACGACAACGTGGCCACTTGGGACGAGGGTAGCATAGTTAGCAAGTCAGATAGGCTAGCTCATGAATACGAGGTCATGGTTGAAGGTGACTATGTGTACCTATTTTAGATTTGGTATGAGATCATAGATTCTCTCTAGGGTGAAAACCTATAATCTTTGATCGGACGACGACAGCGCTTGTGTATTGTTTTCTTGTTGAAGACGTCGCTATTGGAGCGGTTGGACTAATGGTGTTTTTCTGGTGGTGTTAGTGTCGTTGCTACGAGGATTTGTTCTCTGTAGCGAAACTTTCCTTTTTCTAATTCTTCTTCCTTTTTTCTGGGATGTGTGCATCCGTCAAAATGTTAGGGCAATACGTTGTTGCAGAGACTGGGTGTAATTGTATTTCTGTGGTATTAATATATGTTTTTTGTAAAAAAAAAGGTCATAGAGGTCCTGGAGCACATCTAGGTAATTTGCGTCTGCATTTATTGCCACGGTTTTGTAAGCTTCTGCCTCAGACGTATCGCCATCTGTGTAGTGCTCTATGACTTACACTATCACGCCGAGAGCATCCATGTTGATCTGTCGGCTAGAGAGGACGGGGTGGTAGGGGCAATGGAGCTTGGATTCAGCGCCGTTGCCCTGCTGCCCGTGTGGCGATCCTAAAGCTAGATGTACTGGCCTACCATCACTTGGGACATGTTTGCTTGTTCGGCCTAATATTTTCTCATTTTGTTACTTGGCCCGCTAGGTGCTGCATGTGGCAAAATTTTCTTGATTCAACTTTGGCACTTTATTTGATAGCCCACATGGTGTCTCGTGCAAGAAAGGCCCAGGCGATTGGTTGCCCCATGTAAAAAAAGAGGCAATAGAGTGTTTTGTGCTTAAATAACATGTTTTTTTCTTAATCCCCTCTAATATACCTAGTCGTGCCACTATCTGAGATATTATGTACATGAAAAAGATGCTTCTCGATGTTACAATTCCATTCCCGCAAACGATTTGTAATTTCGTTGAGTGTTTGCAACTCTAGGCTGTGTTCCTTTTTAGAGCTTCTTTGGACGATTTTTTTTAAATTTGTTACATGTTTTCAAGCATTTGAAATTTCCTTTGAGGGGAAGCTTCAATTCATCATTCCACACGATTTTCATGTTGTAAGTTTTCTGTTTTAATATTTCTATTCGAATAGTTAGATCAATATAAAATATATTAGAACAGTTTAAATCTACTCGTTTATGAATGTCAGAATGAAAAAACTTACAACACAAAAGTTGTGCGAAACAATGAGCCGGATCTCCACCTTAAAGGAAATTTCAAACGGTTGGCCGTGTATAATGAATTTAGCAAAATTCTTTCAGAAAATCGTATATATATGAACATGAAATAGGCCTCTAAAAATTCAACAAAACTAGGAACTATTTATGAGAATGGAATCACAACGTCGATTCGCATCTTTTTTATATACAACTTATTTTGAATCGATGCATGATTATATAAATTAAAAGGGATTAAGTTAACACATTAGACGAGCAAGGTTTACATGCGTGGTTGCATCCAGCGAGAAGAATTTGCACGCCTAGGGCGTGTCCTCGATAGAAATGCTCGATTTTAACGTTTTTAATGGGCCAACTTCTGAGCTGCTTTAAATCTGTACGATGCAATCAGTGTGACCCATAAGAAAACAAATGGGCTTATTTCTTCGAACCTTATGCGAGAAACGGGAGCAAACACGCCCTTGCACGCGCATGCTATTGTCCAAGCCCTTATGGATACACTCTATCGTTGACTCCCGTGGTGACCAACCATTCTCGCATACCTCCAATAGCTTGCGCTGGGGGCACACTTTTCGAACCATAACCTCCCGGTTGCCACTGTTAGAGTATACGCTATCTATTAGGGATAGACTAGGTTACTTGTCTTGTACTCCAAGTAGGTTACTTGTCTTGTACTCTAAGTTGGTCCCTGTACGTCTATATATACTCGCCCGAGAGGCTCAATAATACAACCATCATATTCCGCAATCTCTCTCTCCCTCTACCCCTCAACATGGTATCAGAGCGGCACGGCCCTTGACCTAGCCGTCGCCTCCGCTTCCGCCGCGCCGCCCCCGGGGAGGTCGATCTCCATGATCTCCGTCGGGGGCCGCGCAACCCGTACGCAGGGTTCGTCCGCCGATCCGTGATCGGCTGCCCTGCAAGTCTTTTTTTTTCCGATCTCTTGATCGGTTTTCTTTTTTGGTTTACCGATCTTAGATCGGATTGCGTCGCCCACCGCCGTCGTCACCGCCGCGCCTCTACTCCGACCATCGGCATCGACGATCTACACCGCGCCCGTGCGCCTGTCACCTGCGCCGCTGTGCCTTCCTCGGTAGGCCGTCGAGGCCTCATGACAGGCTGCCGCGCACCGCGGCCGGCTGCTGCGGCTTCCTCGGGAGGCTGCCGCGGCCGACCCCCCCCTCGGATTGTCTTCGTCGTCATCGTCCGGGATTGCACCGACAACGACGCCGCAGATTCCGATCTGCCGTCGTCACGGACTTGGCGCGTACGCCCATCGCCGTCGGTCTGATCAACCGATCTGGCGCTCGTCTACGCCGAGTACGTCCCCGAGCACGCGCCTACCACCGATCGAGCATCGGGTTGCCGCTGCGTCGCCCCTTCGGGCCGTAGCGTCGCCGCCTTTGGTCCCCGCCGCCGGCTACCAACGCGCCTTCTTAGGCGTGTCCGTCGCTGGTGGTTCTCACACCGCTGCACCGACTCGCGCCCTGCAGCTACGCCGCCCCATCGGGCAGTAGCATCGCTGCACGCGGTCATCGCCGTCACCCTGCAAGGACGTCGCAGGCTTCCGCCGCGCCACCTCCCTCGGCGCGGGTCGCCGTCGTCCGCGCATGGTCTTCGTCACGTCGCCGGGTTCTTCCTCGCCTACTTCGAGCACCGCCGTCGCATCTCCACAGGTAGCCTGCATGGCCACTCCTGGCTGTCGTAGGTCCCGCCGACTACCCCTCCGTCTAGGCATCCAGTCTGACCACTCCTGGTCGTCGCTGGTTCGCCGCCTTCTACGTCTTCATCCAGCACGACTTCGTCGCCATTGTCCTCGCCTCGTCCTCGACCACACCTACTCGTCTACTCCGACTACCGCGGCCTGCATCGGCACCTCGCCGATCTGCGCAACGCAACCGTCGTAGAGTCCTCCTCTGCTAATCTCCTCTCTGACATGGCGTGAAGTTGTTTCTACTGGTCCCGTTCTTCGCATGCCCGGTACTGGCAACACCGGTGCGTGCCTTCGTCCCCGACGCGTTCCCGAGTCTGGCAAGCTCGGTTGTAGCGCCTCGTCTTCATCGGCTTCGACAAGGTCTTCATCGGCATCGACTACCTCCTCTACGTCTGCCTCGACTGCGTCATTACCGACTTCGTCTTTGCATACTCGGTTTTGGCACAACCAGAGTATGCCTTCGTCCCCGACGTGCGCCTGGTTTTGGCAAAGCCATGGCCGCACCTCGTCCTCGACGGCTCGGACTGCATCGGCTTCGGCATCGCTCTCTCCGACGACTGCCCTGACGCGTCTCCGTCCTTCTCCTGGCTGCACTATGCGCACGCGGCTTAATATGCGGCTACCTCGACACCGGCAACCCCGACCACGACATCGACCACGGCGACCCCTCCCGCGGCTACCTCGACCAAGGTTGCAGCACCCACCGCTCTCGGCTCACTCGACACCGGCACAAGGGCTACCACCTCGCCTGAGCTCCTCACCAGCATACTCTACGGTCCAAGCTTCTGCGACGTGACACCGTCCATGACGTTCCCGCTACCACTGCGGGGGGATGTCAGCGCACTGGTCTACTTCGGCTCTCCAGTCTGACCGTTCGCGACGTTCTAGTTGTTCACGCTGCTACCGCTACGACTGCGTGAGGATGTTAGAGTATACGTATTTGTTAGGGATAGACTAGGTTACTTGTCTTGTACTCCAAGTAGGTTACTTGTCTTGTACTCCAAGTTGGTCCCTGTACGTCTATATATACTCGCCCGAGAGGCTCAATAATACAACCATCATATTCCGCAATCTCTCTCTCCCTCTACCCCTCAACAGCCACCAAGGCGACTCCGGAGGAAAAACAAATCATATGAAACCTAGTCTATATTTTAAAAGGATAGACCCACCTTTATGCATAGTAGTTAAAAAAAGACTAATTAACATACAAAAAAGTCTAGAAAACTAAAAAGATGAACACGTGGCAGGCATAGAAAAGGTTCTAGCAATAGACCGGGTCTCCCTGCCGCCACATAAAAACCTTCTCCCACCACGCTGTTCAACCTGCCGCCGACGGAGGAGGCCCCGGCGGATGGTGAAGGGTTTCGCAGCATAGTAAATCAAAATTTTCTACGGAAGCGAACAGAGGGAAAGCCAAGATCTAATCTAGGAGATGCAAACAACGAGAGAGATTGGATTAGATCTTCATACCCTTGAAGATTCGCATAGCGGAACGTTCGTCGGAACATGGGTGATGTAGTCGTACTCGCTTCTCCTCCTCGCGATCCGATCCGATCTAGCACCACAAGTGGCGGTGCCTCCGTGAGATGCACACGTGCAGCACCTCGACGCCTCCTCCTTCCTCGGACCAGCAAGTATGGTGGAGAGATGGATTGGATCTACAACACGACGGCGTGGTGTATATGGTGGAGAATTTCTGCCGCAGGGCTTCGCCTACAAACAGTCGGGAGGGAGAGAGGAGGGCAGCAGGGCAACTAGGGTTTGGAGGAAGGTGTAGGTTGTGGGAGGGGGGCGCACCAGCCCTCTATATATAGAGGGGGGTGCGGCCAGCCCTAGCCTCTCCTCCAAGCCTATCTCTAGTTTAAACAATTTAAACTCTCCCTTATCTAGAAATCCTATCTTATCTTATCTCTAGTTTAAACGATTTAAAACTCTCTAGGATCGGCTGGGCCCTATGGGGCCTTGTGCCCCTGGCCCAATGCGGCCAGGACACCCCCTCATAGGCCCATGCCCCCTCCCGGAAGGTGGGACCACGTTGGCCCCCTTCCGGAAGGTTCTAGAAGCTTCCGGTACAATACCGATTAACCCGGAACTATTCCGAACTCCAAAAATTGCACTGCCTTATATGAATATTATTCTCCGGACCATTCCGGAACCTCTCGTGATATCCCGGATCCCATCCGAGACTCCGAACAAAAATTCATAAACCAATTATCCAATCTATCCTAGCGTCGAGACACGTTAAGTGTGTGGCCCTGCGGGTTCGAGAATATGCAGACATGATCTTCTATGAATAATCAACAGCGGGGTCTGGGCACCCATATTGACTCCCACACATTCATCGATGATCATATCGGATGAACCACGATGCTAGGATTCAATCAATCCCATATATATATTCCCTTCGTCTCGCGATATTTTACTTGCCCGAGATTCGATCGTCGGTATCGTCATACCTAGTTCAATCTCGTTCACAGCAAGTACTTTACTCGTTCCGTAATCCGATATCACTTTGTGATTAACTCCTTAACCACATGCTTGCAAGCGGTGTTGATATCGATTACCGAGTGGGCCCGAAGTATATCTCTCCGACTTGGGAGGGACAAATTCCATCTCGATACATACAACCCAACAGATACTTTCCAATCACCTGAGAGACACCTTTATGATCACCCTCTCATAGGATGATGTTTGATGACCTCAAAGCTTTCTTCCGATACCAGGGAGTTGTATTATCTCATGGTCTAAGGAATACAATATTTGACATGAGAAAAGCTTCGCAAAGACGAACACGATGAAACGATCTAATAGCTTTGCTTAGTTTGGGTCTATCCACCATATCATTCTCCCAATGATATGATCTCATTATCAATTGACAACTCATGTCTATGGTTAGGAAACCTTAACCATCATTGATCAATGAGCTAGTCCATAGAGGCGTACTAGGGACACGGTGTTGTTCACAAACCACACAAGTATTAATGTTTCCGCTTAATACAATTCTAGCATGGAATATAAACTTTATCATGAACAAGAATTATAATAATAACATCTTTATTATTGCCTCTAGGGCATAATTCCAACAGATGGTGGTGGTGGGGTGTCCCGTTTTGTTTCTTCTTCCTCGCTCCTATGTTTGACCGCCGCCGCGATCTCGTCGAGCACCGACTGTTGATCTAGGGCATAAGTCCACGGATCTCATGCATGTTGTGTCGGCAGCAATCGTCCCCAAGAAGGCTGACAAGAACTGCGGGATGACGATGTTGACCAAGATTCGATCAAGGCCTCTCCGATCTGGGGCCTGTGGACGCTCGCTTGCTGGATCCCCGCGTTGATCACAACGGGATGCGCCCAACACTGCCAGGACGAGATTGGGCCAAGATTTGATCATGGCCTCTTCAATATGGGATTTGTACGTGGACACTGGTGGATCCTGGCGTTGATCTGAAGCAGCAAATGAGCCCAACCCTTCCACCATACCCTCGTCATGGCACCACCCGCACACTTTCGTTGTGGTTCGGATACCTGGTTGGGGCTGCTTCGGTGACGTCCTACCGGTCCACACATCAGGATGTCTCCATGACCACCAAGCAACCGAGCAGAGCAACACCATCGCGGGTGGCGAGACAATGCATATCGACTATGAGAAAGTGTCTGGGCACACGCTCCAGGTATGTCTTAGTGTCGTGATCATCCTACTACATGTTTTTGGTGAGGACTCACAAAGATCAGTACTGCCAGATCTTAATGAAGTTGTTGATGAACAAAAAGAACATGTCAATCAGAGTGCTCCACAATGAACAAGTTGAGTGTTTGAACATTTTGACAAATAAATTTCAAATAATTTCATTGCAACCCATGTAGTGCTTGATTTTGGTCATGGATGTTGCTATTTAGTACTCTGAATAGTGCTCTATTTGTTTATGTCATTTTTGCACACTAATGGATAAGAGCAGAAAAGAATTGTTGTCATTTTTTGTTGTTTGTTGTCATTGTGTTTTGTAGGGTTCGTAGCATGGAAAACAAAAAAATTCTACCGCATGAACACACAATCAAGATCTAAACTATGATCAAGCCAAGATCTATCTACTAGATCGGTGCAACAAGTTGATAGAGTACTAACCCTCGAAGATCCAAAACGGTTAACGAGAGCAGATTCTCGTGGGTGATGTAGTTGTTCACTTGCCGATCTCAAGATCGCGTAGATGATCCTTCCGGCGCCGCGTTCCGGCAGCGCTCCCGCAGTCGGTCGCACGTACGGTACTTGATGAAGACCTTCCTCTCCCTTGTTCCAGCAGGCAGCTGAGGTTGTAGTTCACTCCTTGCGATTCCGGCAGCACGACGGCGTGGTGTCGGACGTAGAGGGGAGATCCCGCAGGGCTTCGCCTAAGCCGGAGCGGGTATGGTGGATTAGAGGGAGCCCCGGCGATCTAGGGTTTAGAGGCCGAGGTTTAGAGGTAGATAGCAATTAGGGTTTATCTAGTTGGTAGCGGTTTAGAGGAGATCCATATTGGCCACAACTAGAGAGGGGGCGGCGGCCAACCTAGGGTTTCTTGTGTGTCCAAGGGGGCGCCCTACCCCTCCTTTTATAGGTGGGGAGGCGCCAAGGGGGAGGGAGTCCTCCCCCAACTCCACTTCATGTGGCCCTCCCAAGGGAGAGGGAGGATTCCTTCCTTAGGTAAGAATCATTCTCTCTCTCCACATGGAAATATTGTCCGAGTTTGACTTTTCAAACTGCCCTTTTGACTTTCAAATTAGAGTTTGATTTATCTCTTCGAAGTGTCCAGCCAAGTGACCTAGGACATGATGCAACCATTCCACTTTGTCATGACACATCCATGTACCCTTCCCCTTCCAGATCAACGAACCTTCTAGACCCTTCTAGAACATTCCGGTGAAAACACCGGAACCATTCCCGCACTCCGGAATTGGACTTTCCTTATATGAATCTTATTCTCCGGACCATTCCGGATCTCCTCGTGATATCCCGGATCCCATCCGAGACTCCGAACAACATTCGGTCTCTTTACTCTCATTCCATATCTACTAAACAACATCGAATCCTTAAGTGTGTCTCCCTACGGTTCGTGAATTATGCAGACATGATCGAGACTCTTCTTCGATCAATAACCAATAGAGGAATCTGAAAATTCATATGGCTCCCACATATTTCTACGATTACTTCGTGATCGAATGAAGCATTTACATACGATACCAATTTCCCTTTGTCTCGTGATAGTTTACTTATCCGAGGTATGATCGTCGGTATCTCTGCATACCTAGTTCAACCTCGTTACCGATAAGTACTCTTTTCTCGTTCCCGTGATATGTGATCCCTTGTGAGCTAGTCACATGCTTGCAAGATAATTGGATGACATTCCACCGAGAGGCCCAGAGTATATCTATCCGTCATATGGATGGACAAATCCCACTCTTGATCCATGTGCCTCAACACATTCTTTCCGAACACTCAATGCCACCTTTATAGCCACCCAGTTACGGTGTGGTGTTTGATGTCATCAAAGCATCCTTTAGGTGATGGTGATTAGCATGATCTCATGGTCAAAGGAATTAGGTTACTATGTATCAGAAAGCTTATAGCAAATGAACTATATTAAATGACTTGATCTTTATGCTACGCTTAACTATAGGAGTATGTCCATCACATCATTCTCCTAATGATATGACCCTGTTGTTAATAACATCTCTATGTTCATGATCAGGAAACCATGATCATACATTAACCAACAAACTAGTTTAACAAGAGGCTTTACTAGGGACTCTTTTATGTTTACAAATCACACAAGTATTAATGTTTTCGGTTAATACAATTATATCATGGTATGTAAACATTTATCATAAGCATGAAGATATGATAATAACCACTTTATTATTGCCTCTTGGGCATATCTCCAACATGTTTATCTATGAGTTGCTGAGTTTCTGTCATTGTGTTTCTTCTATTTATAAAATTTGAAGAAGAAGCTCATTTTTATTTAAACATGACACATCTTACAAACATCACAACACATCCATAAATAGATGACAAAGCAAACATGATCAAAATTAGTGAAGAAACAATACTACTATTGTCCTAAACGTCAACCCGCACTACTACCCTAAACATCACTACATGAAGCAAAACCACAACTTCAACTTCTTCTCTATTGTTCACTTCTTCTTTTCCCATGCTTCTTCCTCGAGCTTCTTCTTTTTGAAGTGGATATCATTGCTTCTGCGCACCGCGACCACGAGGGTTACGGTGAATGGAGTACCAGGGGACCGGATTCAGTTTGTGAGGGGGTTGCGACAAGGAGATCCCACCTCTCCGATGCTTTTTGTGCTAGGAATGGAGGTGCTAACCAGGGCGGTGCTCACTGCGGTCCAGGAGAATCTATTCCAAAACCTGTCTGGCATCTCACCTGCATAGAGGATCTTGGTGTACGCGGACGACGTGGTTCTTTTCGCCCAAATTAAGGACCACACTACTAGGAAAACGGCTATACGTAATTGATACATCTGTGGCGCACTTGCTAGTGGTGCCCCACGGGTAAAATAGCGTGACACACTACCCACACGTGCCCTACGGCTAACTGTCGTAAGCGTGGCGCACATGTGGGTGGTGCGCCACGACTATGTGTGGGTCAGGGCACAGGTGACCGTAGCACACATACCCGTAGCACACTAGGTCAAGGTACACTACGGATGTGAAACTTAGCCATAGCGCACCTTGACATAGTGTGCTACGGGCATGTGTGCTGCAGCAGCTGGGTCAACTTAGCCGTAGGGCACCCCCCTTGGATCGTTATTTTAGGCTTTGCAAAAAATAAAAGAAAATGATAAACATTTCAAAAAATAAAATCATTTCATATGTAGGTAGGTAATGTGGTATAGTTTGTAGGAAAATTAACAAATAATAATTTCGACTTTTTATGCAAAAAAAATTCATGCCACGGTAAAATAGTCGTAACTTTTGCATACGATATCGAAAAAAATCGTATAATATACCAAAATGACGAGAACGAGATTTCGCATCCGCTCGAAACAATCTTTAGTCATTTAGCGATTATTTAGATTTTCAAAATTCGAAAAAAGTAAAAATTTACGGTCAAAAGACCGTTTTTTCCTGCAAAAAAAATAGAGGGCAACTTACCCGTAGCGCACCACCACCTAGTGTGCTACGAGTAAGTTGGGCGGGATTCAAAATTTGAATCCCCACCCCGCCCACCTACCCCTCTCCTTTTCCTTTTCCTCCCTTCTACTTTTCCTTTTCCTTTTCCTCCCTTCTCCTTTCCTTCTTCTCCTCCTCCTTCTCCTTTCCTTCTTCTCCTCCTCCTCCTCCTCCTTCTCTTTCTCCTTCTCCTTCTCCTTCTCCTCCTCCTTCTCCTCCTCCTTGCAGTGAAGATGGTGAAGGCGGCCTCCTCCTTACAACGGTGACAACGACATCGGGCTCCTTCTTCTCCTCCTCATCCTCCTTGAAGTGACGACAGCGACGGCGAGCTCTCTCTCCTCCTCCTCCTCCTTGCAGTTTCGACGGTGACGGCATGCTCTCTCATCCTCCTCCTCCTTGCAGTTCCGATGGCGACGGGCCATCGCCTCTCCGACGAGGTGAGGCAACGGCGACAGCGGTGACCACCAATGGCGATGGACCCACTCCGACGAGGCGACGACGACGACACCGACGAGCGACGACACTGACGGCGATGGCACCGATGAGATCCAGATCTCCTGCTTTTTTTGAATTTTGAAATTTGTATCTGTGGCGCACAACACCTAGTGCGCCACGACTAGCTTTTCATATGCATGGTGCACAGCACCTAGTGCGCCACGGTTATATTTTCATACGCGTGGCACACCACCTAGTGCGCCACGGCTAAAAGTTAGTCGTAGCGCGTGCTTTGTGGCACATCCCTAGTGCGCCACGGATGGCCAAAACAGGTGCGCCACGGATTAGTTGTTTTCTAGTAGTGCCAGGAGCTTGCGGCGATTAAGGAGATTCTAAGGATGTTTAGGGAGGCATCTAGGTTGCAGGTCAACTACAGTAAGACGATGACTACCATGATCAGAGGTACCACGGAGGATGAGGAGCGGGTGCATTTGGCTTTGGGCTGCAAGATGGCCAAGTTCCCAAAAAAGTACCTAGTCTTACAGCTTGCTTTGAGGCTGCTGACGAGGGTTGAGTGGCAGCCCATGCTGGACATGGTGCTCCACTCTGTGCCAGGGTGGAAACGTGGGCTGATTGCTAGAGCTGGGAGGCTTATGTTGATCAAAGCAGCGGTCTTGGCGAGGCCGATCCACCATTTCCAGGTGCTGGATGCCATTGTGTGGGTGCTGTAGGAGATTGTGAAGTGGCTGAGGGCCTTTTTTCTGGACTGACAAGGAAGAGGTGCATGGTGGCCAATGATTGGTTGCATGGGACCAGGTTTGCAAGCCTGTACGGCCTGTGAGTCAAAGATCTGGGCCTGACGCTGCGAGTCTGCTGGGAATGGTTGTTCAGGACCGATCCCTCTAGGCCGTGGCCAAGGGCTTGAATTGGTTCGCGACATGGAGGATAAGAAGGTCTTAAGAAGCCTCACCAGAATTAGCGTGGGGGAATGGGAGTGAGATTATGTTCTGGAGGGATCGCTGGCTAAATGGTAGAACTCTAGAGGAAATCGCTCCAGCTGTAGTTGAGTTGGTCCCTACCAGGAGGAAGAATCTCAGGAGGGTGGCCTAGACGATGATCAGCAATGCCTGGTTGGGGGACTTTGAGGGAGTTCTATCTGCTAGAGCCAGTGAGGAGTGCATTAGACTCTAGGACAAGCACTTCTCTCCCCCGCCCCTCTCTCTCCTGTGAACAGTACACCGAAGGAGCCCAGTGGTTCCGGGCCGATCCCGAGCCCCTCCGGCGGCGTTGCCGGCCGGAGGTGGTGGAGGAGAGGTTCCGGCGTAGTTTAGGGTTAGGTTGTAGGGTGTTTGCGGCGTCCTCGTCGCGGGTTTGGGCGCTTCTGCCCGGAGTTGTCTCCAGGTCGCTGGCCAGATCTGGAGCGGGCCGAGGTGGATCTCTCTTTTTCTAGTGCTCCGGTGGTCAGAGTCTGTTGAGGTGAGTGGATCCTCCGTCGGCGACTCGAAATAAGGCCTAGGACCTGGCATCTGATGAGGGAGTTGATGCTGCGGCCCTTTCTTGGCCGGCCGTGGTGGCGGGGGAGGAAGGTGCGGTAGTGACGGTTGATGCGGGTGCTTCTTCTTCCCGGCCGGCCGTGGAGGCGAGGGGGATCTGCAGCGTTGCGTCGTCGTCTTCTTCTTCCTTGTTTGGATGCTGGGGTGGTACTTGTCGCGGCGGTGTCTCCCCTCCTTCCTATTCAAGCCGCCATGGTGGTGGCTCTGTTGGTGGAAGGATTGGGTGCCTGTGGCGGCGGTTCGGTTTTGGAGCTTCTCTCCGGCGTCTTCTGGCGGCAGCTGCTCCGTCAGCACGTCGGACCCAATGGCAGTAGGGCTGCCGCTCCTTTGTTGCTCGACCCGTGTGTTGTCCGCTGTGAATCGCTGGATTTCGCCGGAGTTTCGTTGTCGATCTGGAGGTGGAAGAGGATGAAGGACTTGATTGCTTTTTCAAGTTTTCCTTAGGGTCCTCAGTGCTTATTTATGGGCCTCGATGTAATTTTTAATTTTTATTGGGCCTCTTTGTACTCCAGTGTTTCATAGCAGCAATATATTTCGGGTGCTCTTGCACCCGTTCTCGGTTCAAAAAAAAAAAAGGTAGTGTTGAGCAATGTCACACGATATAACCAGGCCCAGGACAGGTTCACTTGGATTGGGTCACTGTTAGGACAATATACATCTAAGGATACTTACAGGATTTTGTGCCAGGGGAGTGAGCGCTTCAGTTTAGCTGTGCCGATATAGGATTCCCTCATACCCCTAAAGTGCAAGATCTTCTGTTAGCTTGAGGTGAACTACGGGTTAATGAACCTCGGACAGGAGAGCACACCATGGGCTTCAGGAGATAGCCAGCCCCTGCTTCCTTTGTCTGCACGAGGAGGACAATGTGGATCATCCTTATGCACTGCGTGTATGTCAAGCAATTTTGGCTTGGGGCACTACAGAAGGCCGACTTGACAGTGGAGGATCCACAAGGTAACAGGAGGTTGGAGGACTGGTGGCTCGAGAGTAGGGCCAGCCTAAGGGAAGGGAAGAGAAGGCTCAGGGATCAGTGCGACACGCTTAGGCTTATTGATAGAGTGCATGATGAGCTCCGACTCTGGGAGAGAGCGCGGCTTCCTTTATACGCGAGTGTCGGAGTTGGAGGGGTCACGGGAGGGAGTCACCACCCAACAAGAGAGTAGGCCTATGAGGTGTGGGTGGGTGTAGGGAGTGAGTGTGTGGTGGTTTGCGTCAGACCAATTGTGTGCAGTTGGCTCTGACTCTTCTTGTAAACTTTGTTGCTCTCCTTCTATAAAAATATGGCACGCTTTCCGCCTGCTCGCGAAAAAATGATCCACTTTCCCTCCTTATTCTCTCCCTTCTTTTTCTCTGGAATTGATCAAAAGTATCCATAATTTTAGTACAATTAACCTTATTTGATTCAATCTGACAAAACTGAAATTCACTTCTAGAGTTAAAAGTTTTAGAAAACTTACCTATAGTATTTGGCGACGCTTGTCAAGGATTTGGCGATACAGACACCGGTGCGTACAACCGTTGGTTCCTCGCGTCGAGTTGGCCCTGAAGGATGCAAGATTGCATCTCCAGGCTCATGTTGGTGGGGAAAAGGGACCGCCAGCTAGTCGGCTCCAACATTCGCTCTATATCCTCAAAAAACGGAGGCGCATCACCTTACCATAGAGCTTGTAATTGGCAATCCACTTCTCCCTATCCTCTTCCTCCTGGACCACATGCCTCTGCCTCGCCTCTTCCTCCGCCGCATCGCACACCCTTGGCACCGATCCACTGCGAGCAGGGGCAAAGACCTTCCCCTCCACTGTGGCCCTCTGCGAGCAGGTGAAGGGGATCGACTGGTACTCTCCAAGGAGCCCTCACCCTGCTCCGCCATCCACCGCCGTCGGTGGGGTTCGACGCCGCCGCCGCTAGATCGGTGTCTTTATTTAGTTGACCACGTGAGTCTGCTCTCTGTTGAACATGCGCGAGTGGGTAAGATGTACAGAAAATACTAAGGTTGTTTCCGCAAAACTATTTTCTTACCGAGTTTTTTTTTGCAAATTCTACAAGCCAACGTGGCTGCCAACTGGTCATTTCGGATTGCGTTGTACTCTACCAAAACTTCATCCACGAATAGTTAGTGTACTGCGGAATGACGCTTTGAAACCTTTTGTATGAGTTTGCTCGATCACACCAGGCAATCGTTTTGTACCTCCAGATTTGTAACTCCAGTGCTAATATATACCTCGAGATCTATATATGGGTTATAAAACTGTGACGATCGCTTTTGTTTGTTCGGGAGAATGCTGCTTAGGAATCTTCCACATGCATGCTTTATTCCAACTAATTTTGATCATACTGAGATTATCTCTTTCCGCTAGCGACACAAAGCAGCACGCAGGCCGCCAATTAATTTCCAGTTCCTGCTTTGTTTTTTTGTAGCACTCCCCGTTAGTTTAAGAGTGTCTGAGTGTGAAGTCAGATGTTGTTTGATCGTGACCAGCTGGGTGCGCAGTTCTATATAAAGCTCGGAGGCAAACTATAGTATACTAGATGGACCTGCGCGTTTTGCTGCGCCACCTTCCTAGCGTTGTCACACCACATGGCATTCATGTGCGCTTGATCTGGTTTGAAACCAGGATGTAAGACATTCGTCTCTTTAGTGCTGGGTCTGAGACACAAGTCGATGTAAGAAAGCAGCAAGTGGTCTAGTCAGTAATAGCATGCTAGGTCTCGGTGTGGATGAGCCAGTTGCTGCAGCCTATGGCCACGTTATTCCTTGCGCGGCAGCTGTGTGTCAACCAAGAGTATGGGCTTGCATGGCAGCTGTGTGTCAACCAGAAGCATGGGCGCTGCGAACAATTGCATGGTACACACCTGATGGAATACAATGGAGATGGATCATAGTGATCTAGGAAACTTCCTCTTTTTTAGGACGACAAATAAGAACTTAGCTAAATTTGCAGATCCAGTTTAACTTTAAAAATGAAACATACACGGGAAGTAGGACCGATCGACGACCGCCGCTCCGGTGTTTTTGAATTATATCTGTCGATGTTGTCAACTTGAGTTTGGACATGTCTGTAGACATTTGCAAGAGTCCAGCAGCTGAACTCTAAATTGTATTATTTGAAAATTTGAGGATATATGTATCCGTGAAAGTATGGAATACATATAGACGTGATACATAATTTATGAGCTTTTCTTACATAGTTCGTGCGATACTAACAGTATACATAGAAAGTAGATAGTGTCTAGTTTAGTACTGTATACATTTTCTCGCTTTCATTTCTGGCCATGTGTGTTTCTTTTTCTACCTCGGCGCATGCTGCTGGCAGCTTGTTACTTTCTTCAGGAATGTGAGGTGGTGGTTGGCTGGCCTCTTCACGTTGGCGGCGAGTGGTATGCGTAGTTGTGACCATCTTGATGTGTTGTAGGGCTGGTAAAACAGGTAGGGACTACCGCGACATAGCAATCTGCAGCGGGTTGTCGTTGGAGGAAAAGATGGATGGTACCTTGTTCGTCACTCACAAAAATTTCCTTGATTTTTTGACGGTGTTCGACGACATGATTCATCTTTGCACTATATATATACGACACTTATCTTCAAGATTTTTTTTTTTGTGAACGGAAAAGAATATGTGGGTTGTAGAAGGTTCATGTAAACCAAAGAAAACAAAACACAATATCTAAGCAATTTCGCTAGGTAATAAAAATATAGCCCAAAAATAAATGAATCAGCAACTTGCGTATGACAGCGGGAATTAGACAGTAGATAGACCACATGAAAATGGAACTTAGTACAACATGGAGAAAGTGCACAAAATACATAATTGTAATTAGGATTGCTTTTTGCTTGGAATATAATCTTGCACATCATGGAGAAAATGCAAAGAGATAAATAGATGTAGGTAGAGCATTCTTGATTGTAAAGTAGAACTGAACAATAAAGCTTACTATCATTGAGTATCCTGGTCAAGGATTCAACCTTTGGCAGGAACCGGTTCTTCCTTGTGCTGTTGATAGCGAACTGGCTGCAAGAACACATCGTCCAATTCAGGGTCACCTGGTTCTTTCCTCCATCAGAAACGACCATGAGTCGGAGACAGTAGCTAAGACAAAGTCGAAAAACATCACAAAAGATGAAAGGAGCAAGAACAACTGGAAAATCGAAAGAAAATCGACAGGAAAACACAACAATGGAGCTTGGGAAACCATATAGCTCATGCCTTTCCTTCATACGAATAATTTGCAATACCAATAAAAATCCCCTAGTTTAATAATAACAACAGGAATGAAGTCAATCTTCCTCTCACCACTTACACCATTTGATGTCTTTATCTATATATAACCACCAAGTTAAACTACAGATTGAAGAATTACTCTACGTCTTATCCCTCTGCATATTTGTAGCAATGCCTGCAAAATTAGAAAAAAATACAAACTTATTCAGAGGGTACTCGCAAGTAGAAACTACGTCTCTTCACACCGAGAGTTGACAATTTGGTTTCACGCGATGAGCTCATCCATACAAAATATTCACTCTCTACTACGTCTGCAAAAAGTAGTATTAGGAGCTCTCATGTATTGAAGGAAATTACATGTGAGTCTGAAGTGTATGTACGAATGCATAGCTACTGCAGCAGAAACAATCTTACTGGAACCATCAGCAATTACTTAAGATAGGTTGAATGGTAACATATAATTTGAATTAGAAAAAACATGGTTAGCCTTCAACCATGGTTGCAAAAAACAAAGTTGGCCTGCATGTTTCGACGCCCATCCTTCGCGAGATACATCTGGAGCAACCATGGAATTTCCCATTGTATATTCAACGACCGTTTGGTCAGATTGCTGCAAGCAAATATGTTTTAAGGGGTTATAGTCGCTCCATGCACAAAAAGAAGAGAATGTATAGAATGTTACATTTTGTCAACAAACCAAGAGTGGTATTAATATCTTGGTCAGTTTTGTCATTGACATGTTTATTCTGTAGATATAAAATGCTTTTCAATAGGCTGATTGATTTTATCTACTCGGCTCTTGATGCTTGAACACTTTGGACTGAATATTTACCTACTGAACCTGATTTGCAACATTTATTGGTTAGTGTAAGAGGTGCTGGTGATATGCAATAGTTGCCTCATAATTACATATCAAAAAGTGATTAATAAATTGGTATGTAAGTATTTTTCATAAAAATCTGCAAACATATGACGCTGATGGATCAAAAGGCCTCTATAGTACTGCAGGTTGAAATAAGAATGCATCTAAACTTCAAATATGACCAAGGGATGGATGGGGATCAGAGGTGTGCCCACTTTTCAGAATGGTACGAATGCAACAAAGACAACCTCATAAATTAACCTAACTGCAAGAAAGGACATCACAACATTCAAATCAGATAAAAGTGCAAAGGCAATTTGGAAATAATTAGTTAGAAAATAACAAAGAAAACCAACACACCTGGGATGGTATTCAAAATGATATTCACAACTAATTGTGAAAATAACAAAGCAAACCAACACACCTAGAAAATGTGAAACATACCTGCTCTTCATGTCTTCAGAACACAATTACCCTATTTCTCCGAAATCAGAATCTTATCTTGAATAATTACTATGTTCTCACATTACTTGCCCATTACCAGTCGCAGCTGTATATCACAGATAGGTCACTTTCACGGAAATATTCAAAATAGTTTTCTATTTATTTCAATCAGTTCATAATTTTGGCTCCATCCTCATAGACCATGTAGTCGTGAGACAGTTGTATGATCAAATTGTGGGTTATCTATATTACATGAACCATAAGAATGTATCAAAAAGATCGATCAAAATTTAAGACACACCATGGTTTCCTACAACTATCAAAGGTTATAGAAACACGCTGCAATTATACACATACTTACAATCTGTCTCCGGTATCTGAGATATAGTGCAAAATTAATTAAGTACAATACTTGTTTTCTATTTTCAGCTATAACTATATGCCATGAATACTTTTACAAACTTGCCATTGTATTGATTTACCTTTAGTTGCAGAAGGCAGAGACTATCTATATACTGAGCAAGTGATTCTCCACCGGATTGCTCATTACCCTACAGCTAGCCATACCCACTATCACCATGGCTGAGATTAGCCATGGCAGTAGCACATGTGGATCAACTTGAATAGCTAGATAGCTTTGGTGCATTTCATGTTCCAAGGACTTTCTATGGAAAATAGATGCCTGGCCATACACCTTGCAAAGTGTGCGGCCGAAGCATCCAACCGTAGAACCATGTTGGCGACACACAAATAGTGGATGGAACAGAAGAAATGACATGCCGAGCCAACGGCCACGGCCTCGCCCATGACCTGGAGGCCTACCTTGCCTCCCACGCGCACCACCTAAAGAACCACCACCAGAAGGCGATATGGTAGTAACATCTCGACCTCCACGGCACCGACACTGGGACTGGGAGGAGGCGAGTAGAAGGGGAAGACCTCGCCGACTGCCAGCAGCAACACGTACACTCATAGGAAGGCATGCACAAAGAAGAAGAACACCACATAATCAATGAAGGCCACCATACCAGCGAACAATACGGATAGGGGACAACATCGCCCAATTCATCATGGAAACCTGAGGAAAAAAATAAAATAGTTGTAGGAGAGACACACCTCGACCCGGCCTTCCAGGAAAAGGATACGTTGAAGGAACCAGGAGGACCAGAGAACAGCCGCGTCGCGTAGAAGGAGTGGGGGTGGTGGAGGAGCAGAAGATGGGCAATGGAGGCATGGGGCGTCGCCGACGGCGCTGGATGGTAAGAGAGGGGCTAGGGTTTGCACGTGGTGGCAGTTGGAGGCATGGGACGACCACTTTTGGGGGAGGGGGGGGGGGGAGGGTCGAATGGGGAGATGGCGGAGGAGCTGCAATAGTGAGCGGTGGGGTTGCGGAGGCCGGCGAAGTGCAGGGATGGGGCTGCCACCGGCGTTGCTGCTAGAGTCGGGAGTAGGGATGCAGAGGTGGGATAATTGAGACAAGTGGGATACCATTTTTAGACTACTAGACTAACTCTAATTTAGGTGGGATAAGTGGGATAAGCGGGATATGTCAAATCTAGCTTATCCCACTTGTCCTACTTAGTTTTAAGTTAGTTTAATAGTCTAAAAAATGGTATTCCACTTGTTCCAATTGTCCTACTTCTGTATCCCTGGTTGGGAGAGAGAGGAGCGCTATCACAGAAAGAGGAAAATTTGGAGAGAAGGCGTGTGCGCCCTCGCCCCTCGCTAGCTGCAGCCGTGGTGCAAAGCCCGCCCTGGCCCATAGACAGCAACACAAACTGCTAGAGGCCATAGCGTGCACGGCAGATGGTCTGAGATGGCTCCCTGCCTTTCACGCTTAAGAAACTAAAATAATATGTGAACCGGTCTACGTGTAGTCATTTACTATACTAGTAGTAATATGTGACAACTGACAGAGAGGAGACGATCGAGGCTAATCTTGGGATGATTTGTCAAATTAAAGGTGGATCTTCTCGGTGACAAGACACCAGCTGGACCTGCCACAAGTGACTTATAAAGGATATACTCGAGTGATCTGCTCACCGGCGTATAATCCGATCGAGGCCTAATTATCTGTACGTGTGCTATATATAATCCCTGTCCTCTTCCTCGTCTCTCTCTTCCCCGTTGTCTCCTGCCTGCTCAGACCTTGTTCGGAAGTGCTCCGTTTTATTTTGTCGGGCGCCGCTGTTAATTACGTCTCAACGCGTGAAGAAGCCTGAGAGATCGATGGCGATGGAACGCCGCCTCGTCCTGCTGCTCATCTTCCTCTGCTGCTATCTGTGCCCTCGATTTGCAGGTACATGTAGCATCTGTTCTTTCTTCTAATACGTTTGTTTTGCCTCGATCTCTTCTTCTAGTAGTAATTCCTTTCCGTCTTGTGCGCTAATTTCTCCCATGGATGGATTGTGATGACTGATTATTGATGTCATTATGCATGGCTCTGGCAGATGCGTATGATCCGGTGGATCCACTGGGGAACATCACCATCATTTGGGATTTTCTCAACATCGACACTACGTCCACGGTGCGTGCGCATACCTGCTTGCTTTGCTTGTGGGTTTTAGGATGATCGCCATTTTTTTTACTTTTCGTACAAGCATCCCCATTCCAATCCCCAGGCGCCGATGCACTCGAATAAAGATTCGGCACATTTTTTTACACCTATTGCAGCTAGCAGCAAGTTTCCATGATTCAACTTTTCCACGATTTTTTTCTCTCTTCTTTTGATCTGATCTCGTGAGATGCAATGCTCCGTACGACAGGAATCCCGATTTTCCCGCCACTGAAAGTGAGTCGAATAATTCCTGTGTGTGCGCATATGCAGATCATGGTGAGCATCCACAATTACCAGCTGTACCGCCACATCGAGCAGCCGGGCTGGCGGCTGGGCTGGACGTGGGCCGGGCACGAGATCATCGGGGACGTGACGGGCGCGGAGACGACGGAGCAGGGCAACTGCTCCGGCGTCCATTTCGTCGACCCCGCCAAGCCTCCGCACTGCTGCGACAGGCGGCCCGTGATGGTGGACCTGCAGCCCGGCACGCCGCCCGACAAGCAGGTGGCCAACTGCTGCCGGGGCGGCGTGCTGTCGTCCCTCACGCAGAGCAACAGCACGGCCACCGCCGCGTTCCAGATGTACGTCAACGATTTCTAGCGCGACGCGGACGGCGGCGGCCCCGTGAAGCCGACCAACTTCAGCATCGGCGGCGTGCCGGGCTACACCTGCAGCAACGCCACCCAGGTGCCCGCGACGAGGTCCATGGTCGACAAGCTGCGCCACGTCCAAGCCTTGCGTAAGGCCCCCCCTTTTCTTCTCGTCTGGACTGACATGCATGTGGCACTCGCGAGCGCGCGATGACCCTGACTCTGAATCTGACTTTGCTCCATCTGCTGGCGCGCATGCAGTGACATGGCAGATCACCTGCTCCTACTCGCAGTTCAGGGACGGCCCGTCGCCTTCCTGCTGCGTCTCCCTCTCCTCCTTCTACAACAACACCATCGTGGGGTGCCCGCACTGCAGCTGTGGCTGCCTCCCGCGCTCTCCCTCGGCGCCCCCGCTATGCCTCAGGCAAAGTCATCGATCACCCGACATACACATCCTTACTGAGATCTTTGCTATATATATAAGTATTTTTCTGACTGTGCTCGTTTGATTCTTCTTCAGCGAGGACGACGACGAGCAGTCGTCCAAGATCCAGGCGCTGCGTGACGACGGCGGCGATCCGCCGGTGGTGCCGGTGCTACGGTGCACGGAGCACATGTGCCCGATCCGTGTGCACTGGCACGTGAAGCAGAACTACCGGGAGTACTGGAGGGTGAAGGCGAGCATCAGCAACTACGACGTGGTGAGCAACTACAGCGACTGGAACCTGGTGGTGCGGCACCCCAACCTGGGGAACATCACGCAGCTCTTCAGCTTCAACTACCAGCCGCTCATCCAGTACGGCGCCGCCATCAGTAAGCCACTGACTTGTTATTAGCACACTAGTAGCTAAGATGCAGGGGGTAATTAAGAAATTTGTTATTGGATTATTGTGCATGCAGATGACACGGCCATGTTCTGGGGGATGTTGAACTACAACGAGATGCTGCTGCAGGACGGGAACGTGCAGTCGGAGATGATACTGAAGAAAGACCCGAGCGAGTTCACCTTCTCGGGGGGATGGGCGTTCCCGCGGAGGGTCTACTTCGATGGCCACCAGTGCGCCATGCCCTCGCCGGATCACTACCCTTCGCTGCCAAACGCGGCCGCCCGGGACGTGCACCGCTGGCTCCTCACCGCCTCCTGCCTGCTCCTGCTATCTAGTATGTCCCATGTCCTGTAAAGGATATGGATGGATGGCCTCCCCCTCCCCCTTGATACATGATGGTCTTCTTAGCTTAATTTGCCCCGTACAAGTTACAACTAGTTATGTACGTGCGAGGATTTCTGATTGTGTAGCATACATTTTTCTCTGTTTTTAGCGATCGCAGATTAACTACTCAGTGACAGAACACACTGTTCGACCAAAAATCGTTGTTATTACTCCCTCAGTTCTAAAATATAAGGCGTCTAAGTTTTACTTAAAAGTCAACGGTTTATAAGTTTGATCAAGATTGTGCACAAAAGATTTATAAGTTTGACCAAGATTATACGCAAGATTATCCCCACGCGGGATGGCGCGGCGACGGCCCCTTGGTGGCCTCCTTGCGCGTGACGGCGCGGCGTAGTACGGTGCACACAGGCGGCGGCAGTCCGGCTCAACGGAGGCGGAGTGACCTGTGCTGCGGTGGTAAGTGCGGAGGCGACACCGCCTTTGGTGGAGAAGGTGGCCAGGATGCTTCGGTCGGTGCCCTTTTGGCCGAAATCTGGATCAGGGCGGGTCGGGCTCAACCCTTCTACCCCCGGTTAGTCTGACAAGCGGTGTGAGACGGGAGTGGAGGCAACGACGCCGAGCTGGTTGCAGCATGGCAGCGGGAGGTTAACGGGCTTGTCTAGGTTTGGCCAGGTCTATGATGTTGAACAAGAGGGTAGTGTGGCGGTGGCCTACGTGCATCAGCGTGACGGGGGGACTTCATGGGCCCGTCCGGGGCCTGACCGGGCCGGCTCTGCCTAGTATCTCTGATGTTGTGTCTGGTCGAACCGGCCAATGGTGGTGGAGGACGTCCTACAAGTGGTTGTGCTGCTGCCACCCTCCAGCTCCAATAGTGGTCTGGTGTGCTCTTGGCGCTACGTCAGATCAGCTACCTTCTATCGTGGTGGAGGTCGTTCCCTCCCACGTGGAATGTGTTACTGCCGCTCCATGTCTATGGCAGGTTCTTATCAGTCTAGCCGTCCTCACATCGCTTGCCATGGTGATACGACGATGATGACTACAAGACCGTGGTGTTGGTGGGTGGTGAGATTGGTCGAGCGCTACAGATTGTCTAGAGATGTGATTTTTTGGAGAGTCGCGACAAATCCCTATCATATTGACACTGATACGATGACTTAAGAATGTCGTCGTTCCTTCCGAAGGGCGTCAAGTGTACCTCTTCCCCACTATCCGTAGATTACCGGGGAAAACCCTAGGACCAGTCTGGGCAGCAGCATGATTGTCGTCATCACTTTCCTTCTCGGAGGTGCTGGTTGGTACACGGTGATTCAGAGTTCTAGGGTCGTGGTGGGAATACTCCGGATGATGCAACAGTTGTGAGTCATTTTAGTTTTTGTTGATCTCCTAGTGTCGGCATTGTTTGCTCTTCTTTTTTTTCTCTTTTTTTTTCTTCCTTTGGGCTTGTCTGTGCTATTTGTCGAGCAGTGGAGTCCAAGTTGTACCGTGTGGTTGGTGTATTAATATAGCAGGGTAAAAGCCTGTTTCGATGAGGTTTATGACCTCCCCCAACCGATTTTGGACCTGTTAGGTGGAAATGTCCCGTTGTGGGTACACCGACGGCTAGAGTGTGCCACAAGGTCCCAAATCTGGTTTTCCTTGTATCCATGGTCTAAATAAACCTAAAGCAATGAAAAAGTACGTTGGCAGAATCTTGTGCGGAGAAATCTAGGGGGTAGATCGTCAGGGCCCGGAGCCCTGGAATCCCACCATAAATTGCATGTGGACCTAGGATATGCGTGAATGTGTTGTGGAAGGTGTAATTCACCGAATGGTGCAACATATAGCTCCCCGGTGTGACCTTCTTTATATTCAAGCGATAACACTTAGCAGATTCATGGACCTGTTAGGTGGAAATGTCCCACTACGGGTATACCGGAGGCTAGAGTGTGCTACAGGGTCCCAAACCTGGTTTTCCTTGTATCTATGGTCTAAACAAACTTAAGCCAATGAAAAAGTATATTGGTGAAACCTGATGCGAAGAAAGCTAGGGGGAAAACTGTCGGGGCCATGAGACAGGTAGTTTCGCTGGAGAAAGACCCGCGGAGTCCCAAAATCCGACCAAAATTTGCATATAGACCTAGGATATGTATACAAGTGTCCATAGATGCAGCATGATTGATAATAGAAATAATATATGTGTTAAAATAAAACGAAGGAAAAAAGGAGTTGAAAAATGAAAAAAAAAACTTTGCCGGTGTACAACGACAAAGCTCCAATATTCGATTTCGCTATCAGAATTAGAAAAAAATTACCAGAAAAATTTCGTGTGTTAATAAATTAATATGGCGCGAAAGATTCACGCGCAAAAAAAAATTGGAATTCAAAACTTTGCTGTGATGTCTTAGCGGATGGCAAAGTCCTTCCGTTAGGTCTGCCCCCGTCAACTGTACCGAGTACGTGGGCCCCACCTGACAGTTTGCCGTGGGTCCTGTTGGCTCGATGCCGTGTGTCTTTCTTTTTGCGGTCTGGTGCTGTGGTGCAGCTACTCTAACGGCGATCATCGCCGTCTTGATGATATTGGTGCTGTGCTCCCAAGGGAAACCAGCAGCCGCGAGGGCGGCGATACCATGCAACCATTGTGTCCTGCATTGCGGTTCAAGCAGAGTAGTCGTCTCCTTCACGACATGGCCATGGCCATGCGATGGAGTACGACAGGGCCATGGCCATGCGATGGAGTTTGCACGAGAGTTGAGTGTGCCGCCTCGCGTGTCAGCGGAGATGCGATTGCACCGACGTCGTTTCGAGGTTTCATGCGACGGTATTTGCGCTCCATCCTATTCTCAGGCCTTGTTTACGTCTAGGGTATTTCAACCTCCTAGGGGTTTAGGGATTTCAGGGGATTTGGTGAATCCCAGCATTTCACCCAATCCTCACTTTTACCCACTTTTTCCCAATTTTTCTCTCATTTTTCTAAACCTCTGTAGTAACTAGGATTTCTGGGATGTGATTTCTCTAATGTACAAGGATTGAGATCAAACTATAAAAAACAGAACTTTACACCTACAACATGCTAATATACATAGACACTCAAGTAAAATTTCAACCTTTCCACTAAATAAAGAAATAAGAACACATCAGCTGAATGTGCTGTATGATGATGGACAGTACAATAACTCGAGTAAAAGTTAAATCTTTATAAACATGTCCATAGAGATTAAACATGTACTTCTAGGGAGCTTAAATACATCCTACTAGCAAGACATCAAGTTACAGATTTAAAACATTATTACAGTCCGGTAATGGGCATATTTATAACTCCAAGCTCTTGAACATTGATACACTTCAGTGTCTTGACATGAAAATGGCAGATCTAACCTTCCTTGCCTTGCCCTTGGAGTTCATCTTGTGGAGCCGAAGAGGGTATAAAACAACAGGAACGGTACATTTAATACAAGCTAACAGTTACAACAACAGGATATGTATGTATGCAAGAACATGTATGTATATGTTGGATTATTAGGCATAATTTTCATGATTAATTCCAGAATATAAATCATGACAAAACCAGCTACTAGCTCATATAACTCGAACATACTAGATGTACTAAACAACAGGATGATCAGGAACAAACAGCAGCTTAACATGTACTCGCAGAACATGATGAATAACCAAACAGGATCACGTAGCACGTACCGTTTGGTTGTCGTAGTAGAAACTTTGGGCAAGAGTGATCGCAGCAGATGGCGACGAAGACGGCAGTAGGCAGCACCGCCCGACTTGGATGGAAGACGACCCGTGATGGAGAACTCGAGCAGTCGCGCGGAGCGCTTCCCAAAAACCTTATCCGCCCTCTCCCTTACAGGATCACAAGGGCGAGTCGTTCTGGAGACCTGCTCTCCCGTCCGGCGGTGCACGCCGGCAAGCGGGATGGAGTAGACTACGGTGACGGCGCAAGTAGAGAGGATGGCAAAACCCTAGATTGGTTTTTGGTGGTATTGTGGCAATAGTCGCGTAGGACTTTATATAGAGCGGCTCAGGAAGCCCTAATGGAGGCGAACGTGGGCCGAGTTCACGTTACGCACGTTCGGGTCGGTTACAGTAGCCCATGATCCGGGAGCGACCCGGATAAGCTAATTGTTTGACACATCTGTCAAAACCTCACAGGTTTCCTGAGCAGCAAAATAAAGCTCGTCTCGGCGAGATTCCCGCAACCCGCGGCGCGCGCGCGCGTCGTCACGAGACGAGGCGAGCGTGCGAGCGGCAGCGTCGGAGGAGGAGGAGCGCGCGTGTGTATCTCTCTTATTGCCACTCACTTACAAAGTGGTGCAACACTCCACCTTATAAGGTGGTGCAACTCTCCTCCAACTTTCCATGTGGGACTAAACTTTAGCTCCCACTCCACTCCCATGCGAGCTGCCACAAACATGGTCCCAAACACATATGGGCTGCCACAAATTTGGGCTTTGAGATTTAGGGAAAATCTGAAATACACATGGGCCTAAATGGATTAGCCCCATTATTTCTAACAATCCCCCACCAGATCTCAAATGCCCATTTGAAGATTTGCCAATCCTTGCTACTTGTTTATATACCAGTGTTTCAGCAGAGACTGTTAAGTTGAACTTCCGCCTAGAATCTTGAACTACGTCTATCAACAACTTGAACAATGGACGAACCTTGAATTGCAAGTTTGGTGCCAATAGATTTCGCTCAAAATCATAACTAGTACTTGGCTGTCAGTAGCCTACCCCGCGGGTTGGAGCATATGCGTCATACTCCCTGATCTCTTCATGAGTTTACTAGAGATCACCCAAATCTCATAGACCGCGACGTTTACAGTCGAGCTCATATAGGTGTGTTCTTTCAAGAATGCCCTGGAACGGCATATTTGCTAATTAAAGCCAACAGAAACACATTAAGGCATGTTGCCAACCTGCCTTACAGATTATGAGAGTCATGCATCTTCACATAGAGAGGGTTACAAAATACTCTCTCAGTCAAACCACTAGCTTGTTCTTCCTAGGTCCTAATTCACGGGATCTCCGATCACATAGGTTGGGTTACCACTAAGGTGTGACATCCATGGGTCTCAACCCCATCTCCCTCGATGCACTTTCTATCACATTTCGTGATAGTCCCTTTGTAAAGGGATCTGCCAGGTTTTTGTCTGTTTGAATATACGTAACAGTTATTACTCCGGAGTTTCTCAATTTCCTGACAGATTTCAAACGTCTTTTCACGTGTCTTGATGACTTCGCGTTATCCTTAGAAGTGTTCACTTTGACAATAACAGTTTGGTTGTCACAATTCAAAAGGATTGCCGGCACAGGTTTCTCAACCACATGCAAGTCCATCAAGAGCTCACGCAGCCATTCTGACTCAACAGTGGCTGTGTCTAAAGCAGTAAGTTATGCTTCCATAGTTGACCTCGTCAATATGGTTTGTCTACGAGACCTCCATGACATTGCGCCACCTCCAAGGGTAAACACATACCCGCTCATGGCGTAGAGTTCATCAACGTCATAGATCCAATTCGAATCACTATATCCTTCAAGAACAGCAGGGTTCCCTGAATAGTGAATCCCATAGCTCATTGTACCACATAGATAGCGCATGACCCTTTCAAGTGCATTCCAATGATCAATACCCGGGTTAGACATGAACCTACTCAACTTGCTCACAGCAAAAGAGATATCGGGTCTTGTAGTGCTTGCTAAGTACATGAGAGAACCAACAACTTGTGAATATTTCAGCTGATCTGTTGGTTCCTTCTTATTCTTTCATAATGTCAAACTGAGATCATAAGGTGTTGGAGAAGTCTTGCCATCATTAAAGCCAAATCGGCTCAAGACCTTCTCAACATAATGAGATTGCGTTAAAGTAATCCCATTCTCGTTCTTAATCAGCTTGATGTTCAGAATGACATCAGCCTCTCCCAGATCTTTCATATCAAAACTCTTTGACAGGAAAGACTTGACTTCATTTATCACTTTCATGTTTGTACCAAAGATCAAAATGTCATCCACGTACAAACATAATATAACGCTATCGCCCCCACCATGGCGATAGTAGACACACCTATCAGCCTCATTAATGACAAAGCCAGCAGAAAGTAGAGTTCTGTCAAACTTCTCATGCCATTGCTTAGGTGCTTGTTTCAGGCCATATAAAGATTTTAATAACTTACACACCTTTGTCTCTTCACCTTTTACCACAAACCCATCCGGCTGATCCATATAGATCTCCTCTTCCAACTCTCCATTAAGGAAAGTTGTCTTCACGTCCATTTGATGAACGAGAAGACCATAAGAGGCAGCCAGGGATAGTAGTACTCGAATGGTGGTCAGTCTAGCGACAGGTGAATAGGTGTCGAAGTAATCTTCGCCTTCTTTCTGTGTGTAGCCCTTAGCTACAAGACGCGCCTTGTACTTCTCAATAGTACCATCAGGCCTTAGCTTCTTCTTGAACACCCACTTACATCCCACAGGTTTACAACCATAGGGTCGTTCTGATAATTCCCAAGTTCCATTAGAAAGAATCGAGTCCATCTCATTTTGGACAGCTTCTTTCCAATCATCTGCATCAGGAGATGCATATGCCTCAGTAATGGATCTGGGAGTATCATCCACAAGGTACACGATGAAGTCATTACCAAAGGATTTTGCAACCCTCTGTCTCTTACTCCTCGTGAGAGGTTCATCGTCATCCTTCTTAAGAAATTCCTCATGTGGTTGTTCAGAATTCTCAATAGATGCACTAGATTCAGAAAGTATTTCAGAAGAAATCCTACCAATGCTATGCATATATTTCATAGGAAAAATATTCTCAAAGAATGTTGCATCACGAGATTCCATTATAGTATCAACATGCATATCAGGTACCTCAGATTTAACCACTAGAAATCTATAGCCTACACTCCGTGGAGCATATCCTAGAAAGATACAATCTACTATCTTGGGTCCGAGCTTGCGTTTCTTGGGGATCTGTATGTTGACCTTCGCCAAACACCCCCAAGTGCGCAGATACGAAAGTGATGGTTTTCTCCCAACCCACTCCTCATAAAGGGTCTTTTCTTTATTCTTGTTAGGAACTCTATTCAGGACATGACATGAAGTCAACAAGGCCTCCCCCCACCATGCCTTTGATAAACCAGCAGTGGCTAACATGGAATTCACCAAGTCAGTCAGCGTGCGGTTTTTCCTCTCGGCAATCCCGTTTGATTGGGGAGAGTAGGGAGGCATCCTCTCATGAATAATTCTGTGTTCCTGACAGAATTCGTCAAATATTTTGGGAAAATACTCACCACCACGATCCGACCTAAGACGCTTGATCTTTCTCTCTAGTTGATTTTCAACTTCGGCCTTATAGATTTTAAAGTAGTCTAAAGCCTCATCTTTAGTTTGCAACAAGTAAACATAGCAGAATTTAGTAGTATCATCTATCAACGTCATGAAATATCTCTTTTCATCTTTTGTCAACACACCATTCATCTCGCATAGATCAGAATGTATGAGTTCTAGAGGTGCCAAGTTTCTCTCTTCGGCGGCCTTGTGAGGCTTTCGAGGTTGCTTTGATTGCACACAACTATGGCACTTAGAACCTTTGGCAATAGTGAAATTCGGAATTAAACTCATGCTGGACACCCGAGATATCAAACCAAAATTAATGTGACATAAACGAGAATGCCAAATACTGGTATCATCATTAACACCACCACAAATATGATTCACGGATTTATTACAAAACTCTGAAAGTAAAAACCGGAACAAGCCTCCGAACTCATAACCTTTACCAATAAATTGTCCATGTTTCGAAACAACGACTTTATTGGACTCTAAGACAACCTTAAACCCATCTCTGCAAAGAAGGGAGCCACTAACGAGATTCTTGTTCATAGTAGGGACATGTTGCACATTCCTCAGCTGTACGATCTTTTCGGAAGTAAACTTCAGATCCACCGTGCCAACACCACGAACAGAAGCATGTGATCCATTCCCCATTAGGACGGATGAATCCCGAGTGACCTGATAAGAAGTGAACATAGAGATGTCAGCACACACATGAACATTAGCACCCGTATCAAGCCACCAACACGGTGATTGAAATACTGAAAGAACGGTAAATAAATTACCATACCCATCAGTATTGCTAGCGGTCACGACGTTGACAGTCTTGGCCTTTTTCCCTCTGCGGTCTGCGCGTTCTGGACAGTCCTTGGAAAAGTGGCCGGGCTCTCCACAAGTGTAACAAGACAGTTCGCTCTTGTCCCTGTTCGCCTTCTTCTTCTTGAAGGTTGTAGTCTTTACAGGCTTGTTAAAGGAGGGTTTGAAGTTCCCTTTGTTATTGCCTACGGATTTGCCTTTCTGCACAAAGTTAGCAGTAGCAAGACCCTCTCCTTTCTCAGTAGTGTCCTTAGCCCGAGCCTTCTCCTCAACATCAAGGGACGCTATTAGATTTTCAACTGATATCTCCTGTCTCTTGTGTTTGAGAGTTGTGGCAAAGTTCCTCCATGAAGGGGGCAACTTAGCAATAATGCATCCCGCCACAAATTTGTCGGGTAAGGTACACTTAAGGAGTTCGAGCTCCTTGGCAATGCACTGTATCTCATGAGCTTGTTGAACCACAGGAAGGTCCTTAGTCATCTTAAAATCATGAAAGCTCTCCATGATATACAGTTCACTGCCAGCATCTGCAGCACCAAACTTGGCATCTAGTGCATCCCAGAGCTTCTTCCCGTCTTTTATGTGCATAAACACATCACACAGACGGTCAGCAAGAATGCTTAGAATACATCCCACAAAGACAGTATTGGCATCCTCGAACTTCTTCTGATCCTCGTCAGATATAGTTCCTTCAGGTTTGCCTTTACTGATATGGAACACTTTCATCGTGGTCAGCCAAAGCTCAGCCTTGTACTGCCACCTCTTAAAGTGCATACCGGTAAACTTATCCGGCCTCAGTGCATCGGTAAAACCAGCCATTGTTAATTCAGGAAATTGCCTATAATAAGGTTTTTGGATTGTTGTATTATTAGGCATAATTTCCATGATTAATTCCAGAATATAAATCATGACAAAACCAGCTACTAGATCATGTAACTCGAACATACTAGATGTACTAAACAACAGGATGATCGGGAACAAACAACAGCTTAACATGTACTCACAGAACATGATGAATAACCAAACAGGATCACGTAGCACGTACCGTTTGGTTGTCGTAGTAGAAACTTTGGGGAAGAGTGATCGCAGCAGATGGCGACGAAGACGGCAGTAGGCAGCACCGTCCAACTTGGATGGAAGACGACCCGTGATGGAGAACTCGAGGAGTCGCGCGGAGCGCTTCCCAAAAACCTTATTCGCCCTCTCCCGTACATGATCACAAGGGAGAGTGGTTCCGGAGATCTGCTCTCCCGTTCGCCGGTGCACGCTGGCAAGCGGGATGGAGTAGACTACGGTGACGGCGCAAGTAGAGAGGATGGCAATACCCTAGATTGGTTTTCGGTGGTATTGTGGCTATAGCGAGGCGAGCGAGTGTGCGAGCGGCGGCGTCGTCGGAGGAGGAGCGCGCGTGTGTATCTCTCTTATTGCCACTCACTTACAAAGTGGTGCAACACTCCACCTTATAAGGTGGTGCAACTCTCCTCCAACTTTCCATGTGGGACTAAATTTTAGCTCCCACTCCACTCCCATGTGAGCTGCCACAAACATGGGCCCAAACACATATGGACTGCCACAAATTTGGGCTTTGAGATTTAGGGAAAATCTGAAATACACATGGGCCTAAATGGATTAGCCCCATTATTTCTAACAGTATATAGGACTACTTCAGGTTGCCTTACCATATCCATATATGTTTTACTTGTTAACAAATGAAAGATTCAGGACACGCATTAAGATACGTTTCTTGACTTTTCCTATGAGAGGGATCAGATGCTTAGCTCAGTAGGTAGCTTGCTGATCTAGGACACTAGTACGGTTATCCGAGCGAAACATAAAAGGTTGCACTTATGTTGTTAATTCCACTTACCAAAGGGTGCACTTAGACAATAAGAAATAGTTTCACGTTCAAATCAAATAATCGGTAATGGATGATTGGACAAAGTATAATAGTTGAGTCACTAAAAGCATAAGTTTGACACTTTGACTACGTCACCCCTGATGATATGTTCAAAGATTCTCCCATTTTAAAACTGAACATATTTACTGTACTCTCAGGCTCTAAAGTCTTAAAATAATTAACATGAATCGATCAATCTTGAGTTTCGAACTAGCCATAAGATCCAAAGCATAAAACATATATATGCTGAGGAGAAAACAGTCTGGTGCTGATGCTAATTCATACAATAAATTGTATAGATATAAACTTCATGCGAACAGACATATATATGCACTTGAGAACAAAGAGAATAGAAACACCAGAAACTAGTACTATAATACAAATCTGGAGTTAGCTATCTTTGCCAGCATTAGCAAATTATTCCAGAAGCATTTAAGGATATGATTTGAGATTACTACTTCAAGACTTTGTTTACCTTTGACAAATACAAAATTTAATCAGTAATAATTCCTAAACAAGGAGCAGAAGCAAAGATCTCGCAATCTTCAGACAGCAACACATGCTCGATCTAGATAACATTCCGAATATCCTATTTTCAAGAATAATATAAACGATTACCATATCTTCAAGATAAAAAAAGCAAAGCAAGGAGATGAACTAGTAATGCTCCGGTAGACTGGTACCAATCTAAGCAAAGCTAGCTCGATCTCTCTGCATCACAAGCCATGTACCACCTGCTCCAAGACACATGCCATTAGAATAATCCATATTCAATGCAAAATAAAAGAAACTCTGTATATTGAGAATATATCTGTGGAGTGAACTATTGCAGCGTGTGTCCAACATCAGTGGGAAAGCTGCATGATTGGAAATGCTAGATCGGAATAGATTTACTTTGGTATTAAATGTAAAGTTAATTTGATCAAACAGATTAATAGCATAGGATAGAAGCTTTCGGGCAAGAGATAGAGTTGTTTCTTAAGATTTTTAGGTGAAGTAACATGCAGTTCAAAAGATTACATGTCTGCTCAGCAGAACCTGGCGCGTGTCTTGAGAACGCAAGAAACCGGATATACATATTTTTGTCTTGGTAAGCTGTATGGCCAAATCCTACCACTACCAGCAGAATCTTCCCAACACTAATCTACAGGCAAGGAGTCCACACGTAAACAGAAAAAACATTTGCGCTATGCAGCTCCTAGGCATAAGGAAACAGACCTACTCTGATCTAAAGATACCCAATCATGAAAGGAAAACGATACTATTCCCCGGGGATAACGCATCGCGATCCCCCGGGTCGCTTCCTTCACGTTCTGCGCCCAGCCACGCCTCGCGCTCGCGCCGCCAAGCTGCCGTGTCCTCGTCGCCCAGTCGTGCTGCCCACGCTGCCTCGCCCACGCGCCTGCACCGCCCCGCCGTGCTGGCTGCTCCGCCCAAGCGCCTGCCCACTCCGCCCCAGCCTCGCCGGAGTAGAGTACCTGCAGCGCCGCCTTCCCCATCCTCGATGTTCCTCTCGCCGGAGCGCCGTCTGATTCCTCCGGCAAGTGTCCTGGCTTCGGCGGCGCGGCACCTGGGATTTACCACCACGCGGGTCCCTACTGCTCCGCCCATCTTGCACCTCTTGCCGGCCACCAAGCTCGCGTCGACCGTTTTCCTCCGTCTCCATTGATGTCATTTGAGTATGCTACCGACAGAGGTGGCGAATTTTGCTATATGTGGTCAGTGGAGGTGCTACAATCGAGCTTTACTTTTGCTACATGCGACGAGCGGCGCTACATGCGATGAGCGGCGCTGCTATAATAGCATTTTTTTTGCTACAGCTTTTGCTCCGATAATATCTTCGGTGAAGTCAGGCTTTTGCTACATTAGCATAATAATCTTGCTACATCTGTTTTCTGATTTTGCTACAAAAGAGCAATTGTTTTGCTACTCGGTATTCAGCGAGATCTCCGGGGAAAGTTTCCAGTGAATCTCCGGCGAAGTCGGCTTTGCTACATTAGTATTTCTTTTTTGCTACACGGTCGCCGGCGAGGTCTCCGGCGAACTCTTCGGCGAGGTTAGTCTGTTTTTCTATTTCTATGACGAACCGTTTTCTGCTATAGTGTAGCAAAAGCGGGGCATTATGTAGCAAAAGCGGGTCTGAGTGTAGCAAAAATGAGATTTGAATGGACACGTGTCAGCAGGAGGACCCGGGGGATTTTGGGGAAATATCCCCCGGGGAACGCGTAGTACGGCCCATCATGAAAGGGGTCCTCACTACCTGGAGGCCGCTACCGATCATGTGGTAGGCGGCATTGTTGCCAGACCGGAATACCGGAGAACGAAGGACAAGAGGAGGTCGCTGCCGCTACCGCTCCAAATAACCAGATCGGAGGGCAGAGGTGGATGTCGGTGGCGGCCGAGGAACCCTAGGAGGGGAGTACAGGGGAAGAGGCATGGGGGGAGGGGTACTCACCAGAGAGAAGGGCTTGGGGAAGCCGGACGAGGAACCCTAGGAGGGGAGTACAAGGGAAGAGGCATGGGGGGAGGGGTACTCACCGGAGAGAAGGGCTTGGGGAAGCCGGACAAAGTGCCCGTTGGCAGCGTCCAAAACTTATCTATCAGCTTATCATTCTACAACTTACTCTTGGATTCATCTGAAAAGATAAATGAGTTGTGTTTGTCTACATGGTCATCTCTTGTGATGTATGTTACCAGTGCCATTTGGGCTTGTAATCTCTGAAAATATGGCATTTTGCATATTATGCATCTCATTCTAACTTGCGTATTTTGACACAGGTGCTAGCAGTGAGCAAGAAGACACCAGTGAAGGTCAACTTATGATGTGTGAAGTTGAGTTGCAAGATTCTGTCTTTGGCATCATCTGTCAACTTTGCTTCGTATGGATTATGAATCTGGATGTGTTCTTGTATGGTCTTGAATGATATCATAGCAATTATGAACATGGTTGTTCTTGTGGTTGTATGTCTTTGTGCTTGCCTGCTAAAAAAATAATCCCTCCGTCTCGAAAAGGATTTCACAAATTTGTCTAGATTCGCATGTATCTATACACTAAAACATGTCTAGATATATACGAATTTAGACAAATCTGTGACATTCTTCTTAGGACAGAGGGCGAAGTAGGTATAAGTTTCTTTCAAATCGTTGGTTTTGGTTTCTTCTTGTGTTTACGTGGAGATTCCACTTCAATCCCCGCGTGTAAACGAATGGAAGTATACAACAGGGATCACAAACTGAGACCCCCGTGGGAAAAAGAGTGACAAGGGGAGTCCATTCTAATCCCGTCTGGATTAAAACCTCGTGGGGAATTGAACACACCAAACCGAACAAGGCCTAGGAGGGGAGTACAAGGGAAGAGGCATGGGGGGAGGGGTACTCACCGGAGAGAAGGGCTTGGGGAAGCCGGACAAGGTGCCCGTCGGCAGTGTCCCCAGGTCGACGTCTGCGCACCGTCGCCTCTAGCCGTGCGGTGTCCTCTTTTCTGCTAGCTGTCTTGTTTCCTTTCCTCGACGATACACGAGGTAGGTCTCGCGTGGTAGAATACACGAGCTAGCTGAGGCCCGGGAGTGGAAATTACGGGATGGGCCGGGATTAAACTCGAGAATACCAGAGAGGTAAACAGGTTGTCCGGGAATTTTCGGGATCACGGGATGGGCTGGGAAATTCCCCTCCGATCCCTGAAAAAAACATAGAAGTAAACAAGGCCTCAGGCATGCCAGCGCAACTGTGTGGCTGACTGCAAGACCAGCTGTGTGGCTGACTGCAAGACCACCTGCATGATGTTTGGAAGGAAGTGAAGAAATCCTATGATGTACACCTACAGAGGAGATTTTTCACCTCAACCAAAACTTGGCTTGCTGAGTTTCTATCCAAGGGTGACAAGACAAGTACTACAACGGTCCTGGTAGTGACTTTCTGGCACACTCGCAACAAACTCAGAGAGGAAGGCGGCACGATACATCTATCCTTCTGCTGTAGCTGGGAAGGTTATTGCTTATGTTGACTTTATTTTGAATCATCTGGTGACTCCTGGAACCGACCACAGACATGAGACTTCCCGTGCAGTTTCTTGGTCTCCGCCGCCTGGAAGGTACCCTCCAGGTGAATATTGATGCTGCCTTGTTTGCTTCTTTCTCACTGTGTGGGCTGTGGTGTGGTAGTTCGTGATCATAAGGGGGTTTTCGTTGCGGCCCATCGAGACCACCGATCCTGAACTTGCTGAAGCCCTTGCAATCAGAACCGCTCTGTCCTTTGGGAGAAGTGAAGGCTGGGACAAAGTCATTATTGCCTCCGACTGTAAGTCGGTTGTGCAAAGAATTGGAGCAAGAGAAAGGGATCGGTCCAGGTATGGCACCGTGATCCAGGACATAAAATCGTTGGCCATTCCTTTCCAGGCTATTGAGTTTAAGCATGTGTATCGTGAACAAAATGTTGCCGTCGCATATCTTAGCTCGATCTTCGGAGTCTCTTAGGCCCCCTTCTTTTTAGCTTATGATTCTGAAAAAGCTGGATTTTGGAAGATTGTTGGTAGAATCTGTGGTGGAAAGAAGCTCAAACAATCTACAATCTTTCCTTCTTTTTGGCTTATGGAATTTGGGATTCCAAATGTGTTGAAATAGGAAATATCTATAATGCCCCTAATGCTACTGGGAGGACGGCATGAGGAGGCCAGGAGCTCGAGGTCGGTCGGCGGAGGCTCGCCGGAGGGGGAAGAGGGAGGCGATCTCACGTGGGTTGCCGGTCGCCGGCTGTGGCGGCGGAGGTTCTTCGCGCCGGTGGGCGTCGGTCGGTCGGCAACGGCTAAGAGGAGGCCATGGCGAGGGCGGACGGCGGCGCAGGGCGTGGGTGGGTCGGGGCGGCGGCGTCTGGCGGGCGGGGCGGTGACGGACTAGCGAGAGGGAGGGCTGGCGGCGGCGGCACAGGGACGAACCCTATCTCGTTTTCTCGATGGGGGCATGTGCGTGTGTGGGACGAACCGTTCGGTGCCTTTTTTTTCTTTTCTTTTCTTCAGATTAATAAAGCACACGCATTCCCTAAAAAAAATGCTTGCCCAGCTGAACGCTCGTGGCATAGCTTCGTGACTTGGTGTTATACTATTGTTTAATCATCTTTGTGTCCTGTTTTAGTGCCCTGTCGACTGTCACGTTGCGTTTTATTTCTACTCTGTTTTAGGCATAAATAAACGTGCGTCAGTGCTGAACTTACAGAACAAGGTCAGACGCGCTCTGCACGAACCTGAGATGTGCTTTGTTCACGTCGAGGGTGTGTTCTCCTTTTATTCTGTTTCGTCGATTCTGTTACTGTATGTATCTATTAAATCAGTCGTCACGATCTGGTGCAGTCGTTGTGGATTAGTAGGGCTTTTCCGGTGGCTTATACTGAATCAAATGAATGAAAGAGGAAAGACGCATTGAGCGTACGTCGCAGATTTTTTTTTTTTTTAGATTCACAGGGATCATCGTCCCCGGTTCCATTGATAGTATCAACGAAATCCCAACCAGGCCAGACACGTCCATACAAGCACGCTCAGAACGCATGTCTCAGAGGTGTTCAGCTAAAGGGGAACTGAAAGTAAAGCAACCTAGCAAAAGAACAGCCACCCCTGTACCACTCCAAGAACAGGCCTCAATGGTGCATTCACCAGGCGGAGCTTTTTGTTGGGGCTAACCAAAACAAGCTAAACAGGAGACACGAAGGTGGGCTCGAGCGTAGAAGTCGGTGTACTCCAGGTACCTTGTACTGCCATCTTCTAAGCGTCGGGAGCCTCACTTGTACGTTGCAGATTTCGGTGTCTTCTTGTGTTCGTATCTGTCTCCAGTTCTTCCTCCTCTACTTCTCTTTGTTTTTGGATTCACGGATATTTCTCCCTGGTTTCGTTTCAATAGGAAAGTAAACTTACTAATCTCTGCTACTCTGTGTTGTTCCTTCCTCGTTGCAGATTAGACTTGCAGCTGACAATGCTCTCCATTTTCTTTATTGAACTTAACACACAATGTTGATTCATTTCGTCCATGCACAATTCAAAATCCCTCTAATAACACGCATATAAAAATCTCTAGAAAGTATTCAGTATCTGACTTTTGAGATCAGTGATCCTTCAAATGGATTAGTAATACTATTCGGAATCCAGCATCACACTCCTATATTTATATTACTATGACCAAATAAGATACTTGTGTCACATACTCACATCAGCTATCTCCCATTAGCATTTGGTTTTTAATCAAGTTGGCGACATAGTCTGCAACCCAGAACGATCCAGCCTCTGTGCAGCAGTAGCCATGTGTGTGACCTTTTTTCTCGATCGACAAGGCAACCCCCGGAGCATACTTTGAGATCTGTAATTGAATGCTCGAAGAAAAAAAATACCATGAGCAAGAGTAGTTATGTACGACATCCCAACAAACATTATCGAAATAACAAAAGAAAATTGTTCACCTCTTCCATGTGAGTCAGTGGACCCCAGTGATCATCCAAACCAAACAAAAAAGCAATTTCGTCCTGTTTTGCTCTGATGAAATTCCAGTCCGGTTCTTCATGAAGCTGGAGTACAGTAACATGGTCAAGACTGGTAGGCAAGTAAAACAGGAAGTGATGGAATTGTTGTAATAATACTCTTGTGACTGACAATTTATTTGAACCAAGCATTAACAACTAATTACCTTTAGGAATTCCGTCTTTGCCATGAAAAGCACATTTTGCATCGTGTGGTACTGCACGGTTCATGAAGAAAAGAGCAAATTCCTCAATACATTTTTCAGATTAGTGAAACAATACAGGTCTAGTGGGTTACTTAAGTTCAAAACTCACCTGCAAGAGATGGCTACAGCCAGCATCAACAGCTGCAGCAGACCAGGAAGAACCAAGGAACCTTCTCACGATGTTTCTTGTAACTGAAGGTTGGAGTGATCCAATAAAAGACACAAGCAAACTAACCCCTTTACTAAGGAGAGATGACCTGACGTGTCCATTTGAGAAGACAAACTTCAGAAAAAGGGAATTGGTAATTTGTGAATGGACAGGATAATTGCTTCAACATTGAACTCAAACGCTAGGTACTCATTAACCTCGCACAAGATAACAATTACAAAAAATAGCTTTAGACATCTATTAATCGGTAATTCGTTGTATGCCTACGTGGATTACTTGCTAAATAGAAAAGCCATTCTAGATTTTCCTTATCGCTGGACTTGCTTATCAATGCTCATGTTGTCATGCAAGCACATCACCTTATTTGAATTAGATAGAAGTTTCTGCAGAATAGAAACAAGGTACTGTGGTGGTTATTTTTTTTGTACCTTGCAATATATCCAATTGATGATTGCTTCAGAGAACTCTTGTTTAATGACAAAAATGGATATAGTCCGACAAAAAAGTTAACCTGTCCAGAAGAGGAAAAATAATGAATCGACAAGTACATACTTCAGGAAAGGAGGACAAATACTCCTCTACCTTCTTTTGGAGTCTCTTGAATATTTCCAGACCTATGTATGCACCAATAGAATGACCCACCTTCATTTAAATGAAGAACTAAAATTAAGCTGCACTGCCTAAAAAGGAAAATCGTGTGAAGTGTTCAAGTATACAAAGTTTCGGACCCTTGTATCGTCGCATATATAAGTAAAACTACTATAATACCCACACATCAATCTAGCATGGAAGAGCCTGAATCCAATCAAAGAGCTTGTGGTAGCGAAAGACAAAAACATACCAAAATTATTGATTGTTCGGTATGTAGAAGCTCTTGCTCAAGAAAATCAACCTGCAAACATGGACATATGAGACAGAAAACTGTTTTAATGACGGTATGAGGAATTGCGACATGGTACTATTTAATTTATGAGTGCTTTTCCTTTAGAGGCATGCAAATTAAAAAGCTGTTGCGGCAGGAATAAAATTATGAAGAGAAGTTTCAAATGAAAAAAACATCAAAACATGCAAAACGAACCTTGTGATCAATTTGTTCACGTAACGAAAACAATCGTCCACGCTCATAATCCTGTCTTGGATGGTGTAAAGATCAAATACAGTAGCAATATTAAAATGCTGAATAAGCAATAAAAACCAAGCTTTACTATAGTATAAACGCCAATGGGTCACTAAAATAGTGTGCATTCACAAGGCTTATTTTGTGTATTATTTCTGACAATGATAGTGAATACTAAGGATGGAAACTTTGACTACTGATACCACAAATAGATATGGAGGTTTCCTTCTTGAAAGGTGGAACCAGGGAATTGCGCAAGTTTTGTCATACCAAGTAGTGGTAGACTGCAGAAGTAAAGTGGCATGTGGACACCAGTTGTCCATAGAATCTTGCAATTTTAACCAAGATAACAGCCCTAAGAACCTAGAAAGAAAATTTCCTAACAGGCAGCATGTTTTGGATAATGTATCAGGTTTAAATCAATTGTAAGGAAAACCACTGAAAACCTTCAATGCTGAGAAACTATTATATATCCCTGACAATCCATCATCATTTTACGGTCTGCTATACACATTTACTATACATGTGACTGTTCCTTGCCGATTCATCAAAATTCAACATGATGATATGAATCAACCTGAAGAAAGTTGTATTATTACCTTCTGGCCATGTGAAATGTGCCCTATCGCTGCACAATGCACATGGTTTGTCAGCAAGCAGTACAAGCTACATAGACAATCCATCAACGATGATACGATCTGCCAAGCTTACCGGTAACAGATGCCTGCCCGCCGAGGTTTTCGTAGAGTGCTTCCACAAAGTCTTTATAGAATCCAACAATACCTTCCACACATAAAAATCATAGCAACATAAATCCCTGATCCTTTGCTGGCATAATTTATAGCACGCCGGTAACACCTACCTGGATTGCCAGGGATGACCAGCACATGAAGGGATGGCGGCTCTCTGGCTTTTATCTCGAGCAACTCCGTCGCGAAGCTGCGGTGGATTTGGTTACTCTTATTAGTTACAATTAACAACCATCAATAAAATGAAAGCCTAAACTCTGAAGCAAATAAAGCTCTGAACTCTACGTGACACTTGACAGCTCTGAACTCTGATGCGAATACAGATGCGGCCAGGTACCTGGAGACCATGCACACCCTAGGCGTGGCCTGCGCCTTCGGGGGGAAGGGCTTGAGGAGTCCCGCTCTCTCCATACTGGATCCGGTGCTCGAAGACCTCGCCCCGCTGACGCCGCCGCAGGCCGCCGGTCTAAACAGCCTGGAGAGCTACCAGATAGAGCACCGTGAGGTCGCTTCGGAGCTGAGCCGAGCAATTTAGTGGCGATCAGCACGAGGAAACACCACCTACCCGGGTTCTGCACCAGAAATCAGCCGCGCGCGGGCACGATCCTGAGGGGAATTAAAGGGAGAACAATTTCGAGTTCAGGTCCTTAGGGATTCGATTCGTGGGAGCGGGGAGGTAGGATCTTACCCATCCACAAGGAGCGGGAGAGGGAGGAGGGTTCGCGGCGGGGAGTCGCCGGGATGGTGCGCCGGCCGCCGGAGAAGAGAGGGTTCAGACTTCAGAGTGACAGTGGAGTGTTGGTGGTTCAGTTGGGTCAGCTACCTTTCCAATCGGATCGGGTGGAACACGTGAGAGTGGTGTGCAAGCTCGGCTGCTGCCGTCATATATTGGTTTGAATTAAAAAAAGGATTTTTTATAAATACTCCCCGGTGAATAAGTGTACATCTAACTTCAGAATTAGTCCTCGAAAGAGAATGCATCTACACTACCAAAGCAGTTAATAAATGCAATTAGCTCCTCTTAATCGCTCTCCCACTTCATCCTCCAATCTCTATTCTTCTCTTCTACCTCATCCACCAATCCTTGTTCTCCTCTTTTAATTATATTTATTTTTTAAAAAAATTACCGATCTATTAATAATCATCAACAGCGATACAAAGAAACCTAACAGTAGTAAAAATTAAAAATGGGTCACTAGACCACCTAGTGACAACTATAAATACTAACACGACATGTCCTCATGTCCACGCGGACCGGATTAGACAGGCTCGGACCATTCAGGATCATGCCGCTAGAGATGCCCTAATGCCGATAGCAACTTATCATACTTCCTATAACTAATATGTTAGGTATGTCTTCAGCTTGGTCGCGCTCCACGGAATTCCAAATAGGCTCGGCTAGCTCTTTCATGCTTTTGCAATCCACCTCTTTGTCATACTTGTTGTCACCTTTAATAATTGCAAATTCTTAGATGGACAAACTATATTCAAATATCAATGAACATAAGCTCAAATTCAAGTGAGAAAAACAAGGATAAACAAACATACATTAGTGATAGAAACATAATGATGTAGAAGTTGGATGCAAGAAACCACGGCGAGCTCGCATGGCTCACGCCAAACATTTTTTATGCAGTGTGGCCGAAATAAACTCCAACTTTGCACCAAAAATGGCAATGTTAAAGTTTGGAATGGGTTACTAAAACATGGCAATGAAGTGTACTAAAACCATACAACAATATATTAGCTATGAAAAATATGGTTCGAAATATTAGACATAGAACAATACAACGGTATATGCAATACAACAAAAATTGCATTACAACAATATATGCATAAGACAATACATGCATAAGACAAATAGGTATAGTTCAAAACATGACACTATGTTTTAGCTACAAATTTCTATGGTTCGAAATCAAAATAGAGAATAAATCGAGAGTAGAACACACATATAGAGATATTTATACCTCATCTTATCCATGGCCCCAACAGATCCTCCAGACTCCTCGCCTCCCGGGACACCTCCTCTAGGGCGCCAACAGATCTGCCCAATGGGAGTACGTCTGATGTTGATGTCACTGACAACATCGTCTTTTCCTCCACATCATCGACAACCAACAGATATACCCAATGATAGGAGGATCACGTTCCGATCGTCACTGACCCTCTCTTCTAGCGACGGCCAGATCCGCTCAATGTGGGGACGATCCCGTCAACTGGCTTGGTCTTCTGTTACTACTGCAAGCATCGCTGCCAAAAGAGAGTGCGATGTGGGGGTTAAAAATGTTAGGTTTTTTGGGGGTTACCAAGCTTTTATATGTGCGCCAACTTATCAGCAACAGTTAAATATAAACGTTCACATTGAGAGAAAAAGATATAAAATGTGTTTATTAAAACTCATACATTACAAAATCTAGTATAGATTATGACGATCTACGGGTCTATTATAGCCAAATAAATTCCAATACTTCCTAGCGGTTTTGACTATGGCTTCAAAAGAGCACAAATAATTCAAAAAGTCAGAAAAATGGAAAACCAATGCGCATCGTCATTTTACGTGGCATATCTGCGAGGAAAAATAACATACCTGAACTATGGACAATTTCGTGTAGAACCCTTCACAGCTACCACTTCTTCATGTCCTTTGTTCCCACCACTTCTTTACCGTGTGCATTTTTTCATATTTTGTCTAGTGTTTTTGTTTGTCGTGTGTTTTAGTGAACTTTGCCTTGTTGGCTATTTTTGCCAAGTATTATACTCGGCAAAGTTGGACTTTGTGCCGAGTTCCGGGAAACATACACTCGGTAAGCCGAGAACAACACTCGGCGGAACTATATTTACCGGTAGTGATATATAGTCAAAATCAAGTTGAACTACAAGAAAAGATAAAATTCTATGTCTAAACTTTCTATAACCGACAATATATTCTAACAATTTAAATTCTATGATAGGTTTTAGGTGTGTTGACCCTCTGGTCTTGTAATTATATTAGCATAGGGTACAAGAGATCATTACAAACACGAATCATACCGTGTGATATAAACCGTGTGAAGCAGCTTGACGCTGCAAGTCAAGCTACAACTGATAAACTACCCGCAAAAAAAAAGCTACAACTGATAATAAACAATATAAACTAGCTTGATTTCCTACCTCTAAACAATGGCAGTGAGAGAGAACAGAAACAGACGTATTGGACGCGTATTGAACCCAAGCAGCAGGAAAGATATATGTATGGATATATATACTAGTATGCCACTGAAGCTAGCAGCCACAGCTCCATTCTTATTTCTCCTTTGTTCAACCACAGGCACGAGCGCAGAGGACTGAAGTGACAGACACGCACACAGAGAGAGAGCGCGCGCCATGGATGGCACCGGCGAGTTTGCTGTTAGCAACACCGACAGAATGAAGAGCCCGCTGCTGGCATCGCTGCCGCCGTCGGCCGGCAACGGCGCAAGCAACCAGCTGGAGAGCATCCTGAGCGACGAATCGGTGCCCTGGGCGCGGCGGATGTGCGCAGCGACCGCGATGGAGACGCGCCTGCTTGTGCGCCTCGCGGCGCCTGCCATTCTGGTCTACATGATCAACTTCTTCATGTCCATGTCAACGCAGATCTTCGTTGGCCATCTTGGCACGCTCGAGCTCGCCGCCGCCTCCCTCGGCAATACAGGCATCCAGGTCTTTGCCTACGGCCTCATGGTACGTTTTTAACCATGTCCTGGTCTTTCGATCTTCAGTTTACGGCTATCATCTTGAAATAGATGTCAGAGATTTGTCTAGATTCATATGTGAATCTAATTATTAAGGGGAGTACTAATTAACAATAGCCTCGATGTGAATTTACTAGCGTCATTTTTCTTTCGAGGCGAAAACCACGTGCTGGCGGCTAAGTAAATCGATACTGTCTCTTAATCTACAAGTACTGTACTGTGCTAACATGACTGCAACTGCAAGCTCAAAACAAAAATTGGATTGGACGTACTATTCGTAGCTTTAACAGTAATATAAGTATACATATGCAAGGTGCGGCGACGCTCTATGTGTAGGAAGTGGGCGTTGGCGTCCTTCCAGAGACGACTAGCTAGGTATAAAGACTAGTACAATGGTTAGTATTACTAATTCGATGATGACAAGGCACTCTTTGTCCTGGCATTGGGAAGATGATGTGATCAAGGATTTCCAACAATTACTAATGTAGTGGCTGGTAGACCCTGGATGTCACGACTGACGCATTAGGATCCTCATCTAGGATCAGCAAAATAAAAACTTACAACATGAGAGTTGTTGTGTGAAACAGCAAGGTGAAGCTACTCCTCAAAAGAAATTTCAAATGGTCAACAATGTGTGATGAATTTGACAAAATTCGTCTATAAAGATTCAAACATGAGTACGAAGTTAAGAAGATACAGCTAACAAAACTTGATACCGACTGTCAGGATGGGATCACATCGTTAGCATGCATTGTTATCTAACAGAGCTTATTTTGAATCGAAACTTGATTGTGTCAAGTAGAAGGGATTTGGTGAAGGATTAACGAAGGTGAGAGAAAGCAAACTCACATACCCATGTTGCATCACTGGAGCACACAATGAGTTTTATCTTTGCGGAAAAGTTGCCCCAGGTGTTCTCAACGGGCCTAGCCCAGAGATGCTTTAATCAGCGTGTTGCCTGCAAGGCAAAGAGTGTCTAGCCACCTAGACATCTATTTTTTGATTCTCGAAACTCGGAAGCCTACTTAGCCTCCATCCAGCCTGCCAAACGCGCCGCAAAATCAACCATCACGTGCTGCTGCTGCCGCTGGAAGTCTGTCCAAACCTTTTGGAGCCGTCTAATGTTCTTTCACGGTTTGGCAATTTTTGGGCTATTTTCGTGCCATTTGTGGAAGTGCATGCATGCATTACGGGATAAAACTTCTAGCATCACAAAGTTCAAATATTCTAAATGTTTAAAGTCTTAAACAAAAATTCTGATTTAAGATATTTTTTACCATAAATAGGTCTCGACTCTTGACGAGATCTTAAAAAATAGATATCGCATATTGTTATGATTTAAAAAAATCGAGCTAAAAGTTACCAACCCATGGAATGTGAGTTATATATAGTCAGTAAACCTAAGAAGATTTCAGACCCAAAAGTTAATGTCATTGGGGTTGGTATCTTCCTCCGCACGAGGAAGATAAACAAATAGGGGCAAATTGGTGGGCTGCAACAACAACGGATGGAAGGCCGGGTTAGTATAGCAACAATAGTAGAGAGAATCTGCTATATATATAGCTCTAAGCCGGTGATTTCGCAAAACCTTGCTGAACCTGGCATACAAGCTAGTGTAGCTCATGCAAAAGAAACATACAAGCTAGTACTCCCTTTGTTCACTAATGTAAGACATTATAACTTTTTTCTAAAACACATGAACATCGACATGTTTTAGCGCATATATAGATTCACCCATTTTAGAGTGTATCTAGTCTGCTTTAAAATATCATATTAGTGAACAGAAGGAGTAGCTGTGATCTTTTTTTTTTTTACGAAGGAGTAGCTGTGATCGATGGCTAATTAATTGACTGCAATGCAGCTTGGCATGGGTAGCGCGGTGGAGACGCTGTGCGGGCAGGCGTACGGCGCGAACAAGCTGGACATGCTGGGCATCTACCTGCAACGCTCGACTGTCCTTCTGGTGGCGACCGGCGTGCCGCTCACCCTCCTCTACGTCTTCTCCCGCCCCCTCCTCATCCTCCTGGGCCAGTCGCCTGAGATCGCCCGCGCCGCCGCCATCTTCGTCTACGGCCTCATCCCGCAGATCTTCGCGTACGCGACCATCTTTCCCATCCAGAAGTTCATGCAGGCGCAGAGCATCATGGCGCCGAGCGCATACATCTCCGCCGGCACGCTCTCCGTCCACCTCGTGCTCAGCTACCTCGTCGTCTACAAGCTGGGGCTGGGCCTCCTGGGCGCCTCGCTCATGCTGAGCGTCAGCTGGTGGATCATCGTCATCGCGCATTTCGCCTACATCGTCAACAGCAGCAGGTGCAGGCTCACGTGGTCTGGGTTCTCCGTGCAGGCCTTCTCCGGTCTGCCCGACTTCTTCAAGCTGTCCATGGCCTCTGCCGTCATGATCTGCCTTGAGACTTGGTACTTCCAGATACTCGTCCTCGTTGCTGGCCTCCTCAAGGACCCCCAGATTGCCCTCGCCTCGCTCACCGTCTGGTAATAATTAACTAAATTCTAGATTGACTGAATGCGTGTGCTTTCTTGAGAATTGAGATCGAGGAGGACGACGCGATTAATCTTTCTGTTGTATATATACTCGTGTCGTGTGTTTGCATTGCAGCATGACCATTGCAGGGTGGGTGATCATGATTTCAGTTGGATGCAACGCAGCTGCCAGGTACAGATCGATAATCCTGTACGTTTGCTTCTCAAATTGGAATGGGACCTAGTAGTAATGAAGGCACATGCATATGGTTTACAATATTGCAGCGTGAGAGTGAGCAACGAGCTTGGCGCCGGGAACCCCAAGTCAGCCGCCTTCTCCGTGGTGGTAGTCACCATGCTAGCGTTCATCCTGTCGGTGCTAATCTCAGTGGTCATCCTCATCTTCCGTGACTATATCAGCTACATCTACACCGACGGCGAGGACGTGGCAGCGGCGGTGTCCAAGCTGACGCCGCTACTGGCGCTCACACTCATCCTCAACGGCATCCAACCCGTACTGTCAGGTATATGCAAATAGAGCTGAACTCTGGGTGGAAAGGGAACTGGAGATGTATAGGATGTCACCAAACGATATGCCGCCTGATGTAGATGTTATACTTACGCAGGGGTAGCGGTCGGCTGCGGATGGCAGGCGTTCGTCGCGTACGTAAACGTCGGCTGCTACTACGTCGTTGGTGTCCCTCTTGGCTGCCTCCTCGGCTTCTACTTCGACCTCGGCGCGGCGGTAAGGCCCTCCTCCGTGAATAAATTTGCCATGATTTCAGTCATCCACTTTTTTAGTTATACACAAATTTGCAGGGCTTATGGGGCGGTATGATTGGAGGCACCCTAATGCAGAACGTGATACTGTTCTGGGTTATCTTCAGGACAGACTGGAACAAAGAGGTACATATATATGGGATTCACCTCCCATCAGATCATGGACAGAATAAATAACATCGGGACCTGCAATATTACACACTGAGTAATTTGTTTCTCACAAACTAAAGTTTACAGAGTCTCTTGAAGACCATGCATGATATTCTATGCAATACGAGTTTCGAACAAACATTAAGACGATAATATTCACCATACTAACATTCAGATATTCTATGTACACTCTTTGTCTGGAACAATGCACTATCATCTAGTACTGTCCATAGTCACCTCGTTGTCTAAGGGAATTACTTAAGAATTACCTTCTGATTTATTTGCAGGTGGCCTCAGCGGTGGAAAGATTGCACAAGTGGGAAGACAAGACACCTCTATTAGCAGGCCAAGAATGAAGCAAGGTTACGAATTGTATGGTTGAACCGTCCATGTATTCGTTAGCAAGTAGATCTCCCTAATGTGTAAAATAAAATGTAATTTCACCACTGAGAGAAAATGTGTATCCTAAGTTATCGTCCTTTCGGTGAGTTCAAGGTTACAAGCACGGTATACCACATACACCGCCATGTATCATTTTACTAGTAAGTTACGTCCTTTCAGTGACATCTTTTATTGCGGGGCAAAAGATTGTTCTCACAAAGTTTTATTTCTACAAGTTCTCAAATCTTTTTTTTTTTGCGGACGAAGGGAGAAGAGTTCTGCATTGCATTATGAGAAGAAAAAGTTGCATAGTTAGATCGTGATTGGTAGCCTGCGCCGATTTTGAGCTCCCGGAGGCAGGCCCTAGGGAGCATGTCCACGTTGAAACAACTCTAGAGTCATGTTGTGGACTTTGTTTGTTTGCCCACATGGGAGTACCCTGCATTTCTTGGACTTCTTAACCCATTTGTTTCGTGCACTGCATGCATGACTTTTTCCCTTAGCTGATGCAAATAGAATATGTTAGGTTACATATATGCATGAGTCTGTATGTGGTAACCTCGTTGATAGTGTGTTGAGGTTACCATTACATTCTAAGCTCATCCTACTCTGACATTATCAAAAGAGGACGACAAGTTCATCCTAGCAACTACTAAAAAGAGGATAAGTTCATCCTATATCCTACCAGCATGATAGAAATTAGATATCACTCATGACATATTTCCTTGATCCTCTTCAACTTATACTTGTTACCCTTGCTAGAATTGAGCATATCAAACAACATGTATTCAAGCTTCTTTTTCCCTCTTTCATCCCCTCCTTTTCTCTCATCCAATTTCTTCTCTCTGGCTTTCATTATCTCAGGTTGATATTTTCACACCTTCTTAAGCATATCCACTGCATTCTACAACAATTGAGCATCCTTGTCATCTATCCTGGACAAGTTCTTCTCCACAACCCTTTTCTTGGTTTCATCCATGAATTATTTCTTCACATCAATGAAATTCTAAATCTTTCAGTGTTTCGATTATCGGCAGCGATATTTGTAGGTGTAAGGGCTTGTGATCACGAACCGATGTGCTAACAACCTCAACCGAATGCAAGATTTATATAGGTCACAACCCTACTTCATGTGTTGGTTATTATATATATATGGAGCGTGTGAGGTACTCAAATATTACATGCGCTTCGTCCCGTGGAGTCCAGCTTCGGAAGACTAACGGCGTGTGCATGCACATACGGCAGTGGAGGCGGAGGTGGAGGTGGGTTAGGAGTGGGATGAGTCGACTGGGACGGTCGGAACGGTGGATCTGCGGCAACGAAATAGAGGAGGCAGGAAACGACGATGGAAATGTCCCTCCCGCTAACTACCAATGCGTCTATAGGTCCCCCTCAGTTCGGCCGTGGAACCTGGACATATATGAGTGCGGGGCACGAATTCTCGGGCCGCCGAAAAAAATTCAAGTCGGGCCGGTTATACGGAGTCTATTCGGGTCACTTTTTTTTTTGCCGAACCCAAAAATAGCGGTTATTTCTCAGTTTATGTGACTTTATGGTGTCTGCTAGAGAATTATGTGCGATTTTTATTCCCATGTAAACCGGTTGATTCTCGTGTAAACGTGGACATGTTCACACGGATGAAATGTAATCGCGTTTCACATCAACTACAACTTCAACTACTATAAAATAATCTTCATACTCCAAATTACCGCACAATTCTCCTCTCTTTTCCACTACTCTCCACAAGAACACCAAAACTAGTCATCCTCCCTTTCCAATGGCGCTGGTATTACCAAACTCCCAATTCTACATGTTCAATGTACAAGGCATGGACTTCAAGGTGACATTCACCCACCGTGCATAGTAGTGGTGAGGTGGATCTGTCGGGTCAAGGAGGAGTTCCTCGACAACACACTGATTAAGGTTGTTCATCTAGATTATGAGTTCACTGACGCATCAACGAGAAATGTCAGACAGCAGGATCTTCCATACGAGTAGAAGCAACACACCACTATCCTACAACTTTCTATGCCGTACGAGTGTCTCATCTTCCAAATCTGTCGTGCCGATGGAGTGAGGAGCTTCTCAGGAAGTTCTTGAGGGATGAAAACATCAGGATTTGCGGCTCGGCTCTGCTATCCAACATTATGTGCGTATGCTGCAGTACTACGACATCACTATTGCTTCTCCAATCAACCTCCAGCAGGTGCTCCCCAACCCAACCCGGAATTATCCCCCATCACTCTTCGCTCTGTCGAATGCTTATCTAGGGATTAACCTTTTGAAGGACGATCTAGAGATACAAGCCGTATGAGAAGGAAGATGGGGCCAAATTCCATTGAGCTTCGATAAAATTAAATATGTTGCTCTGGATGCTCATATCGGCTTGGATCTTGCTAGGAAGAACGGGAACTTAGTTGGCTGTAGTATCCCTAGAGATATTCATAATTTCTACTGGTTTTAAAGTGTACGAATCTCTGTCGGAGGTGTGAGCGGTAGATTGGGGCCGGCGGAGAAGACGACGCAGCAGGGAAATCCCCATAAGGCTAGGTATATACTGCCCGGACGGACCATTTTCCAGGCAACTGGATAATTTTATCTGGGTGGCCCGATATACTGTTTCTAGTCTGGGCAAAAAGATCCAAACCAGCATATCGACCGGACTTTCGGGTATCTCCTAGAGACAGACTGTAAGCAAATTGCAGAATAAGAGTAACTAATAATATGAATCCAAGAACAAGCAGCCTATGCCCAGTTTATTACCTGACGTGCGACTATAAGCATGTGACGTATAACATTGAGTATTCCGTCATATCAAGATGTTAACTTCAATAAAATGTACTAGGTCTAAAATATGTAAAATTTGTGTCATTGGTTCTCCTGATGTCTTGTCCCACCAACCATTGGCCGAGAGATCATCTCTAAAAATCATTGGCCTAGACATAACCAAGACTTTCCCTACAATGACGTGGCGCACGACCTGTATTTTGTCTTTTCTGTTGTATCATGTACAGATGCCGACCTGTCGTGCTTTTTTTTTTCTTGTGGCGAACTACTCATAAGTTGCTCTTTCTTTATACAGCACGGCACGGGTCCTGCATTTTGATTAGCATCGGACTTGCCTTGGGGCAGTTTTAGGTACTAGTATAACCAAGTACTTTGGAAATTTGAGCACCTGTCACTTCACCCTCGACTGGAAAACCTCGTCGGGTGTCAGTTGTGACCCGCTTGACCAAGACGAATATTGACGGTCACAATATGGTACTGTATGTCCTTTGAAGTTGCCTGGTATGTTTCTTCCTTTTTCTGTCCATATAAATTTTCTTTGTGGCCGTCTAACATCAAGTTACCTATATAGTACATTTTTTTTTCCTTGACATCCATGCCGAAGACTTGTTGGAGTACATGTTGGAGCAGGTGGCGGCATCAACACCGTGGCGCACATGTACAATTTAGTGTTTTGTTATGTTTCTTGATGTATGTGCTATGAATTTTGATTTGAAATTTTGTGACGCATTAGATTCAAGTTGCAAGCATATAAACTTTCTTGGTTCCATATAAGTTCTCGTTGAGAGTGAGTAGTAGGAGTACTAATTTTCTATTAAAACGTTGAAATAAGTAACCCGGGCTTGGTGCATCGGGTGCACCACAACGCCCGTTTGCAGAGCTCTAAGAAGTCTGGACTTTTGTATAGGAATTAATTGGTACTCCCTTCGTTTCATAATATAAGATGTTTTAGCTTTGTAAAAGAAGTGTGTTTAGATCTCTTTTAGTGTGTAGATTCACTCTAAACCTATACACTAAAAAAGGTCTAAATATACTCCTTTCACAAAGCTAAAACATATTATATTATGAAATGGAGGGAGTAGTAGTTAGCTTGTCAAGTCACGCACTAGCTCATGGTTACAGCTACCTTTCCTTAAAAGAGGCTCTTGCTTAGTCATCCTATTGAGACGAGGTTCCAAGACCAATGGCGGCATGCGTTCAGACATGGATATTTCACAGTTAATCGTGCTAAGAATATATGCTGCTGATGACTTAGCCCCGGCCGGTTCCATCCAATGAACTACCGGTGCCTCAACTGCTCCTAGGTGGCGCCGTTTTATAAAGCATGGTAGATGACAGCTATTGCTGCAAATTAAACACATCATATACTTGTTGCCATCTTCCTGTCCAAGCTGAGAGCTTGAGCACCCGATCATGGCCGAGATCGCGACGGGGGCGCTGAGCAGCCTCCTGCCCAAGCTGGGCCGCCTGCTCGAGGAGGAGTACAAGCTGCAGCGGAGGGTCAAGGGAGACATCGCATTCCTCAAGGCCGAGCTGGAGAGCATGCAAGCTGCGCTCCTCAAGGTCTCTCAGGCTCCCATCGACCAGCGGCCAGACATCCAGGTCAAACTCTGGGCGAGGGACGTCAGGGACCTGTCCTACGACATCGAGGACAGCACCGACAAATTCCTGGTACGGCTTGAAACCCGTTCACCAACAAAGAAGAACAGCTGCTTCATGGGTTTCACCGGCAGGAGTTTCAGCCTGCTAACCAAGGCCAAGACTCGCCATAGCATCGCTACAAGGGTCAAACTTATCAAGAGCCTCGTGAGAGAGGTTTGTGAGCGCCGTGATAGGTATAGGGTTGACACTAGTGTCGCCAATAACCAGCCAGTTGGCATTGCCACGACCATTGACAGCCTTCGTCTATCGGCACTATACAAGAAGGCGACCGAGCTCGTTGGCACTGAAGACAACAGCAACGAGCTAGTCAGGAGGCTCACAGCTGAGGGAGGCGAGGCATCCAAGCAACAGCTCAAGATAGTTTCCGTTGTTGGTTTTGGAGGATTAGGAAAGACAACCATCGCTAGCATAGTCTATGAGAAGCTTAAGGTGGAATTTGATTGTGGTGCTTTTGTTTCTGTGTCTCTTACTCCTAACATGGTAAAGATTTTGAAGAACTTGCTCTACCAACTCAACAAGGGCAAGCATGGCAACATCATGAATGAAGCATTTTGGAGTGAACCACAGCTCATTATTGAGCTAAGAGAGATCCTTCGAGACAAGAGGTACTTATCCGTTTTTTACACATAATCTGTGAGTGAATTCTTTGAGAATCAGTTGTGCAATTATGTCCTTTTCATTTGGGTACTACTTTGAAGTACATACAGTATACACAAATATTAGCTTCGTTACTACTCCCTATGTCCGCAAATAAGTGTACTTCCAGCTTTTAGCTAAGTCAAACTTTATAAAATTTGACCAACTTTATAGATGAATATAGCAACATATATTATATCAAAATGACATTATGAAACTAAATTTTAAAACATATCTACTAGTACCAATTTAGAGTCATAAATATTGTTATGTTTTCCTATAAAGTTAGTCAAACTTTATAACTTTGATTTAGAACAAGGCTAGAAGTACACTTATTTGCGGACGGAGGGAGTACACCTTTATGTCCTTGGGTTTTAGAGTTTGACTAATTAATCGGCAAAACTTTGTTGCAAATTGTCAAAACACAGGCTACTTTGACCTTGTTATACGTGTGGCCCATATGTACTTCTTCCGTAAAACATTTAGTTGCAGTTCATGGAAGTCACATGTTTAAATAGAACACTGGAAAATTGTGGCGGCTGATCCAATTTATCTAGTACTCCATCTACCATAAATTAAAAAACTAGAAGAAACACAATAATATAGCCAGCACGAAATCTAAAGTGAACCTTATTGATGAGGGGATATCCCCTATTCAAAAAAAGTATAATACTCTTATGTATTTTCAGATACAACTACAAACATAACAATGGATTTTGGTGCATGGAAAAATTTCATGCCTGAAAAAGATTTTCACTGGTGTATTCTAGCAATTCTAAGTCTAACCAACAATCAGCCTAAGAAAAAGGCAAATATTTTATATAAATGAAAAATGATGAACTAGGGAGTTTTACCTACTGTTTTCCCGTCAAAAATGATGAACTGATTTATTGTTGAATGGTTATTTGTAATTTCTTTTCCTTTCTACTACGCTGTAATGTCACTTTCTCCAACTTACTTTGGTTTGTGCAGTAGGAAAGAAAATTTACCATCAGCATTTATTTACTATTATATCTGTCCCACATTATAAGACGATTTTAACCTATCCAAACATCTTTTATAATTTGGAACTTAGGAAGTAACATACATAATTCTTGGGTGTCTCCATGTAGGTACTTCATTGTCGTTGATGACATTTGGGATTATTCTGTGTGGGAAACCATCAGATATGCGTTGATTGAGAACGGAAACGGAAGTAAAATAATCACAACAACTCGCAATGCCCATGTCGCCAATCAAATCGGCGGGGTCTATAGCTTAATACCTCTATCTCTCATCCACTCAAGAAAGCTATTCCACCAAAGAATATACGGTGATGAAGACAAATCTCTTCCAAGTCATTTGGCCGAAGTATCAGATATTATTTAAATAAATGTGGTGGTATTCCATTGGCTATAATTACTATAGCAGGTATATTAGCCAGTAAGAAAGGGATGACCCATGAGTATTGGTCCAAGGTGTCACGCTCTATGGGTACAGGGCTGGAAGATGGTCCTCAAATACAGAAAATGAGAAGAATATTATCTTTAAGTTACTATGACCTACCTCCGCATCTAAAGAGCTGTCTGTTGTATCTAGGCTTATTTCCAGAGGATCATGATATTACCAGAGAATATTTGATATGGAAATGGGTTGGTGAAGCTTTTGTCCGCAAAGAACACGGGAAGAGCTTGTACGAGGTAGGAGAGAATTACCTTGACGAGCTCATTAACAAGGGTATGGTAAAACCAGTTGAATTTGATGGATGCAGCAAGGCAACCACTTGTCGTGTGCATGATATGGTTCTCGACCTCATCACTTCATTGTCAAATGATGAGCATTTTCTAACAGCAGTTGGTGGCCAGCAGCTCATGCCCCTGCCAAGTAAGGTCCGTCGACTATCCCTGCAAACCGGTAATGCAGAGGATGTGCGGTTGCTGTCAACTGTTAGCTTTACCCATGTGAGATCAGTAACTGTGTTCGACCAAGCTTTGAATTTGTTGCCAGGCATTTCATGTTTTCCAGTCTTGCGTGCATTGGATTTAAGTGACTGTGAGCAAGTGGATAATCATCGTTTCAAGGGTATTTGCAAGTTGTTCCATCTGAGGTACTTGTGCCTACGCAGGACATCTGTAACCGAGGTTCCCAAGCAGATCGGGAATCTACAGTTTCTGCAGGTGCTGGACATCAGTTTGACTGAAGTTAAAGTGCTGCCATCAACCTTCGTTCAACTAACCCAGCTGGTGTACCTGAATGTGAGTGCCTGGACTAGACTACCTGATGGGTTCGGGAAGCTAGAATGCCTGCAAAATTTCCCAGGTATCACCGTCAGTTACCCATCCATGCTTCATGATCTGGGCAGGCTCACCGAGCTGAGGAATCTCAAGATTATAAAATTCATCCAGTGCGGCGAGAACTACGATGAACCTTTCCTCGAGTGTCTATCCAACCTGGTCAGCCTCGAGAAACTAGAGGTAAACTACTACCTTGGCGGCCCAGATTTCGGTCTCTCCAGCAGTTTGTCGCCGGGGCCTCAGCGGGTCTATTCCATCGACATGCTTCGGAGCACCTTCTATGCGGTGCCAAGGTGGATGTCCTCACTCTCCTGCCTTTCGGCCCTTGAGATCACAATACGAACACTGGCAGTGCAAGACTTTGAGGTCCTCGGCAAAATACCATCCCTCACTGATCTCTACGTGTGGGTGCTGGAACCCACCGGTGAGAGACCAGAAAGGCTAGCCATCGACAGTAGGTACCCATTCAGGTGCCTATCAGTGTTCAGGTTCTGGAGTTACGGCATGGAGGTGGTGTTTTCTCGAGGAGCCATGCCAAACCTCCAAACCCTTGACCTGGACTTCCAGGTGCGGAAGACAAAGGATCTGGGTGGTAATTTCTACTTCGGCCTGGAGAATCTCCCTTTGCTCCAGCGCGTCCCGGTGAAGATTGACTGCTACTGCACAGAGCCTGGGGAGGTCGAGGCCGCGGAAGCTGCACTGCAGAAAGGGGTCGATATGAATCCCAACAAACCCACGCTCAGCATACTCAAGGTATATATGCACCATTTTTCTTCTTTAGTGACAAACACCATTGTCCTATATGGGTTTCTCTCCTTTTATATAGCACTTCTAAGAGTATGTACTTCCACATTCAGCATACCTCTACATGAATCTGTTACTCCTTTTGGCATTCTCAATATACCTCGTTGATTATTCAAAGTTATCTCAATACAAATAGTAATGTGAAGAAAATGTCATAAGACCCTTACTTTTTCCATTATACCCTTTGTATGCAGTATATTTGAAAATATTATTAGTTATATGTATGCAGTATATTTGAAAATATTATTAGTTATATGTATGCAGTGGCGTTTTTTTATAGAACTCAATCAGGGGTATCTAGTTTAAAAAAAATAAGGAGATAATAAATCCATCTAGCTACATGGTATACGTGCTGTGAGTACATACTGGTAGGTATATATTGTGTTATTTAACTCGCGTATGTCAAACATTACACAGTATGGTGAAATGGGCTAGCTGATCCTCTCAGTACTGGTTTTCATCTACTCCTGTTACTTTGCTGGTATGGCTTCAAGCTACTGTGCTACAACTAGCTTACTCTTCCGTATCTCTTTAGGTGTTTACATATGCCTACTCATAAATTTTCTTCCCTTGCTGCAGATTTAGCTTGGCCACTTTTTTTATTTGGAACAACATCCTCTAAGTCTGACTCTTCAGTGACGAAGCATCCACCTTTGCATATCCAGCTCTTTCTCTTGGGAGGAGTGGTCCTCGACCATGGCTTCCTCCAGCTTCAACATCCATAGTTGACCCTCTGGACCCGTCTTCCTCCATCCCCAAGGGACCGCCACGACGGTGGCGCCCTGCCACTCCCGCTCCTTCCCCCACGACGGTGGCGCCCTGCGCCTCTCCAGGCCGAGGACGATGGAGACGGCGGCGGCCTGCCCCTCCCCTCTCCATGGCCGGTGGCTCGAGGTTAGGGATAACCTCACTGCCATGGTCCACTTGGCAGAGAGAGGAGGAAGGGAGGGGTATGACAAGTGCATCCCACTCCCACACACTTTTGCAAAAAGACCCAAAAATATGTAAGCAGTCTATCGTGTGTACCTCAGCCTATTACTCTGTGCCATGTCAGCCTGGCAGTGGGCTATCCCTGTTAGAAACGGTATCAAACGAGTCTAACTCGGCCATTACACAGATGTGATAGTTCTTTGTAATTGGTAGCCCCAAAGTTTGTAGTTTTTTGCAGCGATCCTCAATTGTCGTAGTTTTTTGAAACCCTAGCCCCAATTGTCGTAGTTTTCTGCAATTTTCTCGGAACAGACATGATAATTGCTTCAACATTGAACTCAAAAGCTAAGTACTGATTAACCTCGTACGAGATAAAAAGTACAAAAATAAATAGCTGTAGACATCTATTATTCAATTATTCGTTGTATGCCTACTAAGCCACCTATGTGGATTGCTCGCTAAGAGAGAAGCCATTGCAGATTTTCCTTACTGCTTGACTTGACTATCAATGCTCATGTTGTCATGCAAGCACATCACCTTATTTGAATTAGATAGAAGTTTGTGCAGACTAGCAACAAGGTATTGTGGTAGTTGATGTTTTGTACCTTGCAATATATCCAATTGTTGATTGCTTCATAGTACACTTTTCAATAATAAAAATGGATATAGTCCTACAAAAACGTTTGAAGAGTAAAAATAATGAGCCAACAAATACATACTTCAGGAAAGGAGGATAAATACTCCTCTACCTTCTTCTGGAGTCTCTTGAATATCTCAAGACCTATGTATGCACCAATTAATAGAATGACCCACCTTCATTGAAATGAAGTACTAGAGTTAAGCTGCACTCCTATAAAAGCAAATAGTGTACAGAAGTATAAAAAGTTTCAGACCCTTGTATTGTGGCATATAAAATAAAAACTACTCCATAATACCCACATATCAACCTAGTGTAGAACAGTCACAGAGCTTGTGGTAGCCAAGACAAAAACATACTGGAACTATTGATTGTTTGCTATGTAGAAGCTCTTGCTCAAGAAAATCAACCTGCAAACATGGCCATATGAAACAGGAAACTGTTACAACCACGGTAGGAAGAATTGCAATATGGTGCTTTTTAATTCTAAGTATTTTTCCTTTCTAAGGAATGACAGCTAAATAGTTGTTGCGACTGGAACAAAATTATGAAGAGAAGTTTCAACTGACAAAAAAAAAATCAGAAATGCCAAACAAACATTGTGATCAATTTGTTCTTGCAATGAAGATCGTCCACGCTCATAATCCTGCATTGCATAGTGTAAAGATCAAATGTAGTAGAAATATTAAAATGTTGGTCAAGCTTTATTATAGTATAAACGACAATGGATCACTAAGACAGTGTGCATTCACAAGGCTTATTTGATATACTTATATCTGACCATGGTGGTGAAAATAAAACTAAGGATGGAAACTTTGATGACTCATACAACAAAAACATAATAGTTTCTTTTTTGAAAATAATACCACATTAGGTAGAAACAGGGCAGTGCACAATTTTTGTCATAGCAAGTAGTATACAGTGCAGAAGTAAGTGCAGGTGAGAAACCAGTTCTCAATAGAAGTGCAACCTCAACCAAGATATGAACACCTCTAAGAAAAGAAAATTTCCTAACAGGCTGCATTGCATGTCTTAGATAACGCCCTTTACCTTCAGTTTTAAATCAATTGTAACAAAAACCACTAAGAACATCAAACGCTACGAAACTAGGATTAATCCCAGATAATCAATCCATCATCATTGTATTGTTTTGCCGTAAATATAAACAATACATGTGAATCTCCATCGTGATTTATCAACAATTCAACATCAACCGAAAAAATTCTGCATATTACCTTCTGGCCATGTGAAATATGCTCAATCGCTGAACAACTCACAAGGTTGGTTCATCAGCAAGCTGCATCAACAAAAATACGAGAGGATCAAGCAAGCTTACATGTAACAGATGCCTGCCCACTGAGGTTTTCGTAGACGGCTTTGACAAAGTCCTTGTAGAATCCGACAATACCTAGCAAAGAGAAATATGAGAGCAAACTAAGGCCTGGCCCTTAAACCAGATGCATCTCACAGTGCGCTACCAACCTGGATTTCCAGGGATGACCAGAACATGAACCGACGACGACGGCTCGCTAGATCTTATCTCGAGCAACTCTGTTGCGAAGCTGCAGTGATTTTTTTTTTCTCTTTTAGTAACAACCAACAAACAGCTATGAACTGAACGCCACTTGACAGCTCCCAAGTCTGAACTCTGAAGCATTAGAAACTAGAACACTATTGACAGCTCCAAAGTCTAAAACTCTGAAACGAATACAATCCGGGGTACCTGGAGATCATGCACACCCGGGCCGTGGCCTGCGCCCTCGGAGGGAACGGCGGGAGGAGACTCGCTCTCTCCATACTGGGCCCGGTGCTCGAAGATCTCGCCCCGCCGCCGCCGCTGCAGGCCGCCGGTCTAAACAGCCTGGAGAGCAACCAGATAGAGCACCGCACCGTGAGGTTGTGTCGGCGGCGCTGAGCCGGTCAGCTCGAGGTAAAATCACCTACCTGGGTTCTGCACCAGAAATCAGCCGCGCGCAAGCACGGTCCTGAGGGGATTTAGAGCGAGAACAATTTCGAGTTGAGGTCGTCAGGGATTCGATTCGTGGTAGCGGAGAGGTAGGAGCTTACCCATCAGAAGAAGCGGCAGAGGGAGGAGGAGCGCGGCGGGGACTCGCCGGCCGCCGAGAAGTGAGGGTTCAGACTTCAGAGTGGCAGTGGATCAGGGGGACTGACCGAGTGGTTCAGTCAGCCACCTTTCCAATCGGACCGGGGGGGACACGTGAGATTGGTGTGCAGGGGTTCGGCTCCTCTGCAGTCGTGTTGCCACTGCACGGATACACTAGCTCTTGAAATATGCCGTCCACTCTAATCTAACGGCTCTCATTCTACTCAATTGTAGTTTGAACAGGGGTTGATCCCAGAGGGACATAGAAAGCTTTCATTAAACGGTGGTTGAACAACTAGAAAGTAGGAAATTACAAACAAGTCTACATTTTTAGCACTAAGGACCTTGGATGCAAAAAAGGAAAACGCGATCGATTCCAGCTCCAATACACACGAGCACCGTGCCCCCGGGGACGAGACCACTTGGGATGGGGCGTCGGGAGTCTTCTGAACTGGAGCTATGGGGCCTCCGACTTGTCATCTTGGCCTAGAGGTCGAGTTTGACATGTTGTCGATGCCCAGAGAAGATCAACACCGACGAAGAGGGTGGGAGTGGTCACCCTTCGACCATCTTGGACAGCAGCTGACGAAGGACCACCTTGGATGCACTCCTAGGAGCAGCTTCAATGGTCCCCTACCGCAGATGCGGCCGCTGGATGGAGAAGATTGGTAGCACCTTCTTGTTCTCGCCACCATGACGAGAAGCAAACAGGGCACACTGACCTTGAACTCCAGCCGCCGATCTGCAGGACGAACCAGACACAACCCTAGATCTAGATACAGGGGCATGACCACGACCTCGAGCTTATTCAAGGGCAAGGCCGTGGTGAACTCAAGCAGCAGTTGTAGGCACCAGGCCTCCGCCACCCTCAAGATCTCCACCGCCATCCACCTGACATTGCTCGCATACGCCGAGAGCAAACCGACTGACGGCATAAAGCCAGGCTCCCCATGGAGAAAACATGAACACCTAGACTACGATATACAAGTCAGCCTCCTCTCTTCCCCCTCCCCCTCCGGCCGACGAGGCCACTCGAGGAGAAGGGGAAGAGGCGCCAGCGACCGCCGTGAGACTCTCAAGAGAGAGAGAGAGAGAGAGAGATCATTCTACTCAATTTGTTTTGTTATCAATCGAAAAACATGGAATTGTTGTTCTCCTGTGATCGATAAGGTACGCCCACCTCATTAGACTCAAATACATCAATGGACGAGATCACTCGGTACTTCATTCATAATTAAGGACATGATAGACATTACGAATAACTAAATTATTAATGATAAATAATTAAGGTGTATATTGAAGGAGATATGCCCTAGAGGCAAAGAATAAATTGGTTTATTATCATATCTTAATTAATTCATAATAGTTTTATACCATGCTATAACTGTATCAATCAGAAACATTGATACATATGTGGTATATAAATAAACCAAAGTCCATAGTTGCCTATATTTAACTAGTTTATTGGACAACTGATGATAAAGGTTTCCTGATCAGGGTGCATTTATACCAATTGACAATAAAGTCATATTATTGTTGAATGATGTGATGGACATTACCCAACATAAGTATTGCAACACGATTAAGTCACAAAGTTCATCGTTGCAATAGTTAGAAACGAAGTATCCTATTTCTTAGACCGTGAGATCATATTTAATCACTATCACCCGAGGCTGCTTTGATTGCATCAACCATCAGGTGACCATAAAGGTATATATTAGATATTCTAGAGGGATGTTAAGGCATATGCATCGACATCGAGAAGATACACTGGGCCCACTCGGTGAGATTATATCTATAAGTTGTGCAGCGTTTGACTAGGTCACTGGGATGAAATATCACGGAAACGAGTAAAGCAAAACTTCTCGGTAACAAGATTGAACAAGGTATCATGATACCGGTGATTATATCTAGGACAAGCCAAGTGTTGAAGTAACAAAGGGAATTGGATTCAATGTTTATGGTTCAAACGACAGTGAAATTGTGGAATGCACAGGGGTCATTATGGGCATTCCGGTCCTGCTGATGATCATTGATATGAGAGGTGTCTAGATCATATCCGTGATGTTTATGAATTGTAGGGTAACAAACTTAAGGGCTTTACGATGCTCCGAGATCGTTTTGGATTTATCAGAATCATAGGAATAAAGAGATGAGAATACTAGAAGTGTTCCACGAGAGAACTGGAATCATTCTGAGAGGATCCTAAAGAATTCAAAGTGAACCGAAAGGTGTTTCAGATCAAAGAGAATTTAATAATATGTATTGTATATTAATTATTGGAATTAATATTAAATAAATATTTAAAATTAAATTTAATTGGCCAAACTTCCCTAATGGGTCAAGTCCTTGGAGGGAACAAGGCCCAAGAGGCAAAGCCACATGGGGCAGCCGCCGCAGCCGCTTGGGGCAAGGCGTGGGTGGGCCCACCCCGGCTGCCGACCTCCTTGGGCTGCGTGGGGCCCACCCCAGTCCGGCCGGCTGGTCGTTCTCACTTGGCGCGCGCGCCTCCACCTTCCCTTGGTTTAGTCCCACCTCGGGACTTTAAAGGATGGGTTAGCCTCTTTTATCCTATATATAAAGGTCTATATGAGAGGGAAAAGAACACACAATATTCTCTAAGCCAATTTCATTAGGAAAATTTCTCTCTCTTCTATCTTACCACCACGGTCCTAAGACGCGTAGGACTGAGTTGCTACAGTACGCTGTTATGGTGCGGTGATTCCGGCCAAAAGATCTACTTCTCCATCCCAGTTGGTTCTAGGAGAGCGATAGTCGTCGTCTAGCACCGGACGTGTGCGAGACTTCGGGGGTGCTGCTACTTGTGGCACTAGGAGCTGTCGTGCTATGTCCAGGAGGTGACATGCGAGGAGTTTCACAACCTTGAGGTCGGTTATAGTACAACTACATCATCCATGTTCTTGCATGAGCGTTAAGCGCTTTCGGTCTACAAGGGTATGTTACCGAAGTCTCTCTCCGTTAGAGCATTACTCCTATATAGATATGGGCGTATTGGTGGTACGTTAGTCAGAATTTTTTTGTTTTCTGCTATAAACCCCTTTAGTGGTATCCGAGCCGATCTATGCATAGTATACTTGTACGGTTAGAACACATGCTGAATGTAGGTATTGATCCTCTAGTTGTTACCTCTCACGTGTACTTGTTTATATTATGGCACTGTTTGATGAAGCGGTCCGGACTGACCTTACACATAATCCTACGCGAGAATAGTTCCATGCTCAACATTCGGCTTGTACCATATAAGTGTCTAGTGGATGTCTGTCTCCACTACAAGAAAAATGTCCTTTTACAATGGAGGATTTTCGTGGTTGAAGGCTCGTTTTTTGTGGCTGAAGAGTCTTCTACGACGGATGCCCTTCGTGGTAAAAGCCCCGTCACAAATAAATCTACCATATTTTTTTTTCGATCATGATGGATCGCACCCTTCAGCCACAAAAAGTCATTCCGTCGTAGATGTGTTCGCAAGCCGCGTTGACTGCTGACGTCATGCAAACTGCCACGTGGCGAGCGTCGTTAACGACCAGTTAACGCTGTTGACTATCAATGAAATCATGATAGAAGACAGGCCCAGCCAAGGCCTGATAATTATTAAGTGGGCCGATCCATTAAGGAAGCCCAACAGGATCGTGACCCATTACTGTTTCAACAAGCACTATTACAAATGGACCCACTGGTGCAGTCGTAGTCGTCCCGTAAATTTTCTGGCTCGTTACTGTTTCCAAATGACTGTTTGAAATTGGCCCGTTCGCACGGCCATAAATATCTGGGCATGTTAGTGTTTCGCCTGCACTGTTCGAAATTGGCCCTTTTGGCCAGCCCGCTTTGGCCCGTAAAGGTTCTGGCCCATTACTGTATATCTACATACTGTTCGAGCCGGGCCCATATACTTGGGGTCCTACATTTTAGTTATGTAAATGTTCGGCTCATGTTCTGGCCCGTTATTGTTTTAACCTGGTGAGTTCCTTAGCATGTTACTGTTCCGGCCTGGTACAAAATCGGCCTGGTACTATTCTGGTCTGGTATGATTCTGGTCTTTTTCCTGGTCAGGCCTGCTACTACTCTGGCCCGTTACTGTTCTGGCCTTTTACTGTTTTAAGAATTAGTGTTCCAGTTGATTACCATCTCGGCCAGTTATTGTTCCGGTCTTTTACCGTCTCGGCCCGTTACTGTTTCGGCCTATTACTTTCTCGGTCCATTATTGTTTTGGTCTGTTACTGTTTAGAGCCATTATTGTTTTGGCCTGTCGTTATTTGGTATGTTACTATTTCAGCCTGCCACTATTACGACATGGCGCTGTTACGTACTATTACTGTTACTAATCTCGCATGTGGGCCGGTCCCGTCACTTTTACAGTTTCTGCATTTCTGGAGCCCATTTCAACACCATAAAAGATGTACAACTTGTGAGCATTTTTACTATTTATCGTCGTTCTAATACAATACGGGCAAATACAGAGAACGATACTGTACCCTAACCGACCTAGCTAACGCAGGTACGGCACCGCCTACCGCTATGTGTGGACAACATCAAATAAATGCCTACACGGCCTATGCAATTAGTCTAGATATTACATCAAATGCAAACAAATTAAAATTATTACATATTATCAACTCAAGGGAAATAAAAATCGGTATTTCAGTTGATAATCGAGTTGATAGCAGTCCTCAATTTGCTTTCTCCATCTATCACATTCATATCCCTTTTGTGTGTGAAATCTACATTGGAAAACAACCTCGAGATATGATTTTGCAGTCTCCTCTTTGGTGGCGATAGCAATAATTACAGTCTGAAACTAAGTAATAACAAGTTAATACGTCAAACAAGGCAAACTACTCATTTAACTGATACGACAAGAGCTATGAACTGGAGTTTACTACTGGTCAATGGTTTAAATATTTTAACGATCACGTCAAACAAACAGGACAAGCAAACATTAAACAAGTGTGCCTACCATAAAACGAGAAATATAACAATGTGTGTGGCTTAAAATTTTAGCAAATATAAACTAGCCAGGTCATATCAACAAATATATATATAGAAGAATAAACCAGAAATGTCATACAGTTACTGCCGTAGCTAAGAATGAACAAGACATAAATTATAACGGCATCACACAAGGACTTGTAGAGCGGGAATGCAAACCACAAATAAACTATACAGTAGAGGATAGTTATGTCGTTGCTTAGGACAAACTAGAACCAGATACGAAATATAATGGCGTCGCTTGTGAACCAGTAAAACAGGACAGACAAGCATTAGACAAGTGTACCTACAATGAAATGAGCAGCCAAAAAAAGTGTTTCTTAGAATTTCAGTAAATATAAACTAGCCAGGTTATTTCAACAAATATATATATGGAAGCAGTTGTATATCCTAAAAAGCAAAAGACGTTGGTTGACTCGGAATTTGCGGTGAGCTACACAATGGCATGCAGTTACTGTCGTACCTAAAAATAAACCAGATAGAAATTATAATGGCATCATACCAGAACTTGCAAAGCAGGAACACAAACTACGAATGAACTATACAGTAGAGGATAGTTATGCCGTTTCTTTGGAATGAACTAGCACCATATTAGAAATATAATGGCGTCTGTGGAGAACCTGTAGAAGAGGACAAGCAAGCATTAGACAAGTGTGCCTACAATGAAACGAGCGATCAATCAAAGTGTTTGTTAGAATTTCAGCAAATATAAACTAGCCAGGTCATTTTAACAAATGTATATGGAAGCAGTCATTTATCCTGGAATGCAAGAGACGTTGGGTGACCCAGAATTGGCGGTGAGCTACACAATGGCATGCAGTTACTTTTGTAGCTATGAACCGAATAGAATTTATAATGGCATCATAAGAGAACTTGTAAAGCAAGAACGCAAACCACGAATGAACTATATAGAGAGGATAGCTACGTCGCTGCTTGGGAAGAACCATTAGATATGAAATATAATGGCATTACTTGTGAACCTGTAGAACAGGACAAGTAAGCATTGCACAAGTGTGGCTACAAATGAATTGAGCAATCAAACAGTGTTTTCTATAATTTCAGCAAATATAAACTAGCCAGGTCATTTTTAAAAAAATATGGAAGCAGTAGTATATCCTAGAATGCAAGAGACGTTGGTTGACTCAAAATTTGCGGTGAGCTACATAATGGGCATGCAGTTACTTTTGTATCTAAGACTGAACGAGACAGAAATTATAATGGCATCATGCGAGAACTTGCACAACAGGAACACAAACCACGAATGAACTACACAGTAGATGATAGTTATGTCATTGCTTAGGATGAACCAGCACTAGATTAGAAATATAATGGAGTCTTAGAATTTCAACAAATATAAAATGGCCAGGTCATTTCAACAAATATATATGGAAGAAATTGTTTATCCTGGAATGCAAGAGACGTTGGGTGACCCAGAATTTGCGGTGAGCTACACAATGGGCATGCAGTTACTATCGTAGCTAGGAACCGCATAGAAATTATAAAGGCATCATAAGAGAACTTGTATAGCAAGAATACAAACTACAAATAAACTATATATACAGTAGATGATAGCTATATCGCTGCATAGGAGGAACCATTAGATATGAAATATAATGGCATTGCTTGTGAACCTGTAGAACAGGACAAATACACATTACACAAGTGTGCCTACAAATGAATTGAGCAATCAAACATAGTGTTTCCTAGAATTTCAGAAAATATAAACTAGCCAGGTCATCTCAACAAATATATATATAAGCAGTGTGATACGTCCAATTTGCATCACCATTCTATATCATAATTTGCCTCTATTCATTGATATATTTCATATTAAGAGGTGTTACTTATGTCTTTTCATCTGTTTTTGCATGTTGGATGATTCTTGTAGGATGAACTGCCGGAGTCAGGATTCTGATAAAAAAAGAGGTGTTTTGATGCAATTTCCCGAAGATCAGAAAAATACCAGAAAAACTACGGAAAATCATATTTTCCTAGAAGACGAAGAAAGCCAGAAGGGGAGGCGGAGATGGGCCACAGGGGGCCCACACCCCCCCAGGCACGGGCCACCCCTAGGTCGCGCCTACAGGGGGTGTGGCCCACCTCTGGCTCCGCCCTCTCGCCTATATCTTCTCCTCGAAACCCTAAAACACGGGGGGCGACCACAGAAAGATTTTGCCGCCTCTGCGGCACGGAAAACACCTAGAGAGAAAGATCTCTCTGGCAGACAGATTTCTGCCAGGGAAATTCCTTCCCAGAGAGGGGAGATCGTCGCCATCAACACCATCATCAAGCTAGACTTCATCGGGATCATACACACCAACATCTCCACCAGCACCATCATCACCACTCCATCCCGCTGTAACAATTGTGTTGAATACTTGCATAGTTCTTACGGGAAGCTTTCCCGGTGTTGATTACTATTGTAGTTGATGCTTGTGAGTGGAACCATTGGATTATTGTTTATGTTCAGATTGTTATCCATCACCATATCATCTTTGATCTTGATCCATATGATGTCTCGTGAGTAGTTCGTTTAGTTCTTGAGGACATGGGAGAAGTCATGTTGTTAGTAGTGGATTTGTGTTGAGATATTATTCAATGGTTTAGTATTTAAGTTGTGGTGCTATTCTTCTAGTGCTATCATGTGAACGTCGAATACATGATACTTCCCCATTTATGGGTTAGGCCTAGGGGAATGCATTGTGTATTTGGCTACTAATTGTGGGGTTCTCAGAGTGACAGAAGCCTGAATCCCTGTTAGAACACCATTGCACAAGGGAGCGTAGGATCTCAGAGTTTAAGGTTGTGGTTAGGTTTATATCTTAATTGCTTTCCTGTAGTTGCGGATGCTTGCAGGGGGTTTAATCACAAGTATGTATTAGTCCAAGTAAGGTAGGTACATTAGCATAGGTTCACCCACACAAAACTTACAACACCAAAGAATACTACTCAGCTATTTGAAGCGAAAGCATTTGACAGAATTCCCATGTGTCCTCGAGAACGTTTGGTCCTTATAAGTATTTCCACCGGCTTGTATTTTGCTAAGAAAGGATTGGGCCACTTGCTGCAATTGTTCGTTGTCTTTATTACTTGCACTTTATTTCTTTGATTTATCAGAAAACCCCTAAAAATCCGTTTGCTAAGTATTTACAGAGATTTCCTGCTCCATACCACTAATCAACACCTTCTATTTATCGAAAGTACTACGATACACCCGCTATACTTGTGGGTCATCACAGTGGTATAGCCTGGAATGCAAGAGACGTTGGGTGACTCAGAATTTGCGAGAACTTGCAGAGCAGAAATTATAGGCATGCAGTTACTTTCGTAGCTAAGATCGAATGAGACAGAAATTATACTGGCATCATGCGAGAACTTGCAGAGCAGGAACACAAACCACGAATGAACTACACAATAGAGGATAGTTATGTTGTTTCTTAGGATGAACCAACACCATATTAGAAATATAATGGTGTCTCTTGCGAACCTATAGAAAAGGACAAGCAAGTATTAGACAAGTGTGCATACAATGAAATGAGCAATCAATCAAAGTGTTTCTTAGAATTTCAGCAAATATAAACTAGCCAGGTCATTTTAACAAATATATATGGGAGAAGTAGTTTATCCTGGAATGCAAGAGACGTTGGGTGACCCAGAATTTGCGGTAAGGTACACAATGGGCATGCAGTTACTTTCGTAGCTAGGATCCGTATAGAAATTATAAATGCATCATAAGAGAACTTGTAGAGCAAGAATGCAAACTACAAATGAACTATAATGCAGTACATGATACCTATGTCGCTGCTTAGGATGAACCATTAGATATTAAATATAATGGCATTGCTTGTGGACTTGTAGAACAGGACAAGCAAGCATTACAAAGTGTGCCTATAAATGAATTGAGCAATCAAACAGAGTGTTTCCTAGAATTTCAGCTAATATAAACTAGTCAGATCATTTCAACAAATATATATGGAAGCAGTAGTATATCCTAGAATGCAAGAGACGTTGGGTGACTCAGAATTTGTAGTAAGCTACACAATGGGCATGCATTTACTGTCGTAGCTAGGAACCGCGTAGATATTATAAAGGCATCATAAGAGAACTTGTAGAGCAAGAATGCAAACTACGAATGAACTATATATACAGTAGATGATAGCTATGTCGCTGCTTAGGACGAACCATTAGATATTAAATATAATAGCATTGCTTGTGGACCTGTAGAACATGACAAACAAGCATTACACAAGTGTGCCTACAAATGAATTGAGCAATAGAACAGAGTGTTTCCTAGAATTTCTGCTAATATAAACTAGCCATGTCATTTCAACAACCATATTTGGAAGCAGTAGTATATCCTGGAAAGCTAGAGACTGGGTGACTCAGAATTTGCAGTGAGCTACACAATGGGTGTGCAGTTACTTTCGTAGCTAATAATGAACGATACAGAAATTATATGGCATCATGTGAAAACTTGCAGAGCAGGAACTCAAACCACGAATGAACTACATAGTAGAGGATAGTTATGTTGTTGCTTAGGATGAACGAGCACCAGATAAGAAAACAATGACATCGCGCTTGTGAACCTCTAGAAGAGGCTGTGCAAACCAACATGTTTAGTGTTCCCTTTTGAGCTCTATGCAAAGAAAAAACAAATAGTCAGCGTTGCATCTTTTAAAGATCCAGATAGCAAAAACAAAATTATAATCGAACTAGTACAATGAGTTTAAACGGGTTGTTTAGTAGATATGGAATGTGAGTAAGAAGACCGAATGTTGTTCGGAGTCTCAGATGGGATCCGGGATATCACTAGGAGATCCGGAATGGTTCGAAGAATAAGATTCATATAAGGAAAGTCCAATTCCAGAGTCTAGGAATGATTCCGGTGTTTTCACCGAAATGATCTAGAAGGGCCTAGAAGGTTCACCGATCCGGAAGGGCAAGGGTACATGAATGTGTCATGACTAAGTGGAATGATTGCATCATGTCCTAGGTCACTTGGCTGGGCGTTTTAAATAAAGAAATTAAACTCCAAAATTGAAAGTCAAAAAGCAAGTTTGAATAGTTAAACTAGGACAATGGTTACTGGTGGAGGAAGGAGAGGAAACCTCCTCGTCCTCCACCGCGCACCAAGGAGAACGTGTTGGGGGAGGTGTTGCGTGTTGTTGACGTGGGACGCTTCGTTGGGAAACCCCAAGAGAAAGGTATGATGCAGCACAGTAGCAAGTTTTCCCTCAGTAAGAAACCGAGGTTATCGAACCAGTAGGAGGAAGGAAATATCTCAAAGGTGTTGCAAGCAACGTGGAAACCTGCACAACACAAACTCAAGACTTTAACCCAACTAACAGTGAGGTTGTCAATCTCACTGGTTGCTATAACAAAGGATTAACTGTATGGTGTGGAAGGTGATGATGGTTTGCAGCAAGTAAATAATAATAGTGGAAGATGTATCAATGGTAAAGATTGGACCGGGGTCAATAGTTCAATAGAGGTGTTCTCCTTAGATAAAAAAATATGGCATGCTGGGTAAACAAATTACAGTAGGGCAATTGACAGGACTGAGCAAGGCATAACAATGCAATACTAGACATAAAGATCCTATGAGATTTGATTGGGCAATACAACAAGATACATAGACCGCCATCCAACTGCATCTATGACTAGAAGTCCACCTTTGGGTATCATCTGAACCCCCTCCAGTATTAAGTTGCAAGCAACAGACAACTTCTTTAAGCAAAGTGTGTAAGGTAAACAATCCACTTGTTCCATGAACAAGAGACCGTTGTTTCCCCCCTAGTGGCAACAACACATCTACAACCTTAGAGATTTTTGTCACTTACCTTGATTAAATAGAGGCATTAACCCACTATCGAGCATAAATACCCCCTCTTGGAGTCACTAGCAACTACTTGGCCAAGATAGCTACTAACAACGGAGAGCAGACAAGATCACAAACAACACATACATGATAGAATCAATAAGAAAAAACCATTAATCAATCTGACATAGTAATCTCAATATCCATCGGATCCCCAGAAACACAACATGCATGATTACAAATAGATGAGATCTTGATCATGAACGGAGCTCACAATATCTAGACATGAAAGCACAAGGAGGAGATACAACCATCTAGCTGCTACATAGACCTATAGTCCAAGGTGGAACTACTCACGCTTCATAACGGAGGCTGACATGATGAAGAAGAAAGCCTCCAGGATGATCTCCCTTCCGACAGGGTGCCAGGAAGAGCTTCAAATCCCCCCGATCTTGGGACAATGGTAGCAGTGGCTACAGACGGTTTCGTGGAATATTGACCGGGTGCTTAGGGTTTAGGCATTCGGGGCTTCTTATAGGCGAAGAGGCGAGGCTGGGAGGCAGCCAGGGGGCCCACACCCTGCCTAGACACGGCCCGGGGTGGGCCCGTGCCTAGGGGTGCGGCCGCCCTATGTCCTCCCTCCGTCTCTCCTCTGGACTCCGTGTTCTCCTCGATAAAATATTGACTTTGTCTTTTGTCCCGTCCAATTCTGAGAATATTTCCTTACTAGATTTTTTGGAACCAAAAACAGCAGAAAACAGGCAACTGGCACTGTGGCAACTTGTTAATAGGTTAGTACCAGAAAACATATGAAAATCACCTCAAAGTGTGGACAAAGAAAAGTAGATATTAAACAAGCATGGAACATCAAAAAATATAGATACGTTTCCGACGTATCAGGAGGATACGGCCTTCCCCTCCCCTAGATGCCCCTCCCTCTCATAAATAGAGGGGAGGAGGCTTCCCCAAGACCTACACCACCACAACCCCAAGCCCCAAATCGTCGTCGTCGTGCCGCCGCCGCCCAACGCCGCGGCCTTGCGCTGCGCCGCCGTCGTCGTTGCCCTAGCTGCCGCCGTCCCTCCTCCTCCTCTCCGGCCTCTAAACCCTAGACGCCGGGGAACCCCTCTACTCCATCCTACAACTTAAGGCGAAGCCCTGTAGGATCTCCCCTCTAAACTCCGACACCACGCCGTCGTGCTGTCAGAATCGTAAGAAGAAAGCTACAACCTCCACTGCCTGCTAGAACAAGGGAGAGGAAGGTCTTCATCGAGTACCAAACGTGTGACAGACTGCGGGAGCGCTGCCGGAACACGGTGTCGGAAGGATTGCCTACGCGATCTTGAGATCGGCAAGTGAACGACTATATCATCCACGAGAATCTGCTCTCGCTAACCGTTTTGGAATCTTCGAGTGTGAGTACTCTAGCGACCCGCTGCTACAATCTAGTATATAGATCTTGGCTTGTGTGTGTTCATGTGGTAGATTTTTTTTGTTTTCCATGTTACAAAACCCTACAGTTTTGACCGTGGCGGGGGTTTCCTCCTACACGTCGAGCACTTCTCCAAGTGTTATTGCGTGCACGTGAACACACTCTCACTCGGGGATAGGAAACGCATCTAGGGACATTCCACCACACTTTTACATGTGTGCTATGGACACACACAAGTTTTCGTAGGATTCCGGTGCTCCTGCGGTCGTTTTCCAATGAAACCCTAGTGTGTGGGCCCCGAAGATCTACCCCCCTAGCTATCTCTGTACGAGCATTGACCAATGTACTTTTTTGTTGGTTTAGGTTTGTTTTGGCCATATCTACATGGAATACCTAGGTTGGGCCCCAGATTCCATCGAGAGCCCTCGTTTTGACCCGCAGCGAGGGTTTCTTCCTACACGTCGAGCATTTTTCTGCAAGTGTTATCGTGTGCACGTGAACATGCTCTCACCCGGGAGATATGAAATGCATCACTAGATATTCCACCACACTTGTACATGTATGATATGGCCACACGCAAGTTTTTGTGGGATTCTGCTGCTCCTGCAGTCATTTTCCAGCGAAACCCTAGTCTGTGGGCCCCGAAGATCTACCCCCTAGCTATCACCATACGAGCGTTGACCAATGTACATTTTTTTATGTGTGTTTAGGCCATATGTACGTGGAATACCTAGGTTAGGCCCAAGATTCCACCGGGAGCCCTTGTTTTGACCAACATCGGTATTTCCTCCTACATGTCGAGCACTTCTCCAAGTGTTATCGCGCGCACATGAACACGCTCGCACCCGGGGATAGGAAACGCATATATGTACATTACACCACACTTTTACATGTGTGCTATGGCAACACACAAGTTTTCGTGGGATTTCGGTGCTCTGGCGGTCATTTTCCAACGAAACCCTAGTCTGTGGGGCCCGAAGATCTACCCCTAGCTATCTTTGTACGAGCGTTTAGCAATGTACTTTTTTGTTGGTTTGTTTAGGCCATATCTACATGTAAAAACAAGGTTGGACCATGTAGGGATTCGTAGCATGGAAAACAAAAAATTTCTATCACATACAAACAAACAAGCCAAGATCTATCTATTAGATTGTAGCAACGAGTCGATGGAATAACTCACCCTCGAAGATTCCAAAGTGTTTAACGAGAGCGGATTCTCGTGGGTGATGTAGTCATACTCTTCCCGATCTCAAGATCGCGTAGACGATCCTTCCGGCGCTGCGTTCCGGCAGCGCTCCCGCAGTCGGTCACACGTTCGGTACTCGACGAAGACCTTCCTCTCCCTTGTTCCAGCAGGCAGCAGAGGTTGTAGCACTCTCCTCGCGATTCCGGCAGCACAACGGCGTGGTACCGGAAGTAGAGGGGAGATCTCGCAGGGCTTCGCCTTAAGCCGGAGCGAGTATGGTGAACTATGAGAGAGCTCCTCGGCGATCTAGGGTTTAGACACACCAAGGAGGAGGTGCTAGGGCCGGCGGCTAGGGTTTGGGGATTGCCCAAGTCGGCGGCTAGGGGAGCCCTAGGCGGCGGCAACAGGAGGTGGCGGCGACGGGCTAGGGTTTTGGGTGGAGATCTTGTGTGCTAGGAGGGGCAGCCCTGCCCCTCCCTTTATAGGTGGGAGGCGCCGGCCAAGGGGAGGGGAGTCCCTCCCCAACTCGGATCCCAAGTGGGCCGGCGGTGGAGGAGGAACTCCTCCCCAACTCGGTTTCCCACTTCCCTCCACTTCCCAAAATAGTCGTTTGACTTTTCAAATTGGCGTTTGACTTTTCAGACTAGGATTTGATTAAACCCTTTATTTTGTTCAGCGATGACACCTAGTACATGATGCAATCATTCCAACTTGGTATGACACATTCATATACCCTTCCCCTCCGGAGTGCCGGACATTCCGGAACCTTCTAGAACATTCCCGATGAAAACACCGGAACCATTCTCCAACCCCGAAACAGGACTTTCCTTATATGGATCTTATTCTCCGGACCATTCGGATCTCCTCGTGATATCCCGGATCCCATCCGAGACTCCGAACAACATTCGGTCTCTTACTCATCATTCCATAACTACTCAAACAACGTCGAATCCTTAAGTGTGTCTCCCTACGGTTCGTGAATTATGCGGACATGATCGAGACACTTCTCCAAATAATAACCAATAGAGGAATCTGGAAATTCATATGGCTCCCACATATTTCTACGATTACTTTGCGATCGAATGAACCACTTACATACGATACCAATTTCCCTTTGTCTCACGATAGTTTACTTATCCGAGGTTATGATCGTCGGTATCTCTGCATACCTAGTTCAACCTCGTTACCGATAAGTACTCTTTTCTCGTTCCCGTGATATGTGATCCCTTGTGAGCCAGTCACATGCTTGCAAGCTAATTGGATGACATTTCACCGAGAGGGCCCAGAGTATATCTATCCATCATATGGATGAACAAATCCCACTCTTGATCCATGTGTCTCAACCAATACTTTCCGAACACTCAATGCCACCTTTATAGCCACCCAGTTACGGTGTGGTGTTTGATGTCATCAAAGCATCCTTCCGGTGAAGGTGATATGCATGATCTCATGGTCGAAGGAATTAGGTTACTATGTATCAGAAAGCATATAGCAATTGAACTATTAAAATGACTTGATCTTTATGCTACGCTTATCTATAGGAGTATGTCCACCATATCATTCTCCTAACGATATGATCTTGTTGTTAATAACATCTCAATGTTCATGATAGGTAAACCACAATCATTCATTAACCAACAAGCTAGTATTATAAAGAGGCTTTACTAGGGACTCTATTTTAGTTTACAAATCACACAAGTATTAATGTTTCCTTGTTAATACTATTATAGCATGAATGTAAACATTTATCATAAACACAAAGATATAATAATAACTACATTTATTATTGCCTCTAGGGCATATCTCCAACAGTCTCCCACTTGCACTAGAGTCATCTAATCTAGATTACATGGTAATATACCGAACACCCATGGCAGTTTGGTGTTGGTCATGTTTTGCCCTCGGGAGAGGTTTAGTCAACGGATCCGCCACATTCAGATCTGTGTGTACTTTGCAAATCTTTATGTCCCCATCTTAGATATGTTCTCGAATAGCGTGAAAACGTAGCTTGATGTGCTTCAGCTTCTTGTGTGACCTTGGTTCTTGCGCATTGGCTATGGCGCCCATGTTATCACAGTAGATAGACATTGGGTCTAGCGCACTTGGAACCACACCCAGCTCTGTAATGAACTCTTTCATCCATATTGCATCTTGTGAAGCCTCTGAAGCAGCCATGTATTCCGATTCAGTTGAAGATCTCGCCACAACGCTTTGCTTTGCACTCCTCCAGCTAACTGCTGCACCATTCAAAGTAAATACGTATCCAGATTGTGATTTAGAATCATCCGGATCGGTGTTCCAACTAGCATCGGTGTAACCATTAACAAAGAGCTGTTCATCACCTCCATAAGAAAGAACCATATCCTTAGTTCTTCTCAAGTACTTAAGGATGTTTTGACCGCTGTCCAATGATCCACTCCTGGATCACTTTGATATCTGCTAGTTAAACTAACAGCATATGCAATGTCGGGTCTAGTACATAGCATGGCATACATTAGAGATCCTATGGCTGAGGCATAGGGAGTCTTACTCATCCTTTCTCTATCTTCTGCCGTTGTCGGACTTTGAGTTTTACTCAAGGTCGTATTGGGCAACATGGGCAAGAACCCTTTCTTGCTATCTTCCATTCCAAACCTCTTTATAACTTTGTCCAAATATGTACTTTGTGACAATGATATTAGGCGTCTCGATCTATCTCTATAAATCTTTATGCCTAATATGTAAGCTGCTTCGCCAAGATCTTTCATTGAAAAACTATTATTCAAATATTCCTTGACACTATTAAGTAGGTCTACATCATTCCCAATCAACAATATGTCATCTACATATAGTATTAAGAATGCTACATAGCTCCCACTCACTTTCTTGTAAATACAAGCTTCTCCATAAGTTTGTATAAAACCAAAACTTTTGATTACCTTATCAAAACGTTGATTCCAACTTCGGGATGCTTGCTTCAATCCATAGATGGACCGTTGAAGTTTGCATACCTTGTTAGCATCTTTAGGATCGACAAAACCTTTGGGTTGCATCATATACAACTCTTCATCAATGTCTCCATTGAGGAACGCTGTTTTGACATCCATATGCCATATCTCATAATCATAATATGCAGCGATTGCTAACATAATCCTCACAGACTTTAGCTTCGCTACTGGTGAGAAAGTCTCATCGTAGTCAACTCCTTGAATTTGTCAAAACCCTTTTGCGACAAGTCGAGCTTTATAGACAGTAACATTACCATCAGCATCTGTTTTCTTCTTGAAAATCCATTTGTTCTCGACAGCCTTCCGACCATCCGGTAAGTCCACCAAAGTCCATACTTGGTTTTCGTACATGGATCCAATCTCGGATTTCATGGCTTCTTGCCATTTATTGGAATCTGGGCTCATCATCGCTTCCTCATATGTCGCAGGGTCATCGGTGTTGTCCACCAACATGACAGTCATTACGGGATCATACCAATCAGGAGTGGTACGAGTTCTCGTTGACCTGCGAGGCTTTGTAGCAACTTCAACCGAAGTTTCATGATCATCATCATTAGCTTCCTCCCTTACTGGTGCAGGCACCACAGGAACTTCTTCCGGTGCTACGCTACTCGCAAGTTCGAGAGAAGGTTCGACAACCTCGTCGAGTTCTACTTTCCTTCCAGTCACTTCTTTCGAGAGAAATTCCTTCTCTAGAAAGGATCCATTCTTGGCAACGAAGATTTTGCCCTCGGATCTATGATAGAAGGTATACCCGATAGTTTCCTTCGGGTATCCTATGAAGACGCATTTTTCCGCTTTGGGTTCAAGCTTGTCCGGCTGTAACTTCTTTACATAGGCTTCGCAACCCCAAACTTTAAGGAACGACAATTTAGGTTTCTTCCCAAACCATAATTCATACGGTGTCGTTTCAACGGATTTAGATGGTGCCCTATTTAAAGTGAATGCGGTTGTTTCTAATGCATTACCCCAAAATGATAGCGGTAAATCTGTAAGTGACATCATAGAACGAACCATATCTAAGAGAGTTCGATTACGACGTTCGGACACACCATTACGCTGTGGTGTTCCCGGAGGTGTCAATTGTGAAAGTATTCCGCATTTCTTCAAATGCTCGCCAAACTCGTAACTTAGATATTCACCTCCACGATCAGAACATAGAAATTTAATCTTCTTGTTACGTTGATTCTCAACCTCACTTTGAAATTCCTTAAACTTCTCGAAAGTTTCGGACTTATGTTTCATGAAATAGATATACCCATATCTAATCAAGTCATCCGTGAAGGTAAGAACATAATGATAACCACCGCGCGACGCTACACTCATTGGACCACACACATCGGTATGTATGATTTCGAATAAGTCCGTAGCTCGCTCCATCATACCAGAAAATGGAGTCTTAGTCATTTTTCCCATCAGACATGCTTCGCATCTTTCAAGTGATTCAAAATCAAGTGATTCAAGAAGTCCACGAGAATGGAGTTTCTTCATACGCTTCACTCCAATGTGACCAAGACGATAGTGCCACATATAGGTCGAGTTATCGCTCGATTTCAAACGTTTAGCCTCAATGTTATTAATATGTGTGTTTCCACTATCGAGATTCAATAAGAATAGACCATCTATCAAAGGTGCATGTGCATAAAACATATTACTCATATAAGTCGAACAACCATTATTCTCGGACTTAAACAAGTAACCGTCTCGCAATAAACAAGATCCCGATATAATGTTCATGCTTAACGCAGGCACCAAATAACAATTATTTAAGTATAAAACTAATCCCGATGGTAGATGAAGGGGTAGCGTGCCGACCGCAATCACATCAACCTTTGATCCATTTCCCACGCGCATCGTCACCTCGTTCTTCGCTAGCTTCCGTTTATTTTGCAGCACCTGTTTCGAGTTATAAATATGAGCAACCAAACCAGTATCAAATACCCAGGCACTACTACGAGTACTAGTGAGATACACATCAATAACATGTATATCGGATATACCTTTCTTCTTGATGTTGCCGTTCTTCAAATCCGCCAAGTACTTTGGGCAATTCCGCTTCCAGTGACCTTCTCCCTTGCAGTAAAAGCACTCAGTATCAGGCTTAGGTCCAACCTTGGTCTTCTTCGTCGGTGCGGTAACTTTCTTACCACCCTTCTTGAAGTATCCCTTTTGCTTAGACTTGCCTTTCTTTAATTTGGTGGTCTTATTGACCAACAACACTTGGTGCTCTTTCTTGATCTCCACTTCTGCAGATTTCAACATGGCGAAGAGTTCTGGCAACGTCTTGTTCATGTTTTGCATGTTGTAGTTCATCACAAAGTTCTTGTAACTTGGTGGTAGTGATTGAAGGACACGGTAAATCCCCAAAGCATTAGGAATTACTATACCCAAGCTTTGAAGTTTGTTTGCGTGCCCAGACATCTTAAGCACATGCTCACTGACGGAGCTGCCTTCTTCCATCTTGCAGTTAAAGAACTTTTCAGAAGCCTCATAGCTCTCAATCGCCGCGTGAGTCTCAAAGATCAATTTGAGATCACGGACAATATCATGTGGGTCTGAATTCTCAAACCTTTTCTGAAGCTTCGATTCTAAACCATACAAGATAGCACACTGAACTGTGGAGTACTGAGTCTTCCGAGTGAGGTAAACATTCTTTACTTCATCGGTAGCAGTAGCTGCAGGTGGGTCACCTAGCGGTGCATCCAGCACATAGGTCAAATTACCAGCTGTGAGGACAATCCTCAAATTGCGGAACCAATCCGCGAAGTTGCTTCCATTGTTTTTCAACTTTTCTTTCTCTAGGAACGCATTAAAATTGATGGTAGGGGCCGCCATTGATCTACAACATATTTGCAATAGTTTAGACTAAGTTTATGACAAATTGAGTTCTAATTAATAGTTAAATTAATCTAGGTGAACTCCCACTCAAAACAACATCCCTCACATTGTTTTAGTGATCACACGAACCAAATCCACCACATCAAAACCGATCATCACGAGAGTTGATGTAGCTTCAATGGCGAACAATCGACATGTTCATCATATCTACTATATGATTCATGCTTTACCTTTCGGTGATCCGTGTTCCGAGACCATGTCTGTACATGCTAGGCTCGTCAAGATCAAACCTTAGCTTCCACATGAGCAAATCTGGCTTGCTCACGTTGTATACACTTGCGGAATCTAACACACCCGATCATCACGTGGTGCTTCGAAACAAAAAGCTTTAGCAACGGTGCTAACTAAGGGTGAACACTTTAGGACTTGATTTTTATGTGCATGAGGGATCATCTTATAATGCTACCGTCGTTAACTAAGCAATACAAGATGCATAAAGGATTAACATCACATGCAATTCATAATATGTGATATGATATGGCCTTTCTTCTTTGTGCTTCCGATCTCCATCTTCAAGCACGAACATGATCTCCATCATCACCGACATTGCATCAAGGTCCATGACGCTGCTCCATGGTTGTCGTCCACCGGCTTCAACTATTACAACTACTTTGAATAGACACGCGGGTCTTAACAGAATTTAAAGACAACCATATGGCTCCTGCTAGTTGCCAACTTACAATAAGGAACATTGCATACATCAAATATAATCACAATCATGGCCATATCACATCACAGCACACCCCTGCAAAACAAAGTTAGACGCCTCTACTTTCTTTGCATGTTTTACGTGGTTTGGGGCTTTCAATAAGTGTCGTTCTAACTTACGAACAAGAACCACAACATTGATACTAGTTTTGTCAATCACCCGTTGTAAATTGGATCTTAACTATGTTGGGAGAAACAGGCACCCGCAAAGCCACTTATGCAATACAAGTTGCATGTCAAGCGTGGAGCAAGTCTCATGAACGATGTCATGTAAGGTTAGCCCGGGCCGCTTCATCCCACCATCCCGCAAGATGCAAAGTACACAAGAAGCAATCGACAATAAAAGCATCAACGCCCACAATGACCATTGTGTTCTACTCGTGCAACAGATCTACATATAGACATGGCTCTGATACCACTTTAGGGATTCGTAGCATGGAAAACACAAAATTTCTATCACATACAAACAAACAAGCCAAGATCTATCTATTAGATTGTAGCAACGAGTCGATGGAATAACTCACCCTCGAAGATTCCAAAGTGTTTAACGAGAGCGGATTCTCGTGGGTGATGTAGTCGTACTCTTCCCGATCTCAAGATCGCATAGACGATCCTTCCGGCGCTGCGCTCCGGCAGCGCTCCCGCAGTAGGTCACACGTTCGGTACTCGACGAAGACCTTCCTCTCCCTTGTTCCAGCAGGCAGCAGAGGTTGTAGCACTCTCCTCGCGATTCCGGCAGCACAACAGCGTGGTACCGGAAGTAGAGGGGAGATCTCGCAGGGCTTCGCCTTAAGCCGGAGCGAGTATGGTGAACTATGAGAGAGCTCCTCGGCGATCTAGGGTTTAGACACACCAAGGAGGAGGTGCTAGGGCCGGCGGCTAGGGTTTTGGGATTGCCCAAGTCGGCGGCTAGGGGAGCCCTAGGCGGCGGCAACAGGAGGTGGCGGCGCCGGGCTAGGGTTTTGGGTGGAGATCTTGTGTGCTAGGAGGGGCAGCCCTGCCCCTCCCTTTATAGGTGGGAGGCGCCGGCCAAGGGGAGGGGAGTCCCTCCCCAACTCGGATCCCAAGTGGGCCGGCGGTGGAGGAGGAACTCCTCCCCAACTCGGTTTCCCACTTCCCTCCACTTCCCAAAATAGCCGTTTGACTTTTCAAATTGGCGTTTGACTTTTCAGACTAGGATTTGATTAAACCCTTTATTTTGTTCAGAGATGACACCTAGTACATGATGCAATCATTCCAACTTGGTATGACACATTCATGTACCCTTCCCCTCCGGAGTGCCGGACATTCCGAAACCTTCTAGAACATTCCCGATGAAAACACCGGAACCATTCTCCAACCCCGAAATAGGACTTTCCTTATATGAATCTTATTCTCTGGACCATTCTGGATCTCCTCGTGATATCCCGGATCCCATCCGAGACTCCGAACAACATTCGGTCTCTTACTCATCATTCCATAACTACTCAAACAACGTCGAATCCTTAAGTGTGTCTCCCTACGGTTCGTGAATTATGCGGACATGATCGAGACACTTCTCCGAACAATAACCAATAGAGGAATCTGGAAATTCATATGGCTCCCACATATTTCTAAGATTACTTTGCGATCGAATGAACCACTTACATACGATACCAATTTCCCTTTGTCTCACGATAGTTTACTTATCCGAGGTTATGATCGTCGGTATCTCTGCATACCTAGTTCAACCTCGTTACCGATAAGTACTCTTTTCTCGTTCCCGTGATATGTGATCCCTTGTGAGCCAGTCACATGCTTGCAAGCTAATTGGATGACATTTCACCGAGAGGGCCCAGAGTATATCTATCCATCATATGGATGAACAAATCCCACTCTTGATCCATGTGTCTCAACCAATACTTTCCGAACACTCAATGCCACCTTTATAGCCATCCAGTTACGGTGTGGTGTTTGATGTCATCAAAGCATCCTTCCGGTGAAGGTGATATGCATGATCTCATGGTCGAAGGAATTAGATTACTATGTATCAGAAAGCATATAGCAATTGAACTATTAAAATGACTTGATCTTTATGCTACGCTTATCTATAGGATTATGTCCACCATATCATTCTCCTAACGATATGATCTTGTTGTTAATAACATCTCAATGTTCATGATAGGGAAACCACAATCATTCATTAACCAACAAGCTAGTATTATAAAGAGGCTTTACTAGGGACTCTATTTTAGTTTACAAATCACACAATTATTAATGTTTCCTTGTTAATACTATTATAGCATGAATGTAAACATTTATCATAAACACAAAGATATAATAATAACTACATTTATTATTGCCTCTAGGGCATATCTCCAACAGACCAAGATTCCATAGGTAGCCCTCGTTTTGACCCGCAGCGAGGGTTTCTTCCTACACGTCGAGCATTTCTGCAAGTGTTATCGCATGCACGTGAAAACGCTCTCACCCGGGAGATAGGAAATGCATCTATGGATATTCCACCACACTTGTACATGTATTCTATGGACACACTCAAGTTTTCGTGGGATTCCGGTGCTTCTGCGGTCATTTTCTAGTGAAACCCTAGTCTGTGGGCCCCAAAGATCTACCCCCTAGCTACCTTCGTACGAGCGTTGACCAATGTACCTTTTTGTTGGTTTAGGTGTGTTTAGGCCATATCTACATGGAATACCTAGGTTGGGCCCAAGATTCCACCGGTAGCCCTCGTTTTCACCCGAGGCGGGGGTTTCCTCCTACACGTCGAGCACTTCTCCAAGTGTTATCGCGTGCATGTGAACACGCTCGCACCCAGGGATAGGAAACGAATCTAGGGACATTCCACCACACTTTTACATGTGTGCTATGGCCACACACAAGTTTTCGTGGGATTCCGGCGCCACCGATAGACCTCATTTTGACCCGCAGCGAGTAGCTGCTGCCGCTGTTATAGTGTCAACGGTATTACCGTCGGCGTTACAATGTTAGTGCTGGTGCGGCCGAGGTACTCCAGGAGCAGGGCCACTATAATAGTGCCTACGGTAGCCGTCGGCGTTACAATGTCAGGGCTGGTGCGGCATTGCGGCCGAGGTACTAGTAGGGCCACTATGATAGTGCCCAAGGTAGCCGTCGACGTTACTATGTCACCATACATCTCTAGCAATTGTAGCTACTGCCTCTGTTATAGTGCCGACGGTAGTACCGTCAGCGTTACGATGTTAGTGCCGGTGCGGCTGAGGTACTCTAGAGTAGGGCCACTATAATAATGCCCATGGTAGTTGTCGGCGTTACAATGTCACCATACATCTCCACCCTAAATGACTAGTGCTGGAGGAGTTGCTGCCACTGTTATAGTGCCGACGGTGGCCATCGGCGTTATTATGTGAACGAGCCCAAGTGTTAGTCATTTTTTAAGGAGCCAAACCAGCTAGCAGGACTGAGTATCTGCTGCCGCTGTTATAGTGCTGACGGTTATACCGTCGGCGTTACCATGTCAGTGCTGGTGCGGAGGAGGTATTGGAGCAGTAGGGCCACTGTGATAGTGCCCACGGTAGCCGTTGGCATTACTATGTCACCATACATCTCCACCTGAAAACCACTAGTGCTGGAGGAGCTGCTGCCACTGGTATAGTGCCGACGGTGGCCATCAGTGTTACTATGTTAAGGAGCCCAAGTGTTAGTCATTTTGAGAGAGGCAAACAAGCTAGCAACATTGAAGTAGCTGCTACCGTTGTTATAGTGCCGACATGGACGTCGTCGTCGTGTCGTTTCCTCCAAAGACGGCAAATCCACGTGGCGTCGGCCTGTGCTGAAGGCCGCGTGATGCTGACGGTGGCCATCAGCATAGATGGGTGTAAGCCGACGGTGGCCGTCGGCGTAGGCTAATCTACGCCGACGGTTGACTTGTGTTGACGGGTTTTTTCCAGCAATAGTAAATACTCTGCAACCGGCTTGGAAACGTGGTTGTGTCACTACTTCACTCCCTAAATTAGGAGAAAAATGATAGGAAACTACCACACATTCATAGCAGATTTGACACATAACTACCGACTGTTCGTTTTGACAAAAACCACCGCGAACTGGGGCAGACAGTTGTCAGATAACACCGGTTGTGTGTTTTAGCTGGTGCAACCATGTTTCTGACATGGAGGCCCCACTGGCAAGTCCACGTGGAAACGGTAGCTGTTTTCCTACCTCACGGCCGTTAATGACAATAAACTACCATATTTGGCGCAGTGTTGACACAAAACTACCGACTTTTACGCTAATGTCATTTTAATCAGTTTTCTGACAAGGAGAACCCACCGTCACTTCTATGTGGCAAAATCCTTTTTCCTGGTGTTGATCGCACGTGCATGACCCAAACCTAACGGTCGTGAGGTGGGAAAACCGCGAACATCGCCACATGGACTTGATAGTGGGGCCTCCCTGTCAGAAACATGATTACACCGGTTAAAACACACAATTAGTGCTATCTATCAATCCTAGTCCGCGGTCGTTTTTGTCAAAACGAGCAAAATCGGTAGCTATATGTCAAAGCCGCCGCAAATATGGTAGATCTTTGTCATTTTCTCCTAAATTAGCGGCACTTTCGTTCAGACAGTTTTTAAAATTACCGTTAACTACGGGATAATCCACTGCCGTGCCAAAAAAGATTGCCCAATTAACGACACATAGTCAAACTGCCAGCAAAAGTACCGTATAGGGGGCGATATGCAAAGGGGCCGATCTGCTGAGCTTTAGCAGACGAGCTTAATGCACGCTCAGCTTCTTCATTCTTTCATAGGCCTCATCTTTTCTTCCTTCACTTGAATAACTAAGGACTGAATTTGACGGTTCCGATAACTAAGAGAAGTTTTTATTGGGTTATTATGATCCAAAGAGAGGCCATCGTCATTGTGGTCAAACCAACTCATGGTAGTTCCTAAAAAACAGTGCTACCTCCTCCATTCAGAAATAAGTGACTCAGATTTGTGTATATTCATATGTATATAAAACACGTTTTGATACATACGAATATAGACAAATCCAAGTCACTTACTTTTAGATGGGGAGAGGTACTATATTACCGTACACTTGCAAATATATTATCTTCTTAGAGCATCTCCACTCGGGCCCATAGGCCCCTAAAGGCCGATGGGGGTGCCTGCTATAACATCTCAGGATTAGCACCTAAAAAGAGAGAGGATATATGTTTGTGCATTGCATTCATGTATAATAAAATCTAAGGAATTTCCGCTTAAAACTAAAAGAGACATAGAGGAGACGATGTTTCTCTTGTTCTGATAGAAACATCAGGGCAAGTGCGACGGATTTCAACATGACCTCTAATGAATGTTTGTGTTTGAGGGAATACAATTTGAATTGAATATTCAACTGCTATATCGAATTCAAAAGGAATGAATTAATAATTGAAATGGACATAATAGAAGAAATAAATTCTTACTTATTAATAACATACAAATAATTACAATGTAATTACAATTTAAGAATAAAAGTAAATTACATTTAAGTAAATAAAACAACTAAATAGAAACTAAAAATGGAGGAGTTACAATAATGTAATATGATATTACAATAAGTATTACAACTCAAGTGGTTGCCTTGCTGCATCCATCGAATTCAATTGGTTTTACCATACCCTTGTTAATGAGCTCGTCAAGGCAATTCTCTCCTACCTCGTACAAGCTCTTCCCGTGTTCTTTGCGAACAAAAGCTTCGCCGACCCATTTCCATATCAAATATTCTTGGGTAATATCATGATCCTCTGGAAATAAGCCTAGATACAACAGACAAGTCTTTAGATGCGGAGGTAGGTCATAGTAACTTAAAGATAATATTCTTCTCATTTTCTGTATTTGAGGACTATCTTCCAGCCATGTACTCATAGAGCGTGACACCTTGGACCAATACTCATGGGTCATCCCTTTCTTACTGGCTAATATACCTGGTATAGTAATTATAGCCAATGGAATACCACCACATTTCTTTAAATATCTGATACTTCGGCCAAATGACTTGGAAGAGATTTGTATTCATCACCGCATATTATTTGGTGGGATAGCTTTCTTGAGTGGATGAGAGATAGAGGTATAAAGTTATATAGACCCCACTGATTTGATTGGTGACATCGGCATTGTGAGTTGTTGTGCTGATGGTAATTTTTCTTTCCTACTGCACAAACCAAAGTAAGTTGGAGAAAGGGACTTTACAGAGTAGTAAAAAGGAAAAGAAATTACAAATAACCATTCAACAATACATCAGTTTGGTCAACTCTCCATGGTTACGGATATCCTAAAACTTGAACTAGATAAGTTCATGGAACTTTACCCTAGGAAGATGGCATAATCATTGATATTATAGACTAAAAAATGCAGTACATTCATTCAAATGATATATTAATTATATATTAGATTTTAACTCGATCCACCCAGAAAGTACACTTGACTAGGTATTTGCCAGTTTTCCTTTCCTTTTGACGGGAAAACGGTAGGGAAAACTCCCTAGTTCATCCTTTTTCATTTATATAAAACTAGCATGGTGGCCCTCGTAATTGAGAGGGCATCTTCTCTAATGAGTTGAAAAATATTGAGCTATACATTATAGTTTTATGCACTATGCAAGAAATAATACAGTTTAATTTCCTAAATAAAATACTTTTCATTTTAATCATATTTCAGTTTGTGAGTAAATTATGGTATGCCATGCACTCATGTTACACCTTTTTTTTCTGCGCCACTTAACAAATATAAGTTAGGTTCATATGAGCAGGGTCTTGAATATGTTTGTAATATGAAAATATATGTTCTTGGTTGAGAGGTACACCAATAAGCAATAAGAATTCTCCAATTTATTTTCAATAGTTATATGCACCTCATCTTGACATCTTCTCGTTTGAAATACAATATTCTCAACACGATCCAAAAATGTGTGAAATTTTGGGCATGGGGGTTTCAAGATGAAACTTTAACAAATATTTTATAGAATATGTCGCAATATACTAAGTCATAATATAATCAAAAGGGATGAATGAGCGATGATGGCGGCGTGTTTTTGACTCGTGCTAGTGTTTATAGTCGTCGCTAGATGGTCTAGTGACCTATTTTTAATTTTTACTATTGTTGGGTTTTGTTGTACCGTTATTGATGATTATTAATAGATCGGTGAAATTTTGAAAAAAAAAAATATAATTGAAAGAGAAGAGAACAAGGATTGGTGGATGAGCTAGAAGAGAAGAATGGAGATTGGAGGACGAAGTGGGAAAGTGATTAGGAGGACCTAATTGTATTTATTTGATTCGCTAGCATAGATGTATTATCTAATTCTGAAGCTAGATGTACAATTCATGGACCAGGGGAGTATTTATAGTGAAACCTAATTTTTTCTTCTCTACTTCTTCTTTTCTTTTCTCTAATGGTAAGGGGCCTCAGACATTCGTCAATTTCGACCCATTACAGTCCTGAACATCATACAACGGATCTTCCCAAAAGTCTGCGCCACTTACCTTACTCCCGTAATGGAGAGACCCACCCATCAGTATCAATATGCCTTCCTCAAAGGCTGACACATACATGATGGGTTCTCGCCCTGCACGAGATTATCCATGAGGTAAATTCTAGGAAGTTGAAAGGCGCTTTTCTGAAATTAGACTTTCAGAAGGCCTACGACCGCCTGGACTGGTGGTTCCTTCGTCAAGTCCTCATTAGACGAGGTTTTGATGATCACCTGATCACATGGATAATGCAATTCATCATGACGGGGAGCAACACGATCAACATCATGTGAGATTGGACCTTACTTCCGCCCCTCATGCGGGGTTAGGAAGGGGACCCCATTGCCCCCTGCTTTTCAACGCGACGGTGGATGCTCTCGCGGAGATGCTAGACAAGGCCAAGGCCACTGTCCACATCTCTAGAGTGGTTGGACACCTGATCCTCGGGGGGGGGGGGGGGGAAGGTGGGGTCACTCACCTCCAATACGCAGACGACACGATGATCATGATTGAAGGCTCGACAATGGATATTGCAAACCTCAAGTTCCTCCTCCTTTGCTTCCAGGAAATTTCGGGACTTCGGATTAACTTTGACAAGAGCGAAATTATTGCTCTTGGATACTCACAGGAGGATCAGCAGAGGATAGCCGACAACTTTAATTGTCGGCTAGCCTCCTTCCCTATAACTTATTGGGGATGCCGATCCGTGATACCAGGATCCTTATCAGGGACCTGGGACCACTTCTGGATAGAGTTCGCTCGAGGTCCGAACCTTGGTGTGGTAGATTCACATCTAAAGGTAGTAAGACGGTCCTGATTGACTCTTGCATGTCCAGCTTACCCATGTATATGATGGGTCTCTACCTCCTCCAGGAGGGCGTTCACGGGGCCTTTGACAAGAAACTGTCACGCTTCTTCTGGCAGGATCCCAAGGGACACCAAAAATACCACATGGTAAAGTGGGAAGACATTTGCGCCCCCAAAGACTTTTGGGGGATAGGGATACTTGCTTGTCGCCAATTTAACAAAGCCTTGTACGTTGGGTCTGGCGTATCTTGAACGACGATGGCAGTCTCTGGCTCAAGCTAATCGAGGCCAAATATTTGCATGGCCGCCCCTCCTGGATTGTGACCGCCGCGACGGTCCCAGTTCTGGCATTCCATTCAGGAAATTAAGAACGAGAACGAGATTCGGCTATAGGAAATGGAGAGGCTACCTTATTTTGGCTAGATACATGGTTGGGGGGAACCCCCCCCTCAGGGAGGTGTACCCTAACCTATTCGACATATGCTCTGAACCATTGCTTCGGGTCTCTATCACGACCCCATAGGGTTCATGAAACATCTCGTTCTGCCGGACCTTGGGCCCGGTAGAAATTGAAGAATGGAGGGAGCTTAGAGCGTCCTTGCCAGACAAACTGACAGACGTGCCCGACTCAGTTGCGTGGAGGCTGACCCCGTCTGGGTCCTTTTTAGTTCGTTTGGCCTATCGCGCCCTCTTTGAAGGGCAGAGCTTCCCATGGACTAGATCACTATGGAAGGCGCCCCTCCCCCTTTAAACCAAGATTTTTGTTTGGCAACTCATTCGAGATAGGCTTCCCTTAGGGGTCGAGATCACCAAGAGACATGGGTCGGGGACGGGTTATATTCATTATGTGGGACCCCGGAAACGGGCACCCACATAATGTTCACCTGCCCCGCGGCCCGGTTCGTGTGGAACTTCGCTCGAGATGCGTTGGGCCTGGACTGGCGGGCCCATGATCTCGGGGAATTCCTAAAAACCCAGACAAATCGCACCGGAAAGGGCCGCCGCCTATTCTGGCTAGTGTTTGGCGCGATGTTCTGGTCAGTGTGAAACATTCGTAATAAGATGGTTATTGAGAAGATCCTTCCTAGACGTGTCACTGACTCAGTCTTCAAATTCTTGACATCTTTGCAACTCTGGTACTCGTTATATAGACAACGGGACAAGACGCGGCTGGACGAGACCCTTCGGCGTATCCTGGAGGCACGACAGCTCTCCCCTTAGGTCGCCCTTTTTTCTCGTTCAGTGTTGTCCGCTTGGCGAGCATGTCGTTGACTTTTTTGGGTCGTCTTGTGCTATGACTCTAGCATTCGTTATGTCGTCAGTTGAACCTTTGTAACTTGTGGTAAATGTTTACTTCATTTATAAAGCGTAGCAAAAGTCTAATTCGAGGAATTTTCTTTTCTTTATCTTTTTAATTCAAACCAATATATGACTGCAGCAGCCGGGCTTGCACACCACTCTCACGTGAACCACCGGCCAGTCCCCCAACACTCCACTGCCACTCTGAAGTCTGAACCCTCTTTTCTCCGGCGGCCGCCGCACCATCCCGGCGGGTCCCCGCGGCGCCCCTCCTCCCTCTCCCTCTCCTTCTGGATGGGTAAAAGCTCCTACCTCTCCGCTCCCACGGATTGAATCCCTAAGGACCTGAACTCGAAATTGTTCTCCCTCTAATTCCCCTCAGGATCGTGCCCGCGCGCGGCTGATTTCTGGTGCAGAAACCGGGTAGGTGGTGTTACCTCGAGCTGATCGCCCCTAAATTGCTTGGCTCAGCGCCGACGTGACCTCACAGTGCTCTATCTGGTAGCTCTCCAGGCTGTTTAGACCGGCGGCCTGCGGCGGCGGCGGCGGCGGCGGGGCGAGGTCTCCGAGCACGGGATCCAGTATGGAGCGAGCGGGACTCCTCGCGCCGTTCCCTCCGAGGGCGCAGGCCACGGCTAGGGTGTGCATGGTCTCCAGGTACCTGGCCGCAGCTGTATTTGCTTCAGAATTCAGAGCTGTCAAGTGTCAACGACAGTTCAGAGCTGTATTTGCTTCAGGGTTTAGGCTTTCATTTCTTTGGAGGCTGTTAATTGTTACTAATAAGGGTAAGAAAGTCCACTGCAGCTTCACGACGGAGTTGCTCGAGATAAAATCCAGAGAGCCGCCATCCCTTCATGTGCTGGTCATCCCTGGCAATCCAGGTAGGTGTCGGCCATGCTCAATAAATTAAGCCGGCGAAGGATCAGGGATTATGTTAATATGATGTTTGTGTTGGAAGGTATTGTTGGATTCTATAAGGACTTTGTGGAAGCCCTCTACGAAAACCTTGGCGGGCAGGCATCTGTTACCGGTAAGCTTGGTTGATCGTATCATCATTGATGGATTGTCTATGTAGCTTGTACTGCTTGCTGATGAACCTTGTGCATTGTGCAGCGATAGGGCACATTTCACATGCCCAGAAGGTAATAGTACAACTTTCTTCAGGTTGATTCATATCATAATGTTGAATTTTGATGAATCAGCAGGAACAATCACATGTATCGTACATATGTATGGCAGACCGTAAAGTGATGATGGATTATCAGGGATATATAATAGTTTCTGAGCATTGGATGCTTGTAGTGTTTTTTTACAGTTGATTTAAACCTGATACATAAATGGAGTTATCCAAAACATGCAGCCTGTTAGGGAATTTTCTTTCTAAGTTCTTAGGGCAGTTATCTTGTTTGAAGTTGCAAGCTTCTATGGAGAACTGGTATCCCACATGCCACTTTACTTCTGCACTCTACCACTGCTTGGCATGATAAAAGTTGTGCAGTTAACTGGTTCGACCTTTCAAGAAAGAAACCTCCACATGTCTTTGTCGTAACAGTAGTCAAAGTTCCCATCCTTCGTTTTCTTATTCCCAATCGTTGGTATAAAAAATAAGCCTTGTGGATGCACACTATTTTAGTGACCCATTGGCGTTTATACTATAGTAAAGCTTGGTTTTTATTGCTTGTTCATCATTTTAATATTCTACTATATTTTGATCTTTACACCATCCAAGACAGGATTATGAGCGTGGACGATTGTTTTCGTTACGTGAACAAATTGATCACAAGGTTCGTTTTCGCATGTTTTGATTTTTTTTCGGTTGAAACTTCTCTTCATAATTTTGTTCCTGCCGCAACAGATTTTTTAGCTTGCATGCCTCTACAAGGAAAAACACTCATAAAAATTAAATAGCACCATGTCGCAATTCCTCCTATGATGGTTAAAACAGTTTTCTATTTCATATGTCCATGTTTGCAGGTTGATTTTCTTGAGCAAGAGCTCCTACATACTGAACAATCAATACTTTTGGTATGTTTTTTTTTATTTTGCTGCCACAAGCTCTTTGATTTGATTCAGGCTCTTCTATGCTAGATTGATGTGCGGGTATTATAGTAGTTTTACTTATATATGCCACGATACAACGGACCGAAACTTTGTATACTTCAACACTTTACACGATTTCCCTTTTTAGGCAGTACAGCTTAACTTTAGTTCTTCATTTGAATGAAGGTGGGTCATTCTATTGGTGCATACATAGGTCTGGAAATATTCAAGAGACTCCAGAAGAAGGTAGAGGAGTATTTGTCCTCCTTTCCTGAAGTATGTACTTGTTGATTCATTATTTTTCCTCTTCTGGACAGGTTAATTTTTTTGTCGGACTATATCCATTTTTGTCATTAAACAAGAGTTCTATGAAGCAATCATCAATTGGATATATTGCAAGGTACAAAAAAATCAACCACCACAATACCTTGTTGCTATTCTGCAGAAACTTCTATCTAATTCAAATAAGGTGATGTGCTTGCATGAAAACATGAGCATTGATAGGCAAGTCAAGCGTGAGGAAAATCTAGAATGGCTTTTTATTTTTAGCAAGTAATCCAAGTAGGCATACAACAAATTACCGACTAATAGATTTCTAAAGCTATTTTTTTGTAATTGTTATCTTGTGCGCGATTAATGAGTACCTAGCGTTTGAGTTCAATGTTAAAGCAATTATCCTGTCCATTCACAAATTACCATTTGCGTTTTTTCTGAAGTTTGTCTTCCCAAATGGACACGTCAGGTCATCTCTCCTTAGTAAAGGGGTTAGTTTGCTTGTGTCTTTTATTGGATCACTCCAACCTTCAGTTACAAGAAACATCGTGAGAAGGTTCCTTGGTTCTTCCTGGTCTGCTGCCGCTGTTGATGCTGGCTGTAGCCATCTTTTGCAGGTGAGTTTTGAAATTAAGTAATCCACTAGGCCTGTATTGTTCACTGGTCTGAAAAATGTATCGAGGAATTTGCTCTTTTCTTCATGAACCATGCAGTACCACACGATGCAAAATGTGCTTTTCATGGCAAAGACGGAATTCCTAAAGGTAATCAGTTATTAATGCTTGGATCAAATGAATTATCAGTCACAAGAGTATTATTACAGCAATTCCATCACCTCCTGTTTTACTTGCCTACCAGTCAGTTCTTGACCATGTTAGTGTACTCCAGCTTCATGAAGAACCGGACTGGAATTTCATCAGAGCAAAACAGGACGAAATTGCTTTTTTGTTTGGTTTGGATGATCACTGGGGTCCACTGACTCACATGGAAGAGGTGAACAATTTTATTTTGTTATTCTGATAATGTTTGTTGGGATGTCATAGATAACTATCCTTGCTCACGGTATTTTTTTCTTCGAGTATTCAATTACAGATCTCAAAGTATGCTCCGGGGGTTGCCTTGTCGATCGAGAAAGAAGGTCACACACATAGCTACTGCTGCACAGAGGCTGGATCCTTCTGGGTTGCGGACTACGTGGCCAACTTGATTAAAAACAAAATGCTCATCGGAGATAGCTGATGTGAGTATGACACAAGTATCTTATTTGGTCATAGTAATATAGGAGTGTGATGCTTGATTCCTAATAGTATTACTAATCCCTTTGAAGGATTACTGGTCTCAAAAGTCAGATACTGAATACTGGTATCTATCTATCTTGGGCAGACTGACTTGTCGGGTTGGCTTATTTGTTACTCCCTCCGTTCAATAATATAAGATGTTTTAGCAAACTAAGTTATTTTGCAGTTTGCTAAAACGTGCTATATTAGTGAACTGAGGAAGTACAATATAATTTTGATGGTGCTTTTCAACTCTATCTTAACTAATATATTCAATTACAATCATAGATAAATCAAGAACTGGATTTTAACGTCCATGGGCTTTGGACCTGAAATAAGCTAGACCTGGCTGGACTGGGCGTCATTGGACTTGGACCTGAAGAGGATACTAGGTCCAATAGCACTGGATGAGTTTGGACCTGAAGAGGATATGATTCGTAGATAAGGATTCAAACTCAAAGTAAGAATACTAAGCCTATTAAGTACTTGCGACCAAACCAGTGTTGAACAACAATTCCATACAATTTAGTACTTTTGAAATGACAAGGCATATACTCCCTCCGTTTCAAAATATAAGATGTTTTACGTTTGTGAAGAAAATATATCTAGACATCTTTGGTGTGTAGATTCACTCCAAATCTGAGTGAACCTACACACTAAAAGTAGTCTAGATACATTTGTTTCACAAGCTAAAACATCTTATATTTTGAAACAGAGGGAGTATATCATTGGATTTAAAGACCACGTAGCCCTATCATTGGATTAGGCTTAGGCTTATTTTCACCCCCAAGCTGTCTAAAAGCCTCAAAGGAACTGGGCCTTAGTATGCTTGTGCACTTCAAAATGAATTCCCTTTATGCCTTTGGAGACTTTTATTTTATGTACTCCCTCCGTCCTAAAATAGATGTCTCAGATTTATCAAAATTTGGATGAATCTAGATGTCTCGTCTAGATTCATCCAAATTTTGATAAATCTGAGACATCTATTTTAGGACGGAGAGAGTACAAAGCATTCCCAAAGTTATAATGCTCAGAAAAACTCTGTACCCTTTGTGAATGACACGCTGCTTAGAAATTTACAAATGTCAAAAAATACTTACTCTAATAAACATCACTTTCTAGAAAAAATTTTATACGTATTGTTAGAGGAATTTTGAATTGTATATATGGACGAAATGAATCAACATTCGGTGTTAAGTTCAATAAGGAAAATGGAGCATTGCCATCTATAAGTCTAATATGCAACGAAACAGGAGCAACATAGGAGAGCTCAAACCTCTAGATTCGTAAGTCTACTTTCCTATAAGAACTACTCGTACGTAGTACTATATGGTTCCGTTTCTTGAATCTATAGAACACAGAGGAGCGGAGGAGAGACACACACGAACACAAGAAGACAACACCGAAATCTGCTGACACGCACTTAATGTGTCTTTTCTCTTTCATTCATTTTATTCAGTAAGCCAACGGAAAATCCCTAGTATGCATTGCCGCCATGATCCTCAATGTCTGCGCCATCCCACAAACCAGATCGTGATGACTGTTTAGCAGATACTCCCTCTGTTTAGAAATATAAGATGTTTTAGATTTGTGAAGTAGATGTATCTAGACACCTTTTAGTGTATATGTTCAAATGAATCTAGACACTGTGTCTAGATACACCTTCTTCACAAACTAAAACATCTTATATTTTCAAACGGAGGGAGTACATACAGTAACGGAATCGACGAAACAGAATAAAAGGAAATCACCTCGATGTGAACAAAGAACATTTCAGGTTCGTGCAGAGCATGTCTGAACTTATTCTGTCAGTTCAGGACTCGCGCATGTTTATTTATGTGCCTAAAACAAAGTACTCTCTCCATCCAGAAGTAAGTGCATGGATTTATCTCTGATGCTTCGCATAGTTCAACAGTAATGTCTCGGATGCTCAAAGAAAAAAACAGTGATGTCTCAGACGTATTCATATGGTTTATACTTTAATGTACTTATAAAATAATAGATCGTTCGCAAAATCAACATAATATGATGGTACAAACGGTACACCCAAATCAAATATATTATACACCTTTTGTTCCAAATGAACTGACTCAACTTTGTTTAGATATGGATGTATCTGACACATCTAGATATATCCGTATCTAGACAAATTTGAGTCGGTTAATTTGGGACGGAGGGAGTAGATTTGACACTTTCACGACTACATGGAGAGTGGCTTTTACGACCCTAAACATTCCATGTTGAAACTTCTTAGGGATTCGTTGTACAAACAAAACTCTGAACCCTTAAACATATGGTTATCTTGATATATACAGAGGAAAAAATCTAAGAATGTAGCAATCCAAAAGGCTCGAGATGTTAGGCCGTAGGCCCTTTCTGCGCTGGCAATCTCAAATGTGTTACTACTGTTTTTCAAAGTTTTCTTCTGTCAGTCCAAACTGTTCATACACTCATCCACAGATTGACGGTAGGAAGGTGGCTTTTCTTGAGACTTCAATGACAATACATAAACGCATCTACTGATCTCTCGGGTTGTTTGATCTCCACAAGCTTAGCTACATGTTTTACTTGATAGCTGCCTTTTTGTGTTGATCAATAATGTTTGTAGCTAACGACAATGACTCAATAAGTTGAATGCCGGCTGGCCATGTTGGTTTTTTTTCCCGGGCATTTTCTTATGTTTCCATGTTATTTTAGTAACACCATCCATTACCATTATCTAGCTCCGGGAGCCGGCGAGGCCACGCTCACCATAGTGTACCTGGGTCCTCTGAATGTGACGGAGATGTTACAGAAGTCCATCAAAGAAAGAGACAAGCTTGATAGGGCTGTGGACAGCATACCCTTGATTAAATTATAGGAACTCGAAATTAGAATTTCGATAGTTATCTTTGAAGCCCATGGTACCCTAAACTGTTAAAAATAATGGACTAATTCAAATAGGCCATGTATATTTTAGATTTTTTCTAAATCTCAAAGCCTAGGTTTGTGGCAGCCCATATGTGTTTGGACTCAAGTTTGTGGCAGCTCACATGGGGTGGAGTGAGAGCTAAAGTTTAGTCCCATATGGGAAGTTGAAGGAGAGTTGCACCACCTTATAAGGTGGAGTGTTATATCACTTCTTAAGTGAGTGTCAATAAGAGAGATACACGCACGCGCTCCTTCGACGACGCCCGCGCGCGCCACATGTTTTATTTTGCTGCTCAGAAAATTGTGAGGTTTTGACAAACGTGTCAAACAATTTCCGTTAGGATTTCCTGAGCCGCTCTATATATCCTGCACGACTACCGCCACAACATATCGGAAACCAATCTAGGGTTTTGCCTTCTCTCTGCTTGCGCCGTCATCGTAGTCTACTCCATCCCGCTTGCCAGTGTGCACCGGCGGATGGGAGAGCAGGTCTCCAAAACTACTCGCCTTTGGGATCTTGTACGGGAGAGGGCGAATAAGGTTTTGGAAAGCGCTCCGCGCGACTGCTCGAGTTCTCCATCACGGATAGTCTTCCATCCAAGTCAGGCGGTGCTGCGTATCGCCGTCTTCGCCGCCATCTGCTTCGATCAGTCTTCCCTAAAGTTACTGCTGCCAGTACATCTGTAAGCGAATGGTACATGCGACGTGCTCTTGTTTTGTTATTCATCATGTTCTGCGAGTACATGTTTAGCTGTTACTTGTTTTCGTTCATCTTGTTGTTTAGTATATCTAATATGTTCGAGTTACATGAGCTAGTAGCTGATTTTGTCATGTTTAATATTCTGGAATTAATCATGAAAATTGTGTCTTCCAACAATTACAACCAAATGGCATAATTGCAATGATTTTTTTGTGCTAATTAAGATATTAATGTTTTTGAGCAAAGTTTTGAATGTCCACCTACAAGGAAGCTCACATTGAAAATGGATTGTGTTCATACGGTTTATTATAATGGAATTTATATGATGCATGCACCGGCCTTGGGGTTTTACTCTTCGATAATCTTAGGTAAAATAAATAATTTTGTATTGTTGTACTCCCTCCGACCCATATTAGTTGACTCCAATTTAGACGTATCTAGACAAGTTTTTGTGATAGATACATCCAAATTGAAGTCAACTAATATGGGTTGGAGGGAGTAATAAAAGTATTCCTATCAGTTAGAAAGTTTCTCCTCTCTCCGTTGTCCTTTTTTGTTACTCCTTCAATTTTATTATATTTGTCCAAGGGCTCCGGCAATTCAGTTTCAAACTATCTTTTAGTAGGAAATGAAGGCATATATATATACCACTATTTAAATTTACTCATGTACATTTCTCCAATGAGGAAATAAACTTCTTGCATATGTCAAGATTGAAGCAGGCTCGGGGCTATTTGTGAACCTCCAAGATGTATAATTAACAATAACTTGCAGTAAAAACAGAGTACCCTTGAAGAAAGCATCTCAAGAGAATGACTAAGGAAATGTGCGGTACATATAAGATATAATCCTACATACATAACTGAATATGCGATACAAACAACACCAGAGTGTTGACTATCCAGCAGTCAAAATCACGGTATTGTTGAAGAGTAAAACAACGTCAAACTCATGGCACAATGTCGTGTCACAATGTAGGTGTTTCCTAATGTCCAGACGTACCTTAAACAATTATACTGGATGAAGGTATTGATTGATGGCCCTGCATAACGAAGATAATAAAGCGTCAAGCATTGTATTAGCTTACTGCACATATTGATAAACCTGGCAGTAAGGTATAATTATTGAATGTATATAAAATAAGATTACGATGGAATCCATATATCAAATGTTAACATGTTCCACATAAACTAGATATGCTCAATTCTGTCTGAGTTATCATCTTAAGCATTGGGATGAATTTTCTATAGACACTTGTAATATGAAAAGGAGTATATATATGTATCTAAGCATTGAAACGATATACTTACATTTCTTGGGACATAGAGTGCATGGATGTCAAGTTCTTTGTAGCTCTCACGGCGAGTGTTAATGACTGTTTTGTACTTGATGACGCCACGTGCCATGGCGAACTCTCCTGTCCCACCTATAATGGCCATCTCACCCTCCAAAAGATACTGCCCCATCACTGCAAGTGTTGACCCTTTGAACCTATTTTAGGAGTGAAGAGTAATATCATGCATATATATATCACCGTGAAAAAAAACAATCTTCATTATTTATCAAAATCTGATCTAGGCCTGAAGTAGAGATAATTATGCATGAACCTGGGGTCTTGGAACACCATGCTGATATAATGGAACCAGCCTGGACCTTCTAGGTCGGCCTGTACCTGCATCCCTTTTGCACGAGCAACAATGGTTGCATCGGGTTCAGGTGCATCAATTACAGTCCAGTCGATGACAGTGGTTGTACCAAACCATGATCGATGGCCAGAATTAACTGTAACCACCTGGTTGTGGTCTGGTCCATCAACTACTTGGTGCAAGTACAGACGCAGGTTTATCTCACGCTCACATGGAACAATGGGGCACATGAAAGAAGGATCGGCCATGGCTACGATGAAATGTGAGAAACAGAGGAGGGACAATATGCGGCTAGGCCAGGCCATGGCTTGGATTATTAATTGGCGCTCAAAGGAAGTACTCTTCCCTTTTGTGCTAGCTGTGTGGAAGATGTAGAGGCGATGGACTGTATTTATAGTGTTCAAGAGCATATGCATTCCTGATCCTTATTAGGGCATTGGTGGCTGCTGCTTATTTCAAACAGAGGTTCCATTGGTGTGTGACTATGATTGTTTACATTACATCAATCATTTTTCTTGTTCTGGCGATTTCCCCTATGGCAGTACACAAATCATAGGACATGTACCCATCTTTCTTAGTTGATTGGTGCCCATTTTTAACACTATTCCATGTCCTTACGACATACCATCCTGGAAGTCCCTCGTCGTTTTCCTTTTGTTTTATCTAAATGGCTTTTTCTGGCTTGGATAGTATATAACCGTGTTTCCAAGTGAAACAATTCAACCGAGACTACAAGTCTGGAGCAAAATAAATTGGTAAATGTGCATGTACCAAATCCCCTCCAGACAAGAATGATAGCAAGGCGCCATTTGTCATATTTTTCTTAAATTTTATCTAATATTCAAAAATCTAAGAACAACTTGACTGAAAGCGCAATTATATTTGTGTGCTGATTCACCGAACAGTGCATGGAAGGTTTGACACGATGACCTTGCTGTCGCTAGAATTATTTTGGGATCAGACGACTCTATATATGGACGACTGACAGTAGAAACGGAGGGAAGGACGACATGTACGAATGCAGAGAGAGAGAGAGAGAGAGAGAGAGAGAGAGAGAGAGAGAGAGAGAGAGAGAGAGAGAGAGAGAGAGAGAGAGAGATGAGGCTTCTTGTGCATGGAGAAGTGACTGAAGCACCATCCCCTGCCACCATGAGGCATAAGAATTATGATGATACGGACACCCCTCGTCGCGAGAGAGCGGCATCGAAAAGAGAGGGAAGGGCGACACGTATGAATGCCAAAAGATGGTGTGAGAGAGAGAGATTGCGGAAAGTCATTTCTAAAGGCAACTTCGCACGAAGTAGTCCTATCCACCGCCCCTTCCTGCTTTTAGATTGGTACGTTTGTCTAGCTTTTTTTTAGCCTGCACATGGATGACGTCATGCTGACGTCTCTAATTGAAACCAGAATTGAAATCGACCGAAATATTATTAAAACATTGAAACAGTCTATAAACAGTGTAAAAAAGTTTCACAAGTATTTTAGTTTTTCTAAACAACACGGAGCTGGCGTCACGCTAACGTCAGCACTCCGCCACATGAGTTTGCCTTTAGAAATACGTTGTTCACGCGAAATTGAACCCAAAAGGGTTTTAAGCCGAGCTCAAGAAATTGAACCCAAAAGGCTGCAAGTACAACTTTTACATGGCTCGGGGTGATCCTCTTCCGGCGTAATTGGGTCGGTTAGGAAAGGATCTGATCGTTTTAGCGGGATTTTTTTTGTAATTTTTTTATTTTTTTAGCTGTGTACATCCGTAATGCCCGTAATGTCAATAGGTCAATACGTTGTTACAGATGCTTGCAATATTAATATATTATAATATATGCTTCTTTAAAAAAATGAGGGGCCCTGCTCCGGCTAGAGTACAGGGCTACAGGCCATGAAGAGAACAGCTAGCTAGAGTTTGGAGACGAACACGGCACGGTTTGGTACGAGCGGACCGGCCGGCCGGCCGTCTTCCACTTCCAGTCGGATACGGCATACGGGAGCTAGCTGCTAGCATATATGTCCGGAGTTGGGAGTTGGGAGAGGCATCGCACGAGAGGAAGAACATAGACCGAGGGTCTCCACCATGGCGGCAGCGCTTCGGTTTGCGGCGAAGAGGATCTTCGGCCGCGCCGCCATCGACCGACCGCCGAAGGCGTTTCTCGCGGCCGTCAAGGAGGAGCTCGCGCCGAGGATCGGCCATGGCGGGCGCTCGCTTCGCTGGCCCTTCAGCTTCAGCAGCTCCTCCCTATCACCGGCGACTCTTCTCACCACCACCAAGGTACGCACGCATCGCTCCGTCACCGCGCGCGCTTGCTACTAACGCAGATTAATCATGACCTAAATCTCTCTGCGTATATATACAGGCTGCTGCAGGACCTTCTTCTTCGTGGCACGAGCTACGCAAGGCAGCGACCGGGAGCGCGGTCAGCGCACTGTCAGGCCTGGCCGTCGGGTCGCTGGTCACGTTGCCGCTGTACGTCTCGATCGTCAGGCGGGCGGCCAAGAGACGCGCGGCGGAGCGAGAACATAAGGACTGGCTGAAACACAACGAAATATATACACTCTGATGATGGATAGCTTTGCTAGCTAGCTAGAGTTTCACTCCTGCTGCCTATTTGGCTTGTTGCCGTGTTCTTCGATCTGGATGGATGCATATATGCTTCCATCTTTCATATTGTAGTAGTACTAACTGGTTGGGACGAAGGCAGAGTAATTAGTGTTGTGTCGATTTGTGCTGAGATCTGTGTCCTTTAAACCGGGACAAAGGGAGTAGCTAAGCTACACCACTTGCACGGTATCATAGGCAAAAAATTTGGCTAAGCCAATCACACACATGTATTAGACTAAAATTATTAAATACAACACCACTAAAAAACACCATAAAAAACAATGCATTGTCATTGTTGTTTCTTAAGTTTTAACTACTTATATAAAAACGTGCTAAGAAACACCCCATTGTAAAAGACCTTACTGGTCTCAAGACAGGGGTGATATAGGAGGTCACGGATTGGCCACGCAGTAAAGGCCTCAGGCGTAGAAAGACAGTGCCCCTTGGAGATGGATTGGCCGGCCTTCTTTGCTTCTCGGCTTGCTATTGCCACGTAGTGAGATTGTTTTCTCCTTTTTTTTTACTCCCATATACTAGGTGTAGTTGAAAGGAAAGGATGGACCACAGAAATTATATTTGTTGATTGTGATCCTATTAGTTCATGTCAAACAAGTTGAATGGCTGTTAATCATTTCATTCTCTTTACACTATATGTGTTTTCTGTCCTTCTTAGCTTATATGTCTCTTGTGCATTTCCAAGTTTAAATGTTCCTTGTTCTTCCTATAGTTTTGTATTTAAAGGCTTCCTATAATTCTTTTTTTTGCAAGTCATATATGATAATTTTATTGTTTTAATCAGAAAATATAGATCTACCGGCAGTTCGAGTCATTTGTTATGAATCTACCTTTGTTATCCTACCAGGGCCGTTCTTTTTTGTGCACTGTGTCCCCGCTAGTAACTCTTTTCGCCTTTTATCTTCCGGAAAAGGACATTGTGTGCACGATGATGTTGGTCAGTACTGTGAATGGCAGCATGAGTGAAGGGTCGCAACTGCATCCAACGTGCACACGGTGCATATGTGTGAATGATATTGTTATTATCACGCCCTAGTGGAGAACGGCCTATAGTTTCAGCACGTAAAGGGCTTTTGTTCCGGTTTAGAAACCGGGACTAGCTATACAGACTAAAGCCTCAAGCATTAGTCCTGGTCCGGTTACCATCCGGGACAAATGTCCCTCCACGTGGACGACGGAGCGCGCGTGGGAGGATGCACCCTTTTAGTTCCGGTTTTTATTACGGACCACGACAATTGAGTCTTTGTCGTGACAGAAGTTTGAGCACTTTCTGTGTCGCAACAGAGAATTTATTTTTTTCTTTTATTTTTTTCTTTCTTCATCGAAATAGTTTTCGTATATTTCTACGCTACTACATATATACCGTACATATTTGTGCATATATAAGATACCTTATCTTATGATCGAGCATCCAAATATATACAATTTTGATAGTTATATGGAGATCATAATTATCGGGACTAGAGCCCATCTATTCGATTACATGGAGATCAATAGCGCATATTCACACTAAATTCTCCGACTTCGTCTACCATCTCTTTTAAATGGGCCCAATCGGCCCGAATCTAATGGTGCCGTACGCAGTGGGCGGCTTCGGGCCATTGGGGTATGGACCATTAGTTCCGGCCCCAGCCGCAGCCAGGACTAATGGCCCAGACGAAAGACCCGTTTTCTACTAGTGACGAAATACCCGGACAAAAGGCCCGTTTTCTACTAATGGCCCAGGCAAAAGGCCCGTTTTCTAGGTCCGGACCATTAGTCGAGTTCACGACGAAAACAAGCTTGTGACATGTTATGCTGGGCAAAGGAAACACACGCTAATAATATCCGCAATAGGTGCTCCTGTAGCCGCCGCCATGGAGAGGCGACCGGGTGGAGAAAAAAACCATCTAGGGTTCCGTACCCCTCGCCGGTGACATCACCGGTCCGTCCCACCTCCAGTGATCCTAGGGTTTTGGAGGCGTGACGGACCATGGCATCTTGCTGGCGGGAGATTTTTATTCTTTGTTTAGCCTATTTTCTAGTGTCTTTTTCGGGATGCTGAGGCGACGACTGTCAGAATAATATTCTTCCCGCTCTATCCTTGCTCCAGCGGTGCATCTTGCGTCGACGTAGGGCGCATGAAGTCGTTTGTCTAGCAAATCTCCTGTATTCTGTCTCGTCTTTATTGGTTTGTTTTTAGGTCAATCTCTTTCAATCTAAGGTTGTCATCATTGGCGATTGGTATTGCTCTAGTGCACTGGTAGTTTTTGGCCTTAGCACGATAATTTTCCGTCTGTCTACTACGACAAACTCTACTACGACAAGATTTGCCTAACTTTGATGATGGAGGGGCGAGGACGGTTGCGCGCCTTCGGCTCATGCTAGTGTTTATAGTTGTTGCTAGGTGGTCTAGTGACCTATTTGTAAATCAAACGGTTTATAAATCCAGGAGCGGACAAAGGGGCTCTCGGGCTCTAGGGGGATTTTAAAATAAAAATAAAAATGACATTTGAGATTTCAAAAATAATCATGAAAAATAGTTGTAGATAATGTTGAGCCGTGCAAAATCTTATTTCAAAATTTGTTCTATTTTAGGCTGAGCAAAAAATAACAAATGTATGGATCTACGTGCAGCGAGCAGTGCACATTTTCAACACTAGAAAATTTGCCAGACTTGTCATTTATTTGTGTAGCCTATAGCAGAGATATCGCTGGTAGAGTTCATCATTATCTACACCTTAGATTTTTTTTCTGAATTTTTCGAAACTTGCAAATGTCAAATTTTCAAAATTTTCAAAAGGAAAAAAGGCCATCATGAAGCTAATATAGCTAAAAATTTGCACGAACACATACTTGGCTATATGCAGGTATTTTTTTCCTTTTCCTGAAACTTTTAAATTTAACATTTTTTTAGTTCCAAAACCAGGCTCACTGGAGCCTGGGTTCCACAACGCCGCTTCAATGATATGCCCTTTGCTTATAGTAGAACAATCATTTCAATGTGCACTTTGGATTACACACAAAAACATCCCCACTACAAACCTACATAAGATTATTATGGATTATAGTGTTGACGTATGAAATGACAACATCCCATCAAGTTACACCCCTTCTAGAATGAAAGGTCATTATGAGAACTTTATTATCTTGGCAACGCTAGTGGGCCATTTTCTAGTGGATATGTATGTAAATTATAAATTTTCTATCAAATACAATTGGAAGTGTCAATCTCGTAGGAATAAAACACTCCATGTATTCAAATCATCTATACTCAGGCTCCAAATATATTTTCGAGTAGCACATTCCCTAAGATGGAACTTCCAAGTATTTATTATCTTTGGATACTATACTTACAATGGTTTTAAGTGATGTTTTAGTGTTTTCCAGAAGATCATTGATCCAATGAGAACAATAAGAATAATGGAGAGGATATGTTGGCACCATATAAACTATAAAATTTCCTTTTAGTTAAAGATAAGAGTGTGGATTTTCTGCCAAGGGGGATAGTTGCTCCCCAGACAACACCGTACGATGTGTGTTGAGATCCGCACCTACGCTTGGCTGTCATTTTGTTGTTTATCACCTGTGTTGCCCTAACAGATAATTAGAGGTTGCTTGGACTACCGGGTTATGTCAGCAGTCTGCATGCAGCGCTGGGCTGTGTCAAGCATAGCAAGTCATGATGTGTCAGCGGTCTTTTTGCATGGTTGAACCGACGAGTGTAGAGATTTTTGTCCTTTTGTTTATGGAAAAACCTGGCAGTATAATGCATATCATCAGTTGCATGTTGCGACGACTGTGATTCCCAATCTAGTTGGGTCCTTCCTAGCTAGTTTCTTCACGTGTCCATGACTAGCTTGTTCACGTGATCGAGCAGACGCGCTATGGCCGTTGTACAACTAGCTAGCTTATACAAACTGGCTTATACAAGCTAGCTTATACTCGTTATCTTGTTCATGGCTGCTTATACAAACCACTTCTATCTATCAAACATCCATGCTAACGAGTACACCTAGCTAGTTTGGTCGATTCGAAGAAAATATGATAATATTTATAGTGGTACATAAAAATACAACACACATGTATTGAGGAGACAATGAGTTGGCAAAGAGTTTTTTTTGTCCGTGCTATGGTGCACAACCATGCTAACACAAGTATATCCAGGAGACCATTTGTTTGCATGTAGCATGTCCGCTTTATAAAATGTTTGCTGTAGTCTGTCAGCTTTATTGCAATCTGGTTAATCAATCTGTCTAGCTTATTCTTGTTTTGCATGTATCTCAGCGCACACGCTGGATGACATCCAACAGGGGGCAGCTACCCCCCTGGGCAGCAGACTATTTACCTAAAGATAATGCAGGAAATCCTTTTCTAGCTATAAAGCTCCATTAAGATATTTGTTATAGTTGGTACATTAAGACCCCCTCCCCAAGCACGCACAGAACCGGAAGCGCCCCTTGTTTAAAAGAGAGGGGGACGGGTTATTCACATTTAATTTGATGGTCAGTAAGATATATAGAGTACCTATAATAGGCAAAAATACATATAACCACACTATTTTATAACTAAGACCCACATATTCTTGTAGATGGTTATAAACATTTCTTTGTTTTGGTCTTGGCTTGTACATAGACGCACTCATTTCAATAAAACATCGTGAAGTAGAATTAAAAACAATATAATTATTTCACCAAAAGTTTCAACTTTAACATTGGTGTGTTGTATGAGTAATGCATTTATGTGGTTCATGTTTCTCAATACAAATTTTATTCTTCCGGTCTTATTAACAAAAAAATACTAGTTGAATTTGAAGTTAGAGGCATCTATAAGTAAAAATGTTTAGCATAATTTTGTTTTCCTCTCTAACTTATTTTCCATTAAATACCATCCCTTTGATACAATCCTCCGTTCTAATTTCTCAAAATTATTTAGGACCTCTATAACCTAGCAAGTTGAATAAGTATTGCCCAGTAAATATCATATTGTTGTTACTGTGCAATACAATAGTAAAAAACTGACACAAGATCATAATATAGATACTACATAATCCTTTCAAATTGTGAGAAGGGTACACTGAAATTGTTTACCGTCGGTATTACCTACTTTGGTTTGAGATTTGTATATGCAACAATATTTTGCATGCATATTGTAGAAAGCCTCTGATTATACCTGGACTATGTTTTGGAGGATGAATCGACTCTACCATGAAATAATCTGAGATTTTGTAGATGCATGTGTTCCATCCACTCTACCCTGTATTTAACTATGTTCTTGATTGTGACCATGTTTGATTTCAGCTTTCAGTCATGCTTGAAGTCTGTTTAAAAAGGATATATTATTTAGATTAAAAATTTGTTGTACGTTGTGCTATGTTGGTCTTTTTTTCGAAAAGGAGGTGAAAACCCTCGGCCTCTGCATCGAGCGATGCACACAGCCTGTTTTATTAATTATTCACTAAACCTTACAAGGAGAAATACAAGGATCAAACCGAAATCCACCAATCCTAGCGATCATCGCTACACCTAAACATATGAGGGGGATGCCCATGAACAGGGCCATTCTCCCTGACATCACACAGACACGCCTCATATAAGAAACCGATAGCTCAACCTGCCGCCCATTGACGCGCAAGGAACTCAAACCGGTCCAACAGACCCACAGTAGTCGCCGCCGCCATATTTCGCAATCCCATCTTCAGGAGAGATCAATGCATAGCCCAAGCTAGGCCAACCATCGACGACACCTCGACGTCAGACAGCTCCACCGACCTGCACGAGTCCAACAGGCCATATCCATCACCGAGACTCTACGACACCTTGCCACCGAGACTCGCCGTCTTCAATGCCACCGATGAAAGACCGCTCCACCTTATTCCTTCCGCATCCAGCACTTGCTCCAAGAACGATGCCCTCAAGAGGGAGACGACGCTGAATGCGCCGCCATCGTCTGATCCGAGAAGGCCCAGATCTAGGGTTTCCCCCGGAGCAGCTCGAGCGACGAAGAGACGAAGGTTGCAAGGTCGATGCCTCCAACAAGGTTACAGCGCAACAACGTCACCATCGCCCGCCGTCAACGAGTGAGAGCCCGGTTTTCACCGGATCCCCCGCCTCTCGACACCCACAACCGGCTGGATCTCCGCCGATTCGTGTAGATCGGCTCCGCACTAGCCTCCCAACCGCGTCGCAACTGGCCGAGGCCAGAAGCACCAGATCTAGATGGGAATCGAGATCCACGACCAGCCTCCTCCGCCCGAGAGGACGAGCCAAGGACGTAAATGGCCGCCGCCTGGTCCAGATCGCCGTCCGACCACCGCGCCCGAGCACATCTGTTGGTGCCGCCCCAGCAGCCCGTCAAAGTCCTCGTCACCCTCCCTCCCCTAGCGCCTTCGACACCAGGGGCCGCCGCCACCACGGCCACGCCGGCGGCAGCGGCGGAAGGGAGACAGGAGATGGAGGGAGAACTTGGACGGCAGCGGCGGGGGCCCCCTGGCGGCGCCCTGTGGCACACCGCGGGAGGGGAGGGGAGGGGAAAGCTCTCAGGTGGCAGATCTCTAAAGAACTATGTTGGTCTTATTGCCTTGCTGCTCCCCGCCGGTGCTGCTTGTGGCCAGCTGCTTCCATTTGCTTGCCGCAGTGTTTAACCGAATGAAAACAAACCGCATGTACTAATAGGCAATTTGGGGAGAGCGGGTGGTGGGGTTTGAGGTGACAATTGGGGTTCACCCATTCACCCACAGGAATCAGATCCACGTGTGGATTTAATCCTGTGAAACCGAACAAAGCCTAAAAAAATCTCCAACCCCAACCCTGACTGCTCCAATCAGTTACTCACTTGACGAGGTACCTGAAACTTTGACCATCGTGGATCACTAATGTGTACTATCGACGTCGTCTTGACACAGTCGAAATTATTAATCGGTAGGTGGATTTTTTTCGCAAAATAAAGTGTGATTTTGTTAAAGAAAATTTTATGTACGGCAGTAGGAACAACTAGGATGGATCACATAAATTATATTTGCCAATTGAGATCCTATTAGTTCATGTCAAACTAATTGAATGGTTGTTAATCATTTCATTTTTCTACGCAATTTGTGTTTTCTGTCCTTCTTAGCTTACGTGTCTTGTGCATTTCCAAGTTTAAATGAACATGAGGTTAATCAAGTACGTGTGGCTGATTGACAAGCTCAAGCCTAAGCGTGAGAGGGGGTATCGCCATCGATATTGCCCTGTGGATGCTCGAGACCACCAAGTACTACTGCATGATGCAAGGAGCGCAATGAACCACACGGCCAAGGGAGGGCACTGCTGCTGCTGGAAGGGGCGCCCTCCTTTGTCGTGCCGTTCATGAGGCTGCGGCAGGCCGAGAACAAGGCCGCGCCTGCGGCAGTAGGTGAAACACCTTGTATCTTCTGTTCCTCCCTGATCTTGCAGCGCAGTGCTCTGAGTATAGTTTTTTTTGATCTTGTCTCGCTTTTACGTTGGATCATCCTTGGTGATGCCGTTTGTAGGTTGATGAGGCATATACTGCAGGATTGCTATAGCTTAGTTCAGATCAGTCTTAATAGAATTACACTATTTTTTTAGAGTAAATTCCACTTTTTACCCCCTAATTTTAAAAATTTGACACTAATTACCCCATTTAGCAAATATTCATCCTAATTACCCCATTTAGGAAAAGTTGTGCCAATTTTTACCCCATGTAAAATTTTATGAGTGTTTTGGCAAGGGGTGTCTAGTACAAGTTGCATGCCACTTCTTCTTTTTTCTGGTTTTTATTTCTCCCGAGAAACGGTCTAATCATGAGTTGAACCATACTCCCTCCGTCCGCAAATAAGTGTACTTCTAGCTTTTGCCTGGGTCAAACTTTATCAATTTTGACCAACTTTATAGATAAATATAATAATGTATATTACATCAAATTAACATATTATGAAACTAAATTTAAAAACATATCTAATGGTACCAATTTAGTGTCATAAATGTTGCTATGTTTTCTTATAAAATTAGCCAAACTTTACTAACTTTGACTTAAGACAAGGCTAGAAGTACATTTATTTGCGGACGGAGGGAGTATTGTTTTTTGGATGCGCTGGTCTTGTCTATTCCTCAAACCGTGTCTTCCCTCGACAAAAAAGTGTCTTTCTTAAGCCAAAAGAAATCCTAGTGCTAATACGATTCCTAATTGGTTGATCTGCTGAACAAGAGCCTGTTACGAAGCCCTTCTAGTTCTTATTTAAACCGCAGCTAGCAGCACTATCGTTGCACCAGGCCCACCTCAGCTAGTTCTTCATTAGCGCAGATTGGAGAAACACAATAGCAAGATAGGAGATTGGAAAGAAAAAAACCTGCCAGGAGAAAACAGCCACAACAAAACTAGTTTACTTGTCACGCCACCTGTATTTACAACATGGATCCACCTGTCAAAACGCTCACAAAAATTTAAAGGGGGTAAAAATTGGGACAACTTTTACTAAATGGGGTAATTAGAATGAAAATTTTCTAAATGGGGTAATTAGTGTCAAAATTTTGAAACTAGAGGGTAAAAACTGGAATTAACTCTTTTTTATCCAAGCTTGAATAGTAGTTTGAGCTGTGCAGCATCCTCCTTTGAGTATTTGTTATTTGAGCACATTGGATGCTCCAAAATTTCTCTGTCTACTTGTCATATCATCTCAACCATGTTCTATTTTAGTTAAAAAGGATACTTGTTAATTAGTAACTAAAGTAGACTTATTTTTTGGCACAATCATTAATTTTTAGAGTTGGGCATTGTTTTGTGGTCTAAGTCTAGCTTGTAATGCTGTAACTGCACTCAACCAGTTATGCTTGCAGGTGAAAATATTGGAGGCTTCCTTTTCATGCGCATAACCAGCCATGCTTGTGTTTAGATGTATAACTATTATGTCAGTAGTATTTGTATTTATTTGTTGCAGCCATGAATGTTTGAAATATGATTGCAATATTTCTTTCTCCTTTATGATTTTTTTCTGGAACCTAAGTAGAAAAAAATACTCAAGTTCTGTTGCTGGACATGTACACCTGCAGGAAATGTTTGTTCACTATCTACTGTAAATTTTGTGTCCTCAATTAGCTTAGATTACTATTTTTTTATTAGTGCACTCGGTTCTAAACTGTTAAATATGTGCTCTTAATTAACTCCAAGTGTCTTGATGTATGCAGGCAGTGTCAAGCTACTCGCCTCCAAGGCCCACTGCCATGAGATGATGTTACCGGCGACCTCCACGGCCACCTTCTTGAGGTGCTGCTGCTGGCTGCAACTCTGAGATGATGCTCCCTCGTCACCAGGGGCGGAGACAAGGGGGGGCTAGCAGGGGCTAGACCCCCCTAACGATCAAGCCCCCTATATATATGTAGGTCTAAATACTTCGGCTAATCATGTAATTAGTCTTAGAGGTCCAAGACTAACATCTGTATACTAGCTTGGTGCTCGTAGAAGCCCAATAAAGCAGCCCATTAAGCCATCATGGAGGGTTTTCAACATGGAAAAACTCATGTTTCATTGCGTTATTTGTCAGATAGAGTGCCGCTGATTGATCTTGGCCGTCTGTCTTTGCTCCCGTAGAACAACGAGGTTATGGCCACCGCCATGGTTGTTCAAATTTTTTCTTGTCTCCGTCGCTATCTGCCACGCGCCATGAGACGACCGAGGTTACGGCAGCTGACACGGTTGGTCTAGCGTTGCCGGTGTCCTAATTGAGTGTCCTGCCATCAAATTCGTGGAGTGGCGCACTGAAATTTGAAGGTAAGTGTACACATATTAGTACTAAAAGCTTTTTGCCGGTCTTACATGGATTAGAACTTACGTACTAGTCTTAGTTGATGTACTTGCATACATGATAATGGATCGATTTGCTAGTAGATGTGTCTCTCTTACGCGATACTCCTTGTATCGAGGGATGGATATTTTGCATCTACAACTATCTTCTTACTCTAATCTGTAATCAACCTATTATATTAGGGAGAAAAAAGAATAGAACACACAAGATTAATAAGTTGTTTTATAAGCCACTAGCTCCTAAATTTAATGTAATTGAAATTTGTTTTTTCTTGTGTTGCTACCCAATGTTTATATTGATATACTTTGATGTCAGTATATTGACTTTATATATGTGATGTATTCCACTCTCCAAAAAAATCTTCGTCCCCCTCATGTTCAAATCCTGGCTCCGCCCCTGCTTGTCACCCTGCACCCCAACACCATGAAGAGGCTCTAGCTCTTCCTGCTCAAGGTACACGGTTCTTTCTTTTAGGTCCAAAAAAATCTGAGAACTAGCTGATGATTTGATGCCGATCTAGGAGTTGTGGCGTTGCCAGTGATGCAAGTATCTGACCATGCAGCCGGTCAGGAGTTTAGGCTACAATCTATTGTAAAAAACTAACCTTTCTCTCTGGAAAGTCAAACAAACATGTGTATTCTAATAGTTTGTTTGACTTTCCAGAGTGTGCTCTAATAATTTGCTCATTTGGATTTGAATTATTATGGATGTATGGTTGTTGAGGATTGACACCTTGTGCTAGTCATAATATAAATCCATGCTTTGGACTTGATATAGTATGATCGGATATTTAATTGCTATAAACATTCAGTTTGCAATGACTAAGAGAAGAATTTTCTCTTAAGAAATTGCTCAACTACAATAGCTTTGTTTTGGCTGCATGGTAGAATTTCAGTTTGTTTCCTTAGAAAATGTTTAGGAACTGGTATTAATAATCATGGTGCTTGTGGTGTCAGGGGACCTCACTAGCAACATAGAAACAGGGAGCACTAGGTATGGGAGACAACCCTGGCGTTTGGGAGTCAGTGAGTAATGCATTTTAGGTGTTTGTAGATTGAAAGTGGCACTTAATTCATTAAAGTACTCTATATTTTGCATGAAGGTTAAGGACTAAAGTGAAAAAAATCACATTTCAAAGCGAGCGAATCTAACTTTATCACAACTTGGCCTATCTTTTAGTTGGTACTGTTCATGTGATTCTCAAATATTTTCAAATTGTATTCAATATTAGTCTTATATTGAGCCCTCTTCACATAGAACTCTAGATATCCAAACGGTTTATAAATCCATGATCGCACGAGGGGTTCTCAAGCTATAGGGAAATCTTTTTTTTTGAAAGATAAAAAGTGACATTTGAAAATTTTAAAATTATCAAGAAAAAATAGATGTAGATAATATTCAGCTGCGCAAAATCTCATTTCAAAAATTGTTGTATTTTAGGCTGAGCAAAAAAATGACAAATGCATGGATCTAGGTGTGGTTTTGAAATTTTTGTGTAGCCTAGAACTGAGATATTGCATGCTGGTCGAGTTCATCATTATCTACACCTTAGAGCTCGTTTGGCTTCGGTCATTTAGGGCTGGAATCAAGGAATTCATTCATGATTCCAAGAATCAACCTGTTTGGCTGTCACAGAATTGGTTATAGAATCCATTTGCAAATTCCATAATTTTCAGTTCATCGCTGTTTGTTCCGAGTATTGTTCACGAGCGTGGAGTTCCGGTCCGGTCCGGTCCGCTGGAGTTCGCCGATTTTATTTTGAAAAATTTGATATAGTACTACGATGCCCAAGTTAGCTGCAGTAGTTATATAGTATTACCGCCTGACACGGGCGCCTAATTAAGCTCGGTCGGATCTGGTATCCGTATCTAGATCGGGTCTGTATATATCCTATGTGGACTCACCAGTGGAGAACGGGGCACTAGTCCCGGTTCTAAAGGGCATCTAGTCCAGGATGGCCAGTCGGGACTACGGAAACGGGACTAGAGGTGTCAGCCTCTAGTCCTGGTCCAGTTATGATCTGGGACTAAAGGATGTGCACGTGGCAGCATAGCAGTGCGAGGGGAGTGGTCTTTAGTCCCGGTCCGTATTACGGGCCGGGACTAGTTTATTTTTGCCGTGGCAGCATTTTACCTATATCGGCTGCCGCGGCAGCCGAATGTGGGTTTCTGCCGGGGCGGAGTTTTGGGGCCATTTTCTGCCGCGGCAGACGATGGGGGTTTCCGCCGCGGCAGAGTTTTGGGACCCACTTCTGCCGCGGCAGCCGATGAGGGTTTCTGCCGCGGCAGGAGAATAGGTAGAGGCGGGTTGCGTTTGGCGTAAAGTGACATGCAACAAAGAGATCACAACCCATCTAATATATATAATTTTAAATTACATATAATTCTACATTACATAAATATATACATAAATGGAGATCACAACCCGTCTATTCGGTTACAAGTTTATTAAATCACGGGAAGCCGGAGGTATGGTATTTTCCTTCTGGGTTTATGACATGGTCAACAAGAAATCCCGCCAATTCCTCTTGAATTGCTACCAGACGCTTCCTTGGATCGAGATTCTCCCGCAATATTTCCAACTATATAAAAAAGAAGGAGGTCAATATGAATATCAATAGTCATAACAAATATTATGAATGACACTCAACCAAAATTGTGAATATATTGCTCACATACTTTTAAAAATGTCTCTCCGTCCCGCTCACTGACCTTGGAGCGAATGTACTCGCACACGAAGTATCCACATAGGTTAGTACCTGGTGGTTGCCTCTCGCACTTTACGTCAAAAGGTTTCAATCAAATAATAATCAAGCATGACATGATGGTATTGAAACTAGAATTGAAGAGATGCGTGGATCTAGCTCGTACTACTTACATCGATCCGATGAAAACTAAGCTCTTCACCAACCATAGCATTGGTGAAAGCTTTCCAAACCATGTCCGGCAAAAAAATGTGTTATTAGTTACTTGATATATCAGGATATATATATGAACGAAAGAGACCGATATAGTGCGATAATGACTGAAATTACCTCTGGAGCGCATCTTTAATGAATGCGTACTGTGATTCGTCTTTCATTAGTGAGTCATTGATTTCAACTCTTCCAGCGTCAACTTTAATGGTTAGAAGAATCCAGTGATAGCTGCGCACGTTCATATATGTCAGTAACTCATTAATTACACTTAGCAGAATCAAATGAAGAGTAATCCTTCTCATTCCGACAGACACGACATGGACAACACATAAAACCATTCCGCTTGTTTGCCTCAGCCAACTCGAGGAAAGAATGCATGCCTTTAATGAACGCGTCAGACATTCGGGGAGCATCATACATCCATTCTCGGCTCATCTGTAGTATAATTAAAATTTTCTATCATATAAAAAGTTTGGATCATTTTTACTACATTGCTTTTACATGCACTAATTTTTGAATTAAGATTTTCTATCATATTAAAATTTTACATGCACTAATTTTTGAATTGGACAAAACTGTTAACATAAAGATGTTGACTATTTAATTATTGCTCTAGCAGTGGAAACCTTATTCAATTCTGAGATCCGAAACTCTTCAAATGCACATCTCAACTTTCAGTAGCTTTTTGTATAATCAAACTATGCTTAAAACTACACATCTAAAATTCCCTCTACACTTCTAAGCATGAAATTCCTCATTCTAGCTAGTTCTAGAGCATTGAGCTAAACTATAACAATAAGAGGTAAATGATTGAAGTTGCTAACCATTTTAGAAGCTTCGATTGATAGATGATGCCACCAAATCTTGGATTAGAAGTTCCCACCAAATCTTGGATTGAAAGTTGCCACCAAAATGAGAATGAACTTGAGCTGTTACTTGGAGGAAATGACCATGCTTTTGGGCTGGGTCGAACATGCATATATAGTGGTAATAAGTTGTCTCGGGTGGTAAAATGAACTCAGACTAGAGGATGACCTCTAGTCCCGGCTTGTAACAAGAACCCAGACTAAATATAGCCATGGGTCCCACAGGAGCTCTAGTCCCGGCCTGTGTTATCAGCCGGGACTAGAGGTTGCCCATGGACCGGGACTAGTGATATGGGGCCATGTAGCCGTTGTAGAATTCACAGACCGGAACTAGTGCTAACACTAGTCCCGGTTTCAGAGGAGGCCGGGACTAGAGGCTGGAGCTGCAAAAAACGAAAGGTCGTTTTTCTACTAGTGACTCTTGCTTCGGTATCCCCTAGACATACAAATTCAGCGCTACAGGGTTTCGGGCTCGTGCTCCGGGTGGAGACCGGGCTCAGATTGGGAGCCAGATGTTGTGCAGATTGGGAGCATCTGCAGTCAGAGGTGCTAGCGCTGGTCGTGGAGGGGGTTGCGGAAGAGGTGCTGGGCGTGGAGGACGATGGACAACACCATGGTGGGTTAGGTCCAGGTGGATGTAGGTGTGGACGGCCATGTGGAGGAGGAGCGAGGGGAGGTGGAGGAACTGCACGGGGGGCGGGGAGCGAGAGTGCGGCGTGATCTTCTCTCTGTCCAGCGATGGCGGCCGACATGATCTGCACGGTCACGTATGCTCCACCCGGTCACGTACGCTCGCAGCCGATCCCAACCTTCTCATATCACGTATGCCGTTGTGGTATACGTAGCAAGTATGGTCTCCATCTCCATCCGGTCTCCATCTCCATCCGGTTTCCACCTAGAGCATAAACCCGAAACCCTGTAGCGATGTATTTCCTTGTCTAGGGGGGATACCGGAGCATGAACTTGTACGTGTTGGTGGCTTCCAAAGATCTACGTGTCCAGCTACTGGAAAAGGACGCAACGGATTCCGGTAAGTAGATAAATCGGAGGTCGCCGCACAGGCAGAGCTCAACACCTTTAAAAAAAACATATATTAATATCACACGGATACCAATTACAATCAAACCTCTGCAACAACGCATATCCTGTGGCAATATAGATGCACACAGCCAAAAAAACAAGAATTACAAAAAAGAAAAGTCCTGCTACAATCATCTGATCCTTAGCAGCAGCGACACTACCACCACCAAAAACAACACCAGAAGTCCAACCCCTCCAAAAGCGACGTCTCCAAGAAGGAAACAGTGCACAAGTGCTGTCATCGCCCGATCAAAGATCTTAGGTTTTCACCCTGGAGAAAGTCCTCACTCGTAAAACAATACCTTCTGCAAGACCATTGTCAGGCACAACCAATGAAGCCAGACCTTGGATTTTCACCCTGCAAGATAAGACTGTGAACTCCTCCTGTAATATCGTCCCCTCTAACAGACGCTACTACGAGTCACAAATAACCAAGCCAGATCCTCATCGCCATAAAGACTCAATCCACCATAGCTCTCCCACATGTCTCTAGCTTCATGACATTCTCTGCATCTGACTTCACCATATGTATCGTCATAGACATGCCACATGATGGTAACAGGTAGCAGAGCTTCACAACGCTCTCGCTAAAACCAAACGGCCAACACAAACAAACACAGGTGGGCATGACCGAATTCCTTCTGATCCAGCAAGCTCCAAGCATATGCGCCCATGGGAGTTTGCCGGTAGAGCCTTCCGGAACCAACCACTCCGGCCAAATCAATGGAGAAATGCATCAAGTAGATCTTCATTTTGGTACGAGAGGAATCCAAGGACCACCCCCTTTATTTAAACTGGGTCGGCAGCCCCCTCGCCACCCGCCGGCAACCTGCAAGATCCGCCGCACCAAACCCTACCAGCAGACCTGCGGCTAGGCTAGTACCGAGAGAGATGGCAGCAAAGTAGGGTCTACCCCCATCGGATCCGGCCCTACCAGCAGCGAAGAGGTCCGAGAAGGCGGCACCGGAGCACCAGATCTCAAGATCCAGGGTTTCCAGCACCAGTCGGCTTGGCCCTGAACTTCCAGCACCGGTCATGGCGCCGCCGGGAGGGACCTCCGACACCACCCCATCTAGGGACGCCGCCTATTGGTTGCCAGCCGTCGTCGATACGACCCCATCACCCCATCAGCCATGGCGGGTAACTCCTGCCTCCATCCACCCCGGACCACCTTCAGCGGTCGGGCCCGCTGTCACCGCGGCGAGGCCGACGGTGGGGGGGAGCTTTGGCGGCGTGCGATGGCGCCCCATGTGTCGCCCTGGGTTGTGGCACGGGGGGGGGGGGGGGGGGGGGGGGTTATTCCCAACACCGACTGCTTGATTGTCCCGAGCTCAACACCTAGCTACTAAAAACGTTGTCGGGGATGGGCAGGTGGAAAATAGCACTATAGTAAAAATTATATCACTGTTCAACTTTGGCCAATGAAATTTGGGATTTTAGGTTCAATTTAGCCCGTGGAGATAACTTAGAGAGGACACTGATATCAGTGTTCTTAATCTGTTTGTAGTGATAGAAGAAAATGGTTATGGTATTAATTAGAGATCTATTGTACTATGTTAAGGAGAAGGGGAAAGGAATGAAGATGGTACACATCATGGCAAAGGTCCATAAGAGCAACTCTAGCAGATATTGTAAATAGTCAAACCAAAAAATACGAGTACCGAAAACATACCTTAAATCGGACAAATGATTTAATCTACAAAACTTTTTGAATTTTCGACTTGATTCTTAGCTAGATCTTATTGGTTTTGTCTTTTAGTGACGTGCGTTCACACTCCACGCCAATTCGCGTACACCCGATCGATCCCGGCCTAATCAAACGGCAAACGTTAGCCCGTCGGGTTTTTGCATCTACCAACCGGTCTATAATTGATTTTCCGGGCACAAAAACTTACCAAAATAATAAACCTAATTAGACACTAGATCTAATCAAGATTATTTCTAACACAATGCAAACCAGGCAAATTTCATGTCGAAGAAGTTGATATAGTCCAACAAGAGGTACAAGGTCAGCTCTCACCTGACCTGGTATATTTGAGTTTTTTGAATCTTGACTATGCAATTTCTATGCAGGATGAACCTTGGAAGTGAAAAAGTTGGGAGTGAAAAAAGCATACCACATGAGTGATTACTATCAAATCGTAAATTTAAGGAGACTAACTCCCTGCACTAACTTATTTTAGAGTGTGAACTATTTCAATATTAAATTTTGAATTAGTTATTAAATTATCTATGTAAAATTTGGTCTTAACACTCCGCCAAAGGTTTGAAAAAAGGTTCTCACAAACACTCTCTACACTCCTAGAATATTATATTTCTAAGATCCTATTTACTTACATCCAAGAGGAAGCGACCATACACGACTAGAGACATCTATTAACATATTTATTAGAGGTTACAATTTAAACACTTTGTGAAGATTTTTAAAGATCTATAAAAGCTGACAAAAGGATGTGCATATCCTCTAAGATTGATAAGTGTCACATTCCGATGTGTGGGAGCATGCATTTTGTGTTTACTCATTTTTGTCGAAACTAGGGGAGCTCGATTTAATAGAAGGTTTGCTTAAGAGGCACTATATCAAAAGAATGACAAATCATTTTTAAGAAAAAACTATTTAAATTTATTCGAAGTATGTTTGCAACCACAAACATTTGATTGTATAACAATAACATTGTATCTTAACATATATTAGAAGTGTTATGTGGTTAATTCGCAAAAAAAGTTATTAAGTATGATCGAAAACTATAGTAGTTAAAAGATCGAGATCCATCGAGAAGCAGCAGTAGCAGTCAATGGATGCTCTAGGCACTTCACATGGGGAAGAAGTGAGGGAGAAGATCAGAGTCAGCAACGTCGGTTGGTGGTGGCTCTGGCCTAGTTCATGATACGACAGGCAACTTAGACATATGTTGGAGAATGACGACGTGAACTCGGGTAACCTGTGGGCGGGATTCTGACGATAGGAATGAAGAGGAGGATTGTTTGGCACCAGCAAATCACTTTATAGTTTACTTAATTAATTATTTGAATTTTTCCATTTTATGTATATTTATACATGTGTAATTATGTTCATTTTAGAAAAGGAGATGAGAAAAGGTTTGAGTAGATTTTAATTCCATTTGTTTCTAGTGTTATTTTTATATTTGAGTAAAAGATTGGCGTGTGGTGGGACCGCTAATTTTAAGGTATTGTTTGGCCTCTGATGAGTTCATTTTGTACCATGAACCGTTAAATTTTGTTGGTTTTCTTACCTGCAAAAAAAAGTTGTTGGTTTGCTTTGTTTTTTGTGTGTGTTTTAGGTGGACTTTATTTCCACGAGTGCATAAACTTCACCGACACCAATTTCGGATGTAAATGAGAGAAGAACCAGGAGATGTACTCGATGATCTCAAATGAATACTTGAGAGTTGTATGTCGAGACGATCGCTTTGTTAGGTTAGCACTTCATGCGCGGCTCTCGTTGGGACAACGATAGAAGCCACATGTGGGGGGGGGGGGGGGGGGGGTACGTACGGCCAACATTCTTAAACTCTTTTCCAGGGTCCTTTTTTCTCTTATTGAATTAACTAATTCATTTCCTTTTTACTTTTGGATTTTTGGATATTTTTTTGAATTTGATTTGGCATTATTCAACAAGAAAAAAAAGAAAAATTTCGACAAATTCTTTTTTTTATTATGTGATAATTATGAGTACCAATCCTACTACTTCTCGTCCCGGGGTTTCCACAATTGATGAAAAAAGTGCAGGTCGTATCGATCAAATTATTGGACCCATGCTGGATGTCACTTTTCCCCAGGCAAGTTACCTTACCCTCTCCCATCGGCTCCAATTCTTCAGGCATAGATGCTCAAGAACTAGACTTAGCATAACTACTAGAGTTGCTCCTATTGCGCCTAATCAATTGATTTCTATGTAGTGAATTTATAGTGCTAGCGGGAGGACCTATTTCCATCACGATGTCTGAAAACGAAATCATGCAAGAGATGGAGATATTTTCGTCTATTGGCCCTGCAGGCCTGTCAGCTTGTGGTTATGTGGACAGGCATCCGACTCGGACAAAACTCTCTTACGAGAGTAGTATAAGAGGAATCGTGATTATATGCGCTCGACTCATATGGGCCAAACCCTCGAAAGGTAATATTGTGAGGCTCACATACATGTGCTCACTTAGTGCCAATGTCTGCAAGTCCTGAAGATATGCAATTTACGCATCTCAAACTAAGGATATGTGTATAGTAGTCATTACATAATAATGAGATAGATGGCGAATTAATTGTAAGCAATATGTATTGTAATTGCTTCCGACATATAATAGAATTATTCTTCTGGGCTTTGGCCTAGCCATGGCTGCCTTACTTGGTGAAGAGGATGCATATGAATGCAATGCAATAGTATGGTGGAGCTACCCCGGTAGTAGAGAAAGAAAGGGCACCCCAAATATGTGTGTGACTATCTAATACCACGCCGACTTGCATAACTCCATGAGCTTAATTTCTATGGAGCTACGCCCTGTGAAAATGTTTTAATTTGTGAAACAGAAGCTGCCTATGAAAAATCAGCAGCTACTCAATCACTTAACTAATTTGCCTCTGCACTCTTCCTTAAGAGAACAACAGACGCCAAAACTCTGCTATACCTACAAGTGGTGTGAACTACATGGATAATACTGACCAGAGATAAACTAGCTAATTAATATATGTGGCCGATTATATATGTATAATAGACTGATGGGACATGCATGCATTTGAACGATTCTTTTCAAAAATATGAAGACTACTAGCTACGACCAGACTACAAAATGGAAAACTGGACATGGACGTCCTTTGTTTTCCTGCCAAATTCACCACTCAACCAACGGTGGTCATTGGCAGCAAGTTAACAAGTTCCAATGCAAGGATAGTCATGTGAAGTAAGAGAGATATAGCATGAACATGCAGACTTGACTAAGGCAGCCATGGTTTTCTAGGCCGAGGGCTTCTTCTGATCTGGTGCTGCAGCAGGCTTGGAAGAGACGTGCTTGTACTGATACTGTGGTGTTGGTGGTGCCGACAGAGCTGGAGCCGTCAGCGACATTGCCATGCCTGCATCAAACAAAATAAGGGAAGCACATTTGAGAAACTAACATGGATAATCAAAGGTTTTCACATTGTGAGAAAAGCTCATGCATTTGGAGTGCTAGTTTAAAGTACATTTTAGCCAAATGTTGGTCCCTCAACTTGAATACCGAACAACATGACTTTTCAACATTTTAAACCGGGCAATTTCGGTTCCTATGTTTGCTTGGAAGAGTTTGATGGATGACATGATAGTGGTTTTACACATGAAGAATCATAGTCAACGCAGAGTTTAAAGAAGTTCGTAAACACTAGAAAGATGAAAATTGAAAATTTTAAAGTCATTCAAAATCTTGAAATGACAAACTACGAATATCCCTAAAGACTAAAAAATTATAAAAAACATTGTCTCGGCGAAATCATGAATAATAAATTATTTGTGAGTATTTTCTAAATGTGTTTTTTATTCTCAATACTTGTATAAGTTTTCCCTTTTTAATAACTTTCATGATTTTATTCTCATTAATAGTGTATCAAGATTGTTTTCCCTTTCTAACATATCAAGATTGTTTTCCAATATTGAAAATATTTGACTCATATTTCCTGTATTTTCACTTATTATTATGAGTTCAATTAAAAACTATTGATTGGCACGTGACATGCATGAACCACTAAAACGGCATGTATCAAACCGCTTCAGAATGAGAGAAGGACCAAAGTTTTCTAGCTTAAAAACTACTAGTAGTTGAGTGCTCATGTTGTCTGGTAATACTGAATTTGTTTCTCGATCATAATTGAGGGACCAAAACTGTATCCTTTTTATATCTCACTTAACCTATAAGAAGAGACATATAATAAGTGATCATATGAGTAGCCCTAAGTTCTTAATTTAGCAGTAAAAGAGACATTAAAAAATCCAAGTTTTTCACGAGACTTGTAATAAAATTCAATCCATAATTGAACAAACTAAAAAAAAACTTATACTGTGAATTGTGTCAGCATTGTACTACACACATCAGGTTTGGACTAGACACTACGTTGTAGCCTATTTTGTATTTAACCGACCTGAGGATAGAATTTGAATTTGAAACTTTATAATGGTATAGATGTTCTCAAGCACTCTGTGACATGAATTTTATCAAGAACTTTTAACGAGTACTGTACAAGATTTTGGTGTCTTAGTACAGTAAATGTCAATGGTGCTAGGTAATGCATACTAATACGTTAAACAAGAATCTACTCCCTCGGTCCGCAAATAAGTGTACTAATAGCTTTTGGCTAAGTCAAACTTTATCAAATTTGACCAATTTTATATATAAATATAACAAGATATATTAAATCAAATTGATATATTATGAAACTAAATTTAAAAACATATGTACTAGTACCAATTTAGAGTCATAAATATTGTCACGTTTTTTATAAAGTTAGTCAAATTTTATTAACTTTGACTTAGGACAAACCTAAAAGTACACTTATTTGCGGACGGAGAAAGTAAGTATCTAAATCAGAGAAAAAAGTGACCTGCTGGCTTGCCGGCATTACTAGGCTCGAACGCGACGGCACCAACGAACTGGTGGAGGCTAGACACAGCGGTGGGGCTGCTCTCAGGCGGGGCGTCGACTGCGAACTGGTACATCTCAGGGTACTGCATCATGTTGTATGCCGCAACAGGGCTCACCGGGCTGTACTGGTAGTAGGGGTTGTAGAACCCGGCAGGATCGGCCATTGTTAGCTCCATGGCCGGACCTGCGGCAGCGGAGTCGTCATTTCCATTGTAGACCTGGTGGTGTTGTGCTCCTCCGAGCAACCCGCCATACGCTGGATAGTAGGCCTGCCAAAAGGAAAGTGGCGAGACATGCATATGTCTGATTAGAGATGGAGCCAAGTAATTGACAACTAACAGGCTAAGCTTGTTATTATTTTTAGAGCTTATTCTAGGAAAAAAAACATCGGGAGAGCTAACACATATATAGTTCGTACCATGGGCAGATAGCTGTAGTCCGAGAGATATGGAGAATACCTGCAATTGATTTTGCCAAGAGAAAAAGGTGACGAGTCAAAATTAGTATCTCTCCCTTTTTTAGTTTTTTCATTTCTTGGTCCAGATACTTGCATGTGTAGCATATTTCTTAGGAGGCCGTTAGACTGAAAAATATATAAGTTCCCTTGATTAAGCTAGAATTATACGTACGGTTTATGCTTATATCGGCATGTATAGTACTACTAGTAAAATCAATTGTTTGCGGTATGCATGTCTAAATTTGAACTAAAACCATGTCAAATATTTTGCTATGTAGGCAGTATTTATTTGCATTTGTGTGCATACGTGTGAGTTTAATACATGACCACGGCATGCCACAGTCTGGCCGCATGACTACATTATAATTAAGGTATATATGCACACGCTAGCTAAGTGTACCTACACTGCATTAGTACATTATTTCCTACTAAACCAGTCCTAATCCACCGCCACTCTTATATATCTTTCTCTCCATCTCTACACACGTCTCTACGTACATACTTTCTCTGTTTTCTTCCTCTCTCCCACTTGCTCTGAAGAAATACAGCAGTGGGTGCTTGCTAGGAAGTTGCACTGTTTTTGGGGAGAGCAAATGCGCATGCGAGTACTATATGGCGCAAGTGTGTATATATGAGCTGTGGCCTGTGGGCACATGGAAGGCTGGAAGGAGAAGCACATGGAGCATGGATGGACGGTGCAGTCAGTCTGTCCTTTGGCCCCCAACCTCCAACCATTAACGGTCCAGACCAGCATGCAGCCCAACTTTAACCAACAGAACCATCCTCTTTACAGCTAGCTCGAGCACACACCGGCCAGCGACAGATCTAGGGAGATAGAGACTCACCCGTACACGTTGTAGGCAGGGATCCCTTGCTGGATGCCATGATCCACCAAGCTGGCACCGCCAGCAGCAGCAATGGCGGCAGCATATTTCATAGCCCTCGTGCTCATGTCGCCTCCCCCATGGACATCATGATCCAATGCTGCACACGACACAACCAACATGGAGACGGACAGGTTAGTAATTATTGGAAGGAACGGCGCGCGCCAATAAGTTGGTTCTTCTGTACTTGCACGGATCGTGGCGGCGTTAACTTGAATTAAATGGATAGACATGTAGATCATCATCGACGTGCAATGCAGTTTCTTCCTCGTTTATGCATGGGACCGATTGAATACCATGCTCAAGTTAATATACTCATAAAACAGATTCCTAACCGTACTACAACTTTATGTTTCTAGTACACCAATTATGTGTTCATATATAACATGTAGCCTGCATATAATGTCAGGGTAATTTTGGTCAAAGGTTAACTTAGGACAGTCAAACAACCGTACTGTGTAGATCTTGCATACATCAAGAGAGTGGTCACTAGTTTACAGGTTAGTTTATGAGACTAGTAATAACAGCAGAGACAAACATGTGCAGATCCATCCAGGACTGAGGCAGAGCCAGTGAACTTTTTTAGTTCGTTGGAGAGGATACTTAACGGAAAGAGCTTAGTTAGGGAACAGCTCCCAAGAATAACGAACCCTGCGTGTTTGCTTTTTTACAGCTTTGCAGAGCTGGAGGGCATGCACGCGGGCTAACTTTTCCATCTCCGGTGAAAATCTGTCGGATGAATATGCATGCGTACTACAGTATTACTACTAGTGTAGTAGTATGTTCAATTAAATAAATTTGATCTCAATTTACATTATCCAACTAACGGTCTCGATGCATGGTTGCTCGTCCTTAGTCCTTACTAATGTAAGGTCAACGAAATTACGTAGTGTATGTACTGTGACACCAGTGTGTTAACTATTATGTCATCAGAACTAATACGAATCGTATTGGACACTGACAAAGTCTCCACCATCCTCCACACCCTAATTTGACCGTTGACAACGTCTCCAACGAACGCCTTAATTTGACCATTATTACTCCATATGCATGTAATTACTACATTGCATATGTAGTACACAGATTTTGTACAAGAGCTATATATTATGTAAATAACTTTCGTAACAAATCTAAGATACTCCCTCCGTCTGAAAATAAGTGACTTGGATTGTCTAGATTCACATGTATCTAGACGTATTTTAGATACATGCGAATTTAGATAAATGCACGTCAGTTATTTCTGGACGGAGGGAGTATTATTTTGATCATTACCAATGTGGAGATATTTAAATATTTAATAGTCAAAAGTTACACAAGTATGTAGCATACATTAAGCTCATAACCGTCGAGAATTAGCATCTCTTTGCATGTTCCGAGTATAAGAATCAAATCAGATTTTGTTCCAGATTGATTATTCAAGATTAAGAAAACACATTTTCTAATTGCGCAATCTCTCAGCGTAGAAAAACATCAACCAAGAAAAATCGACGACCATTACGTATGTGCATAACTCAATTAGTATTAGTAATAGCAAATTAAGTACCCTTGTATGACGCTTTGCTAGTACCTACTAGCAGCTGGCATTAATTACTATGCATTAGCATAAAATGATGCACATATATATTGCCACTACATCTCTAGCTAAAAGGGCCCCAAGTCGGGAGCTTTTGCACCATGATCATCTCGTCTACAATTCGACAACATGCTTGATTATTAGTTAGTTTCACAGATCTGAATTTGCGAGCTAATTATATGTGTGGCAAACATGCAATGGTCAACGAGAGCGACTACCAGCAACGGAACAAACATGTATACGGTGATTAACCAACCATATAATTCGGTGCATTATTAAGAAGGTAATCGAACAAATTGCTTAATTAATTAGTTCCTTACCAGGAAGATACGGTTGGAGATACGGTGACAGTTGTGCCTTGGACCTCTGGGCCCCGATCCAGGCCAGGTTGCAGTTGGCTCTCCTGCCGTCGATCACCGGGTACGGGTCTAAGCACGAGCTCATGGCCGCCTCCGGCTCCCGGAACGTGACCTAGCACGTAGCATCCATCCATAGCATCAATCAATGGAGTTCAATTAGGAGGAGAAAGACTTACTGAGGACGACGATGGAGTTGAAGATTTAATTTGGTTGGGAACTCACGAATCCGTAGCCCTTGGATCTGCCGGTGCCCTTGTCCATGATGACGACGGCCTCGAGGATCTCGCCGAAGCGCTCGAAGTAGCTGCGCACGCCCTCCTTGCGCGTCTCCCACGCCAGGCCGCCCACGAAGACCTTCGTCAGCGTCGTGTCGGCCCCCGTCGTCGGCGACATCGCCTGAGCGGACATCGGTCGCGGTGGGCGTCTTCTTTCTTCTTCCTCTAGCTCCGGTCGGCCGAGGTCTTTGCTTGATCTGTCTCGCCGCCAACCGAGAGAGAACTACTACTACCAAGGAACCCTTTGGGGAGAGGTTAAAAAGGGGGCCTGCGATGGAGGCTTGATGTCCAAGGGATCGCAGGAAAGGAAAGCAGCCAACCCTAGCTATGTAGCCTTGATATAACCTGCGCTTAGCTCTAGAGAGAGAATTAGAAAGAGATCGATGGAGGGGATAGGAAAGGGGGCGCGAGAGGAGAAAGAAGGAAAGCGAAAGCTAGCAGGCAAAGGGAAGGAAAGAGACTAGCTAGAGAAGGTAGGGGTAGGGGTAGGACCTTCCTTTGTTTGCATGTCAAATATCAATGTCTTTCCACCTTTAATTATTTGTAAACAATCTCTCCAATACGATCTTCAAAATATACTACCTTTTGAAGGTAGGACTACTAGCTTTGAGCCTTTGACATTCATTTGTATATTCTAATAGTATGTTTTATGGAAGGTTTTGCTAATCCTTGGTCAAGTCAACATAGAATTTGTCAAGTCTAGGTCAACGCTGAGGACCGTCGATCCGACGTTAAGATCGCTGCGATAACTTACATTCTTTTGAACTCTAAACTAAATTATTATATCACCATGAACATTTTCTTAGACATGTAATTTTTTTTTTAAATCAAGCGAGACTTGATTAATTATTGGTCGACTAAGATTTAGACAATCTTTTATGAAATCCAAAATGTGTATTGTGAAAGTACCTCTCAGAAAAAAATGCAAACTTGTAAGTATTGCAAAATAGAAAAAATTCTAGTGTTACCTTCTTCTTGTTCAAAATGAGCCACTTTCAGAATACCAGAGGTTTGCAAAAACAATTAGTGATGGTTCTGTTTTTATTTGACCAATGCAAGTCATTTTGATGTACTATGTAATTAACTTGGGTAGAACCACTAACAGTCTTATTGCATGTTTAATGAAACTATTTGTCCTTGTCAACTACTCCCTCCATTTACAATTAGATCGCTTTCTAGGTTTAGTCAAAGTAAAAAAAATGAACTTTGACCAAATATTTAGCAAAATATAAAGTATCTAAAATGTAAAACTTATAGTGTTGGAATCGTTATAAAGTATATTTTCATAATATATACATTTGATATCATGAATATTGATATGTTTTCCTATATTTTTGGTCAAAGTTGATAAAGTTTGACCTTAATAAATCCTAGAACGCGATCTTTTTAAAACCAGAGGGAGTAGTTGTGGAAGATTGCAATATTTGATATATAACAGGAAATGATTGCAATTATTATGCTTACTTCTACCATGTGAATATTAATTAGGATGTGTTGGAAAGTCGCACGTCAAGGACATTAATCTGGGAGGTAGAGAGCTAAATGTGATCGATGAGATATAGTTTTAAGTTGCCAACAAGATGTACATTATGCATAATTAAGTATATGTAATTTGGGAAAAATAATGATGTGAATGGTTAATTGTGTTAGCAAAAAATGTGAACTTTAGCAGTAATGAGAAGGCCAAAATGATCACATCCATCTATGAAAATGACATCATGAAAGACACATATCAAAGCTAGCACATCAACCAAAAGAAGTCCATGATAAGAGAAGAGAATTTTAAATCGTTCTTATCTAGCGAAAAATGTGGAAAAAATATTGGTGAGTGGGAGAACGGTACTGGAACCTTCTTTGATATGCAGCTACACAGACTAACAACCTTGACTTTTAATTACCGTGTCAATTGATAGGTTTAATTAATGTCGCTCCCTACTAGTTACGTATCAGTTATACCACTTTTGTACTTTTGTGGTTTACCCTTTGCGGACTTAGTGGACGAACACATTCATATTAATTTCTCTCCTTTTAGATGAGAAACCCACTATATTTTTATTGTGTCGTTTATTTCACTTATATTTATAAATATATATGTGTTGACTTTTGAATCTATTTATTTAATAACTTTGTATCAGCATATATGAGTATCATTGCACCTATATATGGCATTTACATAATTTTGTTTCGTAAATAACCATACATGTACCTAAAAAAGCTATATATGTGTGTAGGCCGCATGGGACGAAGACGCTAATTGTATGCTTCAACTCATCTTATATATGTGAGCTTCAACTCCGATCTCACCTACCTCGCCGTGAACAATGACTTTTCAGGTGCACGAGAATACTTGAAGTGATCAGTGTGTACCAAAGGAAAAGTATTACCTCCATTTCAAAAAATAAGGTGTATTAAGTTTTTCTGAAGTCAAACGTGTAAAGTTTGAGCAGATTTATAGAATAAATTATTGAAATTTACAAAATAGACATAATATGAAAATATATTGTAAGATCTATCTAATGATATAAACTTGGTCAAACTTTATGGTTTTGACTTTTAGAAAAAAATTGTACGCCTTTCTTTATGGAATGGGAATAGTAATCAAGAAGCCTTGGCTAAAAAGAGAACAAACACAAATTGTAACATTATTTTTCTTCTCAAAAGTATTCAAATTAATTGTCTAATCAAAACTCTCTTAGGATATGACGTTAAAACCTGCAATGACTTGGCAAATTAAATAAGAATCTACACCTCTCTCAAAGAAAACCTCATCATATAAATAATTTTGTAGATCTAACAATACACACACCATTGTGTATTTCCAAAGATGAGAGACACCCAAAATTGTTCAGCCCACGTGATCACAATCGCAACAAAAACTATGGGTTTGATAAGGAATATTAATCCAAGTGAATTAGACAGTAATGAATTAGCAAAAAGTTCAAAAGATTGCATAATTCCATGAAACTATTGTCCTCGTGAATTAGGTTTAGAAGATTCAGGTATGGATACACAAAAATAACACTACAAATATTATGCTTCCTTCTCAACTTGTCGTATGAATATTCATTAAGATGCGCTCGTAATAAGTTGCACTCTGAGGTCATTATTAATCAGGAAGCAGAGAACTTGAAAGATTAAATGTGATCGATGGGATAGAATTCTCGGTTGTCGGGCTATAGCTTTTGCATAACTAATTTTATGGAAATTGCAACAAATTAATGATAAGAATGCTTAATTATGTTAGCCATAATAACTAGTTTAGCTATAATGAGAACCCCAAAATGATGACATCCATCTATGAAAATGACACCATGCATGAAAGAAATATATGAACAGAAAGCTAGCTAGCTCCGACCAAAATAATCCAGAAGAAGAGAAGAAAATTATAGATCGATCTTATCAAGGGATGCATTCATGCAAGTATTTAGTTATAATTTCTGGTGCACCCCACAAATCTAGAAATTTAGTCATAATTATAGATCAATTTTAGTAGTGTATCAATTTGTGGCTGTCATTTAGATGCATTTATGCAAGTATTTAGTTATAATCTCTAGCGCACACCCACGAAACTAGATGATCCTAATTAATAAGGTGTAGAAGATCGCAATTATTGCGCTTCCATTTGTTGAACGAATATTAATTATGAAGTATTGCATGCTAGAGAGCTTGAAAGATGAAAGGCAATGAGATGAAGGTTCCCAATTGACAAGTTCTAGCTATTGCAGAATTATTATATGCAATTTGGGAAAATTAGTGATATAAATGCCTAATTTTGTTAGCTATATTGAATGCTTTGGGTGTAATGAGATCTGCAAAATGATCACGTCCATCTATGAAAATGACACCATGAAAGAAATATCAACATAAAGCTAGCGCCAACCAAAAAGAATCCATAAGATGAGAAGAAAATTGCAAATCTATCTTATCAACGGAAAAAGGGTGGAAAAAATATTGCTGAGTGGTAGAGCAATACTTGAAACTTCTTTAGATGACAGCAACCCATACTAACAACATTGACTTTTAATTAGTGTGTCGATAGATGGGTTTAATTAGTGTACCTTCCTACTCTGATTACGTATCATATGCACCTCTTTTGTATTTTTGCCGTTGACCCTTGCGGAAGTTAGCGGATGAACACATTCCTATTAATTTCGTTTAGTTAAGGAAGTCACTATTTTGTCTTCGTGTGTGTACTCCATTCGCTTTATTAATGGGCTGTATTGACTTTTGATTATATTTGTTAAATAACTTTGTATCAACATATATGATCATTACACCTACTGATGGCGGATCAGATAATTATGTTTCATAAAAAAAATATGTATAATGTTTATAACAGTGCTAATATTCTATATGCAATTAAAAAGTATGTGTAGGTCATGCATGGCCCATGGGACGAACATGCTAATTGTAGGGTTGAACTCTTTCTTTCGTTTTAAAAGGGTGTAGGGCTCAACTCTTTCTTAGATGTAGCCTTGAACTTTGATCTCACCTAACTTGTCGTCAGCAATGGCTTTTTAATTTCAGATACAAATATTTGTGGTCCTCTCCCATCGTCGAAAGAAAAGAATTCAAGAAGCCTGCGTAAATATAGAACCAAACTAGCTCGAGTGATTCACATATGTTCTACCAAACTAGCTCTTGTCCTGATCAGAAACTCCCTTAACAGATAACTTATACACATGTAATGTGACATGGTAAAATAAAATAACCATCAACTCCCCTCAGCCAAAACTCTCAGGATATCATCTAAAAGAAAACTCTCGTGATATAGTACCCCCTTCAATTCCATATAATTGTCACATGTAGGCAAAACTTTACCTAATTCCATATAATTGTCACATGTAGACAATTTAATCGGATCAGAGGTTATATAGTTTTTTTTTTTAGAGAAATAGTTTAGTTTTGTGAATCTGATAATACACAACACCATTGTTAATTCTTAAGGGAAAACAGGCACCCAAAATTGTTGAGCTCCATGTGACCACAATCACAAGGAAACTCTTGGTTTGACCAGAAATAATAATCCAAGTGGATTAGACGGCGATGAGCTGGCAAAAGGCGAGGGCAACCTTTTCTTCAGCAGCGTGGTATAATACAACAGGGCGCAGCAGGCCACTCTGGTATTGTACGCTTTAGCCCCTTGACAGCTGTGTTCCTGCAGGCCCCACTAGCTTCCCTTTTTGACCACGAGGCCGAGGGCACTTTTGGAAACATCTTACAAAATCGTATCACTGCATTTGCTGACCTAAAAGTAGGGTGTCAAGTGGGGCGGGTCGCGGCACCACTTTTTCACTAATCCTTCTCTAATTTTACTAACTTTCTACACCACTTTTTGCCTATATTTTACTTCGCGGGTCGTTATGCGGGTGCCGCTTGCCACCCTACCTAAAAGCTTCAGATAGGATCACTAGGGATGTTGCTTCAGATCAAAGCCTCTGTTCTTTCAGGATGCAGAGTTCAGTGGTATCAGCCTGGGAAGGATGCCATGTCGAATCAGAAGCTTAGAATTAAGATACAGACAGAAGCTTAGAATTAAGATGTATGTTTACTGATTAAAGAGACCACAACTGAACAGAACTGCAAAACAGTTACTCAGTTTCAATATCATCAACCTGGAAGGTTGCCAACAGTAGCAGCTTGAGTACATCAACAGACCATCGTTACTTTGAATTCTGATTCAACTTTGGATCCAGCAAAGGATAATATCTTTTCAGATGTTAGCATGCAGCACACGCAGCATGAAATTTACAGGACCTACGGGGAAAAAAAGCGGTCAAATCCAAGTTCTCTTGGCTACTTTGCTGATGGCAGTTGTCACAATTGGCTACTTTGCTGATGGTAAACAGCACATCGCGCATTGCAGAGGAAACTAGGGACGGACGGAGGTGGTGACGCTGCTGCCTGCTGTAGCTTAGTGAGGGTTCCATCAAGAGAGACAGTCAACTCTTGCGCCAAAAAAGCCAGAGGGAGCATGAGCCCGCTTGAGCAAATACAGTGGGCCCAGCAGCATTTAGTGAGCTTGGCTCGCACGGTGGGACATCGGCTCAGGGGCCAGTCATGCCCCACTTGCACCCATAGTGGTTGAGCACATCAACATCATCTTAAAAACTCAGGTTTATCTGAAATGGAGCAAAATATCCATGTCATAATGCAAGTGGGGCTCAATCTGAAACAACTTAATGTTCTGAAGAGTGATCCAAAACGACAGTGTCTTCAGAACTGTCCATAGCATCTTCACTCGCAGCATCATTGACATCAGATTCACTACTACAACCATATTCTTCATCAGACTCGGAAGTATCCATGATGTCGACATCAGAGAAATCATTACTATCCAGATGAGGTCCTTCGCCCTTCTCATGATGATTCAACTCCTCCATTTCTAGTGAAGAAGCTTCCCTACTATCACCGTGAACCAGATCAGCATTCTGGGATTGTGGTTTGCCATAAAGTGCAACATGCCGATAGTATAGTTCCAACTCCTTCTCAGATACTGCAATGAAACGCCGAACTGTCTCCAGCGACTGTTCGTATTTTGATTTTTCAAGTGCCTGGTGATAAAAGGAAGACATTTGTCAGTGGGTATTCGAAAGGATGTAAACACATATAGAGTCAGCCCAATGGCTAATGATGATAAAAGGAAGACATGACAACTAAACTTGAGCTGTGTTTTTGGATATATGAATTGGAAACAAGGAACTGGTATGGTGCTCATATAAATTTTGAATGGATGTCAACTGTTAAGAAATTTCCAAGTGTATATGTTAAGCATCTTCCAGTTTACAATAAGATTTGTATTTCTTTGCGTACTAAAAGAAATATAGCAATTTTCTGATTGTTCTTTGGATACAACATTTTTTGTTGCTAACAATAAATTCTGGAAAACTACCACTTCCTACAGGATTATAAGTAAAACACTGCCATCCAGAGAAAGTTCCAAAAAGTAGCAAAAGGCAAATTCTCTGCAATTTCTAGTTGCTACTTACTACCAACCAAAAGTAAGCATCAAGTTCAGACAATCAATGCAAATAAAATGAAACAACCAATCTTACATACCTTTTTCTTTGATAGTGTATCAATTGGTGACATGACATCTGGCTGAACATAGTCCTTTCCTCGGTAGAACACTATGGTGTCATTTCCAACAGTATTAATTGGAACACCACCACTCAGTCGAGCTATCTCACTTGCAAACTCCTGGATTTGCCCTGGTTTGCATGGCTTACAGATGACCTTAACAGTCTCATGTTTCTTCCAGTGCAAATGCATGTTCAGAATTACACCCCCAAAAACTCCCCTCCTTCCAATCGGGACATAATTTGACTTTTTCTGTGAAACTTTCTTCAAATAAAATCTTTCCTCGCCATTGAGATCATCTGGTTTAGCCACAGGGCCTTGAGCTTTCGCAACCTCATACCTCTTTAGCTTCTCAACCAACATAGCTTCTTTTAGTTTGGCCTGGAAGAGAAACAACGTGTATTACTTAATCTTCTCTGTAACAAAATGAGAAATTAAGCACATCATCTTCAACCAATTAAGTGTTTATTAGATGGTAATGAAAGTTTCCTCCAAACAAGCCAACTATGGTTTTAATTGGCCAATCCTAGGTGATTGCCAATCCTTGAAAGACTATTGTGTCATTTCCAATCTATACCTAATAATAAAGGGAAAAGGGTTTCTTGTCGTCGGCCTCTTTTTTGGACCTTTTTACCCTGCAGTTTAGACGAAATTCCAACCAATGCCACCGCCGAGTCAACCCTACAGTTCGTATGTCACACACACGGAGTGCGCGGCACCCACCGACGTGGAGGACAATGTGTACACCTACAACCTGCTCATCAAGGTGTTGTGCCAGAACGACCGGGTCAACGCCGAGCGCAAGATGCTTGATGAAATGACCAGTAAGGGGTACCACCCGGACAAGGTGAGCCATACAAAGATTGTATCTGCTAGCAGAGACGGCGCCTGTGTGTACGTCGTAATAATGCTGTTGTTCGCGCACTATGTGCAGATTTTAGGATGGGGGAGGTGTTCTTGGTTGTCGACGAGATGGCGTACAGAGGATTGCAGCCAGATACCTTCCCCTACACAAGCATAGTTCACACGTTCTGCAAGGCCCGGGACCTGAGAATGGCTTGTGCCAGTTCTGTGATGACGGAAAAGTACATGACGCGCTTGGCATGTGGAATTGGATGGAGGCTGAAGGATGCGGGCCATTATAATATCTTACAATGTTCTCATCTGGGGTAACAAACTGGATAAATGTTCACATGAACGAGCTCTGAAACTCCTTATTATCAGCTCGGTAACATGCTCAACTCCAGTTTTTGAACTCTCAAATCGTCTAGATACGTGAGGAGTGAAATCATTCATGCTTGTGGGTTGCTCAAAATGAAATTGGGAAAGATAGGCCACATGTTACTTAGTGTTCCGTTGAGATTGCCGGAACCTGTTGACTTGATGTACATGTAAATTATCTGGATCATTTTATAGGACTGTTATTAGCTAAAGAATTTTAGGAGAAATGATTCACAATATGGATTACACAGCTGTCGACAGAGCAAATTGCATATCTTCCTGATGTTTCGTACTTTTGGATATCCATGATGCAAACAAAGAAGATTGAAATGTTGGTATGATTGAATGGTTAATGACATGGGGTGAAACCCAACACATGTATGCAACTAAAATCAGGTTGAACAAAAGATGTTCGATTGGTACAAACTATAGTAAGTTGTTTCTCGTATTCATGAGCACATTTTGATTTATTTTAGAATCCGGAGCAATGCACAGGCATTTTTCCTAGTAATATGAAATAGCCAATCATAGGTACAAATGAACCATCTACATTATGATAAAAACAGCTACCAATAAAGTCATGTTAGAGAGCAGAATGCTCATGGAATGAAACTAGAGTGAGGATTCAAGTACTGAGTTGCAATTCATAATAAAGATAAGAAGTAAGCAACTAGTTTTTGAAGGAAAATCCGTAGTGCACTTGTCAAATACTTCAGAAAAGAAGTAAACAAGCAAACCAAATAGGCAAAAGAGAAAACAAGGGTAGCTTGCTGATACCTTCTCGATCTTGTATTTAAGCCGAGCTTCAGCCGTAGGAAATTTCTGTTTTATTTTTTTCCCCTTGGGTCTGATACGCCGTGGATCATTTTTATTGGCCTCCTTCCTCTTCTTCTTTTCCCGCTTCCTCTGGAGCTTCAAACGCCTCTTTGTCAGATACCTTCCTTTCTTGGAGGGCTCCACCTCTTCAATCTCAAACTTTGGTTTCCCATCGTCAGACAAAACAAGATTCACTGACTCATAGCTGGCCCATCTAACACCCGGTGAATTCACAAACGGGTAAAAGGGACTCAAGCATTTGCCAGGGGAAACAACATCGGTTCTGCAATAAGTAGAACGGAAAGAAAAGAAAATTAAATAAATTCCACCTATCGTGGAAGAAATAGGATACTCAATTTGAATATGATGTCCTATATCCTTGCTATAGACTTCATACAATAACCTGAGTCCCCAAGTAGGCAACACATGACTCGATGATAAATATCGCATAACTCGCAGAAACAGTTTTATATAGATGATGGCATTCAAACTTCTTACAGAATTGCTAGAATTAAGCTACATTTTAGTTGTATAAATCAGCTGCAACAGATAAATTCTGCCATTGCATGTTCAAGAAATTAGGTATATGTCCTGGCCATGTGGTATTGCTACTCATGTATATATGTGTATGCATGGTACTGAGGATTGAAAGACATAAGAACAACCAAACGGTTTCGCTACCTGAGAGCCGGAAGGGAAGGTGAAAGTAGCGTCTTTTGGGATGGATTAAGGAGAGTGAACGAAGTGGCCAACTTTCTCAGATTTTGACGTGACAGTAGACGGATTGCCATTGTCCACTACCCCCTTTGACAGCGCATTGTAAATTCCAGTGAGAAAATGCAATTTGTTCTAAAACATCAACACTGGGCTGCAAAAAGAGTGTAAAACAGTGTCTTAATGTCTGAAATAACACATTGTTAGAGTCGAAGTCTGAAAATGCAAGGAGAAATGTCTTAAAACTTGGAGTTCTCTTTGAACTGTCTTAAAAATTTGATGCGACCTATATTTAGCTATCACATGTTCTGTAGGACAAGATAAAAGAAAAAATTAGAATTATGCCATAATGAACAAGTAGGGAGTCGCTACTGAAGGATATCCCGATGGCCTTGATCAAAACGAAACACACAAGTAGTACAATTCAATATACCGATATGCCTAGGGGTTCCAATTTACAAAACAATGATGAACTTATTCCAAAGTTCCTGTTCTGAGAAGCTATACCATAATTTTACCAAATATGAGCACAACATGACAAGCAGGTTGCAACAAATAAATGCCCGAAATTCTACATATAATGTTTCTCTTTTCAGTTTCAGAACGCAGACACCACCCACCCACACAGGAGCGTGAATTGGAATCTGAACCAGAAACTCAACAACGTAACAAACTAGAGAAAACATGCGAAAACAATCTATACCATAGTGGATGAGTATTGAAAGCTAACACCCGATTAAAAAAATAATTGCTTCATCCAAGCCTGTCATATATTCGTCATTCAAGCTCAGTATGCTGTTGCACTATCCTTGGAGTGGACTGACTGATTGGACAATGCAAGTGATTTTGGTTCTCGTTGTCGTGTGTTTCCGCTTCCACAAAAGTCAAGTAGAAAATTAAAATTAAGCATGAGTAAGTAGATCACCTATTCCGGAAGGCGGTTTGACTTGCCTGCGAGCGGGCAGGCCGTCGTCCGAAGCAGCCTCGCCAGGGAAGGGGAGGAGGGAGCGCCCTCGGGCCACCGGCCAGGAGAAAGGGTGCTTCGGTTTCCTAGGCGCGGGGGTGTGGCCGGCGATCCCTTTCCGCCGCAGGTTGGGCGAGGCTGAGGACGAGGGCTGGGGAATGGGAGGGAAGAGCCGCCGGCCGCCCGGAGCAGGGGGAGAAGACGAGGGCGAACGAGCCGCCGGGCGGGAGTACAGAGAGCGATGGGACCAGCGGAGCCGATGGGAGCGAGACACCTACCTTTTTTTTTTTGAGCAGGGAGCGAGACACCTACCGGTACGGCGGTCCTTCCCGAGTTATGGGCCTCCAGCCCAAATCCATGGGTTACTATGGGCTTTATCAGACGTTATCCGGGCCCAAACGGGCTGGCTTTCCTTTTCCAACCAGAAAAAAAAGGAACAAAACCGATTACGAAATCAAACGCGAACCGGGTCGGTCGCCGCATGTAGCAACACCAAACGCCACGGGAGCAACGTCGGCCTCCGCAGGTAGCAACGGAGGTCGCCGCAGGTAGCAACTCTGGACGCCATGGTAGCACAGCCGGCTTTCGCGGGGAGCAACGCTGGTGCCGCTGTGTGCAGGGCCATCGGTAGCACATCCGGTGCGCGCGGGATAAGGAGGTGGCAAGTGGAGCGGCAGTGTGGAGTTCGGCGAGATTGCCCTCTCGCGCTCATGGGCGACCTTGGAGCCGGCTCGGGATGCGCAGGCGTAGCCCTCGACTCCGACGAGTTGTAGGAGGCGGTGAGGAAGGCCGGGGCGGCAGCTGCAGCTGAAAAAAGATGTGCCGGGCGAGCGGCGGTGGCGAAGATGATAAAGAGAAGGGGAATCGGTCGGCTGGGAGGATGAGAGAAATAGGGGCAGAGGAGTGAGCGGCGGCGCGTGGCTGGAGGCGAGAAATCCATGGGGCTCCCGATGCGTTTATGGGAGGAAGAGGAAAAGGTAGGGGAGAACGTGGCTGGACCCACCGCGTGCGTGCGCGTGCGTCGAGACTCCAGGGGCGAGCGACGAGGACCTAGGGGATGAAAGGAGGATGTGTATCATTTCCCTTCACGCAAAGCCTCTCCCCCGCATTCCCTTTCGCCGGAGGAACCAGAGATGGCCGGTGTTCACGGCAAGCGGCGGCAGTCACCCAGGCGTGCCGCACGGGCCGACCCCGAGGCGGTGCACAGGTCCAAGTGCGAGCGTGAGGAGGCACGTGCTGCGAAGCAGCCTCCGGTCTCGATGCAGTCGACGCCGACGCTCACCATGGAAACCATGCACCTGAGCCTAGCCTACAACCTCCGCAGTCGCAAGGTCTTCGTCCCCGACAACGAGAAACCTAGGCCACCGGCGTACTCGAAACTGTGAGCGGCAAACTCGCTCTCTCGTCCCTGCCTTGCCCTTGCCCTGCCCTACATTTTTTTGTTCCCTAATTTCAGGAATTCGGATGCACATCAGTAGTTACTAACGATGCATTAATAACTAGCTAGCCGCCATCCCATGTGAGATATCCTACTTGCTAGGGGAGAGGATGAGAGGGCCCGAGAGCGAGAACTGCGAGAGCATGGGAGGGCAATTCTGGGCGCTCCGAGAGATCGATGATGAGGAGTACTCTCTGATGGAGGATGAGAGGGCCATGGCTCCTACTCCTACTCCCACGATGTTCATAGACGCTCTCCGATCAGCCCGCGATCTTCGCGGAGCTCGTCGGAATCGCAGAGGGAAGGGAGATCAATTTGCGATCCTTGAGGAGAGGTTGAGGAGGAGCAAGGCATCTGTGTTGCATGAAGAGCGGCCAGCCACCCCTGATCTACCCCGACTCAGGTATGTGCAGATTTCGCCAGAGCGCCACCGTTCCACAGCGCCTCTGCTCTCTGATGATGTTTCGGAGGTTTCAGACGATGTTTTAGATGATGCTGATTGGTTCAGAATTATTGGTGGTAGAGCAGTTAGGATCGGTAATCTCCTGATTCAGAACCTGAGGTCTCGAGGCGGGTTAGAGGAGAAGCTTGTTGGGCTAGTGATGGTCTGCTGACAGCGCTTTCCCTTCCTGTTCTCCAGTGAGACCTCAGAGAGAAACAAGGGATGACGTCACAATTTCGGCGGGCATTTTGTTTCCATTTGGACTCTGGGCCGCCATGGGCCTCTTTGCCACCAAAAAACCACGGCCCCTCTAAGTGTTGGTACAGTGGGGGTGGGAGATTTTGCTAGGGTTTCCTTCCAGATGCAAGGAAATCTCATGCAGATATCTCACCTCGAGAACCTGTTTTGCCACCTCTAGGAGCCGAGGAAAAAGGTGACTAGGGATCCTTTGGAGGAGGAGAGTTCGGAGATGGGGAACGTTTTGGCGCAAATGGAAGGGGGAATTGGAGAGGGGGATTCAGCTACAACCCGGTTCAACCCAAATTTCAATCACTACCAACACCATCAGCGGCTGCCTCCACCACTGCCAATTCGCCAGGAGATCCCGCAGCCGCAGTACGTGTGCAGGAATCAGCAGCCCCCGCAGCCGCAGCCGGAGAAACAGGGACAAGGAGGAGCACAACAAATTCTGCAGGTTCAGGCTCAAGCTGTAGGAGCAACTGCTTCCTCTGCGTTAGGCTCGGTGAGTGCTTCTGCTGCTGAATCTCCCAATGTCCTATGTATGAGGTGTAGAGAGAAAGGACATGCGACAAAGAGCTGCACTGCTGAGATTGAATGTGTTTACTGCTCAAAGAATTCGCATCTTTCAAAAAACTATACTTGGCTGGAACAGAAAAAAACCTATTGCTTCGTTTGTTGGTTTTGGTGCTCCGGGCCTAGGAGGCTTTGTGGTTGATCATGTCAAAGAATCAGCCAAGGCAGATAAGGCTGATGCTATTTCTTTGGTGAAAATACAAGAAGGCTCAATTCCAAATCTTTTTGAGGATAGATTGAAGTTCTGCTTGTCCCTAGAAATGGGACTGGAAGGTGGACAAAATTGTTGTTTACATGTTCCTGGTGCACTTTCCATCGATGGCAAAGATCAGTGAAGTGGCCATGTATGACTGTGTTCCACTAGGGGTGCAAAGCTCATGGTCAATGTCTCACCATGGGATGATGAAATGCTTGCTGCTGGGAAACTGACTGCTGTTTAGATGCAAGCTAGAGGAATCCCAAGGAATATGATGAATTTCCAAGGCATCTGTCCGGCAGGGTCAACAATTGGACAAGTTTTGGAAGTTGGCATGAAATCTGTAAAGGAATCGGACAGAGTGAGAATCAAAGTGGGAGTTTTCGATCACATGTTGATACCTGAAAGAACAAAAGTAACAACACCTGATCTGTTATTCTACTATGTCAGATTCAAGTTGGAGGAAGTGGTTGAGGAAGGATGAACTAGAGATGAGGAAATGTTGCAGCTTTTGGAGAATCTGGATGATAATGAAATGAACGCAGCTGAGGACAAAGAAGCAAAAAAGCATAGAAGTGAAGGAAAGGTGGCAGATGCTGGAGAAATACACATCTCTGCAAGTGATAGTACAAGGAAAGCTTTGGAGCTTAGGGAAAAGCAAATCAGAGATCAGAATGAAATAGATGCTGCTATGATGAAACTAAAGGAGCCTGTCAAGGAAGTTTTTGGTAGCAAAAAATTCAACTCTTCCTGGCAGGCATCTGCAAGAAAAAAGGAGAAAATGAAAGAGGTGATGTTGGTAAAGAGGATGCATAAGGCAGGGTTCAACTTCTAGAAGAAGAAGAGGAGGAGGATGAGATCTTGTCACAAACAAGTCTTGGTACCAAACTGGGGATAACACTTGGGGATGAAAATGCAAGAGAGAGCCAAGATGAACTGGGAGAGGAGGGCACTCAAAGATTTAGTGACAAAATTGCTTTGAATCACACAGAAGACATCCCTATGATGGATAGAGCTAAAAGTCTGGTTGCTACCAAGAATCTAGAGAACAAAGAAGGTACTTCAAAGCTACCCACTATTCTTGATTCAGATAACTGCACTTTAGTAGACATAGCTTCTGTTGTTGGGGTTGATCTGGGGATTACTCTAGACATGGTAGAGAACAATTTCAACATTATTAGAGCTCAGGAACAAGCTAGAGTGAATCTGTATCATGAGAGTAGTAAAATTCAGGGTAGCAATGTGGATGCTGAGGATATAATATTACAACCTGCTGTAGTAGACACAATTCTGCAGGAACTCTGTCTTTGACATCTTCTGATCCTAAGGATGATGGACTATCCTTAGATAATATTCCATCAAGCCTGCATGCTCTGGTTGGGGATTTCTTGAGGAAATCTTCACCTGAAGTTTTCTTTGTTAAATCTCCCATGAAGACTATGTTAAGGAGGAAAAAAACTAAAAGAAAATGTTAGCTAGTCTTTCCTAGAATAGTAGAGGTATTAGGGATAAAGCCAAAAGGGATTTTGTCAGAGAGACTGCTTGCTCCTCTTCTCTAGATTTTATTGGGCTTCAAGAAACAATTTTGCAAGATTACCCACAGTCAATCCTGGATTCACTTTGGGGGAACCTCACTTTAATTGGATCAGCAGCCCTGCTAGAGGGAGGTCTAGAGGTATTCTGGTTGGCATTAATAATAATACTTTCAACATTTTAGAAAAAGAAATAGGTCATTATTTTATCAGAGTTAAATTGAGTAGCAAGCTTGATGATTTTGTCTGGAATTTAATTTTTGTCTATGGAGATGCACAGCAAAAGCGGGCAAAGTAGCTTTCTTGATTGAATTGGCACAAGTCATCAACAAGTCAAAGCTGCTACCTGTGATGATTGCTTGTGACTTTAATTTGACCAGGAAGGAAAGTGATAAAAACAAACCTAGTGGTTTTAATAAATGGAGCATGCTGTTTAATTCAATTATTGCTCAAGGTGAATTAATGTAAATCCCTCTAGTGGGAGAAGATATACGTAGTCAAACAATCATGAGAATCCCACTTATAAACTGTTGGATAGGTTTCTAGTATCCCCTTCTTGAGAGGATAAATATCTTTTAGTCACTGTTACTGATTTAAATCGAGAGTTGTTAGATCGTACCCCTCTTTTGCTTAAACTGGGGGAAAACCTAAATCACTAGCTACTTTTATATTTGAAAACTGCTGGTTCCTTAGGCTAGATATGGATAACTTAGTAAAAAATGAATGGGGAAAAAATTTAAAGGGGAAAATGTGGCAGACATTTGGCAGAATCGGATGAGGCACCTTAGAAAAGTGCTTAGAGGCTGGAACATGAATATAGAAGGAGAGCATAGGAAAAAAGAATATTATTAATGAGGAGATTGATAGACTGGATATTCTAGGAGAGATGTATGGCCTTTCTGCTCCTGACAGGGCAATGCAGAAAGAATATTAGCAACAACTAAGAATGTTAAATAGAGAGGAGGAACTTAAATGGATTCAAAGAGCAAAAGAAATTGAACTGAAAGAAGGTGACATAAATTCTAAATATTATCATCAAAAACCTTATGGAAGAAGAAGGAAAAAATCATTAATAAGCTTATCAAGAGTGAGGGGATCATTGAAGGTCAGGAAAATTTGACTGCTTACATTACTAAATTCTACAAAAAATCTATTTGGAAACTCAGACATTTCACATATGTCTTTGGATCCAAGTGGCATTGCTAGAATTTCAGAGGATGATCAAGCTTACCTTCAAAAGAAAATCACCTTGGAAGAGATTAAGGAAGCTATTTTTGATATGGAAGCTAATAAAGCAGCTGGTCCTGATGGATTTAATGCTGAGTTCTATCAAAAAATTGGGATCTTGTGAGAAATGATATCAGGATTCTTTTTGAAAAATTCCAAGAGGGAAAATTTTGATATTAGTCGTTTTAATTATGGGGTAGTGACCCTTATCCCAAAGGGAAAGGATGCTGATTGCATCTAAAAATATAGGCCAATTTGTCTCTTATATGTGATTTTTAAAATCTTTACCAAAGTCCTTGTCAACAAACTTGTGAAGGTGATTTGGAAAGTTATTAGAATGTCACAAACAGCTATCCTAAAGGGTAGATATATTCTGGAAGGAGTGGTTGTTATGCATGAAACTCTAAACCACTTTCATACTAGGAAAAGTTTAGGGGTTCTATTAAAAATCGACTTTGAGAAAGCTTTTGACAAAGTCAAATGGGCATTTCTTTTACAGATTCTTGAAATGAAAGGTTTTTCAGCAAGTTGGAATGATCTGATAATGAAATCTGCGAGGGGAGGAAAAGTGGCCATCTGGGTTGATGAAATAGGACCCTATTTCTGCACCCATCAAGGGTTGAGATAGGGCGACCCCCTGTCCCACTGCTTTTTGATTTAATTGCTAATGCTCTTGCAATATTAATTGAAAGGGCTATTCAGGGGGGGTTGTTAAAATGTTTGGCTTCTAATATTGTAGGAAAAGGAGTGTCAAGTCTGCAGTTAGTATGCAGATGACACTATTTTCCTCCTGGAAGATGATCTGACCCAGGCAAGAAACTTAAAATTCATTTTGTGTCTCTTTGAACATTTATCTAGGCTGAGGATAAATTTTCACAAAAGTGAGGTTTATTGCTTAGGAGAGACAAAAAATAGATGCAAGAATTTTGAGGAGATTTTCACTTATAAGTCAGGTGAACTTCCTATGAAATATTTGGGCATTCCCATTGATAAAAAAAGACTTAAGTTAGCAGACTAGAACACTATAATAGAGAAGCATGAGAATAAGTTTGGATACTGGCAAGGGAAAAATCTAGTGATTAGTGGTAGATCCACTCTCATCAACTCCTCCCTATCTAGTATACTTCTTTACATGCTCTCCTTTTATAGGATTCCTCCTGGCATCAAACATAAAACAGATATGATGAAAAGTCGTTTTCATTGGGGTGGTAACAGGACTAAGAAGAAATATCACTTAGTTGAATGGTCGACTGTGTGCATGCCAAAAGATCAAGGGGGTTTGGGAATTTTGGACATGGAGATCATGAAAATTTCCCTCCTATCAAAATGGTTGTGGAAACTGTTCAATGACAAAGACCCATGGCACGACTTTCTCAAAGCCAAATACCTGAAAAAGTGTACTCTGGGTCAAGCTTCTGCCAAGCCAGGAGATTCCCACTTTTGGCAAGGTCTGATGGATGTGAAAAAATTATTTTGGCCTTGTTGTAGGATAAATGTAGGGGATGGGGGACAAACAAATTTCTGGGAAGATGTTTGGCTACGAAATGAATCTCTAGCCTCATTGTTTCCTAGGTTGTACCTCATTTCTCAAAATCAATACATCACTGTCCGAGAGGTTAAAGTTATGGGGATTGAGACACTCACTTTTAGGCGTCACCTATTAGGTGAGAAACTTAAATATTGGAAGCTCTTAAGGATCTATGGAGAACCGCCTCCTTAAATGAAAATCAACAAGACAGACTGATATGGACTCTGTCAAAATCGGGAGATTTTAGTGTTAAATCTTTTTATCTTGCAATGCAAAACTGTGGGAAGGTTCCTTATAGTTTTTTTTATGGAAAGTTAAAATTCCTCTGTGAGTTAAAACTTTCATATGGCTGGTAGTGAAAAAAAGCATTCTTACCAGAGATGTTTTGATTAACAGGGGAGGTCGTTGTGAAAAAACTGCCTATTTTGTGGGAAAGATGAAACAATTAATCACCTTTTCTTTGAATGTCCTGTAGCTAGATACATTTGGTGTATTGTCAGCTGTACCACTGGCCTCAAATTCCAATTCACCAGTATTGACAATTGCCTAGTGGAATGGCTGGGGAGATTTCGTAAGAAAAAGAAAAATCTACTAATGGTTGGAATAGCAGCGGTTCTCTGGGCTATTTGGAAGACTAGAAATGCTGCCTATTTCGCCCAAAAGTGGCCGAGTGAACCAAACGAGATGATTCACAAGATTGTTTACTGGATTGACTATTGGTGTAACTTGCAGGTGAAGGAAAACGCAAAAACGGAGCTGCAACTGGGCGCAAGACTGCTGGGAAGAATTGGTGACGAGGTGTTTGCAGCAAAAGGAAGATGGAGACCCTGGACTAAATGCCTGATGTGTTAACTTCGTCAATCAGACTTCTGTAATCCATTTTGGACCTGTTTTAGTCTATCCCTCTTTCTTCCTCTGGGGAGGTTTTTCTTGAGAACCTTTGCTCTCCTGTTACTTCCTCCTTCCCTGTATAGCTGCGGCTAGGCAGGCTTTCTTTGGTGGTGTTGAGACTAGAATCTTTTGTAGTCTGTGGTTTCTGTTAATGAAATCGGGGGGAAACCCTTTCATCTAAAAAAAATCAGTAGGACTGACACTTCATTGAGGTTAACTGTTTCTGCATTTTATTTAACTGAACTGTTTCTGCATTTTTCTTAACTGAACTGTTTCTACATGTTCTGCTTCACAATGCCGTGCACTGCTGGAAGGCATCGACCTTGTTTTTTTTTCTAGATTAGGACGTCAAGTATGATCTCACTTCTAAGTCATCTTCAAATCCACAAGTCAAATTGGAGCAAAACCTTGCTTCTTATGGAAACAATTAATTATGGCTTCTAACTTATAGGGAGTATAATACTGCTACTCTGACAGTTAATAGGAAAGTTGCAGTTACTATCTTCTAGACTTAAATAGTTCAGGTTTCTGTCAAAAGTATCACCTAGCAAATGCCAGGCACCTCTCTCTCTGTGTTTTGAGTTTAGTCTAAGTCTGCATATAATGCATATAATTGTTGTATTGTCTCTGCTCTTCCTTTGCAGGAAGCAGGTTACGTACGACACATCGTCGCAGACCCCTGCACGCGAAGATGGCACCGTAGAAGCTGCCCTAGAACACTACAACCAGCTACATGAGGTTTGTTCTCATTAAAATTTTACACACATATATACAGAGTCCTACTTCAGACATCAGCCACCTGAATACCAACTTCTGTTACCAGGATGAGCATGAGCTGGCCAAAGCAGTGGACAGCAACTGCTTCTACTTCAACGGCCCCTGGATGCATGTCAACTTCCTTGCTAGGCTCAAAGGGGGCGCCACATGTGTCGAGCTTGTTCCCAAATACGATTTGAATCACAAGGGGTTTTCATGCGTCTCCTGCATCAAGATGGACCCAGGTGTGTTGGTTTACAGGAGTTCTTCCTCTGTTTAAAAATTTATTATCCGCTGTTATTTTCCTTTGTTCTTTCGTTGCTGCCCAGCAATGCAGATGTGCAAGGAGGCCAAGAATTGTTAACATGAGTTCTGATTGTTGATTCATCCATAGATCTTGTGTACATGTACAGTTCACATTATCTCTCTACTACTAGTACTATGTTTAGATATGTTTGTACCGTAAAGGTTAAATTCGTAGGCTGATCCTTGATCAAACACTTTGTTTGCAGCACTATTGACTCTGGCTTCATTTCTACAGCTGATCTTGAAACAGCACCTGTTCACGGTTGCGGAATTTGCGAAAGCCAGATCTTTCATCCTGCTGCTGGATGACACCGTGGTGCTCCGACTCCGCATCCTGCTCATGCTAAAAATGAAGAGGATAAGCCAGGCCCTAAAACCATTAAGGGCCTCTTTGATTTATGGGTTTGCAAAAGTCAGAAATAGGAAGAATGTAGAATTGAATTTGTGTTATGAGGTGTTCGCTGACTCCTAACAGAGAGATTAGAGAACAGATTCATGTCATTTTTTCACGGCCAATGTTTAAATGTGTACATATATGCCAGAACTTTATTCATGTCATTTTTTTTCACTGCCAATATTGGAATTTGACATATATCTCTGAACTTTATTCATGTCATTCTTCAAAGACATTTCCTTGCCTTGATTTATAATCACTGTTTAAGAGTCATGCTGATGCTAAAAATGAAGAGGGTCCTAAAACCATTAAGGGCCTCTTTGACTTATGGGTAGTAGCAGAGAGATTGGAGAACAGATTCATGTCACTTTTTCACGGCCAATGTTTGAATGTGTACATATATCTCTGAACTTTATTCATGTCATTCTTCAAGGACATTTCCTTGCCTTGATTTACAATCACTGTTTAAGAGTCAGTCAGGACGTGCGTGGCCTCTACTTGGCCTGCACCTTGATGTGCATGGTGGAGTTGTAGTGCACCACCTCGGGCTGCAGCGTCTGCATCGACAGGACCTCCGACTGCAGGTAGCAGAACCCGTCGCCGGCGTCGGGGCCGTAGTAGAACTGCGCCGCCGCGCACGCGCAGTCGTCCAGGCACGCCTTCTTGCACGCCTCCTCGCTCACCCTCTCCAGGGCGCGCATGCTCGTGCCGTGGTCGTTGAAGTACCCGGTGCCCGGCAGCGACACCAGCCGGTGCTGCTGCACGCCCTGCCGCCTTGAGGATGCACACCACGTCGCCGGCGTTGCTGTTGGGACGCAGCCGCGGTTGGGCCGCCGGAAGTCCACCGGCCGGAAGTTGGCCGCGTCGGGGCAGCTGCACTGCGTGTCGTCCGTGCACACGCCGTACGCGCCGCAGACTGTTGGGTAGGAGCAGCTGCTGTCAGGGAAGAGGCGCACCACGTCGAACACCGGCGCCCAGCCTGCTGCGTTGGAGAGCCACTCGTAGAGCCGGAGGTGGCCGTCGTGCTCCAGCCGCATGTACTGCACCGTGCCGGCGCCCACGGTGGGCAGCTGGATGTTTGTCAGTGGCGTCGCCTCGCCGGGCTGGGCGAACACCGCGAGGCTGCCGTTGGTGTACGTTGCGTAGGCGTTGGCGGCCTTGCTGCCGAAGCCGAGGTGGTAGTAGCGCTGCGGCGGCTTGGCGTCGACGTAGGCGCTGAGGGCGTCGTCTTCGACCGCGAGGTAGATCCGGCCGTCACGCCAGTCCGAGGTTGAAGTGTTGGCGGTGAGCCGTGCACCGTGCCGAAGCGACTGCCCGATGAGTAGCGCGTCCGTGGGGTGGTCGAACGACTGCCAGACGGTGCTGTTCGTCCCGTCGAACAGCACGAGGTTGCCGACGCTGCCGATGCGCGCCCCGGCGACGGACCGGCCCTTGGTGCCGGACGACCACACCACCTTGCCGCCGGGCGTCGACCTGAGCACCAGATCGCCCTCCGCGGTAAGCTCCGCCACGGCACCCGCGCCGACGATGCTTGCACGGTTGGCGGACCAGACCACCTGCGGGATGCCGGAGGTGACGGAGGTCATGAGCGCGCCGCTGTTACAGTACACGACTGCGATGCCGAGTAGGAAATCGGAGCAGGGTGTGGTCGCGGTGCGGGGATGGTTGGTGCAGAAGAAACCGAAGGCGAAGGAGGGCCCGAAGCCGGCGGGGTTGAGGCGCAGCAGCGCGGCGCGCGCCACGGAGCCGTCGGCGTAGACGACGTGGTGCGGCAGGGCCGCGTCCGTGTTTGCCCAGGTCGCCGGCGCGCTCGCCGTAGGGTAGTCGAACGGCTGCGCGTGGACGCCACCGTGGCCGACGAGGATACAGCAGAGCGCGAGGAGGCCGACGGTAGCCCGCTGCATTGTGATCTTGCTATAGCGATTTGATGGGAGTGCAGTGGTCAATTGGTGCGGAGAAGGCGTGGGAGTGCCATGTTTTTTTATAGGTGTGGGTGGATGTGGATCGATCGTGTCGCCACGCCCGCGCTCGCGGTTGCGGTGCGTGCCTGCCTGGATTGCACATGGTATTCCGATGTGGAAGTCGTCGCAGGATGGCGCCGCCGCCGCCGCCGTTGGTTCGCGACTGGTCAGCGAGCGCGTCCTTGACGGTGGCCAGCTCACTGCTCGCCGTATGGCATACAAGCTAAGCTAAGCAAGGCGTGATTACACTCAAGTATTTGTTCTTATGATTTGAATCTCTATTATTTAAAGTTTGTGTGATTGTTGGATTCTAATGGAATGTTTATATTCCAATACTTGTGATCTAAGTGTAAATATGTATGTATTTGTGGGATTTGAATTTGAATTCAAGTTTGACTGGGGTCAAACCTTCATTTTGAATTCATTTAAACTGTTTAAGTAATGTTTGACTGTGGTTTCAATTCCTAGTGACCATTTGGTTGTAAAATAACCTCACTAGATCCAAATTCAAACAAGTTCCTAAAAATATTCAAATTGACCCACTAGTAGAAAACGCACCTTTAGTCCCGGTTCGTAAGAACCTTTAGTCCCGGATTTCAATCCGGGACTGAGAGGTCAGGACTAAACGTCAGATCTTTAGTCCCGAATCTGTTATGAACCGGGACTAGAGGTCCACCACGTGGCCCCGCGCTGTGCGTTGAACCAGGACTAAAGGTTCCCTGCCGCGGCAGCGTTTTGGGCCATTTGGCTGCCGCGACAGGAGATGAATTTTAGGGTTTTGTGTTTTCTTTTTATTTTGTGTTTTATGTTTAATTATTTTTCGTATATACATACACGAAGCTACTACATAGTAGATGCATATATAATATAATTTCTCTTATACGAGCATATACATACATCTATATATAATTTGGTATACGAGTCCCAACCGGATCCAGAGCCCGTCTATTTGATTACATGGAGATGCATTACATGGATGTTTTAAGGTTTATCTATATTGTATTCTCCGCATGGGTCTATTACCTCGTCAACCAGAAATCCCGCCAATTCCTCTTGAATTGCTAGTAGGCGGTCCTGTGATAGGAGCTGTTCTCGCATCGCTTCCAACTAAAAAGAAGGAAATTAATATGAATATATATTTATTCATAAAAATATGAATGTAACTCAACACAAATTATGATAATACAAATAAATTGTTTACGTACTTGAACAAATTTCAACTTTTGCTCACTAGTGCAAGTGCGAATGAACTCGCAAACATAGTATCCACATAAATTAGTCCCCTTTGACTGCCTCGCGCACTTTACGATAATAGAATTCAATCAAAAATAATTAAGCATGCATGATAATTGTATTGAAACTAGAATTAAAGAGATGCACGGAGCTAGCTCGTACTACTTACTGGCATCAGTTTATAAATCAACTCCTCACGCCATTGACCGTGGATCGCAATCTTGAATTTGTCCAAACACTGCTCGACAAAGAAACATGAATGAATGCATTAATAATTACTTGATATCTCTGAAATTGAATGAAAGAGATTGGTATAGTGCGATAATGATTGCTATTACATATTGAGCATTTCGATCATGCTGCGGTACTCTTCCATGTCCACTTTGGATGAGTCGTATATATGAACTCTTTCCAAGTCAACGGAAATGCTTAGAAGAATCCAGTGGAAGTTGCGCAAGCTTTATATACGCCAGTAACCCATCATTTACACTTAACATCGAGTAAGCAAAAGTTAATGTGTACAAGACAGAAACACTCACCTGAAGTGGTAAGAAAATAATATTTTCTTACAGTAATGTTGCTTCTTGAAAAATTGGAGCAAGTTATGCTCCGTGTCCACGGGCTTCGCCTTTACCATAGCTCCATTAACTCGATTTGGGTCAATGAACCCAAATCCTTGGATTATCCCTTTTTTACATTCGAGTATCTTTATTCTGCATCATAGCGTACACAAGAATATAGTGAGAATAATTGCCGGCAATGAATTGAACGAGGTGATCTAGATACTTATTAATTACATAAATAAACTAATCATTTATAGACAATAGCAACTGAGGATAGATTTGTCGAGGTCCTTTTGATTGAATAACTGAAAGAGTTTCGAAAGTTCCATATAGACCTCGTCTTTAATATAGTAATGCTCCTCTCTAACTTTCACTATGATATATAGTTGCTCTTCTTCTGTGGCTTTAATATACCATGCATGCAATTTTTGCATTTTTGTTGAAAGATCCCGGAGCGTCTCAGAACTGACCAAAGGCTGCACGTAGATATATTGTCATTCTATAGGAGCCGGGGGACCAATACTACCAAGTATGTCATCAAGAGACATATTACATTGCTCGGCCAATGCCATAGTTGTTTCCATATCCATAGGTTCTCCCTCATATAGTTGAGGTTCGGGTAACACCTGGAGCGAGGGGATCGATTGTTTTTCTTGTTCTCCGAACTGGGGAACGTCTTTTCTAATGCTTCCTCTACCACTTGTTCTCTTCTGTTTCACTGCCTTCACAAGACAACGTGGATAGTCATCTGGCGCATTTATCTGAGCTTGGGATGGGTGCTTCAGAAATTTCTTAAAGTGCTCCTTGACTTTCGGATCTACTTCGACCTGGCTCAGGTTGTTTCTTTGCAAAAAATGCCCTTTTTTCGGCATCTGCGACCGCCTTGTTTTCCTCAGGAGTCATGTCGTAAGGACTCTTGGGAGGGACCGACGATACTTTTGGGAGGGGCGACAACTTTCATTTTCGGCTATTCCTCGACGAAGCAGTGGTTATCTTCCACTTTTGGCTCTTAGTGGGTGAAGGCGGTTGAGGCGCCGTAGATCGAGATGGACTCGCGCTGTGGTCCTTCATCTCAAGGAGGGGTGGACTTGGAGGTGGTGGACTTCTACTGGGAGGAGACGGTGGCCTTGTAGGAGACGATGGCCTTGGAGGTGATGGATTGCTTCTCGGTGGAGATGGTGGCCTTAGCGGTGAGCCTGGAAACTTGATGTATTTCTTTTGCCAAAGAATGAAGCCACTCGTGACTTCTCCCAGTGTCATCTCCCTTTCACCTCCAGGGATGTCAAGCTGTAGTGACTGACATAGCGGTTGAACTTCATCCACACCGACAAGAGCATAGCCATCTGGAATCGGATTGCAATGGTAGGTCGCTCCCGGTGCAGAAGGTAAAGCAAAGCCGACCGCCACCTTCATGGATATGTTCTTCAGTTCCACATGCAGCTCACAACTAGTCTTCTCCTTGATTGCATCCATAGAGTACACATCCATCGTTGCATCATTAGCCTGGACCTCCTTGGAAGCCATTATGCTTTTCTGTTGAGATGGTTCGGTCATACTCTAGAGTGCGGGATCTTGTTGTCGGACTTCTCTAAGTTCATTAAGCTGCTCCTGATGCTGCCGCAACATGGCTTCAACCCTCGCCAAACGCTCTGCCTCCTCCGTTTGCCGCCGATTTTTTTTCTTGCTCGGCTTCTATAAGTGTCAATGTCATTTGGAAACCCAATAGCCCATGGATAAGAAGGTCCAAAGCCTCGTGTTTGTCCGGCCTTTTTAGAACTCCCTAGGGCCTTTGTTAGCTCATCGTTCTCTCTGTCGGGAACGAACTTTCCCTATTGAACCTCTTTCATCACTTCAATAAGTGCATCTTTGGGTGCAACAATTTCTTTGTTTGCAACAATCCCTGTTTCTGGGTCATATGATCCCCCATGCCCAAGTACCCAATTTTGAGACCTCAAGGGCCAACCAGTTGTAACTGGAGTGACCCCTTTAGCCGCCAGGTCGGCCTTAATTTTATCCCACTTGGCACGGCACTCCTATAGCCACCTATGCCCATATGATGGTGATATTTCTTTTTGGAAGCATTTAGCTTATTCTTTTCCGTCCTTGCCTTAGCTGGTTCCGACTCCTTGTATTCCAGAAATGCTGCCCAGTTATCTCGCTGCTTCTCTAGTGGGCCAGTGAATTTATGAGCTTTTTTCTCCTTTAAATAGTTTTGGTATAATCTTTTCTTCTAGTCTTTGAATTGTGTGCCCATCTTCTGAAGAGCCCACTCCTTGACTTTCAACCTCATTTTCTATGTGAGCTCATCTATCGACAAGACTGGTAGGGTGAAATGTATCATTAGAGAATTCCAAAGACAATCTTTGGCTCTGTCATCGACAAAACTAGCTCTAGCTTAATCCTTTTTATTTCCTGGCTTATTCCACTTCTGAATGGTGATCGGGAAGGTGTCCCTAACAATCACTCCGCATTGATTTACAAAGGCATTGGCGCTCTCTATTGGCTCCAACGGTTGACCCCGCGCATAGACAATGTCAATGTTGAAACGGACATCAACGGCTAACTTTTTGGCTGGGCCTCGTTTAGTTGAAGAAGTGGAGCCCGATGCGGAGGTCTAAGAGAAGAAACATTCGTCAGTATATATATATATGAAGCAATTAATGCATATAGTGATCGTTAGAGGCTTTATATACCTCGCCATGGTGTCCACCATCATCTCCACCATAGTCTTCACCATCGTCTCCTCCAGACAAATTTAGATACTGGGAGCCATCATCTCCACTGTGGTAACCTCTAGTACCCTCATCTATCATGTCGAGGAGCTCCTCTTCATTTTCTCTACCGTCCATAGCTTAACTAATATAGTAGATAAAACAATTTTGCATTAAGTAAAAGAATATTACAATTGCGACGACTAGGATACGAAAGAAAGATTAAGTACTAATAATGAAAACAATATAATACATCTCGAATAATCCAGATAATGCAACAATAACATAAAATAAAGTACAATAATACATCTCGGATAATCCAGATAATGCAACAATAACATAAGATAAATTACAATAATACATCTCGGATAATCCAGATAATGCAACAATAACATAAGATAAATTACAATAATACATCTCGAATAATCCAGATGATGCAACAATAACATATATAAGATCAAATACATCTCACTCATATCAAACTAGACGTGGCTATCGGGTCCTGAGCGGTGGGAGGTATACACACAGAGATAAGGAACCATCACCGGAGAAGAACCTGCCACAAATTGGAGAACCTGGTCTCCAAAATAGCCATATATCGGCGGATGTGCTCGTCCTCCTCCCTGACACGATGACATACTACCTCCTCGGGGGCTGGCTCCCTCTGCACCACTCCTGGACCACGAGACCGCCACCAAAAAAGCTCTGGGTCGACGATGATACCCATATTCCTCACCAAGCTACGAGTCCCGGCAGGTAGCATCTCCCAGTGCCAGTCTAGTGGAGCCCAGGCTCGGACATCCCCCGACCCGGCGGAGTCCAGTACTACATCGTTGCCGCCGAGTGGACGACGAGGACGCGGCTTAACTAAATAATAACATAAATAATCATATATAACATAAACACAAAATTAAACCCCGATATCGGGTCACAATATGTGGACTTCGGCCCAATCGCTAACTAAACTAAACCTAAAACTAAACCTAAACACTAAATTAAATCCTAAACACTAAATTAAACTAAACTAAACCTAAACACTAAACTATAAATCCCCTAAACATTAAACTAAACTAAACATAAATCTAAACACTAAACTAAATCCCCTAAACCTTAAACTAAACTAAACACTAATATAAACTAAACTAAACTAAACACTAATATAAACTAAACTAAACCTAAACCTAAACACTAAACCTAAATCCCCTAAACACTAAACTAAATACCCTAAAACTAACCTAAACCTAACCTAAACCTAAACCCTAAACGAAACTAAACAATAAATAAACACTAAACTAAACAAAACACTAACAAAACCTAATTAAACACTAAACGAAAATTAAACACTAAACAAATATAATTAAACACTAAACAAAACTAATTAAACACTAAACGAAGTATCGAATCGGAGCTCACCTAGACGGAGGGGCGGCGCGGGGACGGTGCGACGACGCGGGATGGTGCGAGAGATCCTCACCACGGGCGCGGGCGGCGGCGAGCTCCTCTCCATGGGCGCGGGCTACGGCGACGGACGAACGATGCAAATCATCGGGAAGAAGAAGAAGTGAGAATTGGTGCTCTGGGTCGTGGCTAGACCCGGGGTGGAGGGGGAGGTATTTATACCCCCACACTTTTAGCCCTGGTTTATAATATAAACCGGGACCCAGCTTGTATTACAAACCGGGGCTAAAGGAGTTTGCAGCCGCCGCTTTTCGCACGCGGGCCGTACCCCTTTAGCCCCGGTTTGTATTACAAACTGGGGCTAAAGGGTTTTTTTGCGCCAAAATGAAAGTGGTGTATAATTTTGGTGCCACATTCTCAGAGCCGTCAAGCCATGCTTTCCCGCCATTTCCCCCGCTTCCCACCATTTCCCTCTATATCTAGGTCGGTCGCCATTGCCTTCTACACATCCACACCTTCCTCTATCACAATAATGGACACTGCTTACTAGGCCTTTCTGACCCTCGAGGAGACCGAGGCGCTGTGCGCCTCTAGCTACCCATGCCCGCCGGGGTACCGGCAGCTAGCCGGGTGGAGCAGCGGATGCACTACAAGGAATGTGCCAACTAGTGACCTCAAATATTGGTCATAGAAAGGTCATAGTAATTCATCTATGATCTTTTTATGACCAAAAGCAGTAGGTCACATAGCGAGCGTCACTATAGACAGTCAACGACCTTTTTTTTGAATTGGTCATGGACACCTATGACCAAAATAGACGGTCATAGAGTCTATGACCAAAATTATGGTCATGGGCAATCTTCCTTGTCCACGTCAACAAATCCTATGTGGCAGTAAATTCAGCCCGGTCCAATTCTGACTTCTAAATGGGCCAATCCAATAACCTGGCCCATCTGCTTAGGCTGTGCCTATTTTGTCCAATATTTTTTACATTTATTTTTATATTTAGAATTGGCCCCAGCAGTTAGACAAGACCCACTTGACAGGTCAATTAGTATGTCCCACTTGTAATGTCAACCTATGGGTCCCATTTGTCAGGTTATTTTTCAAATCCAACTCACCAAGTTACCAAGTAGGTCCCACTTGTCAGTTTTTTATTTAATTTCTTATTTTAAAGACATCCAACGAATCAGATAGGTTCCTGTTACCACATGTTTCTTTTGGTTCCACACGGCACTTTTCTAAATATGTAATAACAAATAATTTTATTCACATAGATCCGAGACGAAAAAATATTACATACAACATCCGAAGAATATATACAACAACCAAACAAGCCAAGTTACATATAAACAATACATATGAGGTTTTCAACAATCAAATATAACTTCAAATACAACTAGTTTTCAAATAACTAGCTCCAATGAGCTAGAAAACGTTGTTGGGAGTAGATTTTTATCCGCGCTTCTTCATCCTGGAGCTCTTGTACACCAACGTTGGATGGATGAAAGCAGGTATCTGCAGTATACAAATTAGAAAAAATTAGGATGGCGGTACATCACCAACTTGATAGGAACTGTTGATAGACCAACTGCTAGTTGCCAGCACAACTTGGCAATCATATTAGACATTTTTTTGCAATCACAAATCTAGATAGTAATAACAGAAATAATAATAGGAACCATCAACCATATTGCTTGTATTCCCTTTTTATACGAAGTCAAGAACCATGTTCTAGAAGTGATGTCATATATTTATATTTAACCAATCAAAGTAACATGAGGCTAATTAATTCAGGCTTGCTCCTATCCATTTGTATCAAAATTGTAACATGAGGACACATGCAAGGAGAAAAGGAAACCCATACTTCTACATATTTGTGATGGTATAAAAATAGATACAATCTTATGGCAAGATAGTTTCATTGCATCAATTCTTGTATCTGAAAGCATGTAGAAATTATCCATTGCCACAAAAGTTATCCACTTATGTTATCCAGAAGTAGCAAACTCCACCTCCAGAATCTAATCTAATATAATCTAATAGACTTCCAGAACTACCAAACCCTAATTAATTTAACCCTATTGAGAAAAAGGAGAAATGGCAGAAGAGATGTACCTGGGCCTCGTCCATGAGGCGGAGAGGACGCGGCTGTCGGTGCTACGCCCGTGTGTATAGGAGCAGAGGAGGACTCATGTGTGATTACTGCTTGACGGCCTCGATGACGCGAGCCCTACTTCAGGACAAGGGCTGCTAGATCTAAGGGACGCAACTGAGCTGAGCAGCAAAACCGAATCCATGCAAGCATGTTAAGAAGCCAGATTCAAGTCAATTAGGGAGGAGAAAAAATGGAATCGAGGGTCCTTACTCTTTTGGGGAGGAGACGATGAGCAGAACTTGAGGCATCTAGGAAGGGAGGCAAAGGCGAGCATCTGGGCGGCCGAAAGGAACTGCGGACGACGGCCATAGCATCCTGGTTGCTTTCGTCCATGGTAGCGACGCGATGGGGCGAGCTAGATGTAGCGCCGGACACTGATTCCCGCGCGCCGACGAGCAAGACTACCTTGGCATCGCCAGATCTTAACCCGCGTGGTGGCTCGCCATGACGTCGTGGTTCCTAGGGTGGCCGCCGCCTCTGTCAAGCGAGGGGCTAGGGTTTCGAGTAGGAAGGGGATTTGGTGTGGTGAGGTGTAAGAGGTATGCGGCGGCGAAGAGGACTTCTGTGGTGGGGAGAAGCGGCAGTGGGGAGTAGAGAGAGGGAGCGGTGGTGTTGGCGGCGGGGTTTGGGACGAGGTGCGAGGGCGTGGGGGACTAGGGGTTTTTTAGGGAGATGCTCAACCGAGAGAGGGAGGTTCTGGTGGTGGGGTCTGGGAAGGGTTTGGGTTGAGGATGTTACGGAAATACCCCTCAGCACTTCTACAGGGCAAGACTATTGGAACAAGGGCCTTTCGGTCATTCGAAAGTGAAAAGGATTGGGAGGCGCGAGAGCATTGGATGGATGTCACGTGAACGGCCGAGATCTCTTTTATTGGGGTGATCCGTGGACAGTGTGATTCTCTATTGTGATTGGCTGGCTCTATCACTATGTCTTGAAACGGGCATGAAAAATTCAAAAATGGTCAAACAATGTAAAACCTTCACGTGGTGTCATATTATGTGACATATTTGCAAGGAAAAATACCAAATTTGGTATATTGCGAACATCTCGAAAAAACCATCACATAAATGACCTATCACGTTCGAGGTTTCATGGCTTCGGGTCAAACGACCAATGTTAACGCCAAAATCGCGATATAGTTTGTGATAATGTGCCCATATTGTACACACATGTGCATATTGGGATGTCGAACAATATCGCAGTAGGAAGTTTTCCTTTTTGTCGCACAGAAAGTGCATTTTCCAACTGCCAAAAACGGGGCGTTTTGTGAAGCAACCTCCAAATGGTTAATTCAAAATGCCACCACCATATTTTTTTAAACTATTAGACCAACTTACATAAACAATGTCACAAGTTGGATATCTTAAACCTTTCCGTCCATCCCTGGCGAAAAAGACAAATTCGTGCCGAATCAGTAGGAAGTGGGTCCGATTTGAACTATAGGTACATGATCTAATGCTCATGAGTTTTTCCAAAAAATCATTTTTAGACTCACAATATGATGTTTCTTCAGAGATCCGATGCAATTTTAGCGAGGATCATCCCCTATCTATGAGCCTTCGTGCCCGCCGTTTTGACCATAGTTTGAAACGGGCATGAAAAATTCAAAAACAGTCCAAACAATGTGAAACCTTCGCGTGGTGTCATATTATGTGACATATTTGCAAGGAAAAATACCAAACTTGGTATATTGCGAACATCTCCAAAAAACCTTCACATAAATGACCTATCATGTTCGAGGTGTCATGGCTTTTGGATCAAACGACCAACGTTATGGCCAGAATCGTGACATAGTTTGTGATAATGTGCCCATATTGTATACACATGTGCATCTTGGGATGGCGAACAATTATGCAGGAGGAAGTTTTCCTTTTTGTCGCACATAAAATGCATTTTCCATTTTCCGAGTGTCAAAAACGGGGCGTTTTGTGAAGCAACCACCAAATGGTTAATTCAAAATGCTACCACCATATTTTTCAAATATACTAGACCACCTTACATAGACAATGTCACAAGTAGGACATCTCAAACCTTTCCGTCCATCCCTAGCGAAAAGGACAAATTTGTGCCGAATCGGTAGGAAGTGTGTGCGATTTGAACTATAGGTACATGATCTAATGCTCATGATTTTTTGAAAAAATAATTTTTAGACTCACAATATGATGTTTTTTCAGAGATCTGATGCAATTTTAGCGAGCATCATCCCCTATCTATGAGCCTTCGTGCCCGCCGTTTTGACCATAGTTTGAAACGGGCATAAAAAATTCAAAACGGTCCAAACAATGTGAAACCTTTGCGTTGTGTCATATTATGTGACATATGTGCAAAAAAAATACCAAACTTGGTATATTACAAACATCTCCAAAAAACCTTCACATAAATGACCTATCATGTTGGAGGTTTCATGGCTTTTGGGTCAAACGACCAACGTTATGGCCAAAATCGTGACATAGTTTGTGATAATGTGCCCATATTGTATACTCACGTGCATCTTGGGATGGCGAACAATTATGCAGGAGGAAGTTTTCCTTTTTGTAGCACATAAAATGCATTTTCCATTTTCTGAGTGTAAAAAACGGGGCGTTTTGTGAAGCAACCCCCAAATGGTTAATTCAAAATGCTACCACCATATTTTTCAAAACTATTAGACCACCTTACATAAACAATATCACAAGTAGGATATCTTAAACCTTTCCGTCCATCCCTGGCGAAAAAGACAAATTCGTGCCGAATCGGTAGGAAGTGGGTCCGATTTGAACTATAGGTACATGATCTAATGCTCATGATTTTTTCAAAAAAATCATTTTTAGACTCACAATATGATGTTTCTTCAGAGATCCGATGCAATTTTAGCGAGGATCATCTCCTATCTATGAGCCTTCCTGCCCGCCGTTTTGACCATAGTTTGAAACGGGCATGAAAAATTCAAAAACGGTCCAAACAATGTGAAACCTTCGCGTGGTTTCATATTATGTGACATATTTGCAAGGAAAAATACTAAACTTGGTATATTGCGAACATCTCCAAAAAAACCTTTACATAAATGACCTATCATGTTCGAGGTTTCATGGCTTTTGGGTCAAACGACCAACGTTATGGCCAGAATCGTGACATAGTTTGTGATAATATTCCCATATTGTATACACATGTGCATCTTGGGATGGCGAACAATTATGCAGGAGGAAGTTTTCCTTTTTGTCGCACATAAAATACATTTTCCATTTTCCGAGTGTAAAAAACGGGGTGTTTTGTGAAGCAACCACGAAATGGTTAATTCAAAATGCTACCACCATATTTTTCAAAAATATTACACCACCTTACATAGACAATGTCACAAGTAGGACATCTCAAACCTTTCCATCCATCCCTAGCAAAAATGACAAATTTGTGCCGAATCGGTAGAAAGTGTGTCCGATTTGAACTATAGGTACATGATCTAATGCTCATGATTTTTTGAAAAAATCATTTTTAGACTCATAATATGATGTTTTTTCAGAGATCCGATGCAATTTTAGCGAGGATCATCCCCTATCTATGAGCCTTCGTGCCCGCCGTTTTGACCATAGTTTGAAACGGGCATGAAAAATTCAAAAACGGTCCAAACAATGTGAAACCTTCGCGTGGTGTCATATTATGTGACATATGCGCAAGGAAAAATACCAAACTTGGTATATTACGAACATCTCCAAAAAAAACCTTCACATAAATGACCTATCATGTTCAAGGTTTCATGGCTTTTGGGTCAAACGACCAACGTTATGGCCAGAATCGTGACATAGTTTGTGATAATTTGCCCATATTGTATACACATGTGCATCTTGGGATGGCGAACAATTATGCAGGAGGAAGTTTTCCTTTTTGGCACACATAAAATGCATTTTCCATTTTCCGAGTGTCAAAAACGGGGCGTTTTGTGAAGCAACCACCAAATGGTTAATTCAAAATGCTACCACCATATTTTTCAAAAATATTAGACCACCTTACATAAACAATATCACAAGTAGGACATCTCAAACCTTTCCGTCCATCCCTAGTGAAAAGGACAAATTCATGCTGAATCAGTAGGAAGTGGGTCCGATTTGAACTATAGGTACATGTTAGACTCACAATATGATGTTTCTTCAGAAATCCGATGCAATTTTAGCGAGGATCATCCCCTATCTATGAGCCTTCGTGCCCGCCGTTTTGACCATAGTTTGAAACGGGCATGAAAAATTCAAAAACGGTCCAAACAATGTGAAACCTTCGCGTGGTGTCATATTATGTGACATATTTGCAAGAAAAAATACAAAACATGGTATATTGCGAACATCTCCAAAAAACCTTCACATAAATGACCTATCATGTTCGAGGTTTCATGGCTCTTGGGTCAAACGACCAACGTTATGGCCAGAATCGTGACATAGTTTGTGATAATGTTCCCATATTGTATATACATGTGCATCTTGGGATGGCGAACAATTATGCAGGAGGAAGTTTTTCTTTTTGTCGCACATAAAATGCATTTTCCATTTTCCGAGTGTCAAAAACGAGGCGTTTTGTGAAGCAACCACCAAATGGTTAATTCAAAATGCTACCACCATATTTTTCAAAAATATTAGACCACCTTACATAGACAATGTCACAAGTAGGACATCTCAAACCTTTCCATTCATCCCTAGCGAAAAGGACAAATTCGTGCCGAATCGATAGGAAGTGGGTCCGGTTTGAACTATAGGTACATGATCTAATGCTCATGATTTTTTGCAAAAATCATTTTTAGACTCATAATATGATGTTTTATCAGATTTACAATGCAAGTTTAGCGAGGCTCATCCCCTATCTTGATGCCCGCCGTTTTGACCATAGTTTGAAATAAGAAAATTTTGAAACGGGCACAACAAATTCAATTTTGGCCCAAACAAGATGAATCCTTCGCGTGGTGTCATGTTATGTGACATAGTTGTAAGGAAAAATACTAAACTTGGTATATTGATTGCATCTTGAAAATTTTTCATAGAAATAACCTATCTTGTTCGAGGTTTCATGGCTTTTAGGTAAAACGACCAATGTTATTGCTAGAATCGCGACATAGTTTATGATAAGGTGCCCATATTGTGCATGCATGTGGATCTTGGGATGGCCAACAATATTGCAGGAGGAAGTTTTCCTTTTTGTCACACGGAAAATGTATTTTCCATTTTCTAAATGCCAAAAACGGTGCATTTTGTGAAGCAACCACCAAAGTTCCAATTCAAAATGGTACAACCCTATTTTTTAAAAATACTATACCACCTCACATGGATAATGTCCCAAGTGGGGCATCTGAAACCTTTCCATCCACCCCTGATGAAAAAGACAAATTCCTGCCAAATCGATAGGAAGTGGGTCCGATTTGATCTACAGCTACAAGATCTAGAGCTCATGATTTTTTGAAAAAATCATTTTTAGGTTCACAATATGATATTTCTATAAAGATCAATTAATAGTTTAGCAAGAATCAACCCCTAAATGAAAATTTTCAATTTCAAACCCCTATTATCAAAATCACGATTCAAAATCTCTATGTATACCTATTAAGGTTTTATATGAAAATATGTCCTTATAGTTTTCGTGGAAAGTAAATGTGTTCAATAATGTCCTAAAGTATTCTCTGAAATTTTACAAGTTCTATGAATTTTGTTTTACTCAATTTGGAATTATGAATAAAAAGATACAGAAATATTAAAAAAGAATAAAGAAAAAAAACCTGGAGGTGGCCGGTCGGGCGAACCCGCTAGGCAAACGGGCCAGACCAGCAAGGCATGGGCGCTCGGACACTGCTGTTGGCCCAAGGCCAGCCCAGCGAGCAACGCAAGCACCCGCAAGTTGGAGGCCGCTTATTGATTAAAAGGCCGTAGTACTGCTAGCTTTACAAGATCATCTCAATGGCCCGGTGGTAACTCGTGTGGGAGATAACATTGATCGCTAGCGCTAGGTCGTGTGTTCGAACGCCGCGGGGTGCTCTTTTTTGAGTAATTGTTTGTTGGCGATGGGCCCCAAGGTACGTCCACTTATACTTCTCGTGTGCTCTTATTTCACGAGCCTTGCAGTGCCAAAGTGGTTAGAATCGAGAGGTAGGAAGGAAGGGTGGAGGGTCGAGGGCACGGGTTCGAGTCCCGCTGCCTCTTCTTTTTGCTTAATTCCTGACGAGCCTGACCTGCATGTGCTGACGAGGCTGACAAGCGGGTCCTGCATGAGTCCATCGCAGGGCCTAGGTGTCAGTCCGGTTGTTCTTCCTGGTTAGCATGGATACATGGGTCCCATATATACGTGGATACCTGGACATGACACGTGGACGAAAATTGACACATGGATATAATACATAGACAAAAATTGACACGTGGACATGAGACATAGGCGAAATTAGTTAGTTGGCAGTCTGCTCGTTTCAACGCTCATGTATTACCACAAACGACCATTTAAATTGGTCGTAGTCATCTAAAATTAAGGTCATAGACAAGTTCTGTCTATATTATGACCTATTGGTGTAATCAAATTATGACCTTTCTAATAGAAAAGGTCGTTGTTTTCGAGGTTTGGACCCTCCTAAATGGCCTACGACTATTTGGTTTGCAATGGTCATAATTATATGACCAAAAAATCCATGGTCATTAAGAAAAGGTCACTAGTTGACACATTTCTTGTAGTGATGGATCCCCATTGGGATCCCGACAACTACGACACCTGGAATGCACTCTTCGCAAACCGACAGGAAAGGAAGCTCGCGAGGTACGAGGGTGATGACCCGCCCCCGGTGAACCACAACGAAGCCGGTCGCCAACTATGGTAGGCGAACCGGACTATCACCGACGTGATGCACTAAATCGCCATGGGAGATCATCCTCGCCTGAGGTACCCGCACTTTCACCAGCCGCACAACCACAAGAATGGTGTCGGTGGGCGTAACGATGTCGTCATCCGGGAGCCCCCTCCCTCGTGCACAAGCCGGCGAAGGGCTGAGGATCCAGCTGCGTGCTACGAGCGACGACGATAACAATTCCGAAGACGACCCTGAAGCTGTGTACTACAAGGTAGACATGATTATGAATAATTTTTATGTTTAATTATTAATAAATGTCTTTGGTGTTGGGCCAGCTCCCACTAGTGTTGCCCTCCTCTCCCCGCCTTTTAAGTTTTAATATTAATAAATGTATTTGTGTTGGCCACAACAAGTTGCAATACTACCTATTGAGATCGATGTCATCGGATTGATGACAAGTGTGCCATGAGGGGGTCCTCAAGGCGTGCGGAAGAGAGGGGTGTGAGACGTACGGTATTCCGGGACAGTGAGCACATAAGTTTACCCAGGTTCAAATCCGCCGACTTTGGATGGATCCTACTCCTGCTAGCAATCCAATAATACGGTAGAGCCGGAATATGGTTACAAGGGTTTTACGTGTGCGAGTTGAGATTGTAGACTATTATGAGGGTGCCCTAAAGGCTAACCCTAGGACGGCTTATATAGATATCCAGCCTAGGGTTTACAGGAGAGATCTATCCAGCTACGACTAAGAGTCGGTTATAGAGTACATCTTGAACTACAAGTAACACTACGGGCTTATGTCGGTAAGTCTTCAAGGCCTTCTCGTAGCCGGACTAGACTCCGTCTCTTATCCCTGACTGGGCCGCCCGTGAAGCAAAGCTCTAACCCGAATTGGTCCACCCTGGTCAGCGAGGCACAATGCGGATACCCGGAAAGTATATCCCCAACAATCAAGACAGTTTATATCCATATATATATAAGCATATCACTAAAAATAAAGGTTTAATATTATACATCACCAACATCGACACATCTCTAGTGTTGGGGTTTTCTTCTAATCTGTAACCATGGAGCATCTTCCTTACTTAACGGGATGCTTGGGTCATCCTTCACCGGGAAGGGCGGAATTTCATGAAACTTATCATAATCTTCTGACATGTCTGTCTTATCATCCACCCCCCACGATGTGTTCTTTTTCCAGAGAGAACTATGTGGCGCTTTGGCTCATCGTATGCTGTATCACCTTTTAGAACCTTTGGATAGATGGGGCTCTGCAAAATCTTGACAAATATTGAGAAAAAATTAGGCATGAACTCGAGCTTGAAAGAAGAAAGAGAGAGGAGCCACCAGCTTGAAATGGTGGCTCAGGCAGGGGAATAAGATATATCTGGGCCTTTAGTCTCGGTTTGTGTCTAGAACCTGGACTAAAGGTCCACCTTTAGTCCCGGTTCGTATAACAAACTGGGTCTAAAGGATCTGGCACCGGACCCAGCCTGACTGAAACTCTTTAGTCCTGGTTTGTTACACGAACCGGGACTAAAGGGTCCGTTCGAACCGGGACTAGTGTGTGCCACCCCATGCAGCCAGATCTAGCCGTTAGGACCGGTGCATTAGTTCCGGTTTGTAGAAAAACCGGGACTAATACCCCTGGACCAAAGGTCCATTTTCTACTAGTGACCCTAAAATTCTATATGCATGCTATGCAAAACATCAAATCACACTTCTACCCTCCCTATACTTTTTGAATCCCGGTGTCATTACAGTCATCCCTCTGTCATTCCCTAAACTCGCCTCACTATGTTCTTCTCATCCCCGAAGGTTTTATTTATTTTTATCATATATATTCTTCATTCTCTTATCTAGAAGCAATATAGGAATATATTTTTAGAACATGAAAAGCTTTGTTTATTTTGTTAACTTTTTTAGATGTGTGGATATTTTCAACAAGAAAACCATTTCGAATACGTTTTTATTTCTTAAACGTAAATGAACATCTTATATTATGAATCAACTTTTTAAAAAACATGAAGATATTTTACCATGAATTGTTTCTCATGCACATATAACATATGTTCATGTTTTGGAATAAAATGTTCATTTGGTTCAAAAAATGTTTAGGGTCAAAATGTATATTTAAAAGGTTTTGGAAGTCCACAAAAAATTCACGGAGTTCGAAAAGTGTTCACGTCTTCGAAACCATAGAATGTTCACTGTTTCAAAAAACTATTTTCCGATTCAAAAAAAGGGTTCATGCGCAAATAGTTGATGTTTCATACTAGTTTCACAAGAGCTTCATGATTTCCTAGAGATTCATAGAGGTTTCAAAGAATAACTAATTGTTTCAGACATGTTTTACTCAAGATTCTAATTTGTTCCACTATGGTTGTACATAACAGATGCATCCAAAATAAAACATGAAAAAGAAGAACTGTATCTCATCTTAGATTCAAATTTGTGTCAAGAATCATATATGATAAAACAAGGAAAACATGAGATCAGACCAAACTACCAATCCAAATATTTGGGTCGTTAGTCGCCATGTTTTTTCGCGAAAACACAAAATCTTTACGTTTAGATGCATTGATAGAAAAATAATATACATGTACAAGTATGTTAAAATGGATGAATGCCACCCACACCATACAACTAAACCCAAGACACCTAAGATACGGGAGAAATTGGCGTAGCCCCCGAGCTCCAGCCCTCGGCCCATGCATTCGCTCCCGCCTTAATCTTGTCTACATGGGGGGACACCACTAGTAGAAAAAGAGCCATTCGTTCGGGAGTGCCCTAGAGCATCTGTCCCGGTCGCGCCACGAACCGGGACTAATGCCAACATTTGTCGGGGGGGATGACCCCCGGGTAGGCCAAGACGGGACCAACCGGTCAACTCCAAAGAGCTCTGGCCATCTGGACCCAAGACGAGGAACAACAGCCGGATGGAACTCTCCACCCGGCCCACACCCAAGATTCCCCGGCTAGCCCGTCTAGCTGGGTGGCCAGAAGAACTGGCTAGGAGGCCGGTCCTAGCCAGCCACCTCGGATCCGCTGGCCCTAGTACTGGGGGGGGGGTGACGCCCCTTGCTAAGCGCACCTCTGACCGGATAGACTGGCTGGCCCGGTCGGCGATACCGGACAATTGTGCCAAATCTAGAGGCTGACGAGCAAAGCTAGGGCTGACGAGTAAAGCTCCGGCTTACGCATAAAGAGCCGGCTGACGGAGAAAGAGCCAGCTAACGAGTAAAGCAGGGGCACTAGACACTGTAGCGCCATCCTTCCCTGTGCTGGAGGCTTGACTGGACCCGGGCCTGCAGTTCGACCCTGTCTAGTCGACCCACTTTGTAAAGCCCAAATCCAAACAGTAAACTCTAGAACCTATCTTGTAAACTGATGGCTCAAAATATATTCGATCTTGTTAGAAAACCCCAAGAGGAAGGTATGATGAGCACAACAACAAGTTTTCCCTCAGTTATGAAATCAAGGTTATCGAACCAGTAGGAGCAAGGAAACACCTCCAAGGTGTTGTTTCCAACTTGGAATCCTGCACAACACAACCACAGAACTTTGCCCCAACTTACAGTGAGGTTTTCAATCTCACCAGTTTTGCTGAAAACAAAGGATTAAACGTATTGTGTGGAAGATAGTAATAGCTTGCAGAAAGTAAACAGAAAACAGTAAATAACTTGTAGATTGATGGTAAAAGAATGGACCGGGGTCCATAGTTCACTAGTGGTGATTCTCCTTAAGATAGATGACATGTTGGGTGAACAAATTACAGCGGAGAAATTGACAAACATCGAGAAAGCATACATGCATATACTAATCATCTTGACTCCTATGAGATTTGATTGGGTATTACAACATTATACATAGACTGTAATCCAACTGCATCTATGATTAATAATCCACCTTCAGGTTATCATCCGAACCCCCTCCAGTACTAAGTTGCAAGCAATAGATAATTGCATTAAGCAAAGTGTGTAAAGCAAACAATGTGATTGTTCTATGAACAAAGGATTTCTGTTTTCTCCCTAGTAGCAACAACACATCTAGTACCTTAGAGATTTCTGTCACTTCCCCAGATTACTAGAGGCATGAACCCACTATTGAGCATAAATACTCCCTCTTGGAGTTGCTAGCATCTACTTGGCCAAGATAGCTACTAACAACGGAAAGCATGCAAGATCACAAATAACAAAGACATGATAGAATCAATAATCAATCTAAAATAGCATCTCAATATCCATTGGATCCCCGCAAACACAACATGTAGGATTACAAATACATGATCTTGATCATGAACGGAACTCACAAGATCTAAACATGGTAGCACGAAGGAGGAGAACAAACCATCCAGCTACTACATGGACCCGTAGTCCAGGGATGAACTACTCACGCATCACACTGGAGGCAGGCATGGTGATGAAGAAGGCCTCCAGGGTGATCTCTCCCCTCTGGCAGGGTGCCCTCTCGATCTAGGGATGGAGATGACGGCGGCTACAAACTCTTTCGTGGAATTTTGATCGGGTACTTAGGGTTTCTATATCAGAGGCTTCTTATAGGCGAAAGGGGAGGCCGAGGGGGTGCCCGAGGCGGCTGCACACCCCCAAGCGTGGGCCAGGCCTGGCTGCACGGCCAGGGGTGTGGCCCCCTTGAGGCCCTTCTCCACCTCGTCTTCTGGCTCCGTGTTCCCCTCGGTGAAATATTTACTTTGGCTTTTGTTCCATAAAGTTCCGAGAATATTCATTTTATGGATTTTCTAGAACCAAAAACAGCAGAAACAGGCAACTGGCACTGTGGCATCTTGTTAATAGGTTAGTTCCAGAAAATGTGTAAAAATACTCCAAAGTGTGGACAAAACATAAGAAAGTAGATATAAAACAAGCATGGAACATCAAAAATTATAGATACGTTTGCAACGTATCAACATCCCCAAGCTTAACTCATGCTTGTCCTCGAGTAGGTAAGTGATAAAAATAAAAGAATAATTTTTGAGGTGACATGCACCATCACAATCTTGATCAAGGCATTTATAAAACATTGATAGCTGGGATCATAGTACTTTAACATAGCATGAAAGATATAGTTCTAACAATAACGCATAACAACTATGTTGTAGCATAAAAAGGTACAAACAAAAGATTCATGAATAATAATGCTTTGAAAGACGTTTGTTTGTTTCATATAAAGAAAACATAATGAGAATGGTATTCAGCTTGTACCTCATAGTGTAGCAAAACATAAATGCATAGGACACCTTCAAAGTTCATAAGGGTGACTAGATACAAATAGTTTAAGAATAAGCAAAATCAAAGTTATGAATCAATCAACAAGTCTTGGGACAATGCACATTAAACTAAGAATGGCCACTATGCTCTCTCAATAGGTGCATAAAGATAGAAGATGGAGACTCAACATAAAAGTAAAAGAAAGGCCTTCATAGAAGGATGCAGGGATTCAAGTCTCATAAAGAGCTTCCAAAAATTATGGTACTTATTAGCTTTCAGTTCTCATTGCCCCTATCATAAGCATCTTGAAGTGATTAAGGTTAAAGTGAACAAACTATGGAGTATATGCTTGACAAAGTATAAGTTGGCAATCTCATGTCCTTTGAATACGAGGGCCGCTCCTCATGCTACTCAAGTTTAGTTACCGGTAAGTTCTTGTCAAAGTAAGTACATGTGTATCATAGAGAACCGCCAACGGGGTACCCCTTGCCCGATGATACCGAAGAATCCCCATATCAAAATGACAAGGCAAGCAGACAATAAGCATCTCAGCATCTTGTTATTTACCATGGGAAAATGGTGCTTTTTATCTCTTTTCCTCTTTTCTCGTCTTTTTTTCTCTTTTTTTTTTCAATCTCTATCTCTTTTTTTATAAGAAGAATGCTTCATAGATTGCTCATTATGGTTACGCTGTAGGTTTCCACCATGATTAGGCATGGATTAGACCAACCGCCCAGGCGTTTCTCTAACACACATACATAACTCCATGGACTTACAAGCTCCCCTTTCATTTCACACCGACGACATCCATAAACAAAAGAGCATGATATCAATTGGGTACAATGTACAAGTGCAATGTTGAAAGCATTCCCCATGACAACATGGTTCTGCTAATCCCCAACGTATAAGTGCAAGCATATACAACATAGATGACACAATGGTTCAAGTTTATTAAGTGCAATAAAAGTAAAGTGTGCCATCAAGTTCGTGAGAGCTTTGATCACTAATTTTCACATAACAAGTTTAATTCGGAAGGTAGATAAAAACATGAATATACTTGGAATAGCAAATGCTAATAGGTAGGTATGGTAGACTCTTTGGAATAACTTGGTTTTATTTGGGGTTGGATGTATGAGTGGAACTCATACTTGGTATGGAGGCTAGCAAGAGACTGGGAGCGACCAACTAAGAGAGCAATAATGGCCATAATCATGCAAAGCGACAAAACATCATTAATTAAAGCATAAAGTGATATTACAAGTCAAAAACTAAATGATCATAGAGGCTATGGTGACTTGGGATAGTCTTAACATGGTGTGAGCATGCGCCAAGTCAACCCAAATAAAGCATCAAAGGAGAATACCACAATACTATGCTTTAATATGCTAAAACAACGCATGATTCTTTCAAGGCACATTAAGCAATCTCAATTGTTTATAACATGTCATGCTACATCAAAAATCACTAAGCATAAAGCCAAAACAATATCAAGCATGACATGACAAAGCATAGGCCACAGTCAAAAACAAGCTCCTTTTTACCACTTAAGCATGAACTTTTCCTACTCTTTCCCAATCCAAACCAACTTATTTGAAAACTAATGTATGAATGAGGGGGTCCAACCAATTTATTCAATCAAACTAAAACCAAAAACAAAAACGAAGACGCTCCAAGAACAACACAACTGTGCATGAAGCAATAAAAATGAAGTGTTTGGAAGAAACCTGGGATTTTTATTGATGAAGAAGGGGATGCCTTGGGCATCCCCAAGCTTTGACGATTGTACTTCTTGAATATTTCTTGGGGTGACACGGGTGGCATCCCCAAACTTGAGCTTTTGTCCATACTTCATCTTATCGCATTACTCTTCCCTACACTTAAAAAATTCCTTCATACAAAACTTCACACAATCTTTATTAGCAACATTAGTATACTCAAGATAATAAGTCTTTTGGTTCAGTTTCAACACAAGTAAAACTTTCATTAAAACACAAGTTACTGTCGCACTTCCTTTAAAAAGTTCAAGAATTTTGGCAAGAACTCAAAGAGAAAGAGATTTAAGAGGAAAATGTAAATAATGGTAGAAATCTGTCAAAACAGACCAGCAGGTAAAAACCAATTTTTTCGAAGACCTTATGTTTCTCAAATCGAAAAGTGTTGAACTAACGAAAGTTGGATAACAAACTGGGACAGAAGCACAAAACATTACAGCTCAAACCTACGTACAGAGATTTTTCACGAATTTTTACAGTGAAGCACAAAAATCTGTTTCGGGACAGCAACTTTCCCAAGCATTACTTCTCTCTCATTAGAGGTTAATCTTGGCACAAAAATCACACAACAAGGATAAGGAGAGGTTATTACAGAGGTAATAACTTCCAATACTCAACTAAAACTTTTGTGTTATCTCCCAATAAGTACTTTTCTTTAACGCCTTTAAATTAGGCATAAGAAGCAAGAAAAGAATCAAGTATTCTCAAATGAAGAAGCATTAAGACCAAATTTCTTGCCGTTACCTCTCTTACTTTTGTTCTTATCCTTGGGAACATATGATTGTTCGGTGGAGAAGCAAAGTGCATGATGCCCTTTTCCACATCTATTATTGCTCCAAGGAGTTTTAATAGGGATCTTCCAAGTGTAATTTTTCCTTTTCCTACACATTCACTAACAAGATAATCAGTAGATACCACTTTCCCTAAAATCTTTGTAAACATTCCTTCAACTATTCCAATAGGTAATATTGTGGCATTATTAGCAAGAGATATTTTTTCTCCCCTTCAGAAAGTCCCCAAAGATTTAAAGATTCATAGATATCTTTAGGCATAAGACAAAATTCAGACTTGATATCACAGCGAGCTTGAAAAGTTTCATTATTTATAACAACTTTCACTGTAGGAAGCCATTTTGAGGGTTCAGAGTTTATTGGAACATAATCATGATGCTCTCTAAGCATGTTATAGCAATCTTTTAAACTAGCTGTATTGGCTTCAAGAGTGTTTAATCTAGCAAATATGTTTACGAAGGAGGAATCAGATTTGCTAGGCAAGTTATATGTTAAGACCAACTTCTTTATGGCATTAAAAGCTTCATCCTCATTGCATTGGAGGAAATCTCCTCCTACTACAACGTCCAAAGCATATTTTATAGCATAGAACAGTCCCAAAGTAAAAACTGCTAAGAAACAAGCTTAGGGTCATTTTAGGTTCAGTTTTTGCATGTAATTCAGAGATTCTAGACCAAGCTTCTTTGAAACTCTCTTCAATTCCTTGTTTGAAAGTAAAAATCATTTCCTCAGGTGACATAGTGATTGGAGCAATGCTAGACATAATAGCAATTTGAACTAGAGACTAATTTTTGTGTGTGTTTTTAATATAAAGAAGCAAACTAGTACAACTAATTTTTTGTGTGTTTTTAATAAAGAAACAAGCAAATAAAGAAAAAAAAATAAACTAAGAAAAACAACAAACTAAAGAGATTGGTTATGAGGGACTCCCCTTGTAAAGATGTCCTTGACTCCCCGGCAACGGCGCCAGAAAAAGAGCTTGATGGCTCAAAATATATGCGAGCTCATTGGGGAACCCCAAAAGGAAGGTATGATGAGCACAGTAGCAAGTTTTACCTCAATTATGAAACCAAGGTTATCGAACCAGTAGGAGCAAGGAAACACCTCCAAGGTGTTGTTTCCAAGTTGGAATCTTGTACAACACAACCACAGAACTTTGCCCCCAACTTACAGTGAGGTTGTCAATCTCACCAGTTTTGCTGAAAACAAAGGATTAAACATTTTGTGTGGAAGATAGTAATAGCTTTCACAAAGTAAACAGAAAACAGTAAATAGATTGTAGATTGATGGTAAAAGAATGGACCGAGGTCCATAGTTCACTAGTGGTGATTCTCCTTAAGATAAATGACATATTGGGTGAACAAATTACAGCGGGGAAATTGACAAACATCGAGAAAGCATACATGCATATACTAATCATCTTAACTCCTATGATATTTGATTGGGCATTACAACATTATACATAGACCATAATCCAACTGCATCTATGACTAATAATCCACCTTCAGGTTATCATCCGAACCCCCTCCAGTATTAAGTTGCAAGCAATAGATAATTGCATTAAGCAAAGTGTGTAGAGTAAACAATGTGATTGTTCTATGAACAAAGGATTGTTGTTTTCTCCCTAGTAGCAACAACACATCTAGTATCTTAGATATTTCTGTCACTTCCCCAGATTACTAGAGGCATGAACCCACTATCGAGCATAAATACTCCCTCTTGGAGTTGCTAGCATCTACTTGGCCAAGATAGCTACTAATAACGGAAAGCATGCAAGATCACAAATAACAAAGACATGATAGAATCAATAATCAATCTGAAATACCATCTCAATATCCATCGGATCCCTGCAAACACAACATGTAGGATTACAAATAGATGATCTTGATCATGAACGGAGCTCACAAGATCTAAACATGGTAGCACAAAGGAGGAGAACCAACCATCTAGCTACTACACGGACCCGTAGTACATGGATGAACTACTCACGCATCACACCGGAGGCAGGCATGGTGATTAAGAAGGCCTCCAGGGTGATCTCTCCCCTTTGGAAGGGTGCCGGGAAGAGCTCCAGATCCCTCCCGATCTTGGGATGGAGATGACGGCGGCTACAGACTCTTTCGTGGAATTTTCATCGGGTACTTAGGGTTTCTGTATCAGAGGCTTCTTATAGGCGAAAGGGGATGTCGAGGGGGTGCCCGAGGCGGCTGCACCACCTAGGCATGGGCCAGGCCTGGCCGCGCGGCCAGGGGGTGTGGCCCCCTCGAGGCCCTTCTCTATCTTGTCTTCTGGCTCCGTGTTTCCCTCAGTGAAATATTGACTTTGGCTTTTGTCCCGTCCAATTCCGAGAATATTCATTTTCTGGCTTTTCTGGAACCAAAAATAGCAGAAACAGGCAACTAGCCCTGTGGCATCTTGTTAATAGGTTAGTTCTAGAAAATGTGTAAAAATACTCCGAAGTGTGGACAAAACATAAGAAAGTAGATACAAAACAAGCATGGAACATCAAAAATTATAGATACGTTTGCAACGTATCATAAACTACCTCCTCAACCAGTATATGAGGGGGGTAGTGCTAGGGTTCTTGGTAGAGATTATTACAAGCTAGAATTTCCATAGGTTGAAGAAGTTGAGTAGTTCCTCCTTCTTCTTCTAGAAAGGAGTAGCCTGTGAAACAGCTCAAGGAGCATCTGCATTGGGCATTCGCCCCTCAATAGTAGATCCTTGCAGGAGTAGGAGCTTTACCTCTCCAAGAGGGCTCTGAACCTGGGTACATCGATGTGTTTGCAGTATCTGTGCCCAACCCGTTGCGAGTATCCACCGATAGCATCCTTATTATCCCCTCTTATGCCATCCCCGATGGCACTGCCGTGTTCCACACCACGACAGTTGGCGCCCACCGTGGGGCACAACGCTTCGGCTGGGGTCATCTTTCGCACGGGACTTCCGCTGGTCGCCGGTGAGCAATTCGCCTCCGGCCTCGTCCTCACCTTCGGCTCCTTCGACTATGTCCTCGACAACGCATCCTGTTTCACTGGGAGAACCTTCCCAAGCGGAGGATCCATCATGCCCTTTGGCGAGCACCGCGTCTACGTCACCTCCATCGCTGAGACCTTTCCTCGCGAGGTCGTCACCGTGTCCGGCTCGCCTCCTGGCTTCTCCGCTTCGTGCGTCGCCAGTGGCAGCGTCGAGGTCATGATGGCAGGCTCAGGCGAGAACCGACGCCCACCTCTGGAGTGCAATGGGGAGAGCCGTGCCGCCAACTCGCGCCTCCTGAACTAGGACCTGCTCAACGCATCCATCGAGCACCTCCGCAACCCCATCACACCCATCGAGGCGGATCTAGCAGCAGCTACAGAAGCCCTGGAGGCCTGGAAGAAGCTGGCAAAGTGGCAGCCGCCCAACGGCAGATGAACGGAACCATGCGCAAGTACAACATTGTGCACGGCTTTGCCCGCTTACCCGGCGCCAGCCACCTGGCCTAGCCCCAAGGCCGAAACCTTGGTTCGGAGATGGATCGTGCTGCTGATCCGCGTACGTCCGTGTTGCAGCCGGTTTACAGCACTCCCGCGAAAAACATGAGGGCCGCGGAGGCGGTAGTCGCAGAACTAAGCCACCTCGAGGGCGAGGAGCTGCAACGTCAGCAGGCACGTGTCCAGCTCCTCGTGGTCACGGCAAACAAATAGCAGGCTGAGGCTGAACTCAGCATAGCTGGCAACAACAGGACCCAACCGGCTCGCCGAATGGCGGATCCGGCTGCAGGCACCAGCAAGGCATCTTCCCCAAATGGAGCAAGGCCGAGCAATCGTCCGCGCGGCGGATCAGCGAACCGTGCGCACAACACCCGCGACGTGGCAGCTATTACCAGCAAGAACCACGAGCCGGCCGACGAAGCCAGAAAAGGCAAAGCGTTACCCAAGTCCTGCCTATCTGGCCGGCTGGGACCGCTCGAGCCGGAAGAACCATAAGACGTGCGCGCATGCATCGACCTACTGGTCCACTCGCGCACGCTGGAGGAAGAAAGTCTAGCCGGTCCAAGATGTTCCGGACCGCGAATCCGGAATGAGCCATTTCCAAAGGGATTTTCGCTCCCAAGGGATACACCAAAGTACAACGGCTCGGTCAAGCCGGAGGACTGGCTGGTGGACGACACCACCGCGTAGGCATCGCAAACGGCAACCGCCGGGTGGCCATGTGCTATGCCCCCCTCATGCTCCTCGACTTGGCCAGGACATGGCTCAACAGCCTCCCCGACAACAACATCAACGCTTAGATTGATTTCGAGTAGGCGTTCATCCACAACTTCACTGGCACCTACAAGCGCCCAAGTTGACCCGGCGAGCTCGCTCTTTGCATGCAGGGGCTGGATGAATCTGACCGCTCCTACATCACCCGTGGACGAGCATGCACAACTCCTGCGAGGGGGTGCACGAGCATCAGGCGGTCGATTTTTTCGTCAACGGCTGCAGGGATGGCACCATTCTCAAGCACAAGCTTCGCCGGTTGGAGCCTACCACCATGGCACATACCATGGCCATCGCGGAAAAGTACGCCATCGCCGATGTGGCAATGAAAAGATCCGTCCGAGTGGACAACCAGGGGCAAATCATGGTCGATGTCAATGTGGATCGATGCCAGCCGGATGGGAACAGCCACAACTCCAGGCGGCATGACAACCGCCATGGCAAAAGAAAGGACGACCAGCCGGATAACCAATATGGTTCTAGGTAGGTGGCAGTAGTGCAGGAGGATCCGACTGCAGGCGAAAGCCGGAGACAAAAGCCTGATGACCGGCCCTCGAGGCCCAAGTACACCATCGAGTCAATGCTTGATGGACCATGCAAGTTCCACAACGGAGGCAACAAACCGGCTACACATACCACACACCAGTGCACGTGGACGAAGAAGATGGCGGAAATTGCTGGCACGTCGGCTGGGTAGGTTCCACCACCCCCTGTAGGTGGGCCGCCAGGCGACCGCGATAACTAGCGCCGGAGGGAGAGTGATAATGACAATTATTCCCGCCAGGTGGGAAACTACCACATCTTCACGACAGAGCTGAAGACCAAGCACAACAAGAGACGCCGCGAGGTGAAGGTGAACGCGATTGTTCCTCCCGTCCCCCAGTACCTCAACTGGTCGAAGCAGGAAGTTGCATGGAGCCGGAAGGACCAGCCAGCCGAGCTGCCTCACCCAGGCACTTACGCAATGGTTTGGGATCCCATCATCGTCTCCAAGAAGCATTCCTGCAGATTCTCCCGTGTCCTCATAGACGGTGGGAGCAGCATCAACCTCTTATACTGCAGCTTGCTAGACCGGCTCGGTATCAGTGAGTCGCAGCTGGAGCCGTCAAGAACCTCCTTCCACGGAGCCGTTCCGGGCTCATCGCATTCGCCCATCAGAAAGATCCGGGTGGACGTCATCTTTGGCACGGAGGACAACTTCCGCCGCGAGCCTATCTGGTTCGAGGTGGTCAACCTCTCCAGCGCATACCACGCAATCCTGGGGCGCCTGGCACTGACCAAGTTCATGGCGGTACCGCACTATGTGTACCTCAAGATGAAGCTCCCAGGGCCAAAGGGTGTCATCACCGTGGCCGGCTGCTACAGGCGATATGTGGAATGCGCCACAGACGGGTCCAAGATAGTGGAGGCCATGATCATCGCGGAAGGGAAACGCATTATCATACAAAACATGGCAGCCCTGCAGAAGGACATGTCGGCTGGCAAACCCAAGCCGACCGAGGAAGAACAGTTCAAGCCGTCCAAGGGCACGAAGAAGATCCTGCTAGATGAGTCCGAGCCAGACAAGTTCGTCTTGGTTGGAGACGGCCTCAACAGCAAATAGGAAAGCACGCTCGTCAACTTCCTCCGTGAGAATCGGGATATCTTCGCATGGTCCCCCAAGGACATGCCAGGTGTTCCGAGGGAGCTCGCCGAGCACTCTTTACATGTTAGGCCGGATGCAAAGCCGGTCAAACAGTCGCTACGCCGCTTCATGGAAGAAAAAAGAAGAACCATCAGTGAGGAGATCACCCGGCTGCTCGCCGCCAGATTCATCATGGAGGTTTTCCACCCGGAATGGCTAGAAAACCCCGTACTGGTACTAAAGAAGAACAAGACTTGGCACATGTGTGTTGACTACACCAGCCTCAACAAAGCATGCCCCAAAGATCCACTCGCCCTGCCAAGGATAGACCAAGTGATCGATTCCACGGCCGGCTGTGAGCTGTTGTCGTTTCTGGATGCGTATTCCGGCTACCACCAGATCCGGCTGAACCCCGCTAATCAAATAAAGACAGCATTCATTACTCCCTATGGAGCTTACTGCTACACCACCATGCTGTTTGGGCTAAAGAACGCGGGGGCAACATAGCAGCGCTGCATGCAAAAATGCCTGCAAGCTCAGATCGGCAGAAAGGTACACGCCTACATCGATGATGTGGTGGTCAAGACCAAGGAGCGCTAGACACTCCTTGAAGATCTAAAGGAAACATTCACCAACCTCCCCCGGTTCTAGATGAAGCTGAACCTGGAGAAATGTGTGTTTGGTGTCCCAGCCGGCCAGCTACTCGGTTTTTTGTGTCAGAACGAGGAATCGAGGCGAACCCAGAGAAGATTGGCGCAATCGAGCACATACAGCTGCCTAAGAACTTGCGAGATGTCCAGAAGTTCACCGGATGCTTAGCCTCCCTCAGCCAGTTCATCAGCCGGCTGGGCGAGAAAGCACTCCTACTGTACCTACTCATGAAGAAGATGGACAAGTTCGTCTGGACATTGCAGGCGGATGAAGCCTTCCGTGACCTCAAGCGCATGCTCACCTCGCCACCTATACTGGCAGCCCCAGCGGCAAAGGATCCCATGCTGATGTACATCGCAGCCACTAACAGGGTTGTCAGCGTGGTGCTGGTAGTGGAGAGGCCGGAAGAAGGAAAGGCACAGCTGGTGCAACGACCGGTGTACTACTTGAGTGAGGTACTCTCGCTCTCGAAGCAGAACTACCCTCATTACCAGAAGCTGGTGTATGGCGTATACATGGCCGCCAAGAAACTGAAGCATTACTTCCAAGAGCACTCCATCCGGGTGGTGGCGCTAGCGCCACTTTCGAAGATCATCGGCAATAGAGATGCCACAGGCCGAGTGGCGAAATGGGCCATAGAGCTCGCTGCCCACAACATACAGTACGAGCCAAGAACATCGATCAAGTCTCAGGCCTTGGCATAATTCCTTGTTGATTGGGTAGAGACGCAATACCTGCCCACTTGCCCTAATTCCACACATTGGAAGCTGAATTTCAACGACTCCAAGATGTACGGGGGGCTCGGAGCCGGAGTGGTCATCACCTCTCCCAAGGGAGACCGGCTAGAGTATGTGTTGCAGATCCACTTCCGTGCCTCGAACACCGTTGCTGAATACGAGGCGCTCGTCCATGGCCTCAAGATGGCCAAAGAGATCGGCATCCGGCGCATATTATGCTTTGGCGACTCGGATCTGGTGGTGTAGCAAGTGTAAGACGATTGGGACACCAGGGATGCAAACATGGCTCTATATTGTTTCTTCGTACAACAGCTATGCGCCTGTTTTGAAGGATGCGAGTTTCACCATGTCCCTAGAGCAAACAACGAGGCCGCAGACGCGCTCGCTCGCATCGGGTCAAAAAGACTGGCAATTCCGCCTGGATTCTCCCTCGAACACCTGCGCAAGACGTCAATCACGCCGTCTCCAGAATTTGACTCCATCATACTGGACGCGGACCCGGGGATTGCCGGCTCCAGGACCTCCGTGACGGCTCCACCGCACCTGGGTACTGCCGTCTCCAAGACCTCCGCAACGGCTCCACCACACCCGGGGACTGCTTCACGTCACCTGGGGACTGCTTCACCGCACCCGGGGACTGCTTCACCGGACCCGGGGACTGCCGCGTCCAGCCTAGAGGTTGTCGGCTCCACTACTTCACCCGGTCGACCTCCAGACGAGCCCAACCCGGTCATCCGCGCAGAGGTAAACCTGCTCATGCAGGCGGTATGTGCCATCCGGGAAACTCCAACATGGGCCAAGTCGTTCATGGATTTCCTAGCCAAAGGAGAGCTGCCCGAAGAGGAGGTAGAGGCAAGGCAAGTGAAGCACAGAGCCAGCGCATACACTATCATCAACAACGAGCTCTGCAAGCACATCGTTGGGGGCATTTATCAGCGGTGCGTGAGCCAGGAGGAGGGGATCCGGCTGCTGGTTGACATTCACTAGGGCAAATGCGGACACCACGTGTCATCACGAGCCATAGTGGCAAAGGCATTTCACCATGGGTTCTACTGGTCCACGACGCTCGAAGACGCTGAACAAATAGTCAAGGCATGCAACGGTTGCTAGTGGTCACTCCGTCTGCAGCACTCAAGACGATTCCCATCACTTGGCCCTTCACCGTCTGGGGGTTGGACATGGTCGGCCCTTTCAAAACAGCCCGATCCGGCATGACGCACCTGCTGGTGGCAGTGGCAAAATTCACAAAATGGATCAAGGCGAAGCCGATAAAGAAGCTGGATGGACCAATAGTGGTCAAGTTCTTCATAGATATAATCACACGCTTTGGCTACCCCAACAGCATCATAATAGACAACGGCACAAATTTCACCAAAGGGGATTTCGCGCGTTTCTGCGGAGACAAGGGCATCCATCTGGATCTGGCATCCATGGCTCACCCCCAATCCAACAGGAAATCCGAGCGAGCAAATGGACTGGTCCTATCCGGAATCAAGCCCCGGCTGATCGAGCCACTGATGCGATCCCCCGGCTGCTGGATCGAGGACCTACCGACTATGCTTTGGAGCCTCCGCACCACGCCAAACCGGTCCACCGGCTACACCCCTTTCTTCCTCTTCTATGGGGCGGAGGCGGTCTTACCAATGGACATCGAGTTCGACGCACCTCGCAAGTTCTTATACTCTAAGCTGCAGGCCAAGGAAGCACGTGAAGACAGCGTCGATCTCCTCGAGGAGGCACGCGAGCTCGCCTTGTCCAGATCCGCCATCTACCAGCAAAACTTCCGCCGCTACCACTCCAGCCGGATCTGCAGCGTCTCGTTCCGCGAGGGTGAACTGGTACTAAGGCTGGTACAAGACACCAAGGGGAGGCACAAGCTATCTCCACCTTGGGAGGGCCCATTCATCATCAGCAAGGCACTGCAGAACAACTCATACTATCTCATCGACACCCGCCAGCCGGAAAAGAACAAGATGGACCATTCAGGCGAAGAAATTGAGCGCCCATGGAACGCGAGCCTGCTTCGCCCCTTTTACACTTGAACAAGAAGTGTATGTATCTTACCTTTATGTAATGAACAAGCATGGGAGCCTCAACACAGTCTCGGGGACTCCGCAATAAATTAGCAAATCATGCTGCACAATTTGGCTTTCCTGGCTTCATTATTCTAACCCTGGAGCAGGCGATCCGTCTCGGGGACTCGCCGGTTGGCCCAGACAGCCATGCAATCCACGTGGCAAAGTACTGTACGCAGCTCCTAGGGCTTCCACTTTGGTTCCGGCTGCAGACTGCAGGCCGGCTGACAGATCCGGCAAGAGCAGAACGCTCGAAGACCCTTACACGAAAAGGCTACGAGGAAAACAAAGACGTCTGGACGTTCCGGTAGCGCTCGCTAGCCAAGGCCAATGACCCAAACCCGAAGTATCATGCAGTACACCTACTAAGCTACCCCTTCGACTCCGGCTCAAAGCCGGCAAGGGCACAACATCAAATTGGCCAATGCTCACTGAGAAAAGGGCAAAGTCATTGGCTTCATGCGACACAGAAAAATTTCAAGACTAGTGAATCGCAGATTACAATTCAACTTGCACTTGTTTAACCAGGCAAACACCTTGTTTGTTTTTCATCTTTGCATGAGCCAAAGTTCCACGACAAACACCCAAGCCGGAGGCTAATAGCTCCCAATTGGCAAAAGAGCAGACAAAGGAGCTTCGACCCGGCTGTATTCTCCAGCCGGCCCGAACCTCGGGGACTACACCTAGTGGGTGCGTTCGCGTGCCCCCACACAGAAACCTGTAAATAGACAACAATATAAAGGAGCTTCAACCCGGATGTATTCTCCAGCCGGACCAAACCTCAGGGACTACACCTTGTGGGTGCGCTCGTGCGCTCCCACACAGAAACAAGCATGCAACAAATGCGAAGCAGAAAGTGCGAATGAGAAGCACGAGCAAATATACAAAGGGAGGCAATGCTCCCACCAGAGTTCAATAACAGAACAAAGACGATTGTTCACCAATGCAAAAACGCAAGTTTTTCATCTACAAATACTCCCGGCATACCGGGGATCAAGCGGGCCGATTGGCAGAAGGGCCGGAGGCATTGGCTGGAGCTTGGCTGCTGGAGGCGACGTCGGTCAAGGCGGTCTAGGGCACAGCCGGGGCTTTGGTACACGGTGCATTCGAACTGTGGTGATACGTCTCTGTGCCAGCCGGCTCAGTGAAGTCCCGGTCCAGCGTGATGAAGCTCCCAATCTTCACGCCACAAGAGCGGATGTCAGGAACCTCGGCACGAAGCTGGTCATAGCTGGTGCCTTGGTGAAATCCATGAGAAAGGCTACGCAGATCCACATCCGGGTACCAGGACTTTAGTAGGGCCAGCACCATCTCCGCGCCACCGCGTGCCACCCACTCCCGTGCCACGTCCATGAGGTTAGGAGCGCCCGAAAGCCACTCGGCCAGAGCGTCCATGGTGGCCGGCTAGGCGGTGTCATGCCAGACGTAGTCATAGACCTCAAGGGCGGCGACACCCAATCGGTTCGCCTCCTCGCTGACAACCGCCACCAGCTCTCCTCGGTGGAGATCCCGATCAGGAGCCGTCACGGGGATGCAGGCCAGCGCCTGATCAGTCGCCTCAGGATACTGAGCTGCACCCAGGAAAGAAGACAATAATCAATGTTGGCCGCAGAAGGCAAAACTGCAATAATCATCTCGGTGATCTGACAAAGCTTTCCCAGCGCTGCCGCCTCCTTGGCCTTGGAAGCCTTAAGAGCATCCTCCTAGGTGGCATAGAACACCTCCAGGTTCTTCAGCGCATCGGTCCGAAGGTCCGCCACCTTCTTGGCTTGGCCAGCCTTGATCTCCATTTGCTGCTGATGCGCAACCAGCTGGGCGATCTGGTCCTGGCAAGCTTTGTTGGACTCCTCCAGCCAGGCAACCTCCCCCGTTAGCCGGGCCACCAGCAGAGCTGTAGGAGGGTAACCAATATTCAACAAGAAGCGCGAGAAATCGCGCAATCGAGAAGACACGGCAGAGCAAGAAATCTTACGGCCTAGATCCCGCGAGGTCTTGGTGGCATCGGCAAGGCCCTCTGCGTAGAAGAGAAAAGTAAGAACCAAAGGATCCGGCTGCGGCGCAAGACGGAGAGAAAAACATCGGAATCTGCAAAGAGACACATACCTCAACGGAGGCTCCCGGTGCCTTGGCCTAGCCAAGCCACTGCTCTAGCACCTCGACTAGTTGGCGGGCCTAGCCGATAGCTAGGGGCGCCATCCTAGACAGCTACACCAAGGCGGCGTCCAGCGGTGACACAGCCCGAGACGACGTCTAGCCGGTGACCTGAAGGTCGTCGTCGCTCCCCGCGGCCGCAAAGGGCCCACCCACCGGCTGGGCTAGGACCTCTGGCGGTGGCACCTCCACCAGCTCCTCCACCCGGTAGGCGCCGGAGTCAGCGCCCACTATCGGGCCAAAGGGAGGCGCGACCGCACCGCTACACCTAGGCAGGAGAGCCTCCGCGAGACGGGAGATGGCGCCAGCCCGGTGCAGCGTCATGGGCGCAGCTGGTGGCACCACCACATCTGCTTCAGCCCCAGCCGGCGCAGCAAGCGTAGCCTCGGACGTCGCAGCCGGCGTAGCTTCGTCCCCAACAGGTGGAGGGGCGGACGCGGTGGCAATGGTCATGGAGCCGGGCAAAGCCATTGCCTCGCTGCAAGAAGGGCAAGGGAGAAATAAGCAAGTGCGAGCCCAGTAGTACAAGCATATAAGGAGCAAAGGAGCACGTACCCGACAATGCTTGGCATGGTGGTCGCGGCTCTAGGACGGTGACTCTTCTTGGAGGCACCCCCAGCCGGCGCGGTGCTGGTCGAGGCGGCTCACTTCCCCTGGGCCCTGGGCACGGCGGCCTCGGCCAGATCCACATCCTCTCCGTGTGTGGATGCTCCAACACACAAGCAAAATGTCAAGTTCACGGCTAAAAACGTAGTGAGGGCAAGGTAGGCAAGGAAAGGGCAAAACTCCTCACCGAGTGGGAACTCGCAGCCCTCGTCAGCCCGCATGGGGAACCGCTTCGGCTCCGTCTGCGGATACTTCGAGGGATTGTATTCCGCGGAGAAGATGGGGAGCTCGACATCCCCCATGCTGTCCTCCGCTAGCTGCGCCGTAAAAAGCTACTCAACAAGGGAAGATAAGAGACACGAAGCAGGAGTCCCTCGAGGAAAATTCACCCGGAAAAGGGGAGAAAAGGCTTACCTTCGGTAGGAGCCGGCCGCGGTGATATGACTGGCAGGAGAACTGCCAGTCCTCCGCCAGCACCTCCTTCGAGATGGTGGCAAGCCACTCGCGGAGGGCCGTGTGCAGAACCTCCAGCCGGGAGACCCGAGTGGGGTCCATATGGCCTGAGAGTTCACATACCTTGTGCGACCGCTGCTGCAGCGGAAGCACGCAATTCGCCATCCAGGACAGCAGGATGTCCCGGGCGGTGAGACGCTCCTTCTCCACCAGGACCACCAGTCGGGCTGCCATCTGGTCGATGTCTCCCTGGGCGCCCAAGTGCTGGACGCTCCAGGCCTTCCAAGTGGAAGGAACGTTCAAGAAGACCAGAATCTTGATCCAGTCTACCTCGGTGGTGTTGCGCATGTAGAAGTACGACCATAGCTTGATGGTGTCCGGGAGCTCCAGGCGTGGCATGGTCGCTGACGGCCGCGGGTAGATGGCGCAGCAGCCCATCTCCGTCAGTGGGCCGCCCTTCCCTACCACCTGAACCTTGAAGTAGAAGAACTTCAAGAAGTTCGCAGCGTCGGGGCGGACGCCAAGGTACGCCTCGTAGTAGGCCGCATGATGCGCCAGCATCGCCACGGCGTTGGCTTCGAGGTAGTGGAGCTGGAGGTCAAAGGAGTCGAGCAGCTCCAAGATGAACCTGCTCTGCGGCAGCCCAAGGCCACTGGCGAAATGGGCGAGGAAGACGACGACCTTGCTGGGCTGGGGGTTGGGCACCCGCTCGCCCTCCGGCGGGAGGAGATGCATCACGAAGCGTTTTGGCGGCAGGAACTTCCCCCGCCGGTACTTCCGCACCAGCTCCTTCGTGACGTAGGAGCAGCACCACCCGCCGGCGACATCCGGCAACATGTTGTTGGGGAAGGTGGCCGTGTTTGAAACACGCGGGCCTGTCCTCGAAGAAAAAGAACAAGGGTGGCACCGGCGACCACGCAGCAAGGGCGCAAGCAAGCAGAAGCGGGCTAAGGCGCACTAGAAAACGGAGCCAGCGAGCGCAAGAAGATGAAGTGAGGAACCCCGCTCCCTGGCATCCCTATTTATCGGGGAAGAAGAACTACGGCGGTTACCCTCCCTCTCCACCATGCGGCGAGCAACGCTCCCACCTCAACGTGACGGTCCGGGGCGGATCATGTGCGCCCGCACAAAATGCACAGAGGATCCTACAGGCGTTACTATAGGAGGCAGACCGCGCCCACGATCCCCGAGAAAACCGCAATGATGAAGACATGCGCATGATTACCAAAAACTGCGGCGGCAGACCAAGAAGTCAAACTGATGCGACGCGCATCAGAAGTGGCAGGAGTGGCTGACGCGAGCAACGACGACAACAACTGGCGATCCCTCTCCCGGCCGGGTGTGGCAGCCGGTCCAGGAGATCACCGCTCACACCCTGTGGGTGGGGCCATCGGCTCCGTAGTCCGTAAACCCCAGCCGGGAAACAACGAAGAATCTCAAGCCAGAACAAGACAAAAACCACAAGACAAAAGCTACAAGACAAAGGAAAACGACAAAGACTCTGCATCGACAATCATTTCAACCTCGACCAAATGAGCACGCAAGAACTTCCCCATGGGGAAAAGTCCTAACGCGCTCGAGGACTAGTGTCGGGGGATGACCCCCCGGGTAGGTCAAGACGGGACCAACCGGCCGGCTCCAAAGAGCTTTGGCCGTCTAGACCCAAGACAAGGAACAACAGCCGGATGGAACTCTCCACCCGGCCCGCACCCAAGATTCCCCGATTGGCCCGTCTAGCCGGGTGGCCAGAAGAACCGGCTAGGAGGCCGCTCCTAGCCGGCCGCCTTGGATCCACTGGCCCTAGTACTGGGGGGTGACGCCCCTTGCTGAGCGCACCTATGACCGGACAGGCTGGCTGGCCCGGTCGGCACTACCGGACAACTGTGCCAAAGCTAGAGGCTAACGAGCAAAGCTAGGGCTGACGAGTAAAGCTCTGGCTTACGCATAAAGAGCCGACTGACAAGTAAAGCAGGGGCGCTGGTCACTGTAGCGCCGTCCTTCCCTGTACTGGAGGCTTGACTGGACCCGGGCCTGCCGTTCGGCCCTATCCAGCCGACCCACTTTGTAAAGCCCAAATCCAAATAGTAAACCCTAGAACCCATCTTGTAAACTACCTCCTCAATCAGTATATAAGGGGGGGGGGGTAGTGCTAGGGTTCTAGCTAGAGACAATTACAAGCTAGAAGTTCCATAGGTTGAACAAGTTGAGTAGTTCCTCCTTCTTCTTCTAGCAAGGAGTAGCCAGGGAAACATCTCAAGGAGCATCTGTATTGGGCATTCGCCCCTCGATAGTAGATCCTTGTAGGAGTAGGAGCTTTACCTCGCCAAGAGGGCTCCGAACCTGGGTACATCGCTGTGTTTGCAGTATATGTGCCCAACGCGTTGCGAGTAGCCACCGATAGCATCCTGATTGTCCCCTCTTATGCCATCCCCGATGGCACTGCCGTGTTCCACACCATGATAGCATTCGTCCTGATTCGAGCGGCCGGAGCGTCGCACGGGAGCCGGGGGCATTCATCCCGGTTCGTAAGGGAGTATTCGTCCTGATTTGTAACACAAACCGGGACTAAAGGTGTTGCGTCAGACACGTGGCCTGTCGCATACCTTTAGTTTGCGTTCCAAACCGGGACACATAATCTATCTATAAATACGCCGCTCCAACCAGCCCTCCCTCTGTTTTTTCTTGGTGGAAGTGTGAGATTGGTGTGCTAGTTTTTTTTCCAAAAAGATATAAAGATGATTTCTGTCTAGGAGTAGTCGGTGAGCCTAGAAATTATGAGGAGGAAGTTGTGTTACCTGAGTGGTAGCTGACTATGTCTAAGGAGCTTGCAGCCCTAGAGGGTACGGGTACATGGGATCTGTACAATTACCTTGTCGAACTGTTCATATCACGTGCAAATGGGTATGCAAGGTAAAAGCCGAACTCAGATGGTTCCGTGTAGCGCTATAAGGATGGACTTATTGCTAGAGGTTTTCAGCAAGATCATGGGAGAGACTATGTGCAACCAATTATTCTATGCTTGCTGTAATCAGCTTGAGCTTGCAGACCAATTTTTCTCATGTTGCTCATATGACCTCTATCCGCACTCTGATTGTTGTTGCTGCATCTCGGTCATGGAAAATATCTCAAGTGGATGTGAAAAATGCTTTCCTTCATGGTGATGTGCATGAGAAAGTCTATATGCAACCACCTCTTGGTGTTGAGGCCCCATCGGGTCATGTTTGTTGTCTTCGAAAGGCTCTCTACAGGCTCAAACAATCCCCTCATGCTTGGTTTGAGTGATTCAATTATGTGGTTCAAGTTGCTGACTTTTCTTCTAGTGCGCATAACCTTGCACTTTTCACTCATACATCCGACCGGGGTCGCTTGACTTCTTCTCTATGTCGATGATATGTTGATCACTAGGGATGATCAAAACTACATTTCTTTTGTCAAGAAATAGCCGAGTGAGCAATTCAAGATGTCAGATGGTTACTATCTCTCTCAACATAGCTTATACTCAAGAGTTTATCTCATGGTCGGGTCTTACTGATACACGTGTTGCTACTACACCTATGGAGTTACATTTGGAGTTGTGCCCCACCGATGGTACTACCCTGGAGGATCCCCCTCGCTATCATCATCTTGTAGGCAGCCTTGTGTATCTCATGGTGAAGCGACTAGAGATTGCTCATGTAGTTAGCATTCTCAGCCAGTTTGTTAGTGCTCCCACCTCATCTCACTATGGTCACTTTCTTCATGTTCTTCGATATCTAAGGGGGACATCTTCGCGCCAATTATTCTATGTTTGCTGTAATCAGCTTGAGCTTCATGCTTACACTGACTCCACATGGCAAGTGATCCAATTGGTCTGTCATTTAGTCACTAGATATTGCCTCTTTCTTGGTACTTCTCTCATTGCATGGAAGTCCAAGAAACAAATAGCCATGTATGGTTCTAGTGCTGAAGCTAAACTTCGTGCCATTGCCACTGTTTAGAGATTGTATGGCTTCGGTGGCTCATGGATGATCTTGTAGTTCTGTGTGATGCACCCACAAATGTTCTTTGTGATAGTACTGCTGATATTCAGATTGCCAATGACCCTTCCAAGCATGAGCTAACCAAACATATTTGTGTGAATGCCTCTTTTACTCGCTCACACTTTTAACAATCAACTATTTGTCTTCAATATGTTCCTTCGGAACTTCAAGTGGAAGATTTCTTCACCGAGTCTCAAACTGGAGAACAACATCGTATTCATATTCTCAAACTCAATAATATTTCAAATCCACCTTGAGTTTGGGTTGGGTGGTGGTGGTGGGGGGTAATATATATCTTTTTGGTCCATATTGCCTTTAGGCCCAGGCCCATAATGCCACCCCTCGTATATATACTGGTTCTCACCTCAATGGAAATCGATTTGGCCATTTCAGTTTTATTAACACCAACTTCCAAGTCATTCATTACTTGGTTATTCCTATTTTAAACTTATTCAATGATCTAGAAAATAAATTAGGTTTGTTCCTTGCATTGCACAACATTTTCACTACTAGAGAAATGCTTATAGCAGCATGCCCTACCGCCAGCGCACCAAATATATGGTGTTCCGGTGCTAACTACCGGCAGCGCACCATATATTTGATGCGCTGGTGCTACCTCGACCATCGCCGAGGCTTCACTGTATGTGCCTTCTCGCGCTCCCGCTTGGACCGGCCCACACCACGCGCGTGGGTGATCGCCCCTTGTCGTGAACGCCAGCCATCTCGGACTCCGCCTCCTCCGGTGTAAAGAAGAGGGAGGCTTCACTATACGTGCCTTCTTGCGCTCCCGCTTGGAACGGCCCGCACCACGCGCGTGGGCGACCGCCTCTTGCCGTGAACTCTGGCCACCTCGGACTCCGCCTCCTCCAACGTAAAGAAGAGGGAGGCTTCAGCTATAAAAATGGAAGGCAGTTTCCCTTTGGTTCTTGTTCGTATTCGGCTTAAAAAGCAACAGTAGCCTAGTTAGGCCCAATAGGGTATGTGGGCTTTAGACCTTGGGCCAAGGAGACATGGTCTTACGAGTCTCACTCCCCTGCCGAGAAAATTGCACGTAACACCAGACTGTGGTGCTAAAGTTGCACAAAACATAGAAATAAAACATTTGTTGCAGTTGGCTCGGTTTGTTGTCTAATTAGTTGCAGCTAGCCCAAATTGAGTACATAGTGCATTAACAATATATCTAACACCCGTGAAAAAAAGTATATCTAACACATGGGCACGTATTTCTATATTGTATACCATAATTTTATGTAAATTAGAAAAATAGATATCGTAGTGGTAGAAGAAAATATGAGTGTCAATTTGACAGATGAGTTCCCCGAGATCTCTTTTAGAAAAATAAAAAAAATTAATTTTTTAGTTTCAAAAAGTTCAAACGGATATCAGCAGAACGTGGCTAATGATTTATTCTACCTTCTTGTGCAGATCTAGGAGCATGACAATATAATTTTTAAATATTTTATAATTTATCCAATTTGTCTTTTTTGATGAGCCTAAAATATAAGGTACTTCACATTAAAAATTTGCATGCTTGTAACGTGCATATTTGACCACATCAAGGTTATTTTTCTAATTTTTTTTGTATCGGTCGATTATTTTCTAGTGTACACGTAGACATAAAGTAGTGGAATCGGGTCGAGTTCGATTGCAACGTATGTTGGACCGAACTTTGTTCGCTAGAGGATATAAATAGAAGTACAGAAATACCGGCCAACGTGAGTGATATACATGATATAAATACGGGCATACACGTTAGATATGTTTTTAAGGCACCGTAATCTCTATTTAAACTATATTTAGGCTAGGTGCAACGATTAGACCAAAAGTTAGGATCAGATGCTACAAAGTCTTTTATTTCTGTGCTCTATGCAAATTTGGCACCAAAGGCTGGTCTTACGCGCAATATTTTCTCCCCTCCCGGTGCTGCCCGCCGCCTTCGTCTGCGCTCTCGCCCGGCGGGAATGACGGCTCACTCGCCCGACCTCAATCTCTCCTCTCCTCCCTCACCTGCTCCTGCCATGCCCACCCTCGCCGCTAAGTCCTACTCCCAGCCGAGGTGCGTGCTCTCATCACCGCGACCGGGACGCAAGATCTGCGCCGCCACGCGGTCGCCGGCTGCCCGAGAGGCGCGGTGCGGTTGCAAGTCAAACAACCTCAGGAATGGTGAATCTCGATTTAACTCCCATGCTGTTGTTAACTTAAACTTCACGTTGCTGGAAATACACTACGACCCGTAAATACTTCTTGCACTGTCCAATCGATCCCCTCATACATACTATTGCTGACGAAGATATGATAGGCTCGGTTGAAGCAAATCTCTTCTGGGTTGGGTGTTAGCTCTCAACGGATCCACTATGCTAAATGGTTTTGACATCGTTACCGATTGCGATTCATCATCACCGTGGGTAAGTCTCTGTGTACTCAAACTGAAAATAGAAGCATTCAGGGCATTTATTCTTGCACTTGCTTTTCATATTTGCTCTTATTCGGTATAAATTATGCTGTAGGTTTTTTTGATCTGGAAGTTTGGAATGAGTTCTTATTTGTTCCGTAAGTTGGCAGCCCTAGGCATGATTTATATTAAAGCGGTCTACTATTTGTGCCTTTGATTTTGATCAAGGCCAATTAAATATTCGTGCATGATTATTCAGAGGTTCTTCTTCTCTTATGGCATAATAATGCCAGTTTTTATTTTCCATTTCCCTTACAGCACATGCAATTGCTATTATAGGCTGCATTGATTGATTGATTTTGTAAGACAGTTGAAACAAAACTCCCAAGTGGCAAGGAATTACCTGTTACATTTTGACCTCAACCTCTTTCATGTGTTACTTTTGACAGTAAGACACTTATCTTCACTCTTCTTGCAGGCATATGTTGATATCTTAGAACAGATGGCATTGGCTCACTGAAATTTGCAATGCATCGTCAAAGGAGATAATGGCAATGCATTTACTGTCACGTCAAAATATGAGACAGTTGGCCACTTTATTCACTCTCCCAATCCATCCCAAAAGACACTACTTTTACCTTCCCTTCCAGCTCACAGGTAGATACACCGTTTCCATTGATTCATTTCTATTTCGTTCCTCAGTTCTATGTATACATAAATAAATATACATGAGGAGCAATACCACACGGCCAGGACTTTATATCTAATTGCTTGAACATGCAATGTCAGAATTTATAGGTTGCAGCCGATTCAGACAACCATAATGTAGCTAAGTTATAGTAATTCTATAACAAGTTTAATTGCCTTTACATATAATTAAACTGTTTCTGTTGAGTTGTGCTACATATATCACTGATGAGTCATGTGTTCATGATTTTTAAGGCGTCAGGCGCCTTTTCACCTTTTAAGCGATGCCTTAGACACATTAATATATTATATATGGCAACCAGATAGGAGATTTAATAACTAAAATTAACATAAATTTGATACAAGTTACATAATAAAATAATGACTAGAACTTAGAAGTACACGGCATAGGCCTCAAATTATCTTGTCTAAATGAGTAATGATGATACGATGTCTTGGAACTTCAGGTTCATCCTCCTCGTCCAAATAATGCTCCATGGCTTTAGACTTCCTTGTGTTTAAGAAGTTGCAGATTTCTTTCTTAATTTCCACGGATGCCCTGGGCAGTTATCCATGTCGCTGAAACCCCCAGAAAGGTGTCGTTGCAGCCGTCTCACTCCAGCATGAACTCTCTGGCCTTTAAAGTCATTGCTTTCATAGGTTCCGAAAGAAAAAAAATGTCCCGACCAGGTACATTAAACCCGTGCGGCCCTTAAATATTTTTAAGGCGGTCAGAAAAATCAACGCGCTAGTCCATAGATACGCGGGATATATGGCCAACCTGTTGGTGCCCTATATAGGCGTGAAACCCTTGGTGGGAGGGACTTTTCAGCCCGCGTGCTTCCACCCGCCTCCACCACCACCTCCCTTCTTGATTTAGGTCTCCCATTTCTTATTTTGGCCGCTGGAAAGTCGTTGGCCGTCCGCTGTGCCTATTCTACACACGTGTGAGCTTGCCACTCGTAGTTCCTCGGTATCTTGACCGCGGCGGAAGTGATCGAGCTCACAACCGCCAAATCGGCGGTACAGTGGCGTCGAGTTAGGCGCCCCGATTTGGCCATGCTGGAGCGGTAGCCGCTGCCCCTTCCGCTGATTTGGAGGCTCCCCATGAAGTCCACAGTAATTTTTCTTTGATTTCTCTGTTTTAGGTTTCAGTTAGATTTCTTATGGCGATTTGATTTTTTCATATAACTTCTGCACATATTGCAGATGAGTTCAATATTAAGTTTGAGTGTCCATTTTTTTTGTAGAGTCGTCGTCCTCGGACGATTCAGACATTGACGAGTTGGTCCATGGCGACAATCTAGCAATTGGATGTGATCCTTGCTGTGAAGGAGCTCGAGGATAGAAAGAAGAAGAAGCGACAAGGACTTGTGGATTTGGCATTTTTTGGGGGTTACCGATTGTATCAATGACATCAATATCTTGCACAGGTCTCATCTTTTTACTAGGCTAGCTAGTGGTGATGCTCCAACTTGCAACTACACTATCAATGGCCATGATTTTACAATGAGATATTATCTAGCGGACGACATTTACCTTTCATGGTAGCGCTGTTGGAGTTCACAGGGACCCTCTACTTCCGATGCCTGGCTAGAGCAAGGGATCGGGAGTAGTCGACACACCGTACGTGTGACCGATTACGGAGGTGATGTATCTTGTGGTGTTGATCGTCTGCGCGTCCTTGAGAACGGTCGAGTACATTCTACACCATCCACGTTTGTTTGCGGGAATGTTATCCCGCGTTACGGTCTTCGAGGGTGAGTCTATCTGAAACTGTTACATGTATCTCCTAGATATGATCTTGGTGGTTGCAACCGTAGGAATTTTTTGTTTTCTATGCAACAAACCCCATCAATGGTATCAGAGATATGTCTTTGTGTAGATGCTTTGTACAGTTAGAACACATAGATATGTGGGAGTTGATAGTCTCGTTGTTTGATACTTGCATAAATTTGGAGCATGGTGGCATGTTGGGATGAAGCGGCCCGGACTAACTTTACATGTCCTCGCACATGAGACCCGTCCCACGCTTGACATGCAACTCATATTGCATAAGTGGCTCAGCGGTTGTCTGTCTCTCCCAACATAATCGTGATCTGATTTACAACGGTTTGCAAATAACTTGACTGTCAACATTGTGGCTGGAATTCGTAGATAGAGCGGTTCTCTCCTAGAAAGCCCAAAGCCACGTAAAATGTGCAAAAATAAATTAGATGCGGCTAACTTGTTTTTACAGGGCATGTCATGTGATATGGTCTATGATACAAATATTGTTGTATGCAATGTGTTTTATTGTAAAACAACCGGTAGGAGCCATATGGTTGTTATTTTATTTTATGGCTTGCGTGCCGGAAAATGGAAATCCATGTCATTAGATTAGTGGAGAACAACCTTGATGGTGACACGCCGATGGAATGATGGAGATCATGCCATGTCACACAAGATGGATATCGAATGCGAGAAGGACCATATCATATCACCTTATATATATGCATGTGATGTTTATCCTTTGATGCATCTTATTTTGCATTGATTTGATCGCCTAGGTAGTATTTGATTGCCTTGGTAGTATTATAAGATGATCCCTCCCACTAAATATCAATATAATAATATGTTCTTCCTTAGTATGCACCATTAAGAAAGTTCGTCGTGTCGAAGCACCACGTGATGATCGGGTGTGATAGATTATACGTTCGCATACAACGCGTGTAAGACAGTTTTACACACGCCAGTACTAAGGTTCTTACTTGACGAGTCTAGCATCTACAGACATGGTCTCGGAACATGAACCGAAAGATAAAGCACGAGTTATATGGAGATATGATGACCCATAAAATGCTCGCCATTGGAGATGTGCCACTGATGTCTACGCACTTCTATTCTTGTAGACAGTTGTTGGGCCTCCAAGTGCAGAGGTTTGTAGAACAACAACAAGTTTTCCCTTAAGTGGATCACCCAAGGTTTATCGAACTCAGGGAGGAAGTGGTCAAAGGTATTCCCTCTAAAGCAACCCTACAATCAAGATACAAGAAGTCTCTTGTGTCCCCAACACACCCAATACACTTGTTAGGTGTATAGGTGCACTAGTTCGGCGAAGAGATAGTGAAATACAAGTGGTATGGATAAAAGACAACGGTGCTAGAAAATAGCTTGATGGCGTGGAAGAGACTAAAGGCAAACTGAAATAAAGATGGAAGCAAGCAAACATGTAACATATCTAGTTGCAAACGGTGTTTCAATGCTAAGAACAAGGCCTAGGGATCATACTTTCACTAGTGAAAACTCTCATATAAATATCTTCTCTTTATGATACTACTCGTAACTACTCTCCGGTTGGACACTCTAATACATGGTAGGGCTATAACAGCACACCTCAAAGTAAGCCTTTCCCATCTAGAAAACCCCACACTGTCACCTTGAGCACTAGATGGTTTCAACAAACACCACAATTTAATAAAGACATCCAACTCCAAATATAACTCATAACAAGTATTTGTAATCTCTAGCCTAAGTGCCACCATGGTGTGCACGCTGTCACTTTCACACACATGGGGAGAGCAGAGATCTATTAAAGCACTTGAGTAGCAAGGTAGATCTATAGATTACAAGCTCATGATCACAATATGATCATGCATAGAGAGAGATGAACACATAGCTACTGGTAGAACCCTTAGCCTCGAGAAAGAACTACTCCCTCATCATCATGGGAATCAACAACGGTAATGGAGATGGCGATGGAGATCGATGGAGATGGCTCCGGGGGCACTTCCCCGTCCCGGCAGGGTGCCGGAACAGAGACTTTCTGTCCCCCGAATCTCCCCTTCGGTGGCGGCGGTGCTGCGAAACTTTTCGTGGATTTCTGATTGATTCCCTAGGGTTTATGCATCGGGAGGCTTCTTATAGGCGAAGAGGCAAGGTCGGTGGAGGCCAGAGGGGCCCACACCACCTGGTGGCCCGGCCAGGGCTAGCCCGTGCCACCACATGGTGTGGCCGCCCTGTGGCCCCTCTCCGTCTCGTCTTCTGGCTCCGTGAGTCTTTCGGTAAAATATCAACTTTGGCTTTTGTCCCGTCCAATTCCGAGAATATTCATTTTCTGACTTCCTGGAACCAAAAACAGCAGAAAACAGGCAGCTGGCACTGTGGCATCTTGTTAATAGGTTAGTCCAAGAAAGTGTATGAAAAGTACTCCAAAGTTGGAACAAAACACAAGAAAGTAGATAAAACCAAGCATGGAATATCAAAAATTATAGATACATTTGCAATGTATCAACATCTCCAAGCTTAACTCCTGCTCGTCCTCGAGTAGGTAAGTGATAAAAAAGAAAGAATAATTTTTGAAGTGACATGCACCATCATAAACTTGATCAAAGTATTTGTAAAACATTGAAAGCTGGGATGATAATACTTCAATCATAACATGAAAGACAAAGTTCTACCAATAATACATAGCAACTATGTTGCAACATGAAAAGACACAAACAAAAGATTCATGAATAACAATGCTTTGCAAGACGTTTATTTGTTTCACATAAAGAAAACATAGCATAGTAGCATTCAGCTTGTCCCTCATAGAGTAGCAAAACATAAATGCATAGGACACCTTCAAAGTTTATAAGAGTGACTATATACAAGTAGTTTAAACAAGCAATATCAAGGTTATGCATCAATCAACAAGTCTTGGGACAATGCACATAGAACTAAGAATGACCACTATGCTCTCAAAGTAGGTGCATAAAGATAGAAGATGGAGGCTCAACATAAAAGTAAAAGAAAGGCCTTCATAGAAGGAGTTGTGAGTACCATCCCAACCCCAACAACAAGGAAACAATTTGTTTTTCCCATGGATCACGAGGCACACCGAAAGGACATTGAGAGAGCTTTCGGTGTTTTGCAAGTTAGATTTTCTACTGTTCGTGGTTCGTGGTCCTACTCGATTTCTAGGACAAGAAAACCCTCAACAACATAATGGCGACATGTGATTCTCCACAACATGATCATCGAGGACGATAGGGATTTGATCTTGGTGTTCTTCTATGACAATATTGGTAGCCGTGTTAAACCAATAACAAATCCGGATCATATCCATGCATTTCTTGAGACATACTAGCAGACTGAAGACTCTGGTACGCAAACCCAGCTTCAGTATGTATTCATGTATTATTTGAACCATTATTTGCATTCCAGACCATTCATTATTTGATTACTTATTTGAATTTGAACTATTTGAACAATCATCATTTAGTTTATGTTGCTGCCATATTTATATTTTGTTATCCTAAATCATACATTTGTGTTGAAATGCTGAAAAAACGGTTTAAGGTTTGCGTGGGCTCCGGCCGAACAAGTCAGCCAAACAAACAATAGATGGTAAAATTGAACATGCTCTGCGAGATCTCCAACCGTGTGTGCTTGTGCTCAGCCGCGGGATCAGTTAATTGATGTATTAAAGCTATATACAACTTTTTATAGATATTTATATATCAAGTATACTCCATATATAGATATATGGTATGGAAGCCTATCCCCTATATAAGATGGGTGGATAGAAAGAAGGGAAAATCCAAATAGTTAATCAAGTTCAGAATTGTATTCCATAATGGAATACCCATAAAAACAAAGGTTTCTTTTAGAGGGCCCTACATACGTAGTACAACTTAGTTGAAGTCGTTCAATGTCGCCAGATAAAAAAACGCTGAGTATCTACTACTATGAGTCTTCACTCAGCTTGAGCCTTTCAACCCGGTCTCGACAAACCTTTCATCCGTTTGGACATTGGGGTCTACCAATATATACACCCTTTGATCAATACCCAAAAATATATGCTGTGGTATATTCATCTTGTATACATGATGCGAAAAAAATCCGAAATTTTCTGTGACTCTGTAGCTTGCATACGACGTTGTTAATTGGTAGCAGCTTTGATCTCAGACCCCTGGAGCTTTTCTGATGGCTTATTGATCCATCCATGGAGGAGGATTCATGGACTGTTTTGCTGCAGGCTGCTCGAGCTTGACCTGCAATGGCATCAAGATAGATTGTGTGAATGGCTGGGTACAAGCTAGATGCAGTGTTTACATATGCAAAATGGAAAGGCATGGCATCAAAAGGGGTTATAGCCTTACAATTAAGGTGAGATAATATGTTTGTCGGGGATGTGCTTAATCATCTGCCAGTTTGAATGTCCAACTGTGTTACAAGACTTCATAAACTCACGATCGCACTTATAAAGATGAAACTTCTCAAGAGACCGGGGCAGTGTTGGAAGTAACGAGATGTTCTTGCATAACATGATCGAAAGGTCCTTGAGCGATGCGAGGTTCTCCATCTCGCCTGGTAATGCGTCCCAGCTGCACTCAGAAAACTCTAGCACAAGAAGATGAGGGAAAACCTCAGCGAGTACATAAGGAGGTTCTGGTTGGCTGCATCGGAATAAACAAAGTTCTTGCAGGTTGTTTAGGCAACCGTTGTCCTTCCTCAGGCACCTCCAACCTGTAAAGTACCGCATTACCAACTTTTTAAGCCCCGGACGATGGCACAGGCCTGCAAGTACCTGTGCTTCAAGTTGACTACACCTCGTTTCATAATCATAACCCCACTCCAGTCTCAGCTCTGTGAGCCGTTTGGTATCTAGATTGGCCTCAAGTGCTTGCTCCTTGCTTCTAACATTTTCAAGGCCACAGATGGTTAGTTTGCCTCTAAGCTTGTTTAGATGACTTAACTGTTTTAGCTCATGACCTTGTTCTTTACTCACTATGAAGCGTGGTGTTGTTCGGAGTGAGCTCAGCCTGCCAAAGTAAGAATGCAGCACATACGGCCCACAGAACAGGTGTCGCAAGTTGACAAGTTCAGTAAAGGTAAACTCTGAAATATCGCTTGTATCGAAATCTAGGAGCTGGATATGCTGAAGTTTATTGAGTGTTCTTGGTAAAGTTATCCTGCGAGTCCCATATGTCTTGAAAGCAAGATAGCGTAGGTGTTTCAACTGACTAAGAGACTCTGGTATTGAGATGTTAGTTCGAGAATAGTTGTTGCTCAAAGCAAATGCCAACACTCGCAGTTTTGGTAGTTTATTGCATATACTCCCGATGACTTCTTCCTCAACTGGTGTATCATTTCCAACAACATTAATGATGAGAGTGATTAAATTTTCCAATCCAAGAATCTTTTTAGTAATCAATTCTGGATCATAATTTTGGATAAAGAGATGACGGACATCATGAGAAGTATTTCCTTTCCTGCCATCTCCTCTCTGGCTACTTTCATTCTCGATAGTGTAGCAATCAGTTCTAGTGACTATATCTGCTAAATCATGTAGCAGATCATGGATTCTAAAGAATTCTTCATTGTCCCAGGTTCTTTCTTGTTGAAGAAATGAGTATGACACTAAATCTTGAATGTATCTCTCGGCTACATCTTCCATATCCTCTGTTACATAGCTGGTCTCCACAAACCCTTGCGCTATCCATAAGTGAACTAAGTTGCTTTTTTTCATTTGGAATCTTCTAGGGAAAATACTGCAGTATTCGAAACATCGCCTGATGTCTGGACTAAGTTGCTGATAGCTCCACCAAAGAACCTCCATGGTGTCATTCAATATGTGAAGCTCTGAAGCATTTTTCCAAAAGTTGATGTCTCGGTTTGCTCCAAGCTGTCCAGCCACTATTACTGCTGCAATAGGTGATCTATGTAGCCTTTCTACAATCACCCTCCCAACTTCTATAAATTCTTTATCAGCAACGCTCGTACTACCCAGTGCATAATGCATGAACATCGAGAAATACTGATCCTCATCCAAATCAGGCATTTCCATAGGTTCATCAGCACATAGAGCTCCAGCCGAAACTTTTGTTCGAGCCGTCACAAGGATTTTGCTTCCTTTCAACCCAACATTGAGTGGTGAGATTAGTTCCTCTAGCCGTGGGTCGTTCTTGGTATTCACCCAGAGATCATCTAGTATCAAACAAAAACGTTTGCCACACAATGATTCCTTTAGTTTCTCTTCCAGCTCCTCATGATCCAAAATGTTGGAGTACTGATCTGTGGTAATATCCTTCAACATTTCATGAAATATGTCATCCACACTAAATGTTTCGGTCACATGAATGCAAATGACTGTGTCAAAAAGTCCCTCCTCCTTACATTCCTCCTTTATGTAATCTGAAATGTATTGTGTAAAAGTAGTCTTCCCAGATCCTGCAACCCCATATATGCCAATCACGGAGTAACATGGACTAGTACTCGAGCTCGCTGCATCACAATCTGCTCTCTGGCGGAGCTTTTCCATGATAGTATCACGGAGCGCCTCTCGACCAAATACCTTGCGGTTGCTAGCTGTTCTAATTTTGCTCCTGTTCTTGTTGGCGACATCATGCGGTGCGCTCTTGCTTGCTACGCTCAAGAGTGGTGACTTATTCACTTCGCTGACAGTGCTTTCTACCTTCTCTATTCTTTTCTTCAAATTCTGTGTTGAGATAGCATTAAGGACAAAATCTAACACATGGGTATTCTCCTGGAGGAAGCAAAATCTCATAAGTATTGCTAGTCACATACCTATTGTATCTATTATACATAGGTAACTGTAATGTAGTGGTGGAAGAATAATTGGCATGCAGAAGAGAACAAAACTGCCCATTATCCTTACAAAATGTGAACTGATCATCCAAATAATTGGTGGGGGGTGATTCTGGCTATTGGTAATACATCCAAATAAAGAAGACACGCTTCCTAGACTAACATAAATTTTGAACACACGCATGCTAACACAAGAATGAAATTATGAATTTGTAAATCATGTACATGGAGGGCATATGAGAGTAATGGGTGATGACACTGTGTATGTACCTGGTTGCTTGTGATGCCAGCCCCTGCATAGGACCAATCTCGATAAATGCATGCTTTCTCATACGCATCAACTAACCGGTGGAACATTGATCTGCACCGGTTCCAGAAGACGTTGAAGGAGCTGCACGAGGGTGTAGATTCTGAAGCTGCCGGTTCGTCGTCTGATGTGTCCGATGAGCCCCACCATGAGAAGTCTGATGAGCTGCCGCCCCATGACTCTGAGAATAGCGTCACCCGAACTGGTCGCTGGTACGAGCTGGTTGAATATGAAGACGGCGCCGCCAGAAGTGCAAGTGCTTGCCCGTGTGAGTCCGCACTATCGATAGTCACCGCATGATGGTCGCGTGAGGCCGTTTGATCTACTACATTCACCTGAATGGGCTGCTTAAACCAATTCGGCGCCAACTGCAGTAGCCACATGAAGCTGCTTTTGCAGGCTGCCACGGCGTCGCAGAACCTACCCATCTTAGTTCCAGATAGCTCTTGTTGCAGCCAGTGGATCAACTCGTCTCTATTGCGCATCTTGGTTGGATCACATCCGGATGCGGTTTTTAGAAACTGTTGCAGGTTGGCCATCTCGTGAGCCCACTCTGCTCGGCATATCCGAATCGCGTCGTCTCTAGAGGCCGTTTCTAGACGATGTTGCAGGTTGGCCAAAGCTTGGACCAACTCGTCTCCACGGCGAGGCTGAGTTGCGTCGCCGTTATATGCCTCTTGTAGGATAATTTGCATCACGGTCAGCGACATGGTCCACTCGTCGATCTGTATATGATGCCAACTGCCGTGGTTCATGATCTCCAACGAGCAAGCGATGCAGGCCTTCACGGTGCCATAGCCTGCGACGACGACAGTGGCCTTCACGTACGGGGCTGTAAAGGCGCTGCCAACATCTGTTGCGGTACAACTCGATCTTCTCGTGAGCATCGTCGAAGATGTCTTGCGCGTCCTCCCGAGCGTGCCTCAGCATGGCGGCCATCTCGTCGAGCGTGGACACCACGGATTTGGTTTTGTTTCCTCTATCCAGCATCCTTGGTTGGTCCACGGCACGCAGTGTGTTCTCCAGCTCCGGGATGATGCGGATCTTCAGCTCCAGGAGCTTCTGAGCCGGGTCGAACACCAGGCGGGAGAAGATCTTGGGCAGCAGCAAGCTGATGACGGGCGACATCAACCAGCCCACCACGGCTGTGGCCGCGGCGACCTTCCAAGCACTGGCCATGGAGCTTTTTCTTTGCTAGCAGGAAGAAGAATGGTTTTGGCTGGGGAGAGGAGCTAGTGATTTTTTTCCAAGGGAAGGCCGGCAGAGAGGTAGGATCTGAATTCGGATGCGATCTTAGCTTTATTAGCTACGCCCCATCGATCGTCGTTGATGCCGATGATTCCTTTCTGACCAACCAGTATATATCCGTGCACTGGAAATATGTTGAACCTTTCCGCGCAGTTGCCGGCACCACACGCTATGGCTATTAATTAGTTCAACGAGCCAACGAAGTACACCCTAACAAAACAAGATTATTATTCTAATAAGCAACCGTGATTTGTTATGTTCGTCTGTCTCGGCGCCTTGGGCGTTAGATTTGGGGGCTATGAGGCGCGCGGATAGACCAATCGCCATGCATGCATACAAAAATGTTTTCTCTTACTAAAATCATGAATGAGCTATAATATCTTAGGTCTGTTTGCTTGGCTGCAGGTGTGGAAAAGCAACTATAGGAAGCGGCTGGTAGAATATGAGGTTTGGTGTTTGGCAAAAGTGCTTCTAATGACTACCGTTGCTGGTTTTATATGACTAAATTGTCTGAAATGCCCCCAGTGTAGATGTCATATAAGTATTGATTTGAAATGAATTAGCTATTTCTGATCCTTTTTTACTTAATTACCATGTTCAAGGGCTGAATTACCTCGAATTGTCTATTCTTTTTGCTAAAAATAATTGTGAACACATTTTTACCAGAATACAAAGATACACACAGATCTATTACAACCGGAGTTGTCATCAACTATTATATGAGGTCAAGCATAATCATAAGCATAGCCTGTCAAGTTCATGCATTCTATCCACACAAAGATCTAAATAGCAAAAACATACAATCAATATCGGACATTCTGTCTATGCTCATCAACCCACTAAAAGATAATAGCAATAGAGCTCTGTTTGTTGTATTGCATCAATCAATTTAAGTACAGGATGACAAGTACATGAAGAGACACCAAAACACATACGTTACAAATAGAAGATAGGAGGTCTCGAAGCTAACACGAGAGGTCCCATGAAACTGCTACACCCCTCGCAGTTGGAGCGGGAGCTGACCGGACGTTCAAACTGGAACGAAGATCGTGAAAAAGTGGGGCCAGCAAGCCCTTGGTGAAGACATCGGCATACTGGGAAGTGGTCGGAACATGTAGGACACATGCCTCTCCTAAAGCAGCAACACACTCACGAACGAAGTGGAGATCGATCTCGACATGCTTCGTGCATTGGTGTTGTATCGGATGGGTTGATAGGTAAACCGCACTGATGTTGTTGCAGAAGACCACGGTTTCCTGGTGAAGAGGTCGTGGAAGCTCTAACAAAAACAGCCGAAGCCAACGTGACTCAACCACAGCATTGGCCACAACACGGTACTCGGCCTCGGTGCTAGAACAAGAAACTGTCGTCTTCCGCTTGGAAGGAGACGAGGTTATCGCCGAGGAAGACTGCATATCCAGAGGTGGAACAACGCGTATCGGGGCACCCTGTCCAGTCTGCATCAGTGTACACTGTGAGTGTCGAACGAGAGGTACGGTGAAGCTGCAGACCATGGTCTATGGTCCCCTTGAGGTACCATAGGATCCTTTTCAGCATGTTGGAGTGAGGCTCCCGTGGGTCGTGCATATGCAAACACGCCTGTTGCATATCATAGGAAATGTCTGGCCTGGTGAAGGTGAGGTACTGAAGAGCGTCTGCGATGCTCCGATAATCCGTGGCATTATCAATGGGCTTTCTAGAGGAAGGAAGCATTGAGTTCATGTCCGCATGAGTGCCGCAAGGATTGCAATGAGTCATGCCAGCACGAGCAAGAATATCCTCAATGTACTGTTGCTGGGATAGAAAAATTGCATCATGTGAGCGAGTGACGGAGACAACCAAGAAGTAGTGTAGAGCACCGAGATCCTTGCGAGAGAACTCCCGGCGCAACGAGTCGATTGTCGATCGCAGTATGACCGAGGAGGCGATGATGACGATGTCATCGGCATAGAATAGAAGGTACACAAGGTCACTACCGCTCTTACGAATGAACAGTCATGGGCCAGTGCGTGAGGCGGAGAACCCGAGGTTTGCGAGGTAAGTGGCAAACCGACTGAAACAGGCTCGTGGCGCCTGCTTGAGGTTGTAAAATGACCTATTAATACGGCAAACATGATCAAGGTGAGTTTTGTCTAAAAGATAGATGGTTGCTAGCAATAGAGTGTCTCGGAGAGAGTGCCACCGAGAAAGGCAATATCAACGTGGAGCTGGTATACATGCCAGTCACTAGACACAGCGAGTGTGAGCACCGTTCGGACCATGGCCAGTTTAATGACCAGGCTGAAAGTCTCGTCGAAGTCAACCTCGGGTTGCTGAGAGAATTCCTGGAGGACCCATCGAGCCTTGTACCGTTCCAAGGTACCATCCTATTTAAACTTATGGCGGTAGATCCACTTCCTGGTGACAATATTAGCACTAGGTGGGCGCGACACTAAATCCCAAGTGTGGTTAGTGCGCAAAGTGTCATGCTCCGCTGCATGGCCGCTCGCCAGTGGTCATTAGAGAGAGTTGCTCGATAAGTCTTGGGCAGCGGGGAGAGAGTGTCGATGGCCAGGGTGAGGCGATCAACTAATTGACGAAATCCATGCTTACCACGTGTAGCCATGGAGTGAGCATTGACGACCGGTGGCACACACACGACAGACGATGGAATGACAATGGCTGGTGGTGAGTTTGGGACTTGCGGTGGGGAAGGTGGAGCCGATTGTGGAGAGGGTGTTTTCGTTGGCTCACGATCGGGCAAAGCCGTGGCAAGAGGACGGGTGACCGTAGGAGGCACCATAGGTGGTGTATGGAGATCATCTAGAAAGTCATAGTTGGAGGTAGCAAGAGGAGAAGCATGGCCGGCGAAAGGAAATTGGTTCTCATTGAATGTGACATGACGGGAGAGGATGATTTTATTGGAATGGAGAACAAGACATCGATACCCCAAATGATTATCTAGATATCCAAGAAAAACACAAGGTGCAGAACATGGGGAGAGTTTATGATGAGCAGTGGTAGAAAGGTTAGGGTAACAAAGACACCCAAACACTCGTAGATGGCCATAGTCTGGACGGTTTTCATGGAAAGCTAAATAAGGAGTGGAAAAGGCTATGGTTTTGGAAGGGTGGCGATTAAGGAGGAATGTAGCGGCATGAAGAGATTCCACCCACTGCACAGGAGGTATGCTAGCCTGAAATAATAGGGAGCGAATGATGTTATTGATGGTGCAAAGGATGCGTTCGGCTCGACCGTTTTGCTGGGATGTATGTGGACACGACGTCCAATACCGTGACAGATAAAGAAGGTGCGTGTAGCAGTGTTATCAAACTCACCACCGTCGTCACATTGGACACGGCGAACAATGGTGCCGAACAGGCGAAGAATTTCTTTATGGTGGAGAACAGATCAGACTTCAACCGCAATGGAAAAGTCCATGAATAATGTGTGTGATCAGCGAGGATAACTAAATAATATTTATATCCAGACATGCTTGAAGTGGCGATGTCCACAAATCGCAATGGACAAGATCAAATTTAGTAGTGGCACGTGAATAATTATTCTCAAATGGAAGTCGTATATGATGTCCAAGTTGGCAAGCATGACAAAGAGCATCGAGAGGAGGTTCTTTATTATGCAATGTGAGAATATTTCACAACATGACTAAGAGCTTCACGGCCAATGTGTCCCATGCCATGATGCCACAAGGTGGGGGAGGACGTCGTGGAGGAAGTGAAGGCAGTGGAGGGCATATCCAAAGGGTAAAGATCGCCACGACTATTGCACCGAATAATCATGTCCCGAGTGTGAAGATCCTTCATAGAAAGACCAAAAGGATCAAATTCCACGGAACATTTTTTTGGAGAGGAGCATATATTAATATCACAAGATACCAATTATACCCAGCCTCTGCAATAATGCATTGTCCTAGCGGCCATACGGATGCACACAACCAAAAAAAAGAATTACAAAAAAGAAAAGTCCTGCTACAGTGACCCATTTGTTGAAACAGTGGTACTACCACCACCAAGACAACACCAGAAGCACAGCTTCTCTAAAAGAGATGCATACAAGAAGGGAACAGTACACAAACACCGTCATCGCCTAATCATAGATCTTAATTTTCACTCTGAAGAAAGTCCACGCTGTCAAAATAATACCTTCAACAAGGTCATTATCAGGCACAACCAATTAAGGCCAGACCCTGGGTTTTTATCCTGAAAGGTAGGACTGTGATCCTCTCCTGTGCAGTCACCCCCACTTGCATGCCATTGCTCCAAGTTACGAGTCACCAAGCCAATTTCTCATCACCACCCAGACTTGAATCACCATTATCCGTCCTCATATACCGGTCTCCATGAAATTCTCCATCAACATCATGGAACGCGAACATGCCCCATGATATTAATAGCTAACAGAGCTTCGAAGCGCTCCCTTTGAAACCAAACGGTCAGAGTAAAACATGGGGGCGCACGACCGAATCACTCCAATCCGGCAATCTCCAGGCATGAATCGTCCATGGGAGTTCGCCGACGAGGACTTTTGGAACTCGCCACTCCGACCAGATCAGAGAGGGCAAGCAACAAGTAGATCCTCGTCTCGGCGTGAGTGGAATCCTAAGACCGTCGCCTTTATTCAGCAGACGAGCCGGCCCCCACGTCACCCGCCGTCTCCATGTAGCACCAACAGATGTGGAGAGGGCAACAATTGTAGGAGATCGGTGTGGCTAGGCCATAGCCTCACCCCGGGCGGTGATGGCAAGCCTCCAACTCCTCATCGAACGCCGGAGAACCTCTGGCCCCAGCCAAGACGTCTGCGCCGCACCAAGCCCACAGCCAGCGCCACATCTCCCCCATATGAACGCCGCCACAGATCCCTCTCCTTCCCCCCATCTTAGATGGACGGGGCACTGCCACCGCCGCTAGAGCCGGCAGCAGTGGCGGCCTGATGCGGAGAGGCTGGGGCGGTTCTTTGGGGAGGATGGAGAGGAAGCCCCCAGAGTCGCCTGGGGGCGGCTCGGGAGAGGGCGGCTAGGGAGGGTTAGGGTTGTGTTTAAAATAGATGGAGGATTTCACTTCCCTGACCTCTACACCAACTAGGGATGCACACAGCCATTAAGCATGAGTATCAGGATATTTAAACTTGGTTAAACACCAAGCCTGGTCCTCAAGATAAATTGCATGAGTACCAAGATAGTCTGATCCTCAAGTATAAATAGGAACCTAAATTCACATCCGTGAGAATTTGAACCCATTTGTTGGGTTTGTACATCCACTCCCCAAATCAGTTGAGCTACGGAACAATTATTATCAATGGTAAATTTACGAACCGATGTAGGCGAGTTCGCCGAACTGCGTTACCAAATCTCGGTGTCGTCATCGTCCTGTGTGATTTCTTGGTTCTCGGTAGATCGACTATGTGCCTACGAGTGTAACAATTGGTATAAGAGCACAGGCTGAAGCATAGTAGCCGGAAACAGGGTCGACACTGCGATCCTCTACCCTGGGTCGATCGACCCAGAACGGGGTCGGGATCGAAAGCGGGTCGCCCAGGGTCAGTGGTCGGGTCGTGATCCCGTTCGATTGCCCCTGGTCTTGTTTGATCGGAATGAGCACGCAGAAATATGGCACTCCTTTATGAAAAATAAAATAAAAATTGTAATACCAGCGTCATATCTGGCCATTGAAATCTTAAATACGGTACTCGCTAATTCCTAATTTCTCGCGCCTCTTTCTCTCTTCTTCCCTCGAACGGCTCTTCTGGAATTCTAGATCATGTACTAGGATCAGTCTTATCGACCCGGGATCATCGACCAAAAATTATGTGGATCGTGACCCGTGTACCAAATTGGTGTCCCGGGGATATATACCCCTTGTCGATCCTTGTTCGTTGGGAAGTAGACCCTCTATCCCGTTCCTCGACCGGACGACCCGGATTTCTGGCAACTATGGGTTGAAGGTTGCGGAAGTTGATCCAGAGGAAGACGAGGAAGGCTGACTGCAGATGGTTTGATGAACACGTGGTTCGCGGAACCTTGGAAGTTGTCGGAGATCTTGGTGCGAAAAGCAATCGGAAGGCATGTATAGTAAGCTGACTGAGATCGGTGCGGACCAAAGCGTAGCAGGCTGGCTGCAGCGCTATGTCGGCGAGTTCGGATGGAGCGCGTACAGACGGCGACGGTGGCAGCATCTTGATCAGATCAATCTTTGGGAGGAGCAGCCACGCGGCCATGTGGAAGCGTGTTGGAGCAGTCGGACTCGGCTGAGTTGCAGCAGCGAGCAACGCGTGTGTGCGTGCGTGCGTGTGCAAGCAGGCCAGGAAGTCGCTTGGCTGAAGCACAGGTGCGGCACCGCGGGCGCGATGCATCGGGGTTCGTCCGGGATCTGGAAAATCAGCAAGAGATTTGTTTCGTGAACAAAAGGGAAAAGCCAAAGTGATTACGTGGGGTAATTTCTTGGTCTTGGAGAGCAAGAGAAAGCAGAAAAGACCAAAGAAAAAGCGTGTGTAAGATACTGCTAGGCGGTGAAATTCACACGAGATATCTTTTTTTTCTGCTGCTGCTGTTTTTGCATACCAGGTGTACAAGAAATATCATGGGGTGTTCATAGTGGTCGCGGCGCACGTATAAGGCTTAGAGTAGCCTGGAGTGTGTCGTGAATGATCATGTACCAAAAGGTGTTGAGCAATGCACGTTGGCACTCGGCTGATACGACGCGAGGTGGAGCATGGTTGCAGTTGGAAAATTCGGCTGGGTCGGACTGGATTTTCTGACGGGACAGAAGACAGTGAAAGTCGGCGACAACGGCGTAGGAGCGTGAGGGATGCTGGTGTCCGAATTCTGTAGCGTGGAAACAGGTGCTGCATGCCTGAGGGGTGCGTGGTTCGACATGGCAATGACACGGAGTTGATTCAAGAGGGGGGGGTACCCATGAGAGCTTGAAGTTAACAAGGCGCGGGTGGACCGATCATCCATGGAGTCATGTTGAAGGTGGAGCTGGAGTCTGACGGAAGATTCTACTCAGGCTAATGGGGGGGCTATGGTGTAAAGATCTGGAGATTCGAAGCCTATTCAGCGGGAAGGCGAGAAGCACGTAGGTCCGGATTGGAGCTCAGTGGTCCGAAGGAGGCATGGAACTCGACATCGGTCAGGTATGACTGATTGATCTGCAGTGGGGCCTGAGGTGGTGTGGGTTAGCTACCTAGTAGATCTTGTCCAAGATTGTGAATGCTCGGCATGGTGATAGCGACGAGGTGTGCGGTAAGCACGGGACACAGCGACGAACCATGGCACGTGTAGTCAGACATGTGGTCTGACGAGTGTGCAGGAGTGTTGAAGCGGTGTTGGCGAGTATTGGGTTCAAGTTTGGTGACTGGGTCTATCGGGATTGGCGCTAAGTGATGGACAAGAGTCGATCATGGGGAATCTGAGAAAGTGTTTGGACATTCTGGAATATCGAAGTCTTAGAGAGCACATGGCCATATATTCTGTCATGTTCAGTGCACATGGCAAAGTGTAGGTGGCGGGATGCAGAAGGAGGCGGAGTGTTGTAGCTGCAGGACAAGTAGAAGACTATCTGAAAAAGGATGAGACAACTGCGAATTTTTACTTAGGGTGATTCAAGGGCGACGGTGAAATTCCTTTGAGTTGGAAGCATCTTCACGCAAGTCAATAATCGGTGTGTGATAGTGTAGAACGGGAAGAATGGACTACAGTTATAGGTGGAGTCAGATGGAGTCAGGGAGTAGCAGTGAAGCTCATGGAGGCAACCAAGTCCGGAGTACATGGAAGTTCGACGCTTGGAGGAATTCAAGGTGGCGGAGAATATTTGCCAAGGTGGAGTTTGTTGAGTTTGTGTCGAATATTAGTGTACGAGTTAGGTTACAATTGGACTTGTGTTGTATTGTGGATAGGATACGAGTAGTACTAGAGTTAGACTCTTGTAGCCTAGGCCTCCCATATAATGTGAGGGAGTGCCACACAATGTAACCTATGACGACTTGATAGCGACATGCACGCAGGGAGCCGGCGGCATGTGCCGGCGCCGGTGCGGCCGGTGTTGCGGTATCAATGGGGCGGAGCGCCTGTAGTCATGCCCCGCAGATGTAGGCGAGTTCGCCGAACTGCGTTACCAAATCTCGGTGTTGTTATCTGCTATGTGATTGCTTGGTTCTCGGTAGATCGAGTATGTGCCTACGGGTGTAACAAGGAGGATGGGCATGCTCCCTTTTTAGCCTTGGGTGGGGGTGGGTGGTGGGGACGCCTAGGAATATGCCAAAGCTGTTGGAAAAAGGTTTTCACCTCTCTGTCACCATAGACTAGCTCACCGTTCACCATAGACTAGCTCACCATTCTCACCACCACCAGTGGAACCTGGACCCCTCCACAACCAGCATCTTCTACCTACTCTACCCGCCTGCTCCTAAAAAATCGATTCCCGCTCCAACTGCACACTGAAACCACTAGAACTTTCAAACACCACCACACTTCTAAAACTACTACCAATCAGTTCATCCACATTTCTACCTCCTCTGTCAAAGTTCATCAACAAACTACTACCAAAGGTCAAAACAGGGCACCGCGAGGCGGATTTGTCGGTGGAGATGGGAGTAGGAGGATGGGAGTGGTTACGTTGGGCGACGGTCTCGACCCTCCAGACCCGCCATGGGAGGAGATCGGCGATCCGCCATGAACAGGGCCTCGGTCTAGGACAGGTGGCGAGAGCGAGAGCGACAGCATGTTTTTTCCCCAACTTTTTTCTGGCCACTTACGACAGCAATACGTATGTGAAATGACGCACCAGCAGATTGTGATGGCTGACCGTGTAAATATGGTCACAAGAGACGAAGCAGAAGGCAACGTGTGACGACCAATATGCATGTCTCATTTCGCTGAAAAAAATATATACACACCTCTGGGCAGGTTGATCAGGCTGCAGCATTTGTGTGGGCAGCAAATTAAGACGAACCTGACGAAGCCAGAGAAAACTAACCGGTACGTACGTGAAGCACGTACGGGAGACAGGCGACAGGAGAAAAAGGTTCCGTTCCCCTCGTCTGCGATGCTGCCGATCTGCTCCGTCTTCGGCGGTCTTGGGTCCTTGGAGACGTGGCGGATCACGGCCCCTCGCCTGCGGGAGGTTTTTCATCCTTTGTTTAGGTTTTCCCGTGTCCTTTTCAGGATGATGAGGTGGCGGCAATTTTTAGAAGTTAGAATAAGGTCATTCCCGCTCTATCCTTACTTCGTTGGTGCGTCTAGCTCTGCCGGAGGGCGCGTGGAGTCATGTGTTCGGCGGATCTCCCGAGACCCGGTCGGTTTTTGTGTTCGTTGATATGGTTTCAGGTCAGTCTCTTTCGATCTACGGGGATTATCATTGATGACAGTTGCTTCTCTAGTGCGTTGGTTCTTTGGCGTCTTAGCACGACGACTTCCCGTCTGTCTACAACAAGCTCTACTACGACAAATTTTGCCCGGCTCCGATGACGAAGGGGCGAGGACGGTGCGCTTTTGGCTCATGCTAGTGTCTGTAGTCGTCGCTAGTGGTTCAATTAACTATTTATAATTCTAATTACTTTTAGAATTCTACTGTTGATGATTATGTAGTGTGGGCATGTTTGTGTAGCAGTGTGGGCATCAAAGACGAAACCAGCGGAACGTGTCCATTTTTATTTGGTGGCATATATATGTATGCACGCAGAGAAGGTGTGTATGCGCGCCACGTACGTACCATTCTTGTCCTCCTGCTGGCTGGCCGGGACCATGCATGGTGGTCTCGCTATTCACGTGTGCGTCCGGCCCAACTGTCCGTCCGTTTTGGTAGTTTCCGGTAAGCACCGTACCACGGATTCACCTTTCCACCAATTTCTTTGAAAACAAAATAAAGATGCCATGAATCCGTCTCAGTCTCAAAACAAAACAAAAAATCAAATGTACAGACATGATATTTTTTTCCTGCGCCAAGCCGCCAACAGGTGTGTTCCATGCATGCATGCATCGAGGTCCTTGTCCACACGTACGTACGGTTCTTGCCTTGCTAGCTCTTTGGCAGGCCGGGTCCCCGCCGCGTACACACGATTCACGTGTACGTACTTCCGGGCATTCTGCCGTCATCGTCCAATTTTTTGGCAGCTTCCAATGTAGGAGTACGTACGGGACACAGCGATTGAGTAACCTCCACGAGCAAACGTGGCCGGCCGTCCATTCGGCATCTGACGCCTTCTTCTTATGATGATGATGATCAACTTTTGTTCCTCGCATATGCTCCATGTCCATGTTTTGATTATACTCCTTCCGTTTTAAAATATAAAATGTTTTAGCTTTATGAAAGAAATGTATCTAGACTTTTTTTTAAGAATGTAGGTTCACTCCGAACATAAATATGATCAGGTACACTCTATTCACAAAGTTAAAACATGTTATATTTTGAAACGGAGGGAGTAATTTGTAAGAAGGAATGTAACCTCTCTGTTATTGAACTATGTACTACAAGAGTTTCTGGCGTACGCTCCGAAGATGAGAGTTTAATCGCACGTACAATGATTTTATCTTAGCAATGTCACATAGGATGATTGCTGAGTTGGAGGAGAGAGAAACGAAAAAAAGACGTTTGTCTTCTCTTGGCTAAGAGATCATCTCTTACCAACAATATGTCTCACCATATATTTAGGAACATCTAATGCTAGAGATAAGAAAAGAAAACCCATTGTATGTCATATTTTGTTGTCATATCAAATGATGTGGCATGTGTAAGATAAGACTGTCTTATCAATCATTGTACATGCCCTTAGCAACCGTGGAATATGTATCTGTATGTACGTTTCATGTATGTGATGTAGCCCCAGACCGATAACCTACCGGTGGTCTTCTCCAAATATTTGCATCCGGGTTTTCTTTTTCGAGCATTTCATGATATAATATGATTATGTAATGCTCCTCAAGTAGAGAGAGATATATCATGAACAATATGCATAATTATCTGGGGCCTTCTATGTAAAATGCTACGGACTGCAATCAGATAATATAATTGACCTGATGGATATCTTTGCACAAGTTTTAGCACAAACCTTGATGAATTCGACAAATAGCATGGACGTCCAACCGGTTCTGGTTTGAATTTTCGCCAATTTGCACAAGGAATGTCCCCAATATAAACAGGAAGAGCCTACAAATCAAAAAGGGGATCAAACAAATAAATCCTCCGGGTCTCTTACCGGGTGCACCCTCCTCTTCCCAGCGGTGCTCCGTCCTATTTGCTCCCAAGTTGCATGTGTTGATAGGACAGTGCTAACCGGCCACCGCTATTACCTTCTCTCCCCACCAGTCACCACTGGAGTCCTCTCCCCACCGGTCGCGGCTTACCTCCTCCGCCATTATTCCGTCCTTGTTCTACCTTCCCCATAGACAGGAGGTAGCCACCATGTGCATGGTCATGGTAGAGCTTCAAATTGGAGAGATGTTGTTGGGGAACACGAAAAGGTTGAGAGGAATCACTGTTTTGTTGCGGAACACACGAGCAAGATGTTGCGATGATTCTGGGCGTTTGCTACGAAAACTTAGTACAATGCTACAAATATGTTCGTGAGGTGCTGCAAAATTTGGTATGTCATATTGCAATATGTGTTCAGAATTTTTTGGGGTGATTTTCCTACGGACGATGGGATGTCTTTTGACTTGAGGGGTATTTGTTGCATACACGCATATTTTTGTTGCATACCTTTTTTTTCATGCTTCGATGTCTTGAAATGATATGTTGCCTTCCGTACAGTTTTCACCCACCACATGAATGCAATTATGTAACGATGTTGTAATTTTACAAAAGTATTCTGTACACAGGTGGGGATGTTGTAATTTTACAAAAGTATTCTTCAAGTTTACGTTCTCAAAATCAGGCTTTCATTGGAAAAACCAACGCAAACATATTTTACGTTCATTAGAATTAAGAATATATGGTTTAACAATGCATATATACATATTTTACGTTCTAAGTACTCGAAATAGACTTTCGACCCGCTATATTAATATAGCAACCACACCGATACAAGCATTCGAACCAAAGAAAGTGTTGGAGCAACAACAAAAACATGTCAAAAAAGAAAAGAAATGAAGACAAATGCGAATCAACGAAACAATGATGACCCGCAACCGCAATGGCCTTTGACTTTGACCCACCACATTCAAGTGCCCCGAAGCATCCATATCAAGTAGCACCTTCAAGAAGGTAGCATCGTCAACACAATGCTGCTACCCGGATCAAATTGGTCCTAGGGTTTCCCCCGACATGTAGAGTAAAGTGGACAGGGATTCCTGAGGCACCCTTCAAGAAGGAATGGTGACACTCGAAGGAGGCCCCACGCCAGGGTTAGGCTAGCTGACTGGGATTTGTCCCGATCCCTGCCCACAAAAAACTCTGGCGCAATGGAGCACCGCCACCCAGCTTTGCCACCCACGAGCATGCGTCTCCACGATCTCGTAGTCACCATCGCTTGTCTCTTCATGAACACTAGCGCAGGCCTACAAGGCGGAGGCACGCGGCATCGCCGAATGAGGGATAGCAGCCTTGCAGCCATAGGAGGAACCCACCTCCACTGCCGAGGTAGTCATCGGCCGGACAGAGCAGCGGGAGCACACAAGCCCGGCCAGGCCCATACGGGCCCGTGAAGCTCCAGCCACCCTGCTGCAATAGGCAGTCGCAGCACCGCCATCCCCAGTCGCTACCGCCACCTCCAGGAAGCTCTATAGACTTGGTGTCCTGGCCCGCCCAAGCCCATCTGGGCCTCCCGAGCCCATCTGGGGGTCGAGGTGCCCAGAACCAGATCGGGACGGTGGCCGGCGAGCCACCGCATCCATGGTGCCCCGCCGCGAGTTGACGTCGCTGCCAGCACCACCCAGTTGCGCCGGACCGAGATCTCCCAAAGTGCACCGTTGCCAAGGAGGAAGAGGGCCGACCCGCTCTCCAGGGCGCGGGGAGAGGCAGGCCGCCGCTACAACGGCGTAAGGAAAGGCGACCCCTGCTGGCGACGGCGACGGAGGAAGGCGGGTGGAGGTAGGAGGAGGTGGCCCGAGGTTGAGGAGCCACATCGCCCTCGGGGGAGCGAGAGAGGGCTATACCTCACTCGTACTAGTGAGCACCAGAAGAATCGACTTTCGACGAAATACCTCTTGAAATAGGCTTTCACCCCGCTTTATAAATAAAGCACACAGGTGAGACCGCTGCTGGGCCAGACAGCACATCGCCCAAAGGAACAAACAGCACAGGATACAAGGCGTCGGGAAGAACCCAAGCCCTACACGAAACGCAAGAAGAAAGAAAAGAAAAAGAAAGCCGAGAACGGCGGTGTGCCGAAAACGGAAGCAACTCGCAACCGGTGCGCCCCCCAAAGACGTACCACCACACATCCCACAGTCCAAAGCGCCTGCGAACCAAGACAGCACCTCCAAGAAGGGGAGTGACGATGACGACACTGCTGTCCGGCCGGGGCCTAGGGTTTCCCCTGGTCCGCAGCGGGGGTGGGGGAGGGAGGCCACTGACATCCTTCAAGAAGGAAGGTGATACCCGCGGGCGTCACCGTGCCAGTGTCAACAGACAAGGATTTCTCCCGACCCCGCCGGAGCCACCCACCCGAGCGCTTTGAACAGCTCCACCAAACCCGTCACCCACGAGCACGCGCCACCCTGTTCTTGAAGTCGCCACCGCCGTCACACCGGGAACCACAGAGCGAAGCCGGTAGGCCGAGGGAGCGGAGACTTCGGCAATGGACGGCATGTCAATAGTACGCGGGAGGGAACTACCTCCACCACCAGAAGGTGGTAGCCGACCGGGTGCAGCAGCAAGACAAACCAGGCCCTCAGGTCCGGCCGAACCCGCGGAGGCTCGTGAAGTCCCGCCGCCGCACTGCAGCAAGGGTGCCACCGAACACGCCAACCACCACCTCAGACCCCACTCCTCCTCCCACCAGGGGATCCGCCGCACCGGCAAATCCTGGCTGCCAAGTAGCAGCACCATCGCCCCCCGAGCTCCCCCGGGCCAACCGGACCGCCACCGGTCTAGGGGTCTCACGTCACCTCCCGAAGCCACCTCCGCCGGAGGGAAGTCGAAGCCGTCCACCTTCCGAGGCCGCCGCCCCGGTGTCCACGAGCTCGAGTCCATACCACCGTCAGCCTCACACTCAAAGAGTCCGCCGGGATGGGTGAGGTGATCGAGAGCTACCTCACAAGGCTGAAGGTCCGTGCCGCCACCAGGGTGCGGGGTACAACCCACCACCAACCGAAGCGGCCGTTGTCCGACACAGTGGCAGGGCCGACCAACCGCGACCAGGCCCAGATCAGCCCGCAGGCCCCGCAGGCCCGCAGGCCTAGATCAGGCCCTGATCTGGCCAAGATCAGCCCGCTGCCGCGTTGCTGCGCCGTGGTGACGCCGCCGACCGCGCCCCGGGGAACTCCCTCCTAGCCCACCACCACCGAGCTGACCCCCATCGTGATCCGCCGCCGCCGGAGGGGACAACGCCGTCGCCGCAGGGCCTCCCCGAGCCGGCCCTAGGGAACCAGCAGGGGAGGAGGACCCGTGCAGCCCAGGGGCAGCAGCGGCCGAGCTCGCCGTCACCCCGCCACCGCCGGCCGAGCTCCACCGCCCTGCGCCGCCGCCACCAGGGCTGTCGGCCCGCCGCCGTCAGATCTCGGGCGGGCAGTACCGGCCGCCGCCACCAGGGGAAGCCCCCCACCGCTCAGCCCTCCTCGCCACGAACCCGCTCGACGCAGCCGCCGGAGCTCGCCGCCACGACGCAGCACCCTGTGCCAGCGCCATGCCCCGCTCGATGTCGCCGGCCCGCGACGCCGCCACCGCGCGTGGGGGAAGACGCCCCGCCGCCGCCGTCGACGCTACCAGAGCTTTGCCCGGCAGCAGGCCTTGGCGGCGGCGAGGGGGAGGAAGGGGGCGGGGGGGGGGGGCGACCGGCGGCGGCGGGATTAGGGTACCCCCGGTCGCTCGCGGGAGCAACGCGGGGGGGGAGGGGGGGGGGGTTTCACTCGCCAGTCCACCCAAGGATCGCTCGCTGTCTGTCGGAGAGGAGAACGCGGCGGCGGCGGCGTTCTAGCCTGCTCCGTGTCCCTCCCACCACCGGACCCCAAATCGCGTCCCCGGGCGAGAGGCTTCCTGCTCAGGTAGGGGTTCCCTCCTTTCGACGAAATAAGAAACAGCCGATTGTCAAATAGCAAAACCGTACCCAAAAAAAAAAAGGTAGCTCGCACACGATGCCAGGTTCCATAAGAAAAAAAAGATGACATGCACGTGTGAACCCTCGTGACGAATGAGCTGCCTAGCCAGTGTATCATACAGGTTGGACGGGTATATATACACGCGACCCAGCCGCTCAAACCTCATCGATTACAACACACAAATAGTGAGAGCTCGTGCTAGACCTCTCTCTCTCTCTCTCTCTCTCTCTGACACACTCACATACGTACATCGATCGATCAGTCAGGAATCCTTTAAGCAGCAGCAATGTCGACCATGTCGTGCTCCTCCAGCCTCTCCCTCACTGGCACCCAGACCGTGCCGCCTCCGCGTCGGCCGGCAGCGCCACTCGTCTTGCATCAGTCGATCAGCCGTCGACGCCGCTCGGCAGTGATCACTTCGGCGGTGTCGACCGACGTCGAAACGGACGCGCCAGCGAAAGAGAAGCCGGCCTCCGTGGTGGGCGACATGGAGCGCGGCACGCTGGCCGAGGAGTCCGGGCGGTCGGACGGGCAGCTGACGTCGCGGTGGCGGGAGATCCACGGCAGCACCAACTGGGAAGGGCTGCTGGACCCGATCGACACGGTGCTCCGGGGCGAGCTGATCCGGTACGGCGAGTTCGCGCAGGCCTGCTACGACTCCTTCGACTACGACCGCTTCTCCCGCTACTGCGGCACCTGCAGGTACCCGCCCAAGACCTTCTTCGCCGACGTGGGCCTCGCCGGCGTCGGGTACGAGGTCACCCGCTACCTCTACGCCACCTCCCACGTCCACCTCCCCAACTTCAGCATCGCCAAGCACAACCCGCTGGACGACCGCATGTGGAGCGAGACCGCCACCTTCATCGGCTTCGTCGCCGTGTCCTCGGACGCGGAGACGGCGCGCATCGGCCGCCGCGATATCGCCGTCGCCTGGCGCGGCACTGTGACCAAACTGGAGTGGGTGGAAGACGTGAGCGCGTTCCTAGAGCCGATCGGTCGGTACGGGATACCGTGCGAGGACCCGAGGGTGAAGGTGGAGGCGGGGTTCGCCGACCTCTACACCGGCAAGGACCCGGCGTGCAAGTACTGCAAGTACTCGGCGCGGGAGCAGGTGCTGGCCGAGGTCCGGAAGCTGGTGGAGCTCTACGCCGGGAAGCAGGGCGAGGAGGTGAGCGTGACGGTCACCGGCCATAGCCTCGGCAGCGCGCTGGCCATGCTCAGCGCCTTCGACATCGCCGAGACAGGCGCCAACATGTCCCCCACAGCCGACGTCAAGGCGCCCGTGTGCGTCTACTCCTTCTCCGGCCCACGCGTCGGGAACACCTGGTTCGGGGAGAGGTTCGAGAAAGAGCTGGGCATCAAGGCGCTGCGCATCCTCAACGTGCACGACATGGTGCCCAAGGTGCCAGGTATCTTCACGGAGGCCTTCTACCCGATGTGGCTGCTGCGGTTGGCAGACGCGCTGGGCCTGCCCAGCGTCTACTCCCACATCGGCGTCCTGCTCGCGCTCGACCACGAGGTGTCGCCCTTCCTCAAGCGAACCTTCGACCTCGCGAGCTACCACAACCTCGAGGCGCACCTCCACCTGCTCGACGGATACAATGGGCGCGGCCGAGAGTTCAAGCTCGGAGGGAGGGACCCGGCGCTCGTCAACAAGGCCGCCGACTTCCTCAAGGACGACCACATGGTGCCGCCGGGGTGGCGCCAGGATTTGAACAAGGGCATGGTCAGGACGGAGGATGGGAAGTGGACGCTGCCCCACCGCCCTAGGGACGTCGAGGAGCACCCCGATGACACCGAACTCCACCTCGCACAACTCGGCCTTCTCGCCGCCCATGCTGTCGACCCCGCAACATGACCGACATGCGCACATCAATTAGTCACTATTAATTGCACGTATATGCTCTAGTATATAGTTGCAATGATTATATTAATAACTAATAAAGATTTACTCCAATTTAGAATGGAGTAGGCCAATTGGATCTTTGGTTAATCAAGATAAGATTTTGAATGAGATATTTTTTGCCGAGTCTGAAATGCCTTGTTTTTTTATTTAGAAAAACGGTTCCATTTAAGAACCAAGATTCAGTACAGAATTTTAAGCTACTAGCACACGTTTCCCGTGCGCTTTGCGACGGGAGAGAAAAGTTTGCACCAAGAGATGCTTCTCTCATAGCTATTCCCAAGCAAGAACGGAAAACAAAAATGCAAAGCAAGAGGCCTTCCTTGCCATGCAAAGCTCTTTCTTCCTCGTTGCTGCTGCCACCGCCTTGCGTCGCGCGTTGAGAATATTTCTACTCAGATGCATACCCATCGACACATTATGTAGAACCCTCCTATAATTTATGTCTTACTCCTATAATTTATGTCGAGGTCCACGAGGATTACATGGAGGAGGAACCTGCAGATTTTGATCCCTACCAAGGGAGAGTGCCCATGGACTACAGCCCTCTAGAGTTTTGCCCCGATGACTACGAGGAGGAGGTGATGGTGGTCCTGCTCTCCGATAAGGAGAGTTGAGGAAGACTATGTTATTTCTTGGAATCCTTAGAAAGTGATGCAGTGTGTACTAGTAGAGTGGAGAAAGAGTACATGTTGCACCTAGGCTATGTTTGCCACTGATTCGGAGTTTGCTGGAAAACTTTTTCTTGGCTGAAGTCATCATTTTTTTTGGTCTAACAAGTAGGTCGAACTTCGAAGTTGCTCGGATTTTTTGAAATTTACCTTACTGCTATATGTTACTAGCTCTATGGTGGTGAATAAATATGTGTGGTGTAATGCAAAGACATATTTATTAGAGCATTACTAATAACAGGACCCGTAAAAGGGGCAAACTCGCAAATTAACCGCTATTTTACAGTTTTGAACAAAAATCAGCGCCGATCAAAAACCGTAAAAGATGCGATCTGTAGAAAAAATTAAGGTCCCACCCAAAAACGCTACTCGTCCTGTACATACCGGGTTGGATTGCCGAACTGTAACCAGACCCGCACTTTTCGGTGATCGAGGGCGCACGGAAGTTTTGGTCCCCGCCCATACAGCCTCTCCTCCTTTCTACGCGCCGCCACAAGATTCCGCCACCGACGCCCGACGCCTGATTTGCCCATCTCTGTCAAAGACCATCCTCCCCTGCCCCCTTCCGCGAGCCACTACCTCCCATCCTCCCCCCTTCCGCGAGCAGCCGCCATTGCGCCCATCCTCCTCGGGGATGAACTCAGGCGATGAGGATGTCCTCCTAGATTCGTCTGATTCACCATCTTTGGATGATTCGGACATCGAAGATCTGCTGCAGGACGACGACACCGAGGGGACCATCCTCCTCCTCGCCATCAAGCAACATGAGGACCGCAGGAAGCTGCTGGTTCAGAGGCGCGGCTCGGTGAAGGGCTGTGTGTACATCTAGCGGAACCGCGGCCTCGGCCACGCCACCCTCATGGAAGATTACTTCGCAAAGGGTACATACATACCCAGTTCACCTCTTCTGACAAAGTACCGAATGTGTCGTAGCTTGTTCGGCAAAATTATCGAAGCATGCGAGGCCAACTCGACATATTTCAAGCAACGTAGAAACATTGCCGGCGACCTAGGATTTAGCGCATACCAAAAAATCTTGGTTGCCATGAGGGTGATTGCATAGGGCGTCTCCGCGGATTATACCGATGAGTACCTTCGCATTGGTCAAGATACAACCACCAAGTACGTGTGTAGATTTGCCAAGATGATTATCAAGTTATATGGGCCAACTTATCTTCAACCTCCCAATGAAGAAGATACTATTGATAGAGATAAATGAAAAAAGGGATTGGCCGAGAATGCTTGGTAGTGTTGATTGTATGCATTGGACATGAAAAAGAATTATCCAAAGGAAAGGCATGGCATGTACTGTGGTAAAAGTCATTATCCTACAATTGTGCGTGAGGCCGTGGCATCGCAGGATTTGTGAATTTGGCATTTTTTTTGGTTTGCCAGAAACACTCAATGACATCAACGTGTTGCATAGATCCCATTTATTTTCAAGGCTAGCAGCCGGAGATGCACCCACTTGTAACTACAAAGTCATGAATCATGAATATACAATGGGATACTATCTAGCAGATGTCATCTATCCTGAATGGGAAACTTTTGTGAAGTCCATTAAATATCAACAAACAAAAATAGAAGCTATATTTTCCAAGGCAAAAGAGGCATGCTTCAAGGACATTGAGAGAGTTTTTGGTGTTTTGCAAACTAGGTTTGCAATTGTTCGAGGTCCTGCTCAGTTTTGGGACAAAAAACCCTTGTGAACGTCATAACTTGTTGTGTGATTCTCCACAGAATTATCATCAAGTATGAGAAAGGGTTGAACTTTCCGTGCTTCTATGAAAATGTTGGCACCCGAGTGCGACCCAAAAGGAATCCCAATCGCATAGAAGCTTTTCTTGAAAGGCATCGGCAGATATTAAAGATGGGGCAACTCATGCACAGCTCGTCAATGATCTCATCCAGCACCACTAGCAGTTGCATACCTCTCGCGCATGATCTACCCTTGTTTTTCTTTATGTATGTGTGAGATGAACCATTCGAAAATATTTGTTTATATGTTTGATTATTTGATTCAAACTATTATTGTAATTTGGTTGAAACATTGTTGTAATAACTTGGATAATTATTGTGTGCTCAAAACTAATATTCGTCTTTTATGATCAACTGTTGTTCTTGTATTTCTTCATAGTGTTTTATGTTTTGCATATGAAATCTATCCAAAACCTTGTTTTACAGGTCGAGAGGCTGCTGGCAGGGAACTGAGCCCGCAAACCAAACCTGTAAAATAGAATGTTCCGCACCAACACTTTCTCGACCCATAAAAAGGTTTACCGTACCCTATAAACATGTTTGCAGTTTTGGTATTTACGGGTTCTGCTAGTAATGCTCTTAGGTTGTAGACTCATTTTGTATTGTTATATGTAATATTATGATAACGTATTATGCTATCACTTTTCTTAGTTGATATTGCATGAATATGCATGTTAGTATCTATGCTACTCCCACAGTCCCACTATAACTAGTCCTACAAGTAGTATGGGTCTACTTAGAAGTATCTTAATTTAACCATTGGCAAAAAAGATTTTCGAAAAAGAATTAATATAGGGTGGAAGATAAAAACGTCAATTTGAGGAGAAGTAAATATATAAAACGGGGAGGAGAAGTAAATGTATAAAACGGGAAAGTCGTTGGACGAACTGGCCACCCAAGCCTATGACAAACCCACAAGAGAGTATTCAAAAGAGAGTGGCACTAGCTGACACCCCCATACACCATACAGTTACATATTTCGTTATAGGTTTAATCTTACCTGAGAAAAAATACTAGTATCTCCTATCATAATAAGTGTTACTAATTTAGTACAAATTTGTACTAAATCGGTGATAGTTATTATGGATTGGAGGGCAAAGCTAATCTTGTCATTTAAACTATGCATACCTCCACATGGAATTTGTGATATTTTTGATTCACGATGTTGTAGAATACTCTTGTAATATACCTACATATACAAAAATAAGGCTAATACCTATATAAACACAATAAAATGCTATACAACCAATTAACAGGAATTAGTCCCTGGAGAAATGTTGTTTTTTCCTCTTATTTTCTTTCATCGCTTAGATCCATGGAAGATTCTTTCAAAAACTTGGAAATAAAATTGAAATATTTGCATAATTTGTATGATAAAATAAAGTTTCACATAAGGGCTATTGTAATGATAAATGCTAGAACTATACCCCGATGATCATTGTATTTAATTATTATGTTATTCTGTTAACTATGTTAGATATAATAAGCACAATGTTATGTAGAATATGCCAATGCTGATATTTAAGATGTATAATTTAAAATTTTAATCAGAAAAGGTAAAGAAGATCGGTATAAAAAAGCGGATAACCGCTTTTCACTATGGTTAGCTCACGTGTACATAGTAAGTGATTTGTATTTAAATTCCTACTGGGATAGCGCTAGTAAGAAAAGCCTTACTAGTGATATTTGTAAATAGCGGCAGGTGGCGTTCAATCTGTACGCCATCAATCTCACGCCATTGATAACCTCCACTAGGATTGTGTCACCCAATGCCACCAATAAATTTCATATTGGTGGCGTGTTTTCTAAACGCCACAGGTAACTACCATACTAGTGGCGTGCGATGTGAGCGTCGCTAGTAACTAGAACATTTATGGCGTTTATATTAGTTCAACACTACTAGTAGAAATATGATAATTAAAAAATAGCCGAATATGCAAAATAAAGAAGCAATAATATCAGAGACAACAGGCAATAAACAAGTTGGTTCACCACATATTATTAACGAACAATTTAAAACAAGAATCACACTACCAAGTTGTATCACTACACATGTTCTTAACAAAACATCATGAGACAAACTATCACTCTTAGTACGACTTCAAATCTGACAATGGTTGGTTATTAGGAATGATGTTATCGATGACGAGCATCATCCGAAGGTTATAATGTGAGGTGGCCCTACTAGTGGGATAATGTCTTGTCCAACAGTCAGATCTTCAGCTTGAAGATCTATTCTTCCACCCCCTGCTTGTTGAATACGGTGCGGTCATCTAGCATTATCTTGTACAAAATGGTGCTAACGCCATCTCTTGATCCAATGTGTATTCCAACCCAGCCTTTCTGAGAAATATGAAGAGAAAAACCATTTTCAACGGTAGTTTTTAAGATGTAAAAGTTAGATATCTTTATGTTAAATAGAGCATCATCACATAATACGAATACAATAGGAAATGAAGAAAGCATGGTAAGTTAAAACATAGCATATTGTCAAGCGAGTGACAAATGTCAGCTCGATGAAGGTATTCGTTGGAGGAAAGTTGTCGACGAGGTACTTCTCCTAACTATCGATAGGCTCACATCTCACTATAAGAAATTTCTCAATCCACGGCAGTTTGGTCCGTCGAGTGTAGTAGAAGGTGCAACTTCTACGATGATTTCATTCACTTGACTGTGGCCGTTGGAACAAAAATCCGTTTTTGCGGCCCTCTACTATGATGAAATCGCTAAAAACATGGAAGAAACTCGACCGACACATGGCAGAAGTAAGATGTTGATTCACAGAAATCTTTTAAGGCGTGTGGGTCCCGGATGTCAGTGTCTCTAGCGTACCATACTTTTCGGTCGTGCCTCCCTGATTTGACCTCGATAACGTTGTTCGATGCATCTGTCGTTTAGTCAGGCTGATTGGTCCACTATGTCCGCCTCTCATTAGAAGAATCATGTGTATGATGGAAATATTTTCTTCCCTCATGCTACCCTGTTCTAAACTTGATAGCCTTGCTCGATGCATCTGTCGTTTATTGCTTGGTCTCAGATGTTAGCCTCTCATTCAACGAAACATGTGTATTATGGAATTTGTTTCCTCAGTTGCGCCCCCGGATTTGACCTCGATAACTTTGCTCGATGCATCTGTCGTTTAGTCAGGCTACTGGGTCCCCCATGTCAGCCTCAAAAGAATCGCGTGTATGATGGAATTAATATTTTTTTGCTTGCGCTTCCCTTATTCAAACTTGATAAGGTTGCTCGACGCATCTGTCGTTTAGTCACACTGCTCAGTCCCACATGTCAGAAAATCACTAGAAGTATCATGTGTATGATGGAATTTTTTTGCTCACGCCTCCCTGCTTTGACCTTGGCAGCGTTGCTCGATGCATCAGCCGTTTGGTCAGGCAGCTGGGTCTCTCATGTCAGCCTTCTCTGTATAGGAAATATGCGTATGTTGGAAATTTTTCTCGGTTACGTCCGAGATTTGACCTTGGGAACGTTTCTTGATGCGACAACCGTATATGGTCTCGTTGCTGGTTCCCTAATGTCAGCCTCTCTGGACAAGAAACGTGTCTATCTTGATCTTCTTTTTCCTATCGTGACAGCCATTTTGCACTACGTTGCTCGATGTCCCCGATGTCAGCATCTTTGTACAAGATCGTGTCTATGTTGGATTTTTTATCGCGTCCGTTACTTTAACCTTCTTAACATATCTCGATACAACCGTGTATGATCTGGCTAGTGTGTCCCCGAAGTAATATTGATATAATAAAAAGTTGAAAAGAAAAGAAAATATGTACGCATATAGTATTCGAAATCGAGACTTCATTACATGTTAACTGATCCTGGTATCTCAATTTATAAAATACTACATAATAGAATAGTTCCTTAAAATATGGGTAGGCGGAGATTTATTTTAGAGGAGAGAGGAAATACCCAAAAGACCAAATTAAAAATTTTTGGGCTACACCCCATGGACTCTTCTCCATGGACTCTTCCCATGGGCTTATTTCTTAAATTTTGTTTGTCCATGGTCAGCACTACCCTGACCTCAAAAAGGCCGAATTAGAAGATTTGGGGATAAATAGGGACCGAATATTTTAGCTTTCATCTACTCGTTAGTACAAAATGCATTGTGTTATGGCTCGACCCGATTTGAAAACATATCTCACCAAGTGAGGAAAAAGAAGAGATGATTCTTTTGACAGATATTCATGTATAAAAACTATTTAGAAAAAATCAATTGTTTTAGATTAAAAACATTAGTGCATGGTCAGTTTGGCCCTCAGAGTCCCTAGTAAACATTAGTACACGTGTAGTATGTAAACAAACTAAGTCCCTAGTAACCTCTAGTCAACTAGCCTATTGGTCAACTGATGATCAAAATTTCCTGATCATGAACATTTATGCCAGTTACCAATGGGGTCATGTCATTAGGTGAATGATGTGATGGACACACACTCAACATAAAGTATTGTAATGAGATATAGTCACAAAGTTCCACATAGTGATAACTAGGAAAATGTGCTAATCCAATCCTTTGAACGTGATATCATATCTAATCACTATCACTAGTGTGAGCTTTGACTGCATTAACCATCATGTCGTAATAGGGTGATCATAAAGGTATCTCTCAGGTATCCCAAAGGAATAGTTTGAGGCGTATGCATCAAGATTGGGATTTGTCCATCCGTATGACAGATAGAAACTCTAGGGCCACTTGGTGACATTACATCTATGAAGCTTGCAAGCATGTGACTTGGTCACGAGAATGTAATATCACGGGAACGAGTATATGTGTTTGTCGGTAACAAGGTCGAACTATGTATAAAGATAACGAAGGTCATATCTTGGACATACTAATTATTATGTAACAAAGGGATTAGGACTCGATGTTTAAGGTTCAAGCAATAAAGTTAATTCTTGGAATGCATAGGTACCATCATGGGTTTCCACATCCCGTTGTTAGTTATTGATCGTCGAGGTGTCTCGATCATGTTTGCGTATTCCCGAACCGTAGGGTGGCATGCTTAAGGGTATATGACGCTTAAGGTTTGATTCGAGACTGTTTGAGAATTGAGAGGGAGAACTCCGGAAGTGTTGTGGAGAGATGTCAGAAAGGTTCCAAAGTCGATAAATTGTTCAGAGAAGAAATAATATGTTTTATTATTTAATTAAAACAAATAAATATTGAAATATTAAAATATATATGGCTAATCCCTAAAGGGCCACCATGTGGTAGCCCACTAGGGGGCTGCCCCACACCCCAGGAGGCCGGCGGCCCAAGGAGGGGCATGGGCGCGCGACTAGGGAAAGGGGCGGCAGCGCCCTAGGATGGGCCACTCCCTAGGTGGAAGCGCCCTAGATGACACCTCCCCTCCCCCTTGGCCTATATAAAGGAGGGGAGCCCCATCTCCTCATTCATCCCATTCGCATTTGCCTCTCTCCGTATCTTCTTCTCTCTCTCCCCTCAGTTCTATAATATTGGAACATGCATATGGGGTTAGAGTTCTCCATGATACGCATGCCATCATGTTGGATCAATCTTATTCCACTTTTTTACTGGACTGGAGCCCAGGAGACGTCATTTACACCGGATATGTGTAGATTTGTGGAGGTTCTGCCAGTTGTAGCGCTCGTCGGTTGTGCGTCTACATGACCTTGAGGTCGGCATCACCGTACGAGTACATCGTCAATGTTCGTTGGAACGTCAATGATTTTCGGTCTTCAAGGGTATGAACATCGAATCCCTCCATTACTTTAAATCCGTATAGAATAGAGATTGGCTATATTGTTCTAGTTGTTAGGATTTTTTTTGTTTTATGCTACCTACTTACCTCCATCCAACCGGCGACTCGAGCTGAATGGATGGAAAGGTTTTTTTTTGGATTTTGGAGGTGAGGGACAGGGTAGATATAGGATGAGGGAAGCGGCTGTAGGTGGCCGAATTCCTCCTGCCATCTTTTTCGCTGCAAAGCGCGTGTTTGCACCATCTCCATGCTTGCATCCCCTCGTGCAACATGCACCGCTGTTTGCATCTAGGGAGCATAAGAGGAAGGTGACTTGCTGGAAACAGCCAAATCGACATTTCCTAGCGGGTATGGCCCGATGATGCGTTGACGGGCATTGACCACGACGTGGAGGTGGCCTAGGCAACCAATCGGCCCTTTTTTTTTTGGCTCCCCCGGGTCAGGCTGGCATCCATACAACCTACCAAACCGCCCTATAAGTGCATGTCTCTAGCGTTAGGTGAGCCAGGCCTAGCTCGACAAATCGTAGAGGCAACCAAACCCTTCCTCGATAATTTTTTGGGGAGTCCTCAATTTTGCTTATTGGAGTGAGGGATATCATGACCTTTTATTGTTAGCTTCATTATCTTTTGGTGACTAGGTTGGAGCCTAATATATTTGTGCTAGAAGCATCAAATATTGTTCTGACCAGTGGGACGGAGTTGCTCAATGTTTTTGAAACTTACCCTTCTACATATGTAGAAGTATGTTCTCTCACCATGCCAAAATACATGCTGTTTTGGATTCTTTTTTCTTTTCCGAACCACATATATCTAGACGATATTTAATGTGTAGGTTCAGTGATTTTGCTCCGAACTTACACAGTAAAAGGCGTTAGACACATGCGATTTAGAAAATAGTTAAAACACCTTAAAATTTGGAACAGATTGAGTAGTATGTAGTTACGGGTCTACTCGGTAATCAGTAACTTAACTTCATCCTCGGTAGTAATTTTTTTAAAGTAAACAGATGTGGAGAATAATGTAGGTAGGAAAATAAACTTAAACTTGAAATGTCACGACGAGAAGGAGAAAGAAAAGGTAGAAAGGGAAAATCGCTCGCCCGAACAAGTTTGACTTTTAATTTTTTTGATTGAGAACCAATGGATGGATCCATGCTTAGTTATACGGAGGGAGGGACAAACCACCCCAAAGCCCAAAATGAGCTGATAAGCTGGGCTTGCTTGACTAAACCTGATTGAGCAGACAAGCACATGGATAGCTTGGGTAGCAAGGTGGGCTTTGACTGATTGACCTCGACAAGTGTTAATGGCAAGAAAACCAGCAGGCTCGCAACAAGCACGACGGTCAATCAGTCCTTCGCAATATATTGTTCCTTAGCGCGTTTTATAAAAGTGACGACTTAGGAAATAACTGCCACAATGGATCCGTTTTGCTTCTTTTTTTAATGGTTTTTATTGTACATTAGACCTTTGTTTGGTAGCTTAGATCGTTGCAGGTCGTTTCTGTGGGCTTTGCCCGTGAACCTTTGCCTTTCTTGTCTTATTTCTTCTAAATATAGTAATTTCTCCGATCCATATTAGTTGACTCGAATTTGTCAAGATTCGAACGTATCTACACATATTTTAGTATTAGATACATCCGAATCTAGATAAATCCAAGTCAACTAATATGGGTCGGAAGGAGTACATACAGTTTTTTCTGCATGGTTTGGAAAAAAAATGGGGTTCAGATAAATTTTATCTACATAACAAGTCTGATTTTGTTTGGTCGTAACGACTATTGTATTTTTCGTTCATATATAAAAAGTGATTTTTTCATTTTACTCCTTACTCCTAGTTACATAACTTTTACAGTAATTACCTTTCATCTACATTACACCTTTTAAAAACTTGCCAGATTTTTCTGATTTCTGTTGGCCAAGATGTGAGATAATGATTGAGAGACGCGCAGATAGGAGGATGGTGATGGGCAATGGAAAAGATGACCAAGCTCAGGTTGGACAATCTTTATATATTTTACCGCGTCACATCGACCTAACATGCTCGTATTATCTAGCCATACATGTATAAATCCAAAATTTGGGGGAAACATTTCAAAATTTCCAATATAGGCTATTTGTGTAGAATTCCCATTAAATGGGGGTAACATGTGTTACAAATACGCAATTCGTGAGTAGATGGTGAAATTTGCTCTGATATATACTGCATATCTATCTACTAATTTACACAAAGGTAGGTTCGTCCATCCTGATTTTCGTTCCGATTTTACGTAGGACCGTTTTGCCCCTGACTTTTTGAGGATATTACGTAGTATGCCACCGCAAAGTCATAGCGCAGAAGAACAGACCAGCGGTTGGGACTTGGGAAATCCCCTTCCTACCTCCCAATTCCACATCGTCTGCAGCCCGCAAGGCTCCGCCGCCGCCCTCGTAACCCCGCTCGCGGTTGCTTCCAGCGCACCTCCTCGCCACCGCCAAGTACAAGAAAAAGGGTTGGTTTTCTCTTTGGCCCTCTCCACATGGCTGTCTTCCTCTCTCACGCTGGAGCTACCAAGCCCCTGACGGCGGATGCCCTGCCTCTTCATGGAAGGCGTAGCTCCGCGAGCTCCGCATCGGCCTGAGGCGTAGAGGATGCCGACGATTTTCGGGTGCCTAGCGGCGCTCGGCTGCAGGTTGCGGCACGAGGGAAGGTCGGAGAGGTCGGAGGGTGCGGCTGCAGGGTGCTGCAGCATCGGTCTGCGGCGGAGAGGATGCCAGCGATGCCGGTGATTCACGATGCCCTATGTTTCCTCGCCCCGCCGTGTGCTACCGCCGTCCGCTGCTGAAGTCGGCTGTTTCGGTGACGATCTATCCTCGAGCCCACAACTCACAGGTGAGGTGAGGTGCGAGCGCTTGGCAGGCGAGCCGCCATGCCGTACAGACGGGCGAGCGTCACACTTCCGCTCTATCAGGCAGCTGCACTTGCATCATGCCAGTATGCCACGCTGCCATGTCTGGGTGATGTAGATCGGCTAAAGTGCACATAGATATGAATATGGCTAGCAAGAAATGCTCATGGCCAGCACCAACTGTAGTCTGTAGCTAAAGTGCATATAGATACTCTGTTTGGAAGTGCTACGATTGAACCATAAAGGGGTAATCCATGTCGTTTGCTTGCTGATTCACGGACAATCCAAACAGCTCTTGATGGTGAATGATTTTCTTCTGAATATCCCCCGTGCTTTTAATTTGATGCAAAGAAACATGGACAACTTTAGAAGTACCAAAGTTTTCTGGTTATAAATAGTGCATTGTACGTGTTTGCTCATTTGACTACAAGAGCTGAAGCCCCTGCCTTCGACTCCGCAGGCTTGCCATGGCGGTGAAGCGGGTGTCATCGACTATCTCATCCCTGACGGATGCCTGGTAGGTCAGTGAGCTCGAGGCCACTTCCTCACCACCAGCATCACCGCTCTCTACCCCAACGACGCATACAACGGCTCCCTCCTCCTTGACCATTGCTGCTAGATGCTAGCTCGCAGGTCTAATTCCCACCCTCCCTCGTAGATGTGTGTTTATTTGTGAATCCCTTTTTCATCTAGAATGTATGAATGTCAATGCATAGCTTAGCTAAATCTTCACGAGCAACAACATTGGGTATTAATGCACCAGATTTTATTTCCAATTTTAACATGTTCATTTGTTTTCCAAATATGTAAGCCGAACGGGTCTAAATGTTTTTTAACTTGGGTAAAAGTATAAAGTGTACGTTCATTTTAGTGTTTTTATTTCATTTCTTCATTGTTAATTTTCTATTTAACCGATCAACGTGCTGTTTTTTAGTGTATAATATCGAAATGGTGTAGATTTATCGATAATCGTTACTTGAAAATATGTCTCACATTTGAGAATGACAAAAGAATAAAAGATAGATTATGTTGACGATTTGAGAAAATAAAAAAATAAGCCCTGACGCAATTATATCAAGACTTCTTGTATGGTCGTTGCTACTATGTTGAACTATTTGATCTAGAGAGGCCGTGACAACGCACGGACATTATCTACTAATTTACGTAGCCGTACGTTCGTCGGAAAGGCAAAATTTTCCGTCTGCCACTTGACGCTTTTGCCCCTGGCGGTTCGGAGTTATTACCTGCACTGCCACCGCCAAAGTTAAACTACACGCTTCTGTCCTTTCCTCGATGAGCTCGGGGGCAGAGGATGGGAGAAGGCAGCGTTGCCGACCGCCCGTGCCCGCGCGCCTGCGTCGCTCCTAGCTCGTGCGTCCGCGTTCCTGCGCCGCCAGCCGCCTGCGAGTTTCGCCATGGAGGTGAGCTCCCATGTCCTTCCATGGAGGTAGTCAACAGACCACCATTTCGCTAGAAGACGGCCTGAATCGAACCAGCTCGCCGGGAATCGAAGATCTACGCCAAAATCGAGTGTTCTCGTAGTCAAATCGACTCTGGATGTCACCGACGTTGGCACCAACGAGAGCGTTGACCTTTTCCGGTTCTTAGCGTGCTGGGTTTGGCCCCAATTATTTGCAAGCCAAAATTGTGCCAAGGTAACAACAATTTGGCGACATATCCAGGGCCTTGCGGAGGATGACGCGGCAAGGGGCACGTAGGTCAGGGCGGAGAATGACCGAGGTTAGAGGCGTTGGGGGCTTGCTGGCGTCGGCACCATGGTTGGGCAGGGAGCAGGGGAGGCGAGGATTTAACGATGGCGGCTGGGTGGATCGATGGGGAAGAAGGGGTTGGTCGCGATGTAGGTTTGTTGTTCCACAGAAAAAGAAAAATAAATTGCCAATCTGGTGCTCTCCCATCTACGTGAGATCTCCGAGCAAACCTACCAACGATGGGCCAGAGGAGGCGGTGGGTGGGCATGGCGATGGGATGAGGAAGATACGTCTACTTGTCGTTTCCACCTACGAGGCAGCAGTTGGCCGGAGCTGGCAAGGATGACCGGAGGTAGAGCGACTGAGAGGCGCTCGGGCGCTGCGTACCATGGTCAACCGCCACACTGGGAAATTAATTTGGGCATACTATATCGAGTTATAGCTTTTTACCGAAATAAAGTTCAAAAAAAGTGAACTCTTGATATTCTACGGAATACATGAATTTTCACGTCCATTGTACATGTATGTCAAGTAATGTTAAGTGACCGTGGCAACGCACGGTCATTGAGCTAGTATTATTTAAAATAAATTCGTCCTTGTGCAGTGCTCGTGTCACGGTGTCAGTCCATGAGTTTGCACGTGACCTGGAGTATAGCTTGTGGCCTCCATGAGCTCTATCCACCTCTCTCTCACAGCCAGGTACATCCCTTTCTCCAATTTCTGGCCACCAGCCACCGGAGTCGGATTTTGAGTCGGGCGGGCGGGCGGCTGGCCGGAGGAGGCGCCTGAAGGATGCCACGGCGAGCAGCAGCCTGCTGTTGATGCGAGATTCCCGATGGCGTCGCGCAGCGCCGCGCTCTGCTTCTCCACCGTCGCCGCAACCACGTCCACCACTGGCTGCAGGAGCAGCAGCAGCCGGAGCCATGTCTTGGTCGTCTGCTGCGACAGCAGCAGGAGGTCCGACCTGCTCCCTTCCTCCCTGGTAACTTCAGCTTTTGCTTCTCCTACTTGTCTGCTCCTGGGCTCATCTCATAACAGAGCAGTGTGTTATCTTCTTCTCTCTGTCTGGCTGGTGGCGCGCAGGCAGCCAAGGTGCTGGGCGCCCCGACGACCTTCGACGCGGCGAAGCTGACGGTGCAGTTCGCCGGGCAGGACCACCAGCGCCGGCCGCCGTTCCCGAGGGCCTACACCCTGAGCCACTGCGACTTCACGGCCAACCTGACGCTGGCGGTGTCGCGGATCATCACCATCGACCAGCTCCGGCGGTGGGGGCCCGACGACGTCTTCGCCGAGTGGAAGGAGATGAGCAGCTGCTCCGGCGGCGGAGGTGGAGGGGAAGGGGAGATGACCCTGCACCTGCACTGCCTCGTGAGCGGGCGCAACCCGCTGCAGGGGCTGGCCGCAGGGTTCAGGTACTACGTCTTCTCCAAGGAGCTGCCGCTGGTGCTCAAGGCCGTGCTGCACGGCGACGGCGCGCTCTTCGCCGACCGCCCCGAGCTCATGGAGGCCCAGGTGTGGGTCAACTTCCACTCCGCCTCCACCAAGTACAACCGCATCGAGTGCTGGGGACCCCTCAGGGAAGCTGCCGAGGTAACCATTCGGTCAGCTTCTTCTTCCTCTTCTTCCTTGCATAATTGCTTGTGATCAATCATCCATTACATGGTGAATTCTGATTTTGAACTGAAGAGGAAACTGCTGGGTGTAGCCATTCAGCTTTCTTTTGCTTCCTTGCATAATCGCTGATACTGATTTTGACCAATGCACTGCAGAGGAATCTGGTCGAGGGGCGACTCAACGAACTGCAGAGCGAGATCACCAAGAGACGAAGGAAATGGAACATATTCAACGCCCTCGTCTCGCTCTTCCTATGATCGAATCCATCCGATCCGATTCGATCCGGGTACATATGTACATTGTGATTTGAGAGATAGGGTAAACAAGCATTGCATTGCATTGCATTGCATTGCTGCAGGGACATAAGTAACAAGGAAAGAGAGAAACAATCTTTCATTCTTTGCTATGTCATTCTTTGGCAAGAGAATACTCTAGAGACGACAGTGCTCTTCACATGTAGTAGCAATCGTCTCACCTTGTTGAGCAAGCGTTTGATCCATTCATTTTGACAGTTGAAAATGAATCAAAGCTGACAATTGCCTGTTTCTTCTAATAGTTGGAATACCATCATCTCTGATCTGCCTTTTTTCTTCAATTGTAAACCTAACTATATATAATTTTCGTATATGGGCGGTGGGACATAAATTTATTTCCAGCTAGAACTGATATATATGCTCACGTAATTATTGCGTTTTACATTTTCTCTGGCATAAACAGAAGCCGCACAAAAATAGACGGAACAAAAAACTATCACATTCTGCTCTTGTAAATAATAGTTGAAAATGAATCAAGCTGACAATTGCCTGTTTCTTCTAATAGTTGGAATACCATCATCTCTGATCTGCCTTTTTTAAAGTTGTAAACCTAACTAGTAGTTTATAATTTTCTTATATAGGTGGTGGGACATAAATTTATTTCAAGTTAGAACTGATATGCTCCTGTAATTATTGCTTTTTTGCATTTTCTCTGGCATAAACAGAAGCTGCACAAAAATAGGCGGAACAAAAAATGTAGTATCACATTCTGCACTTGTAAATAATTGAATTATTCACGAATGAGAACGTCTCGTTCTCGAGCATCAATCAACAAACAATACGAAATGCCTCTCCATGACATAGGAAACTTCCTTTTCTGCAAGAGCACACAAATTTTCATTGGGTGAGTCAGTGCGGGCCTTTAATAACTCAAGAAAGTGAAATTTAAAAGTAAAAGAAAGAAATTACATAGAGTTATCTCAAAAGAAATTGAAAGGCAACAGACATAGTGAGCACTTAGAAAGACAGAACTACAGAACTAGGCCATGTAACAAACTGCAAGACAACACAAACGACCAAGCTTTATTACCCTAAACCCTGGCAGCATTCCACATACTACTTGATAGTGACATTATCCATAGCATCTGCAGACACAACTGAAAGACAGCACCTATCATCAACCAGCATTCAATCCAGCTCATAAGAGGTGGATCGAACAGGTCAGGCCCGAATAGAAACACCCGACCATGGAGCCTCAGTTCATTGGTACATTGCAGTCCTCGGCATATGGCTATAAAGCTTAGCTTCATGTTGACACAATAAAGAAGGAGAAGCTAAAAACCAGGCGATTCTAAAGGGCCGCTACATAGCAGAGTGCTGACGTCAGCATGGAGTCAACCATATGCTGCCCAGAAACTGAAAAATTATAAAATAAAATGAACCTTGTGAAACATGTCTGAAACTTATGAAACATCTTTTACCGTGAAAAAATAGTTCACATGTTTCAGTCTTATTCATAAAAGTCTCAGTTGTGTTTCGTCTCACCAATCTTAAAGCAAAAAATGTGTGGTAGATATGAGTCCTATGTAAAGGCGCCTTCTAAAATGATTTTCTAGGAGAAGCTAGCTCGAAAAGTGCCAGCGGCTCCCGAGCTCCATGGATCCCAGTATTTGATATTTTTGAAAAACACACTTGCATTCCTCATAAAAATCTGAAAATAAATACGTGAATACATATACAAATTCAGAAGGCCCGGTAAAAAATTCCAAAAATATACTTCATATTTTAGGAAATACAAAATAGAGAAATTTCTGACAGAAATACTTCCTATTTTGGGAAATACAAAAAAGAGAAATTTCTGATAGAAATAGCACCCTTATTCTCCTATATATTGTCAGCAATTTGTTTTTTCTTATAGCCTGAAAACAAAATGAGTTTTGTACCGAAACTTGCCACGGATATTCCGAATGTGTATATCTATCCCCTGGAAGAATTTCACATTTTGTAAACTTCAAAATACGAATTTTAAAATGTTCAAATATAGAGAGCAGTGGAGCTCGCTCGGGTGCTGCAAATCTTACATTGATCGGTCGGCATGCTTTGGTTGAGTAATATATCCTGGCTGGAGATGCCATGGCCATTTGCCAAAGTTGAAAAAGGAATGAGGTGGATATCCCAAGGGCCATTTGCCAAAGTTGAAAAAGGAATGAGGTGGATTTGCCAAAGTTCAAATGATCAACTGTGTGTGTTAAATTTAACAACATCCGTTCAAAAAAGCTCTAAAAGGGAAAACGGCGTAGCGTTTCAAACAGTCAGCGAAATTATAAATCGTTCGCGGTAGTGGATTCGTAACATCGAGGAGCATCTTCTTCATCGAGACATTATCTCAAATGGAGACACGGTTGGATGAATTAGATAGGATTAAGAAAAATCATGTTAGTTAAACACAACGAAGTTTTTGTGCACCAGACAACCAAACACCGGGATTTTTGCTGGAGAAACCACCATGTGGGCAACCAAATAAATTGTCAAAGTTGACCCAGCAACAAGCGGGCTAAGTGACAAAAACAAGAAATATTGGGCCGAACAACCAAACACGCTCCATGCGATCGGTCGTGCTTTGCGACGGCGCCCGTGCATTTGCCATGGCTGGGTGGATGGATAGATGAGGCGACGGTCGCTCGGTCGGTCGGTCCGATCCACAGGCCGGCCAGGGGCAGCTCTGAGACACTTGGGCATGGATCAGGATGCATCTGCGGTTTCATTCAATCAGGCATGGACAGTGTGCACCCTTGCTACCTGATTCCCGTCCCCTGCCTAGGACGATACAGGGCAATTTCGAACCTTTGGCAAATTCACTTCCTTGGGCATCAAGACAAGTACTCTCTTCCATTCCCGGATGGATCCATCCCAGGTTATACTCCTACATGTATCTATCCGAGGATCAATTGATGATGATGTAGGGAACAAAAATACTACTGTTTGAGTTAACCCTGCTCTCTCTGTCATCCTCTGCTCCTTTCATGAATGAATTGCAAAATTGCAATGCGCTTTTCTCAGTAGCTGTATGCTTTGGTCTGGGGTAATAAAGCTGGCATGCATCGGCATCTATAAAAACAAATAGTTATGCTTGGACTGGTTGGTGTCCATGGAAACAGGACGTGTGGACTTGGAAGGTCAACCGAAGAATTGCTGACCAAAGGATGCATGAAAAAATTGAAAATGACTGTTTACATGCATTTGTCGGACTTTGTTCCTCTGAATGTATGGGAAACTAGAAGTGGCTCCCGAGCTCATTGGAGTTCTTTTTTGAAAAAAGTTAAAAAATAAATTTTACAACCGAAAAATTATGAAACAAATCACGCCCAAACATTTATACATTCTGAAGGTACCAAATATTTTTCAGACAAAAATGCGTTTTATTTTAGGAAATATAAAAAGATAAACCACTGACAGAAATACATGCTTTTTTATACCATATACATTGGGAATTTTATTTTTTTCTGTAGCCCAATACAAAACGATTTTTTTACCAAAACTTGTCACGGTCATTTATCCCACAAATATGTATTCCAGAAATAAAATTTAGAATTTTTTAAAACAAAAAATTATGACTTTTGAATTCTTCAAACACCAAGCTCCAGTGAGCTTGGGAGCCACAAATCCTCTCTCTGAATGTATGCATATTTGTTTCTTTTTGGTAGGGATATATGTTCCCTACAGTTGCGTATAATACATGACTGCAGATAGGAAACGGTAGAGTAGTAGTAGATGTAGATCACTAATACTAGGATCTGCTTCGTGCTATTATTATGTGCAATATTTCTCACCGGGCATTTGTACAAACACCTTGTTTTGCACATCGATCTGAACCTGCAACGTGAAAGCAAACACAAAATTTGAACTAAGCAAACAAGCACTCCATCTACGTGCGGAAGAGCTGCGCACGAAGGCAGTTCAATTCTCATTCTCATCGTCTGATAGACGACAAAAAATATTGTAAATTGCAGATTAGAATTACGAACAGTACAGTAGTCAAGGTTCATATTTAGGCCTCAATTCAACTCTTGGATCTATCACACCCAAATTTGGTAACGCAAAATAGACAACAAAAAATAAAATCGAAATCGGTATTAGCCACCGAATGGTACAGGACAACGCAGACGAGAGGACTTGAGGTGACTCTGCACGCCGGATTCAGACATCAGAACAGGAAGCTTCTTCAGATGCACGGCTCCTCGGTCTCGATCGATCGGCTAGTAGTCACCGTCGTAGTCGTCGTAGCCGCCGCCGCCGTACTCCTCCTCCTCGACCCTCTCCGCCACGTGGTCCTCGAACTTGTCCTCGAGGTAGCTCGCCCCGCCCGCCAGCGCCAGCCCGCCCAGCACCCCCGCCGCCGCGCCCACCGCCAAGCCGCCCCCGACGCCTAGCCCCGCCTTCTTCTTCGCCGGGTCGACGTACGCCGTCGTAGTGCTCGAGTCATACGCCGATCCATACCCTGCCTGAGCCGCCGGCGCGGCGCCATACGAGGACGGGTACCCTGCCGGAGGCGCCGCGCCGTACGCGGCACCGTATCCTCCAGCGGCAGCGTACCCGCCAGGCGCGGCGCCGCCGTAGCCTCCATAGCTATCCCGTGATGACTCATAGGCGCCGTTGTAGCCTGCGGGGGCCGGGTAACCCCCCTGCTGGTTCCCGTCGTAGTACCTGGACGGCTCCCTGACGGCGACCCGCACGTCCAGCACTCCAGCCTGCCCTGCGGCCGTCCCGAGGGCCGCTTCAGCCTCAGGTTCCTGGACGCCTTCCCGCCGACGCCGGCGTCGTCGAGGACGTCCCGCAGCGGGAGCCGCGCGGAGCCCACGAGCGGCTTGACCCCCTCGTCGGCGTTGGCGTGGACGACGTCGAGGTAGAGGACGGCGTCCTCGAGGCGGCTGGAAGGCGGGAGAGGGACCAGGACCTTCTCGTCCCAGGAAGGGGACTCGCCGTTGTCGATGTCGACGCGGGTGGAGACCTTGGCGGACCCGGAGTCGACCCAGAGCACCGCGTAGGGCTGCAGGTCGCCGTTGCGCCAGTTGACGTTCTTGAGGTTCGAGGCCGAGCCGACCGTCACTTCCACCTCGTAGCGCGAACCCATGGTTCCTGGGATGATCTTCTTGTTCTCCGATGAGGTGAGGTAATGGTGTGCTGTGTTTGACGGGTGGAGGGAGCGGCCGGCTCCGGCGCTATAAATACGTCGAGGGAGGCGAGCAAGATGCCACTGCTCCGGCCTGGTCTGGGCGCGCGTCCACTGGGGAAGAAACTTTTGGCGGCGTCGCCGCGTTTGACTGGTGCGTGGGGCCAACAACGCGCGCACGCCACTACTCACTCTTGACGATTCTACCCAAGTTGAATGCATTATGATACACATTATTTTTAGATGAATATTCAATGCATAATTCTCGATGTGGATGGATGGATGAGGTTGGGTCAATGTTCTTTCTTTCTTCCTCAACTTGCTTTTGTTTTGTTTTATTTTGTTTTGGGCGTTACTTGCGAGGAGTGGCATTAGGATTAAGATTACCAAACTTCTATTTTTTACAATGTTATACTCCCTCCGTTCAGAAGAATTTGTCTAGATTTGAATGTATCTTATACTTCCTCCATCCAGTGTCTAGATTCAAATGCATCTAAAGATATACATTCGAATCTGAACAAACTCAAATTAGTTATTTCTAGAGTTATTTTAGACGAAGGAAGTATTATAATAAATAATCCACGTAGGAGATGCAAGGGCACATGGCCGGTACTGGGATTTCAGGGCCCGGGCGATGCTAGGACCCCGACCCCTTAATATAAGCAACGAAAATATATGTGTATATGAGGTGTCACCAAAAATTACATAAAATACGTGTAGCCAACACTAGTTATTTGGTGGTTTATGCCAACACGTACAAGACCCAAGTGATAAATCTCCATCTAGTTTTTAGTAAACAGGCGGCCAAAAAGGCCACCGATTTTAAATTAATAAAGCCAAAGATCCGCGGAGTATTCATACAAGCCAAGGACATAGTTACGCTATTACAACATCGCCTGCACACAAGCGTTCAGGCAACACTTGCCAAACAAACAAAAGCTAAAGAGAGTCCGGATGGATATCAGGAATCTAGCTTGGCGACAGGCGAGGACTGATCCTAAAGTAGAGTGTTTCTGGATGAAGCTTGCGAAGCATCCCCAGAAGCAGGTCGACAGCCGCCAAATCCTTATTCCGGAATACAAGACGCCATGGCTGCATAAATATCAAAGTTTTGAAAATACAGTCTGCAGGTTGTTTATGGAAAATCTTTTCAATTGAAAACTTGTTTCTAACATTCCAAGCGCCCAGATCTGGACCGCAAAGAGAACCCGATCAAACGTCTTACTTTGAAAGGAAGAGGGTTCAAAAGAATTCGGATTCCACTGAACATTTAATATATCTCTAACCCCACTCCAACAAAACCTAGCCAACACACAGGAGAGAAAAATTATAAGATATAGATTCTGTGTGGCCACAGAGGCAACACTTGTCATCTGTGGGGCCGTGACGCGATAGAATTTGTTCACTGGCAGGTAGGCACCCTCTAGCCATCTGTCAAGTGAAGATCTTGATTTTCAAGGGGAGCTTTGCTTTCGTTATGGCCTTGATTTCCTACTAGGGAATTTGGCGCAGCAACACGCTGCGCTGGCATAAGATCAATCTTTTCTAACAATCTGGATCAATGTTGTGGTGGTTTTCTTCAAAAAAGTCCATCACATGATTGTATGATCAGCGAACCATAATCCTTGTTGTGTACAAATTCATAAGATGGGGAGAGAAGCTTATGGATGCATAAAATCCTATTTACGGTGTTGATGAACAAAGAAAGTAGTAGAGCAAAACATCCAATGCTGCTCATAGCACATAACATCAAACATATTTTGACATACAACAGTTCTTATCTCACAAGGCTAAGAACAGAGGGAGCAAACATAGCTCGTAAAGTACATCGCAACAGAAACCCAGTAGACAAAATAGGTCAAATGGTTCCATGCAAACTACATAGCAGAACACATCGGCAGAACATCCGTCATGTTCAACTCAGGAGTTAAAACTGCAAGAAGAGAAAACCATCATGATTTATAGAGGAGAAGCACCCAAAAAAACAAATGTGAAATATTTACAGTCAAGTGTTTAGAAATAGTTGCAGCAATCGTCTGATAATCGCTGCTATAGGTGATCAATCACTTCTCGATACACTATATTTCTAGTCTGTCCAATTGGTAAACCGCTTTGACCAATTCTACCTATCTTCAAACCATTCCTTGATGTTACTCTTCATAGAGCAATATAGAAGTAGTGCCTATGAGAAAACACATGTTTTGTTAAAAGGGCACCATGGACAATTCTATGTTGTTGTAATCTTTGGGCAAGTCTGCTCTTTTACGGTAGGAATGGACTCGTGTAAAATTATTAAAAGATAATAAAAACTACCCATTCATACCGAACATAAGTGTAGTTCTTGCAACAATTGATATGCAAATATTGGTAACACTCAGTGTGGATCACGATTAATATCCCAACTTGCTAAATGTCGCGCCATTATTGAGCAGGTAATCATCGGCCATCTGTAACCCCAGATAGCAACAAAACAACCATGATCTCTTTATTCAAAGCAAAGAGGCAACCCAGATTCCATAAGAATGTGTTCTAACTACTTTAGGTCACAAAACTGCATATATCTATACATGGAAAAAATAGAGAACTTACTGCCTGCGCGTTGTCCGCTGGATCATGTGGAGTCGGAGCAAAAGAGCGGGGCCGACGGCCGCTAGCAAGACGTGGCGTCGACGCACCGTGACGCGCGGCAACCGGGAAAGCACCGCAGCCAAAAGGCAACGGGCGCACATCCGGATCATGGCCAGACGGAACACCGTGGAGAAGACGCGAGTCAGCCACAGCAAGCACATGTTCAGAGAGACGACGCAAACCTAACGCCGGGCCAGGAGACGCTGCAGCAGGAGAGACCCGTCGGCGAAACCCACCGCAGCAACCACAGCCATGTCGACGCACATCAGAATTTGCGGCGGTTCGGCGGAGCGGGAGACTGCAGATCGGCCGGAAGGAGGACGGCCACGACCCAGACCACGCTGACGTTGGGAAGGAGAGGCCAGAGGCGTAGCATCCCGGAGACCACGACGACGCTTGCCGCAGGAAAAGATGAAGCAGCGACAGGCCCTGGGACGGAACCCGCAGGGTCAGCCATCCTAAAAATCACCAAAAGAGAACAAAATACCAGTTAGTAAATCCTAAAGAAAAGAGGATGCATCAATGGAGGAGCAATCAGAGGCAAATGGAGACAGAGTACCAATCGTTCATGTCCCTAAGTTTTATCAAACTTGGTTCATGTCCCTAAGTTTTATCAAATTTGAAACTCTGCTATCTTTTATTTCACGCGAGCTAAAATATTAAGGACACCTACCATAGGTAGATAAATTGAAGTGACCGAGTTTATCACTATGTGAAACACATAGTACCAAGATAGATATTCCATGTGACCAAGTATAGTTCATCACTTCATCTATACATATAACGGATGAGTACAGAATTAGAACATCAAGACACTCAATACCAAAGATGAACAGTTATCAAGTATATATAGTTCATCGCTTGCTGAAATAAAAGATGGTAACACGAACCATACGATCCAGTAAACGCCTTGGAGGATTCCTCGGCTCCATAGCTGCAAGTAAAACAAATCATCAATGCAAAGTTAAGAGGCATGCACCAATATTCAGTTTCTAGAACGGAGACAAACCAGCAGTAAGATACGACCAATTCCAAGTTAAGAATCACCATTACTTCACGACCAATATTGTGTTATCTGAACACAATAATCCAGGACCCCACCAAGAACTGAATCCAAAACATGCTCACACAACATGAGTATTACAACAGTCTCTGGATTACATATGCACGCTGGTCTTTTGATAACCTACAGTAAGAGATAGCATAAACTTCGAGGTGAAGACAATATACGTCTGATGCTTCTTTTGATATGAATTTCAACAATAAAATTTGTGAATGCAAATATCTGTAGCATACATGTGCCCATCATATCTAGTAGCAGACCCAAAGCTTTTCGAGAGTTCACAGATTACTGAGCCTTCGTAACAAATATTTCAAGAACTGATATCCTACAAAGGATCAATGCCCCGCATATAAAAAAAGCTCATATTTGATAGGTATAGGAACCACAATGGGAGAAGGAAGCACTAAACAATCGACGGAGGCAATCAGAAGCAAACCGGAAAATTAGATTGCAATTAATATAGTAGCAACGTTGGTGTAAAGCAACGGTGACTTTCCTTATTTCCTTATGTATAACAGTATAACCATGGTCACTAATGTGATTTCATTTAAGAGAACACTCGGTTGAAGGCATAAAGTGCAGAATTTGTCTGGTTGAATTTGTAGCGGTATTCTTTCCGCCCAAAGGACATGATCACAGAAAATATAAAGAAGCATAGGTGCAAGGCGAAGAACACCATTTAATTGTTAGTGAATAGAATCCACGGTCAAACCAACACGGATTTAGGGAAAGAGAAAGATCTGTAATCATCTTCCCTAAAAATGAAGAATCCCCACACAACATGCAAATCTAAATCAAAGGGGTGAGCCAGGAAAGACAGTCAAATCTAAATCAAAGGGATGAGCTAGGAAGACAGGAGAACCAAAATCCGTACGGTACTCTGCTTGGTTCTCGCCTAGACATGATCGTACCTGCGCACCACCATGTTCAATCTCAAGCATGTTACCTCGACCGTTGCAGGTCGCCGCCCGTGCGCCCGACGCTCCACGAACCATGTCCTTGCAGAATCCTTCCGCGGTGGTGAAGAATTGGAGCTCCTCTCCAACGTCCACATCGCGGCGACCACGACAGAGGAGGGCCCGACTCGGGCCTCAGCCGCCGGTGATGGCCGGAAGACGGCGGCTGGGCAGGAGAAGGTCGGCCAGAGGGAGGGCGGCGCGAGTGAAGGCATCGATTGGAGACGGAGATAAGATAAAGAGGATTGGGAAGAGGAAAATTGGGAGTCGTTTTTTCCACCGCTTTGACCGAACAGTCGAGAGGACGCGGGAGGAAAAAAAACCGCACGGAATACGGACGGTGAAAGTCGTGCACGGAACGGGAGTTTACGTGGCAGACACCGATTGGGTAAAATTAGCGAATGAACAGTAGCACTGTTACGGAGAGGCCGTTAAAATGTCACACCTTAATATATGTAGGTATACGTAGATGACACAGAGTATGTGCCCGAAGCTTCCAAGGCCCATGTTGCTTTGTCCTATTCATCAGAGAGATTGATCTATTCATGTTTCTGAACTAGGTGATTTCAAAGATTCACTTCCGCTGACCCAAAAGTTCTTCTCAAGGTAATATTCCAACCAAGGGGAGATAGGGCTCGGGCTACCCTAATCCCAAGGTTAGCACATATTTCAAATAATCTGGGGAATCTAGAAACTAGAGGTGCATACCCTAGCCACCAATCAGTCCAGAAGAAATCTTTGTCCCATCCCCAAGTGAGAATTTAGCTTCTAGACGAAACATGTGTTTGATTTTATTGATGTTGCACTAGAATTACAAGCCACCCTGGATATGCATATACAGAATGGTGAAAGCATTGTTTTACTTAGTTGAAACCAATTTATGCCAAAGGTTATGATTTTCTTCCAGGTTGAGATGGTACCACACCCATTTTAGCATAAGCGCCACGAGAATTCAAGAGTTCAGCACTCCTAAACCCCCCAGGTCTTTAGGTTTGTAAACCTTTGGCCAACTTACCCAATGGTATTTCCTTTTGTCTCCCACCCTCTACCAAAAGAAATGGGCTAGGTGTTTATCAAATTGGGAGTGGGTGCCATCTGCAAGAAGGAAAGTCCCCATGCAGAAGATAGGAAGGCTAGAAAGAGACGAGTTGGTGAGCATCGGATGACATGAATCGCCCTGCCAGGGATCCATGCACATGCCCACCATATTAACTAACCCCTTCTAATCAGCCATGGTTAGGTTCTTGTCTGCAATGGCAAAGCCCAGACATGTAAAGGGGAAAGAACCAATTTTGCAGTTTAGAATCCTAGCACCGTATCTTGTTCTTCCGCTTCTACCCCCGTCACTACCACCTCACTCTTGAGAAAATTAATTTGTAGGGTAGACAGCAATTCGAAACAGAGAAGAAGAAACTTCAAGTTTTTAAGAGACATATCATTGACTTTGATCATCAGGATAGTATCATCGACGTACTGTAGGTGGGAAACTCCCCTGAGATTATTTGATGTACTACCCCTTTTAGGTGGCCTGATGTGCACATTGCATCTAGTATGGCTGCTAAGGCACCCGCCATGAAGTCAAAGAGGAGGGGTGAGATAGGATCCCCTTGTCTGACTCCTCTTTTGTTTCTAAACTAGGGTCCAATTGTCCCATTAATGTTGACGGTTGTTTGGCCTCTAGTAACCAGTTGCATTAATATGTGGATGTTACCTGAATCGAAACTCTTTCGAATCAGGACATCGCGGAGGAAGGGACAGCTAACCCTATCGTAGGCTTTTTCAAAATCCAACTTGAGGATTACTGTCGCTGAATTCCTAACTTTCAGCTCATGAATGATTTCGTGGAGATACAAGGCACCATCGTGGATATATCTACCTTTGATAAAGGATGTTTAGGATAGGGAGATTGTGTGGTGCGCTGCCAGTGACAACCTCGAGGCATAAGCCTTAGATATGAGTTTGAATAGGATATTTATAAGGGCAATGGGAAAAAACTATTTGACGGACTCGACGCCTAGGACTTCGGGGATAAGAGAAAGAACTCCAAAGTTCAAGCGAGAAATAGCTAAAAAGGCAAGCACAAAATCATTTAGGATTTGAAACACATGAGGTTTTAGAAACATCCAAAAATCCTTAAAGAAAGCCATTGAAAAGCTATCAGGGCCTGGTGATGTATTTGTCTTGGTTTCCTTGAGAACTAGGTCATGTTCCTCTGGGAGAAAAGGCTACCGAAAGCGCCATATTATCTTGCTCCGAAACTCTTCGCCGCTCTAGCCATAAGTTAGGGACAAGAGTGATAGCATAGGGTTCATCTGACCCCAACAACTCTCGATAGAACTCGTAGGCATGCTGTTGGATAGTTAGCAGGTATATGATTTGTCCAGAGGGAGTTGTCAGCATGCGGATCAAACATTTTCTCCTTCTACCGTTGTCTAAAGCATGGAAATATTTAGTGTTGGAGAGTCCAACACAAGCGACCATGCTGGCGCCAATACTCCTCTTCCAACTAGTAGATGTGTGTAATGCGATCTTCTAGATGGTATCTCTAGGGTCACCCTTCATCATCAAGGCCTTCTTCGTCTTTTGTGGCATCCAGGTATTGGATTTGCCGCATGATATGAACCTTCTTCGCCTTTGCCAATCTGCCCCTATTAGCACACCAGCCTTTTAGGAATCTACATAGCCCAGCTTCTTGGGCGTGCTAGATGTCCATGTCATCTCTCCTACAAGTTGGGCAAGATAGGCACTCTGCCCACTTATCGGCCAACAACTATTTAATACCTAGGATCACAAGCCACCCAATTTTGAAAAAGAAGCGATTAGAGTGCACCGCTTCTACTTCCCCGCTGTCTAGAATGAGTGGCGTGTGTCCTATGTTGGATTCAGCAGTGATAAATGCAAGGGGAAATTTATCCTCCCACTCAGGGGCTACAAACACTTGGACAAGGGCACTCCTAATCAGGTTTATCCAACGATTAGTCTAGGTGACTATCGCACATGAGCGCGCAACTTCTCTCAGTTGCATACGAGCAATCGTGTCACTAGACAAATTCACTCTGGGCAAGTTAATGTTGTCATTGATTTTATCTTCTTGGCCTCGGATATGTTTCAAATCTACCGCAATAACCACTAGATAGCAGGAGGAGGCCACTCCGGTCTCAAGTTCCTTAAGAAACCTAGCAGAATTAGAATGATATGTCGAGCCGTAGACACCAACGAAAGAGAAAAGAAGGTTGGTATCGCGATGTAGCAAGGAAGAGAAAATGGAAAACTACCTTAGGGTAACGTCTCCTACTTCAAGTAATCTATTACTCGGGCCCATGAGCATGCCACTAGATCACCCATTAGCTGGTATCTAGGTCCAGTAGAACTTGTCCCCCAGTTCTAGGATCTCTAGTTCGTGGGTACTGAAATCCTGGCACATAGTTTCCTAAAGAAATATGATGTCAATCTTGACCTTGCGGAGATAGTCATGAAGATGGTTCCGCCATCCTCTGCAATGGAAACCGCAAATATTCTATATTAAAACTCACATTAGGACACCAGAGAGGCAGCTCGTGCTTGGCGAGCGGGAGTAGCCCTAAGGATCTTGTGTATAGTAGCCGCGGGAGGGGGTTGCTACGTTTGCCCTTTCTTTGATTCTTAGTAAGAAAAACAGGATAGAGCTCCTCTGTCTCCATTGTTGTTGCATTGGGTGCTTTGGTCTCAGCTACTGCTCTAGTAGTCTCCTCCTTTTCCTTTTCCTCCTTAGCTACTGCCTTTTCACTAGCTTCTGCCAGAGCATCTTGCACTAATTCTTTCACGTGTGGACCATCGATAAAAACTCAAAAGGGTTGTAGGCATTGTTAAGAACCAAACCGGAGTCCAAGGCAACCGAAATAAGATGTAAATCCAACAACTCAGAAAGAACAAAAAAGTCTGAGCTAGAGGTGGACAAGGAGGACCACTTACTAGGAAGGTTCTTCTCCGCCATCACTCTGACTGCCTTCTGCAAGATAGATTCTTTGTACTTGACTTTGTTCCTTCCACTATGGAGAATTGAGGAGGAAGGAGTGATGACCCACAAGTATAGGGGGTGTATCGCAGTATTTTCAATAAGTAAGAGTGTCGAACCCAACGAGGAGCAGAAGGTGCTAGCTAGTGGTATGGATCAGGAATTCTCTGCAAATACTTAGCAAACAGATTTTTAGGGGTTTTTGATAAAGCAAGTAAACAAAGTACGAGTAAATGAAAGACAATATGAATAAATGCAGCAAGTGGCCCAATCCTTTATGCAGCAAAGGACAAGCCGGTTGTATTACTTAAGATGACCAAACGTTCTCGAGGACACATGGGAAGACTGTCAAGTGCTTTAGCTTCATATAGCTGATTAATCCTCTTTAGCTTGCTAAGTGTTGTGTGGGTGAACCTGTGCTAATGTACCGCCCCATCCAAGACTAATACATACTTGTGATTATACCCCTTGCAAACATCCATAAGTACAAGAAAGTAATTAAGGTAGAAACCTAACCACAACTTTAAACTCTAAGACCCTTACGTCCCTTGTGCAATGGTTTCCTAACGGAGGTTCAGGTTTCTGACACTCCGGCAACCCCTACGATTTGTAGCCAAATACACAATGCATTCCCCTAGGCCCATATAGGTGAAGTGTCATGTAGTCGATGTTCACATGACACCACTAGAAGAAGTACACCACAACTTAAATAACAATCTATTAAATCTTTCTCAACACAACTCCACTACTAACAACAAGACTTCTCCCATGTCCTCAAGAACAAAACGAACTACTCACAAGACATCATATGGATCATGATCATAGATGGAATAATGATGTATAAAAATCTGAACATAAACAATAATTCAATGGTTCACTCAATAGCATCAACTACAAAGAGTAATCAACACCGGGAAAGTTTCCCCTATGAACTATGCAAGATTCAACGCAATTTTTACAGCAATATGGAGATGGTGATGAGGGTGCTGATGGTGATGATGGTGGTGATGATGATGATGATGATACCGATGAAGTCCAGCTTGATGGTGGTGTTGATGGCGACGATCTCCCCTCTCCGGGAAGGAATTCCCCCGGCAGAAATCTGTCTGCCGGAGAGATCTTTCTCTCTCGGTGTTTTCCGCCCCGCAGAGGCGGCGGAATCTTTCTGTGGTCGCTCCCCGAGTCTTAGGGTTTTGGGAGGATGATATACGCCAGAGGAGAGGGGCTGGAGTGGGCCAGGGTGGCCACACCACCTCTTGGCGCGGCCTAGGGCTGCCCGCGCCATGGGGTGGTGTGGGCCCCCTATGGCCCATCTCCACTCCATCTTCTGGCATCCTTAGTCTTCTGGAAAAATAGAATTTTCCGTATATTTTCCCGGATTTTCTAATCTTCACGAATTTTGCCTCCAAACAGCACCTTTTCCATCAGAATCCTGACTGCAGCAGTCCATGCTCCAAAAAGTCATCAACCATGCAAAAACAGATGAAATAACATAACTATCACCTCTCAATGCGAAATATATCAATGAATAATAGTGAATTAATACATAGAATAGTGATGCAAAATGGACGTATCAACTCCCCCCAAGCTTAGACTTCGCTTGTCCTCAAGCAAAACTGAGCTCAATAAACATGGCCTCAGGTTTATGGAGTGAAGAGCCGATAAAAGAATACGGACAAGAAGCATCACATTCATCAAATACATAGATCATAATAGAAGACAACTCATTATTATATAACTCAACCTGTAATAAGTAAAGGAAACACAATAAAGATACACAAAGTGAATCATAATTGGTAATGGCAAACTTAGCTCTTGGTCGAAGAATAGTTGATAATTTGCTGGAGTTCACAAATAGCTGGCTTTTCAATGAAAGCTTTCAAAGTAGTAAACATCAAGATAAGAGCAGTGTGCAAAACAAGGAACATAAGACATGATTGAATAAATCATCATATGAATGAATGAAACACATCAACTCAAAATACTTGCTGAGATAGAAAGGAGTAGGTTTACTGACTCAACTACAAAGTAAAAGAAAGGCCCTTCAAAGAGGGAAGCAGGGATTGCAAGTCTCATAAAGAGCTCCCAAAATTTATGATACTTACTAGCTTTCAGCTCTCATTGACCCTATCATAGGCATCTTTAGGTGATTAAGGTTAAAGTGATCAAATCTGAGGATATGCATTGACAAGTTGTAAGTTGAGAATCTCATGTCCCTTGAATACGAGGGCCGCTCCTCATGCTACTCAAGTTTAGTCACCGGTAAGTTCTTGTCATCTAAACATATGTGTATCATTGAGAACCGCCAACGGGGTACCCCTTGCCCGATGATACGGAAGAATCCCCATATCAAAATGACAAGGCAAGCAGTCAACAAGTATCTCAACAATCTTCTTATTTACCATGGGAATATGGTGCTTTTTTCTCTCTTTCCTCTTTTCATAATATCTCATTTTTTTCTTTTCTCTTTTTCTCAATCTCTATTTCTTTTTTTATAAGAAGAATGCTTCATAGATACTCGTTATGGTTACGCTGCAGGTTTCCACCATGTCAGCATGGATTAGACCAGCGGCCCAGGCGTTTCTCTAACACACATGCATAACTCCATGGACTTACAAGCTCCCCTTTCATTTCACACCGACGACATCCATAGATAAAAGAACATGATATCAACTTGGTACAAAGTACCAGTGCAATGTTGAAAGCGTTCCCCATGATAGCATGGTTCTGCTAATTCACAACTTACAAAGAGCAAGCATATACGCAACATAGGTGAGCACAATGGTTCAAGTTTATTAATCACTAATTTTCACATAACAAGTTTAATTTGGGAGGTAGATAAAACAAGAATTTACTTGGAATAGCAGTAATTCTACAAGGTAGGTATGGTGTACACAAATGGCAAAGGTTTTGGTTTTAAAGGAGGTGGATGCACGAGAAGAATACCCTCTCAGTACAGGTTTTTGGCTAGCAAGGCTGGGTAGCAAGTATAAGAGTTGAAGGAAACAAACAAACATACAAGTGATAAAGACAAACATGCAATCTTCCTTGGAAGCACAAAAGATCTTAACTAGAGAATACTAAACTTATGAGCAAATCAAGAAAGAAAGATGATGAAATAAATTTTCTTTAAAGGTACTTTTATCTTTTTCATTCAACTCTCAAAAATAGTGTTGCTACTGACCGAGCCAGGTTTGCCAAAACCAACTAAATTAACTCAATGATCCCAAAGTGATACCAATACTAACAACAAGATCAATCATATAACCACTAATTAAAAACTAATATAAGCTATGCAGAAGAGTGAATGACAGAACTTCTCATTAATATTCCATAACGGAAACTCACACCAAGGGATACATATCTAACGAGAGAGGGGACACTTCCATAATGCAAACCATACTACATAATAACTCCTCTATTGATGATATGACTCTACTAATAAGGTAAAAAGATAGAAGATAGTGATATGATACCGCGACACTCCCCCAAGCTTGGAACAAACCAAGGGGATGCCAAACCTGATGACGAGTTACTCCTTCGGTGGTGGTGGTAATATTTTCTTAGTTGACGTGAGGAAATCTTCCAGCATCTTGTGAAGCCTATTATTCTCCCATTGAAGCATGTCCACCTTCCTCCTCAAGTCTCGGTACTTATCGTAGAACTCCTCAGTGACTCGTAGGGCTTCCGTTGATGCAGGGCAAGAGACTAAAGGTACCAGCCCCTACTTGGGGTCTTGGAGATCTTCCTCCATAGGCTCCTTCCCCTTATCCTTGGCGGACACCATTGTGCTTCTAAGCCTTAAAAGAGTATGTCCTGGCAGAAACAGATCGAAACGAAAACACGATATACGAACCTTGGAAGATCCGGGAGATTATATATTATGAAGTTTCATATCAAAAGAAAGGTACTGAGAGAAAACAAGTCGGAGGCGGAGTCCGGGGTGGACTCACCACCTGGTGGCGCGGCTAGGGGTGGGCCCGCGCCACAGGGTGGTGTGAGCCACCCTGGCTCCGTTTCCGTCCCTTTTTCGCTTCGTAGCTTTCCTTATTGACTGAAAACTGCAAAAATATAGTTGGATTGTATTTTCGTGGAACTTTTCTTACCAGAACTGTTACCTATTTGAAAACAGACTCTGCAGGTCTCTGAATTTGGTATCTAGTAGATTCTTTCGGAGTCACCACTTGAATAACATCAATATCTTCATCTTCATATACTTATTACTTGAGTCATAAAACCTTTCTCTTCCTTATTACACCATTATCTCCACTAACCTGGAAATTTCTTTCACACAAAACTTCACACAGTTCTCATTAGCAACATTAGTATAAGTGAAGTGATAAAACCTTTTGAGTCCAACTTCAACTGAAAACCATCAAAACATAAGCTGCTATAGCAACTCCTTCCGAAAACCCAAAAAGAATTCAAAAAGGAAATCGAATAAAGAAGCAAATGCAAGAGCGGCAAAATCTGTCAAAACAGACCAGCAGGTAAAGATCAATTTTTTCGAAAATCTAATGTTGCTCAAATCAAAAAGTGCAAAACTAACGAAAGTTAAATAACATCTGGGGCAGAAGCACGAAAAATTACAGCTCAATCCGACATACAGAGATCTCTCACGAATTTTTACGGTGAAGCACCAAAAATCTATTTCGGGACAGCAACTTCCCCAAATCTTACTTCTCTCTCATTAGAGGTTGATCTTGACACAAAAACCAAACAAAACGGATAAGGAGCAGTCCCATAAAGCTCTTTCTTTATAGCCATTAAGATGGGCATGATAATTTTGAAGAAGCTCACATAGGAATATGAATTGAAGCGAAAGAGAGCATTAAGAAGCAAACATACACACATTTAAGTCTAACCCACTTCCTATGCAAGGGAATTTTGTAAACAAACAAGTTATTGAAACCAGAGGAAACTTGCATAAGAAAGCAAAAGAAGTGCAACATAAAAACTTTCAGCATAAAACGAGGAAACTTGATATTATTGAGATGCATAAGAACACTTTTCCCTCTCTCAAAGTAACTTTCAGTATCATGCATAAACTTAACAATATAACTATCACAAGGACCGTCATAGCAATGATCGCTTATTCTAACAGAAAACACAGGAATACTAGCTCTCATAACACTACTTTGTGAAACAATATTAGAGGTATCCTTACAAAGGATAGGGTGTCCCTCTTTTTCATATTTAGTAACAAAGTCTTTCACATTTGCTATTATAGGTTCATCAACCATTTGTTTATCAGGTTCAACAGCTTTATTTGTACTTTCATTAACCGTACTAGCTATCATAGAATGTTCCTTTACCTTAACTGGAAAAGGCATTTTCTCAATATAAGGTTTAGGTAAAACATGATTAGCAGTATAAATTTCAGTATTTCTTGCAGGAACACTCTTAGCAATATCTTTATAAGGTTCATGATACTTATTCCACTTCTTTTTAGGAACTTCAATGTAAGAAGCAAAAGCCTTAAAATAAGAAGCAATAGCTTGAGAGTCTAGACCATAAGCATTTTTAATATTTTGAAAGTCATCACTTCCCATAAAAGATTCAATGCATTCATAATCATAATTTATACCTGACTTTCTGCCTTTGTCATTCTCCCAAGCTTCAGCATTGTCTTGAATACGGTCCAGAAGATCCCATTTAACTTCTTCTTCCATACGAGTGAATGATCCAGCACAAGAAGCATCCAATAAATCTTTATCATGTAGAGAGAGCCTTGCATAAAAGTTATTGATAATAATATTGTTGGGGAGCTCATGAATGGGACATTTGAGCATTAGTAACTTCAATCTCCCCCAAGCTTGAGCTATACTCTCTCCATCAAGAGGCCAAAAGTTGTATATTTGATTCCGATCTTTATGAATTTCACTAGGAGGATAAATCTTTGAATAAAAGAGAGGCACTATTTCCTCCCATTCCAGAGCTTGACCATTCTTCAGCAGCTTATACCATTCCTCAGCTCTTCCTTTTAGCGATAATGAGAATAACTTATTCTTAACTTGATCTGTAGTAATACCTGCACACTTGAACAACCCGCATAATTCATGTATAAAGAGCAAATGATCACCGGGATGGACAGTTCCATCCCCAACATAGTAGTTATCCATAACACGATCAATAATTCTTGTAGGTATTTTGAAAACATCATTCTTAGCAGGTGGTGGTTTATCTACTACCTTAGCAGTGGTAGTAGCATTACCAAATAAGAAACTCAGCGAATTATCCATAACGAAAATAAAGCAACCAACAGAAGTAAACAATAATCACAGTAGAAGTTTCCTTTACCAGTTCCACTCTCCAATAGCGCTTCACTCCCCGGCAACGGCGCCAGAAAATAGTCTTGATGACCCACAAGTATAGGGGGTGTATCGCAGTATTTTCGATAAGTAAGAGTGTCGAACCCAACGAGGAGCAGAAGGTGCTGGCTAGTGGTATGTATCAGGAATTCTCTGCAAATACTTTGCAAACGGATTTTTAGGGATTTTTGATAAAGCAAGTAAACAAAGTACAAGTAAATGAAAGACAGTAGGAATAAATGCAGCAGGTGGCCCAATCCTTTCTGCAGCAAAGGACAAGCCGATTGTATTACTTAAGATGACCAAACGTTCTCGAGGACACATGGGAAGACTGTCAAGTGCTTTCGCTTCATATAGCTGATTAATCCTCTTTAGCTTGCTAAGTGTTGTGTGGGTGAACCTGTGCTAATGTACCACCCCATCCAAGACTAATACATACTTGTGATTATACCCCTTGTAAACATCCGTAAGTACAAGAAAGTAATTAAGGTAGAAACCTAACCACAACTTTAAACTCTGAGACCCTTACATCCCGTGTGCAATGGTTTCCTAACGGAGGTTCAGGTTTCTGTCACTCCGACAACCCCTACGATTAGTAGCCAAATACACAATGCATTCCCCTAGTCCCATATAGGTGAAGTGTCATGTAGTCGACGTTCACATGACACTGATGACCCACAAGTATAGGGGGTGTATCGCAGTATTTTCGAGGGAAGTGAAACCCAATTTATTGATTCGACACAAGGGGAGCCAAAGAATATTTATCAGCCTTAACAACTGAGTTGTCAATTCAGCCGCACCTGGAAACAATCTTGCTCACAGCAGTTTATCAGTAGCAACAGTTTTGTAGTAGGAATAGCAAAGTAACAGCAGTAGTAAAGCAAAGACAGTAGTAACAAAAGCAGTAAACAGTGGGATTCGAGTGCGGTAGGCATAGGGATGGATGGACGGGCGTTGCATGGACAAGACAATTCACGTAGCAATCAGAACATAGGGCAATTGCAGATAAATAAGATAAAGCATCCAAGTACTAGACAATCCTAGGCATGTGTTCCATATATAGTCATACGTGCTCGCAATGAGAACTTGCACAACATCTTTTGTCCTGCCAGCCCGTTTGCAGCGGGGCCTCTAGGGAACTACTGACAATTAAGGTGCTCCTTTTAGTAGAGCACCGGAGCAAAGCATTAACACTCCGTGAACACATGTGATCCTCACATCAAAGCCATTCCCTTCCGGTTATCCCGATTTCTGTCACTTCGGGGCCATAGGTTCCGGACAACAACGTGTGTATACAACTTGCAGATAAGACCAAAAACAATACTATCATAATGAATCAATAACATGTTCAGATCTGAAATCATGGCACTCGGGCCCTAGTGACAAGCATTAAGCACAAAAAGTCGCAACAAAGTCATAAAGCACTAATAAAAGATACTAGGCACCATGCCCTAACAATCTGATGCCATTACATGAACGATCTCATCCAATCCCTACCATCCCCATAGCCTACTGCGGGGGATTACTCACTCATAGATGGGGGAAACATGGATGGTCGATGGAGAAGCGATGGTGATGATGATGGCGATGATCTCCTCCAATTCCAATTCCCGACAGGGTGCCAGAACGGAGTTTCTGGTGCTGTTTCGTGGAATCTGGTGGTGGCGGCGGAGTGGAACTCCTTCTGGAAAAACGTCGAACCCCCCGAAGTTTTTAGGTCAGAAGGCTTCTTATAGGCGAAAAGGGAGACCGAGGGGGTGCCTGGGGCCACCACACCATGCCCTGGCGCGGCCAGGCCCAGCCCGCGCCTGGGGGTGGTGCGGCCAGCTCCTGGCCCTCCTCCGTCTCGTATTCTGGCTCCTAGAGTCTTCTGGAAAAATAGGCACTTTGGCTTTTGTCCCGTCCAATTCCGAGAATATTCATTTTCTGACTTTCCTGGAACCAAAAACAGCAGAAAACAGGCAGTTGGCACTGTGGCTCTTGTTAATAGGTTAGTCCAAGAAATCATATGAAAAGTACTCCAAAGTGTGGACAAAACACAATAAAGTGGATAAAACCAAGCATGGAGCATCAAAAATTATAGATACATTTGCAATGTATCAACATCCCCAAGCTTAACTCCTGCTCGTCCTCGAGTAGGTAAGTGATAAAAAGAAAGAATAATTTTTGAGGTGACATGCACCATCAAAGACTGGATCAAAGTATTTGTAAAACATTTGAAGCTGGGATCATAGTACTTCAATCATAACATGAAAGACAAAGTTCTAGCAATAAGCAAAGAAACTATGATGCACATGAAAAGGCATAAAGAAAAGATTCATGAATAACAATGCTTTGCAAGACATTTGTTTGTTTCACATAAAGAAACATAGCATAGTGGCATTCAGCTTGTCCCTCATAGTGTAGCAAACATAAATGCAAAGCACACCTTCAAAGTTTACAAGAGTGACTAGATACAAATAGTTTAAAACAAGCAATATCAAGGTATGCATCAATCAACAAGTCTTGGGACAATGCACATAGAACTAAGAATGGCCACTATGCTCTCAAGAAAGTGCTCATAGAATGTGTGAAGACTCAACAAGGAAATGAGCAGGTTTTGAAAAGTTTGAAAGGCTTCCAAATGCTGAAAGTATAGTACTCATTAGCTTTGTGCTCTCATTGCCCATATCATAAGCATCTTTAATGTGGTTAAGGTGAAAGTGAGGTCCAATCTGAGTTATATGCTTGACAGACTATAAACTGAAAATCCCAAGTCCCTTGAGTACGAGGGCCGCTCCTCATGCTACTCAACTTTAGTTACCGGTAAGTTCTTGTCATCGTAAGTATGCACGTATCATTGAGAACCGCCAACGGGGTACCCCTTTCCCGATGATACGGAAGAATCCCCATATCAAAATGACAAGCCAAGCAGACAATGAGTATCTCAGCAATCTTCTTATTTACCATGGGAAAATGGTGCTTTTTTCTCTCTTTCCTATTTTCACAAATCTCTTTTTTTTCTTTTTCTCAATAGCTATCTTTCTCTTTTTTTATAAGAAGAATGCTTCATAGATATCATTATGGTTACGCTGCAGGTTTCCACCATGTCATCATGGATTAGACCAGCGGCCCAGGAGTTTCTCTAACACACATAAATAACTCCATGGACTTACAAGCTCCCCTTTTATTTCACACCGACGACATCCGCAAACAAAAGAGCAAGGTATCAACTGGGTATATATTTACAAGTGTTGAAAGCGTTCCCCGTGACAGCACGGTTCTGCTAATCCCAGCCTATAATTAGCAAGCATATAACTTTCATGGAGAGTTCACAATGGTTCAGGTTTATTAAGTGCAGGAAATAAAGTGTGCCATCAAGTTCGTGAGAGCTTTACTAACTAACTTTCTCATAACAAGCAAACATTTTATTCGGAAGAAAACAAGGCATATTGAATATGCACGAAAGTAGCAAATGATGCTAATAGGTAGGTATGGTGGACACTTTGGAAATATTTGGTTTAAGGGAGTTGGAAACATGAGTAAAACACTCAGTGTAAGTGAAGGCTAGCAATAGTAAGGGAGCGACAAACGAGAGAGCAATAATGGCCATAATCATGCAGAGCGACAAAACATCATTGATCAAAGCATAAAGTGATACTACAAGTTGAAAACTAAAGAATCATAAAGGCTTATGGTGACTTGAGATAGTCATAACATGGTGTGAGCATGTGCCAAGTCAACCCAAATAAAGCATCAAAGGAGAATACCACTATACTATGCTTTAATATGCTAAAACAACGCATGATTCATCCAAGGCACATTAAGCAATCTCAATTTTTTATAACAAGTTATGCTACAGCAAAGAATACTAAGCATAAAGCCAAAACAGTATCAAGCATGGCATGACAAAGCATAGGCCACAGTCAAAAACAAGCTTTCTTTACTACTTAAGCATGAGCTTTCCTACTCTTTTCCAATCCAAACCAGACTATTTGAACACCAATGTATGAAAGAGGGGGTCCAACCAATTTATTCAGCAAACTAAGCAAACAAAGCAAACGAAAAACCAAAATGAAAACGGAAAAGAAGACGCTCCAAGAACAACACAACTGTGCATGATACAATAAAAATGAAGTGTTTGGAAGAAACCTGAGATTTTTATTGATAAAGAAGGGGATGCCTTGGGCATCCCCAAGCTTTGACGCTTGTACTTCTTGGATATTTCTTGGGCTGACACGCGGGGCATCCCCAAGCTTGAGCTTTAGTCCATCCTTCATCTCATTACTCATCCCTTCCATACATCTGAAATTTTTCCTTCATACAAAACTTCACACAATCTTTATTAGCAACATTAGTGCACTCAAGATAAATAAGTCTTAAGGTTTAGTTCTAACACCAATAAACTTCCATTAGAACACTAGCTACTGTAGAACTTCCCTCAAAAATCTCAATTCCCCAAAAGAACTCAAAAAGGAACCAACAAGAAGCAAATGCAGAAAATGACAGAAATCTGTCAAAACAGACCAGAAGGTAAAGACAAAAAATTTCGAAGACCTTCTGTTGTTCAAATCAAAAAGTGTTGAGATAATGAAAGTTAGATAACAACCTGGGGCAGAAGCACAAAAATTCACGCCTCAAAAAGATGTTCAGAGATTTTACACAAATTTTTATGGTGAAGCACAGAAATCTATTTCGGGACAGCAACTTTCCCAATCATTACTTCTCTCTCATTAGAGGTTACTCTTGGCACAAAAAGCAAATAAAAAGGATAAGGAGCGGTTATTACAAAGGTAATAACTTCCAAGACTCATCTAAAACTTTTGGGTTATCTTCCAATAAGTACTTTTCTTTAACGCCTTTAAGTTAGGCATAAGCAAAAACTGAAATGGGTAGAATAGAAGTAAGCAGAGATAATCATGGTGAAAACATTGTTTTGTTCAATGAAATTATTTTGTTAACAAGGTTGATCAGGTCTTGTTACCAAAACAATTTCATATGAGACAAAACTTTGTATTTCACTAATGATTATGTTACCTCAACCTTGATAGCAATGGTCCCAATCATAATAGTTTTAAATTTTTCTCTTGGTATGGGACAATATATTTCTCCAACTTGAATGCCTTCAACATGTTCAATTGAATTCAAACTATAAGTCCTTTCAATCTTCTTGAGGAAATAGACAATGTGTTCCTTGTCATTAACATTGAAGGTCACCTTCCCTTGATTACAATTAATAACAGCTCCTGCAGTATTTAAGAAAAGGTCTCCCAAGAATAATAGACATATTATCATCTTTAGGCATAAAAGTTTGAGAGGATGCTCTCATAAGAAATATGAGTTGAAGTAAAAGAGAGCATCAAGAAGCAAATTGAAAACACATTTAAGTCTAACCCACTTCCTATGCATAGGAATCTTGTAAGCAAATAACAAAGTGACAGGCATAGGAAGATAAAACAAGAGTAACTTCAAAACTTTCAGCACATAGAGAGGTGTTTCAATACCATGAAAACTTCTACCACCATATTTTCCTCTCTCATAATAATTTTCAGTAGCCTCATGAATAAACTCAACAATATAACTATCACATAAAGCATGCTCTTCATGATCTACAAGCACTAGAGCTTTATCATAAACATCTTCAAAAGAATCCTCAGGAACATAACATTCATCCTTCTTTAGTAAGCATGGGGGATAATCAAATAATGTAAGGGATAAAGAGTTACTCTCATTAGAATGTAGGCATGGGTAGCTAATCCATTCTTCCTCCTTTTGTTCATCACTCTCCTCCTCTTTTTCATCTAATGAGATTTCAAGTTCATCAATTTCTTCTTCCATAGGATCCTGCAAGGCATTAGTCTCTTCCATTTGTGGAAAGCATCTATTAGTATATTCAAGAATATAGCCGTTTTCTTCCTTGTAATTCTCAAAGCAAAATTTAAGTATACCATAAACCTCATACTTATAAGGTGAATCATCAATATTTTCAAGCAAACTAGCAAGTTCAAATGCACCCTTCCAAGCAATAAATTCCTCAATTTGTTCCACATCATAAAAGTCATAATTTCCCTTAACATAAGAAGATATGGTAACATTATCATTATACTCACATTGAAAAGGGAGGTGTTTGTACCTCCTGCAGCAACAAGATTTATCAAAGCAATAAGTAACATTATAAGTAGAGCACACGTTTCTAGCAATGGTATACAATTTATCAATTTGTTTCCATAAGTGTTTCCCTTTTTGTGACAAGCGGTGTTCCTCATAATAGTCTTTTTGATCTTCCATGAACCCACCTTGCCAATAAGATTCAGTTTCAAAGAAACCAACCATTGACAACAAGCATGATAAAGCAAGACAATAACAGACCAACGAAAATAACAACTAGAGTAGGAACCAATTTTTTTGTATTTTCAATAAAGAAAGAAGCAAACAAGGAAGAAAATAAACTTAGCTTGAACAATAGTGATTCCAAGTGGACTTGATAAATAAAGCTATGCTCCCCGGCAACGGCGCCAGAAAATAGTCTTGATGACCCACAAGTATAGGGGGTGTATCGCAGTATTTTCGAGGGAAGTGAAACCCAATTTATTGATTCGACACAAGGGGAGCCAAAGAATATTTATCAGCCTTAACAACTGAGTTGTCAATTCAGCTGCACCTGGAAACAATCTTGCTCACAACAGTTTATCAGTAGCAACAGTTTTGTAGTAGGAATAGCAAAGTAACAGCAGTAGTAAAGCAAAGACAGTAGTAACAAAAGCAGTAAACAGTGGGATTCGAGTGCGATAGGCATAGGGATGGATGGATGGGCGTTGCATGGACAAGACAATTCACGTAGCAATCAGAACATAGGGCAATTGCAGATAAATAAGATAAAGCATCCAAGTACTAGACAATCCTAGGCATGTGTTCCATATATAGTCATACGTGCTCGCAGTGAGAACTTGCACAACATCTTTTGTCCTGCCAGCCCGTTTGCAGCGGGGCCTCTAGGGAACTACTGGCAATTAAGGTGCTCCTTTTAATAGAGCACCGGAGCAAAGCATTAACACTCTGTGAACACATGTGATCCTCACATCAAATCCATTCCCTTCCGGTTATCCTGATTTCTGTCACTTCGGGGCCATAGGTTCCGGACAACAACGTGTGTATACAACTTGCAGATAAGACCAAAAACAATACTATCATAATGAATCAATAACATGTTCAGATCTAAAATCATGGCACTCGGGCCCTAGTGACAAGCATTAAGCACAACAAGTCGCAACAAAGTCATAAAGCACTAATAAAAGATACTAGGCACCATGCCCTAACAATCTGATGCCATTACATGAACGATCTCATCCAATCCCTACCATCCCCATAGCCTACAGCGGGGGATTACTCACTCATAAATGGGGGAAACATGGATGGTCGATGGAGAAGCGATGGTGATGATGATGGCGATGATCTCCTCCAATTCCCCGTCCCGGCAGGGTGCCAGAACGGAGTTTCTGGTGCTGTTTTGTGGAATCTGGTGGTGGCGGTGGAGCGGAACTCCTTCTAGAAAAACGTCGAACCCCCCTGAAGTTTTTAGGTCAGAAGGCTTCTTATAGGCGAAGAGGGAGACCGAGGGGGTGTCTGGGGCCACCATTCCATGCCCTAGCGCGGCCAGGCCCAGCCCGCGCCTGGGGGTGGTGTGGCCAGCCCCTGGCCCTCCTCCGTCTCGTATTCTGGCTCCTGGAGTCTTCTGGAAAAATAGGCACTTTGGCTTTTGTCCTATCCAATTCCGAGAATATTCATTTTCTGACTTTCCTGGAACCAAAAACAGCAGAAAACAGGCAGCTGACACTGTGGCTCTTGTTAATAGGTTAGTCCAAGAAATCATATGATAAGTACTCCAAAGTGTGGACAAAACACAAGAAAGTGGATAAAGCCAAGCATGGAGCATCAAAAATTATAGATACATTTGCAATGTATCAGACACCACTAGAAGAAGTACACCACAACTTAAATAACAATCTATTAAATCTTTCTCAACACAACTCCACTACTAACAACAAGACTTCTCCCATGTTCTCAAGAACAAAACGAACTACTCACAAGACATCATTTCAATCATTACCAGAGATGGAATAATGATGTATAACAATCTGAACATAAACAATAATTCAATGGTTCACTCAATAGCATCAACTACAAAGAGTAATCAACACCGGGAAAGTTTCCCCTATGAACTATGCAAGATTCAACGCAACTGTTACAGCAATATGGAGATGGTGATGACGGTGATGATGGTGATGATGGTGGTGATGATCATTATGATCCCGATGAAGTCCAGCTTGATGGTGGTGTTCATGGAGACGATCTCCTCTCTCCGGGAAGGAATTCCCCCGGCAGAAATCTGTCTGCCGGGGAGATCTTTCTCTCTCGGTGTTTTCCGTCCCGCAGAGGTGGCAGAATCTTTCTGTGGTCACTCCCCGAGTCTTAGGGTTTCGGGAGGATGATATACGCCAGAGGAGAGAGGCTGGAGTGGGCCAGGGTGGCCACACCACCTCCTGGCACGGCTAGGGCTGCCCGCGCCATGGGGTGGTGTGGGCTCCCTGTGGCCCATCTCCACTCCATCTTCTGGCATCCTTAGTCTTCTGGAAAAATAGGATTTTCCGTATATTTTCCCGGATTTTCTAATCTTCGTGAATTTTGCCTCCAAACAGCACCTTTTCCATCAGAATCCTGACTGCAGCGGTCCATGCTCCAAAAAGTCATCAACCATGCAAAAACAGATGAAATAACATAAGTATCACCTCTCAATACGAAATATGTCAATGAATAATAGTAAATTAAGACATAGAATAGTGATGCAAAATGGACGTATCAAGGAGTAGGGTGGATCTTGCTAGGGGAAGGACCAGCCTTTGAGTTATTGGAGGAGTTTGATGGGGTCTTGGATAGGGTTGCAGTCATCACCGCCGACATCGATATTTTCCTTTCACATTGTGAACCAGGTCAACTGCTTCCGTCGAGATATCCACAGCCATGAGTGGGGGATATGGCTTCACTTCCTTGAGCTTCTTGCTACATGAAGCTACAGTTTCATTTTCAAACTCTTACTCGTCAGGGCTTTCCCATCCAATTTCCTCACGGTCCTTCATAGACATTTTGGTTGCTTTCGCCGGAGTGAATAAATGAATCGACACCCTTTCACCCTCTTCAGAAGTGTCCTCTAGGGACGAGATAGAAACAGGGGAGATCAAGGAATTCTTGGACATAGGGATGGAGGCAGGGGTAGAGGTGAGATTGCTTTAGCAAGCTTGTCCACATAGGAATGAGCTGACTATAGTTTCAATCCATAATGATTGACATGTCTTCTGCATCAGCGCTGGCACGGATGGTGGTGATGAATAGGAAGTTTGGGTGGCTTACTCAACTGGAGCACTGGTAGTTCCTTTGGTCTTGGGGGTTGATGAGTGCAAATATAACGCATATTTGAGTATAAAAATTATTCATATTGTCACTCAGCACATGTTATATCTAGCTACAACTATGCCTATTATGCATGTTTACTAGTTCTCATTCATTTTCATTTGGACTTTGCACAACTAGTAGTTTTAGTAGGATTTTGATACTTTTTCCTTATCTTTGACTTGTCTGCAGGTGCTATGGACAGTCATGGATAAAAGAAGCCAAGGAGATTCAATATGGAGAAGTTACATGCACTAGACTTAGCCATATGAGATATGGAAACTTCATATTTTTCCATCTTTTCATATTGCTGATCCTATATCATGGTCTTGTATCCCTCGTCCATACGAATCCAACGAGCCAAAGAACATCTCAATCGGAGTATGTATGAAGAAATGGTGGCCAAAACAATTTAGACATCAGAGGGTTTAGCGACCACTGGTACGGGTGGATCTTGCCCGTACTGTACGGTCGTACTGCCCTCCAAAGGCTTCGTTTCTTCAAACTAAACAACATTTGTGAAGGCCCAATGGGCATATTTTGTCCCGAGCGAAGATACTACTGCCACTGGTATGGATTTGTTGAACTTGTATGATCTGCTAGATGGTTGCGCAAAATCCTTTTGTAATTCATATCATGAGCCTTGTGATAAATGTATGGCGGTTGGAGACTTTAGTTTTCAATGCTCCATTACTCTTGAAGAGTCCCTATCATCTCACACTAGATATGAAGTCATAGAATATTTGGTTTATAAAGGTGTCCATGATCTACTCTCAAAAGATTAAATCATGATAAAGAGTAGTGATAGTATGCTTCATATGAAACTTACCAACTTGTTACCAATGTTACAATCTTATTGCCAAGAATGTCTTAGTGGTAATCCACTTGTGGTAGAGAGTAAGGCATGGTTTAAATCCGTAGTGCTCGAAAATAACCATTTGAAGTGACCACGAGATAAAGAGGAGAACAACAAAAAGGTGAGGTTGACAAAGATTGGCACAATACAAATACTTTGTTTGATAATGATGCCTCTCTCTGTAGTAATGATTCTTATAATGCTAAAAATGATTGTGATTTATCTGCGGAGGCCTTGTGCCTAGACACTCATGAGGAGCGCATTACTAATGATGAACTAGAGATAGAACCTTGCTATGAATTTTTCGATGCTAATATGCAGGGATCTGATTTACTCTCTGTTGCAAAGGAAGAATACTATGAAGTGTTCCCTACAATGGTAGCCAATACAAACAATTAATAATTATATTTCAACCTCTAATCCAATACCAAACCAACCTACCTACCTAAATATGTACGCCTGCCGTGAATCACTCGATCGATTCAATATCCTGTATCTCACGTCGGCTCGATCAGTTGCCCCCGTTTATTTCTCTCATATAGCCCAGAAAGTGAAGGGTTGGAAGGGCAACAAAACCTGACCATGTCCATCAGTCCATGCACTGCATAAGACTAGCGGCGAACAACACGACAGTTTTGGCGAGTTGCGAGCACGTAGGAGATGTGACGGTGGGCGTTTTGCACCGTCTCGTGCATCAGGTGGTAGATGTGTCGCTCTTGGACGAGTAACAACAACACGAAAGCCAGACGTAAAACATTGTGGACATGCCCATGGCGAAGAAGTTGAAACGCTCCTGGACACCCTTGGGCATGTCATCGAGGTGCAGGAAGCTGGTCTCCAGGATCAGGATGAGACCCGTCACTACGATCGTGCTAGGCTAGGCCACCGGCACTGACGGCACCGCCGTGGCCATGCGTTCCAGGCCACGACCTTTACCCGAGACATGCTGCTCTCGGTGATGGCCATCTCGAGGCCTCTAGTTGTCGTCCATGATCAGCTTCTTCGACGCCTGCCGGTGTGGATTGAAGAGTGAGAGGCTTCAGGCCGTCACCATGAAGCTCACAGATGTTTTCGAGCGCGGACTTAGCCATGCATGTCCTCATTGTCCGGGAAGGGCGTACTGAACTAGGGCTTGAGCCCCGCCGGCGTGGGAGCATACATGCATGGTACGGCCTACAAATACGTGTAGGGTGCATACGTAGACAATTGGGCCATACAGGTATCTAACTCTGACGAAATTCAGACCGTTGCCGGAAACAGTCTGATGAGCTACAGACAACTACAGCTGAAACTGAAAACTGAATGACAACGGCAATGACAGCTGGGTTTATGCTAACATCCGGACTGCCGATTTGGTCCCATTATTGCTAGCTTGTGCGTGTCAAACTCGGTTTCCGTCGTCCGATAGTCTTAGCAATGTCGTTGCGTTGTAGTATTTCAAGTTCTACCCGGACTCGGCCTCTGGCCGCGTGCTGTTGCTGTACGTGATTCATGCACCGACTCGGACCTGTAGATGCCCCTCCACCGGTACTATAAGTGCAGCCACCTACTCCGTACCCGGCAAACAGAACAATCCAGCCAACCAGATACGTACGTAGCTACTACGAGCTAGCCAAACAACGCCAAGTCGATCGGTCGATCCAAGAAGCAACAAGCAGCAAGCATGGGCTGCGGCATGAGCCGTCTCGCCAAGGCCACCATCGCGGTGGTCATCATGGCCATGCTCTTCCTGCCCGGCGCCATGGCCATGGCCGCCACCTTCGACGCCACCCGCAGCCAGCACCTGCCGCTGCCGCAAGGAACCGTCCGCGGGCCCGAGAGCGTCGCCTTCGACGGCCACGGCGAGGGCCCTTACAGCGGCGTCTCCGACGGCCGCGTGCTCAAGTGGAACGGCGACAAGATAGGATGGACCACCTACACGTACGGCCCCGGCTACGACGCCGAGACATGCACGGCCACCAAGCTTCGCCCCGAGACCGCGACCGAGAGCCGTTGTGGCCGCCCACTCGGCCTTCGCTTCGATCACAAGACGGGAGACCTATACATCGCCGACGCGTACAAGGGCCTCATGCGTGTCGGGCCCGGCGGAGGGGAGGCCACCGTGCTCGTCAACAGTGTCGACGGCATACCTTTAAGCTTCACCAATGGAGTCGACGTCGACCAAGCTACTGGCCACGTCTACTTCACCGACAGCTCCATGAACTACAACAGGGCCCAACACGAGATGGTTACCAGAACCGGAGACTCTACGGGGCGCCTCATGAGGTACGACCCAAGGACGTCCGATGTCACCGTTCTACAGTCGGACATCACGTACCCCAATGGCGTCTCCCTCAGCACCGACCGTAGCCACCTCGTCATTTCATCTACCGGCCCTTGCAAGCTACTAAGGCACTGGATCAAAGGCCCTGACGCTGGGAGAACCGAGCCTCTCGCTGACCTGCCGGGTTACCCCGATAACGTCAGGCCCGACGGAAGGGGAGGATATTGGGTGGCATTGCATCGTGAGAAAAATGAGCTACCTTTTGGCCGCGATAGCCATCTCCTCGCCGTCTGACGAGGTTTCAACTCGTCAATGCCCATTGTTATGGACTTGGGTTTTGGAGAAGATGGGGATGCTGGAGATCGTGGCACGGTTAACAGACAAACAACCAGGGGACACGAGATTTACCCAGGTTCAGGCCCCCGGAGGGAAAACCCTACTCCTGCTTGTCTGCTCTTTGATTACGGCGGAACCGAAAGTTACAGGATGCGCAGATTCGATCTAGCGTGGAGGCGTGTACGAAAGTATGGATCTGTCCTGCTCGTTGGCCCCTCCTAGCCTTTATATATGAGGAGGCTAGGTCTCAGGTACCGATACGAGTAGGTTACAAGTTGTATTCGAACTCTAGTCTTGTTCTCCAAGGATCCGAAGGCGTCATGGGCCTTGGCCACCCGAAAATCTTCATGGGCCAGCGTATGTCTGCTGTGGGCCTTCCTTGGGCTGGACCAGGTATGCTGAAGTTATGTACCCGTCGGGTATAACCATGTCAGTAGCCCCCGAGTGTTCAGTCGAATCGTAGATTCGGCTGAGGACTCTTCAATCCTTTGGGTGTAACTCTGTCTTTCAAGAGAAATGTGTAGGGATTGTTGATGCGTGTGACTGACTCACCCGACGGATCAGGGTCAGTTAATCGTCTTAGGACAAAACAACACGATCTTCTTCAGGTGCGAGTCCCTCGACTCGAACCCGGAACATATGCTGGCGTAATTCGACTCAGGCCGCGGAGGACTTACAGGAGTGGAATTCCAGTGATTTTAAATGGTGTACCCAACGCGTCCGTCGGGATTTTTCATCGTACCTGCTGGTACGGATTCATACTAGCAGAGCGCAGTCAGGTGCGTTGCCAGGCCATCAGATGATATCTGTAGGTCTTATCTTTGCGTCGCAGACGCAGCATCCGAATGTTTATCACCGCGGAGGTGTTTCGGGTGGCCAAGGAGGATGTTACTCACTTAGCATTAATTGGGGCAGAGTTGCCGAAAAGTTTTTGCATGTGGATCCGGAAGATCGCAGTCGAAGATTTCATAGGGTGCGCGACCAGCGCTCCCTATGGGAGTAGCCCCCGAGTGTCTGTTCGAGTCGTAGACTCGAGCGGAGACTTTTCGTGCAAGCATTGCTCAGTTGTTTAGTCCGTAGGACTCGAAAATTATCGGATGCTGAAATCCTTCCTCCCTATGGGAGTAGCCTCCGAGTCCGTAGTGGAGTCGTGGACTCGACGTAGGACTCGAAGCTCTTGTGTGTGAACGGCCATCGCTCCAGTTTGGAGTAGCCTCCGAGTGTCTGGCGGAGTCGTAGACTCGGGCAGAGACTCGAGTCTTGTATCATGCAACGGTAGTAGGAAAATCTCATGGGCGTACCGCTGACCCGGAAGTACATCGGGTGCGCGATCAGCGCTCCTGATAGGAGTAGCCCCCAAGTATTTAGTCGAATCGTAGATTCGAGTGAGTACTTTTAGCTGTGTAGCCGAAGTTGGTGCTAGTATAGCTTTTGATGACGTCAGTGCTGACGATCGATGACCTCAAGCGTCTGCTGCGCCAGAGATGACTTGACTTGACGAAGTGTGGGTCCCACTTCCTGACTTTGAATTGACCGGTCACGCGTGGCATGGAGATGATTATGGTGTTTCCTCGATCTCCGCGAGTAGTGGACGTCGTGGGAACGACGGTTCGTTTTGGTGCTGACACGTGTACGGCCAAATCTGCCGTTGGCGTTAGGTCTTCTCGATGGACGGCCAGCGTGCGTCGTCTTTGCTGTTATAATCCGTGGTGAAATCGTGGTATGTCTTTTACCGCAGCAGTTCATCTGTTCATTGCTTCCTTGGGCTCAAGCGATTCTTGCTGCGTGCTGAGAGTTCCTTTCGCATTTCCTTTGTCTTCGTCGTTGGCAACGCCACCACCGCCGTAGCGCCATGGGGAAGAAGAAGTCCTCATCTGCAGTTGGGACCAGCGCTGCCGGAGGCAAGAAGGGCGCCGCCGCTGCTCGTGTCACCGATGGTGGCTGGCGGCGATCAGAGACGCGGGAGAGCGATCTCCGCAAGCTGCGCGAGCGGAGCCTGATCCCGCAGGACGCGACGGCCGTGAGACTTCCCGGCAATGAGATAATCCCCCGTCCCCCATCTGGGTACCGGGTTATGTTCGTCGCCTTTGTTTTGCGTGGGTTTTCGTATCCAGTCCATGACTTCCTTCGTGGACTGCTCTTCTTCTATGGGGTTCAACTCCATCATTTGTCTCCCAATTCTCTTCTCCACATTGCGTGCTTTATCACACTTTGCGAGTGTTGGCTTGGCATTGAGCCGCACTTTGGCCTCTTCCGGAAGCTGTATTCCGTGAGGAGGCAGTCTGGTTCGGATGGTGTGTATCCCATTGGGGGTTTCATCATCTCTCTTAGTCCCGATGTCCAATTCTTTTCCTTCTCCATGTCCGAATCTGTCCAGTACTGGCGGAGGAAATGGTTCTACATCCGTGACTCCGTGCTGCCTGGGCAAGATTTTGGTCTTGTGCCTTTTGACCCCTCCCAGTTGATTGTGAAGAAAAGATCCTGGAAAAACCAGATCTTAGATGGTGAGGTGGCGGAGATAGAGGCCTTGTACCGTCGGGTGGAGGAGCTCCAATTGATTCCTGAGAAGGAGGTGAACGGTGTCGACATCATCCGGACGTTTCTTGAGCGTCGGGTGCAGCCGCTCCAGGCGAGGGCGCATCCGATGTTTCTTTACTCTGGGCGCCGTGATCCGACGAGGGTTTCGAGTGAGAAGGTCTCCGAGGTGGACCTTGACAAGGATCTTCGCGTGCTGTTGAAGTTCAAGGCCGACGAAAAAATCCCGGGGAAGTCGCTGACTCCTCCCTTTTCGTCGACGTTGGCCGTTCCAAAGGTGTAGATTTGCGCACGTAGTGCTTCCCTTATGTTTTGTCAGTTGTGTACTTGTGTCCTTTGTTTGCTAACAAAGTTTCTTCTCATCTTGTAGAGCTTCAAAGTGCCAGGCATGGCGCCACCATTGCCCGAAAGGTATCCGAATGCCCCGGATAATGAAGTGGTGGATTCCGTGTCCGAGCTTCATTCGGCGCGATCTCCGGCGGAGGATGCTGACGGATCGAGTGAAGACCATTCGAGTAAGCGATCACGGAGCTCGAGCGAGTCTTCGGATGCCTCGACTCCTCCGACTCCTAGGAATCCTCGGGGTCTTGAGCGTCATGATGATGTTCAGGGGGGTTCGTCTTCTCCTATTCCTGCCGTTCCTGTGCGAGCTGTTGCTCCGCACCCGCCAGCAAAGCGGAAGAAGGAAGAGAAGAAGGAGGAGAAGAAGGAGGAGAAGAGGGCCCGGAGGGCTTCTCCTATCTTTGACCTGAGCGCGTTGGGCTCGTAAGTGTGCTTGTTGCCACTGTTGTCTTTTGCTCACTTGTTATTTTTGCGCCTGTGTTGATTGGTTCGTATGTAGGCAATCCTCCGACGGCTCTAGTGATGGAGCGCGCGAGATGATGGGGGAGTCGAACATTGCGTCGCCGCCTCCGCAGACGGTGGCGACTTCGGGTGGTGCTGCACCAGTTCCTCTTGTGCAGGAGAGGCTGGTGGTTGCGCCTCAGAATTTCGCAGGCGGGCCTGCGGGTTCGCCTTCGGAGCACGTAAGTTTTTCTGCTTCATGTCACGGGGGGAGCCCCCGGGCGTCTTCATGTGCTGATGTTGTGTTTGCTTCTTTGTGTTGGGCGGAGCCCCCAAGTCGTGCTCTTACGGCTATTGCTTTTTCCTGTAGCCTTGTGTCCGAGAGGCCAAGCGGCTGGTGGAGGAGCACGTGACGCTGGAGGTGAAACTGCGGCAGCTGCAAGGTATTCGTCTGCCTTGTAGTACTTATTTGTTTATCCTTGTCCTATTTGTTGACACTGGCTTGTTGTGAATGCAGAGGAGCATAATGACTCTCTTCGTGAGGTTGATGCTCTGAAGAAGAGCCTTGGCCAATTGGAGCAGAAGGCCGAAGCTGCCGCTGAGGCGAAAGAGCGCCTTGAGCTGGAGCTGTCAAAGGCAGCCGAAGCGAAAGAGCGTCTGCAGCAGGAAGCCGCAGGTCGTGAGGTAGGAGTAGCGGAGAAGCTCATGGCTGCTGCCAAGGCTATTTCGGGTGAGTGCTAGATTTTGTACTTGCTCCTTTTTCTGCGGGTCCTCTTCTATGTTGCTTTTCTTCATGTTTTCTTCTGTTTTGTCTCAGATGCCGCAGGCATCGAGTTTGACCGTGGTGCTCTGGAGCACGGGAGTGCTCTGGATGATGCCACTGTGGCGGTCGAAGACCGCTGCAGCACCGTCGTCAACTCCCTTGCCAAGGCAAAGGAGGTCCTTGGTCGCTTCTACCAGGAGCTCTTCCCAAAGGGCGCAACCCTTGAAGATGTGGGTGCTTTGGCAGAGGCTCTGTCAGCCGAAGCGCCTGCAGCGTACAAGCGCAAGCAGAAGGGTATCGGCGTGTCCGTCGGGCTGGCGATGGCCATGGCGGCTGGGGCGGAGCTGGACGTGCCCCAGATCACTTCTCGGATGCCGACGGCTGTGGATGGATCAGAGGTAGCCTTCGCTGCTTACTCCGCTCGCTGCAGACGATATGGGCCCAAGCTCATTGACTTGTTGTCTGAGTACGCGCTGCGGCAGCAGGGCGAGGCCAAAGCTAGGCAGTCTGGCTCTGAGGCGACTCGGTGTCCTACGCCTTAGGCATAGGAGATGTAGGGTAGTATGTAGTTTACTTTTGCTGTAAATATCTTTTGTAGCACCATTCTTGAGCCACGCAGTGGCCTTATTTAATGAATTCCTCCGAGTTGGGCTTTATCTTTGGCTGAGTATCTGTGTGCCTTCTTTTCTTCTGCTTTAGGTTCCTTCGGGTGTTGACCCAGTTGGTACTTCATCCGAAAGGCCCTTGCGAGCATCGTTGGATGATTCCTCGCAGCTCGCTTTTCTGCGGGATCGCGTGCGCAGCTTGGAGAGGGATTTGCTTGGGCTACGCGGTCGTGCTGACGTTTGGAAGTCCAAAGCAGACCGTAGTGCAGCCAGAGAGGAATACTTGATGGCGGAGCTGGGTCGGCTGTCCGAGCAGCTGCAGTGTAAGTTGATCCTTCTTTCGGGCCGTAGCTTAGTTCTTCGGGTGAGCCTGTTGGCCTTACTCTTGTTCTGTGCTGTTGTCGCAGGTGCGAATCTTGCTCCGAAGGAAGAAAAGGAGCGCATTGTTGTTCGAATCAATTGTTTCACTCAACAGGACATGGAAGCCGGTGGCTTCTTTTGGGTGGATCGTGATCGTGCCATGGTTCTGGCGACGGTGCAGGATCGCGTCTTCCAGGTTTCGCGGGTGCTCCGCCAGGTGCAGACATCGCTGTCCTCGGTGTTGCACGTCATGTTTCCGTTGGATGGCGCACCGACGACCCTTGCAGGTCTTCTGGCGAAGTTTCGGAGTGCCAGCAATATCAAGGAGCTGGTGCGGCAGCAGCTTGTCGCAGGGGTGAAGGCTGCCTTGTCTCTTGTGAGGGTGCATCGCCCTGATGTAGATTTGGCTGTTGTGGTGACTGGGCCACCTCCTCGGCCAGATGGTGGTGAGTGGAATATGCGTCCGCATTACGCGGCTGTGAGGCAGTATGCCGAACAGATTGTAGATTTGTTTGAGCAGCGTGCTCAGGCTATTCTTCAGAATAGGTAGGACCTGAAAATAAACAGATAGATGTAAAATTTGTATATTGCGGCTGGGCGTGTATGTGCCCTTTGTTGTAAAGGTTCGCTTGTAAGCGAGCACGCGGTGCTTTGATTTAGTACGTGCCCTTTTCGTTTGTCTGACATGGTCAGCTACTCAGGTGTACACGTTTTGTCCTCAGTCGATGAAATCGTGAGGTGGGGGAGCCCCCGAGCACGTAGTGCTTTGATTTAGTACGTGCCCTTTTCGTTTGCCTGACGTGGTCAGCTACTCAGGTGTACACGTTTTGTCCTCAGTCAATGAAATCGTGAGGTGGGGGGAGCCCCCGAGCACGTTAGTAGCATGTAATCAAAGTTGCAGAGAAATAGTCAACCGAAGGTTGGGAGCGAGACACTTAGCTTTATTTGTAGCGTAATGGAGGAGGTACATGGTTCGGCTGAGTAGCCTTGGTTGTAAGCCTTATTGAAAGTAAAAGGGGTACATTGCCCATTGCTATGGGTAGAATCATCGCAGGTGCGAGACGTTCCATGGGTTGGAGTATGCGACTCCAGACTCCACGTGCTTGAGGCGATAGGCGCCACCTGGGATGACTTCGGTGATGGCATAGGGTCCTTCCCATGGCGACTCGAGTTTATTCGGTCGCTTTTGCTTGAGTCGCAAGACGAGGTCTCCTTCGACGAAGGACCTTGGGCGCAGCCGGCGGCTGTGATAGTTGCGGAGACTTTGCTGGTACACCGCGGATCTAGCTGCTGCTATATCCCGTGCTTCGTCGAGTGTGTCGACGGCGTCTTCGAGTGCAGCCGGCCTCGCTGTAAGCGACGACTCGTGGAGCCTGGTGACGTACTTCGGCTGGTAGCACAGCCTCAGCTCCGTGTACCATGAAGAACGGTGTGTAGCCGGTGGAGCTGTTTGGCGTAGTTCGTAAGCTCCACAGGACAGACGGTAGCTCTTTCGTCCAGTTGCCGGCTTTGTGCTCGAGTGAGCTCATGAGGCGTTTCTTGATGCCAGCGCCGATTAGGCCGTTGGCCTTTTCCACTTGCCCGTTTGTTTGCGGGTGCGCCACTGAGGCGTACGTGATATTGATTCCGAGGCCTTCGCAGAAGTCCTGGAATTCTTCGGAGATGAAGTTTGATCCGTTATCGGTGATGATGCTGTGCGGTACGCCGAACCTGTAGACTATGGATTCGAAGAACTTGACGGCGGTTTTGCCCTTCTGGTTGGTGACTGGCATGGCCTCGATCCACTTGGTGAATTTGTCGACTGCGACCAAGAGGAAGACGTGTCCTCCCTTCGAGGATTTTGGCAGTTTGCCGATCATGTCAAGGCCCCATTGAGCGAAAGGCCAAGCTATGGGTATGGGTCGGAGTTCGGACCCAGGTGCATGCGGTTTGTCAGCGAACCGTTGGCACCCGTTGCATCTTCGGACGATGTCCTTTGCGTCGCTCATGGCCGTTGGACAATAGAATCCTGCTCGTAGAGCTTTGGCGACAAGGGAGCAGCTGCCTGCGTGGTGGCCGTAGATGCCCTCGTGGATATCTTGGAGTATGGTCTTGCCATCGCTGATGGTGACGCACCGTTGTAGGACGCCTGTAATGCTGCGTTTGTACAGTTCGCCGTTGATGATGGTGAAGGCTTTTGACCGACGAGATATGCGTCGGGCATCTGTCGGGTTGTCTGGTAAGTTTCCGTTTAGCAGGAACTGGAGGTATGGACGTGTCCAGGTTTCTTCGACTGCCATGACCTGTATCAGGTTGACCATGGCGACTTCGGTATCCAACTTTTCGGGTCCTTCTTGACCTTCGGGTAGCGTAGCCCCCGAGTGTTCTGCTTCTTCGGGTGATCCCTTGGGGAATTTCCGCTTGATGGATGGCACGCAGATCTGTTCGAGGAACACACCTGGTGGTACTTTTGCATAAGTGGAGCCGATGTTGGCGAGTCTATCGGCCTCCTCGTTGCTCTCTCTTCCGACGTGCCGAAGTTCGCAGCCGTCGAATTCTCCTTCGAGTGCGTTGTATAGTGCGCGGTACGCGATCATGTTTTCGGCGTGTGCGTCGCACTCATTCATCGTCTGCTGGACGACAAGGTTGGAGTCACCGTAGATGACCAGGCGCGTTGCGCCGCATATTTTTGCCATCCGCATGCCATGGATGAGGGCCTCGTATTCGGCCTCGTTGTTGGAGGCTCTGAATTTCATCCGAAGGACGTACTTCATCTTGTCACCTTGCGGGGAGGTCAGTATGACTCCTGCCCCTGCTCTGGCTTCGCGTTTGGAGCCGTCAAAATGCATTGTCCAGGATTGCGACATGTCTGGGGTGTCAGGCAGCTGCAGCTCCATCCAGTGCACCAGAAAGTCCGGAAGGACTTGAGATTTGATTGCGTGTCGCTTCTCGTAGATGATGTCCAGTGGTGATAGTTCGATGCCCCACAGGGCCACGCGTCCTGTGTCCTCTGGATTGTTCAGGATGTTGTTTAGGGGTGCCTCGTTGACGACCATCACCTGATGCTCCTGGAAGTAGTGGCTCAGTCGTCGAGCCGTCATGAACACGCCGTAGGCCAGCTTCTGGTAGTGCGGGTACCGCTGTTTTGTTGGAGTGAGGACCTCGCTGAGGTAGTAAATTGGGCGTTGTACCCCATGGGTCTTGCCTTCTTCGGGTCGTTCGACCACGAGTACTGTGCTGACCACCTGGTGTGTGGCTGCTATGTACAGCAACAGGGGCTCGCGCTCTTTTGGCGTGACCAAAACGGGCGAGGTGGAGAGGAGCCGCTTGAGGTTTTCGAATGCGTCGTTGGCTTCTGGTGTCCACTTGAACTTGTCTGCTTTGTGCAGCAGTTGGTAAAATGGTAGGGCCTTCTCGCCCATGCGGCTGATGAACCTGCTTAGTGCTGCTACTCGCCCTGCGAGCTGCTGAACGCCCTTGAGGTTTTTCGGTTTCTCCATTGTCATGATAGCTTTGATTTTCTTCGGGTTCGCTTCGATCCCTCGTTGAGAGATGAAGTATCCAAGCAGCTGACCTGAGGGGACGCCGAAGGCGCACTTTTCTGGATTGAGCTTGATCCTGTAGCGATCAAGGTTGTCGAACGTCTCGCGGAGATCATCGATAAGTGTTCTTGCCTCCTTGGTTTTGATGACTATGTCGTCGACATAGACTTGGAGGTTGCGACCGATCTGGTCCTTGAGGCAGGCCTGCATGCATCGCTGGTACGTGGCACCCGCGTTCTTTAGCCCGAAGGGCATTGTGTTGTAGCAGTATACTCCGAACGGTGTGATGAACGCCGTTTTCTCTTGATCTTCGACCTTGAGTCGAATCTGGTTATAGCCTGAGTAGGCGTCGAGGAAGGAGAGTTTCTCACAACCTGCAGTCGAATCGATGATCTGGTCGATCCGAGGGAGAGGGAAGTGGTCCTTAGGGCAGTGTTTGTTCAGTGACGTGAAGTCTACGCACATCCGCAGGATGTCCGTGTCCTTCTTCGGGACCATCACTATGTTTGCCAGCCACTCGCTTTCCTTGATTTCCCGGATGAAGTCTGCTGCGAGTAATCTGTTGATCTCCTTGCCGATAGCTTCGGCTCATGGCTCCGACAGTCTTCGGATGGACTGCTTGACTGGTTTGGTGTCTGGGAAGACATTGAGTGCGTGCTCGGCGAATTCCCTGGGAACTCCTGGCATGTCCGCAGGACACCAGGCGAAGATTTCCCAGCGCTCACGGAGGAATTCGACGAGCGCGCTTTCCTATGCGGTGTTGAGGTCGTTGGCGATTAGCACCGTCTTGGAGGCATCCGTTGGATGGACTTGTACTTTTTTGGTGTTGATGGTGGAGTCGAAAGACATATCAGGTGCGTTCTGTTTGGTGACTGGGGGTAGCCCATTTTCTGTCACTTCGCGGAGCCTTACAAGCTCATCTTGCATGCCGAAAGACTGGGAGATTTTGTTGAAATCCCTGTCGCATTGGTCCGATCGGGTGAAGCTCCCGTGGACTGTGATGACGCCCCTTGGTCCTGGCATCTTGAGTAGTAGGTATGCATAGTGTGGGACGGCCAGGAACCTTGCGAATGCTACGCGTCCCAGGATGGCGTGGTATTGCGACGGCCAGTCCACCACTTCGAATTCTAGGCGCTCCTGCCGAAAGTTGTCCGGTGTCCCGAAGATGACGTCGAGCCCTATTTTGCCCAGGGGGAAGATGCCCTTCCCTGGGACAATGTCGTGGAACGTTGTGTCTGATTGTTCCAGGCTGCATTGCGGGATCTGCATAGCTGCTAGAGTGCTTGCGAATATTAGGTTGATGCCGCTGCCGCCGTCCATGAAGACGCGACTCATCTCGGAGCCTCCGATCTGCGCCTCCAGCACCAGGACAGCATGACCTGGGCGAGGGATCTGAATAGGGTGATCCGCACGAGTGAATGTGATGCAGGACTCCGATCCGCTGAGGTACTCAGGGATTGCAGGTGGAGTTGTCACGGCCATATTGATTTGGCGGGTGATCTTCTTCTGTACCCTGTTGGTTGGGCGTCCCTTCTGTATCATATTGAGTGCTCCTTTTGGTGGGGGGTATGCGACTCCGGCGTTGTTTTGCGCTGGTGCGGCTGGTTGATGTGGGCCTCCGATAGGCGGCGGTGGAGGAGCTCCGTGTGCTATTTCGCCTGGCGCAAGTGCGTTTCCGAACGCAGGAATTGGAGCTTGTTGCCTCATCTGTACCATGCTTTCGCTGAGTTTCTGGAACTCGCGGCAGTCCTTGAGCATGTGGCTAGCTTTCTTTTTGCCATCTTGTTTGTCGATGTAGAAGTGGATGGTGCATGGACCCGAAAGTTTGTCGAGTGCTGAAGGTCCGTTGTCGCGGTCGCGGCGTTGCCACGACTGCGTTGGTCGTCCGTTGTCGCGGAAGTTTCCGCTGCGATATCCTCCGCTGCTGCGGCTGTTGTTGTTACGGCGGTCGGCGTAGCCGGCTGCGACCATGTCGGGTCCGTCGTGGTCCTCGTAGACGCGCGGTCTCCTCTTGCTGCGGCGTTCGCGTCTTCGGCCATAGTCGTCTTCTTCATCTGATTGCGCCCGCTGGATGCAATCTTCGCCATCTGCCCAACTGTTGGCGATTTCCATGAGCTGGTCGAGTGTCTTGGGCTTTACGCGTCCAAGTTTCTCCTTGAAGTCTGGGCGTTTGACGCCGTCCCTGAAGGCGTCGATGGCCCGTTCTTCGGAGATGTGTGCTGCGGAGTTCTTGGTCGTAGACCAGCGTAGTATGTACGAGCGAATAGATTTACCCGTTCTCTGAGTGCAGGCTCGCAGCTCTTCGATTGAGGCGGGCCTTTTGCTGGTGCCTTTGAAGTTTCGGATGAAGCTATAAGCGAGCTCCTCCCAGCTTCGGATGGATCCTGATGATAGACTGCTAAGCCAGACCCGCGCCGCGCCTGTCAGCTGCAGCTGAAGGCATTGCATGGCGGTTTCTTTGTTGCCTCCGTGAAGCTTGACGGATGACAGATGGTCGCTGAGCCAGGACTTTGGATCTTGCGTGCCGTTGAACTTCGGAGTATCCGAAGGAAGCTTAAAGTTGCGTGGCATCTGTGTTCGCCGGACGGATCTGCTGAAGCATCGAGCCCCGCAGAGTTCTCCTTCGTCTTCATCCATCTCAGGTTCGGATGAGCATGCGCGTTTGGCACGTGCTTTGTCGATCTTGCGCTGTGTAAGCTTGTCCCTGGCGTCGTAGTCGTGCTTATGTCGGTGCGAGCTCTTCTTCCTTCGAGGAAGGTCGTGTTCTTCTTCATCTTCGGATGAGGGAGTGGGGCTCCGGTCGCGCCTGGCCGGAGCTTTCTTCTTTGGCTCCGTAGGAGCGTCTTCGTGGAGCGCAGCTCCGATTAGTCCTAGTCCGGTGAGTGCGGACCTATGCATGGCCCTTTTCGGGTCCCCCTCCGGAGGTGGGTGAGCCGCAAGATACGCAGTGGCTGCCATGATCGCGGCTTGTGGCGTCTTCGGGGTGATGTTGCCGTCGGCGTCCATATCCATGAACGATGTGTGGAGGGTTCGGGTCACGTCACGCCGCTCCTTTGGGTCCATGTTTTCCACCCGAGAGTGGTGCTTGTTTCCCTGATTTCCGTTTGTGCTGGAGCCGGGTCCCATGGCGGAGAGCGCAGCTCGTCGCGCACTGGACTCAGAGGCTGCTTTCTTGCGTTTGTCGAGCGTCTCCTGCATCATGACTTGCTTCTTGTGCTCCTCGATGAGGAGGTAGTGGTATGCCATCAGCAGATCACGTGGGGAGTCCAGAGGTAGGACTATTTCGCCTGCGACGGCGCGGCGTGCTTCGGCCCATCCTTCTTTGCTAAGTTGGATGAGGTGGCCCCTGTTTTCGCCGTTTCCACTGTTTTCACCGTTTCCGCCCTACGGGTTGGGGTTGGGCGGCGGGTTAGGCGTGTCTTCGTCGGTTTGGATGATTGCGGCGCACAGATAGCGCCTGCAGATTGGTTGGCTGCTGCCGCAGCTTTCGGATTCGGAACCGTAGGTCCCTTCATCCAAAGGTGGATCGCACAGATCGGAGTTGCAGCAGCTGCTGCTGTAGAACTCATCTGTTGATGGTGACGTGCGTAGCACGGGGTGTGGAGCCCATGAAGCGGGCCTACTCGGCGGCACGGGCATCCGCTCGGGGAGGCGGAGGGTGCCAGCTTGTCCCACCTGGAAGCAGAAGCTCCCGAACAGAATTTCGAGTCCGTCGCCTACGGGCTCGAAATCCTTCATGGTGGCCGGCGAGTGGGCGGTGAAGTCGAAAGCGCCGAAGAGGAGATAATTCTCCGTCGCCGAGGAGTTGTAGATCGATCGGGTCGGAACTGTCACGACCGCACAATCAGCAGCCCCAATTCCCACAGACGGCGCCAATTGACGAGGTTTCAACTCGTCAATGCCCATTGTTATGGACTTGGGTTTTGGAGAAGATGGGGATGCTGGAGATCGTGGCACGGTTAACAGACAAGCAACCAGGGGACACGAGATTTACCCAGGTTCAGGCCCCCGGAGGGAAAACCCTACTCCTGCTTGTCTGCTCTTTGATTACGGCGGAACCGAAAGTTACAGGGTGCGCAGATTCGATCTGGCGTGGAGGCGTGTACGAAAGTATGGATCTGTCCTGCTCGTTGGCCCCTTCTAGCCTTTATATATGAGGAGGCTAGGTCTCAGGTATCGATACGAGTAGGTTACAAGTTGTATTCGAACTCTAGACTTGTTCTCCAAGGATCCGAAGGCGTCATGGGCCTTGGCCACCCGAAAATCTTCATGGGCCAGCGTATGTCTGCTGTGGGCCTTCCTTGGGCTGGACCAGGTATGCTGAAGTTATGTACCCGTCGGGTATAACCATGTCACCGTCCGGGTCGGTGCCAACGGGAAGATACTAGAGGAGATGAAGGGTCCCAAGAGCGTCAGACCCACCAAGATAATGGAGAGGGCAGATGGAAAGATGTACATGGGATCCGTGGAGCTGCCTTACGTCAGTGTAGTTAAACGCAACAAGTAGAGAGATGGGTTGATTTAGCATCCATGGCTTTTGATTTTCTTTTTTATGCTTATTAACTGTAATTTCTAGTTTATTTTTTCCAAGGACTATCAATAATGTAACGAAACTAATTATCAGCATATCATTTGTCTTCCCATTGTTTTGACGTGTGAACTAATGTACCCAAAGTCTTGAGTAATGTGGTGCACACATTTTTTTCAACATATCATCTGTTTATCCTAAGTTGAGGTATCGTGCATGGCCCAGCTTCTCTCTCCTTGCTATTTTAAAGATTGTGTGTTGGCTAGATTCTCTCATTTTCTATACTATTCTATACTAGTCGATCTAGTATTAAAACTTAGACCTTTCATATCTTTTGAACCACAAGATCAATTTATAAACCATTTGAATATTTATGCTCGTAGAGAAAGGAGCTTTAAAATAAGACCAATACTGAATATCTTTTGATAATTTTTGAAAATTGACTTTTAAAACTTTGTGTAACTTGGTAAAAAAGTTGTTTTAAAACAATTTATTTCACTCTGTTTTAAACTAGATTCATTAGAATTAGAAAACATTTGGCAAATTATTTTAGAGATTGATTTCAAGACATAATTTTTTTTATCTAGTTTCATAGAGTTTTATTGTAGATCATCATGTTTGAATATGTTTATGAATTCAAAATTTAAATTTTGTCGAAATAAACCTTTTTTAGACTTGTTTGGGAAGATATCTTCGAAATAAATACACATATTAAACGGATTGTTAATATAATATATACTCCAATAAATATTGCTCTTTTAAATCCAATACTAGAAATTAATCCACGTGTTAAAAATAAGAAAAATAGTACTAGTGTAGGATAGCCTGTATGCAAACATTGTACTAGGGTAAGTTGCATGCAAAGATTCCCTTCATATGCTAATCTTAAAACCAACCCAACAAACTGAAGGATGGATGTGTGCACGGGAGATCACGCTAGAATCGCCGGTCTGACCGTGCATCATGAGCCACAAGCATGCATGCATTCTACGTTGGTTGGCCCAAAACAAAACAAAATGCTGACCTCGAGCTGTGTGTGCCGGCGATCGACGATTTTTTTTTTTGAAAGTGATCGGAGCCTTTTGAAGTCGGTCGATCAATAAGCACACCTCCCCTTGAAATAAAAAATACGTACCAAGCTATGCATGGTTATTTCTCAGTTTTTCCCCAATAGTAGAAAAGGGGCCTTTGATCCGGTCCTCAAAGCCATTCATCCCCGTTCAAATAACAAACTGGGACCAATGCCAGGCATCGATCCTGATTCATCTCGAGGAATTGGTCCCGATTCATGGCATGAACCGGGAACAAAAGGTCCATGTTTAGTCCCGGTTCGGAACATAAAACGGGATAATTTTTTTTTAAGAAAACGTTGTGCATACGATGTCGGAAAAAATCGTATAATATATCAAAATTATCGGCAAAAAATTACGATACTAATGCCAACCGCCTTCAGCCGTTTGCAATTTCTTTAGATTTTTGAAATTCTAAAAGAGTCAAAATTCAGATTTTTTATTTTATTAAAAATATTCAAAAAGAAATAGAAAAATGACATATTTGGATTCCTCACATTTTTTTGATAATAATGCACATATTATTTGTGGAATTTCGATTTATGGATTTAAAGATATGAATTATGCCATATTAAATGAATTAATGCAAAATAATAATAAAACATATTGTATTTCTATATTTATTTAATATTAGTATTACTTAGTCATTTTTGTACATTAAAATCATGTTTGTAACTCAAATTATAAGAATGTGTGACTCACAAGATGCATGGGTTAATATCATTAATAGCATAGTATAGAATTAGGTTACAAGTGGTACATAGGAGGGGGATGGGTGACCGACCGGGAAGTTTAACCAAAGATTGGAATTTGACCAAAAACTAAGTGTGATTGAGAGGCTTCGGATGAGAGATTAACCAGTCCAAATATTCATAGATTCAAAAAAAATTGGAAAACTAAATTGTTTTTTCGAAAAAAAATAGAAAATACCTTTGATCCCGGTTCATGCTACGAACCGGGACCAAAGGTCCTACTGCAAGCGCACGCGACGGCGGGCCATGTGGAGACCCATTGGTCCTGGTTGTCCCGAGTGATTGGTCACGGTTCAAAATCCGGAACCAGTGGCTCTTATGAACCGGGACCAAAGGAGGGCTTTTCTACTAGTGTCCTTTTCAAAACGCCTCCCTCGATCAACAAATAATATATTTTTTGTGAAATTCCACTGATCTATTAATGATCATCAACAGTAGTACAAAGAGTCTTAAAAGTAATAGAAATTACAAATAGGTCACTGGACCACCTAGCGACGACTATACACTAGCACGAGCTGAAGGCGCACCGCCGTCCTCGCCCCTCCATCACCGGAGCCAGGCAAAGCTTGCTGTAGTAAAGCTTGTTGTAGTAGACAGACGGGAAGTCATCGTACTAAGGCCCATAGGACCAGCGCACAAGAGCAACAACCATTCGCGAAGATAATAACCGTAGATCGGAAGAGACTGACCTCAAACCACACCGATAAATATGGAAAATGATCGGATCCCAATAGATCCGCCGGACACACGACTCCACGTGCCCTCCGTCGGCACTATACGCACCACCAGAGCGAGAATAGGGCGGGAAGGACCTTATTCTGACTTCAGGGCGTAGCTGCTGCCTCAACATCCTAAGAAGACACTGAAAAAAGGCTAAACAAAAACAAAAACCCTCCCGCCGGCGAGACGCCGTGGTCCACCACACCTCCAAAGTCCTAAGACCACCGGAGATGGAGCGGACCGAGAGCGTCACCGGCGAGAGAATGGAACCCTAGATGGGTTTGGCTGGTTGCTTCCCAATCGCTGGCGGCTGCCTCCGCTTCGTATGTACCAGTACAGTTTCGGCTGCTCGAGCCCTCACGTCCAAAATAACTGACTTTGATTTGTCTAAACTCGCATATATATATACTAAAATATGTCTAGATACATACGAATCTAGATAAATGCAAGTCATTTATTTCTAAATAGAGGGAGTATATATGATTAGCAAAAGCTGGATGCTGCAACAGTGGCGGACCCAAATAAATTCGGAAGCCTGGGCAAACCTACTTAGGATAATGATTTTCTGTCTAAATTAGCCATAAAGTAGCAAGTTAATTAAGCCGTCGTCCGGCCGGCAAGCCCGGCCAGCTGCCCGGGCAACAGGGACCTTGGGTCCGCCACTGGCTGCCAACCGATGTATGCTGGGAGAGTGCTAAAAGAATGTAGCACCAATCCACTATTTCCCCATCCAGATCGTGTAAGAAAAAGACCTCGAATCATTGGCTCGATCAAAATGTTAACACACGAGTAACCTAATAAGTATGATTTTAATTATTGTCTAAGTCTCGGGCATTGAAGGTCCATCACCGATCACGATTTCACGTTATCACCTCTGGTATGTCGATTTGGGGGGCCCGGGACGATGCTAGAACGCGGCCGCCCTTAATATAAGCATCGAAAACATATGTATATATGAGATGTCACCAACAATTACATAGAAAATATGATCTCCGTATACTTATGCTAGAAACCCCATGTCTTGTGACATTCCTACTTGCATTTCTCTTTACACACATATAAGGTGCCATGGTTCCATGTCTAAAGACGAAACAATTGCATCAGCCTGAGAATCTCTCTGTTTATTTTATTGTTCTAAGATACTCTCTCTGTTCCAAAATATAAGGCGTATAAGGATTAGCCAAAAATCAACGGTTTCTAAGTTTGACCAAGATTATATATAAAAATATAAATATTTATAATACTAAATCAGTATCAATAAATTTATCATAAAATATATTTTTTTAATATGTCCATTCAATATTGTAGATGTAGTTAGCAAGATTTAACTTTTCGCTAATCCTTAACGCCTTATAGTATTTTGAGACGGCTTTCGGCCTAACACCACGCAAACCAGCCCAGTTGTCCAAGGTCCACTATCCATCTCTCCAGCCCAACTCATTCCATTTCAGCCAGCCCAGTAAATTGAGATTGGCCATTTCTCAACAGTTGTTAGAGAGTTATGGCGGATTTGGCACTTCAATACTGACACGTACTACTATGATGGAAGGGGAGAAATAAGTTGATGCTCACATTTTCTTAAGGTAGCATTCGATTTGGTGCCCACGGCGGGTACTTGTGCTTTCATTGCAAAAGCAGAATCACTATTGTACTCACCGAATATACGGAAATGTTGTACTCCCTCCGTCCTAAAAAAAATATCTCAGATTTGTCAAATTCGAATGTATCTAAATACTATTTAGTATATAGATTCATTTAAATTTATACAAATTTGCGACATCCTTTTTATGACGGATGGAGTAAAATTTTGAAGATCTCACAAAGCGAGGCATAATGATTTCGTAAATTATATGCCCAGGTTTAAAAATCATTGTGTTATTTTTGGAAATAAGTGACTTGGATTTGTCTAGGTCCGCATGTATCTAAACATGTTTTAGTGTATAGATACATACGAATTTAGACAAACTCACGTTATTTATTTCTGGACAGAGAGAATAAGAAAAGAGAATCCAGCACCACATGCGGGTGATTTCCTACAGTGGAGGTATACACGCCGTGACAGCTCCTAAGTATGCCCTTCATTCAGGCAGTTCTGTAAATTAAAATTTAATACTCCTTCTGTCCAGAAATAAGTGATTTGTAATAATCTAGATTCGTGGACGGAGGGAGTACTTAATTAAGATCAAAACCCAAATAAAGATATAGCTAGCCAAGTTTATAGGAGATGCAAAGTCGTCCACCACACTCATTTTTTTCTTAAACACGCGTGCATACAATTACGGTCCCCCACCTGGTACTAATAACTAATTAACTATGCTGCCATTTCATGCAAAGTTTAAAAAGATCAAGATCAGTGTGGAGTACAAACCTGCTTTTGATTCTTGGGCAACTAGCTGTACTAACTTTTCACATCGACCTGTCCGATGCGTGCATGGACGTACCAGTGGAGAATATATGGGACCACACCATGCGTATCCATCGGGTATATACTCGTACGAATAGTGTGTCTTGACTTGTCTTCGCACATCAATCTTTGACTGATGGGATCAAAAGAGACTACACCTTGTGATACAAGTGGGAAAATATTAGGATACTCTTTATCCTCCTTAGTTTAAAAAATAGATTAGATTTTACAAAATAATGTCATCAGAAAAGTAAGTTTATTTTGTTGAACTTAAAATGCGTAGAGGTTAGGAATAGTCACGGTAGAGCCAAGGCTCCCGTGAGCCTGGTTAGTTTTTGTTTCACAAACTTCAAAAAAAATTGAATTCCAAAATTTCAAAAAAAAAGGGAAAAAGTATCTTCATGGAGCCAACTATGTGCTCTACCGGTGTGCAAATTTTCAGCTCAAAATACTTCATTTTTTGGCTTACCAAGAATGATAAAATCACACAAAAAGACAAAATATCCACACTAGTGTACTGTGCGGCACTGTTCACTTAGTTTGCTTTTCATTAAGATCACTCTATAAAACTTAATTTCAAAGGGAAATTTCAAGAAGTAGAGTCTTTTAGAAAATTTTCTTTGGCAACTCATAACACCCGATTTCTAAGAATTCTTCGTTGTGTGCCTTTTTCTTGTTGCAACCAAACAATTTTTGCTCCATATATTAAGGAAAATGATGGTAATCCCCCACGGGATCCATCGTCCGGATCGTCCGGATCCCAGGGAGGCTCGATGCGTGCACCCCGACGCCCCTCCTCCGTGTTGGAGCCCGGCAACCGCCGCCGCGTCCGCGTTCGCCTCCACCGCCCGGAGCACGGCCCCGCTTCCCCGCCATCGACCCAAGCCCGCCGCCCTCCTCCGCGTGGTGCCCCGCCGCCGTTCGAGCCCCCGCCGGCCGTCACCGCCTTGATGCTGCTGTACGAACTCCGGGAACGCCGCCGCGTCCGCCTCAACCACCGCCGCCTGCCCTGCTGCTGGCCGGAGCAACGCCCCCTCCTCCACCCCCCCGCACGCGCCTCAGCTCCTCTCCGGCGACGAGCCTTCCGCCGCTCCTCTACCTCCATGGCCTAGGGTTCCTCCATAGGTGGCCGCTGCTCCGTTGGCAATTTTTGCTACCCGCGGTGGTCAAATTTGCTACATACGACAGTCGGCGTTGCTACATATGACAGACTATTTTGCTACATAGCATGCTTTTGTGACAATATTTTCGGCGAATTCGGATTTTGCTACATGTTTGTTATTTTTTTGCTACATTTGTTTTCTTTTTTTGCTATAATATCGTAAATTTTTTGCTACGTGATATCCCAGTGAGGTCTCCGATGAGGTGTCTACAAAAGTCTCCGTCGATGTCTCCGACGAAGTAGGTTTTTTGCTATATTAGAAGAACTTTTTTGCTACAACTGTATTGTGGTTTTGCTACAACAGTGTCAACTTTTTGCTACAAGGTCTCCGGCGAGAGTCACCGGCGAGTTTTTTCCGACGATGTTTCCAGCGAAGTCGGTTTTGCTACATTAGTATAATTTTTTTGCTGCATGGTCTCCGGCGAGGTCTTCGGCGAGACGTTCTATTCTGAAACGAACCTTTTTTTTTTGCTTCGGAAGCAAAACCGGGAATATTTGTAGCAAAAAGGGATGTTCTGCAGCAAAACCGGAATTTTTAGGGTTTTTTAGGACACGTGGCGCGCATGGGAGGAGGACGATGGGAAACCCCATCGTCCGGGGGACGCCTAGCGCTGGCCATATATTAATGGGTTAATTGGATCCATACCACTACAATTTTCACCACTTAGAGAAATGCCATTACAAAAATCAAACTTGAAAATATGCCACTTCAACTTTTCCAAACCTCTATCTATGCCATTTTCTCCAATTCCGAGTCCTATACAGCCCATTATGATCACATATGTACGGTTATACAGCTATATACTTCTGTACGGTTCACGTAAAATAAAGTAAATCTCACGCCTAGGAGTCCTACCCTGACTCACGCTCGAACCACAAAAGAAAAAAAATCCCCAACAGAACTCATACGCGCGCAGGAACACAAGCATGGCAGCGACGGCGGCGGCTGGAGGCGCACATGCGATGAGGCGGCTGCAGGCCGTCCAGCAATGGTCTCCGGAGGCGCCCGCGGCTGGAGGCCCTCCTCGCACGACGCAGCAGCCGCTGGAGGCCCTACTCTCACGATGCGGCGGCCGGAGCAGGGTCGTCAGGCTAATTAAACATGGCTGAACGCTGGCGTCACTGGGCGCGACTGGAGGCTGACGGGGCTAGGCGCGATTGGAGGTGGGCGGGGCGCGGGCGCTGCTGGAGGGCGCCGCCGCCCGCCGCGGCTGCATCAATTTGTTACTCCACATAGCGTGCGCCGGCGGCTCAAGGCGGGCACTGTGGGTGCTTATTAGTTCTGACTTCTGAGCAGTTCAAATGTTTGGCCTAATTTAAAATTTTGGCATCTGGATGACGCAAAATCGCTGGTCAAATTTTGGCACTGGGTAGTATAGTCATTGTTTAAATACACACTATAATACAAGTATTTTTGGAACCATTATGCTGCTATGTGAAGAAAATGGTATAGATAGAGGTATCAAAAAGTTGGAGTGGCATATTTTCAAGTTTGGTTTTTGTAATGCCATTTCTCCAAGTGGTGAAAGTTGAGTGACATAGATCCAATTAACCCATTATTAATTACCCTATAATGATTACTGTTTTCGATTTTTTTATAGAAAGCAGGAGAACATATCAAAGAGGTTCGTATACATGGGCGCCACATACTCAATCATCATAAGGTAGTCATGTGATACCTAATCTAAATATTTCACGTGTTACTGCGATTAACAATACACCATGGACAACATTGTCGACGGCAGATTCACTCTAACACATATAGCTCCGAATTATGATCTTTGGGTGTATCCTTGATATTTTTAAATGCACATTATAATTGTATGGCAAATTATGCCAAGTATGTAGACGGAAAAAATATACTTACAAAGGTGAAAGAAAGCACCCATGATCATCATCATATTTTTTTCGAAATGGATGATCATCATCATATGAACATATATCACAATCTAATCGGAGGAACAAAAGTTCACAAACCCTGCACACAACATGGAACTCCACGAAGCATTCACGAAGGGTGGCCTCTATGCGACAATATTGCCGGTTCCAACCAACAGGTAGGATTGAGAACTATCGCCTCCCTAAACGAAGCATGGTTGTCCTTCATAAATTATGTCGACAAACCAAACTCGAAATATGATAAGAGTATGCACATACACAATCTTTCCAAAACTTCGCATAACCTAACCGTAGTAGTAAAGTTAGCTAGGTTTATTTTCAATATGTATGCATGGTATTATCTTACATTGATGCATTTGATCAATTTTGTGACATTACTTTTCAGAACTATATATGAGATACAATGCCAATAGCTAGGCGTGCCCTCTAAAATGTTGCTAGCACAATTATTATTTTTTGTATCTTGATGAAAGGAAGGTAAAGAACTAGTTGTCGGTAATACTGCAAAATTACCAAGGCAGATCACACTTGAGGAACGATGGAGGATACATGCAATCAGAGCTAAAATTCACAGAGTGCATACAATCAATCAGGCGATCGAAATGTAGTTCCACACGGTCATATGGAGCAAGCAAGAATTTCTGATTGTTCAGAGCAAATTAAACAAATATTCTACTATTGGAGTACTATATATATGCATGCATGTCTTAGTTTAATTTTGGTAATGGTAGAGATAGATATTATCTAGATTGATATGTAATTGATGAGAATCGAGGAGCTAGCTAGCTCGATCGCGCGCCCAAGTTGATCCGTCGGTCTCGATGCTAGTACGGCGGGCGTGCATGCGCTGGCGGCCATGGCATCCCGTCCGCCGGCGCGTGCCCGAGCTGCCCGCCGCCAAGGTTCGCCGGCACGCCGTACATGGGCATCGGCACCGAGGGGTCGCCCATCATCGGAGCATGAACGGCGCCTCTTCCGGCGGCGTCCTGAGGATGGTCCTCCTCGGCCTCGTCCAGCGGCAGCCGCTCGTACGTAGCGTTGGCGAAGGTGGACGCGATCACCATGACGGGCCCTGCCGCGGTGAGCGCGCCGACGACGCTGCCCCCGACGACCTGGCCCTGGCCGCCGGCTAGGTAGACGGTGAGCCCCGTGGATCCCGGCGGCGAGGGCCCGGGGAGGAAGGTGCCGGTGAGGGAGAGTATCTCGAAGCGGCCGCGGAGAGCGACGACGGCTCCTGGCGCGGCCGGCTGGCGCAGGGCGACGTCGGCGACGGTCCCGGCCCCGCTGAGCACGCAGACGCCGCGCTGCCTGCGGCGGGAGAAGTGGGCGATGGACTCGGCGACGTCGGCGCCGCCGGCCACCTCCATCACGTGGCTGCGCAGCGCGTTGGGGCTGTCCCGCGTGATGAAGATGGGCGGCTTCGGCTTGTTCTTGGACCCCGGCGGGCGGCCGCGCGGGCGCCTGTTGGCCGGCACCACCACCGCTCCCTCCTTGGGCTCGCCGTTCTCGCCGCGGTCGTCGTCCTGGCCGCTGCCCCCGCCACTGTGCTCCCCGTCCGCCTTGGCCGCCATGGCGTCCTCCTGGTGGTTGCTGGAGTTGGAGAGGGCGGACGGCTGCGGCGGCGGCGCCTCCGTCGTGAGCGGGAGGCCCAGCCTCCCTTCGTCCCACCACCTGTTCGCCAGCTTCGATTCGATCTCTTCAAATTTCTAACCCAACCTATAGCTAGCCGGACCTGGCCAGTGCTTTCTTCCTTTCTCGGTTCTTGGTTTCTTCTCTGTTGATTTCTCGCCCTACACCATGCATCATGATCTCTTAATCAATTTGCGCACAAAATTAGGATCGAGCAACCTAACTGTCAATCAACAAGAAATCTAATTAAACCAGAAAGCCTAGGTGATGTAGATACACAGGCCAAGATGTTTACAGAAGCATACATACGCTCCCAATCCTATTGGGGATCAGCTCTAGCCTACCTTTGATCTGATGAAGAACTCGAGATCGAGATGAAATTAAAGAGATCAGCTCAATCTGATCTAACTAGCTAGCAAGAATCAAACTAAAGAAGAATCTATTTCTCGAGATTGGAACTGAGAAGAATCAGTACCGTATGTGCAGAAATCGCAGCTAGCTAGCTTGCAAGGTCGATCCTCTACTGGAGATCGATTAGCTAGCTCCTCCTCTCCCCATCGATCTGTAATTTTTGTACATGTGATGCTGCTTGGTGAGGCACAGCTAGTGTGCTATATATCTGGGGAAAGATATGAAGCTAGCTAGAGGAGGAAGACTTGTCATGGAGAGGGTGCGTGAGGTGTTGATGGGTACATTCTAGTTGTACTTGTTCTACACCTGCTTCTACACTAAACTCACTACCTAGCTAGATGTATGTATGTGTACATGACACAGCTCTTTATACAATAATATTATTAAGGCTGAGCGCACCACTTTGGTTCACCAATATTTTACGGTGTGTAACGTGGTGGGGAGTAGAACTACCAGCAGGTACACAAATACTAATCTAACCTCTCTTAATCTGTAGTATGCGCTTGCATGGACCACTGGTGCCATTTTATTTTTTTGGCAGGAATTTTTATAGCTGCCTCTAAATATACACTAAATTTAAAACAAGTGATCCTACAACAAAGTGAGGATTGACATGCTACCTGCCCAAATAACCAACCGGTTTATGTTAAATGTAATATATATATACTTTGAAAAGGCATGATTTTGAATACCTTACCTCCAACATGTGTCTGATTGTATGGATTGCATATTATCATTGGTACATAAATATACTGTAAGTATACAATTCTTATAGCTGCCTCTAAATATACACTAAATGAAAAACAAGAAATCCTACAGCCAAGTTGTGATTGACATGCTACCTGCCCAAATAACCAACCGGCTTATGTTAAATATAATATATACTTTGCAAATGCATGATTTTGAATATGGTACCTCAATTGTATGGATTGCGTATTATTATCATCGGTGCATAAATATATTGTATACATTGATGGCATTTTCCTTTGTGAAGGAGGCTAAATTCCCCCCCTATGCACCAATCGTTGCATCCAACAATTGAGGGCCTCTTTGATTCACATGATCCCCAAAATGTAGGAATAGGAGAAACAAAGGATTTTAGAGCTATGTCCTCTTGAATCTTACATAATAATAAAAAAACTACAGGTAATGGGATCAAACAACATTTGACACCAAAACAAAGAAGATTTTGGATGAAAACTTTTCTCCAAAAGAGAGTGCAAGTCCTTAAAAAAAGAGTGCAAGTGAATCCTTAGGAAAAAAAATCATAGGGATTTAATTCCTGTTTGACACAAACAACCAACGTAGGAAAAATCCTACCAAAAATCCTACGAAATTCCTTTGAATCAAGGGACTCCTTATTTATGAGAAGTTGGTCACAAAGTGCATCATTGCACTAGGCTCTAGATAATAGCAATAGAGCATAGCAATACAACTCACATCACAAATTCTAATCTACTCCAAAATTACATCATTGGATTCCTATTTCAAAGATGTTTCCAGTTATATAATTTTGGTGACATATAACTAACATTTTCTTCGCTAAATTACTAGTTAAACTTTTACCTCGAAATGCATAATATCCCTGGTAAACCGGTACAGAGGAAGTATATAGTGGTAACATTGTTTGCAAAGAAATGTCTCGATAGACGCATGCAATGTTATTAACTTATCCAATCATCTGATTACGATGCAATGCAATAGAGTAATAAAATAACACAAGTCATGTATTTTCTAGCCTATGATTGACACGCCACCCAACCTGAGTGAGTAAACCTCATGCGGCCATTTCCAAACAGTTGCATTCGATAGTCATAGAATCCCCTCGCAGCTCTTCCCCACCGTAGTGGGAGACAACAATAGGCCACACACGAATCGATTTTTTGTCTTTTGTTAAACACCCAAATTGATTTGTGTAATAATATGGGAGATTGAAAATGAAATTATAAGAAAGATCATTTTAATTCGGTGTGGTGTTGGTGAGTACGCTTATCTTTTATAATTATCACCAGACTATATATATGCACTAGGCCAGGTAGGAGAGAGGATGTTAGAGGTTAGTCCTCCTCGTAAGAATGCATTCATGCTGGGTAGATTTCGTTGCGTTTGTGAGGACGCCGAAGCGTATAGTAGGCCTCTAGGCGGGGATCACGCATGCATGTGAGCTAGCGTTCTACCTTCTTTTCTTCCACCTCATGCTATATTTGAGCTTGCTAAAAAAAATTAATAATATATTTTTTAAATAAATTCCACAAATAATACACGAAATTGATAATTTTGAAAACTAGCGCGGCCTCGGGGTTTGAGCCCCGACAAGGACCTTTTGGGGTTTAAACCCCCGACCAGTCCAGTCAGTGTATGAGGCACCGACTAGGCCTAGTTTTTCACTGTTGTGCATCAAGACCGGTCGGGGTTTGAACCACCGACTGGATTGGTCAGGAGTTCAACTCCCGAAAGCTCCTTGTCAGGAGTTCAAACCCCGAGGCCCCGCTAGTTTTCGAAATTACCAATTTCGTGTATTATTCGTGAAATTGATTAAAAATGTATTATTTTTAAAAAAATCTTTGATCTTTGTGTAACGGGTCGAACTGCTCTTAGTTATTTAATTACCATATATATATACATATATATATATATATACATATATATATACATATATATATATATATATATATATATATACAATGGCACTTCGCATGATTATAATCCAGAAGAGTGTGATAAAGATAGATAAGATTTCCAGATGAACTGGTTAACTTACAAAGGTACTACTAATCTACTAGTATAATCTTTTGTTTCCTTAGCAGAATCAGAGAGAGGCCCCTATTTAAAAAATGCACTATAAATATGCATTATTGTATATGTTTTTTTTATCTTAACCATGTTTATGCGTAATTTCCATGCATGCAGCATATTGGTGCAATGCGAGCTACTGTTAACGATTAAAGATTCGACATGTGTATCCAGTTGTCGAACTAGAATACTAATGCATTTTATGCAGCTAGTACTCTATATATGATCTCGGGAACTTAAGTGTATGAGGATGATATCAACTCATGATGATATACACTTCGTTCATTAGGGTCAATTGTGTTGTATGATACATTTACGCATAAAAACTCAACATTGATTAAAATCACCCCACGGTGCATCTCTGAGAATGTTCTGTTCCAATTTTCATAATGTAGCTCGAATACGTTTCACTTTTCTTTTAACCCTCGGGGAGCTTGTTATGAAAACCATGATAAAGATATGTACTTCATTTTACTGGGATGTTTGGTGATACATCCATTCTAAAAATTCATGTAAAATAAGAATGAAATAATTTTACCAAACCTCTCTAAGTTGAAGTTTTGAGTTGATGTTGATTGAAATACAAGGGTTCATGTACAAATATGTGTCAGCCAATAGATCAGTCGAATGAGAGTGATGAATTCTCTATAGATTCTATGAATAGAACAATGGTCCAATCGAATGTACCAAACAAAAAACTGGAAGATGAAAGTACCTCTTAAGACGAAAATATTCGCATATATGGTACCTACGTCGAGAGGTGATACTGACAAAAGGCAATCCTGTTAAAAGGAGTTGGCATGGAAGTAATATGTATTTTGTCAACATGATGAGACAATTAACCATTTCTTCCTCCAGTGCAAATTTGCTCATTTATATGGTCAGTCATCCAAATAGCTTTTGGAATGTATCTTCCTCGTAGCGTTGCCGAAATATTTGTTAATTGGCTACATAGCATTGACTATAAGTTCAGCCTTCTTATTAGAGTGGGAGCGCTTGCCGTTATTTGATGGTTATGTATTTGTAGAAATAAGAAGGTTTTTAATGATAAAATATCCTCTCTTATGCAGGTTATCTATCGATGCACCGCTACGTTCCGTTTATGATCGTCTCTATAACGTGTGGAGTTTTGTGACTTGTTTACGGAGGTCTGTAGACATTTGAAGGATACAGTGAGAGATATTTTTACCCGACATGGATGACAATATGATCTTAGGAGTATCTAATGATGCTATGTAGTTTGCCTTTTTTTTTAATTTGATTGCGTCTTGACGGTTGACAGCTATGTGCACCCTAGTTACCGTAGATGTTGGGTATAATGTTTAAACCTTTTAAATAATAAAGCGTCAATTTCCAAAAAAAAAAAATCAGTCCTTTCGAGGCAACAAATATAATGGCCAATATTCTCTGCCCCGCTAGTGATGACAAGAGTTTTTTTTTTAACAGGACTAGTGACAAGAGGTAAACGTGTGGGTTCCGTGATCCTTTTGTTTATTCGAGTGATTCATATTGTATGATTTTGAAGATTAAAATATTCAACTCGCCTCCAAGAAACCGGCCTACTCTTTTAACTGAAATTTCCTAATCAGAATACGTACGGCGCCCAACACAGCTTGGCTGCTTTTGTACATCTCGGCTGCCATAATAGTGTCGTGTAGTACCCACATGCATGGATGCCTTATCAACCATGATCAACTTAAGTTCTATAAAACTAAGATCAACTTTTAGACGTTACACATCAGCACGATCCAAGATTTTAAAAATCTAGTTTTCTCTTTTGCTTGACAACCTGGATATTTAGCAAAAATTACTAAATGCCTTGTCCAGTTTCACTAGACAAAGAGACAAAGTTCCGGCTCAGGTTACATCCATCTCGGTCGGAATTTTACGCATATTTAGTGGAATGTACTCTTTGCTGAAAGGTACACTTATTATTGGAAGTCATTCTCGTTCTTTTTCCTTCTTCTTCCAAACACTTATTATCACACCCCTTTGTTATTCCTTTGCCAACACATCTAAATCTTCTTAGAACAACGCATCTTAGCATTGCCACCACTTCAACTAGTTGACCTATCGACTCTTCAAATATCATTGTTGGATCTTGATCAATGTCATTGTTGCGATATTCATTACTATCCTTAGCTTCTAGAACCATGATCAAACTATATTAATACAACACTACCGCCATGATCAACCTCGATTGCACACATTTTGTAGATGGAGTTGCATTCTCATCATCAATCATCATGCCATGTCTTAGTCGTCTCCTTCAAATCCTTACTACCCATGATCTTGCAAATAATGTTCATCCTTAAGGGGCATGAGGGGGAGGGGTGGTGTCCAAGTGCAATCAACTTAAGAAGTACAAATTACGCAAATACGGTATATTGCAAAGAAAATTTATGCCAGATGGAAAATAATAAGTCAAATTGACAAGTGTAGTGGCTTATCGTCGCTACAAAGATATGAAATGATTTCACTCCGGCTATTGTGACATACTTATATATAAAAGCATACTCAAAGTAGCTCAAAATTTGAAGGATCATGTGAGCGATAATACCAACCACTTAAAACATGGGAACTGCACAAACCAAAATCCAAGTGTCCATATGAGCCAGAAAGGGTTAGCAATTTTGGTACTAAAAATAATTCAGACCTCAGTAAAAATATCTTAAAATTAGTTTGGGCAACGTTACATGTGAATTTTTACCAAATTTGGATTTCTTTTGAATCTAGCCCAAAATTTAGAGGCAACATGAAATTAATTTAGAAATTTCATTGAAATTTTGAACCTTACCAAAGACCTAATGCTATCGATGATAATTTAGGTAAAGTACTCCTAAATACATAGGGGTGCATGTGAGCTTGAGTGATGTTACAGGAGCATGCAAGTCTCGATTAGCTTTAATCCCCAGTTAATTACTAGTATATTAAAGCTACTGATCAGACATGTAGTGATGAGATTCCATTTGGCTAATTATAATGGTGGTCCTAAGCACAAGTTGTCATGTACACTAGTCTCCCTAATCCACTACCCCTAACCTGGCCGTCATCGTCATAGTTTGTTTATACACAATCCCGGTTGGTTTAGAGTAAACTTTGCTTCTTAACTCGACACGCGTACTAGATCATGCTAAAAGCAGGCGCAACACACGTTTCTAGAAAACAGCTTACCAATCCGTGTCTTTACACGTACTAGACATAGGTAACCACATTTTCCCATATGTATCGATAAGTGGAGTATATTACTTCTATTCTAATTTGATCAGTAAACTGTTAAAGTGCAGTAAGTTAGACGTTTCTAAGGCTTGATCATCGAATAAAGATACTTTTAGAAAGTCCTTAGGTTGTTTGGCACATCCAAATTCACACCACCGAGTAGTAGCATGTTCACCAAGACGACAATTGTAAAAAATAGGGAAAAAATATGTTTTGTTGATTGCCCTCTCGCCGTCTACCATGTGTTTGGTTGCTCGCGTGTTTTTTGTCCACTTTGGACACATAGCCTGGGAATTGGGGAAGTCTGTTTCGCCTTATTGATGTGCAACTTGTTTGGTTGGTCACATTAAACGAGATACCAATTTATCATGTGTTGTTTGGTTACCTTCAGGATCTGCTAATGTAAACCACAATGGTTTCCTCATGCGTATTTTGTTATTTTTGTCACCTCTTTCAAATGTGGTGATGTTGCCACTTAAATGTTACACATTTACCATGTTGATTTGAAGTAAAATAACAATAAACAACATACTAAAAACATCACGATTAATTAGAGGTCACTAATTAGGCTTAGTTTCAGTAGGACCTATATCGGGGGATCCCATGGTCGCTGCATACTTACATTAGGAGGACACACCCCTGATTAAAATACATGTTGAGTTATCCTACATTATGTTAATTTCATTCGCCTACATATTGACATCAGAGGTACATGCCCCGATCAAAATACCGGTTCACCAAGTTTGGCAGTACCACTAACACTACTACTTACAACATTACATCAACACTACTACAAGAAATGTTCTAACTTTTTACCCCCATTTTGGTCATTGAATGGTCATAGTTTTCCATCTATGGTCTTTTTGTGACCAAAACAATTGGTTAAATACCGAGCGTCACAAGAACAACCAATGGCCTTTTTTTAATTGGTCATAGACGGTTATGATCAAAATTTTGAACATGGGTAATCTATTATGTCCTTGTCAGTCAATCCAACATGGCAGATTTCTATGACCAAACCAATTTGTCGTAGATAAATTCTAGCTTGGTCCAGTTCACCCTTCTAAATGGGCCAAGAACAATAATTCATCCTACTTAATTGTCTGAGCTTCAGATGTTTTGCAGTCCATTTCCTTTTAGGTCGGAGCATTTCAGCCTATTTATACCATTTTCATGTCAAATCCAATTAGCTACATGGCCCAAACCTAACATTTCAGCCTTCTTATTTTTGGGCATTAGCCCTTTTACTTTTTGGCCATTCATTTCTTTTTATTCCCAACAATCCTAATTGTTTTCCCTGAATTGTTCACTGTCCTATTACAATGTTGTTTGGGCCACGACCCTTGTAGAGCCCAAATAACATTTCACTCAGTTGCGTTTTTAGCATTCTAAATTCATAGATTTTAAATTTTCACGATTGAACAACAAACAATAAAAGTACTATTATAATAGAGAGAAAACACAAGAAAAATTAAAATAGCAGCTAAAACTACAATATTTTCATAGCTCTTATCTATCATGATAGTATAAGCTATAAAAATACTAGAACTACTATTTGCTAACTAGGGTTTCAGGCTTCTCGGAACTTCTTCATCCCAAAGCTCTTGTAGAAGAGGGGAACACCACTTTAGTCTTGAACATCACTTTCCTAGAGTGGACAACAAAACAAATCAGTTAGGAACAAAATGAAAGAACATATCTACAAAACGCTAGGATTAAAACATGATGAATGAGTAGAAAGTAACGGTAGATCCATGGGTCAATTAAGAAAGACATGAATGCTCTCGTGAGCACACTTGGAATGTGAACAAGTACACAACTATGTACTGCATCCTTTCCAATGAATATGGCTTATTTTTTATCAAAAGTCAAACTATATAAAGTTTGACTAAGTGTTTAGAAAAAAACATTATTATGTACAAACCAAAATCAACACCATTTTATACACCATGAAATATATTTTCGTATGATATCTATATAATATCATAGTTCTTGATAGTTATTTTTTAAAAAAAATGGTCAAACTTTACTTACTTGACTTCACACAAAAATATGGGCCTTATTCATTGAAACATAGGGAGTAATCAGTAACCAAAGTTCACTTGAAATATGAATAAGTATTCTCGCACGAAAGGATCAAGTGAGATGCAAGCAACTTAGAGGTCATGTCCAACTCTAATTATAGTAAGCTAAGTACATAATTGTAGTTCATCCTTTTGCAGCACCATCTCCTGAGTTCACATGGTATGAGAAATAGGACGCAGAGAGATGGAGTCTGTGGGGAAGTACTCACAATGTATGTGAGTCGGTGGTTCTTGAACACCCACTAGAAATTGGTCGTGATGGTCTAGAGCTGCACTACGAGCCTATGACGTTGGAGGTTACAAATCGGTCTTGGATTTAGAGATCTGTGGGACACAGGGAGAAAAATATCAACAAAACATACTGAAATGGATCGTATGGGCACCTAGAGGGGGGTGAATAGGTGCTACTCCAAATTTTAATACTTTTTCAATTTTAGGCTTAACACAAAAGGAAAATTCTCTAGATAAACTATTAGGTGGAATTTCCCTATATGCAAACCTATCTACTAGCGAGTAAAGAGCGAGTGGAAGAGGAACGGGTAAACCATAGTGAAGCACGCGGAGACACAGGATTTGTTTGACCGCAGTTTCTTCCTTGTTAAGGGAAGTACGTCTGCGTTGGAGGGGTGGGCGGTACTAAGACCATCACGCCACAATAGGCCTCACCCTGTTCTCCGATGGATCCCACCACCAAAGGCCTGATCCACCTTTCCACTATAGGTACCCTTCGAGGTGGGCACCGGCGCCTTTACACAACTAGCGTGGCAACAACTCCACAATCAACTTGGAGGCTCCCGAAATGACAACAAGCTGCCACAAGAACAAAGTTATCAAATACAACGAACAAGATCTAGGTATTGACAAGAATACTAGATCAGGGATTTATCCAAGTGAATGGAGTTGAGTTGATGCACTTGATTCGTGATGATGATGATCCTCTCCTCCTTCAATTCCCCCAAAGATCAAAGCCTTCAGGAGGTTGAAGTGGGAGATCGAGAATGGGAGCTCTTGCACAATGTCTGGACAATTTCGAATGAATCAAGAGTTCTGAATGTTGGGGAAGAAGGGGTATTTATACCCCCTTCCGAAGCCAGTCGTTGGACACTTTGGGGGCCGGATTATCTGGCCCAAGTGAGGGCCGGATTATCCGGCCTGGGGAAAACTCCGCCCTAGACTCAGAATATCCGGCAGATAATCCGCCCCTATCAGAGCGTCACGCCGAGATTGCCCTTGATCAACTTCTGGGGGTCGGATTATCCGGTCCTATGTGAAGGCCGGATTATCTGGCCTGGGAAGGAAAAATCGCCCCAGTTCAGATTTTCCGGGAGAAAATTCGACTGGATACCGAGCGACGCGTGTTGGCTCCCTTTGCTCAAAAACTGGGGACCGGATTATCCGGCCCATGCAACAGCCGGATTATCCAGCCTGGGGAGGAAAGAGCTCTCCAGTTTGGATTTTCCGGGAGAAAATCCGACGGGATACCGAGCGACGTGCCTTGGCTCCCTTTGAGCAATGAGGTAGGCCGGATTATCCGGCCCTTGGTGGAGCGGATAATCTGGCCCCCTCAAAGCTTCCTGCACACTTAGCGCACATGAATAATCTCCACATTATTGTTATCTAACACGCAAAACATAGGAAAACATGAAATGTTCTTTCAATCTCCCCCTTTTTGGTGTTAGATGACAATGCCAGGATTTGCAGGAAAAAGTCACAAGACAAACAACAATAACCATGGAAGAGACTCCCCCTCAATGTGTGCATATTAGAATTTTGCATTGGAATACAAATGCACACAAATGGGTGAATCTATTCCATAGACATATGAGGAAAATAATCATACCACCGAGGTAGAGGGAAGGCATCCTTGACATAGCCTCAATTATTACCGAGTAACCAATATAAGCGCCTTCCATGATAGAGACTTCCAACATAATGGGATATGAATAGATGGATCCATAAGCATAATCCATGAGATGAAATCCATAAGCATAATCCAAACAACCACTGACAAAGAGTCTCAAACCAACCACAAACCACAAATTTAAGTTCAATGCTAAATGGGCATAAGCAAGAAAACAACAAATAGAAAAATGCAAGTGCTTATGCCCGACCCGTGCAAATCCACGAATATCCTAATAGAACTACTTCTCCCTCTTTGGCATCGAGACACCAAAAAGGGAGAAGAGCGATGCTAGCGCCCCATGGGATCACTCGTAGTCCTCGTCCTCATCCTCGTCCTCGTCTTCATTCTCGTCCTCATCCTCATCTTCAAGCTCCTCGGTGTCACCATCCTCATCCTCATCATCAACAACAGCCACAGAGGGGAACAAGTGACGCTCCAGCTCTCCATAGTTCAACCCGGAGGAAGAGTTCCACCGAGCATACAGTGTGGGAGGTGTAGGAGCCGGAGGATCACCCGAAGGACCAGACACATGGTGGAGAATGAGCTGCTAGGAGTGAGCCAACTCATGGCGCTGCTTGTATGCCTCGTACTGACCCTTGCGCATGTCCACTCCCATGCAAAGTATGTTACGCTGGAACCAGTTCAGCTGCTTGATCTCACGGGCAACGGGAGGCACTGGGGGCCTGTGAGCATCCCTCATGAGGCCCTCAGGAGCAGAGGAGGGGTGAGAGGTATTCCGAACCTTGGTGTAGATCTTCTTGGCCTTATGCACCGAGTCAATTTGGAACTCCTCAGCAGGAAGCAGGTGCCTGATGAGCATCATAATGTAGGGTGCATAGGGGATGGACAGACGGTTGAACATAGCATCAGTCAATTCATGGTAAATGAAGTCCATGACATCCAGCCTATACTGCACCGACTCGTCCTCACACGAGGCAACCTCATGAGAAAATTGAAGTAGCTGAACAAGGTGACAACAGATGCTGTCATTGTTGCCCCCACTCGGAGTGATGGAGTCACAGAAGAGACCCACTAAGGCAACATAGATGGGAGCAAGGCCAGCCAGAGTGCCCACAATGCCATTGTCCATAGTGCAAGGAGAGAGAGCAGCATCTTTGTTGGGCTTCAGCTGGGTGATGATGCAGTGGCCACTATCTCTATCCCTGCTGTGGAAAGAGTATCCAAGAACCTCAGCAAACACGTAAAAATCAGCAGTCATAGGCCTGTCATGAGTCATCCACTTCATAGTGCGACGCTCATCCCCACAAATAACCAAAGTGGAGAAGAACTGCTTCACCACCTCAGAGTCAAAAGAGCACTGGAGAGACATGAGATGGTGCAGCCCCATCCTCTCAGCCACAAACATCGCATCCACAAGGTGGGCCTTCTCCAAAGCCTCAGCAAGGACCAGTGGGTGCATAGGCCTAATGTTCAGCCTGGCATACACATCTTCATAGATACCTTTCTGTTCCGCACACTAAAAACGAGTATCCCCCAGCTCATCATCATGAGGCAGCTCAGCAAACAAGTCACGGTGACGGATGGAGGAATAGGTGACTGCATTCAAATTCTTGTAGTTGATCTTGGGCTCCTTGCCTTTTCTCTTGGACACCCCCTTCCTAGTCCTCTTTGCTTGTTCAGCCATGCGCTTCTCTTCGTTCTTTCTTCTCCTCAACTCAACTTCGTCCACTAAGTTACCCTGTCCGTCGTCACGAAAGTATTTAGCGCGAGGGCGGCGCTTGTAGGTCTTGGGAACACTGGAATCACTTGTGAGGAGAATAAGGACGATAGCAAGGGGATAAGAATACACACAAGTCCAGGAGAGAGCATGGAAAAAGTAGTCAAAAAGTTCATAGGACAAATCTACTCAAGGCATACTCCATAGTGAAACTAAACCATAATTGAATCTGTCAGGCCGGATTATCCGGCCTGGCCAGGAGCGAATAATCCGGCCCTGGCAGAAAATTTCTATTCCACCTAGATTGAATGCAAAAAAGTAGATCGGGCCTAGAAACTGCAAGACTACAATTTCTATGCGAAAACACATCCTTCTAGACAACGTTCCACCCAACAAGTAACACATCTAGCCAAAGATGGGGAGAGAGGGAGTTACCCTCACTCACTGGAGGAAGAACGCGGAGGAGAAGGTACCCGGAGGCGCGAAGAAGAAGATCCAGGGAGGCCCAGAAAATCCGGTGGCCGGAGAGGCTCCGGGGAGGGTGGGGGACGGCAGGCGGCGGCTGAGGAGGAGGAGAGGGTTGGGGGAGAAGTGCTGCTCGTTATGAGCCCTTCCCCCGATCCCTGCCCTTTAAGACGAAATCTGCCAGGGCCGGATTATCCGGCCTACACTTGGGACGGATTATCCGGCCTCAAATCTGGAATTCTGTTGTACACAGAACCAGGCCCGCGCGTCCCCAAACAACACCCCCAGAAGGTGTACAAGGGACTTGTGTGCAAGAATAGATGGCTTAGGTGTAGGGAAAGGCTTAGGATTAAGAGAGCCAAACTGAGATGGTACTAGACACTCAAAATTTCAAGACCCAAATCAAATAAAAGCCAAGATTGAGTGCGATTCCCATAAGAACATGAGAGAGCAAAAAACAGCCAAAAAGATCCAATTCTCCTCAAGGGAGAGGGTGGTGGCCGAAGCCACCTTGTTGGAGTGTATGGTGTGACACCGCGAAGATATATCTTGAGTTCACGACCAATACTCATCAATAAGCTCACATATCACAAAATGATATTAAGAGAAATGATTTATCTTGCTTTTGGCATTATGGGGGGGGAGGGGGTTAGCCCAATGAGTTAGGACCACACTCCCCCTATATCCATGCCCACACCTAGACCAAAGTAGGATTGAGATGTACGAGTGAGTGCATGGGTAATCAAGACAAGCTCCTGGAATCAATGATATTTAGCTCATTCCTCAAGTAGCAGAATCTTGCTTCATCAAGTGGCTTCATAAAAATATCCGCAAGTTGGTTCTTCGTGCTCACAAAGGATAGATCAATATCGCCTCGAGCAACATGGTCTCGAATAAAATGATTCCGAATCTCAATATGCTTCGTCCTTGTGTGCTGTACTAGATTGTACGCAATTTTGATTGCACTTTCATTATCACATAAAAGAGGCACTTTGTCACAATTGACACCGTATTCCTTTAAAGTTTGCCTCATCCACAATAATTGAGTGCAAGCGCTGGCAGCAGCAACATATTCAGCTTCGGCGGTGGAGAGATATACAATTCTGCTTTTTAGATGACCAACACACAAGAGATCTTCCCAAGAATTGACAATCTCCAGAAGTAGATTTCCGATCATCCTTATCACCAGCCCAATCTGAGTCAGTGTAACCACATAAAGAGAAATTGGAGCCCTTGGGATACCAGAGACCAAAGTTAGGGGAATGAACCAAATATCGAAAGATCCTCTTGACTGCCACTAAGTGGATTTCTTTAGGAGCTGCTTGATACCTTGCACACACTCCCACACTCAACACGATATCGGGTCTAGATGCGTAGAGGTAAAGAAGAGAGCCGATCATGGACCGGTATACCTTTTGGTCCACATCTTTACCATGTGGGTTAAGTTCAAGATGACATTTTGTTTGCATTAGAGTGGCGACACCATTTAGATCCGTCATCTTGAATCTCTTGAGCATGTCTTGGATGTACTTTGCTTGATTAATAAAGGTTCCTTCTCTAAGTTGCTTGATCTCGAATCCAAGAAAGAACCGTAATTTCCCCATCATAGACATCTCAAACCTGTCAGTCATAAGCTTTGAAAATTCATCATTAAAATCTTTATTAGTAGAACCAAAAATGATATCGTCTACATATAGTTGGCATAGAAAGAGATCCCCCTTAACCTTCTTAGTAAAAAGAGTGGGATTGATTTGCCCAACTTCGAAGCCACGATCTAACAAAGGCTCTTTAAGGTGCTCATACCACGCACGTGGGGCTTGTTTAAGGCCATAGAGTCCCTTATCGAGTTTGTAGACATGGTTCGGAAAGTTAGGATCCTCAAAACCCGGGGGTTGCTTTACATATACCAACTCATGAAGAGGACCATTAAGGAAGGCACTCTTGATGTCCATTTGCTACAACTTAAAATTGTTATGGGAAGCATAAGCAACAAGGATACGGATGGACTCAAGGCGAGCCACTGGAGCATAGGTCTCCCCGAAGTCAATGCCCTCAACTTGAGAGTAACCTTGTGCCACAAGTCTTGCCTTGTTCCTCACAACAATGTCGTTCTCATCTTTCTTGTTTTTAAATATCCACTTGGTGCCGATAACATTGCGGTAATCTTTGGGTTTCTCCACGAGTTTCCAGACTTTGTTGCGCTCGAAATTATTCAATTCTTCATGCATAGCAACAACCCAGTCTGGATCTTCAAGAGCTTCAAAGACCTTCTTAGGTTCCACCATAGAGATATGAGCTTGATGCTCACCAAAACTGGCCAATTCTCTTCTTGTAGGAACCCTTCGTCGAAGATCACCAACAACTTTGTCGAGGGTGTAACCCCTTAACTCAAGGTTTCCATCAGCTCGAGCCTTGCGACGAAGTTCAATAAGTTTGTTGTCTCTTGGAGGAGTAGTTTCACCACTTGAATCTTCATTGGAATCATTTGCTTGGCCTTGATTATGAACTGGGATAACAACAGTAGGTGGTGGTGAAGTGTTCCCTTGAGGTGAGTCAGTAGCCGTAATAGGAGGTTGTTGAACTGATGAGTCAGGGACGGATAATCTGGCCGTTGGAGAGGTCGGATAATCCGGCCTGGGAGTACTTGTATCAGCTTCATCAGGATGCCTGGGGCTTGCTTGAACCAGCGAGGGACCGGATAATCCGGGGCTTGCCGGAAAATTCGGCCTAGAGCTTGCATTGATGTCTTCACCACCAGGACCAATATGGTCAGCTGGAGCAGGGAGGCCAGATAATCCGGTGCCCACCGGATAATCCGGCCTGGAGTTTTCTGGAACAACTTGACCTTCAGCAGTTGATGGAGATGGTGCAGAATTTGCCTCCTAGAGCCTTAGATTCAAACTTAGATAAACGAACTCCCTTGATAAGAAAGAAACACTTACACCCGAATACCCGAAAGTATGAGATGTTTGGCTTGTTACCGGTAAGTATTTCACATAGAGTCTTGTCCAAGATCTTGCGGAGGTATAAACGGTTGGATGAGTGACAAGCAGTAGAGATTGCTTCAGCCCAGAAGTTATATGGAGACTTAAATTCGGCTAACATTGATCTTGCCATATCCATTAGAGTTTGATTCTTCCTCTCGGCTACACCATTTTGTTGAGGGGTGTACGCAGCGAAATATTGATGTCTTATCCCCTCTTCACTTAGGAACTCATTTAAGGTGTAGTTCTTGAACTCAGAGCCGTTATCACTTCTTATAGCCAAAATGGGGACGTTGTGTTGACGTTGAGCCTCGTTGGCGAAGTCGATGAATGTTTGTTGAGTTTCACTCTTCAACTTGAAGAAGTAAACCCAAGTGTATCTTGAGTAATCATCAACAATCACTAGACAATACTTCTTCCCACCGAGGCTTGCATGAGACGGAGGTCCAAAGAGGTCCACATGGAGGAGCTCTAGGATCCTTTTGACGAGATAATAGTTTTCCTTCGATGCGGAGAGTCATGCATTTTCCCTTCAACACACGCCCTGCAAACACGATCTTTGGCAAAGGAGACATTTTCTTTTAGTACAAGGATGTGGCCACCCTTGTGGAGACTTTGCAAAGTTCTCATATTAACGTGGGCTAGTCGGCGATGCCATAGCCAACCCGCGTCAGCCTTTCCGAAAAGACACATCGGGCCTGCAGTGGTTTTCCCCGAAAAGTCCACCACATGCAGGTCATTTTCGACATATCCCACGAAAGCGACTTTTAGAGACTTGCTCCACAAGAGTACCACCAAATCAGCATCAATATAAACTGCAAAGCCCATCTTACCAAGGGTGCGAACTGAAAGTAAGTTGTACCCGAGGGTCTCAATAAGCATGACGTCCGCGAGAGAGATATCGTGAGCCACCACAACTTTGCCGAGACCCAACACCTCAGATTTTGACTTGTGACCATAGGAGACGGTTATGTGATCATGGTTTGGTCGCATCTCCGTGATGATCTCCTTGCTTCCGGTCATATGACTCGTGCAACCGCTATCGAGTACCCATTTAGAACCACCGAAAGCATAGCCCTGCAAGAAAATTACTTCTTGGTTTTAGGTACCCATTTTTCAATGGGTCCTCTCATGTTAGTGACAAGGGTCTTGGGAACCCAAATAGACCAAGGAATGTAACAATCATAAGGGCCTACATAACTATCATAAACATCACCATAATAATCACAATATAATTCAAAGTTAGGATTGTTGACCCCTGCAAAACCATCATAATTAGTCTTGTCATTGGTAATGTTGCTAGTCTTTGGTTGGGCAGTCTTGCTCTTCTTCTTCTTGTTGTTTTTCTTGCTCTTTGTCTTGGGAATGTAACCAAGACCTTCTTTACTATTTTTTGTCCTTTGCTTGCTCAGTATCTCATCAATAACTTCTTTACCTTTTTGTTGAGAACCTCTTGCAAGGTCTTCTTTTCCATAGGATGAAGTGGAGGTACTTGGCACATCATACCGTTTCAATTGAGTTTGGAGTTGGTCATGAGACTTATTTAAAGTAGAATGATCACTCTTCAATGCCTTGTGAGCACTTTCAAGATTATCAAACTTCTCCAAAAGTCTAGCATGAACAACCCCAAAGTCAATCTTTTCTTTCTTTAGTTTCTTTACCTTGGCAAGAGCATGGTCACGTTCTTTAATGAGCTGAGCCACAGCTTCTTCCTGTGACTCTTCAATGGATTCGAGTCTCTCTTCCAAAGACGCCCGAGCTTCCTCTTCCTCTTCCAAGGCATTCTTCAAATAAGCTATCTCCAAGGCACCTTCTCTTTCAATTCTGCCCTTTTCTTCAAGAAGATCTTCGGCTTGAGCAAGTTGACTCATAAGAGCATCAAAATGGAGTTTGTGCTCACCTTGCAGGTTAGTGAAAAGGGTATCCAAAGCAATAACTTCTTCTTTCATTTTAAGACTATCATGATCATCCATATCCAAAATTATGTTAGTCTTAGGAAATGAAGAGCTAGAAGTTGATACCTCGGACCCTCTTGCCATTAGGAAAGTAGCATTGTTGTTGATGACGTTCTCGTTTGGCGAGTCAAAGATATATGAAGGAGTCGATGTGGTGGCTATAGCAGCCACCTCGCGAGAACTATCATCATCCTCTTCATCTTCACTTGCAGAGGAGTATTCTTCTTGTGCTACTAAGACGATCTTGGGTTGCTTCTTGAAGGGGCCATTCTTCTTAATAAATGGCTTCTTCTTAGGTGCTTTGGATTTCTCTTTAAGAATGAGCCTACCACCATTGTCTTCTCTATTTTGATACGGACACTCGGCTACAAAATGCATTCTATCTCCACAGTTGTAGCAAGTTTTCAGTCTTGGGCCACTCTCTCTGTTGGAAATATGCCCTAGAGGCAAATAGTAGTAAGGACTATTATCATATTTCATATAGTTTATGATTAAGTTTTATATCATGCTATAACTGTATTGAGTGGAAACATCAATACACGTGTGATATACAAACAAACCAGGGGTTCCAAGTGAAACTCTAGTCATTGGTTCATTGGTCAACCAATGATCATGTTTCCTGATCATGTGGCATTTCCCAGTAAAACTCTAGTCACTGGTTCATTGGTCAACCGATGATCATGCTTCCTAATCATGTGGCATTTATGCCAGTTGGAAATGAGGTCATCTCATTCAGAGAATGAGATGATGAACCAATACCCAACCTAAACATCGTGATTCGATCATGTCACGGAGTTCAAGTTACGATGATTAGAAATGGATCCTCGTAGACTATTCCTTAGACCGTGAGGCTATATCAATCACTGTCTCCCGAGAGTGCTTAGATAGCATCAAACGTCATCTGGTAAAACGGTGGTTATAAAGGTGTGTTCAGGTATTCGGAGGAAACCGTAGAGACAATATATGTCAAGAGCGGGATTCGTCCGTCCATGTGACGGGAAGATACTCAAGGGCCCACTCGGAGAAGTTATATCCAATAGCTGCGCAGCGTGTGATTAGATCACGGGGATATCACTTGTCGGAACGAGTCAAATAGCATTGTTCAGTAACGAGATTGAACACGACATGGTGATGTCATTGATCAGATCTCGGGCAATGCAAGTATCGAGAGACAAAGGGAATAAGACACGACTGTCCCGGTTCAAACGACGAAAGATCTTCGTGGAACGCACAGGGGTCACATGGCCATCCAGGTCCCTCTGTCGATCATTGGTGCGGGAGTGTCCCGACCATGTCTATAGTGTTCCCGAACCGTGGGGTATCACGCTTAAGGGCTTGATGATGCTTAGAGAGCATTTATAGGATCGGTAGAATCACCGAAGAAAAGAAGGGAGAAAACCGGAAGGGTTTCGGTAAGTCTGGAGGATGTCCGGAGTGGAGGTGGAAGGTGTTCCATGGCCACGGAGATTAGATAATGTGTGAATGAATGTTAAATATTGATTTAATCATTTATTCATAATTATTTAATAAAGATAAAATCAATTAAAGGTCAAAAAGGCTTAATGGGCCAATTTCGGAGGGAGAGGGCCCATTAGGGGAAAGGAGAGAGGGAGACGCTGGGCCTAGCCCCCCCCCCCCCGCGGGGCCCACTAGGTGGCTGGCGGCCACCTCCTCTCCTTTAGTCCCACCCCGGGACTTGAGGGGAGGTAGTACCTCCCCTCCCCCTATATAAAGTGGGGTATTTGGCCTAGAAATACACAACCAATAATCAATAAAGGTCTCCCCACTTTTGGGAGGACCTCTAATTGATATTTTATCTCTCCCCCTCTCTCTCTCGTGACCGTGGTCCCAAGTCTGGACTGCGCGAGCGAGAGACATCTTCATCGCGGAGCATCGTCGCGCTGCGGGATTCGGATCCGGGAGATCTACTTCCGCAACTGCTGCTGGATCGGGGAAGCGGGAGTCATCGTCAGGCACCGGACATGTGTAACTCCCCGCGAGGTGTCACACTTGAGGCACTCAAGTCGTTGGATAAAGAAGGAGCGCAAGGACTTCATCACGACCTTGAGGTCGGCTTCGGCTCGTCTACATCAACCACACTCTCCTGAGCGTTGACAACGCTTTTCGGTCTTCAAGGGTAAGTTCGTGAAAAGCCCCTCCCGTTACTGTATTACTAATAGATAGATCCTGGCAGCTTCAGGGGTTCAGGGGCGTAGAGTAAAATTTATTGTTTTTATGCGTGGAACCCCTTCAGTGGTATCAGAGCTAGATCTATGCGTAGTAATGCTAGTACGGGTAGAACACACGAGATGTAGCGTGTGGGCGTTGATCTTTTAGTTGTTACCCTCCCACGTGTACTTGTGTATACCGCAGTAATGCTTGATGAAGCGGCCCACAACCGACTTTACGCGTTCATTCGCGAGACTGGTCCACGCTTGGCATACGGCTTGTACCGTATAAAGTGGCTTAGGGGGGTGTTTGTCTCTCTCGCATTAGTTGGTATACCATTTTCAACGGAGGGCCCCGAAAGGGGTGTAGTAGAGGCAACTATTTGATCAGCGTTGTGCTGAAAGTTCGTAGGTAAGAACGGTTCTTGTACGAAAGCCCATTCAACCACGTAAAACATGCAAAGATAAAGTAGAGGCATCTAACTTTGTTTTGCAGGAGGGGCGTTGCTTTGTGATATGGTTGTGGCAAAGGTAAAGTAATTACCTTTTGTTACATAGTAGTAGATAGTCACGGTAATGACAAACTACCATGCCAGAATGACACTGGTACCCTAGTGTCTACGGCGCCAGAACCCGGTAACGACGGACGGATATCATGACGTGAAGGACCATATCACATAGCATCTACATTCAATGTTATTGTTTGTATGCCTTATTGTGTGCTAGTATTAGATACTCGACAGTAGCCTAATAAGATGATCCCTATTAAAATTACCAACGATTGTGTTCCCCCTTAGTGTGCACCACCAAGAAAGTTCTTCGGTATGAGGCGATCCAGGGTTACAGGCCTGGGTGTCATACATATCTATGTTCGCATACAGTGGGTGTAAGCCATGTTGCACATCGAATACACTAAGGTTGAGTTGGCGAGCCTAGCACGCTAGAGAAGCGTGGCCTCGGAACACGGATGGTCGAAAGATCGAGCACGAGTCGCATAAATGATGTGACCGACGTTTAGCGTCCACCCTTGAACCCACATTGATGGCCGTGACGATCGGGGGAGATGTGGCTGATAGGGGTCGTGTTATCACTAGGAACCCTCACTGGGGATAGGTGTTTCTGAGTGGAGTTATTATTAACTCATTTAATTATAAACTTAGTCTAAATTCCTTTTGCAATTATAAATGCAGAAAATGGTTCTTCCCGAGATTACCTTTCCTATCGATGATTGGTTAAAAGGAGAAAAGCTCAAGTTAGATGGATCCAACTTTTCTGCATGGGTCATACGCCTATTTGATCTCCTTGGGGAGAACAACATAGCTGACTGCATGACCTGCGAGATGTATTTGGAGTCACCCTATACTCATGAGACCCAGGAGCAGCGGGATCTGCGTTATCGTTGTCGTGTGATGGCCACATTCATATCAGTGACCATGCGCCTCGGAATGGAGGATGGGCTATGGCCAATAGTGGGGAGTCTCAAGCCCCGGGCGGTCATGACACATCTGAGAGCACATTTCGTGGAGCAAATGCGCATGTGGGAGTATGAGCTGATGGGGGACTTCCTCTCCATAAAGATGGAGGAGGGCTCCTCACTAGATGAGCACTTATTGCGCCTCTACGATGCGTACATGAGTCTGGCATACTACCTGGACAACTGGTTCTCAAGCTCATTCGCGATGGGAGTTGTGCTGCGGTCGCTTCCTCCAAGCTTCCAAGCACAAGTCAGGATCAGCATTATGAGAGGCGACACGGAAACACTGAATTTCCTTGAGTTCATATCACATTTCAGAAATGTGATAGATGAACCCAACGTTGCTGGAGTCGTCAACGACAAAGGTATATATTTGATATACAGTTTTATAAATGTTATAATCTTGCAAACACATTGCAGTGTTAAGTATATCTGATACTTGTTCTGTTTTGGTGAAAACAGGTTCTTCTGCATGAGAGGTGCTTGCTGGAGAGGAGGTGACGTTGCGTGTTGATGGTGAGCATGATGATGACGGCCAACGGCACTCTCCCTTGACATTTATCATTTAGTTTGTGTTTTATGATGATTTTTTTAATCAAGATATTGTGAATTTCTTTAGTGTGTCTCACACTTCGTGAGACGGTTATTCATATCAGTTTGTATCAAACAGTTGTTCCACTTTTACGAGTGATTTCTATTCGTGTTCATATCTTGTTTGATTATGTGTGAATTATCCTTATTGTTTGAAACTAATTGATAATGTATGAACATTTGTAAAACATTAAAATGCCTTGTTTAAAAATACCCAACTTAATGGTATGTTCATTAATGAATGAAAAACCATTGTTTAAATTCAAAGTTATGTGATGATATGTGAAAGTCATTCGATTTCTTTTCACATATAAATCATGCCTAAATTCGGCGAAATAACTTGAACACCGTGTATTACTTGAATACAAAGTGTTTGATGAATTGTTAAATAGAATACATATTCGATGTATTGTGTTTAACAAAAATGGTAATTATCATTGTATGATTGTTTAAATGTGTAAAGTAAGTTTACCAAAGTAAACATGAATATGAAACTATTTGATTTGATCAAAGTGTTTCATCAACAAAGGGTATAAATATAAAAGAGAATCCAATTACTATGATTTGATCAATAGTAATGAAATTCAACTTTATAAGAATGGCATGAAAGAAATTGTGGAATGCAAAGTGTTTTGAAGCGTCAAAATACAAAGCATCACAATATGATATAAGATATCAAAGGGGGTTGAATAGAAGGCACCAAATAGATCGTTGTAGTGTAAATGTAGAGATCATAAGTTTAGAAATAGTTAGCACTCAATTAGAATTGGTAAACCATTTGAATTCGTGAAATTTTTGGGGTTATTTGATATAACCAAAATAATAGCGAATAAGTCCTTGTAGAGTATTCATTGGAAACTTTGAATACAAAACCCATAGCTCTAACCAAAAGGAAAGCAAGATTCGTATTGCTGGGATTTTGGTACATTCTTGAGAAAACTCACCTCTAGTGAAGTTTCTCAATTATGGAGCAAATGGAAGATAGTGTAAAACATGATGAGGATTCAAAACCCTGCATCAGAGTGTTGAGAAGCGCAACAGACAGTATTCCTGAATGATTCTCTTCACGGAAAGAAAGAATCAATGATTTTGATCATTGTGTTTTTCCCTCCACTATTGTTTTTCAATACATGAAGTAGGATTCAAAATGTAAATCCATATCTTGTATGGAAACATTTGTGAATCACTTGTCATGATTTTTGAAATGTGACATACCTACGAACTACAAAGGAAATAATGGTAAACTAGAATTATGAGAAATCCTAAAAGTAAAATTCCCTTGAGATTAGAAAGCGATTCGTTGCTGAATCTCACAAGTAAAAGGAGTTACTTGAATTTTCCCAAATGACTGCAAAGCCACAGTAGGAAAAGGGGTAAATGACAAAAGCACAATTTGTCAAGTATTGGACAAATTCAAATGAATTTGATTCATGTGTGCTAAATGTCTAGTGGATTTTAAACTAGTAATAGTACTGGTATCTCATAGTAAATCTCTCACTTTGATATTTGATCAAAGAATTTTGAAGTTGTTCAAAATAGTGAGTGGATATGCAATTTGCATAAAATTGAGTGGGAGCTATGAAAGTCTTCCTGAAACAATATGTCATTGACATATTTTAAGTGGGAGCAATGAAAGGCTCAAATTCAAATATGTGGGAACATATTTTGAGTGGGAGCTTATAGAGCAATTCTTAAGTAAGTTAAGAATGAAAGCGCAAATACTTATAAATAATGATTTATAAGATGTCGAAGTTGATAATAACCGTATTATGATATTATGTAGTATTCCTTAAGGGATTCTGAAAGCTGTTTCAGAATAGAAGTTAATTAAGGAACTGATCCTTGATAACTCAAATTAGGAATAGTATTAAGTTTGACATCAATGGTTGAAAGAAAGAAAAGGATGATCATCATCCACTATGTTAAGACATAGGTTCTGTCTTAGAAATCATGATGACAACTTAACATAATATGTGATCCAACAAAGGATGTTTGAAAGTGATTAAGTCCGAATCACAGAACGTTGAGGTAAGTTTGTCCGTAGTGTCTGTTATAGAACTGTGAACATATTTTCAAAATCCATAAAGGATAACATATCTTAAAGCATAAAGAGTTATGTTATAAGGGAATATGTTGGAAACTCCTGTAGATACCAATTAAAGTCAAGTAGGAAGCGAGGTGAACAAAACATCGAAAGTTGCGCAGAGTGCATTAGTGTTTCGATGAATACATTTATAATAATAGATAAGGGTACCATCTAAAGTGTTGTATAATGTTATGGCGGGGCTAATTCGCTTTTAACATAGAATGATATGTCCCAGGGCACAGTGCCCATGAGAAAGCCCTCGAGGTTGATCTAACGTCACTGTAGGATCCTAGAATCAAGCCTCGTTCTGCTCCCATAGCGACGATGCATTCACACAGATGCTATCATGAGATGATAGAATATTAATGTCAATCAAAGTGACATTAGTAAGTTGCAAAGTATTTGGGACTGTAAAGTACAGACCCAAGACTCAACCTCTTCCATGAGCAAGCATGTTCTAGGCACCGGTTATATGGTACCAATAATTAAGAACAAATGCAGCTAGTGTATTTGTACTCTAGTGCAAGTGGGAGACTGTTGGAAATATGCCCTAGAGACAAATAGTAGTAAGGACTATTATCATATTTCATATAGTTTATGATTAAGTTTTATATCATGCTATAACTTTATTGAGTGGAAACATCAATACACGTGTGATATGCAAACAAACCAGGGGTTCCCAGTGAAACTCTAGTCATTGGTTCATTGGTCAACCGATGATCATGTTTCCTGATCATGTGGCATTTATGCTAGTTGGAAATAAGGTCATCTCATTTAGAGAATGAGATGATGAACCAATACCCAACCTAAACATCGTGATTCGATCATGTCACAAAGTTCAAGTTATGATGATTAGAAATGGATCCTCGTAGACTATTCCTTAGACCATGAGGCTATATCAATCACTGTCTCCCGAGAGTGCTTAGATAGCATCAAACGCCATCTGGTAAAACGGTGGTTATAAAGGTGTGTTCAGGTATTCGAAGGAAACCGTAGAGGCAATATATGTCAAGAGCGGGATTTGTCCGTCCATGTGACGGGAAGATACTCAAGGGCCCACTCGGAGAAGTTATATCCAATAGTTGCGCAGCGTGTGATTAGATCACGGGGATATCACTTGTCAGAACGAGTCAAACAGCGTTGTTCAGTAACGAGATTGAACACGACATGGTGATGTCATTGATCAGATCTCGGGCAATGCAAATATCGAGAGACAAAGGGAATAAGACACGACTGTCCCGGTTCAAACGACGAAAGATCTTCGTGGAACGCACAGGGGTCACATGGCCATCCAGGTCCCTCTGTCGATCATTGGTGCGGGAGTGTCCCGACCATGTCTGGAGTGTTCCCGAACCACGAGGTATCACGCTTAAGGGCTTGATGATGCTTAGAGAGCATTTATAGGATCGATAGAATCGCCGAAGAAAAGAAGGGAGAAAACCGGAAGGGTTTCGGTAAGTCCGGAGGATGTCCGGAGTGGAGGTGGAAGGTGTTCCATGGCCATGAACATTAGATAAATATTGATTTAATCATTTATTCATAATTATTTAATAAAGAGAAAATCAATTAAAGGTCAAAAAGGCTTAATGGGCCAATTCCGGAGGGAGAGGGCCCATTAGGGGAAAGGAGAGAGGGAGAAGGGGCCAAGGGGGAGGCCGGCTGGGCCTAGCCCCCCCCCCCGCGAGGCCCACTAGGTGGCCGGCAGCCACCTCCTCCCCCCTCCTCTGCTTTAGTCCCACCCCGGGACTTGAGGGGAGGTAGTACCTCCCCTCCCCCCTATATAAAGTGGGGTATTTGGCCTAGAAATACTCAACCAATAATCAATAAAGGTCTCCCCACTTTTGGGAGGACCTCCAATTGATATTTTCTCTCTCCCCCTCTCTCTCTCGTGACCATGGTCCCAAGTCTGGACTGCGCGAGCGAGAGACATCTTCACCGCGGAGCACCGTCGCGCTGCGGGATTCGGATCCAGGAGCTCTACTTCCGCAACTGCTGCTGGATCGGGGAAGTGGGAGTCATCATTAGGCACCAGACATGTGTAACTCCCTGCGAGGTGTCGCACTTGAGGCACTCAAGTCGTTGGAGCCAGAAGGAGCGCAAGGACTTCATCACGACCTTGAGGTCGGCTTCGGCTCGTCTACATCAACCACGCTCTCCTAAGCGTTGACAACTCTTTTCGGTCTTCAAGGGTAAGTTCGCGAAAAGCCCCTCTTGTTACTGTATTACTAATAGATAGATCCTGGCAGCTTTAGTGGTTCAGGGGCGTAGAGTAAAATTTATTGTTTTTATGCACGGAACCCCTTCACTCTCTTCTTCCATTTGACCCGTTCTTGCGCTCGAGTTCCGACTTGGCCTTGGCAGGATCCTTCCAAAAGTTTCGTGCATAAAACACCATGTACTCACCATGAGCACGTTTGACTTCACCGGGGAAGTCCATGGAGGCCCCCTCAAATGCTCTTTCATCTTCCTCTTGCTCAGCAACATTGGCTTTGAGAGCAACATTGACACCCTTTTGCATTCCAATGGCCCGAGCACGGGCATCTTCAACATTCTTTGCTGCCACTTTGAATGACGCCATTTCTTGCATGACTTCATTGGATGTCATTTGATGGTAGTTATGTCTACCTTGCAGGCTCTTCAAGTCCGTTGGCTCGAAAGGCATTAAGGCACTCACATATTTCCTTTTTATCCATGCATCATCAATGTGAGTGGCCCCATGTTTTCTAAATGTTGTTGCGATGCCCTTGAGTCTTCTATACATGTCCTCATGGTTTTCACCATCCAACATGTAGAATCCCTCAGCTTCATTACTAAGGGCACCATACATGTTCATTCTCATGCTTTCATTCCCAACAAAGAGATACGTAAGAGCATCCCAAGCTTCTTTAGCTGTGTTGAGATGTTCAATGTGTGGCATGTCCTTGGGACCCACACCTAGCTGTATCATGTGGAGAGCGGTGGCATTCAACTGGTTGTCCACAACTTCTCTTCTTGTTAGGTTGGTTTGATCTCCAATATGAAGACCCTCTTCAATAATCCTCCAAAGTTCAATAGAGGAGCTGCAAACATGAGATTTCATTAAGAATTGCCATTGATTGAAAGAGGATGCAGTGAGCTTGGGTGGATCACCCCTATTGTTTATATGAGGATGAGGGATAGGTGGGTCGGGGGAATATATGTGGCAAACCTCACTATATTCCTCCTTACCACTTCCCTTCTTGGAGGTGGAACCATTAAGTTTTTCACCTTCCACATCATCATCCTTGGATCTAGTGTTACCCTTTTCCTTAGATGATGGTGTGGCAGCCTCAGAGGAGGATGGAGATGGGGCTATGGATGATGTGAGGCGAGCAATCATTTGATTCATCTCCTCCATCTTGGCCTCAAAGGATTTCAACAAGGTTGTTTCCAACGACTTGAGATCATCCATTGTGACCTTATCCACAGCCTCATTCCCATCATCCTTGGTACCCATACTACTCTTAGGCGGTTAAGCCTGAAATAAGAGCCGGGGCTCTGATACCAATTGAAATGGATCGTATGGGCACCTAGAGGGGGGGTGAATAGGTGTTACTCCAAATTTTAATACCTTTTCAATTTTAGGCTTAACACAAAAGGAAAATTCTCTAGATAAACTATTAGGTGGAATTTCCCTATATGCAAACCTATCTACTAGCGAGTAAAGAGCGAGTGGAAGAGGAACGGGTAAACCGTAGTGAAGCACGCGGAGACACGGGATTTGATTGACCGCAGTTCCTTCCTTGTTAAGGGAAGTATGTCTGCGTTGGAGGGGTGGGCACTAAGACCACCACGCCACAATAGGCCTCACGCTGTTCTCCGATGGATCCCGCCACCAAAGGCCTGATCCACCTTTCCACTATAGGTACCCTTCGAGGCGGGCATCGTTGCCTTTACACAACTAGCGGGGCAACAACTCCACAATCAACTTGGAGGCTCCCGAAATGACAACAAGCTGCCACAAGAACAAAGTTATCAAATACAATGAACAAGATCTAGGTATTGACAAGAATACTAGATCAGGGATTTCTCCAAGTGAATGGAGAGGAGTTGATGTGCTTGATTCGTGATGATGATGATGATCCTCTCCTCCTTCAATTCCCCCAAAGATCAAAGCCTTCGGGAGGTTGAAGTGGGAGATCGAGAATGGGAGCTCTTGCACAATGTCTGAACAATTTGGAATAAATCAAGAGTTCTGAATGTTGGGGAAGAAGGGGTATTTATACCCCCTTCCGAAGCCAGCTGTTGGACACTTTGGGGGCCGGATTATCCGGCCCAATCCGGCCCAAGTGAGGGCCAGATTATCCGGCCTGGGGAAAACTCCACCCAAGACTCAGAATATCCGGCAGATAATCTGCCCCCTATTAGAGCGTCGCACCGAGCTTGCCCTTGATCAACTTCTGGGGCCCGGATTATCCGGTCCTATGTGAAGGCCGGATTATCCGTCCTGGGAGGAAAAACCGCCCTAGTTTGGATTTTCTGGGAGAAAATCCGACCGGATACCGAGTGACGCACCTTGGCTCCCTTTGCTCAAAAACTAGGGGCCGGATTATCCGGTCCATGCGACAACCGGATTATTACTATAAGATTGAACATATTCTCAAATTGCTATTAATTGTTTTCTTTAAGCTAAGAATTAATTTCTCAAATTTGATAGATGTAAAGTTGCCAAAATAAAGCATTACTTATTATAAGACTGAACATATTCTCTAGAATGCGGCATCTCAGAAGTCTCAGTTCAAATATGAAACTTGCAAGAAATGGGAGAAAAGGTATAGCTAGGTTTCAATAACGGTAAACCGCTTGATATGGACACCCAGTGGCCTCCTTAGTTGGTCGCCCAATTTGCAACACGAAGGCAAAGGCCAAAAATATGGTGCGGCATCGACGACCTCGGTGGAAGCCTCCATTGACAAGATGATCACCGACGTGACATCCAACGCAAAAGGTACAAATGAAAAGCATGATGCAAGGTGGAAGACTATGTTGACAAGGCTGGCAAGAAGATCAAGTTTGAGGAGGCTAGAGCTAAAGACGCCAAGGTCGCCCCCTAGGCCAGCATGATCCAACGATGAATGTGGCCTCACAAGTCACGGTCGCCAAAATAGCCGAGGAGTCAAGGACATTGACGACCAACACATTGATGATGAATGAGGATGTCAAATATTGGTACTCAACAGATCATGAATGCAGCATGGAAGAAATGAGGAATGCAAGAGCATCGGCCACATCAGCATCAGCATTGGCGTCGGTAAAGGAGGCGGTGAGCCGGTGATCGAGGAGCCACCATCCATTAGATCTATATATGATCTTGGTTTGTAATATGATTGTCGCCTTTTTGTGCCCGACTTGGTGGCCATGGATTTGAGTTGCATGCTCTATGTGGCTTGAATTAATTTTGATTTTATGGCTTTGAATTATTTACATATATGGCTAAAAGTAATTTGGGAGACCATTTTAAGACCCTAAGGTGTGGGCCGGCCATCTCCAACAGCCGACGGTCTCCAACGACGGCCCAAAAGTCATGTCCAATGGTGTCGACGGCCATACCGAGGGGCCAGAAAGATTATCGTACTCCTTCCGATCTATAATAATAGATTTTAACTTTGTCTAGGTGCATGATACGTCCATTTTTGCATCACTATTCTATGTCTTAATTCACTATTATTCATTGATATATTTCGTATTGAGAGGTAATACTTATGTTATTTCATCTATTTTTGCATGGTTGATGACTTTTGGAGCATGGACCGCTGCAGTCAGGATTCTAATGGAAAAGGTGCTGTTTGGAGGAAAAATTCGCGAAGATTAGAAAATCCGGGAAAATATACGGAAAATCCTATTTTTCCAGACGACGAAGGAAGCCAGAAGGGGGGCTGGAGATGGGCCACAGGGGGCCCACACCACCCCCTGGCACGGGCAGCCCTAGGCCGTGCCAGCAGGTGGTGTGGCCACCCTGGCCCACTCTAGGCACTCCCCTTTGGCATATATTATCCTCCCGAAACCCTAAGACTCGGGGAGCAACCATAGAAAGATTCCGCCGCCTCTGCGGGGCAGAAAACACCGAGAGAGAAAGATCTCTTCGGCAGACAGATTTCTGCCAGGGGAATTCCTTCCCGGAGAGGGGAGATCGTCACCATCAACACCACCATCAAGCTGGACTTCATCGGGATCATCATGATCATCATCACCACCATCATCATCATCAGCACCATCATCACCATCTCCATATTGCTGTAACAATTGAGTTGAATCTTGCATAGTTCATAGGGGAAACTTTCCCGATGTTGATTACTCTTTGTAGTTGATGCTATTGAGTGAACCATTGAATTATTGTTTATGTTCAGATTGTTATACATCATTATTCAATATCTGATCATGATCCATATGATGTCTTGTGAGTAGTTCGTTTTGTTCTTGAGGACATGGGAGAAGTCATGTTGTTAATAGTGGAGTTGCGTTGAGAAAGATTCAATAGTTTGATATTTAAGTTGTGGTGTACTTCTTCTAGTGGTGTCATGTGAACGTCGCCTACATGACACTTCACCTATATGGGCCTAGGGGAATGCATTGTGTATTTGGCTACTAATCGTAGGGGTTGCCGGAGTGACAGAAACCTGAACCCCCGTTAGGAAACCATTGCACAAGGGACGTAAGGGTCTTAGAGTTTAAAGTTGTGGTTAGGTTTCTACCTTAATTACTTTATTATACTTACGGATGTTTGCAAGGTGTATAATCACAAGTATGTATTAGTCCTAGGAAGGTCGGTACATTAGCACAGGTTCACCCACACAACACTTAGCAAGCTAAAGAAGATTAATCAACTATATGAAGCGAAAGAACTTGACAGTCTTCCCATGTGTCCTCGAGAACGTTTGGTCATCTTAAGTAATACAACCGGCTTGTCCTTTGCTGCATAAAGGATTGGGCCACTTGCTGCATTTATTCCTAGTGTCTTTTATCTACTCATACTTTGTTTACTTGCTTTATCGAAAACCCCTAAAAATCCGTTTGCTAAGTATTTGCAGAGAATTCCTGATCCATACCACTAGCCAGCACCTTCTGCTCCTCGTTGGGTTCGACACTCTTACTTATCGAAAATACTGCGATACACCCCCTATACTTGTGGGTCATCAAGACTATTTTCTGGCGCTGTTGCCGGGGAGTGAAGCGCTATTGGAAAGTGGAACTGGTAAAGGAAACTTCTACTGTGAGTATTGTTTACTTCTGCTAGTTGCTTTATTTTCGTTTTGGATAATTCCCTGAGTTTCTTATTTGGTAACGCTACTACCACTGCTAAGGTAGTAGATAATCCACCACCTGCTGAGAATGATGTTTTCAAAATACCTACAAGAATTATTGATCGTGTTATGGATAACTACTATGTTGGGGATGGAACTGTCAATCCCGGTGATCATTTACTCTTTATACACGAATTATGCGGGTTGTTCAAGTGTGCAGGTATTACTACAGATCAAGTTAAGAAGAAGTTATTCTCATTATCACTAAAAGGAAGAGCTGAGAAATGGTATAATCTGCTGAAGAATGGTCAAGCTCTGGAATGGGAGGAAATAGTGCCTCTCTTTTATTCAAAGTTTTATCCTCCTAGTGAGATTCATAAAGATCGGAATCAAATCTACAACTTTTGGCCTCTTGATGGAGAGAGTACAGCTCAAGCTTGGGGGAGATTGAAGTTACTAATGCTCAAATGTCCCATTCATGAGCTCCCCAACAATAATATTATCAATAACTTTTATGCAAGACTCCCTCTACATGATAAAGATTTATTGGAAACTTCTTGTGCTGGATCATTTACTCGCATGGAAGAAGAAGCTAAATGGGATCTTCTGGACCATATTCCAGACAATGCTGAAGCTTGGGAGAATGACAAAGGTAGAAAGTCAGGTATACATTACGATTATGAATGCATTGAATATTTTATGGGAACTGATGACTTTCAAAATATTAGTAATGCTTATGGTCTTGATTTGCAAGTTATTACGAATTGCTTTAGAGCTTTTGCTTCCTATATCAAAATTCCAAAAAGGGGATGGAATAAATACCATGCACATTACAAAGATATTGTTTACTGTGTTCCTATTGGGAGAGGTGAGTATTGCATTATTGGTCCCATCTTACCTGAACCTTATATCGAGAAGATTCCCTTCCCAGAAAAGGTAAAGGATCATCCTATGATAACTAATGTAATCACCAAAAGTGAAAAGAGAACTGTAAAACCTGATGAACAAATAAACGTTGAACCTGTGGTAGCAATTGTGAAAGACCTTGTCACTAAAAGCATAGAAGATGGACACATAGTCTTTTGTGAGGATGCTTCTAATGTTGTTTCACATCCTAATAGAACTAAAAAAGCTACTGTTCTTGTGCTTTCTATTAGAATTGGTGATCATTGCTATTATGGTTTATGTGATATTTGTGCAAGTTCCAGTGTTATTCCTTATGAGCTTTACAGAGAAATTATGCATGAAATCAGTCCTTGCGAGTTGGAAGAGATTGATGTGGTTATTCACCTTGCTAATAGAGAGACCATCTCTCCAATTGGTATTGTGCGAGATGTGGAAGTTCTTTGTGGTAAGATTAAGTACCCTGCTGATTTTCTAGTACTCGGTTCAGCTGCTAGTAAAACTTATCCTATTATTTTTGGTAGACCTTTCTTGAGTACTTGTGGAGCCATTATAGATTGCAAAAGGGAGAAAATCTTGACTAAGTTTGCTGGGGAATCTTATGAGTTTAATTTCTCGAAATTTTCTAAAGAACCTTGTGAAGAGGAAACCCATAATGAGGATTTTAGAGTTGAACAACTTGCTTCTATTTCTCTTGCTCCTAACAATGCTTTGCAGCAATTTATGGAAGATCATGAAAGTGAAATCTTCATGGAAGAAAGGAATGAGATTGACAGGATTCTCCGTGATCAGCCTAAGATGCTTAAGCATAACTTGCCTGTAGAAGACTTGGGTACCACGTTGCCACCTAAAAAGGATCCGGTCTTCGATCTAAAACTTCTCCCTGATGATCTTAAATATGCTTATATTGATGATAAAAAGATATATCCTGTTATTATTAGCGCTAAACTTTCAGGAAAGGAAAAAAGAAAGGCTATTGGAGGTTTTGAGGAAACACCGAGGAGCTATTGGCTATACTCTAGATGATTTAAAAGGGATTTCACCCACTATATGTCAGCATTCTATTAACATAGAACCAGATGCAAAGCCAGTACTAGAGCACCAACAACGTTTAAATCCTAGGATGAAGGAAGTGGTAAGGAATGAGGTATTGAAACTCCTTCATGCTGGTATTATTTACCGTATTGCTGATAGTGAATGGGTTAGTCTTGTTCATTGTGTTCCTAAAAAAGAAGGTATTACAGTTGTTCCTAATGATAATGATGAGCTTATTCCTCAAAGAATAGTAGTAGGCTATAGGATGTGCATCGATTTTAGAAAAGTCAATAAAGTTACTAAGAAAGATCACTACCCGCTTCCTTTTATTGATCAAATGTTGGAAAGGTTGTCTAAAAAGATCCATTTTTGTTTTCTTGATGGTTATTCTGGTTTCTCTCAAATTGCTGTTAAACAACAAGATCAAGAGAAAACTACTTTTACTTGCCCTTACGGAACTTATGCTTATAGACGAATGCCTTTTGGTTTATGTAATGCTCCTGCTACTTTTCAAAGGTGCATGTCTGCTATCTTTCATGGTTTTTGTGAGGAAATTGTAGAAGTGTTCATGGATGAATTTTCTGTCTATGGAACTTCTTTTGATAATTGTCTGCACAACCTTGATAAAGTTTTGCAGAGATGTGAAGAAACTAATCTTGTTCTTAATTGGGAGAAATGCCACTTCATGGTTAATGAAGGGATTGTCCTTGGGGATAAAGTTTCTGAAAGAGGAATAGAAGTTGATAGAGCTAAGGTTGAGGCAATTGAGAAGATGCCATGTCCAAGAGACATCAAAGGTATTCGTAGTATCCTTGGTCATGCTGGTTTCTATAGGAGGTTTATTAAAGACTTTTCTAGGATATCAAAACCCCTCACTAATCTTCTTCAAAAAGATGTACCCTTTGTTTTTGATGATGATTGTAAGGAAGCTTTTGAAACTCTTAAGAAGGCTTTAACTCCAACCCCTATTGTTCAACCACCTGATTGGAGTTTACCCATTGAAATAATGTGTGATGCTAGTGATTTTGCTATGGGTGCTATCCTTGGGCAACGAATTGATAAGAAGTTAAACGTTATCCATTATGCTAGTAAGACTCTAGACGTTGCTCAAAGGAATTATGCTACTACTGAAAAGGAATTTTGTTGGGGGGATACCCCCGGGTAGGGTCACTCCGGGGTATAAAGGCCGAGTTAGCCGAGGTTCGGCAGGGTCAAAGCGGATGCTGGCCGGGTCACCTCAAGGCAGGCTGGATCACGGAGTAACCCGGACCAGGGGGGTCGCCTAACATTATCTCAGCCGACTTAAGTGCTTGTCTAACTTGTGTGCAGGAACATGTATAGCCGGATCTACCATGATCGGGGTCCCGTTTAGCTTCTGGGAGAAGGAAGGAATCTCGCTGGTCAAAAAGAAAGCCCGGTACGCACTGCATGAGCGAAGCAGGCAAGGGCAGGACCACCGGGTCATGGCTGACAAGGGTGACGGCGACCGTGTCGGCTGACGCGGGCGCCGTAGAGGCTCACGTAGCTAAAGCATGTGTGACGCGGGGGAAAAGCACCCCGGTCGGGTTACCACTTTGAGAGGAGGCATATTCTTAGGAATATGCCTCCACGTATACCCTAGGCAGAGACCAAGCCACCTCTATATAAGGGGGGCTAGGGTTTCAGTAAAAGGGGTTGGGTTTTCTTCTATACTGATTTGGCTAAGGTTTTAGGTGTGAACAGTGGGTGAGAGTAAGAGAGCTCCTTCTTCCTCCTATCACCAATATAGCTCTAGGAGCACTTGTAATCTTGAAAGGAAAGCAATACAAACTTCTGTGTGGAGAATCACTTCACTATCCCTCCCTGGATTCCCCTAGCGTGTATTAGTCCCCACCTTTAGCCTATCCATGGCATCTGACGTGACACCACCACGACAAATTTCTAGCTGTCGCTTTTGCTTGTGATAAGTTTAGGCCCTATATTGTAGACTCAAAAGTCACCATTCATACTGATCATGCTGCTATTAGATACCTTATGACAAAGAAGGATGCTAAGCCTAGGCTTATTACATGGGTGCTACTTTTACAAGAGTTTGATCTACATATAGTAGATAGGAAGGGTGACGAAAACCCTGTAGCTGATAATTTATCTCGATTGGAAAACATCTATTTTGACCCTATGCCTGTTAATGATAGTTTCCCAAATGAGCAGTTAGCCGCAGTGGGGGTAAGCTCGTGAGGGATCCCTTGGTATGCTGATTATGCTAATTTTATTGTCTCCAAGTATTTGCCTCCAACTTTTACAGCTCAGCAAAGGAGAAAGTTCTTCTATGATTGGAGGCATTATTTTTGGGATGACCCACACTTATACAAAGAAGCAGTGGATGGTATTATGCGAAGATGTGTTCCAGAATATGAACAAAGGGAGATATTGCGTAAATGTCATGGTAGTGCTTATGGAGGACATCATGCAGGAGATATAACTACACAAAAGGTGCTACAATCAGGTTTCTACTGGCCTACCCTTTTTAAAGATGCAAGAAAATTTGTTTTATCTTGTGATGAATGTCAGCGTGTTGGTAATATTTCTAGACGCAATGAAATGCCTATGAACTATTCTCTAGTTATTGAACCTTTTGATTGCTGGGGATTTGACTTTATGGGTCATTTCCCTCCTTCGAAAGGTTACACACATATTCTTGTTGTTGTTGATTATGTTACTAAGTGGGTAGAAGCCATTCCCACAAAAAGTGCTGACGGGGAGACTTCTCTAAAAATGCTTAAGGATGTTATCTTTCCTAGGTTTGGAGTGCCTAGGTATGTCATGACTGATGGGGGTTCTCATTTCATTCATGGTGGTTTTAGAAAGACCCTTGCTAAATATGATGTTAATCATAGAATTGCTTTAGCTTATCACCCCCAAACTAGCGGGCAAGTAGAGTTATCAAATAGAGAAATTAAATCCATCTTGCAAAGACTGTTAATAGATCTAGAAAAAACTGGGCTAAAAAGTTGAATGATGCTTTATGGGCTTATAGAACTGCTTACAAAAATTATATGGGGATGTCTCCTTATAGAATGGTTTATGGGAAAGCTTGTCACCTACCCTTAGAATTAGAACACAAAGCTTACGAGGCAGTTAAAGAACTAAATAGAGATTGTAAGCTCGCTGGTGAGAAAAGATTATTTGACTTAAGTTCTTTAGATGAATGGAGGAGTGAAGCCTATGAAAATGTTAGGCTCTTTAAGGAAAAAGTTAAAAGATGGCATGACAAGCGAATACTTAAGAGAGAATTTCATGTTGGTGAGAAATTTCTATTGTATAGGTCTCGTCTCAGATTTTTTGCAGGAAAGCTACTGTCAAAATGGGAAGGACCTTTCATTATTGAAGAAGTATACCATTCAGGAGCAATAAAAATTTCGTCTTTAAAAGATAATACTACACAAGTAGTGAATGGGCAGCGACTCAAGCACTATATTGCTGGAGATTCTTACAATGAAGATGTTGATGCCTTTCAAGTTATATCTCCGGAGAAATTCATCAAGGACCAAATTCAGAGACCTGCGGAGTCTGTTTTCAAATAGGTAACAGTTCGGGTAAGGAAAGTTCCGCGAAAATACAATCCAACTATATTTTTGTAGTTTTTAGTCAACAAGGAAGGTTACGAAGCAAAAAAGGGACGGAAATGGACCCAGGGTGGCCCACACCACCCTGTGGCGCGGGCCCACCCATGGACGCACCACCAGGTGGTGAGGCCACCCCAGACACCGCCTCCGACCCGTTTTCACCTAGTACCTTCCTCTTGTTATGAAACTTTGTAATATATAACCCCCGGAGCCCCCGAGGTTCGTATATCGTGTTTTCGTCGTGTTTTTGTTTCGAACTGTTTCTACCAGGACATACTCTTTGAAGATTTAGAAGCACAATGGTGTCCGCCAAGGATAAGGGAAAGGAGCCTATAGAGGAAGATCTCCAAGACCCCAAGCAGGGGGTGGTACCTTTAGTCACTTGCCCTGCATCAACGGAAGCCCTACGAGTCACTAAGGAGTTCTGCGATAAGTACAGAGACTTGAGGAGGAAGGTCGACATGCTTCAATGGGAGAACAATAGGCTTCGCAAGATGCTGGAAGATTTCCTCACGTCAACTAAGAAAATATTACCACCACCACCAAAGGAGTAATTCGTCATCAGGTTTGGCATCCCTTGGTTTGTTCCAAGCTTGGGGGAGTGCCGCGGCACATCACTATCTTCTATCTTTTTACCTTTTTAGTAGAGTCATATCATGAATAGAGGAGTTATCATGTAGTATGGTTTGCATTATGGAAGTGTCCCCTCTCTCGTTAGATATGTATCCCTTGGTGTGAGTTACCGTTATGGAATATTAATGAGAAGTTCTATCATTCTCTCTTTTGCATAGCTTTTATTAGTTTTCAATTCGTGGTTATATGATTGATCTTGTTATTAGTATTGGTATCACTTTGGGATCATTGAGTTAATTTAGTTGGTTTTGGCAAACCTGGCTCGGTCAATAGCACACTATTTTTGAGAGTTGAAAGAAAAGATAAAAGTACCTCTAAAGAAAAATAATTTCATCATCTTTCTTTCTTGATTTTCTCATAAGTTTAGTATTCTCTAGTTAAGATCTTTTGTGCTTCCAAGGAAGATTGCATGTTTGTTTTTATCACTTGTATGTTTGGTTGTTTCCTTCAACTCTTATACTTGCTACCCAGCCTTGCTAGCCAAAAACCTATACTGAGAGGGAATTCTTCTCGTGCATCCAACTCCTTTAAAACCCAAAACCTTTGCCACTTTTGTCCACCATACCTACCTATTAGCATTATTGCTATTCCAAGTAAATTCTTGTTTTATCTACCTCCCAAATTAAACTTGTTATGTGAAAATTAGTGATTAAAGCTCTCACGAACTTGATGGCACACTTTACTTTCTTGCACTTAATAAACTTGAACCATTGTGCTCACCTATGTTGCGTATATGCTTGCGCTTTGTAAGTTGTGAATTAGCAGAACCATGCTATCATGGGGAACGCTTTCAACATTGCACGGGTACTTTGTACCTAGTTGATATCATGTTCTTTTGTCTATGGATGTCGTTAGTGTGAAATGAAAGGGGAGCTTGTAAGTCCATGGAGTTATGCATGTGTGTTAGAGAAATGCCTGGGCCGCTGGTCTAATCCATGCTGACATGGTGGAAACCTGCAGCGTAACCATAACGAGCATCTATGAAGCATTCTTCTTATAAAAAAGAGATAGAGATTGAGAAAAAGAGAAAAAAAAGAGATATTATGAAAAGACGAAAGAGATAAAAAGCACCATATTCCCATGGTAAATAAGAAGATTGCTGAGATGCTTGTTGTCTGCTTGCCTTGTCATTTTGATATGGGGATTCTTCTGTATCATCGGGCAAGGGGTACCCCGTTGGCGGTTCTCTATGTTACACATATGGTTACGATGACAAGAACTTACCGGTGACTAAACTTGAGTAGCATGAGGAGCGGCCCTCGTATTCAAGGGACATGAGATTCTCAATTTACAACTTGTCAATGCATATCCTCATATTTGATCACTTTAACCTTAATCACCTAAAGATGCCAATGATAGGGCAATGAGAGCTGAAAGCTAGTAAGTATCATAATTTTTGGGAGCTCTTTATGAGACTTGCAATCCCTGCTTCCCTCTGCGAAGGGACTTTCTTTTACTTTGTAGTTGAGTCAGTAAACCTATTGCCTTCTATCTCAGCAAGTATTTTGAGTTGTTGTGTTTAATTCATTCATATGATGATTTATTCAATCATGTTTCTTATGTTCCTTGTTTTGCACATTGCTCTTATCTTGATGTTTACTACTTTGAAAGCTATCATTGAAAACCAGTTATTTGTGAACTCCAACAAATTATCAACTATTCTTCGACCAAGAGCTAAGTTTACCATTACCAATTATGATTTACTTTATGTATATTTATTGTGTTTCATTTACTCATTGCAAGTTGAGTTATATAATAGTGAGTTGTCTTCTATTATGATCTATGTATTTGATGAATGTGGTGCTTCTTGTCCGTATTCGTTTATCGACTCTTCACTCCATAAACATGAGGCCATGTTTATTGAGCTCAGTTTCGCTTGCGGACAAGCGAAGTCTAAGCTTGGGGGAGTTGATACGTCCATTTTGCATCACTATTCTATGTCTTAATTCACTATTATTCATTGATATATTTCGTATTGAGAGGTGATACTTATGTTATTTCACCTATTTTTGCATGGTTGATGACTTTTGGAGCATGGACTGCTGTAGTCAGGATTCTGATGGAAAAGGTGCTGTTTGGAGGCAAAATTCGCGAAGATCAGAAAATCCGGAAAAATATACGGAAAATCCTATTTTTTTATAAAACGAAGGAAGCCAGAAGGGGGCTGGAGATGGGCCACAGGGGGCCCACACCACCCCCTGGTGCGGGTAGCCCTAGGCCGCGCCAGCAGGTGGTGTGGCCACCCTGGCCCACTCTAGGCACTCCCCTTCGGCGCATATTATCTTCCCGAAACCCTAAGACTCGGGGAGCGACCACAGAAAGATTCTGCCGCCTCTGCGGGGCAGAAAACACTGAGAGAGAAAGATCACCCCGGCAGACAGATTTCTGCCAGGGGAATTCCTTCCCGGAGAGGGGAGATCATCGCCATCAACACCACCATCAAGATGGAGTTCATCAGGATCATCATGATCATCATCACCACCATCATCATCATCATCAGCACCCTCATCACCATCTCCATATTGCTGTAACAATTGAGTTGAATCTTGCATAGTTGTTGGGGATATACTTTCCGGGTATCCTCACAGTTCCTCACTGACCAGGGTGGCCCACTTAGGGTTAGAGCTTTGCTTCATGGGCGGCCCAGTCAGGGAGAAAGATAGAGTCCAATCCGGCTACGGGAAGGCCCAGAAGACTTACCGACTTAGGCCCATAACATTACTTGTAGTTCAAGATGTACTCTGTAACCGACTCTTAGACGTAGCCGGATAGATCTCTCCTGTAAACCCTAGGCCGGATATCTATATGAGCCGTCCTAGGGAGAGCCTTAGGGCATAACCTCAATAGTCTACAACCTCAACTCGCACAGGCAAAACCCTTGTAACCCATATTCCGGCTCTGCCGTATTACTGGATTGCTAGCAGGAGTAGGGTCCGTCCAAAGCCGGCGGATTCGAACCTGGGTAAACTTGTGTGCTCACCATCCCGGAATACCGTACGTCTCACACCCTTCTCTTCCGCATGCCTCGAGGACCCCCTGATGGCGTACTTGTCCTCAATCCGACGACAGTTGGCGCCCACCGTGGGGCAAGTGAGCTTCGGATCTGCGTTCCGAGCGGAATCTGCAAGAATTGGAATCGGCGAGACCATCGCCGTCGGTCGCATCCTCTACGCCAGTGATGTCCCTCTCATTGTTCTTGACGAGACTTGGATTCCGGCTAGGGAGGTCGTGACTGCCTACACAATCATGTCTTTTGGTGAGATCGATGTTTACATCGGTTTCGCTGAACCTGCCCAACCCACCCTAGCGGTGATGATAGAGACAGAAGAATTTTCTAGGTCCCCTTTGTCCGCGGAGGCGGCAGAGTTCCAGATCTCAGAAAACCCTAATACCACCCAGCCCGCAGTAGTTGCGGAGATAGTAGAGAAATCTGAGCCTAAAGAAGACCTCACGGTCCAAGTCGAAACTGGAGTGGATCTCCCTAGAGAAGCCGGATCCCAGATCGACCTACCCGTGGACGCCGAAATCCAGGTGGAGCTTATCAACGACACTGATTCCGGCTCTGATGATGCCGAGACAGACAAACCTTTCCTAAGGTACACACTAAGACGTATGATACTGCAAGGTGAAAGCGCTGATGCAATCCTCGAGACCATCAAAAGTTTCGACATGGCTGATCACGAAAGCCGCGGGTACCTCAGGAAGCACACGTTCCACTTCGTCGGATACGTGGGATCCGGATCCGGCTCAGCCGATGCTGGAGAAAACACCGACTCTATGCTGGAGGCAATTGGAACAAACTCCGACGTTCCTGCATCCTCGGATGAATCTATGACGTCGGCAGATTTCCGAAAGTTCTCCGCGGAATATGAAGAGGAGTACAACTCCAAAGCTACAAAAGAAGGAGAAGCCATGGATGAAGGATCCGGGGAACACTCTCCCAAAGCGCAGGATGACATGGACGTCGGAGACAATCCCGAGGTCCAGATGTCTAAAAGTACCGATCAGAGCCTGACTCCGGGAAACGGACCCAAAGCCGTCTTTGCTACCGGCGCTGCCAAGAAGGCAAAGAAGAAGAACAAGAAAAACAAGACCCCGGCAAAATACCCTCTGACAGAGGAGGTGATTGCCGAGGAATACGAAGAAGACTCGGATGGAGCGCTTATCCCAAAAGAGCCGAAAAAAGAAGCATCGGTGGACGGACACGTGATCACTGAAGGTGCGCGTAAACTCATCAATGCCGCATTAACCACACCTATCCCTACAGCCGCAGAACTTACTGCGGATGAGCTGGACGAAAGGGCACAAGCCCTAGAAGCGCGTCGTCAACAACTCCTCGATGAAGCCAAAAACATCGAGGTGGAGAAGAAACGCATGTACAACAAGGAATACATGTCTCGGCTACATCAGAAGACACGGAAGCATCACATAGATGACAACCAATTCCCACGTGTCTGTGCCGTCCTTTTGGGAGATGAGATGGGGAAGCCACAGAAAGATAGCAACGAAGATTGGGTATACCCAATACCAGTACAGAATACCGTGCCAGCCCGAGAAATTCTATCAACTAATCCAGGACCGGAGGAGATCCGTTTGGGTATCAAACTACTCAACAAGGGACTGGAGCAGCAAAAGGTTGCCCTGTCCGAAAGTCAAAAACTGGTCTCAGATTCTGACCAATGTCGCACGGATCCGGCATGGGCTGGCGTATGATCCCATTATGTCCGGGCACAGTATCATCACCCCGAACACCGGGAAGACAACTATTCAAGAACCGGATCATCAGGACAGCATCACAGAGCTTCACGTAACTGGAGCAATGTCGCCCCAGCGGCTGAGAAAGACGCCATCGCTGCCCTGAATCCGACGAACTCTTCCCGGCGAGAATCTAAGGATCGAAGGGGAGAAGATAAAGAAAAACGACGGGAGGAGGATCGTCAAAAAATGCCACCTCCTGAACACACAAGCCGTCCGGCTGAACCTCACCATGGTGGGAATGACGGACGAAGAAACGACGGAAACCATGCTGGTACAAGCTGGCAGGGGGCTCGTCGTAGTCAAGGTCCACCCTGGAACCAGAATAATGACGCTCCGGACGGAGGCCGGCGATCAGCAGGAAATTATCCAGCTGCACCACCCTCTCCACCACACAGTCATCACAACGGCCCCCATGGAGGGCAAGGAGCACGACATGGCGGGGGAGGTGGTGGCAGAAGCCGAAGTCCGGCTCCAAGGCACCGCAGCCACAGCCGGCATTTGGGACGATCTCTATCCTTGAACGACGCAAGGCACAGGATCAATTCCAACATAGAGGCGAGGCGCTATGAAAACGATGACATGTACGTGGGCCCAAAGTGTTTTGGACCACGCATCAGAGCTACAAGATTCCTGGAAGGATTTGCTATTTCAAGACACATCCAAGCCTACGACGGCATTGCTCGGCCAGACACTTGGCTACAGGATTTTTTCCAAGCTTGCTGCATCGCCAAAGGCGGAAACAGCCTGGTCGCAACCCGATATCTCCCACTTATGCTGCGGAAGACGGCACGATCATGGCTCAATAAACTTCTGGAGAACACCATCCATTACTGGTATGACATGCAAAGTGTGTTCTTTCGTAATTTCGAAGGCACATATCGGAGGCCCTGTTCGGTCGGAGACTTATAGCGCTGCACCCAGAAAGCCGGAGAAACTTGCCGAGATTATCTCGGACGATGGATCGACACCAAGAACTCCCATGAAGGAGTAAACGATCAAACCGCGATTGAAGCTTTCATCGCAGGGCTCCCAATTGGTCTACTACGTCACCGATTGAAGTGGGACAAGGTCACTGATCTGGGAGAGATGATAGAAACAGCGAGCAAGTATGTAGATGCTGACGACAATGCAGAGGGATTACTCAATGTCCTGGCTGTACCTCAGTCAACAAAAACAAAGCAACAAGCTCAGAAGCGCAAAAATACCTCGGAAGAAAAACCCAACGCGGAAACAGCTGTGGTAACTACTGTTTCCGGGTCTGGAGGAGGAGGAGGACGCGGCGGAGGCCACGGGCGTGGCCATGGGACTTCAAGGGTCCAAGGTAGAGGAGAACAACAACCAGGCAAAACCTACTCTTGGGCCGACATTGCCAATAACCCATGTCTGCATCACTTAGACGCCAATGGGGGCTCGTCCCACACCAACCCTGAATGTCATTTCAATGACGACATCAAAAGAGATGATACCGCGGGCTACAAAGCTAAGAGGAAGAAGGGAAAGAAAAATCCCTAAAAAGACAAAGAGACCAAGGAAGATTCCGACATGGAGGAAGCTGATGCTTCAAATCCCAAGTCAGAAGGGAAGAAGACTTTTCCCACCAAAAAGGACACTTACGTCACCTTCCTCGGATCTCAACCAGCAAAGGTCAAGAAAGTAGTTCTCCACGAGCTCAATGCAATAGTTCTGGCTGTCCCTCAATATCTAGACTGGTCAGAAGTGGCAATCACGTTTGACCGCGCTGATCATCCGCCTAAGTTGCACAGGCGAGGAAAATACGCCTTAATCGTCAATCCACTTATTGACGGTTATGGTTTCTCCAAGACCCTCATGGACGGTGGTAGCAACATCAATATTCTCTATGTCGAAACGCTACGTCGGATGAAGATCTCGGAGACCTAGCTGAACCATAGCTCTGTGATCTTTCACGGAGTTGTCCCAGGAAGACAAGCTAATTCCCTGGGAGAGATTACTTTGGATGTTACCTTTGGAACTCCAAAGAATTACCGGACGGAGGGACTTTCCTTCGAAGTGGTCCCGTTCAAGAGCGCATACCACGCTATATTCGGACGTTCGGCTTACTGGGCTTTTATGGCTCGTCCGTGTTACATTTACAATATGATGAAAATTCCAGGTCCCAACGGCGTGATCACCATCAGGGGAGACCCGAAGAAGGCGCGAGAGTGCGAGGATGGGAATGTCGCCTTTGCCGAAGCCATGCTGCACGCCCAGGAGTACCAGGAGATCAAGAAGAGCATAGATCCATCTGAGATGCCCGCAACAAAGAAGGAGGTGACAAAGCCAAATCCAGAGTTCAAGGCATCAAAAGAGACGAAGAAGGCGCCGCTGAAGGATGATGACCCCTCCAAGGTGACCCAGATAGGCGCAGGACTAAGTAGCGCATAGGAAAGCGTGCTCGTCAAGTTCCTCCAAGCAAATCAAGACATCTTCGCATGGCAGCCATCTGACATGACCGGAGTACCTAGGGAACTTGCCGAGCACTCTCTAAATGTAAACCCGAACGCTAAACCCGTAAAACAGTCCTTACGACGGTTTGGCGACGAAAAGCGTAAGGCAATAGCTAAGGAACTAGCGTGGCTCGAGTTAGCCGGATTCATAGAAGAGGTCATCCACACTAAGTGGTCGGCCAATCCTGTAATGGTCCCTAAAAAGGACACCACTGATTTAAGGATGTGTGTTGATTATACTGCCTTGAACAAGGCTTGTCCAAAAGATCCGTTCGCTCTGCCTAGAATTGATCAAGTCATCGATTCTACGGCAGGCTCGGAACTCCTCTGTTTTCTCGACGCATATTCCGGTTATCACCAAATCCGGATGAAGGAATCTAACAAAGTCAAAACTTCATTCATAACCCCCTTCGGAACCTTCTGTTTTGTTATGATGCCCTTTGGGCTGAAGAACGCAGGAGCTACGTACCAGCGCATGATGCAGCGTTGCCTCCATGACCAACTCGGACGCAATGTACATGCATACGTGGATGATATCGCGGTGATGTCCAAAAAGAAGGAAACACTGATTTCTGACTTGGAGGAGAAGTTCGCCAATCTACAAAAATACAACATCATGCTTAACCCGAAGAAATGCTTCTTTGGAATACCAGCCGGAAAATTGTTAGGTTTCATCGTGTCTCAAAGAGGCATAGAGGTGAACCGCGACAAAATCAAGGATATACTCAATATTTCCAGGCCAACTCGCCTGAAGGATGTACAAAGATTAACTGGTTGCATCGCTGCAGTCAGTCGATTTGTAAGCCGGCTTGGTGAAAGAGCTGCACCATTATACAAACTCCTGAAAAAGACAAAGGATTTTGTTTGGACTGACGAAGCTGAAGCTGCACTACAAGACCTGAAGAAAGTACTCTCATCTGCTCCTATCCTTGCAGCGCCGGAACCTCAGGAACCGATGTTGCTCTACATTGCTGCGACAAATAAGGTCGTTAGTATCTTCATCGTGGTGGAGAGACCAGAGGAAAATCAGGAGCACCTGGTGCAGCGTCCGATGTACTTTGTCAGCGAGGTCCTGACAAAATCAAAACAGTGGTATCCGCACTATCAAAAGTTGGCTTACGGTGTTTTTCTAGCATCTCGTAAGTTACGACACTATTTTCAGGAGCATCCAATTACCGTGGTGAGCAAAGCTCCCATGAGAGATATAATCAACAACAGTGACTGAAGGGGTTTCGCAGCATAGTAAATCAAAATTTTCTACGGAAGCGAACAGAGGGAAAGCCAAGATCTAATCTAGGAGATGCAAACAACGAGAGAGATTGGATTAGATCTTCATACCCTTGAAGATTCGCACAGCGGAACATTCGTCGGAACGTGGGTGATGTAGTCGTACTCGCTTCTCCTCCTCGCGATCCGATCCGATCTAGCACCACAAGTGGCGGTGCCTCCGTGAGATGCACACGTGCAGCACCTCGATGTCTCCTCCTTCCTTGGACCAGCAAGTATGGTGGAGAGATGGATTGGATCTACAACACGACGGCGTGGTGTATATGGTGGAGAATTTCTGCAGCAGGGCTTCGCCTGCAAACAGTCGGGAGGGGGAGAGGAAGGCAGCAGGGCTACTAGGGCTTGGAGGGAGATGTGTGTAAGGGGGAGGGGGCGCACCAGCCCTCTATATAGAGAGAGGGAGGGGGCGGCCAGCCCTAGCCCCTCCTCCAAGCCTATCTCTAGTTTAAACGATTTAAACTCTCCCCTTATCTAGAAATTCTATCCCGAGATTTAAACGAGTTAAATCTCTCTAGAATCGGCTGGGCCCTATGGGGCCTTGTGCCCCTGGCCCAATGCATCCAGGACACTCCCTCATAGGCCCATGCCCCCTCCCGGAAGGTGGGACCACGTTGGCCCCCTTCCGGAAGGTTCTAGAAGCTTCCGGTACAATACCGATTAATCCGGAACAATTCCGAACTCCAAAAACTGCACTGCCTTATATGAATCTTATTCTCCGGACCATTCCGGAACCTCTCGTGATGTCTCGGATCCCATCCGAGACTCCGAACAAAAATTCATAAACCAATTATCCAATCTATCCTAGCGTCGAGACACGTTAAGTGTGTGACCCTGCGGGTTCGAGAATATGCAGACATGATCTTCTATCAATAATCAACAACGGGGTCTGGGCACCCATATTGACTCCCACACATTCATCGATGATCATATCGGATGAACCACGATGCCAGGATTCAATCAATCCCATATATATATTCCCTTCGTCTCGCGATATTTTACTTGCCCGAGATTCGATCGTCGGTATCGTCATACCTAGTTCAATCTCGTTCACAGCAAGTACTTTACTCGTTCCGTAATCCGATATCACTTTGTGATTAACTCCTTAACCACATGCTTGCAAGCGGTGTTGATATCGATTACCGAGTGGGCCCGAAGTATATCTCTCCGACTTGGGAGGGACAAATCCCATCTCGATACATACAACCCAACAGATACTTTCCGATTACCTGAGAGACACCTTTATGATCACCCTCTCATAGGATGACATTTGATGACCTCAAAGCTTTCTTCCGATACCAGGGAGTTGTATTATCTCATGGTCTAAGGAATACAATATTTGACATAAGAAAAACTTCGCAAAGACGAACACGATGACATGATCTAATTGCTTCGCTTAGTTTGGGTCTATCCACCATATCATTCTCCAATGATATGATCTCATTATCAATTGACAACTCATGTCTATGGTTAGGAAACCTTAACCATCATTGATCAATGAGCTAGTCCATAGAGGCGTACTAGGGACACGGTGTTGTTCACAAACCACACAAGTATTAAAGTTTCCGCTTAATACAATTCTAGCATGGAATATAAACTTTATCATGAACAAGAATTATAATAATAACATCTTTATTATTGCCTCTAGGGCATAATTCCAACAGTCTCCCACTTGCACTAGAGTCAATAATCTAGTTTACATCTGGCAACAATCTCACACCCATGCCACTGAGGTGCTGATCATGTTTTACACGTGGAAGAGGTTTAGTCAATGGATCTGCGACATTCAGATATGTATGTACTTTGCTAATCTTCAGATCTCCATCTGCTATATAATCTCGGATTATATGAAACTTGTGGTTGATATGCTTGGTCTTTGGATGATATCTTGGTTCCTTAGCGAGTGCTATGGCGCCAGTGTTGTCACACAATATCTCCAGTGGGTCCAATGCACTTGGAACCACGCCAAGCTCAGTGATGAAGTTCCTGATCCAAACTCCTTCACTTGACGCTTCTGCAGCAGCCATGTATTCCGCTTCTACTGTAGATCCCGCGATCACGCTTTGCTTGCAGCTTCTCCAGCTCACAGCTCCTCCATTCAAAATATACACGTATCCTGTCTGAGATTTACAATCATCCTTGTCGGTGTCGAAACTAGCATCGACGTAACCTTTTACGACGATCTGTTCATCACCCCCATAGACTAAGAACATTTCTTTAGTCCTATTTAGGTACCTTAGGATGTTCTTCACGGCTGTCCAGTGTTCCACTCCTGGATCACTTTGATATCTGCTCGTCAAACTAAGAGCATTGGACACATCCGGTCTAGTACACAACATGGCATACATGATGGAACCTATGGCCGAGGCATAAGGCACTTTGCCCATAGCTTCCCTATCATTTACCGTAGCTGGACACTGAGCCTTGCTCAATATCTTACCTGACAACATAGGCACTGAACCTTTCAATGCCTTATCCATTCTGAACCTTTTTAGAATTTTGTCTAGGTATGTACTTTGGCTTAAAGCTATCAGGCGTCTTTGTCTATCTCTATAGATTTTGATGCCCAATATATAAGCAGCTTCACCTAGGTCTTTCATTGAAAAACACTTGTTCAAATAACTCTTCACATCGTTAAGCATGTTGATGTCATTTCCAATAATCAATATGTCATCCACATATAGTACCAGAAACGTCACCGAGCTCCCACTCACTTTCTTGTAGATGCAAGCTTCGTAGCAATTTGGAACAAATCCAAAGCTCTTGATCACTTGATCAAAACGAAGGTTCCAACTCCGAGATGCTTGCTTCAGTCCATAAATGGAACGCTGAAGTTTGCATACTTTATCAGCATCCTTAGGATCGACAAAACCTTCGGGTTGCATCATATACAACTCTTCATCAATGTTGCCATTGAGGAAAGCAGTCTTGACATCCATTTGCCATATTTCATAATCATGAAACACAACAATTGCTAATAAAATCCGAATGGACTTAAAAATCGCTACGGGAGAGAAAGTCTCATCGTAGTCAACACCTTGAACTTGTCGAAAACCTTTCGCAACAAGCCGTGCTTTATAGACGGTAACATTACCATCCGCGTCCGTTTTCTTCTTGAAGATCCATTTGCACTCAACGGCCTTTCGGTGGCTAGGAGGGTCCACCAAAGTCCATACTTGGTTTTCGCTCATGGATCCCAATTCAGATTTCATGGCTTCTAGCCATTTCTCAGAGTCTGGGCTCATTATCGCTTCCTCATAGTTCGTAGGTTCACTGTCTTCTACTAACAAGACAGTCAAGACAGGGTTGCCGTACCACTCAGGAGGGGCACGCGACCTTGTCGACCTGCGACGTTCAGTAGCAGCATCGTCCGAAGCTTCATGATCCTTGTCATTAGCTTCCTCTATTGTTGATGCAGGCGGCACTGGAACAATTTCAGGTGCTGCGCTACTCTCCAATTCAAGAGAAGGTTCAATAACCTCGTCTAGCTCTACTTTCCTCCCACTCACTTCTTTCGAGAGAAACTCCTTCTCAAGAAAGGAACCGTTCTTTGCGACAAACACTTTGCCTTCGGTTCTGTGATAGAAGGTATACCCAATAGTTTCCTTGGGGTATCCTATGAAGACGCATTTCTCCGCTTTGGGTTCGAGCTTGTCCGGCATCAACTTCTTGACGTAAGCTTCGCATCCCCAAACTTTAAGAAACGACAACTTAGGTTTAGCACCAAACCATAGTTCATACGGTGTCGTCTCAACGGATTTAGATGGAGCCCTATTTAAAGTGAATGCAGCGGTTTCTAATGCATAACCCCAAAATGATAACGGCAAATCAGTAAGAGACATCATCGATCGGACCATATCTAATAGGGTTCGATTCCGGCGTTCAGACACACCATTGCGCTGTGGTGTTCCGGGTGGCGTGAGTTGTGAAACGATTCCACTTGCTTTGAGATGCGTGAGAAAATCATAACTCAAATATTCGCCCCCACGATCGGATCGTAGAAACTTAATCTTTCTGTTACGATGGTTCTCCACTTCATTCTGAAATTCTTTGATCTTTTCAAACGTTTCAGATTTATGTTTCATTAAATAGATATACCCATATCTACTTAAGTTATCGGTAAAAGTGAGAAAATAGCGATATCCACCGCGCGTCGAAACACTCATCGGTCCGCATACATTGGTATGTATGATTTCCAACAAGTCCGTTGCTCGCTCCATCATACCGGAGAATGGGGTTTTGATCATCTTGCCCATGAGGCATGGTTCGCATGTGTCAAATGATTCAAAATCAAGAGACTCCAAAAGTCCATCAGAATGGAGTTTCTTCATGCGCTTTACACCAATATGACCTAGACGACAGTGCCACAAATAAGTAGTATTATCACTATCTACTTTGCATCTCTTAGCCTCAATGTTATGGATGTGTGTTTCATCCCTTTCGAGATTTAGAAGAAATAAACCACTCACAAGAGGTGCATGACCATAAAAGATGTTACTCATATAAATAGAACAACCATTATTCTCCGATTTAAATGAATAACCGTCTTGCAATAAACACGATCCAGAAATAATGTTCATGCTCAACGCAGGCACATAATAACATTTATTAAGGTTTAAAACTAATCCCGAAGGTAAAACTAAGGAGAGCGTGCCGACGGCCATCACATCAACTCTTGATCCGTTGCCAACGCGCATCGTCACCTCATCCCTCGCAAGCCGCCGTCTATTCCGCAGCTCCTGTTTCGAGTTACAAATATTAGCAACTGAACCGGTATCAAATACCCAGGCACTACAACGAGGGCTAGTAAGGAAAACATCAATAACATGTATATCAAATATACCTTTGATGGTGCCAGCCTTCTTGTCCGCTAAGTACTTCGGACAGTTGCGCTTCCAGTGACCCTTGTCCTTGCAATAGAAGCACTCAGTTTCCGGCTTGGGACCAGACCTGAGCTTCTTCTCAGCAGAGGCATTGCGCTTGCCGCTGCCCTTCTTGAAGGGCTTCTTTGCACCTTTACCTTTCTTAAAGGAGGGCTTGTTGACCATCAACACATGATTATCCTTCTTGATGTCCACCTCCGCAGCCTTCAGCTTTGCGAAGAGCTCGGTGATCATATCAGTGGAACCAATCTGATTATGAGTCACTACAAAACTTTTGTAGCTGGGAGGGAGTGATTGCAGAACCCTGTCAATCTTGAGCTCCTCTGGAATCTTGCAGTCCAGTTGCTCAAGGCGTTGAGTGTAGCCCGACATCTTAATGGCGTGCTCACTAACGGAACTCCCTTCCTCCATCTTGCAGTTAAAGAACTTCTCGGAGATCTCATATCTCTCAGAACGGTCCTGAGTCTGAAACATGGTTTTCAACTCTTCGAGAATCTCAAAGGGCCCGGGATAGTTTTCAAAACGATTTTGAAGTTCCGGTTCCATAGCAAACAACATGGTGCTCTTAATCACAACATAATCATCTTTGCACGACTGATAGACAGCTTTCTCATCAGTCGGCGCAGTTGCAGCAGGGGCGTCACCTAACGCTTTCTCAAGGACATAGTCCTTTTGACCGCCAGAGAGAATGATTCTCAAATTGCGGAACCAATTGGTGAAGTTAGACCCATTGTTCTTAAGCTTTTCTTTCTCAGCAAAAACGTTGAAGTTGAAGTTGGACTTAGCCATGTGATCTACAATATTTGCAAGTACAAATTAGACTATGTTCATGATAACTAGTTCAACTTTTAATCAAATTACTAGATGAACTCCCACTAAATTCAACATCCCTCAAGTTGTTTAGTGAACACGATCCAAATTCACCACACCTAATCCGATCTTCACGAGAAGAGATGTGGTTTCAATGGTGGACAACGAAGTGTCGATCATATCATTCATATGAATCATGCTTAACCTTTCGGTTCTTGTGTTCCGAGGCCATGTCTGTACATGCTAGGCTCGTCAAGCTAGACCCAAGTATTTCCGTGTGTGCAAAACTGGCTTGCACCCGTTGTATGTGAGCGTAGAGTCTATAGCACCCGATCATCACGTGATGCTTGGACACGACGAACTTTCGCAACGGTGCATACTTGGGGAGAACACAGTTTTTATCTTGATCTTTAAGTGAGGAATCATCTTATAATGCTACCGTCGCGATCTAAGCATAATAAGATACATAAAAGGATAAACATCACATGCATATAACTTTATGTGACATGGTATAGCCAATCTTCGTGCAATGATCTCCATCTTGTGCGTTCCGGCATGATCTCCATCACTTCACCATGATTGCCTCCACCACGAATAGCAACTACAACTATTGCTAACTACTTAGCGATAAAGTAAAGCTATTACATGGCGTATAAGAAGTTGACTCGCAGGTCATACACAATTATAAAGACAACCATATGGCTCCTGTCGGTTGTGTACTCATCGACATGCAAGTCGTGAAACATTACAAAACATGATCATCGCATACATTATACACATCACATCTTGGGCCATACCATATCACAGAAAACACTCCCTGCAAAAACAAGTTAGACGCCTCTACTTTGTTGTTGCATGTTTTACGTGGCTTATGGGAGTAGATGCTAAGAACGATTCTTACCTACGGAAAGCCACAACGGTGATATTATGGTTGCCAAACTCCGGTGTTAATCCCATGACAACTATAGTGAGAGAAACTGACATCCACCAGCCGCATGTGTGGTACAAGCCACACGTCAAGTGCGGAGCCGGTCTCGCGAACGACGTCGCGTAAGGTTGGCCTGGACCGCTTCAATCTCACTATCCCGCGTCATAAGAAGAACACAAACAAGAGGCTTGCAACAGAAAACATCAACGCCCGCAACAACCATGTTGCGTTCTACTCGTGAATCACATCTACGCATAGATCTAGCTCTGATACCACTGAAGGGGTTTCGCAGCATAGTAAATCAAAATTTTCTACGAAAGCGAACAGAGGGAAAGCCAAGATCTAATCTAGGAGATGCAAACAACGAGAGAGATTGGATTAGATATTCATACCCTTGAAGATTCGCACAGCGGAACGTTCGTCGGAACGTGGGTGATGTAGTCGTACTCGCTTCTCCTCCTCGCGATCCGATCCGATCTAGCACCACAAGTGGCGGTGCCTCCGTGAGATGCACACGTGCAACACCTCGACGTCTCCTCCTTCCTTGGACCAGCAAGTATGGTGGAGAGATGGATTGGATCTACAGCACGACGGCGTGGTGTATATGGTGGAGAATTTCTGCAGCAGGGCTTCGCCTGCAAACAGTCGGGAGGGGGAGAGGAAGGCAGCAGGGCTACTAGGGCTTGGAGGGAGATGTGTGTAAGGGGGAGGGGGCGCACCAGCCCTCTATATATAGAGGGGGAGGGGCGGCCAGCCCTAGCCCCTCCTCCAAGCCTATCTCTAGTTTAAACGATTTAAACTCTCCCCTTATCTAGAAATTCTATCCCGAGATTTAAACGAGTTAAATCTCTCTAGAATCGGCTGGGCCCTATGGGTCCTTGTGCCCCTGGCCCAATGCGGCCAGGACACTCCCTCATAGGCCCATGCCCCCTCCCGGAAGGTGGGACCACGTTGGCCCCCTTCCGGAAGGTTCTAGAAGCTTCCGGTACAATACCGATTAATCCGGAACAATTCCGAACTCCAAAAACTGCACTGCCTTATATGAATCTTATTCTCCGGACCATTCCGGAACCTCTCGTGATGTCTCGGATCCCATCCGAGACTCCGAACAAAAATTCATAAACCAATTATCCAATCTATCCTAGCGTCGAGACACGTTAAGTGTGTGACCCTGCGGGTTCGAGAATATGCAGACATGATCTTCTATCAATAATCAACAACGGGGTCTGGGCACCCATATTGACTCCCACACATTCATCGATGATCATATCGGATGAACCACGATGCCAGGATTCAATCAATCCCATATATATATTCCCTTCGTCTCGCGATATTTTACTTGCCCGAGATTCGATCGTCGGTATCGTCATACCTAGTTCAATCTCGTTCACAGCAAGTACTTTACTCGTTCCGTAATCCGATATCACTTTGTGATTAACTCCTTAACCACATGCTTGCAAGCGGTGTTGATATCGATTACCGAGTGGGCCCGAAGTATATCTCTCCGACTTGGGAGGGACAAATCCCATCTCGATACATACAACCCAACAGATACTTTCCGATTACCTGAGAGACACCTTTATGATCACCCTCTCATAGGATGACGTTTGATGACCTCAAAGCTTTCTTCCGATACCAGGGAGTTGTATTATCTCATGGTCTAAGGAATACAATATTTGACATAAGAAAAACTTCACAAAGACGAACACGATGACACGATCTAATTGCTTCGCTTAGTTTGGGTCTATCCACCATATCATTCTCCAATGATATGATCTCATTATCAATTGACAACTCATGTCTATGGTTAGGAAACCTTAACCATCATTGATCAATGAGCTAGTCCATAGAGGCGTACTAGGGACACGGTGTTGTTCACAAACCACACAAGTATTAAAGTTTCCGCTTAATACAATTCTAGCATGGAATATAAACTTTATCATGAACAAGAATTATAATAATAACATCTTTATTATTGCCTCTAGGGCATAATTCCAACAGTGACACCACAGGACGCGTCGCCAAATGGGGCATAGAGCTTGCAGCTTTTGATATTGAGTATAAACCCCGGACAGCAATCAAATCCCAGATCCTGGCTGACTTCGTCGCTGATTGGACAGAGACGAAGGAGAACATGGTCCTCCCTGAGTCAGAATATTGGACCCTCTTTTTCTATGGGTCTAAGGCTCGAGGGGGCTCGGGGGCTGGCGTGGTGCTCAAATCACCCCAAGGAGATAAACTTTTGTACGTGTTGCAGATCCACTTCACAGCGACAAACAATATTGCCGAGTATGAAGCACTGCTACATGGAATCCGGATTGCTAAGAGTATTGGCATCCGACATTTGATGTGTTACGGAGATTCGGATCTTGTTGCTCAGCAAGTGTCGGACAATTGTAACGCAAATAAACACATGGCAACATATAAAGCTGTCATGGATGATCTATCTAAATCATTCGAAGGGTTTGAAGTTCAACACATCCCTCGAGCAGAAAATGAGGAAGCAGATGCACTATCTCGGATAGGCTCTGCGCGGAAAGAAGTCACGGATGGTGTGTTTTTAGAGCACCTCAAAGTTCCCTCAATAAAGGGAGTAGATGAGGAATATCCGACCAAATCCGACTCACCTTTGATAGCAATCCTGGCTGTAATTCCCAGCTGGACTCAACCCTACCTCGATTATTTGGTAGATGGCAAATTACCCGAAGACGAGGTGTTGAGCCGGCAGATTATCCGACGAGCAAAAGCCTATACTATTGTTAAGGGTGAGCTCCATAAACGGAGTGTTTCTAGGGTTTTTCAGCACTATGTATCTCCAGAAGAAGGAGTGGAAATCTTAAGGGAAATCCACGAAGGCGAGTGTGGTCACCACGCTGTAGCCAAATCTTTAGTGGCAAAAGCTTTTAGACACGGATTTTTCTGGCTTACAGCTCAGGCAGATGCCGAACGATTAGTCAAGACGTGCAAAGGCTGCCAAAAGTACGCCAAGCAAGCTCATGTTCCGGCCGATCAGCTACGAACAATACCTATAACATGGCCATTTGCGGTCTGGGGGCTTGATATGGTAGGACCTTTTAAACGAGCTCCAAGTGGATTCACTCACCTCTTAGTGATGGTGGATAAATTCACAAAATTGATTGAGGCTAAACCCATAACTAGTTGTGATGGAGCAACAACCAAAAGATTTGTCGAGAATGTTATAATCCGGTATGGTTACCCGCATAGCATTATCACGGACACCGAGAGTAATTTTTCTATGGGAGAACTGGCTGAATTCTGCGACGAGCAAAATATCCGGCTTGACATTGCGTCAGTCGCACATCCACAGGCTAACGGACAAGTCGAAAGGGCAAATGGTTTAATTCTACAAGGCCTGAAACCAAGACTCGAAGCACCACTACGACGTGCTGCGGGGGCTTGGTGTGGCGCCCCGCAAAAACCACTACTAGAAAATCGCGTTGTTTTTGTGCATTGCATCATCATGACCGCATGCTCATGTCATCATGCCACCTTGCATTTGAGCATCGTCATGTCATATTGCATGGTTTGCCTAAAACTATTTTTCTAAAAGCCTAGTGTTGTTTTCTAAACCTCTCCCGTCTGTATTTAAATAAAACCCGGGTCTCCGGAATATTTTGTTTTGTCTATCAACGGTTTGCTAAAGCCTCGTTTTAATAAATGAAATATTTAAATTATTTTTGGGAGGCAGCCAGCCAGGCCCGAAAGCCTAGCCGGCCACCTCCAGATAAAAATCCTATCTAACCCAGATCCCCCCAAATCCCTAACCTACCCCACCATATCCTACCTAGCCCCCCTCCACCTCACCCTGACCAAGCTCCTCCAGCCACCTCACCCCGGCCACCTCAATCCCGCGCCACCTCACCATCTCCCGCTCCACCGCACGCGCCCCACCAACCGCCGCCAGGCCCACCACTCTCCCCTCTGTCTTGGCGCGCCTCCCGCACAAACTCCCGCCTCGACACGGCCACGTCGCCCCACCCCGCCCGACAACCTCCCCGAGAACCCGATCCCCAGGCCCCATGTCGCCTCCCTCGATCCCCTCTCCCCAACGCGCATCCTCCCCCACCTACCTCTCGTCCTCCCCGCCGGCTCCCGCTCCTCTCTCATCTCTCTCGCCCACCAGCTCCTCGCCGCCGCCAGATCCTAGGTCGCTACCGCCTGCGCCCCGCGACCACCTCCTCGTCCGCCCCCACGACGCCCCGCTCCCCCGCCTCCTCCCTCGCTGACGTCCCCGTCAAGCTCCACCTTCGCCGCCACCGCCCCTCTCCTCCACCCGGCAGCACCGCCTCGGGCCGCCGCCCTCGCCATCCCCGGTGGTGGACGTGACCCCTTCCGACCCCGAGCTCCGTATCGCCGCCGCCGGCCACCACCTTCTGCCTCAGCGGATCCCCGCTCTGCTCCGGCCAGAGGCGCGCCTCGCCACCGTCAGGGGCCACCTCGACCGCGCCCTCACCCTCCACTCCGCCCTTGCTTGGGTCCCCTTCCCCCCACCCCCCCGCGTCGCCGTCCCCGTTGGGCTCCGCCCTGCCGCCACGGGTGCCCCTCGCCTCCGTCCCCGAGCAGCGCTGCCGCGTCCTCCCTCGCCTTTGTGCCTGGCCCCGCCGCCTCACGGACTCCCCTTCGCCCGGCCGCACCGTCGCTCTCCCAGCCGTCCTCTGCACCGTGCCCGTGGCCCCGGAGTCGTCGTCGACCCGCCGTCATCACCGCTCCCCCCCCCCGCATGTCCCCGCGCCAGCGTCGCCCTAGCCGCGTTCCCTTCAGGGCTACCTGCAGGCGACAGTTCTGATGTTTTTGGCTTTGACCGTGTTCCTGTCGTGTTGGCTCTCTGCAATACAAGTGATGTTACCACATGTGGTGATGTATGGTTCTGCTGGTGTGCTTCGATGTGGTGGGCGTGTGGTGAGGCAGGCTACCTCGACAAAATCTTCTTCTCGGACTACAAGCTCTCCATCCCGGATTCCGAGACCGATCCGATACCGCACCCCGAATTCTTCTAGACGGAGCGCCGAGACCCCGATCCCGGAGAATCCCTAGACACCAAGATCTACCGGCGCCGAACCCAAGACCGACATCGTCACCCGAGTACTTCGACAAGAACGCCAAGTACGCCAACATGGAACTGACCAGTTCGCCGAGAACCGCTCCCGGACCCGATGACCGCCAAGATCGCAACACGGAACGACAAGCGCTTCGTCTCGGATACGCCAAGTACTTCCTCGAGGACGCCAAGTTCTTATTCCCGAACGCCAAGACCGACCCGATACGAGAACCCGACAAGATCTTCATGATGACAAGAGCGACACCGACCAGGGCGAATCTGATGCGCCCCCGACGCCAAACCAAGTCCGTCTTCTGGATGCGACAAGATCTACTTCTGTTGTCCGAGACCGGACCCTGGACCCCGAGACCAAGATCTGCCGAACCCAGATGTGTGACCCTAAGCCCCTATTTTTATAATATGACATTATCAACTGTCGCATATTAAATTGTTCATGCATGCATACTTGTCTGTGGTTTGGGGGCATTATGCCGATTCACCTTATAATTAAATATGGAGTCTATATGCGGGATATCTTTGTCTTATTCCAGACTCCATTTAAATTTGTGTAGCGAACCGATACCATGTTCTGCCTTGTTAAGACAACATTTAATTTGCGGGGTAGATAAATAACTTGAACCATATAATTAATTGTCAGGACCCCGGTTCCGCTTAATACTGCCTAATTGCACTGCATCTTTGCCTGGCCATGCATCATATCATAAGCATGCCGGATCTTCTGCCGTAGTATTAAATATTGCATCCGATGTTTGTTCTAGTGTTTGCTTCTTCGTGGATTAGGCCGATGAGTTGATGCGAGTATCGACAAGTTCTCCGGATATGATCCTTCGGCAGTGTTTCCCAGGCGAGCATCTCTTCCCCTTCTACCTATTTTGCATTTATAGTCTTTATTTCCTCCTGTTGATCTATTGCTATCTGTGTCGCGATGCTTTAGTCTCCGTACCCCAGTTATATCCCATGCAGCCTCCATATTGCCTTGGACACCTCCTATTACCTGTGTTTGGTAGATAGCTGGCCTTGCGAGTCGTGGTTGCTTGCTCAGGTGCGATCTCGTGTTGTCGAATACCATAGTTGTTGGAATGCTGGCAGATGTTTATGGTGGAGATGTTTAGTGGTGGAGATGAACATGTCTTTAATTACAACTATTAAATTGCTAGATATAACTAATGCAGAGGCATCGGTGGACAATAGATGTTATTTGGTTCTTCCACGCTCACCTGTGTCCCGTAGGACCCCGAGTACTTGATACCTGTTCCTTGATTTTTCGCACTATCCACATCCCGGAGGCCTTATGGACCCCCCCCCCCCTGAGCCAGAGCTTGATTCATTTCTATTTCTTGGGGCCACAAACTAGTTTGGGGTTTTATTACTATCTTGTACTTATGCCATGCTTTACTGCTTTATTTACGATTGTGCGTGGAGCACCTGTACTGTTTAGGATCGTGACACGTTTTCGCTGTATCGACAAGCCCAGTCACACTTTCGGGTTCCCAGTCGTTTATAGCCGTCCACACAAACCGTGGGTCCGTTCCGGAGCCGGCCAACTTCGTTGCGGGTAGCTTAGTGGGGTGGCCCCCTGAAATAGTTCTGAATCCTGTGATTGCTTTGTCGTGAATGCCTCGTTGGGTTTTGAGTTGGTTTTTCCGAGGTTGATCGAGTGTGTGTTGCTATTTGTGCACCCCTGCAGGGTAAAACTTTCTGAAAGCCGTGTCCGCGGTTATGGACGACTTGGAGCACAGTATCTCGATCATAGACAAGCATAACTAAAGTAGTGCTATAAATTTGACTTAATATGTGACTAGTAATCAGATGCAACTATAACGGAATGGATATTAAAAATGCCAACAACTGTGGATCTGTGGTGATCTGTGTCATACTGTACCTGCCTAGTAAGTATTGCAACTCTAATGGAATGTGATAAAAGTGCCAACAACTGCTGGGTTTTGGGATTCCTCGGGACAATTATATCTGACTAGTAAATGTTCCAACTACAACGGAATGTTAACTAAAACTGCCCACTACTTATGCTTCAGGATGACTCATGCTATCTATATCTGATTAGTAACTGCTGCAACTATAATGGAATGAGTAAAATTGCCAACTGTGCGAGTTCCTTGGTCCGACTTCCTCGTTTGGTCTCGAGGGGGAAATACCAGGATGGGTTTGTTTGGTGTTAGCTTCAGGTTGGATCCGAATAGGTCTTTCTTACCCCTCTCTGATAACCGCCAGTTGTATCGAGTCTCTATAGGTTGTTTAGTGCCGCTGTGCTACCGCTTCAGCCCACCATACCTATGTAGGCGAGAGCCGCCGAATTCTAGCCTCGCCATGTACTGGCCTCAGTACTGACGCTCCTCTTTTTCCTTTGCCCTTTGTCGGCACCCCTTTTGTTTTAGCAGGTTTGAGATCGACGTCGTTAGCAGGGTTACCCTTCCGGCTTGGCCTGGGCAGGGTTATGGACGCCATTGGTTATTCTTCAGGGCTCTTAGCCCCATTTGCATCTTGTCCGTAGCCAGACGCTCTATCATTTTCAAGGTGATTTGGATCTTTGTATATCATATCTGTATTCTTGGTTGAGTCGCTATTGTATATATATCTGTTCTGTGGGTCCCATCGAGGACTGTTGTGTAATGGTATTACTTCGTTTTCCACCCGCACGAAAGTGCCTGGTGGGCATCCTTGAATCGTTTCTATGCGGGTTTGGCGGAAAGGGCTAAAACTTGCATAGGGCCGATTTGAGGGTGTTACACTTGGGCAGAGGAATTACCCTCTGTAATTTGGAGTTTACGAACAACTCCAAACAGGTCAACAGGATACACACCTTTCTTCTTGGTCTATGGCGCAGAAGCAGTTCTTCCTAGTGATTTGATTCATACTTCTCCTAGAGTGGCCGCGTATATCAAAGAGGATGCCGAGATTTCTCGACAAAATGATCTCGACTTAGTCGAAGTAGTTCGTGTCGTTGTTGAAATGAGATCTACAGCCTATCAGCATAAGTTACGCAAGTATCATAGCCACAGAGTCCGAACTAGATCTTTCAATAAAGGTGATTTGGTTCTCCGGCTTTGTGCAACAAAGAAAGCACAAACTTTCCCCAGTATGGGAAGGGCCCTTTTTAGTTAGTCGAGTATTGCACAATGGATCGTACTACTTAACTGACATGAGGCCAGTCAAGGAAAGAACTGCTACTAAGAGAAAGAGAGCTGGAGGCAGTACAAATCCGGATGAGTTAGACAAACCGTGGAATATTGCTCAGCTACGTCCCTTTTATTCTTAGTTTATCTCTCTTTGTAATCATATATATGTACATGTTCTGTGAGAAATAAAAGTTTTGGTTGCCTCAAGTTTTTCTGAGAAGTTTTTACCATCTTATTTCCAAATGATCATGTCATAGTCGAAAATCCCAGAATGCTTGAAAGTACTTTATGCTCATGTTCGTTCTGGTTTAGATTTCCGATTCTAAAATTGCTACCTTTGGGTATAACTCTAAAATTTCTAGTCTTTACTTTGGTTATTTGTCTGATTGCTGGATGCGGGCATTTTCCGAGTAGTGAATTGTTGGTACTGGAAGCCGTCTTTGTTTTCGAGTTTAAACTGGTTTAGCAATTGAGCTCCGTTGCTCGGCAAAGTTTCCGACGGAAGGTTTAGCCAGCTCACGAAAGGGACGAGGCGGAAAGCCAGATAAACAATAAGTAGAGATGAAAAAAGTAAAAGTGCTTGTGTAAACATTTCAGGCACGCAAAATTTTTAAAGCCAAAAAAGTGCTGAATAGATTAAAAGGTTAGCACTAGCAAAAGTTAGAGTACTACATATTTACAAACGCATCATATTGTTCCGGAATAATACAAAAAAGTTTCTGATCTATGATGCAGGAGGAGATGAAGGAGCTGCCGGCTCGCTGGTTACTCCGCCTTGATATCATTCCGAGATGTCCGCTTCCGAATTGGTGCGTTCATCGTCGGAAACTTCTTCGGTTTCTTCTGCAGGAGGAGGCAGAGTATCCACGCGGGTGAAGAAGGGGATCTCGTAGCTGGTCAGATCAGCCACGTGACACCCGTATCCGGCGCAGGAGTGCATGATGGCTTGAAGGTCCTGCTCCTGGCCGTCTTCGTCTACCTTGCAATACCCTCTGGTCACTTGCCATATCTCCATGTTTCCATGGTGGCTCATGACCATGGTGAGAGCGTTCTACGCAGCAGTCCGTGTGTAGGACATGTTCCAGTCCCGAACAAGCTGCGGCATCTCCTTGGCCTTGTCCCACACCTGAAAGTCCGACATGCTTCGCATGTCCGGAATCTTGAGAGCTTCGCTGATATCCTCAAGGGATTGGCGGAAGTCATGAAGCAGATCACCGACTTGGGTAAGCTGGTAGGTGCGGGGCTCAGAGGAGGAAGAGTCCGTCAAATTCAGAGGACCTATACACAAAACAAGTTAAGAAAAATTCGACATTGATAAAGGTCAAAGAAAAAAAAAAGTCAGACAGATGGAACATACCGAGAATGACGTCGTCAATCTTGGTCTTCTCCTCCCGGAGACTCTAGAGTTCAGCCCGGAGCACCTGGGACATATCCTTCTCTCTGCCAAGCTCATTCTTGAGGTCCGAGATTATTTTGTCTTGAGCAGCGATCTTGCGATCACACTCATCAGTGGCCATGGAGGAGGATTCAAGGACTTGAGCTATGCTCCTTTCATGATCCGCCTTGAGCTTATCCAGCTCTTGGTGAAGTCCCTTGTTCTCCACCACCAAGGTCTTGAGGTTCTCGGCCTCTTCAATCATGGCGACGGATTGTTTCACCAGCGCTGTAAATCAAAAAAGAACAACAGTTCAGAAAAATTCGACATTGAAAATAACAAAGACAAGGTTTGAGTCTCGGAATGTTTACCTTCGGCCTCATCCTTGGCCACTTTAAGCTCGGCATTTTTAAGCCGGAGAGCTTTGATCTCTCTCCGCTTATCGCAGACATTGGTCAGTAATTCCTGGTTATAGGAACATACTTTCTGTAAGTCAGAATACCCAAAGTCAGAAAGCTACTTAAGACTCGGGCTAATATTTTTGCTAAATATCAGCACGAGCCTTGGGGGCTACACTAGTTCGTTCTTTGGCATCCTAATGAAGCATAAACTCGGATTGTATATCCTACTTCATGCTTGGGGGCTAGAGGATATGATATAACATAATGGAAAATACAGGAGTTGGAATTCCGACTTACATATTGCTCGCGGGTGAGTTTATCCAAACCCGCGTTCACTTCAGCAGCCACCTTCTCGGCAAGAGTAAGAGGGATCACTGGGGCTGTTGGAAGCTCGCCAGTCCTAATCCTCTCGTCACAAAGGCGGACTTGAGCGAGAAGATAAGAGAACTTGATGTCCTCTGCTTCCCGCGCTTCTTCTTCGACAGATAGATGGCTTTTTTCCAGGACTTGCCTAGCGAGCCGCTGGATCTCTTCGGCAGATTTCTAGGTCAGGCTAAACTTGGCAAGACCCGGATTGCTCATGAGGTTTTCGGCGAAGGTTTCTACCAAGGGATCATTACTCGAAGAGGGTTCACCCTTATCTTGACCTGACGCACCCATGGTGACATCAGTTTGCGACCCAAGGATCGCAGGCTCTGTTGGAGGAGCCAGATCTTCTGCAACCACCGGAGAAGGAGTGATCGCCGGAATTGCAGAAGGTTGAGGGGCAGGAGTCGGAGGAGCCGCGGCAGGGGAAGCTATGGTGAGCTTCGTCTATCGCAGGGGCTTCGAAGGAATCCCTTTCCCCTTACCCTTGATGAGCGGCTTTGCTCTGAGAATGTAGTAAAGTTGGAAACATTACATCTCGGAAAGAAATTTCGAATAAAGTACAAAGGAGGAAAGTTGTGACTGAAAGTTACCTCTTTACAACAGGCACCTCCTTTGTGCCAACAACCACTATCAGAGCTTTGCGCTTCTTGAGCGCAAGGTCCAAAAATGGAACCACTTCTGTCTCCTGAGAAAACTCAGGAGGATATCCTTCGAGCGGAGCAAGTTCCGACTCGGGGAGGTCAGCAAGCTGAAAACAAGAAAACATATCAGTATTGCAGTATAACTCGAAGATTGAAACACATAAAAGATGTACTGATGGAAGCTTACCGCCACCACGGGGTTTTCTGCCGTGTGCATATCCAGAGAAACCTCCGGCATTCACCTCTCGATCCGCTCCTTGATCAGCCACTTGATCTGGCTTATGTAGCCTTGAGTGGTGTAGGCTTTGGGGCTGATGCGGAGGGAGTCTTTTTTGGATGACATGATAGAGTGCATCAGTCTATCCCAGTGATACTGAAGTGTCTGGATCCGACGAGAGACCCAACATTGGACCAAGTCGGATCCCTTCAGACCCTTGTGTTCGATCAAGTATTCAATCCACCTCTTAGCGAGGATCAAATCATCGGTGAGAGCCAGAGCAGCCTCGTCCCAAGAAGGTTGGGCCGTGGCAGCTCCGTCGACAAAAGCCGGCAAAGTAGTAGCTTTGCCGGGAGCCGGAATATCCCTATGATAGAAAAAAGTGGTTGGCCATTATTTGACCGAGTCACTGGCTAGAATTTTGGGATAAGCCCAGTCACGTCTAAGTGAAAAGCTAATAGTGCCGGTGATGTAAGGAACACCGGCAGTGATGGAGTTTCTCCAGACATGAAAGTAGTACCGGAAGAGAGTCAAACTCGGCCTAATGCCGAGAAATCCCTGCAAAGCGAAGCATATGCACTCATCTCTAAGAGAGAGTTAGGAGGAAGATTGTGGAGTTGAACTCCGTAATGATCTATCACCTCGGAGAAGAACTCCGAGGGAGGAAAAAACAGACCTCGGTCAAGATGGGTGCCGAAGTGGACCCGCTCGCTGTCGTGCGGGTTGGGGACGGTTTCACAGGAGCCGCTCCGCCAGTCGCCGGTGACGAGAAGCCCCTCCTTCTCCACGTTCTTGAGGCCCTCCTCGTTGAGGGTGCATGGGATCCAGATTCCCCGAAAGCTCTCCTTCTCTGCTGCTGCTTCCGCCGTTGCCGCCGCCGCTGCTGCCGCCAAACCGGAGGAAGAAGATGAAGCCATTTCTCCGGTGAGAAGATGACCTGAAAGGGGCGGTGCTGGGTGTTCTATGGGGGGAAGGACGAGGAGGCTCTGTGCGCGCAGGAGGATTGGAAGGAAAGGAAACGGCAAAGGACTGGTGGAAAGGAGAAGGAGAAATCTAAACCCCTTATATCCACCTAACTGCGCCAAGATTCGTGCAAATGCTATAGTGTAACCACCACGCGTCGTGGGAGGAACTGGGAAGGACCCACGCGATGATTGCGTCGCCTCGATCTCCACGCACACATTGAAACGGCGCCTCGGTTCCGCAAACCGCGGACCCACCAACGGTCGTGCTGACGGCATGCTTGTCAGATGATGAGACTTGACCATGTTTGTGTCAGGTGGCGTTAGAGACCAAGTTCCGGCTTAGTTTGAAATCGAGATGGAAAATCCGAGTAACCTGTTGATAGGTCCAACTTACTTTTAAGACCCGGATCGTATTTTTTATTGTGAATTTTCAGGAACCCTTCAAGATTCTGCAAGCCAAATATCAAGCTAGACGATGATAAATCCGACTTTGGCTCTTGGAGGCCTCCGGGGGCTGCTGTTGGGGATATACTTTCCGGGTATCCTCACAGTTCCTCACTGACCAGGGTGGCCCACTTCGGGTTAGAGCTTTGCTTCACGGGCGGCCCAGTCAGGGAGAAAGACAGGGTCCAATCCGGCTACGGGAAGGCCCAGAAGACTTACCGACTTAGGCCCATAACGTTACTTGTAGTTCAAGATGTACTCTGTAACCGACTCTTAGACGTATCCGGATAGATCTCTCCTGTAAACCGTAGGCCGGATATCTATATAAGCCGTCCTAGGGAGAGCCTTAGGGCATAACCTCAATAGTATACTGATGGGTTCGTAGCATGGAAAACAAAAAAATTCTACCGCAAGAACGAACAAAACCCAGATCTAATCTAGATAAAAACCAAGATCTAATCTATTAGACATGTGCAACGAGATAGATCTGTACTAACCCTTGTAGATCCGAAAGCCTTGTGCGAGATCGGATCTCATGGTTGATGTAGACGATCACTTGCCGATCTCAAGATCGAGTAGACGATCCTTCCGGCGCCACGTTCCGGCAGCGCTTCCGCAGTCGGTCACATGTGCGGAGTCGATGCAGACCTTCCTCTCCCTGTTCCAGCGAGCAGCAGAGGTAGTAGATCTCTCCACGAAATCCCAGCAGCACGATGGCATGGTGGTGGTGGTGGAGTAGAGAATTCTGCAGGGCTTCGCCTAAGCCTGAGCAGAAGGAAGGAGGAGGAGAGAGGCGGCTAGGGCAAGAGTGGAGGGGCAAGGGGGGTGGTGCCTCCACCCCTCTATATATAGAGGGAGGGGTGCGGCCTAGGGTTCCCACCCCTAGGCCTACCTCCTAGGGCCGGCGCACAAGGGGGGCTTGGGGGGAGTTTCCTCCCCCCCCCCCAAGTTTCCCCTTTTTCTTTCTTGGTTTTCAAGTAAACTCCATAGAAATTTCTAGAACCTTCCGAAACATTCCGAAACCTTCTAGAACCCCCATATAAACACTCCTGGACATTTCCGAACCTAGAAAATGATCTCAAATATATGAATCTTATTCTCCAGACAATTTTGGATCTCCTCGTGATGTCTCAGATCCAATCTGAGACTCCGAACAACATTCGGTCTCCAACGCACATTCCATATCTACCTAAACAACATCGAACCTTAAGTGTGTCACCCTACGGTTCGCGAATATGCAGACATGATGGAGACACCTCTCCGATCAATAACCATCAGCGGGATCTGGAGATCCATAACGGCTCCCACATACTCAACGATGACTTCGTGATCGATAGAACCATTAACATACGAAACCAATTCCCTTTGTCACGCGATACTCTACTTATCCGAGGTTTGATCGTCGGTATCTCCATACCTAGTTCTACCTCGTTACTGATAAGTACTCTTTACTCGTTCCATGTTATGTCATCCCTTGTGACCTAGTCACATGCTTGCAAGCTAACTAGATGACATTCCACCGAGAGGGCCCAGAGCATATCTATCCATCATATGGATGGACAAATCCCAATCTTGGTCCATGCGCTTCAACACATACTTTCAGCATATCCAATGACACCTTTATAACCACCCAGTTACGAAGCGGTGTTTGATGTCATCAAAGTACCCATCCGGTGATGGTGATTAACATAACCTCATGGTTGAAGGATTAAGTTACTATGCATTTGAAAGCTTGTAGCAATACGAACTTAATGACTTGATCTTATGCTACGCTTACTATGGGTGTGTGTCCATCACATCATTCTCCTAATGATATAACCTTGTTATTAATGACATCCAATGTCCATGATCAGGAAACCATGATCATCAATTAATCAACAAGCTAGTTCAACAAGAGGCTTACTAGGGACTCTTTTATGTTTACAAAACACATATGTATCAGTGTGTTTCCTTACAATACAATTATAGCATGGGATGTAAACATTCATCATAAACACAAAGATATAATAATAACCACTTTTATTATTGCCTCTTGGGCATATCTCTAACATCTACAACCTCAACTCGCACAGGCGAAACCCTTGTAACCCATATTCCGGCTCTGCCGTATTACTGGATTGCTAGTAGGAGTAGGGTCCGTCCAAGGCCGGCGGATTCGAACCTGGGGTAAACTTGTGTGCTCACCGTCCCGGAATACCATACGTCTCACACCCCTCTCTTCCGCAGGCCTCGAGGACCCCCTCATGGCATACTTGTCGTCAATCCGACGATAATAGTTTATAGGGGAAACTTTCTCGGTGTTGATTACTCTTTGTAGTTGATGATATTGAGTGAACCATTGAATTATTGTTTATGTTCAGATTGTTTTACATCATTATTCCATCTCTGATCATGATCCATATGATGTCTTGTGAGTAGTTCGTTTTGTTCTTGAGGACATGGGAGAAGTCATGTTGTTAGTACTGGAGTTGCGTTGAGAAAGATTCAATAGTTTGATATTTAAGTTGTGGTGTACTTCTTCTAGTGGTGTCATGTGAACGTCGACTACATGACACTTCACCTATATGGGTCAGGGGAATGCATTGTGTATTTGGCTACTAATCGTAGGGGTTGCTGGAGTGACAGAAACCTGAACCCCCGTTAGAAAACCATTGCACAAGGGACGTAAGGGTCTTAGAGTTTAAAGTTGTGGTTAGGTTTCTACCTTAATTACTTTATTATACTTACGGATGTTTGCAAGGTGTATAATCACAAGTATGTATTAGTGTTGGATGGGGCGGTACATTAGCACAGGTTCACCCACACAACACTTAGCAAGCTAGAGAAGATTAATCACCTATATGAAGCGAAAGCACTTGATAGTTTTCCCATGTGTCCTCGAGAACGTTTGGTCCTCGAAAACTCCTAAAAATCCGTTTGCTAAGTATTTGCAGAGAATTCCTGATCCATACCACTAGCCAGCACCTTCTGCTCCTCGCTGGGGTCGACACTCTTACTTATCGAAAATACTGCGATACACCCCCTATACTTGTGGGTCATCAGTGCATCTAGTTCAAATATTTAACTAGATATGTACAAATCTAATTAAAATTAAGAGCATTAATATGGATTAGAGGGAGTACTCGATATTTCTGTGGCTACGTATTTTAATTCTTCAATGCAAAGAAGCCCAAAATGTTGATTTCGAGAATGAGACAATAGCCTAGTGATTGGGTCGCAGTTGGCGTATCCCAACAACCGGAATTCAATCCGTATCAGGGATGAATTTCCGGAATTCTCACCCGACCTATTTCTACTATATTAAAAAAATATCTAGTTCCTCGTAGCACTGTTTCATCAAAATGTTGATTTCTTTGAGTCCGGTGTGAGCCTGAGCTTCTGAAGTGCCTTGTGTTGTGTCAATCCATGAATTTGCACGTGACATCAATATTTCGATTAAAAACAGAGCAGCAGCGTGCCACCCGCCCGGGGGCGCGGCTGAGCTCTATCCACCCATCTCGCTGCTAGTATCCGCACAGCAGTGCCCCAAGAATGGCGGCACCCTCCCACGTCGTCCCCTTCCTCTCCCCGTCCTCCGCCTCCGCCTCCCTGCGCGCCCCCTCCGGCCGCCGCGCTTCCGCACACCTCCGCTGCGCGGCCGCCGCCGGGCAGGCCGGCTTCTTCACCCGCCTCGGCCGCCTCATCAAGGAGAAGGCCAAGAGCGACGTCGACAAGCTCTTCTCCGGCTTCTCCAAGACCCGCGAGAACCTCTCCGTCGTCGACGAGCTCCTCACCTACTGGAACCTCGCCGACACCGACCGCGTCCTCGACGACCTCGAGGAGGTCAGCTCACCTCAGCCCTCACCTCCCTGCTCAGTCCTGCTCGATCAATTTCCCATCAGTTTGACGCTTGATTCTCCGCGCGCAGGCTCTGCTGGTGTCGGACTTCGGGCCCAAGATCTCCTTCCGGATCGTCGACACCCTCCGCGACGAAATCCGCGACGGCAAGCTCAAGTCAGGGGCAGAGATTAAGGTGATCGATTCGGCCTCTCCTTACAGTGGAGCAGCAACGAGTTTGGTTTCATGGTCTGATTTTCTCTTCATTTCTGCAGGCGTCGCTGAAAAAATGCATCCTCGAGCTGCTGACCAGCAAGGGCAGCAACACTGAGCTGAAGTTCGGCTTCAGGTTCTGCCCTGTCTCTGCTGAGCTGACTATTGCACCATTGTTGCGTGTGTCTGAATTTTTGGAGGTCTCGGTTGTTTTGGCAGGAAGCCGGCGGTTATCATGATTGTGGGAGTGAACGGAGGTGGAAAAACGACCTCTTTAGGTAGTTCTCGGCACTTTACTGTCTTGTTGCTCGCATTTAGATGCACATTCTGTTACCGGAAGAAATGCTACAGTTTTTTAGTGATTTTGCAAATTGGGGCTGTGTAATTAACTTGTTGCTCCTCGACCTGGTGCTATAAAGAATTGATTATCCTTCTCTGGAAATCTTACTTAAACATTATCAGATTGATGACATTGGTATCTAGGCCTTCTATTAAGCATCATGGTCTTTATATTAACATTACTTAACAGTTTTATCTGCACTCCTCTGCTTTATCTATCCTATCAATGCTAGTTTCAACCTACCTTAATGTATGGCGAAAGAACATGATCATATTCCAAAGAAAATCTGCTAAATGGAAGAAGGTTTTACTAATCTGCTGAAATAAATTTATGATGACAATGTAGGGTATGTTCTGCAAGATGTATATTTGGTTAACTCTTACATTTTTTAGCCGCAAAAATGTTTAATGTGGTATAGCATTGGATTGGCTTGTTTAGGTTATGTGGATTGTTCTTTTTTCTTGTGGTGAGATTATGTTGTCACTATGGAGCTAAACGACTCCTATATATAGTAAGACTTTTTATTTTTTTCTGTGGTAATTTGGGTATTTCTTATCAGCTGGACTCACTATTTAATTGAGTAAATTTAGCACACTGTTTTTCGTTTGTTTGTTATTTGCCGACATGATGCTGTGACGTGGCAAATTGATCTGTACTGTTATCCACAATATTTGCAGGAAAACTTGCTTACAGATTTAAGAATGAAGGAGCAAAGGTGAGGCTATCACTTGATATCTCCTAGTTCAGCCACATATATTTCTTCACAGCATTCTTGTAAAATTATAGAGCTTATGTTCCCTCCTTCAACGATAATATAGGTATTGATGGCAGCAGGTGATACCTTCAGAGCAGCAGCTCGTGACCAACTAGAAGTTTGGGCTGAGAGAACTGGCTCAGAGATTGTTATCGATAAAGATAAGAAGGCACAAGCTCCATCAGGTATGAACTTCTGATCCGCCAATCATGATTGAAGTACTTTTGTTATCATGATGAGCCCAACTGTTATGTATCGTCTAATTTGACTCGCTTGGTAGTTCTTTCGCAGGCAGTGAAACGTGGGAAGCGTGAAGGATTTGATATCGTCTTGTGTGATACATCAGGACGTACGGTAGTTGTTAGTTTGTTACACATTGGAACTGAATATATCAACGTATTTGCTTGTTGGAGAAATTGACTATTCTTCAACGATTACTTTACAGGACTTCATACGAATTATGGTCTGATGGAAGAGTTGGTTACTTGCAAAAAAGTCATGGCTAAAGCCCTTCCAGGTGCCCCTAATGTATGTTCTATCAATAATCAGAAGATTTTGTTTTGTGGTGTATTATTACGTCAACATTGTTTCCATCGTATTTTTTAGCCAAGTTTAGAAACTCAAAGCCACACAGGTCTCATCGATATGCTGTTTTTTGCTTCTTTGGTCATGTGTGATAATTTGTATCATGTATTCCATGCTTTGTAGGAGGTGTTACTGGTTCTGGATGGCACAACTGGCTTAAATATGCTACAACAAGCGAGGGAGTTCAATGATGTAATTGCAACTCTGCACCTAATTTAGCAGTTATGTTTCATTAGAGCAGTGATAATGCTGGACTTTCTTGGCTTCATGACAGGTTGTTGGAATCACAGGATTCATCCTGACAAAGCTAGATGGCACTGCTCGTGGTGGCTGCGTGGTATGCACAAATTCCAGCCCTTTTTTATGATTTCCATCCTGGGTCTTAAATAAATAGCTCCAACTTAACTTGCTTACCTGAACTCTCTTCATCCATCTCAGGTGAGTGTTGTAGACGAACTTGGAATTCCAGTCAAGTTTGTCGGTGTCGGCGAAGGGGTGGAAGATCTCCAGCCTTTTGATGCAGAGGCATTTGTTGAAGCCATTTTCCCGTAAATTTTGATTTTGGAGAAATAGTCAAGCATTCATGATTGCTATAATGTGAATCTTGCAATTAGACTATAGATTATTTTGATTAACTAAGGAAGCATTCATTCTATAGTATGATTCTTGTGATTAAACTACAGATTTTGTCAGTTCAAATTACAGATAACGTTGTGAAAAGAATACTTGCACAAAAGAGGAACCTTGTGAAAAGAATACTTGCACAAAAGAGGACTTGACTGCAAAGTTGACATGTCCTATTCAAACAAGCATCGAGGATGCACCAACAAAAATGCTAGAAAACATGAAAGCTGAAAAGAGCATGCTTACGGATATATGGGGTTGTTTGGCTGGGGCATATTTCTGTTTTTTTTTTTTTACTTTGGCTTTGGCTTATAAGCCAAAAAAGAACGAAATAGTTATTTTTGGCTTTGACTTTTGGCTATTGATTGGATACATGATGGCATTGTCATCTCCACGGATTTGGGGTACCCCGGATCCGCCTGGCGGGGGCGCGGCCCTCTCGTTCGTAACAACTCCTCGGGGTTGGATGCAGAACCTCCCGCTACGAGGGCATGGAACTCGGCCGAACGCGCCCGGGGAGCCCGACAACAGAATTGTCAGCGGTGATGTACGGACCACGCAGACAAGAACTGCAGAGATGCGTCAGCTGGCCTATGCCCCCCGACGGTTCTACACACCTGTAGCGGACAAGGAAGAGTGGACATGACTCGACCTAGAGCCTTGAAGAGACCGTACACGACATCGGTACTTATCGTCTTCTCCGCCCACGCTGCTGGGATGAAAGAATTATCCTCCCACATTTCTACCATGCACCATGCTCCGCCGGCGTGATAGTCTGTCGCTGTGGTAAACCCTTGCAGTTATAAAAGGAGGCCTAGACTGAGAGGGAGCGGAAGGGAGAGTCAGACATAGGGTACGAGTCGTCGAGGACAAGGCTTAGCAGAGAAGCTAGCTTAAGGCTCGTCGCCGGAGAGAAGAGTTGTACGGAATAGATAAAATTTGAGGTCTGACCATTCCAGGAAGTGGCTTCAGCACCAGAAAGACCCCCCCGGGTTGCTCGGCTTTTCCAGTCTATGCCTACACGAGGACGGCTCAGGCAAATACCCTGTTGTGGAGGATGGGAGGACGGCGCCGCTACACTCTGGCGCCTGGTGGGCTTTCGCCGCCGCCGCGCTCGTCGCAGGCGCCTGCCTCTTCGTCTTCGGTCTCGACGGCCGCGGGTGGCCTTGGTTCTAGGTTTTTGTGTCTTGGCTCTGACTCGGAGTCTGACGGGGAGAAGGGTCTCGCTGATCGGGAGGCTATCAATGCTCTGGTGGACGATACCGGTGAGCTTGGGTGGACGACGGTCACTCGCCGGAGACGGCGATCTGACGAGGAGCTTCGTCAGGAATTCTGGGAGGAGATGGGATTCCCAACTCCGACATCTCGGTTCTGGGAGAAGGGTTCTCCGGCGGCGGCTTCTTCTTCGCTGGCCATGGAGGCTCCTCCGTGGCGTGACGTTGATGCTGATCGGAGATCGCCGTCGTCGTGCAGGACTCGCCGCGGTGCGTCTGCTTCTACGTCTGGGATGGTGCTGGCCCGTACACCGTGTGTACGTCCGTGGAAAGGAGCGCTGCCACCTAGGCGAGCCTCTGCGCCGCCAATCCTTGGGGAGTTCATGGCGAGGGTGCTGGAGGAAGGCTGCTCGCTGCTGCCTCGCCGGGGAACGTCGTCTTCGCCAGTTCGGTTCGAGGAGGCGCTTCTGGCGCGTGGATCGGTTCGGGATCCGGGCTCCTCGCGGTTGGTTGCCAGGGAGTTGGAGTCTGAGACGGAAGGGGCTACGGGCCCGTCTGCTGTGTGCGATGTGACTACGTCCAAGTATGCTGTGTGCGTTGAGGCCAAGCCCGTGTTGGTTTTTTCCTGGACTAGTATCGCACGGAAGTTCCATATCGCGTGGTCCAGGAGCACAGCCGATCAATTGCCTGTTTCGCGTACGTCTGCCCTCCCGTCTTCGTGCCCGTGTCCTGTTCCTGCGCCGCCGTGCTCAAGATCTGCGCCGCGTTCGTCATCGAGCCCGTCTACTTCTCCTTCGGAGGTTCTGCCTGGGCGCTCGTTTGCGGACGCCGTTGCCTCAGCGCGGAGGATGACCAGCCAGCACCCGGGGGGAAACCCTAGGGCTCCGCCCGCGCAGCCGCAGATGCGGACGCCGCCGGGGACGCAGCAGACGCCCAGTCCGTCGGTTTCTGTTTCTGCCGCTCACATGGTCAACGTTCCACCCTCCTCGGTCCCGGTGCCACAGTCAAGGGGGCCGCAGCCTGCTGCACTGTCTTCTGCTGGGGGTATGCCGCAGCCGCCGCCTTTTGTTGGTTTCCCGCCGGGGATCGTCTTCAGGCCGCCTGCGACGTACTATAATGCAGGGCCACCTCAGGTTCAGCATCGTCCGTTACAGCCACCATATCGTGGCCCGCCGGCTGGTGGAGTGGGAGGGATGATGCCGTTTCAGCAAGTGGCTGGTGGGCCGACGCAGGATAATCATTTTGTGGTCGGAGCGGGTGCACCTACTTCTCAGACGGCACCCAAGAGGAAGAAGAAGAAGAAGCAGCCACAGGTTCCTGACCAGGGGATGGTCGCGACTCAGGTCCATGCTGGTGGACACTTACAGCAGCCGTCTGTACAGTATGCTCAGCCACAGATGCAGAATGTGGGGGTTTGTGGTGTATCCTTTCCGGCTCAGGGTCAGCAGGTTCATTATCCGTTTGATATGCAGGGTCAGCAGATTCTGGGTATGAGTGCTCCGACGACGGTTGCCACTACCCCTCAGCCACCTGCTGATGTTCCGCAGGTATCTTCTGTTGTCGGGGGTAAGAAGACTAGCAAGTTTGTTCGGTGCTGGAAGTGTGCGGTCAATACTCATGCAACCAAGGATTGTAAGGCGGTCCACTATTGTTATATTTGTGATTGTATTGCACATCCCACTTTGAGGTGTCCGGTGCTGAAGCAGCCGCGCTTGACTCCGTACATGGCTGGTATTGGCAGCGACCAGACTCTTTTCACCCAGATTCCGGATGCTGTGACTCGGGATCATCTGGCGCACAGTAAGACCCCTATTGCTCTAGTACGAGTTTCTGGCTCGATGGTTGCAGCGGAGGTCGTTCAGAGGCAGATTGCCAGGCGGTGCCAGGTGCAGGTTCAGTGGAAGTGGGAGGCGGTGCCACATGGAGACTCTGCCTTCTTGGTGAGCTTCCCGACGTTTGAGGATTTGGACAGGGTGGATGGAATCCTGATGACAGTTCCGCTCAGTACCGCTCAACTGACCTTCTCGGTTTACAGGATGGAGGAGGTGCCGCATAAGTTTGAGATGCATCAGGTTTGGCAACATGTGGAGGGGGTTCCCCATATATTGCGATCCTTTCAGGGCTTATGGGCTGTTGGTGGACTCATGGGGAACACTCTTGATGTGGATCTGTTCAGCCTGCGTAAGCGGGGGGTCGTCCGTATACTTGTGGAGATGCTTGATATGAAGATTTTTCTTAAGGAGAAAGATTCACTTGGCCATTTTATTGTGTCTGATGCTGTGGTAAAGCATAAGGTGTTTGAGTTTCGTTTTCGGATTGAACCAGAGGATTATATTCCGGAACCAGAGTTTGTTCCTTTATTGTGGAGGAAAGGAGATGATGACGCGGATGATGATGCCAATGGGAAGCATTTTGAGGATGCTATGGATACGTCTGAGGCTGCTGCTACCACTCAGGGAGGGGGTTCTGGATCTTCTTCGGCTGTACATGGTACTTCCGCGCCTACGACTTCCAGTCAGGGGGTGCAGAGGGTGTTTGCTGTCACCCCTTTTAATGCTACTCCGGTTACTCCTCGAGGCCGGCAACTTCTGGATGCTCTTCCTTTGGATTCCCCTCTTCGTGGAAAGGGTTCTTCTTCGGCACCTCGTGTTTCTCAGGCTCAGTTACGGGAGGCTCTTCGCTCGGTCTCCATTCCTGTATGGCGGTCTTCTTCGGCTTCGCCAGCGAGGTCCAGAATGCATACTTTGGGCAGATCTATTCCTGTTTCCACTCCTGTCCTTGAGGAGGTTGCTCCTCCGGTGGGTTCGCGGAAGCAGACCCAGGTGGGGTCGGCTGACCGCGACGTCCGTGTTCTGCTCCAGGATGCTGCCGTGCTTGGTCCGACCCAGGCGGGGTTGGCCAATCATGACGAGGTGGATGACCGCGTCTCCATGGTCAGGGAGGACCTTGGGAGGCTTTTGGACGTCTCGCCTACTCTGTTGGGTCAGGCGACTTCAGCGATAGAGGGGGGCGTCCGGACCCAGGAGGGGTCTGGGTTGTCTCAGTCTCCGCCACAGGTTTCTTCTCCAGGAGACGCTACGCCAGTTGCTGTGCAGGGGAGTGGTACAACCTTCAGGCGAAGCGCACGCCATGGAGTCGATGCCTCTGGGGCGTCCGCGACTGATGAGGACTCAATGCTCAAGGCCATGCGACGTAAGGCGGAGAGGAACTTAGATTCGCCAGGTATAATGTGTTCTCCGAAGTCCTTTTTGTCTTTTTCTACTCCTGTTATTTCTTCTAAACTAGCCAATGTTGGCATTAGTTTGGGTAGCTCTGTACAGGAAGTATCTTTTTCTTCTAATGTTTTGCGACACATGGAGGTTGACCGTCTAACGGTTACTCCTAAGGTCGGTGTTTTTCCCGATGCTTCACTAACTAAGGAGGATGAGTTGCATGCCACAGTAGATGGTCAACTACTTTCTCAATTAGTCAGTGAAGTGTCGGAGGTGGACTTTGATGAGACTGGGCTTGCCTCTATGTATGAGCTGAAAGCTTCTGGTCGAAAATCAAAGAGCCAGCGGTCGCGTAAGAGATCCCGTGTATCCAAATCTCCTATAGTTTCTCAATGAATGGAATGTTTTCAAATAGCAGAGGTCTTCGGGACTTGGCTAAACATTTATTCTTTGCTGATTGTGTGAGAGACCATAATTTGGATTTTCTGGGTATTTCTGAGACTGGTAGACGGGATTTTTCACAAGCTTTACTCAATCGCCTTTCTGGTGGAGTGGACTTCACGTGGATATCACGTCCGCCGCGTGGTCGATCTGGGGGGATCCTATTAGGCGTCAGAGATGAGACTATGGAAGTTTTAGCTAGTTCGGTGGGAGATTTTTTTATAAAACTCCATATCCGTAACAAGGCTGACAATTTCACATGGTCTTTAGTCGTCGTATATGGAGCCGCCCAGGAGGTTTATAAGGCTGAATTTTTACGTGAGCTTGTGAATTTGGCAAAGGACAATCCATATCCTATCATTATAGGAGGTGATTTTAATTTGCTCAGATTTCCTCATGAGAAAAGTCGGGGCCGGTTCGATGAACATTGGCCTTTTCTGTTCAATGCTGTTATAGACAGTCTGGACTTGAGGGAGGTTACAATGTTAGGAAGGCAATTTACATGGGCTAATAGTCTTCCGGAGCCAACATACGAAAAACTTGATAGAGTGCTTATGGATACTGATTGGGAACAAAAGTTCCCTATGGTAACTGTTCGCGCTCTAGAGCGTATTGAGGCTTTGTCGGATCATGCTCCTTTACTTTTATCTTTTGGATCACCGCCACGGAAGTCTACGAATGAGTTTAAATTTGAACTTGGTTGGATGATCCGTGACGGTTTTTATGAGATGGTTAAGGCTATTTGGGAGAAACCGGTAGGTGGCCAAACACCTATACTACGATGGAATAACAAAATGCGCACTTTACGCAAGTTCCTTCGGGGTTGGGCCAGGCACACAACTGGTATCCTCAAAAAAGAAAAATTACGCCTAACATCTATTATTGATGACTTGGAGGCTTCCGCGGAAGTTGGGCCATTAACTGCACAACAAATTGAGCTCAAAAGCCAATCGAATGCGGAGATAGCCCGACTTCTGCGCGAGGAGGAACTCAAATGGTACCAACGCTCTAAAGCAAAATTCATTCTGGAAGGAGATGCGAATACCAGGTACTTCCATGCTGTTGCCAATGGCAAGCATAAGAAGAAACTTATTCATTCTCTGATTCAGGATGAAGGTATGATTGAGGGACAGGAGCATCTGAAGTCATATATCACTTCCTATTATAAATCCTTGTTTGGGGCCCTAGAGGAAAACTCCTTCTCTATGGATGAGTCCCAAACGTCCGATATTCCCCAGGTATCTGATGAAGAAAATTGCTTTCTAACTGCCTCATATACCGTGGAAGAGGTCAAGAAAGCAGTTTTTCAAATGGAACATAACAAAGCACCAGGTCCTGATGGTTTCCCAGCGGAATTTTACCAAAAATTCTGGGACGTTATCAGGGAGGACCTGATGAATTTGTTTGGGTTTTTGCAAGTCGGACAATTGGATCTCTTTCGGCTTAACTTTGGCAATATAATTTTACTGCCTAAGGTTAACAATGCAGAACGTATACAACAGTATCGTCCAATCTGCTTGCTTAATGTTAGCTTTAAGATTTTTACTAAAGTTGCCACGATTAGACTAAATTCAGTTGCTGACAATGTTGTTAGCCCGTCTCAATCTGCATTCATGCAAGGAAGAAATATCCTAGATGGTGTTGTAATTTTGCATGAAACAATTCATGAACTACACTCAAAAAAATTAAATGGTGTATTGTTCAAGATTGACTTTGAGAAGGCATATGACAAAGTCAATTGGTCTTTCCTTCAGCAAACACTCCGCATGAAAGGTTTTTCTGAAGAGTGGCGCTCTCTTATTCAGTCGTTTGTGTCTGGGGGTAGTGTTGCCATTAAAGTAAATGAAGAAACTGGCAAATACTTCCAAACCAAGAAAGGACTAAGACAAGGGGATCCATTATCACCTTTACTATTTAATATAGTGGTTGATATGTTGGCTATCCTTATTGAGAGAGCTAAGGCTGATGGTCAAATTGAAGGTCTGGTTCCACATCTTATTGATGGTGGACTTTCCATTCTTCAATACGCCGATGATACAATTCTTTTTATGGAACATGATCTGGAGAAGGCGAAGAATCTGAAATTAATATTATCAGCATTTGAGCAGCTATCTGGACTTAAAATAAACTTCCATAAGAGTGATTTGTATTGCTTTGGCGAGGCCCAAAATGAGTCCCACCTATATGCTGAGCTTTTCGGCTGTGGTCAGGGGCAGTTTCCAATCAATTATTTGGGAATACCGATCCATTATCGGCGTCTCACAATTGCTGAATGGAAACTTGTTGAGGAAAGGCTACAAAAACGTCTTAATAATTGGAAAGGAAAATTGCTATCCCTTGGTGGAAGACTAGTACTCATAAATTCAATACTCACTAATATGGTACTGTATATGATTTCGTTCTTCCAATTACCAAAAGGGGTCTTGAACAAAGTGGATTATTTCCGTTCAAGATTCTTTTGGCAAGGGGATAGCGAGAAGAAGAAATATCGACTGGCCAGATGGAATGTGGTTTGCCGCCCGAAGGAGTTTGGTGGACTGGGTATACACGATTTGCAAGTCAAAAACACCGCACTCTTGGGCAAATGACTTTTTAAACTACTTACAGAAGATGGTGTTTGGCAGACCATGTTATGGAGGAAATATGTGGGGTCCAAAGCTGTGTCTCAAGTGGTTTGGAAACCCGGAGATTCACATTTTTGGGCGGGTCTTATGGCCACCAAGAAACATTTCTTTCGTTTTGGTGCTTTCGAGATTAAGGATGGATCACAGATTAGGTTTTGGTAAGATAAGTGGCTGGGCCAAACTACTCTTCGTGAACAATATCCAGCTTTATATTCGATTGTTAGACACAAAGGGGATACAATTTCCACAGTGATGGAAGATTATCCTCCTAATGTATCTTTCAGAAGAAGCCTAATCGGTCCTAGACTGGTATCTTGGAACAATCTATTATTACGATTATCCATAATACAATTGTCGGACGATGTCGATGTGTTCAAATGGAAATTACTAGAAAGTGGTAAATTTTCTGTTGGCTCACTATATAAAGCCTTGATCCAACCGGATATCCCGGTCGATGATGATAATAGTAAAATTTGGAAAATGAAAATACCCCTTAAGACGAAGATATTTGCTTGGTATCTACGGAAAGGGGTAATTCTAACAAAAGATAATCTTGCAAAGAGGAATTGGCATGGAAGTAAACAATGTGTTTTTTGTCATCAAGATGAGACAATTCGCCATTTATTCTTTCATTGCAAATTTGCTCGCTCTATCTGGTCATTCATCCAAATAGGTTCTGGTTTATCTCCGCCACGTTCTGTAACCAATGTATTTGGTAATTGGTTGCATGGAATTGTTGATAAATACAGAACTTTGTTTAGGGTGGGAGCGCTTGCCATTATATGGTCGCTATGGCTGTGTAGAAATGACAAGATTTTTAATAACATTGTGTTTTCTCCTTTGCAGGTTGTCTATCGAGCCACGGCTATCCTCCGATCTTGGAATATTCTCCAACGTTTGGAGTTTCGCGACTTATTTTTGGAGGGATGTACGCGATTGGAGGACACGGCCAGGGATATTTTCTCCCGACATGGATGGCCACGTGATCTGAGGATTGATCTACCTTAGATTCTAGACATTTATTTAGATATTTACATTGTGTAATGCTTGTCTACCTTTTAAATTAGTATTGTCGTTTGTGTGGCTGTGTGCATCTTGGTTATGCAGAGGCCGGATGTAAGTTTTGAACAGATTCAATAAAAGCATCCATTTCCAAAAAAAAAAAAGATAAAATTTGAGGCGAAAATCTAATTATTTGCTAACAATATGTGTGAACTAAAAATCCGAAAAAAGGCCGGACCCGGGCATGGATATAATAGATATAAGTGCCAAGCGTGGATAATAGTTAAAAATTTGCTAACACTAGAAGTAAATTTAAAATTCCAAAAAAAGGTTGGGTTTGAGCATGGCCAATTTTTTGTGCTAACATTAGGAGTGAATTGAAAATCCGAAAATACGGCAGGTCCGAGCATGGATAATAGTAGATAAAAAAAGGCAAAGCGTGGATAATAGGTAAAAAATTGAGGCAGAAATGTAAAATTTGCTAACACAAAAATAAAAAGAATTTGCAGTTCAAAGCAGACCGCCCCACAGGTAAACATGTGGGTGGACTAATCACAGTGTTATAGACCGGATTAGCAGGCGGGCGCGCATTACCGTCCCTCGATCTGCTCCACCGCTGCTCGCATCAGAGCTATGCGGCGTTCAGAGCAGCCGCGTCCTTTTTAAACCGTTCTAGTTCCCGTCGAATTAGCGAGGCGGGACAAAACGGTGTCCGCCTCGTCTACACGGGGTAGGACAGCGCTGTGTGAGTGTGATGGGCCGCCACCTCTGCAGCCCACGGCCCACCGCTCGCTAGCTGCCGGCCCTCTCCACTCCGCTGACATTCTGTAAAAAAAAATGCCACTGTTCGCCCTCTCCGGTCAGCGTCCGCCGTGTTCCCCTCGCCGGCAAAGCTGATGTCCTTTGCCGCGATGGCCGATCTGAGCTCCTCGTTAGGGCTCGGATGGGACCAATCGGGCACAGAGGAGGGAACGGATTCAGACTTCAGAGGGACGTCGATTCAGTTGATGCAGTCCTCCTAGTTCGCCGGAGTCTGCTGCTTCCGGCGCCTATGCTGGAGCGGAGATGGCACCCGTCGTCTCGGGCGTCTAGAGCGAAGATGGCGCCCTTACCCACCCTCGTCCAACGCCACCTCCTCTCAGGTCGTCGGCCATCGTTGGCATCTGTTGGCTTGATACGTCACCTACTACTACCTCCGTTCCGAAATGTAAGCCAAAGAGCCTTACTTGATATTGCCTAGGTCAGGAGGTAGTATTTTGGTGTGGTGGTGGTCTGCTATCAAGACCATACTGGCATGTACGCAAAAATCGATGTCAAGATGATGTGTGATGGTTGTTTTTATGCACCCTCTTTGTAATGAAAGTGAAGCAAACCAAGAAAATCATCGGGGAGGCAATGGGGAAGGCAAGGTTAGGAGGCTGAGCACCATTCCTTAAACAGATTTGGACCTTTAAACAAAATAGAGGTAAAGCTCTAATTTTGGAGGCACCATGGACAAGATTATCCAGAGGAGTTGTTTGACTGCTATTTTGCTATTTTGTTTTGGGCTAGGCAAAGGTTAGGAGTGTCATGACCTAAACACTGGAATGTGACAACCACCCGGACCAGTACCAATATTTGGATACAACTTGAGGATACAAGCGAATATGGGTGAGAAATCAGCAAAGCAAGAGCCCACAGGCCACAAACCATCTGTCATAAATCCCAATGGAAGACTAGCGGTAAGACCCTTTGGATGTGGCATTCTCGCCCCCTTAAAATGCGGCTTGCCCTCGAGCCGATGATGAGGTACCAAGGAATAGCAGAACCACCGGGATCCCAAGGTGTTTGCACTTGTCGGCCAACTATCGTGGATTGGGGAAATTTTCTGGAATCACTCACATCTATTCCTTCTTCCATATCTGATAAGTACAAAGTAATGTTACAGTTTAGTACTTGCACACTTCTAGTTTCATAGACAAAGACTCCAACACTCCCCCTTAAGATGGAGCGAAAATATCTATAAGTCCCATCTTGCTACAGAATCTCATGAAAGTAACATTACAAAGCCCTTTTGGTAATACACCAGCAAGCTGATCACTAGATTTAACAAAACATACTTGAATTACTCCTTCATCCATTTTCTCCTTAATGAAGTGTCGGTCTATCTCGATATGCTTAGTTCTATCATGATGAACAAGATTGTTAACAATGTTGATTGTGTCTTGATTGTCACAATATAACCGGAGAGGAGAATTGTTAAACAATTTAAGATCCACCAACAATATCCTCAACCACATCAATTCACATAAACCGGATGCCATGGACCTAAATTTGGCCTCACTCCTCCAACTAACAAGGTTCCCGCCGATAAACATGCAGTAACCTGATATAGATTTTCGGTCATCTAAATAACCAGCCCAGTCTGCATCTGTATACCCTTCAATATTCAGATGTCCATTTCTAGAGAACAGAATCCTCTTTCCAGGACAGCTCTTAAGACATCTTAGGATTCTATTAATAGCATCTAGAAGACTGTAGAAAAAATTCTAAATGAATATAGTATACACGCGTGTAATGCCACACCTGCTCCAATAGTCAAGGGCGACAGTTTAGGAAAATTTCAATGTCCCAAGAGTCAATACGAGATCGATCAAATGAAAGTGATACCATATGCTTCGGTTGTTGGATGGTTACATTATGCACAAGTGTGCACTCACTCTGACTTAGCTTTTATCACCAGGGTACTCGGTAGATATCAAGAGAATTCAGGCATAGAGCACTAGAAGATGGTAAAGAAAGCATTGCATTATGCGCAAGGCATGAAAGGCCTCATGCTAACATATAGAAGATCCGATTCCCTAGAAATAAGAGGGTATTCAGATGTAGATTTTACGGGAGACATAGATGATAGAAAATCCATAACAGGATACGTCTTCACTCTCGTAGGTGGGGCTATTTCGTGGAGAAGGTCCAAACAGTCAATAGTTGCATCATCCACGATGTATACAGAATTTATAGCAGAATCAATAGTTTCGTGGTATTGATCTCTTCCCGTGTGGGCCCAATGGCCCCCCTTTGACTCGCGCCCTGATCGGCGACGCCCAACCCACTATGGCTGGCGAGCCCCTGTCACCTGCACTATATAAAGAAATGGGGGCCAGTGGCACGCACTACGAGATTCGTTGCGCGCCGTACACCCTACCGACAACCCTAATCCGATCCAAGGTCGCGCAGTAGTGACGGGAAGCACCGTCACCGCCGCCTAGGTCACCCCGCTCTCGCTGTCGCCGTCGTACAACAGGCCACACCGTCATCCTTCGCTAGCCAAGGAGAATGTATGTTTCTCTCCAATCTCTCTCTCTCTCGGTATCTAGTCATGGTATCTAGTCAGTACCAACACGAATTGATGCATAGAGAAATCCCTACCTGGTTAGATGTAGCCTAGCAATATCCTATAGTATCTACCAACGTACAGCTTGAGTCATAAATAACAGATATACTAGATATATATCATGTTAGCCTGCGTGATGAATCTGGATCCGTTCATTTTTAAATTCGACGGGCCCTGGCAATTCTGTAGCATCTCGATCGGTTAGCTGGAAAAGACTGATCCCAGCATTAATGTCAGTGTCGAAAACTATTCCACCCAGCTAAAAAAAAAAAAACTATTCCACCAGATGCCTACACAGAGATGATCAAAACAAGTCCGGTGAATGAATGCTTGCTTAGCCTCACAACTCTGCAGCCACACAGCACATCTCCACAGTCCACACACAAACGACCTGCCATGGCCACCACCGCCGACGGTGCCGCTGCAGCCAACCATACAGGCGGCCGCGACCATGTCGTGTTGTTCCCGTTCATGGCGAAAGGGCACACGCTCCCGCTGCTCCACTTCGCCACGACGCTCTCCATGCACCACAGGGGCCTGCGCGTGACCGTTGTCACCACGCCGGGGAACGTCGCCGTCGTCGGCAGCCACGTCCCCTCGTCAGTGCGCCTCGCCGTGCTCCCGTTCCCTCCGCTGCCTACGCTGCCGGCCGGCGTCGAGTCCACCGACGCCCTGCCCAGCCTGTCCCTCCACCCGACGTTCCTGCGCGCCACAGCGCTCCTGCGCGAGCCCTTCGCGGAGCTCATGTCGTCGTTCTCGTCGCCGCCGCTCGTCCTCATCTCCGACTTCTTCCTCGGGTTCACGGGCCGCGTCGCCGCGGACGCCGGCGTCCGCCGCGTCGTGTTCCACGGCATGTCCTGCTTCTCCATTGCCCTAGGCAAGTCGGCCATGATGGGCCCGCTGCCAAGCTGCGCCGGGCGTGGCGAGAGCTTCCACGTGCCCCGTATGCCGGCGCATTTGAAGTTCACGGCGACGGAGGTCCCTGCAGTTGCGTTGGCCAAGACGACCGACCATGAGGAGGACGACACGTCAACAATGTCCGCGGTGGACAAGGAGGAGTACTCCGACGCGAGCAGCTGGGGCGTCCTGGTCAACAGCTTCGCCAAGTTGGACGAAGAGTTCGTGGCGACCCTCGAGTCCTTCTACCAGCCGGACGCCCGCGCCTGGCTGGTCGGCCCGCTGTTTCTCGCAGCCGGCGGCGACATTGTGGAGGAGCAGGATCCCGAGGGCTGCCTCCCCTGGCTCGACGAGCAGTTGGAGCCGGTGGTGTACGTGTCGTTCGGCACGCAGGCCCACGTCGTCGACGAGCAGCTTGGCGAGCTGGTGCGCGGGCTGGCGCAGTCCGGCCACCCCTTCCTGTGGGCCGTCCGGTCCGGGACCTGGGCGCCGCCGGTGGACGTGGGGCCCCGAGGACGCCTGGTCCGCGGGTGGGTCCCGCAGAGGAGCGTGCTGGTGCACCGCGCGGTGGGAGGGTTTGTCAGCCACTGCGGGTGGAACTCGGTGATGGAGAGCCTCGCGGCGGGGAAGCCCGTGCTGGCGTGGCCGGTGATGGCCGAGCAGCCCGTGAACGCGAGGCACGTCGCGGACATCGTTGGCGCGGGCATCCGGATGGACGTCGGCGACGGTAGCGTCGTGGTCGGCAGAGCCGAGGTGGAGAAGAAGGTCAGGAGGCTGATGGACGCCGGCGGCGAGGAGGGGCGTAGAATTCGTGCCAGGGCAGCCTGGGCTCAGCAGGCGGCCATGTCCGCGGTGGGCGACGGCGGCACGTCGCGCACGGCGTTGCTGAAACTGCTGGAGGTGCTGCAGAGAAGCTACGACCGTGATGTTGTCACGCACGGAAGCCTAATTGCGACTCGATCTGGTGACTAGAAAATTTGAGATGTCCAGGATGGGGAGTTGAAATATTTCCAAGGTTTCAAGATAGTAAGGCAACTAGAGAATCGTATTTTCATCTTTTCTTTATGAATTCCGCCGACCTATTAAATTAGTAAGCGTGCGATCATATAATGTATAATACAAATGTCTATTTTAAATCTTCCTTTTCTTTTAGCAAGTTCTTTTTACCAAATCATTCAAACGCATGTAGCACACAATCCAAACACGTGTCTTGACATAAAATTTACGACCACATAAATGAATGATAATTAATTATAAAAAATACTTAAAAATAACTAAGAAACATTATCTAATATTTATACTTTGATGATGTTTATCTCTTGAAGGTTCATCTTTTTATGTGTTCTACAATGATGCTTCGCTCTATTGTCGGGATATTCTTTAGAGCCTTATTCTCTCCGTACTTCAAATTATGAACCAAAAATCGTCTCCTCCGTTCAATATCAACCTATATATGCATTATAAAGCATTATTATAAAAACACATGTGCATCGTATGTACAAATGGGCATGGTGTAAACACTCACCTTGGGTATTGGAAAATGTAGCGCTCCATTGTCGAGTGCATGAAATTAAAAAGTAAATAACCCGATAGAGAATTGCATGTATAAGATGTTACGTTGTGTCTTGAAGGAATCAATTAAGATTGTAATGCATTGATGGGATACATATCAGTATGAGTTTGTCAGAACAATTGAAACTTTGCATCCCCATTTAGAGATGTCTTCCTTCAATGTCGGGTTTGCATCTTAGAATGCAAGGTTCAGATTATTAACCATAGGTTTAAGTATAATATTCCCCAAAATAGTTACTTGAAGCGGGTCTAAAATAGAGACAACTTTTTTATTTTGACCCAATACAAACAATTGGAACACCCCAAGAACATCCAAGGCAATAAAATCTGCAATGATGCATCACTTAGAAATATATAATTATAATGCCGAATAAACCACTCGTGAAGAATTAAAGCCTTACCATGTTAAATTCTGAGAGATGATACTCATTGCTACCAGGCTGGCTAGCAAACAATTGTCCGAACCTAGCACCGTCTAGATTTTCATGACGACTTGGGTCTTGTGCATAGTGCGACACCGACAAAAAACAATAAGAAAACATTAGGATTGATCAACCTCCATTCGTCTTTGTTTTTCAACAAGATTCCAATAGGCCCAAATCTCTTGGATATTGCTTTTCCTTCCTTTTCTTTTTCAATTCTTCATCTTTCAACCCTGAGGCCAACACATGCCCAAGAGATGCCAATGGACAAATCCTACAAGCGAAACTCAATTTAAACATTAGTCCATAGAGACTGTCATTAATTACCAAAACCACACATGGGGGCATACATGTCCTTTCAAATGGTACATTTCGAGAGTTTGATTAGGTTGAAGTGAAGACCGTGCGACGCACGGGAAATTCAGTGGCTCATAAGCTAGCTAGGAAGGTTTCAAGAATAAAGTGTGTATAGAGCATCTCCACTCGGCCCACCCATACGGCGTCCAGTGCAGCCGTTTTTTGGCCCGTATGGGGGTGGGTCGGCGCGAATGACATTATGGGGAGGCACCGGCGCCCAGCCACCCCCTACGGACCCCTATACATGATTTTAAACTAATAAAAAATTCAAACAACAACATAATAATTCAACAAGTTCAACAAAGCAAGCAAATAACTTAACAAGTTTTGAATCACAAAGCAAACTGATAAATAAACTAGGTGGCTCCTTTGAGCATCCATAAATGTTCCACCAGATCATCTTTTAGTTGGTGATGAGTATTCGTCTTTTGAACTTCTTGCCGCCTGACGAGGAAAGTAAAAAACACAGTTGTCACCTAGTGATCAACATTTGCAAGAGGACCCTGGCGATAGTACATTTTAGGGTCAAACACTGGAGTATCCCACTCGCTCTCAATGATCATATTGTGCAAGATCACATAAGTAGTCATGACCTCCCACATTAGATCTTTCTGTTGGAAATATGCCCTAGAGACAAATAATAATAAGTATTATTATCATATTTCATAAAGTTTATGATTAAGTTTTATATCATGCTATAACTGTATTAAAAGGAAACGTCAATACACGTGTGATATATAAACAACCAGGGGTTTCCGGTGAAACTCTAGTCATTGGTTCATTGGTCAACAGATGATCAAGATTTTCTGATCATGTGACATTTATGCTAGTTGGAACTAGAGTCAACTCATTCTGTGAATGAGATGATGAACCAATACCCAACCTAAACATCATGACCCGATCATGTCACGAAGTTCAAGTTACGATGATTAGAATAGACCTCGTAGACTATTCCTTAGACCGTGAGGCTATATCAATCACTGTCTCCCGAGAATGCTTAGATAACATCAAAAGTCACTTGATAATACAGTGACAATAAATGTGTGTTCAGGTATTCGAAGGAACCATAGAAGCAATATATGTCAAGAGCGGGATTTGTCCATCCGCGTGACGGAAATATACTCAAGGGCCCACTCGGAGTAATTATATCCAATAGCTGCGCAACGTGTGATTTGATCACAGGGATAACACTTGTCGAAACGAGTCAAGTGGCATTGTTCGGTAACGAGATTGAACACGACATGGTGATGTCATTGATAAGATCTCGGGAAATGCAAGTATAGAGAGACAAAAAGAATAAGACACAACTGTCCCGGTTCAAACGACGAAAGATCTTCGTGGAATGCACAGGGGTCACATGGCCATCCAGGTCCCTCTGTCGATCATTGGTCCGGGAGTGTCCCTACCATGTCTAGAGTGTTCCCTGACCATGGGGTGATGATCCACAAGTATAGGGGGTGTATCGCAGTATTTTTGAGGGAAGTGAAACCCAATTTATTGATTCGACACAATGAGAGCCAAAGAATATTTATAAGCCTTAACAACTGAGTTGTCAATTCAGCTGCACCTGGAAACAATCTTGCTCACAGTAGTTTATCAGTAGCAATAGTTTTGTAGTAGGAATAGCAAAGTAACATCAGTAGTAAAGTAGAGACAGCAGTAACAATAGCAGTAAACAGTGGGATTCGAGTGCGGTAGGCATAGGGATGGATGGACGGGCGTTGCATGGACAAGACAATTCACATAGCAATCAGAACATAGGGCAATTGCAGATAAATAAGATAAAGCATCCAAGTACTAGATAATCCTAGGCATGTGTTCCATATATAGTCATACGTGCTCGCAATGAGAACTTGCACAACATCTTTTGTCCTGCCAGCCCGTTTGCAGCGGGGCCTCAAGGGAACTACTGGCAATTAAGGTGCTCCTTTTAATAGAGCACCGGAGCAAAGCATTAACACTCCATAAACACATGTGATCCTCACATCAAAGCCATTCCCTCCGGTTATCTCGATTTCTGTCACTTCGGGGCCATTGGTTCCGGACAACAATGTGTGTATATAACTTGTAGATAAGACCATAAACAATACTATCATAATGAATCAATAACATGTTCAGATCTGAAATCATGGCACTCAGGCCCTAGTGACAATCATTAAGCACAACAAGTCGCAACAAAGTCATAAAGCACTAATAAAAGATACTAGGCACCATGCCCTAACAATCTGATGCCATTACATGAACGATCTCATCCAATCCCTACCATCCCCATAGCCTACAGTGGGGGATTACTCACTCATAGATGGGGGAAACATGGATGGTCGATGGAGAGGCGATGGTGATGATGATGGCGATGATCTCCTCCAATTCCTTGTCCCGGCAGGGTGCCAGAACGGAGTTTCTGGTGCTGTTTCGTGGAATCTGGTGGTGGCGGCAGAGCGGAACTCCTTCTGGAAAAACGTCGACCCCCCCCCCCCCCCGGAGTTTTTAGGTCAGAAGGCTCCTTATAGGCAAAGAGGGAGACCGAGGGGGTGCCTGGGGGCCCACACCACCCCCTGGCGCGGCCTGGCCTGGCCCACGCCAGCAGGTGGTGTGGCCACCCCCTGGCTCTTCTCTTTCTCGTATTCTGGCTCCTGGAGTCTTCGGGTGAAATAGGATTTTTGGCATATTTTCCCGGATTTTTCCTGATAGTTGGTTTTCTGCACAAAAAGTAGACACCAAGGCAATTCTGCTGAAAACAGCGTCAGTTCGCGTTAGTTGTATCCAAATCACACAAGTATAGAGGAGAAACAATCGCAAAAGTGTTCGGGAAAGTAGATATGTTTTGGACGTATCATGGGGTATCATGCTTAAGGGCTTGGTGATGCTTAGAGAGTGTTTACAGGATCGGTAGAATCACCAAAGAAGAGAAGAAAGAAAACCGAAAGGGTTTCGGTAAGTCCGGAGGATGTCCGGAGTGGAGGTGGAAGGTGTTCCATAGCCATGGAGATTGAATAATATGTGAATGAATGTTAAATATTGATTTAATCATTTATTCATAATTATTTAATAAAAGAGAAATCAATTAAAGGTCAAAAAGGCTTAATGGGCCAATTCCGGAGGGAGAAGGGCCCATGAGGGAAAGGCAAGAGGAGAGAGGAGGCAAGGGGTGGTCGGCTGGGCCTAGCCCCCCCCCCCCGCATGGGGCCCATTAGGGCTGGCCGCCTGCGCCTCCCCCCTCTCCCTCCTTTAGTCCCACCCCGAGACTTTGAGGGAGGTAGTACCTCCCTTCCCCCTATATATAGTGGGGTATTTTAACCAGAAAATACACAACACAATATTCAATAAAGGTTTTCTCTCTTTTGGGGAGACCTGCAATTGATATTCTTTCTCCCTCTCTCATGTGACCGTGGTCCCAAGTTTGTGAAGGGTTCGTAGCATGGAAAACAAAAAAATTCTACCGCAAGAACGAACAAAACCCAGATCTAATCTAGATAAAAGCCAAGATCTAATCTATTAGACATGAGCAACGAGATAGATCGGTACTAACCCTCGTAGAACCGAAAGCGTTACGAGATTAGATCTCGCGGATGATGTAGTCGATCACTTGCCGATCTCAAGATCGTGTGGACGATCCTTCCGGCGCCGCGTTCCGGCAGCGCTTCCGCAGACGGTCACACGTGCGGAGTCGAAGCAGACCTTCCTCTCCCCGTTCCAGCGAGCAGTGGAGGTAGTAGATCTTCTCCACGGAATCCCAGCAGCACGACGGCGTGGTGGTGGTGGAGGTGAGAATTCTGCAGGGCTTCGCCTATGCCTGTGCAGAAGAAAGGTGGAGGAGAGAGGCAGCTGAGATTGGCTGTTATGAGAGGAGGAGCAAGAGGGGGCGCCCCCTCCCTTCTATTTAAGGGAGGGAGGCGCGCCTGGGGAGGGGGAGTCCTAGTAGGACTCCCCTCCTCCTTGGGCCGGCGGGTTGGGGGGAGGAGTCCTCCTCCCCCACGAATCCGTGTCTCGCCCCACTTGGACTCCCTTGATCCTTTCTTGGTTTTCAAGCAAACTCCAAGAAATCCTCTAGAACATTCCAGAACATTCCGAAACCTTCTAGAATCTCCATACAAACACTCCGGAACATTTCCTAACTTAGAAAATGATCCCCAATATATGAATCTTATTCTCCGGATCATTCCGGATCTCCTCGTGATGTCCCGGATCCATTCCGAGACTCCGAACATCATTCGGTCTCCAACGCATATTCCATATCTACTTAAAACAACTTCGAACCTTAAGTGTGTCACCCTACGGTTCGTGAATATTCAGACATGATGAAGACACCTCTCCGATCAATAACCATCAGCGGGATCTGGAGATCCATAACGGCTCCCACATACTCAACGATGACTTTGTGATTGATAGAACCATTAACATACGAAACCAATTCCCTTTGTCACACGATATTCTACTTATCCGAGGTTTGATCGTCGGTATCTCCATACCTAGTTCTAACTCGTTACTGATAAGTACTCTTTACTCGTTCCATGTTATGTCATCCCTTGTGACCCAGTCACATGCTTGCAAGCTATCTAGATGACATTCCACTGAGAGGGCCCAGAGTATATCTATCCGTCATATGGATGGACAAATCCCAATCTTGGTCTATGCGCTTCAACACATACTTTCAGAATACCCAATGACACCTTTATAACCGCCCAGTTACGAAGCGGCGTTTGATGTCATCAAAGTACCCATCCGGTGATGGTGATTAACATAACCTCATGGTCGAAGGATTAGGTTACTATGTATTTGAAAGCTTACAGCAATACGAACTTAATGACTTGATCTTATGCTACGCTTACTATGGGTGTGTGTCCATCACATCATTCTCCTAATGATATAACCTTGTTATTAATCACATCCAATGTCCATGATCAGGAAACCATGATCATCAATTAATCAACAAGCTAGTTCAACAAGAGGCTTACTAGGGACTCTTTTATGTTTACAAAACACACATGTATTAGAGTTTCCTTATAATACAATTATAGCATGGGATGTAAACATTCATCATAAACACAAAGATATAATAATAACCACTTTTATTATTGCCTCTTGGGCATATCTCCAACAATCTCCCACTTGCACTAGAGTCAATAATCTAGATTACATGGTAATATACCTAACACCCATGGCATTCTGGTGTTGTCATGCTTTGCTCTAGGGAGAGGTTTAGTCAACGGATCTGCTACATTCAGATCAGTGTGTACTTTGCAAATCTTTATGTCACCATCTTGGACATACTCGCGAATAGCATGGAAACGTAGCTTGATGTGCTTCAGCTTGCTATGTGACCTTGGCTCCTGTGCATTAGCTATGGCACCTGTGTTGTCACAGTAGATGGCCATCGGGTCCAACGCACTAGGAACCACACCAAGTTCAGTAATGAACTCCTTCATCCATATGGCTTCTTGTGCAGCCTCCGAAGCAGCTATGTATTCCGATTCAGTTGAAGATTTCGCCACAACGCTCTGCTTGGCACTCCTCCAGCTTACTGCAGCACCATTCAAAATAAATACATATCCAGACTGTGACTTTGAGTCATCTGGATCGGTGTTCCAACTAGCATCAGTGTAACCATTTACAACAAGTTGTTCATCACCTCCATAAGAAAGAACCATATCCTTAGTCCTATTCAGGTACTTTAGGATATTCTTGACCGCTGTCCAGTGTTCCATTCCAGGATCACTTTGATATCTGCTAGTCAAACTAACAGCATGTGCTATATCCGGTCTTGTACACAGCATCGCATACATGATAGAACCTATGGTCGAGGCATAGGGAATTTTATTCATCTTTTCTCTATCTTCTGCCGTAGCCGGACTTTGAGTTTTACTCAAGGTCTTACCTGACAACATGGGCACGGACCCTTTCTTGCTCTCTTCCATTCTAAACTTCTTTAGAACTTTGTCTAAGTATGTACTTTGTGAAAGCGCTATTAGGCGTCTTGATCTATCTCTATAAATCTTGATGCCTAGAATATATGCCGCTTTGCCAAGATCCTTCATTGAAAAACTATTATTCAAATAGGTTTTGACGCTATTAAGAAGTTCTATATCATTCCCAATCAACAATATGTCATCTACATATAGTACTAGGAATGCTACAGAGCTCCCACTCACTTTCTTGTAAATACAAGCTTCACCATAAGTTTGTATAAATCCAAAGTTTTTGATTACTTTATCAAAACGTTGATTCCAACTCCGGGATGCTTGCTTCAGTCCATAAATGGAGCGCTGAAGTTTGCATACCTTATCAGCATCACCAGGATCGACAAAACCCTTGGGTTGTACCATGTACAACTCTTCCTCAATGTCACCATTAAGGAACGCCGTTTTGACATCCATTTGCCAAATTTCATAATCGAAATATGCAGCGATTGCTAACATAATCCTCACAGACTTTAGCTTCGCTACTGGTGAGAAAGTCTCATCGTAGTCAACTCCTTGAATTTGTCGGAACCCTTTCGCGACAAGTCGAGCTTTATAGACGGTAACATTACCATCAGCATCTGTTTTTCTTTTGAAAATCCATTTGTTCTCGGCAGCCTTACGGCCATCCGGTAAGTTCACCAAAGTCCATACTTGGTTTTCGTACATGGATCCCATTTCGGATTTCATGGCTTCTAGCCATTTGTCGGAATCTGGGCTCACCATAGCTTCTTCATACGTCGCAGGGTCATCAGTGTTGTCCACTAACATGACGTTTAAGGTAGAGTCATACCACTCAGGAGTGGTATGAACCCTCGTTGACCTGCGAGGTTCTGCAGTAACTTCGTTCGAAGTTTCATGATCAGCATCATTAGCTTCCTCTCCAGTTGGTGCAGGCGGCACAAAAACATCTTCCGGTGCTGCGCTACTCTCAACTCCGAGAGAAGGTTCAATAACCTCGTCGAGTTTTACTTTCCTTCCAGTCACTTCTTTTGAGAGAAACTCCTTCTCAAAAAAGGATCCATTCTTTGCAACAAAAACTTTGCCTTCGGATCTATGATAGAAGGTAAACCAATTGTTTCTTTAGGGTATCCTATGAAGACGCATTTCTCCGCTTTGGGTTCAAGCTTATCAGGCTGTAACTTCTTTACATATGCTTCGCAACCCCAAACTTTAAGGAACCCCAACTTAGGTTTCTTACCAAACCACAATTCGTACGGTGTCGTTTCAACGGATTTAGATGGTGCCCTATTTAAAGTGAATGCGGCTGTCTCTAATGCATAGCCCCAAAATGATAACGGTAAATCTGTAAGAGACATCATAGACCGAACCATATCTAAGAGAGTTCGATTACGACGTTCGGACACACCATTACGCTGTGGTGTTCCTGGCGGTGTCAACTGCGAAAGTATTCCACATTTCTTTAAATGCATGCCAAACTCATAACTCAGATATTCACCTCCGCGGTTAGAACGCAGAAACTTAATATTCTTGTTACGATGATTTTCCACTTCACTTTGAAATTCCTTAAACTTCTCGAAAGTTTCAGATTTATGTTTCATAAAGTAGACATACCCATATATACTCAAGTCATCCGTGAAAGTGAGAACATAACGATATCCACCACGTGATGCTACACTCATTGGACCACACACATCGGTATGTATTATTTCCAATAAGTCTGTAGCTCGCTCCATTAATCCAGAGAATGGAGTCTTAGTAATTTTTCCCATTAGACATGCTTCGCATCTTTCAAGTGATTCAAAATCAAGTGATTCAAGAAGTCCATCAGAATGGAGTTTCTTCGTACGCTTCACTCCAATGTGACCAAGACGACAGTGCCACATGTATGTAGAATTATCATTCAATTTTATTCGTTTAGCATCTATGTTGTGAACATGTGTATCACTACTATTGAGATTCAATAAGAATAAACCATTCATCTCAGGTGCATAACCATAAAAGATATTACTCATATAAATCGAACAACCTTTATTTAGACTTAAAAGAGTAACCGTCTCGCAATAAACAAGATCCAGATATAATGTTCATGCTTAACGCAGGCACCAAATAACAATTATTTAAATTTAAACTAATCCCGATGGTAGATGTAGAGGGAGCGTGCCGACGGCGATCACATCAACCTTGGAGCCATTTCCAACGCGCATCGTCACCTCGTCTCTCGCCAGTCTTCGTTTATTCCGCAGATCCTGTTTCGAGTTACAAATATGAGCAACCAAACCAGTATCAAATACCTAGGCACTACTACGATTACTAGTAAGATACACATCTATAACATGTATATCGAATATACCTTTCTTCTTGATGTTGTCGTTCTTCAGATCCGCTAGGTACTTGGGGCAGTTACGCTTCTAGTGACCAGCACCCTTGCAGTAGAAGCACTCAGTTTTAGGCTTAGGACCAGCCTTGGGCTTCTTAGCAGGTGCGGCAGCTTTCTTGCCTTCTTGAAGTTGCCCTTGTTCTTAGGCTTGCCCCGTTTCTTGAAATTGGTGGTCTTATTGACCATCAACACTTGGTGCTCCTTCATGATCTCCACTTCAGCAGTTTTCAGCATGGACGATAGTTCAGGCAACGTCTTGTTCATGCAGTGCATATTGTAGTTCATCACAAAGTTCTTGTAACTTGGTGGCAGTGATTGGAGGACACGGTGAATCCCCAATTCATTAGGAATCGGTATCCCCAACTCTCGGAGTTTGTTTGCGTGCCCAGACATGGTGAGCACGTGCTCGCTAACGGAGCTACCCTCTTCCATCTTGCAGGTAAAGAACTTCTCGGAAGCTTCATAGCTTTCCATGGCCGCGCGAGTCTCAAAAATGAGCTTGAGCTCCTTAATGATCTCAAACGGGTCATGGTGCTCAAAACGCTTTTGAAGCTCCGATTCTAAACCGTATAGGATGGCACACTGAACTGTGGAGTAGTGATGTTTCCGAGTGGCATAAACATTCTTTACATCATCGGTGGCATCTTCTGCAGGTGGGTCACCTAGCGGTGCTTCGAGCACATAGGTCAACTGACCATCCCTGAGGACGATCTTCAGTCCACGGAACCAGTCCGTGAAATTGCTTCCATTGTTCTTAAGCTTTTCTTTCTCTAGGAACGCATTGAAATTGATGGAAACGTTCGCCATAATCTACAACAAATTTGCAAGTAGTTTAGACTAAGTTTATGATAAATAGTGTTCAAATTTAATTCTTAAATTAACTAGGTGAACTCCCACTCAAAACAACATCCCTCATGTTGTCTTAGTGATTACACGAACCAAATCCATTACACCAAGTCCGATCATCACGAGAGAAGATGTAGTTTTATTGGTGAACAATCTTCATGTTCATCATATCAATCATATGACTCATGCTCTACCTTTTGGTATTCTGTGTTCCGAGACCATGTATGTACATGCTAGGCTCGTCAAGATTAACCTTAGTTTCCGCATGTGCAAATCTGGCTTGCACCCGTTGTATGCACACGTAGAATCTATCACATCCGATCATCACGAGATGCTTCGAAACAACGAGTCTTAGCAACGGTGCCAACTAAGGACGAACACTTTATTACTTGATATTTAGTGAGAGGGATCATCTTATAATGCTACCGTCACGATCTAAGCAATGCATAAAGGATTAACATCACAGACAATTCATAATTAGTATGATATGATATGGCCCTTTCTTCTTATGCCTTCGATCTCCATCTCCAAAGCACGGACATGATCTCCATCATCACCAGCATTGCGTCAAGGTCCGTGGCGCCGCTTCATGGTTGTCCATCATCACTAACAACTATTACAACTACTTGGAATAAAGCTATTACAAGATGAATAGACACGCAGGTCTTAACAGAATAAAAGACAACCATTAGGCTCCTGCCGGTTGCCATATTACAACAAGGATCATTGCATACATCAAATACAATCACAATCACATGATGGCCATATCACATCACTAAACCCCTGCAAAAACAAGTTAGACGCCTCTAATTTTCTTTGCAAGTTTTACGTGGCTTGGGGCTTTCGACTAAGAACGCATCTTACCTACGAAACTGAACCACAACGTTGATACAAGTGCTATCAAGTGCAAAGTGTAGATTTGATCTATACTATGATGGGAGAGACAGACACCCGCAAAGCCACTTGTGCAATACGAGTTGCACGTCAAGCATGGAGCAAGTCTCATGTACGATGATATGTAATGTTAGCCCGAGCCGCTTCATCCCACCATACCGCAAGATGCAAAGTACACAAATAGCAAAAGACGGCACGAGCACCAACGCCCACAACATCATTGTGTTCTACTCGTGCAACAGATCTACGCATAGACAAGGCTCTGATACCACTGAAGGGTTCGTAGCATGGAAAACAAAAAATTTCTACCGCAAGAACGAACAAAACCCAGATCTAATCTAGATAAAAGCCAAGATCTAATCTATTAGACATGAGCAACAAGATAGATCGGTACTAACCCTCGTAGAACTGAAAGCATTACGAGATTAGATCTCGCGGATGATGTAGTCGATCACTTGCCGATCTCAAGATCGTGTGGACGATCCTTCCAGCGCCGCGTTCCGGCAGTGCTTCCGCAGACGGTCACACGTGCGGAGTCGAAGCAGACCTTCCTCTCCCCGTTCCAGCGAGCAGCGGAGGTAGTAGATCTTCTCCACGGAATCCCAGCAGCACGACGGCGTGGTGGTGGTGGTGGTGGAGGTGAGAATTCTGCAGGGCTTCGCCTATGCCTATGCAGAAGAAAGGTGGAGGAGAGAGGCGGCTGAGATTGGCTATTATGAGAGGAGGAGCAAGAGGGGGCGCCCCCTCCCTTCTATTTAAGGGAGGGAGGCGCGCCTAGGGAGGGGGAGTCCTAGTAGGACTCCCCTCCTCCTTGGGCCGGCGGGTTGGGGGGAGGAGTCCTCCTCCCCCTCGAATCTGTGTCTCTCCCCACTTGGACTCCCTTGATCCTTTCTTGGTTTTCAAGCAAACTCCAAGAAATCCTCTAGAACATTCCAGAACATTCTGAAACCTTCTAGAATCTCCATACAAACACTCCGGAACATTTCCTAACTTAGAAAATGATCCCCAATATATGAATCTTATTCTCCGGATCATTCCGGATCTCCTCGTGATGTCCCGGATCCATTCCGAGACTCCGAACATCATTCGGTCTCCAACGCATATTCCATATCTACTTAAAACAACTTCGAACCTTAAGTGTGTCACCCTACGGTTCGTGAATATGCAGACATGATGAAGACACCTCTCCGATCAATAACCATCAGCGGGATCTGGAGATCCATAACGGCTCCCACATACTCAACGATGACTTTGTGATCGATAGAACCATTAACATACGAAACCAATTCCCTTTGTCACACGATATTCTACTTATCCGAGGTTTGATCGTCGGTATCTCCATACCTAGTTCTAACTCGTTACTGATAAGTACTCTTTACTCGTTCCATGTTATGTCATCCCTTGTGACCCAGTCACATTCTTGCAAGCTATCTAGATGACATTCCACCGAGAGGGCCCAGAGTATATCTATCCGTCATATGGATGGACAAATCCCAATCTTGGTCTATGCGCTTCAACACATACTTTCAGAATACCCAATGACACCTTTATAACCGCCCAGTTACGAAGCAGCGTTTGATGTCATCAAAGTACCCATCCGGTGATGGTGATTAACATAACCTCATGGTCGAAGGATTAGGTTACTATGTATTTGAAAGCTTACAACAATACGAACTTAATGACTTGATCTTATGCTACGCTTACTATGGGTGTGTGTCCATCACATCATTCTCCTAATGATATAACCTTGTTATTAATCACATCCAATGTCCATGATCAGGAAACCATGATCATCAATTAATCAACAAGCTAGTTCAACAAGAGGCTTACTAGGGACTCTTTTATGTTTACAAAACACACATGTATTAGAGTTTCCTTATAATACAATTATAGCATGGGATGTAAACATTCATCATAAACACAAAGATATAATAATAACCACTTTTATTATTGCCTCTTGGGCTTATCTCCAACAGTTTGGACTACGCGAACGAGAGACATCTTCACCGTGGAGCGCCATCTTGTTGTGGGATTTGGATCCAGGAGCTCTACTTCCGCAACTGCTGCTAGATCGGGGAAGCAGGAGTCATCGCGAGGCACCGGATGCATGTAACTCCCTGTGAGGTGTCACACTTGAGGCACTCAAGTTGTTGGAGCCATGGGAGGGCAAGGATTTCATCACGACCTTGAGGTCGGCTTCGGCTCGTCTACATCAACCACGCTCTCCTGAGCGTTGACAACGCGTTTCGGTCTTCAAGGGTAAGTTCAGAAAAGCCCCTCTCGTTACTGCATTACTAATAGATAGGTCCTGACAACATCAGGGGTTCAGGGGCGTAGGGTAAAATTTATTGTTTTCATACGCGAACCCTTACACTTTCGACTAGGTAAGAGCAGGATACCGGACAATGGCAAACCGACTTGCAGCACACCAAATGCTTGCTCCACATCCTTTCTGCAAGCCTCCTACCACGTCGCAAACCAAGCCTTTTTTCTGTCAGGCACATGGTCTGAGATTGACTCCACAAATGTTGACCATCTTGGATAGATGTCATCTGACAGATAGTATCCCTTGTCGTAGTGATGGCCATTGATCTCAAACTCCATTGGAGGAGCATTTCCTTCAACAAGCTTGGCAAACACATTTGAGCACTCTTCATCACATTGATATCATTGTGTGATCCTGCCATACTGAAGAAAGCATGCCAAATCCATAGATTCTGATATGCCACTGCCTCAATTACGACACATCTTGATCCCTTATGACCTTTGTGTAAAACCCTAAATTAACTTGGTATTAGAGCCAAACACGAGCTCCCCTGCTCCACTGCCGCCGCGCGAGTCCCTGTCGCCAAGACTTCTACGACCTCGACGTTCTCCCTCTCGACAAGAGCGACTGTTCCTGCCTCCACCAGCTCCACCGTGGAAGGGATCTCCACGTCCACAACCATCCGTCTTGACTCCAAACAACTTCAATATGTGGAAGGGGCTTACACTACCCACCATCGTTGGAGCTGGCCTCTACGGCTACCTCGACGGCTCTAAGGCTACTCCTCCGAAGACGATCAAGAAAGGGAAAGGTGACGCTGCCGTGGAGGTGCCCAACCCGGCGTACACCCGTTGGTGGGTTGCGGACCAGAAGGTCCTTGGCCATATGCTTGGCTCTATGGAGCCCAACAACGTGTTAGCTCCTCGGCATCAAGTATGCTGTCGAGGCCTGGACTACCGTGCACACCATGTTCGGGACGCAGAGTCGCACCAACATTCTCCACATCCGTGGCCAACTCCAACAGCTGCGTAAGGAATATCTCTCCGCCACACAGTATATGCACAAGATGAAGGCCCTGGCTGATATCATGGCCATTGTCGGGTCTCCTATCGATGAAGACGAGCTTGTCGACTACATCATAACCGGGATCAGTCTCGCCTTCAATGCCATCGCTGCATCTCTCACGGTTGGTAACAAGTTCGTGTCTTATGATGATTTTTACTCTCACATGCGATTGTTCGAGGCTCTCCAGATGCAGCAAGCATAGTCTGCGACATGGTCGTCCTCGACGAACACCCCTGAGCAATCCTCCGTGCCATACGGTCGGGGTCACCCCACTGGCAGGTCGGGTGCCTCCCCCAGCGTCATCAGTAGGGCCCTGTCCGTCCGTACCATAGGCAATGATCACCCACAATAGCACTCTAGCGGGTATGAATGCTACCAGCAGTATGGCGGTGGCGGTGGCAACCGCAACAGGAAGAAGCAGCGCCCTCGGTGCTAGATTTGCGGCTACTGGGGGCATGCGCCCTTCGAGTGCCACAATTGTTTTTACCAGGACTTTTAGCATTCTGGAAACGCTGCTACCACGACCTCCGCCGCACCTCCCCCCTGGTTGATGGACACCGGGGCTACTAATCATTTCACCAATGATCTCAAGAGGCTTCACATTCATGAGATCTATGGTGGGAAGGAGATCAACTTCAAGTAGCCAATGGTACAGGTTTATCTATCGCTCACATTGGTCATTCTAATTTACCCGGTTCTATTCTCTTGAACAATATCCTTCATGTTCCACATATTCGCTAGAATCTCCTGTCTGTTTATCGCCTTGTTTGTGATAATGATGTCTTCATCGAGTTTCATCGTTCCTTTTTCTGTGTTAAGCACAAGGTCACCTAGAGAATTCTACTCCAAGGTAGGAGTCGTGATGGACTCTACCCGATCCCGTATGGTCGAGCTTCGTCATCCTGTCAGGCTAGTCTGGCGTTCGGGTCTCATCGTCCCAATGGCACCAACATTTAGGCCATCCCTCGAATAATGTCATGCAAAACATTGTTAAGCACCATGATTTACCTTGTTTATCGTCTTCAGACTCTATTTTAGTTTGTGATGCTTGCCAGCATGCTAAAAGTCATCAACTGTCTTATACTACATCTCATCATGTTTCCACTATGCCTCTTTAATTAATTCACTCTGATGTTTGGGGTCCAGCTATTGCTTCTTCTGGTGGATACAAGTATTATGTTAGCTTCACTTGTGACTATCCCCAATTTTGTTGGATTTATATTCTGAAACATAAGTCTGATGTCGATCAAGTATTTCATGCTTTCCAAGCGATGCTAAAATCAAAGTGGTTTAGTCTGATTGGGGTGGCGAGTAACACCGGCTGCACGCTTATTTCCAATGCACGGGTATTTCCCATCGAGTGACTTGTCCTCATACCTCTCAGCAAAATGGTACTGCAGAACGGAAACATCAGCATCTTGTTGAGACAGGATTAGCTCTTATTGCACACTCTTCGCTTCCTTTACGTTTTTGCGATGAAGCTTTTCTGACAGCGTGTTACCTCATTAACCGGATGCCTACTCCTGTGTTGGGTAAAGAAACCCCAATATATCTTCTTTTTATGACACCACCGAACTAAGATTTCCTTTGTACTTTTGGTTGCACGTGCTGGCCTAGTCTTCGCAAATATAATGCCCACAAGCTTGAGTTTCGTTCCATGTAGTGCATTTTTCTCAGCTATAGTCCTGTGCACAAGGGTTATAAGTGTATGGATTGGTCCATGGGGTGTATCTATATTTCTCAGGATGTTGTGTTTGATGAGACTATGTTTCCCTTCGCCAATCCTAGAGTTGCGTTTGATCTTCCCGCTCTTCGTGAAGCCATAACTTTCCTGTCTACTAACCCTGATATGGTAGTTGAGCCCCCTCTATTCCAGGATGCCACTGTGTCGCCTTCTTTGCCTGCATCACCATTCGACGTACATGGCTCGGGCGCTTCTCCTGAGGCCAGCGATCCGTCTTCACCTGTGCTAGTCAGCCCGGCCCATGACATGGCCTCGTCACCCCCGACATCCGCTGCTACCTTGGCCTCTTCTTCTGAGCTGCCTCCACAGTCCGTGTCACCCGTCGCTGGGCCATCCCTAGCCGCGACACCTTCGACTACGGACGCTGCTCCTGCTGATCTTCCCGGCCACATCATGGTCATGCGGACTCGTGATGACACTCACCGCGAGAAGCGGTATACGGACGGTACTGTCTATTATGACACCAGACACCGCGCCTTCTTCAGTACCCTGGTATCTCATCGCGAAGCCCTCCATGAACCGGCATGGCGCGATGCTATGGCAGATGAGTTTTGCACGCTTTGTCAGACAAACACCTGGAGTCTCATGTCATGGCCGCCCGGTGTCAATATCATGGGTAGCAAATGGGTCTTCAAGACCAAAGACCGACTAGATGGTTCCATTTATAAGCACAAGGCCCGTCTAGTTGCTCTCGGATTCACTCAGCAACAAGGTATTGAATACGGAGACACGTTCAGTCCTGTTGTTCAACCTATAACAGTTTGCTTGGTGCTCTCTCTTGCTGTCTCTCGTGGATGGACTGTGTTAGGTTGATGTCAGTAATGCTTTTCTCGATGGTTTTCTCTTCGAGGATGTCTACATGCAGGAGCCCCATAGTTTTGAGGACGAGCGACGCCCCTCTCAAGTCTGTAAGCTACATCATGCTATTTATGGACTAAAGCAGACACCCTGAGGCTGGTATGCTCGCTTGAGTGCTCGGTTGTATCAACTGGGTTTCATCTCTTCGAAGGCTAACACGTCCTTGTTCATATTTTCTCATGATGATGTCCAGATTTATATGCTTGTCTATGTTGATGATATTGTGATTGCTGGCTCTAGTCCTGCTGCTGTTGATCGCCTGGTGTGTTCCCTCTCCGACACTTTTCCTATCAAGGATCTAGGTGTTCTGGACTATTTTCTAGGGCTTGAAGCGACTTACACTTCTAGGGGCATGACATTGACTCAATGTAATTATGCGCTTGACCTTCTTCATCGTGTCAGTATCGAGAACTACAAGTTCACTTCAACTCGCTTGGCTTCTACGGAGCTGTTGGCCCGAGATATTGGTTCCCCACTGGTTACTAAAGACTCTTGCTGGTACCACAACTTTGTTGGTGGTCTATAGTATTTGACACTCACTCGCCCAGATATCTCTTTCATTGTCAATAAGGTGTGTCAGTTCCTCCCTCAGCCTACTGAGGTACATTGGGACGCTATTAAGCCCATCCTGCACTATGTCAAGGGAACTCTAAACACCAGCTTGACTATTCACAAGTCACCGTCTATGGGTATTAGCATTTTTATAGATGCTGACTGGACAAGATGCATTGATGACCGTCACTCTACTGGAGGGTTTGCGATCTTTGTTGGGTCCAATCTTGTGTATGGAGTTCAAAGAAACAGCCTACCGTCTCACCGTCAAGTGTAGAGGCATAGTACAAGGCATTGGGAAATGGGGCTGCTGAAGCTATTTGGGTAGAATCTTTTGTTGGAGATATGCCCAAGAGGCAATAATAAAGTGGTTATTATTATATCTTTATGTTTATGATAAATGTTTACATCCCATGCTATAATTGTATTAACTGGAAACATTAATACATGTGTGTTTTGTAAACATAAAAGAGTCCCTAGTAAGCCTCTTGTTGAACTAGCTTGTTGATTAATTGATGATCATGGTTTCCTGATCATGGACATTGGATGTGATTAATAACAAGGTTATATCATTAGGAGAATGATGTGATGGACACACACCCATAGTAAGCGTAGCATAAGATCAAGTCATTAAGTTCGTATTGCTGTAAGCTTTCAAATACATAGTAACCTAATCCTTCGACCATGAGGTTATGTTAATCACCATCACCGGATGGGTACTTTGATGACATCAAACGCCGCTTCGTAACTGGGCGGTTATAAAGGTGTCATTGGGTATTCTGAAAGTATGTGTTGAAGCGCATAGACCAAGATTGGGATTTGTCCATCCATATGACGAATAGATATACTCTGGGCCCTCTCGGTGGAATGTCATCTAGATAGCTTGCAAGCATGTGACTGGGTCTCAAGGGATGACATAACATGGAACGAGTAAAGATTACTTATCAGTAACGAGTTAGAACTAGGTATGGAGATACCGACGATCAAACCTCGGATAAGTAGAGTACCGCGTTACAAAGGGAATTGGTTTCGTATGTTAATGGTTCTATCGATCATAGAGTCATCGTTGAGTATGTGGGAGCCGTTATGGATCTCCAGATCCCGCTGATGGTTATTGATTGGAGAGGTGTCTTCATCATGTCTGCATATTCACGAACCGTAGGGTGACACACTTAAGGTTCGAAGTTGTTTTAAGTAGATATGGAATATGCGTTGGAGACCGAATGATGTTCGGATTCTCGGAATGGATCCGGGACATCACGAGGAGATCCGGAATGGTCTGGAGAATAAGATTCATATATTGGGGATCATTTTCTAAGTTAGGAAATGTTTCAGAGTGTTTGTATGGAGATTCTAGAAGGTTTCGGAATGTTCTGGAAGGTTCTAGAGGATTTCTTGGAGTTTACTTGAAAACCAAGGAAGGGATCAAGGAGTCCAAGTGGGGCAAGACACGGATTCATGGGGGAGGAGGACTCCTCCCCCCTTCCCACCGCCGGCCCTAGGAGGGGAGTCCTACTAGGACTCCCCCTCCCTAGGCGCGCCTCCCTCCCTTAAATAGAAGGGAGGGGGCGCCCCCTCTTGGCCCTCTTCCATAACACCCAATCTCTGCCGCCTCTCTCCTCCACCTTTCTTCTACACAGGCATAGGCGAAGCCCTGCAGAATTCTATACTCCACCACCACCACCACGCCGTCGTGCTGCTGGGATTCCGTGGAGAAGATCTACTACCTCCGCTGCTCACTGGAACAGGGAGAGGAAGGTCTGCTTCGACTCCGCACGTGTGACCATCTGCAGAAGCGCTGCCGGAACGCGGCGCCGGAAGGATCGTCCACACGATCTTGAGATCGGCAAGTGATCGACTACATCATCCACGAGATCTAATCTCGTAACGCTTTCGGTTCTACGAGGGTTAGTACTGATCTATCTCGTTGCTCATGTCTAATAGATTAGATCTTGGCTTTTATCTAGATTAGATCTGGGTTTTGTTCATTCTTACGGTAGAAATTTTTTGTTTTCCATGCTACGAACCCATCAGTGGTATCAGAGCCTTGTCTATGCGTAGATCTGTTGCACGAGTAGAACACAATGATGTTGTGGGCGTTGGTGCTCGTGCCGTCTTTTGCTTTGTGTACTTTGCATCTTGCGGTATGGTGGGATGAAGCGGCTCGGGCTAACATTACATGTCATCGCACATGAGACTTGCTCCACGCTTGACGTGCAACTTGCTTTGCACAAGTGGCTTTGCGGGTGTCTGTCTCTCCCATCATAGTATAGATCAAATCTACACTTTGCACTTGATAACACTTGTATCAATGTTGTGGTTCAGTTTCGTAGGTAAGATCCGTTCTTAGTCGAAAGCCCCAAGCCACGTAAAACTTGCAAAGAAAATTAGAGGCGTCTAACTTGTTTTTGCAGGGGTTTTGTGATGTGATATGGCCATCATGTGATTGTGATTGTATTTGATGTATGCAATGATCCTTGTTGTAATATGGCAACCGGCAGGAGCCTAATGGTTGTCTTTAATTATGTTAAGACCTGCGTGTCTATTCATCTTGTAATAGCTTTGTTCCAAGTAGTTGTAATAGTTGCTAGTGATGATGGACAACCATGAAGCGGCGCCATGGACCTTGACGCAATGCTGGTGATGATGGAGATCATGTCCGTGCTTTGGAGATGGAGATCGAAAGGATAAGGAGATAGGGCCATATCACATCATACTAATTATGAATTGCCTGTGATGTTAATCCTTTATGCAGCTTGTATTGCTTAGATCGCGACGGTAGCATTATAAGATGATCCCTCTCACTAAATATCAAGTAATAAAGTGTTCGTCCTTAGTAGGCACCGTTGCTAAGACTCGTCGTTTCGAAGCATCTCGTGATGATCGGGTGTGATAGATTCTACGTGTGCATACGACGGGTGCAAGCCAGATTTGCACATGCGGATACTAAGGTTAATCTTGATGAGCCTAGCATGTACAGACATGGTCTCGGAACACAGAATACCGAAAGGTAAAGCATGAGTATTATGGATGATATGATGAACATGTTGATTGTTCGCCTTTGAAACTACATCATCTCACGTGATGATCGGACTTGGTGTAGTGGATTTGGTTCATGTAATCACTAAAACAACTGGAGGGATGTTGTTTTGAGTGGGAGTTTTTTTTGTAATTTGGATTAGTCAAACTCAATTTATCATAAACACAATCAAAGTGAATTTGCATAGTTTGTTGTAGTCATTGGCATCCGCTCACCACCTTACGCTTAGTTATAGTTGAGATAGTGGAACTATAGAAATTCTGGATATTTGCTTTACGAACTGGTATCGTATTGTTTTGAGTGTCAATCTAAAGTTTAAAAGTCATATTGCAAACTTTCAGCAAACTCAGTTTACTCTGTGAAGTTTAATAAATAGTATTAAATCAAGAGTAACAATTCCAGTGTTAGTATCTAATGTATCATGTTTGCCTCCATGATTCTTGATACTCAAAAGATTGTTTTTAATATCAAGTTTATCTAAGAGCTGAAAGCAATGTTTTAGAAACCATCATATGTGAAAGGTATTGCGATATCTAAAACAATGTGTTGGTTACAACATGATAGAGTATATGTCCTCATATTTGATGAGAATTTGTGAAGGTTGGAGACACTAGTCATCCTAATCCTCCAAAAGTTTTTGGAAAAGAAACATTATACTCGCAATACACCTTTATAAGCTATAGCAGCTTGATCATGAAAATTGTCATGATAAGGATGAATAGAAGATGTAAGTAAAATGTTTACTACACTAAAAGATTACTAAAGAATGGAATTTTGAAAGAATGCCAAACATTTGATGAAGGTGATCTACTTCAAAGTGCAAGTCCAAAGGTATTAGTATTTGACTATACACACTTTGTACTATGTGTCATGTGAATGACACCACTATTGATGTTGATAGATTCTTTTAAAAGAAAAGGAATTGTTGAAAGAGAATCTATAAAATATTTGGCAGAAAAGAAAAGATTGGAGATATCCAACTTAGGTATATAGAAGATACATGTTATGGTTGTATTCCTTGGTTGTTAAACAATGTGGTTCTGCGGTATTGGATACCGAATTGGTTGGTATGAAGTGTCATACAGGACAACACAATTCATGAACTACAATGGCCTAAGTAACTAGCAGGAGAATATGTGATGATGTTCATCGAAAACAAACAAAGGGTTGTTGTGTTGCTCGTTAACATCAAAGCTTGCCTTCAAGATTTGTTTCAATAATTGTTATTTTGATCAGGTATTATGACGACAAAAGGTTGTTCAAATAATTACTGTATTCCATAATAGATGGATGATATACAAGTCTGGTTGGACAAATAACGACCATAAAACTAATGCTAAAATGTCGCAAGACAAATGATTGAAAGATCACTTGCGAAGTGACATCACCGTTTAAATTATATTGAAAGGGATACATGAAGAAACTCCATGTTGATGGATTTTTGGAGTCTTTGATTTTGATCAAATGACGCTTGTGATACTTTCTTGGAGATAATTAAAACTCCATTCATAGGCCAAAAGAGGAACGGACGACTAACTGATTAGAATTTGTACATATTGATGTATATAGTTCATTATGTGTAGTCGTGGGCGATGGATTTCAACTTCATATGCTTTCTCCGAAGATTTGAGTGAGTATATGTATATACTTACTCAATAAGGAAGAAGTATGAAACATTTGAAAATGTTCAAAGACTTTCAAGATGAAGTGGAAAATCATTGTAACAAGAAAATAAAAGAGTTTATGATTGGATCATAAAGAAAGATGTTTGAGTTACAAGTTTAGCAAAACACCTAAGATTTGAGGAATCGTTCCATGGATTTGCATTTCCCAAAACACCATAGGAGTATGGAGTGTTCAAGATATGTAATGAAACCTTGTTTGACATGATAAGATCAAGGGTGTCATTGATAAAACTGCCATTATATTTTAAAGATTAAAGCTTTAGTGACTACCGCTTTTACACTGAAAAGAGCTCCATCATGATCCGTTGAAATGACACCATATAAGTCATGGTTTGGGATAAAACCCAGGTTGTCCTTTCTTAAATTTTTGGTATGCTAGGCATAAGTAAAATGTTTACAACCAAAGTCGGATGAGCATGTCTTTGTAGGTTATTTCGAATAACCATTGGGTATTCCTCCATAACACCGAAGACAAAAGTGTTTGTCACTTAGAATGTCGAGTTTCTTGAGAAGGAATTTTTGGTGAAAAGTTAAGTGGGAGGACAATAGAACTTTGACAAGGTTGTTGAACCTTGGCTAATATGTGCTGAGTTGCGCAACGTCGGTAAGTGTCCCAAAGGCAGCAACAATGCTCATGGATCACGTGCCTCAAAGGTTGTGGTCACGGAGATCTAAGTTACTATTGAACCAAGTAGGTCGGGTAAGTAATCAAATGCCAAGATTTGAGAGTTAAATCATTGTTGTTTGACAATGATGAACCGACTGCATGCAAAGAAGCAATGATGGGCCCTGACTTCGTTAAGTGGCTTGAAGCCATAAAATCCGTGATAATTCCATACACGAGAAATCAAGCTTTGAATTTGAAAGACCCTCTGGAAAGGTGCAAGACCTTACAGTCGTATATGGATCTATAAAGAAATAGACATGGATGTTTCACATCTATGAAATAGTCGACATGTCGGAAAGAGTTTACGACAATGTTCAAGGAATTGACTATGATAATATTTGATCTTTCATAGCGATATTTAGTCTGGACGGATTAATGTAGCAACCACTACATATATTTTGGTATATGGTAGTTGAACAAACAAAACAAGTTCTTCTAATAGAATGGTTACCTAGGACGTGTACATGACACGATCCAAAGGGTTTTGTTAATTCAAAGGATGCTAAAAGAGTATGCAAAACTTCAATGGTTGAAGTGAGCATCGCGGAGTTGGAATCTTCACCGCGATGAAACCGTTAAAAGGTTTAATTTCATCAGAGACGATGAAGATGTTTGCATTTTGCAAGAAATTAAGTGGGAGCGCTAAGACATATTTCTAATACATTATGTGAAAGACATATTGTTGATTAGAAATGATGTATCTTTTATTGACACAGGTTAAGAATTTCATTTCGATGAAAGACTTAGGCATAACCCAAGAATTAGGCATCAATGTCTATATGGATAGATTGAGGCGCTAATATGGTTTTGCCAAATGTACATAGATAAGATGTTGAATGAGTTCAATATGGAAACAACAAGAAAGGTTCTTGACACACGGAAAGGACTGAATCAAGATTCAAGTGTGTTGACACGAGATTCAAGTGTTTTGACACTTGGTGAAATCACAAGAATATTTTGATCAATCATTCTATGAGATGTACACATCCAGATATGTCCTATGCTCTAAATGTTATGAGCATATACCAGAATGACTCATAAGATGATCATTGGACAATAGTAGGGATATTCCTATGATCTTTGGAAGAACTAAGAATATATTATTTATATAGTGGTGACAAATAGTTCATTGTAAATTGTTGCATTGATACTAGTTTTGTCACAAATTAAGTTTATTTCAATTTAAACTATGGGTGGCACAATGTAATGGAAAGGAAGTTCCATAACGGATTTGGTTGAGTACCAAAGTTAAAACATTGTGACAAATACTACAACAAAAGGCTAAGTATATGACTGCTATTGTTGCAGCAAATGAGGGCATTTGCATCAAGTAGTTTGTTATCAAACTAGGTGTGGTTCATAGCGGGATAATACTATGAAGATACATTGTATGACAATTGTATCAACATGATTTAATCCCAAGGAACTAAAGGTCTCACCAAAGGACCAAATTTATACAATGTCATCTCATTGGAGAATGAGTAATGCGTAGAGACGCAAGGACATGCAAATACACACGGACCTGGAAGTGTTAGATCCGAAGATTATGTTTACCACTAGCAATAGTGTCTATACAACACCAGAAAGCCATAGGTGTTGAATGCACAAGTTTTTAACTAGATTATTGACTATAGTGCGAGTGGGAGACTGTTGGAGATATGCCCAAGAGGCAATAATAAAGTGGTTATTATTATATCTTTATGTTTATGATAAATGTTTACATCCCATGCTATAATTGTATTAACTGGAAACATTAATACATGTGTGTTTTGTAAACATAAAAGAGTCCCTAGTAAGCCTCTTGTTGAACTAGCTTGTTGATTAATTGATGATCATGGTTTCCTGATCATGGACATTGGATGTGATTAATAACAAGGTTATATCATTAGGAGAATGATGTGATGGAAACACACCCATAGTAAGCGTAGCATAAGATCAAGTCATTAAGTTCGTATTGCTGTAAGCTTTCAAATACATAGTAACCTAATCCTTCGACCATGAGGTTATGTTAATCACCATCATAGGATGGGTACTTTGAGGACATCAAACGCCGCTTCGTAACTGGGCGGTTATAAAGGTGCCATTGGGTATTCTGAAAGTATGTGTTGAAGCGCATAGACCAAGATTGGTATTTGTCCATCCATATGACGGATAGATATACTCTGGGCCCTCTCGGTGGAATGTCATCTAGATAGCTTGCAAGCATGTGACTGGGTCACAAGGGATGACATAACATGGAACGAGTAAAGAGTACTTATCAGTAACGAGTTAGAACTAGGTATGGAGATACCGACGATCAAACCTCGGATAAGTAGAGTATCGCGTGACAAAGGGAATTGGTTTCGTATGTTAATGGTTCTATCGATCACAAAGTCATCGTTGAGTATGTGGGAGCCGTTATGGATCTCCAGATCCCGCTGATGGTTATTGATCGGAGAGGTGTCTTCATCATGTCTGCATATTCACGAACCGTAGGGTGACACACTTAAGGTTCGAAGTTGTTTTAAGTAGATATGGAATATGCGTTGGAGACCGAATGATGTTCGGATTCTCGGAATGGATCCGGGACATCACGAGGAGATACGGAATGGTCCGGAGAATAAGATTCATATATTGGGGATCATTTTCTAAGTTAGGAAATGTTCCGGAGTGTTTGTATGGAGATTCTAGAAGGTTTCAGAATGTTCTGGAATGTTCTAGAGGATTTCTTGGAGTTTGCTTGAAAACCAAGAAAGGATCAAGGGAGTCCAAGTGGGGAGAGACACAGATTCGAGGGGGAGGAGGACTCCTCCCCCCAACCCGCCGGCCCAAGGAGGAGGGGAGTCCTACTAGGACTCCCCCTCCCTAGGCGCGCCTCCCTCCCTTAAATAGAAGGGAGGGGGCGCCCCCTCTTGCTCCTCCTCTCATAATAGCCAATCTCAGCCGCCTCTCTCCTCCACCTTTCTTCTGCATAGGCATAGGCGAAGCCCTGCAGAATTCTCACCTCCACCACCACCACCACCACGCCGTCGTGCTGCTGGGATTCCGTGGAGAAGATCTACTACCTCCGCTGCTCGCTGGAACGGGGAGAGGAAGGTCTGCTTCGACTCCGCACGTGTGACCGTCTGCGGAAGCGCTGCCGGAACGCGGCGCTGGAAGGATCGTCCACACGATCTTGAGATCGGCAAGTGATCGACTACATCATCCGCGAGATCTAATCTCGTAATGCTTTCAGTTCTACGAGGGTTAGTACCGATCTATCTCGTTGCTCATGTCTAATAGATTAGATCTTGGCTTTTATCTAGATTAGATCTGGGTTTTGTTCGTTCTTGCGGTAGAATTTTTTTGTTTTCCATGCTACGAACCCATCATCTTTACTCAAAGAACTTGGAGTTCACCAGCGGCAAGTTCCTATCTTATGGTGTGCAAATCCAGTGTTCCATGCTCGCACAAAGCACATGGAGATTGACTTCCACTTTGTGCGTGAGCGAGTAGCTGATGTTGCTTTAGAGGTGAGGTTTATCTCTTCGGGTGATCTAAACCTCATACATACTAGTCTAGTTTAGATTGTGTGGGTGTATTAGAATCGGTCATATACGTGCATGTACCATATGTACATGTGCATTGTACCTTGTTGTGATGATATATAAAGAGATCAAGGGTGGGCATGTTGCCACACACTTCCTCGTGTTTGGCTCTAATACCCTAAGGTGGTCATGTTGGATGCCTAGAGTGGCAGTGGGGTAGTCAGCAGGACCTGCAATAGCGAGGAGTCGCCATGCAGGTTACCTTGTGAGGTGCGGCAGCGGAGCTCGAAGTAGGTGAGGAAGAACCCATTGGCATGGCGAAGACCAATGCGCAGATGGCGGTGATCCATGCCGTAGGAGATGGCGTGGTGGAAGCCGAGGATGCTAGTGCACATGGATGGAGAAGTAGACTGCATGCATCGATGCTACAACCCAAGGGTCGGCATAGTTTTAGGGCGCAAGTCAGTGCAGCATCTGGGAGACCACCATGATGTACACGACAATCAAGGCGCATTGGAAGCCGGTAGCGTGGACCAAAAGCGGCGGCGCTACTGCCCGAATGGGCGATGCAGTGGCAGCCCGTAGCTCAATCGGTCGTAGGTGCGTGCTCGGGGACATGCTTGGCGTAGACAGGCGTGAGATCGGTTGATCAGACCGACGGTGCGCCGTATGCGCCATGGAGTGGATGACGCGTAGATCGGATTCAGCGGCGACATTGTCGGTGAAGTCCGAGATGATGACGACGAAGATGATCCGAGGAGGGGCGGTTGTGGCAGCCTTCCAAGGAAGGCGTAGCAGCCGTCTGCGGTGCGCCACAGCCTATTGAGGCAGGCGCAGTAGCGGAGAGGGCAGGCGCACCGGCGCGGTGTAGATCATCGATGCCAATGGTCGGATAAGAGAATCAGCGATGATGACAGCGGTAGGCGAATCAATCCGATCTAAGATCAGTAAACTAAAAAAGAAAACCGATTAAGAGATCGAAAAAAGAGACTTATAGGGCAGTCGATCACGGATCGGCGGGCGAACCCTACGTACGGGTTGTCAGCCCCCGATGGAGACCCTGGAGATTAACCTCCCCCGGGGCAGCGCGACAGAAGCATGTTGCTCGGCTAGAATGGCACCATGGGGGCGGCGGCACTAGGGTTTGGGAAGTGGCGGTGGCGTTGCTAGGTGAATGCAGCGGCGGATAGGTCAAGGATCTCGCCGCTCTGATACCATGTAAAAAGATAGATAGGGAGAGAGATCGGTGGATAGGATGGATGTATTATTGAGCCTCATGGGTGAGTATATATAGGCATACAGGGATCAACTTGGAGTACAAGATAAGACACAAATCTTAGCTCTACCTAATTTACCCCTAACCGATATTATACTCTAACATTTTGTACATGACTTGGTGTGCAAATGGGTAGTTCTTCTTTGCCAGTGCATACAGTCGATGCTTCCAAGCATCTGGGGAAACCCTCTTGTTACATTATGTGCCAGAATCCGAGTTGTGTCTTATGCATTGGATGTTCTCAAGTACTTCTTCCCAAACACTTCCACAATTGTTGCGCAAAACATGTACATGTAATCGATGGCTGTGGAGTCGGCCATGTGTAGGTAGTCGTCCTATATATCTCTAGGAATTCCACATGCAAGCATCCGGCGGGCAACCGTGCATTTCTAAATTACACAGGAACCAAGAAAACTAACAACGTCACTCTTTAGTTTGAAGTAGTTGACGAACTCTCTCAAATTTTGGCGCTGAAATATCACATCATCATGTAATGGGTCGTCGGCGAAGTACTTGGCGTGTACGACATGTAGTAGCCTTCCATCCTCTGTCTCGGCTTTCTCTTGCAATGCCCCGTCTTGGAACCTCCAGCAGCCAGATTTTCATCATCGGCGATCATGCCTAGGAGGGCAGTGAGGATCATCAGATGATCGTCCTCGCCGACAACGTCTTTTATGCCAGCAGTTGACATGGGTATACCCTATAGGTACTCGAGTTTGGTATATACGGCCTGAATACTGTGGAAGCCCACGGTGTTGCCAAGGCCCAAATGGAGAACTCGAGTGGCCCACAGACTCTCGGTTGCTTGCGGGACAAGAAGAAGCCAAAGATAGAAAGTTTAAAGGGAAAAACCTAACCTGTAACCGACTTCACCTGCTAACCGAGACCTAGCCTATCTATATAAAGGCTAGGAGGGGGCGGCGAGGAGGACACACGCAACCCTAGTTTCCACAACTCTCACCAGATTGCATCTGTGTGCCCCTATAATCTTCGATTCCTTCGTTAATTCCAAGAGCAGACAAGCAAGAGTAGGGACCTCTATGAGGCTTGAACCTGGGTAAACCTTGTGTCTCTGTGTGCTTGTTTGCTAGCCGACTGATGCCTCCAGCGCTCCCTCCTTCTCCAAAACCCAAGTCCATAATAATGGGCATTGATGAGTTAAACCCTCGTCAATTTGTGCCGTCTGTGGGAATTGGGAGTGCTGATGTCGCAGCTTCTTCGGCCCCATCAACCGCGATCTACAACTCCACAATAGCGGAGATTCGCCAGCTCTTCGGTGCATTCGACTTCACCGTACACACGCCAGCCACTCGCCCGGCTTTCGAGTCCGTAGGCGATGGAATCAGCCTGGCGATTGGGAGCTTCCGCTTCCAGGTTGGTCAGATGGGCACGCTTCGCATGCCTGACCAGCCAACTTCACCCGCGATTGCTCCAGCATCGTGGTTCCCGCCACCAATCGACACCCTTAGTGAGCTCAACACCTCAGCAACAGCTGGGAGCATGGACAGCGACAACAGTCGTGGAGCCAATCCAGGTGACCTAGCAACGGAAGATGGAGTCTGTGGCTCTGGATCCGAAAGTTGCGGAAGCAACAGCTTCCCCAACCACTTCATGTGTGTTGTCATCAACGCTGGCGACACTGGCGCCAATCGCGAAAACGGTGGCAATGGATCTGGCACTGATCCGCCCAACGGTGGCATACCTAATGGCGGACCACCCAATGGAGACCCCAGCAACGGTGGCAATGGCGTGCCCATCAACAACAAAGGGGCAGTCGAACCTCCAACCATGGTGAACGTGTCGTGATTAGACTCAACGATAACGAGAGGGCCTGCTATCGTGAAGCTCTGCGAGGCAATCCTCTGCCTCCCGGCACGCCGCAGGACATGTTGATGGGCTACCATTGGCTACTAAAGGAGGAGTACAGACGCCAGCTACAGGAAATCACGCAACTCGAAGCGCGTAAAAAGGTGGCGGATGAGTCGAGTCTTCGTCGAGCTGGGCTCTCCTCCCACGGAGGATCCTCATCCAAGGGCAACGAGTATGTGGCCAACAAGAGACGATCTCGGATGGCCCATCTCACCAAGCAAGAATGCATAGAAGCCACGAAAGTCCTCGACTTCGGCTCTATGATAGTCGACACGCGAGGCAACATGGTCCCAAAGACACCGCAAGTCGCGGTGACATCGGCCACCATGTACCTCCTCAACAACCAGCCACCAGCTGGAGATCCGCGAGCCGCCATGCACCAATCTACGATCGCAGGCTTGGGATTAGTCAAGGCCGCTCTCGACAAAGAGCCAATGCCGGAGCCCAAGAAGGGCAAAGCTCTGGCAAAACGCTATTCCTCACCTTCATCCAGCGACTACAGTCACGATCTGTCTCGACGTCGCTGCTCACGACAGCATGATCACGATTATGATGCACGCGACGACCTCACGTAGCGCAAAATCGACAAATCAAGGGCAAGACGCGCTCGATCGACTGACTCTAAAGAGGACGAGACTGAACTGTGCGGCGCCAGATGCTTCAGCAGGGCCATCAGGCAGAAGCAAATGCCTAAAGGGTTCAAACTCCCGTCGGAGAATCCAAAATTCAACGGCCTACAAGACCCAAAGATCTGGTTGGAGGACCACATCTCCTCTGTCAGGCTACATGGCGGGAGTCGAAGCACGGCCATGCAATGCCTGCAGCTACAGATGCAGGGTGCCGCCCGCGCATGGCTCAACAACCTCCCGCGCGGATCCATTCGCAGCTGGGAAGAGCTGGTTTACAGCTTTGTACGCAACTTCAAGGGCACTTACAAAATGCCCGCATCAATCAAAGACTGAGGAGCTGCCAGCAAAGATCGGGCGAGTCACTACGCTCGTACATCTAGAGGTGGTCCATCATCAAGAACTCCACAGAAAACATCTCGGAGGACCGTGCAATCGACGCATTCAACGGTGGTGTTTGCCGCGTAGAGCTTAGGGAGGAGCTGGGTCGCTCGAAGCCCAAGACAATCGACCACCTGATGGAAATTGCGAATCGGTGGGCCGATGGAGAGGATTCGGTGAACAACCACACCTACTCCGATGACGATGACGACCTCGGGCACAGAAGAGACCGTCGAGGCAAGCGGCGAATGCGCGTCTACGATAACCGCGATGACGTCAACATGGTCGCAGCCGGCTACGCCGACAAACACGACGACAACCGCAACAGCGGCTATCGCAGCGGTGGATATCGCGAGTTCGGGAAAACCACGCAGGTGTGGCAGCACCGCACTCACGAGGAGGCACCCACAACAACCATCGAGGACAAACTGTCCAGACCATGCAACGTGCACTCCTACATTGACAAGCACGACGACAAGAAAAAATCCACCCACCTTCTCAAAGACTGCCGCAAGTTTCTCAAGCTCAACGAGGGTCTGGCTCGGATGAATCGCGACGTAGTCAACAGGGGCTATGGAGTCGCCCCAGGCGCCGTGGCACATGGAGCTCCTCTACCACCGCCCGTAATACCACCACCCGCGGCCGCACCAGTCCAGAATCATGGTGGCGAACCATACCCACGACCTGTGGGCAACATGGCGATGATCCAAAAGGGGCGTCCCTCAAATCGGGTGCAGAAGGCCATCACTCGCCAAGTCAACTTGGCGATCAACTCCCCACCTTCCACCACTGAGTACCTCAGTGGAAGTGACTCCTGCATCACCTTTGACCGGCGTGATCACTCGCACCAAGTCCCTCGTCCAGGCCACTGTCCCCTCGTACTCAAAGCGCAGATTGGGGGCTTTGACATGAGTCGCGTCTTCATGGACGGCGACAGCAGCATCAACCTAATGTTCGCGAGTACCTTGCGTGCAATGAGGATCCCTCTGACGTGTCTGGAAGTTTCAGACACAATGTTTCACGTCATCGTCCCAGGAAAAGGTGTATATCCTGTGGGCAAAATCAACCTCGACGTCATCTTCGACACCCCACAAAATTTTTGGCGAGAGCGCATCGACTTTGAGGTCGTCGATTGGCCTTCACAATATCACTGCATCCTCGAATGTGTCGCGTTCGCAAGGTTCATGGCGGTGCCACACTACGCCTACCTGCATATGAAGATGCCGGGCCCAAACGGCGTAATCACAATCAACGGCAACTTCGAGAGGTCCGACAGTTGCGACTGGGAATTCAACAGAATCTCCCAGTCCTTCGGAATGCAGGAGGAAGTCGCAAGATTAAAGGAGTCGACAGACAACAGTCTGCCTCCTCTGAGCCGGCCAAGTTCACCGACTTGTCCTTCGACTTGTCGGTGCACACGAAGAAAGTCCAGGTCAACCCAACGGACCCGACCAAGACGACCCTCATCGCCAACAACTTGAGTTCCACATAGGAACTCGTGCTCGTCGAATTCCTCTGTGAGCACTGGGAAATCTTCGCCTGGTGTCTAGCAGACATGCCAGGGGTTCCCAGGGAATTCGCCGAGCACGCACTCAACATCAACCCAGACGCAAGGCCAGTCAAGCAGACAATTCGGCGACTGTCTGAACCAAGGGCAAAGGCAGTCGAAATGGAGATCAACAGACTCCTCGACGCCAAATTCATACGCGAGATCAAGGAAAGCACTTGGCTCGCCAACACGGTGCTGGTACCAAAAAAGACACGGATATCTTGCGGATGTGCGTGGATTTCGCCTCCCTGAATAAGCACTGCCCAAAGGACCACTTCCCGCTGTCGCGAATCGATCAAATCATCGACTCCACCACGGGATGTGAGTGTCTATGCTTCCTTGATGCCTACTCAGGCTATAACCAGATTCGAATGAAGGAGGAAGACCAAGAGAAAACAGCATTTACGACGCCTTTTGGTGTGTTCTGCTACAACACAATGCCCTTCGGGCTCAAAAACGTAGGAGCCACCTATCAGCGGTGCATGCAGGCTTGCCTCAAGAACCAACTTGGTCACACCATCCAAGTCTATGTTGATGACATCGTCATCAAAACAAAAGAGGAAGCCTCGCTAATCGATGATTTACGTGAGACCTTCGCCAACCTCGACCGCTACCGGATCAAGCTCAATCCGGACAAATGCGCCTTCGGCGTACCATATGGGCAACTACTCGGATATCTCATCTCCACGAGAGGGATTGAGGCGAACCCGAAGAAAATAAAAGCCATACTGGCCATGGAGAAGCCAAAAAACGTAAGAGGCGTCCAGCAGATGGCTAGGCGAATCGCGGCGCTCAGTCGATTCATCAGTCGAATGGGCGAAAAGGCACTGCCCTTCTACCAACTTCTCTGCAAAACTGTCAAGTTCGAGTGGATCGACGAAGCGCAGGAAGCATTCTCAAAAGTTTACTATGTACCTCGCTAGTACTGGTGACTCCACGCGAAAAAGAACCATTGTTGCTATACATCTCCGCCACCAACCAGGTGGTCAACACAGTGCTCGTGGTGGAACGAGCCGAAGAAAACAAAGTCCATGGAGTGCAACGCCCTGTCTATTACCTCAGCGAGGTGCTCACGCCAACAAAGCAGCAGTACCCGCACTATCAGAAGCTGGCATACGGCATCTTCATGACAGCCAGGCAACTGCGCCATTACTTCCAAGAGCACCCAATCGTGGTGGTCAACGACGCCCCGCTTGGTCATATACTCAACAACCCTGATGCCACCGGACGAGTCGTGCTTTGGAGAATCGAGCTGTCTCCATGAGACATTACATACAAAAAGCGCGACGCGATCAAATCGCAAGTCCTCCCTGACTTCCTCGTGCACTGGATGGAGAACCAGCTCCCTGAAAAGCTAGATATGTCTTACCTCTGGAAGATGCACTTCGATGGATCCAAGCGTAAGGACGGGGCTGGCGCAGGCGTCATACTGACATCACCCCATGGAGACAAGCTGAAATACATTCTGCGAATGCAGTTCACTGGCTCCAACAACGAAGCTGAATACGAGGCCCTATTGCACAGGATGCGGATGGCAAAAGCCTGCAGCGCCAAGAGGCTCATCATCTACGACGACTCCAAGCTGGTCATCAACCAGACAATGCATGAGTGCGATGCACTGAACGACAATATGATCGCCTACCGTGACCTCTACGACACACTCGAAGGGGACTTCGACGGCTGTGATCTGCGGCACGTAGGCCACGAAAGCAATGAAGAGGCAGACACACTCGTCAACATTGGCTCCACCTGCGCCCCCATACCACCTGGGGTATTTCTCGAGCGTATCTGCAAACGCTCCATCAAGCCAAAGGCCACAGATAAGAAAACAAGCGCAACAACAGACTCGGGGGCTATGCCACCAAATAAGCCAATGGCACTTGACGACCTAGAGCTTGACACAGGACTCGAGGGACCAATGGGGGTCATGATGATCGAGCCATCTTGGACTCAACCCTACATCGCATATCTTCTCAGCAAGAGGCTGCCGAACGACCCGACTGACGCGTGACATATCGCACGGCGATCCAAGGCATTCGCCGTCATCAACGGCGAACTATACAAGCGCAGCATCACAGGAGTACTCCAACGGTGCGTCTCCAACGCGGATGGAAGGGCCGTCCTCCTCGACATCCATGAAGGAACCTGTGGGCACCATGCCGACAGTCGCTCCCTCATCGCCAAAGCTCTACGAGCTGGATTCTACTGGCCCACGGCCATGCGCGACACCAAGGACATCGTCTAGAGATGCAACGCTTGCCAGCGATTCGCGGACAAACCGCACGCACTTGGCACAGAACTCCGGCCAATACCATTGGCTTGGCCCTTTGTGCAATGGGGACTCGACATGGTTGGCAAGCTCCCAAAGTCCTCGCGAGGAGGTTACGTCTACCTCCTGGTCGCAGTTGACAAATTCACCAAGTGGATAGAGGCCATGCTGGTGACAAACCAGTTACGAGCCAGCGCCATCAAGTTCTTCGAGTCCATTGTCTATCGCTTTGGAGTGCCACACAACATCATCACGGACAATGGAACAAACTTCACCTCTAAGGAGTTCCAGGGTTTCTGCGAGAATCTGGGAATCAACGTAAGCTATGCCTCCGTAGATCATGACCAACGGTCAAGTCGAAAAGGCCAACGGCCTCGTCTGTAGTGGAATCAAGAAGCGACTCCTCTGGCCACTCGAGCAAGCCGTTGGATGTTGGCCAGACGAGCTGCAGTCCGTACTTTGGAGCCTGCGCACAACCCCAAATAGTGCCACGGGATATACCCCGTTCTTCATGGTGCATGGCGCCGAAGCAGTGCTACCCGCAGAAGTACGCTTTAAAGCCCCACGGGTAGTCGCATACAGCGACCAGGAGTCAACACTTGCACTCGAAGACTCCGTCGATCTCCTTGACGAGGCACGGGATATCGCAGCAGAAAGATCGACGATCTACCACAGCAGAAGGCTACGCCCCAAATCCTTCGTCGAAGGAGACCTGGTCCTGCGACTGAAGCAGAAAGGGCACCTCAAGCTCGAGTCCCCTTGGGAAGGACCATACGTGATTACAGAAGTAATCTCAGGTGGCGCCTATCGCCTCAAAGATTTCGAGACAGGAGTCACATACTCCAACCCTTGGAACATCGCGCAGCTGCGGCGCTTCTACCCCTAGTCGTTTTTTCCTTACACCACCAATAAGGCTATTCAGCCAGGCTACTTAGCCACACATTGTACCTCGTACTGTTCTGTGAATAAATAAAGCTAAGTGCCCCAAAACTCTGTGTTCTTCTTTATTTTTCTAGCAATATTTTCACTCGGGGGCTACGCCACCCTTTACATATTTGTTCTACAAACAAATCGTAGTATCCCGAGTAGCTGACACAACATCAATCGAACCCTTGATAAAATACCAACCCAGTTGCAACGCACCTGACAGGTTGGCAAGGTGCTGAGATAAAAACAAGTCAGGCTAACGAAAAGGAACTGCCGAGTACAAATACACTCACAAAACACATAAGCTAGCAAGCTCTTTACATATCAATATAAATTGATTACATATATCCACACGAACTTTTACAACACTGGTATACTTATGTGCAGGATACAAATCACACTACTACTACAGAAGAAGAACGTTCGTCTGTTCCTCAAAGAAGTCGACAATTTCTTCTGCGGGACGATCCACCGCCTGGTAATGTGGAACCATGTTCCAGGTCGAACCTGCTGGTGGAGTCGTCGGCCCAGCAGCAACAGCCGCAACTTCTACATCAGGCCTATGCATTCGCACTAGCGACAAAGCAGCCTTGGCACCAGCTACCAACTACTGCCGCACGCACTCGTGAACTGCACTCAAATCCTAGAATCTCGCCAAAAGGGCCAACAGGCTTGAAGGGACAGCGTCCAGCGGAAACATCGTCTGATAGATGTGCTTGAGGCATGACTACACCTTCTTCATAAAATGAAGCACTCGAGAAGCACGATCCTGCAGAGTCGCAAGTGTAATTGCACGGTCATGATCCACCCAGAAGTACCCACTCGCCTGCAGTTGCTCCTGGGTCAAATCATGCATTCGAACAGCGATCCGATCTTTTTCATCCTGCAGATGGCGAGCACTGGCAACTACACCACACAAAAGCAAAGTGTGAAAGATAGGCATCACCATGACTGACTAAAGGAAAAGATAAGAGGATAGAAGGCTAACACTTGAATTGCTCACTCAGCTGGGCCACCTCCTCCAATAGGTACTTCTCGCAAGCAGAGGCTTTCTCCTCCTTCGACTTCCATACATCAGTGCTACCACGGAGGATGGGCAACTCACGCTCCAGTTGTTTTATAAGGTCGCGCAGTCGCGAAAGCAACAATAACTCCTCCACTTTCGAACGAGGTTGCGCCAAGTTCTCATCGGCAGAAGGAGGATCACAAGGATCACTCGAAGGAGCACTCGATGTACCCTACCACGAATCAAGCAAAAAGCAAATAAGTGACCAAGAATACATTTGGCAAAGGGCATATATGCATTCAGACACAGGAAAAGTTTCGATTGGGACACCCCCACAAAATCATTGTTCCATAAAGCAAAAGGCTAAGCCACTACAGCTATTACTGATGAAGACTAAGGCACAGCATGTTTCTTTGACTTGGACTTAGGCCTCGGGGGCTTCATCGCATCCGTGGTAGTCTCCGACGCCACGGACTTGCCGGTAGTACCCAAGCCGCAGCCTTCGCTTGACGTCGCTCCTCGGAGTACTTGGCGAGTGTCTCGATAAGCTGGGGACCGTAATTTTTGCATTTACCAGCATAGGGAGCAAAAACTACCTGCTGGCCTCCAGCGTCGACAGGCATCGCCTCAGAGATAACTGCGGGATCCATCCCCACAGCATGGGCCTACACCATTGCGAGTGCCATGGTGGCGCCGACGGAGCGCTGTGAATTTTTGAAGTCTGCAGGGATTCCTCCAGCCAGGAATTCCACCAGGTCGCCGAGGTTGTCGATCATCCCAGTCTTGGGAGTCAAGTCGTCACAGATGCGACTGAGCACATCCTTGGCCTTCCCCAGCGTCTCCTGGAGGGAAACGCTGCGGTCCTTGACTGCGGCGATGGAACCAGCCAAAGCATCCGCGCGGCACAGAGATTGGGCATAGAAACTCAAGTCGCTGGCATCTGCATACAAAAAAGCATTAGTACAACAATCACACGTCAAAGCACAGAAGAGCAAGACATATCCATATGAAAAAGTCATACCCGAGAGGGACTTGAAAATCAAGAGAAGCTTCTCCTCGAACATCTTCTCCCTCTCAGCTGTGGAGGCAAGGAGATCCTGCTCTCACTTTCGTGACTCCTCCAAGGCTGCGACTGCCTCGTCACAATTCTTCATCGCCGTGGCCAATGTCTTCTCCAATGCAATAGCATGGCAAAGTAATTCATTGTGCTCAGCTGCAACAAACAGAGAGTCTTACCAAATCGAATCAATAATATTCGCAAAAGACAAGGACGAAGTCAAAACTTACTTTCGATAATGCGATGGCGATTGTCCACTCGTGCATGCTGTCGACCCATGTTAAGGACCTGCTCCTCCAGGCAGGCAGCTTCCTTCACGATGAGCTGCATCAGAGACATTCCAAGTTCAAGTAAAGCATGCCAAGAATAAATTCGACTGCCAACTACAAGATACTTACATGATCCTCCACAGACTCCAAAGAAGGCTGTTGCACAGTCATCCGGGTAACCATCTGATGTTCCCCAGCATGCGGGGAACTTGATGAGTTATGCCCGGAGTGGGCCGCCAATGGAGGAGAAGGAGACCGCGAGGCCACCTTCTTGGACTTGGAGTCTGTGACTCCGGACTCTTTAAAAAATTGGAGGACGTCAAAAGACGACATCGCCACTTGACTGAAACACAAAATCAAACAAGAGCTTCAAGATAGATGACAACTCAAAGAAGAAACCAAAACGAATTCGCGAATACAGAACTTACCAGTCAAATCTATCAAGATCGAAGGACTGCTCCTCCGACTCCGACGATTCCTTTGGCAGTCAAAGCTTCTTCCGGGCAGGAGGAGCCATAGAGCGCACAGGAACGATGGGTATCGGCTCCTCCGCACCGATAGATGGGCCCTCTAGAGTCGAAGGAGATGAAGCATCCGAATCCTTGCTGCGAGAATGCTTACGAGTGTCCGGACCGCTCGACTCGGGGGCTTCCTCCTCCTCTTCAAGTGGGACGGTTGATTCCGACTCGTCCTCTTCATCTACTTCGCGAGGAATAACCCCCTTAGGAAGAGGGGGCAAACTGGGAGACACCTTCTAATCCTGCATTCAGAAAACAACTCATTATACATCAAGAAACTAGAAGCAATCGACAAATCAAGCTACTTCGTAGCACAATTCTACCTCAGGAGGAGGGTTAGAGGCGTTGAAGGGAGGTACGACTAGTTCGCTTGGGAGAACCTCCTTGGTGGTGTACTTTGTCACCAGCCGCAACCTCTTATCTACTTCACCCGCGGAAATGCCATCGGCAGATATGCGAGTGGCATCATCTGCACCAGCCCATTGGAACATGGGGTGGACTCTGGCCTGCATTGGCTGGATGCGACGACGCAACCATGTGCGAATGAGGGCGGCGCCTCCCTCTTCTTTACCCATGCGACTCTCGAGGTCGCAGACGCGCTTGTACAGCACTTCCATCTCCTCGGACTCGCCAGGCATCACCATGTTCTTCCAAGAACGCCTCCTCCTACACGGTGTCGTGGGATCGAAGGGCGCGAGTCCATAGTGCTCTCTGTCGCCCTTCTAGTCGCGGATGTAGAACCACTTGTCTCTCCATCCTTGGACGGACGCCATGAGCTTGCTATCGAAATATGTGGTGGAGGAGTCGACATGGATCCCGTAGCCTCCTACGTCGTAGACTACGAAACCAGATGCCGACTGGCGCTTCAGCTTGAAAATCCTCTTAAAGAGGCCAAAGTGTGGCTCGATTCTGAGCCAGCACTCGCAAAGTGTAATATAGCAGGCGATGTGGAGAATAGAGTTGGGGACAGCTGATGCAGCTGGAGCCCATAGAAGCAAAGGAGGCCCCTGAAGAAAGGATGCAGGGGTAGAGAAAGACCGCGGATTATGAATGCTAGGAACATCACCCGGAAACCAGCAGGAGGACAAGGAGTTACCTCGTCACTTGGCACTCGCGAGTCATCCGCCACGGGTGACTGTGAAGGAGTTATGCCCTAGAGGCAAATAATAAAGTGTATTATTTGATACTTCTCCTGTATGTTCATAATACGTTTCATACTATGCTATAACTGTGTTAATACGAAACGTTAATATACGTGTGGTATGTAAACAAACCGTGTCTCTAGTTACCTCTAGTGAACTAGTTCATTAGTCATAAGGATGGTCTATGTTTCAAGACCATGGGCATTTATGCCAACTAACAATGAGGTCATGTTATTAGTTGAATAACATGATAGACAAACATCCGACCGTTGTATCTTAATGAGATCTAGTTACAAAGTTCACGATTGATGATAGAACATAGTGAACCTCGTAACCCAATCCTTTGACTGTGAGGTAATGCAAATCACCATTCCGAAAGAAGCTCAGATGGTTATCAAGAGTCATCTCGTAACAGGGTGACCAAAAAGGTGCCACTCAGGTTTTCTAAAGGGATGCGTAGAGGAGTACATATCAAGACCAGGATTTGTCTAGTCTGTGTAACGGACAGATACATGTGGCCATCTCGGTGACATAGCATTAATGAAGCTTGCAAGCATGTGACTGGGTCACGGAATGCAACGACATGAGAACGAGAAAACAAGTTCATCAGTCACGAGATAGAACTAAGGTATGCAGATACCGAAGATCAAGTCTCGGATGAATTAGGTATAGAGTGACAAAGGGAATGGGGAACGACTATCTCACGGTTCGAGCGATTGTATTCATGAAACGCACGGGGGTCACATGGCCATCCAGGTCCCTCTGTTGATCATTGATATGAGAGTGGTCTCTATCATGTCCGGAGTGTTTCCGAACCGAAGGATGTCACGCTTAAGGGTAGGGACGCTTAGGGTAGATGAGGTATCGTATGAGAAATAGAGAGAGAAACCGGAATAGTTTCGGTAACATCCGATGGAGATCGGAAAGGGGTCCGGAAGTTGTTCCGGAGTGAAGAGATAATATAATATGTATATTTGAATATTAATTGGAGAATTAATATTAAATATATATTTTATTTTATTTTTGAAGGCACTATATTGCTAATGGGCCTCACTCGAAGGGAGGCCCAAGTGGGCAAGGCGCCTAGGGAGTGGGGGCCAGCCGGCCTAGGGCTGGTGGGCCGCCCTAGTGGGGCCCACCTAGGGCCGGCGGCTGCCCCAAGGTGGCCGGCGGGTGTGGGGATTAGTCCCACCCCGCCTGGCCCCTGGGTGGTGCGCCCCCTCCCACTATATAAAGGGGTCCCCCTTCCCCTTGGAGATCACCCATTCCTCTCATTCTTTCTCTCTCATCTGCTGAGGACTTCCCCGTAATATTGGGGAGGACCTCGTAGTTGAGTTCTCCTCCTTCACACTACCGTCGTGTGATCGGCGATCCGGCATCTACTTCTTCCGCTGCTCGGCTGGATTGGAGTCCGGTTGACGTCTCCTACACCGGACGTGTGACGAACTTCAGAGGCACCACACTTGGGGTGCTGCTCGTATTCATCAATATGCGCCTTCCTGCGTAAGGTGTGCCTCTTTCTGCAAAGGTATGAATACTGTATTCCTTCTCTGTTACTTATGTCTACATAGTATAGATCCTGGTATTAGTGTTCAAGTAGATATAATTTTTTTGTTTTTTGCTACGGAACCCTTCAGTGGTATCAGAGCGGGTCTATGGGTAGACATGTCGTACGGATAGAACACATAGCAATATGTGGGCATTGATTCTCTAGTTGCTACCCTCTTTAGTGTTATTGTTCATATCGCGGCACTGTTTGATGAAGCGGCCCCCAACCAACCTCACGTGGTGATTCACGAGACTGGTCCACAAATCAAAGTGGCTTAGGGGGGTGTCTGTCTCTCTATAGTAGTTGATATGGCATGGACACTGGAGGGCCCTGAAAAGGGAAGAAGAATGGCAATCATTGAATCCATGTTGTGGCTCGACGTTTGTAGGTGGGAAAGGGTTCTACTACGAAAGCCCTAAAGCCGCGTAAAACATGCAATAGTTAATATAGAAGCGTCTATCTTTATTACTGCATAGGGGCAAGTATTATAACATGGCAATGACAAGTTTGTGAAACTCTCATTGAAGCTGTTGATGATGATCATAAAGCTATAACCATGTCATAACACTTCACTTTAGAAGTATTACTTATTGTGCTAGTATACTTACTAGACAGTAGCATAATAATATAATCCCTCATAGTATTCCAGTTATCGTATTCCCCTTGTGTGTGCACCACCAAGAAAGTTCTTCGGTATGAGGCGATCCAGGGTTACAGGCCTGGGTGTCAGACATATCTATGACACATACAGTGGGTGTAAGCCATGTTGCACTGCAAATACACACGAGTTAGGACTGGCGAGCCTAGCACGTTAGAGAAATGTGGCCTCGGAATACAAGAGACCAAAAGGTCGAGCATGAATCACATGGTTGATGTGATCAACATTAGGGAATGTCCACCTTTGATACTGCACTGATGGCCGTGATGATCGGGGGAGGTGCAGAGGATAGGGATCATGAGATCACTGAACGAGTAGAGGGATGTTCGTTTAAGTGGGAGTTCTTTTAGTTAAAACTTGAACTCATTATTATGAACATAGTCTAAACACTTTGCAAATCCTTTGTAGATGTCTTGCCCACCCACCTTCAACCTTAGCACTTTCCTTGAGAAGGACAAGCTGAAAACTGATGGAACCAACTTCACCGCATGGTTCCGCAATCTTAGGATCCTCTTAGTCCCCTACAAGTTGACTTATGTCATCGAGGCTGAGCTTCCGGCTAAGCCTGCAGATTCTGCCTTTGAGGACGAAAAGAATGTCTGGCAGTCCAAGGCAGATGATTTCTCCCTCATCCAGAGTGGAATGCTCTATGCCATGGAGCCGGAGCTTCAAAAGCGTTTTGAGAAGATGAATGCTTTTGAGATCATTGAGGATCTCAAGGTTGTATTTGCTCCACAGGCTCGTGCAGAGAGGTATGATGCTTCCGAGCTCTTCTTCTCTGCTAAAATGGAAGAGCACAGCAGTATTAGTGAGCATGTGGTCAAAATGTCTGGCTACGTTAAACGCTTAAACGCCCTGGATTGCAAAATCCTGGAGGAACTCGCTATAGATAGGGTGCTGCACTCGCTACCCCCTAGCTATAAGGGTTTTGTGATGAACTACAACATGCAAGGGATGACTAAGACCTTTGTTGAGGTGTTCGCCATGCTCAAAACTGCTGAGGTTGAAATCAAGAAGGAGCACACGGTGTTGATGGTCAACAAGACCACCAACTTTAAGAAACCGGGGCAAAAGGGAAAAGGTAAGGGTAAGAAGTCTAAGAGGGATGGCAAGTTTGTTCCCAGCACCTCAAAGACTGCCAAGCCTGGACCTAAGCCCGGCACTTCGTGCTTCTACTGCAAAGGGGATGGGCACTGGAAATGCAACTGCCCCAAGTACCTTGAAGACAAGCGAGCTGGCAAGATAGCCATTCTGGACAAAGGTATATATGATATACATGTTCTTGATGTATTCCTTACGAGCGCCAGGAGTAACACCTGGGTATTTGATACCGGATCTATTGCTCATATTTGTAACTCTCAGCAGGATCTACAGAGTAGGAGGCGCCTGAGGAAGGACGAGGTGACGATGCGCGTAGGCAATGGTTCGAGAGTCAAAGTGATGGTCGTCGGCACCCTGCATCTGCGTCTACCATCAGGATTATTGTTGATTTTGAATAAATGCTATTATGTACCCGCACTGAGTATGAATATTGTGAGTGGGTCTTGCTTGTTGCAAGACCATTATTCATTTAAATCAGGAACAAATGGTTGTTCAATTTATATGAATGATTTTTTCTATGTTCATGCTCCTGTACGTGATGGTTTATTCTTACTTGATCTTGATTGTGATACACACATCCATAGTGTTGATGCTAAACGTTGTAAGCACAGTGACGATAATTCCATGTACATATGGCATTGCCGTCTTGGTCATATTGGCATAAAGTGCATGAAGAAGTTTCATTCAGAAGGGCTTCTTGGATCATTAGATTTTGAATCCCTTGATACATGTGAGCCATGCCTCATGGGCAAGATGACCAGGACACCATTCTCCGGAATAGTGGAGAGAGCTGTAGACCTACATGGGATCATACACACGGATGTATGTGGACCAATGAGTGTCTCAACATGCAATGGTTATCGTTACTTTGTTACCTTTACTGACGACTTGAGCAGATATGGATATATCTACTTAATGAAGAACAAGTCTGAAACCTTTGAAAAGTTCAAGGAATTTCAGAAAGAGGTAGAGAATCAACTTAACAAGAAAATCAAGCACCTTCGATCGGATCGAGGAGGCGAGTATTTGAGTTATGAGTTTAACATGCACTTGAAGGACCGTGAGATTATACCACAGCTTACGCCAGCCGGAACACCATAGCATAATGGTGTGTCGGAACGTCATAACCGAACCCTACTGGATAGCGTACGGTCCATGATGTCTTTAACTGATTTGTCTGTGTCTTTTTGGGGATATGCGTTAGAAACCGCCGCTTTTATTTTAAACCGAGCACCATCAAATCTGTGGAGACAACCCCATATGAGATATGGCATGGCAAGAAGCCATTGTTGTCATTTCTGAAAGTTTGGGGTTGTGAGGCTTACGTTAAGAAACTGCAGCCTGACAAACTTGAACCCAAATCAGAAAAATGTATCTTTGTGGGATACCCAAGGGAAACCATTGGGTATACTTTCTACAACCAAGCCGAAGGCAAAATGTTTGTCGCAAAAACTGGCACCTTTCTCGAGAAAGAGTTTCTTGCAAAAGGAGTGAGTGGAAGGAAAATTGAGTTAGATGAAATTGTTGACCCTTCTCTCCGTATTATGAGTAGCGCAACGGAAGCTGTTCCGAAACCACTCTCCAGTATGGAGGAAGAGCCTATTGATGTTGATCAAAACAATGACATCGAGACTCCTGAGGTTCACATGTCTACAAGGGTTCGTACCACTCCAGATTGGTACAGTAGCCTTGTGATGTCTGTCATCTTAGATGATCAGGAAGAACCTGCAAACTACAAAGAAGCTATGGATAGTGCTGACTCCGAGAAATGGCTAGAAGCCATGAAATCCGAAATAGGATCCATGCATGAAAACCAAGTTTGGACCTTGGTGGATCTTCCAGAAGGCCACAAGGCCGTGGAAAATAAATGGATCTTTAAGAAAAAGTCAGATGCGAATGGTAATGTGACCATTCACAAAGCTCGACTTGTCGCGAAGGGTTTTCGACAAATTCAAGGAGTTGATTACGACGAGACTTATTCTCCTGTAGTGATGCTTAAGGCTGTCAGGATTTTAATAGCAATTGTTGCACATTTTGACTATGAAATTTGGCATATGGATGTCAAGACCATTCCTCAACGGTCACATTGATGAAGAGTTGTATATGATGCAACCAGAAGGTTTTGTCAACCCTAAGGATGCTGGAAAGGTATGCAAACTTCAACGGTCCATTTATGGATTGAAGCAAGCATCTCAGAGCTGGAACCAACGTTTTGATCAAGTGATCAAGAGTTTTGGATTTGTCCAAAACCAACAGGAGTTCTGTGTTTACAAGAAAGCGAGTGGGAGCTCGGTTGTTTTCTTAGTAGTATATGTAGATGACATATTACTCATGGGAAACGATGTGGATCTTATGAAAAGCGTGAAAGCATATTTGAGCAACCAATTTTCCATGAAGGATCTAGGTGAAGCTACATATATATTAGGAATCAAGATCTATAGAGATAGATCAATACACCTAATAGCATTGAGTCAGAGTACTTACATAGATAAGATTTTGAAGAGGTTCAAAATGGAAAACACCAAGAGGGGTTTTACACCTATGATGAAGAATTGCAAAATGAGTATGACTCAATGTCCTGTAATGGACAATGATAGATAAAAGATGTCTTACATCTCCTATGCCTCAACCATAGGATCTATCATGTATGCAATGCTTAGTACCCGACCTAATGTGGCACTGGCTCTTAGTTTGACGAGCCGATATCAGAGTAATCCAGGACCGGATCACTGGACAGCTGTGAAAAATATCCTAAAGTATCTGAGAAGAACAAAGGATATGTTCCTAATCTATGGAGGAAACGTGAAGCTCTAAACGTAATAGGTTATGTAGATGCGAGCTGGAATTCAGATCATGATGACTCGAAGTCTCAGACAGGATTTGTTTTCTTGGTGAATGGTGGGGCGGTAAGCTGGAAGAGCAAGAAGCAGATGGTGGTGGCACAACCTTCAATGGAATCTGAATACATTGTTGCAGCTGATGCAGCAAATGAAGTTGTTTGGCTAAGGAATTTTGTCATCAAACTGGGAGTTTTTCCCAATGGGCAAGACCCCGTGACGATCTATTGTGATAACACGGGAGGTATTGCAAATGCAAGGGAACCAAGAACTCATTCCACGGCCAAACACATCAAGCTTAGATTTCACGTCATCCGGCAGAAGGTTGACGAAGGTGAAGTCAAGATTTGCAAAGTAGATACGGAACTAAATGTAGCAGATCCGTTGACGAAAGCTCTCTATCTAGACAAGCATGAACAACACCGAGATTCCATTGGTGTTAGGTTCCTGCCCATTGTAAACTAGTTTTGTTTATACTCTAGTGCAAGTGGGAGACTGAAGGAGTTATGCCCTAGAGGCAAATAATAAAGTGTATTATTTGATACTTCTCCTGTATGTTCATAATACGTTTCATACTATGCTATAACTGTGTTAATACAAAATGTTAATACACGTGTGGTATGTAAACAAACCGTGTCTCTAGTTACCTCTAGTGAACTAGTTCATTGGTCATAAGGATGGTCTATGTTTCAAGACCATGGGCATTTATGCCAACTGACAATGAGGTCATGTTATTAGTTGAATAACATGATAGACAAACATCCGACCGTTGTATCTTAATGAGATCTAGTTACAAAGTTCACCATTGATGATAAAACACAGAGAACCTCGTAACCCGATCCTTTGACTATGAGGTAATGCAAATCACCATTCCGGAAGAAGCTTAGATGGTTATCAAGAGTCATCTCGTAACAGGGTGACCAAAAAGGTGCCACTCAGGTTTTCCGAAGGGATGCGTAGATGAGTACATATCAAGACCAGGATTTGTCTAGTCTGTGTAACGGACAGATACATGTGGCCATCTCGGTGACATTGCATTAATGAAGCTTGCAAGCATGTGAATGGGTCACGGAATGCAATGACATGAGAACGAGAAAACAAGTTCATCAGTCACGAGATAGAACTAAGGTATGCAGATACCGAAGATCAAGTCTCGGATGAATTAGGTATAGAGTGACAAAGGGAATGGGGAACGACTATCTCACGGTTCGAGCGATTGTATTCATGAAACGCACGGGGGTCACATGGCCATCCAGGTCCCTCTGTTGATCATTGATATGAGAGTGGTCTCTATCATGTCCGGAGTGTTTCCGAACCGAAGGATGTCACACTTAAGGGTAGGGACGCTTAGGGTAGATGAGGTATCGTATGAGAAATAGAGAGAGAGAAACCAGAATAGTTTCGGTAACATCCGATGGAGATCGGAAAGGGGACCGGAAGTTGTTCCGGAGTGAAGAGATAATATAATATGTATATTTGAATGTTAATTGGAGAATTAATATTAAATATATATTTTATTTTATTTTTGAAGGCACTATATTGCTAATGGGCCTCACCCGAAGGGAGGCCCAAGTGGGCAAGGCGCCTAGAGAGTGGGGGCCAACCGGCCTAGGGCTGGTGGGCCGCCCCAGTGGGGCCCACCTAGGGCCGGCGGCTGCCCCAAGGTGGCCGGCGGGTGTGGGGATTAGTCCCACCCCGCCTGGCCCCTGGGTGGTGCGCCCCCTCCCACTATATAAAGGGGTCCCCCTCCCCCTTGGAGATCACCCATTCCTCTCATTCTTTCTCTCTCATCTGCTGAGGACTTCCCCGTAATATTGGGGAGGACCTCGTAGTTGAGTTCTCCTCCTTCACACTACCGTCGTGTGATCGGCGATCCGGCATCTACTTCTTCCGCTGCTCGGCTGGATCGGAGTCCGGTTGACGTCTCCTACACCGGACGTGTGACGAACTTCAGAGGCACCACACTTGGGGTGCTGCTCGTCTTCATCAATATATGCCTTCCTGCATAAGGCGTGCCTCTTTCTGCAAAGGTATGAATACTGTATTCCTTCTCCGTTACTTATGTCTACATAGTATAGATCCTGGTATTAGTGTTCAAGTAGATATAAATTTTTTGTTTTCTGCTACGGAACCCTTCAGACAGAACTCCATCTTGACGCAGGAGATGGAGCTTGGAGGATTTGATGATGGACGCGCGCCACACACCATTGGTGACGCGGGTACCCGCGCCCTTCTTCTTCCTGGCGCCAGCGGCGTTGGTGTCTACAGTGGTGGAGCCGCCCTTCTTCTTGGCAGCAGCAATGGCAGCGACGGACTCAGCAGCGGCGCCTCCCTTCTTTTTCCCCATCTTGCGATGGAGGTGCGAGCGGAGGAAGTAGCTCGGGAACACGCGGAGTTGGTCCAGCGCCACGAAAAGGATGAGCTCTAGGAAACAGAGAGCAGCGGCAATGGTGATAGAAGCACAAGCAGAGAAAGGGCAGATGGGAAAATTACCGCAGCCGCGCTGCTACTTAACCCCCTTGCGGATACCATCCAACGGCCAGCAAAAACCCTATTGGACGCATGGCGCACATCGCGGTCGACACGTGGAGAGGCCAAAACACGAACTGTCCCCCACTATCTCCATTACACGCGGAAATAGAGGAGATGCAGTTAAAACGAAAGATTACGCATGCCCGGTCAAATCAAAGTCAGAAAGTGGGACCCACCGCTCGTCACGTCCCATCAAAGCCGCTCACGCGGGCAACTGAGGTCATCACATCATCATCATTGATGTCATCAAGATGAGCACTAGAAGACTTCGAGTACTTTAGTCCTTGCTCGAGTCTTCGACTCCACCAAGCACTCGGAGGCTACTCCCATAGGGAGCGCTGGTCGCGCACCCTACGATTTATTTTTTATGCAGGAACATTCAAAGCATACCCAACCACTCGAATCTATGATTCGACTATGGATCATGGGTTACTCCCATAGGGAGTGCCGGAAGCAAATTCGACTGAAACAAGCAACAAAAGACGACAGCAGTCGCAAAATTTTAGTCCCTGCCTGAGTCTTCGACTCAACCAGGCACTCGGGGGCTACTCCCATAGGGAGCACTGGTCGCACACCCTATGATTATTTGTACACCGTATTGTGTGTTGATAACATCCACACTTGAATGTTGTGGCGACTCCGCCTCATATTTTCCCTACAAAGAGACTGCGTCTCCTGGGCCACCGAAATCATCTCCGCGATGACCAAAAATTCGGATGTCGCGCTTACAGCGTAAAGATAAGACCTGAATAAGGCCTGGCAACACATTTACTGTGCACTACCAGAAACATATTTGTACCTACAGGTACGATGAACACGCTTTGATGGACGCATCGAGTGCTCAGACCCATACACTGGAATTCGACTCCTGTAAGACCTCCGTGGCTTGAGTCGAATTACGCCAGCACTTTTCCGAATTCGAGTCCGGGGACTCGGGTTATAGATTGTGTTGTTTTGCCCTAAGGCAGTTAACTGATACCGATACATCGGTTAAATCAGGCACGCATATCAACAATCGCTATGACATGAACTGAACAGTCAAAAAAATACTCAATCATGCATTCGAATGTCTTCATAAAGTTCCCAATCGAATCTACGATTCCACTGGACACTTGGGGGCTACTGACATGGGTATACCCTATAGGTACTCGAGTTTGGTATATACGGCATGAATACTGCGGAAGCCCACGGTGTTGCCAAGGCCCAAATGGAGAACTCGAGTGGCCCATGGACTCTCGGTTGCTTGCGGGACAAGAAGAAGCCAAAGATAGAAAGTTTAAAGGGAAAACCCTAACCTGTAACCGACTCGACCTGCTACCTGAGACCTAGCCTATCTATATAAAGGCTAGGAGGGGACGGCGAGGAGGACACACGCAACCATAGTTTCCACAACTCTCGCCAGATTGCATCTGCGCGCCCCTATAATCTTTGATTCCTTCGTTAATTCCAAGAGCAGACAAGCAGGAGTAGGGACCTCTACGAGGCCTGAACCTGGGTAAACCTTGTGTCCCTGTGTGCTTCTTTGCTAGCCGACTGATGCCTCCAGCGCTCCCTCCTTCTCCAAAACCCAAGTCCATAACAATGGGCATTGATGAGTTAAACCCTCGTCAGCAGTAATGGCGACTTCATCGTCCATCAGAGCAGCGAGCATCTCTTCCTCGTCCAATCCATCGCCGAGGCAAACTACCGAATACCTGCCGTGCAGGACGGACACGGGGTGGGTACCAAGGAGGCCGAACGGGGGTGTGGCAACGAGACGGTGGCGGTGCAGCGACGCGTGAGGCGGGAGAATATATGCGGTGGCTGGGTGAGTTTTCTACCGGAGGAAAACGGCCAACCTAGTGTGCATGGTGGTTGCGGCGGCGAACTACGGTGGGGTGACCATCGCACGGAGGAAAGTCAAGACGGGGGTGGGGGATTTCCATTTCTGTTGCCGACAGGACTAGCATGTGTTATTTTCTCATCCATCTGACGCCCCTACTAGCCCCTCTTGGGTTCAGTTCGGAATGGGAGCGTCGGATAACAAAATAGGCCACTACTGGCGTCAAAATAAAATTAAGGGGTCGGCTGGGCGCGACTTTGGACGCCGACACCCCTAATATCCGTTTTTGGTGCCTTTAGGCCCCCCTAGTGGAGATGCTTGCCAAGACTGCATTAGGGTGGCGTTAGCTACTGATGTGTTTTAAATAAAGTAAAGCATCCATTTCCCCTAAATGAACTCCTTTTTTTAAGGTTCCCCTAAAAAAAACTCGTGCATTTCCGTAGATGCACTGATTTGGCTGAAAGTCTTGTTATGTTTTTTTTTACTCCCTCCGATCCAAATTAATATTCTCAGATTTATTTAGATTTGATTTTATCTAGCACCAAAATATGACTAGATACATTCGAATTTAGATAAATCTGAGAATATTAATATGGGTCGAAAGAAGTAGAGAATTTGAAAGTCGTGTTATATCTTTAGGCCTATTTTTTTTTTGAGAATTACTGTCCACTTTATTCAAATAATGTTAAGTTTTACCTGTATATTTAGAACGGGGGTGGCCCTAACAGCCACACATGGCGCCCCCGGCAAGGTGGAAGCAAACCTTGCCATTAAATGAGCTTCTAAATTACAATATTTAGACCTACTACCTTCAGATGTACATAGTGGGCTTAAGATACAGTCAACGTGTCAGGAACAGACCAAGCGGCCTTTTATAGTCAGCTCACTCTTGATTTGGGCCAAAAAATTCAATGACGGTAAGTAGCATGTGGTCACTGTTCACGCGTGGGTGTGGACGGTCGTTCCCAATCCTTGATCTGTTACCGAGTCGGAATCATATCAGGGCTTCTCCTCACCGCTATATATAGCTAGGCACACCCAGCCGATTGGGCAAACAACGCAAACGCGTAGACCTCTCCATCCCAAATTCCCAAGTCCCGTAGCATCTCGCGAGTTCCGATCGATCGATCCATGGATCTACCAGAGCTCGGCGAGATAGCCCCAGTGGAATCTTCACCCTACTCGTCGCCATCTCCGCCGCCTTACGCCGCGCAAGAGCAATCACCGGTGTCGCCACAAGGCTACCTCGGCGAGCTTCCATGGAGCCCTAATTCACCTGCCCTGCCTGCCACGCCGCCTTATTCCCCCGACTATGCTCCATGGTTCGACTCTCCCACCTCGCCGCTGGACATGCCGCTCTCGCCGGACTCATCTCCGAGTTATGTCCCCACGTCGCCGCCATACTCCCCCAGGTCACCGGTGTACACTCCCACCTCACCGGGGAGAGGTTGCTGCGACTTGATATGGAATTGTCCCTCGCCACCGAGGGAAGATGGTCTCCAACGTCATGGGCCGTCGCCGGAGGAGTACTCCCCTAACTCGCCGACATACTTCCCCACGTCACCGGTTTACTCTCCCACCTCACCGGGGAGAGGTTGCTGCGACTGGATCTGCAATTCTCTGTCGCCACCGAGGGAAGATGATCTCCAATTTCACCTGCCGTCGCCGGAGTATTGCTACGGCTGTTGAACTTTGCGAGTGTCCACGGTCGCCTGAAAGCGCAGCAAAGACGGGTTCTGCGCCAGGCTCCGAACGTGTCCACAAATGATCTGCCCAATCTGGAGCTTGGATACGTGCTATACCGGCGATCGATCGGTTTCTCCACGAGGATGTTAATTTGCTTTTAGTAGTACTATACAATGCCTTTTGTACGAGTGATGTGTGAGCCTGTCTAAGCTCAACATGTATGTTCCTCGTTTTATACATTGTGAGAGGTTGAAGGAGTATAAAATAATATTATGACATAATAATAAACTCTGGTATATTGATTGATCGCTCTGTCAAAGTGGTCATTAGGAGCACAAGTGCTGGTCTATACTGTGATGTATACAAAGTTGGCGCCGGCGTTAGGGTTGCAAAGCGACACCTGATCCCCCGCTTCAAGTTTAAATTTAGTTAGTCTAGTTTTTTTAACAAAATTAGTCTAATTTGAACTAAAATTTACTGGATTGAGGCTTGCAACCCTATGCGGGGTGCCGCCATGCCCATTCTCTAATGTATATATATGTTTCCAAAAGTAGGGAAGGCACATTAGTACATAGGAGTAACCAACTTGTAGGCCAATATTTATTTATATTTGTCTAATTGAACTAAAATTTACTGGATTGACGCTTGCAACAGACTGATCATTAATTCAGATTGTATTGAGGTAGTAGACACTATGAAAGATGGAGGTTCTACTTATGGCCCTGCAGCCGCCGCTTGTAACACCCCAGGTATTGGCCTACCTGGATTATGAGGACTGTATCATTTTATGTAGGGAGTTTGTAGATGTTATTTTTGAACACTGTCCTAGGGAAGCTAACAATGCTGCTCACACCATTGCTAGTAGAGTTGAGGATATATCATTTTATGTAGGGAGTTTGTAGATGTCATTTTTGAACACTGTCCTAGGGAAGCTAACAATGCTGCTCACACCATTGCTAGTAGAGTTGAGGATCCAGATCCAATTGTTTGGAAGGATGGTCCTCCAGGGTTTTAGTGGGTGTAATTGCAATCCAAAAAATAATACAGTATAAACAACTATGATGGCTTTCCCTAAAAAAACTTGTAGGCCAATATTTATTTAGATTTGTGTACATAGTTTTTCAGGTTTACTAACATAAACATTATACATCATACCAAAGTTTTTTTAAGCTTAGAGCATGATATTAAGAAACGGTATAACTCAATAAGCTAGGAGCCATCATAGTTGTTTTGCGTCGTCAACCGTCTGATATGTATCTTCTACACTCAGGATCGCCGCTCTGGCGGCACTAGAGGCTAACCCTAGCCGCCGCTGGGGGCCAGCCCTCCCTCCCCTCTCTCCCCCGCCTCTGTCAGAGGAAGTGGCCGGGCAAAGCTTGCGCCACCGACGATGGAGCGGGGCCTCTCTCTCCCGTGTAGCCTCGTCGTGAGGGGCGTCAACCTGGGTGGCGACAGAGGTCCTCGATAGCGTGGCGGCGGGTGGCGGTGCAGGGGGCGTGTCGTGACGGTGCGGAGGGCACATAGCGGAGGCTGTAGCAAGTGGAGAGCTCCCCGTGCCTGCAGTCGCGCGTGGAGGCAGGGCTGGATCTAGGCCTGTGCGAGCCGCGCGGGCCGCGGCTCCGGGTGCGGTGGCGGCGTGAGGAGTTCCTGCTCCGGCGTGCTGCGTGGATGCTACAACGGTGGTGGATGGCCGGCATGGGGTGCCTCCACCCCTGAGCCCATGTTGGCTGGCAGCATGCCTAGTGGTGGCCAACGCCCTTGGCGGTGCCGGCGGCCAGCCAGGCGACAACAGCGGTTGGGTCCTCACCGCCCAGTCCCCGTTTCAGTGGTGGTGAGACGGCGATCAACCCCCGCTCCACCGACGGCATTTGCGGCTCTCTTCTTGTGGGCAGTGAGTCCAAGTCGGGCGGCTCCTTGCTGCGTGTCCGGTGATGTTGGGGTTGGCGGAAGGGCCGGGGAGAAATCCCTGCGTGATGTTGGCGGCAGGGCCAGGGAGAAATCCCTACGTGATGCTGGCGGCAGGGCCGGGGAGAAATCCCTGCGTGATGCTGGCGGCAGGGCCGGGGAGAAATCCCTGCGTGATGCTGGCGACGGCGACGCCCGTGGGCGCTGTTACCTTCTTGGAGGCGTCATCTTGGCGCTGCTCGTGCTTGCCCGCCTCGAACACCGGGGGTAAACCTAGACCCGGCTAAAGGATTGGGCGGCGGTGGCACAGCTATGCCATTCCCTTCTTGGGGGCGTGGCCTTGGTGGTTCCTAGAGTCCTCAGTGCACTGGTTGCAGCCTGGTCTTGCCTGCCGCCTAGAGCTTGGGCTTCCGGGACGCTATGTACACCGTCGATGGCGCTTCCTCGTCAACGCCTCCTCCAGTCGGGCTTCGTCCCGCCATTCACTCACCATCTCTTAGACGCTATGGGCGAACGATGCGTTGGCTTGCGCCTTCCTTGAGTTGGATCGGTCTTGCGTAGCTCCTTTTTTCAGTTGTGACGCGGTCTAGAAGCTCGGTGTGCCATCCTCTCGCCATTCTTGGTTGGAGAAGGCTAAAGGAGAGTATTTGTCGTGTGGTTGGTGCTGTTATATTGTAACCGTGTGGCATTGTGTTTATATCGTGTAGCCTTTTGGCATTGTATCAGCCATCTTGGCCTCTTCTTCTGTGAATCCAATACACCTCTTGAAAAACACTCAGGATCGCTCGTCCATTCCACCACGTGTCCCAGGACTCTTTTCACACATCACGCGCGCATGGTCACGGCCCGCCAAACGCGCGCATTCCATATCTCATGTGTCAGGGCCAAGATGTTATTAACACACTGTTGCATATCTTGTGGCCCTTTTATTAACTGGGCCTCCATTTGATATGGGAACCATGCGACCCTTCTCTATATTCCGTTTCTCTCTGACTGGTGTACATTGACCCTGGCGGCGGTGGATGGCCATGATGGTGCTGCTAGGGTGTCAAGTGGGATTCTGTCAAAATCCCACTTGTAGTTTATTTGTCAAAATCTAATGTAAATTTTGAGCAAAAATTTAAACTAGATTTTGGCAAATGAACTAGAAGTGGGATTTTGGCGGGATCCCACCTGACACCCTAGGTGCTGCCTTTTGTTCATGCAATTAATGGCCTAGAAGGTGCGCCTCCACCGTCCTTTATGGTCCCTGCTGTTTTCGTTGTAGTGGAAGGGCATTTCTGGCTCGCTCATCTCCTCTCCTATAAGCAACACTTGATGCTTTTCCAAAATTTGATTTCTTCCTCATCCTACCTTGGACCATAGGTGCTAATCCTGTTTGTTTCTTTGGTGATTATCCTAGTGATTATGATGGTGGTGAGGGCGGGCGGAAGAGCGGTGGAGACGCCAACGATGGGCGATGAGGCGGAGGCGTTAGCGGTTCGAGGATGCAAAGAGAGTTGAACTGCTGATGACAAGGTGGCGGCCACGTCTCCCCTATGCAAGAAGACGCCACCGCGTCTTGCTAGTATACGAGAAGGAAGTGGGGTCTTTCGCTGGACTAGCATGCTTGACTCTCTCCGGCTCATCTTGTTATGCGTCTGGGTATGAGGTTTAGGGCTAGGATTCAAGGACAGCTTTGTACCAAAGGTGAGAAAAAGTAGGCAGACATCAGTTCGTAGGCTGCCGCTGTTCCACATAGCACCACCTTCATGAGGAAGATGTGAAGTAGTCCTCCTGCTGCTCTCTGCTTTCTTACATTTTACATGTTTGGTCTTTCTGATTCGTTTGCATCTGGTACTAAATTGTTATATTTCGTTCTTACAAGAGGATTACGACAAAATGACTCCACCGAGGAAGCATCATTATTATAAATATTCAACTTTAGGTATTCTGTAGCTGGTGACTACAACTATTACTAATTCGCATATTGTTCCTGTCATCTGGAATCACCAATGCTATCCAAATATCTTCACAATCAGGACTGTTCACAATTATCTAACTTTTTTTTTCCTAATTTGTTTATATGATCATGACCAATTGTTGCCTGGTAGCCACCTGGAAAAATGGTTTAAGCCGAGAGGATATAAATGTTTGCCAGTTAATTGATGCCTTTTCTGAAAAAATGAAGATATACTAATTTCTTTACATACAAACAAGTTTGAAGATAAAATAATTTCTTTACATACACACGAATCACAGGTACTTACTAGATCAGTTGGTTTTGGAATATGATGTCGGCTGGTTCTAGAATATTATGATTTACTACTTTAGTCCGTACAAAACTTAGGATATAGTTAATTCTCTTAATGCAAGAGTTGAATTTCGTGTGAAGGTGACGTTCCTAGAGTATTTCGTGTGAAGGTGACGTTCCTAGAGTTATATTGTTTTTAAGAGTAGAAGATGCTAGCCTTTTGTAGGATTTAATGTTTTAACCTTTTTGCTCCTTGACATATCAAGGCATTATAATTCAAACTACGAAGTTCTTTACAAAATCGGTCGATTATCCAAAAAAAATAACATTTTTGTCACTCATTCCTTGAGATGGACGGACGCAGCAACACGTGCAATTCATGGTCTAGTATTTCTAGCGATGAAAGCCTAGAGGAATGGCAAAGTAGGACGATAAGGGCTCATTTGATTCAAAGGATTTGTAAAACATGGGAATAGGAAAAGTACAGGAATATAATGACATGGCACTTGGAATCCTAAAAGAATGAAAAATATAGAAATCGGTAAAATAAGTTGTTTGATTGCACCATAGGAAAAACATAGTAAATTTCTGTAAGGTTTCGGTACATGTCATTATTGTCATAGACACGTATGATTTTTTTTCCAAGAAGTCTCACCTCTTGTTAAAAATCCTATAGGATTGTAGTGTAGGAAAGCAATGCATAGGAATTATGTAGGATTCATTCCTTCAAAACAAACAGACTCTATAGGAAAAATTCCTATGGATTGGAATCCTATAGGGTTTCTTTGAAAATCTTTTGAATCAAACATGGCCTAAGTATTTGCATAAGCTGCTTGATGATTTCTTTATCCTTGGCGAAGAAGTCTGATGGTTGGAGCTAGCTCTGCTTCGTTATCGTAAGTAATCGAGGGATCGCACTCGTTGTCAAAGGAGGGTCAGCCTAGAGTTGCTCTTCTTTGGAAGTTGGTGTCGTGAGACTCCTACTCTCCTCTAAGGTGTGCAGAACATAATTTTACTAGCCTAGATGGTAGTTCCACAAACGAAATAGCTAATCAACAACATACAATTACTACCATTTTCTAGCAAAACCAACCACGAATTATACTAAGCGTACAAAGCATTTGTTGTTACTACAGAAGACATAAGTAAGGGGACATGCCTTAGGGATGTTTCAAAGAAAAATTAATCGAACACGTGGCCACCGAGATCAACTACAGCAAAGCTTATGGGCTAAGCATCAAGATTATACTAGAAAACTTTGAGTGTAAGCTACACATTATCCAGTAGCTTTGTAACACATTACATATCCTGCTAAAAGAAGGTGTAGTTGATATCCATCGGTTGGCCTGCAGAATAGGAAAACACACACTCAGCAAGCAAAGCATGCAGCACACATTGAGCAAGAATAGTAGACAGATAAAATAGAAGGGCCAGTGCATGAAGTGTGTTAGAATCGTGACAAGCAAATAACGAAGAACGAAAAAGAAATCGCAGCAAGGTGACACATATTTAATGTGAAAAAACCTCTCCAACAAAGAGAGGAATAAACTACGGGCGCTAGCCAGCGAATCTTCACTATAATGGGGAGTGTTTACACAACACCGGGGATTTCACAGATGCAACTTTTCCTAGCTGGTGGCTTACAAGAGGTATATATAGTGGTGAAAATCTAGGTCTTCAACGATCCATACTTTGGCCCAAGCCTCTAGCGACAGGCCTCGCTCCGCTTATTCAGAAGTTAGCCTCCTTAATTAAATTTGGATCATACTTCAACAAAGTGTACCCGCTCCAATAGGTGCAAGATGATGTTGCATAAATCTATGCCTCCAGCGATTAGCAGTAAATACAAATAGACCTCGTAACATATAGCCTTCTGAAAATCCTAAAATAATATGAATAGTGTTAAAGTAGAACCTTTTGTTCCTCTTGTTCTTCCTCATGCCTTATAAATTCGTGGTGGCCATTTTACTCAAACACTTTTTCCTTAAAATACAGAGCATAACCTTTACCTAGCAAGGAAAAATACACCTTAACCTTGCTCTTGCAATCAGGGAGCCAATTTTGTAACTGTCTCATTTTTCTAAAAAATGTAGAATATTATGCATTTGTTCAAACTAACCGCAAGATCGACCCTCCATACATGATACCTACTTACAAACTTATTAGAAGGATAAAAACATGTCTTCTATGAATCAGTAACTAAGGGGACCTCCCTACTACTAATTACTGCTTTCTTTTCTATTGATGTTCAACATGACTACAATAGTATATCTTCTATATCTAAATAGGAGTCCCCCACTACACTATTTCTCTCTACATGCAAGGCATTCACGTCACCTCTTTCGTTCAGTAAATCACTTGATCCGTTTCAGAGTTCGTTAGGCATTCTTCTATTTCAGTTTGTTACGCGTTCTTCCATTCCAGTTGTTGGTCCTGAACGAGTGCACAATTTCTCTTTGGAATTCTTTTTCAGCAAAGAAACATCAACCGTACAGCCCAGCCACATGCAGTCCATCTGCTCACGTGATGGAAGCGGCCCAACACTATTTTTCTTCTCCATCGACCTCTAGCCACTGATTGAGTCTACCATTGACGCCTAACGCTCCCTCTTCCCCCATCAATTCCATGAATACGCGTTCCTGCTTCCCACGATCTCCTTGAGATATAATAACAACATAGAAAACTAATGGAGGCACTCGTCTCCCTTCTCCATTTTCTCTTCAATCCGTCACTCTGTCTCCCTCAACTCATGGTCTCTTAGGCCTGCACGGCACATCCTGTTTGGACTTTGGACCGCTTGATCCATAGCTGCTGCCTCCTTTGATTCGACATCAGTACATCACAACAAGGTCTTCCGCGCAGGCGGTGGTCGACCACACCATGATGGCTCCGTGACTAGATCAGCAAATTCATTCCTCGGGTCAATATATTATTATAGCCTATTTCCTATGAGATCTCTCCATAGGTACATACTTTCTTCACTTTTTATTTGCTCATGTTTTAGATTCAGTTTATCTGCAAGCGGTTATACTATATGAGCACGGTCAGGTTTCTAAATTATTTTTTTTAAATGAGGTTTCTAAATCCTTACCTGAGTGTTACTTCAAAAAAATTCTTACCTAGGTGTTTGTTTTTATTTTTAGGTAGAAATTGGTTGCATATCTACCACCAAATGAAGGAAATCATATGGGATGAGAGGATATGACTGATTTTGTTTTATTGGACAGATGAATTTTTTATGACAAGATTGTTCTTTCATAGGGAAGCGTCTCCCTCTGAATGTCCTTCTCTGTTTGTGTTTGATTTTGCAGATAGTCGTTGGATTAGAAGTTATGTATGAATTCAGTGCCGCTTAAAAATTTTCTCAATTGATTTTAACATATATTTTCTGTAATACATGTATTGGAAAATTCAATATGCTCATGCAACAAAACGCACAACAACTTGGCCGTTAGATTTTCTGCTGTAGATGCAGTGTGAATATGATGCGGTAAGCAAGGATGCTCCTCTCTCTTACCTTGCTATCTTTTCTTCCGCTTCTAATATTTTACATGTCTGGACTTTCTAATATATGTTTTCCTTTCCTTTGTTTGAATACACAGAGTTAAGTGGAATCTATAATTAAAGTGTTGATGTGCTCACACATACATGTATGTGCTATGATCTTCTATATGTGTTCTTCTTTCTGTTATTCGTTTCATGCTTTTGCAGGTCATGACAACAATTATGAAATCACAACATTGCTGCTTATCTAGAAATATACTGATTTGAGAAGGTAAGGCGATGCTTTCAACTTTGATGGTGTGCCTGGCAGTGTTCGTGTCTTCCAATTGCTCAATAGCTAATGATTTCCATGTGAGGTGAATTTGGTATCAGGTCACGAGCATCAACTCCGCACATGCATTTGTTGATGTAGTATGTTTCTACAACATCTATGCTTCGGTATTGTTTGGCGAAGTATACTTAATCAGGCTATCTAACATGCCAAATATTATTTATAATTAGGTGAATGTATAATAGATTGGAAGGGAGCAATGGACAGGTTTGTGCTTAGCTGGACATAATTATTGCTCTCCTCATATTTATCTCTATAATTCATCTTAGTTATCTTTTCTTACCATATATTACTCTATTTTTCAAGGCATGAAGCAGGTGGTGAATTTTTTGTGCCTTTATTTTCTGCTTACACATTTTCTCACAACCACTCCATATGGATTTTAGCGAGTTGTAATTTCTAAACAATGTAAACTGAATTTACACAAATGAGTAATTTTATCCTGATTACAAATATATAGATTCAAGATATGGTTCCTTCGTTGTTAGACCCGTTACAGTTTAACTGTTACTGTCTACCAATCATAAAATATGATAGAACTTTATGTTCTTCCAGAGTAAAAGGAGCATGTGTCTCAAAAATTCTATAGCATTTCTAAAATATGTTCTTCATTAAGAGGAAGCTGACAAAGGCGAACATGTGCATGTCCAATGTATATCCAATAATCATCACTAAGATGTGTCCATATGTAACTTGAGTAAAGTAATAAAAAGGTTCTTCAATATGTTTTTAGTAATAGGATAGAATTTAGTGCATTTGTATATGAAACACTCAAATTCATATATGGTAATCACTTTTGAAAATTGCACAAGATACTTGCTAAAAATATTTATTTATCTCTTATCTTATCTTGCATCCAAAGACACTTCCATTTTGGTATTTTTTCTTAAGATATACTTATCAATTCCCGCAGCAACGCGCGGGGTATCATCTAGTATATCTGAAACTATCACCTCTGAAATAGCAAGCCAATGCTAATAATTCAAAAGAAGTGCTTAGCATGATTGAGTGGCTTCAACAGAACAATATGTTTCATCCATTAGTGGACATCACAGTTCAGAAAGAAGTGGCTATTTTGGTGGAAGATAGTTATATATGCTACCAAACAAGTTGTTTGTATACTTAACCGTAATTCATTTAAGCTCTAAAATAAATATGAGCAATCAAAAAAAGTACATAACATGACTTTAGATTCGACTTGGTAAATCATAAGATCTCCATAGATACTGAAAAGAGATGCAAGATCCAAACAGGGAAAATTGGTCACACTTAACCTCATGGCGAAAGAAATTTAAAAAATAAACTTTGGCAGGAAGAATTTCACCAAACTATCCTTTTGTGTGTAGCGTCTTCCACAAAGGAGTTAAACTCAACACTATCCAAATCCAGTTTGCATTGATAAAATCAATCCAAATTCCACTAGTAGATGAATAATTATAAATTTTTGTGTGTAAGAGATTAGAATAACTTCAAAATAACTGACATAATTTTTGATTTTTCTGATCAGAAAAATATATGAAAAAGAAAGGAGGTAGAATTTTTTGGGATTCACTTCATAAGGGCATTACACTGTTGAATGTAATTCCTTTGTGAAGTGCATTACACAAAAGGATTGGTTGGTGATAATCAAATAATTTAAATATTTTGATTTTTTTTCTTCAAAATGAGCTTACATGTGACATACCAGCTGGTGCACCACTCTGATGTGGCATGATGTCAATGACGCAACAGCCACGCGCCCATAGTTTTTAAAACCGGACCGGTTCGGTGGTTTAACGGAAAAAACCTGAACTGATGACCTCACTGGTTTTTTAAGAGGCACCGGTCCAAATAGCAAAAAACCAGAAAAAAATAAGAAGTTGCAAAAGGAATCAAACTCAAGACCTTATCCTAGATAGAAATAGCACCATATAAGGCCCAATACCACTTGAACACACCATGTTTTGTGATTACATATTGAAATATACGATTAATACACATTTTATTTTCATTTTGTCTTGATTTTTGCTTAAATTTTAATTAAAAGGAACCGTTTTTTGTCGCCATCGAACCGAATGAACCACTGGTCCGACCAGTAAAAACCTGAACCGATAGTCTCACCGGTTCAATCACCGGTCCGGTTTTTTAAACTATGCACGCGCCACGGATAGACCGAATAGGTGCGCCATGTAATATGCCGTTCTCGTAGTAGTGGGAGTTACACTCAACAATGTAACGCTACACTGTAAATTGTAGTGCCTTTCACAAGGGCATTAACTCATTTGTCACCGGCGTTACACAAAATGGTTAATTGGTTAATCTCTCGTGTTCTTGTGGGGATGTTTCGGTTAAAGAATCCGACAATTGAGGGTTCTTTTGAGGGATTTGGGGAGTAGCTACATGTGCAAAAGTTGCATCTTTCTTTTGGTCTTGTCTGGGCTAAGGGCGAATCTTTCACTGCTACTTCTGTGAAATGTTTCATCTTTATCTGCGTTCATTGTGAAATGCTTGGATTGCGGAAAATACTTCATCTTTCCGTTCACTGAAATGCCTGATATCAAAATTTTCAGTCCTATGTGCATCAATAATCTTGGTTAACTTCATATTGTTAACACTATACAGTAATGTCAATGTCTGTGTCACGTGTTACACAGAAATTTGAGAACTTGTATGCTAATTATACCTACATGTTAATGTCTGGGCTTCAAAAGGTGGTTAATCGCTTCAACACTTCCAGCATTATTGCATCGTGTCCCTAAAATGAGGTTTTTCTGTTGCGTCAGCAGTTCATCAATCCATTCACATTCATCGAGATTCATATTCATGGTGATTGTTACCCACCTAAAATTGCCAACTGTTGTTTTGCTTTCTGTTTAGAATAACATTATGCTAAGTGAAGATAACACTCGATAGGAGCGCCCAGTTTGTACGAAATTATGTTGCTACTGCCTACTGATATACCATTGCCTTTTGTTTCAATGTAGAACACCAAGATGATGACTTGGAAGATTTCAAAACTTGTGCAGTAGCTTTGGCTGAAGAAAACAATAAACTGAAGGTACTTACCAAACCATAAGTTGCATACTCACAAAATGCTCATAAAGGAAAACTTGTCCATCGCATTAATTGTTGCTCCATGTCTGCTTGTTTTTCTTACTTTTAGTTAAAACTGGAGGAAGTTGAAAATTCCGGCGAGCTTAGCAAGAAAACTACGCAACATGAGCACAGTGGACGAAATTGGAGAGCTGAGATAAGGGAGTTAAAGAAAGCCTATCAGAATCTGAGCTTAAAGAAGGATAAGGAAGTTTCTGCATTACTTGCAGAGAAGGATTTTGTGTGGAACCAGTACAAGACAATGGAAAAGGACTACGACTTGCTCCTTAAGAAGAAGAAAATAGAGATAGCACAGGCTACTGAAGCAGCAAAAAATCTGCAGCGGAAGGTGGAGGAGCTGCAACTGCCGGCCCAAAAGAAGGATGATGATATTAGCAGATTACAAGCAGAAGCTAATGGTGCCAACAAAAAGATACTGCTTCTTGAGAATAAGCTACAAAAACTGCACTCCCTGGCTTGTGAGGAAGACGACGAAACCCAAAAACTCAAGGGTGGGCACTTGCAGGCTAGTCAAAAGAGAAAGCAGGATATCAATGGGACACATAGAAGATCTAGGCCTGAAGGCGCGTCTTTGCGTGGGAAATCCAAAAATAATGCTCGGAGGCAAATGGTAGAAGATCAACCTGAGACCAGTCAGAAGCGTCAGTGTGCCTCCTCCTTATCAAATGTAAGTAGTCCATGCCCAAATATATCATTCATGTAGTGACATTCCACTGATAACCTATTCTGCAAGTTTCTATTATAGAAATTGTAACGCTTACTTTTCCTATGACCCTGTAACAACATTTGATTGTAATGTTCTTCTTGGTAAGCCGCATAAGTTGTGTTTTGCTGTAAACTCAGACAAAGAGTAATGTTGATGTAATTTAAGTTAGTATTATTTGAGTCGTAGGTGCTCATAAAGGACCATTGCACATACAGTCTTACAGACAAGTCAAAACCAGGAAAAACATGTTCTGACCCACCAGGTTATCAATTTCGAGCTAGTGGGGTAATCTATAATTCTATATACATAAATAAACAAACTAACCTTCAAAGAGAGACATGCTATCCTTTGTGAACTTCTCTCATCATTTACAGTGTCCTAATTCATATACTGCATGAGTTGGCAAGTTGCGGTCAGCTTTATTCCTGTATAGTGAAATTTGTAATTTTCTTATGGCAGTGTAGCAACTTTTGATTAATAATTGTAATATCTAATTCAAGCCCGATGAGTTCTATCTTGCTATAAATATGGACAAATAGTAAAATTGATGAATTTTAGGTGAGCCTTATGTGAGCGGTAGTTTCATGAAGGCACACATGCATTCAAGAAGTGGCCAAATATGTTCCTTTACTACCATCTATAACCTTGTACTGCTGGTTTGTTCAGATATATGCAAAAAACAACACCTACCATACAAAGAGTAGAACAGAAAATCATTTTACTTTCTTATGGCACTAACCTTTTTCTCATCCATGTCCTAATTCTTGGTAGGCCGCATGAGTTGCATCCTGCTGTAAATATGGACAGATAATTTGTTTGATGGAATTTAGGTGAGCATCATGTGAGTCATAGATGCTTATAAAGGACCATCACCGATACACTTGGGAAGCTAATAGTAGGACATGTCACTATAACACTTTCTGCTCATCTGTGTCCAAATTCTTGGTAGGCTGCATGAGTTGCTTCCTTCTGTAAATATGGACAAAAAATAAGGTTGATGGAATTTAGGTGAGCATCATGTGAGCCGTAGATGCTCATAAAGGACAATAACAGATACACTTGGGATGCCAGACAAAAAATAAGGTTGATGGAATTTAGGTGAGCATCATGTGAGCCGTAGATGCTCATAAAGGACAATAACAGATACACTTGGGATGCCAGTAGTAGGATGACAACATGTTGTTTTCATCACCTCAGGTTGTTTAGTTGTTGGTCTGCATGCATAGACCAAAATTACACACCAATGACCAAGTACATCGTCTTTGCCTGTGCTGCTCCGAACTTTCGGCCTCACATATTATGATGTCCTAATTCTTAGTGGGTTGCATGAGTTGCATCTTGCTGTAAATATGGACGTATAGTAAATTGATGGAAACTAGGAGAGTGTTCTGTATGCTTTGAATGCTGCCACATAGTTTTCTCGAGACAATCGATAAACCTTTGGTTTCTGAAAATCTGGGAATCACAATAGACATTTTAACTGTATCATGTACAGGGGCGATCTTTCATATATAGTTCTGTTGAAACCCTTATGGTACGTTTTTGCCGTTGAGGCGTTGCAGCTTTAGGTAAAACCTAATGTGCTTGGTTTTGAGTGCTAGAAACTTCTGTTTTTGATGTTATGAGTTGCAGCCTGCTATCAAATGTTTGTAAGCTAGGATTGTGGTATGACATAGGAAAAAACAGTACTCCCTCCGTTCAATAATATAAGAGATGTTTTAGCAAACTAACTAATTTAGTTTGCTAAAACAGAGGAAGTACTTCCTTTAAGGACTGAAGCACACCATCTTGATGATGTACTATTAGTCTGTTTATAGGGTATCTATTGGCTCTTCCTTCTGCAGATATTTGAACAACCCTTTGATCCTCAGTTGTCCTTGGGTTTGGAGTATTTTTGGAGGTGTCCTCTTGCTCGATTGACTAGCATAACTTATTTCTTAAGTGGTGTTGTAGTTAGTTGTTCTGAATGATATTGAGGGATCTGTCATTCCGTTGTTGTAATTGGTGTCTCCTCCTCGATTTCCACATACCGTATTGCTTTCTTGAAGGTTAAGTTAAACATATCCATTGCGTGTTTGGGTAGTTACGTGAAATCCTATCTATTGCCAGTGCCTTTCTTTGACACCTTCTCTTGTTATCGTCAGGAATCACTTAGTTCTTGCATACCCTTTCCTCTGTTAGATGAAACCTGATTAGTCTCCACTAGAAGACAAGGTTTCACGAAGCAATTCACTCGCATATATATGGTTAATGTGATATGCAAGGATCATATGTATACCAGAGCATTGAAAAGGCGTGTCATTCTGCTTTTCTGTAACTACCAAATATCTTAATTGGGTTTTTTCTTGATTGTCTTTTATACCCTTGTTTGCCTGAAGATCTTCACCCGGCACTGAGTTTCCTTTAGTTTCTTTTAACTGAAGTTAATACGCGCTGACGGAATGCCATTCATGCATGCAGGGTGTGGGTCTCCGCTGTTGCTCCTCGAGGATGCACCTGAAACCCGCGATGTCGCCTGCACATCAGCAGGTACTCTTCCACTCCAGTTTCAGCGATGGGGGCAAATGATCAGGCGTCTTGCCTGTTGTGGATGGACGACCTGCCGAACTATGTTATGGTGCTGGTGGCCGGCGATGTTGCTGAGCCTTCTGAGTAATGGAATAGCTGTGTTCCATGTCAAAAAAAAGAAAGGTCCCGGAGCTGAAGACCCCAACTCTCCCCCCTCCCCTGTAGCCTGCTCTGACAGTACCCTGACATGCATGTGGAGCTCCTGATGACGGTATAATTTAGGTGAAGCTAAGCTTATCCTGTTCTACGTGCTCCACTCCCCATTTGAAGCGGCGATTCTGTTTTTAACTTACTTGCGCCCTTATTTTGGAAGTATTTTGTAACATATTGTGCGGGTGCTGCACTATCAGGTGAGCTCACTGACCAACGTGTGTGTATTGATTAACCATGTAAGACCGACCCTTGTTGGATCTGTTGCTCAATGAAAATCTGGAATATTCCTAGTTACTGCCGTGTGAAATCTGTATTTCTGCCTGCTAGATACATTTGGTTTCTGTTGCCTAGCTAGTTTCCTGGCATGGTAAGCTTAGTTTCCCTGGGAACGATGTCGCTGTAAATTAAACGCTGTATTCAGTTTTGTAATGAAGTTGTGGAGCTGAGTTGTGCTCCTTTGATTGAAAAAAACTTGTCTTATTTGTCGTGTCGGAGTTAGAATGTATGCCAATCTTTACTGTGGCTAAGTTTGGAATATTGTGTTATTCAAGGAAACAAAACAATCATGTACTCTGTTTCTCAAGCAAACAATCTTGTCACTCTAGTCGTGAATCATGATCTAGCACCTGGAAACTTTTGCTGGTGAATTCAGTTCAGCTGCAGTGGGCAACAATAGCAGTTGCAGTCTGAGAGTCTGTTTCGGTTATCTTTCTATAGAACAGTGATAGTGCTGGGCTTGCTTAGCATCATATGCCAGGTTATTGGAATCAATGGATTCATCCTGGCGAAACTAGATGGCGCTCGTGGTAGCTGCGTGGTATGCACAATTTCTGCATGGTAAATGGCAACTGCTTTCCGTTTAGACCGACATTTTGCTATGTGAAGAGAACATTAGAATTTAGAAAGGAGGAGCACCCAGTTTCTAAGAATTCATGTTTCTACCACCCACCGATATATCATTGCCTTTTGTTTCCAATGTAGAACACCAAGATGATGACTTGGAAGATTTCCTACTGAGACCTGGCAGATGGTAGAAGATCAACCTGAGACCATTTGGGAGACTAAAATTGTATTACATTTCTGATGTCACTATAACATTTTCTGCTCATCTGTGTCCTTATTCTTGGTAGGCAGCATGAGATGCGTCCTGCTGTAAATATGGACAAATAATAAGGTTGGTGGAATTTAGGTGAGTATCATGTGAGCCTTGATGCTCATAAAGGATCATCACAGATACACTTGGGAAACTAATTGTAGGACATGCCTCTGTAACCCGTTTTGCTCATCTATGTCCTAATTCGATAAAAAACAGTACTTCCTGCAAGTACTGAAGCACACTATTTTGTATATATCTATTGGCTCTTCCTTCTAGAGATATTTGAACAACCGGTTGATCCTAGGGATGGCACCTGCCGGGTTCGGGTCCGGGTCAAGGCCCCCCATACCCGCCCCTGCCCCCACCCCATTTTTCCCGCCCGTCTGGAAATCCACCAGACCTGCGACCCGTTCGGGTATGGGGACCCGATGGGTACCCGCGACGATGCACAATAGCGATGGGATCCGCGTGGCTGTGACGCTGGCACTAGGATCTGCGGCCAGCAGCGACAGCGATGCTGGGACCTGCACGAGCACGAGCGGCGACGCCTGGCATGCTCGACTAGAGCGGTGCCGGTGCTGGGGCATGCTCGACCACGAGCGGCGGCGGCGCTGGGCGCTGAGGCCTGCAGCAGTAGGACGAGGGAGCGTGCGGTGACTGCTTGGCGGCAGGAGAAACGCGGTGCAGCGTTCCTTGAGGTCGTCTGACGCTGTCGTGTGGGCCTGTGTCGTTCACATGTGCGTGGAACGTTCGCTTCCGAGGAATTACAGGAACTTGCTCCTGTGGTTCCACCGAGTGGATTGCCGCCGAATCGGTGGTCGGTGCACTGCCGCCGGGGCAACCAGTAGTTCTATGAAACAATTTGTGAGAAGAAACATTGTCCGTTGAGCGATACCTAGCGCAAGCTCCTCTTAATCGTCCACCTGGCCCATCTCTTCGTCGGGGTGTCCTAAACTTCAGAGTTCCCAACATGTTGTAGTTGATCTGGAGAAAGATCAAGGTTCAATCTAGCCACTCACCAACCCTTTTCTTTTCTTTTCACACCTTTTAATATCTGCCGATTTCAAGTTCCAACCACAAACATTAGTAACAATTCTATTTCCCAAGGATGGACCATCTCTTGGGGATGAATTCGATCCAGGTACGCTTCATGGCAATTTAAGGTCATCGAGAAAGTCAGTTACCATCATAGGTGACAATTAGTGAACCAATCTCATGATTGTTGAAACAGGGGAGAAGGTGTACTCATGCGAGTTTGAGGCAGATCGGCCAGCCGTTGTCGCTAGGGAGACTGCTACTTGCTGGCGCAGTAGGATTTTTTTTTATTTAATTTCGTACCCTCAATTCAACTATATCAGCACTACATTACCTATCATTCATTGCTCTCCACAGGAGCCGAGTTTAATTTTGCATTACCGATAATTTGCATTACCGATAATTCATTGCTCTCTGCAGGAGCCGATTTTAATTTCTCCAATTCTCATCAAGGAGATATGTAATTTTGGTTTCAGTTCACACAAGCTAGGGAGGCGCACAAGGAATTCAGATGTACATCTGATTTCACAGTGTGAAGATATAGCAAGGGTGTGTGAGTTCTGAGGCATCTGGCACAAATAGACAATCACTTATACAAGAGCCTTTACATCCATTTTTTTTCACTAAAGAAGAAAATTGGTCCAAAATTTGTTCTTTTAGTGGCTTTTGAGGTTCATTCATCCCTCTTGATAACTGCTAAGAATTGCATGTTCTATTACCATTGACCTTATATGAACTACGGATATATAATTTCAATAAAGTGATTATTCTGGGTTAGTTTCATTTGAAGTATTCTTTGCTTACTATCCACGATGCCTACAAATTTTGTATTTGCATGTATTACATGTTCTATGATAATGTATATGCAAAAGTAGAGAAGAAGTATTGACATGTCTGATTGTTGATGAAACCATGTTCAGAAGTTTTCTGAAATACACATTCAAACATTTTTCTTCCACACTAAGAAATAGGTAAAGCATATATAATGACATAACCGGTCGGGGTTATCTGCATTGCCTCCAGCAGCACCAAAAGAACCCTAGAGTAGGGTTGTGTCTAACCAAACCAGTTCAATTCGGTTTTAATAGGAGGGTTAATTTATAAATAGATTTTATGTTATCTGATATTAGCCAACAAAATCTGTTGATGGTTTTTGTGACTTCTTGGCGGCGTCAGTAGAGGCACATAGCGGTGGCGCTGGCTGTGGCGGCGGTCGGGTCATCCCGGAGGTCGACGGGAGTCCGCCTACGGGAGGAGGGCTACAAGTGGGAGGGTTTCGTCCCCTCCCCCGGCCCCCGCTGTACTCAACCAAGGTGGCTAGGACGGAGGTTTTGCGATGGGTTCGCATCCTCGCAGGGCCGTACTCGAGAAAATGGAGGCCTTGTGCCGAACCAAAAATTAGGCCCTCGGTGTACCATTGACATTATGTAAGAAAAATACAGTTTTGTAATATATATCATGTTGGTGGCACAATTGTTTGGAAGAAATACATATTAACAAAGCGGTTATGAGTAGTACTTCCTCTGATCCATAATAGGTGTCATTAGTTTAGTAAGAAGTTACACTAAATTAGCGCACTTATTATTGGAGGGAGTACATACTTTGGCACAAACATGCTATCCTTCTAACATTTCATTGAGGCAAAATCTTCAATTAATTTTCATAAGAAACCTTCTCCAAAATGTCATATATCAAAAATTGAACATGCAAACAAATGAGAACCTTGGATTGAACTTGGAAGCAGACCATTGGACGGCGGTGCGTGTGGCATTCTGATTTGCTTCTTCTGTTAATGACTGCGTGCGACCAAGGAATCTTTTTTCAAGAATACACCTTTCAAGGTGTATCAGCTTTTTATAGAAGGAGGTCAAGATGATCGATACGTCAAAAAGCTACACGATACAAACTCAACGCAACATGATTAACATCACAACCCAAACCAACCGAACGACAAAGACCGCCTTGCACTGTCTCCAGCCACAGAAGGCGAGGAAGCGGTACACTGAGCTTCAAGGCCGCGTCACCACCAAAGAAGGGTACTTCACTAGGCCGACTCCAACTCCGGGAAGGCACAAGCCAACGCACCGCCCGCCCATTAGCACCTAGGTCGACGAGTGAGCGGCAGGACCGAACCTGACTGGAGAAGATGACGACGAGGAAGTGCCGTTGATGGGGTACATAGCACCCCGGAAGCCCACGCTCGTAGCGGCGGCCAAACCACGACTCCAACTAGCGCACCGATGAGGACTCCACGAATCACCTAGGCAGCGCCTCCAAGAAAGGAACGACCAAGCAATCTTGGTAGGACCTCCATCTCTAACCAGTGCACCTAGATCATAGGGGCGGTAGCAAGAAGCAAGGGGATCGGAAGAAACAGAACAGAGTAGAAAGATGTGAAATAGAGAAGAAAACACCATAGAAATAGATGATAGATTGGGTTTCAGCCCGGTGTAGGAGCAACAATTGAGAGACGAATAGAAGGGCACTCGGGCTGAAAGTTAATTAAAGAGATAAAGACATATGCATGTATGAGTTAATTCTGTGGCATATTTCTTAGGCAGCAGTATAGCTGGATGCATTGATTAGTCCTTGCATAGCCCGCTTTGCTAGGCCGATGGTTTTGCATGCACGAGTCAAATCCCATGAAATCTAAACTAGTCATTAGATGTAGTACACAAAGTAATAATTTAACATAATAAATTAGAGGCCCTGCTAATTTGGAGGCCCTGCGATCGATCACTCTGTACGTGCTTCCCATACGGGCCTGCATCCTCGGATTTGTGGTGAGGCGCTGCTTTCTTCTCACTAGAGCTCATGATTGGAATTTTTTTCCTTCATCCCTATTCTCCATGTACTTTTTTATTCATGGCAGCCTCTGATTAATATACTATATACTATAAGCTTAAGCGTGGTGCTCACCCTGTGCTCTGAGGCCACTTGCGGCATTCCTGAGGCCTCCTGGCGCTATCGTGTGGGACTGTGCTGTTCACATGTGCGTGTAACACAACTGGTGTGGGTAGGGCAGGTGTTGTGTGTGGGGGGGGGGGGGGGGGTGCGATGGTTTCTTTGGTCTTCTCCGCATCCCCGACTCCCATATCAAGAAAACTCCCACGCCTCGCTCGCATGGTGCTATGTCACGGAGAGCTAGGATTTCCCTAGCCTCTTCCTCGTCCCCCCTCACCTCGTCGTCGCCGCTCACCCCTGCTCAAGTCGAGGCCCGCCATTCCACACGCATCGACGACCGGTGCCGTCGACCCAGCCCACCTCTCCACACGTAGCAGCGACCAGCCGTGCTGCTCCTCCAGTCGTTGTCCCCTCCGCTCACCCCGCCGAGCAGGAGGCACGATGAGCGGGGGTAGAGGCCCTCCCGCAGGAGGTACACCGGATGGGCACTATGGAGGAGTGACCTGGCTCGCGGCTGCCGTCTAGGATGAGGGCACGATCCCGCCCAATGCGTCTGCGAGGGCTGCCATACGGTGACGAGGAGAGCGTGTCGGGGATGTCTTTTCTGCGACGTCGACCGGTGGAGGGATGCATGCGGCGGCGGGGCGACATGTGTAAATTTAGGGTTAAGGAAGAGGTGCGCTAGAGGGGGTAAAGGTGGCGGCGGGGTGAGTGGTCTACGATGCTACCGGCCAGCGAGCCACCTCGCCTCTTCTCCTCCTCAATCCAATGGAGGAGCCCAGGCCTCATGGCGCCTCCTAGGAGCTCTCCTTGGCCAAGAGAAATTACGACGACGTCGTTATTGTCATCTTGCCCAGCTCAACTCGCTCTTATGTGGACATGTTTTCTTTTTTCCTTGTGTGTCTTCTCTTCTCTGGCATGTCTCGGTCCAAAGCCCATAGGCCACCCCTCGGTTTTTGCCTCTACTTCTGATCCCCCTCCTTGCTAGGGTTTCCGGCCGCCGTTCAATCATAACATCATTCTCCAATGACACCATTTCATCCACATGTGAACACACACAGAGCCACAATGGCGAGAACCACGACACCACAAGTGCTCCCATAAACTGAGAGAGAAGAACGCGTGCACATCCCCACGACTAACACACAGTGCATAAAGCATGTTGCAGGTGGCACGGCGAAGCGCGCATACCCACCTAGTATGTTTCAATGTTTAGGGCATCTCGAACCGATCCTCTAAACTTTAGAGGAGTAAAACTTGTTTTTGTCCCATTTCTCTCTAGCATTCCACATATACATTCATACATCTTACGTAGAGTTCATACAATCAATTTAAACATATGGACAATTCAAACACAAGCAACACAACACTTAAACAACATACATAGGCATAGTTCATCGAATCGAACACATCGAAATAAAACATGCATAGAGTTCATTCAAAAGTAGACTATCACCATCATTGATCAAGGTCTCCCAAAAAGAAGCTATTGACCTTGTTTGATCCAAAAGAAACCACCAACATATCACCGAAGAACTCAAGCATCATCTCCGAAGAACTCATCTCCTCATCCTCCTCCTAGGCCAACACCATCATCACCACCACGAGCACCTCCACCAAAAGATCATTGAAGGATCTTTGCTCGAGTGAGATCCCAATATTTTCTAGCTATGGCATCCATGTTGCTTGGGTCCATGAACATGATAGCACGCCCATCGATCTTTTTTTTGCTATCCTCTCCTCCTCAAGTGCAACCCTCCTCTCCTCGGCGTCCATCTTCTTCTTCCACTTCTCCTCCTCCATTGCCTTGAGCTCGGCCCACCTTGCCGCCTTCTCATCTCTCCTCTCGGCCGCCAAGGCTTTCTTGGTCTCAACCATAGCATGTAATTATTCTTTGTATCCTCCTCCTTGTGCACCTCTCTTTTTCCTCTCCTTTGCAAGCTTTTGCCCCTCGGGCCTCTTGTGTGGGTCTTCATCTTCCTCATCATTGGCCTCGACGGAGATGCTCACCTTGACCTCTTTGGAGTGGTCTCCCAATTCCTCCGCACCCACTTTTCATTGCCAACAAGCTCGGCATACCAATGTTGCAAGGTGAAAGATTTGCCACCATTCTTCTTGTTGCGTAGCTTGTAGAGGTTTTGGATGTGTGGCTCATACTCTGCCACGGGCACTCCACTAGGTGGGTTGTTGTGCAATTGATCAACACAACCAGACCAACGGTTGCATTGCTCAACAATGGCACCCCACCGGTGGCCGATAGAGCCTTGTGTGCGAGTGATCGACACGGTGACGGTGTTGTTGTAGTAGTTCTCGACATGAGCCCAAAATTTGTCCTTCGACTGGTCAGTGCCAACCGATGCATCGAGTGAGACATTCATCCAATCATAGCACAATGCAACGTCTTCTTTCTTGCCATAGTTGGTGGCTCTTGTCTTCTTTGTGCTTCCTTGTGTCTCCTCCACCTCTTGTTGCTCGGCAGTGACCTCAACATCTTCCTCCTCCACCTCTCCTTGCTCGGCGGTGACCTCAACATCATCATCGTCGAAGTGGAGGTCGTCGATCCGGCGGCATGGCTACTCTCCAATTGTGTCATGAAGCCGGCCAACTCCTCCTCCACCGCACTACATATCATCAAAACAACATCACCGAGTGTCTAAAAATCGCCAACCGATGAGAGGCAAGGAGAAAAAGAAATTTTTCGCCAACCAATGAGAGCCGAGGAGAAAAAGAAATTTTCTACCTTGCCGACGATCCATCGAACACCTCGCGCTCGTCAACGTTGACAATGGCCGCCCGCGGTGTCCGGCCTAGGGGAGGGTTCGCCGGCGAGGCCTTGCGCGTTGAAGGGGCCGGTGTAGCCTTCAGAAGCGCAGTCGCGGCCCTTTTCCTCTTCTTCTTGGCCGCCGCCTCCGTAAGAGCCAGTTTGGCCGGAGTCGGCTTGCTCTGCCTCCGGCCGGCCACAGGAGCAAGGGGAGGACGCGACACCACCTCGGGAGCCTCCACGTGCTTGTCGCCGGCCTTTCCGAAGGCGTTGACGGCCGTGTCAGCCGGCCGGACCACGTTTTTGGCCCCCAACCTTTTCTGACCCGCGGTCGCGACGGAGATCTCTGATTGTGGCAGTGTCGCGGTGTCGGAGACGCCGGGATGGTCGGAGAAGGTGCGCCGGAGAGTTGCGCGTCGATTTCGGGCGGAGTTGGAGACATCGGCGCCACCGGGGAGGCGGGCGGGAAAGAACGGCGGAGGGTGGGAGGTGGAGATCGGGAGGCGGGAGTTTTTTCTTAGAAGTGGTGGCCGAGGAGTAAATTTAGGAGTTGGTCCCTCGGTTTACTCTTCCGATGAGTAAAAATATACTCCTCTAACGTTTTAGGGATCGGTTAGGTGCGTCTCCTGCCGATTTTACTCCTCTAAAGGATTTTAGGGGATCGGTTAGAGATGCCCTAATCAAGTTTAAATTAGGTAAGTTTCATCCTGTTTTCGATGAATTTTCTTTCAAATTCTTTGATCGGGGGCAGCTGACGTCACTCTCCTGGGGGTTTCTTGTGTCTCGCGGAGCCCTATTCATAACGCACACGGCACCGGCCGTACGTGCCTGCCGGCGAAGGACCGGGACTCATATATACTGTAGACGGTAACCCTGAGCGCCCAAAACAAAATATCAATCCTTCTCGACCGAGAACTCTACGAGGAGGAGGGAAACGATGTCATTGCCCATGTCGCCACCGCTGCTCCTGCAGCCCTACGACCCGACTAGGGGGCTCATCTCTTGCTTCACCGCCGACCATGGCCTCGCCGACCACAACATCTCAGACGCCACAGCCGGGTCTCTCCGTGGCATCCTCTTCGACCTCTACGAGGAGGCCTTCCGGCGGCTGCCCGTCGAGGACATGCCGGACGACATCGACATGGCCCAGCTAGTCGATCGAGGCGGCCTCTGCCTCGGCCTCCTCGACCCCGTCACCAACATCATCCTCAACACCGTTTCCCTCCTCCCGGACGGCTTTGTATCTTCGTCATCATCGCGCTCGAACTCTTGCCGCCCCGAGAGGAGAAGGGATGAATGGGCAGCCTGTGCCTCCTTGACTTCATGCGCGCCTACTTCGGCTTGCTCACGGCGGAGCAGGCCGGCCGGTACCTCGTGTGGGCGCGCGCCGACCTCGCCATGGCCGTCCTGCTAGTCGAGCACGACCTGTACGCCGTCCGGCCTGCGCCACCCGACCCTCGCTCCGGGAGGACAAAGAACTCACTCCGGCTCGCTGCCACGCGTGTTGGCCACCCTTTCCCGGACAACCTCGTATCGCTCGCCACGACATGGCTGCCCCAGGAGCGCCTCCAGATGCTCGCCCCCGTTCTGCGGCACCAAGACCGCACAAATAGGCTCGCCGTCCACGACATCGTGACCGTCCTCCACGTGCTTCGCCACCAAGACGACGCCTCTGCCATGACCGACATGCCGCCATCGCCGCTTGAAGGACCTGTAGCCGAGCGCACTACGAGCCGTGCTGACCTCAGAGATGGCCGGATCGCCTACACCACCGTCACCATCGTCCAAGGAGCAGGTGACCACATCGCGTCCCTGAGGCATCCTCAGGACATGGACTCCACCCTATCCTCTTACTCCACGCGCGCTGCATCACCGCGAGACTCCCCATGCGCGTTCGTCCGGTCTCTCGACGCCGAGGCCGACGCGTGCCCATATGCCCGGTCACTGGAGATGTCCCTCTACGGCGCCATCCATGGCTTCTACCTCAAGGCGCTCGCCGTGCTACCCCGCCATGCTGCGCGCCAACACGTCCGCGGGGTCCTCCTCGCCGGCCACTGCTACGGGCCCATGGACCCAGTCTCCAACATCATCCTCAGCGCCGTCTGGTACGACGCCAACTTCCCTCTGCCGGTCGCCGACTACTGCCGCACAAAGCCGCACGACATCCTCGACACGCTCTCCATGCTTCGAGCCGTGTCCCGCTCCCTACACGGCCTCGTTGCCCTCCTCCATGCCACCTCCGGCCAGAAGCTGCCGCTGCACGAGATCCTCAAGTACCTCTGCTATGCGCAGTGCGACCTCTCCGCCATGCTACAGCCACATTTACAGCACCAAGGGAGCTCTCCAAACCCATTCATGGCTGCCACCGCCGCCGCTCAGCACCCGGAAGCCTCTGCCATGGCAGCACTTTTTGCGTCCCTGGCACCGACCAAGCTGGATCGGCTGGGGTCGCTGATGACGAGGGCCATCGCCAACAACACTGCCCTCTCTTAAGAGTCCTTAACCCAGATACACAGCATCCTCACAGAAGAATCCTCGGCGATGACGATCCAACGACGGCCTCGTCTTCCTCAGAGCAAAAAACCCCTCTCCAAGACGGAGCTGAGAATTCTCGCGAGCAAGAGGGAAGCCTACGATCAGCAGCAGAGGTTCATCCGCGGCAAGATCAAACAGCTTCTCCAGGAATACGCACTTGGCCATCCTTTGGAACCGAAATATGATCTGGATTTCATATGCGGAGTCGCCATAACTGGTGGTTACTCTGGCTTCGACCAATGCTACCACGTCAATTTCATGGCGGCAACCAAATCCACCTTGAGGAACACGCTCTTCTTTGCCGAATTTCATGGCAGTCAGTCAAAGACATCCATGTGCTGCCCTCTGCCCCAGCCGTATGACATGGGTAAGCTGAGTACAACTTAAAGTGTTACCTATTTTTTTTCTTAAAATGTAGATTTTATTTGTTTATATGCTGAAAATCTGGTTCCGCCAACAGGTCGTTGCTACTATGGCCGGGAGTCCGCACGCAAGATCGCGTATCCAGATCACCCCGTCGACTACTTCTCCAGCGACATTACTCATGGCGGACTGGATGACACGTAAAACGCGCTAGACACCGACTTTTTGTACTTCGACTCCGAGAGGGACGTGGAGCTCACCAAGGTCTTGCAGAGGATGGCAAAGCAGCAGGACCTCATGCAACAAAGGTCGTCTACTGGAATGATGGCTCAATGGCCCATTGGACATGGCCTATGCTAATTAGGCTAAGTTAAAGGTGTACTAATATAGTAGTAGTATTAACATTAGTATGTATGATGATACACACTAATTAAAACATGTAGAGTGTATTGCTTCGATCATTGTACAACTCCCAGGAGAGTCGGATTGCTTTCTCCCAAGGGATCCATTATCTTGTCCCATGTGGGGCTCAACAGTGATAGAAACTCCTTCGACCTGGACCGGGACATGAAGCAATGGGCGGCCATCACCCGGCCCATCGGCGGCAACCGCAAGATCGAGGCGCTCTCCATCGACCGGGCCGTCCGCAAAGAATTCCGGCTCAGTCACCGCGACCTCACCACCGGCCCCTACCAGCCTGGGCAATTCCTGCTCAAATTCGAGCACAAGGAGCATTGTTCCGAGGTGCTCAAGAGGAGTCGCATCAAGGCCGACGGCGCTCTGCTGCAGCTCCGCCCGTGGCGCCCGCTGTAGAATGCCTTTGGGGCCTCGATGTCCTACCACGTGCGCCTCTGCCTGGAGGGTGTGCCTGCCTACGGGCACACGCCCTACGTCGCCAAGCGAATCATCGCGCGTCGCTGCTCCTTCGACCGCCTCGACGACGGCTCTGTCTTGATGTCCAGCGGAGGCTCCCTCGACTGCTGGGCGTGGACAGCCAATCCCAGCGCGATCCCGAAGGTGGTCTGGCTCACCTTCACCAGCCGCGGAGTGGGCGGCGTGGCCTCGGAGGTGTTCGTCGACGAGTTCAGGCCCATAGGGAGCAAACGTGGCACCACGTTCCGGGTGATCGTGCACCTCGACAAGATGGAGGACTTCTCCTCTGCGCCGCTGGACTTCTTCGGCCTCTGCACCGACGCAAACGCCTTCAAGCCAACGCCGGTGTCTTTCGACTGGCACTACCTCACCGTCGATGGACAGCCTCCGGCCCCCATCCCCGAGCTCGAGGACGTCGAGGCCGCGGCGCGTGCTGCAGCGCTCAGCAGCCGCGGCAGGCGTGGCGACGACCACCCGCGCCTCCACCGCTACCGCCGGGATGATCGTGATGACGAGGATGCGGCGCGTCGTGGGCGCAAGGACCATGGGGGCCACCGTGATGCGGAAGGCAGTCTCCGCCGTGAACACTCTCGCTCGCCGTGCCACAGAGAGACGGGAAGCTCCAGCCACGGGCGGCACAGAGCCGCCACGGGTGTGGCACCCACCACCCCCACCGCGCCACGTCTTGCCCCGCTGCCTGATGGAGCTGGACACGGGCCTGCTCTCATCTCTGCTTTGGAGCTGCGCGCGGCTCTCGCGGAGCAGGCGGAGGTACTACGCCTGGAGCTGTCCTCGCTGCTGGCCGACGCCATCGAGCCCATCATCGCCGAGTCCGCCGCCCTGAGAAGCTCGACCTCCCGTGCTTCGGACCTCCTCGCCAGGCTCGAGACCGCTACGGCGACACGACAGCCCCTTTCTGGCCTCGCTGCCCGAAACGTCCATGACGACAGCCTAGGGCAGGAGGCTTCCCGTAGTGGCATCGCGGGGCTGGAGCTCGTGGCGGATGGATCACTCGCCTCCGTAGCGTGCCTGCTGGCACGCCTGGAGCTTGGGGCGCCATCTGGCTCGCTGGACGCCCCTGGGACTGAAGCCTGGCACACATCCTCCACCCTGGTGTCGCCGTCCGTGCGGCATGCGGCAGGGACAAGCGGCGACGGCCCCACCCCTCCTACTGGCGAAGACGAAGATGATACCAGCGGTGCCAACCTGCTCACGCTCCCAGCTCGCGACATCGACTCCCCCGACAAAGACAGTCTCGGGTCGCCGCTGAAGCGCTTCGTGGGGGAACTGGCCCTGCCAAAGCCACTGCCGCTCATCTCCACCCCGCCGGCGCGCAAGAAGAAGGCGGGGCTGCCCGCGGGCTCCCCCAGAAGAAGTGGACGGGGCTGAGGCAGTCCAGGAGGTCATCGCTCAAGTCTGCGGGATCCTGGCGCCGGAGGAATCGTTCGACGAGGAGTCACGCGACGCGTATCAGCAGATGTTTCTGCGTGCTCCTCTTGCTGCCGTCGCAATTCAGGCTATGGACGCACTAGTCAAGCAGGTTAAGAAGCTCAAGAAAAAAGGCCCGACGGCGACCCAGGACCTCCCCGTGAAGACCTGGGAAGTAGATGTGTAGCTCAGACTTTGTTCAGAGCAACCAAGGGCAGCGGCCCTACGTCATTGGTGTGCTTGGCACCCATGCTTTTTCTTCATGTTTCGTTAGGCCTCCTTCAAAGGCCGCTCCAACGCCAGCTATGTACCAGGCTTCGATCGCAGGGTCCCTCTGCCTCTCTGCCACGAGCCTCGACCTCCTTCACGTGTCTCCTAGGTCTCCTTATGTCGCAAAAGAATGTGGTAGGCAGCGTGCGGCTAGGGGTAGCTGTTGTTGTTGTTGCCGTTGCCGTTGCCGCCGTTACCATCATTACCGGCTCCCCTAGCCGGTGGTGGTGGTCCACCAGGAGGGGGCAGGGGAGACGAGGTTGGTTACCCTGGTCCTTTAGCTGGCGGGTCCAGCTGCAATTCCGAGTGGTGTGCGTAGCCGGTTTGAAGGGACCGCTATGCCACTTGCACGGGCCGTCAAACATCTGGTCGAAGGTGAGCCGTGGCTTCTGCCTCCTTGCATCGTTGGCCGGCGCGTCGGGCACGCCCTCCACGGCATTAACCTGTCGCGCTTGGTAGCGTGGCTTCTGCTGTCCGGCTTGGCGGTCTCCGTGGAACCGGTTGTCGTTGCCGTGGCGCCTAGAAGATCCGGCTTCACTAGCCAGATTGCTTGGACGGTCGCGAGCCAGCTCCGTAGGAGTCGGACGTCCGTCGGCAGTTACTCGGAGGGGCTTCTTCATGGCGGCATCCGCCATGGCGTACTGGTCCGCAACCGTCATGAGTTCTGCCATGGTTTTCGGCTCGTCACACAGTAGCTAGTGGCGAAGCATGGTGCCTTCTCGGCACCCCTCGATGAAGAAACTGATGGCCTGGCTCTCCAGGATGCCCTCGCAGGTGTTGCGCAGCTCTGTCCACTTGGCGAGGTACTCGCGGTCGGTCTCGCGGTCACCCTGGACGCACAAGGCCAGGTCGCGTGGACACCCCGGACGCTTGTACGTGCTATTGAAGTTGCGGACGAATACCCTCTCGAAGTCTGGCCAGGCGTTGATGCTATTGGGCGCAAGGTTGTTGAGCCACGTCCTTGCCGACCCTGTTAGCATGAGGGGGACGTAGCGCATGGCTGTGCGCTTGTTCCCATGGGCGATGTCGACTGCCGTAGCATAGTCGGTCAGCCAATCTTCCGGCTTCATGCTGTTGTCGTACTTGGGGGTGTCCCTGGGCAGGGAGAACTTATCCGGAAACGGCTCGTTCCGGATGCAGGGTCCGAAACAAACCAGGCCGGTAGAATCTTCTTCCATGACGCGCGCTTGAGCGAGGAGCTCGATGCGGTCACGGGCATCCGGACAATCCGGGCTCCCACCTGGCCCGAGAGACGGGAATCGGCGGGTCTAGGCGCTCTGGTTGGGGGAGGGGGAGGTGGCGGGTTGCTGTTCACCGTCTGCTCCTGGCGCGGCTGGCCCCTGTTGCCAGAGCTGCGATGCCTGCTGCGGGCCTTAGCCGGCTGAGGGGAGGACGCCTGCTGGGTGTCGCGCGGCGCGCCCCTGCTGTTGGCAGGCAGCTTGCTCCCCCTGGAGTAGCTGGGGTCCTCCTGCATCTGCCGGTTGGCGTCAGCCTGCTCGTCCGCAATGCGGAGGAGCTCCTGCATGCGAGCGTGCTGGCGGGCTCGCGCCTCGCCCTCCAGACTGGGCAGTTACTCTGTTGCGGCTCGCGCCACACGCAGGTTCTTGATGGACGTGCTATAGGTGGGCCAGATAAGGGCGGGTGCGGGATCCGGCTCCCCGTCCTTTTCCATCCTACCGCCTAGCTCGCCGCCCCGGCGCCGGACCTGGCCGCGCCGGCTCGGCTCCGTGGTAGACGGAGTGAAGCCGTGTGCGCGGTCGTACTCGCGCCGGGTGATCTCGAGTTGCTTGCGGGTTGCCGCCAGCTCCGTGGCCTTCTGGAGGAGGATCTGTCTCTCCATGGCGAAGTTGGCCTCTGCCTCCTCCGGGTTATCCCCGAGGTTAACCGGCGTCTGGAGCCGATCAATGGCATCCTCTACCGGGTTCCGAGGCTACGGAGGGGCAGAAGTCCCAGCCTCGTCCGCGCCTCGCTCCCGCGGCTGGCGGGGGTGAGAGCTGGAGCCGGCCATCATGACCTCCACACCGTCGGATGTGACGGAGGCGCTACCGCCCGGATGCGGCAGCTCCGCGAAAGAGATGATTTCCCTAGGGAAACGCTCCGGAACAGTGGCGACATAGACAGGGAGGTCGCCGAATAGCAGGACGGTGCCATTCGCCAGGAAGGAGGTTCCAGCGAAGCAGGAAGCATTGTCGATGACGCAGTCGAATTTGCCGAGCGTGAGCACCAGGACAGAGGCCACGCGCTCACCGGCTGAAGTGCGGGGTCCCGTGCGGAACGTGACTCCGGTCGAAGCCATCTGGCCCCATGGTGGGCGCCAACTGTCGTTGTATTGGGAACGGCAGTACCTAAGGAGGTTAGATAGAGGTGTGGGGACTAGCGGGGAAGCTATCGACGGTGTCTGCAGGCGGGATCAGATACGAGCAAGCGTAGCTGGATGCAGGAAGTACCTAGGTTCGGGGCCCTCGTGATGAGGTAAAGCCCCTACTCCTGCCGGATCTGACTATTAGGGATATACAAACTACAAGTGCTCCTTGAGCTGTATTCTCTAGCTACTGCCTTAAATGCACTGAGACCAACCCTTTCTACTGAGGCCTTGCCTCTCCTTATATAGGCAGAGAGGCAACGGTCTCACTGGCCAGTCCGACTGGCGGGCCCCACAGGCGGGTCCTAGCCGGCTGGTCATCTACAGTACCCGGTATGGTATGTCACATCGGAGTATGAGAGGTATGGCTGTCATAGACACAGTGGATGCCGTGCGAGCCTGTCGTCAGCATCGGGCCACTGTTCCCGCGTCATCCCCGCAATGTCTTCGGTATGGCCGGGTAGTTGCTGGTCTTGTCATCATACAGGGCGTACCGTGCACTGATACGCACGTCGTCCTTTCTCACTGATTGGTTTTGGCTACGTCGCCGTAGCCGGCTACTTCTTGCTGATCCGACTACCATGCGATAGTCGGCATGTCTTGCCCTGTCCGGCTGCATCTGGTCAGCCGGACGCGATCCGACTGCTCGGTTTCTTTTCCGGTTGGGGTACCTGGGGATCATCCCCCTGACACTACCCGACAAAGAAAATGAATGTATGAGTTAATAACTACTTGATATCCCACAAAATGAACGAAAGAAACCGATATAGTGCGATAATGGTTGAAATTACCTCTGGAGCATATCGATAATGTTGCAGTACTCTTCCATGTCTTTGTCTAGTGACTCCATGATGTGAACTCTTCCCAAGTCAACTGAAATGCTTAGAAGAATCCAGTGGTAGCTACGCAAGGTTTACATACGTCAGTAACTCATCGTTTACACTGAACATCGAGTAAGCAAAAGTTAATGTGTACAATAACACACTCACCCGAAGTGGTAAGGAAATAGTATTTCATTACAGAAATGTTGGTTTGTGAGAAACCGGAGCAAGTTTTGCTCGGTCTCCAGTGGCTTATCCTTTAGCACAGCTCCATTAACTCGATGTGGGTCAATGAACCCAAATCCGTTGATAGCCTTTCTTTTACATTCGAGAATCTTCAATCTGCATCATTATATGTAGCGTACAAAAGAATATAGTGAGTATACTTACCGACAATGAATTGAACAAGCTGAGCTAGAGACTTAATTACATAAATAAAGTAATCACTTACAGACAATAGCAACAGAGGATAGACTTGTCGAGTTCCTTTAGATTGAATAACTGAAAGAATTCTATAAATTTAATAGGGACCTCGTCTTCAGTGAAGTAATGCTCTTTTCAAACTTTCGCTATGAGCCAATATCGCTCTTCTTTTGATACTTTCATGTACTATTCATGCAATCGTTGCATTTTTGTTGGCATATCCCAAAGACTCTCAGAACTGACTACAGGCTCCCCATGAACAAATTTGGGTGCTACCTCAGCCTTGGGCATATGATCACCGTGAATAATGTCATGAATAGACATATTACATTGCTCGGCCAATATCTTAGCCGTTTCCATATGCAAAGGTTTCCCCCATATAGTTGAGATTCGGGTATGTGCACCTATAGTAGGGGGAGTGATTGATTTGCTTGTTTCCCCAGCTGGGGAACGTCTCTTTTGGTTCTTCGGCTACCACTCGATTGTTTTGCTTGTTTCCCCAGCTGGGGAACATCCGTTCTGATGCTTCCGCTACCACTCGATTGTTTTACTTGTTCCCCCTGTTGGGGAACGTCTTTTGTGATGCTTCCTCTACCACTTGATCTCTTATGTTTCAGTGTCTTCTGAAGACATCGTGTATAGTCATCTGGCGCATTTAACTGAGCTTGGGATGGCTGCATCAGTAATTTCCTAAAGTGCTCCTTGGTTTCCAGTTTTATTTGGACCTCTGGCTCAGGTAGTTTCTTTTTAAAATGAGCATCCACTTCGGCCCGTACGACCGCATCGGTCTCCTCATCGTTCAGGTCGTAAGCCCTCTTGGAAGGAACCGGTGGTACTCTTGGGAGGGCAACAACTGTCGCTTTGGGTGTCGGTTATCGCTCGACGGAGCGTTGCTATTCTTCCGCTTTTGGCCCTTAGTGGGTGGAGGCGGTTGCGTAGATTGAGATGAACTCGTGTTGAGGTCATGGATTGTACTTGGAGGTGGTGGACTTTTACTGGGAGGAGACGGTGCCCTTGGAGGTGGACTTGGAGGTGGACTTTTACTGGGAGGAGACGGTGGCCTTGGAGGTGATGGATTGTTTCTCGGTGGAGAAGGTGGCCTTGGTGCCAAGCCTGGAAACTTGATATATTCCTTTTTCCAAAGAATGAAGCCACTCGTGACTTCTCCCAGTGTCGTCTCCCCTTCACCTCCAGGGAAGTCAAGCAGTAGTGACTGACACAGCGGTTGAACTTCATCCACACTGACACGAGCATAGCCAGCTGGAATCGGATTGCAATGGTAGGTCGCTCCCGGTGCAGAAGGTAAAGCAAAGCCAACCGCCACCTTCATGGATATGTTCTACAGTTTAACATGCAGCTCACAACTAGTATTCTCCTTAATTGCATCCACGGGGTACACATCCATCATTGCATCATTACCGTGGCCCTCCATGGAATCCATGCTGCTTTTCCATTGCGGTGGGCCGACCATACTGTCTGGTGCAGGATCTTACTGTCGGAGTCCTTTAAGTTCATTACGCTCCTGCCGATGCTCCTGCAACATGGCTTCAAACCTCACGAACCGCTCCGCATCCTCCTCTTTTTGCTGCTTTGTTTTTCTTGATCGACTTCTGTACGTGTCAAGGTCCTCGGGAAACCCGATAGCCCATGGACAAGAAGGTCCGAACCCTCTTGTTCGTCCAGCCTTTTCAGGATTCCCGATGGCATTTGTCAGCTCATCGTTCTCTCTATCAGGAACAAACTTTCCCTCTTCAACCTGTTTTATCACTTTAATAAGTTCATCCTTGGGTGCAGCACCTTCTTTGGCTGCAACAATCTCGCCTATTTCTGGGTCATACGATGCCCCATGCCCGAGTAACCAATTTCTTGACTTCAAGGGCCAACCAGACATAGCTGGAGTGACCCCTTTAGCCGCCAGGTCGGCCTCGGCTTTATCCCACTTAGGCATGGCAGTCTTGTAGCCACATGTGCCCATATGATGGTGATATTTCTTTTTGGCTGCATTTAGCTTATTCTTTTCTGACATTACCACAGCTGGTGCTGAGGTCTTGTATTCCACAAATGCGGCCCAGTTATCCTGCTGCATCTCTAGTGGGCCAGTGAATGGAGGAGTTTTTTCTTCAATACATAGTTGTGGTACAATCTTTTCTTCCACTCCTTGAATAGTTCGCCCATCTTCTTAAGAGCCCACTCCTTGACTTTCCTCGTCATTTGTTGTGTGAGCTCATCAGTCTCCAAGACTGGTAGGGTGAAATGTGTCATGAGAGAATTCCACATCGCATCTATTGCTCTGTCATCTACAAAACTAGCCCTATATGGATCCCTTTTCTTTCCTGGCTTATTCCACTCTCGCTTGGTGATCAGGACAGTGTCTCTAACAATCACTCCGCATTGATGTACAAATGCATTCACAGATTGTTTGGGATCCAACGGTTGACCCAGCGTAGAGACTAAGTCGATGATGAAACGGACATCAGCGGGCAACTTTTGTGCCGGGCCTCTTTTCCTTGTAGAAGATTGGCCCGATGCGGAGGTCTAAGAGAAGAAACATTCGTCAGTACATATATACAAATCAATTAGTGCATCTATACTAGTGATCGATCGGTAGAGGCTTTATATACCTTGCCGGACTTTGTTATTAAGGTGTCTTCACCATCTCCACCATGGTCAGCACCATCGTCTCCACTATCGTCTCCACCCTCGTCTCCTCCAGACAAATTAAGATACTGGGAGCCATCATCATAATAAGAACCCCCAGTACCCTCATCTATCATGTTGAGAATCTCCTCTTCATTATGTCTACCGTCCATAGCTTAACTAATACAGAAAAAGATAAAATAATTTTGCATTAAGTAAAAGAATATTACAATTGCGACAACTCGCATATAGAAAAAAGATTACGTACTAATAATGAAACAATTTTGCATTAAGATAAAGTACAATAATATAAGATAAAGTACAATAATACATCTCGCTCATATCTCGCTCATAAGATAAAGTACAATAATAATCAAACTAGCGAACCCGGCTGTCGCGTTCTGTGCTACGGCAGCTCTACACCTAGAGAACAGGAACCATCACCGGAGAATAGCTCGGGTGAGATCCGTGAACCTGCAAGATATTGGAGAACCTGGTCTCCAAAAGATACATATATCACCGTACGTGCTCGTCCTCCTCCCTGATACGACGATGTACCACCTCATCGGGGGCAGGCTCCCTCTGCACCGCTCCTGGACCTCGTGGACGCCACCAAAGAAGCTCCGGGTCGACGATGATACCCGGATTCCTCACCAAGGTACGAGTCCCGACAGGTATCACCTCCCAGTGCCAACCCGGCGGAGCCCAAGCTTGGACATCACCGGAACCAACGGAGTCCAGTAGGCTCGGACGAGGAGGACGCGACATAACTAAATAGTAGCAATAAACAATCATAAAATATAAATAGTAACTAAAACACTAAGTATTGCCCTAATAACACTAACCCTAAACCTAACACTAACTAAACTAAACCTAATTAACTAAGTATTCTAACTAACCCTAACTAGCCCTAAAGAAATTATTTTGACAAGGGAAGGCACAAGGTATACAATGAAGAAAATAGCCTAACACTAACTACTATAAACGGCTATTTAGGGTTAGTTATACCCCCGGGGCGGATTGGACTCTCTAGGTCGTGGCTAGACCCGGGGTGGAGGTGGGGGTATTTATCTAACTAATACTAATACTAACAACTAATACTAATTCTAATTCTAACTTAAGTAAAGGGTCGTGGCTAGACCCGGGGTGGAGGTGGGGGTATTTACCTAACTAATGCTAATACTAACAACTAATACTAATACTAATTCTAATACTAACAACTAATACTAATTCTAACAACTAATACTATACTAATTCTAAATTAACCTAACTAATACTAATAATACTAACAACTAATACTAATTCTAATACTAACTAAATTCACCTAATTAACCTATACTAATTAACCCTAATACTAACTAAAATCCCTAACAATAACACTAACCCTAACTCACCTGCAGGGGCGGTGGAGGGCAAGGCAAAGGCGAGCTCGTCGACGTGCGACGCAGGCGGTGGTGCGGCGCTAGACCTCCTCGCGGTAGGCGGCGGCGCGGGGGGATGGTGGGTGCGGGCTGCATCCTCCATGTACGGGTGTGGCGGCGCCGAGCGGGATGGACGGCGGCGGCATGCTCCTCCACGTACGGGCGCGGCGGCGGCGAGCTCGGGCGCGGGCGGCGGTGTGCTCGGGCGTGGCGGCGGCGGTCGTTTGTGAAGAAGATCAAGTGCTCCAGATCGTGGATCGACCCGGGGTGGAGGTGTGGGTATTTATACCCCTAGACCTTTAGTCCCGGTTTGTATTGTATTACAAACCGGGACTAAAGGTCACCCTTTAGTCTAAAGTTTTTTCGGCCCGCCGCTATTCCCGCGCGCCATAGAACTTTAGCCCCGGTTTGTAGTAGTCCCGGTTTGTATTACAAACCGAGGCTAAAGGGGGGGTTTTTGGCGCCAAAAAGAAAAATGGTTTATAGTTTTCATAAAATTATGTATTATATATCAAAATTTTCAAAAAAAGAAGATCTATAATTTAAATCTATTATCATACTCTATTATACAACTTAAATGAAATTATCTATTGTTTAACAAGTATTATATTTAGTATAAATGTTGGGAAAAAAATATAGTTTATTATTTAAAAAACAGAAAAATACATATAATATACCAAAATATTCACAAAAATAATATACTCATTAGAAATATAATATTTAATACTAAAACTAGTAACTAAGACTAACAGATATTTCGGGGGCCTTTAGTCCCGGTTGGAGCCACTAACCGGGACTAGATATTTCCCGCCATTTCCCCCGCTTCCTGCCATGTTTTCCCGCCATTTCCCCCCGCTTCCCGCCATTTCCCTCTATATCTAGGCCGACCGCCATGTCCATCCACACATCCACACCTTCTCTCTCACAACAATGAACACTGCTTACTGGGCCTTTCTGACGCTCGAGGAGGCCGAGGTGTTGTGCGCCTCCAGCTAAACATGCCTGCCGGGGTACCGGCTGCCCGTCGGCTGGATGCTAAGCGCTGGAGGGGTTCATGTTCCTCCTGTGCCTCAAGGTTCGACCCGCCCGGCGGCCATCACGAACCACTTCTACCTCGACCTCCCACCAGAGCAGCGGATGGATCCCCATTGGGATCACGACAACCTCGACACCTGGAATGCCTTCTTCGCAAACCGGCGGGAAAAGGAGCTCGCCAGGTACGAGGGTGACGACCCGCCCCCAGTGAACCACAACGAGGTCGGTCGCCACCTGTGGTGGGCGAACCGGACTATCGTTGGTGTGATGCGCTACATCGCCATGGGAGACCATCCTCGCCTAAGGTACCCGCACTTTCACTAGCCAAGAATGGTGGTGGTGAAGGCCGAGGGCGTACCAGGGTCGTCATCCGGGATCCCCCTCCCCTGTGCGTCGTGAATCCGAGGCTGGAGTGGTAGGTGCCCCCTCCCCCACTCCCCCGTGCACAAGCCGGAGAAGGGCTGAGGATCCAGCCGTGTGCTACGAGCGACAACAATGACGATTCCGAAGACGACCCTGAAGCTGTGTACTACAGGGCTAGATATGATTATGACTAATTTTTACATTTTAATATTAATAAATGTCTTTGTTGTTGGCCACAACAAGGTGTAATACTACCTATTGAGATCGAGACAGTTCATATCCATATATATATATAAGCATATCCTTAAAATAAAGGTTTAATAATATTGTATATTACCAACATCCACACATCTCTATTGTTAGGGTTTTCTTCTAATCCGTAACCATGGAGCATCTTCCTTACTTAACGGGATGCTTGGGTCATCCTTCACAGCGAAGGGCGGAATTTCATGAAACTTATCATAATCTTCTATCATGTCTGTCTTATCCTCCACCCCCACGATGTTTCTTTTTCCTGAAACATCTCCACTGCGGCCCATCAGCGGGGTGTCTCAACATCTCGTCTTTCTTATGGTCTTCCATGTGCCATCGCAACAACTTGGCATGCTCTTTGTTCCTGAACAAACATTTCAACCGTGGTATTATAGAAGCATATCACATCACCTTGGCAGGAACCCTCTTCATGCGGCGCTCGCCCTCAACATCACCAGGGTCATCTCGTCTTGTCTTATACCGCAATGCAGTGCATACTGGGCATGCATCCAAATTCTCGTACTCCTCGCTGCGGTAGAGGATGCAGTCATTAATGCATGCATGTATCTTCTGCACCTCTAATCCTAGAGGGCAGACAACCTTCTTTGCTTCGTAGGTACTAGCGGGCAGTTTTTTATCCTTTGGAAGCAACTTCTTCATTATTTTTAGCAACTTTTCAAATCCTTTGTCAGTCACACTGTTCTCTGCCTTCCATTGCAGCAATTCCAGTGTGCTACCTAGTTTTTTGTGCCCATCTTCACAATTTGGGTACAACAATTTGTTGTGATCCTCTAACATCTGCTTGAACTTCAACCTCTTCGTTTCAGTTACGCATTCTTCCTGGGCATCAGCAATGGCCCGACTAAGATCATCATCGGGCAGATCCGATGCCCATTCTTCATCTTCTTCTTCATCATTCTCTTCCATTGTAGTACCATCGTATTCAGGGGACATAGTAGGGTAGTCGTTATCATTCTCTTCTTCGTTGTCTTCCATCATAACCCCTCTTTCTCCGTGCTTGGTCCAACAATTATAGCCGGTCATGAAACCGGACCGAAACCGGTGGCTGTGAAGGACTCTTGAGGAAGAGTATTCCTTATGATTCTGACAGACACCACATGGACAAGACATAAAACCATTCCGCTTGTTTGCCTTGGCCACAAGGAGAAAAGAATGCACGCATTTAATGAACTCGCTAGAGAGTCGGTCGGCGTACATCCATTGCCGGCTCATCTGCATTATATAATTAAGTACATCAAACAGAATCACGATGATAAAATTAGTACTGGTCTAAAAAATAAAATTAAAGCCAACAACCGGGACTAAAGATATGATGAACCTTTAGTCCCGGTTGGAGGCACCAACCGGGACTAAATGTGGATGTGGCGACAACATGTCGACACTATGTTCTTAGTGGGCAACACTAAGCCAGTAAATGATGACACTATGGGTGGGTGGCAGCACTATGCCAGGGGTGAGTGTGTCGACATTATGTCTTCAGTGCCCGACACTATGTTGTGCTGCTTAATCTATAAATAGGTATGCATTCTTGTGAAGAACTGCAAGATGGTGTGCGAGACCAGGGACACCACTACGGCGGAGCTTCTCGAAGATGGCTCGTGTCCTTAGACATCTTCGAGGAGCTCGCCGTAGAGGCACTCCCTAATATGTGAAATTAGTTAGCTCCACCAGCATACTGATCTAGCTAGAGAAGATATAAACTGAAAGATGGTGTGCGAGAGCAAGGACACCACTACGGCAGAGCTTCTCGAAGATGTCTTAGGATCCCGTCCTCAGACATCTTCGAGGAGCTCGCCATAGAGGCACTCCCTAATATGTGAATTGTTTTAGTTACCCGGCGTATTAATCTATTGCTAGAGAAGTTACTAACTCCAAGATGGTGCGAGAGGGACACCACTACGGCGGAGCTTCTCGAAGATGTCTTAGGATCCTATCCTCGGACATCTTCGAGGAGCTTGCCATAGAGGAGCTTCTCGAATATGTAATGTGATGTCTTCTTATCAAGCTTTTATGAATTAACCCTATCTTTGTTACAATTTTTTCAGTTTGCTGAAGGCAGGTAGAAGACGAAGAAGGGTATTTTGCCTCGCTAGTTAGAATGATGAACTCACGCATGTGTGTGCTTCTAAAATCAAATTTCGAGACTATGTGCCAAAACAAGATATATAGATAGAATCCACATATTGTGATATTTATCTTGGAGTTCCTTACATTAATACAAGATAGATAGAATCTAAACATTGATCTCATGTTATCATTGCAAAAATTACTACCAAACTAAATCCACAAATCCATCTACAAGATAGAGCATGAACTGAGCTAATATAGCAATGAGAGTTCAAAGGATGAAGTTGCTCACCTTTTAGAACCTTTGGATAGATGGGGCACCACAAAATATAGACAAATATTGAGAGAAAATTGGGCATGAACTCCAGCTTGTTGAAGCAAGAAAGAGAGAGGAGCCACCAGCTTGAAATGGTGGCTCGGGCAGGTTGGGGAAGAAGATATAGGCAGGCCTTTAGTCCCGGTTTGTTTCTAGAACCGGGACTAAAGGTCCACCTTTAGTCCCAGTTCGTATAACAAACCGGGACTAAAGGGTCTGGCGCTGGACCCAGCCTGCCTAACGCCCTTTAGTCCCAGTTTGTTACATGAACTGGGACTAAAGGGTCTGTTCGAACCGAGACTAGTGTCTGCCGCCCCCTACAGCCAGATAGAGTCGTTGGGACCGAGGCATTAGTCCCGGTTTGAGCAGAACCGGGACTAATGCCCCTGGACCAAAGGTCCATTTTCTACTAGTGTCATGACAAAATTAGTTATGTCTACAAAATAATACACTGGGGAGTTCAGAAAATGCTCACATATACAAGGTTATTAAAAAGTCTCCATATTGATGGAAATCATAATTATTTTCTCCTCTAATGATCTCAAGAAAACACGCGAAAGCTGTACACGTCATATTTGATTGAGTATATCTTGCAGATGCATACTTCGAGACATGACCACTGAAATGTGTTAGAAGCACAAGGAAAATATTATATCAAAATTGAAATTTGATTGCCCCGTTAATAAATGGTGAAGTCAAAGCCGCATTATTGTGGTATTGTTGGCGATTGTGCCATGAGGGGATCATCACAGAGAGTTTATAGAGGTGGGGAGAAAGGCGGTGAGCATCTGAGACGGCGGTGCACAAGTTACCTAGATTCATATCTCACGACAGCGGTAAGATCCTATTCCTACTATAAATCATTGGGAATATGCCCTAGAGGCAATCATATATGATATTATTTCCAATGTATTCATATAGTAATTAAGTTTTCCTTGTATGAACATCAAATATATATACACTCAATATGTGATTCGCTTGTGGAATTATATATTCATGTTGATCATACTAGTTGTTCTTGATCATCGAGGTTATGCTGGACACACAACTTAGACCAATGTGCAAGTCGGTTGATGACACGATTCCACTTGTTATGGGCATGGTGATGCTAATCCGACTTACACTAATTTGGGTAAAGTGTTTAGCGAGTCGGGCTGACCCACCGTTGAGATGCAACAAGCATGTTTCCATTTACAGTCTAAAGCAATGGAATCCTTTGACCTGAGGTGATCGCACGATTCGAGATGTAGATTGGCCGACTTAATTAGGTTCTGAAAGGGCAATGTATGTCCCCATGTGTGCTTTTGGTAATTGATGACAATCTCTATGGATTAATGTGTAAATTGAGTTTCACTTGTAGGTTTTGTCCATTGACATCGCTTGAGCCATGTGTTGGTCTCAAGGTTGAAAGGCGAAGAAATGAAGAAGGGGAAGAAGAAAAGTCCAAGGGCTTTGTGCCCATTGGAATCATGAAAAAAGTTGAAGGTTGATCAAGACAAGTGCAAAAAGTTGAATCAATATGGATCAACACTCAAGAAGGAATGAAGGTGTGCAAGCTCAAGAGGCGCCATCTCTAAAAGATCTCATGCTTGAAGCTTGCCAATCCTCGGTGATCGTGGATTTATGTAGACAAGTTCAAGGAAGAAGTCTCCCTATGGTGGATGGGGAGCAATTCGCAAGTCTTCATCAAGCAAGAGAAATCAAGAAAGGTGTTCCATCTTGAGGAGGACAAGATGGTCTACATAAAGCTCAAGTGGAATGCTCAAGGCAAAGGTATGATCTTGATAGGTTTTCTATTTTACCGGTCTCTTGTAGTGTTGGCAGACCGGGTTTAGGATAGGTAACCGGACTATCAAGAGGGGCTCTCGAGTGGGTAGCTCAACCTGTCTTTCGGATAGAGCTCAAAACTTTGCATACATAGCATCATCTTTCTTCGTTGTTGTTTGAATCTTGTCCATGTGAGGATCTAGAGCTTGTTGTTATCTTCATTTACAAGCTCTTGTTCATCAAAAACATATTTCCCTTGCATATTTTTTTGTGTTTTTGATCTTGCGGGTTTTTCGGCTCCACACCTTGGGAGATATCTCTCATATATATTCATGGTATTTTCTTCCTTAGTGATACCCAATATTTTGTTGGATACTACTCGTCGTATCTTTCCAACAAAATTGGTTTCATCTCGTTTGGAGTTCGGATGCGAAAGTTATGGCAGTTTTGGTTCTAGAGTTTCCATGGGCGGTAGTTCTGGCGCGGCACCGGTAGTAACACTAGGGCAATTTTTCCGCCGGTAGTACCGGGAAAAGTATCGGTGCCACTTCCACTCATCCTAGTCTCAGTTTAGCAACCTCTCTGTTTGGTATGTGCTATTAGATGGAACTTTGATCGGAACTTTAGGCAGTAGTACCGCCCCCAACGGAAGTACCGATGCACTAGCGGTAGTACCGGCCAGGCTCATTTTTCTCTCTCTTGCATCGCAGTTTTTTGACCGTTGGTTGGGTGCCAGTGATATTACCCCCCCCCCCCACCGATAGTACCGGCCAGGGTTGTAAATGGCCCAAACGGTTAGATTTTGGAGCCCTTTAAAAGGGACTCCTCTTCCCCTTCATGGGCACTAGTTCTTTGGTCCGGTTTTCTTTTTCTCTCTCCTCCATTATTGACCTTGAAGAGCTTTTCCTCTCCCCTTCTCCCTCCAATGATTCTTGTATCTTTTTGAGGGTTTTGATAGAGGAGATCTAGATCTGCAACCCCACCAAACCAAATCCCTTCTTTGTGAAGGAATCCTTGGGATCTAGATCTTGGAGAGTTTTGTGTTCTCCTCTTGTGTTCTTCCTTTCTTATTCCGCTTTGGTGGAATTTGAGAGTGAAGTACTTGCCTCTTGCATTTGGTGCATAGGTTTGAGTTCTCCTCAGAGATTCGGCGAGTTCAAGCTTGAGGGCTTGTTACTCTTGGGTTCTTGGAACCCTAGACGGTTGTGTGGTTGGTGTGTTGACTTCTTGATGCCGCCAATTGAGTTGTGGAGTGGCCTCAAGCTTGTGGCCTTTTGTTGCTTTGTAGCCTTTTGTGGCTTTGTTCTTGAAAACCTCCCATTGAGTTATGGAGCTAGCCCCAAGCTTGTATGGGTTCGGTGACCACCCTCAAGTGTCCCATAGTGAATCGAGTGCCCGCCTTTTGTGGTGCGCACTCAGGAGAATAGAGTGAGCCTGTTGTGGCGTCGGTGTGTTGTGTGCCTTTGCATCTTGGGGTGAGGCCTTGTGTGGTGTTGGGAGCATCGAGCAACCACACCCTTAGGTGAGCCATTCATGGAGTTTGAAGAGTATTGCTCCATCGCACCCCTCCAACAGAGATGTCGCTTCTTTGGAAGTGAACTTCGTGATAAAAATCATCGTCTCCGAGTCCATCGGTTATCTCTCAATCGAACTCCTTTACTTATGCAATTTACATTGTGATAGCCATCGTGCTTGAAGCATTATATCTTACTATCACCTTGTTGCTTGACTTGCGTAGCATAGGTTGTTGGTGCACTTAGTTGAACCTAGTGCTTTTAGGTTTTGTGATTTTATAAATTAAACCTTAGTTTTATTCCGCATTTATTAGAGCCTAAACAGTAATATTTCTAAAATCATATTCACCCTCTCTAGGCAACGTCCATTGCACTTTCAGGTTCTATCAAACGCTATTTCGTAAAAGGGCAGTTATAAAGGTAGAGTTCGGGTTGGCTGTGCATCAAGATGTGTGACGTCCATAACCAAGATGGGATTTTCCCCTCTATAATGGAGAGATATTCTCTAGGCCCTCTGTAGTGATATGATTTGGAAGCATGGTCATGCGCTATTCAGTTAAGTGTCAACTGAGGAGTCAGACTAAGTGTTAGTCTAGTGAATCATGTATCACGGAATGAGAAGAGAGTTAAGCTATTAAAGGGATGACAACTACTCTCCTATAGCTTGACAAAGTATATCATGTGGAAAAGGGACTGATACCTTCGATCCGAATTACGGATGTAGTATAGCTCTTTTTCCCTAGTAGACCTAGGATTATCGAATCCTCAGGAAGCAGAAGCGTAGTGAAGTTACTTTAACGGACCTTCGGAAGTTTTAGAATTCCTTTTGTGTTTTTACCGGACCAAGAATTTGCGTCTTTTTGTTGTTGTCGATGATGGAGAGAGAGAGGGTCTAGGGCGTTCGGTTTCACCTGTAACTGTGCAAAACATCTGATGGGAATAAAAGATAGAAATAAAGTATGCATGTAATTGTTAGAGCAAGATAAATTATATGTGGGCAGTGCATCTATAATTGTTATTGCCTCTGCAACCGCTTATAGCAATAACCTACTAGTCTCATCCATAGAAGAAAGAGAACTAATGATATGCATAGTGATGTCACCATTAATCCCAAGTAAATCCCTCACATACAGCCGTACTACCCTTTCTGTCATTGGGGTTCCCAACCTGTAGATTAGTCATTACTCATACTCCCTATACCTGGCTCAATCCTCGGGGTCTTGGGTACCTGACAAGTCCTTAGATTGAGGCAAGAGAGGATACAATAATCATCATGTCATACAAACTAATACATGATCCCATCTATGATAAATAACATGCACAAAAATCATGAGATTGATAGAGATGATATCAAAGATCATAATCATAGAGAATTACTCACACATAGAGATGATATCAAAGATCATAATCATTGTAGTAAAAATCATGAGATTGATAGAAAATAGTCTTACAATGTTGCCAATCGAAGAAGAGATCTACATTACAAGTGGTGGAATATGGCTATGGTGGTGGAGAGATTAGATCTAAGGGTATTCCTCCGGCGGCTCGTCGGTGTTGTGGATGGAGATCTGGGGGGTGGCTGAAGGTTTCTGCGAGCGCCTGTTTCTCGTCGCCCGAGGCCTCTTTATATAGGGGTCCCTTTGCTGACTCGTGTATTAACGAGCTCGTTGGGGAACCCCAAGAGGAAGGTATGATGAGCATAGCAGTAAGTTTCCCTCAGTTATGAAACCAAGGTTATCAATCCAGTAGGAGCAAGGAAACACCCCAAAGGTGTAGCTAGCTGAATGTTGGTAGGGCGCACTACCGGTGCCAGCAACAACGTGGATACCTGCACAACACAACCACGGAACTCTGTCCCCAACTTGCGATGAGGTTGTTAATCTCACCGGTTTTGCTGAAAACAAAGGATTAAATGTATCGAATGGAAGGAAGTAATAGTTTGCAGAAAGTAAAACACAAAACAGTAAATAGTTTGTAGATTGTATGTAAAAGAAAGGACCAGGGTCCATAGTTCACTAGAGGTGGTTCTCCTTAAGATAGATAACATGCTGGGTGAACAAATTACAGCGGGGCAATTGACAAACATCGAGAAAGTATACAAGCATATACTAATCATCTTGACTCTTTTGAGACTTGATTGGGCATTACAACATTATACATAGACCGCCATCCAACTGCATCTATGACTAATAATCCACCTTCAGGTTATCATCCGAATCCCCTCCAGTATTAAGTTGCAAGCAACAGATTATTGCTTTATGAATTGCGTGTAAATTAAACAATACGATTGTTCTATGAACAAAGGATTGTTGTTTTCTCCCTAGTAGCAACATCACATCTAGTACCTTAGAGATTTCTGTCACTTTCCCAGATTACCAGAGGCATGAACCCACTATCGAGCATAAATACTAACTCTTGGAGTTGCTAGCATCTACTTGGCCAAGATAGCTACTAACAACGGAAAGCATGCAAGATCACAAATAACAAAGACATGATAGAATCAATAATCAATCTGAAATAGCATCTCAATATCCATCGGATCCCCGCAAACACAACATGTATGGATTACAAATAGATGATCTTGATCATGAACATAGCTCACAAGATCTAGACATGAAAGCACAAAGGAGGAGAACCAGCAATCTAGCTACTACATGGACCCGTAGTCCAGAGATGAACTACTCACGCATCACACCGGAGGCTTGTATGATGATGAAGAAGGCCTCCAGGGTGAATTCCCCTCTCCGGCAGGGTGCCGGGAAGAGCTTCAGATCCCCCTGATCTAGGGATGGAGATGACGGCGGCTACAGACTCTTTCATGGATTTTTGATCGGGTACTTAGGGTTTCCGTATCAGAGGCAATATATAGGCGGAAGGAGAGGCCGAGGGGGTGCTAGGGTTGGCTAGACCACCCCCTGGCGCGGGCCAGGCCTGGCCGCGCGACCAGGTGGTGTGGCCAGGCCCCAGCCCTTCTCCGTCTCGTATTCTGGCTCCAGATGTCTTCTGGTAAAATAGCAACTTTGGATTTTGTCCTGTCCAATTCCGAGAATATTCATTTTCTGACTTCCTGGAACCAAAAACAGCAAAAAACAGGCAGCTGGTATTGTGGCATCTTGTTAATAGGTTAGTCCAAGAAATCATATGAAAAGTACTCCAAAGTGTGGACAAAACACAAGAAAGTAGATAAAACCAAGCATGGAACATCAAAAATTATAGATACATTTGCAATGTATCAACATCCCCAAGCTTAACTCCTGCTCGTCCTCGAGTAGGTAAGTGATAAAAAGAAAGAATAATTTTTTAGGTGACATGCACCATCATAAACTTGATCAAAGTATTTGTAAAATATTCAAAGCTGGGATCATAGTACTTCAATCATAACATGAAAGACAAAGTTCTAGCAATAAGACAAAGAAACTATGATGCAACATTAAAAGGCACAAACAAAAGATTCATGAATAACAATGCTTCGCAAGACGTTTGTTTGTTTCACATATAGAAAACATAGCATAATAGTATTCAGCTTATCCCTCAAAGAGTAGCAAATATAAATGCAAAGGACACCTTCAAAGTTCATAAGAGTGACTAGATACAAATAGTTTAAAACAAGCAATATCAAGGTATGCATCAATCAACTAGTCTTGGGACAATGCACATAGAACTAAGAATGGCCACTATGCTCTCAAAGTAGGTGCATAAAGGTAGAAGGTGGAGACTCAGTATAATGGTGGAAGAAAGGCCTTCATAGAAGGAAGCAGGGATTCGAGTCTCATAAAGAGCTTCCAAAATTTATGGTACTTATAGCTTTCAGCTCTCATTGCCCTATCATAAGCATCTTGAAGTGATTAAGGTTAGAGTGAACAAACTATGGTGTATATGCTTGACGAAGTATAAGTTAGGAATCTCATGTCCCTTGAATATGAGGGCCGCTCCTCATGCTACTCAAGTTTAGTCACAGGTAAGTTCTTGTCATTGTAAGTACATGTGTATCATAGAGAACCGCCAACGGGGTACCCCTTGCCCGATGATACGGAAGAATCCCCATATCAAAATGACAAGGCAAGCAGAGAATGAGCATCTTAGCAATCTTCTTATTTACCATGGGAATATGGTGCTTTTTTCTCTCTTTCCTCTTTTCATAATCTCTTTTTTCTCAGTATCTGACTCTTTTTTAATAAGAATGCTTCATAGACAGCTCATTATGGTTACGCTGCAGGTTTCCACCATGTCAGCATGGATTAGACCAGCGGCCCAGGCGTTTCTCTAACACATATACATAACTCCATGGACTTACAAGCTCCCCTTTCATTTCACATCGACGACATCCATAGACAAAAGAGCATGATATCAACTAGGTACAAAGTACCCGTGCAATGTTGAAAGTGTTCCCCATGACAGCATGGTTCTACTAATCCCCAACAAATAAGTGCAAGCATATACAACATAGACGACACAATGGTTCAAGTTTATTAAGGGCAAGAAAAGTAAAGTGTGCCATCAAGTTCGTGAGAGCTTTAATCACTAGTTTTCTCATAACAAGTTTAATTTGGAAGGTAAACGAAAACATGAATATACTTGGAATAGCATAGCTAGTAGGTAGGTATGGTGGACTCTTTGGAATAACTTGGTTTAGGGAGTTGGATGCATGAGTGGAACTCATACTTGGTTGCAGAGGCTAGCAAAAGACTGGGAGCGACAAACTAAGAGAGCAATAATGGCCATAATCATGCAGAGCGACAAAACATCATTGATCAAAGCATAAAGTGATACTACAAGTTGAAAACTAAAGGATCATAAAGGCTATGGTGACTTTGGATAGTCATAACATGGTGTGAGCATGCGCCAAGTCAACCCAAATAAAGCATCAAAGGAGAATACCACTATACTATGCTTTAATATGCTAAAACAACGCATGATTCATCCAAGGCACATTAAGCAATCTCAGTTGTTTATAACAAGTCATGCTACAGCAAAGAATACTAAGCATAAAGCCCAAACAATATCAAGCATGGCATGACAAAGCATAGGCCACAGTCAAAAACAAGCTCTCTTTAACACTTAAGCATGAACTTTCCTACTCTTTTCCAAACCAAACCAAACTATTTGAAAACCAATGTATGAAAGAGGGGGTCCAACCAATTTATTCAGCAAACTAAGAAAACAAAGCAAACGAAAAACGAAAAAGAAGACGCTCCAAGAATAACACAACTGTGCATGAAACAATAAAAATGAAGCGTTTGGAAGAAACCTGGGATTTTTATTGATGAAGAAGGGGATGCCTTGGGCATCCCCAAGATTTGACGCTTGTACTTCTTGGATATTTCTTGGGGTGACACGTGTGGCATCCCCAAGCTTGAGCTTTCGTCCATCCTTCATCTTATTACTCATTCCTTCCATACACCTGAAATTTTTCCTTCATACAAAACTTCACACAATCTTTATTAGCAACATTAGTGCACTCAAGATAATAAGTCCTTAGGTTCAGTTCTAAAACCAATAAACTTCCATTAAAACACTAGCTACTGTATCACTTCCCTCAAAAAGCTCAATTCCCCAAAAGAACTCAAAAAGGAACCAACAAGAAGCAAATGCAGAAAATGGCAGAAATCTGTCAAAACAGACCAGCAGGTAAAGACAAAAAATTTCGAAGACCTTCTATTGCTCAAATCAAAAAGTATTGAACTAATGAAAGTTAGATAACAACCTAGGGCAGAAGCACAAAAATTCACGCCTGAAAAGGACGTTCAGAGATTTTACACGAATTTTTACGGTGAAGCACAGAAATCTGTTTCGGGACAGCAACTTTCCCAATCATTACTTCTCTCTCATTAGAGGTTACTCTTGGCACAAAAGGCAAATAAAAAGGATAAGGAGCGGTTATTACTGAGGTAATAACTTCCAAGACTCATCTAGAACTTTTGGGTTATCTCCCAATAAGTACTTTTCTTTAACGCCTTTAAGTTAGGCATGATAGTTTGAGAAGATGCTCACATAAGAAATATGAATTGAAGTAAAAGAGAGCATCAAGAAGCAAATTCAAAACACATTTAAGTATAACCCACTTCCTATGCATAGGAATATTGTATGCAAATAAATGCACAAAGAACAAAGTGACAGGCATAGGAAGATAAAACAAAAGTAACTTCAAAACTTTCGGCACATAGAGAGGTGTTTCAGTACCATGAAAACTTCTACAACCATATTTTCCTCTCTCATAATAATTTTCAGTAGCCTCATGAATAAACTCAACAATATAACTATCACATAAAGTATGCTTTTCATGATCTACAAGACTAGAGCTTTATTATAAACATTTTCAAAAGAATCCTCGGGAACATAACATTCACCCTCCTTTAGTAAGCATGAGGGACAATCAAATATTGTAGGGGGTAAAGAGTTACTCTCATTAGAAGGTAGGAATGGGTAGATCCATTCTTCATCCTCTTGATCATCACTCTCCTCCTCTTTTTCATCCAATGAGCTTCCAATTTCAGTGATTTCTTCTTCCATAGGCTCCTGCAAGGCATTAGTCTCTTCCGTTGGTGGAGAGCATCTATTAAGATATTCAAGAATATAGCCATTTTCTTCCTTGTAATTATCAAAGAAAAATTGAAGTATATCATAAACCTCATATTTATAAGGTGCATCATCAGTATTTCAAGCAAATAAGCTATTTTGAATGCACCCTTCCAAGCAATAAATTCTTCAATTTGTTCCACATCATAAAAGTCATAATTTCCCTTAACATAAGAAGATATGGTAACATCATCATTATACTCGCATTGAAAAGGGAGGTGTTTAGACCTCTTGCAGCAACAAGATTTATCAAAGCAATAAGTAATATTATAAGTAGAGCACACGTTTCTAGCAATGGTATACAATTTATCAATTTGTTCCCATAAGAGTTTCCCTTTTTGCGACAATCGGTGTTCCTTATAATAATATTTTTGTTCTTCCGTGAACCCACCTTGCCAATTAGATTCAGTTTCAAAGAAACCAACCATTGATAGTAAGCATGATAAAGCAAGACAATAACAGACCAACAAAAATACCAACTATAGTAGGAACTATTTTTTTGTGTTTTGGATAAAGAAACAAGCAAACAAAGCAAAAAGAAACTAAGAAAAACAAAAATAACAAAGTAAAGAGATTGGTTATGAGGGACTCCCCTTGTGAAGATGTCCTTGACTCCCCGGCAATGGCGCCAGAAAAATACTTGCTGACTCGTGTATTAACGAGCTCGTTGGGGAAACCCAAGAGGAAGGTATGATGAGCACAGCAATAAGTTCCCTTCAGTTATGAAACCAAGGTTATCAATCCAGTAGGAGCAAGGAAACACCCCAAAGGTGTAGCTAGCTGAACGTTGGTAGGGCATACTACCGGTGCCAGCAGCAACGTGGAGACCTGCACAACACAACCACAGAACTCTGTCCCCAACTTGCGATGAGGTTGTCAATATCACCGGTTTTGCTGAAAACAAAGGATTAAACGTATTGAATGGAAGGAAGTAATAGTTTGCAGAAAGTAAACACAAAACAGTAAACAGTTTGTAGATTGTATGTAAAACAAAGGACCGGGGTCCATAGTTCACTAGAGGTGGCTCTCCTTAAGATAGATAACATGCTGGGTGAACAAATTACAGCGGGGCAATTGACAAACATCGAGAAAGCATACAAGCATATACTAATCATCTTGACTCTTTTGAGACTTGATTGGGCATTACAACATTATACATAGACCGCCATCCAACTGCATCTATGACTAATAATCCACCTTCAGGTTATCATCCGAATCCCCTCCAGTATTAAGTTGCAAGCAACAGATTATTGCTTTATGAATTGCGTGTAAATTAAACAATACGATTGTTCTATGAACAAAGGATTGTTGTTTTCTCCCTAGTAGCAACATCACATCTAGTACCTTAGAGATTTCTGTCACTTTCCCAGATTACCAGAGGCATGAACCCACTATCGAGCATAAATACTAACTCTTGGAGTTGCTAGCATCTACTTGGCCAAGATAGCTACTAACAATGGAAAGCATGCAAGATCACAAATAACAAAGACATGATAGAATCAATAATCAATCTAAAATAGCATCTCAATATCCATCGGATCCCCGCAAACACAACATGTATGGATTACAAATAGATGATCTTGATCATGAACGGAGCTCACAAGATCTAGACATGAAAGCACAAAGGAGGAGAACCAGCCATCTAGCTACAACATGGACCCGTGGTCTAGAGATGAACTACTCACGCATCACACCGGAGGCTTTCATGATGATGAAGAAGGCCTCCAGGGTGAATTCCCCTCTCCGGCAGGGTGCCAGGAAGAGCTTCAGATCCCTCCCGATCTAGGGATGGAGATGACGGCATCTACAGACTCTTTTGTGGATTTTTGATCGGGTACTTAGGGTTTCCGTATTAGAGGCAATATATAGGCGGAAGGAGAGGCCGAGGGGGTGCTGGGGTCGGCCAGACCACCCCTGGCGCGGGCTAGGCCTGGCCGCCCAGCCAGGTGGTGTGGCCAGGCCCCAGCCCTTCTCCGTCTCGTATTCTGGCTCCAGATGTCTTCCGGTAAAATAGCAACTTTGGCTTTTGTCCCGTCCAATTCTGAGAATATTCATTTTCTGACTTCCTGGAACCAAAAACAGTAGAAAACAGGCAGCTGGCACTATGGCATCTTGTTAATAGGTTAGTCCAAGAAATCATATGAAAAGTACTCCAAAGTGTGGACAAAACACAAGAAAGTAGATAAAACCAAGCATGGAACATCAAAAATTATAGATACATTTGCAATGTATCACCCTTCACGAAAGTTGTTCTGTTTTACCTAGCAGCATCGATGGCAACTATACGGCCGGAACTATACGGCCAGAGTTTTATTTTGGTCGTTAAAGCATCTGCCTCTGACCCACAACTCCTGGTTTCTTCTAGTTGTTGGAAACGTCGTATCTTTGACTTTAATGTAGTGATTCCCATCATAAAACGTCATTATCTGCGCAGGAAAAATAGAAAGAAAGGAGTGCATACCCCTTTGAATATTAGGCATTAGTGGCAGGGTTTGGAGAGATATTTTATCAAAATTGTGAATAGTATCTAGTTTAAATGTGGATGTAGATGGCTATATTTCAGAGACATTAGGGACTTGGATAGAATTCACATTGAAGGTTGTCTTCCAGACGTCAAGACACTCTTGGGAGTTGGCACATCTTGCTAGAGGTCGCTACCATTTATCGACTTGAGACCAAATGTTCATGGGAGTGAGTTGGACTCAAATCCATGATGAGATACTTGGAGGTGTAGCTCATGTTGCGTCCAGGTGTACATGAACCTAAATGGTCACACACTTAAGGGTAAGGAGCCCATGTGGATTAGATCCATATGAAAATTAGGGTACAACCTAAATGGTCCTCAAGAGTTGAGCCCAACTAGCATTATATATAACTGGAGCGACAAGGAATAGTCCCTGGCCTATCTGTCACTTTCTCTAGTCCCAAATAAGGCTAGATAGGATCTAGCAATCCTCTGCCCATGCACCTTCCTGTACATATGGATACCGGTAGAGGCGTTGCATGTGCGGCACTGGAGACGAAGGAGTTCGTGGGATCCGAGGAGTTGTTTGTGGGGTCGATCAGCACTGCTTCGATGCGCTACATCAAGTTCCACATCTACGCATCTAGCGGTAATCTCGTGGACTATAACCTGAGCTAGATCTTGGGAGTCTAGTGTAGGAAAAAGTTTTTGCTTATCTTTGCATGGCCCGACATAAATCACTATAACAGCAATAATCCAAGGTTATAGAAATTGTGGTGAGATGCTTGTTTCCCTAAAGTCTCATGTAGGTCGTCTTATAAAGGTGACCGAACCTAGGGTTACAAGGAGAGTCCTATTCATATTAGTTATAGAGTTCCGGACTAATATGTAAACTATTGTCTTGTGCTCCAAGGATCCAACTTCCATATAAGGCGGTGACACAATGCCTTCCATCTCAAGGTTGGACCTCCAGCTTGATATCATCAACTGGGCCCCCGGTTAGGACATGGGACACTACCCCTTCGATCCCTGCCCGCTATCCGGCTAGCGGGACCGCCGGCTTCACCCTGTCGTAGCACCTTAGATGTCGTTACGAATTTCACAACACCGGTGGATATTGTATCTATGCATAAATTTTGTTTATGTAGGATGTTGTGAATGGAATGGATTATGTGCATGTGATGTGTGTAATCCGTACGTGATCCATGTATCACGGGTTTGTCAGCCGGCTAGAGCCAAAGTGTTGTCACTATTATTGTATAACAACTTGCGTGTCCACATGTGATGCTATCTTCTTGTATGTTCCTTAGTGCTAGTGTAGCATGTTTGGATGACTTGAAGGTCATGGCAACCGAAGGCATGACAAACAGGTCCATGGAGATGGAGATCGCCATGAAGAGAGCCATACCATTTCACATTATAATTGGATTATTTGTGTTATTGTTACGTCTCTAGTTTTACCTCTATTAGATAGTGGTTGGTAAACTTTAATCCCTCAAAGAAGATCTAGTCGGTCTCCCCGCCAGTGCTGCACCATCACAAGTCGGGCATTTTTGGTTAGTGGGCTCATAAAATTGAGGTGCTGCCAATTCTTTCTGACTAGGTGAGTTTGAGTTGGACTCTACAGCGGAAGCAGTTGGTAAGCTAGACGGGTCTATCACAATGGTTGTATGACTTTGGGAGAGGTCATTCAGAGTCTTGCCACTCGACCAACAGGAGTCGTATGAGATAAGATTGGCAAGGATTTTCCTACCTTGATCACTTGATGTCTAGCGGTGATGTTAAAGCTCACTAGTTGGCTTGCTTATTTAGGATCCTGAATCACTAAGTCACCATCAGAGGGGTGTTGGTTCTAGTGGGAGCATAAGTATTAAAATGTTTAATATGCTTTCTCTTTTATCAATACATGTATTAAGTGTTTTGCATATTTTCTGTTGTAGATCAATGGAACCTAGTAGCATCCTCCCTCAATTATCCAGTTTTGCGTTGAGGACGATCTTAGAGAAAGATAAACTTAATGGAACTAATTTCACAAATTGGTATCATAATCTGAGAATTGTTATCAAACAAGAAAAGAGGTACCATGTTCTAGAAAATCCACTTCCATATGAGCCAAAAGAGCCAACTAGTGTCGTTGTTACCAATGCCTACCATAGGAATCGGGGTGAGTCCACGAATATTAGTTGTCTTATGCTTGCTCACATGGAACCAGGCTTGCAGCAACAGTTCGAGAATGTTGAGGTCTACGATATGATCGAAAGCCTCAAAAGTATGTTCCAGGCTCAGGCAAAGACCGAGAGGTATCAAGTCTCTCAAGCTTTATAGAGTTGTAAGCTTAAGGATGGTGATCCACTGAGTCTACATGTGATCAAGATGGTTAGTTACGTCCAGTCTCTAGAAAGGCTTGGCTACCCCATTAGCGAAGATTTTGCTACATATATAATTTTGAACTCTCTTCCTAGTGCATATGGTCAGTTCATTTCAAACTACCCCATGCATGATATGGATAAGAATCTTACTAAATTACATGGTATGCTCAACCAGGCAGAGGCTGATTTCAAGAAAGGTACCAGTCAAGTGTTGATGGTACATAATAACGCTAAGTTAAGAAGAGTTCTTAGACTAAGAAGAAGAAGGCTAAGTCAGGAGGTAATGCTCAGGATTCGATCCCAAGCATTTCCTCAGGGACTAAGTCATATCCTTTAGCCGGATCCACTTGCTTCTATTGCAAGATGGATGTCTATTGGAAGAGGAATTGTGGCAAGTATTTGGCCGACAAAGCCAAGAGTGGTGGTGTGAGTTCCAACTCAGGTACACTTGTTTGCAATGTTATAGACCTTTATATTTCTAATGCACCTAATTGTTCTAGGGTATATGATACCAGATCAGTCATTCACATCTGCAATTTGTTGTAGGGACTGGTAAGAACTAGAAGCGTAGCAAGAGGCAAGGTTGACATTCGAGTCAGCAACAAAGCGAGAGTCGTTGTGTTGGAAGTCGACACGATTCAACTTCATTTACCTTCAGGATTCTTAATGGAGCTAAATAATTGTTATTATGTTACTGTGCTTAGTCAAAACATCATTTCTACCTCACGTTTGATGAGACAAGGTTATGAGTCGAATATTATGGATAATGGTTGTTCTTTATATTTGAAAGATATGTTTCACGGCTTTGCACCTGTCCAAGACGGGTTATTTATTTTGAATATTGATGGTGAGTCGGTCTATAACATAAATGTCAAAAGGTTGAAACCAAATGATCTGAATATGACTTACTTTTGGCATTGTCAGATGGGTCATATAAGTTGGAAACACACAAATAAGCTCCATGGTCATGGACTCCTAACTTTGTTCGACTTGGAGTCATTCGAGACATGTGAATCTTGTCTACTCAACAAAATAACCAAGACACCTTTTACAAAGAGTTGTGAAAGGGCGTCTGACTTGTTGGGACTAGTACATAGTGTTATATGTGGTCCAATGAGCATGATGGCCAGGGGTGGTTATGAGTACTTCATTACCTTCATTGATGATTTGAGTAGGTATAGATATATCTACTTCATGAAACATAAGTCAGAAGGCTTTGAAAAATTCAAAGAATTCCAGAACAAAGTATAGAATCAACTCAGCAAGAAAATAAAGTGTCTTCGGTCAAACCGAGGAGACGAGTACATGAGCCACAAATTTGATGACCATATTAAGAGTTGTCGAATAGTTCCTCAACTCACTCCGATGGGTGCACCGCAGAGGAACGATGTGTCAAAACGGCAGAAATGGACCTTATTGGACATGGTATGATCAATGATGAGTCGAACAGATCTGCCTTTATCATTTTGGGGTTATTGTCTAGAAACTGCAGCATTCACACTAAACAGATTACCACTGAAGTCGGCAGAGAAGACACTACATGAGATGTGGACTAGAAAGAACCCAAGTTTGTCTTTTCTTAAGATTTGGAGCTGTGAAGAATTTGTCAAGCGACTTCAGTTGGACAAGGTTACAACCAAATCAGATAAGTGCATTTTCGTGGGGTATCTGAGGGAAACCTTGGGTTACTACTTCTAAAACCGAGAAGAGGGTGTTTGTCGCTCGGAACGGTGTCTTCCTTGAGGAATAGTTTCTCAGTCGGGGAGTAAGTGGGAGCATGGTGCATCTCGAAGAAATTCAAGAGGAACTAGCTAGTAGCATGTTGGAAAAATCCCTAGAGGTTGAGTCAGTCGTGATAGCTGAGCCGACAACTACACCCAAACCGTGAAGGTTTTCCATATTGCAAAGTGTTCGTGATGTATTATGGTTAGACTTATTCGAAAGCAAAGGTGGGGTCTGATTATGAGTCATGGCTTGGATCCATGAGATTCGAGTTAAATTCCATGGATGAAAATCAAGTTCGGAACTTGGTTGATCTTCCAGACGATACAAGACCCGTCGAGTGCAAATGGGTCTTTAAGAAGAAAACTGATATGGGTGGAAATATTTCTGTCTAAAAAGCACAGCTTGTCTCGAAGGGGTTTCGTCAGGTCCAAGGAGTTGACTACAAAGAGACTTTCTCACCCGTAGCGATGCTTAAGTCAGTTCAGAGCATGTTAGCTATAGAAACTTGTTTTGACTATGAGATATGGCAGATAGATGTCAAGAGGGCTTTCATTAATGGAAATTTAACTGAGGATGTGTATATTATACAGACCGAGGGTTTTGTCGATCCACCTAATGCTAACAAGGTATGCAAACTTTAGAAATCCATTTATGGGTTGAAGCAAGCATCTTGGAGTTGGAACATTCACTTTGATGAGGTAGTCAAATCGTTTGGCTTCATCAAGAGTGATCATGATTCTTGTTTATACATAAAGTTTAGTGGGATCAAAGTAAACTTTCTAATCTTATATGTGGATGACATATTACTGATTGGAAATGATGTCCAGATGTTGCAAGAAACTATGGAATCATTGGAAAGGAGTTTCTCAATGAAGAACTTGGGTGGGGTAACTTACATTCTAGAAATCAGGATCTATAGAGATAGATCTAGGCGGCTCATCGGATTGAGTCAGAGTACATATTTGGACAAAGTTTTGAAGAAGTTTAACATGGAATCGTCTAAGAAGATGTTCTTACTGATGTCCCATGGTGTAAAACTTAGCAAAACTCAGTGTCATTCGACAATTGATGAGCGAAGTCGAACGAGTGTGATTCCATATGCTTTGGCAGTCAGATCCATCATGTATGCCATGATTTGTACTAGGCCAGATGTTTCCTATGCTCTAAGTATTGTGAGAAGATACCAGGCTGAACCTGGAGAAATCCACTAGGAAGCGGTTAAAAATATCCTTAAGTACTTGAGAAGAACTAAGGATGTGTTCCTAGTTTATGTAGGTAAGGTTGAACTTGGTGTAAAGGGATACACGGATGCGAGTTTCCCTATTGACTCAGATGATTCTTGTTCGCAATCTGGATACGTGTTTGCAATGAATGGAGGGATTGTGAGCTGGAAGAGTTCCAAGCAAGAGATTATGTATGCATCTACAACAAAGGTTGAGTATATTGCTGCCTCCGAGGAGGCAAAGGAAGCTGTTTGGATCAGGAATTTCCTGATTGATCTTGGTGTGGTTCAGGGCTCCCCCAATCCATTTGAGGTGTATATTGACAACAATGGTGCTACTACACAATCCATGGAACCTAGACAACACCAGAAGAACAAACATATACTCATGTGTTATCACTTGATTCAACAGTTTGTCGATCAAGGTGATATCAAGTTATGCAAGGTACACACGTATGCAAATGTTGCGGATCCGTTGACAGAGCAACTACCACAGCCTAAGCATGAGGCGCACACAAGATACATGGGCATTAGATGCCTAGGCATGTGATGTCGGGATGATTGACTCTAGTGCAAGTGGGAAACTATTGGGAATATGCCCTAGAGGCAATCATATATGATGTTATTCCTAATGTATTCATAAAGTAATTAAGCTATCCTTGAATGAACATCAGATATATATATCACTGAATATGTGATTCGGTTGTGAAACTATATATTCATGTTGTGCATACTAGTTGTCCTTCGTCATCGAGGTTGTGCTAGAGACACAACTTAGACCAATGTGCAATTCGGTTGATGACACAGTTCCACTTTCCACGGGCATGGTGATGCTAATCTGACTTACATTGATTCAGCTAAAGTGTTTAGCGAGTCGAACTGACCCACAGTTGAGATGCAACGAGCATCTTGTCATTTCCAGTCTCAACCAATGGAATCCTTTGACTTGAGATGATCGCATGATCCGAGTTGTGGATCAGTCGACTTAGGTTCTATGAAATGATGTTCTGTAAAAGCACAGTTATAAAGGTAGAGTTTGGGTCGGCTGTGAATCAATATGCGTGACATGGAAACCAAGATGGGATCTGCCCCCCTATAATAGAGAGATATTCTCTGGGCCCTCTCGAGTGATATGATTCAGAAGCATGGCCATGTGCTACTCACTTAAGTGTTAACTAAGGAGTCGGACTAAGTGTTAGTATAGTGAATCGTGTATCATAGAATGAGAAGAGAGTTAAGCTATTAAAGGAATGACAACTACTCTCCTATAGTTTGATAACGTATATCGTGTGGCAAAGGGACTTGGATGAAAGTCACATTGAGGGTTGTCTTCTAGACTTTATGACACTCTTGGGAGTTGGCATGTCTTTAGAGGCCACTACCATCTATCGACTTGAGGCCAAGTGTTCATGGGAGTGAGTTGCACTCAAAGTCATGAAGGGATACTTGGAGGTGTAACTCATGTCGTGTCCAGGTGTACGTGAACCTACAGAATCACACACTTAAGGGTAAGGAGCTCATGTGGATTAGATCCATATGGAAATTGGGGTATAACCTAAATGGGCCTCAAGAGTTGACCCCAACTAGAGATGTATATAAGTGGAGCGACAAAGGATAGTCCCTAACCTAGCCATCACTTTCTTCACTCCCAAATCGTCCTAGACAGGATCTAGCAATCATGTCCTTGTGCTCCTTCCTGTACGTATGGATAATGGTAGAGGTGTTGCTTGTGTGGCACTGACGATGAAGGAGTTCATGGGATCTGGAGCATTCGCTCATGGGGTCGATCAACACTGCTTCTACGCGCTACATCAAGTTCTGCATCAGTGCATCTAGCGGTAATCTCGTGGCCTATAACCTGAGCTAGATCTTAGGAGTCCCGCGTAGGGAATTTTTTTGTTTATCTCTGCGTGTCCCGACATAAATCACTATAACAACAATAATACAAAGTTACAGAAATTGTGGTGAGATGCTTGTTGCCCTAAAGTCTCTCGTAGGTCGTCTTATAAAGGCGACATAACCTAGGGTTACAAGGAGAGTCCTATCCAGATTGATTATAGAGTTCTAGACTAATACGTAAACTATTGTCTTGTGCTCCAAGGCTCCAACTTCCATATAAGGCGGTGGCACGCTGTCTTCCATCTCAAGGCTGGACCTCTAGCTTGATATCATAAACTGGGCAACCTGGTTAGGACATGGGACTAACCACCATATTTGGGCCACCCGGACTTGCTGGTATGAGATCATATCGTTGACATACTCATTTACTATATCCCAAGGTTAGCCCCTGGAGTTCTTGGAGATTTTGGCATCCATCTCTCTAGCTCAATATAACTTCATATTGTCATTTTCATCTGCAAGGAGGGACCGGGAATAATCTCAAAGAGCTCCCCAAAATATCTTCCACCTAACTAAGACTTAGCCGGATTGTCGATTTCTCACTACTGCGAAATGAGTTACTAGTAATGGGATAGGAATCAACATCGCCGATGATAGAGGCGTTCGTCAACAATATACTATCACTAATAACCCCTTAGTACTGACGTATTTATCAACTAAACTCCTAGCGCTGACGATCAAATTAATTCCCCCATCGATACTAGGTACTCTAGCCGACGAGATGTTGATACCAGGTATGACAAGAAACTAGACTATGACGTCAATAGTAAGATGTCAATGATGTGTCTGTATAACTTGCGGTTGTCGGTTGTAGTGTTCAAGTGATGTACTTCCTTTAAAACAAACAGGAATTTATATGTTACCGCTGACGTTTTAGTTATGGATAGCTTGTCATTAGAAACTACCTCTGACGTGGAGAAGTTTATGACATGTTGTCATTAGTATACTAATAGTGACATGTTCCGTATTTACTGATCGTCTCTGAAAATATAAATGTTGGCAAGCCAGCCTCTTACTGCCTATCACTCTCTTTTCTTAAGAACATGCGTATATATTTCATGTGATCTTCACCTTGTTTTTGGAAATAAAATAAATAAATACACATATTCGTCATTTAAATACAATCTAGGATGGGGTATTGAAAGAGCATGTGTGCCCCTATGTGTGATTTTGATAGTTAATGATAATCTCCATGGATTAATATTCGCATTGAGTTATACTTCTAGGAATTGTCCTTAGTCAAGGCTTGAACCATATGTTGGCTCCAAGGTAGAAAGAAGAAGAAATAGAATAAGATCAAGCAATGACCAAGGATATATTCAAGGGTTAATCCGAAGAATGGTCATTGGGAAGAAGATACAAGGTTAATCAAGACCAAGTACAAAGAGTGGATTCGAGTGGATCAACACTCAAAGAATAAATTAAGTGCAAGTTCAAGATGAGTCACTGCGATAAGATCATAAGCTTGAATCTTGCCCTCATCATGGTCATCACTAAAGACTCGTCCAAAGAAGAGGCTCTCCCGTACTGGATTATGGGGAGAAATTCAAGTCTTCATCTAGAAAGAGAAATCAAGAAAGGTGTTCCAAGTTGAGAAGGAAGAGATCGTCATCATCAAGTTCAAGTGGAATGCTCAAGGCAAAGGTATGATATTGATAGGATTTATCGCTTACTGGTCTTATGTTATTAGTTGAGAGACCGGGTTATAGGATATATATCCCTACTATCAAGAGGGGGTCTCGAGTGAGTAACTTGATCATATTGTTCGGAGAGAGCTCAAACCTTTGCATACTTGGCATCATCTTTCTTGGTTCTTATTTAAGGGGACCTTCTTCCCTGTTGATTCACGTTTTCCCCTCCATTCTTGATCCTCTTGAGATTTCCTACTCCCTCTTCCTCCCATGATTCTTGCATATATTTGAGGGAAAAAAGAGAGGAGATCTGGATCTATAACTCCACCAATCCATCTCTCCTCTAAGTGAGAGGAACATCTTGGGATCTAGATCTTGGAGACTTTTGTAGTTTTCCTCTTGTGTTCTTCCTCTATTATTCTCCCAATAGGTTTTTAGCCTTGGTGGAATTTGGGAGTGAAGGACTTGCCATTGCGTTAGGTGCGTCGGTTTGAGTTCTCTTCGGAGGATTTGGTTGGTGAAACCAAGAAGCTTGCTACTCTTGGGTTCTTAGAACCCTAGACGGTTTAGTGGCCTTTATGGTGAGTTCTTGGGGCCTTCAATTAAGTTGTGGAGCTCTTCCCAATCTAGTGGCCTTGGTGGTGATTTTTTGCGAGTCTCTAATTAAGTTATGGAGATTACCCCAAGCTTGTATGGGTTTGGTGGCCACCCTCAAGTGTTCCATAGTGAATCGGGTGCTTGCCATGTGTCGGGTGCTCGGGCGAATAGGATGAGGCCTTTTGTGGCATTGGTGGTCTTATTACCACCCACCCCTCCAACAGAGACGTACTTTGTTCCAAAAAGATGGAACTTCGGGGTACATCGTTGTTTCTGCGTGCCTCTATTATCTCTATACATGAGCTCTTTACTTATACACTTTACATTATGGTAACCTTCATGATTGAAGTATTATCTTGCCATCACCTAATTTCTTGTCTTTCTTAGCATAAGTTGTTTGTGCACATAGGTGAATGGTAGTATATATATAGGTTTTGTGCTTGACAAAGTAAATGCTAGTTTTATTGTGTATTTGTTAAGCTCATCTCGTAAAAGTTTTAAACTTCCTATTCACCCCCTCTAGGCGACATCTGTGTCCTTTTAGGTATGTACAAAACTAGATGTTTCATACATATACAAATACATAAATACATAAGTTGCCATTTGCAGCATAATTTTTCAACTCCAAAATCATGTAAAACATCACACAAGATCAAAATATCACACTTCAGATGTTTTCAGCTCATCAAGTTCATAGGTGTGAAGAATGATATCATAGAGAAAATATCCTCATCTTATTGTGTGGTCACTATTGCAAGCAAAATAGAAGAAGAATCGTCATCTTCACATGACTGATATCCTAATATTGCATATCTTCCCATGACATCACTAGTGAAAGCAAAATAGAAAAACATATGGTATATATATGTAATTCTTTCTCTCAAAAGATGTAAGCAATGAGAAGACAAGAAGTTAGGTGTATATGGTATTGAATATGTGGATACCACCAAAAAAGGTTGTCGTCACGGACGATGGAGATGTTGTCGATATAGAGGAGATGTCCGATGGTGATGGTTTCGCTGATGCCTACAAAGGCGGATCTTGCCTGGATCCGTGCTCAAGCGCCACAGGCCGCACGGTGGACGCCAATTGTTTTTATATTACTGACAAGTACGCCATGAGGGGTCCTCACGGAGAGTTTAGAGAGGTGGGGGATAAAGTTAGCAAGCGTCCGTGACGACGGTGCAAAAGTTACCCAAGTTCAGATCTCTCGTCGCACTCCTGCTATAAATCATTATAGCGGCAATAAGACAAGGTTACAGATATTGTGGTGAGTTGCTTGTTGGCCTAAAGGCTCCCGTAGGCCACCATATAAAGGTGACTAAACCTAGGGTTACAAGGAGACTCCTAGCCGGATTTGTTAAGATCTCTAGACTAATACATAAACTATTGTCTTGTCCTCCAAGGTGTCAACTTCCATATAAGGTCGTGGCACTCCGCCTTCCATCTCCGGGATGGACCTTCGGCTTTCTATCAGCAATTAGGACACCCTGATTAGGCCATGGATATAATCACCATCTGTGGGCCACCCGGGGCTTGCTTGTGTGAGACCATATCGTTGACATACCTATTTAATATATCCCCAACACGCATCATATGTGTAAGTTGGACAAGGCTTTGTATGGACTAAAACATGCTCCAAGGGCATAGTACTCGTAACTGAGCATTGAAACTACAAAAACTTATCTTTTTCCCATCAAAAGCTCACATATTCTGTTCTTTTATCACAAATGGAATGTCACTATATTAGTACTCATTTATGTTGAAGACATAATTGTTGCTAGTTTCTCTCAAGAGGCAACAACATATCCTCTTCAAGATGTGAACATGGATTTTGCATTCAAGGATTTGGGTGATCTACACTACTTTCTTGGCATGGAAGGGCAAAGAAGCCGAGATGAAATTCAGTTGACTCAAGAGTAATACACCACAAATATTCTCAAACTTGTACTAGTATGTTAAATTGTAAGTCAATCAACGTCAGAAAAATTGTCAAAGTTTTAAGGTGAGCCATTGAGCCCTAAGGATGCAACTAACTACAAGAGTATAGATGGTGTGCTACAATATCTAACCTTAACAAGACCTAATATTGCTTTCTCAATTAACAAAGTGTGTCAATTTTTGCATTCACCTACTACCTCACATTGGACAGTTGTGAAGTACATCCTCGGATATTTGAAGGAGATGTTTGGAGTTAGACTAAAAATAAGTAAATGTTCATCTATGTTTGTTAGTGTATTTTCTGATGGAGATTGGGCATGTTGTCAAATGAGAGAAAGTCAACATGTGGATTTGCGGTTTTTCTTGGATCCAATCGTATATCATGGAGTACACACAAACAACCTATAGTGTCAAGATCCAGCACTGAAGTGGAATATAAGGAAACGACAAATGCTACAACTGAAGTAACATGGTTGCAAACTCTCTTGAAAGAGATAGGTATTACACACCTTGAAACAATTATTCTATGGTGTGATAATATAGAAACCACATATCTCTCAGCAAATTCAGTATTTTATGCAAGAAGTAAACACATAGAAATTAAATACCACTTTATTGGAGAAAGGGTAGCACAAAAGTTGCTTGATATCAAGTTCATACCAATAGGAGATCAACTCGTTGATGGTTTTACTAAAGCAATTAACAATCGGCAATTGCTTGCATTCAGAAGCAATCTCAACTTAGGAAAGTTCAGATCGAGTGGAGTGTTAGAGATGTTAGTTAGTATTCGATTGATCCTAATATGACAATCCTCACATGTATTGTTCTATCCCGGTTTATAAGGGATAGTCGACAACCCTTGCGCTGACCATTCACTTTCTCAGTAGCGAAAGCGTTTCTCTTTGCCTCTTAACTTAATACAGTACTATTTGGAAAGTAAAGAAGGGAATTCTTGGTTTTATTGCTCCCACTTCCTCATCTGCGCTCGTCAAGCCAACTTATAACATCGTAAGTTTCTATCCAGATCAATGGTCATCTTGTAAACAGGGTTTTTCCTACCCTATATTAACACGTGACGGCGGCCCCAAAAGGGTACAAAGCCTTCACCCAAATACATCTGGTATCACACAATAACAAGCAACCGGACTAGTGGGAGTTATACAATAACCGAAACAAGACTCTACATGTTTTAACTCGTGTATCATACATACTAGTACTCCCTCCGACCCATATTAGTTGACTCAGATTTGTCTAGATTTGAATGTATGTAAACTTGTTTTAGTGCTAGATACATCCGAATATAGACAAAACCAAGTCAACTAATTTGAGTCGGAGGGAGTACTACTCTTTTAATATTTCTCCATTAGTTCAACTCTAAATCAGCATGAGCGAAGGTCAGTGCCCCATTGAGGAATCATTGCAGTAGACGACCTTTGCTGCATGACCTCATCTTGCTTTGCCATTCTTTGCAAGACCTTGGTGAGCTCCACGTCCCTCTGGGAGTCCAAGTACAAAAAGTCTGTGTCTAGTGTGCCTTGTGTGTCGTCAAGTCCGCCATGAGTGATGTCGCTCGAGGAGAAGTAGTCGACGGAGCAATCCGGGTACGCGATCTTGCGTGCTGACTCGCGGCCATAGTAGCAACGACCTGTTGGTTCGCCGGAGGTACCAGCATATCAGCATATAAACATAAAGTACATTCTAAAAATATTACTAGTACTCTCTTCGATACATAATAAGTGTTGGTGATTTATAGTAAAAAAATTGTATTATATCTCTGACACTTATTTTGGATAGGAAAGAGTACCGTGTAACATATCATTATATAGTAGTGTGTAGCTTACCCATATGATAGGGTTGGGACAGAGGGCAGCACATGGATGTCTTGGGCTGACCGTGATAAAATTCGGCGAAGAAGAGCGTGTTCCTCAAGGTGGATTTGGTAGCTGCCATGAAATTGACGTGGTAGCAGGGACCGTAGGAAGAGCGACCACCAGTTAAGGCGACGCCGCATATGAAATCCAGATGATATTTGGGTTCCAAAGGATGGCCACTGGCGTAGTCCCGCAGCAGCTGTTGGATCCTGTCGCGGATGAGGCTCTGCTGCTGATCATAGGCTTCCCTCTTACTCGCCAGGATTCTCAGCGCCGTCCTCGAGAGGAAGAAGTTTCTTCTCTGACTCTGAGTATGTTGGACCGAGGTTTCTTCTCTGAGGATGTTGTGTATCTGGGTCAAGGACTCGTAAGACAGCGCCGTGTTGTTGGCGGTGGCACCGGTGATGAGCGACCGGAGCCGGTCCAGCTTCGTCGGTGCCAGGGACGCAAATAGTGCTGCCATGGCAGAGGCTTCCGGGTGCTGAGCGGCGGCGGTGGCAGCCGCGAATGGGTTTGATGGAGAGCTCCCATCGCCGTGTAAATGTGGCTGTAGCATTGCGGAGAGGTCGCACTGCGCGTAGCAGAGGTACTTGAGGATCTCGTGCAGCGGCAGCTTGTTGCCGGAGGTAGCATGGAGGAGGGCGACAAGGCCGTGCAGGGAGCGGGAGACGGCTCGAAGCACGGGGCGCGTATCGAGGATGTCGTGCGGCTGGGTGCGGCGGTCGGCGTCCGGTAGCGGGAAGTTGGCGTCGTACCAGACGGCGCTGAGGATGATGTTGGAGACCGGGTCCATGGGCCCGTAGCAGTGGCCGGCGAGGAGGACGCCGCGGACGTGTTGGCGCGCGGCGTGGCGGGGCAGCAGGGCGAGCGCCCTGAGGTAGAAGCCATGGATGGCGCCGTAGAGGGACATCTCCAGTGACCGGGCATATGGGCAGCACGCGTCGGCCTCGGCGTCGAGAGACCGGACGAACGCGCAGGGGGATGCAGCGTGCGTGGAGTAAGAGGATAGGGTGGAGTCCATGTCTTGAGGACGCCTGAGGGACGCGATGTGGTCGCCGGCTGGCTGGACGATGGTGATGTAGGCGATCCGGCCGTCTCCGAGGTCCGCGCGCTCGCGCTCGACTACAGGGATCCTAAACATCTTATATTTCTAAACAGAGGGTGTACTATCTTATACAGTACTTCCTTCATTTCAAAATATGAGATGTTTTAATTTTTTATAAAACGCATTTATAGATCCATTTATTTTCTCCGAACTTACACATTAAAAGATATCTAGATACAAGTGTTTCATAAAAAGACTAAACATCTTATATATTTCGAAACGGATGAAGTATTGTGATTGGAAAAATATTATGAAGACAATCCCAATGCACATGCACTAAAAAATTAACAATAGTTTCCAGGGATTGGGGATGTACCGAGACCGCGGGATGTATCTGTGTTTAAAAAAAAACATCTCTGTGTTTTAAAAAAAAGGAATACCTTTTCTTTGTGAAGAAAAAAACTTCGTTAGAGGACAACCCTCATGAGAGTATTGCTGGTCCTGGATGAACTTGGGAAGTTCGGAACTTAACGCGCTGATGAACTTGGAAGTTCGGAAGATCTCCAACCTTTTTTTATGTAGAGGCATTTGTTGAAGCCATTTTCCCATAACTTCGATTTTCAAGAATGAATCATTTTTCGTCTGTACATCCTCCTCCAAGTCTTCTGCCCTGTCATTAGTATTTTTCATGCAAAAAGATTTTGCTGACATGCTTAAAAGCTGGAAGCAATTTTGTCAACGGTTTTTTTTTTTTGCTCAGTTCATACTGATTGCAAAGTCCATGCAGATACTGAACAGAAGGAAGCATTCATGATGTGGGCAGTTTGATTCCTGTGATTAAACTGCAGATTTTTATGATTATAAACTACAGGCTGTGTCAGTTCAAATTACAGATAACACTGCAAATAATACTAGCACAAAAGAGGAGTTGACTGCAAACCTTCTAACTGATTTTTCAAAGACTTCAATGCTAGAAGAATATTTCATTCGTGCTTATACATTTGGTGCATTCATAAAAATATTACAGCTGAGGTCGTAAACAACATGCTCCAGGTATGAGTAGCAAAGATTCTACAAATAAACAGTCCGACTCAGAAGGGCGTGTTTCACCACTGCATGATACTGCCATTCACTATTGCCAGCTCCCGTACCCCTGATTGCGAGAACCGCCTTGAGGATAGTTCTGACCTCGGCCCGGACCAGACGCTCCATACGGGGCACCGCCTTGCGGAAAATTTGGCGCGCCAGCTCCATATCCACTCCCAGCCGCACCACGGCCACCTGCTGCAGGGAACGGGGGTTGTCCTCGTCCTTGCTGAGCATACGGGCCGCTCCCATAGCCACTGCCCTGGCCTCCCCGGTTCTGATTACTATAGCCTGCGCCTTGGCTGCCGCCCTGCGGGTACCTGTTAGGGCCGCCTGGTCCTCGGGGTTTCGCATAGTGATGGCCTGGACCAGCTGCCACAGGTGGTGCATTGTGCTGGCCAGGCCTGATCTGGTGTGATTGACCTGGATGCTGGATCGGAGGCAAGCGAGAATGTGGAGGAGGATGCTGTATCTTTTGACGTTTTGCAGCTTCCTCCGCTTGCCTCTGCTGCTGGCGTTTTTTCTTAGTCTGGAATTCGTGTGATGCTTCATATGATGGCAAACTGTATCATCAAACATTTAATGGTCACGATTTAACTTAGCTCCAGAAGAAGTACTTGAAAGGAAATCACTACGCCATATAATGAAAGCAGCCATTAGAACTACCTTTTCGGATCACAAGGTAAAGGATCAGTCCAGAAGTATTCTGCATCAAGTGCTTCTTTAGCTGGTATCCTCTGGAAAGTTAAATGAGACTGAATTTGTTAAGGGGTGACAATTAAATAATGTAAAATGTTTATAGTACACGGGCCTAAAGAAAGAGAAAGAATTTTTCATACAGTACCTGTGATGGATCTAGAGTTAACATCTTCTCTAACAGGTCCAGAGCATGCCGGTCAAAACTGCAAATACATAAGTGTGAGCATCATCGGGGACATGACTAAAGCTACACGACATACCAATGCCAAGCATAGGACTCACTGTTTAAAGGCATCTTTAACTTTTCTCTTCAATGGTCGGGGAGGCTTGAAATTGTTGTACCATGGCATTTTACTGACACCAGGCCAGTTTAACTCATCAGGCGTGCCACACAGCTCAAAGATTTTAGTTAGCTGCTCCGGCTGCAGTAATGATGTCATAAAATGTTAAAATTACAAATGTTTGTAGCTATAACTTAGCATAAACATGCACTATGGAAGGGGCTAAACCACATACACCAAGCTATTTAACTAGATGAATCCACAAAATCAAAAATAGAAGTATATGACCAAAATCAGAAATGGTTACATAGCTAGCTGGAACTGATTCAAGCATGGGGGCAAGGGGACTTGAGAAACAGAGATGCTAAAATGCATTCTAACGTGCAGCTCATGTAATCAATGCATTGGAGATTATGGTGCACACACAACCAAAATTTATTGTTGTGTTCACCGTTCATACCCAAATATGATGAACTGTAGGTTCATTATAAAAGCTAAAAACCAACAAGAGAGCACGATAAATGCTTCGATTATACACTTCATGGTTGAAAAGCCTCAAAGAAGTATACCTCATTCTTTCCCGGCAGTATTGGCTTCCCATTGAGAAGCTCAGCAAAAATACAACCCACAGACCACATGTCAACGGCAGGACCATACCTTGTGCTTCCAAGTAGCAACTCAGGAGGTCTGCATGCACAAACCCAACGAAATCATAAGAGAAAGCAGTAAAATAGAAGGCAACAGACAAAGCATTACAAACACAACTGTGACAAAAACACTGTGGGCGGAAGTTCTACCTATACCACAAGGTGATCACACGGTTAGTCAGGTTTCCATTGTGATCACTAGAGAACGATCTCGCAAGCCCAAAATCAGCAAGCTTCAGGTTACCCTCGTTGTCTATCAAAAGGTTAGAACCTGGGAGAGAAGTACATATTAGCTCGGCAACAACCAATAAGCCATGTCCCGATGTTACAAAAATTCCAGCGGGGCTGTCAAAATATAATGATACCTTTGATATCTCGATGGAGCACTTGATTGACATGGCAGTAGTGCAGGCCTGTAAGCAGCTGCTTCATGTAGCACTGGACCAAGACAGACAGAATATGACCATGATGATAAATAAATATCAATGACATCAAAAGGAAAACAAGTGAAGCCGGGAGAGGCGGTTCTACCTTGATCTGCGGCACGGTGAAGCGCATCCCCGGCCTGTCGGCGAGCCCGGTCAGGTCGTGGTCCATGTACTCGAAGACCATGTAGATGCTCCCCTTGTACTTGTTACTGTCGACTATTTTTGAACAACACGGCAACGCGTCAGACCTCACACACAAGCTACAAATCAACCCACCAACCCCACCCCCCAAGCAAACCCAAGGGCACTAGAATTGCAAGAGTAGAATCGAGCCGTACTTGGCTTTCCTTGCTCATCTCGCTCCGGGCCTGCGAATTGGTCACACAGGAGTCAGTCTAGAGAACAAACACCATAGGCGTACACCGAATAAACTCAATTCAAGGTAAACGATGGGTCAATTTGAAGTTTTGAACCACCTGGGGAGGTGACGATCTCCTTGAGCTGGATAATGTTCTGGTGGTGGAGCTTCTTCAGGATCTTGATCTCCCGTATGGCGGTGATCGGGAACTGCTCCAACAGACGAAATCAATCAATCATGGGCACAATCGCACCATCCGTACGAGGAAAAACACGGAAGGGGGGGAGAGAGAGAGAGAGAGAGCCAAACTTACGCCTTCGCGCTCGTTGTCCATGCGGATCTTCTTGAGAGCGACGATCTCGTTCGTCTCCGTCTCCCTGGCCATGTAAACTTGCCTGGAAACGGCCGGCGGCGGCAACGGAGAATTGTCAGATCGACGAATTGCTGCTGAGAGGGGGGAAAGGAGTAGGTAGGGTAGGGTACCAACCCGTATGTGCCCTCGCCGATCTGCTCGAGCTTCTCGAAGCAGTCGACGCCGCGGGAGCCCCAGGAGGGGAGCTCGTCCAGGTTCAGCTGCCCCGGCCCCGCCACCGCCATGGCCGCCGGAACCGAGCGAGACGAGACGATCGATGTGGAGATGCCGCCGGCTGCTGCTGCTACCGGCTAGGGTCGAAATCTGACACCGCGTGTCCGCGTCTGAGAGAGAGAAGAGCCGCGAGGTATATGGGCCGGACGGGCCACATAAGCCTTTTAGACTGTTTGTGTCGGAATCGGGGACTGTCTTTATCCGGATTTTCTTTCCCAAATCGCGAGTTCCAATTCCAGTTTTGACAAGTTCCACAAATACCACCGTTATTTCAAGTCTACAGACACTTTTTTAGGGCATCAAGTGTACGCAGCTGAAGCGTTACTTTCCACCCGAAAAAATTAAAGAGCAAAACCGTGTAATAAAATTAAATATTTATCATTCAAATCGTAAAATTCAACGGCTCATGAAAATATCATCGTTAACATAAATATTTGCAGTGGTTACCACTGTATGTGTTTATACAAAATAGAAACACCGTCACCCCACGTTGGATTTGTAACCCACACACTGCTCTGTAAATAGCTGACACTGTAAGCACTCCCTGTCATCTGGTACTAAGGTATGTCAGACATGCACAAGTCTTCAGGATGGAACTCTGAAAACCTCAGCCCCGTGGAGCTTGGCTAAATCGCGGGAAACAAGGAGCCAAAGTCCTACTACTGGAACCATACCCTTCAAGACAGAGCTAAAAAATCTACGGTCTAGACTTTGTGACGATAGCTGGACAGTGCAAGTGACTTCCTTGGATCTCATGATGCTGCAGCAGTTCTAGGCTTCTTGAATCTAGGAGAATGGGCGGGCGGTCTCGGCCCGCGGTTCTGCATCCTGTTGAACGCACCATTTCTGGGTCTCGTGTCGCGGCCTTGTGATTTACCACCTCTGTAACTTTGACTATTTCCTGACTGTGCATTGGATTTGGGTCTGAAATGAGTTCTATCGACTTTGCCGCCTGATGCTTTGTCGTGGTGGTTTCTGGCACCCCCAAAGTTATGTTTCCTAGCCCCTTTGACGAAGAATTCCTTCTTCGGTTTTTCCTCTTGTCCAGGTTCAGCATTAGAGTCGCCCCATTTTCTTCTGTATATATACCAAATGATATGAGTAATAAGTTGTAAAGGATAAGGAAAGAAGAGCTGACAGCGGCTTCACCTCTTTGGGGCAGGATGCTCAGGATCTTCTGCCTCAGGCTCTGCACCATCTGCTGGATTATTATGATTCCCCTTGCGGCCCTGCAAAATTTAAGTACGCGAGCAAGCTTAGTTGAGTATGGGAGAAGGGAATGGTTGGGGGAATCTTCGTGGCCTCATGGTTTGCTTCTTTCCATTTGAGAAATTTGTAGTTATAAAGAGGAGCTTTTTTTTATTTGAGGGGAAGGAATAACGTTATAACAAGAGCTCGGAAACAAAAATGCAGCATCATTGCACTGAATAAATAGAAACCAAAACTCCACTGACCTCACTATGATTTATATTATGAAGATTATGAAGAAATTAACCCCTACTAAGCATTAACATTTGATAAAATAACCCATAGTTGATGGATATGGATCGATCACACACTAAATGTAGCTTGGGAAAAATCTTTACAGACTTGGGGCTAGAAATAATATACAAAACATCCCGTAGATGAAAACGCATAGATATGCCTTCCACAGCCAACTCAAAATAAAATAGTGAAGAGGAGTCTCACCTCTTCAACATTTCTAACAAACTCCTTATATTTCTCTGGTGTTACTAAGTTAACCGCATCAAATCCACATTTCCTAATTAATATTTCCAATATTAGTACAACCTGCAACATCGCAACACATCTTATTAAGTGCACCGTACAGAACATAACAGATGAGAACTCAACCATGGAGCAATTGCACCGACTAACCTTCCCTTTGAAATGGTGCTTTGTAAAAGATGACCATGGTAAGATGCCAGTCATAATATCTGCTTGCAAACTCAATAGTTTTTCTGGATGCAAAGATGTTACCAACACCTTAACAAAGCCCAAAGATGCCTAGATTTGTATATAATAAATAAACGAATCAGACTCCTTGATAACAGGAAACCAATCAGCAAGACATACAAAAGATACAGAACCCACCTTAATTATTTCAATAGCTTTATTTTGCAGCAAAACTAGAACTGATGGTATCAAATTTGGAACTTCCATGCAAAAATTAGCATCATTGTATATAAGCAATGATAGCGCAGCAATTGCTCCGCTCACTATGTGAGGAGACGGACTAGAAAGATATCCCATTACCTGAAAATCAACAAAATCGTCATTTTAAGTTTAAACAATGGAAATCCAACATATTAGACAGACTAATGCACTTGCCATGTGGAATTATATAACTTACATGATAAAGTAGCTAATGAATTCAAGAAAATACATAGGTATGATACATCTCTACTCTGAGGTATGCAGATTAGACATTTACACAACATCACTGTGATGCTCAAACATCATTTCAGAGCTTGAAGATTGCTCTTATCTAATATAGACTATATATGGATGCTTCCAAGCCTGGTTGCTGCAAAGCTATAAACCTTAGTTCGGCATTTTCCATGAGACTTGTTTCTTTGCATAGACTTCATGCATTAAGCGTCAATAATTTATACAGATGATAGGACTTAATGGGCACATCGATTCATAGTAGTATCATTTAGTGCTAGAAATGGGGACATCATTTTGCAAGTTTCTGTCATGAAAAGTGAAATAAGTACTTCAGGTGCAATAATTAGGAACAAGAAACAATCGTCTCCTCAAACAACGTGGCACCATACTTGTGCCCATCCAATAAATATAGGAAAAACTTCTCAAGAGCAGAGAAGATTATTAACTGACCATTGTGAATAGTCGTTGAAGATCTGAGTCTCCGTTATTTGGTTCGGAGCTCCTCAAGCTAGTACTGATAGCCAGGAGTACATCATATGCTATTCTTCTATTTTCCTTCTTAGACTGCATTTAAAAATTAGAAAACAGGAGGGAATGAAACAAAAAAGTCGATGGCAGGAGAACAAAAGAAAAAATCTTGCCTAGTGACTTTCTTTACAGACTTGCTTTAAGGCAGTATATAAATTTATAATTGTATAAATGATGATGCCATATGTATGACATGATGTTATCCCTCTAGTACACAACTGATAAATTATCAAAACATGAGCGTAGGGAAACACACCTTCAGTGCAAGTATCAACTCATTCAGAATCAAGAATGCCTTCTTGCTGGTGCTCTCTTCATCAACCTTCAAATACATAGGTATGATACAACTCACAGCTCAGACACTTGTAGTTGTATATTTTTATTTATATAAGTACAACAGATCTATACATTTCAGTACAGGCCAGTCAATTTAGTTGTATGTCCCCTTTCAACACATTTAAGTTCAATAAGATATACATTCTTATTTCTTGCAAGTCTAGACTCTTATTGTACTAAACATAAGATAAGAATATGACATGAAGTTGCTGACCTAAACATTCAGACAAAAGGTATGTTGTCAAGTTTCAACGTATTTAAGTTACATTAGAACCAGGCTGAATGTAATTAACATTTTTGTATCACGTGTTAAAATTGGCACCGGTCCCAAGACCAGTAAACGTTTGGGGCATGGATGAAAGGTTGGGAAAGGGATTAAGTCTTTCCTAAGTACATCGACATCCATACTTATCAAATAACCTACTATCATTTTCTCCACAATTAATGACATTATTGACGTGGGTACTGTTCCGTGAATAGCAATTCCTGCATAAGATGGCTCCTAACTCAGTGCTGCCCTGAGCAATTGGGCCTTCAGCAAACGCCCATGACAGTTTACATGCAAGAGCAAATTTTACTTGATGTAACAAAAAACGAAATTACTGTAGCCTCTCCTGCAATCATAATTTTACGCATGCAAGAATACCGACAGGAAGATAACATTATGGGCATAATGTGCAATTGTGCAGGCAAAACAGCATGCTCGGCACACACATACACATCAAACATAGCAAATCCAGAAAAGGTCATGCAAAGTGAAAGTTTTTGATACTTGCATTATGTTACCTGTTATTGAAAGAGAATACCAACTGCCAACCTACCTTAATCATGTGAACCAACAGATACTTGTAGCATACTAATTGGCCTTCTAAAACTGCATTATTAGAATCTGGCTTTATCCCATGAAGAAGCATCATTATTTCATCCAACTGGGTTAAAGAATATCCATGATGTTCCTGAGAGTAAAGGGATGAGATGATAATTAATATCAGAATAAGTACACGTCAAAACTGAAAGTTGCATATGAGAAACCCATGCTAACCTTCAAAATTATGCTTAATGCGAAGAGAGCTTTACTGTCACACGACTTGCTGCTGTTCTGTGGAGAAAAGATAATATGAACAATGAACTCTACTAATAGTTGTATTCCCAAAAAAAAAAAACTCCATCCATTCCCTAATGTAAGACATTCTATCTTTTTCTAAAACACATGTATGTAGACGTGTTTTAGTGTGTAGATTCACTCATTTTGGAGTGTATCTAGACTATAAAATATCTAAAAGGGCTTGCATTAGTGAACGGAGGGAGTACTAATAGTTGGCTTTTGGTGCATAATAAGAGTAGAGAATAGCAAGATACCAGTAAACAAGACTTGATGAATCCAAAAAATAAATCAAGCGCATCCTCATCAGCAGCTTCAGCTAGCGCGGAAATGAGTTCCATCAGAAGTGACCTGCACAAACAAAATTATAATCACACCCTGCAGAACAAGCTTCCAGATCAGATAATTCACGACCACATGTGAATACATGATGATGCATATAATCATATAATAAGCTTACTAGCCCCTACATGTCTGGTAAAATTCTAGACAAATCCTAGTCCGGATGCATGATTGTTCCATGATTGTTAAAGTATATGTGGATTGCCTACCTTCTTTCCATCAATTCAGAATTTTGGCTCTACTGATTTCCTAGAGCAGAGGTCTTGGGTTCAAGCCTCGGCTTTTGCAATTTTAAAAATAAATTGCTCTTGCCCTCTTTCTATCCACATTTAGGCCTCATCGAGTCACACATGAGAGGGGGCGTTAAAGCATGTGGAGTGCCCACCATCTCTCCATCAGTTCAGACTTTTGGTTCTACTGGTTGGTGCATGCAACTTAATATGGTATCAGAGCAGAGGTCTTGGGTTCAAAGTCTCAGCTTTCGCCATTTCAAAATAAATTGTGATTGTCCTCTTTTTGTCCATGTATAGGCCTCAACGAGTCACATGTGAGAGGGGTTGTTAAAGTACTCCCTCCGTTTTAAAATATAAGATGTTATAGCTTTGTGAAAGGAGTGTATCTAGACCCCTTTTAGTGTGTAGGTTCACTCCAAACCTACATGAACCTACACACTAAAAGGGGTCTAGATTCACCTCTTTCACAAAGCTAAAACATCTTATATTTTGAAACGGAGGGAGTATATGTGAATTGCCCACTTGCACAATCATGCTAAATCCTTGAAATCAAATTGGCTCCACACTCAATCAACTAGGATGCATGAGTTAGGGGGCGACTAATACATAACTGGCAGAAGATAAGTATACTAGTACAGATATTTATTCTTGGTACAACAAACCACACAATTATTAATACCTCCTCTGTCTCGAAATAGATGCCGAAGATTTGTCTAGATTCACATGTATCTATACACTAAAACATGTCTAGATACATGTGAATCCAGACAAATCTTCGGCATCTATTTCGAGACAGAAGGAGTATTTTATTTCACTAATTCTCTCATGTCCAAGAGCAAACTTGACCTAAATGTGGATTGTGACCTAAATGTGGATTGTGTTGTCAAGAATGGAACAAAAACACATAAAGGAATCAAGATGACCATTAACTGGATGGTAAAATCGCTGTAAAGGCTAAGTAAAACGCTGGATGGTAGAAAGTTTTCAAGCTGCTAAGAACCTGCAATTCTGTCTGTCACTTTGTTTGTTTGTTTTTTCTACAGAATGCTTAAACTAGATTATATAAAGGGAGCATATGCACCCATGAGCCAAAACACCACGTCCAGATCTTATAGATCGGCAGATAAATAGCAAACCTCTTATTATTTATCTCCTCTGTTGCATCACTCTTCTCTTCGCCTTTCCCGTCTACCTCATTTGTTTGACATTCTAGATTCTCTGGCTCCAATGGAGTATCTTCCAAACCATATCTTTTAACTAGTGAAAGAAAAAGGTTACAGATGTTTGCACCACCAGAAAGTTGAGCCAGGGATCTCAGAGCATCCTACAAAATGATAAAGATGACCTGATAAATATCAGTGGCAAATAAATGCTTGTCTTGAAACAAAGGTATAGGCTTACAAGTAGCTACAGATCTTGCATCCGCAAGAACAGAACAATTTTCGGTAGACATGTTAAACTGCATAAAACTGGAGGGACACATGCTATTTTAAATTCCTAAACACACAGATTTGAGGTCCTAACATGCATGAGAAACATCTTAACAATCCGCATTTAATCCTTCAACGGCAAGACTTAGATCATATAACACAGCGTGCATGAACAGGACACCATGCATGAGTTTTACATTACATATTGTGAAGTAATTCATACTACATAGTCATGCGCCTGTTTAGTTATACATAGTCATGTGGTCACTTAGTTAAAGATCCTTAAGGATAGACAAACAGGATCTCAAAAGGTCCTCTTTCTCCTTATCTGCAATGCACTTAATCTTGCATCTAGATAAAACAGTCATGACACCCTCACCAACTTAACAGGCCCCAAGGCCAAAACATTCATGTAAAATTACATGGACTAGGTAGGTAAGCTTAAGCTCCCTCCAGCCTATGGGTTACGAGCATCCATACATCGAACAGCATCTCTTTTCCATGACAAAGTGCCTCCTAAATCTAACACTTTTACCAAGCAGTCATGCATCTGACATGCACAAGTTACTCAAAATCATAAATGTTGGTCCATATGTATGAGATGCAGCTTTGAACTGTGCTTATGTAACCAAGTAAATTATTTGAGAAACAAATCATTACAAGACAATCATCTGATATAAGGAACAACTGAGTGTGTTACGCACCTTTAAATGAACACGCTTTTCTGACGAGTCAAGGAAATCATCTGTGAAAGTGCAAAGAAGATCCACAGAATGTGATGCCAGGACTTTCATGCTTTTACGGGCATCTTTTTTAGAGCATTTTTGTAAGCTTACACAGCTTAGGTTATTAGCCTCTGAGGAGAACAAGGCTGAAATTTCTGCAGGGACTTCTACGTCTTGATCACTGCTACTTAATCTTCTAGTTCCATTTATAAGTTGCTGGGGCACAATAGATAAATTGTCTCAGACAAGGAATGAAGAAGTTCTGTAGAAAACAAGTTAAGAAAATTAAATATAACAAAATTGCAGTGTATACAACTAAACCTGAAGGCCTTTACAAGCGGATTTGTAGAGACACCGATCAGACTTCAGCATCTCTACCAGCAGTTTGGACAAGGAACCAAAATTCTGGTATACATCAGACGGATAGCGGCAGAAGGCAGGAAGCAAGTTCCACAATTGATCACTCCAAGCTTGCAATTCTTTACATTTCCGTGCTTTTTTGGCTAAAGGAAGAAATGAAAATATTATGAACTTGTGTAACATACAAACATGTGTATTTATGGCCTGTTGAATTGATTGTCTTTACCCCTGCTTGAAGCATCTCGTAAAGATTTTGCGAGCGGTACAATGTACTCTATAAAGTGTTGCAGCGAGGCCTCATAAACATACTTGTTTAAAATGGGTACGAGCCAAGTATTTGAGCATGTAAACCAATCCTCATCAAAAGATATTGGAAGTAGTGAACGAATTTTATCCGGACCCATGGCAACTATTGCTGCCCCAATGCACTCCTCAACCTGCAAATGTGACTAAGTTAAAGAAAAATAAGCTAAATAATAGGTTAAAAAACTGAGGTGCATGCCGTTTCACTTTACTAACAGATAGGAATAGGTGTGGAACAAATACTAAATATAAACTAAGCCATGATATCCTGATTTTTTTTCATTCCTAAGACTATGTGGATCTCAAGAAAAACATATCTGATGACAGAACTTTAGGTGAATCCAATGCCGAAATGGTCATGAAAAAATCAGGAATAGAATTTACAACATCACAGACACAAAGTATTATCCTATCATGTAAAATTTACACATGGAGAAACAAAAGAAGACAAAATTTTACAAAAAATAGGAGGAAAAGGAAGCTTTTCACTAAAAGCTGTCTTTTTTGTTTTTCTTATGTACATCGTTTTAATTGGATTTTCGCAAGACAGTTCATTATATGCTACTATTTCTAACTCGAAAATTTTCAGAACTATTTACACCACTTCTTGTATATTGGTATCACCTGGAAGGTGGTTTATTCTGCGAGCCTCAAGCTTACTTTAACGCAGCGGCTATATAACACATTGACAGTTGACACGTAAACAAGAAAATAGTAATGGTCTCATGTAGAATCATTTGTGTAACAAACATAAGCTAGATGATGCATTAAATATTTAAACGTACAATGTTGAATATCCACAAGAGGTGGTGTATATACAGAACAAGCTTACATCATAATAATCAAGAAATAAACTTACCTTCCTGAGGTGTGGTTCTTTGTGTATTTTCGTACCAAGTCTTGACAAAGTTAGTAGGATGTCTTTCATAAAACTGTAAGAACTCTCCCCTGCAGATGAATTAACAAATACCAAAAGGTTAATGGGTGATGTGTAAAGCAGGGAAATATGAATATAGCATGCATGCAGAAAGGCTACAGAATGCGTGACAAAATATTAGCAGGTTAAAAGGTGCTAGGAGACTTTTGTCAACCTTCAGTATGTCTACATATTTTGCTAGGTACTTGCAGCACTGAGTAGTAACTACTTTTGTGTTTGATTTACCTTTTATGATACCACATGCAATTATTTATACACAGAATGCAATTTTTCAAATATATGTACAGGAGATCGGATTAAAAGCAAATGCTGTTTTATGCAGAGGTAAACCACCATAGATCAAAATAGAAGTCAGGGAAACTACTACTTGGAATTCAAGAGATTCTTTCAAATGATTAAATCAAAGGCAGGAGATGTTCTTGCTGGAATAACAGAAGACATACCCAGTTTGAGAAACAAAGCCAGGACAATCGTTAACACATTATCAGGAAGAGGAGGAGAGGGACACTTTCTAAGTCTTTTATTGATAGACAAACATATTGATTTGACGGCAGCCCCATCACTAGAATCCTCAGCATCAGGCTGTGATTCATTAGTCAACAAAATACTTTGGTCAACATAAGAATAGATGCACTCTATTAACAGCTTTGCTATATCTTCAGAACATTTTCTGTCCAGAATTAGGTATCCTGCCAGGTTGAGAAGCAGAACAATAAGTTAGGTCAGTATTGGTAAGCATTACAACACAGATACAGCATAAGATAATACCCAAGTACATATATCACCAACACATACGTGTGGAAAAGGTTGACCAAAAGATGTATATCAACATGAATCATAAGTAATCCCCATGGATATATTTTCATTGGGCATACACCTTGAAGAAGGATAGCATGGAAACTTTGAGCAGATGCTCTCACAAAGGCAATCCGGAAAATAATATGCCAACTGTTAACTTTCATAATTGAGCAAGATAAGTTTCCCCCCAAATGCACCCATGAAAATAACATTGGACAAAGCATGGATGAGGACTACTGGTTCAACATGCACACTTATGACAACCATAAGAACTCACTACTACCAAAGACTATAACATAGGTAAGTCAACTGGAAATTCATATATTTCATTTTGAACTGGGCATATGGACATTTTATAAGCAGCAGCATTGAATGAAGTCCTGACACATGAAAAGCATGAAGATGCAAACCTGAAAGTGCCTCAAATGCAGATGGAAGAGCCTTTGTCCACAATTTTGAGAGACCAGTCAACTTCCCTAAACAACTCCTCATCAGCTGTAATGCTGCGATGATGGTATCATCAGGCTTCTTCTCATCATAAGGAAGATAGGCCAACAACAAGGAGACAAAATTTTCCAACTCTGACTCAACATTCTCAACCTTAAGATGCTCCAGCAAGGCCTCCATAAGCCTGAGGACATGCCTTGTGAGTGGGCTAAAACGGGAGCTCAATAGCCGGCGAGCACCGGAGAAGACCGTATTCCTTGTCTTCTTTGATAGATATGGAACTAAAACTGCCACCGCGCCTAGCATATGAACAGCTTCCGTCTCCTTAGCCTCAGAAGCGTCTGCTTCCAATTTGGCAAGACTTCTCACCGACGAAATGTGTTTCTCAAACAAGTCAATTGCAGCACTGCTAGCTTTCTTCCCACAACCGGAGCGCTCCAAGTCAGCAAAGAGCTTCTCCACGCTCTCCTGTGCACATCTTCGGACCTATCAAAGCCAGAAATGTCATGCACATGAGCGTGATTCTATACCAGCAGTAAATGAAAACCCCAGCCCTGGCTTCCTCACCTTGGCACGCTGATCCACGGAAGCAGCAAGGAGGGCCTCGAGAGGCACGGCGACAGCGTCCCAATCGGCTGCAGCGTCAAGAAGGAGGGCCAAGTGGCCGAGCGACTTGACCACCGAGCGCACGGTGCCGGTGGGGAGCTTGGAGGCGTCAGGGGAGGCGAGGAAGACGGCCAGCAAGGAGGCGGACTCAGAGGCGGAGGCCGGCGGCAGGGAGGAGATGTGGGGGATGAGGATGACGAGGAGGGAGGCGAGCGCGGAAGCGGCGGCTGGGTCTGAGGGGCCGGCAGCTCGGAGGGCGGAGACGACGGCGGGGAGGTAGGACTCGGCGGTGAGGGGTTGCCCGCCGTCCGCGAGGATGGAGCCGATGGCGGCGGCGGTGGCGAGGAGGTGGCGGTGCTGCGCGGAGGTGGAGCGGCCGTAGCGCGCGGTCAGGGCGGCGCAGACGTCGCCCGAGTAGTCGTCGAGGGGTAGCGGGGCCTGCGAGGGCTCGTCAGCGTCGATTTCGGCGGCGGCGGCGGCGGCCGCCGGGGCTCTCTGCTTCCGCTTCATGGCAACGGGCTGAGGGAGAAGGGTTTGGGGGGATTTGGGTCGGGAGAGAGATTTCTCTGCTCTAGGGTTTAAAGTTTGGGATTATATATCAAATCTCTTTGAATTTGGAGGCGGTTATATCATAAGAATATTGGAAATTCATCAAGTTAATATAAGAATGTTGTATACAGACTTTAAAACATTTTATTTATAGACAAATTTGGGGATATAAACTTTCAGAAAAAAATTGGAACTTTCATAATAGATCTAGAGAAATACAAGGAACTTTCCGAAAATCAACTTCTAAAAAAAGTGAGAACGAACTTTGGGGAAACTAATCTTTGAGGAATTAAAGATTTCATTAATTTTGAGAATTCGGAGCTTTCAAAAAAACAGAAAATAGAGCACTGTGTCATAGTGAAGGACCGTTGAAGCGCCCTAAGATCTCGTGTCGCGAGGAGGAAAGTCGGAGCCGTCGGAAGAGGACGAGGCGGGCTCGGGGCATTGTGCTGTTAGAGAACCATTGAGGCATGTCACCGTCGGACATCCTTAATCCCCTTTTCGCACCTAACCATACTCCTCCTCGAGCTCCTTGTCGCTTCGCCACTGTTGCTCCACGCAGTTCTCCACCCCCAATTAACAGAGCTTCCTCCGGGAAGGAAGATCGAGAAGGGGAAGGGAGGACGGTGCTGATGGGATTCGCAGCATAAAAAACAAAAAAAGGTTCCTATGAAGCAGTAAACAAAAGACCAAGGTCTAATCTATTAGATGCAAGTAACGAGGTGGATCATATCTACATACCCTTGTAAAACATGCGCGTTAAGATCGAGAGATCATGGGATGATGTAGTCGTACTATCGTCAGATCAATCTGATGCAGTACCGCACGAGAAGCACCTCTGAGTTTCTCACACGTACAGTGTGATGGCATATCCACCTGATCCAGCAAGCAAGGGGGGAGGTGGATGAGATCAATCACGGCATCATGACGGCATGACAGCGAAAGTGTGGTGGTATTTCTGTAGGGCTTTGTTAAACGCATATGCGGTGTGGAAGAGAAGTATCCGACAGAGATAGGGAGGTGGCAGCTAGCAGAGGGATCGGGTGCAGCGCCCCAGCCCCTTCATCCTCTTTATATAGGGCAGGGGTGCCCTAAGGGGCTTGGCCCTCCCTTCAAGTAAGCGGGTGGAGGCAAAGGGGGGAGCTTGCCCCCCAAGTTGGTCCCCCTTTGGTGGTGCCTAGGGTTTCCCTTCATGGGGCGCATGGGCCAAGTGGGTTGTGGCGACCTAGCCCATGTACGCCGGGGTGCCCCTTCATAGTACCATGTGGTCCCTCTAGATAAGTGGACCCCACAGGAGGACCTCTAAAAGCTTCTAGAGCATTCTGGTACAATACCGAATATATTCCAAAATTTTCCGAAACACTAAAACCACCTTCCATATACTTTTTATTATGTCTAGGCCATTATGAAGCTCCTCGTGTTATCTAGGATCTCATACTCCCTCTGTCCTAGAGTGTAAGTCACAATCCTCTAATATCTTGGCCCAAGGCTTAACGTGATTGGGGCTAAAATTGTGACTAATTAGGCCGGACTGTGATGCTTCGTATTTGGTACAGCCAATAAAAACAGCCCCATAATTACTGCATGCATGATGGATGTGCCAAACCGATGCATGTGGAGGAGAGTAAAGTGCAGGCTCCATGTGCTAATTAACTCCAATTAATGCAAATTGTGCCTTATTTGCTTCATATGCGGGACAATCTGAAAATGAGATTGTGACTTACACTCTAGGACGGAGGGAGTATGAGACTCCTATGATGAAAATATGCCCTAGAGCCAATAATAAATGGGTTATTGTTATATTTCTGAATGAAAATCTTACCAAGGATGTGTAGATGGTACAACCTGAGGGTTTTGTCAATTCAAAAACTGCTAGAAAGGTGTGCAAACTTCATCGTTCAATCTATGGACTGAAGCAGGAATCACGAAGTTGGAATTTTGGTTTGATGAAGTGGTCAAAGGTTTTGGCTTCATCAAAAACGAAGAAGAAGCTTGTGTATACAAAAAAGAAAGTGTGAGCTCAATATCATTTTTGATACTATATGTAGATGACATATTGTTGATTGGAAACGATAAAACTTTTCTTAACACTATTAAAGACTCATTGAATAATATTTTTTGATGAAAGATTTGGGTGAAGGAGTTTACATATTGGGCATACAGATCTATAGAGATAGATCTCAATGTCTGATAGGGCTTACTCAAGATACATATCTAGAAAAAGTTTTGAAGAGATTCAGTACGGGGAATCCTATAGAGGATCACTCCCAATGACACATGGCAAAGTACTGAGCAAGATGCAATGTCCTAGGATAGATGTTGAGTACGAAGGACTAAGAATTTATTTCTCATTTATGGAGGTGATAAAGAGCTCGTTGCAAGAGGTGTTGGGTCCGCAGCATAGAAAACAAAAAAATTCCTACGGTGTGAACTACACGCCAAGATCTATCTACTAGGTACAAAGCAACGGGTGGACATACATCCAACGAGAACTTACCCTCGAAGACAACGAGTTTTGTTAATGAGTAGGAACTCGTGGTTGATGTAGTCGTACACTTGCCAATCTCAAGATCGTGAGGAAGTCCGAGTGCCGCAACTCAGCAGCGCATCCGTACTCGCACACACGTTCAAGCCACTAGACAACCTCCACCTCCTCGCTCCAGCGATCCAGCGGAAGCAGCAACTCCTTCCAGATGAAATGCCACTGAGAACATATATCTCGCTAATGCGAGACCATAGGGAAATAATTCTAGAGGAGGAGAGAGATCCTTCACAAGGAGGTGTGAGGATGAAGGAGGGAATGGGTGGCCTTTTATAGGAGGAGGGGGTGCCCCCTCTCTCCATAGCCGGCGCATGGGGGGGTGACCCCTCACCTCCCCCATTCATGTGGTGGTAACCCCTCCACATTAAAATACCTCTTCACATTCCCTTTTAAAGTCTCCACTTTAAATGCATTAAATTTCTCCAAATTTAATGCTCTCTCATTTAATAAAACTCTTTTATTAAATTTATTCAGAATTTTGTTAATTACTTTAATTAACAAACATTCACATATAGCCCCTTGCAATATTTCAATATCACATGCAGAACCACTTTCTGCAATTTCACCCGAAACAATTTCCGGTTTCTATTGAAACAATTCCTGCGCTTTGCAATTCTTTCATTTGAAACATATGTGCTCCAAAATGGTGTCCGGTAACTCTTAAGTGTACAACCCTACGGTTCGCGAATAATGTAGACATGATCGAGACCCTTCTCCGATCAATAATCAGCAGCGGGACCTGGAGATCCGTACTGACTCCTACACATTCAACGATGACTTTTGTGATCGTGAGAACCTTTAACGCTTGTAACTAAATCCCTTTGTCTCTCGATATATTACATGTCCGAGATTCGATCATCGGTATCTCCATACCTAGTTTGATCTCGTTACCGACATGCACTCTTTTCTTGTTCCCGTAATATAACATTCTAGTGATCACATCACTTGCTTGCAAGCTATCTTAATGTGATATCACCGAGAGGGCCCAGAGTATATCTATCCGTCATCGGGATTGACAAATTCCACTCTTGATCCATGAGCCTCAATATAACACCTTCGTAGTACTAAACCCATCTTTATAGTCACCCTGTTACGGTGTGACGTTTGATGTTATCAAGATACTCTTCCGGTGTTAGAAATTAACATGATCTCATGGTCTAAGGATAAAGATTACTTCGTATGATGTTATAGCAATATAAACATAATGACTTGATCGTAATGCTATACTTCGGATGAATGTTCATCACATCATTCCACCAATGGTGTGACCTTGTTATTAACAACATCCAATGTCCATGATCAGGAAACCTTGATCATCTTGTTAATCAACAAGCTAGTCTATAAGAGAGGCATAACTAGGAACCCTTTTTGTTTATTAAACACACACTTATTGATGTTTCCTGATCAATACAATTCTAGCATGTAAAATAAACATCTATCATATATAAGGAATATATAATAACAACTTTATTATTGCCTCTCAGGGCATATTTTCTTCAGTCTCCCACTTGCACTAGAGACAATAATCTAGTTCACATAGTGATAAATCTAACACCCATGGAGTTCTGGTGTTGATCATGTTTTGCCCTAGGAAGAACTTTAGTCAATGGATCTGCTACATTTAGGTCCGTGTGTACTTTACAAATCTTTATATCTCCATCCTTGACATGCTCGCGGATGGAGTGTGTGGCGCCCTGCAAAAACCACTACTAGAAAATCGCGGTGTTTTTGTGCATTGCATCATCATGGCCGCATGCTCATGTCATCATGCCACATTGCATTTGAGCATCGTCGTGTCATCATGCAAGGTTTGTCTCAAAACTATTTTCGAAAAGCCTGGTTTTGTTTTCTAAATGCCCCGTCTTTATTCAAACACAAAACCCGGGTCTCTGGAATATTTTGGTTTGTCTAAATACGGTTTGCAAAAGCCCCGTTTTAAATAAACAAAATTCTTAAGTTATTTTTCTAAGAGGCAGCCCGCCAGGCCCGAAAGCCCGGCCGGCCTCCAAACCCTAAAAATAAATTCCTATCCTACCCAGCCAAATCCTACCTACCACCTACCCTAACCCCAAACCATCTCCCCACCCCGTCGTCTCTCTCTCTCTCTCTCTTATCTCTCTCTCTCTCTCCCACCTGACCCGCCTGAGCCCCACCCAGCGCCACCTGCCGCCACCCTCCACCTCACCCTGGCCACTCCCTGCTCGCCACCTAATCCCCTGGCCCCACTCCCTCTCACCTAATCGCCCCCCAGCCGACCCAATCCCCACGCCACCTGGGCACGCACTCCCGCCCACCTGCACATCCCCCACCCCAACCTGGTCGCCACTCCCACCAACTCCCGCTCCCTTCCTTGATCCTCTCCCCACAGTGCCCTGGCCCCACCACGACCGCGTCCACCTCCTCCCCCCACCAACCGCGCCCGCCCCGCTCGCTCTTCCTCCTCTCGCCTCTCTCCTCTCCCCCACCTACCCCCGACGCCACCACCCCGCCTCTCGAGTCTGACCGCCGCCGCTTCCTCTCGCCCAGCGGCAGCGTCGCCTTCTTCCCCGCCAAGCACCGCCCAGGAGCCCCCCCGCCCGCCGCCTGCAACCCAACGACCCTCTGTGCTGCCTCCCTCTTCCTCGAGCCCGATGGCTGCCGCCTCCACCCCAGGCACTCTGCTCCGGCAGACTGGCCGTGTCTCGGTCGTGCGAGCCTCAGCACCGTCCTTCCCTCCGTCGTGCGACCTCGACGCCTTGCGCGCCTCCTCTGCTGCGGGCCGGCCGCCCCTGCAGCTCGGCCGTCCTCCGGCGCCAGGACCCCGTGGCCGCGCCTCGATGCAGCATCGCCGAGCCACGTCCCCGCCACCAGAGCTCCCCTGCCACGAAGCCGCTCGCCGGCGACCCTCTGCGCCGCTCGGCCCAGCCCACCTCGTCTCTGCTGCCTCCCACGCGTGTTCGTGTCGAGCCTGTAGCTGTCTTGGTGTTTGGAGGCTAGTTGGACCTGAAGATGGGGGATATGAAGCAGTGTGTTGTTGGTGTATGTGGCTGTGATGTTGATGGTGGTGTGGTGATGTGAGAGGGGTGCATCTGTAATACCTATGATTTCGATGCCAAGAAACAATGTTGTGTTGATGCGGGTATCCGAGGCCCATGATGCTACGAGAGCGAGAAGTCGAAGTGACCCAAGGCGATGACGTTGGAACCGCAAGTTCTTCACGGACCAAGCAAGACCACCAACGCCACATCCAAGTCTGGAACCGACAAGTTCTCCGAGTCCGGGCGGCACGATCTCCTACACGAAGATTCTCGGACGCCAAGTTCTTCATCCCGAACGCCAAGACCGACCCGATACGTGGACCCGACAAGATCTTTGTGACGACAAGATCGACACCGACCAGGGCGAATCGATGCGCCACCAACGCCAAACCAAGTCCTTCTTCCTAGAACGCCAAGCTCCCCTTCCGTTGTCTGAACTCGTTCTCGTCGATCCGAACCCCAGATCCGATCCCTGTCGAACCCCGGACCCCAAGATCTTCCGAACCCAGATGTGTGACCCCTAAGCCCTATTTTTATAAAATGGCATATACCTGTCGCATAATTAAATCATCTTCCTTGCATGCATATCATCTGGTGGTTTGGGTTAAGTAGTCGATACACCTAAATTAAATATGGAGCGTTTATGCGGGATACCTTTGTCTTATTCCGGACTCCATTTAAATTTGCATAGCGAATCGATGCCATGTTTTGCCCTGTTAATACAACATTTAAATTGCGGGGTAGTTAAACAACTCGAACCGTTTAATTAATTGTCAGGACCCCGTTTCCGCTTAATATTGCCTAATTGCACCGCATCTGTGCCATGCCATGCATCATATCATAAGCATGCCGGATCTTCTGCCGTAGTATTAAATATTGCATCCGGTGTTTCTTCTAGTGTTTGCTTTTTCGCGGATTAGGCTGATGAGTTGATGCGAGTATCGACAAGTTCTCTGGATATGATCCTCCGGCAATGTTTCCCAGGCGAGCATCTCTCCCCCTTCTACCTATTTTGCATTTATAGTCTTTATTTCCTCCTGTTGATCTATTGCTATACGTGTCGCGATGCTTTAGTGTCCGTACACCAGTTATATCCCGTGCATCCGCTATATTGCCTTGGACACCTCCTATTACCTGTGTTTGGTAGATAGTTGGCCTTACGAGTCGTAGTTGCTTACTCAGGTGCGATCTCGTGTTGTCGAGTACCACAGTTGTTGGTATGCTGGTAAATGTTTATGGTGGAGATGCTTAATGGTAGAGATGATCATGACTTTAAACACAACTATTAAATTGCTAGATATAACTAATGCAGAGGCATCGGTGGGCAATAGATGTTATTTGGTTCTTCCACGCTTACTTGTGTCCCGTAGGACCCCGAGTACTTGATACCTGTTTCTTGACTATTCGCACTATCCACATCCGGGAGGCCTTATGGACCCCCCTGAGCCAGAGCTTGATTCATTTCTATTTCTTGGGGCCACAAAGTAGTTTGGGGCTTTATTACTATCCTGTACTTATGCCATGCTTTTCTGCTTTATTTAAGATTGTGCGTGGAGCACCTGTACTGTTTAGGATTGCGGAGTGTTTTTGCGGTATCGACAAGCCCAGTCACACTTTCGGGTTCCTAGTCGTTTACAGCCATTGGCGCAAACCTTGGGTCCGTCTCAGAGCCGGCCAACTTCGTTGCGGGTAGCTTAATGGGGTGGCCCCCTAAAATATTTTATGAATCCTGTGATCGCTTTGTCGTGAATGCCTCGTTGGGTTTTGGGTTGGTTTTTTTCGAGGTTGATCGAGTGTGTGTTACTATTTGTGTACCCCTGCAGGGTAAAACTTTCTGAAAGCCGTGTCCGCGGTTATGGACGACTTGGAGCACAGTATCTCGATCATAGACAAGCATAACTAAAGTAGTGCTATAAATTTGACTTAATATATCTGACTAGTAATCAGCTTCACTATAACGGAATGGATATTAAAAATGCCAACCACTAGTGGACCTGGGATGTTTTGTTATATCTGCATAGTAAGTATTGCAACTCCAATGGAATGTGATAAAAGTGCCAACAAATGCTAGGTTTTGGGATTCCTCAGGATAATTATATCTGACTAGTAAATGTTCCAACTATAACAGAATGTTAACTAAAACTGCCCACTACTTATGCTATCAGGATGACTCATGCTATCAATATCTGATTAGTAAGTGTTGCAACTATAACGGAATGAGTAAAATTGCCAACTGTGTGAGTTCCTTGGTCCGACTTCCTCGTTTGGTCTCGAGGGGGAAATACCAGGAGGGGTATGTTTGGTGTTAGTATCAGGTTGGATCCGAATAGGTCTTTCTTATCCCTCTCTAATAGCCGCCAGTTTTACCGAGTCTCTATAGGTTGTTTAGTGCCGCTGCGCTACTGCTTCAGCCCACCATACCTATGTAGGCGAGAGCCGCCGAATTCTAGCCTCGCCGTGTACTGGCCTCAGTACTGACGCTCCTCTTTTTCTTTTGCCCTTTGTCGGCACCCCTTTTGTTTTAGCAGGTTTGAGATCGACGTCGTTAGCAGGGTTACCCTTCCGGCTTGGCCTGGGCAGGGTTATGGACGCCATTGGTTATTCTTCAGGGCTCTTAGCCCCATTTGCATCTTGTCCGTACTCGGACGCTGTATCGTTTTCAAGGTGATTTGGATCTTTGTATAGTATATCTGTATTCTTGACTCATGGAGTCGTTGTTGTATATATATCTGTTCTGTGGGTCCCATCAAAGACTATTGTGTAATGATATTACTTCGTTTCCACCCGCACGAAAGTGCCTGGTGGGCGTCCTTGAATTGTTTCTATGCGGGTTTGGCGGGAAGCGCTAAAACTTGCATAAGGCCGATTTGAGGGTGTTATAGAGTGAAACCGGCGCTTAATATGCTTGGAATTCTTGTGAGATTTCGGTTCCTTTGCATTGGCTATGGCTCCATTGTTGTCACAATAGATCACCATTGGATCCAATGCACTGGGAACCACACCTAGTTCCGTAATGAACTCTTTCATCCAAACCGCCTCCTGCGCTGCTTCTGAAGCACCAACATATTCCGCCTCCGTCGTTGATCCAGCCACCACAGGTTGTTTGGAACTCCTCCAACTAATTGCTGCTCCGTTCAAGAGAAATACGTATCCGGATTGAGACTTAGAGTCATCCAAATCGGTGTTAAAGCTAGCATCGACATAACACTTAGCGACTAGCTCTTCTTCACCTCCGTATATAAGAAACATATCCTTAGGTCTTCTCAAGTACTTGAGGATGTTCTTTACCGCTATCCAGTGTTCCGAACCTGGATCAGATTGGTACCTACTAGTCAAACTAATAGCATGTGCCACATCCGGTCTTGTACATAGCATGGCATACATAATAGAGCCTATGGCCGAGGCATAGGGGATCTTATCCATCATCTCTCTTTCTTCCGCCGTAGCCGGACTTCGAGTCTTACTCAATGTCTTGCCTTGCAACATAGGTAAGAACCCCTTCTTACTTTCGTCCATATTAAACTTCTTTAATATCTTATCAAGGTATGTACTTTGCGATAGCCCAATTAGGCGCCTTGATCTATCTCTATAGATTTTAATGCCTAATATATATGATGCTTCACCAAGGTCTTTCATCGAAAATTTGCTGTTTAGATAACTTTTAACATTGTTTAAAAGATCTATATCATTTCCAATCAATAATATGTCATCCACATATAATATCAGAAATGCCACATTGCTCCCACTCACTTTCTTGTAAATACAAGCCTCTCCATAAGTTTGGACAAATCCAAACTCTTTGATCACCTCATCAAAGCGGAGATTCCAACTCCGGGATGCTTGCTTCAGTCCATAGATGGATCACTGAAGTTTGCATACCTTATTAGCATCCTTAGGATCGACAAAACCCTTAGGTTGTATCATATACAACTCTTCTTCAATATTACCATTGAGGAACGCAGTTTTGACATCCATCTGCCATATTTCATAATCAAAATATGCAGCAATTGCTAACATAATCCTAACCGACTTAAGCATCGCTACGGGAGAGAATGTCTCATCGTAGTCAACTCCTTGAATTTGTCGAAACCCCTTTGCGACAAGTCGAGCCTTATAGATGGTCACATTACCATCAGCATCAGTTTTTCTTTTGAAAATCCATTTATTCTCAACGGCCTTTCGATCGTGAGGTAAGTCCACCAAGTTCCAAACTTGGTTCTCGTACATGGATTCCATCTCGGATTTCATGGCTTCCAGCCATTTGTTGGAATCCGGGCTCATCATCGCTTCTTCATACGTCGCAGGGTCATCCATTTCATCAACCATGAAATTCACAACAGGATTGCCATACAGTTCAGGAGCTGCACGTGTCCTGCTTGACCTGCGAGGTTCGGTAGTGTCCTCTTTCGGAGTTTCATGATCATTATCATTAGCTCTCTCTTCATCAGGTGAAGTCAACTCCGAATTAACAACGGTGCTGCGCCACTCGCCATTCCATGAAGAGAAGGTTCAATAACCTCTTAGAGTTCTACCTTCCGACTACTCACACCTTTCGCGAGAAACTCCTTCTCAAGAAAGGATCCATTCTTGGTAACAAAAACCTTGCCCTCGGATCTGTGATAGAAGGTATACCCAATTGTTTCCTTAGGGTATCCTATGAAGACGCATTTTTCCGCTTTGGGTTCGAGTTTATCTGGTTGAAGTTTCTTCACATAAATATCGCATCCCAAAACTTTAAGAAATGACAGCTTAGGTTTGTTTCCAAACCATAATTCATACGGTGTTGTTTCAACGGATTTAGATGGTGCCCGATTTAAAGTGAATGCAGTTGTTTCCAGTGCATAACCCCAAAATGACAGTGGCAAGTCAGTCAGAGACATCATAGATCGAACCATATCCAATAAGGTACGATTACGACGTTCCGACACACCATTACATTGTGGTGTTCCGGCAGGCGTGAGTTGTGAAACTATTCCACACTCTTTCATGTGTGTGCTAAACTCGTAACTTAGATACTCTCCTCCACGGTCAGACCATAGAAATTTGATCTTTCTATTACGATGATTTTCCACTTCATTCTGAAATTCCTTGAACTTTTCAAAAGTTTCAGACTTGTGTTTCATCAAATAGATATACCCGTATCTACTCAAATCATCCGTGAAAGTAACAAAATAACGATATCCACCTCGCGCCGACACACTCATTGGTCCACACACATCAGTATGTATGATTTCCAATAGATCTGTCGCCTGTTCCATTGAACCGAAAAATGGCGTTCTAGTCATCTTGCCCATAAGGCATGGCTCACATGTATCAAATGATTCAAAATCAAGTGATTCCAAAAGTCCATCAGAATGGAGTTTCTTCATGCGTTTAACGCCAATATGACCTAGACGGCAGTGCCACATATATGTAGACATATCATCATCAAGTTTGATCTTTTTAGCATTAACATTATGAATGTGTGTAATATTACTATCGAGATCTATCAGAAATAAACCATTCAACATAGGTGCATGACCATAAAAGATATCATTCTTATAAATCGAACAACCATTGTTTTTAGATTTAAAGGAATGACCACTTTGCATCAAACACGATCCAGATACAATGTTCATGCTCAGTGCAGGCACTAAATAACAATTATTTAGGTTTATAGCTAATCCCGATGGCAAATGGAGAGGTAGCGTCCCGACGGCGATCACATCAACTTTTGATCCATTGCCGACCCGCATCCTGACCTCATCCCTTGCTAGTTGTCGCTTGTTCCGTAGCCCTAAACCGAGTTACATATATTAGCAACTGATCCCGTATCAAATACCCAGGTGCTACTGTGAGTACTAGTCAAGTACACATCAATAACATGTATATCACATATACCTCTGTTTGCCTTGCTGGACTTCTTGTCCACCAAATACTTGGGGCAGTTGTGCTTCCAATGGTCAGTCCCCTTACAATAGTAACACTCGGTGTCAGACTTAGGGCCAGCTCGGGGTTTCTTTTCAGGCGTGGCAACAGACTTGCCACCCTTCTTTTCCTTGTGCTTGCCTTTCTTGTCTTTCTTGAAACCGGTGGTCCTATTGATCATCAACACTTGATGTTCTTTCCTAATCTCCACTTCTGCAGTCTTAAGCATTGACAGAAGCTCGGGAAGAGACTTCTTCATGCCCTGCATATTATAGTTCATCACAAAGCTCTTGTAGCTAGGTGGTAGAGATTGGAGAACACGATGTATGCCTAAGTCAATGGGAATCGTTATTCCCAAGGACACAAGCTTATCGGCGTACCTAGACATTTTGAGTACGTGCTCACTAACGGAGCTGTTTTCCTCCATCATGCAGCTAAAGAACTTTTCTGTAGCATTATAACTCTCTACGAAAGCATGGGTATTGAAAATCATTTTCAATTCTCCCATGGTATCAAAGGCATTGCCATTTTCGAAACGCTTTCGAAGTTCTAGCTCTAGCCCATACAGTATGCCGTAATGAACTAAGTTGTTGTCCTCCTGACGAGTCACATAGACATTCTTTTCCTCGTCAGGGGCATCAGGAGCTGGTGGGGGGCCTAGCGGCGCATCTAGCACATATTGCTTTTGTGCAGCAGTGAGGAGAATCCTCAAATTCATAGCCCAGTTGGTGAAGTTGCTACCATTCGCAGCAAGTTTCTCTTTCTCCATGAACACATTGAAATTAAAAGCAGGTGGTGCCATCTACAACAGAATTTGTAAAGTTTATTTAGACTAAGTTTATGATAGATTGAGTTCAGCTAATCCAAATTACTAATAAACTCCCACTCAAAAACGACATCCCTCGTGTCCTTTTGGTGATTACATGAACCAAATCCACTACACCAAGTCCGATCATCACGTGAGTTGATGTAGCTTCAAAGGCGAGCATCTATATGGGCATCATATCAACTATATGACTCATGCTTAACCTTTCGGTCCGTGTTCCGAGGCCATGTCTGTACATGCTAGGCTCGCCAAGTAAGAACCTTAGTATTCACGTGTGTAAAACTGTCTTACATCCGTTCCTATGAAAGCGTAGATTCGACTACACCCGATCATCACGTGATGTCTCGAAACATGATCCACAGAACGTGCATACTTAAGGAAGAACACATTTTTATCTTGATATCTAAATGAGGGATCATCTTATAATGCTACCAAAAGCGCCAAACTAGCAGTATAAGATGCAAACATCTAATGTGTAAAGTGAGATGATATGGTCTATGCATTTGATCTCTATCACTTGCATCGTGGTATGATCTCTATCATTCCTTTATGTGTAAGGCCAAGGTCTATGGAACTTACACGTTGAGTGTGTTGTAAGAGTATCTATTATACATCTACTTACAACAATACCATATCAATACACTAGCCCAGCAACGATCTAAACTAGACGCCTCTAATTAATCAATTGCAAGTTTTACGTGGCTTAGGGCTTTCGGAGATAGAACCGTTCTCACCTACGAACATGAACCACAATAAGGATAACTAAGTTATTAGCAACTTGTTGTAAATCAGATATTGACTATAGTAGGAGAGACAGACACCCGCCAGCCACTTATGCAAAACAAGTTGCATGTCAGTCGTGGAACCGGTCTCATGTACGATGACATGTAAGGTTGGTCCGGGCCGCTTCATCCCACTATGCCACCAATATCCAAAATACATAGAAGATGCAATAACATGATCATCATCGCCCACATATAAACATATGTGTACTACCCGTGCAAAGTGTTGGAGATATGCCCTAGAGGCAATAATAAATATAGTTATTATTATATCTTTGTGTTTATGATAAATGTTTGCATTCATGCTATAATAGTATTAACAAGGAAACCATTAATACTTGTGTGAATTGTAAACTTAATTTGAAGTCCCTAGTATAGCCTCTATACTTCACTAGCTTGTTGGTTGATTGATGATGTGGTTTCTTTGTCATGAACATTGAGATGTTATCAACAACAAGATCATATCGTTAGGAGAATGATATGGTGGACATACTCCTATAGATAAGCGTAGCATAAAGATCAAGTCATTTCAATAGTTCAATTGCTATATGCTTTCTGATACATAGTAACCTAATTCCTTCGACCATGAGATCATGCATATCACCTTTACTGGATGGATGCTTTGATGTCATCAAACACCACACCGTAACAGGGTGGCTATAAAGGTGGTATTGAGTGTTCGGAAAGTATTGGTTGAAACACATGGATCAAGAGTGGGATTTGTCCATCCACATGACGGATAGATATTCTCTGGGCCCTCTCGGTGAAATGTCATCCAATTAGCTTGCAAGCATGTGACTGGGTCACAAGGGATCACATATCACGGGAACGAGAAAAGAGTACTTATCAGTAACGAGGTTGAACTAGGTATGCAGAGATACCGAAGATCATAACCTCGGATAAGTAACATATCGTGAGACAAAGGGAAATTGGTATCGTATGTAAGTGGTTCATTCGATCGCAAAGTAATCGTAGAAATATGTGGGAGCCATATGAATTTCCAGATTCCTCTATTGGTTATTGTTCGGAGAAGTGTCTCGATCATGTCTGCATAATTCACGAACCGTAGGGAGACACACTTAAGGATTCGACGTTGTTTGAGTAGTTATGGTATTATGAGAAAGAGACCGAATGTTGTTCGGAGTCTCGGATGGGATCCGGGATATCACGAGGTGATCCGGAATGGTCCGGAGAATAAGATTCATATAAGGAAAGTCCCGTTTCGGAGTTCGGGAATGATTCCGGTGTTTTCATCGGGAACATTCTAGAAGGTCCCGGAATGTCCGGCACTCCGGGAGGGAAGGGGTACATGAATGTGTCATTGCATGTTGGAATGATTGCATCATGTACTAAGTGTTCTCGCTGTCCGAAATAAAGGGTTAATTCAAATCCTAATTGAAAAGTCAAACTGCCAGTTTTCGGTCAAACTGCCAGTTTTCGGAAAGAGGAGAAAGAGGAGGAGAGGTGGAGGCCGAGTTGGAGGAGGGTTCCTCCCCTTGGCCGGCGCACCTCCCAAGGCCGAGTTGGGGAGGAACTCCTCCCCTTGGCCGCCGGCCCTCCCACCTATAAAGGGAGGGGCAGGGCTCCCCTCTCTACACAACACTACTAGTTCCTACCCTCTAAACTAAACCCTAGATCTAAAACCCCGGTTTAGAGCTATTTTGGTTTAGAGCCTTCTAATTGGTTTAGAGCCCTCTAATTGGTGTGTCTAATTACTAGACCACTAATAGCCTCTCTCATAAGCTCCACCATACTCGCACCGGCTTAAGGCGAAGCCCTGCGGGATCTCCCCTCTACTTCCGGTACCACGCCGTTGTGCTGCCGGAATCGCGAGGAGAGTGCTACAACCTCCGCTGCCTGCTGGAACAAGGGAGAGGAAGGTCTTCGTCGAGTACCGAACGTGTGACCGACTGCGGGGGCGCTGCTGGAACGTGGCGCCGGAAGGATCGTCTACACGATCTTGAGATCGGAAAGAGTACGACTACATCACCCACGAGAATCTGCTCTCGTTAAACACTTTGGAATCTTCGAGGGTGAGTTATTCCATCGACTCGTTGCTACAATCTAGTAGATAGATCTTGGCTTGTTTGTTTGTATGCGATAGAAAATTTTTGTTTTCCATGCTACGAACCCCTACAGTGGTATCAGAGCCGTGTCTATATGTAGATCTGTTGCACGAGTAGAACACAATGGTCATTGTGGGCGTTGATGCTTTTATTGTAGATTGCTTTTTGTGTACTTTGCATCTTGCGGTATGTTGGGATGAAGCGGCCCGGGCTAACCTTACATGACATCGTTCATGAGACTTGCTCCACGCTTAACATGCAACTTGTATTGCATAAGTGGCTTTGCGGGTGCCTGTTTCTCCTAGCATAGTAAAGATCCAATTTACAACGGGTAATCAACAATGCTAGTATCAATGTTGTGGTTCTTGTTCGTAGGTTAGAACGACACTTATGGAAAGCCCCAAACCACGTAAAATATGCAAAGAAAGTAGAAGCGTCTAACTTTGTTTTGCAGGGGTGTGCAGTGATGTGATATGGCCATGATTGTGATTATATTTGATGTATGCAATGTTCCTTATTGTAAGTTGGCAACCGGCAGGAGCCATATGGTTGTCTTTAATTTCTGTTAAGACCTGCGTGTCTATTCAAAATAGTTGTAATAGTTGAAGCTGGTGGACGACAACCATGAAGAAGCGTCATTGACCTTGATGCTATGCCGGTGATGATGGAGATCATATTCGTGCTTGAAGATGGAGATCGGAAGCACAAAGAAGAAAGGCCATATCATATCACATATTATGAATTGCATGTGATGTTAATCCTTTATGCATCTTGTATTGCTTAGTAGACGACGGTAGCATTATAAGATGATCCCTCATGCACATAAATTTCAAGTTCTGAAGTGTTCACCCTTAGTATGCACCGTTGCCAAAGCTTGTTGCTTCGAAGCACCACGTGATGATCGGGTGTCTTTGATTCCGCGGGTGAATACAACGTAAGCAAGCCAGATTTGCTTATGCGGTAACTAAGGTTTGATCTTGACGAGCCTAGCATGTACAGACATGGCCTCAGGAACACGGATCGCCGAAAGGCAAAGCATGAATCATATAGTAGATATGATGAACATGATGATTGTTCGCCATTAAAACTATATCGGCTCTCGTGATGATCGGTGTTGATATAGTAGTTTTGGTTCGTGTGATCACTAAAACAATGTGAGGGATGTTGTTTTGAGTGGGAGTTCACCTAGTTTAATTTCATTAATTAATTTGAGCTCAATTTGTCATAAACTTAGTCTAAACTATTGCAAATATGTTGTAGATCAATGGCAGCCCCTACCATCAATTTTAATGCGTTCCTAGAGAAAGAAAAGTTGAAAAACAATGGAAGCAACTTCGCGGATTGGTTCCGCAATTTGAGGATTGTCCTCACAGCTGGTAATTTGACCTATGTGCTGGATGCACCGCTAGGTGACCCACCTGCAGCTGATGCTACCGATGAAGTAAAGAATGTTTACCTCGCTCGGAAGAATCAGTACTCCATAGTTCAGTGTGCTATCTTGTATGGTTTAGAATCGGAGCTTCAGAAAAGGTTTGAAGAGTCAGATCCATATGATATTGTCGAGGATCTCAAATTAATTTTTGAGACTCATGCGGCAATTGAAAGTTATGAAGCTTCTGAAAAGTTCTTTAACTGCAAGATGGAAGAGGGTAGCTCCGTCAGTGAGCATGTGCTTAAGATGTCTGGGCACGCAAATAAACTTCAAAGTTTGGGTATAGTGATTCCTAATACTTTGGGAGTTTACCGCATCCTCCAATCACTACCACCAAGTTACAAGAACTTTGTGATGAACTACAACATGCAGAACATGAACAAAGAGTTGCCAGAACTATTTGCTATGTTAAAATCTGCAGAAGTGGAGATCAAGAAAGAGCACCAAGTGTTGATGGTCAATAAGACCACCAAATTCAAGAAAGGCAAGTCTAAGCAAAAGGGACACTTCAAGAAGGGTGGTAAGAAAGTTACCATGCCAACGAAGAAGACCAAAGCTGGACCTAAGCCTGAAACTGAGTGCTTTTACTGCAAGGGAGAAGGTCACTGGAAGCGGAATTGCCCAAAGTACTTGGCGGATTTGAAGAACGGCAACATCAAGAAGAAAGGTATATTTGATATACATGTTATTGATGTGTATCTCACTAGTATTCGTAGTAGTGCCTGGGTATTTGATACTGGTTCGGTTGCTCATATTTGTAACTCGAAACAGGAGCTGCAGAATAAACGGAAGCTAGCGAAGAACGAGGTGTCGATGCGTGTGGGAAACGGATCAAAGGTTGATGTGATCGCGGTCGGCACGCTACCTCTTCATCTACCATCGGGATTAGTTTTATACTTAAATAATTGTTATTTGGTGCCTGCGTTGAGCATGAACATTATATCGGGATCTTGTTTATTGCGAGACGGTTACTTGTTTAAATCAGAGAATAATGGTTGTTCGATTTATATGAGTAATATGTTTTACGCACATGCACCTTTGATAGATGGTCTATTCTTATTGAATCTCGATAGTAGAAATACACATCTTAATAACATTGAAGCTAAACGTTTGAAATCAAGCGATAATTCGACCTATATGTGGCACTGTCGTCTTGGTCACATTGGAGTGAAACGTATGAAGAAACTCCATTCCGATGGACTTCTTGAATCACTTGATTTTGAATCACTTGAAAGATGCGAAGCATGTCTGATGGGTAAAATGACTAAGGCTCCATTTTCTGGTATAATGGAGCGAGCTACGGACTTATTGGAAATCATACATACCGATGTGTGTGGTCCAATGAGTGTAGCATCGCGCGGTGGTTATCGTTATGTTCTTACCTTCACGGATGATTTGAGTAGATATGGGTATATCTATTTCATGAAACATAAGTCCGAAACTTTCGAGAAGTTTAAGGAGTTTCAAAGTGAGGTAGAGAATCAACGTAACAAGAAGATTAAATTTCTACGTTCTGATCGTGGAGGTGAATATCTAAGTTACGAGTTTGGCGAGCATTTAAAGAAGTGCGGAATACTTTCACAATTGACACCGCCGGGAACACCACAGCGTAATGGTGTGTCCGAACGTCGTAATCGAACTCTCTTAGATATGGTTCGTTCTATGATGTCACTTACAGATTTACCGCTATCATTTTGGGGTTATGCATTAGAAACAGCCGCATTCACTTTAAATAGGGCACCATCTAAATCCGTTGAAACGACACCGTATGAATTATGGTTTGGGAAGAAACCTAAATTGTCGTTCCTTAAAGTTTGGGGATGCGAAGCCTATGTAAAGAAGTTACAGCCGGACAAGCTTGAACCCAAAGCGGAAAAATACGTCTTCATAGGATACCCAAAGGAAACTATTGGGTATACCTTCTATCATAGATCCGAAGGCAAAATCTTCGTTGCCAAGAATGGATCCTTTCTAGAGAAGGAATTTCTCTCGAAAGAAGTGACTGGAAGGAAAGTAGAACTCGACGAGGTTGTCGAACCTTCTCTCGAAATTGCGAGTAGCGCAGCACCGGAAGAAGTTCCTGTGGTGCCTGCACCAATAAGAGAGGAAGCTAATGATGATGATCATGAAACTTCGGTTGAAGTTGCTACAGAGCCTCGGAGGTCAACGAGAACTCGTACCACTCCAGATTGGTATGATTCCGTTATGAATGTCATGTTGGTGGACAACACCGATGACCCCGAGACATATGAGGAAGCGATGATGAGCCCAGATTCCAATAAATGGCAAGAAGCCATGAAATCCGAGATTGGATCCATGTACGAAAACCAAGTATGGACTTTGGTGGACTTACCGGATGGCCGGAAGGCTGTCGAGAACAAATGGATTTTCAAGAAGAAAACAGATGCTGATGGTAATGTTACTGTCTATAAAGCTCGACTTGTCGCAAAAGGGTTTCGACAAATTCAAGGAGTTGACTACGATGAGACTTTCTCACCAGTAGCGAAGCTAAAGTCTGTGAGGATTATGTTAGCAATCGCTGCATATTATGATTATGAGATATGGCAGATGGATGTCAAAACAGCATTCCTCAATGGAGACATTGATGAAGAGTTGTATATGATGCAACCCAAAGGTTTTGTCGATCCTAAAGATGCTAACAAGGTATGCAAGCTTCAACGGTCCATCTATGGATTGAAGCAAGCATCCCGAAGTTGGAATCAACGTTTTGATAAGGTAATCAAAAGTTTTGGTTTTATACAAACTTATGGAGAAGCTTGTATTTACAAGAAAATGAGTGGGAGCTCTGTAGCATTCTTAATACTGTATGTGGATGACATATTGTTGATTGGGAATGATGTAGACCTTCTTAATAGTGTCAAGGAATATTTGAATAATAGTTTTTCAATGAAGGATCTTGGCGAAGCAGCTTACATATTAGGCATAAAGATTTATAGAGATAGATCGAAACGCCAAATATCATTGTCACAAAGTACATATTTGGACAAAGTTCTAAAGAGGTTTGGAATGGAAGATAGCAAGAAAGGGTTCTTGCCCATGTTGCCCAATACGACCTTGAGTAAAACTCAAAGTCCGACATCGGCAGAAGATAGAGAAAGGATGAGTAAGACTCCCTATGCCTCAGCCATAGGATCTCTAATGTATGCCATGCTATGTACTAGACCCGACATTGCATATGCTGTTAGTTTAACTAGCAGATATCAAAGTGATCCAGGAGTGGATCATTGGACAGCGGTCAAAAACATCCTTAAGTACTTGAGAAGAACTAAGGATATGGTTCTTTCTTATGGAGGTGATGAACAGCTCGTTGTTAATGGTTACACCGATGCTAGTTGGAACACTGATCCGGATGATTCTAAATCACAATCTGGATACGTATTTATTTTGAATGGTGCAGCAGTTAGCTGGAGGAGTGCAAAGCAAAGCGTTGTGGCGAGATCTTCAACTGAATCGGAATACATGGCTGCTTCGGAGGCTTCACAAGAAGCGATATGGATGAAAGAGTTCATTACAGAGCTGGGTGTGGTTCCTAGTGCGCTGGACCCAATGTCTATCTACTGTGATAACATGGGCGCCATAGCCAATGCGCAAGAACCAAGGTCACACAAGAAGCTGAAGCATATCAAGCTACGTTTTCACGCTATTCGAGAACATATCCAGGATGGGGATATAAAGATTTGCAAAGTACACACAGATCTGAATGTGGCGGATCCGTTGACTAAACCTCTCCCGAGGGCAAAACATGACCAACACCAAACTGCCATGGGTGTTCGGTATATTACCATGTAATCTAGATTAGATGACTCTAGTGCAAGTGGGAGACTGTTGGAGATATGCCCTAGAGGCAATAATAAATATAGTTATTATTATATCTTTGTGTTTATGATAAATGTTTGCATTCATGCTATAATAGTATTAACAAGGAAACCATTAATACTTGTGTGAATTGTAAACTTAATTTGAAGTCCCTAGTATAGCCTCTATACTTCACTAGCTTGTTGGTTGATTGATGATGTGGTTTCTTTGTCATGAACATTGAGATGTTATCAACAACAAGATCATATCGTTAGGAGAATGATATGGTGGACATACTCCTATAGATAAGCGTAGCATAAAGATCAAGTCATTTCAATAGTTCAATTGCTATATGCTTTCTGATACATAGTAACCTAATTCCTTCGACCATGAGATCATGCATATCACCTTTACTGGATGGATGCTTTGATGTCATCAAACACCACACCGTAACAGGGTGGCTATAAAGGTGGTATTGAGTGTTCGGAAAGTATTGGTTGAAACACATGGATCAAGAGTGGGATTTGTCCATCCACATGACGGATAGATATTCTCTGGGCCCTCTCGGTGAAATGTCATCCAATTAGCTTGCAAGCATGTGACTGGGTCACAAGGGATCACATATCACGGGAACGAGAAAAGAGTACTTATCAGTAACGAGGTTGAACTAGGTATGCAGAGATACCGAAGATCATAACCTCGGATAAGTAACATATCGTGAGACAAAGGGAAATTGGTATCGTATGTAAGTGGTTCATTCGATCGCAAAGTAATCGTAGAAATATGTGGGAGCCATATGAATTTCCAGATTCCTCTATTGGTTATTGTTCGGAGAAGTGTCTCGATCATGTCTGCATAATTCACGAACCGTAGGGAGACACACTTAAGGATTCGACGTTGTTTGAGTAGTTATGGTATTATGAGAAAGAGACCGAATGTTGTTCGGAGTCTCGGATGGGATCCGGGATATCACGAGGTGATCCGGAATGGTCCGGAGAATAAGATTCATATAAGGAAAGTCCCGTTTCGGAGTTCGGGAATGATTCCGGTGTTTTCATCGGGAACATTCTAGAAGGTCCCGGAATGTCCGGCACTCCGGGAGGGAAGGGGTACATGAATGTGTCATTGCATGTTGGAATGATTGCATCATGTACTAAGTGTTCTCGCTGTCCGAAATAAAGGGTTAATTCAAATCCTAATTGAAAAGTCAAACTGCCAGTTTTCGGTCAAACTGCCAGTTTTCGGAAAGAGGAGAAAGAGGAGGAGAGGTGGAGGCCGAGTTGGAGGAGGGTTCCTCCCCTTGGCCGGCGCACCTCCCAAGGCCGAGTTGGGGAGGAACTCCTCCCCTTGGCCGCCGGCCCTCCCACCTATAAAGGGAGGGGCAGGGCTCCCCTCTCTACACAACACTACTAGTTCCTACCCTCTAAACTAAACCCTAGATCTAAAACCCCGGTTTAGAGCTATTTTGGTTTAGAGCCTTCTAATTGGTTTAGAGCCCTCTAATTGGTGTGTCTAATTACTAGACCACTAATAGCCTCTCTCATAAGCTCCACCATACTCGCACCGGCTTAAGGCGAAGCCCTGCGGGATCTCCCCTCTACTTCCGGTACCACGCCGTTGTGCTGCCGGAATCGCGAGGAGAGTGCTACAACCTCCGCTGCCTGCTGGAACAAGGGAGAGGAAGGTCTTCGTCGAGTACCGAACGTGTGACCGACTGCGGGGGCGCTGCTGGAACGTGGCGCCGGAAGGATCGTCTACACGATCTTGAGATCGGAAAGAGTACGACTACATCACCCACGAGAATCTGCTCTCGTTAAACACTTTGGAATCTTCGAGGGTGAGTTATTCCATCGACTCGTTGCTACAATCTAGTAGATAGATCTTGGCTTGTTTGTTTGTATGCGATAGAAAATTTTTGTTTTCCATGCTACGAACCCCTACACAAAGCACCTACGCATAGATCATACTCTGATACCATTGTTGGGTCCGCATCATAGAAAACAAAATTTTCCTACGGTGTGAACTACAAGCCAAGATCTATCTACTAGGTACAGAGCAACGGGGTGGACATACATCCATGGAGAACTTACCCTCAAAGACAACGAGCTTTGTTAACGAGTAGGAACTCGTGGTTGATGTAGTCGTACACTTGCCAATCTCAAGATCGTGAGGAAGTCCGAGCGCCGCAACTCAGCAGCGCATCCGTACTCGCACACACGTTCAAGCCACCAGACAACCTCCACCTCCTCGCTCCAGCGATCCAGCGGAAGCAGCAACTCCTTCCAGATGAAATGCCACCAGGAACATATATCTCGCTAATGCGAGACCATGGGAGAATAATTCTAGAGGAGGAGAGAGATCCTTCACAAGGAGGTGTGAGGATGAAGGAGGGAATGGGTGGCCTTTTATAGGAGGAGGGGGGTGCCCCATCTCTCCATAGCCGGCACATGGGGGGGTGACCCCTCACCTCCCCCATTCATGTGGTGGTAACCCCTCCACATTAAAATGCCTCTTCACATTCCCTTTTAAAGTCTCCACTTTAAATGCATTAAATTTCTCCAAATTTAATGCTCTCTCATTTAATAAAACTCTTTTATTAAATTTATTCAGAATTTTGTTAATTACTTTAATTAACAAACATTCACATATATCCCCTTGCAATATTTCAATATCACATGCAGAACCACTTTCTGCAATTTCACCCGAAACAATTTCCGGTTTCTATTGAAACAATTCCTGCGCTTTGCAATTCTTTCGTTTGAAACATATGTGCTCCAAAATGGTGTCCGGTAACTCTTAAGTGTACAACCCTACGGTTCGCGAATAATGTAGACATGATCGAGAACCTTCTCCGATCAATAATCAGCAGCGGGACCTGGAGATCCGTACTGACTCCTACACATTCAACGATGACTTCTGTGATCGTGAGAACCTTTAACGCTTGTAACTAAATCCCTTTGTATCTCGATATATTACATGTCCGAGATTCGATCATCGGTATCTCCATACCTAGTTTGATCTCGTTACCGACATGCACTCTTTTCTTGTTCCCGTGATATAACATTCTAGTGATCACATCACTTGCTTGCAAGCTATCTTAATGTGATATCACCGAGAGGACCCAGAGTATATCTATCCGTCATCGGGATTGACAAATTCCACTCTTGATCCATGAGCCTCAACATAACACCTTCGTAGTACTGAACCCATCTTTATAGTCACCCTGTTACGGTGTGACGTTTGATGTTATCAAGATACTCTTCCGGTGTTAGAAATTAACATGATCTCATGGTCTAAGGATAAAGATTACTTCGTATGATGTTATAGCAATATAAACATAATGACTTGATCGTAATGCTATACTTCGGATGAATGTTCATCACATCATTCCACCAATGGTGTGACCTTGTTATTAACAACATCTAATATCCATGATCAGGAAACCTTGATCATCTTGTTAATCAACAAAGTAGTCTATAAGAGAGGCATAACTAGGAACCCTTTTTGTTTATTAAACACACATGCATTGATGTTTCCTGATCAATACAATTCTAGCATGTAAAATAAACATCTATCATATATATAATAACAACTTTATTATTGCCTCTCATGGCATATTTTTTTCAAGAGGTTACACCGATATTAGCTTTGCCACATACTAATGAATTCAAGTCTCAATCGAGCTATGTGTTTACTGAAAATGAGGGAGCGGTGATCTAGAAAAGTTCTAAGCAAGATATTGTTGCGGATTCTACAATAGAAGCAGAGTACATAGCAGCGTCAAGCGCTGCAGAGGAGGTCGTCTGGATGAAGAACTTCATTACAAAACTTGGTGTGGTTCCAAGTGTGTTAAATCCAATGGAGATCGATTGTGACAATAATGATGCCATCGCTTAAATTAAAGAACCAAGGTCCCACCAAAAGAACAAGCATGTACAATGTTAATTTCATCTCATTCGATAGTTCGTCAATGATGGTGACATCAAGATGTGCAAAATTCATACAGATATGAATGTGGCAGATCCTTTGGTAAAGTTACTCATGCTTGTAAAGCATGGGCAACATCGTGAAGCCATAGGTGTTAGACTGCTAAATATAAATTAGATTATTGACTCTAGTGCAAGTGGGAGACTCGTGAAAATATGCCCTAAAGACAATAATAAATGGATTATTATTATATTTATCATCTCATAATTAAGTTTATTGTTCTATGCTACAATTGTATTAGTTCCAGATAATGAGTATTTGGAGGAAAACCATAATACATGTGTGGAATTATAAACAGCATTAGATATCCCTGATCTTGCCTCTAAGACTAGTTGTATATCATTAATAGTTTCAGTTTACTGACTATGGGTAAAGTACAAAGTGTTGTAGAGATGCCGATGATATATGAGATCAGAGTTGTTGAGATTACAACATGATGAATAGGACCAACGTGATATACTGTGAAACACATTGTCAATATTATTATCAATAGTTTCCCATTAACAAGTATTACCGTTACTAAATGATTGTTAGACCACGAGACACATATAAACTTGGATATGATATCTATGTGGTGGGATTCTTCAAACGTTACTCTAAGAATGAGTAAGTATAAAGTCGATCTTCGCTCTTACCAGATAGTATGTCAATGTGCATATGGTGTACTTATGGAAATTGCTACTCCTAACAATGGAGGGATACACTCTGGGCCAACTCCTGTACTATGGTGTTCGTCATTGTCTGGCCGCACAAGTGATCAAGTTGTTGATCACAAGAACATCGATAGTAAGTAATGAGTAAAGAGTATATGCCGGGTAACGAGGATAACCCAATGTTTCACCTCATGCTATGTAAAGTATTGAGAAGAAATACGACGTGTATCAGAGATATGAAATGTTCACACGATAAAAGAACTTCGTGTATATATGCGGGGATCACTATGTACATCAAGGTACCGACGGTTATCATTGTAGATGAATAAAGTTTTGAACATGTCTGCATATATCTGAACCCATGGGGTCACACACTTAAGAGTATAATGGCATTTAGAATGCGAGTGCGATTAAAGATTTCCGAATGAAGTGATTCCAAAGTGAGTTCGAAATGTTTTAGGATATATTAGAGGAGTCCGAGATATCACCGAGAGGTGTTCGAAATGGTTCCGCACACTGAAGGAATCCATCGGATTAATCTAGGAATGTTCTGGAATAACTCGGATGTGTCCGAGATTTTTCAGAATATTCAGAATAATTAATAAAAGGTAAAAACCCTAGGTAGAACCATGGGCCGAAGGAGATCCCTAGGGCATGGCGCCCGTGGGGGCAAGGGAGGGGTTCGAGTTCGACCCCAACCCCTCCTAGGTCAGCTGTAGGATAAAGGGAGGGAGTTGGGGTTTGACTCTGATACCTTCGATCTGGATTCATGGATGTAGTATAATAGCTTTTTCCCTAGAAGACCTAGGTTTAGTCGAACCTTGGAAAGCAATGCTAAAAGGAAATAAAAGGACACATCTACAAGACTTTGTGTGTTCGTTTTACCTTAGTTTACCGAACCAATCTAGTTTATTTTATAATGGGTTGAATCAATGAATGGAGATAGGCCAGGGTTGAAGATCCACCGGTAGCTGCACATTATCTGGGATAAAAGATAATAATAAGCATAGTCATGTGTAATGGTTGAGTAGGGATAATCTCTTGTGGCAACACATCCTAATATACTAGAGCCCCCGTGATGCAGCGGGCATAGCAACAGTATTTTAATCCAATCGAGTGCACCATGAAGCAACAGGCTACAAACGATTATTAAGTGTAAAACAAGATCAAAGCATTAAGTAGTGATGTTGTTGTGATCCCGAATGGGTCGCTAAACAAATACCATACTATCCTTTCTATAACTAGGGTTCCTATGAGATCGCCACTAACCAAGTATCTCACCTTAAGACTTTATCAATCTATGGGATCTTGGGTACCTACAAGTCCATAGATCAAGGCAAGAGACAAAGAAACAAAAGATACAAATCGTTATTGCAAACAGAACACAATACTCCCATGAGTTAGATGCACATAATTGTTGCGAGGTTTCTCCCTAACCCACAACCCGTGAGGACTACTAACTCATAACAAATAAATCAATGATAGAAAACATTGTGCAAAGTACTTAGATTGAAATCAAATATTCTTACAATGGTTGCCAAATCACAAGGAGATCTAAAGTATAAAGAAATGGCTATGGATAATGGAGGGGATGGATGATGGAAGTGATGAATAATGGATGAACAATGGAGTGGATCTCCTTTCGTGGTGTTGTGATGTAATCTGAGAATAGCGGCTCTCTGGCCGGCGGCTGGAGCCTAAAAATATATAGGCGTCTTCATGAAAGTTGTAGGGTTTGATGAGACAAAGCCATCGCCACATGGTACGGGTGGACTATATGGGCGGGCTCTACCCGTACCAGTGGTCGTTAAGCTTACTGACTCCTAGGAATGACTCCCCAATTACTTGGTCGTGTGGACTTCCTCAAAAACCTTCATTATGACTCCTGATTTTGCATTAAAAAGCGTGATTTCCTACACAACATAATTCAAAGCAAGGTGTTGCATATCTTTGCAATTATTAGTCATTAGTAGCAAGGATTGAGAGTTTCTTATCAATTGCTTGACCAAAAACAATGTTTAAATGCGGTGGAAGATGGCTATTTTTGGAGCCATCAACCTCCCCAAAGCTCAAACATTGATCGCTCTCGAGCAAGAAGAAACAAAAGAACTATAAGTAATTAAGTGTTTAAACTTGAAACAACGAGAATAAGAATTCACTTACGGTTGGTAGTCATATGCACTCAACACTTCATTCATTTGCGAGGCTTATCAAAGTTAGAGAGATGACAAGAGTACTATACGAGTTTCGGTAAGTCAAGACAATCAAAGTAAAGTTCAATATAAGTATAAATAATTAGAAGTGTAGCAATCAATCCAATTCTTCTAGTTAACTCTCAACTTGTCAAGGAACACTAGGATGCTTAAATAGCACAATTGAGTAAGAGAGTCTCATGTCCTAAGTAGCATAACAATGAAATGTCTTATTTACAGCCACATCAATAAATCAAGTCTATCAAAAATATTTCTAATCCAATCATTGTCTTTCAAAAAAATTTATAAAGTAGTAACGAGACAATGACAAGGACTTGTTATGTGGATATTAATACATATCTCTTTCCTTTTTCTCTTTTTTCTTCCTCTTTCAAGGATCATTGGTTGTTTCTTTTACAAGTGCTTGCACAACCCTTGAGAGTACTAATACTTTTGCCCATATATTGACACGTATGCCACTCATGTCATCAACTCATAGCCAAAATCCGGGGTTATACCATAGGTTGTTCAAAAGCTAGTGGAGTTGATGGCATCCCAAAGGCATGCATGAGAAACATAGAATTTTTTCTCTCTTTTTTACTAGTACCACAGTTCGACCACAAGGTTAGCTTTGGCATGCATCACAATTACCACTAGACTTCATTTCAACCAAATAATTCCTTTCATGAGTGCCGCCAAGACTATCAAAACATCTATGGAGTTAAGTATCTTCAAGGGCATACTCGCAAGACTATCATTCATCAAATAAGTTGTACATTTTAGACTTTTCTTATTATACTTGTTTGGTAATATTATTTCCAAGGCAAGACTCGGTTAGCTAAAAGAACTAGAGCAAAAGCTTCAACAACTAATCATCATACTGATAAAAAGCTTTACTCTAACCGTATTAAATTACTCCCACTAGCATGGCATCTTAGCAAATCGACCGACTAGGATAAACAACTAAAACTTCAAAAGTGGGAGACATAGGACATACCTCTCATAAGTGACTTCATGATCGTCTTTATTATAGGGATGTGTTCCTTCAAAACTCATACATGATTACTCACATAATAATATTAAAGCAAAGAGGCAAAGTACGAATCCACATTTACAAAAAAAGGAAAAGAAAAATGGAAAAATCTTTTTGTATTTTTGAGGATAGCGGTTAAGAATAGAAAGGAACTTGCGACCAAGCAAGGGGCTAAGAAAATAAAAAACGAAAAATAAAAGCAAACTAAAAATAAAGGCAAACTAAAAAGCAAAGTGTTGGAACAAGCCAACACGAATGTTTCAAAGATCCCAAGGAGCTAGAGTACAACCTCATTATTACACAAATAAATTTGCTGGGTAACACATCCCCAAGCTCAGGCTTTTGCAAGCCCTTTTGTTGCTCATTGTGGTGGCAGTGGATAGTCTCCCATGTTCCATTGGCTGCTCCAATCATGGAACTAGGTGGCGAGGTTTGTAGAAGCATCTCGAAGGTTGATGGAGAGGTTGTTCATGTTTTGAATATTTTCTCCGAGCGCATAGATATCTTCATAGGTGGTGTAGTAGTTTGGTGGTTGCACATCTTGTCCGGGTCCCTCTTGTTCTACTTCTTCATCTTCTCCTCCTCCTCCCATGGGTATTTCTTGATGGGGTAAATTTGCCTCACACTACGCGTCAAAACGCAAACGTCCATCTCAATGCAGAATAGACCATTAGGTAAAGGAGCCGGGATCAAGAGATCTGCTCCAAGTATATCAAGGAAGTATCTACCATTAGTTCTAGAAACCACACCACATGCTCTTAGAGTAGAAAGACCGAGACAGTTACTTTTTATCAATGGTTGGATATTACCTAGGTTGATGTGAAGTGCATGTGCAAGAACGACTACAACTCCTCCTCCGCATATGGGTCCTCGAGATTGAAGAGTCTCATGCTTAAGGTAAAACACAAGAAGAGCGCCCAAATTTGGATTAAGTTACAATTAATAATAGTAGCCTTTGCGAGGATCATCATGTCCTCCTCATTAACTCTAGTAAACTCACCACGTGTCTGCAAGGTGTTAACAATAACATAAAACAAATAGCGAATAGCAGGATGATCAATTTGGTTCCCTTTGGGTGTGTTTCCATGAATTCTCACTAAATTAAAGTACCACCAAGGTGCAAGATTTAAAGCAAAAGTAGTGGAGTCTATGTCGGTGGTGTTGTTGACAAACCTAAAATATTGAGCCCATTGGTTGAGCATCAAGGAGTAGTCATAGTTCATAAGACGGAAGTTGATGCGATCAACTCCAGGCCTTTGATCCTCGGAACAATAGTGAGGCTCCACCGTATGCGTCAAGGTGCCGAGGAACTCAAGTGTCAAGCGACGGTACGTGACGTCATCCTGAAAGACAAAGTCATACAAACCAATATTGTTACAAAGTAAATCGAAATCAGCACGAATGCCAAGTTGGTTCAGGATATAGGGACACACCCACTTGATGAACTTGATTTCTCGAAGCTTGAGACGGTTGAAACGGTTCAGCTGAAACTCCTCGATGAACTTGATACCAAGTGACCCGGGGTCAAGATATCAACGGGTGGTGCGGAAGGTTCCGTAGCCATCACACGTGTACGACTCCTCGTATTCATCTAAAACAAAATAAAATAAAATAAATAAAGATTGCCAATAAAAGATTTTAATCCACTAGAAACACAGCATAAACGATCCTCTACACTAGTTACAAAAGAAGATGCTCTAAAACAATACTAAGCATGCTCAATATCAAGATTAGATCAAGAACAAGACCTAGGTCTAGATTGATAATGGTGAAAGATTGGGTGAAGCTTTGGTACAAATAAGTTGAAGATCGGAGGAGAATCATTCCTTAGATCGATTGAGTGTGAGGAATCAAAGAAATATTGAGTAAATTTGAAGATCCAATGGATATGGTTTAGAGTTTAGAGAAAGAAGAAAGAGAAATATTTGTTTTGGGGATTTTTAGATTACCTCCTCGTAGTGTTTATGGCGGCCGCGTACGTGGTATGGGCGGGTGGTATGGCTGAAGCTCGCTTGTACCGGGTGACATACCTTGGGGGTGAAGACTCCCTTTCGGCGATAAACTTGCTACGGGCGTGCAGTACGGCCGCGCGTGCCCGTACTTCTGGTCCTTATTCATTCGATACCTTTTCTTGAAATCTGATAGTTTGCTTGAGGGTACGGTACGGGTGCGCGGTATGGGCACGCCCGACTGTACTAGTGGTCGTTAAGAGCACTGTTTCCTGTGACAAAAATCAGAATTTCTATCTTCCCATGCCTCGATGTGGTACGGGCGCACGGTACGGGCCCTTTCGGCCGTACCGCTGGTCGTTAAACGGCTAGTGAGCTGCAAAACTCAAATAATTTGATTAGTAGCTCCGTGCGTCTTTGCACATCTTATCAAAGGACAAAATAATAGCAAATATACTACATAAAAATTAGCAATACTTCTTAGGCCATGTGTTAGTAAAATAAGAGATCAAGGATTACCTTATTTCTTCTCCTCTCTCCAAATGTCTTCTTGAACACTCTTTATTAGAAACAAACAAAACAAAACAAAAGCAAGACTAACAAAACTGACAAGACTAACACAAAAGTAAAAACTTTATTTCACATAGGTTGCCTCCCATGAAGCACTTCTAGTTAAGGTCAATTAGCTTGACCCCAATGGCAATCATTTAGGTTTAATGAGTGGAATATCCACTCCAAAGTAATTGGCTTTCAAAGTAATTATACCATCATCATCATTAGGCTTGGCCTTCTTCTTCCTAGGGAAGTGGACTATAAAAGGATCTCTAGATGGTAGCCCTATTCTCACATTCCCCTCATGTAAATTAATTAAAGCTTTGATAGTTGTTAGAAATGGCCTACCTAAACTTATAGGTGCTATGGGATCTTCAGGCATGTCCACAATAACAAGATCAATAAGAGCGGGACTACCTTTAATTTCAACAACTATATTTTCTTTTATCCCAACAGCTTGTTTATAGGTTGAATCTGCTAAATGGAGTCTCAGTTCAGTAGTTACAAATGGCCCAAAGTTTAATTTGTTAAATAGGCTTTTGGAAATTGTTGAGACGCTTGCAACAAGATCACAAAGTGCAGATATCTCATTAACTCACACCTTAACTTTAATAGTGGGCTCAAATATATTATCTAGCTTAGCAGGAAGCTTATCAGCTAGTCTCTTATACTCCATCTCTAAATCTCTTATAGCAGGAAGCTTATCAGCAACATATTCCGCCTTTGTCGTTGATCCAGCTACCACAGGTTGTTTGGAACTCCTCCAACTAACTGCTGCTCCATTCAAGAGAAATACGTATCCGGATTGAGACTTAGAGTCATCCGGATCGGTGTCAAAACTAGCATCGACATAACACTTAGCGACCAGCTCTTCTTCACCTTCGTATACAAGAAACATATCCTTAGTTCTTCTTAAGTACTTAAGGATATTCTTGATCGCTATCCAGTGTTCTGAACCTGGATCAGATTGGTACCTACTAGTTAAACTAATAGCATGTGCCACGTCCGGTCTTGTACATAGCATGGCGTAAATTATAAAGCCTATAGCCGAAGCATAGGGGATTTTATCTATTATCTCTCTTTCTTCCGATGTAGCCGGACTTTGAGTCTTACTCAATGTCTTGCCTGGCAACATTAGTAAGAACCCCTTCTTACTTCCGTCCATTTTAAACTTCTTTAAAATCTTATCAATGTATATACTTTGTGATAGCCCTATCAGGCGCCTTGATCTATCTCTATAGATCTTTATGCCTAATATGTATGACGCTTCACCTAGGTCCTTTATCGAAAATTTGCTATTTAGATAACTTTTAACACTGTTTAAAAGATCTATATCATTTCCAATCAATAATATGCCATCCACATATAATATTAGAAATGCCACATTGCTCCCACTCACTTTCTTGTAAATACAAAGCTCTCCATAAGTTTGGACAAATCCAAACTCTTTGATCACCTCATCAAAGCGGAGATTCCAACTCCGGGATGCTTGCTTCAATCCATAGATGGATCGCTGAAGCTTACACACCTTGTCAGCATCCTTAGGATTGACAAAACCCTTTGGTTGTATCATATACAACTCTTCTTCAATGTTACCATTAAGGAATGCAGTTTTGACATCCATCTGCCATATTTCATAATCGAAACAAGCAGCAATTGCTAATATAACCCTAACCGACTTTAGCATCGCTATGGGAGAGAATGTCTCATCGTAGTCAACTCCTTGAATTTATCGAAACCCCTTTGCGACAAGTCGAGCTTTATAGATGGTTATATTACCATCAGCATCCATTTTTCTTTTGAAAATTCATTTATTCTCAACGGCCTTTCGGTCGTGAGGTAAGTCCACCAAAGTCCAAGCCTGGTTTTAGTACATGGATTCCATATCGGATTTCATGGCTTCTAGCCATTGTTGGAATCCAGGCTCATCATCGCTTCGTCATACGTCATCGGGTCATCTATTTCATCAACGATGAAATTCATAACAGGATTTCCGTACAGTTCAGGAGCTGCACGTGTCCTGCTTGACCTGCGAGGTTTGGTAGTGTCCTCTCTCAGAGTTTCATGATCATTATCATTAGTTCCTTCTTCATTCAGTGAAGTCAACTCTGGAACAATTTCTGGCGCTGTGCTACTCGCCGTTGTATGAAGAGAAGGTTCAATAACCTCTTCGAGTTCTACCTTCCGACTACTACACCTTTCGCGAGAAGCTCTTTCTCTAGAAAGGATCCATTCTTGGCAACGAAAACCTTGCCCTCGGATCTGTGATAGAAGGAATACCCAATAGTTTCCTTAGGGTATCCTATGAAGACGCATTTTTTCCGCTTTGGGTTCGAGTTTATCCGGTTGAAGTTTATTCACATAAACATCGCAACCCCAAACTTTAAGAAATAACAGCTTAGGTTTGTTTCCAAACCACAATTCATATGGTGTCTTTTCAACGGATTTAGATGGTGCCTGATACGTCGTAAACGTATCTATAATTTTTGATGTTCCATCTTGTTTAGTATCTACTTTCTTATGTTTTGTCCACACTTTAGGGTATTTTTATACATTTTCTGGAACTAACCTATTAACAAGATGCCACAGTGCCAGTTGCCTATTTTCTGCTGTTTTTGGTTTCAGAAAAGCTAGAAAAAGAAATATTCTCGGAATTGGAACAGACAAAAGCCAAAGTCAATATTTTACTAGAAGACTCACGGAGCCAGAAGACGAGACGGAGAGGGGCTACGAGGTGGCCACACCACCTGGTGGCGTGGGCCAGCCCAGGCCGCACCAGGGGGTGTTGTGGGCCGCTCGGGGGCCCACCGACCTTGCCTCTTCTCCTATATATACCTGCTAGGACAAAAACCCTAGGGACGAGATCATAAATCCATGAAAAGTTCCACAGCACCGTCGCCACCGAAGAGGAGATTTGGGGGACATAAGTCTCTATTCTGGCACCCTGCCGGGATGGGGAAGTGCCCTCGGAGCCATCTCCATCGACTCCACCGCCATCTCCATCGTCGTTGCTGACTCCCATGATGAGAAGGGAGTAGTTCTCTCTCGAGGCTAAGGGCTCTACCGGTAGCTATGTGTTCATCTCTCTCTCTATGCGTAATCTTATGAGATCATGAGCTTTGTAATCTATAGATCTATTCTGCTACTCAAGTGCTTTAATTAATCTCTGCTTATCCCCACGTGTGTGAAGTTGATAGTGTGCACACCGTGTGGCACTTTGGCTAAATTTACATAAATACTTATCATGAGTATAATTTGAGTTGGATGTCTCTATGAGATTGTGGTGTGATACGTCGTGAACGTATCTATAATTTTTGATATTCCATGTTTGTTTAGTATCTACTTTCTTATGTTTTGTCTACATTTGGAGATACTTTTATGCATTTTTTGGAACTAACCTATTAACAATATGCCACATTGCTAGTTGCCTGTTTTCTGTTGTTTTTGGTTTCAGAAAAGCTGGAAAAGAAATATTCTCGGAATTGGACCAGACAAAAGCCAGAGTCGATATTTTACCGGAAGACTCACGGAACCAGAAGATGAGATAGAGAGGGGTCAGGGGCTGACCACACCATAGGGTGGCGCAGGTCCCCCTTGACCGCGCCACTAGGGGGTGTGGGCCCCTGGTCCACCCTCTGACATCGCCCTTTCGCCTATAAGATGCCTCCGATGCAGAAACCCTAAATAATCCGAGAGAAAGCCACGAAAACCTCCACAACACCGCCGCCATTGAAGGGGAGTTTGTGGGGACAGAAAGTCTCTATTCCGGCACCCTGCCGGAATGGGGAATTGCCCCCGGAGCCATCTCCATCGATCTCCACCACCATCTCCATCGACGTTGCTGATTCCCATGATGATGAGGGAGTAGTTCTTCCTCGAGGTAAGGGCTCTACCGGTAGCTATGTGTTCATCTCTCTCTCTATGCGTGATCTTATTGAGATCATGAGCTTTGTAATCTATAGATCTATTCTGCTACTCAAGTGCTTTAATGAATCTCTGCTTATCCCCACGTGTGTGAAGTTGATAGTGTGCACACCGTGTGGCACTTTGGCTAAGGTTATATAAATACTTATCATGAGTATAATTGGAGTTGGATGTTTCTATGAAATTGTGGTGTTTGTTGGAACCATCTAGCGCTCAAGGTGATAGTGTGGGGTTATCTAGATGGGGAAAGCAAACTTTGAGGTGTGCTGTTATAACCCTACCATGGATAAGAGTGTCCAACCGGAGAGTAGTTCAGAGTAGTATCATGAAGAGAAGATATTTATATGAGAGTGTTCACTAGCGAAAGTATGATCCCTAGGCCTTGTTTCTAAGCATTGAAACACCATTTGCAACTAGATCTGTTACATGTTTGCTTGCTTCCATCTTTATTTCAGATTGCCTTTAGTCTCTTCCTACCCATCGAAGCTATTTTTTTGGCACCGCTACCACTTATAATTATCCATACCACTTGTATTTCACTATCTCTTCGCCGAACTAGTGCACCTATACAACCGACAAGTGTATTGGGTGTGTTGGGGACACAATAGACTTCTTGTATCTTGATTGCAGGGTTGCTTGAGAGGGATACATTTGACCACTTCCTCCCTGAGTTCGATAAACCTTGGGTAATCCACTTAAGGGAAACTTGTTGCTGTTCTATAAACCTCTGCACTAGGAGGCCCAACAACTATCTACAAGAATAGAAGTGCGTAGACATCAAGCTTATTTTTTGGCATTGTTGCCAGGGAGGTAAGGTAAAAGGTACTCATATCCTCTGGCTACTAAGCTATCTTCTAGTATTATTGCTGGTGTGTGAGTGCTCGAAGTTATTTCCTTTAGATTCTGCAATTATATCTTTTTGTTTCTTGTTTTTATTTTCACTGGTTAGGCTTAATGGAAAAGAACAACAAAATTAGAGAGCTTTATAGTATTTATCTTGACTTAGGACATGAAGTGTTTGAAGAGAAAATTAAAAAACCTATGGAACTTTATTTGCGTGCTAATAACAATGTTATTAGTATGAATTCTTTGAACACCATTATTACTAATGCTATGGAAAATTCTAAGCTTGGGGAAGCTAGTTTTTATGAAAATGATATTTTTAGTCCCCCAAGCACGGAGGAGAAAATTTACTTTGATGATACTATGCCTCCAATATATGATGATTACAATGATGAATATGATATTTTCAGTCCACCTACTATTGAGGAGAAAATTAATTATGATTACAATATGCCTCATATATTTGATGATTATGGTGATGACAATAATAATGATAGCTATTTTGTTGAATTTGCTCCCACTATAATTAATAAGAATGACTATGTTTATGTGGGGAGTGTTAATTCTTTTATGCATGTGGATCATGATAAGAATGTTTTATGTGATAGTTATATTGTTAATTTTATTCATGATGCTACTGAAAGTTATTATGAGAGAGGGAAACATAGTTTTATGTATCTCCACAAATTAAGTTTCCCCTCTTTATGTTGAAAATTTTGAACTTGCACTTGTTTTGCTTTCCTATGCTTGTTGCTTTGTGCTTTCATGACTTGTTTCTTTACAAGATTATTTTTCATAGGAAGTAGGTTAGACTTAAATTTGTTCCATATTTGCTTCTTGATGCTCTCTTTTACTTTAATTCATATTTCTTATGTGAGCATCATCGAAATTATCATGCCTAGCTCAAAGGCGTTAAAGAAAATCACTTATTGGGAGATAACCCAAATTTCCTTAGGAACCTTTTTGTTGAGTCTTGGAAGTTATTACCTCTGTAATAACTTCTCCTTATCCTTTTTGTGTGGTTTTTGTGCCAAGAGTAACCTCTAATGAGAGAGAAGTAAGACTTGGGAAAGTTGCTGTCCCGAAATAGATTTTTGTGCTTCACTGTAAACATTCGTGAAAAATCTCTGTACGTTGGTTTGAGCTGTAATTGTTTGTGCTTGTGCCCCAGGTTGTTATGTAACTTTCGTTAGTTCAACACTTTTCGATTTGAGCAATAGAAGGTGTTCGAAAAAATTGGTTTTTACCTGCTGGTCTGTTTTGACAGATTTCTGCCATTATTTGCATTTGCATTTGCCTCTTAATCTCTTTGTCTTTGAGTTCTCTTTGATCATTTGAACTTTTTAAAGGAAGTGCTACAATAGCTTGTGTTTTAATGGAAGTTTTACTTGTATTGAAACTGAACCAAAAGACTTATTATCTTGAGTGCACTAATGTTGCTAATGAAGATTGTGTGAAGTATTGTATGAAGGAAATTTTCAGGTGTAGGGAAAGAATGATGTAATGAGATGAAGAATGGACAAAATCTCAAGCTTGGGGATGCCACCCTGTGTCACCCCAAGAAATATTCAAGAGGTAGAAGCATCGAAGCTTGGGGATGCCCAAGGCATCCCCTTCTTCATCAATAAAAATCTCAGGTCTTTCTAGACACTTCGTTTTTATTGTTTTATGCACTGTTGTGTTGTTCTTGGAGCATCTTTGTTTTTGTTTTTAGTTTTATTTTGCTTGGTTTGCTGCAATAATTTGGTTGGATCCCAGCATTTTCTTTTGGAGAGAGACACACTCTGCTTTCATTGTTTAGAACACTCTAGTTTTCATTCTTATTATTTTGTGAGTGTTCTCTTTTGCTATCACTAGGTTTAGCCTAGTTTTCTTGTGCTTTCAGCTTAGAACTTTTTAGTTCTTATTTATGGATTTGTGAGACAAGCCCACTGATCTTTATTTATTATTATCTTTGTGAGTTGTTTCAAATAAGTCGATTGGTGTTGGAAGAGAGTAGAAAGCTTCATGCTTTAGTGGTACAAAAGGGAGCTTGTTTTGACTGTGGCCTAGACTTTGTCATGTCATGCTTGATATTTTTTTGGCTTTATGCTTAGTGATTTTTGCTGTAGCATGACTTGTTACAAACAATTAAGATTGCTTAACGTGCCTTGAAAGAATCATGCGTTGTTTTAGCATATTAAAGCATAATATTGTGGTATTCTCCTTTGATGCTTTATTTGGGTTAACTTGGCGCATGCTCACACCATGTTAAGACTATACCAAGTCACCATAGCCTCTATGATCATTTAGTTTTCGACTTGTAATATCACTTTATGCTTTAATTAATAATGTTTTGTCGTTTTGCATGATTATGGCCATTATTGCTCTCTTAGTTGGTTGCTCCCAATCTTTTGCTAGCCTCCACATGTACCAAGTATGAGTTCCACTCATGCATCCAACTCCAAATAAAACCAAGTTATTCCAAAGAGTCCACCATACCTACCTATTAGCATTTGCTATTCCAAGTATATTCATGTTTTTATCTACCTTCTGGATTAAACTTGTTATGTGAAAATTAGTGATTAAAGCTCTCACGAACTTGATAGCACACTTTACTTTTCTTGCACTTAATACCATTGTGTCATCTATGTTGTATATGCTTGCACTTATACGTTGGGGATTAGCAGAACCATGTCCTCATGGGGAACGCTTTCAACATTGCACTTGTACATTGTACCCAGTTGATATCATGCTCTTTTGTTTATGGATGTCGTCGGTGTGAAATTAAAGGGGAGCTTGTAAGTCCATGGAGTTATGTATGTGTGTTAGAGAAAGGCCTAGTTGGCTGGTCTAATCCATGCCTAATCATGGTGGAAATCTGCAGCGTAACCGTAATGAGCAATCTATGAAGCATTCTTCTTATAAAAAAGAGATTGAGATTGAGAAAAAGAAAAAAAAGATGAGAAAAGAGGAAAGAGAGAAAAAAGCACCATTTTCCCATGGTAAATAAGAAGATGCTGAGATGCTTATTGTCTGCTTGCCTTGTCATTTTTATATGGGGATTCTTCCGTATCATCGGGAAGGGGTACCCCGTTGGCGGTTCTCTAGGATACACATGTACTTACTATGACAAGAACTTACCGGTAACTAAACTTGAGTAGCATGAGGAGCGGCCCTTGTATTCAAGGGACATGAGATTGCCAACTTATACTTTGTCAAGCATATACTCCATAGTTTGTTCACTTTAACCTTAATCACTTCAAGATGCTTATGATAGGGGCAATGAGAGCTGAAAGCTAATAAGTACCATAAGTTTTGGAAGCTCTTTATGAGACTTGAATCCCTACTTCCTTCCATGAAGGCCTTTCTTTTACTTTTATGTTGAGTCTCCATCTTCTATCTTTATGCACCTATTAAGAGAGCATAGTGGCCATTCGTAGTTTAATGTGCATTGTCCCAAAACTTGTTGATTGATTCATGATGTTGATATTGCTTGTTCTTGAACTATTTGTATCTAGTCACCCTTATGAACTTTGAAGGTGTCCTATGCATTTATGTTTTGCTATTCCATGAGGGACAAGCTGAATGCCACTATGTTATGTTTTCTATATGTGAAACAAACAAACGACTTTCAATGCATTGTTATTCATGATCTTTGTTTGTATTCTTTCATGTTGCATGCATAGTCACTATGTCTTATTGTTAGAACTTCATCTTTCATGCTCATGATTAGAGTACTTTGATCCCAGCTTTCAATGCTTGCAAATGGTTTGATCTTGATTGTGATGGTGCATTTCACCTAAAAAATTCTTCTTCTTTTTACCACTTACCTACTCGAGGACGAGCATGAGTTAAGCTTGGGGATGTTGATACGTCGTAAACGTATCTATAATTTTTGATGTTCCATGCTTGTTTAGTATCTACTTTCTTATGTTTTGTCTACATTTGGAGATACTTTTATGCATTTTTTGGAACTAACCTATTAACAAGATGCCACAGTGCGAGTTGCCTGTTTTCTGCTGTTTTTGGTTTTAGAAAATTTGGAAAAGAAATATTCTCAGAATTAGACCGGACAAAAGTTAAAGTCGATATTTTACCGGAAGACTCGCGGAGCCAGAAGACGAGACGGAGAGGGGCCAGGGGCTGGACACACCATAGGGTAGCGCGGGTCCCCCTTGGCCGCGCCACCAGGGGGTGTGGGCCCCTGGTCCACCCTCTGACATCGCCCTTTCGCCTATAAGAAGCCTCTGATGCAGAAACCCTAAATAATCCGGGAGAAAGCCACGAAAACCTCCACAGCGCCGCCGCCACCGAAGGGGAGATTCAGGGGACAAAAAATCTCTGTTCTGGCACCCTGCCGGAACGGGGAATTGCCCCGGAGCCATCTCCATCGATCTCCACCACCATCTCCATCGCCGTTGCTGATTCCCATGATGATGAGGGAGTAGTTCTTCAACGAGGCTAAGGGCTCTACCGGTAGCTATGTGTTCATCTCTCTCTATATGCGTGATCTTATTGAGATCATGAGCTTTGTAATCTATAGATCTATTCTGCTACCAAGTGCTTTAATGAATCTCTGCTTATCCCCACGTGTGTGAAGTTGACAGTGTGCACACCGTGTGGCACTTTGGCTAAGGTTATATAAATACTTATCATGAGTATAATTGGAGTAGGATGTCTTTATGAAATTGTGGTGTTTGTTGGAACCATCTAGCACTCAAGGTGACAGTGTGGGGTTATCTAGATAGGGAAAGCAAACTTTGAGGTGTGCTGTTATAACCCTACCATGGATTAGAGTGTCCAACCGGAGAGTAGTTCAGAGTAGTATCATGAAGAGAAGATATTTATATGAGAGTGTTCGCTAGCGAAAGTATGATCCCTAGACCTTGTTTCTAAGCATTGAAACACCATTTGCAACTAGATTTGTTACATGTTTGCTTGCTTCCATCTTTATTTCAGATTGCCTTTAGTCTCTTCCTACCCATCAAAGCTATTTTCTGGCACCGTTACCACTTATAATTATCCATACCACTTGTATTTCACTATCTCTTTGCCAAACTAGTGCACCTATGCACCTGACAAGTGTATTGGGTGTGTTGGGGACACAAGAGACTTCTTGTATCTTGATTGCAGGGTTGCTTGAGAGGGATAGCTTTGACCACTTCCTCCCTGAGTTCGATAAACCTTGGATAATCCAGTTAAGGGAAACTTGCTGCTGTTCTACAAACCTCTGCACTTGGAGGCCCAACAATTGTCTACAAGAATAGAAGTATGTAGACATCATGGTGTTTGTTGGAACCATCTAGTGCTCAAGATGATAGTGATGGGTTATCTAGATGGGGAATGCGAACTTTAAGGTGTGCTATTATAGCCCTACATCGTCCAGCCGGAGAGTAGTTCAGGGTAGCATCATGAAGAGAAGATATTTATATGAGAGTGTTCACTAGTGAAAGTATGATCCCTAGGCCTTGTTTCTAAGCATTGAAACACCGTTTATAATGAGTCATGTTACATGTTTGCTTGCTACCACTATTATTTCAGATTGCAATTGCCACTTATAATCATCCATATTACTTGTATTTCACTATCTCTTCGCCGAACTAGTGCACCTATACACCTCACAAGTGTATTGGGTGTGTTGGGGACACAAGAGACTTCTTGTATCTTGATTGCAGGGTTGCTTGAGAGGGATACCTTTGACCACTTCCTTCCTGAGTCTGATAAACCTTGGGTGATCCACTTAAGGGAAACTTGCTGCTGTTCTACAAACCTCTCCACTTGGAGGCCCAACACTGTCTACAAGAATAGAAGCGTGCATAGACATCAAGCTATTTTATCGCGCCGTTGCCGGGGAGGTAAGGTAAAAGGTACTCACATCCTCTGGCTACTAAGCTATCTTCTAGTACTATAGCCGGTGTGTGAGTGCTCGAAGTTATTTCCTTTAGATTCTGCAATTATATCTTTTTGTTTCTTGTTTTTATTTTCACTAGTTAGGCTTAATGGAAAACAACAACAAAATTAGAGAGCTTTTTAGTATTTTTCCTAAGGTAGAACATAAATGGTTTGAAAAGAAAATGAAAAAACTCATGGAACTTTCTTTGCATGCTAATAGCAATGTTATTAGTATTAATTTTTTGAACACCTTTGTTACTAATGCTATGGAAACGTCTAAGCTTGGGGAAGTTAGTTTTTATAAAAATGATCTTTTTAGTTCCCCAGCTTTAAAGGAGAAAATTTGTTCTGGTGATACTTTATCTTTTATATGTGGTAATTCTAAGGATACTTGTGATATTTTAAATACACATACTGAAAGCGTCCCTTTTAAAATACCTATGGAAATTGTTGAACGTGTTAAGAATGACTGTTATTTTGGAGATGGAACTGTCCATCCTGGTGATCATGTACTCTTTATACATGAATTATGCGAGTTGTTCAAGTGTGTAGGTATTTCAATGAACCAAGTTAAGAGGACGCTATTCCCTTTATCACTTAAGGGTAAAGCAAGAGAGTGGTATGATCTACTAGACGATCCTCACCATTCGAAGTGGAAGGAACTTGAATCTTTCTTTTACTCTAAGTTTTATCCTCCTCATGAAATTCATAAAGATAGGAATTATATTTATATTTTCATCCTCATGATGGAGAAAGTATTGCCCAAGCATGGGGGAGATTGAAGTCACTCATGCTCAAATGTCCCATTCATGAGCTCCCCAGGAATATTGTTATTAATAATTTTTATGTAAGGCTTTCAGGACATTACAAGGACTATCTAGATACCTTTTTAGAGGTATCCTTCACAAGTAAGGAGGTAAAAGCTAAGTGGGATCTTCTTGAAACAATTCAAAGCAATACCTAAGATTGGGATAACGACAAAGGTAAAGAACCAGGTATAAACTATGAGTATGATTGCATTAAGTCTTTCGCTGAAACTACTGATTTTCAAGAGCTTAGTGCTAAATATGGTCTTGATCCTCGAATTCTTGTTGATTGTTTTAAAGCCTTTGCTTCTCATATTAATGCTCCTAAAGAAAAATGGGACATGTATCATGAGCCTTTTAAAGACACTTGCATGAAAAATGAAATTTTTATTAATGATAGCAATAAACATGCTCAAACCTCTGAAAGTACTATTTCTTATAAGCATGTTAATTTTTCTGGAGTATATAGACCTTGTGAAAATAATTAAATTGAAGAAGAATATTGTATCACCCACAAGAATGAAAAAACTAGAACGTGGTATAGGGCTCTAAATGATCTTAGTAAAAAAGTGTGTTCCCTCTATCCTTTTATTTGTGAACTTTTCTTTGAAGTGGGTCATTTCAATTTTCAATGCTCAGGAGCCCTTCTAATCCAATCAGTACTGCAAGTTTGTATTGCGATAACATGATCTCTCCTAATCAACCTGATGGACTTACATTATTTTTGGGGTGTGAAGAATTATCAAGAAAAAAATTCTTTGGTAGATATGAGTGCTTTTGATATGAATAACATCCTGCATGGTTGTCATCTTTATTGTGTTGATAGTTGCCACACAAATACTTACATACAAAATATTATAAAAGATGAGATCTTACCAAAATATGACAGGACTAATATGTGTTTTGATCTTATTAATGAAAATAAGGAATCCTCCAAAGTTTCTTCTATTGTCTCTAACAATAAACCAGGGTATATGGAGAAGCTTCCTTTCAAGCCTCTCCCTCCTAAAGAGAAGAAGGAAAAGAAGAAAAGGAGGAGTACAAGGAGAGAGGAAACGGTATTTTCCCCTAAGCACGTTGCTCCTATTATAGTTTTTGATGATTCTGAACTCGATGATGTTCTTATGCATGTTACCTATAGTAGTGATCATGATTGTGAAAAGCACACCTCTTTTGATATTGAAAATCTCTTTGGGACCAATTCCAAAAATGATGATATTAATAATTGATCTACTATTAGTGATATCCATGTTCCTTCCAATGATGATATGTTTACAAATGAACACACTTTGGAAGACAACTATTGTATTGCTTATGATGATACTATACCTCCAATATATGATGATTACAATAATGAATATGATATTTTCAGTCCATCAACTATTGAGGATAAAATTAATTATGATTACAATATGCCTCCTATATTTGATGATTTTGGTGATGAGAATAATAATGATAGCTATTTTGTTGAATTTGCTCCCACTATGATTAATAAGAATGACTATGTTTATGTGGGGAGTATTAATTCTTTTATGCATATGGCTCATGATAAGAATGTTTTATGTGATAGTTATATTGTTAATTTTATTCATGATGCTACTGAAAGTTATTGTGAGAGAGGGAAACATGGTTTTATGCATCTCAACAATATTAAGTTTCCCCTCTTTATGTTGAAATTTTTGAAGTTGCACTTGTTTTGCTTTCGTATGCTTGTTGCTTTGTGCTTTCATGACTTGTTTCTTTACAAGATTATTTTCCATAGTAAGTGGGTTAGACTTAAATTTATTCCATATTTGCTTCTTGATGCTCTCTTTTACTTGAATTCATATTTCTTATGTGAGCATCATCGAAATTATCATGCCTAGCTCAAAGGCGTTAAAGAAAAGCACTTATTGGGAGATAACCCAAATTTTTAGTCAATAAGTTTTTCTTTTGTTGAGTCTTGGAAGTCATTGCCTCAGTAATAACCTCCCCTTATCATTTTTGTGTGGTTTTTGTGCCAAGAATAACCTCTAATGAGAGAAATATGCTTGGGAAAGTTGCTGTCCCAGAACAAAATTTGTGTGCTTCGCTGTAAAAATTCGTGAAAAACCTCTGTATGTTGGATTGAGCTGTATTTTTGTGTGCTTCTGCCTAGGTTGTTATCTAACTTTTGTTAGTTTAACACTTTTCGATTTGAGCAACATAAGGTCTTCGAAAAAATCGGTTTTTACCTGCTGGTCTGTTTTGACAGATTTCTGCCATTATTTGCATTTGCCTCTTAATCTCTTTCTCTTTGAGTTCTCTTAGATCATTTGAGCTTTTAGAAGGAATTGCTACAATAGCTTGTTTTTTAATGGAAGTTTTAATTGTGTTGAAACTAAACCCAAAGACTTATTATTTTGAATACACTAATGTTGCTAATGAAGATTGTGTGAAGTTTTGTATGAAGGAAATTTTAAAGTGTAGGGAAGAACAATGTGATAAGATGAAGTATGGACAAAAGCCCAAGCTTGAGGATGCCACCCGTGTCACCCCAAGAAATATTCAAGAAGTACAAGCGTTAAAGCTTGGGGATGCCTTCTTCATCAATAAAAATCTTAGGTTTTCTTCCAAACACTTCATTTTTATTGTTTCATGCACCAATTGTGTTGTTCTTGGAGCGTATTTGTTTTTAGTTTTCTTTTGTTTGGTTTGCTTAAATAAGTTGGTTGAATCCCAGCACACTTATTTTGGAGAGAGACACACCTCGTTATTCATTGCCTAGAACACTCTAGTTTTCACTCTTATTGTTCTGTTAGTGTTCTCCTTTGCTAGCACTGCGTTTAGCTTTAGTTTTTGATTGGTGTTGGAAAAGAGTAGGAAGTTTCATGCTTATAAGTGGTACAAAAGGAGTCTTGTTTTGACTATGGCCTAGACTTTATCATATCATGTTTGATATTGCTTTGACTTTATGCTTAGTAATTATTGCTGTAGCATGACTTGTTCCAAACAATTGAGATTGCTTAATGTGCCTTGAAAGAATCATGCGTTGTTTTAGCATACAAAAGCATAATATTGTGGTATTCTCCTTTGATGCTTTATTTGGGTTGACTTGGTGCATGCTCACACCATGTTAAGACTATACCAAGTCACCATAGCCTCTATGATCATTTAGTTTTCAACTTGTAGTATCACTTTATGCTTTAATTAATAATGTTTTATCGTTTTGCATGATTATGGCTATTATTGCTCTCTTAGTTGGTCGCTCTCAGTCTTTTGCTAGCCTCCACATGTACCAAGTATGAGTTCCACTCATGCATCCAACTCCAAATAAAACCAAGTTATTCCAAAGAGTCCACCATACCTACCTATTAACATTATTGCTATTCCAAGTATATTCGTGTTTTTATCTACTTTCCAAATTAAACTTGTTATGTAAAAATTAGTGATTAAAGCTCTCACGAACTTGATGACACACTTTACTTTCTTGCACTTAATAAACTTGAACTATTGTGCCCATCTATGTTGCGTATATGCTTGCGTTTTGTAAGTTGTGAATTAGCAGAACCATGTTACCATGGGGAACGCTTTCAACATTGCACTTTATTTAGTTGATATCATGTTCTTTTGCTTATGGATCCCGGCGGTGTGAAATGAAAGGGGAGCTTGTAAGGTTCATGGATTTCTTATGTGTTAGAGAAACGCCTGGGCGGCTAGTCTAAGCCATGCCTAATCATGGTGGAAACTTGCAGCATAACCATAGTGAGCAATCTGTGAAGCATCCTAAAAAAGAAAAAAAAGAAAAAGGGAAAACCCTATGCAAATAGCAAATAAAAAGATCGCTGAGATGCTCATTGTCTGCTTGCCCGGTCATTTTGATATAGGAAAGCTTTTGTATCATCGGGCAAGGGGTACCCCGTTGGCGGTTCTCTATGATACATATGTACTTACAATGACAAGTACTTACTTGTGACTAAAGTTGAGTAGCATGAGGTTCGGTACTCGTAAGCAAGAGGCATGAGATTTTCAGCTTATAACTTATCAAGCATATCCTCATATTTGTTCACTTTAACCTTAATCACCTAAAGATGCTTATGATAGGGGTAATGAGAGCTGAAAGCTAATAAGTACCATAATTTTTGGAAGCTCTTTATGAGACTTGAATCCCTGCTTCCTTCTATGAAGGACCTTTTTTTTACTTTTATGATGAGTCCCATCTTCTATCTTTATGCACCTATTGAGAGAGCATAGTGGCCATTCTTAGTTTAATGTGCATTGTCCCAAAACTTGTTGATTGATGCATAACTTTAATATTGCTTGTTCTTAAACTATTTGTATCTAGTCACCCTTATGAACTTTGAAGGTGTCCTATGCATTTATGTTTTGCTACACTATGAGGGACAAGCTGAATACCATTCTCATTATGTTTTCTTTATGTGAAACAAACAAACGTGTTTCAAAGCATTGTTATTCATGAATCTTTTTGTTTGTACCTTTTCATGTTACAACATAGTTGCTATGTATTATTGTTAGAAATATATCTTTCATGTCTATGTTAGAGTACTATGATCCCAGCTATCAATGTTTTACAAATACCTTGATCAAGATTGTGATGGTGCATGCCACCTAAAAAATATTATTTTTTATCACTTACCTACTCGAGGACGAGCAGGAGTTAAGCTTGGGGATGTCGTTCCGATGGCGATCACATCAACTCTTGATCCATTGCCGACACGCATCTTGACCTCACCCCTTGCTAGCGGTCGCTTGTTCCGCAGCCCCTGATTTGAGTTACATATATTAGCAACCGATCCAGTATCAAATACCCAGGTGCTACTGCGAGTAATAATCAAGTACACATCAATAACATGTATATCATATATACCTTTGTTTTCCTTGCCGGCCTTCTTGTCTGCCGAATACTTGGGGCAGTTGCGCTTCCAATGGCCGGTCCCCTTGCAATAGTATCACTCAGTATTAGACTTAGGGCTAGCTCGAGATTTCTTTTCAGGTGCAGCAACATATTTGATGCCCTTCTTTCCCTTTTGCTTACCCTTCTTGTCTTTCTTGAAACCGGTGGTCTTATTGATTATCAACACTTGATGTTCTTTCTTGATCTCCACCTCTGCAGTCTTAAGCATTGACAGAAGCTCGGGGAGAGACTTCTTCATGCCCTGCATATTATAGTTCATCACGAACCTCTTGTAGCTAGGTGGGAGAGATTGGAGAACACGATGTATGCCTAAGTTAATGGGAATCATTATTCCCAAGGACACAAGCCTATCGGCGTACCTAGACATTTTGAGTATGTTCTCGCTAACGGAGTTGTTCTCTTCCATCATGCAGCTAAAGAACTTTTCAGAAGCATTATAACTCTCTACAGCAGCATGGGTATCGAAAATCATTTTCAATTCACCCATGGTATCGGCATTGTCGTTTTTGAAACGCTTTTGAAGTTTTGGCTCTAGCCCATGCAATATGCCGCAGTGAACTAATTTGTGGTCCTCCTGACGAGTCAGATAGACGTTCTTTTCCTCGTCAAGGGCATCCAGAGCTGGTGGGGGGGGCTAGCAGAGCTTCTAGCAAGTTTAGACTAAGTTTATGATATATCGAGTTCAACTAATCCAAATTACAAATGAACTCCCACTCAAAAACAACATCCCTCGTGTCTTTTTGGTGATTACATGAACCAAATCCACTACACCAAGTCTGATCATCACGTGAGTCAGTGTAGCTTCAAAGGCGAGCATCAATATGGGCATCATATCAACTATATGACTCATGCTTAACCTTTCAGTTCGTGTTCCAAGGCCATGTTTGTACATGCTAGGCTCGCCAAGTAAGAACCTTAGTACTTGCGTGTGTAAAACTGTCTTACACCCGAAATATGATCATGGATTCAGGTACACCCGATCATCACATGATGTCTTGAAGCGGTGAAATATAAACGGTGCATACTTAAGGGAGAACACATTTTTATCTTGATATCTAAATGAGGGATCAACTTATAATGCTACTAAAACGCCAAACTAGCAATATAAGATGCAAAGATCATATGTGTGAAGTGGAATGATATGGTCCATGCATTTGATCACTATCATGTGCATCGTGGTATGATCTCTATCATTGCTTTGTGTGTAAGTCCAAGGTCTATGTGTTGGAATTATGCCCTAGAGGCAATAATAAAGATGTTATTATTATAATTCTTGTTCATGATAAAGTTTATATTCCATGCTAGAATTGTATTAAGCGGAAACTTTAATACTTGTGTGGTTTGTGAACAACACTGTGTCCCTAGTACGCCTCTATGGACTAGCTCATTGATCAATGATGGTTAAGGTTTCCTAACCATAGACATGAGTTGTCAATTGATAATGAGATCATATCATTGGGAGAATGATATGGTGGACAGACCCAAACTAAGCAAAGCTATTAGATCGTTTCATCGTGTTCGTCTTTGCGAAGCTTTTCTCATGTCAAATATTGTATTCCTTAGACCATGAGATAATGCAACTCCCTGGTATCGGAAGAAAGCTTTGAGGTCATCAAACGTCATCCTATGAGAGGGTGATCATAAAGGTGTCTCTCAGGTGATCGGAAAGTATCTGTTGGGTTGTATGTATCGAGATGGAATTGTCCCTCCCAAGTCGAAGAGATATACTTCGGGCCCACTTGGTAATCGATATCAACACCGCTTGCAAGCATGTGGTTAAGGAGTTAATCACAAAGTGATATCGGATTACGGAATGAGTAAAGTACTTGCTGTGAACGAGATTGAACTAGGTATGACGATACCGACGATCGAATCTCGGGCAAGTAAAATATCGCGAGACGAAGGGAATATATATATGGGATTAATTGAATCCTGGCATCGTGGTTCATCCGATATGATCATCGATGAATGTGTGGGAGTCAATATGGGTGCCCAGACCCCGCTGTTGATTATTGATAGAAGATCACGTCTGCATATTCTCAAACCCACAGGGTCACACACTTAACGTGTCTTGACGCTAGGATAGATTGGATACTTGGTTTATGAATTTTTGTTCGGAGTCTCGGATGGGATCCGGGATATCACGAGAGGTTCCGGAATGGTCCGGAGAATAAGATTCATATAAGGCAGTGCAGTTTTTGGAGTTCGGAATTGTTCCGGGTTAATCGGTATTGTACCGGAAGCTTCTAGAACCTTCCGGAAGGGGGGCCAACGTGGTCCCACCTTCCGGGAGGGGGCATGGGCCTATGAGGGAGTGTCCTGGCCGCATTGGGCCAGGGGCACAAGGCCCCATAGGGCCCAGCCGATCCTAGAGAGTTTAAATCGTTTAAACTAGAGATAAGATAAGATAGGATTTCTAGATAAGGGAGAGTTTAAATTGTTTAAACTAGAGATAGGCTTGGAGGAGAGGCTAGGGCTGGCCGCACCCCCCCTCTATATATAGAGGGCTGGTGCACCCCCTCTCATACCCCCTTACACCTTCCTCCAAACCCAGTTGCCCTGCTGCCCTTCCTCTCTCCCTCCCGACTGTTTGTAGGCGAAGCCCTGCGGCAGAACTTCTCCACCATATACACCACGCCGTCGTGCTGTAGATCCAATCTATCTCTCCACCCTACTTGCTGGTCGGAGGAAGGAGGAGACGTCGAGGTGCTGCACGTGTGCATCTCACGGAGGCACCGCCACTTGTGGTGCTAGATCGGATCGGATCGCGAGGAGGAGAAGCGAGAACGACTACATCACCCACGTTCCGACGAACGTTCCGCTGTGCGAATCTTCAAGGGTATGAAGATCTAATCCAATCTCTCTCGTTGTTTGCATCTCCTAGATTAGATCTTGGCTTTCCCTCTGTTCGCTTCCGTAGAAAATTTTGATTTACTATGCTGCGAAACCCTTCAGTGGTATCAGAGCTAGATCTATGCGTAGATGTGTTTCACGAGTAGAACGCAACATGGTTGTTGCGGGCGTTGATGTTTTCTGTTGCAAGCCTCTTGTTTGTGTTCTTCTTATGGCGCGGGATAGTGAGATTGAAGCGGTCCAGGCCAACCTTACGCGACGTCGTTCGCGAGACCGGCTCCGCACTTGACGTGTGGCTTGTACCATACATGCGGCTGGTGGATGTCAGTTTCTCTCACTATAGTTGTCATGGGATTAACACCGGAGTTTGGCAACCATAATATCACCGTTGTGGCTTTCCGTAGGTAAGAATCGTTCTTAGCATCTACTCCCATGAGCCACGTAAAACATGCAACAACAAAGTAGAGGCGTCTAACTTGTTTTTGCAGGGAGTGTTTTCTGTGATATGGTATGGCCCAAGATGTGATGTGTATATTGTATGCGATGATCATGTTTTGTAATGTTTCACGACTTGCATGTCGATGAGTACACAACCGGCAGGAGCCATATGGTTGTCTTTATAATTGTGTATGACCTGCGAGTCAACTTATTATACGCCATGTAATAGATTTACTTTATCGCTAAGTAGTTAGCAATAGTTGTAGTTGCTATTCGTGGTGGAGGCAATCATGGTGGAGTGATGGAGATCATGCTGGAACGCACAAGATGGAGATCATTGCGCGAAGATTGGCTATACCATGTCACATAAAGTTATATGCATGTGATGTTTATCCTTTTATGTATCTTATTATGCTTAGATCGCGACGGTAGCATTATAAGATGATTCCTCACTTAAAGATCAAGATAAAACTGTGTTCTCCCCATGTATGCACCGTTGCGAAAGTTCGTCGTGTCCAAGCATCACGTGATGATCGGGTGCTATAGACTCTACGCTCACATACAACGGGTGCAAGCCAGTTTTGCACACGCGGAAATACTTGGGTTTGACTTGACGAGCCTAGCATGTATAGACATGGCCTCGGAACACATGAACCGAAAGGTTAAGCATGAGTCATATGAATGATATGATCGACACTTCGTTGTCCACCATTGAAACCACATCTCTTCTCGTGATGATCGGATTAGGTGTGGTGAATTTGGATCGTGTTCACTAAACAACTTGAGGGATGTTGAATTTAGTGGGAGTTCATATAGTAATTTGATTAAAAGTTGAACTAGTTATCATGAACATAGTCTAAATTGTACTTGCAAATACTGTAGATCACATGGCCAAGTCCAACTTCAACTTCAACGTTTTTGCTGAGAAAGAAAAGCTTAGAAACAATGGGTCTAACTTCACCAACTGGTTCCGCAATCTAAGAATCATTCTGTCTGGCGGACAAAAGGACTATGTCCTTGAGAAAGCGTTAGGTAACCCCCCTGCTGCAACTGCGCCGGCTGATGAGAAAGCTGTCTATCAGTCGCGCAAAGATGATTATGGTGTGATTAAGAGCACCATGTTGTTTGCTATGGAACCGGAACTTCAAAATCATTTTGAAAACTATCCCGGGCCCTTTGAGATTCTCGAGGAGCTGAAAACCATGTTTCAGACTCAGGCCCGTTCTGAGAGATATGAGATCTCTGAGAAGTTCTTTAACTGCAAGATGGAGGAAGGGAGTTCCGTTAGTGAGCACGCCATTAAGATGTCGGGCTACACTCAACGCCTTGAGCAACTGGACTGCAAGATTCCAGAGGAGCTCAAGATTGACAAGGTTCTGCAATCACTCCCTCCCAGCTACAAAAGTTTTGTAGTGACTCACAATCAGATTGGTTCCACTGATACGATCACCGAGCTCTTCGCAAAGCTGAAGGCTGCGGAGGTGGACATCAAAAGGGATAATCATGTGTTGATGGTCAACAAGCCCTCCTTTAAGAAAGGTAAAGGTGCAAAGAAGCCCTTCAAGAAAAGCGGCGGCAAGCGCGTTGCCCCTGCTGAGAAGAAGCTCAAGTCTGGTCCTAAGCCGGACACTGAGTGCTTCTATTGCAAGGACAAGGGTCACTGGAAGCGCAACTGTCCGAAGTACTTAGCGGACAAGAAGGCTGGCACCATCAAAGGTATATTTGATATACATGTTATTGATGTTTTCCTTACTAGCCCTCGTTGTAGTGCCTGGGTATTTGATACCGGTTCAGTTGCTAATATTTGTAACTCGAAACAGGAGCTACGGAATAGACGGCGGCTTGCGAGGGATGAGGTGACGATGCGCGTTGGCAACGGATCAAGAGTTGATGTGATGGCCGTCGGCACGCTCTCCTTAGTTTTACCTTCGGGATTAGTTTTAAACCTTAATAAATGTTATTATGTGCCTGCGTTGAGCATGAACATTATTTCTGGATCATGTTTATTGCAAGACGGTTATTCATTTAAATCGGAGAATAATGGTTGTTCTATTTATATGAGTAACATCTTTTATGGTCATGCACCTCTTGTGAATGGTTTATTTCTTCTAAATCTCGAAAGGGATGAAACACACATCCATAACATTGAGGCTAAGAGATGCAAAGTAGATAGTGATAATACTACTTATTTGTGGCACTGTCGTCTAGGTCATATTGGTGTAAAGCGCATGAAGAAACTCCATTCTGATGGACTTTTGGAGTCTCTTGATTTTGAATCATTTGACACATGCGAACCATGCCTCATGGGCAAGATGATCAAAACCCCGTTCTCCGGTATGATGGAGCGAGCAACGGACTTGTTGGAAATCATACATACCGATGTATGCGGACCGATGAGTGTTTCGACGCGCGGTGGATATCGCTATTTTCTCACTTTTACCGATGACTTAAGTAGATATGGGTATATCTATTTAATGAAACATAAATCTGAAACGTTTGAAAAGTTCAAAGAATTTCAGAATGAAGTGGAGAACCATCGTAACAGAAAGATTAAGTTTCTACGATCCGATCGTGGGGGCGAATATTTGAGTTATGATTTTCTCACGCATCTCAAAGCAAGTGGAATCGTTTCACAACTCACGCCACCCGGAACACCACAGCGCAATGGTGTGTCTGAACGCCGGAATCGAACCCTATTAGATATGGTCCGATCGATGATGTCTCTTACTGATTTGCCGTTATCATTTTGGGGTTATGCATTAGAAACCGCTGCATTCACTTTAAATAGGGCTCCATCTAAATCCGTTGAGACGACACCGTATGAACTGTGGTTTGGTGCTAAACCTAAGTTGTCGTTTCTTAAAGTTTGGGGATGCGAAGCTTACGTCAAGAAGTTGATGCCGGACAAGCTCGAACCCAAAGCGGAGAAATGCGTCTTCATAGGATACCCTAAGGAAACTATTGGGTATACCGTCTATCACAGAACCGAAGGCAAAGTGTTTGTCGCAAAGAACGGTTCCTTTCTTGAGAAGGAGTTTCTCTCGAAAGAAGTGAGTGGGAGGAAAGTAGAGCTAGACGAGGTTATTGAACCTTCTCTTGAATTGGAGAGTAGCGCAGCACCTGAAATTGTTCCAGTGCCGCCTGCACCAACGATAGAGGAAGCTAATGACAAGGATCATGAAGCTTCGGACGATGCTGCTACTGAACGTCGCAGGTCGACAAGGTCGCGTGCCCCTCCTGAGTGGTACGGCAACCCTGTCTTGACTGTCTTGTTAGTAGAAGACAGTGAACCTACGAACTATGAGGAAGCGATGATGAGCCCAGACTCTGAGAAATGGCTAGAAGCCATGAAATCCGAATTGGGATCCATGAGCGAAAACCAAGTATGGACTTTGGTGGACCCTCCTAGCGACCGAAAGGCCGTTGAGTGCAAATGGATCTTCAAGAAGAAAACGGACGCGGATGGTAATGTTACCGTCTATAAAGCACGGCTTGTTGCGAAAGGTTTTCGACAAGTTCAAGGTGTTGACTCTGATGAGACTTTCTCTCCCGTAGCGATGTTTAAGTCCATTCGGATTTTATTAGCAATTGCTGCGTTTCATGATTATGAAATATGGCAGATGGATGTCAAGACTGCTTTCCTCAATCGCAACATTGATGAAGAGTTGTATATGATGCAACCCGAAGGTTTTGTCGATCCTAAGGATGCTGATAAAGTATGCAAACTTCAGCGTTCCATTTATGGACTGAAGCAAGCATCTCGGAGTTGGAACCTTCGTTTTGATCAAGTGATCAAGAGCTTTGTATTTGTTCCAAATTGCTACGAAGCTTGCATCTACAAGAAAGTGAGTGGGAGCTCGGTGACGTTTCTGGTACTATATGTGGATGACATATTGATTATTGGAAATGACATCAACATGCTTAACGATGTGAAGAGTTATTTGAACAAGTGTTTTTCAATGAAAGACCTAGGTGAAGCTGCTTATATATTGGGCATCAAAATCTATAGAGATAGACAAAGACGCCTGATAGCTTTAAGCCAGAGTACATACCTAGACAAAGTTCTGAAAAGGTTCAGAATGGATAAGGCATTGAAAGGTTCAGTGCCTATGTTGTCAGGTAAGATATTGAGCAAGGCTCAGTGTCCAGCTACGGTAAATGATAGGGAAGCTATGAGCAAAGTGCCTTATGCCTCGGCCATAGGTTCCATCATGTATGCCATGCTGTGTACTAGACCGGATGTGTCCAATGCTCTTAGTTTGACGAGCAGATATCAAAGTGATCCAGGAGTGGAACACTGGACAGCCGTGAAGAACATCCTAAGGTACCTAAATAGGACTAAAGAAATGTTCTTAGTCTATGGGGGTGATGAACAGCTCGTCGTAAAAGGTTATGTCGATGCTAGTTTCGACACCGACAAGGATGATTCTAAATCTCAGACAGGATACGTGTATATTTTGAATGGAGGAGCTGTGAGCTGGAGAAGCTGCAAGCAAAGCGTGATCGCGGGATCTACAGTAGAAGCGGAATACATGGCTGCTGCAGAAGCGTCAAGTGAAGGAGTTTGGATCAGAAACTTCGTCACTGAGCTTGGCGTGGTTCCAAGTGCATTGGACCCACTGGAGATATTGTGTGACAACACTGGCGCCATAGCACTTGCTAAGGAACCAAGATATCATCCAAAGACCAAGCATATCAACCGCAAGTTTCATATAATCCGAGATTATATAGCAGATGGAGATCTGAAGATCAGCAAAGTACATACAGATCTGAATGTCGCAGATCCTTTGACTAAACCTCTTCCACGTGTAAAACATGATCAGCACCTCAGTGCCATGGGTGTGAGATTGTTGCCAAATGTAAACTAGATTATTGACTCTAGTGCAAGTGGGAGACTGTTGGAATTATGCCCTAGAGGCAATAATAAAGATGTTATTATTATAATTCTTGTTCATGATAAAGTTTATATTCCATGCTAGAATTGTATTAAGCGGAAACTTTAATACTTGTGTGGTTTGTGAACAACACCGTGTCCCTAGTACGCCTCTATGGACTAGCTCATTGATCAATGATGGTTAAGGTTTCCTAACCATAGACATGAGTTGTCAATTGATAATGAGATCATATCATTGGGAGAATGATATGGTGGACAGACCCAAACTAAGCAAAGCTATTAGATCGTTTCATCGTGTTCGTCTTTGCCAAGCTTTTCTCATGTCAAATATTGTATTCCTTAGACCATGAGATAATGCAACTCCCTGGTATCGGAAGAAAGCTTTGAGGTCATCAAACGTCATCCTATGAGAGGGTGATCATAAAGGTGTCTCTCAGGTGATCGGAAAGTATCTATTGGGTTGTATGTATCGAGATGGAATTTGTCCCTCCCAAGTCGGAGAGATATACTTTGGGCCCACTCGGTAATCGATATCAACACCGCTTGCAAGCATGTGGTTAAGGAGTTAATCACAAAGTGATATCGGATTACGGAACGAGTAAAGTACTTGCTGTGAACGAGATTGAACTAGGTATGACGATACCGACGATCGAATCTTGGGCAAGTAAAATATCGCGAGACGAAGGGAATATATATATGGGATTAATTGAATCCTGGCATCGTGGTTCATCCGATATGATCATCGATGAATGTGTGGGAGTCAATATGGGTGCCCAGACCCCGCTGTTGATTATTGATAGAAGATCATGTCTGCATATTCTCGAACCCGCAGGGTCACACACTTAACGTGTCTCAACGCTAGGATAGATTGGATACTTGGTTTATGAATTTTTGTTCAGAGTCTCGGATGGGATCCGGGATATCACGAGAGGTTCCGGAATGGTCCGGAGAATAAGATTCATATAAGGCAGTGCAGTTTTTGGAGTCCGGAATTGTTCCGGGTTAATCGGTATTGTATCGGAAGCTTCTAGAACCTTCCGGAAGGGGGCCAACGTGGTCCCACCTTCCGGGAGGGGGCATGGGCCTATGAGGGAGTGTTCTGGCCGCATTGGGCCAGGGGCACAAGGCCCCATAGGGCCCAGCCGATCCTAGAGAGTTTAAATCGTTTAAACTAGAGATAAGATAAGATAGGATTTCTAGATAAGGGAGAGTTTAAGTTGTTTAAACTAGAGATAGGCTTGGAGGAGAGGCTAGGGCTGGCCGCACCCCCCTCTATATATAGAGGGCTGGTGCGCCCCCTCTCATACCCCCTTACACCTTCCTCCAAACCCAGTTGCCCTGCTGCCCTTCCTCTCTCCCTCCCGACTGTTTGTAGGCGAAGCCCTGCGGCAGAAATTCTCCACCATATACACCACGCCGTCGTGCTGTAGATCCAATCTATCTCTCCATCCTACTTGCTGGTCCGAGGAAGGAGGAGACGTCGAGGTGCTGCACGTGTGCATCTCACGGAGGCACCGCCACTTGTGGTGCTAGATCGGATCGGATCGCGAGGAGGAGAAGCGAGAACGACTACATCACCCACGTTCCGACGAACGTTCCGCTGTGCGAATCTTCAAGGGTATGAAGATCTAATCCAATCTCTCTCGTTGTTTGCATCTCCTAGATTAGATCTTGGCTTTCCCTCTGTTCGCTTCCGTAGAAAATTTTGATTTACTATGCTGCGAAACCCTTCACTATGGAACTTACACGTTAGGTGTGTTGTAAGAGTATCAACTATACATCAACTTACAACATTACCATATCATGACACTAGCCCAACAACAATCTAAACTAGACGCCTCTAATTTATCCATTCCAAGTTTTACGTGGCTTAGGGCTTTCAGAGATAGAACTGTTCTTACCTACGAACATGGAACCACAACAATGATAATTAAGTTATTAGCAACTCGTTGTAAATCAGATATTGACTATAGTAGGAGAGACATACACCCGCTAGCCACTTATGCAAAACTAGTTGCATGTCAGTCGTGGAACCGGTCTCATGTGCGAGGACATGTAAAGTTGGTCCGGTCCGCTTCATCCCACTATGCCACCAATATCCAAAATACATGAAAGAAGCAATAACATGATCATCATCACCCACATATAAACATATGTGTACTACCCGTGCAAAGCACCTATGCATAGATCAGGCTCTGATACCACTGTTGGGTTCGCAACATAGAAAACAAAATTTTTCTTACGATGGGAACTATACGCCAAGATCTATCTATTAGATACAAGCAACGGGTGAATGTACATCCATAGAGAACTTACCTTCGAAGACAACAAAGCTTTGTTAACAAGATGGAACTCGTGGATGATGTAGTTGAACGCTTGCCAATGTCAAGATCGCGTGGAAGTCCTAGCGCCGCAAATCAGCAGCGCATCTGTCCTCGCACACACGTTCAGGCCACCGAACAACCTCTACCTCCTCGCTCTAGCGAATCAGCGGAAGAAGCAACTCCTTCCAGACGAAATGCCACCGGGAACATGTATCTCGCTAATCCGAGACCATGGGGGAATATATCTAGAGGGGGAAAGAGATCCTGCACGAGGAGGTGTACTTTGTGAGGGAGGAGATGGGGGCTCCTCCCATCCCATGGCCGACGCCCATGGGGGGTGCCCCACCTCTTCCTCATTCATGTGGTGGAAGCTCCACTCACATCAATTTTGCCTCCACTCAAGGTTCCACTCACATGCATTAAATTTCCACCAAATTTAATGCAACTCTCATTTAATAAAACTCTTTTATTTATTTTATTCAGAATTTTGTTAATTACTTTAATTAACAAACATTCACATAAAACCCCCTGTAATATTTCAATTTCACATGCAGAACCAATTTCAGCAATTTCACCTAAAACAATTCTGGTGTCCATTGAAATAATTCTAGCGCTTTGCAATTCTTTCATCTGAAATATATTTGCTCCAAATGGTGTTTGGCAACCCTTAAGTGTCTCACCCTATGATTTGCGAATAATGCACACATGATCGAGACCCCTCTCAGATTAATAATCAGAAGCTGGACCTAGAGATCCATTCTGACTCCTACACATTCAACGATGACTTCTGTGATCATGAGAACCTTTAACACTAATAACTTAATCCCTTTGTCTCACGATATATTACATGTCCGAGATTCGATCATTCATATCCAAATACCTATTTTTATCTTGTTACCGACGTGAACTCTTTTCTCGTTCCCGTGATATAACATTCTAGTGATCACATCACTTGCTTGCAAGCTATTCTTAATGTGATATCACCGAGAGGGCCCAGCGTATATCTATCCGTCATCGGGATGGGCAAATCCTACTCTTGATCCATGAGCCTCTACATAACACCTTCGTAGCACTGAACCCACCTTTATAGTCACCCTTTTACGGTGTGACGTTTGATGTTATCAAGATACTCTTTCGGTGTTAGTGATTAACACGATCTCATGGTCTAAGGACTAGGATTACTTCGTACGATATTATAGCAATATAAACACAATGACTTTGATCGTAATGCTATACTTCGGATGAATGTTCATCACATCATTTCACAAATGTTGTGACCTCGTTATTAACGACATCCAATGTCCATGATCAGGAAACTTTGATCATCTTGTTAATCAACGAGCTAGTTCAAAGAGAGGCATAACTAGGAACTTTATATTTGTTTATTAAACACACATATATTAACATTTCCATATTAATACAATTATAGTATGCAAAATAAGCATCTATCATATACTTGGAATATGCATAATAACAACTTTATCATTGCCTCTCAGGGCATATTCCCTTCAATTAAGTATTGTCATTGTGTGTATATATACCTGCACAATACCTGTACAAATACGAGGGCAGCGTATAAAAAAATTAAGCGAAACGTATTAGTGTCGCGCATATAAACAGTCAGTGGTGCATTACAGGACCATGCGCCACAGATAAATCCCAGTATCCGCAGGTTTATCCACTATCCATGGTGCACATAGGCAATGCGCCGCTGGTTTAGCCACTATCCGTGGCGCATATTGCAATGCACCATTGGTACCAGTGGCGTGATGTCAGTGGCGTATAGCCCATGCGCCACTGACCCTCAAATCCGTGCGCCACTAATAGGCAAATCCGTAGTAGTGATAATAACAATTATTAAGGTTTATTGTCAATCCCGATGGTAGATGAAGTGGCAGCATCACGGCGGCGATCACATCAACCTTCGATCCATTTCCTACGCACATCGTCACTTCATCCTTAGCTAGTGCTCGACTATTCCTTAGTCCATGATTCGAGTTACATATATTAGCAACCGAATCGGTATCAAATACCCAGGTACTACTTCGACTACTAGTAAGGTACACATCGATAACAAGTATATCATATATACCTTTGTTCACTTTCCCGGCCTTCTTATCTGCCAAGTACTTTGGGCAGTTCCGCTTCCAATGACCAGCCTCCTTGCAGTAAAAGCACTCAATATCAGGCTTAGGGCCTCCCTTGATTTTCTTTTCAGGCACAACAACAGTCTTGTCGTTGTTCTTGAAGTTACCTTTGGGCTTGCCCTTTTCTTCAGAGTTGGTAATATTATTACCCATCAACTCATGATGCCTTTTCTTTATGTCTACTTGGTAGCCATCAGCATGGCAGTGAGTTCAGTGAGCGATCTAATTGCATCACTCATCTTGTAATTCAACACAAACTCTTTGTAACTGGTTGGGAGCAACTGCAGAACTCCGTCGTAAGATCAACTATGATATCACATCCTAGTGCCTTAAGACGTTGAACATAGCCTATCATCATCATGACGTGCTCGTTCACAACGTTGTGTTCTTTCATCTTTGCACTAAAAGAACTTGCCAGAAATCATATATTTCTCAGCACGGATCTGGCCCTCAAACATAGTTTTGAGTTTCTTGACCATAGCATCAACATTGCTAAGTTCAAAGCACTTTTGGAGTTTAGGCTCCAACGACTGAAGGATCACACACCGCACAAGAGTGTAGTCATCATGCTTTGTGCCATACACATTGCGCTTATCTTGAGATGCAGTATTTGCAGGAGCCTCACCTAGCGGACCATCCAGCACATAGGAATTCTTTATGCCTATGAGGAAAATCCTCAAGTTGCGATACCAGTTGGTGAAATTAGACCCATTGTCTAGTAATTTTTCTTTCTCAAGGAATGCATTGAAATTGAATGCAGGGGGTGCCATGATCTACAAAGTATTTGCAAAGACTATTTAGACTAGGTTTATAACATATAGAGTTCAAGCTAATTCAAAATTACTTATGTGAACTCCCACTCAAAATGACACCCTTCTAGTCATTTTAGTGATTACACGAACCAAATTCACTACGCCACGACTGATCATCACGAGTTGTGGCGCAGCTCCAATGGCGAGTATCGTATGGGTCATCATATCTCCATATGACTCGTGTTTTACCTTTCTGTTCATGTTCTAAGGCCATGTCTGTACATGCTAGGCTCGTCAAGTAAGAACCTTAGTATTTGCATGTGTAAAACTGTCTTACACCCGTTGTATGTGAACATAGAATCCATCACACTTGATCATCACATGGTGCTTCGAGATGATGAACTTTCTTTGCGGTGCATACTAAGGAAGAACATATTATTATCTTGATATTTAGTGGGAGGGATCATATTATAGTGCTACTAAGGCAATCAAATACTACCTAGGCGATCAAATAACCACAAAATAAGATGCATCAAAGGATAAACATCACATGCATATATAATGTGATATGATATGACCCTTCTCGCATTCGATCTCCATCTCGTGCGTTATGGCATGATCTCCATCATTCCACAGGCGTGTCACCAAGGTACATGGTGCCACCATCAAGGTTGTTCTCCACTAATCTATACATGGATTTCCATTTTTCGGCACGCAGACCATAAAATAAAATAACAACCATATGGGTCCTGCCGGTTGTTTTACAATAAAACACATTGCATACAACAATATTTGTATCACATACCATATCACATCACATGCCCTGCAAAACCAAGTTAGACGCCTCTAATTTATTTTTGCATATTTTAGCGGCTATGGGCTTTCTAGGATAGAACCGTTCTACCTACGAACTTCAGCCACAATGGTGATAACCAAGTTATTAAGAAGACCGTTGTAAATCAGATATCAACTATAGTGGGAGAGACAGACACCTGCTAGCCATTTATGCAAAACGAGTTGCATGTCAAGCGTGTAACAGGTCTCATGTGCGAGGACATGTAAAGTTTGTCCAGGCTGCTTCATCCCACTATGCCACCAACATCCGAAATACAAGAGATTTGCAATAATAAGACTTATCAATGCGTACATCTCCATCAGTTCTAACCGTACAAAGCATCTACACATAGACATAGCTCTTATACCACTGATGGGGTTCGTTGCATAGAAAACAAAAAATTTCCTACGATTTGCAACTGCCAAGATCGAATCTAGGCGATACTTTGTAACGATTACAGATGGACTCACCCTCGTAGACCGTAAGCGGGATAATGTTCCTGCAAACAAATGTGGTTGATGTATATGGTACACGACCGTCCTCAAGGACGTGCAGACGATCAGCGCCACATTCTGGCAGCGCATCCGTAATCGGTCACATGTTTAGTGTGCCGACGACTCCCGATCTCTTGCTCCAGCCGGGCAGCGGAAGTAGCAGATCCCTCAGAACTCCAACAATGCTACACCATGGTAGTGGTGGTGGAGGGGAAGGTTTAGAAAAGGGCTTCGCTGAGCACCTTTTCTAGTGGCAATGGACAAGGAAAACAAGGGGGAGAAGATGCCAACCTTGGGGCATATGAGAGAGCTTGTGAGAGAGTGTGTGGAAAGGAGGAGGAGGCCACCTCATTTTATAGGCGCCATAGGGATGCCCCCCTCCCCTCCTCTCATTCAATCTCCATTAAAGCATTTTAATTCCTTAAAGGTCTTTCTATTAAAGCACTTTAATTCCCTTAAAGGTCTTTCCATTAAAGCAATACTATTCCATTTTAATGCAACTCAATTTAATGAACACTTCATTTAATGAGTATTTCATTTAATGAACACATTAATATTTTGATCCCTTGCTTTGTTTTGATACCCCGAAACTATTTTGGCAGAACAATTTTCTACGATGTCCATTGACTTCCCCTATGTTTTATATCCTCTCAAACGCATCGGGTAACCTTAATTATGTCTCCCTACGGGTTCGAGAACTATGTAGACATGATCGAGACTTTCTCCGATCAATAATCATTAGCGGGACCTGGAGATCCATAACGACTCCAACAAGTTCCATGAAAATCAGATGATCATCTGAACCTCTTTCACTGCGATCAAATTCCTTTTGTCTCGCTATATATTACTTGTCCGACATTCGATCACTCAGTATCATCTATACCTTGTTTAATCTCGTTCCCGACAAGTACTCTTTTTCCCGTTCCTGTGACATGACATTCTAGTGATCAAATTACTTGTTTGCAAGGCTATGTTAATGTGATATCACCGAGAGGGTCCTAAGTATATCTCTCCTTCATCCGGATGAAAAAATCACAATCTTGATCCACGAGCCTCAACTGACACTTTCCAAATACCTAACGACACCTTTATAATCATCCTGTTACGGTGTGATGTTTGATGTAATCAAAGTACTCTTCCGGTGAAAGTGTTTGACGTGATCTCATGGTCTAAGGACATTGAGTTACTACAAATGCGGTAGCAATTTTAACTTGATGACGTGATCGTATTGCTACATCTACCACGGGTGGCTGTTCATCATATCATTCTCTAATGATATGACCCTGTTATTAAGAACAATCAATGTTCATGATCAGGAAACCTTTGATCATCTGTTAATCAACAAGCTAGTATAAATAGAGGCTATACTTTGAACCTTATCTATTTATAATTCATACATGTATTAACATTTCCTTATTAATACAATTCTAGCATGAAGAATAAACATTTGTTATAAACCTGAAATAGCATAATAACCACTTTATTATTGCCTCTTGGGCATATTCCTTTCATGAAGTTCTTGTCTTAGGCCACGTATCGGTGGGCGATTACATGGTCAGGGACTGACAAAATACGAAATCTTCATGTTTCCGGTGCCATTGGTGGTCACGGATGTGCTCCGGTACTCTAGGAACGTTGAACTTGACAGAAAATTAGCAATGCACATTGGTGAGGCTGAGAAATCAAGAAATATTGGTGATGAACAGAGGAACAAAAAACCCCAAAAGCGAAATTCAATGGAAATAAAATCAAAAATGACAACTGCACGTACCAGCATCGCGCTTGTCTAATGGAACAATAGCGGTACGTCTGAAGCCGCCACCGATTCACGCCGCCACCGCTGTCACCCGAAGCTTCATGGGGAGAGAAAGGCAGAGGCAAAGGTTGAAGAAACGACTAAGTGCGCGGCGTGGGAGATTGCGGGCATGGGAAGGAGATTTCTTTCCTTATAATATTCAGATGGCAACGACTGGACTTCGGTGGGGCTCACCCGTCAGTGAGACAAACACGACAAGTCACACATGCGAGACCCATAGTCAACGTCACGTCTTTTCCGCAGCGGTGACATTACTTCCCTGGTTCGCGTTCCCGAGGCATCTCGGAACGACGGTATCGATGGATAGCTAGCACATCACAATTAAATGCCGTACATAAAGTTGCCACAGCAAAAAAAATGGCCGCCGTGCTACTTCTTGCCGCGAATAGCACATCCGCCACACATCCAACTTTTGCATGTACTTTTCGCTTGTGCCGCCCCAAAAATCCGGCAGGTATGGGAGGTATTTTTTTAGTGTGTGGATACTGGTGGAGGTGCCACGCCTGGAGCACTTGATCGTGGGAGCCGTTTGTGGGATAATACATCTCCTAGCGACTTGCTAAGGCTTGTTGCGAGGAACAACGCTCGCCTTCATCAACCTTGTCATCGGTAAACATCCGCTAGTTCAATCTTCGAGGGTATGATTCGTTACCTCTCTCCTCGCGTTAGATCTTGGTTATGCGCTAGATTTTTTTCACATAGCGCATTCCCAACATCCTAATCAATATTCGATAACACCATCTATTATGTCATCAAAACCTAGTGACATCGAAGCGTTAAGTGTGTGACCCTATGTGTTCGAGAACATGTGGACATGCTCAAGATAACCTCTCTAATCAATAACCAATAGCGGGATCATGGATGTCCACAATGTTTCCGCATATTCAATGAATATATTTTATCAGTTAAACCACAATGTCAAGGATTAAATTAATCCGGTATCCAATTTCCTTTGTCTTGTGATATATTACTTGCGCGAGATTCGATCACCAGTATCACCATAACTAGTTCAATCTCATCGCCGACAAGTTCTCTTTACTCGTAATATAAGATCCCCGTGACTAAACACATTAGTCACATGCTTGCAAGCTACTTAGGATGTGACATTACCGAGAGGGTCTAGAGATATCTCTCTGTCATATAGAGGGACAAATCCTAGTCTTGATTCATGCAACCCAGCAAGCACCATCAGAGATACCTAAAATCCACCTTTATTGTCACCCAATGACGAAGTGACATTTGATGTCTACAAGATATTCTTTAGATACGAGAGAGTAACATAATCTCATGGTCTAAAAAAATGATACTTGACACTGAGAAAGCTATAGCAATTAAACTTAATGACACGGTCAAATTTGTATGCTTAGGTTGGGTCTCTCCATCACATCATTCTCCCAATGATACGACTCCATTATAAAATGACATTATATGTCTATGATTAGAAAACCTTAACCAGCATTTAATCAACAAGTTAGTCTAGTACATGCATACTAGGGACACAGTGTTGTTTATATATCCACATATATATTTTGTTCCGGTTAATACAACTATAGCATGGAGAATAAACACTTATCGTGAATAAGTAAATATAATAATAATAACTTTATTATTGTCTCTAGAGCATATTTCCAACGGTTGCATGGTGGAGACAAATCTGAAAGGGGATTAGATGGAGATGGACTCTCTAGATCTCATGGGACGATAGGGAAAGATATGGGAAAAGACAATTAGATAGTTGATCCCACAATGACTAGTACAGAACGGTCCTAATAACAGACCTCACTGGACACACGTCTCAAATTGAACCTAACTCATATGACTCTATCTCTTGACCATAAACCTGCCCCGTGACTAATTCCTAGAGCCCACCATTGTTCTCATTGCTCTGCATTGTTGCCCTTTTCTTAAAGCGAAAGCCTGAAAGCGGTATTTTTTAGTCGTCATCCCTCGATTTTGAGTTTGTACGTTGGATGATGGGGCTAGGTTATTTCAGACTTGACAAAGATATGTAACTAAATCCGGCTCATAGTGGAAGGGTTTCATGGTACACACGGCTGGTAACACAAATCACCATGCACAAAATAAGGATGTACATTTGCGTGCAATGGCATCACATCACTTAGAACCTAAAAGAGTTTCAGTCTAGGCCCAATTTGGTTTGATATGTCTTTGTTGATTGAACCCAATTCATCTCTTTTTGGTGACCTTAGAACCTTTTTAAAAATTTAACCGAGTTTATATTACATAAATAAGGAGTAAAAACGTCTAGAGCCAAATAATGATGTACCAAACCACAAACGCAGAAAAGCATCGCCTACTAAAGCACCTGCAAAACCCTGCAAAATAATAATTTGAACTGTTGCAATATTCAACCGTTTGTACGGCCGGAATTGGCAATAGCGCCAATCATATCAGCTAGGCCCTGATCTAGGTAGGCAGCCATGCTGGTATCGCGAGACTAGGCCGATAGTTTTGCTTGTATAGACATGGAAGAAGGGGTTGGTGAAGATGACGCCAATACACCATCACTGATGATACCATGGACCCATGCCAAACGACAACAACAAGAGGAAACTCGTCGGCCATGAAAACAAGTGATGACCTCGGAACTTAATATTACTTGTCCCGTGAAATACAGCCCAACATTGCACGACTGAATGTACTACTACTACAAAAGAAAGATGGCACGTATTTATTGGATTCAGTCAATTCGCAAAAAAGAGTACACCCCTACAAGAAATCACTAGAAAATGGAATGAAACGAGCATTCAGGAACAACCGCTGCCCACCGAGCTGTATGGACAAATAAGGTCACTCTCAAAGGAAGGCAGAGTCAAAGAGATAACTAAAATACATATAACAGTTCCAACATGAAAGAAACACCACTACAATCTCCTACTCCTCACAAAGCACGTTGGTTATAAGAAAGAAGTGCTCAGATAACCAGGTAGTTAGGTGGCAGGAAGCACTACTGGCACCAAGGGAGAACAAAAGATATAACTGAAATACGTACAACCGTTCTAACATAAAAAAAGCACTACTACTTAATCTCCTAGTCCTCACAAAGCACGTTGGTTATAAGCCAAGAAGTGCTACTGGCACCAAGGCAGAACAAAGTTTGCTTTCACAACCTTGATGACTTAGAGATTTACGGATCGCGGAAATCACAGTACCGCAAGAGAACCTGAACAAGGCTGAAAGGTCGATCAGGATGGTTCACGCTGGAGATAGTCTCCATCGTGCCGTCCCTTAGGTTATACACGCACATGTATTCTGTTTTTCCTACCCACTGAAACAAGTATATGCAGTTAGCGTCGACATACTGAAGGTTACTCGCATCCACAGATATGCACCTCTCGATGCCAAGGAACAGCGCATGGCAGCCGCCGAGGCTCTTGACCTCCTCCAACGACTTGCGCTCCACGTCGACTCTGAAAACTTTCACAGCTCGACCGTGATGACGAATGAGCAGCAGTTCCCCGAGAGACTCCACGAGATGAGAAGACAATCCGATGGTATCTCCCCCTTCATCTGAATCTACATCGACATTCAGCGGCACCTCGGCTATGAGCATGATGACCACACCATCATGCTGCTCTGCCGGAGCAAGAAGCTTGAATATCCGTCGTTGAAGATCGACCACATAGATGTTGCCTTGGAAGGTACCCATGTTGGTCGTCCTCTCGCCAATCTCCTCCTCTATAAACTCGCTGCTCGATGGAGCGGCCCATACAACCATCCCAAATCCCCAAAAGACCAGCCTCCAATGAGAGCCGCGGCTCACCGCAGTCGACCAAATTTCGTCGAAAGGTTTATGTAATGGCGCGGCAAAGTGGAGCATGTCGACTGTAAAGGGGTTGAGAACACGAGCCAAACGCGGGGGCTGATCATCCCTGCCCCCGAGCACGAGAAGACCGTCGGAGGCACCAAGAAGGATGTGGTCACGAAGCACCGGGAGACGGAAACATCGGAATCGTCCCGTGAGGACGAGGAGGAAGAGACAGATGTCGTCGTTCTTGGGTTGCAGGTCAAGCATGACCCAATGCTGTGGCCGGAAACAGAGGTCTGCAACCGCGGCAAATGGAGATGGCTTGGGGATCGCAGAGCGCCAGCTGGTGCAGACGGCCCTCATGTCCATGTACGTCTCCACACCGCCAGCGGTGGAGAGGACACAATCGGCGATGTCTTGGACAAGCTCCGGTAGGAGTGACGCCCACCGTCCGCCATGATTCAGTCCTTTTGCGTGTGCCATATTATGGATGGATTGATCCGTGCGTGACCGTGCGTGCACTGCCTACATTTATAGATGGACTGTTGAAAAATAATCCAACGTTGGCTTGCTGAGTTTGAGTCGGAGACATGTACGGTTTCCGTGTACGTGTGCAGTAGTAGCAAGTTTGGAGTCTGTTAGTTCCAGTCCATGTCGGTCTGTACCAATATTTTGGTTCCCGACCGATCAAAATTTCCCGAGGGAGTTCTTATTTCGACAGGTTATCGGATAAATTTAAAAATCAAAATTTGAATTCAAATTCCTCGGTACCACAATTTACCGAGGATTTTTGTTAAAACTTTAACATTTCAAAAAAGATAAAAAAAATCGAGAATTTTTTCGCAGTAAAACCTTTTCCTGGGAGTGCTCGGAATATCCTGTTACCGGACGGTAATCGGATTTCCCAACAAGTAACCAAAACACTGGTCTATACACTGATCTAGTTGCTGATGGAATACCATTGTTTGAAAAAACCAAAATTGTGTTGAGTCCGATTAAGTAGGACTGTGGCTCCATATATAAACAAATGCAGCTTGTATGTAACAAACAAGCGGCATCGGGATTTGAGGGGGACCTCGTTCCTATGACCTAGCATAATAGTTAGGGTTAGGGTTTATCTTGTATGGTGTGCTGTTGGGGTGGTGAGAAAGGTGCCTGGGCAGATAAAGTTGCCTCACTTCTATTTCCATACCGGCGAAAACCTTCATGGTGACACAACGGAGTTGATGGCAACATGTGTTGGTCTGCCCTTAAGATCGCCAATTTGGTCTTCTCACTATTTCTCAGATCTAGCGTGGTTTCTCAGTGCGTCGCTGATGTTCGTTGTTATCCGCAACAACGTTGACGGTCGGGGCAAAGTGGTTTCTCTGGTGAGGATGTTGGTCGGGATGTGGTGAATTTGTCGTTCTTGTCCAACTAAGTCAATGGGAGGTGGCGGATATTGGTTCAAGATAGTGTTGGACCATGCAGAGATAAACAAAAAAATCCCTACGCGGTTAACCTAAGATCTAGCAGAGGTAGAAGGCCACGAGGATTACCACTAGATGCGTGGTTGCGGATTACAGATGAAGCGCGTCAGTTGCAGGGGCGGAGCTCCCAGTAGGTGATACGTCCAAAACGTATCTACTTTTCCGAACACTTTTGCTATTGTTTCTCCTCTAAACTTGTGTGATTTGGATGCAACTAACGCGGACTGATGCTGTTTTTAGCAGATTTGTCTTGGTGTCTACTTTTTATGCAGAAAATCAACTATCAGGAAAAATCTCAGAAAATATGCCAAAAATCCTATTTCACCAGAAGACTCCCGGAGCGAGAATACGAGACGGAGGGGGACTGGGCCCAGGCCACACCACCTGGCCGAGCGGGCTAGCCCAGGCCGCGCCAGGGGGTGGTCTGGCCGCCCCAGACTTCCCCTCGGTCTCCCTCTTTGCCTATAAGAAGGCTTCAGACCTAAAAACTCAGGGGGGAGTTCGACGTTTTTCTAGAAGGAGTTCCGCTCCGCCGCCACCACCAGATTCCACGAAACAACAACCAGAAACTCCATTCTGGCACTCTGCCGGGATGGGGAATTGGAGGAGATCATCGCCATCGCCATCATCATCACCATCGCTTCTCCATCGACCATCCATGTTTCCCCCATCTATGAGTGAGTAATCCCCTGTTGTAGGCTATGGGGATGGTAGGGATTGGATGAGATCGTTCATGTAATGGCATCAGATTGTTAGGGCATGGTGCCTACTATCTTATTTTAGTGCTTTATGACTTTGTTGCGACTTGTTATGCTTAATGCTTGTCACTAGGGCCCGAGTGCCATGATTTCAGATCTGAATATGTTATTGATTCATTATGATAGTATTATTTATGGTCTTACCTGCAAGTTGTATACACACGTTGTTGTCCGGAACCAATGGCCCCGAAGTGACAAAAATCGGGATAACCGGAGGGAATGGATTTGATGTGAGGATCACATGTGTTCAAGGAGTGTTAATGCTTTGCTCCGATGCTCTATTAAAAGGAGCACCTTAAGTGCCAGTAGTTCCCTTGAGGCCCCACTACAAATGGGCTGGCAGGACAAAAGATGTTGTGCAAGTTCTCATTGCGAGCACGTATGATTATATATGGAACACATGCCTAGGATTATCTAGTTCTTGGATACTTTATCTTATTTATCTGCAATTGCCCTATGTTCTGATTGCTATGTGAATTGTCTTATCCATGAAACGCCCGTCCATCCATCCCTATGCCTACCGCACTCGAATCCTACTGTTTACTGCTATTGTTACTACTATCTTTACTTTTACTACTGCTACTACTTTATTATTCCTACTACAAAACTGTTGCTACTGATAAACTGTTGTGAGCAAGATTGTTTCCAGGTGCAGCTGAATTGACAACTCAGTTGTTAAGGCTTATAAATATTCTTTGGATCCCCTTGTGTCGAATCAATAAATTAGGTTTCACTTCCCTCGAAAATACTGCGATACACCCCCTATACTTGTGGGTCATCAAGACTATTTTCTGGCGCCATTGCCGGGGAGCATAGCTTTATTTATCAAGTTCACTTGGATTCTCTATTGTTCGCTGCTATCCATCCATCATGGGTAAGTCTCGTGATGGCAAGATTCCTATTTTACCACCCACTACAAGAAGAGGTACGGTTCTGAACACCTCTGTTGCTCTTGATTCACCATCTGTTATGAGTAAGCTCGTTACACCACCACACACACATGCTACACACACTTCTACTACTGCTGAATCTGAAACTTCTGATACTTATGATGCTGCTTCTACTGTGCTTGATAAGGGTGGTTCATTAGGTCCTTTCCTAGATGCTACGATTGCTAGAACTATAGTTGGAAATACTGAAACTCCTAATGAAGACACTACTACACATGTTAGTTCACCTGAGTCTAGTGAGAGTTATGATATTGAAGATGGTTATGTTGAGATGACCGATGAATTTATTAAAGAATGTAAAAACACCCATGATAGGAGCGTTGCTAAGAGTCTCCTTGAGAGACATACTATTAGACCCAAATTGTCTCCTATTGCTAAGTTTGCTGCTTCTCCCATAAACATTATAGATAAAGATTATGATTTCTCTCTCGATCTATCTTACATAGCTATTGTCGAGAAAGAACCTTTTTGTGGGACTAAGAATGAAAGTACGGTAGCACATATGAATGAACTTTCTACCATGAGTGGCTTGTTTTCTGATGATCTTAAGATACGTACTTACTTTGTTGGTAAGATTTTCCCCTTTTCACTGAAAGGAGAAGCTAAAACTGTAGGGGTTCGTAGCATGGAAAACAAAAATTTTCTATCGCATACAAACAAACAAGCCAAGATCTATCTACTAGATTGTAGCAACGAGTCGATGGAATAACTCACCCTCGAAGATTCCAAAGTGTTTAACGAGAGCAGATTCTCGTGGGTGATGTAGTCGTACTCTTTCCGATCTCAAGATCGCGTAGACGATCCTTCCGGCGCCGCGTTCCCGCAGCGCTCCCGCAGTCGGTCACACGTTCGGTACTCGACGAAGACCTTCCTCTCCCTTGTTCCAGCAGGCAGCGGAGGTTGTAGCACTCTCCTCGCGATTCCGGCAGCACAACGGCGTGGTACCGGAGGTAGAGGGGAGATCCCGCAGGGCTTCGCCTTAAGCCGGTGCGAGTATGGTGGAGCTTATGAGAGAGGCTATTAGTGGTCTAGTAATTAGACACACCAATTAGAGGGCTCTAAACCAATTAGAAGGCTCTAAACCGAAACAGCTCTAAACCGGGGTCTAGGTCTAGTTTCTAGTTTAGAGGATAGGAACTTGTGTGTGTTGGGAGGGGAGCCCTGCCCCTCCCTTTATAGGTGGGAGGGCTGGCGCGCTAGGGGAGGGAGGGAGTCCCTCCCCAACTCGGCCTAGGGCTGGCCGCCGGCTTGGGGACTCCTTCCCCAAGTCGGTCTCCTCTTCTCCTCCTCTTCCCACTTTCCAAAACTGGCAGTTTGACTTTCAAACTAGCCGTTTGACTTTTCCAATTTAGGAATTAAATAAACCCTTTATTTTGGACAGCGAGAACACTTAGTACATGATGCAATCATTCCATCTTGCAATGACACATTCATGTACCCCTTCCCCCCCGGAGTGCCGGACATTCCGGGACCTTCTAGAATGTTCCCGATGAAAACACCGGAACCATTCCCCAACTCCGAAATGGGACTTTCCTTATATGAATCTTATTCTCCGGACCATTCCGGATCACCTCGTGATATCCCGGATCCCATCCGAGACTCCGAACAACATTCGGTCTCTTTCTCATAATACCATAACTACTCAAACAACGTCGAATCCTTAAGTGTGTCTCCCTACGGTTCGTGAACTATGCAGACATGATCGAGACACTTCTTCGAACAATAACCAATAGAGGAATCTGGAAATTCATATGGCTCCCACATATTTCTACGATTACTTTGCGATCGAATGAACCATTTACATACGACACCAATTTCCCTTTGTCTCACGATATGTTACTTATCCGAGGTCATGATCGTCGGTATCTCTGCATACCTAGTTCAACCTCGTTACTGATAAGTACTCTTTTCTCGTTCCCGTGATATGTGATCCCTTGTGACCAAGTCACATGCTTGCAAGCTAATTGGATGACATTTCACCGAGAGGGCCCAGAGAATATCTATCCGTCATGTGGATGGACAAATCCCACTCTTGATCCATGTGTTTCAACCAATACTTTCCGAACACCCAATGCCACTTTTATAGCCACCCTGTTACGGTGTGGTGTTTGATGACATCAAAGCATCCATCCAGTAAAGGCAATATGCATGATCTCATGGTCGAAGGAATTAGGTTACTATGTATCAGAAAGCATATAGCAATTGAACTATTGAAATGACTTGATCTTTATGCTACGCTTGTCTATAGGAGTATGTCCACCATATCATTCTCCTAACGATATGATCTTGTTGTTGATAACATCTCAATGTTCATGACAAAGAAACCACATCATCAATCAACCAACAAGCTAGTGAAGTATAGAGGCCATACTAGGGACTTCAAATTAAGTTTACAAATCACACAAGTATTAATGGTTTCCTTGTTAATACTATTATAGCATGAATGTAAACATTTATCATAAACACAAAGATATATAATAATAACTACATTTATTATTACCTCTAGGGCATATCTCCAACAGTCTCCCACTTGCACTAGAGTCATCTAATCTAGATTACATGGTAATATACCGAACACCCATGGCAGTTTGGTGTTGGTCATGTTTTGCCCTCGGGAGAGGTTTAGTCAACGGATCCGCCACATTCAGATCTGTGTGTACTTTGCAAATCTTTATATCCCCATCCTGGATATGTTCTCGAATAGCGTGGAAACACAGCTTGATATGCTTCAGCTTCTTGTGTGACCTTGGTTCTTGCGCATTGGCTATGGCGCCCATGTTATCACAGTAGATAGACATTGGGTCCAGCGCACTTGGAACCACACCCAGCTCTGTAATGAACTCTTTCATCCATATCGCTTCTTGTGAAGCCTCCGAAGCAGCCATGTATTCCGATTCAGTTGAAGATCTCGCCACAACGCTTTGCTTTGCACTCCTCCAGCTAACTGCTGCACCATTCAAAATAAATACGTATCCAGATTGTGATTTAGAATCATCCGGATCGGTGTTCCAACTAGCATCGGTGTAACCATTAACAACGAGCTGTTCATCACCTCCATAAGAAAGAACCATATCCTTAGTTCTTCTCAAGTACTTAAGGATGTTTTTGACCGCTGTCAATGATCCACTCCTGGATCACTTTGATATCTGCTAGTTAGACTAACAGCATATGCGATGTCGGGTCTAGTACATAGCATGGCATACATTAGAGATCCTATGGCTGAGGCATAGGGAGTCTTACTCATCTTTTCTCTATCTTCTGCCGATGTCGGACTTTGAGTTTTACTCAAGGTCGTATTGGGCAACATGGGCAAGAACCCTTTCTTGCTATCTTCCATTCCAAACCTCTTTAGAACTTTGTCCAAATATGTACTTTGTGACAATGATATTTGGCGTTTCGATCTATCTCTATAAATCTTTATGCCTAATATGTAAGCTGCTTCGCCAAGATCCTTCATTGAAAAACTATTATTCAAATATTCCTTGACACTATTAAGAAGGTCTACATCATTCCCAATCAACAATATGTCATCCACATACAGTATTAAGAATGCTACAGAGCTCCCACTCACTTTCTTGTAAATACAAGCTTCTCCATAAGTTTGTATAAAACCAAAACTTTTGATTACCTTATCAAAACGTTGATTCCAACTTCGGGATGCTTGCTTCAATCCATAGATGGACCGTTGAAGCTTGCATACCTTGTTAGCATCTTTAGGATCGACAAAACCTTTGGGTTGTATCATATACAACTCTTCATCAATGTCTCCATTGAGGAATGCTGTTTTGACATCCATCTGCCATATCTCATAATCATAATATGCAGCGATTGCTAACATAATCCTCACAGACTTTAGCTTCGCTACCGGTGAGAAAGTCTCATCGTAGTCAACTCCTTGAATTTGTCGAAACCCTTTTGCGACAAGTCGAGCTTTATAGACAGTAACATTACCATCAGCATCTGTTTTCTTCTTGAAAATCCATTTGTTCTCGACAGCCTTCCTGCCATCCGGTAAGTCCACCAAAGTCCATACTTGGTTTTCGTACATGGATCCAATCTCGGATTTCATGGCTTCTTGCCATTTATTGGAATCTGGGCTCATCATCGCTTCCTCATATGTCTCGGGGTTATCGGTGTTGTCCACCAACATGACATTCATAACGGAATCATACCAATCTGGAGTGGTACGAGTTCTCGTTGACCTCCGAGGCTCTGTAGTAACTTCAACCGAAGTTTCATGATCACCATCATTAGCTTCCTCTCTTATTGGTGCAGGCACCACAGGAACTTCTTCCGGTGCTGCGCTACTCGCAATTTCGAGAGAAGGTTCGACAACCTCGTCGAGTTCTACTTTCCTTCCAGTCACTTCTTTCGAGAGAAATTCCTTCTCTAGAAAGGATCCATTCTTAGCAACGAAGATTTTGCCTTCGGATCTATGATAGAAGGTATACCCAACAGTTTCCTTCGGGTATCCTATGAAGACGCATTTTTCCGCTTTGGGTTCAAGCTTGTCCGGCTGTAACTTCTTTACATAGGCTTCGCATCCCCAAACTTTAAGGAACGACAATTTAGGTTTCTTCCCAAACCATAATTCATACGGTGTCGTTTCAACGGATTTAGACGGTGCCCTATTTAAAGTGAATGCGGCTGTTTCTAATGCATAACCCCAAAATGATAGTGGCAAATCTGTAAGTGACATCATAGAACGAACCATATCTAAGAGAGTTCGATTACGACGTTCAGACACACCATTACGCTGTGGTGTTCCCGGCGGTGTCAACTGCGAAAGTATTCCACATTTCTTCAAATGCTCGCCAAACTCGTAACTTAGATATTCACCTCCACGATCAGATCGTAGAAATTTAATCTTCTTGTTACGTTGATTCTCTACCTCACTTTGAAACTCCTTAAACTTCTCGAAAGTTTCGGACTTATGTTTCATAAAATAGATATACCCATATCTACTCAAGTCATCCGTGAAGGTAAGAACATAACGATAACCACTGCGCGATGCTACACTCATTGGACCACACACATCGGTATGTATGATTTCCAATAAGTCTGTAGCTCGCTCCATCATACCAGAAAATGGAGTCTTAGTCATTTTACCCATCAGACATGCTTCGCATCTTTCAAGTGATTCAAAATCAAGTGATTCAAGAAGTCCATCGGAATGGAGTTTCTTCATACGCTTCACTCCAATGTGACCAAGACGACAGTGCCACATATAGGTCAAATTATCGCTTGATTTCAAACGTTTAGCCTCAATGTTATTAATATGTGTATTTCTACTATCGAGATTCAATATGAATAGACCATCTATCAAAGGTGCATGTGCATAAAACATATTACTCATATAAATCGAACAACCATTATTCTCGGATTTAAACAAGTAACCGTCTCGCAATAAACAAGATCCCGATATAATGTTCATGCTCAACGCAGGCACCAAATAACAATTATTTAAGTATAAAACTAATCCCGATGGTAGATGAAGAGGTAGTGTGCCGACCGCGATCACATCAACCTTTGATCCGTTTCCCACGCGCATCGTCACCTCGTTCTTCACTAGCTTCCGTTTATTCTGCAGCTCCTGTTTCGAGTTACAAATATGAGCAACCGAACCAGTATCAAATACCCAGGCACTACTACGAGTACTAGTGAGATACACATCAATAACATGTATATCAGATATACCTTTCTTCTTGATGTTGCCGTTCTTCAAATCCGCCAAGTACCTTGGGCAATTCCGCTTCCAGTGACCTTCTCCCTTGCAGTAAAAGCACTCAGTATCAGGCTTGGGTCCAGCCTTGGTCCTCTTCGTCGGCGTGGTAACTTTCTTACCACCCTTCTTGAAGTGTCCCTTCTGCTTAGACTTGCCTTTCTTGAATTTGGTGGTCTTATTGACCATCAACACTTGGTGCTCTTTCTTGATCTCCACTTCTGCAGATTTTAACATAGCAAATAGTTCTGGCAACTCTTTGTTCATGTTCTGCATGTTGTAGTTCATCACAAAGTTCTTGTAACTTGGTGGTAGTGATTGGAGGATGCGGTAAACTCCCAAAGTATTAGGAATCACTATACCCAAACTTTGAAGTTTATTTGCGTGCCCAGACATTTTAAGCACATGCTCACTGACGGAGCTACCCTCTTCCATCTTGCAGTTAAAGAACTTTTCAGAAGCTTCATAACTTTCAATTGCCGCATGAGTCTCAAAGATTAATTTGAGATCCTCGACAATATCATATGGATCTGACTCTTCAAACCTTTTCTGAAGCTCCGATTCTAAACCATACAAGATAGCACACTGAACTATGGAGTACTGATTCTTCCGAGCGAGGTAAACATTCTTTACTTCATCGGTAGCATCAGCTGCAGGTGGGTCACCTAGCGGTGCATCCAGCACATAGGTCAAATTACCAGCTGTGAGGACAATCCTCAAATTGCGGAACCAATCCGCGAAGTTGCTTCCATTGTTTTTCAACTTTTCTTTCTCTAGGAACGCATTAAAATTGATGGTAGGGGCTGCCATTGATCTACAACATATTTGCAATAGTTTAGACTAAGTTTATGACAAATTGAGTTCAAATTAATTAATGAAATTAAACTAGGTGAACTCCCACTCAAAACAACATCCCTCACATTGTTTTAGTGATCACACGAACCAAATCCACTACATCAACACCGATCATCACGAGAGCTGATATAGTTTTAATGGCGAACAATCATCATGTTCATCATATCTACTATATGATTCATGCTTTGCCTTTCGGCGATCCGTGTTCCTGAGGCCATGTCTGTACATGCTAGGCTCGTCAAGATCAAACCTTAGCTTCCGCATAAGCAAATCTGGCTTGCTTACGTTGTAGTCACCCGCGGAATCAAAGACACCCGATCATCACGTGGTGCTTCGAAGCAGCAAGCTTTGGCAACGGTGCATACTAAGGGTGAACACTTTTAGAACTTGAAATTTATGTGCATGAGGGATCATCTTATAATGCTACCGTCGTCTACTAAGCAATACAAGATGCATAAAGGATTAACATCACATGCAATTCATAATATGTGATATGATATGGCCTTTCTTCTTTGTGCTTCCGATCTCCATCTTCAAGCACGAACATGATCTCCATCATCACCGGCATAGCATCAAGGTCAATGACGCTTCTTCATGGTTGTCGTCCGCCAACTTCAACTATTACAACTATTTTGAATAGACACGCAGGCCTTAACAGAAATTGAAGACAACCATATGGCTCCTGCCGGTTGCCAACTTACAATAAGGATCATTGCATACATCAAATATAATCACAATCATGGCCATATCACATCACTGCACACCCCTGCAAAACAAAGTTAGACGCTTCTACTTTCTTTGCATATTTTACGTGGTTTGGGGCTTTCCATAAGTGTCGTTCTAACTTACGAACAAGAACCACAACATTGATACTAGCATTGTTGATCACCCGTTGTAAATTGGATCTTTACTATGCTAGGAGAAACAGGCACCCGCAAAGCCACTTATGCAAAACGAGTTGCATGTCAAGCGTGGAGCAAGTCTCATGAACGATGTCATGTAAGGTTAGCCCGGGCCGCTTCATCCCAACATACCGCAAGATGCAAAGTACACAAAAAGCAATCTACAATAAAAGCATCAACGCCCACAATGACCATTGTGTTCTACTCGTGCAACAGATCTACATATAGACACGGCTCTGATACCACTGAAGGGGTTCGTAGCATGGAAAACAAAAATTTTCTATCGCATACAAACAAACAAGCCAAGATCTATCTACTAGATTGTAGCAACGAGTCGATGGAATAACTCACCCTCGAAGATTCCAAAGTGTTTAACGAGAGCAGATTCTCGTGGGTGATGTAGTCGTACTCTTTCCGATCTCAAGATCGCGTAGACGATCCTTCCGGCGCCGCGTTCCCGCAGCGCTCCCGCAGTCGGTCACACGTTCGGTACTCGACGAAGACCTTCCTCTCCCTTGTTCCAGCAGGCAGCGGAGGTTGTAGCACTCTCCTCGCGATTCCGGCAGCACAACGGCGTGGTACCGGAGGTAGAGGGGAGATCCCGCAGGGCTTCGCCTTAAGCCGGTGCGAGTATGGTGGAGCTTATGAGAGAGGCTATTAGTGGTCTAGTAATTAGACACACCAATTAGAGGGCTCTAAACCAATTAGAAGGCTCTAAACCGAAACAGCTCTAAACCGGGGTCTAGGTCTAGTTTCTAGTTTAGAGGATAGGAACTTGTGTGTGTTGGGAGGGGAGCCCTGCCCCTCCCTTTATAGGTGGGAGGGCTGGCGCGCTAGGGGAGGGAGGGAGTCCCTCCCCAACTCGGCCTAGGGCTGGCCGCCGGCTTGGGGACTCCTTCCCCAAGTCGGTCTCCTCTTCTCCTCCTCTTCCCACTTTCCAAAACTGGCAGTTTGACTTTCAAACTAGCCGTTTGACTTTTCCAATTTAGGAATTAAATAAACCCTTTATTTTGGACAGCGAGAACACTTAGTACATGATGCAATCATTCCATCTTGCAATGACACATTCATGTACCCCTTCCCCCCCGGAGTGCCGGACATTCCGGGACCTTCTAGAATGTTCCCGATGAAAACACCGGAACCATTCCCCAACTCCGAAATGGGACTTTCCTTATATGAATCTTATTCTCCGGACCATTCCGGATCACCTCGTGATATCCCGGATCCCATCCGAGACTCCGAACAACATTCGGTCTCTTTCTCATAATACCATAACTACTCAAACAACGTCGAATCCTTAAGTGTGTCTCCCTACGGTTCGTGAACTATGCAGACATGATCGAGACACTTCTTCGAACAATAACCAATAGAGGAATCTGGAAATTCATATGGCTCCCACATATTTCTACGATTACTTTGCGATCGAATGAACCATTTACATACGACACCAATTTCCCTTTGTCTCACGATATGTTACTTATCCGAGGTCATGATCGTCGGTATCTCTGCATACCTAGTTCAACCTCGTTACTGATAAGTACTCTTTTCTCGTTCCCGTGATATGTGATCCCTTGTGACCAAGTCACATGCTTGCAAGCTAATTGGATGACATTTCACCGAGAGGGCCCAGAGAATATCTATCCGTCATGTGGATGGACAAATCCCACTCTTGATCCATGTGTTTCAACCAATACTTTCCGAACACCCAATGCCACTTTTATAGCCACCCTGTTACGGTGTGGTGTTTGATGACATCAAAGCATCCATCCAGTAAAGGCAATATGCATGATCTCATGGTCGAAGGAATTAGGTTACTATGTATCAGAAAGCATATAGCAATTGAACTATTGAAATGACTTGATCTTTATGCTACGCTTGTCTATAGGAGTATGTCCACCATATCATTCTCCTAACGATATGATCTTGTTGTTGATAACATCTCAATGTTCATGACAAAGAAACCACATCATCAATCAACCAACAAGCTAGTGAAGTATAGAGGCCATACTAGGGACTTCAAATTAAGTTTACAAATCACACAAGTATTAATGGTTTCCTTGTTAATACTATTATAGCATGAATGTAAACATTTATCATAAACACAAAGATATATAATAATAACTACATTTATTATTACCTCTAGGGCATATCTCCAACAAAAACTTGGTTTAGTAATTTACCTCCAGGATCTATTGATAGCCCTGATTGCTTGATTAGTACTTTCCTACAGAAATATTTTCCTCCTAGTGCTAGACATGCTATTTTGCAGGAACTTTTTGATTTTAAACAGGGAGAAAAAGAGATATTGCCTGAATCATGGGCAAGGTTTTGTGCTTTGATTCATGCATAGGCTGGAAGTCTATTACCTAAGAATGAGCTTCTTGATATATTTTATAATGGACTAACTGAAGAATCTAGGACATACCTAGATAGTTGTGCTGATTGTGTTTTCAGGAATAGGACTCCGAAGGAAGCTGAGGAATTAATGGCTAAAATAAGCAAGAATTATGAAGACTGGACTCCTCCTGAACCAGCTATACCTGAACCAACTATTCTTGTGCCTATTCCAACATCAAAGAAGAGGGAGTTATTGAATTGAATGATGAAGTGATGAAAGACGCTAATAAATGTCTTAAGGAGAAGGGAATTAAAGCTGCAGATGTCAAGAATTTACCTCCTATAGAAGAATTATGTAAGCCTATCCCCTACTCATCCACTATTGAGGTACTCTCTCTCCAACACTTTGATGAAGGTGATATCCCTTACTCTAAACATCCTAATCAATGCTTAGAAGAATTCAATATCTTTATTGTTAAGCAAGATAATTTTAATAAAAGGGTGTAAAATCATCTAATGGAAAACACTAGAGCTATTGTTGAGTTAAACGATATTTTGGAAAGAACCTCTAATGATGTTAAAATGATTGTTAAACACTTTCAAATGGTTCAAACTCAAATAGATCAACTCATTAAAGTGCAAAAAGACTTGCTAGTTAATGTTGCTAAGGAAAAACATGCTTATGAAATTAGAACTAGAAGTGGTGCTGCTACCCAGGATCCTCTATATCCTGAGGGGCATCCCAAAAGAATTGAGCAGGATTCTCATCAAACTAAAAACAGCGGCTCTACTCGTAAGAAAAGGAAAAAGAAACATAAAACTATTGTAGAACCCTCTGAACCTGCTGTAGATCCTAATAGTATATCTACCTCTGATGCTAAAACTGAAAGTGGTAATGAAGAAAATGAAGCTCCAAATGAAGAAAAAGTTGAAGAAGAACCTGAAAAGCACACTAAGAATACTAAATACACTAAAGAAGATTTTATTGCTAAGAAACATGGTAGTGAAAGAGAACCTTGGGTCCAAAAACCTATGCCTTTCCCTGATAAGAAACACAAGTCAAAGGAAGATGAACACTATAATAAGTTCTATGAGTGGATGAAACCTTTATTCTTGCAAATTCCTTTGACTGATGCTATTAAATTGCCTCCTTACTAAAAGTATATGAAGGATATTGTCTCGAATAAAAGGAAGATCCCTAATGAAGAAATTTCTACTTTGCTTGCTAATTATTCCTTTAATAGTAAGGTTCCAAAGAAACTTGGAGACCCAGGGATTCCAACTATCCCTTGCTCTATTAAGAATAGTTATGTTAGAACTGCTTTGTGTGATTTGGGAGCTGGAGTTAGTGTTATGCCTTTCTCTCTCTACAAGAGACTTCAACTTGAAAAATTAATACCAATTGATATATCTTTGCAAATGGCTGATAAATCTACCACTATTCTTGTTGGTATATGTGAAGATGTACCTGTTCAAGTGGCTCATAATTGCTTGATATTAACTAGTTTTGTTGTGCTTGAAATGCCTGAAGATGATAATATGTCTATTATTCTTGGGAGACCTTTTCTTAATACTAGAGGAGCTGTTATTAATTATAATCAAGGAAAGGTGACCTTTAATGTTAAGGACAAGGAACATACTGTCTATTTCCCCAAGAAGATTGAAAGGACTTATGGTTTGAATTCGATTGAACATGTTGAGGGCATTCAAGTTGGAGAAATATATTGTCCCATACCAAGAGAAAAATTTGAAACTATTATGATTGGGACCATTGCTATCAAGGTTGAGGTAACATAATCATTAGTGGAATACAAAGTTTTGTCTCATATGAAATTGTTTTGGTAACAAGACCTGATCAACCTTGTTAACAAAAGGATTTCATTGAACAAAACAATGTTTTCACTGTGATTACCTCCGTTTACTTTTATTCTGTCCATTTTAGCTTTGCTTTCGTTTAGTTTTCCTTTTTGTTGTTAGTTGCTTGCATGTTAGAGTGTCTTAGAACTTCTATAGTTCTAGCCTTGTTTTGTCATTGCATCATTTCAAAAAAAAATCTGTTTGTCAGAAAATCATTCATCTATGCCTGAAAATTGCCCAAAAATAAAGTGTCTCGAAAAATTCCAGAAAATCATATTAAAATTTTATCGGAAAAAGGGGCAGAGGAGTGCCTGGAAGGTACCAGGGGGACCCACCAGGCAGGCTCACCACCTGGTGGCGCGACCTGCCCTGGGCGGTGCCATGCCATGGTGTGGGCCATCCCTGGCCCTCCACTAACTCTCTCACCAGCCACTTTCTTCTCTCTCCTGAGCAAACTCCAGTTCATTGCTCAAAATCGCGTTCTTGTTGTGCTTGCTCTCGATTTTTTAGATCTCCTTGCTCAGCCTATCTTTGTTGCTGAAATTTGGAGCATTTGTTCTCTGGTATGTGACTCCTCCCCTTGTCCAAGTAGATTTGTGTTTAGGGGATTATATCTTGAGTATTTTGCTGCTGTAGGTGATAGGTTATGAGAGCTTGTAAGCTTGTTTGATGCTTAGAGATATAGTTTTGATGCATGTCTAGGCCTCTTACAAGTCCCTATGAGTAGTATCCTTCATTATATTCACTTTGCAATCACTTGTTTAATAGGTGTTTAAATTTCAGAATAGAATATGAACGAGCATCAACTAAACCAACATGAACTATGGGTGCATGAGGTTATGAAGGTCCACCGGGAGGAGGAAGTTTTTCCCTCCATTTATCCATGCTCTGAGTTCATGAGAGCTACAGCAATTCTCCAAGATTTCCACACTTTGGTTTTTAATGCAGGGTTGGAGCACTTTTTGGAAGATGTACCTTGTCAATTTGTAAAGCTAACCATGTCTGTGGTGCAGGAATTTCAATTTAGTTACTCTTTGCCTAACCCCATGGTCCACTACAAAATTTACAATATTGTTGTCGACCTTTCTCTTGATGACTTTTGTGCAGCTATTAAGCTACCTCAGTGGGGATCATGTGGAAGGATTAAAGAGCGACCTGTACCACTCATGGATTTATACGCAGAAATTTGCCAAGGGAACAGCTTCTCGAAGGAGAGTGGAAAAATCCGTAACATTCATCTCCCCTCCATTCGCTACTTTGCCTACTTTATTGCCAAGTGTGTTCTTGCTAGGAAAACTGCCAATAAGTTATCTTCATATGATCTAGCATTCATCTCTGTTGCTCTTAAACGAGATAGGTCTTACAACTTGGGTGCTTTGATAGCTTTCCGTCTTGCTTCTAACCGCGAGAAAGGTGGAATTTGTGGGGGCCTCATTGCTTCTCGTTTACTAGCATTGCATGGGTTAGTGCCTCATCATCTAGACCTACAATTTCCCATAGAAAGGCTTGATCTTAATTCCATGATACAACATAAATTTATTTTCTTGTGGGCTAGTTTGAGTGAGTTGTCTTATGAAATAACCTTTCTCAAAGCTGGTTGGTGAAAGAGCAAGTCCGAGCGTGTTGTTCTTTTGCCTGTACCTGTTTTGTTTAACATTGATAACAAGGTAGGATGGTCCCTCACTGAGTAGGAGCTTGACACGTACCTGAGAGAGCTCTCCCAACAGGAGCAGGATACTAGAAGGGAGATCACGGATGATTCGGTCCAGCCCTCGAATGAGGGGGAGTCTTCATATCAAAAGCCTATCTATGATTGGGGAGCTTCTTCTTCTTCCCATGGGCCCAACTACGATCATTCTTATCATGACCCGCCTGCTTGGAACCCTTATTCGTACATGGATTGATACCCACTTAGGCCAAAAGCCTAAGCTTGGGGGGAGGTATGCCGACATCGCGCTCATCTTCATATCATGTTGTGTCGGTACTTTGTATCTTCATATCATGTGAACCAACTTTCCGCTCATTGGTCAACTCGCGAATGTACTCGCAGACGTATAATCCACATAAATGAGTCCTCGGTGGCTGTTGCAAGCCCTTCACCATTTTATAAGTTAACTTATCTTTGAATGGACCATCTATTTTCTGTCTGAACCGTGTCCAACACCTGCTCGGCTAAGAAAATGAATATAGGAGTTATTAGTTACTTGATATCAGGAAATGAACGAAAGAGGCTAATATAATGCGATAATGATTGAAATTACTTATGGAGCATTGCTTTCATGTCGTGCCATATACTCTTGCTCTTTTGCATTCAAGCATCTTCATTCTGTAGAATATAATACCGTACAAAAGGATATATAGTCAGGATGATATATTACATGAAATGAACTAGCTGATCTAAAGACTTAATTAAAGAAATAAATCACTTACAGACAATATCAATCGAGGATAGATTTGTCGAGGGCGCGTTGATTGTATAACTGAAACAGTTCAGTCATTTGAACCTGCATCGAGTACTCTTTCAAGTGATGCTTCTTTCTAACGGTCACCGAAAACCATTCTTTCTAGTGCCTTTTCTCTGTTTGCGTAGTGTGCCAATTATGCAGATTTCGCATATGTGTTGGTAGACGCATCAGCTCCTAATGATTGACTAGAGGTTCCCCTTTAACATATTGTCGTACTACCTGTCCCACTTGCGTATCTTCATAGTCTAAGAATTGACCAAGAGACATACCTGCCGCCATAGCAAGTTCTTTAGCCGTCGCTACAGTGATGCCCAGTAGTGCAGCGGCAGACCTGGCTCTGGGGTCCATTATTTGCATGTCCTTATCCATTTCGGATCTGAAGGCCTTGTCGGTATCTGAAATCACTTTGAGCGGGGGGAACGACTGAATTTTCTGTTGTCCGAGTTGGGCAACTTGTTTTCCACTTTTTGCACTTGTTATTTTTTCTGCTTTGCTTGCTTAATAATTTTGCAGTCATAGTCTGATTTCAGATTCAACGATACTTGGGATGGTTGCTCAAGAAAATACTTAGCACACTTTTTGTTTTTTCAGTAAATACCAGCCGATATCGCATTGTTTTCCTCATCATACATGTCATAAGGTCTCTTCGGAAGAGCCGGCGGGATGTCGACTATCTTCGACGTACTACGAACTTTCTTCTGAGGGGGCGCGGGTGAGGGACGGCCGCCATCCATTTTTTAGTCTGGGGCGGAGGCCGAGGTGGAGGCGAAGGTGAAGATCGAGATGTATTCGTGCTGCGACAATCGAGATCCGTCTTGTCGAGGGATGGAGGACTTGAAGGTTGACAATCGACATCCCTCTCATCAAGGGATGGTGGACTTGGATTCCTCAGATTCAGTGGCCTTGGTGCCGAGCCTGGAAACTTGATGTACTTCTTTTTCCATAGAATGATGTGGCGCTTGACATCTCTGAGTTTCCTAAGTCCTTCAGGTGTAGCGATATCAATCTCTAGGTCCGCAAAATCCTCCACTAGGTCATCCACCGAGACACGAGCATAGCCAGGTGGAATCGGAAGTGAATGGTGGAGTTCTCAAGGTAGACAAGGTAAAGTAGTGCCGATGACCACCTTGAAGGACAGGTTGTTCATTGGCTGATGCAGCTCACATTGTGTCATCTCTCTGACATCATCCACGGGGCAGCGAGGCACCGGTGCATCATCCAACAGTGTTTGATCATCAGCCCGGACCTCCATGGAAGCCACACTTTTTCGCCACTGGCTATGATCCATTGTAGGACCATCATCATGCGGCTGAGATGTCTTTTGGCTAATTGGTTCCACCAGCTTCTTCATCCCAGCTAGGTCCTCTTCTATCTTCCCGATCTAGTCTGCCTCCCGGTCCTTCTTTCTCTTATGACTTCTGTCACTATCATCGTACTCGGGAAACCATTTCTTCCACGTAACACCGGCGCCTTTGCCTCGTGTTCGTCTAGCTTTTTTAGGATTCCTAGGGGCACGTGTCAGCTCGTCGTTCTCTCTGTCGGGCCTTAACAATCCCTCTTGAGCATCGTCCATTGCTTGAACAAGTGCATTGGAGGGTGTTAGAATTTTTTCTTGAAAATTGTCGCCCCTGTTTCTTGGTTCAACTTTCCCCCGTGCCCGTACCACCATTGCTTTGACCTCTCGGGCCATCCATCTGTACCGGGAATGATCCCTCTAGTCCTCATGTTGGCCTTCATATTTTCCCACTTAGGCATGGCACTCTTGTAGCCACCTGTCCCCATTTTATGGTGGTATTTCTTTCTGGCAGCATTTATCCCATTCTTTTCCGACTTTGCTTGGGCTACATAAGATAGCTTGTACTTTACAAAATCAGGCCACTATTCTCTCAACTTCTCGTATTCTCCTTTGAAGTTTGGAATTTTCTTTTTTGCGACAAACTTCGCGTATAAACCTTTCTTGTGGTTCCGATACAGTTCGCCCATCTTCATTAGAGCCCACTCCTTGACTTTCGCTCTTCTTTCAAGCCCGCCCGGCCTTGGGGTAGTACCATCTGCCTCGAATTCTTCACACTCTGGAGGTAGTATGAAATGTGCTATGAGCTTCTGCCAAAGGTCATCTTTGGCATCATCGGTGACATAACTGGTGAATTCTTTACTTTTTTATTTGACTTATTCTAGTGTTGAATGGTGATCGGGAGGTTGTCCCTAACAATCACCCCGCATTGATTTACAAACATCTTGGTGTGCTTTTCTGGATCAATCGGTTCTCTAGTATCATATATTACGTCAATGGTAAACCTTTGATTACCATCCAATTTTTTGGCTGGGCCTCGTTTCGTTTTAACTGCCGATTTGGTCAATCGGGAGGGCTAAAAGAAGAAGAGAGAGTGATTAATATATATATCCAGATCAATTAATGCATCTAGTCACAAGAGGCTTAATATATATATACCTCGCAGCTTATTGTCGAGGGGCCATAATTGTGGTTTGTTTGCCCTTCATCCATCAGTTCTAGTTGATGTCCATCACCGGATTGATATAGAAATGACGATATCTCGTCCTCTTTTACAACATCTTTACCTATTATTATGCCCTCGTCTACAACATCTTCACCTCTACTAATAAGAGGAATTTCACCTCTTATCATGCCCTCAAGAAGTTCGTCGTCGGTGTGACGATCCATCACTTAACTATTCCAGAAAGAAAGGTAAAACAAGTTAGAAAAAATAGACATATTAATATATTACTCTACCAAATATATTACTCTACCCTAAAATAGACATATTACTCTACCACAAATTTATTTCTACAACAGACATATTTACACTAAACCCTAAAATAGACATAAACCATAAAACCCTAAAATTTCTACAATAAACCCTAAAATAGACATATTACTACAACAGACATATTTACACTAAACCCTAAAATAGACATATATATATTACTACTACTACTAAACACCATAATAATTCCTACTGTTGGGTCCGCAGCATAGAAAACAAAAAAATTCCTACGATGAGAACTATACGCCAAGATCTATCTACTAGATACAGAGCAACGGGTGGACATACATTCATGGAGAACTTACCCTCGAAGACAACGAGTTTTGTTAACGAGTAGGAACTCGTGGTTGATGTAGTCGTACGCTTGCCGATCTCAAGATCGTGTGGAAGTCCGAGCGCCGCAAATCAGCAGCGCATCCGTCCTCGCACACACGTTCAAGCCACTAGACAACCTCCACCTCCTTGCTCCAGTGAATCGGCAGAAGCAGCAACTCCTTCCAGACGCAAGGCCACCGGAAACATGTATCTCGCTAATCCGAGACCATGGGGGAATATCTAGAGGGGGAGAGAGATCCTTCACGAGGTGTGTTTTGTGAGAGGGGATAGGGGGGCTTTATATAGGAGGGAGGGAGACCCCTCCCCTCCCATAGCCGGCGCATGAGGGGGGGACTCCTCCCCTCCGTCATTCATGTGGTGAACCTCCACTCACATAAACATGACCTCCACCCAAAATCCCACTCACATGTATTTAATTTCCACCAAATTAAATGCAACTCTCAATTAATAAAACTCTTTTATTTATTTTATTCAGAATTTTTTTAATTACTTTAATTAACAAATATTCACATAAAACCCCTTGCAACATTTCAATATCACATGCAGAACCACTTTCTGCAATTTCACCCGAAACAATTCCGGTTTCTATCGAAACATTTCCTGCGCTTTGCAAACCTTTTGTCTGGAACATATGTGCTCCTAAATGGTGTCCGGAAACCCTTAAGTGTGTCACCCTATGGTTCGCGAATAATGCAGACATGATTGAGACTCCTCTCAGATCAATAATCAGAAGCGGGACCTGGAGATCCATACTGACTCCTGCATATTCAACGATGACTTCTATGATCGTGAGAACCTTTAACGTCAGCAATTTAATCCATTTGTCTCATGATATAATACATGTTCGAGATTCGATCATCGGTATCCAAATACCTAGTTTGATCTCGTTACCGACATGCACTCTTTTCTCGTTCCCGTGATATAACATTCTAGTGATCACATCACTTGCTTGCAAGCTATCTTAATGTGATATCACCGAGAGGGCCCAGAGTATATCTATCCGTCATCGGGATTGACAAATTACACTCTTGATCCATGAGCCTCAACATAACACCTTCATAGCACTGAACCCACCTTTATGGTCACCCTGTTACGGTGTGACGTTTGATGTTATCAAGATACTCTTCCGGTGTTAGCAATTAACATGATCTCATGGTCTAAGGACTAAGACTACTTTGTATGATGTTATAGCAATATAAACATAATGACTTGATCGTAATGCTATACTTCGGATGAATGTTCATCACATCATTTCACAAATGTTGTGACCTTGTTATTAACAACATCCAATGTCCATGATCAGGAAACTTTGATCATCTTGTTAATCAACAAGCTAGTCTATAAGAGAGTCATAACTAGGAACCCTTTTGTTTATTAAACACACATGTATTGATGTTTCCTATCAATACAATTATAGCATGCAAAATAAACATCTATCATATACAAGGAATACATAATAACAACTTTATTATTGCCTCTCAGGGCATATTTCCTTCACCTACTACTACTAAACCCCAAAAAATAGATATATATATATTACTACTTCTACTAAACCCCAAAAAATTACTACTACTAATAATTCCTACTACTACTAAACCCTATATATTACTACTACTACTACTAAACATCCTAAAATAGACATATATATTAGTACTACTACTAAACCCCAAAAAATTGCTACTACTAAACACCCTAATAATACTACTATATGTAATATATACTACTAATTATATTACTACTACTAGCTAATATACTACTAATTATACTACTACTACTAACTAATTATATAACTAAACTAATTAATACTACTAACTAATTATATACTACTAATTATATAACTACACTAATTAATAGGGTACTAGGGGAGGGCCACACGGAGGCCGACGGTGCCGGAGACGATGGCGGTGGTGACGATGGCATGCGGTGGCGGTCGAGCACGGTGTGTGTGCTTGCAGCAGCGGTCAGCGCGTGCACTTGCGGCGGCGGTGGTTGCGCGAGCGGCTCGGGCGCCGGCGCCGGCTCGGAGGTCGACGACGGACGGCAGACAACGGCACGTGCGTGAGATTCGGGTAGCCTGCCGGCGTCGGGTCTTTGTGGGCGCATGTATGCCGTTTGGTTTATGTAATGCTCCTGCTACTTTTCAAAGGTGCATGTCTGCTATCTTTCATGGTTTTTGTGAGGAAATTGTAGAAGTGTTCACGGACGACTTTTCTGTCTATGGAACTTCTTTTGATAATTGTCTGCACAACCTTGATAAAGTTTTGCAGAGATGTGAAGAAACTAATCTTGTTCTTAATTGGGAGAAATGCCACTTCATGGTTAATGAAGGGATTGTCCTTGGGCATAAAGTTTCTGAAAGAGGCATAGAAGTTGATAGAGCTAAGGTTGAGGCAATTACGAAGATGCCATGTCCAAGAGACATCAAAGGTATTCGTAGTATCCTTGGTCATGCTGGTTTCTATAGGAGGTTTATTAAAGACTTTTCTAGGATATCAAAACCCCTCACTAATCTTCTTCAAAAAGCTGTACCCTTCATTTTTGATGATGATTGTAAGGAAGCTTTTGAAACTCTTAACAAGGCTTTAACTACATCCCCTATTGTTCAACCACCTGATTGGAGTTTACCCTTTGAAATAATGTGTGATGCTAGTGATTTTGCTGTAGGTGCTGTCCTTGGGCAACGTATTGATACAAAGTTAAACGTTATCCATTATGCTAGTAAGACTCTAGACGCTGCTCAAAGGAATTATGCTACTACTAAAAAGGAATTTCTAGCTATTGTTTTTGCTTGTGATAAGTTTAGGCTCTATATTGTAGACTCAAAAGTCACCATTCATACTGATCATGCTACTATTAAATACCTTATGACGAAGAAGGACGCTAAGCGTAGGCTTATTAGATGGGTGCTGCTTTTACAAGAGTTTGATCTACATATAGTAGATAGGAAGGGTGCTGAAAACCCTGTAGCTGATAATTTATCTCGGTTGGAAAACATCTCTTTTGACCCTATGCCTGTTAATGATAGTTTCCCAAATGAACAGTTAGCTGCAGTAGGGGTAATCTCGCGAGGGAGCCCTTGGTACGCTGATTATGCTAACTTTATTGTCTCCAAGTATTTGCCACCAACTTTTACAGCTCAGCAAAGAAGGAAGTTCTTCTATGATTTGAGGCATTATTTTTGGGATGACCCACACTTATACAAAGAAGGAGTGGATGGTATTATGCGAAGATGTGTTCTAGAATATGAACAAAAGGAGATATTGCATAAATGTCATGGTAGTGCTTATGGAGGACATCATGCAGGAGATAGAACTGCACAAAAGGTGCTACAATTAGGTTTCTACTGGCCTACCCTTTTTAAATATGCAAGAAAATTTGTTTTATCTTGTGATGAATGTCAGCGTGTTGGTAATATTTCCAGACGCAGTGAAATGCCTATGAACTACTCTCTAGTTATTGAACCTTTTGATTGCTGGGGATTCAACTTTATGGGTCCTTTCCCTCCTTCGAAAGGTTACACTCATATTCTTGTTGCCGTTGATTATGTTACTAAGTGGGTAGAAGCCATTCCTAGAAAGAGTGCTGACGGGGAGACTTCTCTAAAAATGCTTAAGGATGTTATCTTTCCTAGGTTTGGAGTGCCTAGGTATCTCATGACTGATGGGGGTTCTCATTTCATTCATGGTGGTTTTAGAAAGATCCTTGCTAAATATGATGTTAATCATAGAATTGCTTCAGCTTATCACCCCCAAACTAGCGGGCAAGTAGAGTTATCAAATAGAGAAATTAAATCCATCTTGCAAAAGACTGTTAATAGATCTAGAAAAAACTATGCTAAAAAGTTGAATGATGCTTTATGGGCTTATAGAACTGCTTACAAAAATCCTATGGGGATGTCTCCTTATAAAATGGTTTATGGGAAAGCTTGTCACCTACCCTTAGAATTAGAACACGAAGCTTACTGGGCAGTTAAAGAACTAAATAGAGGTTGTAAGCTCGCTGGTGAGAAAAGATTATTTGACTTAAGTTCTTTAGATGAATGGAGGAGTGAAGCCTATGAAAATGCTAGGATCTTTAAGGAAAAAGTTAAAAGATGGCATGACAAGCGAATACTTAAGAGAGAATTTCATGTTGGTGAGAAAGTTCTATTGTATAGGTCTCGTCTCAGATTTTTTGCAGGAAAGCTACTGTCAAAATGGGAAGGACCTTTCATTATAGAAGAAGTATACCGTTCGGGAGCAATAAAAATTTCTTCTTTAAAAGATAATACTACACAAGTAGTGAATGTGCAGCGACTCAAACACTATATTGCTGGAGATTCTTACAATGAAGATGTTGATGCCTTTCAAGTTATAACTCTGGAGAAATTCATCAAGGACCAAATTCAGAGACCTGCAGAGTCTGTTTTCAAATAGGTAACAGTTCTGGTAAGAAAAGTTCCACGAAAATACAATCCAACTATATTTTTTTTGCAGTTTTTAGTCAATAAGGAAAGTTACAAAGTGAAAAAGGGACGGAAACGGAGCCAGGGTGGCCCACACCACCCTGTGGCGCGGGCCCACCCCTGGCCGCGCCACAAGGTGGTGAGGCCACCCTAGACTCCGCCTCCGACCCGTTTTCACCCAGTACCTTCCTCTTGTTACAAAACTTCGTAATATATAACCCCCGGGATCTTCTGAGGTTCGTATATCGTGTTTTCGTCGTGTTTTTGTTTTGATCTATTTCTGCTAGGTAGAATCCCAGATTTGAAGCCACAATATCTTCCACTGGATCAGCCGAGGGAGATTCCTTAGAAGATATCATCAACCCATACATGAGAGAGTTGAAGATTCATCCCAAGGAGTTGTTGCTCGAAGATGGGGAGGTCCGGATTAAAGAGGTTCAAGGCCCTAAAGGTGAAGGAAGTCTGGAGGACAAGATGGAAGCACTGGAGCAAGAAGTCTTTAGGTACAAGAAGACGGCGGAGCGCGAAGTGGATATCATCCATAAGATTTGTTCCGAACTCATCACCGAGCACCAAAAGGAGACTGCTGAACTCAAAGACGAAGTCCTCTCACTCTACCAAACAACCAACAAACTGCAAGCACAGTTCTATGACGTTGAAAATCAAAACTGTGAGTATGAGGCTAGGTTTAAACACATAAGTGCTGCTGCAAGTTTTAGGATGTTGGAAACCACGATGTCCTTTCTTGATGGGAAGCCCCTACCCTAGAATACGGATGAAGATGAGAGGATACCACCACCACCGAAGGAGTAATTCGTCATTAGGTTTGGCATCCCCTTGGTTTGTTCCAAGCTTGGGGGAGTGCCACAATATCACATCACTATCTTCTATCTTTTTACCTTATTAGTATAGTCATATCATGGATAGAGAAGTTATCATGTAGGATGGTTTGCATTATGGAAGTGTCCCCTCTCTCGTTAGATATGTATCCCTTGGTGTGAGTTTCCGTTATGGAATATTAATGAGAAGTTCTATCATTCACTCTTTTGCATAGCTTATATTAGTTTTCAATTCATGGTTATATGATTGATCTTGTTTTTAGTATTGGTATCACTTTGGGATCATTGAGTTAATTTAGTTGGTTTTGGCAAACCTGGCTCGGTCAGTAGCAACACTATTTTTGAGAGTTGAATGAAAAAGATAGAAGTACTCTAAAGAAAAATAATTGCATCATCTTTCTTTCTTGATTTGCTCATAAGTTTAGTATTCTCTAGTTAAGATCTTTTGTCCTTCCAAGGAAGATTGCATGTTTGTCTTTATCACTTGTATGTTTGGTTGTTTCCTCCAACTCTTATACTTGCTACCCAGACTTGCTAGCCAAAAACCTGTCCTGAGAGGGAATTCTTCTTGTGCATCCACTCCTTTAAACCAAAACCTTTGCCATTTGTGTCCACCATACCTACCTATTAGCATTATTGCTATTCCAAGTAAATTCTTGTTTTGTCTACCTCCCAAATTAAACTTGTTATGTGAAAATTAGTGATTAAAGCTCTCACAAACTTGATGGCACACTTTACTTTCTTGCATTTAATAAACTTGAACCATTGAGTCCTTCTTTGTTGCGTATATGCTTGCGCTTTATGAGTTGAAGTTAGCAGAACCATGTATCATGGGGACCCCTTTCAACACTTCATTGGTACTTGTACCTAGTTGGTATCATGTTCTTTTGCTTATGGATCCCGGCGGTGTGAAATAAAAGTGGAACTTGTAAGATCATGGAGTTTATATGTGTGCTTAGAAACGCCTAGGCCGCTAGCCTAAGCCATGCCTAATCATGGTGGAAACTTGCAGCATAACTATAGTGAGCATTCTATGAAACATCCTCAATAAAAACCTATGCAAATAGCAAATAAAAAGATTGCTGAGATGCTCACTGTCTGCTTGCCTTGTCATTTTGATTATGGGATAGCTCCTGTGTCATGTGCAAGGGGTACCCCGTCGGCGGTTCTCAATGATACACATGTATTTACAATGACAAGAGCTTGCTCGTGACTGAAGTTGAGTAGCATGAGGTTCAGTACTCATAAGTAAGGGGCATGGGACTTCAATTTATAACTTGTCAAGCGTATCCTCTTAGTTGTGTCACTTTAACCTTAATCACCAAAAGATGCCTATGATAGGGGCAATGAGAGTTGAAAGCTAGAAAGTATCATAATTTTTGGGAGCTCTTTATGAGACTTGCAATCCCTGCTTCCCTCTTTGAAGGGCCTTTACTTTACTTTGTAGTTGAGTTAGTAAACCTACTCCCTTCTATCTCAGCAAGTATTTTGAGTTGTTGTGTTTCATTCATTCATATGATGATTTATTCAATCATGTTTCTTATGTTCCTTGTTTTGCACATTGCTCTTATCTTGATGTTTACTACTTTGAAAGCTATCATTGAAAACCAGTTATTTGTGAACTCTAGCAAATTATCAACTATTCTTCGACCAAGAGCTAAGTTTGCCATTACCAATTATGATTCACTTTATGTATCTTTATTGTGTTTTCTTTACTTATTGCAAGTTGAGTTATTTAATAGTGAGTTTTCTTCTATTATGATCTATGTATTGATGAATGTGATGCTTCTTGTCCATATTCTTTTATCGAATCTTCACTCCATAAACCTGAGGCCATGTTTATTGAGCTCAGTTTCGCTTGGGTACAAGCGAAGTCTAAGCTTGGGGGAGTTGATACGTCCATTTTGCATCACTATTCTATGTCATAATTCACTGTTATTCATTGATATATTTCGTATTGAGAGGTGTAACTACCTCGGTGAATTACGCTCTTAGTTACAAGCCTGGATGAGCGGAAATGGTTAAAATAGTATGGTGGGGCCAAATGCCACTCACAGGTAGACCTTTCGGCCGTCCTAACCATTTCCAAACATCGGGACAAGAACGAGCGGCGTAATCGGCAAGCGAAGGGATCAACTACATACACAAATGAGTATGTATGCAAGCCACATACAACAGTCCTCAGAGCCATTCCATCTAAAAGAAATAGAAATATTGCAATGCCATACGGCAAGATCCAAATATCCTAGATAGATATAATAGTTTAGGATATCTCCTCATACATCAAACATCAGAGTATCAGGCAGAAGGAGAAAACAAGATCCGAGTACGGATAAGAAGCAAATCGGCATAAGATGCCCCATAAATAAACACATCCCGCCCACAGATCTCACGGATCCCTGTTCCCGGAATCTCTACACCGAGTGATCGTTGCCAACATTGTCCGTCTCCTCCACCCAGTATCCATCTTGCGAGTATACCTGTTCATCTGAATCAAACAATTTATCGTGTGAGACCCTAGGGGTACTCAGCAAGTCTTTATGCCTCTAAAGGGGACACAACCTGGGGTGACGCAATTGCAGCAAAAGATAATACCTAACAATTCTATAGATACTCGCTAACCATCCGCCTAACCAAAGATAGACGGATGTCCGTGAATTAAAAGCAACAGTTATAACAGTAATATTAACAGATCCATCCTCCTCACTTAGCAACGAGGAAGCGGACGAACAGCCCCCCATCCGTTGGCAGTTTTATTATCCATTCCATGAGTGTTGCACTATTTACTAGTCAGGTACTTAGTCAAATTAAAAGCGGTACTTTAGTTATACTTGTCTATGATCGAGAAACTGTGCTCCAAGTCGTCCATAACCGCAGACACGGCTTTCAGAAAGATTTACCCTGCAGGGGTGCACAAATAGCAACACACACTCGATCAACCTCGGAAAAACCAAATCAAAACCCAACGAGGCATTCATGACAGAGCGATCACAGGATTCAGAAATGTTTCAGGGGGCCACCCCACTAAGCTACCCGCAACGAAGTTGGCCGGCTCCAGAATGGACCCAGGGTTTGCGACGATGGCTGTAAACGACTGGGAACCCGAAAATGTGTCTGGGCTTGTCGATACCGCGAAAACGTGGCGCGATCCAAAATAGTACAGGTGCTCCACTCACAATCTTAAATAAAACAGTAAAGCATGGCATAAGTACATGATAGTAATAAAGCCCCAAACTACTTTGTGGCCCCAAGAAATAAGAATGAATCAAGCTCTGGCTCAGGGGGGTCCATAAGGCCTCCCGGATGTGGATAGTGCGAATAGTCAAGGAACAGGAATCAAGTACTCGGGGTCCTACGGGACACAAGTGAGCATGAAGAACCAAATAGCAGATATTGCTCACCGGTGCCACTTTCATTAGTTATCCCATTACTACTCAGGTTAAGTTGTTTAGGTACCTCGTTATCCATTAGACACTCACATACCCTACACATGCTGTTCTACGACCCGCATGGCTCAAACAACTCCTGTAGTAATGGCTCATGGGATGGAGGAACAAGCTTCGGTGGGTTTAAAAGTAAAGGCTATGCAGTTCTTGGGATTCAATTTAATGCAATCGCGACTCAATGATGCAAGAATAAGATAGAGGCAATAGGTACTATATGCATGCAAGCATGTGGTAGTGCTTGCCTGGCAGCTCAGTTGAAGCGAGGGAAGGATTTGGGTAGTGCTCCTGGGATTCCTGATATATCCCCTGCTCAGCGTCTATTCGAAGAAGAACCAAACAAACAAGGGCCAACATAAATAGAGTGCACAAGCATATGAATTATAATGCGTCAAGCAAACAATCATGCCATGATGAATGATGCACAATTTGCATGGCAATAATGTAGCATGGCATGGGTGAGGTGTGGGGTACAAGAATAAAGCATTTTATTGAGTTTTAGTCACATTTTATACTCAAATAAGTTGCTGTATACTTTATATTTATATGATGCATGCTGCAATTCAGAACATGGAATGCATAGATAGAATGGGCTCGTCGCGCTGATCTATTTAGACATATTGTTTGTCAAATATGGAGTTATAAAACTAAGGTTATTAATTAATTAAGAAAAGGGCATTTTATTATAATTTTAAACAATTTCGAAATTTAATTTGCCCAAAAGATATTTTGAATGGCATATTTGAATTCCTCACATTTTTCTGATTCCAAAACATATATCATATGTATTATTTGGATTTGTAAATTAAAAGTTATTTAAAAACAGATTTGAATTTGAACTTAAACAATTTCTGAAAAAGTTAAAACAAAACAGAAATCCAGAAATACTTTTTACACCCAGCCCAGTGCTAGCCAGAGCCACCGACAGGTGGGCCAGCTGCTGACTGGGCGACACAGCACGCCGAGGGGCTTTTCTCACCGCGGCTATATCTAGCCACTGCGACTGACTGGTGGGGCTGGGTGGTGATGGGGCCACACGCGCGCGCGGCCAGCGGGCGGCTGACACGTGGGCGGTCCGGGGAGCATGGGTTGATAAACTACAGATCTCGTTCAGGGGAATTGGTCGGCGGCGGGCTGTACTGGACGGGGCACGACGGGGAACCAAGGGGGAAACGCAGGTCTGGCTGCTCACCGGTAGGGCAGATCATTGGCGGGGTCACAAACGGGCGGCGCTAGGCACGCGGTGTGGGGGGGAAAACGGAAGAGGTTCGAGGGGGAGCTCACCTTGATTGATTCCCACCGGATTCGGGGCAGGGGTGGTCGGAGCGGAGGGGGACGGCGGGGCTGCTGCGGTGGGGCACGATGCTCTGACGAGGGGGAGGCTCCGGGCGTGCTTGGCGTCTTCCAGCGGGCAGGATCGACTCCACGGTCCACGGTGACGCTCCCCGGTGAGTGCTCGGTCACCGGCGAGGCGGCAACATCGTCGCGGCGCTCGGTCTGGCGGCGGCGTGGTCCGGTGGAGAAGGGGGAGGGAAAACAAGGACGGCAGCTAGGGTTTGGCCGCACAGCGCGAGAGGATAAGGGCGGGGCGGATCACGTGCTCGGCGTGCCTGCTGATGCGGATGACGGCGGGAGGGACGACCACCTGCTCCTCTCCGTTAGAGCAGAGGAGAGAGGAGGGCGAGACAGCGTCAGACGGAGGGAGAAGAGGAACAGGGCGAGGCGACGGCGCTGAAGCGGTACGGGCTGGGGAGGCAGGCTAGGAAGTGGGCCGGGAGATGGGCCGCGAACAGGTGAGGCTGCTGCTCTGGTACTGCTGTTGGCTGCAGGTAAGGTTTTTCCTGTTATTTCGTTTTTCTTTTTATTTTGTTAACTGGTTTTGATTTTGTTTTGTTGCAGATTTAAACAAGCCCAAGAATTAACCCTTTTTGGGCGTTTTGCAAATTTTGAAAATAGCAGAGAAAGGCTGGCTATGGGGTGAGGTGGGGCTTAGAGGATGGGCATAAATTGTTGGTGAGGAAAACACAAAAGAGAGAGAGAGAGGGATGGGGTCTAAAACTAAATAAAAAGAGGATCCCATATGAACATGCTTGATGGAGAAAAGGTTTTGTTGGGACAAGGAAAAGGTGGAGAGAGGTGGAAAAGGATCCACAAGGAAAATCCACTAAACAAAGAGAAAAACAAAGGAGCTAAAGGTGGTGAAGATGGTTGCATGGCCCATGCAAAAAAATAAAAAAATGCCATGATCAATTCTTGTGAAAACAATAATAATAATGTGGCATTGTTATTATGCATTTCCAAGAAGTGGAATAAGGCCAAGCAAAAATAAGTTGGGATTAGATCTACCCCACCCACATGAGCTATAATAAAACCAAAAGAACAAGGAATACAAGCTCATGTATATTGAGGTGGTGGAATTATAAGGTAGTGACAAGAAAGGTGGTGGATCTGAATAAAAGATATGCCCCCAACTCAACTTGGGCATTTAAACAATATATCAATAACCAAATACAATATCAAGTGGCAAATACAATTAATAATGCATATGAGAGAAAAATCAAATGGCAAAGGATTTTATATGATGCTCAAATGCAAGGTGGCATGATGACATGAGCATGATATAATTATGATGCAACAATTATATATAGGAAGTAGCCATTATATTACTAGACCAAGTAGCATTACCATTGTTAGACAAATGGGATGCTACAAGAGGTGATACTTATGTTATTTCATCTGTTTTTGCATGATTGATGACTTTTGGAGCATGGACCGTTGCAGTCAGGATTCTGATGGAAAAGGTGCTGTTTGGAGGCAAAATTCGCGAAGATCAGAAAATCCGGGAAAATATACGAAAAATCCTATTTTTCTAGAAGACGAAGGAAGCCAGAAGGGGGGCTGGAGATGGGCCACAGGGGGCCCACACCAGGCACTCCCGTCTAGCATATATCATCCTCTTGAAACCCTAAGACTCGGAGAGCGACCACAGAAAGATTCCGCCGCCTCTGCGGGGCAGAAAACACCGAGAGAGAAAGATCTCTCCTACAGACAGATTTCTGCCGGGGAAATTCCTTCCCGGAGAGGGGAGGTCGTCGCCATCAACACTACCATCAAGCTGGACTTCATCTGGATCATCATCATCATCACCACCATCATCACCATCAGCACCCTCATCACCATCTCCATATTGCTGTAACAATTGAGTTGAACCTTGCATATTTCATAGGGAAAACTTTCTCGGTGTTGATTACTCTTTGCAGTTGATGCTATTGAGTGAACCATTGAATTATTGTTTATGTTCAAATTGTTATACATCATTATTCCATCTCTGATCATGATCCATATGATGTCTTGTGAGTAGTTCGTTTTGTTCTTGAGGACATGGGAGAAGTCATGTTGTTAGTAGTGGAGTTGTGTTGAGAAAGATTCAATAGATTGTTATTTAAGTTGTGGTGTACTTCTTCTAGTGGTGTCATGTGAACGACGACTACATGACACTTCACCTTTATGGGCCTAGGGGAGTGCATTGTGTATTTGGCTACTAATCGTAGGGGTTGCTGAAGTGACAGAAACCTGAACCCCCGTTAGGAAACCATTGCACAAGGAAAGTAAGGGTCTTAGAGTTTAAAGTTGTGGTTAGGTTTCTACCTTAATTACTTTCTTGTCCTTACGGATGTTTGCAAGGGGTATAATCACAAGTATGTATTAGTCCTAGGAAGGTCGGTACATTAGCACAGGTTCACCCACACAACACTTAGCAAGCTAAAGAAGATTAATCAACTATATGAAGCGAAAGCACTTGACAGTCTTCCCATGTGTCCTCGAGAACGTTTGGTCATCTTAAGTAATACAACCGGTTTGTCCTTTGCTGCATAAAGGATTGGGCCACTTGCTGCATTTATTCCTATTGTCTTTTATTTACTCGTACTTTGTTTACTTGCTTTACCAAAAACCCCTAAAAATCCGTTTGCTAAGTATTTGCAGAGAATTCCTGATCCATACCACTAGCCAGCACCTTCTGCTCCTCGTTGGGTTCGACACTCTTACTTATCGAAAATACTGCGATACACCCCCTATACTTGTGGGTCATCAATCCACCAGTGTCATTGGATGTGTGTTCTTTTCATGAACCAAACATGGATCCACCCAGTGTGATTGCATGTCTATTCTTTTCACAAACCACATATGGATCCACCAGTGTCATTGCATGTCTGTTCTTTTCATGAACCACATCCAGTGTCATTGCATGTCTGTTCCTCTCATAAACCACATATGGATCCACCAGTGTCATTGCATGTGTGTTCTTTTCATGAACCACAGCTAGAGTCATTGCATGTGTGTTCTTCTCACAAACCACATATGGATCCACCAGTGTCATTGCATGTCTGTTCTTTTCATGAACCACAGCTAGAGTCATTGCATGTGTGTTCTTCTCACAAACCACATAAGGATCCACCAGTGTCATTGCATGTGTGTTCTTTTCATGAACCACAGCTAGAGTCATTGCATGTGTGTTCTTCTCACAAACCACATATGGATCCACCAGTGTCATTGCATGTCTGTTCTTTTCATGAACCACAGCTAGAGTCATTGCATGTGTGTTCTTCTCACAAACCACATAAGGATCCACCAGTGTCATTGGATGTGTGTTCTTTTCATGAACCACACCCAGTGTCATTGGATGTGTGGTCTTCTCACAAACACCACATAAGGATCCACAAGTGTCATTGGATGTGTGTTCTTTTCGTGAACCACACCGGTGTCATTGCACGTCAGTTCTTCTCATAAACCACACATGGATCCACCAGTATCATTGGATGTGTGTTCTTTTCATGAACCACACCCAGTGTCATTGGATGTGTGTTCTTTTCATGAACCACACCCAATGCCATTGGATGTGTGTTCTTTTTATGAACCACACCCAGTGTCATTCGATGTCTGTTCTTCTCACAAACCACACATAGATCCACTAGTGTCATTGCACGTCTATTCTTTTTATGAACCACACATGGATCCACCTTTGTCATTGCATGTGTGTTCTTTTCATGAACCATAGTTAGAGTCATTGCATGTCAGTTCTTCTCACAAACCACAAAAGGACCCACCAGTGTCATTGCATGTCTGTTCGTTTCATGAACCACACCCAGTGTCATTGCATGTCTGTTCCTCTAAACAAACCACACATGGATCCACTAGTGTCATTGCATGTGTGTTCTTTTCACGAACCACAGCTAGAGTCATTGCATGTGTGTTCTTCTCACAAACCACATAAGGATACACTAGTGTCATTGCATGTGTGTTCTTATCATGAACCACAGCTAGTGTCATTGCATGTCTATTCTTCTCACAAACCACAAAAAGATCCACTAGTGTCATTGGATGTGTGTTCTTTTCATGAACCACACCTAGTGTCATTGGATGTGTGTTCTTCTCATGAACCACACATGGATCCACCAGTCTCATTGCATGTGTGTTCTTTTCATGAACCACAGCTAGAGTCATTGCATGTCTGTTCTTTCCACAAACCACATATGGATCCACCAGTGTCATTGCATGTCTGTTCTTTTCATGAACCACAGCTAGAGTCAGGATAGTGGCTAGGAGGATTTGAAAGGCATTATGGAATTAAGTTTTCCCACCTTTAGTCTTTTGATTAGAGTAGAGGTCACGAGAGAGCATAGCGTACTATTCTTTTCACAAACCACATATGGATCCACTAGTGTCATTGCATGTCTGTTCTTTTCATGAACCACACCTAGTGTCATTGCATGTCTGTTCCTCTCATAAACCACATATGGATCCACCAGTGTCATTGCATGTGTGTTCTTTTCATGAACCACAGCTAGAGTCATTGCATGTGTGTTCTTCTCACAAACCACATATGGATCCACCAGTGTCATTGCATGTCTGTTCTTCTCATGAACCACAGCTAGAGTCATTGCATGTCTGTTCCTCTCACAAACCACATAAGGATCCACCAGTGTCATTGGATGTGTGTTCTTTTCATGAACCACACACAGTGTCATTAGATGTATGTTCTTCTCACAAACACCACATAAGGATCCACCAGTGTCATTGGATGTGTGTTCTTTTCATGAACCACACCCAGTGGCATTGGATGTGTGTTCTTCTCACAAAACACACATGAATCCACCAGTGTTATTGCATGTGTGTTCTTTTCATGAACCACACATGGATCCACCCAGTGTGATTGCATGTCTGTTCTTTTCACAAACCACATATGGATCCACCAGTGTCATTGCATGTCTGTTCTTTTCATGAACCACACCCAGTGTCATTGCATGTCTGTTCCTCTCATAAACCACATATGGATCCTAACCTTAGGAGAGCCCTAACCTTAGCCCCCCAATGGGTGGCCGTTAGACCGAGTCTTCTAGAAGGCACGCCCTAACGCAGTTGTTTTGCTTGACGATTGTTACATACCGTTCGATCGGGGCGCTTGGACGATTGGGATGGTCTTCGTGAGAGCGATCCGCGAGTAGGATGTTCCGCGGCATGATTGGCCACGCTTACTCTAGACAAACTGGCAACACCAGGCGCTCCCCTGTTGCGAGTGTCACGACTCACGAGTTTAGTGGGCCATATCCCAGTGTCACGTCCCCATTACTTCTCTTCCTCCCCGTACTTCTCTTCCTTCCCCTCAAAGCCACTTTCCCCACTTCACTTCCATCCTGCCGTAGCTGCAAGCCGACGGCGCCTCCATCCCAATCCCCTCTCCAGCAACCATCCACTCCCCACTCGACATGGGTTCAAGGGGAGACGGCGAGGAAATGCGTCGTGACGACAGGGACGGTTATTTAGATGTGAGTCATCTCATCTCTATCTCTATGATCTGTGGCCAGTTATCTATTTTTTGAGCTAGATCTACTCTATTTACTCATGCACGTATGATGTGTTAGGCCAACCAGACGATGTATGACTCCGACTATCATGGTTTAGTGGATGAAGACAGTCCTCTCCTATGTAAACATGGACATGTGCCCGCTAAATTTGTAGCGTTCGAAGGACGAAACGCAGGCAGGAGGTTTCTACGGTGTCAAGGACATTGTGCAATGATGCAAGGCGGAAGTTGCGGTGTTGTCAAATGGGTAGATCCAGAGTGGCCCAAATCGATGCAGAAAACGCTGGACAAACTATGGGATATGACCGTTGAGTTGAAAGAATTTGTAGTCAGCTCACTTCTTGATAGTGTTGATATGAAGCTATGGGACCCAGTGGACATGACCAATCTTAACCGAGATCTCAGGAGGGTGCAAGACAAGGTTAGCAAAGTCGAGAAGGAGAGGGACGTGGCGTTGGCCCTAAAGGCTAAAGCAGAGCAAGAACTGACTCAAGCAAGGAATGAGTTTCACTAGGCCAAAGTCCTGCAGTTCACAACTATGAGTATTGGCAAGTGCATGAGGAAAAATATAGAGAAACAATTGAAGCTGTGCAAGGAAGATGCTAAAAGGAAGGAGCAGACGAATCAATCCTTCCTCTCGCAGGAAGATGCGCATCGGGCTAAGATTAGGAAGATCAAGGAGATGTGTGATAACTAGTTCTATTTAGCTTTTGCTCCGTGCCTTTTTAAGTTGTAATAGTAGTACTTGTTGACCTAGCGGTCTGAACTAGTGGTCCCGAAGTGCTGGGAGGAAAAAAAATGCTCTCCCGTTAGTCTGTCTTAACCTTGCATCACTTCCTTTTGTCTGATCATGGTGGTATTCTGACATTGGTGGTTTGTTTAAACATAATCTACGTAGATTGTGCCGCATGCAAATGGCACATCCACAATTTATAAAGTGGAAGCACGTACACCCGGTTAATGGAGATCCGGGAGCTTCTCTAGACGTAGGGGATGCAGGAGCAGGGAGGCGGTGAGATAGAAGGGCTCAAACGTCTGGGCATTATCGATTGCCATTGCTATTTATGTTGCCATGTCGTTGTGCATCATCTGAAATAAGTTGCTGCTTCGTGGAGTGTGACAGCTTAAATAATTTATTTTTGTGCCACTTACATTCCGTCGTATTTGGAGACCTCCTGCCCCTCAGCAATCGTGGAACCGATGTTGCGTGTTTTCAGATAGAAGTGGCACAATCACAATTTCAGATTCAACTACTGACTCGGACGTTTCCAAACCCTAACCCGCGATACATTTTACTCAGAGAACGTGGGTAGATTGTTTCGCCCAGCAAAGTGCCACACACAGAGCTCCAGAATTTAACCGAATTACATATATAGGTTCAAGTTCAACACATTGAAGGAGTTATGCCCTAGAGGCAAATAATAAAGTGTATTTTTTGATATATCCTGTATGTTCATAATACGTTTCATACTGTGCTATAACTGTGTTAATACGAAATGTTAATACACGTTTGGTATGTAAACAAACCGTGTCTCTAGTTACCTCTAGTGAACTAGTTCATTGGTCATGAGGATGGTCTGGGTTTTAAGATCATGGGCATTTATGCCAACTGACAATGAGGTCATGTTATTAGTTGAATAACATGATAGAAAAACATCCGACCGTTATATCTTAATGAGATCTAGTTACAAAGTTCACCATTGATGATAAAACACAGAGAACCTCACAACCTAATCCTTAAACTGTGAGGTAATGCAAATCACCATTCCGGAAGAAGCTTAGATGGTTATCAAGAATCATGTCGTAACAGGGTGATCAAAAAGGTGCCACTCAAGTTTTCCGAAGGGATGCGTAGAGGAGTACATATCAAGACCAGGATTTGTCTAGTCCATGTAACGGGCAGATACATGTGGCCATCTCGGTGACGTTGCATTAATGAAGCTTGCAAGCATGTGACTAGGTCACGGAATGCAACGACATGAGAACGAGAAAACAAGTTCATCGGTAATGATATCGAACTAGGGTATGGAGATACCGAAGATCAAGCCTCGGATGAATTAGGTATCGAATGACAAAGGGAACGGGAAACGACTATCTCACGGTTCGAGCGATTGTATTCGTGAAACGCACGGGGGTCACATGGCCATCCAGGTCCCTCTGTTGATCATTGATGTGAGAGTAGTCTCAATCATGTCCGGAGTGTTTCCAAACCGAAGTATGTCACGCTTAAGGGTAGGGACGCTTAGGGTAGATGAGGTATTGTAGGAGAAATAGAGAAAGAGAAACCGGAACAGTTCTGGGTAACATCCGATGGAGATCGAAAGGGGTCCAGAAGGTGTTCTAGAGTAAAGGAATAATATAATATGTTTATTTGAATGTTAATTGGAGAATTAATATTAAATATGATGGGTTCATAGCATGGAAAACAAAAAATTTCTACCGCAAGAACAAACAAAACCCAGATCTAATCTAGATAAAAGCCAAGATCTAATCTACTAGACATGAGCAATGAGATAGATCGGTACTAACCCTCGTAGAACCGAAAGCGTTAACGAGATTAGATCTCGTGGATGATGTAGTCGATCACTTGCCGATCTCAAGATCGTGTGGACGATCCTTCCGGTGCCGCGTTCCGGCAGCGCTTCCGCAGACGGTCACACGTGCGGAGTCGAAGCAGACCTTCCTCTCCCCGTTCCAGCGAGCAGCGGAGGTAGTAGATCTTCTCCACGGAATCCCAGCAGCACGACGGCGTGGTGGTGGTGGTGGAGATGAGAATTCTGCAGGGCTTCGCCTATGCCTGTGCAGAAGAAATATGGAGGAGAGAGGCGGCAGAGATTGGGAGTTGTGAGAGCCAGGGCAAGAGGGGGCACCCCCTCCCTTCTATTTAAAGGAGGGAGGCGCGCCTGGGGAGGGGGAGTCCTAGTAGGACTCCCCTCCTTGGGCCGGCGGTGGGAAGGGGGGAGGAATCCTCCTCCCCCACGAATCCGTGTCTAGCCCCACTTGGAATCCCTTGATCCTTTCTTGGTTTTCAAGTAAACTCCAAGAAATCCTCTAGAACCTTCCAGAACATTCCGAAACCTTCTAGAATCTCCATACAAACAGTCCGGAACATTTCCTAACTTAGAAAATGATTCCCAATATATGAATCTTATTCTCCGGACCATTCCGGATCTCCTCGTGATGTCCCGGATCCATTCCGAGACTCCGAACAACATTCGGTCTCCAACGCAAATTCCATATCTACTTAAAACAACTTCGAACCTTAAGTGTGTCACCCTACGGTTCGTGAATATGCAGACATGATGAAGACACCTCTCCCATCAATAACCATCAGCGGGATCTGGAGATCCATAACGGCTCCCATATACTCAACGATGATAACGTGATCGATTGAACCATTTAACATACGAAACCAATTCCCTTTGTCTCGCGATATTCTACTTATCCGAGGTTTGATCGTCGGTATCTTCATACCTAGTTCTTCCTCGTTACTGATAAGTACTCTTTACTCATTCCATGTTATGTCATCCCTTGTGACCTAGTCACATGCTTGCAAGCTAACTAGATGACATTCCACCGAGAGGGCCCAGAGTATATCTATCCGTCATATGGATGGACAAATCCCAATCTTGGTCTATGCGCTTCAACACATACTTTCAGAATACCCAATGACACCTTTATAACCACCCAGTTACGAAGCGGCGTTTGATGTCATCAAAGTACCCATTCGGTGATGGTGATTAACATAACCTCATGGTCGAAGGATTAGGTTACTATGCATTTGAAAGCTTACAGCAATACGAACTTAATGACTTGATCTTATGCTATGCTTACTATGGGTGTGTGTCCATCATATCATTCTCCTAATGATATAACCTTGTTATTAATGACATCCAATGTCCATGATCAGGAAACCATGATCATCATTTAATCAACAAGCTAGTTCAACAAGAGACTTACTAGGGACTCTTTTATGTTTACAAAACACACAAGTATTAATGTTTCCGGTTAATACAATTATAGCATGGGATGTAAACATTCATCATAAACACAAAGATATAATAATAACCACTTTTATTATTGCCTCTTGGGCATATCTCCAACAGTCTGCCACTTGCACTAGAGTCAATAATCTAGTTAAAAACTTGTGCATTCAATACCTATGGCTTTTTGGTGTTGTATAGACACTATAGCTAGTGGTAAACATAATCTTCGGATCTGACACTTACAGGTTCGTGTGTATTTGCATGTCCTTGCGTCTCTACGCATTACTCATTCTCTAATGAGATGGCATTGTATAAATTTGGTCCTTTGGTGAGACCTTTAGTTCCTTGGGATTAAATCATGTTGATACAATTGTCATACAATGTATCTTCATAGTATTATCCCGCTATGAACCACACCTAGTTTGATAACAAACTACTTGACGCAAATGCCCTCATTTGCTGCTATAATAACAGTCATATACTTAGCCTTTTGTTGTAGTATCTGTCACAATGTTTTAACTTTGGTACTCAACCAAATCCATTATGGAACTTCCTTTCTATTACATTGTGCCACCCATAGTTTAAATTGAGATAAACTTAATTTGTGACAAAACTAGTATCAATGTAGCAATTTACAATGAACTATTTGTCACCACTATATAAGTAATATATTCTTAGTTCTTCCAAAGATCATAGGAATATCCCTACTATTTGTCCAATGATCATCTTATGAGTCATTATGGTATATGCTCATAACATTTAGAGCATAGGACATATCTGGATGTGTACATCTCAAAGAATGATTGATCAAAATATTCTTGTGATTTTACCAAGTGTCAAAACACTTGAATCTCGTGTCAACACACTTGAATCTTGATTCAGTCCTTTCCATGCGTAAAGAACCTTTCTTGTTGTTTCCATATTGAACTCATTCAACATATTATCTATGTACATTTGGCAAAACCATATTAGCGCCTCAATCTATCCATATAGACATTGATGCCTAATTCTTGGGTTATGCCTAAGTGTTTCATCGAAATGAAATTCTTAACCTGTGTCAATAAAAGATACATCATTTCTAATCAACGATATGTCTTTTACATAATGTATTAGAAATATGTCTTAGCGCTCCCACTTAATTTCTTTGAAAAAATGCAAGCATCTTCATCGTCTCTGATGAAATTAAACCTTTTAACGGTTTCATCACGGTGAAGATTCCAACTTCGCGATGCTCACTTCAACCATTGAAGTTTTGCATACTCTTTTAGCATCCTTTGAATTAACAAAATCCTTTGGATCGTGTCATGGACACATCCTAGGTAACCATTCTATTAGAAGAACTTGTTTTGTTTGTTCAACTACCATATACCAAAATATATGTAGTGGTTGCTACATTAATCCGTCTAGACTAAATATCGCTATGAAAAATCAAATCTTATCATAGTCAATTCCTTGAACATTGTCGTAAACTCTTTCTGATATGTCGACTATTTCATAGATGTGAAACATCCATGTCTATTTCTTTATAGATCCATATACGACTGTAAGGTCTTGCACCTTTCCAGAGGGTCTTTCAAATTTAAAGCTTGATTTCTCGTGTATGGAATTATCACAGATTTTATGGCTTCAAGCCACTTAACGAAGTCAGGGGCCATCATTGCTTCTTTGCATGTAGTCGGTTCATCATTGTCAAACAACAATGATTTAACTCTCAAATCTTGGCATTTGATTACTTACCCGACCTACTTGGTTCAATAGGAACTTAGATCTCCGTGACCACAACCTTTGAGGCATGTGAGCCATGAGCATTGTTGCTGCCTCCGGGACACTTTCCGACGCTGCGCAACTCAGCACATATTAACCAAGGTTCAACAACCTTGTCAAAGTTCTATTGTCCTCCCACTTAACTTTTCACGAAAAATTCCTTCTCAAGAAACTTGACGTTCTAAGCGACAAACACTTTTGTCTTTGGTGTTATGGAGGAATACCCAATGGTTATTCGAAATAACCCACAAAGACATGCTCATCCGTCTTTGGTTGTAAACATTTCACTTATGCATAGCATACCAAAATTTAAGAAAAGACAATTCGGGTTTTATCCCAAACCACAACTCATATGGTGTCATTTCAACGGATCACGATGGAGCTCTTTTCAGTGTAAAAGCGGTAGTCACAAAAGCTTTAATCTTTAAAATATAATGGCAGTTTTATAAATGACTCCTTTGATCTTACCATGTCAAACAAGGTTTCATTACATATCTTGAACACTCCATACTCCTATGGTGTTTTGGGAAATGCAAATCCATTGAACGATTCCTCAAATCTTAGGTGTTTTGCTAAACTTTGCAACTCAAACATCTTTCTTTATGATCCAATCATAATTTTTTTTATTTTCTTGTTACAATAATTTTCCACTTCATCTTGAAAGTCTTTGAACATTTTTCAAATGTTTCATACTTCTTCCTTATTGAGTAAGTATATACATATACTCACTCAAATCTTCGGAGAAAGCATATGAAGTTGAAATCCATCGTCCACGACTACACATAATGGACTATATACATCAATATGTACAAATTCCAATCAGTTAGTCATCCGTTCATCTTTTGGCCTATGAACAGAGTTTTAATTATCTCCAGGAAAGTATCACAAGCGTCATTTGATCAAAATCAAAGACTCCAAAAATCCATCAACATGGAGTTTCTTCATGTATCCCTTTCAATATAATTTAAACGGCGATGTCACTTCGCAAGTGATCTTTCAATCATTTGTCTTTCGACATTTTAGCATTAGTTTTATGGATGTGATTTCTCCAACGAGATTTGTAAATCATCCATCTATTATGGAATACGGTAATTATTTGAACAACCTTTTGTCGTCATAATACCTGATCAAAATAACAATTATTGAAACAAATCTTGAAGGTAAGCTTTGATGTTAATGAGCAACACAACAACCCTTTGTTTGTTTTCGATGAACATCATCACATATTCTCTTGCTAGTTACTTAGGCCATTGCAGTTCATGAATTGTGTTGTCCTGTATGACACTTCATACCAACCAATTCGGTATCCAATACCGCAGAACCACATTGTTTAACAACCAAGGAATACAGCCATAACATGTATCTTCTATATACCTAAGTTGGATATCTCCAATCTTTTCTTTTCTGCCAAATATTTTGTAGATTCTCTTTCAACAATTCCTTTTCTTTTAAAAGAATCTATCAACATCAATAGTGGTGTCATTCACATGACACATAGTACAAAGTGTGTATAGTCAAATACTAATACCTTTGGACTTGCACTTTGAAGTGGATCACCTTCATCAAATGTTTGGCATTCTTTCAAAATTCCATTCTTTAGTAATCTTTTAGTGTAGTAAACATTTTACTTACATCTTCTATTCATCCTTATCATGACAACTTTCATGATCAAGCTGCTATAGCTTATAAAGGTGAATTGCGAGTATAATGTTTCTTTTCCAAAACCTTTTGGAGGATTAGGACGACTAGCGTCTCCAACCTTCACAAATTCTCATCAAATATGAGGACGTATACTCTATCATGTTGTAACCAACACATTGTTTTAGATATCGCAATACCTTTCACATATGATGGTTTCTGAAACATTGCTTTCAGCTCTTAGATAAACTTGATATTAAAAACAATCTTTTGAGTATCAAGAATCATGGAGGCAAACATGATATATTAGATACTAACACTGGAATTGTTACTCTTGATTTAATACTATTTATTAAACTTCACAGAGTAAATGGAGTTTGCTAAAAGTTTGCAATATGACTTTTAAACTTTAGATTGACACTCAAAACAATACGATACCAGTTCGTAAAGCAAATATCCAGAATTTCTATAGTTCCACTATCTCAACTATAACTAAGCGTAAGGTGGTGAACGGATGCCAATGACTACAACAAACTATGCAAATTCACTTTGATTGTGTTTATGATAAATTGAGTTTGACTAATCCAAATTACAAATGAACTCCCACTCAAAACAACATCCCTCAAGTTGTTTTAGTGATTACACGAACCAAATTCACTACACCAAGTCCGATCATCACGTGAGATGATGTAGTTTCATCGGCGAACAATCTTCATGTTCATCATATCAATCATATGACTCATGCTCTACCTTTCGGTATTCCGTGTTCCGAGACCATGTCTGTACATGCTAGGCTCGTCAAGATTAACCTTAGTTTCCGCATGTGCAAATCTGGCTTGCACCCATTGTATGCACACGTAGAGTCTATCACACCCGATCATCACGAGATGCTTCAAAACGACGAGTCTTAGCAACGGTGCCAACTAAGGACGAACACTTTTATTACTTGATATTTAGTGAGAGGGATCATCTTATAATGCTACCGTCGCGATCTAAGAAATACAAGATGCATAAAGGATTAACATCACAGGCAATTCATAATTAGTGTGATATGATATGGCCCTTTCTTCTTATGCCTTCGATCTCCATCTCCAAAGCACGGACATGATCTCCATCATCACCAGCATTGCGTCAAGGTCCGTGGCGCCGCTTCATGGTTGTTCATCTTCACTAGCAACTATTACAACTACTTGGAACAAAGCTATTACAAGATGAATAGACACGCATGTCTTAACAGAATTAAAAACAACCATTAGGCTCCTGCCGGTTGCCATATTACAACAAGGATCATTGCATACATCAAATACAATCACAATCACATGAAGGCCATATCACATCACAAAACCCCTGCAAAAACAAGTTAGACGCCTCTAATTTTCTTTGCAAGTTTTACGTGGCTTGGGGCTTTCGACTAAGAACGGATCTTACCTACGAAACTGAACCACAACGTTGATACAAGTGCTATCAAGTGCAAAGTGTAGATTGGATCTATACTATGATGGGAGAGACAAACACCCGCAAAGCCACTTGTGCAAATCAAGTTGCACGTCAAGCGTGGAGCAAGTCTCATGTACGATGACATGTAATGTTAGCCCGAGCCGCTTCATCCCACCATACCGCAAGATGCAAAGTACACATATAGCAAAAGACGACACGAGCACCAACGCCCACAACCTCATTGTGTTCTACTCATGCAACAGATCTACGCATAGACAAGGCTCTGGTACCACTGTTGGGTTCGTAGCATGGAAAACAAAAAATTTCTACCGCAAGAACAAACAAAACCCAGATCTAATCTAGATAAAAGCCAAGATCTAATCTACTAGACATGAGCAACGAGATAGATCGGTACTAACCCTCGTAGAACCGAAAGCGTTAACGAGATTAGATCTCGTGGATGATGTAGTCGATCACTTGCCGATCTCAAGATCGTGTGGACGATCCTTCCGGCGCCGCGTTCCGGCAGCGCTTCCGCAGACGGTCACACGTGCGAAGTCGAAGCAGACCTTCCTCTCCCCGTTCCAGCGAACAGCGGAGGTAGTAGATCTTCTCCACGGAATCCCAGCAGCACGACGGCGTGGTGGTGGTGGTGGAGATGAGAATTCTGCAGGGCTTCGCCTATGCCTGTGCAGAAGAAAGGTGGAGGAGAGAGGCGGCAGAGATTGGGAGTTGTGAGAGCCAGGGCAAGAGGGGGCGCCCCCTCCCTTCTATTTAAAGGAGGGAGGCGCGCTTGGGGAGGGGGAGTCCTAGTAGGACTCCCCTCCTTGGGCCGGCGGTGGGAAGGAGGGAGGAATCCTCCTCCCCCAGGAATCCGTGTCTAGCCCCACTTGGACTCCCTTGATCCTTTCTTGGTTTTCAAGTAAACTCCAAGAAATCCTCTAGAACCTTCCAGAACATTCCGAAACCTTCTAGAATCTCCATACAAACACTCCGGAACATTTCCTAACTTAGAAAATGATTCCCAATATATGAATCTTATTCTCCGGACCATTTTGGATCTCCTCGTGATGTCCCGGATCCATTCCGAGACTCCGAACAACATTCGGTCTCCAACGCAAATTCCATATCTACTTAAAACAACTTCGAACCTTAAGTGTGTCACCCTACGGTTCGTGAATATGCAGACATGATGAATACACCTCTCCCATCAATAACTATCAGCAGGATCTAGAGATCCATAACGGCTCCCATATACTCAACGATGATAACGTGATCGATTGAACCATTTAACATACGAAACCAATTCCCTTTTTCTCGCGATATTCTACTTATCCGAGGTTTGATCGTCGGTATCTTCATACCTAGTTCTTCCTCGTTACTGATAAGTACTCTTTACTCATTCCATGTTATGTCATCCCTTGTGACCTAGTCACATGCTTGCAAGCTAACTAGATGACATTCCACCGAGAGGGCCCAGAGTATATCTATCCGTCATATGGATGGACAAATCCCAATCTTGGTCTATGCGCTTCAACACATACTTTCAGAATACCCAATGACACCTTTATAACCACCCAGTTACGAAGCGGCGTTTGATGTCATCAAAGTACCCATCCGGTGATGGTGATTAACATAACCTCATGGTCGAAGGATTAGGTTACTATGCATTTGAAAGCTTACAGCAATACGAACTTAATGACTTGATCTTATGCTACGCTTACTATGGGTGTGTGTCCATCATATCATTCTCCTAATGATATAACCTTGTTATTAATGACATCCAATGTCCATGATCAGGAAACCATGATCATCATTTAACCAACAAGCTAGTTCAACAAGAGGCTTACTAGGGACTCTTTTATGTTTACAAAACACACAAGTATTAATGTTTTCGGTTAATACAATTATAGCATGGGATGTAAACATTTATCATAAACATAAAGATATAATAATAACCACTTTATTATTGCCTCTTGGGCATATCTCCAACAAAATATGTATTTTATTTTATTATTAAAGGCATTTTAATGCTAATGGGCCTCTTCCAAAGGGAGGCCCAATAGGGCATGGCGCCTAGGGAGTGGGGGCCAGCAAGCCTAGGCTTGGTGGGCCACCCCAATAGGGCCCACCTAGGGCTGGCGGCTGGCCCTAGGTGGCCCACGGGTGTGGGGTTTAGTCCCACACCGCCTGGCCCCTGGGTGGTGCGCCCCCCTCCCACTATATATAGCGGTCTCCCTCCCCCTTTGGAATCACCCCATTCCCTCTCGTTCTCTCTCTCTTATCCACTGAGGACTTCTCCATAATATTGGGGAGGACCTCGTGGGTGAGTTCTTCACCTTCACACCACCGTCTTGTGATCTGCGATCCGCCATCTACTTCTTCCACTGCTCGGCTAGATCGGAGTCCGGTTGACGTCTCCTACACCGGACGTGTGACGAACTTCGGAGGCACCACACTTGGGGTGCTGCTCGTCTTCATCAATATACACCTTCATGCGTAAGGCGTGCCTCGGTCTTCAAAGGTATGAATATCGAATCCCTTCTCTGTTACTTATGTCTACATAGTATATATCCTGGTATTAGTGTTCGAGTAGATAGAATTTTTTTTGTTTTCTGCTACGGAACCCAACACACATTACTATGCATCTTCATTGCCAGCAGCCTTCTTCCACTGCCTGGGTGCCAAGCCTTCACGTCCACTGGCTTCTTCATTTCCTGCCTTCTTCCTCTTCCTTGGTGCCAATTTTCTTAGCTTCACGTACTCTGCATCGCCGGGACAATGGGCACCAGAATCGTGTCCAGCATCATCTTTCCACTCGTTTTTAATTTCTTCGGGCAGCAAAATGACTGACCCGGTAGTCATGTTTCTAACCTTGCGGTGCTTCCTGTCAAAGAAACAAGAATGTTGCATAACTGCCCAATATCTACAGAGTAAATAAAACAAAAATTATAATTCAGCACAAACATGCGAACCCCAAGAGACTTTTGCTTACCAGGAGCTAATTGGGTTCGAGCAACCACCCTGTCCAAGAATAGAAGGGCGACTCCCAGTTGCAGCAGCTTCCACATCCAGTACATCACAATTCAGCTCAAACATGCAACCCGAAGCATACCTTTTCATCAACCCAATTAGCTGACTGTCACATGTTAGAGGAACCATGATGCCACATTCATCCATGAAGCTGAACTTTGTAGTCTGCTTCAGCCATTATTCATCATGATTACGTAGAGCAATAACCATACCATATATAGTGCATATCTACGCAGGCGCTTCTTCCATCGTGATATAATGGTATCCATACCACTCGCCCTTAGAGTCGTACCTGAAGAGGACTACCGTAACCAGGTAAGGGTGGTCTACGGAGATCCCACTTGACAGAAAACTGTGGACAAAATATGTTTGTCAGTGTTGGGCTAACAAACAATTTTAGGTTCAGTAGCCAGCTAGCAGTTATAATTAGTGCGAATAGAAAAGAGAAGGGTAGCTCACCCGCTTGTAGCCAGAACTTCTTCTTTCTTGGTAGTAGGATCTGCCATCCTCCGAGCTGCTCGGCTCGCGGCGGCGGAGGCGGGCTAGAGCCTCGCAACGGCGGCTACGGCATGCGCCATTGGAGCTCGGGATCAGCGACTGGACGTAGCAACTTAGCGCCAAAAGTCAAATGTCTAAAGGGATCGTCCTGCCTGGAGGGTGGATTCCAACGCCGCTGGTGCTAGGGGAAAGGTGGGAATGGATTTGTGAAATTGGTCAACGCATCCAATCCACTTAATTACTCGATTTGCCTAAGAGGTTGCCGCGTTGGCGCTCGTGTCACAGACAGATGACCGACATGAGGGTCCCGACCGTCTATTTCACGAGGCAGTTTCACGGAATGTTTGAATTTGGCAGGGGTGAGATGAGTTTGCATCGAAATGGCCCCTCTCGGTAGTTTGCGGCCCAAAATTTCGAAACGTGGCAATTTCAGGCAACTTAGGTACCGCCATGCGCTGGCCCAGGAACTTTGGTACCGCAGACGAACAGGCCCCACTGTTGGGCCATGCAGAGATAAACAAAAATTTCCCTACGTGCTTAACCCAAGATCTAGCTGAGGTAGAAGGCCATGTGGATTACCACTAGATGCACGATTGCGGATTACTGATGAAGCGCATCAGTTGAATGCATTGCAGTCCTCATGATCTGATCCAAACCATGATCATCGATGTGCTGATCGTGCAGCTCCTCTGCTAGTATCCACACGTACAAGGAGGAGCACCGGCGGTGGACTGCTATGTCCGATACAACGGATGGACTGAATTGGAGCTAGGGTTTTCAACACATGGAATGACCTAACCGTACCCACCTGGGCATTTGTGCCCCAATATATATAGGGAGTAAAGGTGGGTACCACTTACTTGCGGCCCATTCATTAAAGCCTATATTAGTCAGTATGAGTCCGACTCACTGACTCCGTCCATATCTGGTTCGGGGCCAACCCAAACGACTTGCTACCATTCTGAAGTGTGTGACCCCGTAGGCTCATGGCAACTTGGACACGATTGGAGTCCGACTCACAATCGATCAAGCAGTAGTGGCTCCTAGTAGAATGTGCCGACTCCCAAGTACCAAAGAGTCATGATGATATACCTTTCAATGTGACTTACATCTGAGTCCCTTTTGCCTCACGATATACCTTGTTGAGCTATAGGAGAATAATTGTCATCCCTTAAATAGTCCGACTCTCTTCTCAATCCGATATAAGTGATTCATCTGACTAACTCATAGTCGATCACCTTGGTTAACACTTAACCGAGTTGTGCATGGATATGCTTTTCGAATCATATCACACGAGAGGGACTCGAGAATATCTCTCAATTTGGAGGAGGAAAATCCCATCTTGGTTATCCACATCACGCAGCTTGATTCTCGGTCGACCCAAACTCTGCCTTTATAACTGCCCTATGACAGAACAATGTTTGATAAAACCTAAGTCGGTGATCCTCAGCTCGGATTGTGCGACAACCTCAGGTCTAAGGATTACATTGATTGAGATATACAAATAACGACTTGTTCGTTGTATCTCAATATGGGTCAATCTGACTCGCTAAACTCTTTAGCCGAATCCGTGTAAGTCGGTATAACATCACCATGTCCATGACAAGTGAAACCGAGTCATCAACCGACTTTCACATTTTTAGTCTAACCTCAATGACCAAGGATATTTAGTATGAATAACATGAATATATAGTTCCACAACTGAATCACATATTCAATGATATACATCAGATGTTCATACAAGAAAAACTTAATAACTTTATGAATACATTGGAAATTACAACATATAGGATTGTCTGTAGGGCATATTCCCAACAGATAGCACGGGACGTCTCCCGATCGTTGTGTCATAGCGACATGTGTCCCGCTACGTGTAGCTAGCCTATCCATCGACTCACAAAGCCTCATTGGCAATGGTGCTTTTTTTGATCTGGCAATGGTGGGGGGCCAACTTCTCTTCCAGCGTGTGTCTCAGCGGCCCTAGAGTTGGACGACGGCCGCTGGCTTTGGTGGTTGCAGGCAACTCTAGGGATCATTTTGTATTTTCCGATCTCTTAGGTTTTTATCTACAAAGTTTTCAGGATAATAATTATTTTATCCCGGTCTATATTTAGTGTCCATATGTATATGTGTTGCTTCATGTAACTTGATTATTGATTAATAAAATATGTGGTTGCTCTTAAACAAGCTGTACGGGAATTTATGCTATTGACAAAACACACACAAAATAATATCGAGGCATGTCCGGAACCCTATTCTATTCGTGACTTTCCAGGTGACTTTCTAACCGGCTAAGATGCGCACACTCTTCATAGAGTAACACTAAGCTAGCATTTCGATCTTGAAATCCTCATAAAGATGTTGCAAAGAATTTATTTCTCAAAGCACATTGAATCACTTAAGACTAGAGTGGAGATGTAGAACGAAGTGCAAGATAGTAAGAAGAACATTTATGAGCACGAAGGGCCTCTCTTCTCTCAAAGATATATTTGTTTGCAAAGGCAGCTGGTGGTTCTATTTATAGGAAAAATACAAAAAATCCAACCGCTATTGAAAAAGTGATGATAGGCCCGAAACCACCGGATGATGAAATCCGAAGGTTCAGAACTAGTTCAAAATTTGAACAACCAGAGTGGGAGTTATATTGATTTCCCCGAGCTATCGCGTCAAAACTCCGGAGGTACCAATATGACCATATAACATCAAAAGGAGAAAATTACACTCATGGTAATGAAAATAATATAGGAGGTATGTTCAAAAAATTGCCAGTTTTCCTCCTATAATTGTGTATGCTCGGTTACCAACTGAGAGTTAACTCGGAAGTTTTTGAGCAAATAGAAAACACCCTCAAAATATAGTTGGACAGAAAACTACAAAGTCCATGCTTGGAAGTACCAGACCGAAAACAGTTGGAAGTGCCAGACCTTTCCAAGTGCATTTCCTAGACAAAAGTTTGTAAAGGGTCGATGGTTCCGAAAGCATACCAAACTCGGTAGTGTCGAGGGAACCAATAATGTGTCACAAGGAAATTCTCTTCCGGTCTCAATCTCACTAGGTCAAAGGTAGTGAGACAAAATTGCCCGGAGGTACCGGTAGTGTTGAAATCTAGTGGATTTTGATAGGAGAACTTATTGGAAATATGTCCAGAATCCTTTTCCTTTGCTTTCCCAAGTGTTTTTTTAATAGTACAACATACCTATGACTCAAAATTTGCAGATTACGTTTCATGGTAGCCTATTAATTTTATATCTTTTTGTGGGTTAGCATTAGCACGTTTCACTAACTATTTTTTTGGAAATGAGCGCTTTATTACTCATAAGCAATGTTTACACCCGGCCTCTGCATATCTAGGATGCACACAGCCGATCAACAACAGAACAAGAATCAAACTAAAGTACGAGCATTACAATCCATATAATAAAATAGAACAGTCTGCGGCTATGACAGTTCAATCCGCAAATCACACTGCAATCCATGTCGGGAGAAAATATCCCTCGCTGCATCCTCCAATCGCGTACACCCCTCCGCAAACAAGTCACGGAACTCCATACGCTGGAGCGAAATCCATGATCGGAGGATAGCCGTTGTGCGATAGATCACCTGCAAAGAAGAAGAAACTATGTTATTAAAAATCTTATCATTTCTACATAGCGAAAGCGTCCAAATAATGGCAAGCACTCCCACCCTAAATAAAGTCTCATATTTATCCTGAATCCCATTTAACCAATTGCCATATACATTGGCAACCGATCGTGGAGGAGATAAACCAGAGGCTACTTGGATAATTGACCATATAACACGAACAAATTTACATTGGAAGAATAAGTGTCCTATTGTCTCATTTTTATGACAACATACACATTGTGTACTTCCATGCCAATTCCTCTTAACAAGATTGTCTTTAGTAAGAATTGCTCCTTTACAAAGGTACCAAGTAAATATCTTCGTCTTAAGGGGTATCTTTATTTTCCAAATTTTAATATTATTATCGACAGGAATATCAGGTTGGATCAAAGCTCTATACATTGAGTCAACCGAAAATTTACCACTCTCAAGTAAATTCCATTTGAACTCGTCCACCCCCTCCGACAGCTGTACCGTGGATAGTCTTAATAAAGATTGTTTCATGATACAAGTCTAGGCCCAATGAGGCTTCGTCTAAACGACACATTATGGGGTTAGATTCCAAAACTTTGGAAAGTGTATCCCCTTTGTGTCTAACAATTGAGTAAAGAGCTGGATATTGATGACGAAGGGAAGTTTGGCCAAGCCATTTATCTTCCTAGAATCTAATCTGCGATCCATCCTTAATATTAAACACACCAAACTGAAAGAAGTGTTTTTTAGACTCCATAAGTCCCGCCCAAAAGTGTGAGTCTCCGGGTTTCTAAACCACCTGAGACACCGCCTTAGAGCCTACATACTTCCTCCAACGAATGGTTTGCCAGACACCGCCTTGAACAACCATTTACCCAGAAGTGCGGTGTTTTTTACTTGCAAATCATGTATGCCCAGTCCACCGTATTCTTTCGGTCGGCAAACCACATTCCATCTGGCAAGTCGATATTTCTTTTTTCCACCATCACCTTGCCAAAAGAAGCTTGATCAGAAATAATCCATTTTCTTCAAGACACCTTTTAGTAGCTAGAAGAACGAGATCATATGCAGTACCATATTTGTGAGTACTGATTTTGTGAGAACAAGTCTTCCACTAAGTTATAGTAATTTACCCTTCCAACTATTAAGACGTTTTTGTAGTCTTTCCTCAACGAGTTTCCATTCAGCAATCATGAGACACCGATAATGAATCGGGATTCGCAGATAATTGATAGGAAATTGCCCCAAGCTACAGCCGAATAGTTCAGCATATAGGTGGGCCTCATTCTTAGCCTCGCCAAAACAATACAAATCACTCTTATGGAAGTTGATTTTCAATCTAGAGAGAAGCTCAAATGCTGATAGTATTAATTTCATATTCTTAGCTTTCTCTAGATCATGTTCCATAAAAAGGATAGTATCATCAGCGTATTGAAGAATAGAAATACCACCATCAACAAGATGGTGAACTAGTCCTTCAACTTGGCTGACAGCCTTAGCTCTCTCGATCAGGATAGCCAGCATATCAGCCACTATGTTAAATAGTATAGGCGACAGCGGATCCCCTTGTCTTAGACCTTTTTTAGTCTGGAAGTATTTTCCAGTGCAATCATTGACATTGATGGCTACACTACCTCCAGTCACAAAAGACTTTATGAGATTGCACCACTCCTCTGAAAAACCTTTCATACAAAGTGTCTACTGGAGAAAAGACCAATTAACTTTGTCATAAGCCTTCTCAAAGTCAATCTTGAACAATACACCATTCAGTTTTTTTAAGTGTAGTTCATGGATTGTCTCATGGAGGATTACTACACCATCTAGGATGTTTCGTCCTTGCATGAAAGCAGTTTGAGATGGACGTACAACATAATCAGCTACTAAATTTAGTCTAATCGTAGCAACTTTTGTGAATATTTTAAAACTGTTAAGAAGGCAGATTGGTCGATATTGTTGTACACGTTCTACATTATTAACCTTAGGAAGTAAAATGATGTTGCCAAAATTAAGTCTAAAAATTTCTAGCTGATCAACATGCAAGAAGAGAACAAAAGCATCAAATCATTTGTGATGATTTCCCAGAACTATTGATAAAATTCTGTTGGAAAGCCATCAGGCCCTGGTGCTTTGTAATGTTCTATTTGAAAAACAGCTTTCTTGACCTCCTCCTCGGTGTAAGGGGCGGTTAAAAAGTTATTTTCTTCAACCAAAACCTGAGGGATATCCCCTGTTTGGGACTCATCCAATGTGAAAGAATTTTCTGTCGGTGCCCCAAACAAGTCCTTGTAATAACTAGTCATATGAGCTTTTAGCTGCTCCTGGCCCTCAATCATACCTTCATCCTGAATTAAAGAGTGAATAAGTTTCTTCTTATGCTTGCCATTGGCAACTGCATGAAAGTATCTTGTATTCGCATCTCCTTCAAGGACGAATTTTGCCTTAGAGCGTTGGTACCATTTGAGTTCCTCCTCGCGAAGAAGTCTGGCAATTTCCTCATTTGATTGGTTTTTGAGCTCAATCTCTTGTGCAGATAATAGCCTGACTTCCGCGGAAGCCTCTAAATCATTAATGATGGTTGAAAGGCGTATTTTCTCCTTTTTAAGGATTTCGGCAGTGTGTCTGGCCCAACCACGAAGGAACTTGCGTAGAGAACGCATTTTGTTGTTCCATCGCTGTATAGGTGTTTCACCACTAACCGGTCTTTCCCAAATAGCCATCACCAAATCATGGAACCCATCACGCTCCATCCATCCAAGTTCAAATTTGAATTTATGTTTGGATTGGCGTAATGGGTGTTCCCACAGATAATAGTAATGGAGCGTGATCCGATAAAGCCTCAATACGTTCCAGAGCACAAACAGTTACCATAGGAAATTTATCTTTCCAATCGGTATCCATAAGCACTCTGTCAAATTTTTCATATGTGGGCTCTGGAAGACTGTTAGCCCAGGTGAACTGTCTTCCAAGCATTGTAACCTCTCTTAAGTCCAAGCTATCAATGACATCATTAAACATAAAAGGCCAATGCTTATCATACCATCCCCGACTTTTCTCATGAGGGAATCTCAGCAAGTTAAAATCACCACCTATGAGAATAGGATATGGATTGTCCTTAGCCAGATTGACCAACTCACGCAAAAAATCAGCCTTATTAACATCCTGGGTAGACCCATAGACAGTGACTAGAGACCATGTAAAGTTATCATCTTTGTTATGGACATGGAGTTTAATAAAAAATCTCCAGCCGAACTAGCTAAAACTTCCATAGTCTCATCTCTAACGCCTAACAGGATACCTAGGATCTCCCTCGCGGTGGACGTGATACCCACGTAAAGTCTACTCCACCAGAAAGGCGATTGAATAAGACTTGTGAGAAATCATGTCTACCAGTCTCAGAAATACCCAAAAAAATCCAGCTTATGATCTCTCACACAATCAGCATAGAACAAATGTTTAGCCAAGTCACGAAGACCTCTGCTATTTGAAAACATGTCATTCATTGAGAAATAATAGGAGATTTGGATACACGAGTCCTCTTGCGAGATTTTTGGCTCTTTGATTTCTGACCAGAAGCTTTTAGCTCATATAATGAACCCAGCCTAGTCTCATCAAAGTCCACCTCTGACACTTCACCAACTAAGTGAGACAGGAGTTGACCATCTACTGTGGCATGCAACTCCTCCTCCTCCTCCATTAGTAAAGTGTCAGGAAGAACAAAAACCTTAGGAGTAACCGTTAAACGGTCAACCTCCATATGTCTCAATATAGAATTAGATAAATTAACTTCCTTTACATATCTACCCATGCTAATACCAACATTGGCTAGCCTATCAACAATAATAGGAGTAGACAAATTAAGGAAGGATTTCAAAGAGCTCATAGTACTCTGAGAATCAAGATTTAGTTCCGCCTTTTGCCGCATAGCCTTCACCATAGTGTCCTCATCTGTGGTGGATGCGCCCAGGGCATTGACACCATGATGAAGGCTCCGTCGCGCCGGCGTACATGGGAGAGAACCCGACCCCGCCTGGGCCAGGTTTCCCTCAACGAGCTGCCCCACCTGGGCCACGACCGAGCCACCGCCTAGGGAAGAACCCGACCCTGCCTAGGCCATATTACCCCCAAGCGAGCACCCCACCTAGTCATCGCCAGCGTCAGCAACTGGGGGAGAGACCGACCCCTCCTGGGCCAGGTTCCCCCTATCCACCATGGTCACTAGAGTAGCGGGTGGTGTGCCCATCCGCGGTGTCACCGGGACGCCCACCTGGGCCGCCCCCTCCCCAGTCGCTGCAGGAGTACCGGCCGCCTGTCTCGGTAGACCATCAGCCAGCCTCTCATGGGCAAGCCCGCTCACCACCTCATCAGCAGCCACCTCCTTCAAAATAGGCACATCCATAGGGGTCGCGGATTAGTACGGCCCAACATATTCGGCCGACCGCGAGATAGGGAAGGCGACGTTCTCGCAGAATCATTCGCCACCTCAAGAGCCACATGCAACTGAGAAGGAGTGACATGTGGGGAAGCACTAGCAAAACGGCAACCACGAAGGGGGAGTCAATCGGAAGGGCATCAAGTAGTTCCTTCCCATGCTTCATCATAGGAGAAGCGTTGAAAGGAGTCACCGCATACACCTGCAAAGGAACCTATCTAGACGAGGATGGAGTTGAGCTCCTAGGCCCATCCGAATGGCCTAAAGGCCCTCCTGTAGCTAGAGTCACGGTCGGCTCAGAAGTATCCATAACATCATCACCAGCATTCCCATTACCACCCTCATAAGGATCATCCTGGTTCCTCTTCCACAGATAGGGTGAAAAATCAGGATCAGGCACAAAACTAGCAGGCTCCAACCGAAAGCGAAGCTCATACCCTTTTAACTTAACCACAACGTTAGAGGTAAGGTAAAAGCCCAGGGCATCCTGCTTCTTATTGAACACAGTAATATCAAACATGCCAACCAGAATACGAATAACACCTCTCCGCCTCAGGGAGAGCAAGTCCACATTAATAGTAGTGCCCATAAGAGATCCCACAGCCCACAACCCAGGAAAGTGCGTAGGGAATGCGGAACCCCCTCCACATGCAAACAGACTTGATGTAACTCACACTTGTGTGGCACCTCTTGAAGTTTGTATGCGGACACAACCAACTGAGTCTTGCTCAGCAGAATAGAAGACTGGCTGCCATCCACCCTATCCAGGTCCACAAAAGATGGAGAGATGACTGATGACCCACAAGTATACGGGGTGTATTGCAGTATTTTTGATAAGAGAGTGTCAAACCCAACAAGGAGCAGAAGGTGTTGGCGAGTGGCTAGGAGCAGGAATTCTTTGTAAATACTTAGCAAACAGATTTTTAGGGGTTTTTAATAATGCAGGTAAGTAAAGTACGAGTAAATAAAAGACAATAAGAATAAATGCAGCAAGTGGCCCAATCCTTTCTTTAGCAAAGGACAAACTGTCGTCGGATTGATGACAAGTACGCCATGAGGGGGTCCTCGATGACGAGGTTTAATCTCGCCAATGCCCATTGTTATGGACTTGGGTTTTGGAGAAGATGGGGATGCTGGAGATCGTGGCACGGTTAACAGACAAGCAACCAGGGGACACGAGATTTACCCAAGTTCAGGCCCCCAGAGGGAAAACCCTACTCCTGCTTGTCTGCTCTTTGATTACGGCGGAACCGAAGGTTACAGGGTGCGCAGATTCGATCCGGCGTGGATGCGTGTGCGAAAGTATGAGTCGAGTTATCTAGGTCTATTGTGTACGTGCCCTTCTCGTTGGACCCTCCTAGCCTTTATATATGGGGAGGCTAGGTCTCGGGTGCCGATACGAGTAGGTTACAAGTTGTATTCAAACTCTAGTCTTGAGGTATCCTTGTCTTGTGCGCTTTGGAGTCCGTGTCCATATGTGCTTCGTGCAGCCGAAACGTCTTGGGCGTCCTGGACCCTGGCAGGTCATCGAGTGGGCCTTCCGTCGGGCTGGACCAAGTATGCTAACATCGGGTACCCGTAGGGCATATCCATGTCAGTAGCCCCCGAGTGTCCATCCGAAACGTAGATTCGGGTGGAGACTTAGTTGTCCTGAACCTTGTATTTGGATGTCGGAGTCGAAAGTTGTGTCGAGTGCGAAGCACTTCACCCGGAAGTTCATCGGGTCAGCTGAATTTGTTCGGCTGTTGTAAAGGAATCGACATCATGGACGTAGTCAACACAATGGACTATAGGGTGCGCGACCAGCGCTCCCTATGGGAGTAGCCCCCGAGTGTCTGTTCGAGTCGTAGACTCGAGGAGAGACTTTAATTCAGCAGCTGTTTGCTTCAGGTCCGTATGACACAATTTTTTTTTGGATGCTTGAATCAATCCTCCCTATGGGAGTAGCCCCCGAGTCCGTAGTGGAGTCGTAGCCTCGGCGTAGGACTCGAAGATCTTGTGTGTGCGCGATCAGCGCTCCAGTTTGGAGTAGCCCCCGAGTGTCTGGCGGAGTCGTAGACTCGGACAGAAACTCGAGTATTGTATCTTGTAGACGCACTCGACAATCTCGCGGGCGCACCGCTGACCCGGAAGTACATCGGGTGTGCGACCAGCGAGGAGTATCCCCCGGGTGTCTAGTCGAGTCGCAGACTCGAGTAGAGACTCATGCGAGGAGAAACCACTGACCCGAAAGTGCATCGAGTCAGCGTCTCACGCATAAGGAGCCAGGAGTCAACGTAGTGGAGTGATGCGGCATTTTAGCCGGAAGGACTCGACGTTGTGGATGAAGTCGACGCCGTTGCTTCTGTCGGGTACATAGTCAGCGTCGCGCTTGTGTAACATCAAGCGATGCAACCATCCGAGGAGGGTTTCGACTCGGGCCTTGAGTTTATGGCGTAGCCAGCTGTTTTGTCGACTCCTGTTGGAGGATCCGATATAATAGCTCGGTGCAGTCGACGTCCTTGTAAGCTGCATAAAATATAAAAAATTATGAAGTACTTGTATCTTGCAAGAAATATTTGCCTGCCGGCTTGTATAGTAAGATTCTGGTGCCGATTGAGTCGACACTTTTGCACTGTATGTTAGGCCTTTTCGTTAGCCTGGTTACCCTTAGTCTCAGTACCTTGCCGAGGCACTCGGAGTTCAAGGATTCGACGATCAGGCAGAATCAGCTACTCGGGCTGTCGCGTTCGAGGTGCTCGAGTGCGTGGAGCCGATGGCATATTAGGTTACTCGAAGAGGGCGCAACCCCCGAGTGTTTCGAGTGCGAGTTAAGAAGTAAAACAACTCTAAGTAGAGGGAAACTTAGCTTTGTTGGTTGTCGTGGCGAAGTTGACGCGGTAGCGGGCCACGCGGCGGACCGCAATCATAGCAGTGACGGGTTTCCGAAGTAGATGGTGGTAGAGAGCTCCGCATCCGAAGATTGTCGCGGTCGAAGACTGCACCGGGTCGCCACATCCGAAGGATGTATCGGGTCATTGCAGCCAAAAGCCGCATTGGGTCGCCGATGTCGAGGGAGCCCCCGAGTCGTGGTCGCTGAAGCCGATGCGGCCAGTTGCGGCAATCGAAGATCGCGTCAGGTCGCCGCATCCGAAAGATGCAGCGGGTCACCGCAGCTGAAGGCCGCAGCGGGTCACCGCAGCCGAAGATTCCGCGGAGCGCTAGAGTCGAAAACTGTGGCGGGTCGCCAGTGTCGCAGACTCGACGGGTCACGCGACGGAGTCGCCGCAGCCCCTGGGCGTGGAGTTGATATGGTCGATGTAGCCGAGGCGGGGCCGATGTGGCGGCTCGAAGATGACGCGGCAGAAGAGGTCACGCGGTGGAATCGGCGCAATCAGCAACTATTTTCTTGATTTTTCTTTTTCTTCGATCATCCACGTGAGGGCTTTTTTTTTACTGAACCAAGTGAGAACCAAACTGCACGTGCATGCCCATGCTCTTGTGACGTTGCGTGCATAGGACGACTCTCTGAGATTTGAATCATCGGTGGCATCCCAAACAAATCATGCAAACTTTAGATTTAATTGCCTTCTCATGAACGAGCAGTTAAGGAACATGTTCCACGAGGCCAAGATCACTTGCGAAACTGCCTTGCTTTAGGTGCCGACAAATCCTCGCTCCTCCATGCTGTTCTGACGGACCAGCGTGCTTGTAGCCAAATTAAATAGAAGTAGAAGAGACCTGGTCAGGAAGGAATCGACTGATTCGCATCTCGATTCGACGCAAAACAGACCACGAAACGGTCAGCTGTGGCGAGTTGATTTTCTCTAGGGAAACCACGGGCGGGATAAAAACAATCTTGATCCTGTAGGTCCTCTCTGCAGATGCGATCTAGACGGCGGCGACGAGGATTCCGTCCGAATTTTGATTTCAGGCGCAGCTTTTCCCCATGGATGGGTTGTAGATCGCAGGTGATGGAACCGTCACGACCGCACGATCAGCGCCCCCAATTCCCACGGACGGCGCCAATTGACGAGGTTTAATCTCGTCAATGCCCATTGTTATGGACTTGGGTTTTGGAGAAGATGGGGATGCTGAAGATCGTGACACGGTTAACAGACAAGCAACCAGGGGACACGAGATTTACCCAGGTTCAGGCCCCCGGAGGGAAAACCCTACTCCTGCTTGTCTGCTCTTTGATTACGGCGGAACCGAAGGTTACATGGTGCGCAGATTCGATCTGGCGTGGATGCGTGTACGAAAGTATGAGTCGAGTTATCTAGGTCTATTGTGTACGTGTCCTTCTCGTTGGACCCTCCTAGCCTTTATATATGGGGAGGCTAGGTCTCGGGTGCCGATACGAGTAGGTTACAAGTTGTATTCAAACTCTAGTCTTGAGGTATCCTTGTCTTGTGCGCTTTGGAGTCCGTGTCCATATGTGCTTCGTGCAGCCGAAACGTCTTGGGCGTCCTGGACCCTGGCAGGTCATCGAGTGGGCCTTCCGTCGGGCTGGACCAAGTATGCTAACATCGGGTACCCGTAGGGCATATCCATGTCACTCGAGGCGTGCGGAAGAGAGGGGTGTGAGACGTACGGTGTTTCGAGACGGTGAGCACACAAGTTTACCCAGGTTCGAATCCGCCGGCTTTGGATGGATCCTACTCCTGCTAGCAATCCAGTAATCGGCAGAGCCGGAATATGGGTTACAAGGGTTCGCCTGTGCGAGTTGAGATTGTAGACTATTGGGTGCCCTAAAGGCTCTCCTTAAGACGGCTTATATAGATATCCAGCCTAGGGTTTTACAGGAGAGATCTATCCGGCTACGACTAAGAGTCGGTTACATAGTACATGTTGAACTACAAGTAACACTATGGGCCTATGTCGGTAAGTCTTCTGAGCCTTCCCGTAGCCAAACTGGACTCCGTTTCTTCTCCCTGACTGGGCCGCCCGTGAAGCAAAGCTCTAACCCGAAGTGGGCCACCCTGGTCAGCGAGGAACTATGAGGATACCCAGAAAGTATATCCCCAACACAAGCCGGTTGTATTACTTAAGATGATCAAACGTTCTCGAGGACACATGAGAATATTGTCAAGTGCTCTCGCTTCATATAGTTGATTAATCTTCTTTAGTTTGCTAAGTGTTGTGTGGGTGAACCTGTGCTAATGTACCGACCTTCCTAGGACTAATACATACTTGAGATTATACCCCTTGCAAGCATCCGCAAGTACAAAAAAAATAATTAAGGTAGAAACCTAACCACAACTTTAAACTATAAGACCTTGACGTCCCTTGTGCAAAGGTTTCCTAACAGGGATTCAGGTTTCGGTCACTCAGGCAACCCCTACGATTAGTAGCCAAATACATAATGCATTCCCCTAGGCCCATATAGGTTGTATTACTTAATAGAAGAATTATGATGAAATAACATAAAGTCATCAATCATGCACCAAAAAGTCTGGCAAAAGTTTTTACCAACACCTCTTCTCCAAGATATCATTTCACCAACACAAAGTGCATTCATTCCAGGCCGCATGATCACGGATAACGCGCTTATTGCTTTTGAGTGTATTTATGAGCTACAAAAGGTCCTAAGAATACATGGAAATTCTGTGCGTACAAATTGGATCTTATGAAAGCATATGACCTAGTGGAATTGAACTTTTTGGAAGCATCATTGAGGAAACTTGGGTTTGCAGAAAAATGGATCATGACATGTGTTAAAACCGTCTGCTTCTCGGTTCATTTTAATGGTAAATTGCTAAAGAGTTTTAGTCCGATGAGGGGACTTGATACGTCCATTTTGCATCACTATTCTATATCATAATTCACTAGTATTTATTGATATATTTCATATTAAGAGATGCTACTTATGTTATTTCATCTGTTTTTGCATGGTTGATGAATTTTGGAGCATGGACCACTGCAGTCAGGATTCTGATGGAAAAGGTGTTGTTTAGAGGCAAAATTCACAAAGATCAGAAAATCCAGGAAAATATACGGAAAATCCAATTTTCCAGAAGACGAAGGAAGCCAGAAGGAGGAGTGGAGATGGGCCACAAGGGGCCCACACCACCCCCTGGCGCGAGCCAGCCTAGGCCGCGCCACCAGGTGGTGTGGCCGCCCTGGCCCACCTCTGGCTCTCCCCTCTGGCGTATATAATCCTCCCGAAACCCTAATACTCGGGGAGCTACCACAGAAAGATTCCGCCGCCTCTACAGGGCGGAAAAGACCGAGAGAGAAAGATCTCTCCTGCAGACAGATTTCTGCCGGGGGAATTCCTTCTCGGAGAGGGGAGCTCGTCGCCATCAACACCACCATCAAGCTGGACTTCATCGGGATCATCATCACCATCAGCACCTTCATCACCATCTCCATATTGTTGCATAATTCTCGATGGTGGTGATGATGATGATGATGATGATCCCGATGAAGTCCAACTTGATGGTGGTGTTGATGGCGACGATCTCCCCTCTCCGGGAACGAATTCCCCCGGCATAATTCTGTCTGCCGGAGAGATCTTTGTCTCTTAGTGTTTTCCGCCCCGCAGAGGCGGCAGAATCTTTCTGTGGTCGCTCCCTGAGTCTTAGGGTTTTGGGAGGATAATATACGCCAAAGGGGAGAGGCTGGAGTGGACCAGTGCGGCCACACCACCTGGTGGCGCGGCCTGGGGTGGCCCGCGACAAGGGGTGGTGTGGGATCCCTGTGGCCCATCTCCACTTCCCTTTCTGGCTTCTTCGTCTTCTGGAAAAATAGGATTTTCCATGTATTTTTTTGGATTTTCTGATCTTCACGAATTTTGCCTCCAAACAACACCTTTTCCATCAGAGTCCTGACTGCAGTGGTCCATGCAACAAAAGTCATCAACCATGCAAAAAATAGATGAAATAACATAAGTAGCATCTCTTAATATGAAATATATTAATGAATAACAGTAAATTATGATATAGAATAGTGATGCAAAATGGACGTATTACTGTCCAAAAACGAATTCTTCCCATGCGACAGAGCTTCCCACTTCCACTGAGACCGAACCTGGCACCTCCTAGAAATCTGCGTCACAATCACATCCGCAGAGATCACCTCACTACTTACTTGGACCAAGGCAATAGGGGTCTTGCTAGCACCCAAGTTCTCATGTACCACACTGTCGGGAATCTGAGCAAAAAGGGTCTTGTCATGACCTATGCCTGCCATATAAGCATTGTGTCGTGGTTGCTTAAGCACAATACACCGCAGAGTCGGGTGAGTCGAAACATAACAAATGTAACAATAATGAATGACCTTGCAGTTCTTAGAAGCATGAGAGTCAACTGCACACTTCCAACACCTAACCGCCTTCTTGTTCTTCTTGGCCATAGCCCCAGTACCCGACCCATCCAAAGTCCCATCCGTCGCCCCAACCACGGTCTGCAGTTGCTGACCCTGTGCATCAGCTGTGAACTATGACGGAGCCATGTATGTAGGAGGAGCATAAGGAATCTGCAGATACGCAAACTGATGATGTCCCATCTGAGGAAGTTGTGTCTGCTGCGCCATAAAAGATACTGCCTGGTGCTGCGGAATTCCTGGCGTAGACTTCTTTTTCTTTTTCCTCTTCGGCACTGCAGCGCCTGCAGACCCACCACCCACGGCAAACATAGGGGCATGGGTACCTCCTTGCCCACTCCCAGCCATAACCGCATGCGGAGGCCTCGTGAAGCTCTGAGTCGACGGCCCCCGATAGGGCGGTTGGAGCGGCTGGAGTTGCGCCGCCTGCGAAACCGCAAAGTACACATCAGGAGGCCGAAACTGGACTCCCGGGGGAAGCACGGGTGCCCCCCGAAAGACAACGCCATGTTCTGCGACAGAAACACCGCAGCAGCAGCCGGCCCTCGCGGCGACACGGTGGAGGCCGCCTATGGAGCACGCACCCCAGGCGCCGCAACAACTTGGGGACCCTGCGGCACAGGGTTAGTCGCTACCGGGGGACCGCGAGAAGCAGGCGTAGAGGTTGGACCCTGGGGCCTGGCCACCTGGTTGGGTCCCTCCATAGGGGCTGGCCGCGACTTGACGATGTCGATGAAGGAGCGAGCTATCGAAGACGGGCGATGTCGCGTCGGCAAAGCTGGAGAAGAGCCAAAGACGGTAGGAGCTGAGATCGATAGATCGCGATCAAAAGCCTCAGAGGCCCTATACCACGCGTGACGCAGCCGCCTGGCGATACCGGTCCAAGAGAAACCGAACTCAAAGGCCAACTCGGACCCCGACCCAGCGACCGCGTCGATTTCGATCCCCCCAGCCACGAGAGCCCTCCGCGGAGAACTCGCAGTCTGACCCGGCGTAGGAACCGCCCGAGCAAACGCCGCATCGATCAGCCTCCCCATCACTGGTGGCGCCGATATCCGCCTCGGAGGGAGAGGACCTTGCCACGGCTTCACCAACAGTCCGCGCCAGAGGGGAAACGGCGACGTAGACCTTCTTCTACCTTCAGCCGCCGCTGGCGTCGGAGACACCACACGGAGAGGCGACGCAGGACCACCATCAGAAGATCGTTCCTAGAACCGAGACGCCGCCGTGGGGAATCCCATCTCCTCCCAGAACTGTTGACGCATCTCATCATCAGTCCTACGTCACCGGCGACGAGAGACGTTAGTCCAACCCAACCGTCTGTCGACATCGTCTAGGTCTTCGAGAGCCTCCCTAGCCGCCAACCCATCTTCCTCATCCGATCCCACCTCAGTGCCCAGGCAGCGGAACCGGGACCCCGGGGCATTCTCCCTCGACGCCGACGAACGGCGCTCGACCAGCGCAAACCCTCCAGGCGCCAGGGTTAGCCGCCGCCGCCTGCCCCCCATTTTTCCGCTCAGCCTTGAGGGCTAGGCTATGCATCCATTTTCACTAACCATTTGTGTGACAATTATAAAATCCACTATGTTATACATATAAGGGCTAGGCTATGCTATACATATAAGGTAAATAAGCACACAGGGAAAAAATTCACTATGTTTCTGGTAACCGTCAAAGAACCCATGATTATTGTCATATCTATCTCATTGCATTTTTTAGATCAAGGACGATTTCACCTTGATTCCTTTTGAAAAAAAACAAAGCCATACAATGTTCCGGAAACACTACGAAGTTCTGCTAGAAGTACTTGAAAAGAAAAAACTAGTAGATAACAAGTTGCTCTCAGCATACACAGTTTGCAGCTGCCAAACTACTGCCACATAAAATTCGTTACAACTACAAAAAAAAGTCAGGTAACCATATCACCCACACGAGGGCACCATTCTCTCAACTAGCTCCTAGTAGACTCAGTATATTCATTGATCGCTCACATCACCACATGGATTTCAACATCTCAACCTAGATGATATATGCCAAAGTTTCTCGGCCTCCATGAGCGATTCTCTCATCCGCTATCTTCCACGAGGATATCCAAATGAAGTTAATACACATTTGACCGCCAAAGGGGTATTGAGTTCATAGATCATCTTTTTCAAGAACTGGTACAGCTTCCAGCCCAACTACTTGAAGGATAAGTTTCTTAGGTAGACCAGGTGCCAAACCTGCTTCATATTTTAATGATGAAACTCCATGATAAACTAAATTATACCCCCACGTGATGGAAGAAGAAAATGACATTAAACGACCTACCAATTGTTACATAACCACTTAGTAGCGAAAGATTCAAAGTCAATAATGAGAATATTTAAAAACTTCATCAATATCAACATATGTTGTTGTAAACAACAATGTGTTGGAAATATAAGCAATAATCCATATGATTTAATCCGAATAATAAACTGATAAAACATGATCATACAAACGGTACTAAAACCAATTATGCAGATCAACAAAGTAGATGAACAGATTACATCTATAGGAGATAAACCTATCACATCTACAGCAAACGCTAGAACAGAGAACTCTAGCATAATCCGAAAGAGACAGTTGAGTATCACGTACAGAGTAGGCTGAATAGCAGCCGCAGCGGTTGCAGCAGCATCGCCCATGTTGAGGTTGTCGAAGAGGTCGCTGACGTCCGGAAAGAAGTCGTCGTCAGGGAACTCGTCGTCGGACGACGTCGTGGTTGCCAGTAGTCGCGCTTGAGCGCTCCCCAAAAACCTGATCGCCCCTCACCCGTACAGGTTCACGAGAGGCGGGGTTCCGGAGGCCTACTGTCCCGATCTGCGGTGCACGCCGCAAGCCGGGATGGAGAGGACGAAAGCGGCGGCGCAAGGTTCTGGAGGATAGGCGCGTGTGTGGATTAATTCCGTGCCGATTAGGTTTAGCCCGGACGCTCTATATAGTGTAGGTTAGGAGGATCGTGGGCTCAGCCCACGTCCGAGTCAATAACAGTCCACGTCCATAAAAACTGGAAACGGCTGTAATTAACGCGTCCGTTAATGACTCATAATCAGTTTTCCCAACAGGCAAAATAAAGCTCGGCTCGGCGAGATTCCCGCAACCCGCGGCGTGCGCGCGTCGTGACGAGGCGAGGCGAGGCGGGCGGCGTCGGAGGAGGAGTGCGCGAGGGCTACTCTTCTTGTCACACCTTAGTGAGTGGTGCAACACTCTACTATATAAGGTGGTCCAACTCCCCTTCAACTAGCAATGTGGGACTAAACTTTAGCACCACTAGCACAGCCATATGCTGCCATATACAAGTGAGCCAAAGAGAATTTCAGAATTTGTCTAATGGGCCAACAGCCCAAAACTCACCAAATTCCAACAATCCCCCACAAAGTCTCATTGGCACATCACATCACTTTTCTTCCAGAATATTGTTTTATATATCGGTGTGTAGTGGAGACTGTTAAGTTGAACTTCCACGTTAAACTTCATGCTACACTAGCTTGCAACTTGAATAGTGGACTATGCCTTGAACTACAAGTTTTCTGCGCGCTAGTTTCACACAAAATCTAGACCGGTACAGGGCTACCGTCGGCTTCCCCGCGGTTTGAAGCTTATGCGTCATACTCCAGGGTCTTTCATGAGTTTATTAGAGATCACCCAACTCTCACGGACTGCGACGTTTGACAGTCAGACTCATATAGGTGTGTTCCTCAAGAGATGTTCTGCAGGACAACATCTCCGCTTATAAAAAGCCACTTGGAACACATTAAGATAAATATCAACCTGCCATGCAGATTAAGAGAGTATTGCATCTTTACGGAGATGTAACTCCTCTCAGCTGACCAACATCTTGTCTCCCATCTCTAATTCACGGGATCTCCGGTCACATAGAGTGGGTTGCCACTGGGAGCAACTCATAGCGTGGGTCTCAAACCCATCTCCCTCGATGCATTATCTATCACATTACGTGATAGTCCCTTTGTGAAAGGATCCGCCAGGTTCTTAGATATTTGGATATAATCCAACGCAATAACTCCGGAGTTTCTCAGTTTCCTGACAGATTTCAATCTCCTCTTCACATGCCTTGATGACTTCATATTATCCTTAGAACTGTTTACTTTGATGATCACAGTTTGATTATCACAGTTCATCGGGATAGAGGGTATTGGTTTTTCAACCACAGGTAAGTCCATCAAGAGCTCACGAAGCCACTCTGCTTCAACAGTGGCTGTGTCTAATGCTGTGAGTTCTGCTTCCATTGTTGACCTTGTTAAGATGGTGTGCTTGCAAGACTTCCAGGAAACAGCGCCACCACCAAGTGTAAACAAATAACCACTTGTGGCCTTAATCTCATCAGCATCAGATATCCAATTTGAATCACTATAACCCTCAAGTACCCGAGGATACCCAGTATAGTGAATACCATAACTCGCAGTGCCTTTCAAATAGCGCAAAACTCTTTCAAGAGCATGCCAATGATCATCTCCAGGATTTGACACAAATCGACTCAGTTTGCTTACAGCAAAGGAGATGTCAGGTCTAGTAGCGCTGGCTAAATACATGAGCGAGCCAATAATTTGAGAATATCTCAATTGATCTTTAGCATTCCTTCGATTCTTTCGAAGTAGCACACTCGGATCATAAGGCGTTGGAGAAGAATTGCAGTCACTATACCCGAAGCGACTCAATATCTTTTCCACATAGTGAGACTGAAGCAATGTAATCCCACCATTGTCATCCTTTAGTAGCTTGATGTTTAAAATTACATCAGCCACTCCCAAGTCCTTCATCTCAAAGCAGCGAGATAGGAACTCTTTGACCTCCTCAATAACAGCGAGGTTGGTCCCGAATATCAATATGTCATCAACATAGAGACACATAATTACTCCCTCGCCCCCACCATGGCGATAGTACACACATTTGTCAGCTTCGTTTACAACAAAGCCTTCAGCAGTTAAAGTTCTTTCAAACTTCTCGTGCCACTGCTTAGGAGCTTGCTTAAGACCATATAAAGACTTCACTAACTTACACACCTTTCCTTCTTGACCATTTACTACAAATCCGTCAGGCTGCTCCATATAAATTTCCTCATCTAGCTCTCCATTTAGAAAAGTTGTCTTAACGTCCATTTGATGAACGAGAAGACCATGTGAGGCAGCCAAGGAAAGTAGTACTCGAATAGTGGTCAATCTGGCTACAGGTGAGTAGGTATCGAAGAAGTCTTCACCTTCCTTTTGGGTATAACCCTTAGCCACAAGACGTGCCTTGTACTTTTCAATAGTACCATCAGGTCTAAGCTTTTTCTTGAACACCCATTTACATCCTACAGGTTTACACCCATAAGGACGATCAGTGATTTCCCAAGTACCATTAGCTAAGATGGAGTCCATCTCGCTTCGAACAGCTTCCTTCCAGTAATCAGCATCTTGAGATGCATAGGCTTCTGAAATAGAAGTGGGAGTATCATCCACAAGGTACACAATGAAATCATCACCAAATGACTTTGCAGTCCTTTGTCTCTTGCTCCTTTTGGGAGCTTCATTGTCATCCTCCACAGGATCATCATAGTGTTCTATCGGCATAGTGGGTTCAGGAATTATAGAAAATTCCTGACTATATGAACTAGTCATCTCCTGATTTGATGAGCTAGACATACCTTTCATAGGAAAGATATCCTCAAAGAAAGTCGCATCATTCGACTCCATAATTGTACCAACATGCATGTCGGATACCTCAGATTTTACTATCAAAAATCTATAGCCAATGCTATGAAAAGCATATCCCAGAAAAACACAATCAACGGTTTTTGGTCCAAGCTTTCGCTTCTTGGGTATTGGAATATTGACTTTCGCCAAACAACCCCAAGTTCGTAAGTAACAGAGTTTAAGCATTTTCTTTTCCCATTCCTCAAATGGAGTCATGGTTTTATCCTTTACAGGAACTCGGTTTAGGACATGACACGCAGTCATTAGCGCCTCCCCCCACCATTCCTTGGAAAGACCAGATGTATCTAACATGGCGTTAACCAAATCAGTTAGAGTGCGGTTCTTTCTTTCGGCCACCCCATTTGACTGAGGTGAGTAGGGAGGCGTCCTCTCATGTATAATACCATGTTCCGCACAGAATAAATCAAATTCATTTGAAAAGTACTCTCCACCACGATCCGACCTTAGCCGCTTGATTTTAAGATCAAGTTGGTTTTCTGCCTCAGCTTTATAGATTTTGAAGTAATTCAAAGCTTCATCTTTAGATTTCAGGAGATAAACATAGCAGTATCTAGTGGAGTCATCAATCAACGTCATAAAGTATCTTTTTCCACCTTTTGTCAACACACCATTCATCTCACAAAGATCTGAATGTATAAGTTCTAGCGGTGCTAAGTTTCTCGGTTCCGCAGCCGTATGAGACTTGCGGGGTTGCTTTGCTTGCACACAAACTTGGCACTTAGAACCTTTGACAGTGGTAAATTTCGGAATTAAACTCATATTGGCTAGCCGCGTCATGCAACCAAAGTTAATATGACAGAGTCGTGAATGCCAAATATTGGACTCATTATCATTGCAAACATGATTAATAACTTTAGTAGATGAGTCTGACAGAGACAAGCAGAACAGACCTCCACACTCATAACCCTTTCCAACAAATTGTACATACTTAGAAATTACAAATTTATTGGACTCAAAAACCAACTTAAAGCCATCTCGACATAGAAGCGATCCGCTGACGAGATTCTTATTGATGGAGGGAACATGCTGCACGTTCTTCAGCTGTACGGTCTTCCCCGAAGTAAACTTCAGATTTACCGTACCAACGCCATGAACAGAATCACGTGAGCCGTTTCCCATCAGCACGGAAGAGGTCCTTGAGACCTGATAAGAGGAAAACATGGAAATATCAGAACATACATGTGTATTAGCACCCGTGTCTATCCACCAATCAGGAGAATGACATACTGAAAGGATAGTAGGTAAAATACCGTACCCAGCATCCTTCATCTCAGTATCGCTAATAACAACATTAGCGGACTTGCCGCTGTTCCCATGTTGACGCTTGTCAAAGCGATTAGGGCAGCTAGGAGCCCAATGATCAGGATCACCACAGACGTGGCAAGAGCCTTTCCTCTTATCATTTTTCTTCTTGAAGTTGGTAGAGTGCGTGGCCTTGTTCTTGCCATCGAACTTTCCCTTTCCTTCAATTTTGTTCTTATTCTTAAACTTGTGGGATTGGAAGTTTTTCTTCTGCACTAAATTCGCAGTAGAACCTCCCTCAAGTCCTCGAGCAGTTTTGTCCTTTGATCTCGCCTTCTCTTCCACGTGAAGAGACCCAATGAGATCCTTAACGGAAAACTCTTGTCTCTTATGTTTCAGAGAAGTAGCAAAGTTCCTCCATGAAGGAGGAAGCTTGGCAATAATGCCACCAGCCACAAATTTGTCCGGTAAGGAACACTTGAACTGCTCAAGTTCTTTGGCAAGTGATTGTATCTCATGAGCTTGCTCAACGACGGAGCACTCATCAACCATCCTGTAGTCATAGAATTGCTCCATGACATACAGCTCAGTGCCAGCGTCCGAGACCCCAAACTTGGCCTCGAGCGCTTCCCACGCATCCTTGCCATTATCAAATGACATATATGGGTCAACAATGTTGTCCCCAAGAACACTGAACAAAACCGCCATAAACATGGTATCGGCTTTCTTAAAGCTCGCTTCCTGCTCAGCAGAAAGATCTCCTTCAGGCTTGCCAAGAGTGGAGCTATAACAGTTTAGGTTTTCAAACCAGAGAACTGCTCTCTTGCGCCATCTCTTATAGTGCATGCCATCAAAAGGAGCCGCGGCTACACCAGTGGAATTCAGTTGCCTATAATCAGGTTTTTGGATTGTTGGAAATATAAGCAATAATCCATATGATTTAATCCGAATAATAAACTGATAAAACATGATCATACAAACGGTACTAAAACCAATTATGCAGATCAACAAAGTAGATGAACAGATTACATCTATAGGAGATAAACCTATCACATCTACAGCAAACGCTAGAACAGAGAACTCTAGCATAATCCGAAAGAGACAGTTGAGTATCACGTACAGAGTAGGCTGAATAGCAGCCGCAGCGGTTGCAGCAACATCGCCCATGTTGAGGTTGTCGAAGAGGTCGCTGACGTCGTGCACGCCGCAAGCCGGGATGGAGAAGACGAAAGCGGTGACGCAAGGTTCTGGAGGATAGGAGGATCGTGGGCTCAGCCCACGTCCGAGTCGGTTTTCCCAATAGGCAAAATAAAGCTCGGCTCCGCGAGATTCCCGCAACCCGCAACCCGCGGCGCGCGCGTCGTGGCGAGGCGAGGCGGGCGGCGTCGGAGGAGTGCACGAGGGCTACTCTTCTTGTCACACCTTAGTGAGTGGTGCAACACTCTACTATATAAGGTGGTCCAACTCCCCTTCAACTAGCAATGTGGGACTAAACTTTAGCACCACTAGCACAGCCATATGCTGTCATATACAAGTGGGCCAAAGAGAATTTCAGAATTTGTCTAATGGGCCAACAGCCCAAAACTCACCAAATTCCAACACAATGCAGCCAAAACAAAAAATAGGTTTATTGTCTATATTTCCTTACATGATCTATCAAGCCATCGCCGCGAGAAGGATGCAGGGAGAGCAAGAGGAGCGGCGGTCCACTTAGGTTGTAGTGTCCTGGTCACTTCCAAGATGTTTTTTTACCAACAATCTGACTTCATTATAGTGACAAGCAAAAACGAACAAATGGAACAATCGAGAAGGAAGTCTGGCAAAAGTTTCAAATATTAGGAGACATGCAAAGTTGGAAAAGTGTTCGATCTGTTCTTGTAACGAAAATGATCTAATTTCAAATGTTCGCCAACAAAAGCATGCACTCTGAAGCTAGATGCATACAGTTATTCTGAATCGGAAGAAGCGAAAAGGTTCTTCAAAATGATCGAGATAAGCTGAGCTTTCGCATCTGGCAGGACAATGCAGTAGGTGAGCAGCACCTGAACCATGCTAAGCGGGCGATCGCGGAAACCCGAGATCATGGTACCGCTGCCATTATCCCCGAGATCGTACCTCCAGACACCTTTACCCCTTCCGGTAACCATGTACACGCAGTTCCCATCCACGGACGGAAGCTCGCCGGCATCAACGGACAGGCACCTGTCGCCCAGGAAGAGCGCGCGGCGGCCGATGCTAGTCAAATGCTCGAGCACCTTCCGCTCGACGTTGACCCTGAAAACCGCCATGGCGCGGGGTCGCCGTAGGTGGCAGACGAGCAGCAGCTCCCCTGCTGACACCACGAGGAAGGCACGGCCCAGGCGTTTTATATCCTCGGAGGAGGATAGACTGGCTACAGGCTCCGCGCCACAGTAGCGCTGCTGCTGCACAGAGTCGATGCCGAGGAGCTTGACGATCAGGCCCTCGGTACACTGCCATGCTTGCTTGCCGGCAATGTAGACGTGCCCTCGGTACACTGCCATGCTTGCTTGCCGGGAGAACAAGACAGGGAGGGCAGCAGGTGCGGAATCCACACGGGCCAAGTGCGAGTCGGTACGCCGGGCGCACAAGACCGCGTTGTAGTAGGAGAAGACGAGCGACGGGTCATCCTCGGAGCCGGCCACCGCGGCTCGCACCTGGTTCACGCGGGGTGGTATGGCGGCGGCGAAGCGGAGGAACCAGCCCGTCAAGGGATTGAGGACGCGAGCCGCGTGCGGGTACATCTCGTCGGCAAGGACCAGGAGGCCGTCGGAGGCGGCGACGAGGATGTGGTCGCGGAGCATCGGAACGTGCCTCCGGATGAAGCGGCCGGTGGAGACGTTGAGGAAGAGGCGGACGCCATCGTCATCGTCTGGCTCCTCGTCGAGCATGACCCAGTTTCTGGGACGGAAGCGGCAGTAGAGGTCGTCGACGACGTACCCGCGGCAGCGGCACGGGTCAGCTATGGCTACGCGCCAGCTGTGGCAGACGGCGCGCATGTCCATGTAGTGGTCCACGTCGTTCCCGGCGAGAACGAGGTCGGCGACGTGGCGGACGATGTCCGGCGCAAGGGACGACCAGACCACCATGATCGATCTACCAGGCGCAAGGGTCTGCATGTGTGGTGCTCGGAAGCTGGATCGGATGGCCAAATTGCCCAATGTACACTGCGATTTATAGCTGGGAGCGCACGACGTGGGGAATTGCACCAGCCGCTTCGTTCACCGGTGCCTGCTTGATGGATTGACACTCGGAAGAGGAAGACGAGACGACGAGGTCACAACTTGCCAGCAGTCAATTAATGGACTCCGGAACTCAGGAAGACGGTTGAAGTGCCGACGATCAGTAGTACTCCCTCTGTCCCAAAATAAATGACGTGAGTTTGTTTAGATTTAGATGTATTTAGACACGCTTTAATATATAGATACATGCGAATCTAGACAACCTAAAGTCACTTGTTTTGGGACAGAGGGAGTAGTACTATAGAATTTGTGCCGACGATTCCTCAGGTTTTCGAAGATCTTCAGGTACAATAAGAGGTGTGCACTCTTGAGATAACATACTTTGTGATGCTTTTGTATGTCTTGTCATGTACTCCCTTCGTTTCAAAATATAAGATGTTTTAGCTTTGTGAAACAATTGTATCTAGACTTTTTTTAGTGTGTAGGTTCATTCAGGTTTGAAATGAATCTACACACTTAAAGAAAGAAGTCTAGATACATTTTCTAAAACAGAGGGAGTAGTCCACACTTTCTTTTAGGATGTTTTGAGGAAATATTTCCATTTTTTTTAAATGAGCGCAAATAATATTTATATATATTAGTTCGTGCGCGTGCTTGCTAGTTTACTGAAGTTGGAGGTTCACAGCGAAACTGAGTTTGTGCACTGATTTTGAAAGTTGCACCGTTAAATGCGTTAAAAGAGGGGCTCGCCGAAGAAAAGGGGAGGCTTGGGAGCAGCGGATCAGAACATAGTTCAGGTGTGAAGGGCCGTTGGATGACCTTGGTGTTCACGTGTGGACGTCGATCGTACACGTACACACGCAGGTTGTTAACACGTGTAGGCTGTTCGAGTACCATTTTTTTAATAGTTCGAGTATCCAATATAGTTTTTAGGTAACCACATATTTCATTAGACAATCTGTTCATAATAATTACATATATGATCAACACATGAGATAATCGTGCATGTCACATAAATTCGCATAAAGAACCCAGTAAGAAGAAACATTACAATTCCATTAGTGGGGAAACTTATGGCCTTGCCAGAATGTCATCCACATTCGTCCTCCGCCGTCACCATGGCTACGTCGGAAAAAGAGGGGAATAGCCGCCATAGTGAGATCTCGGAGAGCACATTCGCATACAATGATACTTTTTGAGCCGATGAACCGGACTGTCTCAAGCGACGAGACCGACACTTTGTGACACGTCGACCGAGATCTTTCCTGTGCTCACCAGATCCCTGACGCCATCAACTTCTTCCGATGCAGTCGAGGAAGAGGAATGTCGCTGCTTACTGTCATCCACACACCCAACTGCAGGACACCAAACACAACTACAATAGTCAACATAACTGCCAACCGCAAGAGTGCAGACCATCGACCAGTTGACACGAATCCTACCGGATCTAGAGATCGGCAAAAACACCGGGCAACTTGCCCCCGACACCACCTATTGAGTTAGGCTAAGATGTAGGAAAAGTAGAAGCAAATTATTTCGTCACGGTGCCGTCTACTTCGTAAAAGTGCGTGCGCCTCAAAAAAGCACTTGACCAACCCTAACTACAGACGGGAGTCGAAACACCAGGGTCCCTACCCCAACCTTCGCGGATAGAGGAGGCAGGGATCAGGGGCTTGGAGTCGGGGGCAGATGGGATCGCTCGAGATCCTTTTTCTTCAGAGCCTGCGGCAATACGGTAGCTGTTCGAGTACCCAATTGACAGCACAGACACACACGCAGTCAAGTGTCTGTTTGAAGTTGGTGCTCGCATCGATCATTAAGTAGCGCCTCTCCGTCTTCCGTGTTTGGTGTTGGTCTCCCTAACAAGAGTCACCAACTAATCGATGCCATGTACTCCCTCCGTTTTACAATATAAAATATTTTAGCTTTGTGAAAGGAGTGTATTTAACTCCTTTTAGTTTGTAGGTTTACTCTAAACCTAGATAAACCTACGCACTAAAAGCGATTTAGATAGACTCTTTTCATAAAGCTAAAATATCTTATATTTTAAAACGGAGGGAGTATAAATGTACGCAGGCACGCACGAGGATTTACCACACACACGCACACACGCGCGCGCAGAGTGGCCATGGCGGACTGGGCGTCGCTTCCGCGAGAGCTCGTCCAAGACATCGCCACGTACTTGGACATGCGGGCTGTATGTCCCAGTTGGCGCTCTGCCATCGCCAGGCCATCTCCACTCTCGGCGGTCGTGGACCTCCGTTTCTGCCCACGCCACTGGGTCATGGTCGACCTGAAATCCAAGGATGCCGACAACGATGCCCGGCTCTTCCTCCACACGTGACACGTCCACAGGGTGCTTACGGCGTCTGCCCCTCTTGGTGCTCGCGGAGCACATCCTCATCCATCGGTGCCTCATCTGATGGTCTCCTCGTGCTCGGGGACAGGGAGCGTCCGCACTTGGCTCGCGTCTTCAACCCCGGCCCTTAACAGGGGACATGCTCCTCTTCGCTGCGCCGTTTTATCAACATTTTGCAGCAGATAGTATGACGCATACCATGGCAGTGAGTGGCGACTCTCATTCGTTGTGGCACTATTGTATGAAAGGGGGAGGGCACACGGTCGCATATGCTGCTCCAACCAGCGCTGAATTTACAGAGGAGGATTGTTGTGTTACCTTCCAAGGCAATGCCTATTATGCTGCCCGATCAGCATGGTTACCTTCCAAGGCAATGCCTATTATGCTGACTGAGATGGACGAGTACTCAAGTTGGTCGCACCAGGGCAGTGTGATCCTTTCCTTGTGGACGAATATTCAGAGGGAGGATTGTTGTGTACTTTCCTTGTGTAGTCTGCCGGGGCCCTGCTGCTCGTCTGCCGCCAGCGCCATCTCGCTCAAGCCTTAAAAGTTTTCAAAGTGGATGTCGAGCACAAGTTGTTGGAGGAGGTCAAGAGACTCGGCGGCCGCCGCGCGGTTTTCCTTGGCACCCATCGGTGCGTGTCTGTGGATGCGGATAAGCTTCCATCCCTGGACGGTGACTGCACACTAGTAGAAACCGAGCAATTTGCCCCGATTCGTAAGGGCCTTTAGCTCCAGATTTCGAACCGGGCTGTGAAAACAGGACTAAATGTCCAAGCTTTAGCCTCGGTTCAGTTACGAACCGGGGCTAGAGGTCCAACCACGTGGTCTGCTAGGCGCGCTGGGCGGCAGGACATTTAGCCCCGGGTCGTGTTACGAACCGGGACTAAAGGTTCCCTGTCGCGGCAGCATTTTGTGCCATTTGGCTGCCACGGCAGGGGATGGATTTTGGGTTTTGTGTTTTTCTTTTCATTTTGTGTTTTGTGTTCAATTATTTTTTATTTTGTGTTTCATTAGAAACAAGTTTTCGTATACATACAGAACGCTACTACACAGTACTTGTACACATTGACGCGATATACAATATAATTACTCTTACAATTATATATATAGAGTCCCAACAAGGTCCAGAGCATGTCTATTTGATTACATGGAGATCATTACATGGATGCTTTAGGGTCTACTTATACAGTATTCTCCGTGTGGGTCTATGACCTCGTCGAGAAAAAATGCAGCAAATTCCTCTTGGATTGCTATTAGGCGGTCCTCTGGTAGGAGTTTGTCCCGCATCGCGTCCAACTATGTAAAAAGGAGATCGTATGGATTAGACTCAACACGACTTTTTGTAATAAAAATAAAGGGTGAATATATTGTTTACTTACTCGAACATTTTTCGAGGGCTTCTCAATACTGATGCGAATGAACTCGCACACATAGAATCCACATAGATTAGTTCCATGTGGCTGCCTCGCGCACTTTACAAGAATAGAATTCAATCAAATAATAACGCTAGCATGATAAATGCACATAAACTAGAATTAAATAGATGCGCGGACTTAGCTCGTACTACTTACCGAGAGTGATTTAAAAAATAGCTCCTCACGCCATTGACCGCGGACATGTTTCTTGAACTGTATCCAAACCCTACCCGACAAAGAAATTAATGTATGAGATAATAACTACTTGATATCCCAGAAAATGAACGAAAGAAACCGATATAGTGCGATAATGGTTGAAATTACCTGTGCAGCGCATCGATAATGATGCGGTAGTTTTCAATGTCTTTGTTTAGTGAGTCCATGATGTGAACTCTTCCCATGTCAAGTGAAATGCTTAGAAGAATCCAGTGGTACCTACGCAAGGTTTACATACGTCAGTAACTCATCATTTAGACTGAACATCGAGTAAGCAAAAGTTAATGTGTACAAAAACTCACTTGCCGTCGTGGTAAGAAAATAGTATTTCGTTACAGAAATGCTGTTTCGTGAGAAACCGCAACAAGTTGTGCTCGGTCTCCAGTGATTTATCCTTTAGTATAGCTCCATGAACTCGATGTGGGTCAATGTACCAAAATCCGTTGATAGCCTTTCTTTTACAATCGAACATCTTCATTCTGCATCATTATATATAACGTACAAAAGAATATAGTGAGTATACTTATCGGCAATGAATTGAAAAAGCTGAGATAGAGACCTAATTACATAAATAAAGTAATCACTTACAGACAATACGAACTGAGGATAGTTTTGTCGAGTTCCTTTAGATTGAATAACTGAAATAATTCTGTAAATTCAATAGGGACCTCGTCTTCAATGAAGTAATGCGATTTTCGAACTTTCAGTATGAGTCAATTTCGCTGTTCTTTTGATGCTTTCATGTACCATTCATGGAATCGTCGCATTTGTGTTGCCATATCCCGAAGCCTCTCAGAATTGACCAGAGGCTCCTCGTGAACAAATTTGGGTGCTACCTCAGCCTTGGGCATATCGCCGTGAATAATTTCATGAATAGGCATACCACATTGCTCGGCCGATATCCTAGCCGTTTCTGGATCCATAGGTTCTTCCTCATATAGTTGAGGTTTGGGTATGTTCACCTGGAGTGGGGGGAGCGATTGGTTTGCTTGTTTCCCCAGCTGGGGAACATCTCTTTTGGTTCTTCGGCTATCACTCGATTGTTTTGCTTGTTTCCCCAGCTGAGGGACGTCTGTTCTGATGCTTCCGCTACCACTCGATTGTTTTGCTTGTTCCCCCTGCTGGGGAACCTCTTTTTTGATGCTTCCTCTACCGCTTGATCTCTTCTGTTTCAATGTCTTCTGAAGACATCGTGTATATTAATCTGGCGCATTTAACTGAGCTTGGGATGGCTGCGTCAGTAATTTCCTAAAGTGCTCCTTAGTTTCCGGTTTTATTTGGACCTCTGGCTCAGGTTGTTTCTTTTTAAAATGAGCATCCACTTCGGCACGTACGACCGCATCGGTCCCCTCATTGGTCAGGTCGTAAGCCCTCTTGGGACGAACCGACGGTACTCTTGGGAGGGGCGACAACTGTCGCTTCGGGCGTTGGTTATCGCTCGACGGAGCGGTGTTTTATTCTTACGCTTTTGACCCTTAGTGGGTGGAGGCGGTTGCGTACATTGAGATGGACTCGTGTTGGGGTCATGGATTGGACTATTACTGGGAGGAGACGGTGCACTTGGAGGTGGACTTGGAGAAGACAGTGCACTGGGAGGAGACGGTTGCCTTGGTGGAGAAGGTGGCCTTGGTGTCGAGCCTAGAAACTTGATGTATTCTTTTTTCCAAAGAATGAAGCCACTCGTGACTTCTCCCAGTGTCGTCTCCCCTTCACCTCCAAGGATGTCAAGCTGTAGTGACTGACACATAGGTAGAATTTCATCCACACCGACACGAGCATAGCCAGCTGGAATCGGATTGCAATGGTAGGTCGCTCCCAGTGCAGAAGGTAAAGCAAAGCCGACCGCCACCTTCATGGATATATTCTTCAGTTCAACATGCAGCTCACAACTAGTCTTCTCCTTAATTGCATCCACGGGGTACACATCCATCGTTGCATCATTACCGTGGCCCTCCGTGGAAGCCACGCTGCTTTTTCGTTGCGATGGGCCGACCGTACTGTCCGGTGTAGGATCTTGCTGTCGGAGTCCTTTAAGTTCATTAAGCTCTTGGCGATACTCCTGCAGCGTGGCTTCAAACCTCGCGAACCGCTCCGTATCCTCCTCTTTTTGCCGGTTTGTTCTTCTCGATCGGCTTCTGTACGTGTCACGGTGCTCGGGAAACCCGATAACCCATGGATAAGAAGGTCCGAACCCTCTTATTCGTCCAGTCTTTTCAGGATTCCCGAGAGCCTTTGTCAGCTCATCGTTCTCTCTGTCGGGAACAAACGTGCCCTCTTCAACCTCTTTCATCACTTTAACAAGTTCTTTCTTGGGTGTAGAAATTTCTTCGGCTGCAACAATCTCGCATGTTTCTGGGTCTAATGATGCCCCATGCCCGAATATCCAATTTCTTGACGTGAAGGGACAACTAGACGTAGCTGGAGCGACCCCTTTAGCCTCTAGGTCAGCCTCAGCTTTATCCCACTTAGGCATGGCACTCCTGTAGCCACCTGTGCCCATATGATGGTGATATTTATTTTTGGCTGCATTTTCCTTATTTTTTGCTGATATTGCCTTAGCTGGTGCTGAGGTCTTGTATTCCACAAATGCGGCCCAGTTATCCTGCTGCAACTCTAGTGGGCCAACGAATGGAGGAGTTGTTTCCTTCAAGACATACTTGTGGTATAATCTTTTTTTCCATTCCTTGAATAGTCCAGCCATCTTCTTAAGAGCAAAGTGCTTGACTTTCCTCGTCATTTGCTGTGTGAGCTCATCAGTCTCCAAAACTGGTAGGGTGAAATGTGTCATGAGAGAATTCCACATTGTATCTTTCGCTCTGTCATCTACAAAACTAGCCCCAGCTGGATCCTTTTTCTTTCCTGGCTTGTTCCAGTTTCGCGTGGTGATCGGGACTTTGTCTCTAACAATCACTCCGCATTGACTTGTAAATGCATTCACAGCTTCTTTGGGCTCCAACGGTTGACCCTGCGGAGAGACTAAGTCAATGCTGAAACGGACATTGGCGGGCAACTTGTGTGTCGGGCCTCTTGTATTTGTAGAAGATTGGCCGGAAACAGAGGTCTAAGAGAAGAAACATTCGTCAGTACATATATACGAATCAATTAGTGCATCTATACTAGTGAACGATCGATAGAGGCTTTATATACATTGACGGAGTTTGTCATTATTATGGTGTCTTCACCATGGTCTCCACCATGGTCAGCACCATCGTCTCCACTATTTTCTCCACCATCGTCTCCTCCAGACAAATTAAGATATTCGGAGTCATCATAATAAGACCCTCCAGTACCCTCATCTATCATGTTGAGAAGTTCCTCTTCATTTTGTCTACCGTCCATAGCTTAACTAATACAGAAAAAGAATATTGCATTAAGTAAAAGAATATTACAACTGCGACAACTCGGATACAGTACTTAGTGATTAAGATAAAGTACAATAATATAAGATAAAGTACATTATTAATACATCACCGGAGAATAGCTCGGGTGCATTATAGGATAAAGTATAAGATAAAGTACATTATTAATACATCACCGGAGAATAGCTCGGGTGCATTATAGGATAAAGTATAAGATAAAGTACATTATTAATACATCACCGGAGAATAGCTCGGATGCATTATAGGATAAAGTATAAGATAAAGTACATTATTAAGATAAAGTAGCGAACGCGGCTGCCGCGTTCTGTGCTACGGGAGCTCTGCAGCCACAGAAGAGAAACCATCACCGGAGAATAGCTCGGGTGAGATCCGTGAACCTGCCAGATATTGGAGAACCTATTCTCCAAAAGATACATGTGTCGCCGTATATGCTCGTCCTCCTCCCTGATACGACGACGTACCACCTCCTCGGGGGCTGGCTCCCTCTGCACCGCTCATGGACCTCGTGGACGCCACCAAAGAAGCTCTGGGTCGACGATGATACCTGGATTCCTCACCAAGGTACGAGTCCCGACAGGTAGCACCTCCCAGTGCTAACCCGGCGGAGCCCAGACTCGGACATCCCCGACGGAGTCTAGTAGGCTCGGACGAGGTAGACGCGGTATAACTAAATAATAGCAATAAACAATCATAAAACATAAACAGTAACTAAATCACTAAGTATATATTGCCCTAATAACAATAACCCTAAACTTATCACTAACTAAAATAAACCTAATTAACTAAATATTCTAACTAACCCTAACTAACCCTAGATAAATACTAATAACACTAACACTAACACACTAACTAAAACACTAATACTAATACTACTAATAACACTAACACTAACACTAATACACTAACTAAAATACTAATACTACTAACTAACACTAACCAAAATACTAATACTACTTATTTACAAACACTAACACTACCACTAACCAAAATTAACTAATAACACTAACTAACCAAAATAGTAATACTATTAACACTAACACTAACACTAACTAATTAAAATAGTAATACTTCTAACTAACACTAACCAAAATCCTAATCCTAATACTACTATTAACCAAAATCCTAATACTACTAACCAAAATCCTAATACTAATCCTAATACTACTCTAACTAATAACCCTAGCTAATACTTCTAACTAATAATCATCCAAAATACTAATACTTCTAACTAATAATCCTAATCCAAAATCCTAATACTACTAACCAAAATCCTAACACACTACCCTAACTAATAACCCTAGCTAGCTAATTAACCCTAACTAACCAAAATTAACACTAACAGTACGTACTAACCGTACATGAGGCGGAGACGATGGCGAGGCGGCGACGGGGCAACGGCGAGGAGGCGGAGACGTACGACGGCGAGGCGGCGGCGAGGAGGCGGAGACGTACGACGGCGAGGCGGCGGCTCTCGGGGCGGGGCGGCGCGGCGCTCGGCGCGGGACGGGGCGGCGCGGAGACGCGGCGCAGGGCGGAGACGGGCGCGGGCGGCGGCACGGCGGCTGCGTGGGGCTTCTTCTCACGGGCGCGAGCGGCGGTGCGGCGGACGGCGTGGGCGTGGCGCAGGGAAAACGGCGATCTCCGGGTCGTGGCTCGACCTGGGGCGGGGGTGATATTACCACCCCCTTTAGCCCCGGGTTGTAATACGAACCGGGGCTAAAGGTTCGTATTACAACCCGGGGCTAAAGGTGTTTTCGGCCCGCCACACTTCCCGCGCGCCGAAACCCTTTAGCCCCGGTTTGTATTTTTGGCGCCAAACCCAAAAATAGTTTATAGTTTTCAGAAAATTATGTATTATATATCAAAATTTGGGGCTATCAGCACTCTCTCTCGATTTTTCTCCACTGCGACCCATCAGCAGGGTGTCTCAACATCTCGTCTTTCTTACGGTCTTTCATGTGCCATCGTAACAACTTGGCATGCTCTTTGTTTCTGAATAAACGTTTCAACCGTGGTATTATATGAGCATACCACATCACCTTGGCAGGAACTCTCTTCATGCGGTGCTCGCCCTCAACATTACCAGGGTCATCTCGTCTTATCTTATACCGCAATGCAGTGCATATTGGGCATGCATCCAAATTCTCGTACTCGCCGCGCTAGAGGATGCAGTCATTAATGCATGTATGTATCTTCTGCACCTCTAATCCTAGAGGGCAGACAACCTTCTTTGCTTCGTAGGTACTGGCAAGCAGTTCGTTATCCTTTGGAAGCAACTTCTTCATTATTCTCAGCAACTTTTTAAATCCTTTGTCAGTCACACCATTTTCTGCCTTCCATTGCAGCAATTCCAGTGTGCTACCCAGTTTTTTGTGCCCATCATCACAATTTGGGTACAACAATTTTTTGTGATCCTCTAACATCTTCTTGAATTTCAACCTCTCCCTTTCAGTTACGCATTCTTCCTGGACATCAGCAATGGCCTGACTAAGATCATCATCGGGCAGATCTGATGCCCGTTCTTCATCTTTTTCTTCATCAATGTCTTCCATTGTAGTACCATCGTATTCAGGGTAGTCGTTGTCATTCTCTTCTTCTTCGTTGTCTTCCATCATAACCCCTCTTTCTCCGTGCTTGGTTCAACAATTATAGCCGGTCATGAAACCGGACCGAAACAGGTGGCTGTGAAGGACTCTTGAGGAAGAGTATTCTTTATGATTCCGACAGACACCACATGGACAAGACATAAAACCACTCCGCTTATTTGCCTCGGCCACGAGAAGAAAAGAATGCACGCCTTTAATGAACTCGTTAGAGAGTCGGTCAGCGTACATCCATTGCCGGCTCATCTGCAATATATAATTAATTAAGTACATCAAACATAATCATAATTAATTAGTACTAATCTAAAACCAGCAACCGGGACTAAAGATATGATGAACCTTTAGTCCCAGTTGGAGGCACCAACCGGGACTAAATGTGGATGTGGAGACAACATGTCGATACTATGTCCTCAGTGGGCAACACTAAGCCAGTAAAATAAATGCCAACACTATTTTGGGTGGGTGGCAGCACTATGCCAGCGTGAGTGTGTCGACATTATGTCATCAGTGCCCGACACTATGTTGTGCTGCTTAATCTATAAATAGGTATGCATTCTTGTGAAGAACTGCAAGATGGTGTGTGAGACCAGGGACACCACTACGGCGGAGCTTCTCGAAGATGTCTTAGGACCTCCTAAGACATCTTCGAGGAGCTCGCCGTAGAGGCACTCTCTAATATGTGAAATTAGTTAGCTCCACCAGCATACTGATTTAGCTAGAGAAGATATAAACCGAAAGATGGTGTAGGAGAGCAGGGACACCACTACGGCAGAGCTTCTCGAAGATGTCTTAGGATCCCGTCCTCAGACATCTTCGAGGAGCTCGCCATAGAGGCACTCCCTAATATGTGAATTGTGTGTCTTCTTATCAAGCTTTTATGAATTAACCCTATCTTTGTTACAATTTTTTTAGTTTGTTGAACGCAGGTAGACGAAGAAGGATATTTTGCCCAGCTAGTTAGTTAGAATGATGAACTCACGCATGTGTGTGCTTCTAAAATCAATTTTCGAGACTCTATGTGCCAAAACAAGATATATATTGATAGAATAATCCACATATTATGATATTTACCTTAGAGTTCCTTACATTAATACAAGATAGATAGAATCTAAACATCGATATCATGCTATCACTACAAAAATTACTACCAAACTAAATCCACAAATCCATCTATAAGATAAAGCATAAAATGAGCTAATATAGCAATGAGAGTTCAAAGGATGAAGTTGCTCACCTTTTAGAACCTTTGGATAGATGGGGCACCACAAAATCTAGATAAATCTTGAGGAAAAAAAGGGCATGAACTCGAGCTTGAAGCAAGAAAGAGAGAGAGAGAGAGGAGAGCCACCAGTTTGAATGGTGGCTCGGGCAGGGGAAGAAGATATAGCCAGACCTTTAGTCCCGGTTCGTGTCTAGAACCGGGGCTAAAGGGTCTGACGCCCGACCCGGCCTGCCCGAAACCCTTTAGCCCCGGTTTATTACACGACCCGGGGCTAAAGGTCCCGTTCAAACCGGGGCTAGTGTCTGCCACCCCCCTGGGGCCAGTTCTAGCCGTTGGACCGGGGTATTAGTCCCGGTTTGTAGCAAAACCGGGGCTAATACCCTTGGACCAAAGGTCTGTTTTCTACTAGTGGCATATACTTGTTTACTATGGTGACGCTCCCAAACTATCGATGGCGCCTCTGTGCGCGTGTATAACCTAAGAGACCACACCAGGAATTCATCTGCTGTCAGACCCATCTTGATCAACCTTTCAGCATAGTTCAGGTTCTATTGCAGTACTGCGATTTCCTCTCCATATGATATATGCAATCTCTCTTCTCCAACTCGTCTCTTGGGTTGTGAAAACAAACCCATTCTTGCATTGATGCTAGTGGTTGCTGCCACATCACTACTTTTAGAATTATTCGCTTGTTGGAACAGTTATATATATTTCAGTTATCTCCTTCATCAGTCATATACTTCCATCTGCCCGCATGGTACTGAGCTCCCGAGATGTTTCCATTTCTAGGAGGGCCTCCCGAGATGATGGCTAGAGTCACGCCTTGCCATCTCAAAGCTGTAGGTGCCACGCTATACCGTCACAAAGCTGTGATGTTGACATGGCATGATTCTCAGATGCTGAAATAGCTGTCACTATCGGGTATGGTGGTGTAGGAGGTAATAGAGGATGTGTGGTTGTACACGTGTGGCGTATAGGCAGACAAAGGGAGGAGGAGGAAGAAGTCGCCAACGCCATGTCGGATCCAAGTCGCGAGTTCACTAAACCTGGGTATGAACTCAAGGACCTCGAAGCATCCCCGAGCGATCGCACCACAACATCGAGTTCGTGGTTGTCGTATGTGATGTCTGTGTTCTGAAGAGCTAAATTACGCTCGTACATCACCGATGCAGGGAACTCAATTAAGCTGACATGACTTTTTTTGGGGTCTGACATGACTTGGTGCTTCACGCAGACAGCTTAAGGACGTACCTAAATCTGGCAGTCACATAAACCAGCTAGAACCCAGTCAATGCACATCATTCCGGTTACCTCGGAAAGTGATACTACTTTTACGGATGGGCGTACGCAGCGGTGGGGCCGGGCGGGCCGTGGCCCACCCTCGTCTGATCCGCGTGAGAGTAATGCACCCAACCCATACTCCTTCACTTTATTCGCTCTGTTTCCGTGCCGACGGAAAGGAGATGGGAATGCCATACCTAAATCGGAGATTCACCTCGTCGGCTTTACCCTACACCATCTCCCCTTACCGGCCGGCTCGCTGCCATCACAACTCCCCCACACCCTCCACGGCCAGTACGGTACTGCCCATTCAGACAGTTAGCTGTCATGCGCAGCCACGAAGAGGCGCTGACACTCGCTGCTCGTCCGGGCTTCGGGCCTCCGAATGCCTCCGCTGTTAGCGCAACTAGCAGGAGGAGCAAGCCAGACCCAGAGACCACTGTCGTCCTGCCCTGCTGCTGCCTGCCCAGTCCGCCCGCATAGATCGAGCTCCAGAGGACCAGAAGGTTTGCTTTTCCGGTTTTCCCACTAGCTTTTCATACCAAACTAGCTCTTCGCATTTGTGCCTTAAATTTAATTTGTTAGTAGAACAAATTGAATCCAATAGGCAATAGGCCTATATATGTTTTGTTTAATTATATGTTTTTATTATTGTAACTGTAGAATTGATTATGAAGAGGAAGAGCCTATTGTGACGCTTTTCAAGAAACATGTAGCAATTTTCGAAAAAAAAAAGAAACATGTAGCAAAGAAAGCATCCATTTAGACTTATACTCCCTCTGTCCGAAAAAAGATGTCGCAAATTTGTCTAGATTCGCATTTATCTATATACTAAAACATGTCTAGATAGATGCGGATCTACACAAATCTGCAATATCTTTTTCCGGACAGAGCGAGTATTCATTATTCATTTGTGGGATTTTTTGTCGCACAAAGGCTATTGAATTTTTTAAAGTGTGCCCACCCTTGAGTTTTTTCTGCGTCTGCCACTGCTTTTACGGTCCAAAACTGGAGTGCAAAAAAATAAAGACAAGATTTGTGGGATTTGAATCAGTTTGGAAAAACATTCAGATGGTTGCAACAAGCGAGCATCGTCTGAAAATGGAGTGAAACAACACACCAGTTGAGCCGTAGGGATAAGCAACATCACTTGAGCCCCCGCAAAAAAAAAGCAACATCACTTGAGAGGATGCAACAATACGACACTTAAAAGAGATAACATAACTGAAATACATATAACTTTTCCAACATGAAAAGTGCTACTACCACACTTAATCTCTTAAGCCTACAAGTACTCATGTGGCAGGAAGGACTAGAGCCAATGCCGAGAGCAGGTTCGGTGCTCAGATCACATGTAATCGAAATCGCAGTACTTCAATAGAACTTGAACAAGGCTCAAAGGTCGATCATGAAGGTAATCCCTTGTGATAATCTCCATCTTGTCGCCCATTAGGCTATACACGCACGCGGCATGCGTTTGCGGCATATCAGAGAAGTATATGCAGTCACCTTCGATGGACGGAAGATTACCCGCATCCACCGATAAGCACCTCCGGCTGCCAAAGAACAGCGCGCGGCTATGGCCGAGGCTCTTGACCTCCTCCAACAACTTGCGCTCGTTGTCGACCTTGAAAACCTTCAAGGCTATTTCGCCAAGGCGTAAGAGCAGCAGTTCCCCATCAGACTCGACGAGGCTAGACCATGCGTTGCCTTGTCCCCCGAGACATACGTCTATGTTCGGCAACACCTGGGCTACGAGCTCATGATGAAACTGCTCGGGTTGTCCAACAATCTTGAACACCTGTCCATCTAGGGTATAATAGATGTTGCCTTGGAAGGCAACCATGCTTGTCAACTCTGTGTCAATTTCCTTCTCTGTGAAGACATCACTCGTTGGACTAGCGTATTGTACCATGTCCCCTCTCCACCATAAGACTAGTGTGGAATGAGAGGCGCCGTTCAGAGCGATAAACACTCTATCCAGAATATAATCATGTAATGTCGCTGGAAAGTGGATCCTATCGCCTGTTAAGGGGTTGAGGACACTAGTTAGGTCGCCGGACCACATGCCAATGAGCACGAGGAGACCCTCGGAGGCACCTAAGATAATTTCGTCACGGAGCACAGGAAGACGCATGCGGCGGAAGCGACCTGATAGGATGTGGAAGAAGAGGCGGGTCCCATCATCATAGTCGCCATATTCGTAGTCCTCAGATTTCTCGTCGACCATGACCCAGTTCCGTGGGCGGAAACGGAGGTCGGCGACCGCGGCGTGGGGAGATGGCTTAGCGATGGCATATCGCCAGCTAGTGCAGACGGCTCTCATGTCCATGTATGAGCCGATACCGCCAGTGGCGGTGGAGAGAACGCAGTTAGCGATGTCCTCGACCAGCTCCGGTAGAAGTGACGCCCAGTCTACCATGAGCAACCTGTGTACTAGATCAGGGCTCTTTGCATGTGTGTGTTTGATGGATGACTGATGCAATCGCGTGCGCTGTTGGGTACATTTATAATAGATGGAGAAATTTTATGTTATACCTAAATAAATATAGACATTTAATTCTTTCCATTCCAATGGTTAGTAATCCAATTAGGGCATGTACAATGCTAGAGAAGTCATGCCTTCTCTTAGCTCTCCACATCATTTAGAGAGGACACAAGATATAACTTGTGCAATGCATTATCTCTTATTGATATCTCTAGCAATTAATGAGAATTAACTATTTTTAGTAAAAAATTGATTGGCTAAGGGAAGACATATGGTGCAATGGAGAAAATAGTCTTCTCTTATTTCTAAGAGATCATCCCTTAGCTAAGGGAAGACAACCTTCTCTTTCTTGTTTCTCTCTCCTCCAACTAGACAAAAATCCAACGTGGCAAGCATAAGGAAAAACTGATGTCACCGCATTGTACATGCCCTTAGAGGTCTAAACGGATTCGATCGGATCAGATATATAATGCCCCCGTCATATCCTTGCAATATCTTTTTGTTGGATTTGGAGCGAATGGATACTCATTTGAATGCAGAATATATCGGGATACGGATTTATATTTAAAATAGAGCAGATTTGGGCTGAAAATAGGTAAAGGTAGTGGATAAGTGAGGATATACATGTTTAATTGGGTGCCGATAAGCTTCCGTCCATCGACAATGACTACATATACATGTTTAATTGGGTGCAATCTTCAGACTACAGAGAGCTTTTCATGCACGTGTATAACCTAAAGGACAACACCATGGAGATTATCTCCAATGATCCGAAGCTCCGTGCCAACAAACATCCCAAAAATAGTTTTAATGAGGATCCCTGGTATTATCCTTGTAGATCTGACACTAATCTGGGCGTAGTCTGAATGAGGGTGATCACGATCTCCCCTTAAGGAACAAATCAAAGCCGCTGCCCACCTCGGCCCCTCCCCTAGGCATCTCCAAGCATCAACATTCGTCTGCCCCTCCTGTCTGCCAACAAGTGCTCCTTCCGCGTGTTGATGTGCCAAGGATGTTGCGTCGTGAAGAGCCTGTTCAGATTTCGCTCCCGCTTAACCAGTATGGTTCCAACTTCTCTGAAGATGATTCCTTCCGCGCCCGGCTGGCGAAGGAGGCGGCGGTGATGGAAGACAATGAGGCCTCGCCTCCCCCAGGCTTTCCTACCAAGTACATCCCCCCCGGCTAACACAGCACCCCTCAACTCAGAAGTCACTGACCCTCACTCCCCGTTACCGGTGCAGAGTGCCCACTCCTATGACTCCGACTTCTCAACCTCCTTCGCTTGGCACTCACCTGGCAAACCTCAGCCGCTCAAGGAGGCTGACAGAATTGAGTTGGGACTAACGGTGGTGCCTGAATAGACTGTTGCGACTGCTTCCAGCATTGCCACGATGGTGGCCAGCTCCCAACCTGAGGAGGATTTCATTGAGAACCCGATGCCTGTTGAGGAATGTTTTGAGGCATTTTGCAACCTAACAGCAGATGCCACCCCCATGTCCAAGAATCGCAAGAAGACTACTGCCGCCGGATCTTCGAACCATCGCAGCACCCGTGCCTCCCACACTGCATCAATGATGGAGCGCGCCATGCAATTCATGGCTGACAAGAACACTCTAGGTAAGTCTAACAAAGTCTCTTCCTTCCATCTTTTTCCGCTGGTTTCTGATGCTCATTTTCTACAAGTTGCAAAAGACCCCCATGTTATCTTTAGACCAGAGCAGGGGCTACGAGTGTCGAAATCTCGGCCATTAGGTCCCAGGAAGCGGTTCATGCTAACTTGGCGGCTGCGGCTGCGGCTGCGTCCAGGGAGTTGGCCCGGACGCGAGCACAGGTGGCCAAGGCAAAACAGTTGGAGAGTGAGCTCCCTTCGATCTGCCCCACATCGACTAGGGTTTTGACTAGATCTAGGGCGGCTAGAAGCACAGTGGGTGCCTCTAAGAACATAGTGATGGGCAAGAGGACCCGATCCTCTAGGGGGGAATGAATTTCTTCATATGGAATATTCGTGGGTTTGGTCAGCGTGACAGGAGGCGTCAGCTGGCCAAGTTCTTGCGATCTGCTAAGATTGACGTGATTGGGCTTCAAGATACAATCAAACCTGATTTCTCTGATCAGGAATTGCACTCGATGGTGGGTGGGCTGCCGTTTGTGTGGCATTGGGTTCCGGCAGTGGGCCATTTTGGGGGAATTCTGATTGGAGCTAATGTTGATACTTTTGATGTAGGCGAGATAGATGATGGCCGCTACTTCGCTAGTCTCCTGTTGCACCAACGCAACAACGGCTTCAAGTGGGAGGCAATTGTGGTGTATGGGCCGGTGAATCATTCTTATTCCAACGAGTTCCTGGCTGAGCTGCACCAGAATATCTCCACGACAGTGGCGCCGGTGGTGGTCGCTGGTGACTTCAACCTGTTAAGATCACCAGCTGATAACAGCAATAACAACTTTGACCCCGTCCTTGGTGACTTATTTAATGACTGGATTGCTGACTTGGAGTTGCGGGAGATTCGTAGGCAGGGGCCAGGTTCACATGGACCAACAACCAGCTGAATCCGACGAGAAGTGTGCTTGATCGTGTCTTGGTTTCTCCTGAGTGGGAAGCGAAGTTCCCTCTCTATTCCCTCCAGGAAGATTTGTGCCACCCCAGATTTACCGTCTACTGTTAATTGAAGTATGGAATGTGTTACCCTCTACTGTTTAATAAGCTTGTTTAGGTGAATGGTACAAGCTTGCCTTTTTATCAGAAGCTTGATATGGTTGTTTATTCTAGAACTGTTTTTGTTTAAATTTACATACGAATGTGGGTGTTGATCACATCAGAGAAAAGACAGAGCAAGATCCTGATCTTACTTTATATCCTTTGTTTGCTACAGAATAAATCAACTAATTTATTTTGTCTTTTTCTATTATTGTAATGTTGCTATTGTTTTCTCATTGTCTCCAATATGCTAGTGAATCATATCAATCAAATCGAGTTCTGTAGAACTATAAAAATCTTTCAGTGCTCTGTGTTTCTTTGGCTAATTTGGCTTCATTATGGACATGATTTAGCTCATAATTTATGCCAATGTAAACTGATCTTTCTAATAGCGAACAAGTGCATTTTGTTTTGAGTATTAGTAGGTGCGGTGAGCAACTTTAATATGGATGTATTTCCCATGTAGGGCTTCACATGCTTTGAATCCAAAGGACTTCGGCCCAAGGTCACACTCTGCCAAGAGCGGCATGAGCTCCAAGATCCCCAAGGAATTTAAGGGAAAGATCACACCGGTTGTTACATACCCTTGCCAACATGGTACAACTTTCTTTCCTGTAAACACACGGTGCATAGTAACACTGTTTGGTTGCCTATCTCTCTCTCTATATTGAGCTGATAAGAAGTGTTGTGTTATAGATACAAAGGGAAATGTCTGAATCATGCATGGATGGGTTCCTTGCTTGCTCATGCAGTCATGATTTTCCTCCTTGAGATATTTCATGGTGTTCTTGTATTTTTTGAAATTTTGCTGATGATCATCCACTCCATGTGACAAGAATGGTATATTGCATTGAGAATGGATATCTCAGAATCTGCCAACTCTTTGAATATATCCATTGATGTGTAATATTTTGTTTGTTCATAGGTTAGCTCAAACTCATTTGGAGATATATTAGAATGAATATCCATTGTTGATAGGCTGCATTTTGTATATTTCTTAGTGAGTACTTATTAGAATGAAGTTGCTAAGTAAATGGTCTTCCGAAGTTGCTAAAAACAATCAGCTTACTTTCCGTAGTTAATTGAAATATTGAACGTGTTGCCTTCTATTGTTTAATGAGCTTATTTAGGTGAATGGTACAAGCTCACCTTTTTATAAGAAGCATCATATGGCTGTTTATTCTGGAATTGTTTAGCTGTTTATTCTAGAATTGTTTAGCTGTTTGAATTTGCATATAAATGCGGATGCTGATCACATCAGAGAAGAGAAGTAGCTCCTGATGTTAATTTGTATCCTTTTTTTGCTACATAATGAATCAACTCATGCATCTCGTTTTTTGCTATTATTGCAATGCCAATGGTGTTTGCTTATTGTCTCCAAGATTCTAGTGAATCATATCAGTCAAATTGAATTCTGTAGTACTATAACAATCTTCAAAGCTTTATTTTTATGGCTGATTTGGCTTCATTATGGACATGATTTAGCATTTTAGCTCATAATTTATTTAACCGTATACATACCTTTCTACTAGCGAGCAAGTGTATTGCGCTTTGAGTAGTAGTAGGTGAAATGAGCAACTTTAACTTGGCTATATTTCCCACGCAGGGCTTCCCATGCTTCGAGACCAAAGGACTTCAGTCCAGGGGCATAGTCCGCCAATAGCAGCATGAGCTCGGAGATCCGCAAGGAGATCAAGGGAAAGAACAACCGGTTGTCACAGACCCTCGACAATGGTATACTTTCTTTCTTGCAAACACACGAATACATAGCGACACTGTTTTTTGTGTGTGTACATCTCTATTTTAAGGTGAGAAGAAGTGCCGTGTTGTAGATACATAGGGCAATGTCTGAAGCATGCATGAATGGGTTCCTTGCTTGCTCATGTAGTTATGTTGATGTATATTGATGCGTGGATAGGTTTTACTTATATGTTAGATTTCTCTTCATGCATCTCCTCACATCATGCCTTTTTTAATTAGTAGTTCTTTATGGGTCAGAAATTATTTCATCATTTTCATGGATGGATGCGGGTGGTGGGTTCATGGAACTATTATTATCCATTGGTTTTCCTTTTCTCCATCATGAGAGGTTTATAAACTATCATCTACTGTTGGTATAGATGAAAATTTGATTTGGTACATATCTCATGGTGTTCATGTATTTTTCAAAGTTAGAAACATTGCTCCATGTGACCAGAATGACATATTTCATTCTTTTTCAGAATGATCTCCTAAATCTGCCAACTCATGATTGCCGCATGTGACAACTATATCAGCCTTGTTATGTTATTTAAGATCCTTACCATATGATGATCATTTTGGGATATATTTTTGCTATTTTATTTGAAATCACATTAGCTGGGCATTTTTTCTCATTATTTCTTCTATGGTGCACTCAAAACCATTGAACTGAATGCAACTTCCTTATTGATCATCTGAGTTAATTTTGACTATGTATGAGATGATACTTATTGTGCCGGTATGTCTTTTATTGATGTTAGGTGTCAGGTTTCTTCTCTAAGCGGCCTAGCTTGTTTGGTAGAAATTGCAGCCTAGCTTCAAACTTGCATGAATGAATAAGTAAGTGGAATACCAATGTATGATGTCAATGTTAGTTGGTTCATTCTTGAGTCTTACACTTGATAATTATTTTCATAAAAGAATATTTGCTCTATATAGCATGTGGCTACATTTGGTCAACATGCGCATAGGCTGGATTTTGTATATTTCTCAATGAGGATAGATAGCATGAAGTTGTATTTCTACATTTGGAAACATGCTACCAACTATAAGAAATGTGCATGTGTTTGGCAGGGACACCCATCATCTGAAGCGTATCTAGTTCCTACTTGGAGTGGTTGGACATGTCATTTGCCCCTGTCGACATAGAAGAGGGAGCTGGATGGGCTGATTGACGAGGAATTGAGCAGCGACCGCATCGCGACCATTAAGATGGGGCTCAAGGACATCATGGAGGGCCACTCCGACGAGGTCAATGTGGTTGTTGGCAAGCAGGATGCCAAGTAGCTCAAGGAGGCCGTCGGCACCTAGGTCTATGAGAATGTTTTGAAGAAGGAAAGCCACCCCCGTTCTGCACGCTTCCTTGCTCCCACCTACTATTCGATTATCTGTTGTGGTTTTATGATATTGTTAGCTGACCTCTATATGTTTGTAACTTTTTCCAGTGGATTCTTGAGTTATTGCACTACGCTCATGTTGTGCCCATCATCCTTGTCAGCACAAACCTTGGTAATACCCTTTGTCTTGTACTCTTGCATTGCATTTGAGCCAAAAATATCACATTTCTCTGTAATTTGACCTATATAGTCACCTCCACTCCACTTTCTGCAATTTATTTTGGAACACTTCACTGACTTCTTGTTACCACATACCTGACATGTGTGCTTCACCACCTTTACTTTAAATAACCGTTGGCACTCATTTCTGATTTAAGTATCTTGACAAAATCTTGATTAGTATAGGTGTCTTTGTTGCCATAAGTTCACTTGTACTATTATTCATGGTTGTCAATATACTTATGGTATTTGAATACCATCATTACACAAGTATTGGGTAAATAGTCACAAGCACTATATATGCAAATATCTTCGAGGGATATTATTGATAATATATTCTAGATGGCTAATTATCATGACGCAATTGCCATTTTATATTGTGGTGCACACATATTCTATTTAACTAACTTCTTATTCATGTAAAATACCATTTTGGGTGGTCACTGGTTTGGATATTTAACTACATTAGATCATGCAATTTGCTGCTCCCAGATGAACCCTGGCCGCGCTGGATTCTGACTCGTCGGTGCTATCGTTCTCCTGCAGCTAGGTTCCATCCCTCACACCTTCAGCGATAGAACCATGGAGGCGTGGCTGGCTTGGTCGCTGGCCCGCTCGTGCATCGGTAGCTTGGTGTGTGCCGATCAGTTGAGCTCGTCTGCCTACATCACACAAGTGCCCGAGTGAGATGGGTTAGGTGGTGCATGCGGGCCACCTGGTCCCGATTGTGGTTTCGCGAGCCAAGCAAGGCTACTCATGTCGTTGTCCTATTCTTCATGTTAATAGTCACCATCCATCCGCGGGTGAGATCAAATCCTCGATCTTCTTTGCCTTCTTGTGTTAATGCAATATTTGCTACTAGTCATCAATAGTGTTGAGTGTATCACCAGTTGTTGAATATGTATATGTTGCGTCGTCTAATTCCATTTGGTTTTATGAATGCATTTGTTTATGGAATTCATGTGCCACAGGAACACATCCTGTTTTTAGCATGTAGTTTGTATTCTTCGACAATATGTTTTCCGCATGTAGTTGTAGCAAGTCATTGTGTCTTGCAGGCAGCCAAACCATGTAAAGAAATAGAATCCATGCTAGTTAGCTGGATGTCAAAACTCTATAATTTTTTTTTGTAGCTAGCTAGTTGATGTCCATGTTAGTTAGGTGTATCAAAACCGCATGGATATGTATTGTCTGATTTGTAATCTATCTAGCTAGCTAATAGTTTGATCAAGTCTTGACCAATTAGGTACATATGTTGTGCATATGTTGTGCCGGATGCTTTGAGATAAATTGAGTTGCATGTGCACTCTACGTGTGATACTTGGTACTGGGAGATAAACTCTCGGTCAGGCTTTGCCCTGTTTTTCCTTATTTTTTTTGCATTTCTCATCTTATTTTTACTATTGCTAGACCAATTGGTTATTCTGTGCAATTTTTTAACTTAATATTGTGATACAAATTGAGTATGATGTCAATTGGTTATATTGAGATAGGCATATATTAAGGCACTGTACTTGGGATCTATTATGGCACTAGTGGAAACAAGGTCTTTTGTTGATCCCGAAAAGGGGCTTTAACACCGGTTCTTCTACGAACCGGTGTTAAAGGGGGGGCCGTACCAGCGTGGCCCCTGTGGCAAAAAAGGAGCCCCCCTTTAACACCGGTTCGTGCCACGAACCGGTGTTAAATGTCCCTGCAGCAGTGGCCCGTGCACCCCCCCTTTAACACCGGTTCGTGGCATGAACCGGTGTTAAAGGGGGGGGGCTATATAAGACACCACCCCAGCCCACACACACCCCACTCTTCCATTCTTTCACATTTTGGAGCCTAGCAAGAGGGTGTGAAGAGTGCTAGTTTGTGTTTTTTCATATGCACTAGAGGTGTTCGGTGAAATGCCCGAGAGCTCAAAATAAGCTTTCTTGTTGCTCTTTCCGTCTCGGTCGAGGTCGGCAACTATAGTTTCATGTGTCATTGATGTACTATATATATATAAATGGTCATCTCCCTATTATTTTTTGATATATACTACATATTAATGCAGATGAATCGACAATGGATGTACGGTGACCGCCGCACTTCCGAGTACATTACGGGCCTCCAAAATTTCATCGTTGTGGCTAATGCAAACCGTGGTCACAATGGTTTTATGTGATGTCCGTGTGTTCACTGTCAGAACAAGAAAGACTACTCAAATACCAGAACCATTCACGCCCACCTGCTTCGATCCGGTTTCATGCCCAGCTATAATTGTTGGACCAAGCACGGAGAAAAAGGGGTTGTGATGGAAGACAACGAAGAAGAAGAGGATGATGAAAACTATCATAATATGTATCCTGAATATGATGATAATGCAACGGAGGTAGATAATGAAGATCAAGAGGGAGCAGATGGGCCCGCTGATGACGATCTTGGTCGGGCCATTACTGATGCAAAGGAAGAATGTGAAACTGAAAAGGAGAAGGAGAAGCTGGAGCAGATGTTAAAGGATCACAAAACATTGTTGTATCCAACTTGCGAAGATGGCCACAAAAAGCTAGGTGCCACACTGGATTTGCTGCAATGGAAGGCAGAGAATGGTGTGACTGACAGCGCATTTTCAAAGTTGTTGGTAAAAATGAAGAATCTTCTTCCAAGAAATAATGAGTTGCCCGACAGTACATACCAAGCAAAGAAGGTTGTCTGCCCTCTAGGATTAGACGTGCAGAAGATACATGCCTGCATTAATGACTGCATCCTCTACCGCGGTGAGAAGTACGAGAATTTGGATGCATGCCCGGTATGCACTGCACTGCGGTATAAGATCAGACGAGACGATCCTGGCGATGTTGAGGGCGAGGCCCCTAGGAAGAAGGTTCCCGCCAAGGTTATGTGGTATGCTCCTATAATACCACGGTTAAAACGTCTCTTCAGAAATAAAGAGCATGCCAAGTTGTTGCGATGGCACATGGAAGACCGTAAGAAAGACGCGATGTTGAGACACCCCGCTGATGGGTCACAGTGGAGAAAAGTCGAGCGAGAGTACCCGGACTTCGCACGTGACGCAAGGAACTTAAGGTTTGGTCTAAGTACAGACGACCTGAATCCTTTTGGTGAGCAGAGCTGCAGTCACAGCACCTGGCCTGTGACCCTATGTATCTATAACCTTCCTCCTTGGTTGTGTATGAAGAGGAAGTTCATTATGATGCCAGTGCTCATCCAAGGCCCGAGGCAACCCGACAACGACATTGATGTGTACCTAAGGCCATTAGTTGAAGAACTTTTACAGCTGTGGGCCAAACCAGGTGTACGTATGTGGGATGAGCACAAAGGGGAGCCATTTGACCTACGAGCATTGCTTTTCGTAACCATCAATGACTGGCCTGCTCTTAGTAACATTTCAGGGCAGACAAACAAGGGATACAATGCATGCACACACTGTTTAGATGATACTGAAAGTGTATATTTGGATAAATGTAAGAAGGTTGTGTACCTAGGGTATCGCCGATTTCTTCCGAACCTGCATCCAGTAAGAAAGAAAGGCAAGCATTTCAAACGTCTGGCAGAACCCCGGAGGAAGCCTGTCCTCCGTACCGGTGAGGAGGTATTTGGTATGGTCAAGGACCTCGAAGTAATCTTTGGAAAAGGTCCTGGCAGTCTATCTGTTCCGAATGACGATGCCGGACACGCGCCCATGTGGAAGAAGCAATCTATATTTTGGGACCTACCCTATTGGAAAGTCTTAGAGGTCCGCTCTTCAATCGACGTGATGCACGTGACGAAGAATGTTTGCGTGAACCTGCTAGGCTTTCTAGGAGTGTATGGGAAGACAAAAGATACACCGGAAGCACGACAGGACCAGCAACGTCTGAAGGCCCCTAAAGAGCCTATGCATCCTGAGAACGAGAAGGGTAAACGATGCCACTTAACTCCTGCCAGCTACGCTCTTACCAAAGCAGAGAAGGAAATCTTTTTTGAATGTCTGAGCAGTATCAAGGTCCCGTCTGGCTTCTCGTCGAATATAAAGGGAATAATAAATATGGCAGAGAAAAAATTCCAAAACCTGAAGTCTCATGACTGCCACGTGATTATGACACAATTGCTTCCGATTGCATTGAGGGGGCTTCTACCTGAAAATGTTCGAGTACCCATTGTGAAGCTATGTGCATTCCTCAATGCAATATCTCAGAAGGTAATCGATCCAGAAAGCCTACCAGGGTTACAAACAGATGTGGCCCAATGTCTTGTCAGCTTTGAATTGGTGTTCCCACCATCCTTCTTCAATATTATGACGCATCTCCTGGTTCACCTAGTAGAAGAGATTGCCATTCTCGGTCCTGTATTTCTACACAATATGTTCCCCTTTGAGAGGTACATGGGAGTCTTAAAGAAATATGTTCATAACCGTGCTAGGACAGAAGGAAGCATCTCCAAGGGCTATGTAACAGAGGAGGTCATTGAGTTCTGTGTTGATTTTATTCCTGACCTTAAGGCGATTGGTGTTCCAGAATCACGACATGAGGGGAGACTGCGTGGAAAAGGCACCCTAGGATGTAAAGCAATGATATGTAGGGACGAGCATTCTCTCAATCAAGCACACTACACGGTTTTACAAAGATCTATCTTGGTTGCCCCGTATATCAATGAACACAAGAATTTAATACGCCTCAAACACCCGGGGCAGTCTGATGAATGGATTATAAGTGAACACATGGCGAGTTTTGGCGGCTGGCTGCAAAGACTTCTCACGAATAACACCACTATTGGGGATCAGCTGTACTTGTTGGCCAGGACACCATCTTCGACTGTATGTACTTTCCAAGGGTACGAGATAAATAGGAATACATTTTACACGATAGGCCAAGATAAAAAGAGCACCAACCAAAACAGTGGTGTCCGCTTCGATGCAGCAGAAGACAATGGGCAAAAGACCACGTATTATGGGTTCATAGAGGAGATATGGGAACTTGACTATGGACCTAATTTTAAGATCCCCTTGTTTCGATGCAAATGGGTCAAGCTAACAGGAGGAGGGGTTGAGGTAGACAAGAAGTACGGAATGACAACGGTGGATCTCAACAATCTTATGAAGAACTTAGACGAACCATTCGTCCTAGCCAATGATGTGGCTCAGGTTTTCTATGTGAAGGACATGTCCTCCAGACCAAAAAAAAGAAAAAATATGCAAACGAATACATCATATGATGAGCCAAAGCGTCACATAGTTCTTTCAGGGAAAAGAAACATCGTGGGAATCGAGGACAAGACAGACATGTCAGAAGATTATAATAAGTTTGATGAAATTCCGCCCTTCACAGTGAAAACTGACCCAAGCATTCCGTTAAGTAAAGAAGATGCTCCATGGTTACGTCTGAAGCAATCATAAGGAAGGACATATGCCAAGAAGTTCATGCTCATATTATGTAACTCTAGTTCATGTTTTTAATGGCCGCACGAAATAATGTCGACACTCACCCCTATTATTAGTGCTGACTCGTGTTTTGTCCCGGTTGGTGTCTCCAACCGGGACTAAAGGTTCATCCCGCCATTTTTTCCTGCCATTTTTCTTCCCGCCAGTTCTTCTTCCCGCCATTTTTCTTCCCGCCATTTTTCTTCCCGCCAGTTCTTCCCTCCAGTTCTTCCCGCTAGTTCACTATATATATATGTAGGGGGTTGGCCTCCATTGTCATTGCACATCTCTAGACTCATATCTGCAACCTCATCACTCTTTCCCATGGCTTCCACCGTAGCACTAACCCCCAGGGAGGCGGAGGCGCTTTGCGCCTCGAACTACCCCTGCCCGCCGGGCTACTGTGTCCCCGTCGGCTGGATGCTGAGCGTTGGAGGCGTGCCGGTTCCTCCTGTCCCTCTAGGTGTGGCGCGCCGGATGGCCATCACGAACCACTACTACTTCGAGCTCACGCCAGAGCAGCGGAGGAATCCCAGATGGCATCCCGACTATTTCCCTACTTGGGAAGCCTTCTTCGTGGATCGGCATGAGAGGGCGCTCGCCAGGCACGAGGAGGACGGCCCACCTCCTCCTAACTTCAACGAGGCCGGCCGTCGGCTATGGTGGCGCGGTCGGACTCTCCAGAGCGTCATGGCCTATGACACTGCCGCCGACTCTAACCCCCGTCTGCGCTACCCTCAAGTCCAGCCCACGCGCTACCCTCAAGTCCAGCCCACGCGTACTCTCTAGAGGTTCAATTACGGCGACCCCGACGACGACAGCGATGACAGCGGCGGCGAGTACGACGACTACAGTGGCGAGTATTACAGGTGTAGGCAGGAGCATGACTGAATCACTCCAACATTCCGAAACAAGTTCGGCCGATTGTTACTTAATCTGGCCATGTATCTTAATTTTCAGTTCTTTTATGTATCTTAATTTTCAGTTCCAGTTCGGCTTTATGTAACTTACTATTAGTTGCATTCTCATTCGAGGTTTCTTGGCTTTCGGGTCAAATGACCAATGTTATGGCTAGAATCAAGGCATAGTTTGTGATAATATGGCCATATTGTGCATACATGTGCATCATGGCATGGCAAACAATGTTGCAAGAGGAAGTTTTCCTTTTTATCGCACCAAAAAGACGTTTTCCATTTTCCGAGCATAAAAAACGGACGGTTTTGTGAAGCAACCACCAAATGGCTAATTCAAAAAACCACCAACATATTTTACAAAAATACTAGACCACCTTATATGTACAATGTACCAACAGGGGGATCTGAAACCTTTCCGTCCACCTCTGGTGAAAAAGACAAATTCCTGCCGAATCGGCAGGAAGTGGGTCAGATATGAACTACAGGTACATGATACGATGCTCATGATTTTTTACAAAAATTATTTTTAGGTTCACAATATGCTATTTTATCAAAAAAAAATGCAAGTTGAGCGAGGCTTGGTGAGATTCAAGTGTATACAAAAGATGCGACATTTAAATATCCAATCAATTCAAAAATGTTAATACAAAAGATGCGGCATTAAAATATGATTTGATCTAATAAAATAGGGTTAGATTTATTTTTAGATGCTTAATATTTCTTATGTTCAAATTTTTAGGATTTAACAATTTATTTTTGTTTGAATTGAATAATCAAAATTTATATGTAAGTGTTTTAATTATTTTGAAAATTTTCATGTAAAGTAAATATAAAATGATTTACATGAATGGATAGATATTATTTTTCTGAAAATTATGATATATTATTCATATTTTTCTGAGTTGAAATGAAAAAGATATGAATTTTCTAAATTCATATCATATTTTTTTGAATTAAAAATGGCCCTTTAATGCATGAAATAAATGCCCCCCCCTTTAACACCGGCTCCAGACACGAACCGGTGTTAAAGGGGGCCCCCCCTTTAACACCGGTTCCAGACACGAACCGGTGTTAAAGGGGGGGCGCATTTATTTCGTTTCCCGCGCGCACCACACCCCCCCTTTAACACCGGTTCGTGGCTGGAACCGGTGTTAAAGGGGGGGTGGTAATAAATACGCGCGGGAAACGGAATCCCCCCCTTTAACACCGGTTCGTGGCACGAACCGGTGTTAAAGGGGGGGGTTATTAAATTCGCCTTCCCTTTCCTTTCTTCGTGCCACGAACCAGAGCAGATCGAACACCGCCGGAGCTCGCGCGTCTCGCCGCCGCCGCCCTCGGAGCTCGCGCGTCTCGCCGCTGCCGCCCTCGGAGTTCGTCCGTCTCGCCGCCGCCGCCGCCTCCATTTTCCGTATGACCTCTCCCGCCCCCCTGACCACCACCTCTTCCCCGTGCAGGAGCAGGCCGACCGCGCCTCGCCGGAGCACCGCCGACGCTGCCCGTCTCCACCGCGCCGACGACCGCGCCTCGCCGGAGCACCGCCCGACGCCGCGCGTCTCCACTGCGCCGACGACCGCGCCTCGCCGGAGCACCGCCCGACGCCGCCCGTCTCCACCGCGCCGACGCCGCCCGTCTCCACCGCCGCATCCGCCACTAGCACCGCCGCCCGACGAGCCCGCCGCCTCCGTACGTGCCGACGCCGCCCGTCTCCACCGCGCCGACGCTGGTGAGCAGGGGCGGGCCCAGAATTTTTTCATGTGCCTCAAAATATTTATTAAAATCAATCTGTATACAATGTTATGTGATTTTCACTATATTTAAATCATCATGTGATTTACTTACATATGTAAAATTGTTTTCCTTTGATTTTCAAAATCCCAAGCTTAATAACTCGTTGATTTAGGGTGGTGTCTTAGCAACGCATGAGTTCTATGCTACTCCCGCTATTTCAAAATATAAGACATTTTAGCTTTATAAATAAATGTATCTAGACCCCTTTTAATATGTATGTTTGTGTAAATTCGAAGTAAACCTACATCTTTAAAATGGTATAGATACACTTTCTTCGCAAAGCTAAAAATGAAACGGAGGAAGTAGTTGATAATAACGACAGTGGCACGCAAGTCAGCCAAACCATGGCGGGCCATACGCTTGTGCTTGTGTTAATATCACTAGTGGAAACGAGGTCTTTTGTTGATCCCGAAAAAGGGCTTTAACACCGGTTCTTCTACGAACCGGTGTTAAAGGGGGGCTAGATGCCCCTCTAACGCTAACGCTGCGCGGCCGCGCCCTAGGCCTTTGCCTCCACACGCCCAGCCACGGTATCCCGCGCCCGCCGAAACTTCCGCCGGGCGGCCGACGCCACACCGGAACCGACACGGAGGGCGACGGCGACGCGGCTCCCTCGTCGGGTTGCGGGCCGACGAGTCCATGTTGGCGAGGAGGAGAGGGGGGAGTCCCCCTTGCCCGTGCCGTGCAACCCGTCCGGCCGATGGCGACAGGGATACTTCCCCAGCGAGCCTCGGCCTCGTGTCATCGTCGTCTTCCCCTGCGAGCCTCGGCCCGTATAGCTCACGTCGTGCCGTGCCGGTCCTGTGCCCTGACTTTTTTTTTAGAGAATATCACACTTTATTGACTAAATAACATCAATACAAAGTTCAGCCCAAATAAATTCCGGGGCAACACCAAAAAAAAATTACAAGAAGAGCGCAGAGATGCGCGAGCTAATAAGTGTGCTGCGACATTCAGATTACGAGAAACATGCCTAAACGAACATGAAGTGAAGCTCCTAGCAAGAACCTTGATGTCCCTAATAACAATGCCCATAAGGAAGCGATCCTGGGCCGACGACCTGATGCGTTGAATCATCGACAGACAGTACGATTCCAGGACACAGTCCTGGTAGCCTTTCTCCTGGAGCACTGACAACGCGCGTCTGATGGCCAGACTCTCGACAAGTTTAGAAACAGGGAATCCATCCAAACCCTCTGACACTGAGAGGATATCGAGGGAAACCCTAGGACAAGTCCGGGCAACAGCGTCGTCGACGTCGCATTCCTTCTTGAAGGTGTTGCTTGAAACACGGTGCTTCGAAGTGCTAGGAGTGAGGTGGGACAACTCCGGAGGGCGCAGCGGTCACGGGTCGTTTTCGTTCGTCGATCTGCTCGATGTCGGCATTTGTTTCTTTTATTTTTCTCTTTATTTTCTTTTGGGTTAGATTGTGCTGTTGCTTTTCTGTTGCTCCAACATTTTCGTTGTATCTTGTGATTGCTATATTAATATAGCGGGGCGCAAGCCTATTTCGAGGAGCCCTGACCACCTCGCTCTCTTCCCCGTGCAGGAGTGTCTCGCCGCCGCCGCTTCGGAGCTCATAGGCCACGCCTAAACGCCGCCGCCGCCCGCCGCCCGACGAGACCGCCGCATCCGTCCGACGAGCACCGCCGCCCGACGAGACCAACGTCACCCCACCGGTGAGCGCCACGTGTCTGCCACGTGTATGATTGCTGACTCATCCTGATTAAAACTTGTTTGCTCGATAAATTGTACTACATGCATAGATTAAAACTTGTATACAAATTGGACCTCTGACTCATTTGTGTATTTATTTGTGTATTTTGGTATAAATAATATGTATATTTGTGTATGAATCCAAGTCCACTTGAATGTTTACACTCTTACTCTAGATAATATTATTGTTTTAGAAACTATGGATCCACTTAGTAGAAACCTTGAAGAAGAAGAAATAATGGAGAACATTATTGATGAGGACACCTCACAATATCTGAACTTGGAGGGACATGATGACGACAGCTCAAGTACTAGTCATGGAGAAGATGAAGACTCCGGTGAACGCAATTTAATGGTTACAAAGTCCTGCGAGGTATATGCATTGATTAAGCCTCTGCTGACTTCCACCAACAATCTTCTTCTACATGTATTAATTAACGCTTCTTTCTTCTTTTAGCCCTCTGGGTCGACCAGCCAGCAACCATCTTCTTCTATGAAAAAGAGCAAGCGAGGCGCGAGCCAGCGGTTGAAAGATCGTGCAAAGTTCACGATCGAAGCAGTCCGTGTTGATGGCAGGCCGATGGAGCCCAAGAAGGCCGCAGGCAAATTTGTACGTCAGGCTGGAGTTCTTGTTAGGGACCAAATCCCAATCATAATTGAAAATTGGAATAAGCCAAAGAAGGGCGACGGTACCTTTGTCGATGACAGATCCAAAGAAACGCTTTGGAATTCGTTGTTGGTAAATTTCACCCTTCCGCCAGAGGAGGATGAAAACAACCCGGTTATAAAGGAAAAGGTCAAAGAGTGGACTCTAAAGAAGATGGCTGACGCTTTCCGCAACTGAAAGACAAAATTGAACAAATTTGTCAAAGCTGGCGAGACTCCAAATTTCAAAGACGCATATTATGCGAAGATAAGACCTCACTGCCCGAATTTGAGACATATAAAAAAAGTGCTATAGCTAAAAAGAGGTCAGAAACCAATACGCTTAATGCCCTGAAGAAGGAATATCACCAGAGGACGGGGTCAGGTGGCTACATATCTCAGAGGCCTAAGTGGGAGGAAGCTGAGAAGGCCCTGCGCGAGAGAGGGATCACACCCCAGACAGATGAGTGGGACCTACGTGCAAAGACTTGGTTCTACGGAATCGGGGCAAGGTTGGACCCAGAAACAGGATTGTGTATCTTCCCAACCCTCCTTGCCAAACCCGTCACTGAACTCATCACGGCATACGAGGAAACATCCGCCAGGACCTTCCATCCCGACAGAGAGAATGACCAGCTCACACGCGCCATCGGTAAAAAAGAACACCCTGGACATGCACGAGGCACAGGGGCTATGACGTGGAAGGATGGGTTTGCCGACTGGAGCGACTCTTACAGATGGCGCGACAGAAAAGAAAAAGAGCGTACAGAGCGGATGACACAGATAGAACATGCAATTGCGGCGCTGCAGGCGCAAGTGAATGCACAACAGAGCCATCAAGCTACTGGCCCATCTCAGCGGCACGAAGAGCCTGCATTGGAAGCTGCCCGCGGCCCAGACTCTGCGCGGAAAAGCAGTGTGGCTTCCACGGAGAACGTGCAGCCCACGCTTGAAATGACGGGTCCTCGATACCCCGTGGATGAGATCACGGAGAGCGAACACGCTAAGCTGCATGTGAGATTAATGGGCTTATCCATTAAGGTGGCTGTCGGCTATGCCTTACCTCCTGTAGCTGGTGGAACTTACCACTGCCGACCGATTCCAGATGGCTATGCTATTGTCGGGGTGGATGAGGTTGTGAAGGAATATGAGGAAGCACTGCTTGACCATGCTACAGGTGAAGGGGAAACTCAACTCAAATATGCAGTGAAAACAACCATTCTTTGGAAGAAGGAACACATTGTGCTTCCAAATTGGAGGTCACTGGCACCCCCGCCGTCTCTGCAGCGTCAGCAGTCTGAGCCGCTTCAGCTATCTCCTGCGCGGCAGCCATCTCCGGCGCGGCAGCCATCTCCGGCCCTTCAGCCATCTCCTGCGCGGCAGCCATCTTCGGCCCGTCAGCCATATCCGGTGCTTCAGCCATCTCCTCGGCGTAAGCGGAAGAGCACTGCCACGAGGAGCATCAGTAGCACTGCCACAAAGGAATCCGCAGGAAACCGTACGCCAAAGAGTTTAAAAAACTACGTCCCGCAGCCTTCCGCCAAGCCATTGCCTGTTTTACCGTGGAATCGCAGTGACGAGGAGACCAATAGGATCTCGGAAGAACAGGTCAAGAAATTCTTTGCACCTAGACGGGCCGAGCCAAAGAAGAAAATAGATCCGGTGGTGGTGGAGAAGTTTTACAAAAATCTTTCGAAACCTGAAACCCCACTTGTGCCGGACTACGAGCGCCAGATTTTGAAGGCGGATGCAAGGCGCCGTAGGGAGACTGAAAGTAGCAGTCGTGAGGCACCCCAGAAAACAGTTCCCATGCTCGGAGAGCAGGTAAACCAATCATGTGCCCCGCTCCAAATGTTCGACACACGGGACGCTCCTCCCGTAAATGATTACGAGGCAGAGCTACAAAGAAAGGCCAATGAGATGGGGATGACTTACATTGCATACTTGAACGTCATGGGAGACAACTTGCCCAAATGCGATGCCAACCCCATACAGCCATGGAAGTATGGGAAGAATCTCGTCAAGAAAGAGGAGCTCAAGACTCTACCAACAAAGATGCGAAAATTGCACAAGTGGTACCTTCATTTCTGCAAGACGAGAAAGTTAGAATGGATCACGGCACATATAAGAGATGATATTTTCTTCTGCGGAGATGACGCGATCGACTTCAACATTCAAGACTTGCATTTTCTATTCAATCAGAAGGAACTCGACAAAGCTGCCATCAGCCTTTATTGTGTGTAAGTACTATTTCTATAATTTATATCTCATCTCATTCACTTTATTAATTGCATGTATATATATGCTCACCATATATGTATATACTATTATGCAGGAAAAAGGTTATGGAATGCAGGAAAGGAGGCCCTTTTGACATTGGGTTCGTTGACCCAAATAGAGTTCATGAAGAAGTGGTAGAAACCAAACCTAGGCAAACAGAAGATTACTTGCTAACGTCTTTACTAAGACAACAAACCAAATGGGAAATACTATTGCCTTACAACTTATCGTGAGTACTGTTACCCTCTCTCTTGTACACATTCTATTTCAGCTTACTCGATGTTAAGTGTAACTGATGATGAGTTATGCGTGCGTAGGTTCCACTTTATTCTGCTAGTCATTCAACCCGACTCAGGAAAAGTCCTTGTCATGGACTCGTTACGAAAAGAAAAAGAGATATGGGCAAACTTTAGAGAGATGCTCCAGAGGTAATTTCAATCATATTATCGCACTAGATCGGCAACTTTCGTGACAATAAATAATTAATTACTCCTTTATCCATTTTCTTTGTCGGACAGGGTTTGGAAAAGGTTCACGGGCAGGGCCGTGGGTGAATGGTCAGAAGAACTAAAATTTGTAGACCAAAACGTAAGTAATACTAGCTAGCTTTCAATTCCATTATATCATGCTTTATTGATTATTATTTTGATTGAACTCTCTATTCTCGTAAAGTGCGCGCATCAGGGACACGGCAATAACTTATGTGGGTACTATGTTTGCGAATTCATTCGCAACACGATATGTGCGACGGGCCAAGCCGCACTAGAACAACTTAGAGTAAGTAAACAAAGTCCACAACATTATTTTATTACCATCAATTGTGTTGAGTTTTATTCTTATATATATATTGACGGCCCATTCTTCATATATATTCAGATCGAACGGATGCGGGACCAACTCCTACCATTTGAACGCATACGAGCCATTCAAGAGGAATTGGCGGGGTTCATACTTGATGAGGTCGTCACGCCTGGCGGAGAACTCTTTAGATATCCACCAAAATGAACGATGACGATGTATGTGCCGATGACGATGTTTGTGTATAATAATAGTTGCTTAATTATTTATGTACTCGTATGTACCGATGACGATTTATGTGTATACCGCTCCCGATCGATTCCCCCTCGCTCCCCCCTCCCACAGAAATACGCCCAGAACGGGGCAGAGGCAGAAGTCTGCCGCGGCAGAGATTTATGCCGTTTTCCTGCCGCGGCTCTGCCGCGGCAGGAAAACGGCATAAATCTCTGCCGCGGCAGACTTCTGCCTCTGCCCCGTGCCGCGGCAGGAAAACGGCCTAAATCTCTGCCGCGGCAGAAGAACCTTTAACACCGGTTCCAGATACGAACCGGTGTTAAAGGGGGGGGGTCTGAGGCCTGCGGCAGCCCTACGTGCGCCACCCTTTAACACCGGTTCGTATAAGAACCGGTGTTAAAGGGGCCCCCCTCTAACACCGAACCCTCAACAGCGGTTGGGAAACCGCTGTTAGAGGGCCCTCCCAACCGGAGTTAAAGGGGGGGGGGGGGGGGCTGCACTAGTGTGGTGCATTGGCTACATTTTATTCACCTGGGGGGTTGTGCATGCATCGAAGTAGCTACCTGTATACTTGCTTGAACATCTTGCAGTGCATGCTCTTTGTCTTAGTAAAAACATGTTGGTTGAAATCTGCTTGAACATTGCGAGTACTTGGTACTCGTGCCATTTTCTTCTTGTAGGCGAACAGACCGTCCCAAGCCAGAGGGCATGCTTTTGTTGAGAGGACTATGCCACTTCTATTTCGGCGACTTCTCGGTTTCTTCTTCCATTTTGTGGTAAGCCTGTTGTGTTTATGAAATAAGTGCCATGTTGTCCACTAGAATCTAGGAAGTCATATTTCCAAGTTGTTCTTTCGTCTTTTTTGTACTAGTAATGGTCAACCAGGTATGCCTAGTGCATTTTCTTTGCATAGTGCTCTGCATGCTTGTTTTCGCTCATGTTTAGGGTTACTGTTGTTACTATCACTTGCATCCAAATATGAATTTCTATCCTGACAGAGTTTTGTTTGATGTCCTATGTTGGTAAGGTCATAGTCATAGCAGACCAGGGTCTTTCGCTCTGTTTTAAAATTATGTCGCTTCATACAGTATCTATCTTGAAGTATTTTTGAAGTATTTCAACAATACTTCTCTTGGTTATTTCTCCTTTTTTTCTTTCCTTGAGATAAATTATGGATTTTGGACCTACACAAGCTACTTAAGATGATGCTAATGGATTTACGTGTGGGCTAAGGTACCTAATGGTTGATGGATTTATGTGATGATGATTCTTGCTCGTATGCGCCTCCTCTAGATGTTATCATAATCAAACTAGACATAATTAAGTAAGATTAACGTAATTTGGACAACTCACCTATCTAAGTGATATGAGAGAGTGTCTCACGTACAGTAGGTGATGCATTTGGAAATTAAAATGCAACTTGCTTTGCTGTTATTTTTTAAAACAATTCTCATTAAGATCAGCTTAGTTATGCATGTAAAGTCATTTGCTAAACAATGTTCTCTTCTTGTTCTATCTGCCCATAATTTATGAGGAGAGCAACTGTTTCTTCCGTTCCTCGTGCTGATGGTGGAATTTGTAAATGTTAGAGATCGGGTAGTCGATTTAGAGATGGGGTATTCTGGTATGTTGTAGATCAACTGATACAGTGGGTTGTCGCGGAGCATCTTCAACTGATTTTTGCGCTATTTAATCTTATTTTACCACCGGTAGGCCTAAAGCCTCTTATTTTTACCAGTTAGATTTTGTTAAATGGTTTGTAATAAATCGAGTGTGTTGTCATCAACATAAGTGTTCTATTGTTCCACATAGGTGCCATTTCAAGAAAACAAATGTTCTAACCTGTCGTAGATGCATGTACGGGTGCTGCCTTGTCATGTTAGTTCAAGTCAAAACCCTTATCTAAATTTATTTGTTCTGGCTAAATCAGTTGTAGAGTTGACCATCATATTTTTGTTCTTGTGCAAGGACAATGAGGAGGAGGACTAGCTAGATGGCAGCGAACCTGTAGCTGTTGCATCCTGGTGCACCACTTGGAAGGAATCTGGAAGATCCAGGGACAAGGAGAAGTCATCATGTATGCACCTTTGTCATGGAGTTGTCTGTGCAACAGCTTTCTTTCTAGGGTCGGGTATTAGTTGTCGGAGGGGAATAGGATACCAACTGCAGCAGGACACTTTCGAGGTCCATCCATTCCATAGGAGTAGAATATGTTGGATACTACCTGTGTTTGTCAGGAGTGTGTAGACTCACTCAACTATGTATCTAGTGCGTTGAATGGTTTGTAATAGATCGAGTGCGTTGTCATAACCAAAACTTTTTATATTGTTCCACATAGGTGCCATTTCAAGAAAACAAACGTGCTTGCCTGTTGTGGATGCATGCAGGTGCTGCCTTGTTGTGTTGGTTCAAATTGAAACCATTCTCCAACTTTACTTATTCTTGCTAAATCTGCTGTAGAGCTGACCATCATGTTTTCTTCTTGTGCAAGGACAATGAGGAGGACTAGATGACAACTAGGGTAAGCTAGCTGGAAGCTGTATCTCTTGCAGCCTGAGTCATCATATATGGGAAGCTAGAAGGCCCGCGGACAAGCAGAAGTCATCATATATGGGCCTTGGTCATTGAGTTGTCTCTGCAGCAGCTTTCTTTCGAGGGTCGGGCAGACTTTGATGGGGGTACTAGGTCCTCTTGTTGAGGCCGCCAACGTTAGCCAGACCCTCTCGAGATCCATCCGTTCCATAATCTGTATGTATGGAAATCTGTTTTCAGGCACGTGTGAATCATCTCGTTGGCGTCGGAAGGATACTCTTGACATTTTGAATGGATATGGGAATTTATTGTTAAAGCTAGACATATATAGGAGTAGATCAAGTTGGATACTTGAGTTTGTCAGGGAGTGTGTATACTCGCTCAGTCTTGTATCTATGTTGTGAACTGACAAAGAACATGGTAATAAAATTCAAAGTATTTGGCTGCATTTTCTTTTTTGCTAGCTGGATCCGTGTCCACATGGATTAGGATTTTATTTTTGGATGCTACGGTGTGTATGCTGGATGGATTTATTACTGGGCAATCACGAGCAAGTTTTCTTCTCCCTCCTCTTGCCTGCCACACATACAGATCGTACAACAACCATCTGAAACACACCCCAGACTCTTTTCCCTTCTATACTTTTTTTTGGTGGGTACTCTTCCCTTCTCTTGAATAACGTACCCATAACCAAGTCAAAAAATAAATAAAAAAGTAACGTACCCATAACTACCACGCCGATAATTGAGGAGTGTTTAATTAGATTGTTGGCTACCAACCGCCCGGCGCGATATAATCAAGAAAGTAAATTAAGATAGATTTGTCATTCCCAAAATCTCTGCCACAATTAGTTGGAATCTCCCGTCCACGTCATCAATCTCTGGCAAGAATCATCTCGGCCCTTGGTGATTCGTGACACGATCTGATGTCAGCCTTCCATCCATGCATCGCTCTCCCACACGTGACATAGAGATGGAAGCCACACGGAGATTACTCCTCTTTGTCTTCTTCCCTCCAATTAACCTCGCTCTCTTCTATATGTACGACTCATCTTCACAAGCCGCGTGCGGGATGCGCGTGCGACTTAGACTTTGACTGCGAGTGGGAGCGAGCAGCTACTTCGTCGCCGGCGGGCTGTTGTTTGGTTGATGCAAAGTGAGGCGGCGAAGAGTGTCGTCCGTGCTGTTGCTGCTGCGTCGGATCAATCTCTGGCCGGCCGGCTGGCAGCGAGCTCTTCCCCATCGGCGGATCTCGCGTGGAAGGAGGTTCGCCGGCGGCGGCAGCACGGTACTTGGAACCAGGGCGAGGCCGGATGAAGGTTTTGATGGGCCGTACGAGTAAACCGTGAAAAAATCGGTTGGTGGTCTTTTCCCTTTTTTATTTCGTTGGAAAGCGTAGCTAGCACATAGTATTAGTCCCTTTTCTCTACTAGCTACTGCTTGCACATTTCCAGGTGTAGTTCAGAGGCAGAAATGAGGCAACGGCGGCGGCTCACGCTCGCCCCGGGACATTTCCCGCCGGCCATGCATTCCTCGCCGCGGGCGGACGCCGGGGGGTCTAGATCGCGGTTTCAGTGCCTTGGATCCGAAGATGGGTCTGAGGGAGATGATTCTCTGGCGGCTCGGGTGGCTCTTGAGGAGCTCGAGGATGATGATGGTCGGCTAGGGTGCACCACCGAGTCTCGCCGGCGTCGGAAGACGGATGCGGAGTTGAAGCAGCAGTTTTGGGAGGAGATGGGGTTCCCCACGACGGAGTCTCGATTCTAGGAGAAGGCGTCGGCAGACTCTCTGTCGCCGCCAGGGTTGGCCTCCCCGGCGGTGACTCTGAAGAGGACAAGGTCGTCTTCCCCGATCCTTCCGCGTGGGGTGCGGATGAAGCCCTGGCGGGGTCATTTCCCTCCGCGGAGGATTTTGGCGTCGTCGCTGTTGGGCCGACGAATCCTGGCGGCGCTCGAGCGCGTGGATCCGCCTTCCGTGTGGGCTGACGTGGACTCGGTTTCGGCTGACGTGGAGGCTGGGCCCGCCCTGTCTACAGGTGCGACCGAGAGGGACTCTGAGTCTATATACTCCTAGACCGCGATGGCGCTACGACTACGGTCGGCGTGGTTTAGGGTTCCTTCTCCATCCTCGCTGTAGTCTCCCTCGCCTGCTCTCAACGCCTCTCCGGGACCGATCTCTCCTGCGGCGGGTTCCTCGTCTCCTGGCCGTTCCTTCGCGGACGTGCTGCGCTCGCCTACTCCGACCATGGCTGGGAACAGCCAGAGCTCAATGCCTCGTGGCCCGCCCACTCCGCAGCCACCTCGGGGACCGACGGTGGCCGTTGTTCCACATGCGTGCGGCCCTATGCCTGCTGCTGCTCCGCCGGCGCGCTCTCAAGGGGCTGTGGCTCCGATGCCGAGGGGGGCGTAGGTCGGCTCCGCTGCGCCAATGCAGGGCCACCGCCCTCTGATGCCACGTTGTTTGGGGTTCTACCGGGATTCCCTCCTGGGGTCCAATTCTCGCCTCCTGCCGCGTATTTTGCGGCATCCCATGCTACGCAAGTTCAGCCATTGTAGCCGACCTTCCGGGGGCCCCAGCAGCACTTCACCGGGCCTTCGCTTGCTGCCTTTCCCGGGGGTGGACAGGGTGGTGTTTTCGCCCCTTCACCCCTGATGCAATCTGGACAGCCGTCTGGTTTGCAGCCATTTGCTGCGGGGGTCGGCCTGACTGGGGCTGTGGCTCCAAAGAGGAAGAAGAAGACCTCGCAAGGAATTTCGTAGCAGCCTGTGGGACAGTTCTTGACACAACATGCTCACCCTCCGCAGATGATGGGGCAACAGTAGTTTGCGTTTCAGCAGCCATACGCCCACCCACCTTATGCTGGTCCGTCTCAGTTCTCGGTTGATGCACAGGGCCAGCAGTTACAGTATGAGGCCGTGGCATGTGCGACGGAGGCAAAGGCGGATGGGTCGGGTGTTGTGCCTATGACTAAGAAGAACAAGAAGGCGGTCAGGTGTTGGAAGTGTGCAGTTGACTCTCATGCGTCTAAGGATTTCAAGGTTACGCATTATTGTTATATCTGTGATGTTTCGTCTCACCCCACAATGAGATGTCCGGTGCTCAAGTAGCCACGGCATACGGCTTATATGACAGGCATAGGACATGGCAAGACTCTTTTTGCTCAGATTCCCGACAGTGTGGTACGTGAGGGTTTGGGGGCTAGCAAGTCCCCTATTGCTTTGGTCCAGGTTAGTGGTGATGTGGTCTCTACGGATGTGATTGTAAAACAGATTGCCAGGAGGTGCCAGGTTCGGGCTCAGTGGAAGTGGAGGCTCTCCCGCACGGGGAGAACGAGTTCTTGGTCAGTTTTCCATCTTTCATGGACCTTGACAGGGTGGATGGTAGCCTATTTTCTATTGCTCAGAGCAATACTCAGCTGTCTGTCTCCGCATACAACCTTCAGGAGGTGCCACATAAGTGCGATTTGCATCAGGTCTGGTTGCATGTTGAGGGGGTTCCGCATTCCTTACACACCTTCCTTGGTTTGTGGGTAGTGGGGTCTTTGATGGGCAGTACTATTGATATGGACTTGCTCTTCCTGAGGAGGAGGGGTGTTGTTTGCATTCTGGTCGGCATGTTTGATATTACTGTGTTCAGTAAGAAGCAGGATGCTCTAGGCTTTTACCTCACCTCTGACATTGTGGTCAAGTTAAAAGGGTATGAGCTTCGCTTTCGGTTTGAGCCTGATAGTTATGTGCATGATCCGGATTTCTCACCCTATCTATGGAAGCATAATCAGGATGATCCGGATGCTGGTGGTAATGGGAACTCAGGTGATGATGCTATGGATACCTCTGAGTCGTCTTTGGCCCCTGCTATGGGTGGGCTTTCTGGCCATTTGGTTGGGTCCGGGAACTCAGCTCCGTCTTCGTCGAGACAGGTTCCTATGCAGGTGTATGATGTGACTCCTTTCAACACTTCTCCTGTTATGAAGCGTGGAAAGGAACTGCTTGACGCTGTACCGCTTGACTCTCCCCTTCGTGGTAGCCCCTCTGCTAGTGCTTCTCCACGTGTCACTCTATCTCAGTTGCATGCGGCTCTCGAGGTGGCGAATGGTTTTGCTGGCAAGTCACCTTCTCCTTCTCGCGGTCGGCCTAATTTGATGGGCCACACTATTCCACGGCCCCATGGGGATGGGCCAGTTCTTATGGAGGTGGTCTCTGAGGGGGTGGTGGATGGGCTTGCCCAGGAGGGGCTGGCCGCTTCCGCGGTGGCGCCTAGCGTGCTGGCGGATGCTGCTCCGGCGCCCTTGGACGTGGGACCTGGCGGGACCGATGGTGGGGAGAACCTGGCCCAGGAGGGGTCGGGCTCTTCCCCAGCTGACGGCGATGGCGACACCTAGGTGGGCTGGTCGTCTAGGGGGGACCTGGCCCAGGCGGGGTCGGGTTCTCTCCTCGACGATGGCTTGGTCGAGGCCCAGGCGAAGCGACACGTTGGGGAAACCTGGCCCAGGCAGGGTTGGGTTCTCCCCCATGTATGCCGACACAGAGGAGTCTTCGTCATGGCGTCGATGCTCTTGGCGCATCTACCACGGATGAGGACTTGTTAGTGAAGTCTATGAGGCGGAAGGCGAAATTAAATCTCGATTCTGAGGGTACTTTGAGTTCGTTGAAGTCTTTCAATTCTTTTTCTACTCCTGTTATTATTGATAGGCTAGCCAATGTTGGTATTAGTATGGCTAGATCTGTTAAGGAAGTTAATTTTTCTTGTTCTGCTTTAAGACATATGGAGGTTGACCGTTTAAAAAGTTTTTCTGCTTCCTGCCACTTTACCAATAGAGGAGGAGGAGTTGCATGCCACAGTAGATGGTCAACTCCTGTCTCACTTGGTTGGTGAAGTGTCAGAGGTGGCTTTTGACGAGACTGGGCTGAGTTCATTATATGAGCTGAAAGCTTCTGGTCGGAAATCAAAGAGCCAAAAATCTCGCAAGAGGTCTCATGTATCCAAATCTCCTATTATTTCTCAATGAATTGCATGTTTTCAAATAGCAGAGGTCTTCGTGACTTGGCTAAACATTTTTTCTATGCTGATTGTGTGAGAGATTATAAGTTGGATTTTTTGGGTATTTCTGAAACTGGTAGATGTGATTTCTCACAAGCCTTACTCAATCGTCTTTCTGGTGGAGTAGAATTTACGTGGGTTTCACGACCGCCGCAAGGTAGATCTGGGGGAATCCTGTTAGGCGTCCGAGATGAGACTATGGAAGTCTTAGCTAGTTTGGCTGGAGATTTTTTCATTAAACTCCATATCCGTAACAAAGCTGATAACTTCACATTGTCTCTAGTCATTGTGTACGGGGCTGCCACGGATAACTACCTATGGGGCACCCTTTCGATGTGCGCCATTGATATGACCCCTGTGGATAAGACTTTTCCTACTAGTGGAAGGAGGATAGGATGGCCGGCTAGGCCAAGGCACCCTGCATGGGGCCCACTTGGTCCCTAGTCGGTGGCGGCCAAAGCCCCCCTCTCCCCTCTCCCTTGTTTAATCCCACATAGCTAAGCTAGTTAGCTATGGGGTGGTTTTTCCCCTATATAAAGAGAGGTATTTTGGCAAAATAAATACACAATAATCAATAAAAGGTTCCCTCTATTTTGGGGAGACCTCTAATTGATTCTCTCTCCTTTGATCGTGGTCCCAATTCCAGATCGCGTGAATAGGAGACTTCTTCACCGTGGAGCACCGTCGTGCTGCGGGATTCGGATCCAGGAGGTCTACTTCCACAACTACTGCTGGATCAGGGAAGCGGGAGTCATCGCTAGACATTGGATGTGTGTAACTCCCTGCGTGGTGCAACACTTGGGGCACTAGGAGCCATTGGAGCCGCAGGAGCTGCCGGGACTTCAACACGACCTTGAGGTCGGCTTTGGTTCATCTACATCAACCACGCTCTCGTGAGCATTGACAATGCTTTTCGGTCTTCAAGGGTAAGTTCACGAAAAGACCCTCCCATTACTGCATTACTAATAGATAGGTCCTGGCAACTGCGGTTTATGGTGTAGGGTAAAATTTATTGTTTTCATACACAAACCCCTACACTTCTTGCATGCCGAAGGATGAGGAGATTTTGTTGAATTCCATGTCGCAGCTATCGGACTTGGTGAAGCTCCCATTGATGGTGATAATACCGTTTGGCCCTGGCATCTTCTGTTGGGTCCGCAGCATAGAAAACAAAAAGTTTCCTACGGTGTGAACTACACGCCAAGATCTATCTACTAGGTACAAAGCAACGGGTGGACATACATCCAACGAGAACTTATACTCGTAGACAACGAGCTTTGTTAACACGTAGAAACTCGTGGTTGATGTAGTCGTACACTTGCCGATCTCAAGATCGTGAGGAAGTCCAAGCGCTGCAACTCAGCAGCGCATCCGCACTCGTACACACGTTCAAGCCACTGGACAACCTCCACCTCCTCGCTCTAGTGATCCAGCGGAAGCAGCAACTCCTTCCAGACGAAATGCCACTGGGAACATGTATCTCGCTAATCCGAGGCCATGGGGGAATAATTCTAGAGGGGGAGAGAGATCCTTCACAAGGAGGTGTGTGGATGAAGGAGGGAATGGGTGGCCTTTTATAGGAGGAGGGGGTGCCCCCTCTCTCCATGGCCGGCGCATGGGGGGTGACCCCTCACCTCCCCCATTCATGTGGTGGTAACCCCTCCACATTAAAATGCCCCTTCACATTCCCTTTTAAAGTCTCCACTTTAAATGCATTAAATTTCTCCAAATTTAATGCTCTCTCATTTAATAAAACTCTTTTTATTAAATTTATTCACAATTTTGTTAATTACTTTAATTAACAAATATTCACTTATAGCCCCTTGCAATATTTCAATTTCACATGCAGAACCACTTTCTGCAATTTCACCCGAAACAATTTCCGGTTTCTATTGAAACATTCCTGCGATTTGCAATTCATTCGTCTGAAACATATGTGCTTCAAAATGGTGTCCGGTAACTCTTAAGTGTGCCACCCTACGGTTCGCGAATAATGCAGACATGATCGAGACCCTTCTCCGATCAATAATCAGCAGCGGGACCTGGAGATCCGTACTGACTCCTACACATTCAACGATGACTCCTGTGATCGTGAGAACCTTTAACGCTTGTAAATAAATCACTTTGTCTCTCGATATATTACATGTCCGAGATTCGATCATCGGTATCTCCATACCTAGTTTGATCTCGTTACCGACATGCACTCTTTTCTCGTTTCCGTGATATATCATTCTAGTGATCACATCACTTGCTTGCAAGCTATCTTAATGTGATATCACCGAGAGGGCCCAGAGTATATCTATCCGTCATCTGGATTGACAAATTCCACTCTTGATCCATGAGCCTCAACATAACACCTTCGTAGCACTGAACCCATCTTTATGGTCACCCTGTTATGGTGTGACGTTTGATGTTATCAAGATACTCTTCCGGTGTTAGCAATTAACATGATCTCATGGTCTAAGGATAAAGATTACTTCCTATGATGTAATAGCAATATAAACATAATGACTTGATCGTAATGCTATACTTCGGATGAATGTTCATCACATCATTCCACCAATGGTGTGACCTTGTTATTAACAATATCCAATGTCCATGATCAGGAAACCTTGATCATCATGTTAATCAACAAGCTAGTCTGTAATAGAGGCATAACTAGGAACTCTTTTTGTTTATTAAACACACATGTATTGATGTTTCCGATCAATACAATTCTAGCATGTAAAATAAACATCTATCATATATAAGGAATATATATAATAACAACTTTATTATTGCCTCTCAAGGCATATTTCCTTCAGTCTCCCACTTGCACTAGAGTCAATAATCTAGTTCACATAGTGATAAATCTAACACCCATGGAGTTCTGGTGTTGATCATGTTTTCCCCTAGGGAGAACTTTAGTCAACGGATCTGCTACATTTAGGTCCGTGTGTACTTTACAAATCTTTATATCTCCATCCTTGACATGCTCGTGAATGGAGTGAAACCGGCGCTTAATATGCTTGGAATTCTTGTGAGACCTTGGTTCCTTTGCGTTGGCTATGGCTTCATTGTTGTCACAATAGATCACCATTGGGTCCAACGCACTGGGAACCACACCCAGTTCTGTAATGAACTCTTTCATCCAAATTGCCTCCTGCGCCGCTTCTGAAGCAACAACATATTCCGCCTCCGTTGTTGATCCAGCCATCAGAGGTTGTTTGGAACTCCTCCAACTAACTGCTGCTCTGTTCAAGAGAAATACGTATCTGGATTGAGACTTAGAGTCATCCGGATCGGTGTCAAAGCTAGCATCGACATAACACTTAGCGACTAGCTCTTCTTCACCTCCGTATATAAGAAACATATCCTTAGTTCTTCTCAAGTACTTGAGGATGTTCTTTACCACTATCCAGTGTTCCGAACCTGGATCAGATTGGTACCTACTAGTCAAATTAATAGCATGTGCCACATCCGGTCTTGTACATAGCATGGCATACATAATAGAGCCTATGGCCGAGGCATAGGGGATCTTATCCATCATCTCTCTTTCTTCCGCCGTAGCCGGACTTTGAGTCTTACTCAATGTCTTGCCTTGCAACATAGGTAAGAACCCCTTCTTACTTTCGTCCATATTAAACTTATTTAATATCTTATCAAGGTATGTACTCTATGATAGCCCAATTAGGCGCCTTGATCTATCTCTATAGATTTTAATGCCTAATATATATGACGCTTCACCAAGGTCTTTCATCGAAAATTTGCTGTTTAGATAAATTTTAACACTATTTAAAATATCTATATCATTTCCAATCAATAATATATCATCCACATATAATATCAGAAATGCCACATTGCTCCCACTCACTTTCTTGTAAACACAAGCCTCTCCATAAGTTTGGACAAATCCAAACTCTTTGATCACCTCATCAAAGCGGAGATTCCAACTCCGGGATGCTTGCTTCAGTCCATAGATGGATCGCTGAAGTTTGCATACCTTATTAGCATCCTTAGGATCGACAAAACCCTTAGGTTGTATCATATACAACTCTTCTTCAATCTTACCATTGAGGAACATAGTTTTGACATCCATTTGCCATATTTTATAATCGAAATATGCAGCAATTGCTAACATAATCCTAACCAACTTAAGCATCACTACGGGAGAGAATGTCTCATCATAGTCAACTCCTTGAATTTGTCGAAACCCCTTTGCGACAAGTCGAGCCTTATAGATGGTCACATTACCATCAGCATCAGTTTTTCTTTTGAAAATCCATTTATTCTCAACGGCCTTTCGGTCGTGAGGTAAGTCCACCAAGTTCCAAACTTGGTTCTCGTACATGGATTCCATCTGGGATTTCATGGCTTCTAGCCATTTGTTGGAATTCGGGCTCATCATCGCTTCTTCATACGTCGCAGGGTCATCCATTTCATCAACCATGAAATTCACAACAGGATTGTCGTACAGTTCAGGAGCTGCACGTGTCCTGCTTGACCTGCGAGGTTCGGTAGTGTCCTCTTTCGGAGTTTCATGATCATTATCATTAGCTCTCTCTTCATCAGGTGAAGTCAACTCCGAAACAACTTCTGGTGCTGCGCCACTCGCCATTCCATGAAGAGAAGGTTCAATAACCTCTTCGAGTTCTACCTTCCGACTACTCACACCTTTCGTGAGAAACTCCTTCTCAAGAAAGGATCCATTCTTGGCAACAAAAACCTTGCCCTCGGATCTGTGATAGAAGGTATACCCAATTGTTTCCTTAGGGTATCCTATGAAGATGCATTTTTCTGCTTTGGGTTCGAGTTTATCCGGTTGAAATTTCTTCACATAAACATCGCATCCCCAAACTTTAAGAAATGACAGCTTAGGTTTGTTTCCAAACCATAATTCTTACGGTGTCGTTTCAACGGATTTAGATGGTGCCCGATTTAAAGTGAATGCAGCTGTTTCCAGTGCATAACCCCAAAATGACAGTGGTAAGTCAGTCAGAGACATCATAAATCGAACCATATCCAATAAGGTACGATTACAACGTTCCGACACACCATTACGTTGGTGGTGTTCCGGCAGGCGTGAGTTGTGAAACTATTCCACACTCTTTCATGTGTGTGCTAAACTCGTAACTTAGATACTCTCCTCACCGTAGAAATTTGATCTTTCTATTACGATGGTTTTCCACTTCATTCTGAAATTCCTTGAACTCTTCAAAAGTTTCAGACTTGTGTTTCATTAAATAGATATACCCGTATCTACTCAAATCATCCATGAAAGTAACAAAATAACGATATCCATCTCGCGCCGACACACTCATTGGTCCACACACATCAGTATGTATGATTTCCAATAGATCTGTCGCCCGTTCCATTGAACCGGAAAACGGCGTTCTAGTCATCTTGCCCATAAGGCATGGCTCACATGTATCAAATGATTCAAAATCAAGTGATTCCAGAAGTCCATCAGAATGGAGTTTCTTCATGCGTTTAACGCCAATATGACCTAGACGGCAGTGCCACATATATGTAGACATATCATCATCAAGTTTAATCTTTTTAGCATTAACATTATGAATGTGCGTAATATTACTATCGAGATCCAACAGAAATAAACCATTCAACATAGGTGCATGACCATAAAAGATATCATTCTTATAAATCGAACAACCATTGTTTTCAGATTTAAAGGAATGACCACTTTGCATCAAACACGATCCGGATACAATGTTCATGCTCAGTGCAGGCACCAAATAACAATTATTTAGGTTTATAACTAATCCCGATGGCAAATGGAGAGGTAGCGTCCCGACGGCGATCACATCAACTTTTGATCCATTGCCGACCCGCATCCTGACCTCATCCCTTGCTAGTTGTCGCTTGTTCCGTAGCCCCTGAACCGAGTTACATATATTAGCAACCGATCTGGTATCAAATACCCAAGTGCTACTGCGAGTACTAGTCAAGTACACATCAATAACATGTATATCACATATACCTTTGTTTGCCTTGCTGGACTTCTTGTCCGCTAAATACTTGGGGCAGTTGCGCTTCCAATGGCCAGTCCCCTTGCAATAGTAGCACTCGGTGTCAGACTTAGGGCCAGCCTGGGGTTTCTTTTCAGGCGTGGCAACAGACTTGCCACCCTTCTTTCCCTTGTGCTTGCCTTTCTTGTCTTTCTTGAAACCGGTGGTCCTATTGATCATCAACACTTGATGTTCTTTCCTAATCTCCACTTCTGCAGTCTTAAGCATTGACAGAAGCTCGGGAAGAGTCTTCTTCATGCCCTGCATATTATAGTTCATCACGAAGCTCTTGTAGCTAGGTGGCAGAGATTGGAGAACACGATGTATGCCTAAGTCAATGGGAATCGTTATTCCCAAGGACACAAGCTTATCGGTGTACCCAGACATTTTGAGTACGTGCTCACTAACGGAGTTGTTTTCCTCCATCATGCAGCTAAAGAACTTTTCTGTAGTATTATAACTCTCTACGGCAGCATGGGTATCGAAAATCATTTTCAATTCTCCCATGGTATCAAAGGCATTGCCATTTTCGAAATGCTTTCGAAGTTCTGGCTCTATCCCATACAGTATGCCGCAATGAACTAAGTTGTGGTCCTCCTGACGAGTCACATAGACATTCTTTTCCTCGTCAGGGGCATCAGGAGCTGGTGGGAGGCCTAGCGGCGCATCTAGCACATATTTCTTTTGTGCAGCAGCGAGGAGAATCCTCAAATTCATAGCCTAGTTGGTGAAGTTGCTACCATTCGCAGCAAGTTTCTCTTTCTCCATGAACACATTGAAATTAAAAGCAGGTGGTGCCATCTACAACAGAATTTGTAAAGTTTATTTAGACTAAGTTTATGATAGATTGAGTTCAACTAATCCAAATTACTAATGAACTCCCACTCAAAAATGACATCCCTCGTGCCTTTTTAATGATTACATGAACCAAATCCACTACATCAAGTCCGATCATCACGTGAGTTGATATAGCTTCAAAGGCGAGCATCTATATGGACATCATATCAACCATATGACTCATGCTTAACCTTTCGGTCCGTGTTCTGAGGCCATGTCTGTACATGTTAGGCTCGCCAAGTAAGAACCTTAGTATTCGCGTGTGTAAAACTGTCTTACACCCGTTCCTATGAAAGCGTAGATTCGAGTACACCCGATCATCACGTGATGTTTCGAAACACGATCCACAGAACGACGCATAATCAAGGAAGAACACATTTTTTATCTTGATATCTAAATGAGGGATCATCTTATAATGCTACCAAACGCGCCAAACTAGCAGTATAAGATGCTAACATCTAATGTGTAAAGTTTGATGATATGGTCCATGCATTTGATCTCTATCACTTGCATCGTGGTATGATCTCTATCATTCCTTTGTGTGTAAGGCCAAGGTCTATGGAACTTACACGTTGAGTGTGTTGTAAGAGTATCTATCATACATCTACTTACAACAATACCATATCAATACACTAGCCCAGCAACGATCTAAACTAGACGCCTCTAATTTATCAATTGCATGTTTTACGTGGCTTAGGGCTTTCGGAGATAGAACCGTTCTCACCTATGAACATGAACCACAACGAGGATAACTAAGTTATTAGCAACTCGTTGTAAATCAGATATTGACTATAGTAGGAGAGACAGACACCCGCCAGCCACTTATGCAAAACAAGTTGCATGTCAGTCGTGGAACGGGTCTCATGTACGATGACATGTAAGGTTGGTCCGGGCCGCTTCATCCCACTATGCCACCAATATCCAAAATACATAGAAGATGCAATAACATTATCATCATCTCCCACATATCAACATATGTGTACTACCCGTGCTAAGCACCTACGCATAGATCGGGCTCTAATACCACTGTTGGGTCTGCAACATAGAAAACAAAAAATTTCCTACGGTGTGAACTACACGCCAAGATCTATCTACTAGGTACAAAGCAACGGGTGGACATACATCCAACAAGAACTTACCCTCGTAGACAATGAGCTTTGTTAACGAGTAGGAACTCGTGGTTGATGTAGTCATACACTTGCCGATCTCAAGATCGTGAGGAAGTCCGAGCGCCGCAACTCAGCAGCGCATCCGCACTCGCACACACGTTCAAGCCACCGGACAACCTCCACCTCCTCGCTCCAGCGATCCAGCGGAAGCAGCAACTCCTTCCAGACGAAATTCCACCGGGAACATGTATCTCGCTAATCCGAGACCATGGGGGAGTAATTCTAGAGGGGGAGAGAGATCCTTCACAAGGAGGTGTGTGGATGAAGGAGGGAATGGGTGGACTTTTATAGGAGGAGGGGGGTGCCCCCTCTCTCCATGGCCAGCACATGGGGGGGTGACCCCTCACCTCCCCCATTCATGTGGTGGTAACCCCTCCACATTAAAATGCCCCTTCACATTCCCTTTTAAAGTCTCCACTTTAAATGCATTAAATTTCTCCAAATTTAATGCTCTCTCATTTAATAAAACTCTTTTTATTAAATTTATTCAGAATTTTGTTAATTACTTTAATTAACAAACATTCACATATAGCCCCTTGCAATATTTCAATATCACATGCAGAACCACTTTCTGCAATTTCACCCGAAACAATTTTCGGTTTCTATTGAAACAATTCCTGCGCTTTGCAATTCATTCGTCTGAAACATATGTGCTCCAAAATGGTGTCCGTTAACTCTTAAGTGTGCCACCCTACGGTTCACGAATAATGCAGACATGATCGAGACCCTTCTCCGATCAATAATCAGCAGCGGGACCTGGAGATCCGTACTGACTCCTACACATTCAACGATGACTCCTGTGATCGTGAGAACCTTTAACGCTTGTAACTAAATCCCTTTGTCTCTCGATATATTACATATCCAAGATTCGATCATCGGTATCTCCATACCTAGTTTGATCTCGTTACCGACATGCACTCTTTTCTCGTTCCCGTGATATAACATTCTAGTGATCACATCACTTGCTTGCAAGCTATCCCAATGTGATATCACCGAGAGGGCCCAGAGTATATCTATCCGTCATCTGGATTGACAAATTCCACTCTTGATCCATGAGCCTCAACATAACACCTTCGTAGCACTGAACCCATCTTTATAGTCACCCTGTTATGGTGTGACGTTTGATGTTATCAAGATACTCTTCCGGTGTTAGCAATTAACATGATCTCATGGTCTAAGGATAAAGATTACTTCGTATGATGTTATAGCAATATAAACACAATGACTTGATCGTAATGCTATACTTCGGATGAATGTTCATCACATCATTTCACAAATGTTGTGACCTTGTTATTAACAACATCCAATGTCCATGATCAGGAAACCTTGATCATCCTATTAATCAACAAGCTAGTCTATAAGAGAGGCATGACTAGGAACCCTTTTTGTTTATTAAACACACATGTATTGATGTTTCCTATCAATACAATTATAGCATGCAAAATAAACATCTATCATATATAAGGAATATATATAATAACAACTTTATTATTGCCTCTCAGGGCATATTTCCTTCATCATCATCTGCAGGTATGCATAGTGCGGGGCCGCCATGAACCTTGCGAACGCGATACGTCCCAGGATGGTGGGGTACTATGAGGGCCAATCGACCACTTCGAACTCAAGGTGTTCTCACCAAAAGTTTGCGGTCGTGCCGAAGATAACATCCAGCCAGGTTTTTCCTAGGGGATATACTCCTTTCCCTGGGACAATGCCATGGAAGGTCGTTTAGGATGCTTCTAGGCTAGAGAGGAGGGTCCGCATGGCGCACAGGGTGCTGGCAAACATGAGGTTGGTACCACTTCCACCGTCCATCAAGACTTGATTCATCTTGAACCCGCCGATCTGCACCTCGAGCACCAGGGGAGAATGGCCTAGGAGAGGGGCCTGGAGCGGGTGCTCGCTCCTGTCGAAGGTGATGCAGCACTCCAACCCGCTGCGGTACTCAGGGGTGGAGTAAGGTGCGTTGACTGCTAGATTAACTTGCCAGGTGATTGTTTTCTGCACCTTGTTCAAGGGGCGTTGCTTACTCAATATAGCAACAAGTTTTCTCTCAGTTATGAAACCAAGGTTATCGAACCAGTAGGAGCAAGGAAACACCTCCAAGGTTTTGTTTCCAACTTGGAATCCTGCACAACACAACCACAGAACTTTGTCCCCAACTTACATTGAGGTTGTCAATCTCACCGGTTTTGCTGAAAACAAAGGATTAAACATATTGTGTGGAAGACAGTAATTGCTTTGTAGAAAGTAAACAAAAAACAGTAAATAGCTTTGTAGATTGATGGTAAAAGAATGGACCGGGGTCCATAGTTCACTAGTGGTGATTCTCCTTAAGATAGATGACATGTTGGGTGAACAAATTACAGCAGGGCAATTGACAAACATCGAGAAAGCATACATGCATATACTAATCATCTTGACTCCTTTGAGATTTGATTGGGCATTACAACATTATACATACACCGTAATCCAACTTCATCTATGACTAATAATCCACCTTTAGGTTATCATCCGAACTCCCTCCAGTATTAAGTTGCAAGCAACAGATAATTGCATTAAGCAAAGTGTGTAAAGTAAACAATACGATTGTTCTATGAACAAAGGATTGTTCACATCTAGTACCTTAGAGATTTCTGTCACTTCCCCAGATTCCTAGAGGCATGAACCCACTATCGAGCATAAATACTCCCTCTTGGAGTTGCTAGCATCTACTTGGCCAAGATAGCTACTAACAACGGAAAGCATGCAAGATCACAAATAACAAAGACATGATAGAATCAATAATCAATCTGAAATAGCATCTCAATATCCATCGGATCCCTGCAAACACAATATGTAAGATTACAAATAGATGATCTTGATCATGAACAGAGCTCACAAGATCTAAACATGATAGCACAAAGGATAAGAACCAACCATCTAGCTACTACATGGACCCGTAGTCCAGGGATGAACTACTCACGTATCACACCGGAGGCAGGCATGGTGATGAAGAAGGCCTCCAGGGTGAATTCTCCCCTCTGGCAGGGTGCCGGGAAGAGCTTCAGATCCCTCCCGGTCTAGGGATGGAGATGACGGCGGCTACATACTCTTTCATGGAATTTTGATCGGGTACTTGGGGTTTCTATATCGGAGGCTTCTTATAGGCGAGAGGGGAGGCCGAGGGCATGCCCGAGGCGGCTGCACCCCTAGGTACGGGCTAGGCCTAGCCGCGCGGCCAGGGGGTGTGGCCCCCTCGAGGCCCTTCTCCGTCTCATCTTCTGGCTCCGTGTTCCCCTCGGTGAAATATTGACTTTGGCTTTTGTCTCGTCCAATTCCGAGAATATTCATTTTCTGGCTTTCCTAGAACCAAAAACAGCAGAAAACATGCAACTGGCACTGTGGCATCTTGGTAATAGGTTAGTTTCAGAAAATGTGTAAAGATACTCCAAAGTGTGGACAAAACATAAATAAGTAGATATAAAACAAGCATGGAACATCAAAAATTATAGATACGTTAGCAACATATCAGGCATCCCTTCTGGATCATGCCCATGTTTCCCAGCGCTCATGGGTATTGCTCGCCTCCGTTGTTTTGTACCGGCACAGCCGCGGGCTGTGTGGGTCCTCCGTGCGGTGGTGGTGCTCCATGAGCTATGGCGCCTGAGGAAGCTCCATACCCCTGATTCATCGCGTCACGATTTAGCTGGATGAGGCCTTCATGGAGCTTTAGGAACTCACAGCAGTCGTTGAGGAGGTGGTTGGACTTCTTGCCATCGTGCTTGTCGATGTAGAAGAGGACGTTGCAGGGTCCAGACAACTTCTCCTGGATGAATGTTCCAGGTGGTTCATCTCGGGTGCGGTGTTGCCACACTTGCATGAGTTTCCCGCTGTCGCGGTAGCTACTGCTACGGTACCCACTACTGTGGTTGCCTTTGTCGTGTTTGTCAGCGTAGCTGGCCACAACCATATTGACTTCCTCACGGTCTTCATAACCACGCATTCGACACTTCCCTTGACGGTCGTGTCTGTGGCTGAGGTCGTCATCGTCATCTGAGTGGACGCGGTTGTTGTGCTTCGAGTCTTCTCCATCTGTGCATTGATTCGCGATGTCCATTAGGTGGTCGATGGTTTTGGGCTTCATGTGACCCAGATCCTCCCTGAGCTCTCTGCGGCAGACATCGCCGTTGAATGCGTCGACTGCGTGATCCTCGGAGATATCTTCTGCCAAGTTTTTGATGATGGACCACCTTTGGATGTAGGAGCGAAGGGATTCGCTCGGCTTCTGGCAGCAGGCTCTGAGCTCTTCGATTGACGCGGGCCACTTGTAGGTGCCCTTGAAGTTTCATACGAAGTGGTAGACCAGCTCCTCCAAGCCGCGGATCAATCTGTGGGGTAGGTTATTAAGCCATGCGCGAGCAGCGCCTTGTAGCTACAGATGGAGGCATTGCTGAAGGAAATATGCCCTAAGAGGCAATAATAAAGTTGTTATTATGTATTCCTTGTATATGATAGATGTTTATTTTGCATGCTATAATTGTATTGATAGGAAACATCAATACATGTGTGTTTAATAAACAAAAAGGGTTCCTAGTCATGCCTCTCTTATAGACTAGCTTGTTGATTAATAGGATGATCAAGGTTTCCTGATCATGGACATTGGATGTTGTTAATAACAAGGTCACAACATTTGTGAAATGATGTGATGAACATTCATCCGAAGTATAGCATTACGATCAAGTCATTGTGTTTATATTGCTATAACATCATACGAAGTAATCTTTATCCTTAGACCATGAGATCATGTTAATTGCTAACACCGGAAGAGTATCTTGATAACATCAAACGTCACACCATAACAGGGTGACTATAAAGATGGGTTCAGTGCTACGAAGGTGTTATGTTGAGGCTCATGGATCAAGAGTGGAATTTGTCAATCCAGATGACGGATAGATATACTCTGGGCCCTCTCGGTGATATCACATTGGGATAGCTTGCAAGCAAGTGATGTGATCACTAGAATGTTATATCACGGGAACGAGAAAAGAGTGCATGTCGGTAACGAGATCAAACTAGGTATGGAGATACCGATGATCGAATCTTGGATATGTAATATATCGAGAGACAAAGGGATTTAGTTACAAGCGTTAAAGGTTCTCACGATCACAGGAGTCATCGTTGAATGTGTAGGAGTCAGTACGGATCTCCAGGTCCCGCTGCTGATTATTGATCGGAGAAGGGTCTCGATCATGTCTGCATTATTCGCGAACTGTAGGGTGGCACACTTAAGAGTTACCGGACACCATTTTGGAGCACATATGTTTCAGACGAAAGAATTGCAAAGCACAGGAATTGTTTCAATAGAAATCGGAAATTGTTTCAGGTGAAATTGCAGAAAGTGGTTCTGCATGTGATATTGAAATATTGCAAGGGGATATATGTGAATGTTTGTTAATTAAATTAATTAACAAAATTCTGAATAAATTTAATAAAAGAGTTTTATTAAATGAGAGAGCATTAAATTTGGAGAAACTTAATGCATTTAAAGTGGAGACTTTAAAAGGGAATGTGAAGAGGCATTTTAATGTGGGGGGGGGGGTTACCAGCACATGAATGGGGGAGGTGAGGGGTCACCCCCCCATGCCCCGGCCATGGAGAGAAGGGGCACCCCCCTCCTCCTATAAAAGGCCACCCATTCCCTCCTTCATCCACACACCTCCTTGTGAAGGATCTCTCTCCCCCTCAAGAATTATTCCCCCATGGTCTCGGATTAGCGAGATACATGTTCCCGGTGGCATTTCGTCTGGAAGGAGTTGCTTCTTCCGCTGGATCGCTGGAGCGAGGAGGTGGAGGTTGTCCGGTGGCTTGAACATGTGTGCGAGTGCGGATGCGCTGCTAATTTGCGGCGCTCGGACTTCCTCACGATCTTGAGATCGGCAAGTGTATGACTACATCAACCACGAGTTCCTACTCGTTAACAAAGCTCGTTGTCTTCGAGGGTAAGTTCTCCATGGATGTATGTCCACCCCTTTGCTCTGTACCTAGTAGATAGATCTTGGCGTATAGTTCTCATCGTAGGAAAATTTTGTTTTCTATGTTGCGGACCCAACAGTGGTATCAGAGCCTGATCTATGCGTAGGTGCTTAGCACGGATGGTACACATATGGTTGATATGTGGGCGATGATGATCGTGTTATTGCATCTTCTATGTATTTTGGATATTGGTGGCATAGTGGGATGAAGCGGCCCGGACCAACCTTACATGTCATCGTACATGAGACCGGTTCCACGACTGACATGCAACTTGTTTTGCATAAGTGGTTGGCGGGTGTCTGTCTCTCCTACTATAGTCAATATCTGATTTACAACGAGTTGCTAATAACTTAGTTATCCTCGTTGTGGTTCATGTTCGTAGGTTAGACAGGTTCTATCTCCGAAAGCCCTAAGCCACGTAAAACTTGCAATTGATAAATTAGAGGCGTCTAGTTTAGATCGTTGCTGGGCTAGTGTTTTGATATGGTATTGTTGTAAGTAGATGTATGATAGATACTCTTACAACTCATTTAACGTGTAAGTTCCATAGACCTTGGCCTTACACACAAAGGAATGATAGAGATCATACCACGATGCAAATGATAGAGATCATACCACGATGCAAATGATAGAGATCAAATGCATGGACCATATCACCTCACTTCACACATTAGATGTTAGCATCTTATATTGCTGTTTTGGCGCGTTTGGTAGCATTATAAGATGATCCCTCATTTAGATATCAAGATAAAATGTGTTCTTCCTTAAGTATGCACCGTTTTGTGGATCATGTTTTGAGGCATCACGTGATGATCGGGTGTTCTCAACTCTACGCTTTCATACAACGGGTGTAAGACAGTTTTACACACGCAAATACTAAGGTTCTTACTTGACGAGCCTAGCATGTACAGACATGGCCTCGGAACACGGACCGAAAGGTTAAGCATGAGTCATATAGTTGATATGATGCCCATATATATGCCCACCTTTGAAGCTACACCAACTCACGTGATGATCAGACTTGGTGTAGTGGATTTGGTTCATGTAATCACCAAAGGACACGAGGGATGTCGTTTTTGAGTGGGAGTTCATTAGTAATTTGGATTAGTTGAACTCAATCTATCATAAACTTAGTCTAAATATACTTTACAAATTCTGTTGTAGATGGCACCACCTGCTTTTAATTTCAATGTGTTCATGGAAAAAGAGAAACATGCTGCGAATGGTAGCAACTTCACAAACTGGGCTATGAATTTGAGGATTCTCCTCACTGCTGCACAAAAGCAATATGTGCTAGATGCGCCGCTAGGCCCACCACCAGCTCCTGATGCCCCTGACAAGGAAAAGAACGTCTATATAACTCGTCAGGAGGACCACAACTTAGTTCATTGCGGCATACTGTATGGGCTAGAGCCAAAACTTCGAAAGCGTTTCGAAAATGGCAATGCCTTTGATACCATGGGAGAATTGAAAATGATTTTTGATACCCATGCTGCCGTAGAGAGTTATAATGCTACAGAAAAGTTCTTGAGCTGCATGATGGAGGAAAACAACTCCGTTAGTGAGCACGTACTCAAAATGTCTGGGTACGCCGATAAGCTTGTATCCTTGGGAATAACGATTCCCATTGACTTAGGCATACATCGTGTTCTCCAATCTCTGCCACCTAGCTACAAGAGCTTCGTGATGAACTATAATATGCAGGGCATGAAGAAGTCGCTTCCCGAGCTTCTGTCAATGCTTAAGACTGCAGAAGTGGAGCTTAGGAAAGAACATCAAGTGTTGATGATCAATAGGACCACCGGTTTCAAGAAGGACAAGAAAGGCAAGCACAAGGGAAAGAAGGGTGGCAAGTCTGTTGCCGCGCCTGAAAAGAAACCCCGAGCTGGCCCTAAGTCTGACACCGAGTGCTACTATTGCAAGGGGACTGGCCATTGGAAGCGCAACTGCCCAAGTATTTGGCGGACAAGAAGTCCAGCAAGGCAAACAAAGGTATATGTGATATACATGTTATTGATGTTTACTTGACTAGTACTCGCAGTAGCACCTGGGTATTTGATACAGGATCGGTTGCTAATATATGTAACTCGGTTCAGGGGCTGCGGAACAAGCGACCACTAGCAAGGGATGAGGTCACGATGCGAGTCGGCAATGGATCAAGAGTTGATGTGATCGCCGTCGGAACGCTGCCTCTCCATATGCCATCGGGATTAGTTATAAACCTAAATAATTGTTATTTGGTGCCTGCACTGAGCATGAACATTGTATCCGGATCGTGTTTGATGCAAAGTGGTTATTCATTTAAGTCTGAAAACTATGGTTGTTCGATTTATATGAATAATATCTTTTATGGTCATGCACTTATGTTGAATGGTTTATTTCTGTTGGATCTCGATAGTAGTATTACGCATATTCATAATGTTGATGCTAAAAGAATTAAACTTGATAATGATATATCTACATATATGTGGCACTGCCGTCTAGGTCATATTGGCGTTAAACGCATGAAGAAACTCCATTCTGATGGACTTTTGGAATCACTTGATTTTGAATCATTTGATACATGTGAGCCATGCCTTATGGGCAAGATGACTAGAACGCCGTTTTCCGGTTCAATGGAACGGGCGACAGATTTATTGGAAATCATACATACTGATGTGTGTGGACTAATGAGTGTGTCGGCGCGAGGTGGATATCGTTATTTTGTTACTTTCACGGATGATTTGAGTATATATGGGTATATCTATTTGATGAAACACAAGTCTGAAACTTTTGAAAAGTTCAAGGAATTTTAGAATGAAGTGGAAAATCATCGTAATAGAAAGATCAAATTTCTACGATCTGACCGTGGAGGAGAGTATCTAAGTTACGAGTTTAGCACACACATGAAAGAGTGTGGAATAGTTTCACAACTCACGTCTGCCGGAACACCACAACGTAATGGTGTGTCGAAGCGTCGTAATCGTACCTTATTGGATATGGTTCGATCTATGATGTCTCTGACTGACTTGCCACTGTCATTTTGGGGTTATGCACTGGAAACAGCCGCATTCACTTTAAATAGGGCACCATCTAAATCCGTTGAAAAGACACCGTATGAATTATGGTTTGGAAACAAACCTAAGCTGTCATTTCTTAAAGTTTGGGGATGCGATGTTTATGTGAAGAAACTTCAACCGGATAAACTCGAACCCAAAGCGGAAAAATGCGTCTTCATAGGATACCCTAAGGAAACGATTGGGTATACCTTCTATCACAGATCCGAGGGCAAGGTCTTTGTTGCCAAGAATGGATCCTTTCTTGAGAAGGAGTTTCTCGCGAAAGGTGTGAGTAGTCGGAAGGTAGGTCTCGAAGAGGTTATTGAAACTTTCTTCATGAAATGGCGAGTAGCGCAGCTCCAGAAGTTGTTTCGGAGTTGACTTCACCTAATGAAGAGAGAGCTAATGATATTGATCTTGAAGCTCCGAAAGAGGACACCACCAAACCTCGCAGGTCAAGCAGGACACGTGCAGCTCCTGAACTGTATGGCAATCCTGTTGTGAATTTCATGGTTGATGAAATGGATGACCCTGCGACGTATGAAGAAGCGATGATGAGCCCGGATTCCAACAAATGGCTAGAAGCCATGAAATCCGAGATGGAATCCATGTACGAGAACCAAGTTTGGAACTTGGTGGACTTACCTCACGATCGAAAGGCCGTTGAGAATAAATGGATTTTCAAAAGAAAAACTGATGCTGATGGTAAAGTGACCAGCTATAAGGCTCGACTTGTCGCAAAGGGGTTTCGACAAATTCAAGGAGTTAACTACGATGAGACATTCTCTCCCGTAGCGATGCTTAAGTCGGTTAGGATTATGTTAGCAATTGCTGCATATTTCGATTATGAAATATGGCAGATGGATGTCAAAACTGCGTTCCTCAATGGTAATATTGAAGAAGAGTTGTATATGATACAACCTAAGGGTTTTGTCGATCCTAAGGATGCTAATTGTTGGAGATATGCCCAAGAGGCAATAATAAAAGTGGTTATTATTATATCTTTGTGTTTATGATGAATGTTTACATCCCATGCTATAATTGTATTAACCGGAAACATTAATACTTGTGTGTTTTGTAAACATAAAAGAGTCCCTAGTAAGCCTCTTGTTAAACTAGCTTGTTGATTAATGGATGATCATGGTTTCCTGATCATGGACATTGGATGTCGTTAATAACAAGATCATATCATTAGGAGAATGATGTGATGGACACACACCCATAGTAAGCATAGCATAAGATCAAGTCATTAAGTTCGTTTTGCTACAAGCTTTCAAATGCATAGTAACATAATCCTTCGACCATGAGGTTATGTTAATCACCATCACCGGATGGATACTTTGATGACATCAAACACCGCTTCGTAACTGGGTGGTTATAAAGGTGTCATTGGGTATTCTGACAGTATGTGTTGAAGCGCATGGACCAAGATTGGGATTTGTCCATCCATATGATGGATAGATATGCTCTGGGTCCTCTCGGTGGAATGTCATCTAGTTAGCTTGCAAGCATGTGACTAGGTCACAAGGGATGACATAACATGGAACGAGTAAAGAGTACTTATCAGTAACGAGGTAGAACTAGGTATGGAGATACCGACGATCAAACCTCAGATAAGTAGAATATCGCGTGACAAAGGGAATTGGTTTCGTATGTTAATGGTTCTATCGATCACGAAGTCATCGTTGAGTATGTGGGAGCCGTTATGGATCTCCAGATCCCGCTGATGGTTATTGATCGGAGAAGTGTCTCCATCATGTCTGCATATTCACGAACCGTAGGGTGACACACTTAAGGTTCGAAGATGTTTTAAGTAGATATGGAATGTGCGTTGGAGACCGAATGTTGTTCGGAGTCTCGGATTGGATCCGGGACATCACGAGGAGATCCGGAATTGTCCGGAGAATGAGATTCATATATTGGGGATCATTTTCTAAGTTAGGAAATGTTCCGGAGTGTTTGTATGGGGATTCTAGAAGGTTTTGGAATGTTCTGGAAGGTTCTAGGAGAATTCTTGGAGTTTGCTTGAAAACCAAGAAAGGATCAAGGAAGTCCAAGTGGGGCAAGACACGGATTCGTGGGGGAGGAGGATTCCTCCCCCCCCCTCCCAATCCGTCGGCCAAGGAGGGAGGGGAGTCCTACTAGGACTCCCCTTCCCATGGCGCCTCCCTCCTTTAAATAGAAGGGAGGGGTGCCACCCCCTAGTGCTCTCCATAACAAACCCTAGCCGCCGCCTCTCTCCTCCTCCTTCCCTCTGCTCCGGCTTAGGTGAAGCCCTGCAGAATTCTCTACACCACCACCACCACACCGTCGTGCTGCTGGGATTCCGTGGAGAAGATCTACTACCTCCGCTGCTCGCTGGAATGGGGAGAGGAAGGTCTGCTTCGACTCCGCACGTGTGACCGTCTGCGGAAGTGCTGCCGGAACGCGGCGCCGGAAGGATCGTCCACTCTATCTTGAGATTGGCAAGTGATCGACTACATCAACCACGAGATCCGTTCTCGCACAAGGCTTTCGGATCTACAAGGGTTAGTACAGATCTATCTCGTTGCACATGTCTAATAGATTAGATCTTGGCTTTTATCTAGATTAGATCTAGGTTTTGTTCGTTCTTGTGATAGAATTTTTTTGTTTTCCATGCTACGAACCCATCAGTGGTATCAGAGCCGTGTCTACGCATAGATGTGTTGCATGAGTAGAACACAATGGTTTTGTGGGCGTTGGTGCTCGTGCCGTCTTTTGCTTTGTGTACTTTGCATCTTGCGGTATGGTGGGATGAAGCGGCTCGGGCTAACATTACATGTCATCACACATGAGACTTGCTCCACGCTTGACGTGTAAATTGCTTTGCACAAGTGTCTTTGCGGGTGTCTGTCTCTCCCACCATAGTATAGATCCAATCTACACTTTGCACTTGATAGCACTTGTATCAACGTTGTGGTTCAGTTTCGTAGGTAACATCCGTTCTTATTCGAAAGCCCCAAACCACGTAAAACATGCAAAGAAAATTAGAGGCGTCTAACTTGTTTTTGCAGGGGTTTTGTGATGTGATATGGCCATCATGTGATTGTGATTATATTTGATGTATGCAATGATCCTTGTTGTAATATGGCAACCGGCAGGAGCCTAATGGTTGTCTTTAATTCTGTTAAGACCTGCGTGTCTATTCATCTTGTAATAGCTTTATTCCAAGTAGTTGTAATAGTTGCTAGTGATGATGGACAACCATGAAGCGGCGCCACTGACCTTGACGCAATGTTGGTGATGATGGAGATCATGTCCGTGCTTTGGAGATGGAGATCAAAGGCATAAGAAGAAAGGGCCATATCATATCACACTAATTATGAATTGCCTGTGATGTTAATCCTTTATGCATCTTGTATTGCTTAGATCGCGACGGTAGCATTATAAGATGATCCCTCTCAATAAATATCAAGTAATAAAGTGTTCGTCCTTAGTTGGCACCGTTGCTAAGACTCGTCGTTGCGAAGCATCTCGTGATGATCGGATGTGATAGATTCTACGTGTGCATACAACGGGTGCAAGCCAGATTTGCACATGCAAAAACTAAGGTTAATCTTGACGAGCCTAGCATGTAGAGACATGGTCTCGGAACACGGAATACCGAAAGGTAAAGCACGAGTCATATGGATGATATGATGAACATGTTGATTGTTCGCCTTTGAAGCTACATCATCTCACGTGATGATCGGACTTGGTGTAGTGGATTTGGTCCGTGTAATCACTAAAACAACTCGAGGGATGTTGTTTTGAGTGGGAGTTCATTTGTAATTTGGATTAGTCGAACTCAATTTATCATAAACACAATCAAAGTGAATTTGCATAGTTTGTTGTAGTCATTGGCATCCGTTCACCACCTTATGCTTAGTTATAGTTGAGATAGTGGAACTATAGAAATTCTGGATATTTTCTTTACGAACTGGTATCGTATTGTTTTGAGTGTCAATCTAAAGTTTAAAAGTCCTGTTGCAAACTTTCAGCAAACTCCGTTTACTCTGTGAAGTTTAATAAACAGTATTAAATCAAGAGTAACAATTCCAGTGTTAGTATCTAATGTATCATGTTTGCCTCCTTGATTCTTGATACTCAAAAGATTGTTTTTAATATCAAGTTTATTTAAGAGCTGAAAGCAATGTTTCAGAAACCATCATATGCGAAAGGTATTGCGATATCTAAAACAATGTGTTGGTTACAACATGATAGAGTATATGTCCTCCTATTTGATGGGAATTTGTGAAGGTTGGAGACGCTAGTCGTCCTAATCCTCCAAAAAGTTTTTGGAAAAGAAACATTATACTCGCAATTCACCTTTATAAGCTATAGCAGCTTGATCATGAAAGTTGTCATGATAAGGATGAATAGAAGATGTAAGTAAAATGTTTACTACACTAAAAGATTACTAAAGAATGGAATTTTGAAAGAATGCCAAACATTTGATGAAGGTGATCCACTTCAAAGTGCAAGTCCAAAGGTATTAGTATTTGACTATACACACTTTGTACTATGTGTCATGTGAATGACACCACTATTGATGTTGATAAATTCTTTTAAAAGAAAAGGAATTGTTGAAAGAGAATCTATAAAATATTTGGCAGAAAAGAAAAGATTGGAGATATCCAACTTAGGTATATAGAAGATACATGTTATGGCTGTATTCCTTGGTTGTTAAACAATGTGGTTCTGTGGTATTGGATACCGAATTGGTTGGTATGAAGTGTCATACAGGACAACACAATTCATGAACTGCAAGGCCTAAGTAACTAGCAAGAGAATATGTGATGATGTTCATCGAAAACAAACAAAGGGTTGTTGTGTTGCTCGTTAACATCAAAGCTTGCCTTCAAGATTTGTTTCAATAATTGTTATTTTGATCAGGTATTATGACGACAAAACGTTGTTCAAATAATTACCGTATTCCATAATAGATGGATGATATACAAGTCTGGTTGGAGAAATAACGACCATAAAACTAATGCTAAAATGTCGCAAGACAAATGATTGAAAGATCACTTGCAAAATGACATCGCCGTTTAAATTATATTGAAAGGGATACATGAAGAAACTCCATGTTGATGGATTTTTAGAGTCTTTGATTTTGATCAAATGACGCTTGTGATACTTTCCTGGAGATAATTAAAACTCCGTTCGTAGGCCAAAAGAGGAACGGACGACTAACTGATTGGAATTTGTACATATTGATGTATGTAGTCCATTATGTGTAGTCATGGGCGATGGATTTCAACTTCATATTGTTTCTCCGAAGATTTGAGTGAGTATATGTATATACTTACTCAATAAGGAAGAAGTATGAAACATTTGAAAATGTTCAAAGACTTTCAAGATGAAGTGGAAAAATATTGTAACAAGAAAAATAAAAAGTTTATGATTGGATCATAAAGATGTTTGAGTTACAAGTTTAGGAAAACACCTAAGATTTGACGAATCGTTCCATGGATTTGCATTTCCCAAAACACGATAGGAGTATGGAGTGTTCAAGATATGTAATGAAACCTTGTTTGACATGGTAAGATCAAAGGTTTCATTTATAAAACTGCCATTATATTTTAAAGATTAAAGCTTTAGTGACTACCGCTTTTACACTGAAAAGAGCTCCATCGTGATCCATTGAAATGACACCATATAAGTCATGGTTTGGGATAAAACCCAGGTTGTCCTTTCTTAAATTTTTGGTATGCTAGGCATAAGTAAAGTGTTTACAACCAAAGTCGTATGAGCATGTCTTTGTAGGTTATTTCGAATAACCATTGGGTATTCCTCCATAACACCGAAGACAAAAGTGTTTGTCGCTTAGAATGTCGAGTTTCTTGAGAAGGAATTTTTGGTGAAAATTCAAGTGGGAGGACAATAGAACTTTGACAAGGTTGTTGAACCTTGGCTAATATGTGCTGAGTTACGCAGCATCGGTAAGTGTCCCGGAGGCAGCAACAATGCTCATGGCTCACGTGCCTCAAAGGTTGTGGTCACGGAGATCTAAGTTCCTATTTGACCAAGTAGGTCGGGTAAGTAATCAAATGCCAAGATTTGAGAGTTAAATCATTGTTGTTTGACAATGATGAACCGACTACATGCAAAGAAGCAATGATGGGCCCTGACTTTGTTAAGTGGCTTGAAGCCATAAAATCCGTGATAATTCCATACACGAAATCAAGCTTTGAATTTGAAAGACCCTCTGGAAAGGTGCAAGACCTTACAGTCGTATATGGATCTATAAAGAAATAGACATGGATGTTTCACATCTATGAAATAGTCGACATGTTGGAAAGAGTTTACGACAATGTTTAAGGAATTGACTATGATAAGATTTGATCTTTCATAGCGATATTTAGTCTGGACGGATTAATGTAGCAACCACTACATATATTTTGGTATATGGTAGTTGAACAAACAAAACAAGTTCTTCTAATAGAATGGTTACCTAGGACGTGTATATGACACGATCCAAAGGGTTTTGTTAATTCAAAGGATGCTAAAAGAGTATGCAAAACTTCAATGGTTGAAGTGAGCATCGCGGAGTTGGAATCTTCATCGTGATGAAACCGTTAAAAGGTTTAATTTCATCAGAGACGATGAAGATGTTTGCATTTTGCAAGAAATTAAGTGGGAGCGCTAAGACATATTTCTAATACATTATGTGAAAGACATATTGTTGATTAGAAATGATGTATCTTTTATTGACACAGGTTAAGAATTTCATTTCGATGAAAGACTTAGGCATAACCCAAGAATTAGGCATCAATGTCTATATGGATATATTGAGGCGCTAATATGGTTTTGCCAAATGTACATAGATAAGATGTTGAATGAGTTCAATATGGAAACAACAAGAAAGGTTTTTGACGCACGGAAAGGACTGAATCAAGATTCAAGTGTGTTGACACGAGATTCAAGTGTTTTGACACTTGGTGAAATCACAAGAATATTTTGATCAATCATTCTTTGAGATGTACACATCCAGATATGTCCTATGCTCTAAATGTTATGAGCATATACCAGAATGACTCATAAGATGATCATTGGAAAATAGTAGGGATATTCCTATGATCTTTGGAAGAACTAAGAATATATTATTTATATAGTGGTGACAAATAGTTCATTGTAAATTGCTGCATTGATACTAGTTTTGTCACAAATTAAGTTTATCTCAATTTAAACTATGGGTGGTACAATGTAATGGAAAGGAAGTTCCATAAAGGATTTGGTTGAGTACCAAAGTTAAAACATTGTGACATATACTACAACAAAAGGCTAGGTATATGACTGCTATTGTAGCAGCAAATGAGGGCATTTGCGTCAAGTAGTTTGTTATCAAACTAGGTGTGGTTCATAGCGGGATAATACTATGAAGATACATTGTATGACAATTGTATCAACATGATTTAATCCCAAGGAACTAAAGGTCTCACCAAAGGACCAAATTTATACAATGCCATCTCATTGGAGAATGAGTGATGCGTAGAGACGCAAGGAAATGCAAATACACACGGACCTGGAAGTGTCAGATCTGAGGATTATGTTTACCACTAGCAATAGTGTCTATACAACATCAGAAAGCCATAGGTGTTGAATCCACAAAATTTTAACTAGATTATTGACTCTAGTGCAAGTGGGAGACTTTTGGAGATATGCCCAAGAGGCAATAATAAAAGTGGTTATTATTATATCTTTGTGTTTATGATGAATGTTTACATCCCATGCTATAGTTGTATTAACTGGAAACATTAATACTTGTGTGTTTTGTAAACATAAAAGAGTCCCTAGTAAGCCTCTTGTTAAACTAGCTTGTTGATTAATGGATGATCATGGTTTCCTGATCATGGACATTGGATGTCGTTAATAACAAGATCATATCATTAGGAGAATGATGTGATGGACACACACCCATAGTAAGCATAGCATAAGATCAAGTCATTAAGTTTGTTTTGCTACAAGCTTTCAAATGCATAGTAACCTAATCCTTCGACCATGAGGTTATGTTAATCACCATCACCGGATGGATACTTTGATGACATCAAACACCGCTTCGTAACTGGGTGGTTATAAAGGTGTCATTGGGTATTCTGAAAGTATGTGTTGAAGCGCATGGACCAAGATTGGGATTTGTCCATCCATATGACGGATAGATATGCTCTGGGCCCTCTCAGCGGAATGTCATCTAGGTAGCTTGCAAGCATGTGACTAGGTCACAAGGGATGACATAACATGGAACGAGTAAAGAGTACTTATCAGTAACGAGGTAGAACTAGGTATGGAGATACCGATGATCAAACCTCAGATAAGTAGAATATCGCGTGACAAAGGGAATTGGTTTCGTATGTTAATGGTTCTATCGATCACGAAGTCATCGTTGAGTATGTGGGAGCCGTTATGGATCTCCAGATCCCGCTGATGGTTATTGATCGGAGAAGTGTCTCCATCATGTCTGCATATTCACGAACCGTAGGGTGACACACTTAAGGTTCGAAGTTGTTTTAAGTAGATATGGAATGTGTGTTGGAGACCGAATGTTGTTCGGAGTCTCAGATTGGATCCGGGACATCACGAGGAGATCCGGAATTGTCCGGAGAATGAGATTCATATATTGGGGATCATTTTCTAAGTTAGGAAATGTTCCGGAGTGTTTGTATGGGGATTCTAGAAGGTTTCGGAATGTTCCGGAAGGTTCTAGGAGAATTCTTGGAGTTTGCTTGAAAACCAAGAAAGGATCAAGGAAGTCCAAGTGGGGCAAGACACGGATTCGTGGGGGAGGAGGATTCCTCCCCCCTCCCAATCCGCCGGCCAAGGAGGGAGGGGAGTCCTACTAGGACTCCCCCTCCCATGGCGCCTCCCTCCTTTAAATAGAAGGGAGGGGGCGCCACCCCCTAGTGCTCTCCATAAAAAACCCTAGCCGCCGCCTCTCTCCTCCTCCTTCCCTCTGCTCCGGCTTAGGCGAAGTCCTGCAGAATTCTCTACTCCACCACCACCACCACATCGTCGTGCTGCTGGGATTCCGTGGAGAAGATCTACTACCTCCACTTCTCGCTGGAATGGGGAGAGGAAGGTCTGCTTCGACTCTGCACGTGTGACCGTCTGCGGAAGCGCTGCCGGAACGCGGCGCCGGAAGGATCGTCCACTCAATCTTGAGATCGGCAAGTGATCGACTACATCAACCACGAGATCCGTTCTTGCACAAGGCTTTCGGATCTACAAGGGTTAGTACAGATCTATCTTGTTGCACATGTCTAATAGATTAGATCTTGGCTTTTATCTAGATTAGATCTGGGTTTTGTTCGTTCTTGCGATAGAAATTTTTTGTTTTCCATGCTACGAACCCATCACTAATAAGGTGTGCAAACTTCAGCGATCCATCTATGGACTGAAGCAAGCATCACGAAGTTGGAATCTCTGCTTTGATGAGGTGATCAAAGAGTTTGGATTTGTCCAAACTTATGGAGAGGCTTGTATTTACAAGAAAGTGAGTGGGAGCAATGTGGCATTTCTGATATTATATGTGGATGACATATTATTGATTGGAAATGATTTAGATCTCAAACAGTGTTAAAAGTTATCTAAACAGCAAATTTTCGATGAAAGACCTTGGTGAAGCTTCATATAAATTAGGCATTAAAATCTATAGAGATAGATCAAGACGCCTAATTGGGCTATCGTAGAGTACATACCTTGATAAGATATTAAAGAAGTTTAATATGGACGGAAGTAAGAAGGGGTTCTTACCTATGTTGCAAGGCAAGACATTGAGTAAGACTCAAAGTCCGGCTACGGCGGAAGAAAGAGAGATAATGGATAAGATCCCCTATGCCTCAGCCATAGGCTCTATAATGTATGCCATGCTATGTACAAGACCGGATGTGGCACATGCTATTAGTTTGACTAGTAGGTACCAATCTGATCCAGGTTAGGAACACTGGATAGCGGTCAAGAATATCCTTAAGTACTTGAGAAGAACTAAGGATATGTTTCTTTTATACGGAGGTGAAGAAGAGCTAGTCTCTAAGTGTTATGTCGATGCTAGCTTTGACACTGATCCGGATGACTCTAAGTCTCAATCCGGATACGTATTTCTCTTGAACGGAGCAGCAGTTAGTTGGAGGAGCTCCAAACTGAAGGGTTTCGCAGCATAGTAAATCAAAATTTTCTACGGAAGCGAACAGAGGGAAAGCCAAGATCTAATCTAGGAGATGCAAACAACGAGAGAGATTGGATTAGATCTTCATACCCTTGAAGATTCGCACAGCGGAACGTTCGTCGGAACGTGGGTGATGTAGTCGTACTCGCTTCTCCTCCTTGCAATCCGATCCGATCCAGCACCACAAGTGGCGGTGCCTCCGTGAGATGCACACGTGCAGCACCTCGACGTCTCCTCCTTCCTCGGACCAGCAAGTATGGTGGAGAGATAGATTGGATCTACAACGCGACGGCGCGGTGTATATGGTGGAGAATTTCTGCAGCAGGGCTTCGCCTACAAACAGTCGGGAGGGAGAGAGGAAGGCAGCAGGTCAACTAGGGTTTGGAGGAAGGTGTGTGTGGGGGGAGGGGGCGCACCAACCCTCTATATATAGAGGGGGGGTGCGGCCAGCCCTTGCCCATCCTCCAAGCCTATCTCTAGTTTAAACGATTTAAACTTTCCCTTATCTAGAAACCCTATCTCTAGTTTAAACGAGTTTAAACTTATCTAGGATCGGCTGGGCCCTATGGGGCCTTGTGCCCCTGGCCCAATGTGGCCAGGATACTCCCTCATAGGCCCATGCCCCCTCCCGGAAGGTGGGACCACGTTGGCCCCCTTCCGGAAGGTTCTAGAAGCTTCCGGTACAATACCGATTAATCCGGAACAATTCCGAACTCCAAAAACTGCACTGCCTTATATGAATCTTATTCTCCGGACCATTCCGGAACCTCTCGTGATATCCCGGATCCCATCCGAGACTCCGAACAAAAACTCATAAACCAATTATCCAATCTATCCTAGCGTCGAGACACGTTAAGTGTGTGACCCTGCGGGTTCGAGAATATGCAGACATGATCTTCTATCAATAATCAACAGCGGGGTCTGGGCACCCATATTGACTCCCACACATTAATCGATGATCATATCGGATGAACCACGATGCCAGGATTCAATCAATCCCATATATATATTCCCTTCGTCTCGCGATATTTTACTTGCCCGAGATTCGATCGTCGGTACCGTCATACCTAGTTCAATCTCGTTCACAGCAAGTACTTTACTCGTTCCGTAATCCGATATCACTTTGTGATTAACTCCTTAACCACATGCTTGCAAGCGGTGCTGATATCGATTACCGAGTGGGCCCGAAGTATATCTCTCCGACTTGGGAGGGACAAATTCCATCTCGATACATACAACCCAACAGATACTTTCCGATCACCTGAGAGACACCTTTATGATCACCCTCTCATAGGATGACGTTTGATGACCTCAAAGCTTTCTTCCGATACCAGGGAGTTGCATTATCTCATGGTCTAAGGAATACAATATTTGACATAAGAAAAGCTTCGCAAAGACGAACACAATGACACGATCTAATTGCTTCGCTTAGTTTGGGTCTGTCCACCATATCATTCTCCCAATGATATGATCTCATTATCAATTGACAACTCATGTCTATGGTTAAGAAACCTTAACCATCATTGATCAATGAGCTAGTCCATAGAGGCGTACTAGGGACACGGTGTTGTTCACAAACCACACAAGTATTAATGTTTCCGCTTAATACAATTCTAGCATGGAATATAAACTTTATCATGAACAAGAATTATAATAATAACATCTTTATTATTGCCTCTAGGGCATAATTCCAACAGTCTCCCACTTGCACTAGAGTCAATAATCTAGTTTACATTTGGCAACAATCTCACACCCATGGCACTGAGGTGCTGATCATGTTTTACACGTGGAAGAGGTTTAGTCAATGGATCTGCAACATTCAGATCTGTATGTACTTTGCTGATCTTCAGATCTCCATATGCTATATAATCTCGGATTATATGAAACTTGCGGTTGATATGCTTGGTCTTTGGATGATATCTTGGTTCCTTAGAGAGTGCTATGGCGCCAGTGTTGTCACACAATATCTCTAGTGGGTCCAATGCACTTGGAACCACGCCAAGCTCAGTGATGAAGTTTCTGATCCAAACTCCTTCACTTGACGCTTCTGCAGCAGCCATGTATTCCGCTTCTACTGTAGATCCCGCGATCACGCTTTGCTTGCAGCTTCTCCAGCTCACAGCTCCTCCATTCAAAATATACACGTATCCTGTCTGAGATTTACAATCATCCTTGTCGGTGTCGAAACTAGCATCGACGTAACCTTTTACGACGAGTTGTTCATCACCCCCATAGACTAAGAACATTTCTTTAGTCCTATTTAGGTACCTTAGGATGTTCTTCACGGCTGTCCACTGTTCCACTCCTGGATCACTTTGATATCTGCTCGTCAAACTAAGAGCATTGGACACATCCGGTCTAGTACACAGCATGGCATACATGATGGAACCTATGGCCGAGGCATAAGGCACTTTGCTCATAGTTTCCCTATCATTTACCGTAGCTGGACACTGAGCCTTGCTCAATATCTTACCTGACAACATAGGCACTGAACCTTTCAATGCCTTATCCATTCTGAACCTTTTCAGAACTTTGTCTAGGTATGTACTCTGGCTTAAAGCTATCAGGCGTCTTTGTCTATCTCTATAGATTTTGATGCCCAATATATAAGCAGCTTCACCTAGGTCTTTCATTGAAAAACACTTGTTCAAATAATTCTTCACATCGTTAAGCATGTTGATGTCATTTCCAATAATCAATATGTCATCCACATATATTACCAGAAACGTCACCGAGCTCCCACTCACTTTCTTGTAGATGCAAGCTTCGTAGCAATTTGGAACAAATACAAAGCTCTTGATCACTTGATCAAAACGAAGGTTCCAACTCCGAGATGCTTGCTTCAGTCCATAAATGGAACGCTGAAGTTTGCATACTTTATCAGCATCCTTAGGATCGACAAAACCTTCGGGTTGCATCATATACAACTCTTCATCAATGTTGCCATTGAGGAAAGCAGTCTTGACATCCATTTGCCATATTTCATAATCATGAAACGCAGCAATTGCTAATAAAATCCGAATGGACTTAAACATCGCTACGGGAGAGAAAGTCTCATCGTAGTCAACACCTTGAACTTGTCGAAAACCTTTCGCAACAAGCCGTGCTTTATAGACGGTAACATTACCATCCGTGTCTGTTTTCTTCTTGAAGATCCATTTGCACTCAACGGCCTTTCGGTCGCTAGGAGGGTCTACCAAAGTCCATACTTGGTTTTCGCTCATGGATCCCAATTCGGATTTCATGGCTTCTAGCCATTTCTCAGAGTCTGGGCTCATCATCGCTTCCTCATAGTTCGTAGGTTCACTGTCTTCTACTAACAAGACTGTCAAGACAGGGTTGCCGTACCACTCAGGAGGGGCACGCGACCTTGTCGACCTGCGACGTTCAGTAGCAGCATCGTCCGAAGCTTCATGATCCTTGTCATTAGCTTCCTCTATTGTTGGTGCAGGCGGCACTGGAACAATTTCAGGTGCTGCGCTACTCTCCAATTCAAGAGAAGGTTCAATAACCTCGTCTAGCTCTACTTTCCTCCCACTCACTTCTTTCGAGAGAAACTCCTTCTCAAGAAAGGAACCGTTCTTTGCGATAAACACTTTGCCTTCGGTTCTGTGATAGAAGGTATACCCAATAGTTTCCTTAGGGTATCCTATGAAGACACATTTCTCCGTTTTGGGTTCGAGCTTGTCCGGCATCAACTTCTTGACGTAAGCTTCGCATCCCCAAACTTTAAGAAACGACAACTTAGGTTTAGCACCAAACCACAGTTCATACGGTGTCGTCTCAACGGATTTAGATGGAGCCCTATTTAAAGTGAATGTAGCGGTTTCTAATGCATAACCCCAAAATGATAACGGCAAATCAGTAAGAGACATCATCGATCGGACCATATCTAATAGGGTTCGATTCCGGCGTTCAGACACACCATTGCGCTGTGGTGTTCCGGGTGGCGTGAGTTGTGAAACGATTCCACTTGCTTTGAGATGCGTGAGAAAATCATAACTCAAATATTCGCCCCCACGATCGGATCGTAGAAACTTAATCTTTCTGTTACGATGGTTCTCCACTTCATTCTGAAATTCTTTGAACTTTTCAAACGTTTCAGATTTATGTTTCATTAAATAGATATACCCATATCTACTTAAGTCATCAGTAAAAGTGAGAAAATAGCGATATCCACCACGCGTCGAAACACTCATCGGTCCGCATACATCGGTATGTATGATTTCCAACAAGTCCGTTGCTTGCTCCATCATACCGGAGAACGGGGTTTTGATCATCTTGCCCATGAGGCATGGTTCGCATATGTCAAATGATTCAAAATCAAGAGACTCCAAAAGTCCATCAGAATGGAGTTTCTTCATGCGCTTTACACCAATATGACCTAGACGACAGTGCCACAAATAAGTAGTATTATCACTATCTACTTTGCATCTCTTAGCCTCAATGTTATGGATGTGTGTTTCATCCCTTTCGAGATTTAGAAGAAATAAACCATTCACAGTAGGTGCATGACCATAAAAGATGTTACTCATATAAATAGAACAACCATTATTCTCCGATTTAAATGAATAACCGTCTTGCAATAAACACGATCCAGAAATAATGTTCATGCTCAACGCAGGCACACAATAACATTTATTAAGGTTTAAAACTAATCCCGAAGGTAAAACTAAGGAGAGCGTGCTGACGGCCATCACATCAACTCTTGATCCGTTGCCAACGCGCATCGTCACCTCATCCCTCGCAAGCCGCCGTCTATTCCGTAGCTCCTGTTTCGAGTTACAAATATTAGCAACTGAACCAGTATCAAATACCCAGGCACTACAATGAGGGCTAGTAAGGAAAACATCAATAACATGTATATCAAATATACCTTTGATGGTGTCAGCCTTCTTGTCCGCTAAGTACTTCGGACAGTTGCGCTTCCAGTGACCCTTGTCCTTGCAATAGAAGCACTCAGTGTCTGGCTTAGGTCCAGACTTGAGCTTCTTCTCAGCAGGGGCAACGCGCTTGCCGCCGCTTTTCTTGAAGGGCTTCTTTGCACCTTTACCTTTCTTAAAGGAGGGCTTGTTGACCATCAACACATGATTATCCTTCTTGATGTCCACCTCCGCAGCCTTCAGCTTTGCGAAGAGCTCGGTGATCGTATCAGTGGAACCAATCTGATTATGAGTCACTACAAAACTTTTGTAGCTGGGAGGGAGTGATTGCAGAACCCTGTCAATCTTGAGCTCCTCTGGAATCTTGCAGTCCAGTTGCTCAAGGCGTTGAGTGTAGCCCGACATCTTAATGGCGTGCTCACTAACGGAACTCCCTTCCTCCATCTTGCAGTTAAAGAACTTCTCGGAGATCTCATATCTCTCAGAACGGGCCTGAGTCTGAAACATGGTTTTCAACTCTTCGAGAATCTCAAAGGGCCCGAGATAGTTTTCAAAACGATTTTGAAGTTCCGGTTCCATAGCAAACAACATGGTGCTCTTAATCATACCATAATCATCTTTGCGCGACTGATAGACAGCTTTCTCATCAGCCGGCGCAGTTGCAGCAGGGGGGTTACCTAACGCTTTCTCAAGGACATAGTCCTTTTGTCCGCCAGACAGAATGATTCTTAGATTGCGGAACCAGTTGGTGAAGTTAGACCCATTGTTTCTAAGCTTTTCTTTCTCAGCAAAAACGTTGAAGTTGAAGTTGGACTTGGCCATGTGATCTACAGTATTTGCAAGTACAATTTAGACTATGTTCATGATAAATAGTTCAACTTAATCAAATTACTAGATGAACTCCCACTAAATTCAACATCCCTCAAGTTGTTTAGTGAACACGATCCAAATTCACCACACCTAAAATCCGATCTTCACGAGAAGAGATGTGGTTTCAATGGTGGACAACGAAGTGTCGATCATATCATTCATATGACTCATGCTTAACCTTTCGGTTCATGTGTTCCGAGGCCATGTCTGTACATGCTAGGCTCGTCAAGTTAGACCCAAGTATTTCCGCGTGTGCAAAACTGGCTTGCACCCGTTGTATGTGAGCGTAGAGTCTATAGCACCCGATCATCACGTGATGCTTGGACACGACGAACTTTCGCAACGGTGCATACTTGGGGAGAACACAGTTTTTATCTTGATCTTTAAGTGAGGAATCATCTTATAATGCTACCGTCGCGATCTAAGCATGATAAGATACATAAAAGGATAAACATCACATGCATATAACTTTATGTGACATGGTATAGCCAATCTTCGCGCAATGATCTCCATCTTGTGCGTTCCGGCATGATCTCCATCACTCCACCATGATTGCCTCCACCACGAATAGCAACTACAACTATTGCTAACTACTTAGCGATAAAGTAAAGCTATTACATGGCGTATAAGAAGTTGACTCGCAGGTCATACACAATTATAAAGACAACCATATGGCTCCTGCCGGTTGTGTACTCATCGACATGCAAGTCGTGAAACATTACAAAACATGATCATCGCATACATTATACACATCACATCTTGGGCCATACCATATCACAGAAAACACTCCCTGCAAAAACAAGTTAGACGCCTCTACTTTGTTGTTGCATGTTTTACGTGGCTTATGGGAGTAGATGCTAAGAACGATTCTTACCTACGGAAAGCCACAACGGTGATATTATGGTTGCCAAACTCCGGTGTTAATCCCATGACAACTATAGTGAGAGAAACTGACATCCACCAGCCGCATGTGTGGAACAAGCCACACGTCAAGTGCGGAGCCGGTCTCGCGAACGACGTCGCGTAAGGTTGGCCTGGACCGCTTCAATCTCACTATCCCGCGCCATAAGAAGAACACAAACAAGAGGCTTGCAACAGAAAACATCAACGCCTGCAACAACCATGTTGCGTTCTACTCGTGAAACACATCTACGCATAGATCTAGCTCTGATACCACTGAAGGGTTTCGCAGCATAGTAAATCAAAATTTTCTACGGAAGCGAACAGAGGGAAAGCCAAGATCTAATCTAGGAGATGCAAACAACGAGAGAGATTGGATTAGATCTTCATACCCTTGAAGATTCGCACAGCGGAACGTTCGTCGGAACGTGGGTGATGTAGTCGTACTCGCTTCTCCTCCTCGCGATCCGATCCGATCCAGCACCACAAGTGGCGGTGCCTCCGTGAGATGCACACGTGCAGCACCTCGACGTATCCTCTTTCCTCGGACCAGCAAGTATGGTGGAGAGATATATTGGATCTACAACGCGACGGCGCGGTGTATATGGTGGAGAATTTCTGCAGCAGGGCTTCGCCTACAAACAGTCGGGAGGGAGAGAGGAAGGCAGCAGGTCAACTAGGGTTTGGAGGAAGGTGTGTGTGGGGGGGGGGGGGGGAGGGGGCGCACCAGCCCTATATATAGAGAGGGGGGGTGCGGCCAGCCCTTGCCCATCCTCCAAGCCTATCTCTAGTTTAAACGATTTAAACTTTCCCTTATCTAGAAACCCTATCTCTAGTTTAAACGAGTTTAAACTTATCTAGGATCGGCTGGGCCCTATGGGGCCTTGTGCCCCTGGCCCAATGCGGCCAGGACACTCCCTCATAGGCCCATGCCACCTCCCGGAAGGTGGGACCACGTTGGCCCCCTTCCGGAAGGTTCTAGAAGCTTCCGGTACAATACCGATTAATCTGGAACAATTCCGAACTCCAAAAACTGCACTGCCTTATATGAATCTTATTCTCCGGACCATTCCGGAACCTCTCGTGATATCCCGGATCCCATCCGAGACTCCGAACAAAAACTCATAAACCAATTATCCAATCTATCCTAGCGTCGAGACACGTTAAGTGTGTGACCCTGCGGGTTCGAGAATATGCAGACATGATCTTCTATCAATAATCAACAGCGGGGTCTGGGCACCCATATTGACTCCCACACATTCATCGATGATCATATCGGATGAACCACGATGCCAGGATTCAATCAATCCCATATATATATTCCCTTCGTCTCGCGATATTTTACTTGCCCGAGATTCGATCGTCGATACCGTCATACCTAGTTCAATCTCGTTCACAGCAAGTACTTTACTCGTTCCGTAATCCGATATCACTTTGTGATTAAATCCTTAACCACATGCTTGCAAGCGGTGTTGATATCGATTACCGAGTGGGCCCGAAGTATATCTCTCCGACTTGGGAGGGACAAATTCCATCTCGATACATACAACCCAACAGATACTTTCCGATCACCTGAGAGACACCTTTATGATCACCCTCTCATAGGATGACGTTTGATGACCTCAAAGCTTTCTTCCGATACCAGGGAGTTGCATTATCTCATGGTCTAAGGAATACAATATTTGACATAAGAAAAGCTTCGCAAAGACGAACACAATGACACGATCTAATTGCTTCGCTTAGTTTGGGTCTGTCCACCATATCATTCTCCCAATGATATGATCTCATTATCAATTGACAACTCATGTATATGGTTAGGAAACCTTAACCATCATTGATCAATGAGCTAGTCCATAGAGGCGTACTAGGGACACGGTGTTGTTCACAAAACACACAAGTATTAATGTTTCCGCTTAATACAATTCTAGCATGGAATATAAACTTTATCCTGAACAAGAATTATAATAATAACATATTTATTATTTCCTCTAGGGCATAATTCCAACACAAACAACCTGTGGTAGCTGGATCAACAACGGAGGCGGAATATGTTGCTGCTTCAGAAGCAGTGCAGGAAGCGGTTTGGATGAAGGAGTTCATAACGGAACTGGGTGTGGTTCCATGTGCGTTGGACCCGATGGTGATCTATTGTGACAACAATGGAGCCATAGCCAACGCAAAGGAACCAAGGTCTCACAAGAATTCCAAGCATATTAAGCACCGGTTTCACTCCATCCGCGAGCATGTCAAGGATGGAGATATAAAGATTTGTAAAGTGCACACGGACCTGAATGTAGCAGATCCGTTGACTAAAGTACTCCCTAGGGCAAAACATGATCAACACCAGAACTCCATGGGTGTTAGATTTATCACTATGTGAACTAGATTATTGTCTCTAGTGCAAGTGGGAGACTGAAGGAAATATGCCCTGAGAGGTAATAATAAAGTTGTTATTATGTATTCCTTGTATATGATAGATGTTTATTTTTCATGCTATAATTGTATTGATAGGAAACATCAATACATGTGTGTTTAATAAACAAAAATGGTTCCTAGTCATGCCTCTCTTATAGACTAGCTTGTTGATTAACAGGATGATCAAGGTTTCCTGATCATGGACATTGGATGTTGTTAATAACAAGGTCACAGCATTTGTGAAATGATGTGATGAACATTCATCCGAATTATAGCATGACGATCAAGTCATTGTGTTTATATTGCTATAACATCATACGAAGTAATCTTTATCCTTAGACCATGAGATCATGTTAATTGCTAACACCGGAAGAGTATCTTGATAACATCAAACGTCACACCATAACAGGGTGACTATAAAGATGGGTTCAGTGCTACGAAGGTGTTATGTTGAGGCTCATGGATCAAGAGTGGAATTTGTCAATCCAGATGATGGATAGATATACTCTGGGCCCTCTCGGTGATATCACATTGGGATAGCTTGCAAGCAAGTGATGTGATCACTAGAATGTTATATCACGGGAACGAGAAAAGAGTGCATGTCGGTAACGAGATCAAACAAGGTATGGAGATACCGATGATCTAATCTCGGACATGTAATATATCGAGAGACAAAGGGATTTAGTTACAAGCGTTAAAGGTTCTCACGATCACAGGAGTCATCGTTGAATGTGTAGGAGTCAGTACGGATCTCCAGGTCCCACTGCTGATTATTGATCGGAGAAGGGTCTCGATCATGTCTGCATTATTCGCGAACCGTAGGGTGGCACACTTAAGAGTTACCGGACACCATTTTGGAGCACATATGTTTCATACAAAGAATTGCAAAGGGCAGGAATTGTTTCAATAGAAACCGAAAATTGTTTCGGGTGAAATTGCAGAAAGTGGTTCTGCATGTGATATTGAAATATTGCAAGGGGCTATATGTGAATGTTTGTTAATTAAAGTAATTAAATAAATTCTGAATAAATTTAATAAAAGAGTTTTATTAAATGAGAGCATTAAATTTGGAGAAACTTAATGCATTTAAAGTGGAGACTTTAAAAGGGAATGTGAAGAGGCATTTTAATGTGGGGGGGGGTTACCACCACATGAATGGGGGAGGTGAGGGGTCACCCCCATGCGCCGGCCATGGAGAGAAGGGGCACCCCCCTCCTCCTATAAAAGGTCACCCATTCCCTCCTTCATCCACACACCTCCTTGTGAAGGATATCTCTCCCCCTCTAGAATTATTCCCCCATGGTCTCGGATTAGCGAGATACATGTTCCCGGTGGCATTTCGTCTGGAAGGAGTTGTTGCTTCCGCTAGATCGCTGGAGCGAGGAGGTGGAGGTTGTCCGGTGGCTTGAACGTGTGTGCGAGTGCGGATGCGCTGCTGATTTGCGGCGCTCGGACTTCCTCACGATCTTGAGATCGGCAAGTGTACGACTACATCAACCACGAGTTCCTACTCGTTAACAAAGCTCGTTGTCTTCGAGGGTAAGTTCTCCATGGATGTATGTCCACCCCATTTCTCTGTACCTAGTAGATAGATCTTGGCGTATAGTTCTCATCGTAGGAAAGATTTTGTTTTCTATGCTGCGGACCCAACAATTGCATGGTTGTGCACTTTTTCACGCCATGCATCTTAATGGAAGATATGTGGTCTTCCAACCGGATCTTAGGGTCGTGGAGGCCATCGAACTTCGGGTTCTCCAAAGAGAGCTTGAACCCTTTCGCCATTCGTGTTTTCCATATGGATCTGTTGAAGCAGCTGGTGCCGTAGAGCTCTATTCCTTCATCTTCCGACTCAGTTAATTAAGCGCGCTTGGCACACATCTTGTTGACTTTGCGCTGGGTGATCTTGTCATGCGTGTCGAAATTGTGATCGTGTCGCTGTGAGCTGCGGCGTTGCCGTGACAAGTCGTGCGCGTCCTCGCTAGAAGATAGTGAATAGTACTTGGGTGGATCCTTGCTTTTCTTCGGCTCCGGCGTCTGCTCCTTGTCCAGTTCCTTGTTATAAACTTGGTTTAGGGAGTTGGATGCATGAGTGGAACTCATACTTGGTTGTGGAGGCTAGCAAAAGACTGGGAGCGATAAACTAAGAGAGCAATAACGACCATAATCATGCAGAGCGATAAAACATCATTGATCAAAGCATAAAGTGATAGTACAAGTTGAAAACTAAAGGATCATAAAGGCTTATGGTGACTTGAGATAGTCATAACATGGTGTGAGCATGCGCCAAGTCAACCCAAATAAAGCATCAAAGGAGAATACCACTATACTATGCTTTAATATGCTAAAACAACGCATGATTCATCCAAGGAACATTAAGCAATCTCAATTGTTTATAACAACTCACGCTACAACAAAGAATACTAAGCATAAAACCAAAACAATATCAAGCATGGCATGACAAAGCATAGGCCACTGTCAAAAACAAGCTCTCTTTACCACTTAAGCATGAACTTTCCTACTCTTTTCCAAACCAAACCAAACTATTTGAAAACCAATGCATGAAAGAGGAGGTCCAACCAATTTATTCAGAAAACTAAGAAAACAAAGCAAACGAAAAACCAAAACGAAAACAAAAAAGAAGACGCTCCAAGAACAACACAACCGTGCATGAAACAATAAAAATGAAGCGTTTGGAAGAAACCTAGGATTTTTATTGATGAAGAAGGGGATGCCTTGGGCATCCCCAAGCTTTGACGCTTGTACTTCTTGAATATTTCTTGGGGTGACACGCGTGGCATCCCCAAGATTGAGCTTTAGTCCATCCTTCATCCCATTACTCATTCCTTCCATACACCTGAAATTTTTCCTTCACACAAAACTTCACACAATCTTTATTAGCAACATTAGTGCACTCAAGATAATAGGTCTTTAGGTTCAGTTCTAACACCCATAAAACTTCCATTAAAACACAAGCTATTGTAGCACTTCCCTCAAAAAGCTCAATTCCCTAAAAGAACTCAAAAAGGAACCAACAAGAAGCAAATGCAGAAAATGGCAGAAATCTGTCAGAACAGACCAGCAGGTAAAGACGATTTTTTTCAAAGACCTTATGTTGCTCAAATCAAAAAGTGTTGAATTAACGAAAGTTAGATAACAACCTGGGGCAGAATCACAAAATTTCACGCCTCAAAAGGACGTACAGAGATTTTACACGAATTTTTACGGTGAAGCACATAAATCTGTTTCGGGATAGCAACTTTCCCAATCATTACTTCTCTCTCATTAGAGGTTACTCTTGGCACAAAAAGCAAATAAGAAGGATAAGGAGCGGTTATTACTGAAGTAATAACTTGCAAGACTCATCTAAAACTTTTGGGTTATCTCCCAATAAGTACTTTTCTTTAACGCCTTTAAGTTAGGCATAAGCAAAAACTAAAATGGATAGAATAGAAGTAAGCGAAGATAATCATGGTGAAAACATTGTTTTGTTCAATGAAATCCTTTTGTTAACAAGGTTGATCAGGTCTTGTTACCAAAACAATTCCATATGAGACAAAACTTTGTATTCCACTAATGATTATGTTACCTCAACCTTGATAGCAATGGTCCCAATCATAATAGTTTCAAACTTTTCTCTTGGTATGGGACAATATATCTCTCCAACTTGAATGCCCTCAACATGTTCAATTGAATTCAAACCATAAATCCTTTCAATCCTCTTGGGGAAATAGACAGTATGTTCCTTGTCATTCACATTGAAAGTTACCTTTCCTTGGTTACAATTGATAATAGCTCCTGCAGTATTAAGAAAAGGTCTCCCAAGAATAATAGACATATTATCATCTTCACGCATTTCAAGCACAACGAAATCAGTTAATATCAATCAATTATGAGCCACTTGAACAGGTACATCCTCACATATACCCACAGGAATAGTGGTAGATTTATCAGCCATTTGCAAAGATATATCAGTTGGTATTAATTTTTATAGTTGAAGCCTCCTATAGAGAGAGAAAGGCATAACACTAACTCCAGCTCCCAAATCACACAAAGCAGTTCTAACATAACTATTCTTAATAGAGCAAGGGATAGTTGGAATCCCAGGGTCTCCAAGTTTCTTAGGAACCTGACCATTAAAGGAATAATTAGCAAGCAAAGTAGAAATTTCTTCATTAGGGATCTTCCTCTTATTCGAGACAATATCCTTCATATACTTTGAGTAAGGAGGCAATTTAATAGCATCAGTTAAAGGAATTTGCAAGAATAAAGGTTTAATCCACTCACAAAACTTATTATAGTGTTCATCTTCCTTTGGCTTGTGTTCCTTATCAGGGAAAGGCATAGGTTTTTGGACCCAAGGTTCTCTTTCACTACCATGTTTCTTAGCAATAAAATCTTCTTTGGTGTATTTAGTATTCTTAGTGTGGTTTTCAGGTTCTTCCTCAAATTTCTCTTCATTAGGAACTTCATTTTCTTCATTACCACTTTCAATTTCAGCATCAGAGATAGATATACTATTAGGATCTATAGCAGGTTCAGAGGGTTCTACAACAGTTTTATGTTTCTTTTTCCTTTTCTTACGAGTAGAGCCACTATTTTCAGCTTGTTGAGAATCCTGCTCAATTCTTTTGGGATGCCCCTTAGGATATAGAGGATCCTGGGTAGCAGCACCACTTCTAGTTCTAATTTCATAAGCATGTTTTTTCTTTAGCAGCATTAACTAGCAAGTCTTTTTGCACTTTAATGAGTTGATCTATTTGAGTTTGAACCATTTGAAAGTGTTTAACAATCATTTTAACATCATTAGAGGTTGTTTCCACAATATATTTCAACTCAACAATAGCTCTAGTGTTTTCCAATAGATGATTTTGCACCCTTTTATTAAAGTTATCTTGCTTAACAATAAAGATATTGAATTCTTCTAAGCATTGATCAGGAGGTTTAGAGTAAGGGATATCACCTTCATCAAAGTGTTGGAGAGAGTGTACCTCAATAGCGGATAAGTAGGGAATAGGCTTACATAATTCTTCTATAGGAGGTAAATTCTTGACATCTGCAGCTTTAATTCCCTTCTCCTTAAGACATTTCTTAGCTTCCTTCATCACTTCATCATTTAATTCAATAACTCCCCTCTTCTTTGTTGTTGGAATAGGCATCGAAATAGTAGGTTCAGGTACAATTACTTCAGGTATAGCTTGTTTAGGAGGAGTCCAATCTTCATAATTCTTACTTATTTTAGCCATTAACTCCTCAGCTTCCTTAGGAGTCCTATTCCTGAAAACACAATCAGCACAACTATCTAGGTATGTCCTAGATTCTTCGGTTAGTCCATTATAAAATATATCAAGAAGCTCATTCTTAGGTAATGGACTTCCAGCCTGTGCATGAATCAAAGCACAAAACCTTGCCCAAGATTCAGGCAATACCTCTTTTTCTCCCTGTTTAAAATCAAAAAGTTCCTGCAAAATAGCATGTCTATCACTAGGAGGAAAATATTTCTGCAGGAAAGTACTAATCAAGCACTCAGGACTATCAATAGATCTAGGAGGCAAATTACTAAACCAATTTTTAGCTTCTCCTTTCAGTAAAAAAGGGAAGATCTTGGCAACAAAGTAAGTACGCATCTTAATATCATTAGAAACCAAGCCACTCATGGTAGAATGTTCATTCATATGTGCTACCACACTTTCATTCTTAGTCCCACAAAAGGTTCTTTCTTGACAATAACTATGTAAGATAGATCGAGAGAGAAATCATAATCTTTATCTGTAATGTTTATGGGAGAAGCAGCAAACTTAGCAATAGGAGACAATTTGGGTCTAATAGTACGCCTCTCAAGGAGACTCTTAGCAGCGCTCCTATCATGGGTGTTTTTACATTCTTTAATAAATTCATCGGTCATCTCAACATAACCATCTTCAATATCATAACTTTCACTAGACTCAGGTGAACTAACAGGTGTGGTAGTGTCTTCATTAGAAGTTTCGGTATTTCCGGCTATAGTTCTAGCAATCGTAGCATCTAGGAAAGGACCTAATGAACCACTCTTATCAAGCACAGTAGAAGCAGCATCATAAGTATCAGAAGTTTCAGATTCAGCAGTAGTAGCAGTGTGTGTAGCATGTGTATGTGGTGGTATAACGAGCTTACTTATAACAGATGGTGATCAAGAGCAGTAGAGGTGTTCAGAACCGTACCTCTTCTTGTAGTGGATGGTAAAATAGGAAACTTGCCATCACAAGACTTACCCATGATGGATGGATAGCAACGAACAATAGAGAATCCAAGTGAACTTGATAAATAAAGCTATGCTCCCCGGCAATGGCGCCAGAAAATAGTCTTGATGACCCACAAGTATAGGGGGTGTATCGCAGTATTTTTGAGGGAAGTGAAACCCAATTTATTGATTCGACACAAGGGAGCCAAAGAATATTTATAAGCCTTAACAACTGAGTTGTCAATTCAGCTGCACCTGGAAACAATCTTGCTCACAGCAGTTTATCAGTAGCAACAGTTTTGTAGTAGGAATAGTAAAGTAACAGCAGTAGTAAAGTAAAGACAGCAGTAACAATAGCAGTAAACAGTGGGATTCGAGTGCGGTAGGCATACGGATGGATGGACGGGCGTTGCATGGACAAGACAATTCACATAGCAATCAGAACATAGGGCAATTGCAGATAAATAAGATAAAGCATCCAAGTACTAGATAATCCTAGGCATGTGTTCCATATATAGTCATACGTGCTCGCAATGAGAACTTGCACAACATCTTTTGTCCTGCCAGCCCGTTTGTAGCGGGGCCTCAAGGGAACTACTGGCAATTAAGGTGCTCCTTTTAATAAAGCACCGGAGCAAAGCATTAACACTCCGTGAACACATGTGATCCTCACATCAAAGCCATTCCCTCCGGTTATCCCGATTTCTGTCACTTCGGGGCCATTGGTTCCGGACAACAACGTGTGTATACAACTTGCAGATAAGACCATAAACAATACTATCATAATGAATCAATAACATGTTCAGATCTGAAATCATGGCACTTGGGCCCTAGTGACAAGCATTAAGCATAACAAGTCGCAACAAAGTCACAAAGCACTAATAAAAGATACTAGGCACCATGCCCTAACAATCTGATGCCATTACATGAACGATCTCATCCAATCCCTACCATCCCTATAGCCTACAGTGGGGGATTACTCACTCATAGATGGGGGAGACATGGATGGTTGATGGAGAAGTGATGGTGATGATGATGGCGATGATCTCCTCCAATTCTCCGTTTCGGCAGGGTGCCAGAACAGAGTTTCTGGTGCTGTTTCGTGAAATCCGATGGTGGCGGCGGAGCGGAACTCCTTCTGGAAAAACGTCGACCCCCCCTGAGTTTTTAGGTCAGAAGGCAACTTATACGCGAAGAGGGAGGCCAAGGGGGTGCCTGGGCTGGCCACACCACCCCCTGGCGCGGCCAGGCCTGGCCCGCGCGGCCAGGTGGTGTGGTGGCCCCCTGGCTCCTCTCTGTCTTGTATTCTGGCTCCAGATGACTTCCAGTAAAATAGGCACTTTGGCTTTTGTCTCGTCCAATTCCGAGAATATTCATTTTGTGACTTTCCTGGAACCAAAAACAGCAGAAAACAAGCAGCTGACATTGTGGCTCTTGTTAATAGGTTAGTCCAAGAAATCATATGAGAAGCACTCCAAAGTGTGGACAAAACACAAGAAAGTGGATAAAATCAAGCATGGAACATCAAAAATTATAGATGCATTTGCAATGTATTAGGATCCCATTAGGATGGACCGTATAGGCTAAACACGAGAACCCGTAGGGTATACCCATGTCAATATAACCTTAAGGAACTGTTGGTTCATATTTTTCAATGTGAAGAAGAATACTGGCGTCGGCGGGGAAGGATTAAGTGGACGCTGCAGGGGATGCGAACGCTAAATTCTTCCATGCCATTGATAATGGGAGACGTAGAAAATGCGTTATTAAAACGTTGTCCTCCCCGGAAGGCGTGCTTTTGGAGTTTTCTGCGATCTAGTCGCATATCTATGCCTTTTATAGGTAGCTTATGGGCGCAGATGAACCCTATAATCTTTCCCTTAGGGTGGACCTTTGGGATGACCAACAAAAGGTGTCTAGTGATGATAACGCCTCCGTGGCACTAACTTTTCTTCCGGAGGAACTTGATGCAGTTCTTAAGGAGACTAAATCGGATACTGCCCCGGGCCATGATGGTTTGCCTATAGCTTTCTTTAAATTCTTTTAGCCAGTGATTAGGCCTCTTGTCCTTAAGATTCTGAATGATTCATGCTGGGCAGGCTGTACATTGCTCGTCTTAATTTTGGCATTCTTTCGTTGATTCCGAAAGTTCCTAGGGCCGACAATATTAAACTATTTCGGCCTATTGCTTTGATTAATGTTATCTTTAAGTTGGTTTCTAAAGCTCTTGCCACTAGGCTATCCCCGATTATGCACCGAACGATTTCTGTGGCTCAAACGGCCTTTATCAAGGGGTGATACATTCATGATGGTGCCCTTGCTCTTCACAAAATTATCCATGAACTCACTTCCAAGAAAACTAGGGCGATAATCTTAAAGATGGATTTTGAGAAGGCCTATGACCGAGTTAGCTGGTCGTTCCTTCATGAGGTCTTGATGCGGAAAGGTTTTGATTCCGGGACTACTCACAAACTGTTGCAGTTGGTGTCGCGTGGCCAAACCGCGATTAGCATTAATGGAGTGGTGGGACCATTCTTTAGAAACAAGAGCGGAGTGCGTCAGGGCGACCCCATTTCCCCTCTATTATTTGATTTCATGGCTGATGCATTAGCATCCATCCTCGACGCGGCGTCGGCTGCTGGTCATATTCAAGGTTTGGTTCCCCGTCTTATGCCAGGTGGGGTGTCTCACTTGCAGTATAGTGATGATACCATTCTCATGGTTGATATTAACGACAAGTGTCTTGAGAATCCGAAACTCCTGCTAATCTGTTTCGAAATGTCCCCAGGGTTGAAAATTAACTTCATCAAGAGTGAGGCTTTTGTCCTTGGGGCTGATCAGATAGAGAGTGCTAGAGCAGCTAGACTCCTTAACTGTAAACAAGGTGCATTTCCCTTTACTTACCTGGGTTTTTCGATGGGGGAGAAACCCTTATGCATGTTTGATTAGGAGTGTCTGGTTTCTGTCGTGGGCCACAAAGTGGACCCATGGCAGGTCCGATTCATGTCCTCGGCTGCCAGATTTGCCTTGATTAATCCGTCCCTCTCTAGCCTGCCTATATTCTGTATGAGCCTTTACTTGTTGGCGGATGGCACACATGGTAGCTTTGATAAACACATCGCCCGCTTATTTTGGGAAGGGGTTACTGATAAAAATAAATTCCACTTGGTTAATTGGCCAAACGTATGTAGACCTAAAGACCTGGGGGCTAGGGGTTTTGAATTCGAGGTTCTTGAATGTGGCGTTGATGCTTAAGTGGATTTGTGTTCGACCCGGAGGAAAGTCACAAGTTGTGGCATAGATTGCTGATGGCTAGATACCACAACGCTTCGAACATTCTGAACACTAGTAGCCAAGGTGGCTCTCAATTCTGGAAGAGCATCAACAGAATCAAACATCTTTTCCGGTTAGGTTCTAGACTCCACCTTGGGAATGGGAAAAGGATTTGCTTCTGGACTGGTTGATGGCTCGGGGTCGAACCCTTGGCCATCAGATTCCAGAGGCTCTTCTCCATTTGCTCTGATCCGGACCTGACAGTGGCTCAGGCGAGGGGCGCGGGTAGCTGGCATAGTGCGTTCCGCCGTACTTTCGGTGAGGATGAGCTCCGTATGTGGGGGCAGTTGACCTAGGAGCTTGCACAGCTTCACCTCCTGGGAAGCGACGACTCGATCTCCTGGACCTTAGAGCCTTCATGGGTTTTCTCGGTCTCATCTTGGTCACATCCGGTATATCCGCTTTGCAAAACAAAATGCAATCATCTGCGAATAAAAGGTGGTTGACCCTCGGTGCCATAGGTGCAACCTGACGTTGCACCCGAGATCATGGCATATTTTAACAAGAACCCTAAACCCTCCGCAACAAGGAGAAATAGGTACGGGAAGATCGGAATTCGCTGGCGAATACCTATGCTCGGTTTGAAAGAATTTGTGCTTGCTCCATTGAAAAGCACCGAATAAGTTTAGGTTTTTCTAGAAGATTTGTTAACACTTTTTTTACCTAAGATTTGTTTTTTAACACTTTTACCTGAGATATGTTAACACGGCTGAGAATTATTTGATCATTTTATACCTTCCATTTTTTTTTTGAGAATCACACCTTTTCCATCTTAACATATAGTTCGGAAAGAAAAAACATCAGGCCCAACGAAAGGAGCATATGTTACCCGGCCCAGCTATACAACCCTAACCATTTTATATCGAAAAAAAACTCGGAATTGGACAGGACAAAAGCCAAAGTCAATATTTCACCGGGAGGAACACGGAGCCAGAAGACGAGACGGAGAGGGGCCAGGGGCCAGCCACACCATAGGGTGGCGCGGGTCCCCCTTGGCCGCGCCACCAGGTGGTGTGGGCCTCTCCGGCCTCCACCGACCTTGACCTTTCGCCTATATATTCCTCTCGATACAGAAACCCTAGAGAGTCAATCAGAAATCCACGAAAAGTTCCGCAGCGCCGCCGCCACCGAAGGGGAGATTCGGGGGGACAGAAAGTCTCTGTTCCGGCACCCTGCCGGGACGGAGAAGTGCCCCCGGAGCCATCTCCATCGATCTCCACCGCTATCTCCATCGCCGCTGCTGATTCCCATGATGATGAGGGAGTAGTTCTTCCTCGAGGCTAAGGGTTCTACCGGTAGCTATGTGTTCATCTCTCTCTCTATGAATGATCATATTATGATCATGAGCTTGTAATCTATAGATCTACCTTGCTACTCAAGTGCTTTAATAGATCTCTGCTCTCCCCATGTGTGTGAAAGTGACAGCGTGCACACCATGATGGCACTTAGGCTAGAGATTACAAATACTTGTTATGAGTTATAATTGGAGTTGGATGTCGTTATGAAATTGGTGTTTGTTGGAACCATCTAGTGCTCAAGGTGATAGTGTGGGGTTATCTAGATGGGAAATATGGACTTTGAGGTGTGCTGTTATAGCCCTACCATCGATTAGAGTGTTCAACCGGAGAGTAGTTCAGCTTAAAGTATTAGCTGCCTTGTTATTACATCCTTAATGCACGCATTATATACAAATTTCTCAATTTTTGGGAACCAACTTTCAATCCAGTTGTTAACGGAAAATGCCAAGTAGTACCAGGTTCGGAAGTAATCTGAATGATATGAACTCGGTCTCAATCATAAGAACAGTAGAGCTTCAACGCTCGAATTGAAGTGACTGCATTTCAGTTGATGCATGTTCTTGTTTCTGTTGGTTTGTCGGACCATCTATATGCAGCTCAGACCATGACATATCTATGTTTCCTGAACCTTGAGCGTTTCATCCTGCAACATCTCCTCCCGGTGCTCCGCGACCACCTCGTCCTCGGCGCCTCCGACGGGCTCATCGTACTCAGGGAAAGAGAGCACCCATACCTGGCTCGTGTCCTCAACCCCTTGACAGGCGGCATGCTCCACTTTGCTGCTCCTTTATGGGAACATCTAGGGTCTGCCGATGAACTGTATACTGCAGTTACCGGCGGCCCTCGCTCGAGGTTGGTTGTGTGGCGGGACTGGAAATGGAGATGGCACACGGTTATATATGCAGATCCGACCAGCGCTGAATTTACTGAGGAGGAAACTGGAACGGATTATGTGGCTAGCATGGTTACCTTTCAAGGCAATATCTATTATGCTGATGCGAATGGATGGGTATTCGAGTTTGTCGCACCAGCAGAGCAGTGTGATCATGAGTTTGTAGTCATAGCCCAGATGCCGCTGCACGTAGACATATATTTAGACAGAGATGACAGAGCATCATCTTATCTCGTGGAGTCTGCTGCGGAACTGCTGCCCGTTCGCCATTTTGATCAAACCTTGAAAGTTTTCAGAGTCGACGTCAAGCGCAAGTTGTTGGAGGAGGTCCAGAGCATCCGTGGTGGTTGTGCATTGTTCCTCGGTGATGAGAGGTGTGTGTCTGTGGATGCCAATAAGCTTCCGTCCATCGACGGCGACTGCATATACATGTTTAATTGGGTGCAAACTTCAGACTACAGAGGGCATGCCATGCACGTGTATAACCTAAAGGACAACACCATGGAGATTATCTCCAATGATCCGAAGCTCCGTGCCAACAACCATCCCAGAAATAGTTTTCACGAGGGTCCCTCGTATTATCCTTGTAGATCTGACACTAATGCCAACAACCAGCATCTCCGCCCTCTCCGTCTTATTCAGGTTCTGCTCGACTACTGCAACGATGTTTAAGGATGAAGGATGTGACAATAAATCATCTTCTCACCTCTGTGCTAGCACTTCTTCGGTTGAGTACTTGTAGGCTTCTTACTATCGTTGTCAGGAGTGTTAGAGTATTGGCTTCTTTGTTGGAGCAGTTATCTGAATTTCAGTTTTCTCCTTCATCGGTGTTACTCCTTGCATCCGGTACTCTATATATGTTGATTTAGTCGTACAGCTACATGCGCAGCTAGCAAATTTCTCAGAAATAGGTGCATCGTGCTTAAAGTATTAGCTGCCTTGTTATTACATCCTTAATGCACGCATTATATACAAATTTCTCAATTTTTGGGAACCAACTTTCAATCCAGTTGTTAACGGAAAATGCCAAGTAGTACCAGGTTCGGAAGTAATCTGAATGATATGAACTCGGTCTCAATCATAAGAACAGTAGAGCTTCAACGCTCGAATTGAAGTGACTGCATTTCAGTTGATGCATGTTCTTGTTTCTGTTGGTTTGTCGGACCATCTATATGCAGCTCAGACCATGACATATCTATGTTTCCTGAACCTTGAGCGTTTCATCCTGCAACATCTCCTCCCGGTGCTCCGCGACCACCTCGTCCTCGGCGCCTCCGACGGGCTCATCGTACTCAGGGAAAGAGAGCACCCATACCTGGCTCGTGTCCTCAACCCCTTGACAGGCGGCATGCTCCACTTTGCTGCTCCTTTATGGGAACATCTAGGGTCTGCCGATGAACTGTATACTGCAGTTACCGGCGGCCCTCGCTCGAGGTTGGTTGTGTGGCGGGACTGGAAATGGAGATGGCACACGGTTATATATGCAGATCCGACCAGCGCTGAATTTACTGAGGAGGAAACTGGAACGGATTATGTGGCTAGCATGGTTACCTTTCAAGGCAATATCTATTATGCTGATGCGAATGGATGGGTATTCGAGTTTGTCGCACCAGCAGAGCAGTGTGATCATGAGTTTGTAGTCATAGCCCAGATGCCGCTGCACGTAGACATATATTTAGACAGAGATGACAGAGCATCATCTTATCTCGTGGAGTCTGCTGCGGAACTGCTGCCCGTTCGCCATTTTGATCAAACCTTGAAAGTTTTCAGAGTCGACGTCAAGCGCAAGTTGTTGGAGGAGGTCCAGAGCATCCGTGGTGGTTGTGCATTGTTCCTCGGTGATGAGAGGTGTGTGTCTGTGGATGCCAATAAGCTTCCGTCCATCGACGGCGACTGCATATACATGTTTAATTGGGTGCAAACTTCAGACTACAGAGGGCATGCCATGCACGTGTATAACCTAAAGGACAACACCATGGAGATTATCTCCAATGATCCGAAGCTCCGTGCCAACAACCATCCCAGAAATAGTTTTCACGAGGGTCCCTCGTATTATCCTTGTAGATCTGACACTAATGCCAACAACCAGCATCTCCGCCCTCTCCGTCTTATTCAGGTTCTGCTCGACTACTGCAACGATGTTTAAGGATGAAGGATGTGACAATAAATCATCTTCTCACCTCTGTGCTAGCACTTCTTCGGTTGAGTACTTGTAGGCTTCTTACTATCGTTGTCAGGAGTGTTAGAGTATTGGCTTCTTTGTTGGAGCAGTTATCTGAATTTCAGTTTTCTCCTTCATCGGTGTTACTCCTTGCATCCGGTACTCTATATATGTTGATTTAGTCGTACAGCTACATGCGCAGCTAGCAAATTTCTCAGAAATAGGTGCATCGTGCTTAAAGTATTAGCTGCCTTGTTATTACATCCTTAATGCACGCATTATATACAAATTTCTCAATTTTTGGGAACCAACTTTCAATCCAGTTGTTAACGGAAAATGCCAAGTAGTACCAGGTTCGGAAGTAATCTGAATGATATGAACTCGGTCTCAATCATAAGAACAGTAGAGCTTCAACGCTCGAATTGAAGTGACTGCATTTCAGTTGATGCATGTTCTTGTTTCTGTTGGTTTGTCGGACCATCTATATGCAGCTCAGACCATGACATATCTATGTTTCCTGAACCTTGAGCGTTTCATCCTGCAACATCTTTGAATCTATAGTAGTAGCATCATTTGTGATCTTTACTTCCACCCCCGATGGAATATTGATAAGAAAAGATCCGTACAACAAAGTCTAAATTGCACAGATTCTGTTACTAATGCTCTGGGACAGTGGATCCTGTCAAGTAGATTTTTTTTACCGAAAATGAGGCAAACCATGAAGCTCTTGTCTGGGGAGCCAAATTCATGCGCTTTTCAAGTGAAGTTTTTCAGGCTACAAGAGGATGGATGCCGGTGGTTCATCTACTGGAGCTCTAAACATTGGGGCACGCGTGCTGCTGCTTCTTTTCCTGCCTGAGCTTTGTTCTTATGGGAACTTTAGCAGTGGCCTGGGAGGGGTCATCTTAAGTATGTCTAACATGTATGAAAAAATAAACTTGTGGTTTCCCAGTGCATATTAAACAATTGGAAATTATTCACAGCCATTAAAAATATTTCATTTGGGTTACAAATTTTGTTATCCGGCATTTTAAAATTTAATTCGGAGTTGGTTCATATAATTTTTTCAAAACCTGATACTTTTGTTTGAATCTAGGAGATTATTACCAGCATGCTGCCTTGGTTGGTGCTAGACTGCTAGTGCTTCTTGCCACTTCAGTCCTTGACTTATAACCAACATGTGAGCAGTATGAAATTAACTAGTCATATATTTTCTTGTTAGAAAAATTATACATATTTCAGTTATCTATTTCATCAGTCATATTCTTCCATCCGCGCAAGTGATATTGTTTATCCATACAGCTTAATGTGAAGGATCTGTGTTCATGAATGCTTGTTTCAGTCCATTGTCTAACAATGTGTGTTTGTTGCAAGCTTCTGAACTTTTTTGTGTACTGAATTCCAATCCCTCAAATCTCAGTCCTTTTTCTGTACTGCATGCTAGTAGGCTATATTTCACCGAAACAAGTAGTATCAGGTTGTTCCGAGGTAACTGGAATGATATTCATTGGGTTCAATCATAGAAAACAACAGTATTTGGTTGAATTCAATTAAATAGTCACAGTTACAGGTTCCAGTTGTAGTGACTCCATTTCAGTAGAATGCACGGCTTTAATTTGATTCTGGTGGTTTGTTATACCATCTGCATGCAACACCAAGTAATGGTGGTTTTATCGTGTTTCCTAAAGATGTTTGATCCCTTCCATGTCTCTTTGCATCATTTGCAGATTTGGCCGAAGCCGATGGAACACAATTATGGAATTGATATTGGCAGGCATAAGGATAGGTGCGGTAATTGAATTCCAGGGTTGCCACGGTAAGGCTGAAATGTCTTCAAGCTCAGGAAACATGAGAAAGATGGTATGACTTGGAGCTGCCCGCAGTGTGCAGATGGAAATGGCATCTCCGAATTTAGAACTTGAGGCAGCTCCTTTAAATTGGACTGAACCTGATAATGTTCTTACTGGTGAACCTGATAAACATAATTCAGGTTCCTGATCATATTGTTTCTTTTACTGCAGTGTAACCTTGACACCGAAGACCCACGATGCCTCTTGTGCATGCCTCACACAAGGTGCCAAATTCAATGGGATGGATTTTGAATGACCTGATGATTACTGATGCAGATTCTACCAGCCTGACCATTGATGTTACTTACTTATATCACCACTATTTACAACGAAGTTTCAGCAAACACCATGTATTAGCTTTTTAATCATCATCAGTCTGCAGTTGCGCATAGAGTTTTCTGTTTTATGCTGTTGCTCTATCTCAGGTTGAAGATGTCACCCAGATCAGCTCCAGGATTAGAATCTCAGGCTTATCAGCCAGATAAAGACACAATGTAACAAGTGGATATCTTCATCATCATACCAAGAGGGATCATCAGAAAGGCAACAGGTACCATAGGTAGATATTACACATTACATTACAAACTTGGTCATAGATCGTAGCTACTCAACATAGAATCTACATGGAGACATGCTGAAAATTAGCAGCTACCTAGCACCCCTACAGTTAATATACAAGACCAGCTGGATCACTAACTAACTATGATCAGCAAGCGAACGAGTACAAGCTGGTCACTTACATGAAGCACAGTTGGAACAAATGAGAAGCTCAACAACAGCCAACCTTGCAGTGTACTACATTACATTGAAGAGGACGGCATAGCTAGGAGATTGATCAAACATGGCTCATTTTTTGTTCAGGTCGATCCCTGCCTCTGTGATGGCGTCGAGTCCGTGCTTCTCGATGACCTTCATGGCCCTTGTGGAGACTCGCAACTTGACGTAGCACTTTCTCGTACTGCAGAATCGCGGACTGCTACTTCTTGGTCTTGTGGTCGGAGGACACCTTGTTTGCCAGTTTCATTTTTTCTTCTCCAGGAACGGGCTGATCCGTCTGGGAATCAACAACATTCAGTTCAAGTGGTATCCTTTCTTTTGGGGAAAAATGCATGATGTTGTTCCTACTTAAAAATGGTAAACTATTGCATGACCGATAGATATCTGTTCCTTCCGCCATTGTTGTTACTAGTACTATGTTAACACTCACAGTTGAACAGCTGATGAGATGGTTCTTCATTTCTGGCAATATATAAGAAGTCGTGGTTCGGTCGAAGAACCCACAATGCAGTATGGCTAGAGGTTGCGGGCAATTAGATATGACGGGGACGGCATAGGAATTGCCTGTTGCCGGCTATCATGTCGGAGTATTCTCCAAACTCCGTAGGTAAGTAAGAAATAAAGCTCTAGTCAGTGAAATCTCAGTTTTTAGTTTCAGAGCATGATAAAGAGCAATGCTTGTTACTAATGTGGTTACTTTTTCACGAAAATGTTATTTATGTAGTTATTACTGGATTGAATCTACTAGAGTAGAGTTGTGAGCCCTGGACATAAATTTGCCCACCTACCATCTGAGTAAAATTTTCTGCTCGTCTACTGTTCTGTTCATACACACCACATGTAAACATTTTGAAGTTGCTCGCCTACTGTTCTGTTCATACACTACAAATTAGTAAACCAACAAGATTACGTAGATCTTGCATTCAACAATAGTTGAGTCTTACGATGCGTCGTCATCCCATCATACGCCTCGGCCATATCAAACTCCTCTGAGTTCCCACCGTCAGGGAGGTTCCAGTCGAAGTGGTAGAGAAGACTCGCAAGGGCAATCTCGATGTTCGACACCGCAAACATCATACCAGCTGGGCATATTCGCTGGGTGGTACTGTAGGGGAAGAACCTGAAGTCCGAACAACCACCGTAGTCCACCTTCTCGCTCTCGAACCACCTCTCGGGTTTGAACTCAGTGGCGACAGTCCAGCTCTCCTCATCCCTACCCATTGCCCATACGTTGACGAACATGGTGGTGCCTGGAAGCATGTCGTATCCCATGATCTTGCTCGGTTCCTCTGTACATGACATCGGGTGGAGCAACGGTACCGGAGGGTGCAATCTGAGCGTCTCCCTGATGACCATCTGGAGGTAGGGGAGCTGGCCGTCGATGTTCGCCTCGGTCACCTTCTTGCCGTGGACTCGCCGGACTTCAGACTGTGCCATAGCCATTATGCTGGGGCTCCTGATAAGCTCTGACATGGCCCATATTATCGTTGCGGCGGCCGCCTCCGACCCCAGATAGAAAATGTCCTGACGGTGACATGACAAAATATATTACAGAAATAATAATCGAGCTGTGGCGTGCACATATGGGAGGTGTGGTTGACTTACGAAGAGGATGTTGCTGACACTTTCGTTGGTGAGAGCGACACCGCCATTGCTGTGAAGCCGCAGCAGAGTGGTGAGCATGTCCTCTCTTGGAACATCGCGATCGACATCATCAGCAGAAGCAGAGGGACCTTTCCACGCCCATGGTGTTAAGGGTGCGTACGTGGATAGATCGCTAGGAACATCACGACCGACATCATCATCAGCTTCTTCCTCCGTCTCCATTGCCGGCGTCTTGTGTTCACGGATCATGGCGTCCACACTGGACTGGATCCTACTGCGAGCCTCCCGTCGCGCCCTCAGGGACCTGCCCCTGAGCTTCCGCGCCAGGCGTGACGTCGGGAAAAGGTCGGTCAGGCTGAGCCCTGACATGAGCCCCATCGCTCTGTCCAGCTCCTCGAGGTACGCCTTCCACTGCGGGCACCGGTCGCCGAGGGAGATCCTCGAGAAGACAACGTCCGTAATGCGCTTCACCGTCTCACCGACACAGACCCTCGTGAAGACGTCTTTCATCATGTCCTTCACAATCTCACTGACGTTGACGAGAACCGGCCCCATATAGGACATGCTGAAGGAGATATGAAACACGATCCTCGCCACTTCCTCCTCCCTAACGCGCCTGAAGGACCGGACGCGCGTCGGGCTGAGAAGCTCCGCGAAGAAGATGTTCGTGCCACCGTTGGTGATGATGCTGCCGGTGGCGTATTCGGGCCGGTCGGCGAAGGCGACACCGTGTACCTCCATCGCCTCCCTGGCCGCCTCGGCGGACGAGAGCACGACAGTGTGGGCGTGGCCGAGCCGGAGGAGCATCACAGGGCCGTGCTTCTGGGCGAGCCTGTGCATGGCCTGGTGCGGCAGGGGGCCCAGCAGGTTGTGCGTGTTGCCGATCACCGGCAGTGTCCAAGGGCCCGGAGGCAGGTTCAGGCTGCCGGCGCCGCGTCTGGGCTTGAGCTTGGCTAGTATGGTGGCGAGGAAAGTGTAGCAGCGCACGAGCTGAATGAGTACGGTTTCTGCCATTATTGGAGCTAGCAAGTAAACCAAATCGAGAGTCGATGGAGTACAAGCAAAATGGAGATCCGTACGAAAGTAAACGATCTTGGCTCGCTGGCATTGTTAGTGAGCTGAATAATTCAACCAAGTTTTATTGTTTGACCTGCTATGTGCTTTTGACAATTGGCTATTCAACAGCTAGCGCAAGGAGATTAAATTTAGTTGTGCTGATTCTCCGTAGTACAAAAAAAAATCTTTTAGACGTGTGTTTTCACAATCAGCACCACACAAAACAAAATCTGGATGTCCAACGATAAAAAAAAATACTACTATTAAGAAAATTGAGATTCTCTTTTGTCTTAATCGTTTCTACAATATGAAAATTCAGTCTAGATATAATTTACGATTTTAATTGAAAAGTGTGGAACTTATACTTTTCACTAAACTAAAGTTGCACTTGATAACAATCGATTGAGACGAAAAAAAATATTGTAAGGAGAATCAGCACAACTAAACGTAAGAAACTTTATAAAATGGCTTGATCAACTTTTAGAGTTGCACTGAAAGGATTATACTACTATGGTTATGTTGTTTGGCCGGTTCCGATGCTGAAGGAGTATTGAGGTCAGGAAAAATTCTTGCTTGGCGATGACATCATTCGAAGGTGATGCTCACTTTCTTTCAGGCGTCGGGGTGGTTTTGATGTCCTCTTCTACCCTCGATCTTCGAGATATTCCACGGTTTTCAGGTGCAATGGTTCCGGCAATGTCAGTGCTCAACGCCGTTTCCCTCGTTGAGTCAACTGAGTGTTGAAATCGACTTGAGAGGGACTAGTATCCAGTGGCTAGTCCTTGCGGATATGCTCATATTGCTAATGGATAATGTATAGCTAGTGATTTTCTATTCGACATCTGAGAAGTTAACTCCAGACCATATTTAGCAATAAGAGTATCATGTAACATTGTGAAAACCGACCTCCTCAACCTAAAACACTTGTAAAAATTTATTTGGATCCTTCATCCTCTCCTCAACCCATTGTATTCCTACCATCAAAGGCAATCTTCTAACCGCATAAGATGCTTTTTCACCCTCTTCTGCAATACAAGCCACAAATAGATAATACATGTCTATATCATCATCAATATCATCATTTGAAGAATTCATTTGTACATCACAAGAACAATTAAGTAAAATTTCATGAAATACAAATCCATGTTGAAAGTAAATAACATAGTGCCATCACAATAGAAATCCATGTTGAAAGCAAATAACATAGGGAGATCACACATACATAGGATTATTGGTGATACGAGTTCAAAGCAAATAAAATAGGTTCATCACGATACAAGTTCATAACACTACTTCTTGTTATGCTACTCCCATGTCATCCTAATCCAATCAAGCCTCTGCTCTGGCATAGCATCCTTCTCCAAACAAGTGAATACATCACGATACTCATGTAAAATGAGAAGATGTGTGGCATAGAAGTACTCCTTGCTCCCGGGCTTAGATCTATACGTAGAATCCTTAACACGCTCAGATGGTGTCATAGAGTTCCTACTCTTTTCTTCCTCCATCATCCTAATCATCTCCTTCTTCAACTCCTTTGTTTACAATGAGGTCCATCATGCGATCCAACCTTGAGAAACTCCACGTGCTCACCTTTTGGTGTTGTTGCGGGGCTAGGTGAGTAAGGGTGTCTCTTATTCTTCTTACCTTGTTCATGCAAAGGTGTAATAAGAGGCTCATCTTCACCTTCACAACCTAAACCATCAACATCCTCAATGTTGATCCTAGACTGAGAAGCTCGAATGACATATGATGGAGGCACCCAGCAGTCACACTAGTTACAACATTCCTATCAAAAATTGTCTTCAACTCCTCCTCATCCTGCAATGGGGCTATGTGGAACTTCGCTGCCTCTAAAAGACTCAGGTATGGATCTACATTGAATGTACATCAGTTTACCAGGTCCAATATGATAAATGTTATCTTTTTCTAAATTACATTGAATATACATCAGTTTACCAAGTTTCATATGATAAATGTTACCAATTTTTGAATTATACTGAATCACCAAGTCCGTACATGGATCATGCCTAGGACACATCTAGGGCACCACAAACAATTTTGTTGGAATTTCATGATCAAGCATTAAGGTACGTGTAGTTAAAATTTGATTTAAGTCTAGCCCAACTCAATATAAAAAAAATAGTATATAGCTCTAGTTCGAGAAGAATCTCGAACACTCGGAAATTACCATCCAACAAAAATTAGCATGAGCGAAAAAAGTGGTGGTGCCATAAACATGTATAATTATTGTACCTCCTTCACAAAAAAACATGTTTTTGCAAAAAATTGAACTAAAAAATATTTAAAATCAAAATTCACTAACTAAACTTTTAAAAACTGTAGTTGGAGCTTTTGCTTGCACTGTCAAGAGGAAACTCTCTGCCAAATTGGTTGATTTCATTGTACGGTGATATGGTTTTGGCAGTGAACATGGTCATTAGGGTAGAAAGCTAAGTTAAGTCCTACATGATAGTCATGTTTGTGAACACTTTGTATCTCTAAAGTTGTCAAATGGCAGGTTTGATACTGCTCGTGTGAACTAGGTCATACATGAGTACACCATGCTTAGGTTTATATTTTTTAAATTTTCCTTTGGTTTAATTCAAAATGAGGTCAAACTTGCATGTGTGCACATTTGTGTCAGGCTTTGGAAAATTTTAAGTTCAGACATGGATCCTACCTAGGACACCTCTAGGGCACATTAAACCATTTTTGTTGGAATTTTGCGACCAAAAACCCAGGCACCTACAATTTAAATTTTGATTTAAGTCTATTCTAACTCAAGAAAAAGCAATATATAGCTCCAGTTTGAGAAAATCTCGAACTCTCAAAAATGACCATCCAACAAGAAGTAGCTTGCGTGAGAAAATGCGGTGACGCCATAGACATGTGTAAATCTTCTATCTCCTTCACAAAAAAACACGATTTTTGCAAAATTTTGAACTCATAAAATTTAAAATCAAGATTTACTGACTAAACGTCAAAAACTCTAGTTGGAGCTTTTATTTGCAATACCAAGAGAAAGCATTGTGCCAAATTTGGGACGATTTTATCGAAGGATGACATGATTTTGACAATGAACGTGGTCGTTAGGGTAGAAAGAAGTCATGTTTGTGAAGACTTGTATCTCTAAGCTATCAAATGGCAGGTTTCTTATTTTTCCTCTAAACTAGGTCACATATGAAAACTCCATGCTGATGTCTCCCGTGTGTAGGATATATATTGTATTACCTTTTAAAATAGAAAGGGTTATCGAACCCACGAGGAGATGAAGGTATTAGTTAGTGAGTTTACTAAGTAAAATAGAAAATGATACAAGAGTTTTGTATTTTTTGGTTTATGGTTTGTACAAAACTAAATTGCTGTAAAGTAAATTGCAAGAAAGTAAATGTGCCTTGCAGGGAAACCCATTTTTTTCTATGTAGTAAGAGGGCAAGCTCAAGTGTGTGTATTTATATATGACAAATGTTCCTAAGGGTGTTATGGATTTACTTAGCATAATGATGTGAAACAACGTGGTAATTATCTTTTCAAGTTTTATTCTCGTTGGACAGAGCCTAAAATAGGTGCAGCCATACATGTGCAAGTGCACCCCTAATGATTGGTCATAAGGTAATTTTCATGTGCAAACAAAGGATTCGTTAAGACATAAATATCCACCATTGCTTAAAGTTCTAAGTTCCCTGATCAAGACCCCTATCAAAGTGTCAAGACACGGTTCTGTCATTAGTTCATACCTACTCTCTTTATTACACTAAGGTGCAGTCCTATGAGCCAATAAGGTGAAGTAATACGCAGTCAACGTTCGTATATTATCATCATAGAACCACATAAAAGATAAAAACTTGAACAAGTACTCATTACAAACTATATGAAAATCATAGTCAATTAATCCTATGCACTCAGAAACATGGGGAACTACTCACAATGATGAAACATGATCAGTGGCATATGGATTACAACGCAACCTGAAAGTATAACTAAACACAAACATGCACACAACACTTAAATAATATTTCAAGGTTCAATCTACCACAAACAATGAGTCACTCAATCGACCATCGATGCAATCTGATCGTACCTAGAATAGATGTTTTGTCTAGAAAACAAAAAGGGTCCAATATGGCACATGGGAAACAATGACCGCTACTCTCCTTTTTTCTAGGATTTATATTGGGCCATATAGAAAGAACATATCTGGGAGGGACCCTATTTATTTTGGATCCGGGGAGGACGGCCCTCCACCGCCCGGGGCCGGCCCTAGTGATATAGATGCATCGATCTCTATCCATGTGTTGACCATGTACACAGGAACTCTATGATTTAGTTCAAACACAAACAAGCCGATATGATCAACTTTGTTGTCATGCTACATTTGATCTCTTTGGAATGAGTCGGTGTCGACTAGAGTCTGCTGCCAAAATCCATAATCGTTGCATGCTCCTAGACATTGGACATTAGGACACAAACATGAGTGCTTGGAGAAGATAAGAAAAATAAGTGCCTCCTCGCTAGTGTCGATGCCACGAGTCTACCACTAAGGCTTACTTTTCGGGTTGCACCATGTGGGCCAAGTGATAACTGCGATCCTAGATGTTTCTGACCAGTTGTGATACTATGGTATGGGAGGAACATTAGCGTTGATATTCTAGATCTACAGTCTTTGACTCGTCTTAAAGTCGACCCACTAGTCTTGTCATCGTGGCCTCTCCTTCAGGATATTGTGGATTACTCACTCCTCCCAAGGGACTCGATGTTCTTGTTGTTGTGGCCTCTTCTGGGAATCTAACTTCTTGATATTTAATTGCTTGAATTAGTGTTCGATAGGAGTTTCCAGTTGACATGGGTATACCCTATGGATACTTGTGTGTAGCCTATACGGTCCAACCCAAAAGGAACCCACAGGACAATTGAGGCCCAACAAGGATTCGGGTGGCCCAAGTCCGGAGGAAGGCGACTCCTTGAGGGACACGGCAAGCACCAGATAGATTTTCAAAAGGGTGAAACTCTAATTTGTAACCGAAGTGGGGATCCTCTCCCCCCTCCCCCACGTTGAAAATTCAAAAAAAAATTGTAACCGACCCGGCCTGCTATCCCAAGACTAGCCTCCCTATATAAAGGCTAGGAGGGGGCAGCAAGAAGGATATCCGCAACCCTAGCACACACCTCGCCAGATCATATCTGCGCACCCCTTGTAACTTTTGACTCCTCGATAATCTAAGAGCAGACAAGCAGGAGTAGGGTCCCTTCCGAGGGCCTAAACCTGGGTAAACCACGTGTCTGTGATGTTCTTGTTTGCTAGTCGATCGACGCCTTCAGCGCTCCCCAATACCTCAAACCTAAGTCCATCAACGATGGGCATTGACGAGTTAACCCCTCATCAATTAGCGCCGTATGTGGAAATCAGGAGTGCTGAGGTTGTGGCTTCCTCGGCCCCATAAATTGCGATCTACAACTCCGCAGCAGTGGAGAATCGCCTCCTCTTTGGCACCTTCGACTTCATTGTCCACTCCCCCAGCGACTCGCCAGGACTTCGAGCGACGAGATCGGCATGACGATCAGAAGCCTACGCTTTCAGGCCGGTCATATCGGCACGCTCTGCTTCCTCAATCACCGATTGGCAAGCTGAGCGAGCTCAACGCCTCGGTCTTATAGTTTCGAGTTCGATATGTTTGATCTGACGTCAAAAGACGGCGCTTATGACTCCGGATCTGAGAGCTGCGGGAGAAGTGGTTTCCCCAACCACCACATGTGCGTTGTCATCAACAACGGCGATGGAGGCACTCAAGGGGACATCACCAACGGCAGACCTACCAACAACAGGCCTGCCAATCAAATCCACCCCCCCATCGGTCCCATCAATGGCGAGCAGCCACAACCTCCCAACCCCGATAATCAGGGCGAACATGCCAACAACGGGTCGAGGCGATAGGAGATCCACCTCAACAACGCTGAGTGGGCACGGTGCAGGGAGGCCCTACAGGGAAACCCCCTGCCACCAAAAGCATCACAATAGATGCTAATGGGATACCATTGGCTACTCGTCTAGGAGTTCAACCGCCAGCAGGCGGTGAACGCGCAACTCGAGGCCCGCAAGAAGGCCGCGGATGAGTCGAGTGCCTGATTGGCAGCACTCTCCTCAATCGGTAGATCCTCCTCCAAAGGTAATGGACCTGCAGTCGCCAAAAGGCGCTCTCGTCTGGAACACCTCAACGACAAAGATCGAGAAGAAGCCACTAGAGCCCTCGACTTCTCATTCATGACAGTGGACTCGCGGGGAAACATGATCCCGAAAATGCCGCATGCAGCGGTGACAGCAGCCGCCATGTATCTGCTCACCAATCCGCCACCAGCCGGAGATCCACGATCTACCGTGCACTGGTCCACGATCGCCAGACTTAGACTGGTCGAGACTGCGCTGGCCAAGGAGCCGACACCAGAGCCGAAGAAAAGTAAGGCTCCACCTAAATACTACTCGCTATATTCTAGCAAGGACGAGCATGACCTGTCGCGATAGCGTTGCAACTCACGGCGACACGATCGCGATTACGACGCGCGTGACGAGATCACCCAGTGCAAGGTCGACAAGATGTGCTCCAAGCGCGCCTACTCAACAGAATCGGATGATGAAGGAACAGAGCTCTGTGGCGCCAGCTGCTTCAGCAGAGCCATACGGCAAACGAGAATGTCGAAATGGTTCAAACTTCCTTCAGAAAACCCAAAGTTTTGATGGCCTCTAGGACCCGAAGATCTGATTGAAAGATCACATCTCTTCCATCAAGCTGCACGGCGAAAATAAGTGCACATCCAGGGCTAGCTCTTTATTTTGCGAGACCCTAGGGCGAAGCTGGCCACTTAGGCCCCTAAGGTTAATATATATCTTGCTTATCTAGAGATATAGACACATATGTCTCGCTCTTAATTACAAAATGTTAAAAGCTAACATCAAGCCACACAATTTTTGTCCTAGATATCTATAAATAATTGTTAAGCACTTAAGCAATGTCATATTATAATAGGAAAGATAAAAGAGTAGCAAAATATAACATGAAACATTATAGTCCCTCCGTCCCAAAATAAGTGACACGGATTTATCTAGATTCGTAGGTATGTACACACTAAAATGTGTCTAGGTGCATGCGAATCTAGAATCCTAATCTATTTTGGGACGGAGGGAATATTATTTTGGGACGAAGGGAGTATTATTCGTGATGCTAGAATCCTAATCTAAAATGTAACTTCCTGATGCTTTTATTATTGGCTAAAGCGTCAAAGAGAAAAGGATTGACTGCCATCAGATCATGGCTTAATGGGCGATTATACGTACCAGGGGCACAGGGGTGAGCAGGGCCACGTAGAACAGTACGAGGCGCAGATAAAATTCTGCAACAAAATTGTTCAATTCTGAAACCCCAATCCGGTCATAGCCTCAGGGGCTTTGTGCGATCTCCAGGCGGCCGAGGCGATCAGGCAATCGGGTCGAACAGCAGGGAAGAGGCCGAGAGGAAACTAATGTCAAGAACAGCTCCTGATCGATTTTTTACAGATCAATAGCTAGCTGCCTGAGATTCGCCGTTTCCTCTCCGGGTCTCCCGATCGTGCGCAGGGCCATGTCACCATGTGGTGTGTTTGTTTTCTATCGCTGGCTCTGTGCGTTTCCTGGCTGGGCCTTTGCTACCAAAAAGATTTCCAGGGCAAGGACTACATGAGAGCATGCGATCATGGGCTCCACCTAGGCATGAGCCCTTGGAGGACGCCCAAGGTTGTCTTGGGTCAGAGACGGGGCTGTGAACATCCATGCAATGGCTCTAACTGCAGCTGTAGGACGCTGCTCGTGCATGGCTAAATAATCTGCCTCGCGGATTCATCCGCAGCTGAGAGGAGCTGGTCTACAGCTTCGTCCGAAATTTTAAGGGCACCTACAAGCGGTCTGTGTCAATCGAAGAGCTCAGGGCCTGCTGCTAGCCGAGTGAATCCCTTCACTCCTACATCCAAAGGTGGTCAATTATCAAAAATTTAGTGAAAGATATCTCCGAGGATCGTGCAATCGACGCGTTCAACGGCGGTATACGCCGCAAAGAGCTCAGGGAAGAGCTCAGGGAAGAACTGGGCCAGGCCAGCGGTATAATTTTATGACATATATTCTTATTTATTATTGGTCAAGTTGATGATTAAAATTGTAGCATTTAAACAAGAAGGCAATGTAATAAGAGTCCGATGAAGTAGTTTTTCATCAACAATGTGAACAAATATATGCGGTTTTTAATATTGTCGATGATCTCAATCCCATGCATCGGATCTCTCTTTTAGACAAATGAATTGGTTGACCGATCGATGTCTCACCCAAGGTCTTTAAGACAAGTCAAGAGTAGAAGTATTGGGAGATGCCTAATAGATTAAAAATCTAGACAAGCACGAGGTTGCCGACATATGACTTGAAGGCTCAAAATACTAACAATACAAGTACCACCAAGAAAGAACATGTGTTACCAAGTCAAAGCAAGGCGGATGCCCATGCATGCATTTGTACTAGATCACGATGATCGCCTGCCTCGAAACTCAAAAGATGCCAAAAGACAGCTAATTAATCAAGATTCCTACATCAAGTAGGTCGCCGGTAAACTAAACAAGAAAAGAAAGACCTAGAGCTGGACTATAGGTTCGTCTACCAAAGTCAAGAAAACTACTAGCTAGTGCAAGAAATCAGTGCACATCCTCCAAGCTACAAATACCACTAGTTCCTAAACAATCTTCCACCAAACACCCGTTCATCATCTTTCTGAGTGATATTACAATGAATAGGAGAAGTAGACTAGCAGCAGCACTTAGCCTGATTGTCCTTTTAGGTGTTGGATTTTCCAATTCTAGTCCGGGAAATGGTGAGGCTAATGCAAGTGGTGAAGGAGGAGGAGAGGGTGGCGGATCCATGAGCGGCTCCGGTGGGGGCTCAGGGACTGGCACTGGTTCAACCGAGAATTTTGCTTCCCATGCCGTTGCCGACGGCGGAGGAGCAGGCAGCAGTGGTGGACCACAAGGTGGAACTGGATATGGTCGTGGAGGCGCGGCGAGCTCTAGCTCTGCCTCGAAGGACGCATGGTACGGTGGATCTGTCGATGCTGGAGGTAAAGGTGAGGGTGGTGGCAAGGGACAAGGTGGGGGTAACCCTGGATCCAGTGGGCATGGGTCTGGTCGTGGGTCTGGTTCCGGATCCAGCTATGGTGTCAACTATCAAATTAGCTCCAAGAATGCAGATGCTAAGGCTAATGGTGGTGGCCAAGGCAATGGTGTGAACGGTGGAAGCGGCGAAGGTGGTGGTAGTGGATCTGGATACGGTAACACGCACGGTTAAGGATGTTTATCCGATTGATCCAAAGTTATAGCCCAAGATTTAGTGTTTATTTCATTTTTCATTTGTAAGGCTTTATCGTATGAAACAATAAAGGGCTAGCTTCAATATGTTCTTGCATGATATATGGTATACGTGTTATTCTTCTTTTTTCAAGATCTAAATGTTTCTGAAATCAATCACGCAAGAGAAGTAGCCAATTTCCTTTTGTTTGTTGTGGCTGTGAATGAGAGCATGTGCGCCCGTACGTCCTTCGATTCAAACGGGCATCCACTTGAGGTCGCTTACAACTCAGCTGGAGTGTGTGGTCTTCCATATAAATGAAGTGCCCTGCTTAAAACACACACCAATAAATAATCTTACGAGATCTGAAAATAACCCATGATATGAACACAACCTAGATCTACCATCCTCTGGATTTCAACTCCACTTTTGATTTTTACATATAGAAATAGAAGTGAAATCCTTGTGCGAATTGTCTCGATGGGCCAAACTCACAACGCGATTTGCATTAGTTTGGCACAATTCACAATATATTTGAGTTGTTTCTTCATGTGTAAATAAGGATTGGATTTGAGGTTTTTGTGTTACCATACTCCCGGTCGGCGGCGAGAGCTCGGCTCGGCAGTGGCGGGGTGCAACAAAGACGTTGCTGGTGGCGTAGGCGGTGGTATGAAGCGGTGTGGGGAGGCAGGTGGTGGCAGTAGCTAGTAGTGTAGGGTGGTTGTGCTTCCGGCGACGGGGTCTGGCAGGCCTAGATCTAGGCTAGTTTGGGCCTGATCTGGGTCGGGTGGGCCCAGGCCAGAGCATGCCTTTGCCGGTTATTTCGGTACTCAGAGCATGTCCGTCGTGATGTGGTTGGGGTACCAGATCTAGGCCAAGCGGGCCTAGTTCCTGCGTCCGACTAGTAGACCCGGTTGGGTGCTGCAAGATACGACTTGCGGGTGGCCCGGAGGTGCCGTGACTACCATGCTTGTTAGACCTCTGCTACATGCATGTTGATCTGACATCATCCTATCATGTCTGTGTAGTTTGGCGCGTTGTCGTGGTGTTCTTACTACCTCCTGAGTGCGAGATGGATGTTGTGGGTGGCGACTTCGGAAGGTGGACTGCACAGACGATTCTCTAGGGAACAATGTGTCGGTGCTGATGGTCTTTCTCCTTGGTCATGAGTATGGCGAGGAGGGAGCAACGGGGGATCCTAGTGTTGGCGGTGCTTTGGCATTGGCGGCTCCCAGACCGTTACTTTGAGGCCTAGCTTGGGGACAACATGGTTCGAATACGGGATACAGTCCGAAGGTTTTTCTAGGTGAAAGCTAAGCCCTTCAGCGTTAGCAGCGGCGATGCATGTGGGTATCGTGACCCGCTTGGGGGTGTCATTGTGGCTACCTTCCCCGCATTGAGTGTAATATCCCGAAGAATAGGAAGTGGACAAAGGGTCGATGTTGAATTTGTGCATTGCATCTCATGCATGTTATAAATTGAGAGGGAATTAAAACTTTTGTGTTTTAGTAATAAGTGTTTGATATTTGAGTCTAGTGTTGAGTTTGACTTAGGTCAACACTATGATTCGAAATTCAAATTTTAGTTGTGATCTTGATTGAATTCAAATGAAAGCCAAATATGAGTCTAAACTAAGTGATGTGCAACCTTAAGGGAAAATTGAACTGAAGCCAAACATTTGATTTCAGAATTGAGGTTTGAAATAGTCAAACTTGATATCAAGTTTATATGATATACAAGAAATTTAAGTAAATGCAAAGTGAACTCAAGTAATATCCAAAGAAATATTTATTCATATATAAAGGAATATAAGGTTTGAATCTTATAAAAACAAATAGAAGATTACAAAGGAACCTATGTACAAAGTAAAAAAGAGAAAACACTAGAACCTACAATCTAAAGTACATCTTCTTATCTTCAATTCTTCGTATCTCCACTTCATGTCTCTCTTTATTATCTTGCATTCTTGTTGAACCTGCAAGAAAACAATACAACAAAGAAATTTTTGGTTGGGGTTAGAATGTTGGATCCACATCTGTGAATCCATTTTGTGTAGAATTCACAACCAGAGGCCAGGAGCTAGTCCTGAACTCTGAGCCTAAGGTTTAGGGCAAAAAAAATGTAGTATCAACTGAAAGAGACAATCTCACAATGAAAACTTGTGCACAACAAGGATTAGAACATGATAATCTTGCATAACCACTTGATAGTAAACCAGGAAATAGAGAACTAGGTCTAGTAACTAAGAATTAGTAGATCATCTAGAAAATCCAAGATGAACAAGTGCCAAAAATAAACCAATGAATCATCATTGTATCCAGACGGAAAACCTTTGACCGAAGGAAATCACCTCAACCTAATGAATTCTTAAACAAATCAAAACCCTAAAATCCAAATGTATGAACATTGGACAGTTCATCCATTCAAACTAAAGATTAGCATCTGTTGAGAAAAACTAGCATCGTTGTATTCTTCTGTTCTTTTGTTTCTAGAGATGCTTGGAGTAGCTTTCTGTGTTGTATTATCTACATAGTATAATTGTTCACTAGAAGCTGAATGGATGATTCATTAACTATTTTTTTGTTGGTCAAATGAACTCGGTTGTTTGTTTGTGGGTGGTGTAGGAGTTGCAGCAAATAACCTGGAGTTGTAGAACTTCGAGGACATGATCAAGAAGAACCAACAGAGGATCAATCTCAATAAGCATTTGACATATCTCGTTGGCAACATCATCAAGGTTTGTGCTTCGCTGGACATGTACCTGTTTTGAGTGTGCTAGGTAGCATTCAAAAACATACTATGCACGGTAAGGACAGTCATATCGTAGAAAAGATGTGTTTAATAAATATTTCCTAGTCTAGTCTTCTCAATCATTAAGATATAATATTTTATGAGTTGATTGTTGTTTATGGTTTGCACAGGTTGTTCATTTGGTCTTGTTTATTGATGATTATGTTGTGTGTGATCCCTATGTGATACCTATCTGTTAGATTATAAAAGCTATATGCCTACTATAATTAATGGCAGTCTCTATTTGGATGAATTTGGTATGATATGTGTAAATATATGGTAACTATATATTATGTGTGCTCTGGCTACTATCTGGCTCTGTTTAATGTACGTACTTCATCTAGTTAGTCAAGCCCGTCTTGAACCTAATACAGAACTCCAGTGGGCACACTTTTCTAGTTATGGAAATGTTGTTGACTTCACTGAATTTTGTGCCATTATAAGTTGCTTGTTTTTGTTACATATAAGTTTTGCATTGGCTGCACTAAATACCCTCAACATGACTGCAAAAATAATCTTTACAATGTTCATTTATAGGCAGGTATGGAATTTGTCAAACATAAATTCGTTGAAGCCTACCTGAAAGACATGGATTGTGTTCTCAGTCTATTGGACCAAGGACTGTTGGTTTGCTCACTTTAATGTAAAGGTTTAGGTAACAAGTGGCTAGAGTTGGAACATGATTGCATTTTGCTCACCTGATGAAAATACTTGTTGATGGCAGATCCATGTATCTAATAATGTTGTCATGTGTGAACCTGGATGTATGTCATGGTGTTATATAATTCAGATGTTGGCAGTCAAATTTCTACAGCTATTCATATCCTATGTGTTGTTAAATTTTATATTTTGTGGAAAAAGTCCTTATGTAATGTATTTATCTATGTAATTTGGTTGTGCAGTATTAAACCTAAAGGACATGCTTGATATGTGTAATTTGGCTATGCAGTACTGAAACTAAAGAGGCCAAGACCCAAATACTATTGCATTGTAAAAAAGGCTAGAACAAATTATACTGGATCAAATAATAGTTATGTAAAAAGGCCACAACCCACACAATTTGATCGGACCAACAAATGTTGAAATTAAAATTGGACTTAAAAAGGCTAAAGCCCAAAAAGAATCGGATCGTCCAAGAAAAATAAGGAGGCCTAAGGAGAAAATAAACAGGACAAATAATTGGGCTCAACCCATATAAATGAACGAAATGGACCAGGCTAAATTTTCATTATGACGATCTCATTTCGTCATGGTTTTACCAGGTAGGATCTAACGTGGCGAGGCTAGATTGTTCGTGACGATATTGGATCATCATAACGGACGATCCAATAATATCGTCACAGCCGATTACGATAGAGTTCATTAGCGACGGAACTTTCGACGATCTCATTTTCGTCATAAGATCATCATAGATGGAATACTATGACGATTCCATGATGAAAATAGAGGGCCATAGGTGAGCAGATTTCTTGTACTGAGTGTGTGAAACGTGACATGTTACTCTGTATGCTGGAAAAGTATTGCGAATGCAGCGGGAAAGGGATTCCGTGGAATCTTGTACAGCCCGTGAAGACTAAAAAACATAGTTTTTCTAAAACTAAAACTTACCTTTTATATGAAACCGATTTCGAAAAAACTCATAAGCCCAGGATTCTTATCCACGGGTTGAAGACAGTGCATTAGACAACCACCATAGAACTTGCTGAGTACGCTTGTACTCAATCTATCCTTCTTAAAACCCTTGCTTAGGTACACCAAAGACTGAAGACGCATCTACTATCGAAGATGCAACGAAAGAAGAGGTTTACTACAAAGAACTTGATCTCTCAGGAGGCATTGAAGACAGAGATTATGAAATAGAATTCAAAATTGAGGAGGAAGACGTAGAATGATGAGAGTAGTTATGCATGCTTAAGATAGTTGGGCTGAGCAATCTAGGTCTATACGCAATAATGTTACAACACTCCATAGGTGCTTAGCTCAGAAGTATTGTTGTCACTCAAGCTAGTGCTCTTAGATTTGTTTGTAGTTGTGAATCCTCAATGGACCAAGGAGGAACTCGATTCTTGTATTTCTCTTGTGTTGTGAACAAGGAATAAATAATTAGTTAGATCCGCAACGGTTCTGTTGTACCACTTTGAGGGGTGTACTATTTGCAGAAGAGATTTTCATAAATGTTATGCCAACGACTAGTACAATACAACATGCAGTGGTGTACAGGGTCACCGCATCGAGGCTTCGGATGGAAACCCTTGGTTGTTTCGGTCTCGATGATGGCGGCGTGTGGCGTCGTAACCATCTTGAGTTGGTTTCTTTATGTGTAAATAAGGATTGGATTTGAGGTTTTTGTGGTACCATACTCCCGGTCGGCGGCGGTGAGATGGTGGCGCGAGCTCGGCTCGACAGGGCGGCGGGGTGCAATGGTGACGTTGTTGGTGGCGTAGGTTGTGAATCCTCAATGGACCGAAGAGTAACTCGAAGCTTGTATTTCTCTTGTGTTGTGAACAAGGAATAAATAATTAGTTGGATCCTCAACGGTTCTATTGTACCACTCCGAGGGGTGTAATATTTGCGGAAGAGGACTTTCATAAATGTTATGCCAACAGTTAGTACACTATAACATGCAGTGGTGTATAGGGTCACCACATCGAGGCTCCAGGTGAAAACCCTTGACTGTTTCAGTCTCGACGATGGCGGCGTGTGGCGTCATAACCCTCTTGAGGGCATCGTTGTGGAGCTCCAGTATCTCTCGATCTCTCTTTGTTGTCATCGGTGGGCAAGCTTAGATCATGTCTTGAGGCTCTCTCTCGGCGCTGGTGCATGGAGTTCTCGGTGGCCTCTATCTTATACACGTGACCTTGCTATCACCAATCTCCATCCTCGTTGTCTGCTGGCAGGATCAGCGCGCCACGGCCCGGAGCGAGAGGGCGTGCGACCCTCTCCGGCGAAAACTTGGTGGGTGCGGTGCAACGAGTTCTGGTGGTTTCATAAGGAGGTGCGGTGTCAACCCTAGTTAGTTGTCTAGGTTGCTTCTCTAGGGTGTGGCTACTCCTCATTTTTCTCTGTTTATCTTTGATGTGCTTTGTAAAAAGGTTTCCCTCATCACTTTGTATCAGTTCGGTCATATGGTGTTATTTATAAGGGTTATTTATTTGGTTGCCACTTGAGGCTTCTATGTACTCAGTTTTGCCACTAGAGCCAAATCGTCCTCAGTTTTACCACTGCCTCGGGCGCATCTGCTCTGGCGAGGCCAAACGGCCAGTTTTGGCCCGATTCCGTCTCGTGCCGTTAGTGGTCGGGTGGGTCCAGATCTTACAGGTGGGACCGTGCAACGGTGCTCCCACCCCTTTTCTCGCCCCTTGATCTTATAGGTGGGACCACGAGCACCATCGCCCCCTATTCTCGCTCTCGAATCACCCCTGCTCCCGCCACCACTAGGGCCGATGCGGCCGTCCGGCGTGTCCACCTTCTCCACCGCCCGTTCCTCTGACGCCACCTTCTCCACCTCCACTTTCTCCGCCACCACCTGCTCTGCTGCCGCCGTCTTGAGACGCCGTCGATAGGGTGCTTGTTTCCGCCAGTGCACCTGCCACCTGCTCGACGAAATGGTGAGCGGCAGCGATGACCTTGACGAGGCAGGGGTCGGGCTAGAGACCCTCCGCATCCACGACTGGGTTCCCGAGGGGTAAGTATTGTTACCATTGAGCATTTTTGTGCATTGCAATAGTCGATTCCACATGGTTTAATTAGTTTTTTGGTTGATTTTGGTATTGGTGTGCTAATTGTCTCTCTGTTTTTTGTGGGTTAGGATGGAGTTGCGGTTTGCTTTCTTGGTGAACATTAGAAGGTACCGGTACATCGTGGATGCAAATGATAACAAGAAATTCCAAGGAGGGTTCGATTATCCATTGCCAATGGATTGTAATTGGAATGTTAGATAGTTTGGGGAGGTAATTTGCAGTCCATATCCTTGGGGTTTGCATGATGAAGTGGAATTCAGATACTATGCTAGAGGAACTGAATGGGTGAAAGTTAGCAATGATACAGAGCTCGCTACCATGTTTGCTAAGCATAAGGAGAAAGGAAAATTTCATGTGAGGCTGTAAAATGACGTGGTTGTGCCAGCACTTGGACCTTCTCGGGCAGAATCATGTCGTCGTAATGGCAGCTCTAGCCAGAATAGTTCAGTTAGAGGACCTTCACTTAGTGCACAACGACGTGGTGGCTCGACAAGCGTGGGCACCAGCATTAGGGTCCCCCGAGAAGTGGAGCCTGACTACGTGGATGATGAAGAGAGGCTATATTCTGATGTTGTTCAGAATTTACGACGGGCATGTCGTGCCGAAAACCAAGATGAGGCTAACAATGATGCTTCTGTAATTGATGACGAGGAGGGTGAGCAGGAAGACCTTCCACCTGTTCAATGGGACCCTGAGAACCCTCAGATGGAAGAAGGTTCCATTTTTTCATCCATGAGTGAGTGTAGAAATGCACTTGTGGCGTACTGCATCAAAGCAAAACGTACATTCGTAGTTGACCATAGCGACACTATTCGTTATAGAGTGCACTATCCGACTGATGATTGTCCATGGAGGATGCACGCATCTAAAATGCGAAATAGCACGAATATTCAGGTCAAAGTGAACCCTTTTAGGCACACATGCCTAGAATCAACCCTTAGAAAGGAAACAATCAGTAGAACCAAGTCAAGATGGGTGGCTGATGAAGTAAAGCGGTGGGTGACAGAAAACCATCAGGTGGGTACAAAGGAGTTGCAGAAGAACCTTAAAGAAAAGTTCAAGATAGAGATACCATACATGAGGGTGTTCAATGGTAAACAACATGCTATGGAATCTATTTATGGTAATTGGCAGGAAAGTTTTAAAATGTTGTATTCATTCAAAGGTGAAGTGGAGAGGACCAGCCCAGGTAGTATTGTAGATATTGACCACCACTCCGTGGAGTACACGTTGAGGGGAGTGACAATGACCAAGGAATGCTTCAGGAGGGTTTTTGTCTGCTTTGAGGCTTGTCGCCGGTTTTTTTTGGAAGGATTGATACGTCCATTTTGCATCACTATTCTATGTCTTAATTCACTATTATTCATTGATATATTTCGTATTGAGAGGTGATACTTATGTTATTTCGTCTATTTTTGCATGGTTGATGACTTTTGGAGCATGGACCGCTGCAGTCAGGATTCTGATGGAAAAGGTGTTGTTTGGACGCAAAATTTGCGAATGATCAGAAAATCCGGGAAAATATACAGAAAATCCTATTTTTCCAGAAGACTAAGGAAGCCAGAAGACGGAGTGGAGATGGGCCACAGGGGGCCCACACCACCCCCTGGCACGGGCAGCCCTAGGCCGCGCCTGGAGGTGGTGTGGCCGCCCTGGCCCACTCCAGCCTCTCTCCTCTGGCGTATATCATCCTCCCGAAACCCTAAGACTCGGGGAGGGACCACAGAAAGATTCCACCGCCTCTGCAGGGCGGGAAACACCGAGAGAGAAAGATCTCTCCGGCAGACAGATTTCTGCCGGGGGAATTCCTCCCCGGAGAGGGGAGATCGTCGTCATCAACACCACCATCAAGCTGGACTTCATCGGGATCATCATCATCATCACCACCATCATCACCATCAGCACCCTCATCACCATCTCCATATTGCTATAACAATTGTGTTGAATCTTGCATAGTTCATAGGGGAAACTTTCTCGGTGTTGATTACTCTTTGTAGTTGATGCTATTGAGTGAACCATTGAATTATTGTTTATGTTCAGATTGTTATGCATCATTATTTCATATCTGATCATGATCCATATGATGTCTTGTGAGTAGTTCGTTTTGTTCTTGAGGACATGGGAGAAGTCTTGTTGTTAGTAGTGGAGTTGTGTTGAGAAAGATTCAATAGATTGTTATTTAAGTTGTGGTGTACTTCTTCTAGTGGTGTCATGTGAACATCGACTACATGACACTTCACCTATATGGGCCTAGGGGAATGCATTGTGTATTTGGCTACTAATCGTAGGGGTTGCCGGAGTGACAGAAACCTGAACCCCCGTTAGGAAACCATTGCACAAGGGACGTAAGGGTCTTAGAGTTGAAAGTTGTGGTTAGGTTTCTACCTTAATTACTTTCTTGTACTTACGGATGTTTGCAAGGGGTATAATCACAAGTATGTATTAGTCTTGGATGGGGCGGTACATTAGCACAGGTTCACCCACACAACACTTAGCAAGCTAAAGAAGATTAATCAACTATATGAAGCGAAAGCACTTGACAATCTTCTCATGTGTCCTCGAGAACGTTTGGTCATCTTAAGTAATACAACCGGCTTGTCCTTTGCTGCATAAAGGATTGGGCCACTTGCTGCATTTATTCCTACTGTCTTTTATTTACTCGTACTTTGTTTACTTGCTATATCAAAAACCCCTAAAAATCCGTTTGCTAAGTATTTGCAAAAAATTCCTGATCCATACCACTAGCCAGCACCTTCTGCTCCTCGTTGGGTTCGACACTCTTACTTATCGAAAATACTGCGATACACCCCCTATGCTTGTGGGTCATCAAGACTATTTTCTGGCGCCGTTGCCGGGGAGTGAAGCGCTATTGGAGAGTGGAACTGGTAAAGAAAACTTCTACTATGAGTATTGTTTACTTCTGCTTGTTGCTTTATTTTCGTTATGGATAATTCGCTGAGTTTCTTATTTGGTAATGCTACTACCACTGCTAAGGTAGTAGATAAGCCACCACCTGCTGAGAATGATGTTTTCAAAATACCTACAAGAATTATTGATCGTGTTATGGATAACTACTATGTTGGGGATGGGACTGTCCATCCCGGTGATCATTTACTCTTTATACACGAATTATGCGGGTTGTTCAAGTGTGCAGGTATTACTACAGATCAAGTTAAGAAGAAGTTATTCTCATTATCGCTGAAAGGAAGAGCTGAGGACTGGTATAAGCTGCTGAAGAATGATCAAGCTCTAGAATGGGAGGAAATAGTACCTCTCTTTTATTCAAAGTTTTATCCTCCTAGTGAGATTCATAAAGATCGGAATCAAATGTACAAGTTTTGGCCTCTTGATGGAGAGAGTACAGCTCTAGCTTGGGGGAGATTGAAGTTACTAATGCTCAAATGTCCCATTCATGAGCTCCCCAACAATATTATTATCAACAACTTTTATGCAAGGCTCCCTCTACATGATAAGGATTTATTGGATGCTTCTTGTGCTGGATCATTCACTCGCATGGAAGAAGAAGCTAAATGGGATCTTCTGGACCATATTCAAGACAATGCTGAAGCTTGAGAGAATGACAAAGGTAGAAAGTCAGGTATAAATTATGATTATGAATGCATTGAATCTTTTATGGGAACTGATGACTTTCAAAATATTAAAAATGTTTATGGTCTAGATTCTCAAGCTATTGCTTCTTATTTTAAGGCTTTTGCTTCCTACATTGAAGTGCCTAAAAAGAAGTGGAATAATTATCATGAACCTTATAAGATGTTGCTAAGAGTGTTCCTGCAAGAAATACTGAAGTTTATACTGCTAATCATGTTTTACCTAAACCTTATACTGAGAAAATGCCTTTCCTAGTTAAGGTAAAGGAACATTCTATGATGGCTAGTATGGTAGATGAAAGTATGAATAAAGCTGTTGAACCTGATAAACAAATGGTTGATGAACCTATAATAGCAAATGTGAAAGACTTTGTCACCAAGTATGAAAAAGAGGGACACCCTATCCTTTGTAAGGATACCGCTAATATTGTTTCACAAAGTAGTGTTATGAGAGCTAGTATTCCTGTGTTTTCTGTTAGAATAAGTGATCATTGCTATGATGGTCCTTGTGATAGCTATATTGTTAAGTTTATGCATGATACTGAAAGCTACTATGAGAGAGGGAAAAGTGTTCTTATGCATCTTAATAATATCAAGTTTCCTCGTTTTATGATGAAAGTTTTTATATTGCGCTTCTTTTGCCTTCTTATGCAAGTTGCCTCTGGTTTCAATAACTTGTTTGTTTACAAAATTCTCTTGCATAGGAAGTGGGTTAGACTTAAATGTGTGTGTGTTTTTTCTTCTTAATGCTCTCTTTCACTTCAATTCATATCCCTATGAGAGCTTCTTCAAAATTATCATGCCCATCTTAATGGCTATAAAGAAAGAGCTTTATGGGAGACAACCCAATTTGTTTTTGCTTTTAGTTTGTTTTTGTTTCTTTGAGTCTTGGAAGTTATTAATTCGGTCATAACCTCTCCTTATCCGTTTTGTTTGGTTTTTGTGTTAAGATCAACCTCTAATGAGAGAGAAGTAATATTTAGGGAAGTTGCTGTCCCGAAACAGATTTTCGTGCTTCACTATAAAAATTCGTGAGAGATCTCTGTATGTCGGATTGAGCTGTAATGTTTTGTGCTTCTTCCCCAGGTTGTTATTTAACTTTCGTTAGTTTTGCACTTTTTGATTTGAGCAACAGAAGATTTTCGAAAAAATTGATATTTACCTGCTGGTCTGTTTTGATAGATTTTGCCACCCCTGCATTTGCTTCTTTATTCGATTTCCTTTTTGAATTCTTTTTGGATTTTCGGAAGGAGTTGCTACAGTAGCTTATGTTTTGATGGTTTTCAGTTGAAGTTGGACTCAAAAGGTTTTATCACTTCACTTATACTAATGTTGCTAATGAGAACTGTGTGAAGTTTTATGTGAAAGAAATTTCCAGGAAGTGGAGATAATGGTGTAATAAGGAAAAGAAGGATTTTATGACTCAAGTAATAAGTGTATGAAGATGAAGATATTGATGATTCAAGTGGTGACTCCGTAAGAATCTACTAGATACCAAATTCAGAGAACTGCATAGTCTGTTTTCAAATAGGTAACAGTTCTGGTAAGAAAAGTTCCGCGAAAATACAATCCAACTATATTTTTGCAGTTTTTAGTCAATAAGGGAAGTTATGAAGCAAAAAAGGGACGGAAATAGAGCCAGGGTGGCTCACACCACCCTGTGGCGCGGTCCCACCCCTGGCCGCGCCACCAGGTGGTGAGTCCACCCCGGACACCGCCTCCGACCCGTTTTCACCTATTACCTTCCTTTTGAAGTGAAACTTCGTAATATATAATCCCCGGATCCCCTGAGGTTCGTATATCGTGTTTTCGCCGTGCTTTTGTTTCGATCTATTTCTGCCAGGACATACTCTTTGAAAGCTTAGAAACACAATGGTGTACGCCAAGGATAAAGGGAAGGAGCCTATGGAGGAAGACCTCCAAGACCCCGGGAAGGAGAAGGAGATCAAGAGTGAAGGTGAAGAGGAGCAAGGCCAACGTCCGCACATCGGCACTACCATTGCAAGCATTGGAGTGGTGAAACCTACCAGGGTTAGAAGGACGGCACGGATGCAGACTGGGGGGAAAGCTCCTCGTCACAGTTTGGCTCCACGATCACTTCCTCCACGCATCAGGAATCCTTTCCATACCCTTATCCATGAGCATCAATACCAGAATATGCCCAAGGAGAAATTACCCTCCAATTGGGATTTGCCTCGTTCTAGCCATGCAGGAAAAGAAGACTTCAAGGAGGAAGAGTGGGGAAAGAATAGCAAGAGCTGGAATTCTCAACCCGACATGATCATGAGCCGCATTGAGCAAAACTCGCAGCTTATTCGTAATCTCACCTTTGAGATTGAGGACTTGGGGAAACTTATCAGAGAACTCATTGAGAGGATACCACCACCACCTAAGGAGTAATTCGTCATCAGGTTTGGCATCCCCTTGGTTTGTTCCAAGCTTGGGGGAGTGCCGCGGTATCACATCACTATCTTCTATCTTTTTACCTTATTAGTACAGTCATATCATGAATAGAGGAATTATTATGTAGGATGGTTTGCATTATGGAAGTGTCCCCTCTCTCGTTAGATATGTATCCCTTGGTGTGAGTTGCCGTTATGGAATATTAATGAGAAGTTCTATAATTCACTCTTTTGCATAGCTTATATTAGTTTTCAATTCATGGTTATATGATTGATCTTGTTGTTAGTATTGGTATCACTTTGGGATCATTGAGTTAATTTAGTTGGTTTTGGCAAACCTGGCTCGGTCAGTAGCAACACTATTTTTGAGTTGAATGAAAAAGGTAGAAGTATTCTATAGTTAAGATCTTTTGTGCTTCCAAGGAAGATTGCATGTTTGTCTTTATCACATGTATGTTTGTTTGTTTCCTTCAACTCTTATACTTTCTACCCAGCCTTGCTAGCCAAAAACATGTACTGAGAGGGTATTCTTCTCGTGCATCCACCTCCTTTAAACCAAAACCTTTGCCATTTGTGTCCACCATACCTACCTAGTAGCATTATTGCTATTCCAAGTAAATTCTTGTTTTATCTACCTCCCAAATTAAACTTGTTATGTAAAAATTAGTGATTAAAGCTCTCACGAACTTGATGGCACACTTTACTTTCTTGCATTTAATAAACTTGAACCATTGGGTCCTTCTTTGTTGCGTATATGCTTGCGTTTTATGATTTGAAGTTAGCAGAACCGTGTATCATGGGGACCACTTTCAACACTTCATTGGTACTTGTACCTAGTTGATATCATGTTCTTTTGCTTATGGATCCCGACGGTGTGAAATAAAAGTGGAACTTGTAAGATCATGGAGTTTATATGTGTGTTAGAGAAACGCCTGGGCCGCTAGCCTAAGCCATGCCTAATCATGGTGGAAACTTGCAGCATAACTATAGTGAGCATTCGATGAAGCATCCTCAATAAAAACCTATGAAAATAGCAAATAAAAAGATCGCTGAGATGCTCACTGTCTGCTTGCCTTGTCATTTTGATTATGGGATAGCTCTTGTGTCATGTGCAAGGGGTACCCCGTTGGCGGTTCTCAATGATACGCATGTATTTACAATGACAAGAGCTTGCTCGTGACTGAAGTTGAGTAGCATGAGGATTGGTACTCATAAGTAAGGGGCATGAGATTTCAACTGATAACTTGTCAAGCATATCCTCTTAGTTGTGTCACTTTAACCTTAATCACCAAAAGATGCCTATGATAGGGGCAATGAGAGCTGAAAGCTAGTAAGTATCATAATTTTTGGGAGCTCTTTATGAGACTTGCAATCCCTGCTCCCCTCTTTGAAGGGCCTTTCTTTTACTTTGTACTTGAGTCAGTAAACCTACTTCCTTCTATCTCAGCAAGTATTTTGAGTTGTTGTGTTTCATTCATTCATATGATGATTTATTCACTCATGTTTCTTATGTTCCTTGCTTTGCACATTGCTCTTATCTTGATGTTTACTACTTTGAAAGCTATCATTGAAAAGCCAGCTATTTGTGAACTCCAGCAAATTATCAACTATTCTTCGACCAAGAGCTAAGTTTGCCATTATCAATTATGATTCACTTTATGTATCTTTATTGTGCTTCCTTTACTCATTGCAAGTTGAGTTCTATAATAGTGAGTTGACTTCTATTATGATCTATGTATTTGATGAATGTGATGCTTCTTGTCCGTATTCTTTTATCAACTCTTCACTCCATAAACCTAAGGCCATGTTTATTGAGCTCAGTTTCGCTTGGGGACAAGCGAAGTCTAAGCTTGGGGGGACTTGATACGTCCATTTTGCATCACTATTCTATGTCTTAATTCACTATTATTCATTGATATATTTCGTATTGAGAGGTGATACTTATGTTATTTCGTCTATTTTTGCATGGTTGATGACTTTTGGAGCATGGACCGCTGCAGTCAGGATTCTGATGGAAAAGGTGTTGTTTGGAGGCAAAATTCGCGAAGATCAGAAAATCCGGGAATATATACGGAAAATCCTATTTTTCCAGAAGACTAAGGAAGCCAGAAGACGGAGTGGAGATGGGCCACAGGGGGCCCACACCACCCCCTGGCGCGGGCAGCCCTAGGCCGTGCCTGGAGGTGGTGTGGCCGCCCTAGCCCACTCCAGCCTCTCCCCTCTGGCGTATATCATCCTCCCGAAACCCTAAGACTCGAGGAGGGACCACAGAAAGATTCCGCCGCCTCTGCGGGGCGGAAAACACCGAGAGAGAAAAATCTCTTCGGCAGACAGATTTCTGCCAGGGGAATTCCTTCCCAGAGAGGGGAGATCGTTGCCATCAACACCACCATCAAGCTGGACTTCATCGAGATCATCATCACCACCATCATCACCATCAGCACCCTCATCACCATCTCCATATTGCTATAACAATTGTGTTGAATCTTGCATAGTTCATAGGGGAAACTTTCCCGGTGTTGATTACTCTTTGTAGTTGATGCTATTGAGTGAACCATTGAATTATTGGTTATGTTCAGATTGTTAGACATCATTATTTCATCTCTAATCATGATCCATATGATGTCTTGTGAGTAGTTCGTTTTTTTCTTGAGGACATGGGAGAAGTCTTGTTGTTAGTAGTGGAGTTGTGTTGAGAAAGATTCAATAGATTGTTATTTAAGTTGTGGTGTACTTCTTCTAGTGGTGTCATGTGAACGTCGACTACATGACATTTCACCTATATGGGCCTAGGGGAATGCATTGTGTATTTGGCTACTAATCATAGGGGTTGTCGGAGTGACAGAAACCTGAACCCCCGTTAGGAAACCATTGCATAAGGGACGTAAGGGTCTTAGAGTTTAAAGCTGTGGTTAGGTTTCTACCTTAATTACTTTCTTGTACTTACGGATATTTGCAAGGAGTATAATCACAAGTATGTATTAGTCTTGGATGGGGCGGTACATTAGCACAGGTTCACCCACACAACACTTAGCAATCTAGAGAAGATTAATCGACTATATAAAGTGAACGCACTTGACAGTCTTCCCATGTGTCCTCGAGAACGTTTGGTCATTTATAGAAATACAACCGGCTTGTCCTTTGCTGCATAAAGGATTGGGCCACTTGCTGCATTTATTCCTAATGTCTTTTATTTACTCGTACTTTGTTTACTTGCTATATCAAAAAACCCTAAAAATCGGTTTGCTAATTATTTGCAGAGAATTCCTGATCCATACCACTAGCCAACACCTTCTGCTCCTTGTTGGGTTCGACACTCTTACTTATCGAAAATACTGCGATACACCCCTTATACTTGTGGGTCATCATGGCTGTAGGCCTTATTTAGCTATTGATGCAACTTTCCTCATAGGGAGGTTTAAAGGAAAGTTTAGCAGCTTGTGCAGTTGATGGACACAATTTTGTATTTCCAGTTGCGTATGGTGTGCTAGAGACAGAGTCTGAGGAGAGCTGGACTTGGTTTTTTCAGAATCTGCGCCAGGCTATTGCACATCCCAATGGGTTGGTAATTCATACAGATGCCTGCAAGGGTTTAGAAGTGGCCGTGGACAATGTGTTCATTGGAGTAGAGCATAGGGAATGCATGTGTCACCTTCCTGCAAATTTTGGGAAGAAATTCAAAGGAAAGGTGTATGCCGACAATATGTGGCCAGCATCTTTGACTTGTAGTGTGAAGAAGCACAACTACCACATGAGGCAGCTATACAAGAATGACAAAGTGAAGGAATACTTGGAAACACACCACTCCAAGTGACATGGGTATGCCCAATAGGCACTCGACTACAGTGTACCTGGTGCGGCTCGACGGAAGGCCCACTCGACGAATTGCTAAGGTCCATGACGCCTAGGTTCAAGTGATATGAAGCCCATATGGACAAGGACTCCCAAACGCACAAGACAAGGAAGTCTCAATACTAGAGTTTGAATCTAACTTGTAACCAACTCGTATTGGTACCTGAGACCTAGCCTCCCCATATATAAAGGCTAGTAGGGTCCAACGAGAAGGCAATCTCTCAATCGCGACTCCCAGAATACACAATAGATCTAGACAAAACACGTCAGATCCAATCTGCGTGACACCGCCATCGGCGACCTTGTAATCCTTCGGATCATCATCAATCAAGAGCAGGCAAGCAGGAATAGGGTCCTCTACGAGGCCTGAACCTGGGTAAACCTCGTGTCACCTGTGTGCTTGTTTGCTAGCCGTACCGAGATCTCCAGCGCTCCTCTCTTCTCCAAAATCCAAGTCCATAACAATGGGCATTGATGAGTTAAACCCTCATCAATTGGCGCTGTCTGTGGAAACTGGGAGCGCTGATGTTGCGATTTCGACGGCTCCATCACCTGTGATCTACAATTTGTCGACTTCCGGCAAGAAGATCTACTTCAAATCCCTCATCATAAACGACGATCAGATCACATCGGGTCGATTTGTCTTCATCGAAGCACTGAACATCTTCATCAACAATAGGCCGTGATTTCATCCCTGGAAAAGTCAGATCTCTTACATGGTTTTCAACGACAGCGTTGGCAAGCTTAATCATCACGATCTGGTCTTACATTGGATAAGTGGATCAACAATAATCTACGACAGGAAGCTTACATATCACGGAGGTCGCTACAAAATAACCAGGTCGCCTGACCAAAGCTTGTTCAATGCGAAGCCAAGACAAGAATAGGCCAAGGTTAGATGGGTCGCTGAATCGTCCATCGAAACATGAGAATTTTCAGTTCACGTAATATAGCTCAAGCACCCACGATCAATTGGCAACTGGATCAATTCCTAGAGAAAAGGGAAGCTACTACTGACATTTGAAAAGATTTTGGATCAAGACTCGGATATGAACAGGGGCAGAGAACATCAATACGCCAAGTAAAGTCTAAAAAAAAGAAGTCATCACATGGAAGGTCCCAATGAATATTCGTGGGGAGTTGTAGTCGGTCCCTGTTCGCGCGCCAAAAATAAGTAACCAGATCAAGTCTTGGTTCCTGCCAACATCAATGATAATTTGACTCCTACTATGCATGGGAATTCCTCTACGACTACGTCCACTATATGCAGCTGTCAGAAACGCCCAAAGAAAAAATAGAGATCAAAGATGAGTCTACCATGTCGATGATTGAAAACCCGCTGCCACGCCGACTCCTTCCGCCGGCGATCTGATGACCGTGTCGACTACGTCCGCCACACGACTCAATCGACCTCAACTACACGTCTGTTCCATCGACTCTGTCCAGCCTACCGGTTGCATCGGCTTCCACAATCGCGACTCGTCGGTCGTATCAACTCCCGCGACCGCGACTTGTTGCCGCCATAGGCTGCGGCGACCCACCACGGTCTTCAACTCCGGCGATCCGCTACGATCTTCGGCTCCGGCAACTCGGGGGCTCCGGCGATCCGTCATGGTTTTCGACTCCGGCGACCCGCCGCTGCGGTCTTCGGCTCCGACGCTACACTCGGGGGCTCCTTCGACTCCAGCGACTCGCTGCGGGATACAACGATTCAGGGGCTCCCTCGGCATCGGTGACCTGCTGCGTCCTTCGACTCCAGCGACCCACTGCGATCTTCATCTCCAGTGACTCGGGAGCTCCCTCCTCTACGGCGACTCGCCGCATCCTTCGACTCCGGCGACCTTTCTGCGGTCTTCGGGTGAGGTGACCCGATACGGTCTTCGACTGCTGTGGCCTGTTATAGTCTTCATATACGGAAATTCGTCATCACCACGCGTCTCCGATCCGCCGCATCGACTACGTCCGCCGCGTGACTCGCTGGCACAGCAACTCTAGTCTTCGACTCTAGTGATTCGCTACGATATTCGACTCGGGTGCTTGGGGGCTCCCTCCGCTTCGGCGACCTGCCGCAGTCTTCAGCTTCAATGACCGGTTGTGGTATTCATATCGGATGACTCGGTGGCTCTCTCGACTCCCGCGACCATGAGTTGCTACAATCATTGGCTTCCGTGATCCACCGATCGCATCAGCTCATGTGACCAATTCACCTCGTCGACAACCCATAAAGCTAGGTTCTCTACTTAGAGATGATTTCTTTCTTACTTTAATCGCACTCGAAACACTCGGGGGCTGCGCCCTCTTCAAGTAACCTAATGTGTCGTCGACTCCGTGCACTTGAGCACCTCATACGCGATAGCCCGAGTAGCTGATTCTGCCAGATCGTCGAATCCTTGAACTCCGAGCACCTCGGCAAGGTACTGAGACTAAGGATAATCAGGCTAACGAAAAGGCCTAGCATACAGTGCAAAAGTGTCGACTCGATTGGCACCAGAATTTTACTTTACAAGCCGACAGGCAAATATTCTTTACAAGACGCAAGTACTTCACAATTCCTTAATGTTTTATGCAGCTTACAAGGATGTCGACTGCGTCGAGCTACTCTATCGGGTCCTCCAACAGGAGTCGACAAAACAACTGGCTACGACATACACTCAAGACCCGAGTCAAGTTCCTCCTCGGATGGTTGCATCACTTGATGCTACAAAGACGCGGTGCTAGCGACGCACCCGACATAAGTGACTGTGTCAACTCCAACTGCATCGTCGATTCAAGCTCCTTATGCATGACACACTGACTCGATGCACTTCTGGGTCAGTGGTTTCTCCTCGCATGATTTTCGACTACCACTGCAAGATACAAGACTCGAGTCTCTGCTCGAGTCTACGACTCCGCCAGACACTCAGGGGCTACTCCAAACTGGAGCGCTGGTCACACATATACAAGATCCTCGAGTGACACACTCTGAATCCTCACTCGAATCCACGATTCGACTAAGGACTCGGGGGCTACTCCCATAGGGAGCGCTGGCCGCGCACCCGAAGAAATTTGTGAAGATATCCAAGCATTATGAAAACCCTTCACTCGAATCTACGATTCAATTGTGGGCTTCGGGTTACTCCCATAGGGAGTGCTGAAAGAATATTCGACTGAAACAAGCAACAAAAGACAACAGCAGTCGCAAAAGTTATTTAGTCCCTGCCTGAGTCTTCGACTCAACCAGGCACTCGGGGACTACTCCCATAGGGAGCGCTGGTCGCGCACCCTATGATTATTTTTCCTTATACATCGTACTGTGTGTCGATAACATCCACACTCGAATGCTATGGCGACTCCGCCTCATATTTTTCCTACAAAGAGATTACGTCTCCTGGGCCACCCGAATCATCTCCGTGATGACAAAAAATTCGGATGTCGCGCTTGCAGCGTGAAGATAAGATCTGAATAAGGCCTGGCAATGCATCTGCTGCGCTCTACCAGAAATAATCCATACCTACAGGTACGATGAACAAGCCTTGACGGACGCGTCAAGTGCTCAAACTTATACACTGGGATTCGAACTCTATAAGACCTCTGCGGCCTGAGTCGAATTACACCAGCAATTTCTGAATTCGAGTCCGGGGACTCGAGTTTGAGTAGGTAGCATTGTTTTTGCCCTAGAGAAATTAACTGGTCCCGATCCATCGAGCGCACCAGGCACGTTTACCATCATCCCTATGAACTACTATAAAATTCGACTGACTCGATGTACTTCCGGGTGAAGTGCTTCACACTCGACACAATTGTCGACTCCGACATCCTAATGCAAAGATCAAGACTTCTGAGTCTCCACCCGAATCTACGATTCGACTGGACACTCGGGGGCTACTGACATGGGTATGCCCAATAGGCACTCGACTACAGTGTACCTGGTGCGGCTCGACAGAAGGCCCACTCACGAATTGCTAGGTCCATGACGCCTATGACGGTTCAAGTGATATGAATCCCATATGGACAAGGACTCCCAAACGCACAAGACAAGGAAGTCTCAATACTAGAGTTTGAAACTAACTTGTAACCAACTCGTATTGGTACCTGAAACCTAGCCTCCCCATATATAAAGGCTAAGAGGGTCCAACGAGAAGGCAATCTCTCAATCGCGACTCCCACAATACACAATAGATCTAGACAAAACACGTCAGATCCAATCTGTGCGACACCGCCATCGGCGACCTTGTAATCCTTCGGATCATCATCAATCAAGAGCAGAGAAGCAGGAGTAGGGTCCTCTACGAGGCCTGAACCTGGGTAAACCTCGTGTCACCTGTGTGCTTGTTTGCTAGCCGTACCGATATCTCCAGCGCTCCTCTCTTCTCCAAAACCCAAGTCCATAACAATGGGCATTGATGAGTTAAACCCTCGTCACCAAGTTATGGGCCAGAAGCCAATTCAGTGAACTGAGCAAAGTTGACTATGTGCACAATAATCTTGCAGAGTCTTTCAATGCAACGATCCGGAAACTAAAGGGTCTTTATTTGGTGGATTTTCTTGACAAGATAATGATAGAATACATTAAGAAGTTTCATGTTCGTGCAGGAATAGCTACGGCAAAATTCATGGGCCACATTATCATCCCTTCCGTGATGAATGAATTGAAGCACAAAACAAGAGGCTTGGAAATGGACATGACTCTTTGCTCGGCCACCACAGCAGAGGTGTCATTTTTGGATAAAGAGAAGAGGGAATGGAGATATATAGTGGATTTAGAAGCTAGAACTTGCAGTTGTAGGCAATGGCAGATAACTGGTTGCCATGCATTCGTGCCTTGTTTTTCATCACAACTCTCTCTGGTCAAGCAGGGAACATACAACAGTATGTGCATGAATACTACTTTGTTGCAAGATTCAAAGCTACATATGCACATGCCTTACCTGCTCTGGAGGGAAAACAACAATGGGACATAGTGGACCCTGGTTTCAAACTTTGTGCTCCAGTTTTGAAGAGAGCAGCAGGTAGACCGAGGAAGAGTCGAATAAGACCTCACAGCGAAGGAGCTGGACTTGGAGCAAGGAAGCGTAAGTGCACAAGGTGTGGTGGGTCTGATCATTTTGCAAAGTATTGTGATAACACAGTAAACCCATCGTTCGGAGAGTGTTTCAATGATGCAAATGATGGTCAGCAGCCGGTTGCAGACAATGATCAAAATGAGGCTCCAAATGATGATCAAAATGAGGCTTCAGATGATTATCAAACCGATGATCAAAATGATGATCAAATTGAGGCTCCAAATGATGATCCAATTGAGGCTCCAAATGATGATCAAACCGATGAGCAAAATAATGCTCCAACTGAGGCTCCAAATGATGATCAAATTGAGGCTCCAAATAATTATCAAACTGATGAGCAAAATAATGCTCCAACTGAGGCTCCAAATGATGGTGACCAACCTTCTATGGTTGTGAGTTCTACTTGGTATGTAAATCTTGCCAATACTATTTTACATTTATCACTTGACATGATCTCACAACCCTTTATGTTTGGGTTGTATAGCTCTGTGGTAGGTTCGAACAAAGTGGTGGCAGTGAGCTCTGAGGTACTTGAGGTGCCTCCAACAAAGAGGAGAAGAGTAGAAGAGAAGAGCACAAGGAGGAAAGTGGTGGCAATAAGCACAATGATCACAAGGAGCAAAGTGGTGGCAAGAAACACAAGGATCAAAGTGGTGGCAAGAACCAAGTATAATGTTTGAAACATTATGAATGTTGTTGTATGTGTGTTGAATAATGTTGGATCTATGTTAATTGGATGTTGCAATGTTTATTTGGACCAATGTTGTTGTATTTGTGTTTCCAAGTATGTAGACTTTGTTTATATGACATAAGAATACTATTTGGTCAAACCTAACTTTGTTTATATAAAGCTTTGGTGTGGTTTTTGAAACTTCTCATGATCAGAACCTAAACCCCTTCTCTGAACCCTTGACTTCGTACAACAGAGTTCGAGATATCGCATATTATACATGAACCTTATGTTTGAAACTATGTAGACCTTGTTTATCGACTTGAATCCTTAGTATATGACATAAAAAGACTATGTGCGCAGGTTTTTCATTTTTTTGATTTTTTTGAATTTTTTATGCTTATTTGACTATTTGGTCAAACCTAACTTTGACTAACATTTAAACAAGTTTTTCAAAAGAAAATAAAAAACTAAGCCTGGATCCTTCTTAGTCATTCCAAAATGAAGCTTTGGTGTGGTTTTTAAAACTTTTCATGATCCAAACCTAAACCGCTTCTCTGAACCCTTGACTTCGTACAACAGAGTTCGAGATATCGCATATTGTACATGAACCTTCTGTTTGAAACTATGTAGACCTTGTTTATCGACTTGAATACTTAGTATAAGACATAAGAAGACTATGTGCACATGTTTTTCATTTTTTGATTTTTTTGAATTTTTTATGCTCATTTGACTATTTGGTCAAACCTAACTTTGACCAACATTTAAACAAGTTTTTCAAAACAAAATGAAAAACTAAGCCTGGATCCTTCTTAGTCACTCCAAAATAAAGCTTTGGTGTGGTTTTTGAAACTTTTCACGATCCAAACCTAAACCCCTTCTCTGAGCCCTCGACTTCGTATAACAGAGTTCGAGATATCGCATATTGTACATGAACCTTCTGTTTGAAACCATGTAGACCTTGTTTATCGACTTGAATCCTTAGTATATGACATAAAAAGACCATGTGCACAGGTTTTTCATTTTTTTGATTTTTTTTGAATTTTTATGCTCATTTGACTATTTGGTCAAACCTAACTTTGACCAACATTTAAACAAGTTTTTCAAAAGAAAATGAAAACCTAAGCCTGGATCCTTCTTAGTCACTCCAAAATGAAGCTTTGGTGTGGTTTTTGAAACTTTTCATGATCCAAACCTAAACCCCTTCTCTGAACCCTCGACTTCGTACAACAGAGTTCGAGATATCACATATTGTACATGAACCTTCTGTTTAAAACTATGTAGACCTTGTTTATCGACTTGAATCCTTAGTATATGACATAAGAAGACTATGTGCACAGGTTTTTCATTTTTTTGAATTTTTTATGCTCATTTGACTATTTGGTCAAACCTAACTTTGACCAACATTTAAACAAGTTTTTTAAAAAAAATGAAAAACTAAGCCTGGATCCTTCTTAGTCACTCCAAAATGAAGCTTTGGTGTGGTTTTTGAAACTTTTCATGATCCAAACGTAAACCCCTTCTCTGAACCCTCGACTTCGTACAACAGAGTTCGAGATATCACATATTGTACATGAATCTTCTGTTTGAAACTATGTAGACCTTGTTTATCGACTTAAATCCTTAGTATATGACATAAGAAGACTATGTGCACAGGTTTTTCATTTTTTGATTTTTTTTGAATTTTTTATGCTCATTTGACTATTTGGTCAAACCTAACTTTGACAAACATTTAAACAAGTTTTTCAAAAGAAAATGAAAAACTAAGCCTGTATCCTTCTTAGTCACTCCAAAATGAAGCTTTGGTGTGGTTTTTGAAACTTAAAACTATTCCAAACTCATTTGAGTATTTGGTCAAACCCTAGTCAAACTCGCTTCCAAACCCTGAACAATCTAACCCTAGCGCTGAACAATGACCGTTGATGTAACCCTAAGGCTGAACTGCAGCCGTCCGATCGTCCTTCTAGAAGGAATCTGTGGGCAAGCTTGGGCGATCCGCGAGAAGCTCATTCTGCTATCTGATTGGCTGGACGCTTTTTTTTCGAGCGGGCACGCTAGATGGACCGTTGGGCCATGTCGCGGTCTGTGCTCGTGTATGTTGTGCAATGCGCGGGCACGCTAGGTCTCGGTCTTTCCAGGCATGCGCGGGAAGCGACGACGTGGCCATGCATGCGCGGGAAGCGAGGATGTCGCCATGCATGCGCGCCTCACCACAGCGATTCGTCGCACCAGAGCCATTAAGTCGATTCAGATGCGCCGTCCGCATGCATGCGTGCCTCGCCGCAGTGACTCGGCCACCTCCTCGATTCAGATTCACGCGCCGTCGCCTGCTCGCTTCAGTTCCACACCCTGTTGCCTGCTCGATTCAGTTCCATGCGTCGCCGCCTCCTCGATTCAGACGCACGGATACACACGTGTTCATACGCCCATCGTTTCATTGCCTAACCCTAACCCACCGTTTCTAGCCTATTTATACAACCCTTTTCCTCTCCCACACACCACCCAAGCCAGAGCAGAAATCTCCACTCCAAACACCAAGCGAGCCCTCCATCCTCTCGCCCCAAGCACCACCGAAGATGCAATACAACGGACCAACCTTTCGTCGGCCGCCTACCGTGCCAGAGCTGCGCTACCCGGTGGGTGTCCTTGTGGAGAGCATGCTCCATGTGTGGGCGCAGTCGCGGTGGAGGGGCTCCGTCGAGCTCGCCCGCGGCTTCCTCACCGTCGGCTTTGCCCACCTCCCACGGGGCTCACCGGTGATGTACTGCCTCAACGACGTTTATGATGGAGTCGCCCTCAAGTTGCTCACAGTCACCTTCACCAACCCGTTCGACGCGTACGCGCTGCTCGGCCAAGTCTTTTGGTGTGGCTGCGAGTCAATCTTCTTCACGACGTACACATCTTCACCAATATTGACTGCATCTTCTCGACCCCAAACCAGATGCACTGCCTCCCCTAGGAGGAGGATGAGTGAAGTTGAAGACGGCAGCGGTGAAGGTGGCCAAGGTGCAAGATGAAGGTGTTCGTGAAGCTACCCTCGAGTTTTTAGTTTCATCATGTTTATTGTGCTTTTCTATGTTGTGTGTCGTATCGTGTCTGTGGACTTATCTATGTAATGGTGATCGCATTTGCATCTTATTTATCTTGTGTAACCATTTGTGTGTTCAAAAGTGTTCGTGTTCGTTCCCAAAGATCTCGTCATTATGTGTTGAAAATTTTCACATGGCTACCAAACTATACTATAAATTGGGTAACAACTAACAAGTAGTGGACATGTTAGGACGTTTATTACCAAGTTAGTCTACAAATAAACACTAGCTTCATTACCAAGCTAGCCTACAAATAAACACTACCTTTATTAACAAGCTAGTCTAGAAATAAACACTACCTTAATTACCAAGCTAGTCTCATCATCAAGTTATTAGAATGAATGGTGTGTTAAAGTGCCCAAAGATAAATACGTGGTGTGTTGAAAAATGTTTGTACCCAAATGATCTTTATGTGTGTTGAAAAGTGGCAAAAAATCATTTATCTGTGTATAAAAATACAACATGCTCGTGAAAATCACAAACACGACATGTGTTTTAAAACCCTAAACCCAAGTACGATGTATATGTAGCGTTCTTCTCTTTCTTTCTTAGCATCTTTCTATCTGTCCCACTGGTTACTAGCGTAACCCTTCACACTACCAAACCACGCAGTTATGAGTTCGAATCCTAACCGCACCCCACCTTTTTTGTTTATTTTCTAACCCTTCTCATTTGCCCACTCCGAATGGGCCTAATTCGATGGAGTTGGCCCATTAGTCAAGCCGACACTAGCCTCTTGGCTCTGGGATATATTTTTTTACAGGAAGTTTTTTCATTTCTTTTCCCTTACAAATGATAACAAGCCATTTCTTATTTCAAACATTTTTCATACTATTTCAAGCTTAGAAATTCCTCCCAAATTCATGCATTTTCATACAATTTCAACATTACACCCAGTGCAATTACCATACCACATACAAATGCCCAAATGTAATTGCCAATTTGTAATTTCTCTTCGAGCATCCTAATCTTCTGGTTCATCCTAATTCTTCATGCTCTTCGATGAGCTCATTCATCATCCTTCTGTGCTAGAACATCAACCCAAAGAAAGAAGCATTTCATCTGCAAGCATGCTAAACAGATCAACCCCCGTATTTCTCAAGGATCTCGATCACAAAAATTGCGAAAATACGCTTAATTCTCTTACCCCATTCACGCTGCACATGTAGAACAGACGATTGGCGTTCTTGGATGTGCGCAAAAGCTTTCGATCAACGCCCGTCCGGCACCGCGGACAGAGGAAGATCGGCATATCCACGCGCACTGAATTCTCGATCCGCGAGGTGGCGTGGGAGCTTGAGGAAGACATGGAGATCGATTCCTGCTCACCGCTGCGAGCTCCTACCCTGTCCTCCACCTCCAACCCCCCCCCCCCCCCCCCCCCCCCGCCTCCAATTCCTGCTCAATGATGTGATCTCCGCCGACGCGTTCCGCCGGTTTTAACACGCGCGGCCAACGTTCTGCGGTCTCACAGGCGGCAACGGTCGTATTTTTGAAATGTGTCTCTACTCGGCCCCACGCGCGCGGTCCCACGGCAACAACTAAGTCAAGAACGTTGACCTGGCGGAAACGGCAGCAGCGACGAAACGAGTTCGGGCGCCCGAAGCAGTGGTAAAACCGAGGACGATTTGACTCTAGTGGCAAAACTGAGTACATAGACACCTCAAGTGCTAAACGAATAAATAACTCTATTTATAAAGCAGGGCTAAAGCCTATATTCTAACTAAATTCACATACAGCTGCGGCGGGTCATTTCCATGGTACGAAGGCTAGTACGTGAACATGGGGTGCAAGGAGGGGTAAGTCGTCCCGATCCAGAGTTCGTTAGGATATCCAATCGCCGAGTGTTGCTACACGTACGACTGAAATTGTCCGATCTCTGTACGATACATAACCGAGACCGTTGATTGCACACCTAGGAAGAACACCGTAGACGCAACCCCCGTATATAAAACTCCATCAGCTTCGCAGCTCCAGGCCTCCAACGCCGTCCGCCGTCCCCCAGGAAGAAATTGTGCGCGCCCAAATCCAGGTCTTTCTCCCTCTTCCTCCGCTCCTTTAGGGTTTCAACTTCCAGGGTATGACAGTACGAGTTACTACTACTAGTATTTGCTTTGTTCGTGGTCGTCCGTGAAGCCAGGCTTTTTAATCTACTAGTACTACCTGCTTTGCCTCTTTGATCAATATATCGAGTACTACATCTGTTCCAAAATATAAGATGTACTCACTCCGTCCCAAAAATAAGTGACATGGGTTTGTCAAATTTTAGATGTATCTAAACACCCACGTCACTTATTTTAGAACGGATGGAGTAATATCTTTCAAGATTATTTATCTCCAGTACGCCTTGGTAATTTCACTTGCAGACAGCAGAGGAGGGAAGGAAGAAGGCACAGAACTATGGGCAACTCCAGAAGTAGAGGTATCTTTATCTGGCCAATCCTCAAGTACAGATCGTGTCTCTTATAAACAAAACCCAGATGCAATTTACAACAATCCGTTATTCAATCAAAAGTATGGTTAAGAGAACGAGATTGTAGCTCTGAATATAGTACATGCAGTTCTCCTACATGGTTCCAAAAAAAGATTGTAGCTCTGAATTAAAAAAACAGTTACTATGATGACCATCGAGCGAACTATGCTCATAGATAGATTAATGGCCACTTCTCACTACTCCCTCCGGTCTATATTATTGTTCTCAACTTTATCTAGATTCAGACGTATCTAGTTAAGTATTTAGACTAGATACATTCGTATCTAGACAAAATTGAGAACAATAATATGGATTGGAGGGAGTAATAAATTTGTGTATTCAAGATTTTCATTCGAACTATTCTGCTTTTATTTATTCCCCACTGGCCAATATTATAAACACTTTATCTGAACAGGAACATGCACGTGAATCTTCTCATAGCAAATTTGCCCTTTTCCTACATACACTTGTCTGAAATTGTGAGTTATGCACTTTTCTGAATTTCAGCTCTGGCAATGCTCGGAAAGACCCATGTTCCAGACTTAGAATGGAAGATTCACGACTTCTCCGCGCTCCTTGAGACGAAAGCTACGGCGGCGCTCTCTGATCGTTTTCACTGCTTGGGGTACCAGTGGTACGCAACATATTTGCAAAAGGAACTTTACAAAATTAACACATTATTAGATGTATAAATACCATATGGGTTTGTTTTAGTAGATTAAGTAATTACCTTTATCCATATACATATTAATCTCGTATTTGATGTTCATTACAAACAAATCATGTTTCGGTGAAATCAAATAAAAAATCATGATCTCATAGTCTCATACACTAAACAGTCAGACGCTGAAGGTAGTAGGAGGCGCGGAGTGAAGAAATTAGGCTTCATTCTTACTTCAGTTATGAATTCTACTATTCTGGACCGACTTTTGTTTTTGCTCATCAATTCATGTACCAGGTTCTTGCAAGTGAGCCCAATGCATAAAAACACTGGTCGTGGAACTCCATATGTCGCTCTTAATCTTATACATTGGCCATATACGTCGGAGAAGGGTCAGACAGTGCATGCAGTGTTTGAGTTTTCAATATACGATCATTCAAATGGAATGTATTGTGGATGCAAAGGTAGTAATTTATTTATTCAAGCACATTCATCTTATTACAGCTGGGTGTTCATTGTCCTCTGTATGTTCTAAATTTGAGATAGAAATTCCATCATTTAATACGATCAATAGTCTACCTGAAGTCAAGTTTGTATGTGGATCTTTGCCAATATTTGTCACACTTGACACTCTTCTGATTGGAGCAGCATCTCTTTTATAATTTAATAATCTTCACATGGATTGAATTGGCTACTTTGATTTCTACTTCCATGCTTAACTGGGGTGGAAGTTTGTTGTATATTATTTGGATATTTGCATCTTACATAGTACGAGTTTCTCTTTGTCTAATCTTTTAACCTTTACGTAATCGCAGCTAGCCACAGCTTTGATTTCAAGAATTCCCACTCGAACAAGCATTGCTTGATTCAACTTCAGGAGCTATTGAAGTCGTCTGCCTTTCTAGTTGATGATAGTTGTGTCTTTGGTGTGAAGATATTAAAACTTGATGTCTCTTCTCCTGAAAAGAATGCCGTTGTGGTTGAGGAGAAGGCTACCACAGTCCAAAACCTCTTTGTCCAGAAGAAGGGATTCGTGAAAGGGACATACACTTGGACCATGAACAACTTCCTTGAAGTGGACTTGAAGTACTATGTCCCTTCTCCTACATTTGAAGTGGGCGGATATAAATGGTATTCATTTCTTATCAGTTAAATAAAGAATTATATTTATATAAATAATACTGATGTGCGTGTTAGTATTACTTTGAGACATTTTATCTTACACATTTCTGCTGCCTTGTTTCGAACCATGGAATTAGACAACTCTGTATGTAGAGATAAGCAACATACACCAATTTCAAATCATTGAAATGAATTTTTCCAGGTGTCCAATTATATTTGAACAGTCACTTTACATGTTTGTCAACAGGTATATCGGCATGTATCCACGAGGTGACAAGCGCAGCACTGATTGCCTTGCCCTGTATTTATCCAGGGATGCCTCGAATGAGCTGCCTCCCAACTCTAGGAACGTGGTTGAAATGACACTATCCATACATGACCAGAAGAATGGGAAACATCTCACTAGAACTTCAGGTTCAGCTCTCCTTAGCAACTATCAGTGCTCGTTTGAGACCTACCTGATTACAGTCGATCTTACTTATGTTGCGACCGCAGGTCTCTTGGTGTTTGGAAGTTCCTGGGGATGGCGCGACTTCATTCCACTCAAGAAATTCAAGGATCCGTCTAGAGGCTATCTTGTAGAATCGAACTGTGTTGTCGAGGCAAATTTCACCATCGTTGGATCCTCCAGTGATTGATAGATATGGGAAGACGATGGCCTTTCGCCCTATAGCTAGGCATACATATGAGGTACTCCCTCCAATTCATAATAAGTGTCGGCACTTATTATGGATCCGAGGGAGTAGTACTTTCGTAGCAGTAGTAAGAACTTGCGTGACGATCCTGTTATTAATGATGGAACTGATCACTAGAATGATGTTGAGGAATTAATTTTTAGGTATATTGTCATTAATATTATTTTGGAAGTGCCTCCATGTGCATGGAGTATGGATCATTGTTGTCTGCCTGGTGCATGGTTTGCAGATTCCATCTTCATGAGACTTGAGCATTTAATCATCAGTACAGAGATATAGTAGCCACCGCTGCCATCCGCCTCCATCGTTGTGTTCTGACTCCGAGTTTTCCTTGCTATGAACTGCCGTTCAGCTCGTTTTCCGCCAGTCGCTCATGGAGTGTGTTAGGTTGGATGGTGTGTTGAAATGGTTTAAGCTCCAAATCTATCCTTCCATCTTTTGTGACAATATTTTCTCTGCATAGCTCTGAACTATTTTCATGCTTTTCTGAATATTAAGTCTGAGCGTTCTTTAATTCCATCAAATATGCCATTAACCATCAAAGACAGGAAACTTTAACGACATTTACAAGTCGAGTTGCATGATAACTTCTTTTTGCATCTTCTATCTATACCTTGTGGCATGGACATTTCATACAAAATGATGATCATCACACCATTACAGAGTCATGGAGATGCCAACGCTACTCCAGTTTTTTCCTCCATATAGACTGGTACGATCAGCCAATAAAAACATTATACTACTACATATGGCCAAAATTTCTGTTAAGCTTTGCTGCTACTGGTATAAATACAGTCAAGTCAACACGACTATAACTTCTCTATCTCCTGAAATGTACATTCACGACAGTTGGCTGCATGTACGTCTGCTGAATCGACAACGCAAACGGGAAAAACGGGTGGAACAAGAAGGAAGATATTCTCTTCGCCCTGCCGTCAGAATTGCCAGCATCTGAACCTACAGTCAAGAAAATTAGGACGTGACGGTCTTTCCATCAAAATAGAGCAGAACTTATGCTTTGCTCTCCTGCACATAAGCAACTAGATGTACATTCCGTGCACAGCAGTGGATCAAGAGTTACCTGGTTTTATCTTAAATTTTACAACATTTGGTTGCTTCACTGATATAAATTTTATTGGATGCTCTGTGCAATGCCTATGCCGATCAATTGCTGAAATCAGCTGCAAACAGGGAAACAAAGCGATGCTAAAAAAATAAAATAACAGCAAGAGAAACTTACTATCAGCAGCAAACAAGGAAATGAATTAATACCTAAAGTTAAGTAACAGCAAGAGAAGAATTATTATTGTGTGCTGGAGTATCACAAATCCCAGAAGATTAACAGCCTCATGGAAGCCTCATGGAAGGCATGGACACAATAATAAGTGCAAGCTGCAAACTAGTGATCTCTGCTGTCATCACTCAGCACTATGGAAGCCCTCACATGCATATGCCAGTCTTGCGTTATACTCCCTCCCTCTATGTATAGAAGGACACTTAGTCTTGTCTTCAGTCAAACTTAATGCATGTTTGACCAAATATTTGGAACAATATATGAACATATAGAATACCAAATTAGTATCACCAATCTATCAATTGGGATATTCTGGATGTTAATATTTTTCCATATAAACTTGGTCAAATCTAAACAGGTATGACTTAAGACAAGGCTAAGCGGCGTTGTATACATAGACGGAGGGAGTAATAGACACATACACAACAAACTGGACTGACAAGGCAATTTTTGTTATAGCTGCATGTTGTGCAAGAACTTGATCTACTTGCATAGCCAGAAGCAGGTTCGGAGAGGCTAAAATCTCCTAGCCTCAACTTCCTTTCATCGCTGCACCTGCCTGGTAACCTTGTAATTAATGTATACCGAAGAGAGGATATCTTAACCTGTGATAACTCCTCACTCAATTTGTTCTGACTTGGTAGACATAACATTTTGTGTAGTGTACATTTAGTCGCAAAAACAATTTCCACCAAAATAAAGGAATAGAATGAGAAAATTATCAATGCGCTATTAGTATGCAAAACCATTACCTAATTACTACAGTAACATATAAAGTGTCAAGAGTTTCAAGGTAAACTAGAGCTCCCTAACTATCTGTGAGAGACATCATAGTATCTATTTGTAGTAACAATGTGATTATATGATGGCCACATGAGTCTCAAGGTCCATTTCACGTATCAATTAACTGGTTGAAGTAATTTTAATACTAATATTAGTATTAAAATTGAAAAATCTTTATATAAGATCACGCGATATCTTTTCCTAAAGACTCTGTACACTGAATCTTTATTTTGTCATATTCGATTCGCAGACTAGAAGCTCTATATATTTGATTACATTCATAACAAATAGAGTTCATGCTATGTAGAAGTTCCTGCTCTTAGTATTCATGCGCCACTGGTTCGATGCCAGATCTGACACAACATATAACCTTGCCAATGTTCTTTCAGACAGTCCAGTTACTAATGTGTGTTATCTTCTACTGATAGTACCGTTTTGATACCTCAATAAAGTTTAACCTTATGTGTCAAGCAGAAAAAGGTTGGTGAGTTGAGCAAAAACATTATACCTTCAGTGGGTATTTGTAAAATTGACTATAAGGCCTAAAATCGTATGAATGATATGCATTCCAGAAACTAGTCAAATTGGTACACATTAACTACTTTATAATGTATATTTAAAATTTCAAAAGAGTTGCAGAACAAACCTTCTCATCATACCGAAAAAGGGATAGGTCAAAGTATGGCGAAGGACTTTGTGATTGGCAAGTGTAAGGTAAAGGGGACATCATCTTTTTCACAAACTGCCAAATACAAAACAAGACGTGTTACCAAAAGCTTGAGCGTTACATATTTTTAAAGAAGCTATTTGTTTAGAAACTAGATATCAGATGCATTATGCCTACAAAAAATGAAAAAAAATCTACTGAATGTACATATCAAGAAACGACCAGCATATCCTGTCGCATCTAGCAAGTTAGTTGACTAATGATAATCACATTATAGATCTTCTCATTCTCACATCTTGCAATATCATTTAAAATGGGACCAACAACTAAAATGGTTTCATAAAGTGGATCATACTCACTGTCATAATATTACCTGTGAGGTGCTGCTTGCTTTATTTTTAACAGTGCGTAGTTGATCGAGAGCATGAACATTATTGGAATGGGACGAGATAAAATTTCCATGCAAAGACTTCTGCGGATTCGCATGGAAATGATCATAGAAAGTTTCAAACAATGAATACAGCTCCTCCGAAGAATTCTGTTGAGAAATTATATGTTAAACTCAACACAAGCAAATGAAATATCAAATGACATCAAGAACAATATATGTTCCATTTGATATTAGGCACCTGATAGAGTGAGACAATCTCTGTTGTCTCCATGTTGTACACAGCAAAGAATGCTAGATTTTGATCGGTGCTTCGAGAAACCTAAACAAATAGAACAGTAACTGCAATTAGATGATGACAAGATGTGAATAACCTATTGGTAAGATGTCTGAAAAAAATCATTTACCCCTCCATCCACACTGCCAAACTTGATAAACAGGTGATGGCGATCCAAAAACTGTACCTGTTCAACTATCATGTTATAAGCACCTGTTACAAAAAAAACTTGGATAGAAAATGACATGTTCATTACACAATGCAGGCCCTATCATCAAGGTTATGCTATTACTAAGCGCTTGCTAAAGCAAACTATCTGCAAGCAGAAATAATTGAAAAAAACTTTGACTAAACAAAGAAAAATGAAGAGAACAAATATAACAAGCGATATATTGTAGGTACCTTCCAAATGATAAGATCCACATAGTCTTGAAAGTGAAAATAGAATTTCTTCTTCAGATGCTGGACCCTCTGCAAACAAATGTCAATACTTTCAACCATAGAGATAAAATACTTTTCTCCACAAATAAAGCTGCAAAAATGCAATAACACTATGCTGGACCCTCTGGGCCACCAAAGAAGGAATAAGCAATTAACACGATTCTATTAAACAATTAAAAAAAACAGTATGCATGCAAATGATAGGGAGAGTAGAAATATTTTCAGCAGTGAAGACAATGGTTTAGGGATAATTTACACAAGCAATATATATTTCCTTAACAATTAAATGAGAACAGCCAGAAAATAAACCCCTGATCTAGAACGTAATGCACGCTAAGTTCACGTGTTAATGGAAAAAAATGAGCAAAATTTAAGATAGATAGCTAACCGAAGTCTGATCAGGTTCCTCGTTCCATGTCTTGCGGAAAATAAATGACAGCAACCGCTGCTTGATGCCAGGAAGGAAAGTATTCCCCTGTGCAACCTGCATGCATCAAGTCCATTGATAACTTCAGATTTTATAACATTAGCATGGTTAGTTTAACAAAATACCAATTTTGATTAATGTTCTATCATATAAATATTAATAGAGTAGTTGTCGGTCAAAGCCTTGTCCTAACAAAACAAAACAAAAAATATATATATTGGGACGGAGGGAGTATAGATCAGTTGATTTCTAACAAGGAGTTTGTATAAATGTTGCATATAAATCATGAGAAACATGCACAGTTGCACCTAACAGAGAGCAGGAATGGTGGTATTGTACTAGCTGTGTTATTAATTATTAGCCTCTTGTGTAGGATCGTCTTTGCTTATTTCCCAACACATGTAAATGTACATATTTTTGCCTTTGGCACATGCATCAGAGCAAAGTACATTTGTAACAAAGAAGACAACAAAAGGCATTTTCGAATTTTCTAGGCAGGTGCAGGCACATTCACATTCCCCAGCCACATTGTTAATGCAAGTAAAGAACTACAGAGCTTTTAAACTTTAACCAAAATTGCAGGTACCTGGCCATGTGAATGAAGATATAATTCATCGTCTTCCCGGCAAAATGCACCAATCCTGCGCACCTCAACAAGGTTGCCAGAATCTCGGATCTGTAGGATATGTATTGTTTGATATCGAAGAGAAACTATGCAGAGCAGATCCTCATATAGGTAAGCTCCAATGCTATGAGCAAGATTTATGAAGTCATTGCGGAAAGCCTTCTCGTCTAGTATCGCGCCATCTTCTAGCCTGAGAATAGAAATGAGAAGTCATAACCCATTCCAAAGAAGGAAGGTCACAGAATGTGTCGTTATTTAGAACTAAAAACTGGATTCCTCCTAAGTCAAGAATAATTGTACCTCACAAGATAGAAAGTAATTTTCTCAATTGATGGTACCCCGTGAATTGCACCCTCACTGGCACCAGAGTCATTACTTTGTGCTGTTGATGTTGCAAATAATCCATATTGATGGCATTCTACGTACAGGAAGAAGTCCTTGCAGATGTACTCATTGCTGGACGCAAGCGAAATTGAGTAGAGCTGCTTAAAGAAGCTGTCGAATCTCTTTGCTTTGGCCGGAAGATCATGAGAATCACACTCCTCGTTGCATGAGAAGGTGAGCCAGATGGGACGGTACACGATCAAATCTTGGTGGTTCCGGCTAAAAGCCACGAGATATTTCCCATCATCGGTGAACTTGCGGAACGAATAATCTGGACACTCTATGTCATATATAGTGTAGCTTGGAACCAAATTCTCGTAGAATTGCCTCACGGTGTTAACCTGTCGAGAATAAAAAAGGGAAGAACAACAAAAGACAGCTTAGATTCCTAAGTTGCAAAAACAGAAGTTGTACAATCTTGATCACGTCAAGAATAAATTTCGAATTGATCAGTAATACCAAACCCACATTGTGTGTGTTTGTTTCAACAGTTATTACAGGAAACACAACACGGGATGGCATCTACAGGCATACAGAAGCATGTTTGAATTACTTTGACCACAGCTATACTTGCACCATCGTCACATTCTACAAACATAGGGTTCGAGAAACTTCGTATAGGATAAGACACGATTTTGTAGGTAACCGACAACCAACTGGTAATACCATAATAGGGAAGTTGCTAGTTAACAACCGTTTTGACCTTCTTTTACGTCACATTTCGCCGCTTGTAAGCTACGACAAGCAATGTCAGCACGCGCCATTTGACTGAGCTAGAGCAGGGGCTGGCTTTGGCTTTCAATTTCATTAAGGGTGCTCTTCAGTGTGGTAACTCTAGACCGTGCGTAACCTGAAATTAATGACACCATACGCCGGGACTTTTAAGCACTGACTGGCTGTCATTCATAGACATGATTTGACATGCTTTTAGCATCACATTCCACCCGTTGTAAGCTACTTACTACAAGCGTGAGAAGCAATGTCGGCATGCGCCATTTGGCTGGGCTAGAGCAGGGGCTTGATCTGGGTTTCGATTTCATTAACGGTGCTCTGCGAACTCTAGACTATCTATCAATCAATAGTATGTCTCATCCAAAAAAGGGTAGAAATAGCTACGGATGACCTGAAGTGAGCCATAGACAGCCACCACCAATTCACAACACTTAGTAACCCAAACGATGAAGCGAACAGCGGAACTGGATCCCCCACCCAAGTCCACAGCAGCGCAAAAGTTTGCTAATCACGGGAGGAAATCCCAGACGCGTTGAGACGCCGGGAGAATGGATACGGAGTGGAGGGAGAGGGAGAGGGAGAGGGAGAGCGGGAGCAAGGCGTGCGTACGGTAGCGCCGGGGCGCGGGGAGAAGCACTGGCGGTCGAAGAGCCTGGAGGCGAGGTTGCCGCTGCGGAAGTAGCCCGCCATCACCGCCACCGCCGCCGCATCGCGCGCGCGCGCGCGAGGTTGGAGGAGGAGAGTAGATCGGCGGGCGGGAAACCTGGCCGCCCTGCTCGCGTGCAAGGTCGGGTGATGGGGGAGATGCTGCTGGTGTGGGCGGTGGGGCAGCAGCGGGCACTGGGCAACGGAGGGAGGGGGAGGGGATTTTTGCTCTGTGGTGGTGAATTTTCGGAGAAGGCCAGCCAGCCGGGAGAGAGAGAGAGGGAGGGGGCTCGGCTCACGACGGTGGCGAGTGAGTGAGGCCGGTAGGGTGACACGACACGACTCGCCACCGGCTGAACTCAAGTGGTGGGCTTCAGTCGTGCAAGATATGTTCTTTTTTTTAGCAATCGAAGAAGATGCGACAGCGTTGGAAATGCTCTCATCAAGAATCAACTAATTCGGTCTTCCAATATTTTCCATTCCTGGCGAATTATTTTTCCTATAGAAGGATTTTCTTCCCATTTATCGTCATAGAAATGTGGTTATGATCTTCCTCTCCTTTTTTTTTCCGATCGTCCTGCCTTCCTCTCTCGCTCCTCGGACGGCTGATACCCCCCTCACTTTCTCCTTCGTCGTTTCGCTCGTCTAGAGATGGCGGAGATAGAGACTCGGACCCGCCTTCCCTTATGTATATACATCCACCTAGGGTTTCATCACGTATGATTCCTTTTGGGGTTCGCTCCGTGAGATTGGATGCGTCGATGAGCTCCCTTCGTGGCCGCTCTTGGTGTCGCCGTTATCGTCTTCCTCGGCAGCAGTTTCGTCTAGAGGTGTCACAGTTCCATAAATCCCTCCTATGTTTGGTGCTTTCCAGATTTGCACTTCCTTCTTGCTCTTTGGCCGGTTGGTCAGCGAGATGAGGCTGGCTCTCGATTCTCTATGGTAAGTTTGTTTTCTCTGTCACATGACTCGATTTGTACCTTAGCATAGCAGTAATTCCAACCAAGGATACTTTGGTCATTGGCAACTGGTACGGTTGTAAATTCACATGATTTCGATGGAACGATTTTATTAGAAAACAATGTCCGGTCCTTTTATGCTTTTATTATTGTGGAAAAAACAACGCGTGTAACTTGTAACCTGCCTCCGCCAATTGGTGTACACGTCATTTCATTTTTTGCGTACGAATGAGCATTTGTGTTTACTTACGTAATCGAATTTACTCCGCAATAAACTTGGTGCATGCACCAATCGACTAGAGGCATTCCTTTTCTGGGGAAAAAAAGTGTGTCCGTTTTAAGGATGAGAAAGGACTTTAAAAAAAAATTGACACTTATTTTGTAAGTGAACACATCAGTTAGACGGTGCAACACATCATGGCTTCTAGTGTTGCGGTGCTGCTGGATTGAGGTGGAAAAGAGTTGTTAGACGGCAACAGTTGGGAGGCTGCCCACCTGAAGATCAATTCGTGGACACCCTTGCAGCCTATAACGCTGTATCATATGACTCGGGGTAATCCAAGTTCACAGGGGCACTAACGCTCAAAACTGAATGGTAAGGGAATGACAGACAGGGCACGCCAGCATCTGGGTTCAGAAACTGAAGGAGAAGTGTAATCCACTGGAAAGGGAGCAGACTGAGTGAATACCAGTACGGCACAAACACACCCACCTGACGGCAAATTTCCTGACCGCCCATGGCAAATCTGAAAGTTATCTTTATGAATACCTACCTAGAACCATGACGGCCAATTACTAGGTAAGCACTGCGTAAAGGTGACATGGACACAACAAATCTCACATTACAGCGTCTCTAGGTGGGTCAGTTCAACAGCAAAATTGTCCAGTACATCCGGTTGTTTTAATTATCCACTGGAAAGGGAGCAGCAAAACTGTCCAGTATATCTGGCTCAATTCAACAGCAAAATATCCATGAGCCACAAGACGTGATCACCCATTTACATGCGGGTTCACCTGTAAATAGTAATCATCCTACATTATGATACGGGATCAGACAAATCACCAAGTAGTAACACTTTTTTTTTAACTTGCACTAAGAGAAGGCGCAAAGTGTACAACGGCCAACAAAGCAGGAAAAACTGTACAGTGACCTCAAAGTTGCAAACAAGTTGCATTTAAATATATCTGAAGAGTTCGATGAATAACTCACAGTTTCAGTAGTTTCCTCTAGGACATACCACTGACGACGCACACCTAAAAAAAAAACAGATACAGAAGAACATACCACCTAACCTGCCTCGATTGGGCGGAACACTAACAGGTTTTATTTGATAATAATGATACAACAACTGGACAGACAGCTACACAGCTGAAAGCTTATTTGGTACAGTCTTCAAACCAGACCACTTACAGTGTTATAAAACATCTCCTTAAAACAGGAGCGTTATCCTCCTCGGCAAAACTGAAGACCCCGTCCACCAACCTCGACTTGAAAGCAGCGGAAGCCGTGTGATTCAATTTCTGCAGTGGTTTTCTCCAAAACTGAGTTGGACAATACTGAAACTTATGTCAAGGAAGCATTTGCTCAAATATTATTACGTGCTGTGAAATACACCGGAAGTTCAAGAAAGTACCATACAGGAGAAATAAGGTTTAAACTAGCATATCTGGAAGACATGCTGGGCAACATGTATTGCAGAAATCAGAACCCAGGTCTAGACAACTTTCATGAACTTTGCAAGTATATATAGCATTGGTAAAACATTAAGCATTTACTGATACACCTTTGCTACAGTGATAGAACCAGTCATTTAGAAATACAACTGACGAGGAGTTAGCTTTTATTAACCAACTGTTGCAGTTTCAAGATTCCTATGATGTCAGATTTACTAGCGCTATATATAGGAGACTACATTTAAGAAAATTCAATACGACTGAGATGGGAGCTATTTAAAAAACACTAAAAGGTTCATCTTATTGTTCAGGGTCAGAAATGTTATGTAGAAAGCAACAAAAGAATACACCAGAATAGCGGTATTTTTGTTAGTAAAAGCCACAATCCTTTTAGCTATAAAAAGAGTAGGACATCAAAAGGATACGAGTTGGTATCAATGTCAAAACACAGCCTCCACCACCAGCTCCAGTCAGCTTAGAGACCAAGTTATACTTCAACGTTGTGCGCAGCACGGTTTCTATAGCACAATGGCTGACCCCCATGCACTGAAGCAGACCTTGGTTCATCTCCATGAGCTCTGCTAGCTTTTCCTCCTTTGCTGTGATGGCTACCTCATCATCAGCCGCTAACTCGACAATGCTTGAGAGCTCCTCACTGATGGAGTTCACCGCACTGATGACGGAAGCCATAGCATCGGGGTGCCTAGATGCTCTTTCAGACACACCGGCAACCAGGGCCTTGGTGTTCCTACCAACCTTTGTATCGGTAATGAGCATTTTGACTGGATTGCTCGATTTGAGGTTGGTGAATTCCCCCTTCTTGAATTTGATCATGCTGCCTAGCATTCATATATAGATTCCGTAAAGCACAAAATCGTAATAAATAAATAGTGAGGTTAAGGTCAGATGTACTATTCAGTAGGGAATATTTCCATGACTGAACTCCTAAATTTAGTACCCAATTGAAACCAAAGATTTTAACCCATCCAAGAAAGGCAGCAGCGTACCAAAAGTGCTGACGGCATTGTCGATGCCGGAAGGCTTGCCATGGATAATCTTCTCCCCCTGGAAGGCCCACTGGTTAACCAGCTCAAGATCTTCCTTGTGGAACGACCCCCACTCCGTTCCGTCACCGGCAGCTTGCGGACGGACTGCGCCTGCGGCCGCCAAGAGCGCCCCGGACAAGGACACGGAGAACGCCGCGGACGAGCCAAGCCCCGCGCCCAACGGCAGGTCCGACTTCACCACGGCCTTCCCAGGCGTATAGCTGCGTAATGAAGGGCACACACGGTCGCATTCAGTTTATGAAGTGCTGGCCATTACATGACTGGGGAGTTTGGATAGAGTACGGGAGCCAATTCAACTGACCCCAAGATGGAGGTGTAGAGGTAGAGGAAAGCGGAGAGGCCGGCGGCGAGCCAGATCTTGTCGTCGGGGATGTGTTCCTGCTCCAGGAGCTTGGCCATGGCGGCCAACTCGTCGGAGGAGCACGGCCCCGGCGCGTTGACCGCCGCTCCGGCTCTGTCCCCGAACACCTCCCGGAGCCGCGTGCACGGCCACGAGAAGACCAGGCCCGTGTCCCGCAGGTCCACCTCCACCGCGCCGGCGCCGTCCTCCTCTGCGCGAGATCGACCGGAGTAGGAGTTAAGAGCGGCGGCGATGATGAAAGAAAGTCAAAAAAAAGAAAAGAAGGAAAGAATCAAGAATCGGTATGGGAAAGAGAGGGAGAACCTGATGCGGGGAGGAGGTGGAGCGAGGAGTGGGTGTAGAGGTCAATGGCGGCGGCCACGGCGGCGGAGCCGTGGACGACGGCGTGCTCGCCGGCGAGGATGATCTTCCCGGGCGCCCGGGCGCGGAAGCCCTCCTCCTCCATTTGTTTGCTTGATCCGATCGATCTCCCTTCTCTGTCGTGCTACGGCTGCTGCTGCAGTTGCAGTTGCAGTGCCGGCCCAAGGTGTAGGCGCATCGGGAACATCGTTTTGTAGGCACGTGGGAGCCCTCGAGTCCTGGTCCAAGTCAAGATACTGACGACTTGGGGAAAATTAGTTCTGTGTACTGAAAGATACAGAGTTTAGAAAGATCGGGCTTTAGAAATCTTGCTCCGTTAATGATCTGTACCGTCGCCGTGAACTCCACATTGACTGGAAGAAGAGAAAAATCGATTAGGGAGAATACAAGAGGATGAACTCTGAGGGGGATTATAAGGGAGATTACCCATATGAATCCCCAAGACTAGACCTTGGCAATAGAAGAAGATGGATACGAGAGAAGAGAGGGTGGAGGGAGGGCGCACCATGGAGGAGAGACCGGAGAAGTCGCCGCCGGGGAAGCGCGCCGCCGGCGTAGGTGGTCTTCGCGCTCCCTCCTCGCTCTACTGACTGAGTTCGGGCCCAGGGCTGGTTTCAGTCAATCTGGCCCAGTTCAGGTGGACAATGACGGAGCAGGCAACGCCCTGGGTGGTATTTTGTAAAGCCCAATCTTTTGATGGTATTTTTGTAAGTTCAGATCTTTCTTTTTTTTATACTCCGTATGTAAGTTCAGATCTTTTAATGGTATATATGGAACCCCGTTTTCTATTGATTTTGTTAGTAGTAGCAGCCAGCCGCCAGCATGCAAATATTTGTCAAACAAGTAGGAGATGAGAACAGGCTGCCGTCAAACTCTTATATTTTTATGAAGTGTTACCAATTTATTATTGAAGTGCACGATAAACCAACAGCCCAGTCAAAAGATCTGCTGAGTACTAAATCTTCACGACTTCTCCAGATTCAGGTGCCTCTCAACTCTCAACTCTCAGAAGAGGAAAAGAATGCGGGGGAAAGGACATGTCGGCCGGGCTGTAGGGCCGGGGGCGAGCAGACGTCGTATCACGGTACTCTTAAATTTGATCATTCGGGAGTGATCGCGCTCTCCACCGCTCCACACGAAAAGAGAGGCGGTCCCCTTGAGAGTCGTCTGAAGTCCCGAGCTCTCTCTCGACTCTTCTCTAGCGGCGTCGCCGCTGTGGGAGGGGTTGAGAGGGATGCTCGGCTTCTTCCCCGTAGATGTAGATGTAGAAGTAGTTGTAGGTCGGTTAGGGTTCCAGGTGGATTGCCAGTAGTGGGCCTTGTGCCCGGATGTGGAGCTTCAATTCATGGCGGCTGGATTGATACTCTAGGGTTCATCCTCCTCGTTCTCAAGCTCCTCTGTTTGGAGCGGCGGGCGATGCGGATGTCCACCTCATCCTTCAATAATTCCGAGGTCGCGTGCTGTCTTCCGAATGGGGCTGCTCCCGATCTCCACTATCTTCCTCTGGCCGACCATGATGGCGAGGGGAAGGAGATGGAGAGATTGGTCACTCTCAGCTCTGGAGGCGGCGGGGGAGCTTCTGCTCTGGCCCGCGTGTGCGACATCGAGCTGTGTCCTACTTTTTCACCATCTTCGTTGAGTCTTACTCTGGCCGGCCGTGGAGGCAAGGGGATGAAGCTGATGACAAGGTGGCAAGCGGTCAACTCCTCCTTCTTCAAGCTCCTTGTTGCTCCCTTTATCTCGGTCGGCTGTGGCGACGAGGGAGAGAAAAGGGACGACCCTGCATCTGCTTGATCTGGAAGACGGCTTGCAAAGCTGCGACATAGAGCATCTCACGCGGCGGCCATGGTGGCTTCCACGATCTTTGGCCGGAAGGATGACCGGTTTTACAACCTCCAGGGTGGAGGCCCTTTTCTGAGCTTCTCGCCGGAACCACTGACTCTACACAACCAAGTGGTGCGTCCCTGGCGGTGCAAAGGTGGCCAGCGATCGAGGCTCACCAGTGGTGAAGAAGACCGATGACCGGATTGTTTTTTAAAATTTTGTCCTAGGGCCTTTTTTGCAATTTTTGAGGCCTTACCTTCAAATTCCAGGTTTTGTAGGGCAATACTCCCTCCGTTCAGAAATATAAGACATTTTAACTTTGTGAAATAAATGTATCTAGATCCCTTTTAGTGTATAGGTTTACTCCGAACCTCTAGGAACCTATATACTAAAAGAAGTCTAGATACATTCTATTTACAAAGCTAAAATGTCTTATATTTCTGAAGGGAGTAGATGTCAGGGGCCTTGATGTAACTTTGTATTCATTTTCTAATTGCAGCTTCTAGGCCATTCGTGGCCTTTCTCATGCAAAAAAGGTGATCTTGAGGTTCTGGAGCGTCGGACAGCGGCGCGGATGGATGCCAATTGGGCTCCGAGGGGTCGTGTGGAATTGAGCTTCGTATGGCCTTGCTTCCACGCACCTACCCTACGCATGTAGACAAACAGATCCTAGCGGAACGATTTTCTTACTGATCCTGACCATGGCCTTGCTTCCTTAGTCACAATCAGCGATGAACATGCAGGATATATTTTGGCAAGTTGTTGGCCTATGATCTGATGGGCTCCGGGAATTATTTGGGTTTCCCTGAGGATATGTGCTATGAAAAGGAGAGAAGGCAATTTAGATTTGAATTGGTTCAAATTATCTGAACTGGATATAGGCTGATACTCGCAGGATTTGCAGGACAGTCCCTTAAAAATATGTTTCCTTTTTAGAGTCAATTATACATGTTACCGCAGGAAATAGAATATTCACGAATTCCCAATAACTGGCCAAGCTGCTAAAGTAGTGATAAATCCTGTCAATAAAATGGATCCTATTGAAAGTTCATCGATTCCCAATCTCCGATAAAAACTGAGGATATCTATCCATTTAGAATCCTCCTTTATTTGGATTAAGGATCCTCCGGTTGGAAATAATAACACAATGCATAAGTAATTAGAAGGAATTCTAATAAACAAATGGATATAGTATACGACCCAACGATTTTATTTCCCTATGATGTAATAAGAAAATTAATGAACCTGCAAATATCAACAAAACAACAAGTACTGTCCCCCGCAAAAAAAATACTATTAACCAAGGAATTATGCAATTCTAACACTAATTACCACCTATAGTAAAAACCTGTTAGATTACCCTTTTTGAACATATGGACCCTCTTTTTCTATTCCAGTCCGATGCGCAAGGTGTAAGGTGATGACTCAGGACGACGACAAAGAATGGAACATACGGTAGAGAGAAGGCTGAACATGATCGATACATATTTTGTCGTGCCACCTCGACCTAACACGCCGGTCTTATCTATAGAAACTTGCATAATGCTAAGTTAGGTAAAATCATGTTCAAAATTTGGTAGAATTGTAACTACATGGGATAAAATGTGTCACAAATGCACAACCGTGAGGTAAAGAATTCAATTTTTTTAACGCCTAGTGCATATCAAGTATCTCATGCGTCTGTTGCTGTTTAAAATAAGGGGGGTATTTTTATACAATGCGCTGTCATCTTATATTTCGGAAGTCGTCTTTTCGGAACGGAGAAAGTATATATGCGTGGTTTTGTGCAACAATAAAAAAATGAAGTAGCTGTGACAATGCACGGACATTCAGCTAGCTAGTATAAGATAGGGAAAGTACATAATTTTATCATCCCTCTCACCTCATATCAGTAAACGTTGTTCCTTTTTATGGAGCATCAAGGTTGAAAGAGTATGAGTTTGGCCGAATATGATGGATGTATTATTGAGCTCATGTGCGAGTATATATCGGCATATAGGAGATCATCTTAAAGTATAAGTCAAGTTAGAATTATACGTAAACAGATCCTAACTCTATTTAAACTACCGTAACAACCATATATGCTTAATACTCTAACACTTCCCCGCAGTCATAGCGGTAGCATCGTGAACAACAGGAACGTCATGGTCGGTCCGACTGGAGAGAAACCGAAGTAGAATCCAGTAGGCTGACATCCCCCGACAATATCAGCGGGAGTGTCGTAGACAGCGTGTTGCGGCACGAATGCTTGGAGTATAGAGAGAGCTGATGAGGTGCTCAAGCGAGGTGGTATCCCTTTGTGCCGATGTCAGGGTAGCCGAGAGCGTTGTGAGCTGGAACCTTGGTCGAGGTAGCCGTGCGAGGGGTCGTCATGGTTGCTGTCGTGGTCGGGTGCCGGTGTCGAGGTAGCCGTACATGAAGCCGCAAGCGCATAGTACGCGAGTAGAATGACGAAGATGCATCGAGCCAGTCATTGAGGATGTCGATGCCGAAGTCGATACAATCCGAATCGTCGGAGATGAGGTGCGGCCTTAGTTTTACCGGAACCAGGTGCACGTTAGGGACGAAATCATACTTCGGTTGTGCCAGAACCGAGTACACAAAGAAGAACTCGTCAGTGACGCGGTTGAGGCAGTCATAGAGGAAGGTGTAGATGCCAAAGAAGACGTTTTCAAGGCCGACGAAGACGAGGGGCCGATCCGAGATTGCCAGACTCAGGGACACGTCAGGGACGAACGTACGCACCGGTGTGGCCAATACCAGGCACACAAGGGCAGTAACAAAGACGTAGAAGGCAGCGAAAGCAATGGCGGCTTGGAGTGGTCATGCTGAACACCTAGATTGGCACGGAGACGGTACTCGAAGTTGGTGAGGAAGAACCTGGCGGCATGACGAAGACCATGCATAAATGGTGGCGACCCACGCCATGGGAGGTGGCACGGTGGAGCCAAGTACGTCGTTGCGAGGGGACGGTGATGATGACCGCGTGAAGGAATGCCACGCCCCGATCGAAGGGGCGCAACATCGCTGCTGGGCGTGAGTCGGTGCAGTGGCTAGAGACCATGATGACCCACAAGTATAGGGGGTGTACCGCAGTATTTTCGATAAGTAAGAGTGTTGAACCCAACGAGGAGCAGAAGGTGTTGATGAGTGGCTTGGATCAGGAATTCTCTGTAAATACTTAGCAAATGGATTTTTAGAGATTTTTGATAATGCAGATAAATAAATTGCGAGTAAATAAAAGACAATAATAATAATTACAACAAGTGGCCCAATCCTTTCTTTAGCAAAGGACAAGCCGGTTGTATTACTTAAGATGACCAAACATTCTCGAGGACACATAGAAATACTGTAAGTGCTTTCACTTCATATAGTTGATTAATCTTCTTTGGTTGGATAAGTGTTGTGTGGGTGAACCTGTGCTAATGTACCGCCCCATCCAAGACTAATACATACTTGTGATTATACCCCTTACAAACATTCGTAAGTATAAGAAAGTAATTAAGGTAAAACCTAACCACAGCTTTAAACTCTAAGACCCTTACGTCCCTTGTGCAATGGTTTTCTAACGGGGGTTCAGGTTTCTGTCACTTCGGCAACCCCTACGATTAGTAGCCAAATACACAATGCATTCTCCTAGGCCCATATACGTGAAGTGTCATGTAGTCGACGTTCACATGACACCACTAGAAGAAGTACACCACAACTTAAATAACAATCTATTGAATCTTTCTCAACGCAACTCCACTACTAAGAACAAGACTTCTCCCATGTATTTAAGAACAAAATGAACTACTCACAAGATATCATATGGATCATGATCAGAGATGGAATAATGATGTATAACAATCTGAACATAAACAATAATTCAATGGTTCACTCAATAGCATCAACTACAAGGAGTAATCAACACCGGGAAAGTTTCCCTATGAACTATGCAAGATTCAATGCAATTGTTACAGCAATATGAAGATGGTGATGAGGGTGCTGATGGTGATGATGATGATGATCCTGATGAAGTTCAGCTTGATGGTGTTGTTGATGGCGACGATCTCCCCTCTCCGGGAAGGAATTCCCCCGGCAGAAATCTGTCTACCGGAGAGATCTTTCTCTCTCGGTGTTTTCCGTCCCGCAGAGGCGGCGGAATCTTTCTGTGGTCGCTCCCCGAGTCTTAGGGTTTTGGGAGGATGATATACGCCAGAGGAGAGAGGCTGGAGTGGGCCAGGGTGGCCACACCACCTCTAGGCGCGGCCTAGGGCTGCCCGCTCCATGGGGTGGTGTGGGTCCCCTGTGGCCCATCTCCACTCCGTCTTCTGGCTTCCTTAGTCTTCTGGAAAAATAGGATTTTCCTTAGTCTTCTGGAAAAATAGGATTTTCCGTGTATTTTCATATCAAAAGGAAGGTACTAGATGAAAACGAGTCGGAGGCGGAGTCCGGGGTGGACTCACCACCTGGTGGCGCGGCCAGGGGTGGGCCCGCGCCACAGGGTGGTGTGAGCCACCCTGGCTCTGTTTCCGTCACTTTTTCGCTTTGTAGCTTTCCTTATCGACTGAAAACTACAAAAATATAGTTGGATTGTATTTTCGCGGAACTTTTCTTATCAGAACTGTTATCTATTTGAAAACAGACTCTACAAGTCTCTGAATTTGGTATCTAGTAGATTCTTCCGGAGTCATCTCTTGAATATCATCGATATCTTCATCTTCATACACTTATTACTTGAGTCATAAAACCCTTCTCTTTCTTTTTACACCATTATCTCCACTTCCTGGAAATTTCTTTCACACAAAACTGCACACAGTTCTTATTAGCAACATTAATATAAGTGAAGTGATAAAACCATTTGAGTCCAACTTCAACTGAAAAACCAACAAAAAAAAAGCTACTGTAACAACTCCTTCCGAAAACCCAAAAAGAATTCAAAAAGGAAATCGAATAAAGAAGCAAATGCAAGAGTGGCAAAATCTGTCAAAACAGACCAGCAGGTAAAGATCAATTTTTTCGAAAATCTTCTGTTGCTCAAATCAAAAAGTGCAAAACTAACTAAAATTAAATAACAACCTGGGGCCGAAGCACAAAAAATTACAGCTCAATCCGACATACAGAGATCTCTCACGAATTTTTACGGTGAAGCACAAAAATCTGTTTCGGGACAGCAACTTCCCCAAATCTTACTTCTCTCTCATTAGAGGTTGATCTTGACACAAAAACCAAACAAAACGGATAAGGAGCGGTTATTACCGAAGTAATAACTTCCAAGACTCAAAGAAACAAAAACAAACTAAAAGCAAAAACAAATTGGGTTGTCTCCCATCAACCTCTTTTATCTGTACCTTCCCACCTTCGAGCAACAACTCCTTGGGGTGAATCTTCAAATCATACATGTATGGGTTGATGACGTCCACCGAGGAATCCTCCTTAGTTGATCCAGAGGAAGACAATGCGGCTCCAAAACTAAGAATCTGCCTGTCAGAAACAGATCGAAACGAAAACACGACGAGAACACAATATACGAACCTCGGGATATCCGGGGGGTTATATATTACGAAGTTTAATAACAAAAGGAAAGTAATGGGAAAAAACGGGTCGAAGACGGGCTCCGGGGTGGCCACATCCCCTGGTGGCGCGGCCAGGTGGGCCCGTGCCACGGGGTGGTGTGAGCCACCTGGGCTCCCTTTCGGTCCCTCTTTTGACTCATTAATTTCATGTTAGATAAAAACTGCAAAAATATACATTGGAAATATTTTCACGGACCTTTTCTTACCAGAACTGTTACTTATTCGAACATGGACTCTGCAAGTCTCTGAATTTGGTCTTTAATAAATTTTTCCGGAGTCACCACTTGAGTAACATCAATATCTTCATCTTCATAAACATATTGGTTGAGTCTTTTAACCATTTACCATCTTATTACACCATATTCTCCTACAACCTGGAAATTTCTTTCACACAAAACTTCACACAATTCTCATTAGCAACATTAGTGTGCATGCAAGGTAATAAACCTTTAAGTTCAATTTCAACTGAAATCCATCAAAACATAAGCTACTGAAACAACTCCTCTCGAAATCCCAAAAAGGAAATCGATTTAAGAGGCAAATGCAGAAATGGTAGAAATCTGTCAAAACAGACTAGCAGGTAAAGATCAATTTTTTCGAAACTCCTATATTGCTCAAATCAAAAAGTGCAAAACTAACGAAAGTTAAATAATCACCTGGGGCATGCACACAAAAAATTACAGATCAGTACGACATTCTGGAATTTTTTACGATGTTTATAGTGAAGCACAAAAATCTGTTTCGGGACAACAACTTCCCCAAATCTTACTTCTCTCTCATTAGAGGCTGATCTTGACACAAAAACCAAACAAAAAGGATAAGGAGAGGTTATTGAAGAAGCAATATCTTCCAGGACTCAAATAAATAAATAAATAAACTGAAAGCAAAAATATATTGGGTTGTCTCCCAAGAAGCTCTTTCTTTATAGCCATTAAGATAGGCATGATAAATTTCAATGATGCTCACATAAGAGTATGAATTAAAGTAAAAGAGAGCATCAAGAAGCAAATATACATGTTTTTAAGTCTAACCCACTTCATATGCAAGGGAATTTTATAAGAAAATAAATTGTTGAAACCAGAGGCTACTAGCATAAGAAGGCAAAGCAAGTGCAACTTAAAGACTTTCAACATAAAGCGAGGAAACTTAATATTATTGAGATGCATAAGAACAATCTTCCCTCTCTCATAATAACTTTCAGTATCATGCATAAATTTAATTATATAACTATCACATGAACCATTGTAGCAATGATCACTTATTCTGACAGAAAACACAGGGACACTAGCTTTCCTAGTTCCATTAGGATGTGAAACAATTTTAGAAGTATCCTTACAAAGGATAATGTGCCCATCTTCTACATTTTTAGTGACAAAGTCTTTCATATTTGCTACTGCAGGTTTATCATCTATTTGTTCATTAGGTTCTACAGTTTTCTTTGTACTTTCGTTAACCATACTAGCTATCATAGAATGTTCTTTTACATTAACCGAGAAAGGTATTTTCTGGATGTAAGGTTCAGGTAAAATATGATCCACAGTATAAACTTTGGTATTTCTAGTAGGAATTAACAATATTTTATATGGTGCATGATACTTGTTCCATTTATTTTTAGGAAATTCAATATAGGAGGCAAAAGCCTTAAAATAATTTGCAATACTTTGAGAATCAAGACCATAAGCATTACTAATATTATGAAAGCTATCAATTCCCATAAAAGATTTAATGCATTCATAATCGTAATTTATACCTGACTTTCTTCCTTTATCATTCTCCCATGCTTCAGCATTGTCTTGGATACGGTCTAGAAGATCCCATTTAGCTTCTTCTTCCATGCGTGTAAATGATCCAGCACAAGAAGCATCCAATAAATCCTTATCATGAAGAAAAAGCCTTGCATAAAAGTTATTGATAATAATATTGTTAGGGAGCTCATGAATAGGACATTTGAGTATTAGTAACTTCATTATCCCCCAAGTTTGAGCTGTACTCTCTCCATCACGAGGTCAAAAATTGTATATTTGATTCTGATCTTTATGAATCTCACTAGGAGAATAAAATTTTGAACAAAAGAGAGGTACAACTTCCTCCCATTCAAGAGATTGACCATTCTTTAGCAGCTTGTACCATTCCTCAGCTCTTTCTTTCAGCGATAATGAGAATAACTTCTTCTTGACTTGATTTGTTGTAATACATGCACACTTGAACAGCCCGCATAATTCGTGTATAAAGAGCAAATGATCACCGAGATGGACAGTTCCATCTCTAAAATAGTAGTTATCCATAACACGATCAACAATTCTTGTAGGTATCTTAAAAGTATCATTTTCAGTAGGTGGAAGTTCATCTACTACCTTAGCAGTGGTAGTAGCATTACGAAATAAGAAACTAAGTGAATTATCCATATTGAAATAAAGTAACTAACAAAAATAAAATAATACTCATAGTAGAAGTTTCTTTTACCAGTTCCACTCTCCAATAACGCTTCACTCCCCGGCAACAACGCTAGAAAATAGTCTTGATGACCCACAAGTAAAGGGGGTGTATCGCAGTATTTTCGATAAGTAAGAGTGTCAAACCCAACGAGGAGCAAAAAGTGTTGACGAGTGGCTTGGATCAAGAATTCTCTGTAAATACTTAGCAAACAGATTTTTAGCAGTTTTTGATAATGCAGATAAATAAAGCGCGAGTAAATAAAATATAATAATAATAATTGCAGCAAGTGGCTCAATCCTTTCTTTAGCAAAGGACAAGCCAGTTGTATTACTTAAAATGACCAAACGTTCTCGAGGACATATGGGAATACTGTCAAGTGTTTTCGCTTCATATAGTTGATTAATCTTCTTTGGTTGGGTAAGTGTTGTGTGGGTGAACCTGTGCTAATATACTGATCTTCCTAGGACTAATACATACTTGTGATTATACCCCTTGCAAGCATCCACAACTACAAGAAAGTAATTAAGATAAAAACCGAACCACAACCTTAAACTTTGAGATCCTACACTCGTGCAAATGTTTCCTAATGGGGGTTCAGGTTTCTGTCACTCCGGCAACCCCTACGATTAGTACCCAATACACAATGCATTTCCCTAGGCCCATAAAAGTGCAGTATCATGTAGTCGACGTTCACATGACACCATTAGAAGAATAACACCACAACTTAATTATCAAACCATTAAATCTCTCTCAACACAATTCTACTACTAACAACATAACTTCTCCCATGTCCTCAAGAACCAAACGAACTACTCACAAGACATCATATGGATCAAGATCAGAGATGAAATAATGATAAGTAACAATCTGAACATGAATGATAATTCAATGGTTTCACTCAATAGCATCAACTACAACAAGTAATCAATACCGGGAAAGTTTCCCCTAAAAACTATGCAAGATTCAATCCAATTGTTACAGCGGTATGGAGTGGTGATGATGGTGCTGGTGGAGATGATGATGGAGATGTTGATGATGATGATCCCGATAAATTCCAGCTTGATGACGGTGTTGATGGCGACGATCTCTCCTCTCCGGTAAGGAATTTCCCCGACAGATTTCTGCCTACCAGAGAGCTCTTTCTCTCTCTATAGTTTTCCGCCTTGCAGAGGCGGCGGAATCTATCTGTGGTCGCTCCCCAAGTCTTAGGGGTTTAAGGGGATTATATATGCCAAAGGGCGATGCTAGAGGTGGGCCAAGGTGGCCACACCACCTGCTGGCGCCTGTGGCCCATCTCCATTTCTCCTTCTGACTTCCTTTGTCTTCTGGAAAAATAGGATTTTCCATATATTTTTTAGTATTTTCTGATCTTCGGGAATTTTGCCTCTAACACAGTGCCTTTTCCATTAGAATCCTGACTTCAGCGGTCCATCCTCCAAAAAGTCATCAATAATGCAAAAATAGATGAAATAACATAAGTATCATCTCTTAATATGAAATATATCAATGAATAACAATAAATTATGATATAGAATAGTGATGCAAAATGGACATATCAGACCACCAACAACGTACACGCTAGGGAGGGCGCATTGGAAGCCGGTGGTTTTGACCAAGGCAACGATGCTGTGACCCGAAAGGGCGGTGGAACGATAGCCCGTAGGTCGATCGGTGTTAGGAGCGTGCTCGGGGACGTGCTTGACATAGACTGGCATGGGATCAGTTTGATTAGACCGACGGTGCACCGCATGCACCATGGCATGGACGATGCGTAGATTGGAGTCGATGGCGGTGTTGCCAGTGGAGTCCCGGACGATAATGACGAAGACGATCCGAGGGATGGTCATGGCAACCTTCCGAGGAAGGCACAATAGCCGACCGAGGTGCACGGTAGCCTATCGAGGCAGGCACATGAGCGTATTGTAGATCATCGATGTCGATGGTCGGAGTAGAGGCGCGGCGATGATGACGACGGTGAACGACTCAATCCGATGTATGATTGGTAAACCAAAAAAGTAGACCGGCCAAACGACCACTGAGAGAAAATTTGATCTAGAGATCGGAAAAGACTTACCAGGACAGCCGATCACAGATCGTCGGGCGAACACCGGCGAAGATTATGGAGATCGATCCCACCGGGGGCGGCGCGACGGAAGCGTGCGACTAGGGTTTGGACCAGTTAGGTTCTGATACCATGAAAGAGTATGAGTTTGGCAGAATATGATGGATGCATTATTGAGTCTAATGTGTTAGGACCGTACTTAAACAAATTCTAACTCTATCTAAACTGCCATAACAATCGTATATGCCAGAAATTCCTTTTGGCCCATGGATGCATTTGTACACATTGTGAGAAAACATATTTTAAAATATCAAAAAAATTGAAAAAAATATCTACATGTACATTCAAATATTTTATGTTTGTTCAGAAGTTTTAAGGATGAAAAAACATTTTACGTATCATGTATAAAGAAGAAAAAATGTCATGTGAATAGGACAAATTCAGGATATTTTTTGTCTTTTTTGCGCAGAACACGTGTAATGTTTTTTATCCCGAAATTTGTGAACAAAGATAAAATGTTCAAATGTACATGTAGACATTTGTTTTCTGAATTTTTGACATTTCGATATAAGTTTTCTTACAATGGGTGCAAATGCACCCGTGACGAATATCCATCTCCACGTATATGCCGGATATTCTAACAGAGATAACCAAGAAACAATACATCTGCGCACTTTGTGTTTACATGGGAACAAGGGCGAGAGCCGAACAACGTTTGCTCAATTAGTTGCTTAGCTTTAGGTGCTGGTATTTGTTAATATATAACATAAAACAAAAATTTGAAGATATTTATGTTCCAGATGATCAAAATTATACAGCGTGATGATGTTCTATTTCAGAGACTTTGCCACAAGGGGTGACCGTAAAGGTTTAAGATACTCCGGTTGAAATATTATTTTTTAAGGTTGTCTAGTATTTTTAGAAAAATGAAATGATACCATTTTGAAACTCTCATTTGGTGGTTACTTCAAAAAACATCCCTTTTTGACACTCGAAAAATAGAAAATAGCCTTTTGGTGCTATAAAAAGGAAAACTTTCTCACACAATATTTTTCGCCATCGTAAGATGCACATGTGTGCATAATATAGGCACATTATCATAAACTATGCTGCCATTCTAGTCATAACATTGCTCGTTTGGCTAAAAATCATGAAACCTCGAACTTAATAGCTCATTTCTGAAAAGTTTTTTTTTTGAGATATTTGCAATATTTCAAGTTTTATATTTTTCCTTATAACTATGTCACATAATATGACACCACGCGAAGTTTTTATATTGTTTGGATCGTTTTTGAATTTCATATGCTAGTTTTAAACTATAGTCAAAACGACGGGCATAAAGATTTTTAGCTCGGGGCTGAGCTCGCTAAAATTGTAGTGGATCACTGATGAAATAGCATATTATGAACATAAAAAATGATTTTTTCAAAAAATTATGAGCATCAGATCATGTACATGTAGTTCAAATCTAACCCAATTCCTACCGATTCGGCATTAATTTATCTTTTTCACGAGTGGTGGGCGAAAATGCTTAAGATATTACGACTGGGACATTGTCCTTGGAAGTTTGTTTACTATTTTTTAAAAATGGGGAGGTACTATTTTGAAACTTTCATTTGGCGGTTGCTTTACAAAACATCCCATTTCTGGCACTCAGAAAATATAAAATGGTCTTTTGATGCGATGAAACGGAAAACTTTCTCCTGCAATATTGTTCGCCATCCTAAGATGCATATGTGTGCAAAATATGAGCATATTTAACAAATTATACCGCAATTCTAGCCATAGCATTACTCGTTTGTCCTGAAAACCATGATAGCTCATTTCTGAGAAGTTTTATTTGAGATATTTGCAATATTCCAATTTTTGTATTTTTCTTGCAACTATGTCACATAATATGACACCACACGAAGGTTTTACATTGTTTGGATCGTTTTTTAATTTTTATGCCAGTTTTAAACTATGATCAAAATAACGGGCACGAAGATTCTTAACTCGGGGCTGAGCCTCGCTAAACTTGTTGTGGATCTCTGATAAAATAGCATATTTTGAACCTAAAAATGGTTTTTATAAAAAAACATGAGCATCAGATCATGTACCTATAGTTCAAATCTGACAACCTCCTACCGACTCGGTAGGAATTTGTCTTTTTCACGAGGGGTGGACGGAAAATTTTAAGATACTTCGGTTTGTACATTGTCCTTGGAAAGGTTGTCTAGTATTTTTTTAAAATAGGGTGGTACCATTTTGAAACTTTTATTTGGTGGTTGCTTCACAAAATACCTTGTTTTCTGCACCCGAAAAATAGAAAATAGCCTTTTGGTGCGACGAAAAGGAAAACTTCCTCCTGCAACATTATTCGCCATCGTAAGATGCACATGTATGCACAATATGGACATATTATCACAAACTATGTCGTGATTCTAGCCACAACATTGTTCGTTTGGCCTAAAAACCATGAAACCTGGAACATGCTAGCTCATTTCCAAGCAGAGTTTTTGAGATATTTACAATATTTCAAGTTTGATATTTTTTCTTGCAACTATGTCACATAATATGACACCACGTGAAAGTTTTCCATTGTTTGGATCATTTTTGAATTTCTTATGCCCGTTTCGAACTATGATCAAAACGGCGGGCATGAAAATTCTTAACTCAGGGCTGAGTCTCGCTAAATTTGCAGTGGATCTCTGATCAAATAGCATATTTTGAACATATAAATGATTTTCTTAAAAAATTATGAGCATTAGATCATGTAGCTGTAGTTTAAATCTGACCCATTTCCTACGGATTTAGCAGGTATTTGTCTTTTTCACGAGGGATGGACGGAAAGGTTTAAGATGCCCCGTTTAGGACATTGTCCATGCAAGGTGGCTTATTATTTTTTAAATAGGATGGTACCATTTTAAAACTTTCATTTGGTGGTTGCTTCAGAAAACACCTCTTTTTGGCATTCAAAAAATAGAAAATGTGTTATATGGAAGTATATGCAATGTTTTATGTTTTGTTTAATTTGTATTCAACACAAACATGTAATATTTGAGTTTAGGTAGATAGATCTTATTTTTCTGCAAATTTTGATGTATTATGTGTATTTTTCTGAATTAGAATAATGATTTAGTTATGATTTTTCTAGGATTAATGTGGCAAAAAGGAAAAGAGCTATGTCGATGGCTTTGCTGTCGGCGTAGGGCTGAGAGATGAGCCCACCCGCCGTCGCTTCGCCATTATGGCCAGAGCCCTGCGCCGACGGTCCGGTCTACGCTGATGGCTACTGTCGGCGTATCGCGTCCTACGCCTACGGTAAACCTGGGCCGGCAGCCGGTTTTGCTCGGCTGCCCGCCTTGGGTCCTACGCTGACGCCCCCGACAAATAGCTGTCGGCGCCTTGAACTGTTCCTGTAGGGCGGTTTGATATGCTGGAAAAGGAGTCAAACACAGAGTACGTTTTGGTGCGCTCCTAGAGCTCTGTCGAATTGGGATTTAACTAAATCTCAACAAAATGATGTCATCCTAGTATTTATGACAAATGAACATTTTTGTAACACCATGAGCAAAAAAAATGTTTTTACTGCACGAACAAAAAAAATTGTGCTCCGTGAACAAAATAAGTGTACCGCGTAAACAGAATTTTTTGCAATGCATGAACACCTTTTTTTAGTTGAAACCCATGTGCCACTCTTAAATCACTCCAATGGCTAGGTAAATTCAATGGTGAGAGGGATTGATGAGATTTTGCAAGTTGTCAGGACATCCGAGAACTAGCAAATCTATCTATTATATACTAAAAGCAATATAAGGTTGTTTTTCGAGGCACCACGTTAATCCACATCACCTAAAATATATAGACTGTTAGATCTACTATTGGTGGCTACGATTTAAAGATAATAAAAAGTTACGTAAAACTGTTGGTACAAACAACGGCCAATAGTGTCACGTATGAGGGGTCAATAGGCACACGTGCAACTCGGTAACGATATGGACCGAAACATGCATGCTCCAAAACGGCACAGGCAAAACATGCGGGAGACCTGGCTGGACACGGATCAAAGTTTATATGTGAAGATGGAGTCCAGTTTAAAAAGGGAAACAATAGCAGATTAGCAGGACGAAGCCAGCTATACTGTGCGTAACCAGGACATGTCATAAAAAATATAGAGGAATCAGTCGGATCGATGACCAGGAACTCTGAGGTAGTGACTGCATGCTTTGATGTGGAAAAGTTCACGTTGGACTGGTCCAGAAACAAAACAAAAAATATTTAAATATATAATTAATTGTTGTGATATAATCGAAATTAATAATTATGTTAACACGCTTTGACGTGCAAGATTTATGTGGAACGTGGACTGTTACTGAAAGAAGTAAGAAAGCTTGACATTTATTTAGACTATTTAGACCGTTTAGATGTGTAATTTTACCATATAGTTGTCTTGCTCATCTGAACGTGCAATAAATTATGTGATATGTTTAACGTCTAATATTATAAATCCAAGTAATGATACTTGTGGGGTTGTGGTCCAAGGATTGTATTCAAAAGCCAAAAAAGGACACTTTAAAGTACAAACATGTTTTGGTGTTATGTTTGCGTATGTGTCTCCGCCATGGCGTGACGACTTGCAAGGTGGGGTACATACCTACTCGATTATGTAAATGTTCTTATTTACGTAAGAAATGAGTTCACATATTACAAATTTCTTTGTTTTAAATAGTAAGGCGTGAAAATGTTTTCAAAACCAAATAAGGAAAAAATTGACCAAGTTTGTAAAAGCATCGGGATATTGGCCAGGAATGTTTTTAACTATCAAAATTTGACTAATTTTACAGTAATGTGTATACATATTAAAAATTCCTCTATTTTAACTATAAATGGCTTGACCAGAAATGCTTAATTGCTCATGGGATGATCAACCACAAGATTGTGAGCTTACAAACTCATGATGTCTATAGTTTCTAACCAGACAACACGCTACTGCGACCATATGCTTTCACTTTCTATGTTTTCCAACCATGCGAAATAAAAAGAATTCTGTTGAAATATGACTACCAACTAACATGGTTTTCTGTTAGCAGCCTATGAAGAATTTCCTCCTCATCATCGGTAACCCCAATGCAAGGTTTTCCTCAAAAGAATTTGAAAACTTTATAGATTGTCTCAGTTTTTTATATGCTAAGTGTTTAGTTTAATGTAGTGCTAATTCAAGAAAAGTTCTCCGAGTGTATAAGGGTCCAGAGTAAGTATTATTTTTTACGATGTGATAAAACACGTAACTTTTTTCTATTTGCCGCAGTTTCTAAACTTCAAAATTTTGATCATATGGATTAATGTAAATGACTCATTAGCCAAAACTATAGCATCTGTAACGATCTAATAATGTTGCATGACACTACACATGCATGTAAGCGAGAGTGGAGAAAAAAATGGATTCATGTGGATCATAGCATGCAGAGAGTTAATGATAAATTATTTGATCCATCTTAAAAATATACAAGGTTCTGGAAAACTTGCAATCCGAGTTCTCTAACCTTGATAATCAAAATGCAAACGTTACCACTATTTCATTTTATCAAATGTTTTTAATAAACAGTGACCAAAGAATTATTCACAACCAAAGTAATGGCCAAAATTGATACTAGATATTTTCACATCTAGATGACTAGCTTTCGAAAGAGAAGTACAGTGTCATGTATTTAAGAACCACTAAGTGAGAACAGAGGGATCTGGAAAAAAGAAAATACTCTAAATTACTTTATTCTAGCGGGTAACAAGGATAAGTTACTTCGATATGAAAATTTATTTTTGGTATTCTATATATCCTCTAAACACCATCTTACTATTTATAATCTGGACCTATAATTATTGCTTGGACGAAAAAATTGCATAACTTTATACAATACTGATGACTCACAACATAACGTAGTTATTTAAGATCGCAAAAAAGTATCATCCATCTTACGGTCTAAATTTCAAATATAGGAACTAATTTAACATCGTTTAAAATGACATATATGGTTAGTAATACTGTTCACAACTAAATTTTCCAGTTTTTTATTTATTCCATTATGGAGTATTTATGAGCACAACATATCTATGATCATAGAATCCTACAACATTAAACTAAGAAAAGTTTTCTCAAGTCAGTTCAAAACTTTAAAGAGCTACACCCTCGCATTTGCGAGGGCCACCATGCTAGTTCATTAAAATAAAATCCCACTAGAATGATGTCCAGCTATGGATGTAGCTGGGCCCATGTAACCGCAAGTAGTATGTTGATAGCATGTCCATTTTCAATAATACTCGATTAGAAAAGAGAACGTAGCACTGGGGCATCGTCACTTAGATGCTGTTTCGCAGTCGCCAACATATGGGAACAACCAACTTCTGGATGCCGTCACAACTTCCTTTTGTCCTTTCCGGATTCATGTCATGCATGGTTTATTCCATTGTCTGATGCATATAGCAAGTCAAGCAATATAAAAACAACAAGTGAATCTTAAGTTCAACTCGCTGACAACGCACGTCGTCTTCCAGTTCCATCCGGTTCATATCGATTTTTGTCGCGTGTACTTGTACTCTATTTCATATCGATTTCCGTCGCTTGTAGCTGTAGTCCATCGACTCGAGATGGTTTTGTTTACTCGTGTTGCCATCCTATAAATCTCGTCTTCAACACTTGATCACCTACAACGAGTAAAACTGAGCTACCTTCCAATGGCAGAAACCACGCCCATCCAGCTCGTGTGCTACACTTTCCTCTGCGTCCTAGTCGCCACCATACTCGCATTGGATCAAAACTATGCTCCAAGTCTTTTATTTTCTTGGATCTAACGTTCCTGTACCCATATACGCATGTCTCCGAGTGGGCACGATCACTTGTACCATGGTAACAAGATCACCAGAATGTGACTCACATGACTATGTAGCCGTTCGGTATGCCTAGAACGGCCGTGTCGAGACTTGCGAGACCTCAGAGTAGACTTTCTTGAGTGTTCTTTCGGCACTGGTGACGCGGCTATGTGGTGGGCCCTCAGTTCACGTAGTCCCGTGTAGTTCAATCGAAGAACACCTAAAATACATTACTCATGTTCGCTCTAAACGAGCTCAAACTCGTGTCTTTTTATGAATCTAGCGTTCATGTACCAATAGACACGTGCTTCCGAGTGGGCACGATCAACCTTACCATGGTATCCAGATCAGCGGAACATGATCGAATAGCTATCTAGCCATTCAGCATGCCTAGAGTGGCCACGTCGGGGCTTGCGAGGCCTCGGGGATAGACTTTATTGATCGTTATTTTCCCAATGCTGACGGTGCTAAGTGTTGGGTCTTGTAAGGTTGTGTGCTTGGTCCCACATGTCGGAAGGCAACATATCTATTTGTTTCTATCGCTGTTGACGAGCTAATGAGAGACCCCACATGTAAGAAAACGAATCAAACAGACGACAAGCAAGTCCGACGTAACGGCAACCATCAACACGTCTGCCCAAGGGCACGGACATAACGAAACCTCGTTGCGTGATGACATATCTCCACTTGTCCGATTCATAGTTGCACAATACCAATTTCTGCATGAGCTGAGGCTACAAGCATAATAAACCCTTTAAAATAAGGGAGTTCGTCGATTGGGATTTAACTAAATCTCAGCAAAATGACATCATCCTAGTATTTATGACAGATGGACATTTTTGTAACACTATGAACAAAAAAAAGTTTTTACTGCGTGATAAAAAAAATGTACTCCATGAACAAAATAATTGTACTGCATGAACAACATTTTCTAGTTGCAACCCACGTGCCACTCTTAAATCGCGCCAACCGCAATGTAAATTTAATGGTGAGAGAGATTGATGAGATTTTGCAAGTTCGCTGCTGACATCCTGGAACTAGCAAATTCATTAAAATAAAAACCGGACTAGAATGAAGTCCAGCTATGGATGTAATGTAACCGCAAGTAGTGCAATACACAATGTTGATCTGACCATTTTCAGTACTTAATACCCGAATTAGAAAGAGAATGTAGCACTTGGCCGTCACTCAGATGCTGTTTCGCAATCACCAACACACGGAACAACCAACTTGTGGATGCCGTCTCAACTTCCATTTGTCCTCAAATGGATGTAGCATTTGTCTGACGCGTGCTAGCTCTTGATTCGCCGATACAGTGCACCGCATATAGCAAGTCAAGCAATATAAAAACATCGCACGTCGTCATATCGATCTTTTGTCGCGTGTACTTGTACTCCATCTCCATCTCATATCGATTTCCGTCGCTTGTAGCTGTACTCCATCGACTCGAAATGGTTTTTTTTACTCTGGCTGCCATTCTATAAATCTGGTCGTCAACTCGTTGATCACCTGCCTACAGCGATCGAGAGAAGCTAGCTCCAATGGCAGAAACCATGCCCATCCAGCTCGTGTGCTACACTCTCCTCTGCGTCCTCGTTGCCACCATAGTCCTCAAGCTCAAGCACAGGCGCGGTGCAGGCAGCCTCAACCTGCCTCCGGGGCCATGGGCGCTGCCGGTGATCGGACACATGCACCACCTTCTCGGCCCGCTGCCGCACCAAGCCATGCACAGGCTAGCGCAGCGGCACGGCCCCGTCATGCTCCTCCGGCTCGGCCACGTCCCCACGCTCGTGATCTCGTCCCCGGAGGCGGCCAGGCAGGTGATGAAGGTGCACGACGCCGCCTTCGCCAGCCGGCCCATGTACGTGGCCGCGGACATCTTCACCTACGGCGGCGCCGACATCTCCTTCGCGCGCGGCCCGCACTGGAAGCCCCTCCGCAAGCTCTGCGCCACGGAGCTGCTCAGCCCGGGGAGAGTCCGCTCGTTACGCTCCATCCGGGAGGAGGAGGCAGCCAGGCTCGCGAGGTCCGTCCGCACCGCCTCCGCCGGTGGTGCCGTGGTTAACGTCGGCGAGATGGCCATGGTGATGATGAACGACGTGATCATGAGGGTGTCCGTGGGCGACCGGTGCGCGCAGCGGGACGCGTACCTGGAGGAGCTGGACAGGGTGCTCGAGCTCATGTCCGGGTTCAACCTCACCGACCTGTTCCCGACGTCGCGCCTCGCCAAGGCGCTCGGCGGCAGGGCCCTCAAGGCGATCTGGGAGGTGCACCATAGGATCCACGCCATCATGGAGGCCATGATCAGCGACCGCAAGGCGGCCATGGACAGCGATGCCGGTGCCGGAAGTGATGAGAGGGGGGACATACTCACCATTCTGCTCCGGTTCCAGAAGGACGGCGGGATGGGCGGCGGCGTCAGCCTCACCAACGAAAACATCAGCGGCGTCCTATTCGTAAGTCAACCACGCACGTACTATAGACTTGCAACTTGCATATAGAATTTCGATCTGAAACATTTTTGCCGTGTCACCAGGACCTGTTCGCCGTGGGGTCGGAGACGACGGCGACGACAACGACCTGGGCCATGTCGGAGCTGATGAGGAACCCACGCATAATGGCCAAAGCACAGTCCGAGGTCCGGGGAGTCCTCCATGGCAAGACCGAGGTGACCGAGGCGGATATCGACGGCCGGCTCCCCTACCTCCAGATGGTCATCAAGGAGGCCTTCAGGTTGCATGCTCCGGTACCGTTGCTCATGCCGAGGCAGTGCAACGAGCCAACCAAGGTCATGGGCTATGACGTGCCCGTGGGCACCACGGTGTTTGTGAACGTGTGGGCGATAGGGAAGGACGAGAAGAGCTGGACCGACGCGAGCGAGTTCAAGCCCGAGAGGTTCGAGACTGATGTAGTGGACTACGCTGGCACGGATTTCAGGTTCATCCCTGGAGGCGCCGGTCGAAAGATGTGCCCTGGTATGATGTTTGGGGTGTCGAACATCGAGATTGCTCTTGCCAGCCTTCTCTACCACTTCGACTGGAAGCTTCCTGGCGGCGGAAACCCAGAGAAACTTGATATGGCCGAGGCATATGGGGTCGCCACGCGGCGGAAGACCGAGCTCTTGTTGGAAGCTATTCCTTTTGTGTCTTGATTTACCTTGTTTTATAGATGTGCCTTGGTTTTACCTCAACGGGACGGCTTATCAATCATTTTGTGTATGTGTTCATTGTAATGTGCAATTTGCCGAGGTGGTGCTCGCTGGTTGTGTTGTAATGTTATTAATATGTTGCAATTTGAACTAGTTAACTAGTGTGTTAGTTTCAAGTTATTTTTGGCTAGCTAAGATATGTGACGCCATGTTTGCTTCACACGGAGAGTGCTAGAAGACTCTAGTAATAAAGAGAAAATTGCACAACACACATCTATTGTGGTCGTAATAACAATAACACTGACTATTATTAGGGATCTTTAGCAAAAAATACCAGCTTTTGGGTACCGCAATAACAACTTATAAAATATCTACAAAATTAGACAAATGGTATAATTATGATAGGCCGGACGAACATATGAGAGACACTTGCAGCCGGATCCCCTACACCGGCCATGCGTGCCATCCCAACGACCATAGGCTGCCCCCTTGGATCACCACACGCTCTCCTGGCCACACGAGGAACGCATTGGTGCTGGGGACATGGAGCCAGACATTGAAGCTAGCTAGGGAACCAGAGCGGCCGCACAACTCAAATCCAGAGTCAAGGAGGGCAGGACTACACCAGAGTTGGGAAGGGTAGAGGCAACCAGAGTCGAGGCGGGAAGGGAAGTGTAACATCCTGAAGAATAGGAACGTGTTAGGACTGATTTGTAAAATATTATTTGCATTGCATACATTTGAAAAGTGTGAAAAATTCCAAACTTTTGTTTTCAGAAGGTGTAGGGGATTGAAATTAAACTCTAGTGTTGAATCTTGACTTAGGTCAACACTAGAATTTGAATTCAAATTTTAAAAGGAACTTAGATTTTCCAAATTTAGGAGTCAACACACATTTATATTTGAGTTAAAATATCAAACACAATTACACTCAACAATTAAGATTCTAAAATAAGTAAGAATCAACCTTGATTTCAAAATTGAGGTTTGAATTATTCAAACTTGAGTTCAAATACAAACATATATAATAAAATAAATAAAATTAAGAAAAATAGAAGAATAATATGACAATGCTCATAAAATAATCTTTATTCATTATAAAATGAGTACAAGGTTTACTACATGAGAAATTCCCAAAGAATATTACAATAAAGGATTTGATCCTAATACAAACTACAAGGGCAAAATAAAAAGATAAAAACTAAGTTATAATAGTCTTCCTATCCTATTCTTTCTCTTCTCAACCATCTGACCTGGAAAACAAACATAGAGATAAGAAGCTTTGTCAAAGTTAAAATGTTAGATCCACCAAAAAGTGAATCCATTTGTTATAGAATCCAAGAACAATGTTGAAGATCTAGTCCTAGACATTGTAGTTGAGGGTTTGAGAAAATGATGGAACAACAGAAGTGACCAGATATAAGTGAACAATTCCAAGGCAAATCAAGGATTAAAGGACAATGTTTTTTACTAAAGAATTATCACCAGTAGGAACTAAAACCATCTGAAAAGTGACAACAGCAAGTAAAATCTAGAACACATATCTAGTGGACCAACACAATTAAATAGACAAGAAATAAGTCATAGTAGATAACTCACCTCAACTTAATGGATTTTGTGAAAAGAACCAAAGTTCATGACAATGAACACTGACAGTTCATAGACCATGAGTTATTAAGCCACAACTAAATAGCATGAAGTTATATTTCATTGCACAAATGCACATGATTAATATTAAGAAAAATCCACTTATCAAGATACAAATTAGGCAAAAAAAATACCAAAATAGCCCTTAACCGTCATTGACTAAACGACATATGACATAATCAGACTAATACACTAAGTCCACACATAAGACAACCTAGAGGGCGGTATCAGAAGTTTAGTCACTTACAAGCAAAGGAGGAGGTGTCAACAACACATGAACTCTAGAACACTATAAATAGAAGCCCACACCCAACCCAGATATCACAATCCTCATAGCAGAGCTCATAAGAATCTCACTCAGGCCATTGCTGAGTGAGTGGAAACAAACAGAAACCCCACATTCTTAGTGAGTGAGAGGGATCAGACAAAGGGAAAGAAACAAGAAGATAAAGAATCGCATGAAATCTTCATCAAGAAAACTTTTGATCTACAAAGGTCGTTATCTAGGAACTTTAGAGTAGAAGTAGAAGTAAATACAGACATCTGGATCCATATATATAGAGAGAGACATTAGTATAATCACTAGCACTACCACTAATAGACTGGTACATGTGTATCTTCCCAAAGCAAGAACACCACAAATGCTAAGTGATCATGAGCACTAGACACAACCTTATTAAGTAAATAATTTACCTTAATAAAGTAATTATAACAGAACCATACCATTATCACCTACCCCCACTGCCCTAGGCATCAAACAAGGTGAATTGCCCAAGGAAGAGAAAGTAGGTAGTAATGAGCACAATTTTCACTTGAGCCAACATTATTGTAAGATTACACATAAGAAATGCTTAAGAAAATAAAAAACACACTTATTGTTAATAACTGAACCGAAGTTTAGGAAAGAATTGAACAACTACATAACGTAAAACTAATGATCTTACACTATAGAGTGCAACTCTCCAATAGTATAACACTGATAGAGAAGTTTAGTAAACCAATAACAGAAGTAGTTAAACTTAAGGAATTACAGTAAAACTTAAGTTGATTAGTTGAGTTGTGGATTTTCACAATAGTAGTAGCCAAATCAACCGCAATTAGGTTTTAACACTAAGTAATTGAACCTAAGAACAAAGTAGAACTAATAGTGACATTATACTAAGGGATTGATAGAGAAATATTCAGGTAAGCAAGGTGTTTATCTTAACAAAATGCTAAGACCAGTACTAAGTAGTGGAATACATAGACTATCCAATCAACTAAAGATATTAAGATACAACACTTAACTAAAGAACAACAATAGTTAACTAACAGAATAAAGTAGAGAAATTCAGTTAAGGATTTCTATCAACCAACCTAGAATTAATCAACCACATGAGTACCAGGAACACTACCAAGAACATAGAACTTGCTGGAATATTCTAGAAAAAACCCTAGAACGAAAAATCAACAGAGGCAGAACCTAAACCTAGAAATGTAGGAGAGCTAGAAGTAGAAATTGGGGAATAAGAGAGGGGAAGAGAGAGAAGAACTAACCTTTGGCCAAAGGGGATCCAAGCTCAGCGGTGGATGGAGAGGAGGAAGAAGGTAACTGTGGTGAGGGTGGCACATGGGGCACCCATGGGTGGGAGACTCGACCTGCGCTAGGCCACTCCAGCAAGCTGGAGACGCCTAGACGCACTCCAACACTATGTGTGACACCCCTAGGATTTAGGGCTAGACAAATCCCAGACCTCCGTCTGACATAAGTCTAACCTCGATCTCAAGATTTTATAGTGAAAGAATAGGTAACATTATATTAACCGAACAACTTGAAAAGAGATATAAGCACATATCTGAGTAAAGAATCAAATTATTACAAGCAGATGTCACTAGCCATATTAATCAAACAATAGAAGATGGATCATGTTATTAAGTATAGAAAACTTAACAAATGGTCTAAGAGGCCTAAAGCATAACGATGACGTCTCATTCCATAGATTCTAGGCTACCGCCTGATATATTCGATCCATATTATGGATGTATGTATAGTAGCTTTTTTCCTAAAATACCTAGGTTTATCGAACCTTAGAAAACACTTGTTAATGGTGAAGGAACGTCTATAAGACTTACTACTTTATTTAACCTTACGTTTACTAGACCTTTCCATCTTTCTTTGTATCTAGGGTTGTCTCAAGAGATGGATATATATGTCAGGGTTACCACGAGATAAAAATGTGAAATCGTGGCAGAAAATAGATCTTGAACCACTCCCGACGGATCAATCCGTTCCGGGTGTCATCTTTTTTCCTAGTGTGATCCCAACACATAGCAAGAAAATCTTTATCGTGTAAATCTTTCATATTACTTATCGATACATGTCACATTGTTTCTCGCTACTTTACATAGCCTAAGGTGAAACACTAGGTTATCCTCATTGCTCGACATGTACTGTTTTACTCATTCTTTACTATCAATGTTTCTGTTATTAACAACTTGATCGTGTGTTCAGGTAGACGACCGAACATCATAATACTTGAGTGGGCCTAGCTTGTATCTATTCGTCGCTAGGAGTAGCAATTCCCGTAACGACAATATGTAGAACACTAGCATACTATCCGTTACAAGAGAATACAGAATTTATAGTTATCTAATCATAGAGTAACGTTTGAAGATTCTGCTACATTCATATTGTATCCAAGTCTACATAAGTCTCATGGTCTAATGGTCTTCGTAACGTAATTCGTTGAGAAACTACTGATAACAATATTGATGATGTGTTTTATAGTATTTGAGGTGTATCCAACATTATTATTATAGTAACAATGTCCATCTTATAGAGCATATAAAACCCTGTAACACTTCGCATTTGCCCATTGTCAGGATATTAGGACCATCGAGGGTACATGAACTACTCTTAGAGACTAGACTAGGGCATATTTCTAGCATCTACCACCACGAAAGCATCCACAACCTCGACCTTTAGGGTGATCATGATGGAATGGATTTTCTAGTACAAGCCTCTCCATAGTTCCAACGGCCATTGCTGCGGTTGCACAAGGAGATTACAACTCCCACGACCTCCCACATAGCCACAGGGTCCTCCACCATGAAAGAAGCCATGTCCCTCGTAGTCTGGAAGGCCACCATAGTCTCCACCAGCCCTACCATCCACTCCGGTGGTGCCGCTCAAACCACCCTTGAAAAAAATTGTTGAAGCCGTCGATGGCCGACCAATAGTTGTTGTTCCAGTGACCACCTCCTTGAGAAGTTCCACTAGCATAACCCCTATCACGATAAGGGTTTGCGCCACCATGATTCAACATCGTCAGAGCGATCTAACCCTTTCCCCCTCTACATCACAGGGCCATATCAGATGTGCCGACGTTGTACATTTTCTCCAAGTGAACCCTAGGAATCCCCTTAGACCTCCCGATATAAATTTTGACCGTTAAACGAAACAATCTTGATTTTGGCTCAATTTTCCATCAAAGATGGATGGGGGTCTAAACCCGAACTCGTCGGTTGGCCCATATGGCACATTGCAATGTTGTGCAAATTTGAAACGATAGTCAACCTCCATCTAGAAGAAGAGGAGCCCACCGATGTTGAAGTTGCTAGCGATCTGCGGCCTTCGATGAGAAGAACGATGATCCAAAGATTTGTTTTGCCTCTGCTGGACCGCGATGCACCCTTCAACATTAAAAGAATCTAGTAAAAATGCCGATGGCAAAAGTTGCCATCTTTTTCGTCGCCGTCGAGGAAGAACCTGCACATCATGAAGAGGGACAATGAAAACAAGATTACCGCATTGTCTTGGTCACCGCCTTCGACGACCTGTTCTCCTTTTCACACGTCCATGGCTCTAGCGACTTGCACAATACAACCGGGTTTGCTGTGTAGACGCTGATGACCTAAACAAGACCTCTCTGGGGACGAGATCTCTTCATCCCCATCGGAGTTCTTGGAGATATCCTAGAAAGTCCACCCAAGGTCTCTCCTAAAGAAACTCAGCCCATCTAGTGAATCAGAAAAAATACAAAAATTGTACCAAAAACAAGAAAAACAGATGGATGAGGTCACGGCATAGCCTACACGCTGACGAAAAAAAACGGTTGGCTAAAAAAAATTGAGAGGAAAATCCATTTAATTGTTACGATTTACGACGTCAGAGTAGCAAAAACGAAGCGTCCCAACAGTTGTCATTTCCCATGAGCTAGCTTAATGGCCGCCCTGCAAGCCCGTTCATCTCCCGTCATTACACTTCCTATGCTATGCAGCCCCTCCGCCTTCACACTCCCCTACTTAACTCCTTGGTCTACCCACGTTCTTACCCCTACCACTACCAAAAGCAAGAAACAACTCCAAATCTCCCCATCCAGTCGGCTATGGCGGACTGGTCCTCCCTCCCGTCCAAGCTCGTCCGCCGCATCGCCGACTGCCTCCTCTCCACCAACGACCTTGATTGCTACATGGACTTCCGCGCCGTCTGCCAACCATGGCGCTCCGCCACCGACGACCCCCAAGGATTCCTCTCAGCTCCGCTTCCGTCCACACAGGTGGGTCATCATCGACGAGGTATTCGAGAGCAAGTCACGCCTGCTGGTGAACACCATCAGCGGACGTGTGGTGCGAAAGGATCTGCCGATGCTCCGCAAGTTCTACGTCGTGGCCACTACCCACGGTGGCTTCTTTGTCCTCGCAGACAAGGAGCCCCCTCACGCTGCGCGCATCCTCAACCCTTTCACGGGCCACATGACCCTCTTCATTGCGTCCGTGCCTACCAACATAGACATTTCTGCTGCCGCTCTGCTCGGAGATCCTTTCCCCAACCTCATCTTGCTCTGTGACAGATATTACATGCGGTACACTGCTGCTGCTGATCATGAGGTTTTCAACGCGGATAATGACGAGTATCGTTACGTTTTGATGCGGCTGTTCGTCGCCAGCGGTGTGTGCGCCAACGGCCAGGAGAGAATTGCGGCGCCGACTGCGGCTGCTTTGCCTTACATGATATCCACTGTCATGAAGTTGTTCGGCATCAGTCCCGTTACTGGGCTAAGCGATTTTGTTGGGCAGGGACATGGGAACAGCTGTTTCCTAGTGAAATCTGCTAGCCGACTGTTGATGGTTGTTAAGCTACAGCATCAATTCAAGGTTTTCAATGTAACCACCTATGGCGATGAGCCCGAGCCTGTGAATAGCATCGGCGGCCATGCCATCTTTGTCGGTGACCGCAGGTGCGCGTGTGTAACTGCTAATAATTTCTCATCGGTCGTTGCGAATTGCATCTACTATGTGAAGCCAGAGAATTTGTCGCAGAAGATCTACAAGTATGACCTCGAGGACGAGGAAGAAGAGATGGTGTCTGAAGCCATTGATTCTCTCGGTCCGGTAACGGCTCCTTTCACCATCGTTCAGCTCTTATCCTGCTACACTACCAACGTCCGGGTCTCTCAGCTTCCCAAGGAAAAACTGGAGGTTCCTGATTGGTACTATTATTCCATACACGAGGGAATTTCTGACCTGAACCTTGATGAAGATGTACTCTATGGTTGAACTATCGAACGCCGGCGAACGTTTTTCTCTGATTACATGTTGAGGAGAAATCATATGTTCGCGTCTAGTAAGTTTTGCTCTTTCTTGTGCGTAGTGGGAACTAATATTATGTATTGCGGTTTTCTGGAACTACACCACGTTATGAGTCTACTGCTTTATGATCTCTTGTAATGCTCATTAATTAGCTTCTTGAGTAATTTTGTTCTTCCCTACTAGCTTGTAATGCCATGTCATGCAATCTGGTGCTTCCGCACTTCAAACTATAGGCTCGGTTTATAACCTTACATTGAACTGAAGCGATGGTTTACCAATCTTTCATCTCCTAGCTAGGGGTATTATTTGTGTGCAAGAAAATGTCAAGCAAAGGCAAGAATTGATGCTAAAAAATCCAGTTTACTTAAATAAAAAGAGAAGAAAATAAAGGGAAAGGAAAAACGCTGAGGTCATTGACATAAATATTGTCTCACCACCCGTGCAAAAACATACCACAAAATCTACGAGAGCAAGTTCAATAATATTAGAGCAAGTTCAACCTGCTGGCTATTAGAAATTGCCATGTCATCTATAACTAACTTGTAGTTAACATGTAAAACAACAAGATATAAAGATGTACTACCTTTTTAGTATATGGTCCAGCACTCACTCTCACAAAGTGTCTAGAGGGATGGATGGCATGTGAGTTCACAATCTGTGAGACGCTTGAAGGCAACACATTCGAGAAAAAAACTTTGCTCACACGCTAAGGTTGGTTAGACCAACCACCTCTAGACAAAGCCTATCACCTTTGAAATAGATGGTGAAAACAAAACCTTCAACAACGAAATGATGCGTGAACATCGACGTTGTCATTTCAAGCAAAGACAAAAACTGACGCCAAAGAAAGATAGAAAATGTTTGCCTAGCTAGGCTCCTGCTGAGGTGATCTATGAGTACTCGCTCCAATCCTCGGTGGCCAGCTCTGCCGAAGTTGCCCCTATCCTCCACCGGCCGCTTCGGCGGTTGTAGGGCATGGGAACCTCGTATCGGATAACTTATCTAGTTAGGGTCTTTGAGATCTCCGCCTCCTGTGTAGGGGCATCGACAGCAAATGAGAATAAATGTCCTCATGTCGCCCCAAATCAATGTTATTCTCCCGAGGAGCATCGATGGGTTGGAGTTTGGAGTCAGTCGTTGGACATTAGGCCTAGCGTGATAAAGTTTTATCTACGGCAGCGGTGTTCATTGTAGGGATGATCTCGCAATGTAGTGGTGTCCTCAAGTTCCGACTCGACTTGATGAAGCTCGGTCATGTATGGCTTCGTCGAGGCACTTGTGACTTTGGTGTCTCCCAACTCCCTCTGTCTAGAGCTAAGATTATCTCATATCCCTGATCGGTACTAGCTTCTCCGGGACAGGGAGCTCTCTGGATCATGGTAGCTAGCGTCTTCTAGTCTATGTCGATGACTCCCCTACCGCTGCTTCTACAAGTGTATGCTATTTTTCAAGATTTCTTGACACAATCTTCGTTATGTCAGAGGCTTATCGATCTTTTCTCATCGCGTACCATTGAACTTTTCAAGGACTTATGTTTTATTTCTTTTTGTAAGGATATTCTTGTAAGGGCTAGTTCCAGGTAATATATGGCTTTATGCCTTTTCCACAAAGAAAAATTGATGGCAGAAAAAAGCCAGAAGGAAGAAATTTATATTAGAGAACAATATCAAGCGAAGACAAATATTGATGCTAAAAACATCAGTTCAATGACGAAAAAATGAATGGTTTCCAAAACCCTACCACAAAATGTACGACCGTGAACAAATCCATACACTAGTAGAAAAACGACATTTGGAGATGGTGCCTAGAGCCGGTTCTCCTCGAAAATCGGACCATGTCCGAAGAGTTCATCAACAACAGGTTTTGGGACAATTTTTTCAAATCAAGTGCCTCCAAAGAAACAACAACCTTTAAAGCACTATTAGCGAAAATCTTACTGATGGCGTTTCGAATATGAGGTTAGTGATGTTCCAACAACACACCACCAATCTCACGTCACTGGTACATGTTATTGGTGGTGTTCGGATGGAATGCCCCCAGCAACATGTGCACTGGTGGCAACACCACGAAAAACTTATTATTAGTGGCATTCACTTACCTGAACTAGTGATGTTTGCCGCACACGCCGCTATTAGTTCGTGGTAGCAAAATTTTGCATGTGCACCCTAGGTGCAATTTTACCAGTGGCGTTTCTGTTTGTATGAACGCTGCTAGAATTTATTCTAGGTTAAAAAATTGTCGTAGTAGAATTTTACACAAATATACCGAGATCTTCATTACTTATGAAATAATTAGTTCATCCCGTTTAATAGAACTAATTACTTCATCTCATTTAATACAATGTCGATATCGTCTTGCATACGAAATAAATTGACCAACTAACTACTTAGCAAGTGTAATGGCGATACATAGAAGATGATATCACCTAACATATAAAAAGAATAAGGAAATGATGATAAATTTGAAGAGAATTATGTAGTTCTTAACCCTGCTATACTCGGCCGTTGGCTTTCCAACCTTATAGTTGCTTCTTTTTTCCTAGGCCTAGAGAGTTGAAGTATTCTTCATCTGCTTTTTTTAGTCAGAACTCCTTTGAAGGAGTTCTTGGGATAACCTAACACTTTTTTACTACACTCATCCCATGACTCGTACACTCTGGGAACCAGCCCTTTATACACGACATACCACTTCTCCACTGAACACACATAAGATGAGTATGCAACATTAGCAACATGGAAGAACGGTTTAATTCATATAAGAAAAATCATCACAAGTTATCAATCCAATTGAATTTATGGACCGAGAAGAGGAGGCTCCAGTGGGCTTTTGTGCCAATTGCTAAATAAGAGCTACACGAGATGTTTGCCTCAACTACGATGGCCGACACAACATACAAGCACATATTTATGCATAGTAATGTATGTAAGTTTATACAACATACATGCACATATTACATAGCTAATACTTAGCAGTTTTTATAAGTTTACCAAGAAAAAATCGATAAAAATATCATACATTCTAACAGATAAGAGCTACTGTATGGAAACTAGTGGAAAATCCGCTAGTTTTTAGTCACCGGAACCACACTGGTGTAGGATCGGAGCGGCGGCAACGCGGGGGGGGGGGGGGGAATAGAAAGTCGCGTAGGGAGATATCCACAGAAGGATCGGAGCGGCGACAACGGGGCGGAGTGAGCTAACTAGCTAGTGAGGAGGAGGAGAGTGGTGGGAGAAGAAGTCTCCATAATTATTTGCCTTAAGATCTAGATCTAGATAGTTTAAGGAGAGTTGAGAGAGTGTGAGAATGGAGTAAGAAAAAGGGAGGGGGAAGTAGGAGGAGACTAAGTAGGGGAAGAGGAGAAAGGGGCCTACCATTGTTGAAAATATGCCCTAGAGGCAAATAAATATTTATTGCTATTCTCTTTATTCATAATTCTAGTTTATTCTTTATGCTATATCTGCTCTGTGTCTTGATTGTGAGAATGAATGGAAAACTCAGAAGCACGCGTAAAGGTATAAACACGAAGTATTCCTAGTCCCACGGGCATGGCTAGCTCATTGTCAGAGATGATGAAGTTTCCTTGATCATGGTATTGTTATCGTAACAAGGATACCATTTGATGGTGAGGACATATTGTTAAGGCTAAACAAGGATGATGAACCGACCAAAGTCAGATGATCTACTAAAAGATAAATATCATCATTTAGTTGTTGGTATCTCATTGTTGTTGTCAAATTAATTTGTCCTTTGACCATGAAGATATAAATTTTCCTTCATAGTGGAACACATGTCCTGATTATACCCCAAGTTCACCTTTCACTGGGTGTTCATAAAGGTTGTCTTCTGATATGTTGGAAACTTAAGATGGGGCACCAAATAGTCTGGGATGGGATTTTCACCTCCGACAATGATGGAGAGATACTCTTGGGACCTTCTCGATATTGCGATATCACTAATCGTCTAGCTAGATACATAGTTATGAGATTCACTCGATACTGCAATATACGAACGAGAGAAAAGAATGCCAAACTAGTAACGAGGTCAACATGGTATAGTAATCAAGTGTTGCATTACGAGGATACCGGATCGTCTTACCTTGGGACTGTCATATATCGTGATGTAAAGGGATAGTACATGACATCAATAGGTTCGGTCGAATACTTTATAATTGTGTGGGGATCAATATGGGTGTCCAGATCCCGCTATTGATTATTGTCCAGAAGGAGTTCTGTGGACATGTCCGCATAACACAGAACCCGCAGGATCACACACTTAAGGGATATTGTTTTGTATAGTGTGTAGAGCATGTATATATGTGAGAGATGCTCTAGAATGGTTCTGAATCATCAGGACACACTTGAGGGATATTGTTCTATATAGTGTGTAGAGCCGATTTTAAGTACAAAATCTCGACCTGTTGTGTAGCAATTTTGTTTCGCTGCCCAACTCCAGTGTATGAAAGACAGAGAATTGCGGATTGATTATGGATTTGATTGGCTGCCATGAAGCCCACATGCTCTACCTTTCCCGCACACACAAAGGTGTCGCATTCACCCGCAACAATTCCTTGCCACCAGGTGCTCAGTCTATGCCATTGGATGTGCTGCCATTACTGATCCCTCGACCATAGATGTGCTATGTCCTAAGCCCTAGGGTTCTGAGTTTTAGTAAGCGTGTTGTTGTCTGATAACTAGCTTTTGGCCCCATGATCAATGTTTTATGTTGCATCTGGGACGATGATATTGTTGTGAAAATCCCAAGTGTAGATATATGCCATGATATTTCTGTTATACTATGGTATAAATTAGGGTAGTTGAGTGAAAATCCTATTCTCGAGTTACTAATTTGCATGTGATATGTGTTGCTCAATCCTAATAATCCACGATATGGTAATGTGCCATATTGTTTTCACGATAACAATCGTGCTAGATTATTTCCATTGCATGCTAGATTGCCTCAATACTGTACTGATCCTTAGGCTGACTTGGAAAAGTGGTGGATGGGCAACATGACATGTGCACACCCATATCCAGGACATTCATTATTCCGCCGAGATCCTCCCGAAAACTTTACTTCTTTTGTTCTGACTTGGATCACTAGATTAGTCATTAGTCAAGTTGTTCTCTACTACAATAGTGTTACCTGACTATGACAGTGTTCTGTTCTGGTGTATATATAGAGACACTAACATGATTGTAAGTGCACAAGATATTACATAATAGAGTAAGTTCATATTACTCATGTTTTGTGTAACGCAATAGAATTATTTTGCCCTTTCCGACAAAAAAGTTCACTACTTACGCGTCCACCAATGTTGTTGGATGTGTATGAGTCAAAGCTGAGGTGGTACAAGGGCGAAGGTCACCGCTTGCTTCTCCCCACTAGATCGGCAACCTAAACAGAAGGTAGGTCGGAATATCCCATCCCCTAGAGACAGAGAGCTGCAACGAACAAGTAAAGCTTGCTTCTTCTATGTGATCTTCACCATTATGTCAATCCCATGAATATCCACTTGTTCATATCCAGAAGTACGCCAGGACATGAGTTGAATTTCTTGTTCTATCTATAACTTAGGAGATGGATTTGAGTTCTTAGGTGTTATGTTGTCTGAATCATTGGATTAGCTATTCGTATATTCAGTTTGTGTATTAAGAAGTTAAATTTCTAGAAATGTTCATCCCATGTCTGGCCAATTCAGCAAGACGAGTCCTTGCTGTTGTGAAGGTTGGTGTCATGCAGATCCGTAACACAGCGTTTTCCCCTAATTTTATCGCTGTAACAGGTGCTATATTGTCGAGTATTATATTCTTATTAAAACTGTTACTTTTATGGATGTCATGTCTAAATTTATATCTTTTTACTTTACTTTTAGTACCAAGGGCACCAGGGGTACTCCGAATCCCTAGTCAGCTGTGCTTCTAGACGGATCATTTGTGCCCTTACCAAAGATCTTCAGCGGGGCTTCCCGTTGAACCCTCTAGAGGGTGAAGCACGCACAAGATCTTCCCCTCAAAGGGGAACATACGAGCGACAACCCCTCGACAAGGGCAAGGCACGTGCGCGCACACCTTGGAGGAAGACGGCAACCTTGGAGGCAGGATCAGATGCCACCCCAGTATGGTCCAAGAGGTCCCGGATAGTCAAAGGTGCCTCTGGCAAAGGCACCGATAACCAAAGCGATGTCTCTCCATTTCGGGGCAAGAGGCCAGGGTTCGATGTGCCACCAGGGCAGATGTCATCCGTCTTCGAAGACACAAGGAGGGCGGGCATCTTCGAGGCCGTGTAGGCTTAGTCCACGGAAAACACTCTAGTGGACCAGGACTTCGGAGGACGACATTATGGAGACCCTTCCTGCCCAACATTTCGGGGGAAGAGGCCCGGCTCCCCTATATAAGGAGACCTTCTCCTACCTTAGAACGAGTCGAACCTAGTGATCTGTAACCCTAGACATTGATACACCATTTTACCCTCGCGAGACACCACGAGCAATACATCCAAGCAGGAATAGGGGTTTTACCTCCTCACGAGGGTCCCGAACCTGGGTAAAAAAACCTTGTGTCAACCTTTCTGTCGTGCTCGTGTGCCACCATATCTGCCGCCGCTGAGAAGCTCGGAACACGTGTTCAGCCCCCTCTCGAACTCATGGCTCGTTGGACCCCCTGTTCCTTCGTGGGACACTTTCTCCGACACATGCAAGCTGATGCATGATTTTCTAAACTTTTGAATTTACTTATTCTAATCTTCTTAATGGACTAGGTTTCGTGGTAACATTATTGCCATCTCTGGGATTTCTTTTGTGTCAAAACATTAATAGTTTGATATAATGTAATACTCCTCTGTCTCGAAATAGATGTTGTAAATTTGGATGTATCTATACACAACTTATATATAGATAGATCCAAATTTTGACAATTCACGACATGTAAAAAGGTGGCATATTCCTTTATTGATGGTTCAATGGTCTAGTTAGAGAACCGGAGGGCTGGATGTGACCATCAGAGATGATAGAGGATGGTCACATTCTGCTTCAAGGTAGAAATGCTAGCTTTTGATGCCTTACATACTGAAGCTATTGCATCTGGATGTGCCGTGTACCTAGCAAATGAGCATGTCATTGACACATTCAAACTAGCTTCTCTGATTCCTATTACAAGTTTGAAAGAAGGGTTGACATCTAGTTAGCAAATCGGAAGGCTGGAGTGTGATAAAAACCTTGATGCCTTTCAAGGTGATAGAGATGGCTTACAAAGAATCTTGATGTAAATGCAGTCATCTTGACGACTCTTTTCTTGCCCTTTCTTTGTAATTTTTCTGTAATATCATGTCTTTGAGCTTGTATCATTATAGCTGACTGCCTACTTTTGTTTTGCTCTATATAATTCTATGTGACACTTCCTAATTGCTAAAAGGAGAAATTGTAAGCCTAAGATAGCGGATAATTTTAAATTATATTATTATTTTACTCTTTTGCTTGGTGCATGTAGAATACTCATTAAATTAGATCGAGAAAGCTCTTGCAATAAAAGGCTGCATGCGATGCAAAGGGGTATGCTCCCTTTTCCAAAAAAAGATTGAGTAAGCTCGGCTAAACTTCACATTTTGACTTGGCAGGCATGCGGCCGAAGGGGTACCCCATTATAAAACTGAAGCAGGTACCTAGCCACCAACTTAACTGACTAGCAGAAATAAACTGTATATATTTTGCGACAGTAAAGGAAGATGGCGCAGCAGCGCTCGCGAGGTCCTTCTATAGAGATGTGCTGTACTCAGTTACAAATTGACTGAAACTGATATTTTTTTCAGTTGCACACGGGTTCCGATTGAGAAAAAAATCTTAAACTGTTGGATTGTGTTCGTTATTCGTGTTGGCCTAGGTAGTTGCACAAGAGTTGCAACCGGGAATTTCTAGCTGCACATGGGCTGCAACTGAACTTTTCCCAGTTGTATGTGAGTTGCAACTCAAGTTTTCCCAGTTGCACATGGATCACAACTCAAATTTTATTAGTAGCACATGGGTTGGAATTAAGGAAAATGAGGGGCCCAACCCGACATTGGGGTCTTGTGCACGGTCTCACGTTGGCACCCCAGTGGTGCATCCTAAGTGGCCCAATCCTACCTCGCCGTCGCTTGCTCGCTTTCGGCGGTGCCGCCCTCATCCATGTCCCTAGCCCCATCCCCGTCCCGTGCACAATGCCACCTTTCATGTCATATTGCAGGTGCACTGCCCCATCGCCTGCAAGCTCAATGAGTTCGCCTTCTATATTTTCATCGGAATCGAGCTAGGCGGTGGATTTTGGTTGAAGCCGCCGCTGGCAGCAATTGGACTTCAAGTTTCCCTCTCGCGTTTCCTGTGTATTTAAATTTGTTTCCCAAAACTAGGAATCTAGGGTACCGAGAGTTTATTTGGAGGAGATGGATATTTTTTGTACCAGCCAATTTTGTGGGATCTATTCAATTTTGAATAAATGATGAAATTTCGAAGAGAATTTTCAAGATATTCGAGCATATGCAAATTCTGACGATTAAAATATTTTAGCAAAATTAAACGCAATTGTCTAAATTCGAACTTGCTTCGTGCAGTAGCACCGCGGAGAACCTCCAGCAATGCATTAAAGCCAGATTCGTGATTAAAATCTGATCTCTCCAAGAATCAAGCTGGGTACGTGCCTTTCTCTTTCTTCAGTTTTTCCCTGGTACGGACTGTTCTCCGAGTCCGTGTATTTTAGCATTGAATCTGATCCGGTCCCGATTCACCTTTGTTCAGACACACTCACATGTACTTGCACGGTCCGACTCGGAGTGTGACCGTGGTCTCTCGAGCGAGCATAAATACGAGCGGGTAGAAGCCTGATTCATCGCATCGCATCAATCCCGGACTAGGCGAAATAGCTGGACAACTCATCGACAATCGATTACTCAGCTAGTATTGGAACGTCAAAGGCCACTGATAGCATAGAAGAGGTGGTGGGGAAGAGTATGAAGATGAGGAAGAAGACTGTCCGCTTGTCGCAAGAGAAGCTGGATCATTACCTTTCCTTCCGAGTGCCACCCATTCCGCCATGTCTGCTTGAACGGTATCCTCTAGTCACCGCTGAGATGGAGAAACTCAGGCAAGCGATTCTTGTAGAGCTGGAGAGGATGAAAAACGAGAGTACGAGACCAAAGGCTATTCCACCCACGTAGCAGTGGTCGCCGACGACGGTGCCACGGACGAAGCAAAGGAGGAAGAGAAAGATGCTGGAGGAGTACTAAGGGCTTGATTGTTTGGGCTGCCTCTGGGTGTGCCTAGTTAGCCTGCTGTGCAGGAAAAGCTCCTTTATAGCGAAAGTCGTTATTCTGAGTTATACCGTTTGCTAACTGAGCTAGCTATCTGGTTATGGAGATAGCTAGCTAACTAGTCATATGCTTTTATAGCGAAAGTCGTTATTCTGAGTTATTTGAAATATCCTCACAAGTCATCAGAAGGTGTATTTTTCTGGTTTATATGTATAATAAATGGCATATGAATTAACTACAATTAGAAAACATGCGGACCACTCTAAAATGACACGAATACACAAAAATATACACAAAATATATTGAGGATATACTAAATGGGTATCACCATTTCATGTCTCTAATCCGGCTAACCCGGGTGGTCCACAGTTGGTAGCATGGCCTATAGCCTGCTGGGCGGCCAAGTTAGATGGATCCAGAAGGGAGTTCTATGCCGGATAAAGGAAGACTATATAGGAGACACCGAAATACTCAGAGCCTTGGAGTACAAGACACAAAGACTAGTTATTATTAGTGTAGGACTCTTTACCTTGTCCGGCAAGGTCCTTTTCCTGTAACCCTAGGTTCTGGTGTCTTTATAAGCCGGACCTATGGGAGCCTTTAGGGCACCATACAACAATTAGAACATCCATCGTGCAACACCTCGCACAACGAACCGATCCCTGTAACTCGGCGTATTGCCATTATAGTGCTTTATAGCAGGAGTAGAGTTCCTCCACCATTGCAGAATTTGAATCTCGGCAAGCTGTGTTACCTCGTACCCGCCAACTCACCGCCTTCCCCATGTCTCTAAACACGCTATGTGAGAAGCCCTCCATATGGCGTACTCGTCGGCAATACCACAAAAGTTGGCGCCCACCGTGGGGCCAAAGATGCTTCGAGCTCTACACTGGGCGAGGTCCAAGCTCTTCGCGGGAATCAGCGACACCTTAGCCATCGGTCGCGTTCTCTTCTCTGACAATGTCCCGATCGTTCCTCCAAATGAATTCTGGGTCCCAACGAAGACGAACCCTATGCGCTGCTCTGTCATCCCCTTCGGAGACATCCACATCTTCATCAGCGAAACCGACTCGGGTCCGAGTGCCACCCATTCCGCCATGTCTGCTTGAACGGTATCCTCTAGTCACCGCTGAGATGGAGAAACTCAGGCAAGCGATTCTCGTAGAGCTAGAGAGGATGAGACGAGAGTACGAGACCAAAGGATATGCCACCCACATAGCAGTGGTCCCCGACGATGGTGCCACGGACGAAGCAAAGGAGGAAGAGAAAGATGCAGGAGGGGTACTAAGGGCTTGATTGTTTGGGCTGGATGTGGGTAAAGTGGAAAAGTGGTGGATGAGCAACATGCCATGTGCACACCCATATCCAGGCCATTAATTATTCCGCCGAGATCCTCCCGAAAACTTTCCTTTTTTTTGTTCTAACTTGGACCACTGGATTAGTCATTAGTCAAGTTCTTTTCTTCTACAATAGTGTTACCTGACTATGACAATGTTCTCTCTGGTGTATATATAGAGACATTAATATGACTGTAAGTGCACAAGATATTACATAATAGAGTAAGTTCATATTACTCATGTTTTGTGTAAAACAATAGAATTATTTTGCTCTTTCCGACAAAAAAGTTCACTACTTACGCATCCACCAATGTTGTTGGATGTGTATGAGTTAAAGAGGAGGTGGTACAAGGGCCAAGGTCACCGCTTGCCTATCCCCACTAGAACGGCAACCTGAACAGAAGGTAGGTCGACATATCCCATCCCCTAGAGACAGAGAGCTGCAACAAACAAGTTCATCCGTACTTTCCCAAGCAAGTAAAGCTTGCTTCTTCTATGTGATCTTTTCCATTATGTGAATCCCATGAAGATCCACCTGTTCATATCTAGAAGTACATCAGGACATGAGTTGAATTTCTTGTTCTATCTATAATTTAGGAGATGGATTTGAGTTTTTAGGTGTTATGTTGTCTGAATCATTGGATTAGCTATCCCTATATCCAGTTTGTGTATTAGGAAGTTAAATTTCTAGAAATATTTCATCCCATGTCTGACTAATTCAGCAAGACGAGTCCTTGCTGTTGTAAAGGTTGGTGACATGGGTATACCCTACAGGTACTCGAGTTTGGCATATACGGTCCATATACGGCAGAAGCCCACGGCGTTGCCAAGACCCAATAAGGAATTCGAGTGGCCCACAGACTCTCGATTGCTTGCGAGGTAAGAAGAAGCTTAAGATAGAAAGTTCAAAGGGCGAACCCTAAATCTGTAACCGACTCGACCTGCTACCCAAGACGTAGCCTATCTATATAATGGCTAGGAGGGGGCGGCGAGGAGGACAATCACAACCCTAGTTTCCACAACTCTCGCCAGATTGCATCTGCGCGCCCCTATAATCTTCGATTCCTTCGTTAATTCCAAGAGAAGACAAGCAGGAGTAGGGACCTCTACGAGGCCTGAACCTGGATAAAACTTGCGTCCCTATGTGCTTGTTTGCGAGCCGATTGATGCCTCCAAGGCTCCCTCCTTCTCCAAAACCCAAGTCCATAACAATGGGCATTGACGAGTTGAACCCTCGTCAATTGGCGCTGTTTGTGGGAACTGGGAGTGCTGATGTCACGGCTTCTTCGGCCCCATCAACCGCGATCTACAACTCTGCAACAGCAGAGATTCACCAGCTCTTCGGCGCGTTCGACTTCACCGTCCACACGCTGGCCACTCGCCCGGCTTTCGAGTCCGTGGGCGATGGAATCAGTCTGGTGATTGGGAGATTCCGCTTCCAGGTTGGTCAACTAGGCACGCTTCGCCTGCCTGACCAGCCAACGGCACCCGTGATTGCTCCAGCGTCGTGGTTCCCGCCACCAATCGGCACCCTCAGCGAGCTCAACACCTCAGTAACAGCTGGGAGTACGGACAACGTCAGTAGTCGCAGATCCGATCTGGGTGACCTAGCCATAGAAGATGGAGCCTACGGCTTCGGATCTGAAAGTTGCGGGAGCAACAGCTTCTCCAACCACTTCATGTGCACCGTCATCAACATAGGCGACACCGGCAACAATCGCAAAAACACTGGCACTGGATCTAGCACTGGACCGCCCAACGGCAGTACGCCCAACGGCACCAGACCGCCCAACGGTAGTACGCCCAATGGCGGCCCCACCAACGGTGGCAACGACGCGACCGTCAACAATGGGACAGGAGGAGAACCGTCACTCTCGGCGAATGAGAACACCGATGAGCACATGCTGATCAAGCTCAACGACAACGAGTGGGCTCGCTGTCGTGAAGCTCTACGGGGCAATCCTCTACCCCTCCCAACACACCACATGACATTCTGATGTGCTACCATTGGTTGCTAAAGGAGGAATTCAAGCGCCAGCAGCAAGTGATCGTGCAACTCGAAGCGCGCAGAAAGGCGGCGGACGAGTTGAGTCTTCGACGAGCTGGGCTCTCCTCCCACGAAGGATCCTCCTCCAAAGGCAACGAGTACGTGGCCAACAAGAGACGATCTCGACTGGCCCACCTCACAGAGCAAGAATGCGTAGAAGCTGCGGAAGTCCACGACTTCAGCTCTATGATGGTGGATACGCAGGGCAACGTGCTCCCAAAAACGCCGCAAGCCACGGTGACGGCGGCTACCATGTACCTCCTCAATACCCAGCCACCGGCTGGAGATCCGCGAGCTACCATGCACCGATCTACGATCGCGTGCCTGGGGCAAATCGAGGCCGCACTCGACAAAGATCCGACACTAGAGCCGAAGAAAAACAAGGCTCTGGACAAGTACTACTCATACTCCTCCAGTGATGACAGTCACGATCTGTCACGGTGATGTCACTCACGTCGGCATGACCAGGACTACGACGCGCGTGATGACATCACACAGTGCAAAGTCGACAAGATGCAGGCAAGGCGTGCTTGTTCGACTGACTCGGAGGAAGATGAGACCAAGCTCTGCGGTGCCAGATGCTTCAGCAGGGCCATCAGGCAGAAGCGAATGCCTAAGGGGTTCAAGCTCCCGTTGGAGAATCCAAAATTTGACGGCCTACAGGACCCGGAAATCTGGTTGGAGGACCACATCTCCTCCGTTACGCTACATGGCGGGAGTCGAAGCACGGCCATGCAATGCCTGCAGCTACAACTGCTGGGAGCCGCTCGCGCATGGCTCAACAACCTCCCGCGCGGGTCCATTCACAGCTGGGAAGAGCTGGTCTACGGCTTTGTGCGCAACTTCAAGGGCACTTACAAAAGGCCCGCATCAATCGAAGAACTGAGAAGCTGCCAGCAAAGATCTGGCGAATCGCTGCGCTCGTACATCCAGAGGTGGTCCATCAACAAGAACTCCGCAGAAAAAATCTCGGAGGACCGTGCAATCGACGCATTCAATGGCGGCGTTCGCCATATAGAGTTCAGGGAGGAGCTGGGTCGCTCGATGCCCAAAACGATCGACCACCTGATGAAAATCGCGAATCGGTGGGCGGACGGAGAAGACTCGGTGAAAAACCGTACCTACTCCGATGATGACGACGATCTGGGACGCAGACGCGACCGCCGAGGCAAACGTCAAATGCGCGTCTACGATGACCGTGACGAGGTCAACATGGTCACAGCCGGCTACGCCGGCAAACGCGACGACAACCGCAACAGCGGATACCGTAGTGGTGGATACCGCGACAGCGGAAAAACCACGTAGGTGTGGTAGCGCCGCACTCGCGAAGAGGCACCCGCAACATTTATCGAGGACAAACTATCTCACCATGCAACGTGCACTTCTACATCGACAAGCACGACGGCAAGAAGAAATCCTGATATGGGGTGGCCCGATCTTCTCAGCAAGCACTTGTCGATGGTGAAGATGGATGATAGATAACTAGCCTGTAGCTATGAACTCTCCCGCTCGATCCCTGATACCAATGCAACAGCTCTCAAACCTTATAGGATATTCACAACACCACGCTCTTGCGCACGCAGTCGTGACCATGAACGGTAGTATGCAATCTACTAATTCCCAATGAAACAACAGATCACACTCAATTATAGTTGGTAAATTCGAACACAGATTAATTTTAGAGGTTCTAAGAAGAAACAACTCCAAAATATTTTAACGTGGTCTAAAACCCTAATCTACGACGTCCCCATCTATTTATGGGTCCAAAGGGCGACGGCCTATGGTGGAACCCGAGTCGGTTCCACCCAACCTGGATACAAACCGGCCACAAGTGGCTCGGCCAAGACTGGCTCTGCCGTGGCAGAGTCCTAGTCAGTTTTCCCGCCGCGACAGCCTGCCGTGGCAGAGAAACGAGGCTTTTCTCTGCCGCGGCAGAGAACTTCCTCCTCTTGTTGATCTTCATGTTGGACACCTCCTTGCGCTTCCTTCCTCTCCTCCCTCGCGCATTCTTCATTGATCAACACGCCATGTTCCTTCAGCCCCTCACTCTGTGCTATGCCTTCATCTCCTAAGTACCTGATCATACAATAATTCAAAGTCTTAGGTAGTATAAAATTCTCATTAATTAAAACACCAGGTTCATTAAGAAACAAGTTCACCTGTTGTTCTAGTAGCTTGGCACGAGCTCTTGTGATTGGTCCAATCCTTATCTCATTGGATTGATCCTTCTTTGCATTTGGAACAACTTCATTAACAATTGGGGTAGGTGTAATTGTAGGGATGTCCTCATCATCTCCCCCCTCTTCAAAAGGCGTCGACCTCGACGCTCCAAGGTCTTCTCCAGCATATGGTGACAAATCAGCAACGTTGAAACTGTTACTAACTCCACCAAACTCCTCAATAGGCATATCAACCGAGTAGGCATTATCATTAATCTTCGCTAACACCTTGTAAGGACCAGCACCACGTGGCTTCAATTTTGATTTTCGAAGTAGTGGAAACCTATCCTTGCGTAGATGTACCCAAACCATATCTCTAGGCTCGAACAACACTTCTTTTCGTGTTTGATTCCTTGCAGCAGCAATGTTCTTGCCTTTCTTCTCAATAGCCTCTCGAGTCTTCTCATGTATCTTCTTCACATAATCAGCACGTTTTGATGCCTCCATATCAACTCTCTCATGTAATGGCAGAGGCAACATATCAAGTGGCGTCAATGGCTTGAAACTATATACCACCTCAAAAGGACAAAGCTGAGTAGTTGAATGCACAACCCTGTTGTAAGCAAACTCAACATGTGGCAAACATTCTTCCCACTCCCGCAAATTCTTTTTAATCATGGTCCTTAGCAGCTGTGACAATGTTCTATTCACCACCTCCGTTTGGCCATCTGTTTGGGGATGACATGTAGTACTGAACAGCAACTTCGTTCCTAGCTTCCCCCATAAGGTCTTCCAAAAGTAGCTCATGAACTTGACATCACGGTCAGAAACAATCGTCTTGGGTACTCCATGTAATCTCACGATGTCCCTGAAAAGCAGGTTAGCAACATGCGGCGCATCATCGCTTTTGTGGCAGGCAATAAAATGAGCCATCTTAGAGAACCTATCTACTACCACAAATATAGAATCATGACCTCTCTGAGTTTTAGGTAGACCTAGCACAAAATCCATACTAATGTCTTCCCATGGAATAGTAGGTGCAGAGAGAGGTGTGTACAAACCGTGAGGCTTCAGCTTAGATTTCAACTTGTGGCATGTAATACATCAGCTCACAAATCTGTACACATCACGCCTCATCTTGGGCCAATAAAAGTGATCAGCAAGCATGAGCAACGTCTTCTCACGCCCAAAGTGACCCATCAAACCACCAACATGTGATTCCTGCACTAAGAACAAACGCAACGACGATTCTGGAATACATAGTTTGTTAGCTCGAAACAAATATCCATCATGTATATGATACTTATCCCATGCGTTTCTAAGAGCACACAAACGATATGGTTCAGCAAAATCATGGTCAGTTGCATAAAGTGCACAAATAGCTTCTAATCCAGGAATTTTAACATCAAGATTGGTTAATAGCATGTTCTTCCTAGATAGAGCATCAGCAACAACGTTCTCTTTTCCCTTCTTATAATTATTGATGTAAGGAAAAGACTCAATGAACTCAACCCATTTAGCTAGTCTTCTATGCAAGTTTGATTGAGCTTTCAAGTATTTCAATGCTTCATGATCAGAATGTATGATGAATTCTTTTGGCCACAAATAATGTTGCCAAACCTCAAGTACTCTAACAAGTGCATACAATTCTTTATCGTAGATTGAATAATTCAAACGAGCACCAGTCAATTTCTCAGAAAAATAAGCTATAGGCCGACCCTCTTGCATCAAAACGCCACCTATGCCTATACCAGTAGCATCACATTCAACTTCAAATTGCTTCGAAAAATCAGGTAATGCAAGCAAAGGTGCAGAAGTAAGCAAACATTTCAAAGTATCAAAAGCAATGTCTTGCGCCGCGCCCCATACAAAAGGAACACCTTTCTTTGTCAAATCATTCAAAGGTGCAGCAATGGTGCTAAAATCTTTCACAAAGCGCCTATAGAAACCAGCAAGACCATGGAAACTACGCACTTGACTTACATTCATTGGAATAGGCCAATTCTGAATTGATTCAATTTTAGATTGATCCACTTCTACTCCATGTTTAGAAACAACAAATCCTAGGAATATGACCTTATCTTTTGCAAATGTACACTTCTCAAGATTAGCATATAGTTTATTATCACGTAACACTTGCAAAACTTGTCTAATATGAGTGCAATGTTCAGATTCGGTATGGCTGTATATGAGTATATCATCAAAGTAAACAACCACGAAACGACCAATAAACTCTCTCAAAACATGATTCATCAAACGCATGAAAGTACTAGGTGCATTCGTAAGACCAAACGGCATAACTAACCACTCATACAAACCAAATTTAGTTTTGAAAGCAGTTTTCCATTCATCCCCTTCTTTCATCCTAATTTGATGATAACCACTACGCAAGTCAATTTTAGAGAAAACAGCAGCACCACTCAATTCATCTAGCATATCCTCTAAGCGCGGAATAGGATGATGATATCGAATAGTGATGTTATTAATCGCTCTACAATCAACACACATGCGCCAAGTACCATCTTTCTTAGGAACTAAAATAACAGGAACATCACAAGGGCTAAGAGAGACACGAATGTACCCTTTATCCAACAACGCTTGTACTTGCTTCTGAATTTCTTTAGTTTCTTCGGGATTGGTCCTGTAGGGTGCACGGTTGGGAAGTGTGGCGCCAGGAATCAAGTCCACTTGATGTTCTATACCACGCAAGGGAGGCAAACCTGCGGGTACATCTTCTAGAAACACATCCCCAAAGTCCTGCAAAACAGAAGAAACACCAAGGGAAATAGGGGTCATGTCGTTAGAAACCAATACCTCGCCCTTATACATGAGCACAAGTGGCATGGCTGTAGGATCCTCACGAAATTCTCTCATATCTTCCTTAGTGGCTAATATCAATAAACCAGGCACTCTCTCACTTTTCGTTATATCACTCAATTTAGGCTCAATTACATTAGGAACAGCTGTCACACAATCTCGCCGAATGGTAGTATCGTCCTTCAAATTTACCTCTATCTTCTGGCGAGAATCACTCACAATTTCTTGTGGCGTCATTGGCTGCATAGTAATCTTTCTTCCTTTGAATTCCAAGTGATATGTATTGGCTCGGCCATTGTGTTGTACATGGCGATCATATAGCCATGGCCGACCCAATAGGAGGTGACAAACAGTCGTAGGAACCACATCAAAATCAATAGAATCTTTGTATGGCCCTATTTGAAAGTTCACTCGTACCATATGATTTACCTTCATCTCACCATTGTTGCTCAGCCATTGTATGTAGTATGGCTTGGGATGAGGTAAGTATATCAAATTTAGTTTGGCACATAATTCCTTACTTGCAAGATTTCTGCAGCTACCTCCATCAATAATGACCTTGCAAGCTTTATTTGGTCCAACTAGAGCTTTTGTTTGGAACAAGTTGCAACGTTGGGATTCCTCAACCGGTTGCACACTAAGTACATGTGAAGACACGACGATAGTTGGTGCACGTTCAGCATATGCATCAGCACCATCCTTGCCATCATCAATATCAACATCAGAAGCTTCATCTCCACTTTCTACTTCACCTTGTTCATTAACAAACATAACCTTGCTGTTTGGACAATCCTTCTTGTAGTGACCTCTACCACCACAAGTGTGGCACACCACATCACGCGTACATGCAGTAGACATGTTGGAACCCGAGCTAGCGGCAGGAGCAGCGGGTTTCCGAGCATTAGAACCAAACGAAGGTGTACTTGCTGGTTTGGCCGATGGTGTAAACGGAACAGCAGCTGGTGACGCGGCTGTAGGAGGAATAGGTCTGGCCGAAAATCTGCTGGAGGATGGAAAACGAGTACGTGACTTCGCCTCTTCTGCCAACTGGGATTCAGCCTCTCTAGCATGATGCAACAACTCATTCATGGTCTCATACTTGTGATGACGAACAATGCTCTTGATTGGTAACTTCAAATTGTTTAGGAATCGCTGCATGGTCATCTCAATGGACTCACGAATTCTAGCACGCTGCATAAGCATCTCCATCTCCATGTAGTACTCATCAACTGTCATTGTTCCTTGCTTCAGTTGCGTCAATTTATCAAAAACTGAACGCAAGTAGTTGGTTGGGACGAAACGAGCTTTCATGATTTGCTTCATCTCGCGCCAATCCATCACAGGAAGTTCATTGTCCTCCCTCCTATGTTGCACAAGAGCATCCCACCAACGTAAAGCATACCCATCAAATTCAGATGCTGCAAGTTTGACCTTCTTATCTTCTGGATAGTCAAATAAGCGCCAGAGTTTCTCAATCTTCAACTCCCATGTGAGGTAGTCTTCAGGATCAATGGAACCATCAAACTTAGGAATTGAGAATTTTGGCTTTCCCAAACCATCATCAGCAGTTTGGTTGGGAACACGTTGAGCACGCCCAAGAGGAGCATACCCACGGCCATGAGGTGCATGGGCAGGTGCATGGGCAGGTGCATGGGCAGGGGGAATGGCACATCCCCTGCCAACATGTGGAGCAGCATCCACAGTGCTACCCTCATCAAAATCATCAAAGGTATCATCATGTTGAGTCTCTTCCCTTCTATGTAAAGCGGCTGTCAAACCCTCAATGGACTGCTGCAAAGCGGTGACATTGACATTGAGCGTAGCCACTTGTGTTTGAATAGTATCCACCGTTCCAACATGGTGATCCAATCTCACATTCAGATCTTGGAGATTCTTGTCAATGGCATCTGTCGTGTGGGTAAACACACGTGTCAAGTGGGACTTCAAAGCCTCATATTCACGCCAATTGACGAGTTCCTCATCCTTCTTTTTCTGCATCACAACATCATCATCACTAGAAGACATGATTAGTAGGTTAGTGCACAAAATAAAAAATCTGTATGGTGGAACTCTCACAGCTCACTCACAACTAATAAGAAAGGAGATCTTACCGTTCCAAAGTGAATAGATATGCTCTACCAACAAAATCAAAGACTGATGCACTTGATGTGATGAAGTGAATATCAAAGGTATAGAGAACGATCACAAGGCACACAGGTATTTATGGTGGAGCTATAGGTATGGTATCCTAACTACACCGCAAACAAGTCCTAGTGCTGATCGTACAAAAACCCAAGAAACACACATGTGGAGAAAAACGTGGCAATGCAACTATGAAGGGTGTTGCACTACGCTTGAGAGACACTAGCAAAGCTCAAAGTAAACAGGCACAGGATTGCTCAATCTACCGGTGCACAAAGATAATACTAGGCCTCTTGCTCAGATTCTCCCTTTATTTTTATACAACCTTTTCTTTTACTTTTGGATAGCTTTTCCTTGATACTTTTCTTTTTGCTATCTGGCTTTTTTTTGATAGATAACACACGGCCAATTACAAAGTACGGCACCAAAAGTCCTAAGAGCAGCCTGTCGGAGCGGAAACTAGTCTCAATAGGCAAGTTCCTACACCTATGTAGTAGATTGGCTGTGGCTAAGGGTTTTTGGAAAAGTGCAAAACGATCACACTTTGTAATGATGGTGTCGTGGCAGCAAAACAGCTCAAAATCCTACCGTGGTAGATCGGTTACTTGGTAACTCAGAAAGTCCTGCCGTGGCAGAGAAAAACATAGAAATCCTGCCGTGGCGGACTTGCTAACCCAGAAAGTCCTGCCGTGGCAGAAAAAGACGTCCAAATCCTGCCGTGGCAGACTCGGTAACCTGGAAAGTATTTTTTTTAATTCCGACTCAGCCAAGAGTAGAAGACGAGGACTCTTAGAGTAGATCGGATCTGACTTGATGGTGGCGGAAAACAATGGTGGAAAACGACTAAAAACAAGAGAACAAAACGACGAAGACAGATCTAGATTGAAACTAAAGGATGAACACGACCAGCAACTATTACTCGTCTACGATGCAATCTAGTCTATGACAACTCTTTTTTTTGTGGGCCTTTTTCTGGATAGGACTAAAAACACGCTATAATCTATGGATGGATTGTGGAATGCTTACCGAGGCAACGAGGAAATCTGATACCAAGATGATATGGGGTGGCCCGATCTTCTCAGCAAGCACTTGTCGATGGTGAAGATGGATGATAGATAACTAGCCTGTAGCTATGAACTCTCCCGCTCGATCCCTGATGCCAATGCAACAGCTCTCAAACCTTATAGGATATTCACAACACCACGCTCTTGCGCACGCAGCCGTGACCACGAACGGTAGTATGCAATCTACTAATTCCCAATGGAACAACAGATCACACTCAATTATAGTTGGTAAATTCAAACACAGGGTAATTTCAGAGGTTCTAAGAAGAAACAACTCCAAAATATTTTAACGTGGTCTAAAACCCTAATCTACGACGTCCCCATATATTTATGGGTCCAAAGGGCGACGGCCTATGGTGGAACCCGAGTCGGTTCCACCCAACTTGGATACAAACCGGCCACAAGTGGCTCGGCCAAGACTGGCTCTGCCGTGGCAGAGTCCTAGTCGGTTTTCCTGCCACGACAGCCTGCCGTGGCAGAGAAACGAGGCTTTTCTCTGCCACGGCAGAGAACTTCCTCCTCTTGTTGATCTTCATCTTGGACACCTCCTTGCGCTTCCTCCCTCTCCTCCCTCGCGCATTCTTCATTGATCAACACGCCATGTTCCTTCAGCCCCTCACTCTGTGCTATGCCTTCATCTCCTAAGTACCTGATCATACAATAATTCAAAGTCTTAGGTAGTATAAAATTCTCATTAATTAAAACACCAGGTTCATTAAGAAACAAGTTCACCTATTGTTCTAGTAGCTTGGCACGAGCTCTTGTGATTGGTCCAATCCTTATCTCATTGGATTGATCCTTCTTTGCATTTGGAACAACTTCATTAACAATTGGGGTAGGTGTAATTGTAGGGATGTCCTCATCAAATCCAGCCACCTTCTAAAGGATTGCCACGAGTTCCTCAAACTCCATAAGAGCCTAGCTCGGATGAATCGCAACGCGGTCAACAGGGGCTATGGAGCCGCCCCAGGCACTGTGGCACATGGAGCTCCTCCACCACCACCCGGACCACCACCCGCGGCCACGACGGTCCAGCATCACGGAGGCGAGCCATACCCACGAGCCATGGGCAACATGGGGATGATCCAAAAAGGGCATCCCTCAAATATAGTGTAGAAGGCCATCACTCGCCAAGTCAATCTCGCGATAAACTCTCCACCCTCCACCATTGAGTACCTCAGCGGAAGTGACTCCTACATCACCTTCGACAGGCGCGATCACCCGTGCCAAGTCCCTTGTCTAGGCCATTCTCCCCTCGTACTAGAGGCGCAGATCGGGGGCTTCGATATGAGTCGCGTCTTCATGGACGGTGGCAGCGGCATTAACCTCATGGTCGCGAGTACCTTGCGTGCGATGAGGATCCCTCTGACTCGTCTGGAAGTTTCAGACACGACTTTTCACGGCATCGTCCCAGGGAAGGGCATATATCCCCTGGGAAAAATCAACCTCGACGTCATCTTCGGCACGCCGCAAAACTTTCGGCGAGAGCGCATCGACTTTGAGGTCGTCGACTGGCCCTCGCAATACTACTACATCCTCGGATGTGTCGCGTTCGCAAGGTTCATGGCAGTGCCACAGTACGCCTACCTGCAGATGAAAATGCCAGGTCAAAATAGCGTAATCACAATCAATGGCAACTTCGAGAGGTCCGACAGCTGGGACAGGGAATTCAACAGAATCTCCCAGTCCTTCGGCATGCAGGAGGAACTCGCAAGATTGAAGGAGTCAACAGACAACAGTCTGCCTCCCCTGAGCAGGCCAAGTTCACCCGACCTGTCCTTCGACTCGTTGGTAGACACGAAGAAAGTCCAGGTCCACCCAACGGACCCGACCAAGATGACCCTCATCGCCAACAACTTGAGTTCCGCATAGGAACTCGCGCTTGTCGAATTCCTCCGTGAGCACTGGGAGATCTTCGCCTGGTGTCCAGTGGACATGCCAGGATTTCCCAGGGAATTCGCCGAGCACTCACTCAACGTGAATCCAGACGCAAGGCTAGTCAAGCAGACAATTCGGCGATTGTCTGAACCAAGAGCAAAAGCAGTCGGCATGGAGATCAATATACTCCTCGACGCAAAATTCATACGCGAGATCAAGAAAAGCACTTGGCTCGCTAACACAATGCTTGTGCCTAAAAAAGACACGGATATCCTGCGGATGTGCGTGGACTTCACCTCCTAGAATAAGCACTGCCCAAAGGATCACTTCCTGCTGCCACAAATCGACTCCACCGCGGGATGTGAGCGCCTATGCTTCCTCGACGCCTACTCATGCTACAATCAGATTTGAATGGAGGAGGAGGATCAGGAGAAAATAGCGTTCACAACGCCCTTCAGTGTGTTCTGCTACAACATGATGCCCTTCGGGCTAAAAAATGTAGGAGCCACCTATCAGTGGTGCATGCAGGCTTGCCTCAAGAACCAACTTGGTTGCAACATCCAAGTCTACGTTGACGACATCGTCATCAAAACTAAAGAGGAAGCTTCGTTAATTGACGATGTACGCGAGACCTTCGCCAACCTCGACCGCTACCGGATCAAGCTCAATCCGGACAAATGCGCCTTCGGCATGCCATCTAGGCAGTTACTCGGGTATCTCATCTCTTTGAGAGGGATTGAAGCAAACCCAAAGAAAATAAAGGCATACTGGCCATGGAGAAGCCGAAGAACGTAAAAGGCGTCCACCAGCTGGCTAGACGAATCGCGGTGCTCAGTCGATTCATCAGTCGAATGGGCGAAAAGGCACTGCCCTTCTACCAACTTCTCCGCAAAACTGACAAGTTCGAGTGGACAGACGAGGCGCAAGAAGCATTCGATGATCTCAAACATCTTCTATCCACCTCGCCAGTACTACTGACGCCTCGTGAAAAAGAACCACTACTGCTCTACATCTCCGCCACCAACCAGGTGGTTAGCACAGTGCTCGTGGTGGAACGAGCCGAAGAAAGTAAGGTCCACGGGGTCTAGCGCCTAGTATACTACCTCAGCGAGGTGCTCACGCCAACGAAACTGCGGTACCCGCACTACCAGAAGCTGGCATATGACGTGTTCATGACAGCCAGGCAACTGCGCCACTACTTCCAGGAGCACCCAATCGTGGTGGTAAACGACGCCCCACTCGGGCACATACTCAATACTCCTGATGCCACCGGACGAGTCGTGCTCTGGGGAATCGAACTGTCTGCACGAGACATCACATACGAGAAGCACGACGCGATCAAGTCGCAAGTCCTCCCGAACTTTCTCGTGCACTGGATGGAGAACCAGCTCCCCGACAAGCCAGATATGTCCTATGTTTGGACAATGCACTTCGACGGGTCCAAGCGAAAGGACGGGGCTGGCGCAGGTGTCATACTGACATCGCCCCAAGGAGACAAGATGAAATACATTTTGCGAATGCAGTTCACCACCTCCAATAACGAAGCTGAGTACGAAGCCCTAATCCATGGGATGCGGATGGTGAAAGCCTACGGTGCCAAAAGGCTCATCATCTACGGTGACTCCAAACTGGTGGTCAACCAAACAATGCACGAGTGCGACGCACTGAGCGACAACATGATCGCCTATCACGACCTCTACGGCACACTCGAAGGAGACTTCTACGGGTGTGAGCTGCGACATGTGGGTCACGAAAGCAATGAAGAGGCGGATCTACTCGCCAATATTGGCTCCACCTGCGCCCCCATACCACCTGGGGTATTTCTCGAGCGCATCTGCGAGCGCTCCATCAAGCCCAAGGCTCCAGAGAAGAAAGCAATTATGTCAACAGACTCGAGGGCTACGCCACCCAACGAGCCAACGAGACTCGACGACCTGGAGTTTGATATAGGACTCGAAGGACCATTGGGCGTCATGATGATCTAGCCATCTTGGACATAACCCTACATCACATATCTACTCAGCAAGAGGCTGCCAGATGACCCGACTGATGCACGACACATCACGCGACGATCCAAGGCATTCACCCTCATCAACGGCGAACTGTACAAGCATAACATCATGGGAGTACTTCAATGGTGCGTCTCCAACGGGGACGGAAGGGCCGTCCTCCTCGACATCCATGAAGGCACTTGTGGGCACCATGCTGGCAGTCGCGCCCTCGTTGCCAAAGCTCTACGAGCTGGATTCTACTGGCCCACGGCCATGCGCGACGCCAAGGACATCGTCCAGTGCTGCAACGCTTGCCAGCGATTCGTAGACAAACCTCACGCACCTGGCGCAGAACTCCGGCCAATACCATAGGCTTGGCCCTTCACACAATGGGGACTCGACATGGTTGGCAAGCTCCCAAAATCCTCGCCAGGAGGTTACGTCTACCTCTTGGTTGTAGTCGACAAATTCACTAAGTGGATCGAGGCCATGCCAGTGACAAATCAATCAGGGGCCAGCGTTGTCAAGTTCTTCGAGTCCATTGTCTACCGCTTTGGAGTGCCACACAACATCATCACGGACAATGGGATGAACTTCACCTCTAAGGAATTCCAGGAATTCTGTGAAAACCTGGGAATCAACAAAAGCTACGCCTCGGTGGCTCACCTGCAGACCGATGGTCAAGTCGAAAAGGCCAACGGCTTCGTCTGCGGTAGAATCAAAAAACGACTCCTTCGACCTCTCGAACAAGCCGATGGATGCTGGCCAGACGAACTGCAATCAGTTCTTTGGAGCTTGCGTACAACACCAAACAGCGCCACAGGATACACTCCGTTCTTCATGGTGCACGGTGCGGAAGCAGTGCTACCCACAGAAGTACACTACAAAGCCCCACGGGTGGTCGCTTACAGCGAGCAGGAGTCAACTCTTGCACTTGAAGACTCCGTCAACCTCCTTGACAAGGCATGGGAAATCGCAGCAGAGAGATCAACGATCTACCGGCAAACTCTCCGCAACTATCATAGCAGAAGGCTACGCCCCAGAACCTTCGTCGAAGGAGACCTGGTCCTACGACTGAAGCAACAAGGGCATCTCAAGCTCGAGTCCCCTTGGGAAGGACCTTACGTGATTACAGAAGTAATCCTAGGTGGCGTCTATCGCCTTAAAGATTTTGAGACAGGAGTCGCATACTCCAACCCCTAGAATGTCGTGCAACTGCGTCCTTTCTACCCCTAGTCGTTTTTACATTACAAATAAGTCTACTCAGCTAGGCTACTTAGCCACACATTGTACCTCGTACTATTTTGCGAATAAATAAATCTAAGTGCCTCAAAACTCTGTGTTTTCCTTATTTTCTTGTAATTTTATCACTCGGGGACTGCGCCACCCTTTACACACTCGTTCTACGAACAAATCGCAGTATCCTAAGTAGCTGACACAACAACAATCGAACCCTTGATAAACATCAACCCAGTTGCAACGCACCTGACAGGTTGGCAAGGTGATGACATAAACACAAGTCAGGCTAACGAAAAACTACAGAGACATTACAGTACATTACACTCGCAAAATATAAAAGCTAGCAAGCTCTTCACATATCAATGGGTATTAATTACACCCAACATAATCATACAAACTTTACAACACTTATACAATTATGTGCAGGATACAAATCATGCTACTGCTGCAAGAGAAGAACGTTCGTTTCCTCCTCGAAGAAATCGACAATGTCTTCTGCTGGCCGATCAACCTCTTGAAAGTGCGGAACCATGTTCCTGGTCATACCTTCTGGTGGAGGCGGCGGCCCAGTGGCAACAGACACAACATCTACATCCGGCCTATGCAGTCACACCAGTGACAACGCAGCCTTAGCACCAGCTACTAATTGCTATCGCACGCACTCGCGGACCGCACTTAAATCTTGAAACTTCGCCAGAAGAGCCAACAGGCTTGAAGGGACGACGTCCAGTGGAAACATCGTTTGACAAATGTTCCTAAGGCACGACTGCGCCTTCTTCAAATAATGAAGTACTCGAGAAGAACGATCCTGCAGGGTCGCAAGCGCGATCGCTATCGTGGTCCACCCAAAAGTACCCACTCGCCTGCAGTTGCTCCTGGGTCAGGTTATTCATTCGAATGGCAACCCAGTGATGGCTCGTGTATTAACAAGCTCGTTGGGGAACCCCAAGAGGAAGGTATGATGAGCATAGCAGCAAGTTTCCCTCAGTTATGAAACCAGTAGGAGCAAGGAAACACCCCAAAGGTGTTGCTAGCTGATCCTTGGCAGGGCAACTACCGGTGCTAGTAGCAACATGGATACCTGCACAACACAACCACAGAACTCTGTCCCCAACTTGCGATGAGGTTGTCAATCTCACCGTGTTTTGCTGAAAACAAAGGATTAAACGTATCGAATGGAAGGAAGTAATAGTTTGCAGAAAGTAAACACAAAGAAGCAAAAAGTTTATAGATTGTATGTAAAGGAAAAGGACCGGGATCCATAGTTCACTAGAGGTGGCTCTCCTTAAGATAGATAACATGCTGGGTGAACAAATTAAAGTGGGGCAATTGACAAACACCAAGAAAGCAATACATGCATATACTAATCATCTTGACTCCTTTGGAACTTTATTGGGCATTACAACATTGTACATAGACCGCCATCCAACTGCATCTATGACTAATAATCCACCTTCAGGTTATCATCCGAACCCCCTCAAGTATTAAGTTGCAAGCAACAGATTATTGCTTTACGAATTGTGTGTAATGTAAACAATACGATTGTTCTATGAACAAAGGATTGTTATTTTGTCCCTAGTAGCAACAACACATCTAGTACCTTAGAGATTTCTATCACTTCCCCAGATTACCAGAGGCATGAACCCACTATCGAGCATAAATACTAACTCTTTGAGTTGCTAGCATTTACTTGGCCAAGATAGCTACTAACAACGGAAAGCATGCAAGATCACAAATAACAAAGACATGATAGAATCAATAATCAATCTAAAATAGCATCTCAATATCCATCGGATCCCCGCAAACACAACATGCAGAATTACAAATAGATGATCTTGATCATGAAAGGAGCTCACAAGATCTAGACATGAAAGCACAAAAGAGGAGAACCAGCCATCTAGCTACTACATGGATCCGTAGTCCAAGGATGAACTACTCACGCATCACACCGGAGGCTTGCATGGTGATGAAGAAGATCTCCAGGGTTAATTCCCCTCTCCGACAGGGTGCCGGGAAGAGCTTTAGACTCTCACGATCTAGGGATGGAGATGACGGCGGCTACAGACTCTTTTGTGGATTTTTCATCGGGTACTTAGGGTTTTCGTCCCGAGGGCATCTTATAGGCGGAAGGAGAGGCCGATGGGGTGCCTGGGCTGGCCACACCACCCCCTGGCGTGGCCAGGCCTGGCCCGCGCGTCCAGGAGGTGTGGTGGCCCTGGCTCCTCTCTGTCTCGTATTCTGGCATCTGATGACTTCTGGAAAAATAGGCACTTTGGCTTTTGTCCCGTCCAATTCCGAGAATATTCATTTTCTGACTTTCCTGGAACCAAAAATAGCAGAAAACATGCAGTTGGCACTGTGGCTCTTGTTAATAGGTTAGTCCAAGAAATCATATGAAAATTACTCCAGAGTGTGGACAAAACACAAGAAAGTGGATAAAACCAAGCATGGAACATCCAAAATTATAGATACATTTGCAATGTATCAACATCCCCAAGCTTAACTCCTGCTCGTCCTCGAGTAGGTAAGTGATAAAAAGAAAGAATAATTTTTGAGGTGACATGCACCATCAAAGACTTGATCAAAGTATTTGTAAAACATTCAAAGCTGGGATCATAGTACTTCAATCATAACATGAAAGACAAAGTTCTAGTAATAAGACAAAGAAACTATTTTGTAACATGAAAAGCCACAAACAAACGATTCATGAATAACAGCAAGACGTTTGTTTGTTTCACATAAAGAAAACATAGCATAATAGTATTCAGCTTGTCCCTCATAGAGTAGCAAATATAAATGCATAGGACACCTTCAAAGTTCATAAGAGTGACTAGATACAAATAGTTTAAAACAAGTAATATCAAGTTATGCATCAATCAACTAGTCTTGGGACAATGCACATAGAACTAAGAATGGCCACTATGCTCTCAAAGTAGGTGCATAAAGATAGAAGGTGGAGACTCAATATAATGGTGGAAGAAAGGCCTTCATAAAAGGAAGTAGGGATTCAAGTCTCATAAAGAGCTTCCAAAAATTATGGTACTTAATAGCTTTCAGCTCTCATTGCCCCTATCATAAGCATCTTGAAGTGATTAAGGTTAAAGTGAACAAACTATGGTGTACATGCTTGACGAAGTATAAGTTAGGAATCTCATGTCCCTTGTATACGAGGGTCGATCCTCATGCTACTCAAGTTTAGTCACCGGTAAATTCTTGTCATCGTAAGTACATGTGTATCATAGAGAACCGCCAATGGGGTACCCCTTGCCCGATAATACGGAAAAATCCCCATATCAAAATGACAAGGCAAGCAGACAACGAGCATCTTAGCATTCTTCTTATTTACCATGGGAATATGGTGCTTTTTTCTCTCTTTCCTCTTTTCATAATCTTTTTTTTCTTTTTCTCTTTTTTTTCTCAATAGGACTCTTTTTTTATAAGAAGAATGCTTCATAGACATCTCATTATGGTTACGCTGCAGGTTTCCACCATGTCAGCATGGATTAGACCAGCGACCCAGGCGTTTCTCTAACACATATACATAACTCCATGGACTTACAAGCTCCCCTTTCATTTCGCACCGACGACATCCATATACAAAAGAGCATGATATCAACTAGGTACAAGTACCAAGTGCAATTTTGAAAGCGTTCCCCATGAAAGCATGGTTCTGCTAATTCCCAACAAATAAGTGCAAGCATATACAACATAGACGACACAATGTTTCAAGTTTATTAAGGGCAAGAAAAGTAAAGTGTGCCATCAAGTTCGTGAGATCTTTAATCACTAGTTTTCTCATAACAAGTTTAATTCGGAAGGTAAACAAAAGCATGAATATACTTGGAATAACATAAGCTAGTAGGTAGGTATGGTGGACTCTTTGGAATAACTTGGTTTAGGGAGTTGGATGCATGAGTGGAACTCATACTTGGTTGTGGAGGCTAGTAAAAGACCGAGAGCGACAAACTAAGAGAGCAATAATGGCCATAATCATGCAGAGCCACAAAACATCACTGATCAAAGCATAAAGTGATACTACAAGTTGAAAACTAAAGGATCATAAAGGCTATGGTGACTTGAGATAGTCATAACATGGTGTGATCATGCGCCAAGTCAACCCAAATAAAGCATCAAAGGAGAATACCACTATACTATGCTTTAATATGCTAAAACAACGCATGATTCATCCAACGCACATTAAGCAATCTCAATTGTGTATAACAAGTCATGCTACAGCAAAGAATACTAAGCATAAAGCCAAAAATAATATCAAGCATGGCATGAAAAAGCATAGGCCACAGTCAAAAACGAGCTCTTTTTTACCACATAAGCATGAACTTTTCTACTCTTTTCCAAACCAAATCAAACTATTTTCAAACCAATGTATGAAAGAGGGGGTCCAACAAATTTATTCAGAAAACTAAGCAAACAAAAGAAAACGAAAAACCAAAACGAAAAATAAGACGCTCCAAGAACAACACAACTGTGCATGAAACAATAAAAATGAAGCGTTTGGAAGAAACCTGGGATTTTTATTGATGAAGAGGGGATGCCTTGGGCATCCCCAAGCTTTGACGCTTGTACTTCTTGGATATTTCTTGGGGTGACATGCGTGGCATCCCCAAGCTTTAGCTTTAGTCCATCCTTCATCTCATTACTCATTCCTTCCATACACCTGCAATTTTTCCTTCATACAAAACTTCACACAATCTTTATTAGCAACATTAGTGCACTCAAGCTAAAAGATCTTAAGGTTCAGTTACAACACCAAATAAACTTCCATTAGAACACTAGATACTGAAGCACTTCCCTCAAAAATCTCAATTCCCCAAAAGAACTTAAAAAGGAATCAACAAGAAGCAAATGCAGAAAATGGCAGAAATCTGTCAAAACAGACCAGCAGGTAAAGATGAATTTTTTTGAAGACCCTCTGTTGCTCAAATCAAAAAGTGTTGAACTAACTAAAGTTAGATGACAACCTGGGGCAGAATCACAAAAAGTCACGCCTCAAAAAGACGTTCAGAGATTATACACGAATTTTTACGGTGAAGCACAGAAATCTGTTTCAGGACAGCAACTTTCCCAATCATTACTTCTCTCTCATTAGAGGTTACTCTTGGCACTAAAAGCAAATAAAAAGGATAAGGAGAGGTTATTACTGAGGTAATAACTTCCAAGACTCATCTAAAACTTTTGGGTTATCTCCCAATGAGTACTTTTCTTTAACGCCTTTAAGTTAGGCATAAGAAGCAAGAAAGAATCAAGTGTTCTCAAATGAAGAAGCATTAAGATCAATACCAGAAATATCTTTAACAAGGCAAGGTATATCATCCAAATAAGTTCTAGAGGATCCTCTCTCAATGCTCTTAGGCTCACTATTTTCATCAAATGGGTTTTCAGGGACAATCCAATCAAGATTCTTTTTTATGGCTTCGTGCATTGCTACAAGTTTGAAAGGTGTTGGTATCTTAATTTCCTTCCCATTAGGTTCAGTTTTACTCATCTTTTCTCGTGTACCAACAACATCTATGCATGAGCCTAGCATATTGAAACGTTCAAAGACTTTTCTAGCCTCTTTGGCAACATCATAGAATTCCTTAAACAAAGTTTCTAGAATAAAATCCGTCTTTTCAGGGTCCTCAATTTATTTAAGTTTAAGAAAGATTACTTGCATTAAGGGGTTGAGGTTAACAAACCTAGCTTCTAACATGTGAATTAAAGAAGCTGCATCAATCTCATAGTTTGGAGCAAGTTCTGTAAGGGATCTATCCTCAGTATCCTCATCTTTACTAACATGATTAAAGAATTCTTCAATATTATCTTTCCCAATTATAGAACCACTACCAATTGAAAGGTCTTTCAGGGTGAATTTAGAGATCAACATGGTGAGCTAAGGAAGAGGTGACAACTAAAGGAGACTTAATTTTTTTGTGTTTTTGAAAAAGAAAGCAAACTAGTAAAACTAATTTTTTTGTGTTTTCGATAAAGAAACAAGCAAACAAAGCAAAAGAAACTAAGCAAAACAAAAACAACAAAGTAAAGAGATTGGTTATGAGGGACTCCCCTTGTGAAGATGTCCTTGACTCCCTGATACATTGCAAATGTATCTATAATTTTTTATCTTCAATGCTTGGTTTTATCCACTTTCCTGTGTTTTGTTCCAACTTTGGAGTACTTTTCATATGATTTCTTGGACTAACCTATTAACAAGAGCCACAGTGCCAGCTGCCTGTTTTCTGTTGTTTTTGGTTCCAGGAAAGTCAGAAAATGAATATTCTCAGAATTGGACAGGACAAAAGCCAAAGTGCCTAATTTTCCGGAAGGGATCAAGTGCCAGAATACAAGACGGAGAAGGGCCAGGGGCCAGCCACACCACCTGGCCGTGCGGCCAGGCCTGCCCCGTGCCAGGGGGTGGTGTGGTGGCTCCCGGCACCCCCTCGGCCTCTCCTTCCGCCTATAAGTTGCCCTCGGGACGAAAACCGTAAGGGCCCGATCAAAAATCCACGAAAGAGTCTGTAGCCGCCGTCATCTCCATCCCTAGATCGGGAGGGATCTGAAGCTCTTCCCAGCACCCTGCCGGAGAGGGGAATTCACCCTGGAGGCCTTCTTCATCACCATGCAAGACTCTGGTGTGATGCGTGAGTAGTTCATCCTTGGACTACGGATTCATGTAGTAGCTAGATGGCTGGTTTCTCCTCCTTTGTGCTTTCATGTTTAGATCTTGTGAGCTCCGTTCATGATCAAGATGATCTATTTGTAATTCATACATGTTGTGTTTGCGGGGATCCGATGGATATTGAGATGCTATTTCAGATTGATTATTGATTCTATCATGTCTTTGTTATTTGAGATCTTGCATGCTTTCCGTTGTTAGTAGCTATCTTGGCCAAGTAAATGCTAGCAACTCCAAGACTTAGTATTTATGCTTGATAGTGGGTTCATGCCTCTGGTAATCTAGGTAAGTGACAGAAATCTCTAAGGTACTAGATGTGCTGTTGCTACTAGGGAGAAAACAACAATCCTTTGTTCATAGAAAAATCGTATTGTTTACTTTACAGTTCGTAAAGCAATAATCTGTTGCTTGCAACTTAATACTGGAGGGGGTTCGGATGATAACCTGAAGGTGGATTATTAGTCATAGATGCAGCTGGATGGCGGTCTATGTATAATGTTGTAATGCCCAATCAAGTTCCAAAGGAATCAAGATGATTAGTATATGCATGTATTGCTTTCTCGGTGTTTGTCAATTGCCCCGCTGTAATTTGTTCACCCAGCATGTTATTTATCTAAGGAGAGCCACCTCTAGTGAACTATGGATCCCGGTCCTTTTACTTTGCATACAATCTACAATCTTTTACTGCTTTGTGTTTACTTTCTACAAAATTTTACTTCTTTCCATTCGATACGTTTAATCCTTTGTTTTCCGCAAAACACGGTGAGATTGACAACCTCATCGCAAGTTGGGGACAAAGTTCTATGGTTGTGTTGTGCAGGTCTCCACGTTGCTACTAGCACCGGCAGTGCCCCCTGCCAAAGCTCAGCTAGTAACACCTTTGGGGTGTTTCCTTGCTCCTACTGGTTCGATTAAACCTTGGTTTCATAACTGAGGGAAAACTTGCTGTTGTATTCATCGTACCTTCCTCTTGGGTTCCCAACGATCTCTACGTCGAAAGTCGAGCGCATCAAGATTTTCTGGCGCCATTGCCGGGGAGTCAAGGACATCTTCACAAGGGGAGTCCCTCATAACCAATATCTTTACTTTGTTGTTTTTGTTTTGCTTAGTTTCTTTTTTCTTTGTTTGCTTGTTTTGTTCTTCAAAAAACACAAAAAAAATAGTTTTGCAAGTTTGCTTTCTTATTTGAAAACCCAAAAAATGACTACCCTTGAAAACACTAAGTTGTGTGACTTCACTAGCACCAACAACAATGATTTTATGAGCACACATATTGCTCCACCTATGGCTGAAAATACTTTCTTTGAGATAAAACCTGCTTTGCTCAATCTTGTTATGAGAGAGCAATTTTCTAGTATTGGTAATGAAGATGCTTCTTCCCATCTAAATAACTTTGTTGAACTTTGTGAGATGCAAAAGCATAGGGATATAGATGGTGATATTATTAAGATGAAATTGTTTCCTTTCTCTTTGAGAGGAAAAGCTAAAGAATGGTTGAATTCCTTAACTAGGAATAGTATTGATTCTTGGACTAAGTGCAAAGATGCTTTTATTGGAAAATACTATCCTCCTGCTAAGATTATATCCATGAGAAGTGAAATAATGAAGTTTAAACAACTTGATAATGAGCATGTTGCTCAAGCTTGGGAAAGAATGAAATCTTTGGTAAAGAATTGTCCCACTCATGGACTGACTGCTTGGATGATCATCCAAACTTTTTATGCAGGATTGAACTATTCTTCAAGGAACCTATTGGATTCAGCTGCTGGAGGTACCTTTATGACCATCACTTTGGGTGCTGCAACAAAACTATTGGACAATATGATGGTTAATTATTCTGAATGGCATACTGAGAGAGCTCCACAAGGTAAGAAGGTAAATTCTGTTGAGGAAACCTCCTCCTTGAGTGATAAGATTGATATTATTATGTCTATGCTTGTTAATGGGAAAGCCCATATTGATCCAAATAATGTTCATTTAGCCTCTTTGGTTGCTCAAGAAGAGAAAGTTGATGTGAACTTCATAAGAAATAATAATTTTGGCAACAATGCTTATGGTAATAATGCTTATAGGAACAATTTTGGTAACAACAATTATAAGCCATATCCTCCCAACAATAGTAATGCTTATGCCTATAATGGTAAACCTGAACTACCTAGTGAAGGAAGAATTTTAGAAGTTAAAAGAGCCACTAAAAACTTCATGCAAATACAATATGAGCAAAATAAACTATTTATTAAAACTATGGAGGAACAATCTATCATTTTGAAGAACATTAGCCATCAACTTGAGAGTCTAAAAAGGGAAATTCCTAGTTTACAATTGAAACTCTCTAATGTTGAAAGGAATATATCATCTTTGTCTGAAGCTCAATCTTCATTGATTAATAAAATGGCTGCTAAACCCGAAACTAATGAGAATCCCTTTGTAGCTACTAATGCTATACAAGTAAGAATTGATGAAAATGTTAGACTATTAGCTGAATTACATGCTAAGTGGGAAAGAGAAGATGAAATTGCTAGAAACATTAGTGTTTCTACTATCACCACCAGTGCTGAGGCTACTAATAGTTCTACTACTTTAGATGATAAAGTTGATTTTGATCTTGATGGTTACAACATCTCTGAAGTTATTAAGTTCCTACAAAAGCTTGCTAAAAGTCCTAATGCTAGTGCTATGAACATGGCTTTTACAAAACACATTACTGAGGCTCTCATAAAGATTAAAGAAGAAAATATGAAACATAAAGCTTCTATTCCTATAAAACAAGAAGATGGTTGGGAACCCATCATTAATATGAAAGTGAATGACTTCGATTTCAAAGCTTTGTGTGATATTGATAGTAGTGTTTCTATTATGCCTAGAAGGATTTATGATATGCTTGATTTGCCCCCTCTTGAAGATTGCTATTTGAATGTCCCACTTGATGATAATGCTAAAAAGAAACTCATGGGGAGTCTTAATGATGTTCTTATTATGGTTAACGATTCCTATGTCCCCGTTGATTTCTATGTTTTGGATGTTGAATACAATGCTTCTTGTCCTATTACTTTGGGAAGACCTTTTCTTAGAACTGTTGGGTGCCATCATTGATATGAAAGAAGGCACCATTAAGTATCAACTCCCACTCAAGAAAGGTATAAAACACTTCCCTAAAAAGAGAGAAAATATTTATTTTGCTTCTCTTATGAAAACAAAATTTGGCCTTAATGCTTCTTCATTTGAGAACACTTGATTCTTTCTTTGCTTCTTATGCCTAACTTAAAGGCGTTAAAGAAAAGTACTTGTTGGGAGATAACCCAAAAGTTTTAGATGAGTCTTGGAAGATATTACCTCTGTAATAACCTCTCCTTATCCTTTTTATTTGCTTTTTGTGCCAAGAGTAACCTCTAATGAGAGTGAAGTAATGATTGGGAAAGTTGCTGTCCCGAAACAGATTTCTGTGCTTCACTGTACAAATTCCTGAGAGGTCTCTGTACGTCGGATTGAGATGTAATTGTTTGTGCTTCTGACCCAGGTTGTTGTCTAACTTTCATTAGTTCAACACTTTTTGATTTGAGCAATAGAAGGTCTTCGAAAAAATCCGTCTTTACCTGCTGGTCTGTTTTAACAGATTTCTGCCATTTTCTGCATTTGCTTCTTGTTAGTTCCTTCTTGAGTTCCTTTGGGGAATCGAGCTTTTTGAGGGAAGTGCTACAGTAGCTAGTGTTCTAATGGAAGTTTATTTGGTGTTAGAACTGAACCTTGAGACTTATTTATCTTGAGTGCACTAATGTTGCTAATAAAGATTGTGTGAAGTTTTGTATGAAGAAAAAATTTCAGGTGTATGGAAGAAATGAATAATGAGATGACGTGTGGCACCCCGCTAAAACCACTACTAGAAAATCGCGTTGTTTTTGTGCATTGCATCGTCATGACCGCATGCTCATGTCATCATGCCACATTGCATTTGAGCATCGTCATGTCATCATGCATTTGTTTGTCTAAAACTATTTTCTAAAAGCCTAGTTTTGTTTTCTAAATATCTCCGTCTTAATTTCAAATCAAAACATCGGCCTTTTCCTAGTCTTTTATTTGTCTAAAAACTATTTACAAAAGTCTTTAAAATTAATATAGATAAAAGAAATCTTTAATCGGGGGAGGCCGCCGCCAGCCAGGCCCAAAAGCCCAGCTAGCAGCAGCCTACCACCCCGTTACCAAAACCCAAACCCTAGTTTTCACACACCACACCCCACCCGCCTCCACATCCCAGCTCCACGCCTCCACCCGCACGCCACTGTTGGGGTTCGTAGCATGGAAAACAAAAATTTTCTATCGCATACAAACAAACAAGCCAAGATCTATCTACTAGATTGTAGCAACGAGTCGATGGAATAGCTAACCCTCGAAGATTCCAAAGCGGTTAACGAGAGCAGATTCTCGTGGGTGATGTAGTCGTACTCTTTCCGATCTCAAGATCGCGTAGACGATCCTTCCGGCGCCACGTTCCCGCAGCGCTCCCGCAGTCGGTCACACGTTCGGTACTCGACGAAGACCTTCCTCTCCCTTGTTCCAGCAGGCAGCGGAGGTTGTAGCACTCTCCTCGCGATTCTGGCAGCACGACGGCGTGGTACCGGAAGTAGAGGGGAGATCCCGCAGGGCTTCGCCTTAAGCCGGTGCGAGTATGGTGGAGTTTATGAGAGAGGCTATTAGTGGTCTAGTAATTAGACACACCAATTAGAGGGCTCTAAACCAATTAGAAGGCTCTAAACTGAATAGCTCTAAACCGGGGTCTAGATCTAGGGTTTAGTTTAGAGGATAGGAAACTTGTGTGTTCTAGGAGGGAGCCCTGCCCCTCCTTATATAGGTGGGAGGGGCTGGCCGGCCAAGGGGAGGAGTTCCTCCCCAACTCGGCCTTGGGAGGTGCGCCGGCCAAGGGGAGGAACCCTCCTCCAACTCGGCCTCCACCTCTCCTCCTCTTTCTCCTCTTTCCGAAAACTGGCAGTTTGACCGAAAACTGGCAGTTTGACTTTTCCAATTAGGATTTGAATTAACCCTTTATTTCGGACAGCGAGAACACTTAGTACATGATGCAATCATTCCAACATGCAATGACACATTCATGTACCCTTTCCCCCTCCGGAGTGCCGGACATTCCGGGACTTTCTAGAATGTTCCCGATGAAAACACCGGAACCATTCCCCAACTCCGAAACGGTACTTTCCTTATATGAATCTTATTCTCCGGACCATTCCGGATCACCTCGTGATATCCCGGATCCCATCCGAGACTCCGAACAACATTCGGTCTCTTTCTCATAATACCATAACTACTCAAACAACGTCGAATCCTTAAGTGTGTCTCCCTACGGTTCGTGAATTATGCGGACATGATCGAGACACTTCTCCGAACAATAACCAATAGAGGAATCTGGAAATTCATATGGCTCCCACATATTTCTACGATTACATTGCGATCGAATGAACCACTTACATACGATACCAATTTCCCTTTGTCTCACGATATGTTACTTATCCGAGGTTATGATCGTCGGTATCTCTACATACCTAGTTCAACCTCGTTACTGATAAGTACTCTTTTCTCGTTCCCGTGATATGTGATCCCTTGTGACCTAGTCACATGCTTGCAAGCTAATTGGATGACATTTCACCGAGAGGGCCCAGAGAATATCTATCCGTCATATGGATGGACAAATCCCACTCTTGATCCATGTGTCTCAACCAATACTTTCCGAACACTCAATGCCACCTTTATAGCCACCCTGTTACGGTGTGGTGTTTGATGACATCAAAGCATCCATCCGGCAAAGGTGATATGCATGATCTCATGGTCGAAGGAATTAGGTTACTATGTATCAGAAAGCATATAGCAATTGAACTATTGAAATGACTTGATCTTTATGCTACGCTTATCTATAGGAGTATGTCCACCATATCATTCTCCTAACGATATGATCTTGTTGTTAATAACATCTCAATGTTCATGATAGGGAAACCACAATCATCTATTAACCAACAAGCTAGTGAAGTATAGAGGCTATACTAGGGACTTCAATTTAAGTTTACAATTCACACAAGTATTAATGTTTCCTTGTTAATACTATTATAGCATGAATATAAACATTTATCATAAACACAAAGATATAATAATAACTATATTTATTATTGCCTCTAGGGCATATCTCCAACAGTCTCCCACTTGCACTAGAGTCAATAATCTAGTTTCAAACCTTTGTGTATTCAACACCTATGGCTTTCCGGTGTTGCATGTACACGATTGCTAGTGGTCAACTGATCTCCGGATCTGACACTTCCAGGTCCGTGTGTAATTGCATGTCTTTGCGTCTCTACGCATCACTCATTCTCTAATGAGATGGCTTTGTATAATTTGGTCTTTCGGTGTGACCTTTAGTTCTTTGGGGTTAAAACATGTTGATAATATTGTCGCACAATATATCTTCATAGTATTATCCCGCTGTGAACTACACCTAGTTTGATAACAAACTACTTGACACAAATGCCCTCTTTTGCTGCTAACATAGCAGTCATACACTTAGCCTTTTGTTGCAGTATCTGTCACAATGTCTTAACTTTGGAACTCATCCAAATCCATTATGGAACTCACTTTCCATTATATTGTGCCACCCTTAATTTAGATTGAGATAAACTTAATTTGTACTCTGTGACAAAACTAGTATCAATGTAGTACTTTTACAATGAACTAACCATCTATTTGTCACTTCTACAAATAATATACTCTTAGTTCTTCCAAAAAGATCATAAGAATATCCTTACTATCGTCCAATGATCATCTTATGAATCATTCTGGTATATGCTCATAACTTTTAGAGCATAGGACATATCTGGATTTGTACATACCACAGTATGATTGATATAAACACTCTTTGCGATTTCATATATCAAGTATCAATCTATACTTGAATCTTTGTTTCACTTACCAAATGTCAATACACTTGAATATATCATCAACATTGAACTCTTTCAATCCTTTCTGTGCGACAAGAACCTTTTCTTGTAGTTTCTATATTGAACTCATTCAATATCTCGTTTATGTACTTCTGGCACAACCATATTAGCATCTATTGATGCCAAATATTTGGGTTTTGCCTAAGTCTTTCATCAGGATGAAATTCTTAATATGTGTCAATAAAAGATACATCATTTCTAATCAACAATATGTCCTCCACATAATGTATTAGAAATATGTTTTTAGCGCTCCCACTTAATTTTTTTTGCAAATGCAAGCATCTTCATTGTCTCCGATGAAATTAAACTCTTTTAACAGTTTCATCATAGTGAAGATTCCAACTCCGCTATGCTTACTTCAACCATTGAAGTTTGCATATGCATTCAGCATCCTTTGAATTAACAAAACCCTTTGGACCATGTCATGCACACGTCCTAGGTAACAATTCTATTAGAAGAACTTGTTTTGTTTATTCAACTACCACATAACAAAATTATATGTAGTGGTTGCTATATTAATCCGTATAGACTAAATATCGCTATGAAAGATCAAATCTTGTCATAGTCAATCTTTGAACATTGTTGTGAACTCTTTCCCAACATGTCGACTATTTCATAGATGTGAAACATCCATGTCTACTTCTTTATAGATCCAAACACAACTGTAAGGTCTTACACCTTTCTCGAGGGACCTTCAAGTTCAAAACTTGATTTCTCGTGTATGGAATTATCACGGATTTTATGGCTTCAAGCCATTTGACGGAGTCAGGGCCCATCATCGCTTCTTTGCATGTAGTCCGTTCATTATTCTCAAATAATGATTCAACCCTCAAATCTTAGTATTTGATTGTTTACTCGACCTACTTGTTTCAATAGGAACTTAGATCTCAATGACCACATCCTTTTGAGGTACATGAGCCATGAGCATTAGTTGCTGCCTCCGGAACACTTTTCGGTGCTGCGCAACTCTGATCATATAGCTAAGGTTCTTTTAACCCTATCAAAGTTCTATTGTCCTCCCACTTAACTTTTCACGAAAAATTCCTTCTCAAAGAAACTTGACGTTCTAAGCGACAAACACTTTTGTCTCCGGTGTTTATGGAGGAATACTTAACAGTAATACAAAGACAGATTTATCCGACTTTGGTTGCAAACATCTTTAATGCATAGCATACCAATGTTTAAGAAAGGACCACTTGGGTTTTATCCCAAACCATAACTTTATATGGTGTCATTTCAGCGGATTATGATGGAGCTCTTTTCAGTGGAAAACGGTAGTCTCTAAAGCTTTTAATCTTTTAAAATATAATGGCAGTTTTATGAATTACACCTTTTGATCTTACCATGTCAAACAAGGTTTTAATTACATATCTCGAACGCTCCATACTCTTATGGTGTTTCGGGAAATGCAAATCCACGGAACGATTCCTTAAATCTTAGGTATTATGCTAAACTTGTAACTCAAATATCTTCCTTTATGATCTTATCATAAACTATTTATATTCTTGTTACAATGATTTTGCACTTCATCTTGAAATCTTTGAATTTTTCAAATATTTCATACTTCATCCTTATTAAGTAAATATTCATATATTCACTCAAATTTTCGGAGAAAGCATATGAAGTTGAAATCCATCGCTCTTGACTACACATAATGGAGTTCGTACAACAATATGCACAAGTTCCAATAAGCTAGTCTTTCGTTCCCTTTTGGCCTATGAACGAAGTTTTAATTATTCTCTAGGAAAGTTTCACAAACGTCATTTGATCAAAAATCAAAAGACTCCAAAATTCCATCCACATGGAGTTTCTTCATGTTTTCTTTCCAATATAATTTAAACTGCGATGTCACTTCCTAAGTGATCTTTCAATCAATTTGTCTTTCGACATTTTTTTTAGCACTAGTTTTATGGATGTGATTTCTCCAACGAGATTTGTAAATCATCCATCTTTTATGGATTACGGCAATTATTTGAACAACCCTGTTGTTCTCATAATACCTGATGAAACAAATCTTGAAGGCAAGCTTTGATGTTTAACGAGCAACACAATAACCCTTTATTTGTTCTTGATGAACATCATCACATATTCTTTTGCTAGTTACTTAGGCCATTGTAGTTCATGAATTGTGTTGTTTCGTATGACGATTCATACCAACAAATTCAGTATAAAATACTTAAGAACCACATTGTTTAATGAGCAAAGAATATAGCCATAACATGTATATCATCTATATACTTAAACTGAACAATTCTAGTCTTTTCTTTTCTGCCATATATTTCTGAGATTCTCTTTCAGTATTTCCTTTTCTGTTTGAAAGAATCTATCAACATTAATAGTGGAGTCATACATATGACACATAGTCCAAAGCGTGTATAATTAAATACCAATGTCTTTGGATTTGCACTTTGAAGTAGATCACCATCATCAAATGTTTGGTGTTCTTTCAAATTCCTTTCTTTAGTAATCTATTGGTGTAGTAAACATTTTACCTACATCAAATATTCACCTTTATCATGGAATCGTCCATGACCAAGCTACTTTTAGCTTATAACGGTGAATCGCGAGTATAATGTTGCTCTCCAAAACCTTTTGGAGGATTAGGATAACTAGTGTCTCCAACCTTTTGCAAATTCTCATCAAATATGAGAACATGACTTTTGCCATATTATACTCTATCATGTTGCAACCAAAACTTTGTTTCAGATATCACAATATCTTCCACACATCATGGTTTCTGAAACAACTCTTTCAGATCCTAGATAACCTTGATATTAAGACAATCCTTTAAATATCAAGAATCATGGAGACAAACATGATACTTTATATACTAACACTTGGAATTGTTACTCTTGATTTAATACCAATTATTAAACTTCATGGAGTAACCGGAACTTACTGAAAGTTTGCAATAGGACTTTTAAACTTTAGATTAACACTTCAAAACAATACGATACCAGTTCGTAAAGTAACTAACCAGAATTCTATAGTTCTATCATCTCAATTATAACTAAGCGCAAGGTGGTAAACGGATGCCAATGACTACAACAACTATGCAAATTCACTTTGATTTAGTTTATGATAAATTGAGTTCTAATTAATAATTAAATTAATCTAGGTGAACTCCCACTCAAAACAACATCCCTCACATTGTTTTAGTGATCACACGAACCAAATCCACTACATCAACTCCGATCATCACGAGAGTTGATATAGTTTCAATGGCGAACAATCGACATGTTCATCATATCTACTATATGACTCATGCTTTACCTTTCGGTGATCCGTGTTCCTGAGGCCATGTCTGTACATGCTAGGCTCGTCAAGATCAAACCTTAGCTACCGCATAAGCAAATCTGGCTTGCTTACGTTGTATTCACCCGCGGAATCAAAGACACCCGATCATCACGTGGTGCTTCGAAGCAACAAGCTTTGGCAACGGTGCATACTAAGGGTGAACACTTTAGAACTTGAAATTTTGTGCATGAGGGATCATCTTATAATGCTACCGTCGTCTACTAAGCAATACAAGATGCATAAAGGATTAACATCACATGCAATTCATAATATGTGATATGATATGGCCTTTCTTCTTTGTGCTTCCGATCTCCATCTTCAAGCACGAACATGATCTCCATCATCACCGGTATAGCATCAAGGTCAATGACGCTTCTTCATGGTTGTCGTCCACCAGCTTCAACTATTACAACTATTTTGAATAGACACGCAGGTCTTAACAGAAATTAAAGACAACCATATGGCTCCTGCCGGTTGCCAACTTACAATAAGGAACATTGCATACATCAAATATAATCACAATCATGGCCATATCACATCACTGCACACCCCTGCAAAACAAAGTTAGACGCTTCTACTTTCTTTGCATGTTTTACGTGGTTTGGGGCTTTCCATAAGTGTCGTTCTAACCTACGAACAAGAACCACAACATTGATACTAGCATTGTTGATTACCCGTTGTAAATTGGATCTTTACTATGCTAGGAGAAACAGGCACCCGCAAAGCCACTTATGCAATACGAGTTGCATGTCAAGCGTGGAGCAAGTCTCATGAACGATGTCATGTAAGGTTAGCCCGGGCCGCTTCATCCCAACATACCGCAAGATGCAAAGTACACGCAAAGCAATCTACAATAAAAGCATCAACGCCCACAATGACCATTGTGTTCTACTCGTGCAACAGATCTACATATAGACACGGCTCTGATACCACTGTTGGGGTTCGTAGCATGGAAAACAAAAATTTTCTATCGCATACAAACAAACAAGCCAAGATCTATCTACTAGATTGTAGCAACGAGTCGATGGAATAGCTAACCCTCGAAGATTCCAAAGCGGTTAACGAGAGCAGATTCTCGTGGGTGATGTAGTCGTACTCTTTCCGATCTCAAGATCGCGTAGACGATCCTTCCGGCGCCACGTTCCCGCAGCGCTCCCGCAGTCGGTCACACGTTCGGTACTCGACGAAGACCTTCCTCTCCCTTGTTCCAGCAGGCAGCGGAGGTTGTAGCACTCTCCTCGCGATTCTGGCAGCACGACGGCGTGGTACCGGAAGTAGAGGGGAGATCCCGCAGGGCTTCGCCTTAAGCCGGTGCGAGTATGGTGGAGTTTATGAGAGAGGCTATTAGTGGTCTAGTAATTAGACACACCAATTAGAGGGCTCTAAACCAATTAGAAGGCTCTAAACTGAATAGCTCTAAACCGGGGTCTAGATCTAGGGTTTAGTTTAGAGGATAGGAAACTTGTGTGTTCTAGGAGGGAGCCCTGCCCCTCCTTATATAGGTGGGAGGGGCTGGCCGGCCAAGGGGAGGAGTTCCTCCCCAACTCGGCCTTGGGAGGTGCGCCGGCCAAGGGGAGGAACCCTCCTCCAACTCGGCCTCCACCTCTCCTCCTCTTTCTCCTCTTTCCGAAAACTGGCAGTTTGACCGAAAACTGGCAGTTTGACTTTTCCAATTAGGATTTGAATTAACCCTTTATTTCGGACAGCGAGAACACTTAGTACATGATGCAATCATTCCAACATGCAATGACACATTCATGTACCCTTTCCCCCTCCGGAGTGCCGGACATTCCGGGACTTTCTAGAATGTTCCCGATGAAAACACCGGAACCATTCCCCAACTCCGAAACGGTACTTTCCTTATATGAATCTTATTCTCCGGACCATTCCGGATCACCTCGTGATATCCCGGATCCCATCCGAGACTCCGAACAACATTCGGTCTCTTTCTCATAATACCATAACTACTCAAACAACGTCGAATCCTTAAGTGTGTCTCCCTACGGTTCGTGAATTATGCGGACATGATCGAGACACTTCTCCGAACAATAACCAATAGAGGAATCTGGAAATTCATATGGCTCCCACATATTTCTACGATTACATTGCGATCGAATGAACCACTTACATACGATACCAATTTCCCTTTGTCTCACGATATGTTACTTATCCGAGGTTATGATCGTCGGTATCTCTACATACCTAGTTCAACCTCGTTACTGATAAGTACTCTTTTCTCGTTCCCGTGATATGTGATCCCTTGTGACCTAGTCACATGCTTGCAAGCTAATTGGATGACATTTCACCGAGAGGGCCCAGAGAATATCTATCCGTCATATGGATGGACAAATCCCACTCTTGATCCATGTGTCTCAACCAATACTTTCCGAACACTCAATGCCACCTTTATAGCCACCCTGTTACGGTGTGGTGTTTGATGACATCAAAGCATCCATCCGGCAAAGGTGATATGCATGATCTCATGGTCGAAGGAATTAGGTTACTATGTATCAGAAAGCATATAGCAATTGAACTATTGAAATGACTTGATCTTTATGCTACGCTTATCTATAGGAGTATGTCCACCATATCATTCTCCTAACGATATGATCTTGTTGTTAATAACATCTCAATGTTCATGATAGGGAAACCACAATCATCTATTAACCAACAAGCTAGTGAAGTATAGAGGCTATACTAGGGACTTCAATTTAAGTTTACAATTCACACAAGTATTAATGTTTCCTTGTTAATACTATTATAGCATGAATATAAACATTTATCATAAACACAAAGATATAATAATAACTATATTTATTATTGCCTCTAGGGCATATCTCCAACAGCCACACCTGGTCCACCACCTATCCAGCCAGCCCACCTACCCCTGACCTGACCGACCGCACCCATCCCCAGATCCACCTGCCACCCTGGCTCGCCTCGTTTTCCCCCACCACCCACTCCCGCGTCTCCTCCCAGTTTCCCACCCCGCGTCGATCCCCACGTCCCCGTGCCGACAGCCCCGCACTCGACCGCACGCGACCCACCACGTCACCACCTGCCTCGCATCTCCACCTAACCCCTACTCGGCCCCACCCGCAGGCCCCAGTCCCCCCTCTCCCGCATCTCCTGGCCTGCGCCGCCCTCAACCGGCACCGCCGATCTCGGATCCCCGCCTCCCAAGCTCTGCCCCACCTCTGAGCTCCTTCCTCGGGCCTTCCTCCCATGTGGCCCCACCGCCCCTCCAGTGAGCAGCAGGTGCCGTTGCTGCCAGCGGGCCCGTCTCCGGTCGCCCGGCTCCGTGCTCACCAGTGCCACCGAGTCCCGCGCCACCAGAGCCGGAGCTCCTCTTTGCCACTGCTCCGGATCCCGCGCCGGGCCACCGTCTCCTCGGCCTCGCTCCCCGCCTAGCCTCCTTCCTCGTCGAAGACCGAACCCCGCGCCCGTTGGTCCTCTTCAACCTCGCCCCGCCACCTCGAGACCGCTCATCTGCGAGCCGCCGCTACCCCGTGATTGCTCTATGCCCCGCTGTTCTCTGCAGGCAGCCGCCGCGCACGCCCTCGGCGACCTCGCTGTCAACCGCTACCGCATCCGACCGCCATCCCCATCCTTCTCTGCTCGCCGCCTTTGACCTCTTCCCGACGACATGGCCGCCGTGCTCCTCGTCGCCCGCTCCCCATCGAGCCCCTAAGCACGCCAGCGAGCCCGTGCTCTGCCGGAGGGATTTAACTCACATGGGTGGTTTCTGTTCAGTGGTTTTGTTGCTTGAGATGAGGTGTTGACCAGTTGTTGCTCCTGTTGACTCCCGCAGTCCTCTCGGCAGGCAGTATCTTTCAGTTCATGGTAGTGCATCATCGGGGTACATCAAGATCCTCTCTGACAAACAAGTCCCGAAGCCCGAGTTCTTCACCGACAAACCAAGATGGTACCACAAGACCATCGACGCCACACCCGAGTCGGCACCGACACCCGAGAACCTCAACAAATGACGCCAAGATCTCCTTCCTGGAATATCAAGATCTTCCGGGGCCGAGGCCCAAAACCGACACCGTCACCCGAGGACTATGACAAGATCGTCCCAACCCGCCAAGATCGCCTACCCGGACACCGTGCGACAAGATCTACTTCACGGATCCGAAGACCCCCGGTACCCGATCCACTCAAGTTCGCCATCGACGGCAAGATCGACCGTTTGGAAACCAAGTTCTCCGTCATGACACGCCAAGCTCTCCATCTTGTATCCGAACCTCGCCATCCCCGTCGAACCCTGAGACCGGACCCCGAACCCTCCCGGAACCCCAAGATCGCCAAACACCAATGTGTGACCCCTTTATCCGAGACCCCTATTTTTATAATATGACTTTATCAACTGTCGCATAATAAATGGTTCATGCATGCATACATGTCTGTGGGTTGGGGGCATTATGCCGATTTACCTCATAATTAAATATGGAGCCTATATGCGGGATACTTTTGTCTTATTCCGGACTCCATTTAAATTGGCGTAGTGAACTGATGCCATGTTTTGTTTTGCTAATCCAACATTTAAATTGCGGGGTTTCTAAATAACTCGAACCTATTAATTAATTGTCAGGACCCCGGTTCCGCTTAATATTGCCTAATTGCACCGCGTCTGCATCATATCATAATCATGCCGAATCTTCTGCCCTAGTATTAAATATTGCATCTGGTGTTTCTTCTAGTGTTTGCTTCTTCGCGGATTAGGCCGATGAGTTGATGCGAGTATCGACAAGTTCTCCGGATATGATCCGTCGGCAGTGTTTCCCAGACGAGCATCTCTCCCCCTTCTACCTATTTTGCATTTATAGTCTTTATTTCCTCCTGTTGATCTATTGCTATCCGTGTCGCGATGCTTTAGTGTTCCGTACCAGTTATATCCCGTGCAGCCTCTATATTGCCTTGGACACCTCCTATTGCCTGTGTTTGGTAGATAGCTGGCCTTGCGAGTCGTAGTTGCTTGCTTAGGTGCGATCCCGTGTTGTCAAGTACCACAGTTGTTGGAAGGTTGGCAGATGATTAATGGTGGAGACGCTTAATTGTGGAGATGATCATGACTTTAAATACAACTATTAAAATGCTAGATATAACTAATGTAGAGGCATCGGTGGGCAATAGATGTTATTTGGTTCTTCCACGCCCACTTGTGTCCCGTAGGACCCCGAGTACTTGATACCTGTTCCTTGACTATTCGCACTATCCACATCCGGGAGGCCTTATTGACCCCCCTGAGCCAGAGCTTGATTCATTTCTATTTCTTGGGGCCACAAAGTAGTTTGGGGCTTTATTACTATCCTGTACTTATGCCATGCTTTACTACTTTATTTAAGATTGTGCGTGGAGCACCTGTACTGTTTTGGATCGCGCCACGTTTTCGCGGTATCGACAAGCCCAGTCACACTTTCGGGTTCCCAGTCGTTTACAGCTGTCGTCGCAAACCGTGGGTCCGTTCCGGAGCCGGCCAACTTCGTTGCGGGTAGCTTAGTGGGGTGGCCCCCTGAAATATTTCTGAATCCTGTGATCGCTTTGTCGTGAATGCCTCGTTGGGTTTTGAGTTGGTTTTTCCGAGGTTGATCGAGTGTGTGTTGCTATTTGTGCACCCCTGCAGGGTAAAACTTTCTGAAAGCCGTGTCCGCGGTTATGGACGACTTGGAGCACAGTATCTCGATCATAGACAAGCATAACTAAAGTAGTGCTATAAACTTGACTTAATATATGACTAGTAAGCAGATGCAACTATAATGGAATGGATAATAAAAATGCCAACAACTGGTGGATCTGTGGTGATCTGTGACATACTATACCTGCCTAGTAAGTATTACAACTCCAATGGAATGTGATAAAAGTGCCAACCACTGCTGGGTTTTGGGATTCCTCAGGACAATTACATCTGACTAGTAAATGTTTCCACTACAACGGAATGGTGATTAAAACTGCCCACTACTTATGCTATCAGGATGCCTCATGCTATCTATATCTGATTAGTAATTGCTGTAACTATAACGGAATGAGTAAAATTGCCAACTGTGTGAGTTCCTTGGTCCGACTTCCTCGTTTGGTCTCGAGGGGGAAATACCAGGATGGGTTTGTTTGGTGTTAGCTTCAGGTTGGATCCGAATAGGTCTTTCTTATCCCTCTCTAATAACCGCCAGTTGTATCGAGTCTCTATAGGTTGTTTAGTGCCGCTGCGCTGCCGCTTCAGCCCACCATACCTATGTAGGCGAGAGCCGCCGAATTCTAGCCTCGCCGTGTACTGGCCTCAGTACTGACGCTCCTCTTTTTCCTTTGCCCTTTGCCAGCACCCCTTTTGTTTTAGCAGGTTTGAGATCGACGTCGTTAGCAGGGTTACCCTTCCGGCTCGGCCTGGGCAGGCTTATGGACGCCATTGGTTATTCTTTAGGGCTCTTAGCCCCATTTTCATCTTGTCCGTAGTCGGACGCTGTATCGTTTTCTAGGTGATTTGGATCTTTGTATTGTATATTTGTATTCTTGACTCTTGGAGTCGTGTTGTATATATATATCTGTTCTGTGGGTCCCATCAAGGACTGTTGTGTAATGGTATTACTTTGTTTTCCACCCGCACGAAAGTGCCTGGTGGGCGTCCTTGAATCGTTTCTATGCGGGTTTGGCGGAAAGGGCTAAAACTTGCATAGGGCCGATTTGAGGGTGTTATATGAAGGATGGACTAAAGCTCAAGCTTGGGGATGCCACGCATGTCACCCGAAGAAATATCCAAGAAGTACAAGCGTCAAAGCTTGGGGATGCCCAAGGCATCCCCTTCTTCATCAATAAAAATTCCAGGTTTCTTCCAAATGCTTCATTTTTATTGTTTCATGCATAGTTGTGTTGTTCTTGGAGCATCTTCTTTTTCGGTTTTGTTTTGGTTTTTAGTTTGCTTAGTTTGCTTAGTTTTCTGAATAAATTGGTTGGACCCCTCTTTCATACTTTGGTTTCCATTTAGTTTGGTTTGGTTTGGAAAAGAGTAGGAAAGCTCATGCTTATGTGGTAAAAAGAGCTCGTTTTTGACTGTGGCCTATGCTTTGTCATGCCATGCTTGATATTATTTTGGCTTTATGCTTAGTATTCTTTGCTGTAGCATGACTTGTTATAAACAATTGAGATTGCTTAATGTGCCTTGGATGAATCATGCGTTGTTTTAGCATATTAAAGCATAGTATAGTGGTATTCTCCTTTGATGCTTTATTTGGGTTGACTTGGCACATGCTTACACCATGTTATGACTATCTCAAGTCACCATAGCCTTTATGATCCTTTAGTTTTCAACTTGTAGTATCACTTTATGCTTTGATCAATGATGTTTTGTCGCTCTACATAATTATGGCCATTATTGCTCTCTTAGTTTGTCGCTCCCAGTCTTTTGCTAGCCTCCACAACAAAGTATGAGTTCCACTCATGCATCCAACTCCCTAAACCAAGTTATTCCAAAGAGTCCACCATACCTACCTACTAGCTTATGCTATTCCAAGTATATTCATGCTTTTGTTTACCTTCCTCTTGTTATGAGAAAACTAGTGATTAAAGCTCTCATGAACTTGATGGCACACTTTACTTTACTTGCCTTTAATAAACTTGAACCATTGTGTCTTCTATGTTGTATATGCTTGCACTTATTTGTTGGGAATTAGGAGAACCATGCTTTCATGGGGAACGCTTTCAACATTGCACTTGGTACTTGTACCTAGTTGATATCATGCTCTTTTGTATTTGGATGTCGTCAGTGTGAAATGAAAGGGGATCTTGTAAGTCCATGGAGTTATGTATATGTGTTAGAGAAACGCCTGTGCCGCTGGTCTAATCCATGCTGACATGGTGGAAACCTGCAGCGTAACCATAATGGGCTGTCTATGAAGCATTCTTCTTATAAAAAACGAGTCCTATATTGAGAAAAAGAGAGAAAAGAAAAAAAAAGATACTATGAAAAGAGGAAAGAGAGAAAAAAGTACCATATTCCCATGGTAAATAAGAAGAATGCTGAGATGCTCGTTGTCTGCTTGCCTTGTCATTTTGATATGGGGATTCTTCCGTATCATCGGGCAAGGGGTACCCCGTTGCGGTTCTTAATGATACACATGTACTTACGATGACAAGAACTTACTGGTGACTAAACTTGAGTATCATGAGGAGCGGCCCTCGTATACAAGGGACATGAGATTTCTGACTTATACTTCGTCAAGCATGTACACCATAGTTTGTTCACTTTAACCTTAATCACTTCAAGATGCTTATGATAGGGGCAATGAGAGCTGAAAGCTATAAGTACCATAATTTTTGGAAGCTCTTTATGAGACTTGAATCCCTACTTCCTTTTACAAAAGGCTTTTCTTCCACCATTATATGGAGTCTCCACCTTCTATCTTTATGCACCTAATTTGAGAGCATAGTGGCCATTCTTAGTTCTATGTGCATTGTCCCAAGACTAGTTGATTGATGCATAACTTGTTATTGCTTGTTTGAAACTATTGTATCTAGTCACTCTTATGAACTTTGAAGGTGTCCTATGCATTTATATTTGCTACTCTATTGAGGGACAAGCTGAATACTATTATGCTTTGTTATTCATGATTCTTTTGTTTGTGCCTTTTCATGTTGCATCTTAGTTTCTTTGCTTATTGATAGAACTTTGTCTTTCATGTTATGATTGAAGTACTATGATCCCAGCCTTGAATGTTTTGTAAATACTTTGATCAAGTCTTTGATGGTGCATGTCACCTCAAAAATTATTTCTTTTTATCACTTACCTACTCGAGGACGAGCAGGAGTTAAGCTTGGGGATGTTGATACATTGCAAATGTACCTATAATTTTTGATGTTCCATACTTGGTTTTATCCACTTTCTTGTGTTTTGTTCCAACTTTGGAGTACTTTTCATATGATTTCTTGGACTAACCTATTAACAAGAGCCACAGTGCCAGCTGCCTGTTTTCTGCTGTTTTTGGTTCCAGGAAAGTTAGAAAATGAATATTCTCGGAATTGGACGGGACAAAAGCCAAAGTGCCTATTTTTCCGGAAGGGATCAAGTGCCAGAATACGAGACGGAGAAGGGCCAGGGGCCGACCACACCACCTGGCCGCGCCGCTAGGCTTGCCCCGCGCCAGGGGGTGGTGTGGTGGCTCCCGGCACCCCCTCGGCCTCTCCTTCCGCCAATAAGTTGCCCTCGGGACGAAAACCCTAAGGGCCCGATCAAAAATCCACGAAAGAGTCTGTAGCCACCGTCATCTCCATCCCTAGATCAGGAGGGATTTGAAGCTCTTCCTGGCACCCTACCGGAGAGGGGAATTCACCCTGGAGGCCTTCTTCATCACCATGCAAGCCTCCGGTGTGATGCGTGAGTAGTTCATCCTTGGACTACAGATTCATGTAGTAGCTAGATGGCTGGTTTCTCCTCCTTTGTGCTTTCATATTTAGATCTTGTGAGCTCCGTTCATGATCAAGATCATCTATTTGTAATTCATACATGTTGTGTTTGTGGGGATCTGATGGATATTGAGATGCTATTTCAGATTGATTATTGATTCTATCATGTATTTGTTATTTGAGATCTTGCATGCTTTCCGTTGTTAGTAGATATCTTGGCCAAGTAGATGCTAGCAACTCCAAGAGTTAGTATTTATGCTCGATAGTGGGTTCATGCCTCTGGTAATCTGGGGAAGTGACAGAAATCTCTAAGGTACTAGATGTGCTGTTGCTACTAGGGAGAAAACAACAATCCTTTGTTCATAGAACAATCGTATTGTTTACTTTACACGCAGTTCATAAAGCAATAATCTGTTGCTTCCAACTTAATCTGGAGGGAGTTCGGATGATAACCTGAAGGTGGATTATTAGTCATAGATGCAGTTGGATGGCGGTCTATGTATTATGTTATAATGCCCAATCAAGTCTCAAGGGAGTCAAGATGATTAGTATATGCATGTATTGCTTTCTCGGTGTTTGTCAATTGCCCCGCTGTAATTTGTTCACCCAGCATGTTATTTATCTAAGGAGAGCCACCTCTAGTGAACTATGGATCACGGTCATTTTACTTTACATACAATCTGCAATCTCTGCTTTGTGTTTACTTTCTGCAAACTTTTACTTCTTTCCATTCGATACGTTTAATCTTTTGTTTTCCGCAAAACACGGTGAGATTAACAACCTCATCGCAAGTTGGGGACAAAGTTCTGTGGTTGTGTTGTGCAGGTCTCCACGTTGCTACTAGCACCGGTAGTGCGCCCTGCCAAAGCTCAGCTAGTAACACCTTTGGGGTGTTTCCTTGCTCCTACTGGTTCGATTGAACCTTGGTTTCATAACTGAGGGAAAACTTGTTGCTCTATTCATCGTACCTTCCTCTTGGGGTTCCCAACGAGCTCTACGTCGAAAGTCGAGCGCATCACTCCCCGGCAACGGTGCCAGAAAAGTGCTTGATGGCTCGTTGGGGAACCCCAAGAGGAAGGTATGATGAGCACAACAACAAGTTTCCCTTAGTTATGAAACCAAGGTTTAATCGAACCAGTAGGAGCAAGGAAACACCCCAAAGGTGTTGCAAGCTGAGCCTTGGCAGGGCGCACTACCGGTGCTAGTAGCAACGTGGAGACCTGCACAACACAACCATAGAACTATGTCCCCAACTTGCGACGAGGTTGTCAATCTCACCGTGTTTTGCTGAAAACAAAGGATTAAACGTATTGAATGGAAGGAAGTAATAGTTTGCATAAAGTAAACACAAAGTAGTAAACAATTTATAGATTGTATGTAAAAGAAAAGGACCGGGATCCATAGTTCACTAGAGGTGGCTCTCCTTAAGATAGATAACGTGCTGGGTGAACAAATTACAACGAGGCAATTGACAAACACCGAGAAAGCAATACATGCATATACTAATCATCTTGACTCATTTGGAACTTGATTGGGCATTACAACATTATACATAGACCGCCATCCAACTGCATCTATGACTAATAATCCACCTTCAGGTTATCATCCGAACCCCCTCCAGTATTAAGTTGCAAGCAACAGATTATTGCTTTACGAATTGCGTGTAATGTAAACAATACGATTGTTCTATGAACAAAGGATTGTTGTTTTCTCCCTAGTAGCAACAACACATCTAGTACCTTAGAGATTTCTGTCACTTCCCCAGATTACCAGAGGCATGAACCCACTATCAAGCATAAATACTAACTCTTGGAGTTGCTAGCATCTACTTGGCCAAGATAGCTACTAACAACGAAAAGCATGCAAGATCACAAATAACAAAGGCATGATAGAATCAATAATCAATCTGAAATAGCATCTCAATATCCATCGGATCCCCGCAAACACAACATGCAGAACTACAAATAGATGATCTTGATCATGAACGGAGCTCACAAGATCTAGACATGAAAGCACAAAGGAGGAGAACCAGCCATCTAGCTACTACATGGATCCGTAGTCCAAGGATGAACTACTCACGCATCACACAAGAGGCTTGCATGGTGATGAAGAAGGCCTCCAGGGTGAATTCCCCTCTCCGGCAGGGTGCCGGGAAGAGCTTCAAATCCCTCCCGATCTAGGGATGGAGATGACAGCGGCTAGAGAATCTTTCGTGGATTTTTGATCGGGTACTTAGGGTTTTCGTCCCGAGGGCATCTTATAGGCGGAAGAAGAGGACGAGGGGGTGCCTGGGCTGGCCACACCACCCCCTGGCGCGGCCAGGCCTGGCCCGCACGGCCAGGTGGTGTGGTGGCCGCCTGGCTCCTCTCCGTGTCGTATTCTGGCATCTGATGACTTCTGGAAAAATAGGCACTTTGGGTTTTGTCCCGTCCAATTCCGAGAATATTCATTTTCTGACTTTCCTGGAACCAAAAACAGCAGAAAACAGGCAGCTGGCACTGTGGCTCTTGTTAATAGGTTAGTCCAAGAAATCATATGAAAGTACTCCAAAGTGTGGACAAAACACAAGAAAGTGGATAAAACCAAGCATGGAACATCAAAAATTATAGATACATTTGCAATGTATCACCCGGTCCTTCTCATCCTGCGAATGACGAGCGCTGACAACTACACCAAGCAAATGGCAAAGTGTGAAGACAAGACATCACCGCGACTGACTAAAGGAAAAGATGAGACGGCAGAAAGCTAACATTAGAACTGTTCATTCAACTGCACCACTTCCTCCAAGAGATACTTCTCATGGGTGGTGGCCTTCTCCGCCTTCGACTTCCACACATCCGCGCTACCGTGGACGATGGGCAACTCGCTCTCCAACTGCTTAATGTGGTCGCGCAATCGCGAAAGCAATGATAGTTCCTCCACCTTTGAACGCGGATGCGCCGTGGTTTCATCGGTGGAAGGAGAGTCATGAGGACCACTCGACGTACCCTATCACAATCAAGCAAGAAGCAAATAAGGACCAAGAATACATTGATAAAAGCATGAATGCATTCAAGCGTAGCAAAGTCTTGACAGGGACACTCCCACAAAATCATAGTTTCAACAAAAGGCAACTACAACTATTACAGATTGGCGACTAAGGAGCAATCTGCTTTTTCGACTTGGACTTTGACTTCAGAGGCCTCATCGAATCCGTGGCAGCCTTTGATGCCACAGACTTTCCGGTGGTAGCCCCTGATGTCGCCGTAATCGCCGCCTTCTTCGCTCATTGCAGCTCTGCAGAATATCTCGCGACTGTATCGATGAGCTGCGACCCGTACTTACCACAGCCAGTAGCGAAGGGAGCAAACACTACCTGTTGGCCATCTACGTTGACAGGCATCGCCTTGGAGATCACAGAGGGATCCAACTCCACGCCATGGGTCTACGCCATCGCGAGTGCCATGGTAGCACCGATAGACCACTAGGAGTACTTGAAGTCCATGGGAACACCCCCGGCAAGGGATTCCACCAGGTCCTCAAGGTTGTCAATCAGCTCAGCCTTGGGAGTTAAATCCTCGCGGATGCGACTGAGCACACCCTTGGCCTTCGTCAACGTCTCCTGAAGGGAAACGATGCGGTCCTCGATAGCAGCCATGGCACCAGCCAACGCATCTGTGCGGCAAAGGGATTGGGCATCGAAGCTCAGGCCACTGGCATCTGCATACATAAGGTGTTAGCACAACAATATGACATCAAGCAAGGAGCAACGCAAATCCAGCTGAAAAAATACCTGAGAGGGACTTGGCGATCGAGAAAAGTTGTTCTTCGAACAACTTCTCCCTCTCAGCAGTGGAAGCGCGCAAATCCTCTTTGCTCTTTCGCGACTCCTCCAGAGCCACGACTACTTCATCGCGGTTCTTCGCCGCCGCGGCAAGCGCCATCTCGAGCGAAGCAGCACGATGAAGAAGTTCATTGTGCTCAACTACAAGGCACATGATGTATTATCAATCGAATTTATAAATTCCACGAAGACAAAGACGAAGCCAAAACTAACCTTCGACAACAAAGTGGATTGTCCAGCAGAGCGTGTTGTCGACCCATGGCAAGAACTTTCTCCGCTAGGCGAGCAGCTTCCTTCACAATGAGCTGCAACGAAAGGAAAACAAAAGTTCAGCGGCAGCACAAAGTACAAATCCGACTGCCAAAACAACAAAAAGTACGCTTACATGATCCTCCAGGGACTCCGAAGTTGACTGTCGCGCAGTTGTCCGGGCAACCATCTGGTGTTCCCTAGCATGCGGGGAACTCGAAGAATTGTGCCCGGAGTGGGCCACCACTGGAGGAGAAGGAGACCATTCGGCCACCTCCTTGGCCTTGGAGTCTGCGACTCCGGACTCTTTCACAAATTGGATGTCGCTAGAAGACGACGACGCCGCTTGACTACAAAACACATCTAGCAAAAACTTCAGAAAAAGCAACTCCAAAAGAACGCAAGACGCATTCGTGAAGGCAATACTCACCAGTTAAATTTATCGAGGTCGAAGGATTCCTCCAATGACTCCTTCGGCAGTCGCAGCTTCTTCTGAGCAGAAGGAGCCGTGGCACATACATGCACGGCTGGGATAGGCTCGCCTCTGCAGCAGTAGAAGGACCTTCCGATGTCATCGGGGAAGAGGCGTTAGAATCCTTGCCGCGGGAGCGCTTGCGAGTGTCCTGATCGCTGGACTCGGGGGCTCCCTCCTCCTCTTCAATCGGGACGGTTGATTCCGACTCGTCATCTACATCCACTTCGTGAGGGATAACCCCCTCAGGACGAGGGGGCAAATTGGAAGGTACCTTCCAGTCCTGCATTCAGAAAATACATCATTATATATCAAACACCATAACGGCAGTCGACAAACAAAACTACTTCACAGTATAATTCTACCTCAGGAGGAGGGTTAGAAGCGTTGAAAGGAGGCACGACTGGTTCTCCTGGGAGAACCTCCTTGGTAGTGTACTTGGTCACCACTCGCACCCTCCTATCCACCTCACCCGCAGAAATGCCTTCGGCAGATATGCGAGTGACATCGCTCGCGCTAGCCTAGCAGTACATCGGGTGGACTCTGGCTTGCAGAGGCTGGACGCGGCTGCGCAACCATGTGCGAATGAGAGTGGCGCCACCCTCTTCTTTGCCTATGTGGCTTTCGAGGTCGCAGACGCGCTTATAAATCACCTCCATTTCCTCGGACTCACCAGGCATCACGACATTCTTCCAGGAGCGCCTCCTCTTGCAAGTCGCCACGGGATCGAAGGGCACGAGTCCGTAGTGCTCTCCGTCGGCCTTCTGGTCGCGGATGTAGAACCAGTTGTCTCTCCACCCTTGTACGGACGTGGTGAGCTTGGTGTCAAAATAGGTGTCAGAGGAGTCGACATGGATCCCGGATCCCCCTACGTCGTAGACTACCGAACCGAACGTCGACTAACATTTAAGCTTAAAAAGCCTCTTGAAGAGGCCAAAGTATGGCTCGATTCCGAGCCAGCACTCGCAAAGAGTGATGAAGCAAGATATGTGGAGAATGGAATTTGGGGACAACTGGTGCAGCTGGAGCCCACAGAAACAAAGGAGACCCCTGAAGAAAGGATGCAGGGGGAGAGAGGGAGCTCGGATGATGAACGCAAGGAACATCACCCAGAAACCCGGAGGAGGACAATGGATTACCTCATCGCCGGGAACTCACGAGTCATCTTCCACGGGAGGAAGAGCTCCATATTAACGATGAAGATGCAGCTCAGAAGGGTTGATGATGGATGCTCGCCAGGCGCCATTGGTGACGCGGGTGCATGCACCCTTCTTCTTCCCAACACCGGCGGAGCTGGTGCCCATGGTGGTGGTACCGCCCTTCTTCTTGGTGGCGACATTGGCGGACGCAGATCCAGTGGTGGCGCCTCCCTTCTTCTTACCCATCTTTCGATGGCGGTGCGAGCGGAGAATGTAACTAGGGAAGACACGGAGTTGGTCTAGTGCCGCGAAGAGGAAGCGCGCAAGGAAGCAGAGAGAGCAACAATGGCGAAGGAGGCACGAGCAAGAAGAGAGATGGGGAAAATTACCGCAGCTGTGTTGCTACTTAACCTCCTCGCAGATGTCATCCAACGGCCAGCAGAAACCCTATTGGATGCGTGGCGTACATCGCGATCGACACGTGGCGTGGGTGAATCACGAACCGTCCCCCACTACCTCCACTACGCACGGAAATCGAGGATTAAAACAGAAGTTTACGCATGCCCAGTCAAATCGAAGTCAGAAAGTTGGACCCATCGCTCGTCACGTCCCGCCAAAGCCGCTCACGCGGGCAACTGATGTCATCACATCGTCAGCACTAACGTCATCGATTCCAGCAGCAGAAGATTTTGACTACTTGTCCTTGCTCGAGTCTTCGACTCAACCAAGCACTCGGGGGCTACTCCTAACAGGAGCACTGGCTGCGCACTCGAAAGAATTTTTTATGCAGGTGTATGAACATTCAAGACAAACCCATCACTTGAATCAATGATTCAATTATGAATTATGGGTTACTGATACATTGCAAATGTATCTATAATTTTTGATGTTCCATGCTTGGTTTTATCCACTTTCTTGTCTTTTGTTCCAACTTTGGAGTACTTTTTATATGATTTCTTAGACTAACCTATTAACAAGAGCCATAGTGCTAGCTGCCTGTTTTCTGCTGTTTTTGGTTCCAGGAAAGTCAGAAAATGAATATTCTCGGAATTGGACGAGACAAAAGCCAAAGTGCCTATTTTTCCGGATGTCATCAAGTGCCAGAATACGAGACGGAGAGGGGCCAGAGGGCGGCCACACCACCTGGCCGCGCGGCCAGGCCTGGCCCGCGCCAGGGGGTGGTGAGGCCAGCCCAGGCACCCCCTCGGCCTCCCTTTCCGACTATAAGATGCCCTCGGGACGTAAACCCTAAGTACCCGATCAAAAATCCACGAAAGAGTCTGTATCCACCGTCATCTCCATCCTTAGATCGTGAGGGATCTGAAGCTCTTCCCAGCACCCTGACGGAGAGGGGAATTCACCCTGGAGGCCTTCTTCATCACCATGCAAGCCTCTGGTGTGATGCGTGAGTAGTTCATCCCTGGACTACGGATCCATGTAGTAGCTAGATGGCTAGTTCTCCTCCTTTGTGATTTCATGTTTAGATCTTGTGAGCTCCATTCATGATCAAGATCATCTATTTGTAATTCTGCATGCTGTGTTTGCGGGGATCCGATGGATATTGAGATGCTATTTCAGATTGATTATTGATTCTATCATGTCTTTGTTATTTTTGATCTTGCATGCTTTCCGTTGTTAGTAGCTATCTTGGCCAAGTAGATGCTAGTAACTCCAAGAGTTAGTATTTATGCTCGATAGTGGGTTCATGCCTCTGGTAATCTGGGGAAGTGACAGAAATCTCTAAGGTACTAGATGTGCTGTTGCTACTAGGGGGAAAACAAAAATCCTTTGTTCATAGAACAATCGTATTGTTTACTTTACACACATTTCGTAAAGCAATAATCTGTTGCTTGCAACTTAATACTAGAGGGGGTTCGGATGATAACCTGAAGGTGGATTATTAGTCATAGATGCAGTTGGATGGCGGTATATGTATTATGTTGTAATGCCCAATAAAGTTCCAAAGGAGTCAAGATGATTAGTATATGTATGTATTGCTTTCTCGATGTTTGTCAATTGCCCCGCTGTAATTTATCTAAGGAGAGCCACCTCTAGTGAACTATGGATCCCGGTCCTTGTCTTTTACATACAATCTACAAACTATTTACTGCTTTGTGTTTACTTTCTGCAAACTTTTACTTATTTCCATTCGATACGTTTAATCCTTTGTTTTCAGCAAAACACGCTGAGATTGACAACCTCATCGCAAGTTGGGGACAAAGTTCTGGGGTTGTGTTGTGCAGGTCTCCACGTTGCTACTAGCACCGGTAGTGCGCCCTGCCAAAGCTCAGCTAGTAACACCTTTGGGGTGTTTCCTTGCTCCTACTGGTTCGATTAAACCTTGGTTTCATAACTGAGGAAAACTTGGTGCTTTGCTCATCATACCTTCCTCTTGGGGTTCCCAACAAGCTCTACATCATCATTGCTCCAGCATTTTTCTGGGCGCCATACTCAGAGCCATCCAGCATTTTTCTGGCGCCGTTGCCAGGGAGTCAAGGACATCTTCACAAGGGGAGTCGCTCATAACCAATCTCTTTACTTTGTTTTTTTTGTTTTTCTTTGTTTCTTTTTGCTTTGTTTGCTTGTTTTCTTTTTTCAAAAACACAAAAAAATTAGTTTTACTAGTTTGCTTTCTTATTCAAAAACACAAAAAAAATTAAGTCTCCTATAGTTGCTGGTCTATTATTGCCTTGCTTTGTCATGCTTCCTATCAATGGTTGGTTTCTTTGAAACTGAATCTTATTGGCATGGTGGGTTCACGGAAGAACAAAAATATTATTATAAGGAACACCGCTTGTCACAAAAAGGGAAACACTTATGGGAACAAATTGATAAATTGAATACCATTGCTAGAAACGTGTGCTCTACTTACAATGTTACTTATTGCTTTGATAAATCTTGTTGTTGTAGGAGGTATAAACACCTCCCTTTTCAATGTGAGTATAATGATAATGTTACCATATCTTCTTATGTTAAAGGAAATTATGACTTTTATGATGTGGAAAAAATTGAAGAATTTATTGCTTGGAAGGGTGCATTCGAACTAGCTTATTTGCTTGAAAATACTAATGATGCACCTTATAAATATGAGGTTTATGATATACTTCAATTTTTCTTTGATAATTACAAGGAATAAAATGACTATATTCTTGAATATCTTAATAGATGCTCTCCACCTATGGAAGAGACTAATGCCTTTCAGGAGCCTATGAAAGAAGAAATTGCTGAAACTGGAAGCTCATTGGATGAAAAAGAGGAGGAGAGTGATGATCAAGGCGAGGAAGAATGGATCTACCCATCCCTACCTTCTAATGAAAGTAACTCTTTACCCCTTACATTATTTGATTGTCCCCCATGCTTACCAAAGGAGGACGAATGTCATGTTCCTGAGGATTCTTTTGAAAATGTTTATAATAAAGCTCTAGTGTTTGTAGATCATGAAAAACATGCTTTATTTGATAGATATATTGTTGAGTTTATTCATGAGGCTACTGAAAATTATTATGAGAGAGGAAAATATGGTTGTAGAAGTTTTCATGGTATTGAAACACCTCTCTATGTGCTGAAAGTTTTGAAGTTATTCTCATTTTATCTTCCTATGCATGTCACTTTGTTCTTTGTGAATTTATTTGCATACGAGATTCCTATGCATAGGAAGTGGGTTAGACTTAAATGTGTTTTGAATTTTCTTCTTGATGCTCTCTTTTACTTCAATTCATATTTTTATGTGAGCATCTTCTCAAACTATCATGCCCAACTTAAAGGCGTAAAAGAAAAGTACTTATTGGGAGATAACCCAAAAGTTTTGGATGAGTCTTGGAAGTTATTACCTCTATACTAACCTCTCCTTATCCTTTTTATTTGCTTTTTGTGCCAAGAGTAACCTCTAATGAGAGTGAAGTAATGATTGGGAAAGTTCCTGCGCCGAAACAGATTTTTGTGCTTCACCGTAAAAATTCGTGTAAAATCTCTGAACGTCTTTTTGCAGCGTGAATTTTTTTGCTTCTGACCCAGGTTGTTATCTAACTTTCGTTAGTTCAACACTTTTTGATTTGAGCAATAGAAGGTCTTCGAAAAAATTCGTCTTTACCTGCTGGTCTGTTTTGACAGATTTCTGTCATTTTCTGCATTTGCTTCTTGTTGGTTCCTTCTTGAGTTCTTTTGGGGAATTGAGCTTTTTGAGGGAGTGCTACAGTAGCTAGTGTTCTAATGGAAGTTTATTTGGTGTTATAACTGAACCTTAATCCTTATTTATCTTGAGTGCACTAATGTTGCTAATAAAGATTGTGTGAAGTTTTGTATGAAGGAAAATTTTCAGGTGTATGGAAGGAATGAGTAATGAGATGAAGGATGGACAAAAGCTCAAGCTTGGGGATGCCACGCCTGTCATCCTAAGAAATATTCAAGAAGTACAAGCGTCAAAGCTTGAGGATGCCCAAGGCATCCCCCTCTTCATCAATAAAATCACAGGTTTCTTCCAAACGCTTCATTTTTATTCTTTCATGCACAGTTGTGTTTTTCTTGGAGCGTCTTCTTTTTCATTTTCATTTTGGTTTTTCGTTTGCTTGGTTTGCTTAGTTTGCTGAATAAATTGGTTGGACCCCCTCTTTCATACATTGGTTTGCAAATAGTTTGGTTTTGTTTGGAAAATAGTAGGAAAGTTCATGCTTACGTGGTAAAAAGAGCTTGTTTTTTGACTGTGGCCTATGCTTTGTCATGCCATGCTTGATATTGTTTTGGATTTATGCTTAGTATTCTTTGTTGTAGCATGACTTGTTATAAACAATTGAGATTGCTTAATGTGCCTTGGATGAATCATGCGTTGTTTTAGCATATTAAAGCATAGTATAGTGCTATTCTCCTTTGATGCTTTATTCGGGTTGACTTGGCGCATGGTCACACCATGTTATGACTATCTCAAGTCACCATAGCCTTTATGATCCTTTATTTTTCAACTTGTAGTATCACTTTATTCTTTGATCAATGATGTTTTGTCGCTCTGCATGATTATGGCTATTATTGCTCTCTTAGTTTGTCGCTCCCAGTCTTTTGCTAGCCTCCACAACAAAGTATGAGTTCCACTCATGCATCCAACTCCCTAAACCAAGTTATTCCAAAGAGTCCACCATACCTACCTACTAGCTTATGCTATTCCAAGTATATTCATGTTTTTTTTTACCTTCCAAATTAAACTTGTTATGAGAAAACTAGTGATTAAAGCTCTCACGAACTTGATGGCACACTTTACTTTACTTGCCCTTAATAAACTTGAACCATTGTGTCTTCTATGTTGTATATGCTTGCACTTATTTGTTGGGAATTAGCAGAACCATGCTTTCATGGGGAACGCTTTCAACATTGCACTTGGTACTTGTACCTAGTTGATATCATGCTCTTTTGTATATGGATGTCGTCGGTGTGAAATGAAAGGGGAGCATGTAAGTCCATGGAGTTATGTATATGTGTTAGAGAAACGCCTGGGCCGCTGGTCTAATCCATGCTGACATGATGGAAACCTGCAGCGTAACCATAATGAGCTGTCTATGCAGCATTCTTCTTATAAAAAAAGAGTCCTATATTGAGAAAAAAAATAAAAGAAAAAAAGATACTATGAAAAGAGGAAAGAGAAAAAATCACCATATTCCCATGGTAAATAAGAAGAATGCTGAGATGATCGTTGTCTGCTTGCCTTGTCATTTTGATATGGGGATTCTTCCGTATCATCGGGCAAGGGGTACCCCGTTGGCGGTTCTCTATGATACACATATGCTTACAATGACAAGAACTTACCGGTGACTAAACTTGAGTAGCATGAGGAGCGGCCCTCGTATACAAGGGACATGAGATTTCTGACTTATACTTCATCAAGCATGTACACCATAGTTTGTTCACTTTAACCTTAATCACTTCAAGATGCTTATTATAGGGGCAATGAGAGCTGAAAGCTATAAGTACCATAATTTTGGGAAGCTCTTTATGAGACTTGAATCCCTACTTCCTTTTACAAAAGGCCTTTCTTCCACCATTATATTGAGTCTCCACCTTCTATCTTTATGCACCTACTTTGAGAGCATAGTGGCCATTCTTAGTTCTATGTGCATTGTCCCAAGACTAGTTGATTGATGCATACTTTCATATTGCTTGTTTTAAACTATTGTATCTAGTCACTCTTATGAACTTTGAAGGTGTCCTATGCATTTATATTTGCTACTCTTTGAGGGACAAGCTGAATACTTTTATGCTATGTTTTCTTTATGTGAAACAAACAAACATCTTGCAAAGCATTGTTATTCATGAATATTTTGTTTGTACCTTTTCATGTTGCATCATAGTTTCTTTGTCTTATTGCTAGAACTTTGTCTTTCATGTTATGATTGAAGTACTATGATCCCAGCTTTGAATGTTTTGCAAATACTTTGATCAAGTCTTTGATGGTGCATGTCACCTCAAAAATTATTCTTTCTTTTTATCACTTACCTACTCGCGGACGAGCAGGAGTTAAGCTTGGGGATGTTGATACATTGCAAATGTATCTATAATTTTTGATGTTCCATGCTTGGTTTTATCCACTTTATTGTGTTTTGTTCCAACTTTGGAGTACTTTTTATATGATTTCTTGGACTAACCTATTAACAAGAGCCACAGTGCCAGCTGCCTGTTTTCTGCTGTTTTTGGTTCCAGGAAAGTCAGAAAATGAATATTCTCGGAATTGGACGGGACAAAAGCCAAAGTGCCTATTTTTCAAGATGTCATCAAGTGCCAGAATACGAGACGGAGAGGGGACAGAGGGCGGCCACACCACCTAGCCGCGCGGCCAGGCCTGGCCCACGCCAGGGGATGGTGAGGCCAGCCCAGGCACCCTCTCGGCCTCCCCTTCCGACTATAAGATGCCCTCGGGACGTAAACCCTAAGTACCTGATCAAAAATCGACGAAAGAGTCTGTAGCCGCTGTCATCTCCATCCCTAGATCGGGAGGGATCTGAAGCTCTTCCCGGCACCCTGCCAGAGAGGGGAATTCACCCTGGAGGCCTTCTTCATCACCATGCAAGCCTCTGGTGTGATACGTGAGTAGTTCATCCTTAGACTACGGATCCATGTACTAGCTAGATGGCTGGTTCTCCTCCTTTGTGCTTTCATGGTTAGATCTTGTGAGCTCCGTTCATGATCAAGATCATCTATTTGTAATTCTGCATGTTGTGTTTACGGGGATCCGATGGATATTGAGATGCTATTTCAGATTGATTATTGATTCTATCATGTTTTTGTTATTTGTGATCTTGCATGCTTTCCGTTGTTAGTAGCTATCTTGGCCAAGTAGATGCTAGTAACTCCAAGAATTAGTATTTATGCTCGATAGTGGGTTCATGCCTCTGGTAATCTGGGGAAGTGATAGAAATCTCTAAGGTACTAGATGTGTTGTTGCTACTAGGGTGAAAACAACAATCCTTTGTTCATAGAACAATCGTATTGTTTACTTTACACGCAGTTCGTAAAGCAAGAATCTGTTGCTTGCAACTTAATACTGGAGGGGATTCGGATGATAACCCGAAGGTGCATTATTAGTCATAGGTGCAGTTGGATGGCGATCTATGTATTATGTTGTAATGCCCAATCAATTCTCAAAGGAGTCAAGATGATTAGTATATGCATGTATTGCTTTCTCGATGTTTGTCAATTACCCCGCTGTAATTTGTTCACCCAACATGTTATTTATCTTAAGAAGAGCCACCTCTAGTGAACTATGGATCCCGGTCCTTGTCTTTTACATACAATCTACAAATGGTTTACCTCTTTGTGTTTACTTTCTGCAAACTTTTACTTCTTTCCATTCCATATGTTTAATCCTTTGTTTTCAGCAAAACACGGTGAGATTGACAACCTCATCGCAAGTTGGGGACAAAGTTCTGTGGTTGTGTTGTGCAGGTCTCCACGTTGCTACTAGCACCGGTAGTGCGCCCTGCCAAAGCTCAGCTAGTAACACCTTTGGGGTGTTTCCTTGCTCCTACTGGTTCGATTAAACCTTAGTTTCATAACTGAGGGAAACTTGCTGCCGTGCTCATCATACCTTCCTCTTGGGGTTCCCAACGAGCTCTACATCATCATTGCTCCAGCATTTTTCTGGGCGCCATACTCAGAGCCATCAGTTACTCCCATAGGAAGCGTCGAAAGCATATTCGACTAAAACAAGGAACCAAAGACGATAGCAGTCGCAAATGTTTTTAGTCCCCACTCGAGTCTACGACTCGAATAGGCACTTGGGGGCTACTCCCATAGGGAGTGCTGGTCGTGCACCCTAAGATTTTTTGTACATCGTACTGTGTGTTGATAACATCCAGACTCGAATGCTATGGCGACTCCGCCTCATATTTTCCCTACAAAGAGATTACGTCTCCTGGACCACCCGAATCATCTCCGCGATGACAAAAAATCCGGATGTCACGCTTACAGCATGAAGATAAGACCTGAATAAGGCCTGACAACGCATCTGCTACGCACTACCAGAAATATATCCGTACCTACAAGTACGATGAACATGCCTTGACGGATGTGTCGAGTGCTCACACTTATACACTGAAATCCGACTCCTGTAAGACCTCCGCGGACTGAGTCGAATTACGCCAGCATTTTCCGAATTCGAGTTCGGGGACTCGAGTTTGCGTAGATTTCATTGTTTTGCCCTAAGGCATTTAACTGATACCGATACATTGGATAAATCGGGCACGTATATCAACAATCCCTATGACACAAACAGAACACTCGAAAATATGCTCAGTCATGCACTCAAAGGCTTCATAAAGTCTCCAGTCGAATCTGCGATTCCAGTGGACACTCACGGGCTACTGACATGGGTATACCCTACAGGTACTCGATTTTGGCATATACGGTCCAGATACGGCAGAAGCCTACGGTGTTGTCAAGGTCCAATAAGGAATTCGAGTGGCTCACGGACTCTCGATTGCTTGCGAGACAAGAACAAGCTTAAGATAGAAAGTTTAAAGGGCGAACCCTAAATCTGTAACCGACTCGACCTGCTACCCGAGACCTAGCCTATCTATATAAAGGCTAGGAGGGGGTGGCGAGGAGGACAATCACAACCCTAATTTCTGCAAATCTCGCCAGATTGCACCTGCGCGCTCCTGTAATCTTCGATTCCTTCGTTAATTCCAAGAGCAGACAAGCAGGAGTAGGGACCTCTATGAGGCCTGAACCTGGGTAAAACTTGCGTCCATGTGTGCTTGTTTGCTAGCGGTTTGATGCCTCCAGCGCTCCCTCCTTCTCCAAAACCCAAGTACATAACAATGGGCATTGACGAGTTGAACCCTCGTCAGTTGGTGTCATGTAGATCCGCAACACGGCGTTTTCCCCTAATTTTATCCCTGTAACAGGTGCTATATTGTCGAGTATTATATTCTTATTAAAATTGTTACTTTGCTGGATGTCATGTCTAAATTTATATCTTTTTTACTTTAGTTTTAGCACCTTATGTCCCAAATATGGAATTAAGTCATGGTATTATATTTCCGTTATTTTTATTAAAGTTGAGTGCTCCATGATAGGATGTCCATGCTGTCAGACCAAGGGCACCGGGGGTACCCCTAGTCCCTAGTCAGCTGGGTTTCTAGATGGATATCTGGGCGCCTCAGGAGGGCATGGGGGCCCTTACCAGAGATCTTCAGTGGGGCTTCCCGGGGAACCCTCTAGAGGGTGAAGAACGCACAAGATCTTCCCCTCAAAGGGGAACACATGAGCTACAACCCCTCGACAAGGGCAAGGCGCGTGCGCACACGCCTTGAGGAAGACGACAACCTTGGCGGCAGCATCAGATGCCACCCTAGTACGTTCCAAGAGGTCCTGGATAGTCAAAGGTGCCTCTAGCAAAGGCACCGATAACCAAAGAGATGTCTCTCCATTTCTGGGCAAGAGGACAGGAGTCGACGTGCCACCAGGGCAGACATCATCCGTTACCGAAGACACGAGGAGGGAGGGCATCTCCGAGGCCGTGCAGGCTTAATCCATGGAAAGCACTCTAGTGGACTAGGACTTCGGAGGACGGCATTGTGGAGACCCTTCCCGCCCAACATTTGGGGGGAAGAGGCCCGGCTCCCCTATATAAGGAGACCTTCTCCTACCTTAGAACGGGTCGAACCTAGTGATCTGTAACCCTAGACATTGATACACCAATGTACCCTCGCGAGACACCGCGAGCAATACAACCAAGCAGGAGTAGGGCTTTACCTCCTCACGAGGGTCCCGAACCTGGGTAAAAAACCCTTGTGTCAACCTTTCTGTCGCGCTTGTGCGCCACCATCTCTGCTGCCACTGAGAAGCTCAGAACGCGTGTTCAGCCCCCTCTCGAACTCAGGACTCGTTGGACCCCATGTTCCTTTGCGGGACACTTTCTCCGACACATGCAAGCTGATGCATGATTTTCTAAACTTTTGAATTTAATTATTCTAATCTTCTTAATGGACTAGGTTTCCCGGTGACATTATTGCCGTCCCTAGGATTTATTTTGTGTCAAAACATTAATAGTTTGATATAATGTAATACTCCTCCGTCTCGAAATAGATGTTGTAAATTTGGATGTATCTAGACACAACTTATGTATAGATAGATCCAAATTTTGACAATTCATGACATATAAATAGGTGGCATATTCCTGCATTGATGGTTCCAATGGTCCATTTATAGAACCAGAGGGCTGGGATGTGACCATCAGAGATTATAGAGGATGGTCACATTCTGTTTCAAGGTAGAAATGCTAGCTTTTGATGCCTTACATACTGAAGCTATTGGATCTGGATGTGCCGTGTACCTAGCAAATGAGCATGTCATTGACACATTCAAATTGGCTTCTCTGATTCCTACTACAAGTTTGAAAGAAGGGTTTGACATCTAGTTAGCAAATCGGAAGGCCGGAGTGTGATAAAAACCCTGATGCCTTTCAAGGTGATAGAGATGGCTTACAAAGAATCTTGATGTAAATGCAGTCATCTTGACGACTCTTTTCTTGCTGTTTCTTTGTAATTTTTTCTGTAATATGATGTCTCTGAGCTTGTATCATTATAGCTGACTGCCTACTTTTGTTTGATGTATATAATTCTATATGACACTTCCTAATTGCTAAAAGGAGAAATTGTAAGCCTAAGATAGCGGATAATTTTAAATTATATTGATTACTTTACTCTTTTGCTTGGTGCATGTAGAATACACATTAAATTAGATTGAGAAAGTTCTTGCAATAAAAGGCTGCATGTGATGCAAAGGGTTATGCCCCCTTTTCGAAAAAAAGATTGACCAAGCTCCGCTAAACTCCACATTTTGACTTGGCAGGCATGCGGCAGAAGGGGAAAAATTGTGATACCCCATTATAAAACTGAAGCACGTACCTAGCCACCAACTTAACTGACTAGCAAAAATAAACTGTGTATATATTTTGCGACAGTAAAGGAAGATGGCGCAGCAGCGCACACGAGGTCCTTCTGTAGAGATGTGTTGTACTCAGTTACAAATTGACTGACACTGATATTTTCTCAGTTGCACACGGGATCCGATTGAGAAAAAAATCTTGAACTGTTGGATTGTGTTCGTTATTCGTGTTGGCCTAGGTAGTTGCACACGAGTTGCAATCGGGAATTTCTAGCTGCAACTGAACTTTTCCCAGTTGCATGTGAGTTGCAACTCAAGTTTTCCTAGTTCCACATGGATTACAACTCAAATGTTATTAGTAGCACATGGGTTGGAATTAAGGAAAAATGAGCGGCCCAACCCGACATTGGGGTCTTGTGCACGCTCTCCCGTCGGCACCCCAGTGGTGCATCCTAAGCGGCCCAACCCTACCTCGCCGTCGTTTGCTCGCTTCCGGCGATGCCGCCCGCATCCATGTCCCTAGCCCCATCCCCGTCCCGTGCACAGTGCCACCTTTCATGTCCTATTGCAGGTGCACCGCCCCATCGCCCGCAAGCTCGATGAGTTCGCCTTCTATATTTTCACCGGAATCGAGCTAGGCGGTGGATTTTGGCTGAAGCTGCCGCTGGCAGCAATTGGACGTCAAGTTTCCCTCTCGGGTTTCCTGTGTATTTAAAATTTTGCCCCCAAAACTAGGAATCTAGGATAGCGAGAGTTTATTTCGAGGAGCTGGATATTTTTTTGTACCAGCCAATTGTGTGGGATCTATTCAATTTTGAGAAAATGACGAAATTTCGAAGAGAATTTTCAAGAAATTCGAGCATATTCAAATTCTGACGATTAAAATATTTTAGCAAATTTAAACGCAACTGTCTAATAAATTCGAACTTGCTTCCGGCAGTAGCACCGCGGAGAACCTCTACCAATGCATTAAAGCCAGATTCGTGATTAAAATCTGATCTCTCCTTATAACTCGACGAAAATTTCCAAACTTGAATGGAAATCTCCGCGGAGTAGTAGAAGCGTTTGCCACAGGATTTTTCCAAACTTGAACGAAAATTTTGGCTGATACTATACTCAACGAGAATCGTATTTTTTCTGAAATTCGTTTGAAATTTCGACGATTTTTTTTTCACTGGGTCACGGCAAAGAAGGAACGAGGGAATTAGGTTGGCGCCGGGCCAAGATGGGTACATGCCTTTCTCTTTCTTCAGTTTTTCCCTGGGTACGGACCGTTCTCCGAGTCCGTGTATTTTAGCATTGAATCTGATCCGGTCCCGATTCACCTTTGTTCAGACACACTCACATGTACTTGCACGTCCGACTCGGAGTGTGACCGTGGTCTCTCGAGCGAGCATAAATACGAGCGGGTAGGAGCCTGATTCATCGCATCGCATCAATCCCGGACTAGGCGAAATAGCTGGACAATTCATCGGCAATGGATTACTCAGGTAGTATTGGAACGTCAGAGGCAGAAGCCCACGGCGTTGCCAAGACCCAATAAGGAATTCGAGTGGCCCACGGACTCTCGATTGCTTACGAGATAAGAAGAAGCTTAAGATAGAAAGTTCAAAGGGCGAACCCTAAATCTGTAACCGACTCGACCTGCTACCCAAGACGTAGCCTATCTATATAATGGCTGGGAGGGGGCGGCGAGGAGGACAATCACAACCCTAGTTTTCACAACTCTCGCCAGATTGTATCTGCGCGCCCCTATAATCTTCGATTCCTTCGTTAATTCCAAGAGAAGACAAGCAAAAGTAGGGACCTCTACGAGGCCTGAACCTGGATAAAACTTGCGTCCCTATGTGCTTGTTTGCGAGCCGATTGATGCCTCCAAGGCTCCCTCCTTCTCCAAACCCAAGTCCATAACAATGGGCATTGACGAGTTGAACCCTCGTCAATTGGCGCTGTTTGTGGGAACTGGGAGTGCTGATGTCACGGATTCTTTGACCCCATCAATCGCGATCTACAACTCTGCAACAGCAGAGATTCACCAGCTCTTCGGCGCGTTCGACTTCACCGTCCACACGCTGGCCACTCGCCTGGCTTTCGAGTCTGTGGGCGATGGAATCAGTCTGGTGATTGGGAGATTCCGCTTCCAGGTTGGTCAACTAGGCACGCTTCGCATGCCTGACCAGCCAACGGCACCCGTGATTGCTCCAGCGTCGTGGTTCCTGCCACCAATCGACACCCTCAGCGAGCTCAACACCTCAGTAACAGCTGGGAGTACGGACAACGTTCTGAAATTCGTTTGAAATTTCGACGATTTTTTTTTCACTAGGTCACGGCAAAGAAGGAGCGAGGGAATTAGGTTGGCGCCAGGCCAAGCTGGGTACGTGCCTTTCTCTTTCTTCAGTTTTTCCCTGGGTACGGACTGTTCTCGGAGTCCGTGTATTTTAGCATTGAATCTGATCCAGTCCCGATTCACCTTTGTTCAGACACACTCACATGTACTTGCACGGTCCGACTCGGAGTGTGACCGTGGTCTCTCGAGCGAGCATAAATACGAGCGGGTAGGAGCCTGATTCATCGCATCGCATCAATCCCGGACTAGGCGAAATAGCTGGACAATTCATCGGCAATGGATTACTCAGCTAGTATTGGAACGCCAGAGGCCATTGATAGCATAGAAGAGGTGGTGGGGAAGAGTATGAAGATGAGGAAGAAGACTTTCCGCTTGTCGCAAGAGAAGCTGGATCATTACCTTTCCTTCCGAGTGCCACCCATTCCGCCATGTCTGCTTGAATGGTATCCTCTAGTCACCGCTGAGATGGAGAAACTCAGGCAAGCGATTCTCGCGGAGCTGGAGAGGATGAGACGAGAGTAATGTGATTTGGCTGGAACGATGCCTTTGTCTCAGCATCGGTTTCATGTTAATAAGCATCGGAGGCAAACAACCAACCGGACAAGTGTACAAACGTATCGTACAAGGATAAGACGTACGGGAGAGAGGCCGGGTGAAGTACTACTTCATGGCGGTGTACACAATCAGAATAAAAGGAATTAACTAAAAACTGCTAATAATATTTAACAGCCTCCCTTAATCTCAACCTTCTGACAGGTTGAGATTACGTTTAAACTCATTGAGATCTCTGACTGATAATGCTTTGGTAAACCCATCTGCTATTTGATCTTTACTGGAAATAAACCTAATGTCTAGCATTTTGTTTGCAACTCTTTCTCTAACAAAATGGAAATCAATCTCAATGTGTTTAGTTCTTGCATGGAAAATAGGATTGGCAAACAAATATGTCGCTCCAAGATTATCACACCATAAGCATGGCTTTTCTCTTAGTATAACCCAAAGCTCACCAAATAAGGCTTCAACCCATATTAACTCTGCTGTAGCATTTGCTAAAGCCTTATATTCAGCTTCAGTACTTGATCTTGAAACTGTAGCCTGTTTTGTGGCACTCCAAGAGATTAAATTAGGTCCAAGAAATATAGCAAAAAACCCTGTAGACCTTCTGTCATCAAGGCAACCTGTCTAGTCTGCATCAGAAAAAGCACTAAGCAGACTAGAAGAGGATTTCTAAAAAGTAAGTCCTGTCTTTAGAGTACCCTGAACACATCTCAATATTCTCTTAGCAGCTGTCCAATGAGAGGTTGTAGGAGCATGCAGAAACTGACAAACCTTATTAACTGAGAAAGAGATGTCAGGTCTTTTCAATGTCAAATATTGTAAGGCACCCACAATGCTTCTGTATTCAGTAACATCATCAGAACCGAGAGGGATTCCCTCATTAAGAGACAATTTTCAGTAGAAGATAAAGGTGTAGGACATGTAGTACAATTTTTCATACCAACTTTTGCAAGCAAATCAGTAGCATATTTCTCTTGAGTGAGAAGTAAGCCATCATTTACCTTCTTAATCTCAATACCCAAAAAGAAATGAAGATCACCCAAATCTTTAAGGGCAAAGTCATCCTTGAGATCACGCAGCAAAACTGAGATAGCTTGATTTGAAGAGCTGGTAACTATGATATCATCAACGTAGATTAGAACAAATATCATAACACCTGACTTCTTGTAAAGGAAAAGTGAGGTATCTGCTATGGAAGGAACAAAACCAAGGGCTTGTAGCTTTGCACTCATCCTAGAATACCATGCTCGAGGCCATAGATAGCTTTGTCAAGTTTGCATATAAAGTGTGGATTTTGAGAGTCTTCAAAACCTGGAGGTTATTTCATATATACCTCCTCTTCCAGAACACTATGGAGAAACGCGTTCTTGACATCTAGCTGCCTTAGACTCCAGCCTCGAGAGACAGCAACTGACAGAACAGATCTAATAGTGGATGCCTTCACCACAGGACTGAAGGTATCCTCATAATCTATGCCATATTTCTGTTTGAACCCTTTTGCAACTAAACGAGCCTTTTACCTATCAATCGTACCATCTGCATTTTTCTTGACACGATACACCCATTTGCAGTCAATCAGATTCTTGGTTGAATTTGGAGGAACAAGTCTCCATGTTTTATTCTCTACAAGAGCATGATACTCATCTGTCATAGCAGTGTGCCAACAATCATCTGAGAGAGCTTCTGACAAGGTGGAAGGTTCACCTGTAGACGTAAAAAGACCATACCGAATAGTTTCATCAGTGTAATTTTTAGGATTTTGTATACCTTTTTGGAGCCACGTACGAGGTTCCACGACTGGAGCAGGAACATCATGATTTTCTAGAGTATTTTCTGCATTATCATTTTCTGTGTTATTTCCTCCCTGGACATGTATATGAGCGGACGTTTCCGTGTCACATGTACCAGTACTGCTACTCCCGCCGCTTTCACTTGGGCTCAGCGGAGACCAATCAGCGCCACCAGGAGATGACAAGAACTGATGCGGCGACCGCATGGGACCAGGCGGAGACAACAACTGGCGGGGAGCTTCCTCATTCGCTGCATGCATATTTCCAGGAGAGGACAGCGACGTCTGCGCATGGCTGGATCCAGGTGGGAACAACGACCGGCGGGAGTCACTGCTATTCGCTGCATGCATGTCAGGAGAAGCATGTACACGGTCCAACGCTGATTGCGATGCATTAGCACCCAGTTTGTCATTAGTTGAACTAATTTCTTCACTGTTTTGAGTAGTTTCTTCACCATCTGAGTGGGAATTTTGTGCTGTAGCTTGGCGTAGGTGTTCATTAGTATTATCTGCAATCACAACTTGCTCAATAGTAGCCTGGTCATGGTTAGTAACATTTGGTATATCATGCAAAATCATATGATCATCAATGTGTGTCTCCCCATTGTTTGTAGGTAAAAGAAGAATGTCTTTTTTTAGATGAGAACCAGCATTGGGACGAACATCAGCAAAAGGAAACACATTTTCATCAAATACCACATCTCTAGAAATATATACACGGCCGGTTTTTGTATCAAGGCATTTTACTCCCTTGTGACGAGGACTATAGCCTAAAAAACACTTGGTGGAATGGAAAGCAAGTTTCCTTTTGTTGTAAGGGCGCAAGTTTGGCCAACAGGCACAACCAAAAATTCTAAGATACTCGTAGTTAGGCTTTGTATGGAGAAGACGCTCAATAGGAGTGTCAAATTTTATCACCTTACTAGGGAGTAAATTAATGAGAAAAGTGGCTGTGAGAAAAGCCTCATCCCAAAACTTGAGAGGCATAGATGCATTGGCAAGTAGGGCAAGACCCACTTCCACAATATGACGATGTTTGCGTTCTGCTGACCCATTTTGCTGGTGTGCATGTGGACAAGATACATGATGAGTGATGCCCACCTTTTGGAAGAAACCATGGAGTTTTTCATATTCACCACCCCAATCAGTTTGCATGGTAAAAAATTTCCTATCAAATTTTCTCTCAACAAGCTGTTGGAAGTTAAGAAAAACTTGATAAACTTCAGAACGATTCTTAAGCAAATAGATCATGTGAACTTGCTATAATCATCAATAAAACTTACATAGTATGAATGTTTGCCAACAGAAGCAGGCGCTGGCCCCCATACATCAGAAAAAACTTGCTCCAAAGGAACGGTGGATACATTAGTAGAGACAGGATATGGTAACTGATGGCTCTTAGCTAGTTGACAAGAATCACAGATATATGGATTTATTTCAGGCGAATGATAAATATGATGTTTCCTAAGAATTTGTTGCACCACAAAGGAGGATGGATGTCCTAAGCGGCGATGCCATGTAGAAGACGACGGCTTTATTGTGACGAAGGCTTGCTTAGGGGACCCAGTGGACAAAGGTACAAGCGGGTAGAGACCATCATGACACGGACCCTTAAAAAGGGTTCTCCTTGTGGCCTGGTCCTTAATCAAAAAAAAATATGGGTGAAATTCAAGAAAGACATCATTATCTAGAGTAAGTTTGTGGACACAAAGAAGATTCTTTGATGCATCTGGAACATGAAGAATGTTTTTAAGATGTAAAGAACTATGGGGAGTGTGCAACATTGAATGACCAATATGAGAAATTTGCATACCGTTACCATTTTCCGTGTGGACTTGATCACGTCCTGTATACTTCTCCTGAACGGAGAGCTTGCTCATCTCATTGGCAACATGATTTGTAGCACCAGTGTCAGAGTACCAGTTTGTGTCCACCCCATAAAAAGCGACATTGTTGGCACCCTTCTCACCACGATCACTGTCATCCCGGCGATCATGGTTGCTTTGGAACCTCCACCAGCAGTCATTAGCAGGGTGACCATGAATCTTGCATATCTGACATGTGACATTGACATAAGGAGTGGGAGCACGTCCACGACGACGTCCATCATCTCGGCGCCCACCATCATCTCGGCCACCATCATCTCGACGTCTGCCACTGTCATCATCACGACGGCGAGAGCGATCATCGTAGCCACGACGATCATCATAGCCACCACGACGGACACGGTCATCCGGGCGGCCACGATCCTCATAGCGACGCTCATCATAGCGGCGATCATCATAGCCACGGCGGCGATCCTCTTGATAGCCACGACGATCCTCCTGGTAACCACGGTCATCCTGGCGCACACGTGCAGGTGGGGGACCACCACGTCGTGCCATGTTGGCGGAGGAAACAAAAGCATCTCCACCATCGTCCATCTTGTGAAGTTGATCAAAAGCTTGCACCTGGCTAAACAGATCATTGAGAGTAGTATTGGGGTTGGCATTGACAGCAGTTTCAAAGTATTGTAGGAATCACCAAGACCATGCAATATGGACCAAATTAGCTCGTCATCATCCAGGGGCTTGCCAGCAGCAGCAAGTTCAGAGGATATGTTTTTAATCTTGGCAAAATACTTTTCAGCGGAGAGATCACCTTTCTTTGTGTCATTAAGGGAAGATCTGAGTTGTTGAGTGCGAGAACGTGATGGGGTCATGGTGAGACACTCAAGAGCTTTCCACACCTCCGCAGAAGTGTCAAGACCTATGACATGTGACAATATATCTGGAGAAACTGAGTTTAGGATGTACCGAAGGACCTGCTGGTCACGGGTTATCCAGGTAGCATACTCGGGGTTTTCAATTTTTATCTTCTTCCCATTGACGTCTTCAACTTCAATCTCCTCAGTTGGAGTAGCCTCTAGCCCCTTTACCAGATTCAACACGCGAACTCCATGAAGCCCTGGAATAACAAGGGCTTTCCAGATCAAGGCGTTGTCGCGAGTAAGGAGCTGAGAGGGCGGCGCACCAAGCGCAGCAGCCAGAGCGGTCACAAATGCGTATGAAGACGACATTGGAGAGCGTGTGTGGCGGCCGAAACAAACAGGAGACGGCAGCTGTAGGATTTTTCAACGTGTGATGAGAGATCACAACGGATTTTAAGCCTAAGGCTTGGGATTTTGTGTACGTGGGTTTCGTACGTGGTTTTTGGATCTTGAAGGCGGCGGCAGCAAAACTTTGCGGCAGCGGCACAAATGTTTGTGTCTGATGTGGTTTTTTTGGTAGCGGCAGCAGTAGTAACCTACGGCAGCGGCGGCAGGACGTGGCAGCGGCGGCGGCAGCAAGAGGCGGCGGCGGCAAATTTTCTCTCGAGCAGCTAGGTCAGGAAGAGGTTGGGCTCTGATACCATAATGTGATTTGGCTGGAACGATGCCTTTGTCTCAGCATCGGTTTCATGTTAATAAGCATCGGAGGCAAACAACCAACCGGACAAGTGTACAAACGTATCGTACAAGGATAAGACGTACGGGGGAGAGGCCGGGTGAAGTACTACTTCATGCCGGTGTACACAATCAGAATAAAAGGAATTAACTAAAAACTGCTAATAATATTTAACAGAGAGTACGAGACCAAAGGCTATGCCACCCACATAGCAGTGGTCCCCGATGACGGTGCCACAGACGAAGCAAAGGAGGAAGACAAAGATGCTGGAGGGGTACTAAGGGCTCTGCCTCTGGGTGTGCCTAGTTAGCCTGCTGTGCAGGAAAAGCTCCTTTATAGCGATCTGAGTTATAAAGAATTATACCGTTTGCTAACTGAGCTAGCTATCTGGTTATGAAGAATTATTTGAAATATCCTCACAAGTCATCAGAAGGTGTATTTTTCTGGTTTATATGTATAATAAATGGCATATGAATTAACTACAATTAGAAAACATGCAGACCACTCTAAAATGACACGAATACATAAAAATATACACACAAAATATTAGGGATATGCTAAATGGGTATCACCATTTCATGTCTCTAAACCACTAACCCGGGTGGCCCACAGTTGGTAGCATGACGCCATGGCCTATATCCTGCTGGGCGGCCAAGTTAGACGGATCCAGAAGGGAGTCATATGCCGGATAAAGGAAGGCTACATAGGAGACACCGACATACTCAGAGCCTTGGAGTACAAGACACGAAGACTAGTTATTATTAGTGTAGGACTCTTTACCTTGTCTGGCAAGGTCATTTCCCTGTAACCCTAGGTTATGGTGTCTTTATAAGCCAGACCTGTGGGAGCCTTTAGGGCACCATACAACAATTAGAACATCCCTCGTACAACACCTCGCACGGCGAACCGATCCCTGTAACTCGGCGTATTGCCATTATAGTTCTTTATAGCAGGAGTAGAGTTCCTCCATCGTTGCGGAATTTGAATCTAGGTAAGCTGTGTTACCTCGTACCCACCAACTCACCGCCTTCCCCCATGTCTCTAAACACGCTTTGTGAGAAACCCTCTATAGCGTACTCGTCGGCAATACCACGACAGTTGGCGTCCACCGTGGGGCCAAAGACGCTTCGAGCTCTACACTGGGCGAGGTCCAAGCACTTCGCGGGAATCAGCCACACCGTAGCCATCGGTCGCGTTCTCTTCTCCGACAACGTCCCGATCATTCCTTCGGATGAATTCTGGGTCCCGACGAAGACGAACCCTATGCGCTGCTCCGTGATCCTCTTCGGAGACATCCACATCTTCATCGGCGAAACCGACTCGGGTCCTAGCTCCCAGGAAGTTGGAGGCTCGTCAAGACCCGCACGGATCGCCTCCGGGCAGGATACATTCGCAGAAGGATCTGGTCTGGATCTCTCTTCGGAGTTTGCTGGCCTAGATCGGAAAAATTCAATGTCCACCCAAACCGCCTCTATGTAGGATATAACCGTGGAAGGACCCCGCAAATCCGCTTGGCTTCCCCGAGCGTTAGATATGCGGAGGTCGCACTTTATCGGCATCGTTACTATCTTCGCTGTAGCTAGATGTGTTCAAAGGGATGGAGAAGCTCCCCGTGAATACCTTGCCAGATGGATGAGGATGAGAGAAACCCTAGATGGTGACCGCACCGATGATCTCGTCCGTTGATATTTTTGGGAAAGTCAGTTTTGCTACAATAGCACCCACTTTTCCTATGACATCTTCGGCGAGATCTTCATGAGGTCTACGACGAGATCTCTATTTTTTGTTTTGTCTCACAAACCATTTTCTTGCTGCAATTACTGATTAGTTTTGCTGCATTCTGGATTTATGGAAGCAAAAGCGGGAGAGGAGGCAGACGACCTGGTCAGATGGTCAAATATGGTTTGATCGGACGACTCGCGACCTAGGGCATTCCGGGATGCTCAGGACGCCCCAAATTAAATTCTGTGCACCGTGCCATTGAGTTGTGGGACTTCCGAAGTAGGGAAACCAACCGCCATTGCTGCCATTCCCCATGAGCTCGCAGTAATGTGAATGCGTTGCCCGTTGAACTGCCAACGCGGTTCGATCGATGCACGAACTCTCGATTCCAATACTCGCCTACTTAATCTCTTCATCTACCCTTCTTAGCTACCAGTTTCTCACAGCACCGCCTCTCCCACACCGAATCCTCCCGTCCTTTGGGCCATGGGGCCAGACTGGTCATCCCTCCCGTCCGAGCTCCTCGGCCTCATAGCCGACTGCCTCCTCGCCACCAACGACGTGGACTGCTACATGGACTTCCGCGCAGTCTGCACCAGCTGGCGCTCCGCCGCCGAGGACCCCAAGAGCAATCCCTCCGACCTCCGCTTCCGCCCTCGCCGGTGGATCTTGGTGGACGAGGTCTTCCAGACCGACGAGCGCCTCATGGTGAACACCACCACCGGCCGCGTCCTCCGCAAGGACATTCCACTGCTCCGCAAGTACGATGTCATCACCACCACTCCCGGCGGCTTCCTCGTCCTCGCCGACCTGGTGCCCCCTCACGTGGCGTGCGTCCTCAACCCTCTGACTGGCCACAGTGATCCGCTTCAATAAGGCGCCTCTGCCCTTCGATCTAGGTATTTTCGCTGCCGCTCTGTGGAATGGGTCTCCGCCCGCACTCCTCCTTTTGTCGGACAAAAACTCCGAGCAGTACACAACGGCGCTAGACAGTGATGGATTCCGAATCTTTGAAGAATTGTTCTGTTTCTATACCATGCGGGTGGCAGCTGGGGGCGGCTTCAGCTTCACTGGGAGTGGCGATCTTCTTATGCCTACTCCGCTTTGGCTTATTCAGAATTTCTCTAATGTGCTGGAACAGTTCGGCGTTGATGGTTCTAAGTTGTTCTCTTACCATGGTAGCACTGGGTTTGCTGATCTTCCTGGGACGGGCCACACGGACCACTGTTTCTTTGTGGTGTGCGCTGGACAGCATTTGGCAGTCGTTATGCAGCAAGATCGCTTCAAGGTTTTCAGTATGGACACTGACGACGGTGATGAGCTCGAGGCCGTGAGGAACATCCGTGACCAGACCATCTTCGTCGGTTACCGGAGGAGCCTGTCTGTCACTTCTGGTAATTTACCTTCTGTGGATGCTAACTGCATCTACTATGTGAAGTCCACAGATTCAGAGCTGGACATCTACACGTATGACCTCGAGACAGAGAAACAGGAGAGGGTCTCTGAAGCCATAGATTCTTTGAATGGTTCAACGTTGTCTTTCGCGAGCCCTCCCTTCACCATCGTTCAGCTCCTCTCTAGCTACACCATCAACGCTCGGGAATCTCAGCTTGCGATCCAAAGGCTAAGGCAGAATGAGCTCGATGATCGTGCTTACTCTGAATACTTGGAGACCATGATAAAGACACTGGGATCTATGAGTGAAACATCAGGAAGTTGAACGTCATGTATGTGCTTTGTGAGCTATGATGGATCGCTTGTTGTGAGCAAGAAAATGCCTGTTCCACTCTAGTTATTTTTTACTGGTGCTTATTTAGCAGTTGAAAAAATTGTATGTAGTTTAACTTTATGTTATTTTAAGTCGGGTTTCAGTAAAATGAAGTGACGGTTTTCCCGTTTCTCAAATCATTTTCATTTGTATTACGTTACTTTGTGCAATCCAAACTTGAGATCATTGGCTGGTACGCACCAGCAATGTTTCTTAAGACACCGCCTTGACTAGACTGGACAAACAATGAGGATCCAATTTAAATGTGACAAAGCTGAAAATTACATCGAAGTCATAGTCTTCATCTCCAGTTATCCAAGTGTTATCGGCGTCTATTGAAAAAAAATGCTTGTTAAAGTAGCCTCAAAGGTTTGGAACAACCCTAAGACTATTGTAGAAATAAACTAATCTAACGGAGGGAGGAGCCCGTGGGTTTTTAAAAGATCTATTGCAACTGTGTTCCCGGTTAACTCGGAAATTGGGAATGTGCCACTATGTATGGACCAATTGGAGAAATGTCATCAGCAGACAGGGACTCGTTACGTTTGTGCCCTTAGTTATGTTTAAGGCTGGCCGCTGTTTGCCTTGTTTAACCTGGCATCTGGTTGATTCGGTTTCTTACATGTGGTGCCAGCACGCGCTACCGTTGTTCTGACCATTATTTTGATGAGCGGTCCCCGTCACCTGAGTTGTCGATCACGCACATCCTACGTTCGAGGATTCTAGTCCGCATTATTCTATAATTTCCCATATTGTGTCGCTTTATTGCCCTGTTCCTTCCTACTGTTCTAGCTCCCTTTGGCCCCTTTTCTTTGTCCTCGTCCCCTCCCTACCCTCCATTCTTCATGTTGTGACCTATTCGAGCATGGTCAGGAGGACGAAAGCGAAATGTTGAGTCGATCGATGGTCGTGTGACCCCAACGGTAGACGTGAAGCGGATCCGGCACATAGATGGATCCTACGCGAGAGCACAAAGATAGATCTTGCAAGGCTGGAGAGCATGGACGAGGGCGACACGGGGGAAGAGGGAGTAGTCCACCTCTAGACTATGGGTTTGTTACAGTATCTTGATCTATCTCTATCTTGTGCTATCATTGTTTAGAACCATATGAGCTGCTTTATAGGATAATGGTCATATATGTAATTCCTATGTGGTGGATCTTTGTTTTGTGAGATTTATTTGGGGCTGGAGTTCTATTAAGTGTAAGATGTTTTGATAGATGCATATTATGTAACCCGTTCTTAAGTGCTAGTTCTGATTAAATTTGTATGCAAGGGAGTGTGGGGGAGGGGACATTTGCATTAGATGGAGTAACATGGTGGTGGTGATTAGATAGTGGTACAAAAATCGAGATCCACTATGGTTTTACCTTTCTTTTATTATCTCACTAGGGATCAAGTAAATGCATGTGTTATAATCATCCAGTGACAACAAACATGATCATGTTTGCTTAAGGTAGCACATTTGATATTCAAACATTATATCAAAGCATCTAAAGTGATACTCTATTTATTCTTAACTCTAGATTGCATGAAGTTTTTTCCTTTCTAGAGGAGTATAAGTGAGATGTGTTGCAACGTCTTTATACTAGTACATGATGTCCTTCTGAATGCTAATAAAAACACATAATGAATTTCCAGCAATATTATAACATCTGGGAGCATTTTATCACCACCACACTTTATGAGAGAGTAAAGAGTGAACCCATGAACTCATGTCCACTTTTTATTATAAGAAACCACTTCACTTACTTTTACAGTATTTTATATTTTATGCAATAATTAAATCCGAAAATACAAAAATATTTAAATATTTTTACTTTCTGCAAGCATAAACAACCCAAAAGAACTTTATTTTACCTTTTTTACTTTTCTTGTTTTAGTTATAGTTCAACTTACTTTTTCCGACCCTTGAGTCATGCTTGTAGAAAAATACACTCACTACATCACTCTGCACTTAGAGTCTCAATGAGTTGGCATTACCACAGAGCCGGTGTCATCAAGAATATTTTATGGTGTTGTTACCAAAAAAAGTAAGAAGATTGCACTAAGGGTGGTGCCTACATACATCCCACTGCAACAACAAGAACATTTTCTAGCGCCGCCGTCGAGATCTAGCAACAACATTACAACTGCATCATCATCAGTCTTGTGCAAACACCTAAGCTTTGGGAGATTGCACCTTTGTGACCTTTTATTGTCCTTTAGATCTACAAAGCAATTTTCCTTTGTCTTGTTTTTATCTTTCTTGTTCTTTTGTTTTTTTGTTTTCTTTATTTTCATTTTTGTATTTACCTTTTCTTATACTAAAAAGCTAAAAAAATAGTATAGTCTTTTACTCTAGTTATCAAGCATGAAGAAATAGCAACTATGTTGTGTGATTACATAAATATTTCTTTGCATGAACTTGTTAATGGTTATAGGAACAACTACAATTATGGGTATGTTGAACCACCTTATGTTTGATATAATAATTATGCTACTGATAATAATGTTTCTAATGATTTAGAAAACACCATTAAATCCTTTATAGCTACCCAAAAGGAACTAAATAAGTAGTTTTTTAATCTAAATTTGAGAGTAACCCAGCTATGCACACGACACATTTTGTATGATTCTTGTCCGACACACCAAGCAAATCAGTCCATCCACGAAGCTGAGCCACCATGCAGAGTACCACATGATGTCGCGTCGTATACAGATCGAATAGAAATGAAATTGTCGTGTGTGGAGTAGTTCCGATTCGAGAGGTTTGATGCTATGCATTAACCGCGTTGCCTCCCGAAACTCCCTTTCTCTGGTCTCTTCCACAGCTTTACCGGGCCGGACTGGAGCTCTTCTCGCCGGCGCTGCCGTGCCGAGAGAGCGAAGGAATGGTGCCGGTATTAGTCTTAGGTTTAGTTTGAGTCTAGTCTTTTCCTATATGGAGTCTGAGGGTAGGTTAATGGATCTAGGCGGCCAAATCCTTTGCACCGTAAGCTCTCTCCTCTGCGTTGTTCGTCGCCGGTGGCAGGTGATGCCGCATGGGTGGAAGAGGGGCATGCGCATCCCTCGAAATAAGGTGCGCACCGGAGGTTTGAAGCTGGTGTCTTCTGGCCAGATCCAGCTCCATGCGGGCTCTTGCATCGAAGTGGCGCTTCCATGGTGGAAGCCGAAGACGACGATGTCGAGGCCTACTGCAACCTCTCCAAACAAGGCCTTTGCTGGTGGGCAGGGTACAGCTGCAGGTTTGTTTTCTTCAGCCTCGTCTTGGCGCAATGGTGGCGATGGGGTGAGATTTCTGGAAACAAGGTGCAGATGTAGGCCTCGTTGCCATGGAGACGGGATGCTGCTTAAGAATGGTGATCAATCTCGGCACCCTCAGATCAGGCGGCCGACTCAGATGACCAACAGGTAGTCCAATGTGAAGCCGGCGATGTCCAGTGCTTCTTCAACCTCCAAGTGGAGGCCCTTCTTCGAGCTCGATATGGCGACCTTCGTTCCGTTGAAGCCAAGTGGTGTTGTCCCCGGTGCCGACGAGAGCGGCCATGGATCGAACTCGTTCTACTCTGGCGGTGGCAGAGGCAGAGGACCCGATTGCGTTTCTCAGCTTTCTTTTAGGGTCCTGCTTGTAAAATTTAGGGACTGTCTTGTAATCTCTTATTTTCTCAATGTCCCTTATGTAATTTGTACCTGTACCGCTGAGTATTAATAGCATCCAGACCCTTCGGGTCTATCCTTGTTCAAAAAAAAACTTACTGATGTGTTCGGTTGGTGGAAATGATTTTAACTCCCGTGATTTAAGGGACGTAATCCCACTGTTTCTCTCCATGTTATTTTGTTTCCTGCCACGCTCATGGCCTAGACAAAAGTTACCAATTTTCCCCACTAGGTGCCTCTGCTCTCAAACCTAGTATCACCACCTTGCACCGCTCTCCATTCCTGCCAACAGAACCTCCCCTTTGGTCAAAGAGTTTCCGCTCCAACCTTTCCTTTCTCATCATAATTTCCATCAATCTGGCAAGTCCTAGAATCGAGGTGGAGACATGTGTACAAGTTCGTGAAAACATAAAGTTCAATTACACCAATAATCCATTCTTCAATTGCATAGGGTGTTGCGAGGTTAGGGCTTAGCCCTTAGCCAGAAGGGACTACTCACACATCATGATTACATCAAAAATAGTGAACGTTTTAGAAGGAAAATACATTTAGATGATGTCTTGATAGTCTTACAGCGTCGCCAACCACAATGCACGGAATCGAGAACAACTATTATGGCTAGTGAACATGACTACCAAGATTGTTATGGCTTGGCGGATGTGGCAGCGGTTCTTCGGCGTGATGAAGATGATGCCACTAGTACATATTAGGCCTTTGCACACGGTGGAAATGGTCCTTCACACATGATATCTAAGTTCAGCACCAATCAAAGTTATCGCAGTACTTGTAGTAGCAAATATTTATCAAAAAGTTTGATCTCATAAATGCTTTGCAAAATTGGAAGAACATAGCCTCGCAACTGTGTTGTCAGGCGTCGCTAGGTTCGCACCCAAACCATGGTTTGGAAATATCATATTCTATAAGTTACTAAAACAATGATAATTGTGAGATATTTAAAATAAATAACAAAAAACTAAACAAGAACAAAGCAAATTACTAAAGTAAACAAGAACATGGGAGTGTTGTTGTGGGAGTTGCAATATGACTAAGGAGTTTTCAGAGGGTGTTGGATCCACCACTAGCAATTGGGTTATTCATGGTGAGGATTTATCTATGTCTTTATTTATGCGCATGTATGAGAGAAGCTCCAAGTTAGATGACCAAAAGACTAGCGATGATCGTACGTTATGCAGACATGCCACTTGCAGCATAGCGCTGGCGGCTATAGATTGTGTGCACGCCGCTAGTTAGCTGCGTGACATGGGTACCCTCGTCACCGCGCCTCGTCAACTGGATACCCGCGCCTCGTCGGCTAGAATACCTACGTCGACGGGCGAAAATCAAGTTGGTGGTCAGCACTAGCAGTTCAGCCGACGAGTCCCGCCACCATCAGCGGTAAGGTGTTACCACTGCCATTATATTGGTGACGAACGGCTCTATCGTCGGTGTATCTAATTCCTTCCCGTCAATGGTAAGCATTTTTGCGATAGTGACTACGTCATGTCGGAGCTGCCAATGGCAGAGGTGGAGGCACCAGCGTCGGAGGACCAGCCGGCGATGGCAGAGGTGGCGATGGTGGAGGTGGTGATGGCAGAAGTGGCGGCGATGCCGGAGGAGGCACCGAACAAGAAGTAGTGCAGAACTGACATTTCTACTGCCAGTTTTGCTAGCATCAAGTAGTCGTTTACTTGGATTGTATACCCTGCTCATAATAACGAAAAATCATGTTTTGGTTTATGCTGAAGTAGTGGCCTGCTCGTAATATTCTATTTCAGTGTCGTGTTTTTTTACTCAAGCTACATTAGAAGTCGATAGTCAAACACATATGAACTTGGTTCCTTTGCGTCAAATAGCGAGAAACTTGGTCGTTTAGCGACAAATGCCTACGAACTCGAATCCCCGATCTAGGAAAATTAAATTTTCATCTACCTTGATATTCCTCTCACCCATTAACACGCAATTCGGAATAATGAATAGTTCCACCTATAATTCGCATCCTATGCCTCAGTGATCCCCTATCAATCCAGCTTTGTCTTACTGCAAAAAACTTTCACTTGCTATCGGCCAAACGCTTCTCTCTAACTATTTATTCCTTCTCAACTCAAAACGATATACATGCCATCAGCATCCATATCTTCACAAACACACCCACAATATCTAGACCCATGCTATGGATGGAATCTACCTAACTCTATGCAAGCTATGCTTCGAAGTCCTTCCTATAGAAGCCATGAAGATGGATACGCTGAACCAGATCATTCACAACTTTGGCGGCGAGGTGCTAGAGGTGTTTCCCTAGGAGAGACAGTTCTTCCAGGTGAATCCTGGCTTGAGGTCCCCGGGCACCCTCCCAAAGCAGTACGAGCTCGGAATCATCTGCGACTTACCTAGATCGCGAATCGCCTTGAAGCATCGGGTCACCATGCTTGTTTCCGGTGGTCTCAGTAGGCCACCACGCGTGGCTAGAGGACATGGCCACGGGCTGTCGGCGAGTAACAAAGAGAGACATACAAAGTAAACAAATCAGTTTGGGGGTAGAATTTGAAGATGGACAAGCAAAGAACCACCAGAGACAAATAGATATTATGATCTAATCATTTTATTTGTATCTATGATGGTTTAATAAATCGAAAAAATTATTATTCGTTCGATTAGTTTCTATCTAGTTTGTTATAGAACACCTAACATGCAGTACTTACATTGGATTAAAACGAGGCTCTAAGTATTTTCTTTCCTTGGATATAACGTTTCTGTACCAATAGACGTGTGTTTCTGAGTGGGCACGATCATCTATACCATGGTATTGAGATAAGCAGAACGTTACCAACATGGCTGTGCAGCCATTCGTCATATGCCCAGAGCGACGGCTTCGAGGCTTGGGAGGGCTCGAGGGTAGACATTCTTGAGCATTCTTTCGACGTTGCTGACACAACTACGTGATGGATTCCTCAGGTCATACAATATCATCTAGTTTAATCGACGAACACATAAAATACATTACTCACGTTCGCTCTAAACTGAGCTCAAATTCGTGTATTTCCATGAATCTAATGTTCCTATACTAATAGACGCGTGCGTTCGAGTGGACACGATCAATCATACCATGGTATAGAAATCAGCAGTGACTAGCATGGTTGTGTAGCCGTTCGGCATGCCCAGAGCGGCTGCTATCAGCCTTGGGAGGGCTCGGGGATAGAATTTCTTAAACATTATTTCGACGCTGCTGATTGATGGGTTCGTAGCATGGAAAATAAAAAATTTCTACCGCAAGAACGAACAAAACCCAGATCTAATCTAGACAAAAGCCAAGATCTAATCTATTAGACATGAGCAACGAGATAGATCGGTACTAACCCTCGTAGAACCGAAAGCGTTACGAGATTAGATCTCGTGGATGATGTAGTCGATCACTTGCCGATCTCAAGATCGTGTGGACGATCCTTCCGGCGCTGCGTTCCGGCAGCGCTTCCGCAGACGGTCACACATGCGGAGTCGAAGCAGACCTTCCTCTCCCCGTTCCAGCGAGCAGCGGAGGTAGTAGATCTTCTCCACGGAATCCCAGCAGCACGACGGCGTGGTGGTGGTGGTGGAGATAAGAATTCTGCAGGGTTTCGCCTATGCCTGTGCAGAAGAAAGGTGGAGGAGAGAGGCGGCTGAGATTGGTTGTTATGAGAGAGAGGCAAGAGGGGGCGCCCCTCCCTTCTATTTAAAGGAGGGAGGCGCGCCTGGGGAGGGGGAGTCCTAGTAGGACTCCCCTCCTTGGGCCGGCGGTGGGAAGGGGGAGGAATCCTCCTCCCCCACGAATCCGTGTCTTGCCCCACTTGGTCTCCTTGATCCCTTTTTTGGTTTTCAAGCAAACTCCAAGAAATCCTCTAGAACCTTCCAGAACATTCCGAAACCTTCTAGAATCTCCATACAAACACTCCGGAACATTTCCTAACTTAGAATATGATCCCCAATATATGAATCTTATTCTCCGGACCATTCCGGATCTCCTCGTGATGTCCCGGGTCCATTCCGAGACTCCGAACAACATTCGGTCTCCAACGCAAATTCCATATCTACTTAAAACAACTTCGAACCTTAAGTGTGTCACCCTACGGTTCGTGAATATGCAGACATGATGAAGACACCTCTCCAATCAATAACCATTAGCGGGATCTAGAGATCCATAACGGCTGCCACATACTCAACAATTACTTCGTGATCGATAGAACCATTTAACATACGAAACCAATTCCCTTTGTCACGCGATATTCTACTTATCCGAGGTTTGATCGTCAGTATCTTCATACCTAGTTCTTCCTCGTTACTGATAAGTACTCTTTACTCGTTCCATGTTATGTCATCCCTTGTGACCCAGTCACATGCTTGCAAGCTATCTAGATGACATTCCACCGAGAGGGCCCAGAGTATATCTATCCGTCATATGGATGGACAAATCCCAATCTTGGTCTATGCGCTTCAACACATACTTTCAGAATACCCAATGACACCTTTATAACCGCCCAGTTATGAAGCGGCGTTTGATGTCATCAAAGTACCCATCCGGTGATGGTGATTAACATAACCTCATGGTCGAAGGATTAGGTTACTATGTATTTGAAAGCTTACAGCAATACGAACTTAATGACTTGATCTTATGCTATGCTTACTATGGGTGTGTGTCCATCACATCATTCTCCTAATGATATAACCTTGTTATTAATCACATCCAATGTCCATGATCATCAATCAATCAACAAGCTAGTTCAACAAGAGGCTTACTAGGGACTCTTTTATGTTTACAAAACACACATGTATCAGAGTTTCCTTATAATACAATTATATCATGGGATGTAAACATTCATCATAAACACAAAGATATAATAATAACCACTTTTATTATTGCCTCTTGGGCATATCTCCAACAGTCTCCCACTTGCACTAGAGTCAATAATCTAGATTACATGGTAATATACCGAACACCCATGGCGTTCTGGTGTTGGTCATGCTTTGCTCTAGGGAGAGGTTTAGTCAACGGATCTGCTACATTCAGATCAGTGTGTACTTTGCAAATCTTTATGTCACCATCTTGGACATACTCGCGAATAGCATGAAAACGTAGCTTGATGTGCTTCAGCTTGCTATGTGACCTTGGCTCCTGTGCATTAGCTATGGCACCTATGTTGTCACAGTAGATGGCCATCGGGTCTAACGCATTGGGAACCACGCCAAGTTTACTAATGAACTCCTTCATCCATATGCCTTCTTGTGCAGCCTCCGAAGCAGCTATGTATTCCGATTCAGTTGAAGATTTCGCCACAACGCTCTGCTTGGCACTCCTCCAGCTCACTGCAGCACCATTCAAAATAAATACGTATCCAGACTGTGACTTCGAGTCATCTGGATCGGTGTTCCAACTAGCATCAGTGTAACCATTTACAACAAGTTGTTCATCACCTCCATAAGAAAGAACCATATCCTTAGTCCTATTCAGGTACTTTAGGATATTCTTGACCGCTGTCCAGTGTTCCATTCCAGGATCACTTTGATATCTGCTAGTCAAACTAACAGCATGTGCTATATCCTGTCTTGTACACAGCATGGCATACATGATAGAACCTATGGCCGAGGCATAGGGAATTTTATTCATCTTTTCTCTATCTTCTGCCGTAGCCGGACTTTGAGTTTTACTCAAGGTCTTACCTGACAACATGGGCACGAACCCTTTCTTGCTCTCTTCCATTCTAAACTTCTTTAGAACTTTGTCTAAGTATGTACTTTGTGAAAGCGCTATTAGGCGTCTTGATCTATCTCTATAAATCTTGATGCCTAGAATATATGCCGCTTCGCCAAGATCCTTCATCGAAAAACTATAATTCAAATAGGTTTTGACGCTATTAAGAAGTTCTACATCATTCCCAATCAACAATATGTCATCTACATATAGTACTAGGAATGCTACAGAGCTCCCACTCACTTTCTTGTAAATACAAGCTTCTCCATAAGTTTGTATAAATCCAAAGTTTTTGATTACTTTATCAAAACGTTGATTCCAACTCCGGGATGCTTGCTTCAGTCCATAAATGGAGCGCTGAAGTTTGCATACCTTATCAGCATTACCAGGATTGACAAAACCCTTGGGTTGTACCATGTACAACTCTTCCTCAATTTCACCATTAAGGAACGCCGTTTTGACATCCATCTGCCAAATTTTATAATCGAAATATGCAGCGATTGCTAACATAATCCTCACAGACTTTAGCTTCGCTACTGGTGAGAAAGTCTCATCGTAGTCAACTCCTTGAATTTGTCGGAACCCTTTCGCGACAAGTCGAGCTTTATAGACGGTAACATTACCATCAGCATCTGTTTTTCTTTTGAAAATCCATTTGTTCTCGACAGCCTTACGGCCATCCAGTAAGTCCACCAAAGTCCATACTTGGTTTTCGTATATGGATCCCATTTTGGATTTCATGGCTTCTAGCCATTTGTCAGAATCTGGGCTCACCATAGCTTCTTCATACGTCGCAGGGTCATCAGTGTTGTCCACTAACATGACTTTCAAGGCAGAGTCATACCTCTCAGGAGTGGTACGGACCCTCGTTGACCTGTGAGGTTCAGTAGTAACTTCGTTCGAAGTTTCATGATCATCATCATTAGCTTCCTCTCCAGTTGGTGCAGGCGGCACAGAAACATCTTCCGGTGCTGCGCTACTCTCAACTCCGAAAGAAGGTTCAATAACCTCGTCGAGTTCTACTTTCCTTCTAGTCACTTCTTTCGAGAGAAATTCTTTTTCCAGAAAGGATCCATTCTTAGCAACGAAAACTTTGCCTTCGGATCTATGATAGAAGGTATACCCAATTGTTTCTTTAGGGTATCCTATGAAGACGCATTTCTCCGCTTTGGGTTCAAGCTTATCAGGCTGTAACTTCTTTACATATGCTTCGCAACCCCAAACTTTAAGGAACGACAACTTAGGTTTCTTTCCAAACCACAATTCGTACGGTGTCGTTTCAAAGGATTTAGATGGTGCCCTATTTAAAGTGAATGCGGCTGTCTCTAGTGCATAGCCCCAAAATAATAACGGTAAATCTGTAAGAGACATCATAGACCGAACCATATCTAAGAGAGTTCGATTACGATGTTCGGACACACCATTACGCTGTGGTGTTCCCGGCGGTGTCAACTGTGAAAGTATTCCACATTTCTTTAAATGCATGCCAAACTCATAACTCAGATATTCACCTCTGCGGTCAGAACGCATAAACTTAATCTTCTTGTTACGATGATTTTCCACTTCACTTTGAAATTCCTTAAACTTCTTGAAAGTTTCGGATTTATGTTTCATAAAGTAGACATACCCATATCTACTCAAGTCATCCATGAAAGTGAGAACATAACGATATCTACCACGCGATGCTACACTCATTGGACCGCACACATCGGTATGTATTATTTCCAATAAGTCCGTAGCTCGCTCCATTATACCAGAGAATGGAGTCTTAGTCATTTTTCCCATTAGACATGCTTCGCATCTTTCAAGTGATTCAAAATCAAGTGATTCAAGAAGTCCATCGGAATGGAGTTTCTTCATACGCTTCACTCTAATGTGACCAAGACGACAGTGCCACATGTATGTAGAATTATCATTCAATTTTATTCGTTTAGCATCTATGTTGTGAACATGTGTATCACTACTATCGAGATTCAATAAGAATAAACCATTCATCTCAGGTGCATAACCATAAAAGATATTACTCATATAAATCGAACAACCTTTATTCTCAGACTTAAAAGAGTAACCGTCTCGCAATAAACAAGATCCAGATATAATGTTCATGCTTAACGCAGGCACCAAATAACAATTATTTAAATTTAAAACTAATCCCGATGGTAGATGTAGAGGGAGCGTGCCGACGGCGATCACATCAACCTTGGAGCCATTTCCAACGCGCATCGTCACCTCGTCTCTCGCCAGTCTTCGTTTATTCCGCAGCTCCTGTTTCGAGTTACAAATATGAACAACCGAACCAGTATCAAATACCCAGGCACTACTACGATTACTAGTAAGATACACATCTATAACCTGTATATCGAATATACCTTTCTTCTTGATGTTGCCGTTCTTCAGATCCGCCAGGTATTTGGGGCAGTTACGCTTCCAGTGACCAGCACCCTTGCAGTAGAAGCACTCAGTTTCAGGTTTAGGACCAGCCTTGGGTTTCTTAGCAGGTGCGGCAGCTTTCTTGCCGTCCTTCTTGAAGTTGTCCTTGTTCTTAGGCTTGCCCCTTTTCTTGAAATTGGTGGTCTTATTGACCATCAACACTTGGTGCTCCTTCATGATCTCCACTTCAGCAGTTTTCAGCATGGACGATAGTTCAGGCAATGTTTTGTTCATGCAGTGCATATTGTAGTTCATCACAAAGTTCTTGTAACTTGGTGGCAGTGATTGGAGGACACGGTGAATCCCCAATTCATTAGGAATCGGTATCCCCAACTCTCGGAGTTTGTTTGCGTGCCCAGACATGGTGAGCACGTGCTCGCTAACGGAGCTACCCTCTTCCATCTTGCAGGTAAAGAACTTCTCGGAAGCTTCATAGCTTTCCATGGCCGCGCGAGTCTCAAAAATGAGTTTGAGCTCCTTAATGATCTCAAACGGGTCATGGTGCTCAAAATGCTTTTGAAGCTCCGATTCTAAACCGTACAGGATGGCACACTGAACTGTGGAGTAGTGATGTTTCCGAGTGGCATAAACATTCTTTACGTCATCGGCGGCATCTTCTGCAGGTGGGTCACCTAGCGGTGCTTCGAGCACATAGGTCAACTGACCAGCCCTGAGGACGATCTTTAGTCCATGGAACCAGTCCGTGAAATTGCTTCCATTGTTCTTAAGCTTTTCTTTCTCTAGGAACGCATTGAAATTGATGGAAACGTTCGCCATAATCTACAACAAATTTGCAAGTAATTTAGACTAAGTTTATGATAAATAGTGTTCAAATTTAATTCTTAAATCAACTAGGTGAACTCCCACTCAAAACAACATCCCTCGAGTTGTTTTAGTGATTACACGAACCAAATCCACTACACCAAGTCCGATCATCACGTGAGATGATGTAGCTTCATCGGCGAACAATCTTCATGTTCATCATATCAATCATATGACTCATGCTCTACCTTTCGGTATTCTGTGTTCCGAGACCATGTCTGTACATGCTAGGCTCGTCAAGATTAACCTTAGTTTCCGCATGTGCAAATCTGGCTTGCACCCGTTGTATGCACACGTAGAGTCTATCACACCCGATCATCACGAGATGCTTCGAAACGACGAGTTTTAGCAACGGTGCCAACTAAGGACGAACACTTTATTGCTTGATATTTAGTGAGAGGGATCATCTTATAATGCTACCGTCGCGATCTAAGCAATACAAGATGCATAAAGGATTAACATCACAGGCAATTCATATTTAGTGTGATATGTTATGGTCCTTTCTTCTTATGCCTTCGATCTCCATCTCAAAAACACGGACATGATCTCCATCATCACCAGCATAGCGTCAAGGTCCGTGGCACCGCTTCATGGTTGTCCATCATCACTAGCAACTATTAAAACTACTTGGAACAAAGCTATTACAAGATGAATAGACACGCAGGTCTTAACAGAATTAAAGACAACCATTAGGCTCCTGCCAGTTGCCATATTACAACAAGGATCATTGCATACATCAAATACAATCACAATCACATGTAGGTCATATCACATCACAAAACCCCTGCAAAAACAAGTTAGACGTCTCTAATTTTCTTTGCATGTTTTACGTGGCTTGGGGCTTTCGACTAAGAACGGATCTTACCTACGAAACTGAACCACAACGTTGATACAAGTGCTATCAAGTGCAAAGTGTAGATTTGATCTATACTATGATGGGAGAGACAGACACCCGCAAAGCCACTTGTGCAAAACGAGTTACACGTCAAGCGTGGAGCAAGTCTCATGTACGATGACATGTAATGTTAGCCCGAGCCGCTTCATCCCACCATACCGCAAGATGCAAAGTACACACATAGCAAAAGACGGCACGAGCACCAACGCCCACAACCTCATTGTGTTCTACTCGTGCAACAGATCTACGCATAGACAAGGCTCTGATACCACTGATGGGTTCATAGCATGGAAAACAAATATTTTCTACCGCAAGAACGAACAAAACCCAGATCTAATCTAGACAAAAGCCAAGATCTAATCTATTAGACATGAACAACGAGATAGATCAGTACTAACCCTCATAGAACCGAAAGCGTTACGAGATTAGATCTCATGGATGATGTAGTCGATCACTTGCCGATCTCAAGATCGTGTGGACGATCCTTCCGGCGCTGCGTTCCGGCAGCGCTTCCGCAGACGGTCACACGTGCGGAGTCGAAGCAGACCTTCCTCTCCCCGTTCCAGCGAGCAGTGGAGGTAGTAGATCTTCTCCATGGAATCCCAGCAGCACGACGACGTGGTGGTGGTGGTGGAGATAAGAATTCTGCAGGGCTTCGCCTATGCCTGTGCAGAAGAAAGGTGGAGGAGAGAGGCGGCTGAGATTGGTTGTTATGAGAGAGAGGCAAGAGGGGGCGCCCCCTCCCTTCTATTTAAAGGAGGGAGGCGCGCCTGGGGAGGGGGAGTCCTAGTAGGACTCCCCTCCTTGGGCCGACGGTGGGAAGGGGGGAGGAATCCTCCTCCCCCACGAATCCGTGTCTTGCCCCACTTGGTCTCCTTGATCCCTTTCTTGGTTTTCAAGCAAACTCCAAGAAATCCTCTAGAACCTTCCAGAACATTCCGAAACCTTCTAGAATCTCCATACAAACACTCCGGAACATTTCCTAACTTAGAAAATGATCCCCAATATATGAATCTTATTCTTCGGACCATTCCGGATCTCCTCGTGATGTCCTGGGTCCATTCCGAGACTCCGAACAACATTCGGTCTCCAACGCAAATTCCATATCTACTTAAAACAACTTCGAACCTTAAGTGTGTCACCCTACGGTTCGTGAATATGCAGACATGATGAAGACACCTCTCCAATCAATAACCATTAGCGGGATCTGGAGATCCATAACGGCTCCCACATACTCAACGATTACTTCGTGATCGATAGAACCATTTAACATACGAAACCAATTCCCTTTGTCACGCGATATTCTACTTATCCGAGGTTTGATCGTCAGTATCTTCATACCTAGTTCTTCCTCGTTACTGATAAGTACTCTTTACTCGTTCCATGTTATGTCATCCCTTGTGACCCAGTCACATGCTTGCAAGCTATCTAGATGACATTCCACCAAGAGGGCCCAGAGTATATATATCCGTCATATGGATGGACAAATCCCAATCTTGGTCTATGCGCTTCAACACATACTTTCAGAATACCCAATGACACCTTTATAACCGCCCAGTTACGAAGCGACGTTTGATGTCATCAAAGTACCCATCCGGTGATGGTGATTAACATAACCTCATGGTCGAAGGATTAGGTTACTATGTATTTGAAAGCTTACAGCAATACGAACTTAATGACTTGATCTTATGCTACGCTTACTATGGGTGTGTGTCCATCACATCATTCTCCTAATGATATAACCTTGTTATTAATCACATCCAATGTCCATGATTAGGAAACCATGATCATCAATCAATCAACAAGCTAGTTCAACAAGAGGCTTACTAGGGACTCTTTTATGTTTACAAAACACACATGTATCAGAGTTTCCTTATAATACAATTATATCATGGGATGTAAACATTCATCATAAACACAAAGATATAATAATAACCACTTTTATTATTGCCTCTTGGGCATATCTCCAACACTGATGTGGCTACCTGCTGGGTCCCACAGGTCCGAAACTCCCGTCTAATTCAACGAGAAACACTTAAAATGCATTACTTACTTTCACTCTAAATCAATATCAAAGTCGTGTATTTCTATGAACCTAAACGTTCTTGTACCAATAGATGTATGCTTCCGATTGGGCATGATCGATCATATCATTGTACCAAGATCAGCAGAACGTGACCGGTATGCCTGTGTAGCCGTTCGGCATGTCCAGAGCATCGGGGCTTCCGAGACCTCAGAGATAGACTTTGTTGACCATTATTTCCCCGTTGCTGACGGGGCTAAGTGCTAAGTCCCTCACGTCATAAGAAATACTAACCTAATTGTTTTTTGCTCTGTCGGTGGCTCGTGTGCATGATCCCATATGTCGGAAGGCAACATATTTATTTGTTTCCATCGCTACTAACGGGGCAAAGGGGAGGTCCCACATGTAAAAAAACAAGTCAAGCAGATGGCAAGCAAGCCCAACGTAACGGTAGCTGGCGTTACGCCTGTCCAGGGGAACAAACGTAATGAAACTGTGTCAGCTGATGGCATATCTTCAATTGCCCGATTCGTAGTGACACAGTACCAATTTCCGAGTGAGCCGAGCCTGCTGTGGTAATAAACCCTATTTTCAACTGGCCCAGGCTATTGACAGACATAACCATTGAACCAGCTAGTGAGCAATGACACTTCTGTGTCAATATTTTGTATGTCAAAATAACCCACGGAGTGAGTCATTTTGGAGAATGGAGCACGGTATTTTGAAAAAAAATTAAAATATGGATCTTAGATTTTGGGTATGTAGATATATATTTATATTATCTACAGATCCGTGTTGAAATATTGAGAATTTTGTGCTACATAAAAATGACAACACAGGTCTCTAAAAATGAAAAACAAATAATAATGAGACGCCACGCACACGCTCCCAAAATACCTACTAGTTCTGTGTGCATGGTTTATTGTTCTTAGATCCAACATGCACTAGTTTAAGGGACAATTAATCTAGTTTTTGGAACATTTTCTGTAAGCAAATGGATGTTTAAGGGCAATGATGCCAATTTTAGAAAATTTGTTGAAACAAATTATATTATATACGCAACTAAATTGCTATTTTTGTCAAAATTCATCATAAAGTGAAAAAATCGTGAAAAAATTTGAAGACGATAATTCTATTCAAATTTCAAAAATCTACAAATTTATGTGGGTCTTAAATTTTTAAACCTGTGACACACCTTCTTAAATTTAAGGATCGTACTAAATAATATAAAACTATAGGATTTGAAGAAATTAGCAGATCAAAGCAGATGCTATCCCTGTCACGCTATCTGAAACATTCATGGTACATAGCCGGTCTGTTACATGGAAGTATATATGCACTTCCCAAACATTTCATCTGCACTATCAATTCGGAAATAGGAGTAGGGAATCACACGACAATTATGCAAATCTTGGAGATCAGTCATCTCGGATATCGCATCGGAAAAATTAGAGCCCGTGAATCAATACGTCGATCACAATCTCGTCCTATATATACCAACACGCACGTCAACAGACCAAATAGCACCAAGCACCCAGCCCTGCGACCGCCGGCAATGGCGACCCGGCAGCTCTGCGCGTTCCTATGCATCATGTTCGTCCTCCTGGCCACGGTTTACGCCGCCGCCTCTGCCCCACCGGCTGCCGCGGCCCCACCCCCAGAACCTTTCAACGACCAGCCAAAGCCCGGCGACACAGCTGCCGCCGGGCGCATGCATCACGCCCACGCAGACTGCTACAGGACGGTGACGCAGGTGGACAGGGAGTGCGCGCAACAGTTCATCGTGGCGATCTTCACCGGCCGCACCTTAATGGACTTCCCGATTACCGCCGAGTGCTGCCACCAGCTCGCCTGCGTCCGCGAGTGGACGTGCCGCAACGTGCTCGGCGGCGTCTGCGTGCCCCCGGCGAGGGACTTGTGCCCGCCGCCATAGGCGACGCCGGCGGCGGCCATGCCACGTTCGTTGTCAACAGCCACCACGACTAAGCAGTAGACGTAGCTCAGGTATCTGTTCTGTAAGGATCTGGTGTTTGGCTGGGCTTAACGAAGCTCCTTTTCCTCTTTTTCTCTGTGCTGGGCGTGTATCTGCAAAGAGCCATAATAACTCTCACAATCTATTTTTGACGCAATGGCAAGGAAATAAAAGCTCCCGTTATCTGAAAATAATAACCATCGTATCCTACATTTACGTGCATGCATGCAATTGAACTTCTGTACTCCTCGTTATCTTGCAGGGCCCTACAGCTTAATCCACTCTATACCAACAATTATCAAGCAGCAATAACCCTCAATAGACTCAAGAACTAAACATGAAACTTGCATGCAATTTAAACATGACTCGACTTCTCTTTGGCTAATTGATTTGTCTAGAAAATCTCATTTTTGACAAGCCACAAAGCAGTTTCTCAGTTTTGTGAAATCAAACACTGAAACACACCATTCAAGAAATCAGATATAGGTATAAAGTGGGACAAAGTTCATGCTATATGATCCACAACCTGGGACAAAAAAAATTGACACAACGTGAGTATTGCTGTTAATAATTTTCAATGGTAAGAGAAACAGAGATGAAACAATATCTACGCTACAGCTGAAAACTTCAGAACTCATGCTAAGATGAAACGGTATCTACTCTACACGATCACTTAGGCCTCGTTTGGCAAAAGAGTTTTGACCGGTTTTATTGGGTATAATCCCAGCCCAGCCCAACCGGTTCTATTGGGTATAATTAACTGTTTGGCATGCCAGTACCAGGTAGGTTTATAATTATACCTGGTAATCCCCCACAAAACACGCCTTGTTGGAGTGGAATCGTGACACCCCTACCCCCTCGCGTTTTCTGGCGGCTGCTCCAGGACACCGCATCCAGGGCCGGTCCTGAGATTTCGGGGGCCGGGGTGAAACTAAAATTTGGGGCCCTTTATTATAATTTTTTTAAAGATATATGAGATGATGAAAAATAAATAGTTTTAGTATACTTTCAACTATAATATTCATATAAAAATAATAATGTTTATATGATATCTTAAAATTTCCTCCAAAAATTCATAGAAGCAAAGTCCGTGATGATGGAATGAATATCAATCTCGTCCACTAACTTCTTCTCGATGCATAGAGTCGCCAAACCATTTCACCTCTCCTGAGACATTATAGATCTCAAATAGTTCTTTAATAATTTCAACTTTGAAAAGCTTCTTTCAGTTGGTGCAATAGTCATGGGCATAGTAAATAAGATCCGATAAGCGATACAAATATTAGGATAACAATTCGCTTCCCTGACAAACTCAAAAGGCTCCATAGCAGACATTGGTGTATTTGGCAAAGTGAACTTCATAACACTTAATTCAGAAATAAGTGCATTTAACTCAACATCACATATATCAGGTTTGCCATTTGTACCAGACCGAGTAAAAGTTTTTGCAAATATAGTGCAATATTCTTTCAGTTGAGAACCATCCAATGCCTTCAAGGATGTCAAACTTATTAAAAACCCAAATATGCTTTTGAATGACTGGAGTTCTTTAAATCTGCGCTAAGAATTCTAATTAGAATTAAGATTTAAGAACTAAGAATTAGGGCGTAACCAACAGAGACATGGGCAGGATTGGACCACTAGACTAGCAGCCAGGCGGTCGATCATCTCGTCGATGGTCTGGCCTTCGCGCCTGGCGTCGATCGTCGAGGGCCTCGAGGCTCATTGTTCCCGTATTCCGATCCGATATTCCGATCTAGTTGAGGCTACAGGACTCGGGCGGGAGGAGTACGATCAATTGTTGGTTCCGTTTGCCTGGGAGGAAGAGAAGTGACGGCGCTGTCTAGGACTAGGAGTCGAGCAGTTGGCCTCCGCCTCGTCCTCGCCCTGTATCCGTATTAATCGCCTCGGCTCAGAGTCTACGACAGCGGAAAAAATGTCCAATTAATCCACCAACCCAATATAGCATATTTCCAGGAGGGCGTCTACTTTTTTTTGGGCCCGGGGCGGCTGCCCCGCGGTCCCCCCGAAGGGCCGGCCATGACCGCATCCGTGCTCTCCCTCCACCTCGGCCTCCCCCTGGCCACACACCCGAACTTGATTGATGAGGAAGATCTGAGGAGTATTGGGGTAGAAGAAAAGGATTGGATGAAAGAAGTGTTTTCACCCAATACACATGGGGTAATACTCTGTGAAGCACTCAAAATCTCTTTCCCCAAACAAGGCCTTAATGTTGTAACACCCTCGCCTGATAAGGCTAAGTTCCTGTATATAGTGCCAATCCCTGGATCGGTTCACTGGCACACACAGTACAGATGAATACCAAAGAATATAACAGTGCATCATTATAAATCAAATGATCCAGAATCTGCAATTATTACATAATGCATAGCTCAAAGGCTAGCTCAAATAACAAAGTAGCATAGCGGAAGCATAAACAAATAGTAGGCTCCATCTTCAATTGTGCCACAGGCGAACAACTGTTGAGTGGAGTATCGCGACCTATTCGATCACTCAGAATCGTTATAACCTGCAACATAAAACGTATCAGCCCCGAAGGGTCAATACTTGGAATGCACTGGCAAGTGGAACAATGAGAGAAACAATAAGGCTAATAGTTATATGCATATCTGGCTTGTGGGGTCCAGGCTTAGTGTCAGCAGCAAAATACTTTTTCCTACCATTTGTAAATCATTTGTAAAGCATTTAAACTCCATCAAACAACCCAATTAAGTTTCAACCACAAGTTTTAGCAATTACAAGTTAGAATGAATGAGAACATGTCATAGCACCCACAATTCAGCAACTCAGACGTCCATTACCGGGGACACGGCTAAGCACTTAGTTTTACACCCTGCAGGGGTTGCACACTTTACCCATATGACTTGGTCGACCCGCTCGTACCACGACACGCATATTGAGTCATGATAGGGAGAAGCCCAAGAAGAGACAATTCGGGAAGTAGCTCCCCAAACCCATCCACGCACCGTACCAACCTATCACTTTCACTACATCTCTGGATACGAAGAGCTCGGGTCGCCACGACCTACTAAGTCCATCCAGCTACCCATAACTCACTGGCATATGGCTGTACACGTAAGCTACCAAATCAAGACACTAGTCATTTCTCAGAAACCTGGGTGGCCATCCACAAGTGAGCTACTCGGGTAAACCATAGACATGGGCCCGACATTCACGAACCAAGCAATTACCAATCCATCCAGAGAGTTCAAAAATTACAGATTAGATCCATAATCTGTAATTTTAAATTCAAACGGAACTTTGATGCAACCTGGCCATCGATCCTTTCTCCCCTGCGCTGGTGGTTCGGTCGGCTGAGTGGGCTGGCCCATTTCGTTTTTTTTGTTTTTTTTTATATTTTGGTATTTTCTTTATATCTTTTGCATACGAACTTCAAATGACATGATTCTTGTTTCTAAATTTTTCTAAAATTCAGTAGATCAATATAGAATTTTTTTTAATAATTTGACTACTTCAAAATAGTGATTTCATAAAACCCTATGTACTCCTTTTGTAGATGCATTTTAGCAATTTAAAATAAGGGTTTAAACTAGTGTTTTGCAAACCAATTTTTTTCATGAATGCAAATGATGCAATGCAATTGCATTTTTTTTTCTAGTCTCAAATTTTTAAAATCTTGGGATGTGACAAATGTATTGTAATTTTGTGGATAGCACGGTCTTTAAACTCTGCTCATGCAGACTGCTTCCTGCATGACCAAGGCGAAAGTTGTGATCCCGTTCTGGATTAATCCAAGAGAAAAGAGGTGGAAAAATAAATCAGGTAATCATGTGCATATGTTTGATGAACCAAAACAAGATATTTATAGATCAGAAATGCAACTAATTAACGTGGTAGAAATTACATTATTATCTTCCAAAAAATTATCTACAAAATTTTGGACCACAATAATGATCCAGGAAGTTATGTTGGCTCTATAGCTGCTCACTCATATTCAACTCAAAATCTTGAAAGATTACTTCACAACTATGCCAAAACAGTTGCAAAAGCCCATCGGACTTCAGCGACGACAAGTGCGACTGAGTGAACTTTTGTCTGTAAAATGACCACGATACTTCTCATTTGCTAAGCCCATCGGACAATCTACTCTTTATTTGTAGTTGCCTTGCCTGTGCACGCATGCGTCTATGGTAAATTGGAGCATCGATGCTCCATTCGTATCTGGTTCTGGCATCTCTCTATGGTCTTTTTGCGTGTCTGTGACGTTACACGGCTTGCTGCATGGTCGGGTAGCCAGTATGTGCACAGCAGTACAAAGTGTCTTAAAAGTAATAAAAATTACAAATAGGTCACTGGACCACCTAGCGACGACTACAAACACTGGCACGAGTCAAAGGCATACCGCCGTCCTCGCCCCTCCATCACCGGAGCCGGGCAAAGTTTGTCGTAGTAGAGCTTGTTGTAGTAGATGGACGGGAAGTTGTTGTGCTAAGGCTTCAAAGGACCAGCGCACCAGAGCAGCAACAATCGTCAAAGGTAAACAACGTAGATCGGAAGAGACTGACCTCAAAGCACACATCCGAAAACGACCAGATTCCAAGAAACCCGTCGAACACATGACTCCACGCGCCCTTCGCTGATGCTATACGCACCACCAGAACAAGGATAGGGCGGGAAGAACCTTATTCTGACCTCAGGACGTAGCCGTCGCCTCAACATCCTAAAGAAGACACTAAAAATAGTCTAAAAAAACACTGAAAACCTCCCGTCGGCGAGAGGCCGTGGTCCGCCACATCTCCAAGGCCCTAAGGCAGCTGGAGACGAGACGGACCAGTGGCGTCGCCAGCGGAGGGAAGGAACCCTAGATGGGTTTGCCGCCGCCACCTCCTGGAGAGCATATATCTTTGTCAACAGAATTGTACTTTCAAAAAAATAAGGGATAATATCTAGTGAAATTGTGAACACACACGACAAATATTCTAATTCTGTAACTTATATATATGCTTGGTCTAACTCTAGTAAGATTTGACACTCCATACTTGTGACGCCGAGGTTTTGAGGCTGTCTCCTTGGTTTTCGAGAAAGAAGCGCAGGGGGCATGTGACGTGTCAATCATCACCAGATAATTAGGCACTGCTTGTAATGACGGACAAAATTAGGCATCTCATTACTGTACTTACTACTCCAGTAACCCAAAATTAAGCAGGGAGTATTTGATTTCTAAAACTAAGCCAGTAATCACTGCGTTGACGGTTGGTCACAATCTCCTCCTACCGTACGCGAGCACTGCAGACCAACTAGCCCAACAACCCAAAACACACCCGCGATGGCAATCAGGCAACTGCTCTGCGTGTGCGCCCTGTTCGTGTGCCTCCTCCTCTTCACAACCGTCGCTCTCGCTGCCACCGTCGTCGCTCCCCGCGACGACTGCTGCAAGACGGTGACGGGCGTGCCGCCGTGGTGCGCGGGTGAGTTCATCAAGGCGCTCTTCGGCGGAACAGACGTAGAATATCCCGTCAGCCACTACTGCTGCTCCCTGCTCGCCTGCGTCGGCGAGCGGACATGCGACCACGTGCTCCGCGGCCTCTGCCCGCCCCAGGAGGAAAATCGGTGTCCGCCGGCGGCGGCTACCCGTGTCGTCACACACGACGACTAGGGATCCTAGGTAGTGCCCAATGGCTGAATAATAGAGACATATACATTCATGTGCCTATTTGTCTGTGTGCGCGTCGTCTTCTTTTTTCCTGGGAGAATATCTGGATGCACTTCTAGGTTCCCCTTTCGAGCAAAACTTACGCGCGCTCGTTTTGGTCTGCAAACTTTGAAAATATTGATCTAAATTCTTGCAGACCAAAGGTCTCAGTTCACACTCGCTTGAACATAACCTGTCTTCTGGGTTATGTTCAGTTCTGAGTTCTTTGTTTCGTTGAACAACTGCAGCTCCGGGATATTTTACTGTAATTTCTTATGTTTTTTGTTTTACAATTTATCATGTTGCTATCTCTTGAGTATGTCTATCTGCAATGTGCAGTAATACAATATCTATATTGATATGTTCTTGATTTTGATTAATGTATGGTAGATATAGTCGTACAGGTTCCCTTGCAACTTTTACACTATCATACTACCCGTGTCCTCTAGATGCATGTACAAACTCATTATTATTATTAATGGTTCTCCTTTATTTCTGGCACGTCATTTAGGCATGGTTCCTGCATTTTTTTATTTTCTTGCATGTTTAATTTGCTTTGCCTGGTGAAGTGTTGGTTCGCCAAAAGCCATGGATATATATGAATCAAGGAAAGTAACTGAACTTTTTTATTTAGTACTCTAAATTGCTGCTTTTGTAAATCAATAAAGGTAAGTGAAATTCATGCATACTTTCTAACACCACCTCACTCATTTCTCTTTGTATGCTAGACTAAATATATCCATTTTCCACTTAAATGTGTGGTACTTTCAAATATATCATTCTCAGGTACTGTCCAATAATATTGTTTTTTCAAATGTGCCACCTGACAAAGCAGACTTAAGTATAATAAAACACTAAGGAATTCGAGCATTTTGAAGAAAATGAGAATTCAGGCTTTCAATTTTTTTTAAAGAGCTACAGTTGTTCTTTGATGACATGAATGCCTCACTAAGAGCTACAGCTACAATAATTATTATTTTTTTGCAAAAAGATACAATAATTATTTTAACTTCTCAATTAGTTTTCTTATTAATTACGGTTTGCTGTAGATCCCGACTCTCTACTCACTAGTGGAAAACGGGCCTCCAGTCCTGGCCCGTAAGGGGATTTAGTCCCGGTCCTGGTAACCAGGACTGGAGGGGCGGGACTAAAGGCCCACTTATTAGTCCCGACCCTCTTACCAGCCGGGACCAATAGGCATCCACGTGGCTGTCTCTGCGGGCGCTGGGTGCCCCACCATTAGTCCCGGTTCGTATTACGAACCGGGACAAATGGTTCTCTGCCGCGGCAGCATTTTAGGCACTTTCTCTGCCGCGGCAGAGAATTTAATTTGTATTCTTTTTTTTTCATTTCAAAATAGTTTTCTACGTTACCACATACCGTACATGTTCGTGCATATAAGATAACTTCTCTTCAGATCGAGCATACAAATATATACATGATAGTTACACATAGAGATCACAATTATCGGGACTAGAGCCCGTCTATTCAATTACACGGTCGGGGATCATCGGGGCCTATTCACACTAAAATCTCCGGCGTCATCTATCATCTCGTTCATCAAAAATCCTGCCAGTTCTTCAGCAATTTCTACCACGCGTTGCTGTGGTAGGAGCTGATCCCGCATTTTCTCGAACTATATAAGAAAAGGAGATCAATATGAATATCAATCATGATAACAAAAATTGACGGTAATAAAAATAATTTTATGAATGTATTGCTTACATCGACTCTATAATCATTCAGCTCACTGGTAAACGTGCAAATGAACTCGCAAACGTAGAATCCACATAGATTCGTCCCATGTGGCTGCCTCGCGCACTTTACGAGAATAGAATTCAATCAAAATAATAACCATGCATCATAATTGTATTGAAACTAGAAGTAAAGAGATACGCCTACTACTTATCGAGACCGGCTTAAACGTCAGCTTCTCAGTAAAGTCACCCGTAACCACACTCTTGAACTGGTTCCAAACCCTACCCGGTAAAGAAAATGAATGAGTTATTTATTATGTGATATCTCAGGAAATCAACGAAAGAGACCGCTGTAGCGCAAAAATTACCTCTGGAGCATGTCCTGCATGTCACTAAACTGTTCCAGGGGTCTCTTTAATGGGTCCATGACTTCAACTCTTCCCTTATCAAGCTGAATGTCCATGAGAATCCAGTGGAAACTGTACACGTTTATATATACATCAGTAACTCATCAATTACACTTAACATCGAGTAAGCAAAAGAGAATGTGTACAATAGAGTAAGACACTCACACGAAATTGTAAGGAAACAGTATGTGGTCACAGAAATTTTGCTCCGTTTGAAACCTTAGAAGGTTTTCCTGTGTTTCCTCGGGTTTTTCCTTTAGCGTCCGACAATGTATTTTATCTGGGTCAATGAACCCAACACTGAAGATTGACCTTCTTTTACATTCCATGATCTTCATTCTGCATAATAATAGAGTACAAAAGGATATAATTAGGATAATTACATGCAATAAACTGAACAACTGAAAAAAATGAACAGCTTATATATAGACAATGAATTCAACAACTTACAGACAATACCAACTCATGAGACTTTTGTCGATGGCGTCGAAAGTGTATAACTCGAAGAGTTCTGGAAACTCAACATGGACCTCTTCTTCTCGGAAGTAGTAGTCATGTGGGACTTTCGCCACGATCATTATTCTCTCCTCCTTTACGGCATTCAAGTACCGTTTATGTAAACTCCGCATTTGTGTTGGCAGTTGTTGGAACTGCTCAAAGCTGACCAGAGGCTTCCCTGGGACATATGTAGGGACTACCTGAGCCTTGGGTAACTTGTCGTCCTGGGAACCTAGCAATTCCTCAACAGTCACATTCATAGCGGCCGCAAGCTTCTTAGCTTCTTCCATATCCTGCTGGGGAATGTCATAGGATACCACCTTGAGGGGTGGGGTCGATTTTTTGTCCTGTTCCCTGAGCTGGGGGACGTCCTTTCTTTTCCCGGTTGCACTTTGACTTGATGATTTGCTCCCTCTTGCACTTCTACTTGATTTGCTCTTCTTCACTTCCTTCTAAAGTGTGTGTCGATAGTCATCTGGCTTATGGTGCAAGTCATATTGCGATTTTGTGTTCAGAAAAGAATGTGCATACGCTTTTTGCTTCTCGGTGTATACCGGGGCGGGCTCGGGTTTCTTCTTTTGATGATGCGCAACACATTCGGCCTTTACGATCATGTCGGTTTCCTCGTCAGTACGATCGTAAGGTCTGATAGAAATATTCTTATGAGATACTCTTGGGAGGGGCGACATTTGTCGTTTTGGGCTCCTGCGTCGTTTAGTACTAATCGGAGGCTGCGGCGGAGATCGAGATGGACTCGGGCTGTGGTGGTCGTAGTCATGGGGTGGGCTTCTTGGAGGTGATGGAGGTGAAGGTGACATGCGACCACTCGGAGGCGGTGTTGGCTTTAGCGTCTAGCCTGGAAGCTTGATGTTGTTCTTGTCCCATAGAATGATACCACCCAGTACTTCTCCGAGTGTCCTCTCACCTTCAGGTCCAGGGATGTCAAACTCCATTGAGTCCCACCCCATCGCGATTTCATCCACACCAACTTTAGCATAGCCAGCTGGAATCTCACGCCCATGCCAGCGTGCACCAGGTGGACAAGGTAAAGCACATCCGACCGCCACCTTGATGGATAGGTTCTTCACCTTCTGATGGAGCTCACAAGATGCCTGCTCCTTGATTCCATCCATGGGGTAGCCAGGACCACCATCTACCATACGTGCATCGTCAGAAGGGACCTCCGATTCAGCCACGCTGCTTTTCCACTGAGATGGGATGGCGGTAATATTGAGTACATGATCTTGCAGGCGCGCTGCTCCTCGAAGTTCGTCAATCTGTTGCTGATGCATTCGAAGTGTTCCTATCAACTCGGTGAACTTGTCTCCCTCCTCCTCCTGCCGTCGCCTCTTTGCTCTCTCTCGGCTCCTATAAGTATCTCTGTCTTTGGGAAACCCCATCTCCCACGTATAACTAGGGCCAAGGCCTCGTACACGTCCTCCGCGTTCGTCATTCCCGAGGACCTTTGTCAGCAAGTCTTTCTCTCTATCGGGACAGAACTTTGTTGGCCCCGCTTTAATCTCCTTCACCACTTTATGCCATGTATCCCGGGGTATCCTAATCCCGTCACTGCAAATAAGGTCCCCTGTACTTTCGTCATACTCACTCCCATGCCCAAAGAACCAATTCCTTGCCCTCAGATCCCATTCTTCGTGTATTGGTTCTGGAGTGATCCCTTTAGCAAGCAGCTCATTCTCTTTAGCATCCCACTTTGGCATGGAAGCCGCGTAGCCGCTGGCCCCAGGTGATGGTGATATTTCTTCATCACGGCATTTTTCTTGTTTTTTTCCAACATTTCCATAGCAGGTTGTGACTCCTTGTACTTCACAAATGCATCCCAGTTAGCCTGCTGCTTCGTTAGATAGCATTCAAATTTAGGAGCCTTCTTCGTCTTCTGATACTTTTGCCATAATGCTTTCTTCCAGTTCTTGAATAGTTCGGCCATCTTCGTAAGAGTCCACTGCTTGACTTTCTTCCTCAATGCAGCTATGTCGGCATCATCCTCACATTCTGGCAGGGTGAAATGTGTCATGAGGTCATTCCAAAGACCCTCTTTGCACCTGTCGGAGACATACTCACCCTCTTTCGCCCATTTGGTCTTATTCCACTCTCGAACGGTGATCGGGTTGCGATCCCTAACCATAACTCCGCATTGTTGTTTAAATACAGTTTTAGCCTTTTTGGGTTCCACCGGTTCACCCCGTGGTGATACCCGCGTAATTGTATAACGCGTAGATGCGTCCAACTTTTTGGCCGGGCCTCGTTTGGAATATTTTTTGCTCGATGTGGAGGCCTAAGAGAAGAAACATTCGTCAATTTATATATATGTACAACTCAGTTAATGCATCTACTAATCACCAGACTTCATATATATACCTCGCCGTTGGCTTCTCCACCACCGGAGCCGTCGGCTTCTCCACCACCGGAGCCGTCGGCTTCTCCTTGATCATTTCGGTCGACCTCCTCTCCCTCACCTGAGGGGTTCAGATAAATCGATGGAGATTCGGGTGGATCAACATGGGGGGTGTCGTTGATCATATCCTCGAGAATTTCTTCCTGTTCTAGGTCTCTCTGGATTGGATCCATAGTTTTCTACAAAATGCACAGAATAACATTTTTGATTCAATATTGCTGCATAAAATAACACTAAACAATAATATGAACATGCAATTTGCTATAATAATACTAAACAATAGCAAAATTCTAGTGATGCCCTAACCCTAACCCTAAGTCCGGGCGGCCCGCAAGCACCACCATCCTAACCCTATCTCCGGGGGCCCACGAGCACCACCACTCTAACCCTAAGTCCGGGGCCCCGCGAGCACTACCACCCTAACCCTAAGTCCGGGCGGCCCAAGAGCACCACCACCCTGACCCTAAGTCCGGGTGCCCGCGAGCACTACCACCCTAACCCTAAGTCCGAGCGGCCCGCGAGAACCACCACCCTAACCCTAAGTCCAGGGGCCCGCGAGCACTATCACATGAACCCTAAGTCCGGGTGCCCGCGAGCACTACCACCCTAACCCTAAGTCCGGGCGGCCCGCGAGCACCACCGAACTTAGGGTAGTTATTTCTTTAGCTTATCTTTATTTAGCACTGATGCTAATATATATACACAAACATATATATATATACTATATTTGTATACTAGTAATAAATATTACAATATAAAAGAGATACAAGAAATACTAGTAATAATTCTATCTATCTATTACAAAAAAAATACTAGTAATACAAATAATAATTCTATTTATCTATTACTAAAAAAATACAGTAGAAATACTAGTAATACAAAAAATATAAAAAAAGTAATAATTCTATCTATCTATTACTAATAATTCTATCTATCTATTACTAAAAAAAATACACTAGAAATACTAGTAATACAAAAAATATAAAAAAACAAGTAATAATTCTATCTATCTATTACTAATAATTCTATCTATCTATTACAAAAAAAATACACTAGAAATACTAGTAATACAAAAAATATAAAAAAACAAGTAATAATTCTATCTATCTATTACTAATAATTCTATCTATCTATTACTAAAAAAGATACACTAGAAATACTAGTAATACAAAAAATATAAAAAAAAGTAATAATTCTATCTATCTATTACTAATAATTCTATCTATCTATTACTAAAAAAAATACACTAGAAATACTAGTAATACAAAAAATATAAAAGAACAAGTAATAATTCTATCTATCTATTACTAATAATTCTATCTATCTATTACAAAAAAATACACTAGAAATACTAGTAATACAAAAAATATAAAAAAATTAATAATTCTATCTATCTATTACTAATAATTCTATCTATCTATTACAAAAAAAATACACTAGAAATACTAGTAATACAAAAAATATAAAAAAACAAAAAATGGCCGGCGGCCGGGGTGTCGCCCGACCTCGCCGGTCGCGGGGCGCCGCCGGACGGGGGAGCGAAGGGGAGGGGGCACGGGGTACCTCTGGCGGGGGTGCGCGCGGTGGCTGGAGTGGTGGTGGCGGTTGGGGGCGGTGGCGGCGGCGGTTGGGGTGGTGGCGGCCGGAGAATCGGGCAGCCTGTCGGCGTCTCAGGTCGTCCTTCGTGCGTGGGGGGCAGTGCAGCGAGGAATCGCAACATAGCCCGATGAGGAAGAAATAGCTCTGTCGTTTTTTTTCTAGATCCGATCTAGATCGGATGAAAACTGGGCGGCCGGGCACGGCAGCGGAGAGCTGGGGCGAGCGGCGGCCGGTGACGGGCGGCCGAAGGAGGCAGCGGCGGAGGCGGAGTCGGTGGCGGTGGACGAGGCGGAGGCAGACGGGCGGCCGGAAAGGAGGCGGCGGCGGCGGACGGGCGCGGCGGCGGGCGGCCGGGGCGAGCGGTGGCGGGATGCCGGGGCGAGCGGCGGCGGCGGCTGCGAGGGAGAAAAAAAGCCTTACGGCTTTGATACCATGTTAGGGTAATAGATTCTTCTATTACCAGAGGGCCAAAGGCCAGAATATATAGTACATGTATAGGTGCAAATATACAGAAAACCCCCTAACATATGAGGAAACTACAAGATACAAATATATACTCTAACACTAAACACTTGTATCCCTTATGCATGGGGCTATAGCCGAGAAAAACACACATCTTAGAACGAAAGTCTAATTTGTGAGAGTTATATTTGTGGAGACTCGGCCAACACGCGCATCCAAAGACGCGAAGAAAATCGTAGTTCGACTGAACATGAAGCAAGCGAGAGATCGGTCGATTTATTAAATAACAAGCCGTCAAGAACGCTTTGTCCCAATAGTGAAGGTGAAGCGAGGAGTGAGCAAGCAGGGCAAGCCCTGTCTCAACCAAATGACGATGTTAACGCTCAGAGATCCCATTTTGCTGAGACGTATGTGGACATGAAACACGGTGAACAACACTCGTGCGCTAGAAGTAGCTATTGAGACGATGGTACTCACCCTCCAATCGGACTTAACAGCCTTGATTTTAGTGTCGAGAAGGCGTTCAACATAAGGCTGGAAAGCATAAAATACTTGTTCAACATCAGACTTGTTCTTAAGAAGATAAATCCAAGTGAAACGAGAATAATCATCTATGAAACTAACATAGTATTGATACCCATGTACATGTTTTAGCCCAAACATCAGAATGGACAAGTTCAAGAGGGGCACTCGAAACACGAGAAGAAGCACTATAAGATAATTGGCGGCTCTTGGCACGCTGACATGCATCACAAACTAAGGACAAATTGTATAAAGTACATGAAAGCTCATGATTTTTAACTATATACTGAACTACAATATTTGTAGGATAACCAAGACGCTGATGGCACTAAGATGACGTGACAGTACTAGAGGAGGCATGACACGATGATGACGACGCGCGAGCAGACGGGATAGGGTAGAGACCTCCCCGACTTCTACCGGGCAGTAGGATTCTCCTCGTTACCTTGTCCTTAACAAAGAAAAAGTAACGGTGAAACTCAACAAACATGTCATTACCCCAGACAAGACGATAAACGGAGAAGCGATTTTTTTAGAGATTAGGAACATGAAGAATATTGTTCAATTTGAGAGAAGAACCGGTTAAAGTCGAATGACCAATATGCGAAATAGACAAACCTGCACCATTAAACACCTGGACCTGATCTTTTCCTCCATAATGCTCGTGGAAGTGGAGGCGCTCGAGGTCGCTCGTCATATGATCTGTAGCCCCGGAGTCCATGATCCAGGGAGGAATCGAGTTGGAGGTCATGGTGGCGGTGTTACCCGCGTGTGAGTTATCCGCGCGGTAGTCCTGGTCGAAGCGGTTGCGACACTCATACGCTTCGTGACCCCAGTAGCCACATATCTGGCAGCACGGCCTCCACTTTTTGCCGATACCACCACCGTTGTTGCGACTATTGCCACTGTTGCGGCCATTGTCGCTGTTGCGGCCATCTTGGCGGCCTCCTCCACCGCCGTTGCCTCCATAGTTGACGCCGTTGGGGCGGCCCTGCCCTTGCCGGCCACCATTGCCAGGAGGACGATTGCCTCCCCCTGATACGGAGGAGGATACTCTGGCGCATGCTGGCAGCCAGGGTTGCCGTATGAGGCACCATAAGGGGCACCATAGCGACGCTGCGCTGCGTTGGCCGAAGAGGACCACCCGCCCTTGGCCTGGGCTAGGCCTGCAAATTGAAATGATATTACTAAGATACAAGTTCAGTACATTACTTCACTCGATTATATATGTCATCACAATATCATCATCGCCTTACTTATTTAGAAAAATTAAAAGGCACATTGCACACAACACACATAGTAGTACCATTACAATCTTCAGTAGAACAAGCATTTCGCTAACTACATCTAACAACTTCATCATGTTCTAGTCTTGGTTGCACCAAAGTCAAAATTTTCTCCTTTTTCTAAGCTCAAGTTCCCCCTTCTTTTCTCTACCCAGCCTACGACTTCAACAGCAGCTTCGCCTCGGATGAAGTTGTGCTCCGCCAAGTAGATAACGTACTCCAGTTCCCAGTGCCAAAAGTTGCAACCAAACTGATACATTTACACACAACCAATACCAATTAAGCTACTCTTCACATGAATGGAGAACAAAAAGAGTAAGATCAAACACATATTATTTACACCATGCCTCTTGCACTGGTATAACACCCATCGTTTGTGATACGTCATCCCAAACACATATTGCTTCACGACACGGGCGCAACCGGGGAAGAGGATGAGAGGAATCATAGGGCTTGGGTGTCTTAGAGCAGAGCGGGACGAGCTTGAGGTCGACATGGTGGCGAAACAGCGACGCTCTGACGGCACCACCGAGAGCAGCTCTCCTATTACTGGTGCTCCAGCAACAATTTCACGTATCTAGGATTCTAGCCCAGGGGGGGGGGGGGGGAACAGAGGCGAGACAAAGAAGAAATTTCAGTCATGGGCCAAATAGGTGTAGTAGATGGCTTCTAAAAATTTCAGAAATTAATAGTTCAGTCATGGCTTTCATGGAAAATGAGCTAGATTATGACCATAATTATGGCATAGTTTGTTGTGATGTGCCCATATTCCGCACATGTGTCTATTTTGTGATGGCAAACAATGTTGATTCAGTAAGTTTTCACTTTCTGTGCATGGAAAATCCATTTTCCAGGTGCCGGGAATGGTTTATTTTGTGAAGCAGCTACCAAGAATGTGCTGTGAAAAAGCGTCATCACATTTTTAATAAATATTAGAGAGCATTTAGTGGAAAATACACCAATTGGTAGCACCTCAAAGCTTACGATGCACTACCCATAGTTTAGATGGGTTTCTTACGATTTCACTAGAAGGGGCTGATACGTTGCAAACGTATCTATAATTTTTGATGTTTTATGCTTATTTTATATATACTTTCTTATGTTTTGTCCATACTTTGGAGTATTTTTATACACTTTCTGGGACTAACCTATTAATAAGATGCCACAGTGCCAGTTGCCTGTTTTCTGCTGTTTTTGGTTCTAGAAAAGCTAGAAAATGAATATTCTTAGAATTGGACGGGACAAAAGCCGAAGTCAATATTTTACCAGAAGAGTCACGGAGCCAGAAGACGAGACAGAGAGGGGCCAGGGGCTGGCCACACCACCTGGTGGCGCGGGCCAGGCCATGCCGTGCCATGGGGTGGTGTGAGCCCCTGGTACTCCACCGACCTCGCCCCTTCACCCATAAGAAGCCTCTGATACAGAAACCCTAAGTACCCGATCAAAATTCCACGAAAGACTCTGTATCCGCTGCCATCTCCATCCCTAGATCGGGAGGGATCTGAAACTCTTCCCCGCACCCTGCCAGAGGGGAGAGATCACCATGGAGGCCTTCTTCATCACCATGCCTGCCTCCGGTGTGATGCGTGAGTAGTTCATCCCTGGACTATGGGTCCATGTAGTAGCTAGATGGTTGGTTCTTCTCCTTTGTGCCACCATGTCTAGATCTTATGAGCTCCGTTCATGATCAAGATCATCTATTTGTAATCATACATGTTGTGTTTGCGGGGATCCGATGGATATTGAGATGCTATTTCAGATTGATTATTTATTCTATCATGTCTTTGTTATTTGTGATCTTGCATGCTTTCCGTTGTTAGTAGCTATCTTGGCCGAGTAGATGCTACCAACTCCAAGAGGGAGTATTTATGCTCGATAGTGGGTTCATACCTCTAGTAATCTAGGGAAGTGACAGAAATCTCTAAGGTACTAGATGTGCTGTTGCTACTAGGGAGAAAACATCAATCCTTTGTTCATAGAACAATCGTATTGTTTACTTTACACACTTTGCTTAATGCAATTATCTGTTGCTTGCAACTTAATACTGGAGGGGGTTCGGATGATAACCTGAAGGTGGATTATTACTCATAGATGCAGTTGGATTACGGTCTATGTATAATGTTGTAATGCCCAATCAAATCTCATAGGATTCAAGATGATTAGTATATACATGTATGCTTTCTTGATGTTTGTCAATTGCCCCGCTATAATTTGTTCATCCAACATGTCATCTATCTTAAGGATAATCACCACTAGTGAACTATGGATCCCGGTCCATTCTTTTACTATCAATCTACAATCTGCTATTTACTGTTTTCCATTTACTTTCTGCAAGCAATTGCTATCTTCCACACAATACGTTTAATCCTTTGGTTTCAGCAAAACCGGTGAGATTGGCAACCTCACTGTAAGTTGGGGTAAAGTTCTGTGATTGTGTTGTGCAGGATTCCAAGTTGGAAACAACACCTTAGAGGTATTTCCTTGCTCCTACTGGTTCGATAACCTTGGTTTCATAACTGAGGGAAAACTTGCTGCTGTGCTCATCATACCTTCCTTCCTCATGGGGTTCTCCAATGAGCTCGAATATATTTTGAGCCATCAGGGGCTCCAATTTAGCCTGGAGGTACCTCGTAGCTTGCTCAAGAATTTTGCAAAAAAATCTTTTTGAGTTACAAAACATGTCATTTCTTCAGAGATCTAGTAAGATATTTTCAAGACCACACACCTAACATAAGAACCCTAATTGTCGTAATCTTGTCCGCATTTTGAAACCATCCTAAAGAATTAAAAAAAAATGTAAAGCCTCCACACTTTGTCATTTTATGTGACCTAGTTATAAGTAAAAATAACAAGCATGTGATATAGGGATTATTCGAAAAAATTGTTCACAGAAATGAGCTACCGCCTTCAAGGATTCATGGCTTTCAAGGCAAATGCACTAGGTCATGACGCAATCATGGCATAGTTCGTCGTAATATGCATATATTCCACACATGTGTATATCTTGTGATGGTAAACAATGTTGGTTTAGGAAGTTTTCACTTTCTGTGCACGGCAAATCTATTGTCCAGGTGCCAAAATGGGTGTATTTTGTGAAGCTGCTACCAAGCATGTCCTGTGAAAAATTCATCAATTGGATGCACCTCAAATCTAACGGTGCACTGCACGCAATTTAGAAAGGTTTCTGTCGGTTCCGCTTGAAGGGGCTCAAATTTAGCCAGGAGGTACCTCATAGCTCGCTCAAGAATTTTCCAAAAAATCATTTGAATGTATAAAACATGACATTTCTTCATTTAAGAGATTTATAAAAACCGACACCTAGCTTAAGAACCCTAATTGTCGTAATCTGGGCCCTATTTCGAAACATAAATCTTCATTTATTTCAGCCACACATCATGCATCAAATGGCCAAAAATTTGTTGTTCCGTCCTCCTGCCAATGCAAAATTTCGGGTTCTATCCTCCCGCCAATCCAAAATTTCGTGGTTGGGCACACAAATTCTCGCATCACACAGCCAAATGGAACTTCCGCGCGCTGATATTACCGTTCAGCCCTCTCGCACAGCGCAACCCAAGAATTCGCGCAAAGGGTATTTACGTAATCTATTCAAAACCCTCCTTTATACCCTCGCCAAAAGGAGGTAGATCCAAATCTCCTACCCTCGCCCTCGCTGCCTACTGTCACACCCTCGAACCCTCAATGACGCCCATGCTCCTCCCTTGGCCATTGTCCATCCATCCATTAGTCATTTAGCAATCGCCCTAGCCCGTCCTCACCTTCCCGGTTTCCAACCATGCTACCGAGCTTGTCGATCTTCCACCTCGTCATCGAGGACTACCATCTTGCCGTTAGCCTCACCAGCAAGGTCTTCCACCTCACCAACATGGTCTTCCCCTCTTCGTGAACCTCGGCGACAAGGTATGCTACCACACCGTCCACCTCACCAACAATGTTTGTCTCCTAGCCACACACCTCGCCGTCAAGGTTTGCCACTTCGCCTTTCACCACACTGTGAATGCACACCAGATTGTCGTGCAACTTGCCGACAAGGAATGCCAGCAAAGTTCCCGGCAAGAAGCGCACAAAGAAAAAGTCCCTAGTGTCTGCAGGTAAGTAAACAACCACCTAATTTTTTGATCTTTTAAGCCTACTCGATGCTCATGTGTGTTTTCTTATTTGAGGCAATGATTTATTTTCCTGTGAAATTGCTTGCTTGAGAGGCTGTTCATTATCGCTAACTGTATTCTCTCCTAAAAAGGGAGAAATGAATGCTCTGGATCTGACTATGATCCTGAAGAGGAGGAAGATATCACTGAAGGATACATAGATGATATCAGCGAGGAGAATGAGCAGCTGGTCTACCCCTTACCTTCTTTCTAATCTTCTGCTGAATTATTTGCTAACTAATTTTTCCATATATCTATTGCTTCTTTATTATCCCCAATTGACCAGTACACATGAAATTTGTAGCCTGAGAAGAGGAAATGCAAGAAGACAGCTGTAATTAGGACAATGTTGGCTCCTGCTAGTATAGCAACAGCTTGGAAGCGCGTCTTGGAAGGTCAAGGTGCCAACACATAAACTTCGAGAAAAAATAGGTCCAAGGGAAAGCAACCAGTTTCCCAAGGCAGACGGTCAGCTCTCCAAGTCGAGCATACACCTCCCCAAGGCTAGCAGCCAGGTCCCTACCTTCTGCAGGCACCTCCCCAAGGCTAGTAGCTAGGTCCCTGCCATCAGTGGGAACATCCCCAAGGCCAGCAGCCATGTCCTTGTCATCCGCGGGCACCTCCCCAAGGCCAACAGCCCACTCACTGCCATCTGCGGGTACCTTCCCAAGGCTAGCAGCCAAGTCACTGCCATCCGCAGGCACCTCCCCAAGGCCAGCAACCCACTTCCTCCCATCCAGGGGCACCTCCCCAAGACCAACAGCAGGCCCCGTCCAGCCATGCACGGGTGCCTTTGCAAAGCGACTATGCACCTCTCCAAAGCGACCGTACATATGAGGATTCCGCTACCCAAGGTAAGGGGTTGGCTTCCCAAGGCGAGGGGTTGACCATTTTTACTGCGATCTAGAAGGTAACATGTTAAACAAATTGATTGCTCTATAGTAACTCATTCACATTATATTATGTGAATCGTACCTACTGCATTTTACTATTGTAGGACACTTACTAATACCCATTATTTCTTTTAAATGAATTTGGCCATAATCATTGTAAAGACACTGTTATGCATGATGATCATTCGTTGGTGGTTGACAAGATGCCCACAGAAAGAGTTCAACTTGTCGTTCCTCCAGGAAGAACTAGACCAGTGTCACTAGTGATTGTTGCCAAGTTTTCCAATGAGGTGCAGTAACAGTCAGGACTAAGATGCATATCTTCCCCTAGTGGAAAGAGTACAGACTTCTACGAGAAAGTTTCTGTATGTTCTGTAACACTCAGTTGTCCCTTTCTTACATTTTTGTTAATGCAAAGGCTGATAATCCTTATTTTATTTCACTAAAAGTTTGTCATGGACCTGCCTCTACCTGATGTGTTGTTTGCTTGCAACAAGCAGTTCATGAGGCATGCAAGAAATCAACGGCATTATCTGAAGAACGAGTTTTTTGACCGCTTCCCACTGAATGAAGTTACAAGGATATCTCTTGTGGAACACATGAGCAATGAGGACTAGTGCAGGCTTGTCGATTTTTCGTCTGACCCGAAGAACTAGGTCATGCCTTGTTTACTCAACTTACCTCCTATTTGAATTGTTTAAGCAGGACTAAATGTATGCTCCTTGTTTGTGTAGGCTCTGTCTGGAAAACACAAGGCGAGCAGAAAGTGCGTCAATTACCCTCATGTCATTGGTGCTCATAGCTATGAGGTTTTATGTGACATGGAGGAAGATTTCATCGAACTGCTCAAAAATGGCTTGACTGACAATGTGAAAGAAGCAACGTTAAGTCCTCCATAATACTTTCCATCTTCGTAAAATTCAATGCCTTTTTCTTCCTTCAAATGTATGCGATGTACTTATAATTTGCTCGATAGGTTTCTCATATTCTCTTATATTCCTAAAACTGATAGGCATTCATGGAAAGCAAGATGGTGTCATATGCTATAGAAGATGGCATAGAGGATCAATCAATTCCTTCCACCGACATTGTGCACTTTGTGTTGTCTTGGGACAAGAGAAAGCCAACTTTTCTGAAGAACATCGGCATCCATGCAAGTATTTCAAGACCAACCAAGTCTCAACTAGAAGCTCAACTCGAGCGTCAGAGAGCAAGTACTGTGTAACTGCGCTCTACCATTAAGGAGTTGTAGAAGGAAAACGAATCTAGCGAGCCAGAGAGGTTGAAGTATTTGAAAGACCTATAAGTAATGTGGAAAAACCAAGAGAGAATCAAATGCATTAATACAACAAGTGTTAGCTTAGTTTTCTGCACCAGAATGAGCAATTCGGTAAGTCCACTGGTGGTGTGAAACTTATGGTGAAAATTTGTTAGGCATTTGGCCAAGAATCTGAATAGTTCGTAAGTCTTATGATATTGAACCTTTTATGTGAGTTTATTTGAGACTGGTATTCTTTTCTCTTGAATGAAACATTTGTCCTGAAATTTTCTGTTAAATTTTGTATTGTAAGTATATAAAGGTTGTGATTGTTTCTTTACAAAATATTTCTGTCATAGGTAGTCTTCTACGTGGCGCGTGTAGGCTGGTCAACTGCCATGATAAAATAGTATTGTCATGAAAGTGATGTCATCATCACTTCTGCATAGACAATACAAGGTCCTATACGTGTCTCGCTCTGATTGATCCATGTGTTGTCCTACAAATAACCCACTTGTGATCATTTTAATGGAGCACGTGTCTATCTGCCGATGGCAGGATGCGATGGAAGGAAATTTGTCACGGCTGGGATGATGGTTGGGATGATGTCATATACGATATGATGACCTAAGGAAGCGGTGGTAACGGAATCAATCCATGATGGGAAAACCGTCCTAATTGTGATGACATCATTGACGGCCACCATAACGTCACTATGCGTCGCTAACGGCACCTCACGGTGCTGTCTGCCACGTGGCATCATCCATGACAAAAAAATGTCACGGCTGATTGGGCCTTGGCCGAGGCGGTCCCGTTGGCTGCGACGAAATTGTTGAAACGTCATAGAAGGTCGTGACGTTTTTAGACAGGAAAAACGTCACCGATCCAATTATTACATCAGGTTCATGACCATTTTTTCCGTCGTAAATTTCGTCACGGATGGCCATCTATGACGTTTTGCCTCTCGTCAATGACGAAACGTCATAAACCGTCCAGATACTTGTAGTGACGACATACGTGTCCCTTTTTAAAAGTTCAAATTCTAGCCCAGATACTCTGCCAAGTGAAGGATCTACCTTTCTTCAAAGCCACATTCAAAATATCCCCGAAGGAAAATACTCCGCATGGAGAACTCTTGCACATAGAGACTCTAGTTTATCCAATAGACTCCACACTTGTTTGGCTAGCAATACACGATTAAACCAATGGAAATCTCTAAATCCCATACCTCCTCACTTTTGTGAAATGCTGAGATTCCACCCTGCTAACCAATGCATCCTCTTTCGATTAGCACCATCACCCATCATAAATTTGACATCTCTATAGTGATTCCTTTACAAATTATTTTATCTTGAAGACCGACATCTCATATGATGATATTAATTGGCCTATCATTTTGAGTAGCATCTCCGTTCCACCAAACAATCTTCTCCTTCCACCCATCAACTCTATGGCATACCCGGTAAGCCACATATTTTTTTGCACAAAGACATTGATTAAAATGATTAAATTCATTGCCATATCACTCCTTCAACGTTTTAATTTGCCAAGTACATGTTGGGGGCATGATGTATTACATGCTGCTAAACTCATCAACATTCAACCAATGGCCTACAACTTCCATTCTCCTATGCATCTTGCACATGGGTCGACACAGAAAGTTTTCCACCTTCGCAGGTTCGAGTGCCGGGTGTATGTACCGATACCACTGCCCCCAACGATCAACAATGGGCGAGACTGGGTCCATAATCAGGTATCTAGACCCCATCGCAGGTGATTGTCATACAACCAGCTTTGCTGATTGCATATTTGACGAGGTTTTTTTTTCAACTTTAGGGGGAGAAATCAACCCCTTGATGATTGAAGTTGTGAAGGAATAAGAGACACGACTGCACGGGGACCGACACGGGACACATATAGAGTGTGTTGCAATACAACAAGAGGGCCTTTGCTCGCACGACACGTCGGTGACGGTCACCACGCAGGACACACACGTCGTGGGTCGATAAAGCGAGGCGTTGCCTACCCCACAGTCAAAGCGGGTTACATGTCATGTCGGCACACCCGCGGGCGCGGGAGGCCAAGGCGTCGCTCGCCGAGCAGAGCTTGAAAGGAGTACTTGTCATCCGCACAAAAATCACCAAGACGCCAAAAAGTTGGAGAAAAAAGCAAATCCACACGATTTAGTATAGTATCTATTTACATTAGACCAGTCTTTGACTAATAAAACTTCACAAATAAATCTAACTCTAAGATAAATGCACAATAAACACTGAAGTGATTTGAATTCAAAATAGAGTTGAATTTTAAATTCAAACTTGAGTTCAGTGCAAATACAGTATAAATATAAAAGTGATCACAATAATATTTCATTGAATAATATAATTTTTTCAAGATTTATTACGAGGAAAACTGAAGGATAAACTTATAAGAAGATAAAAACCTATACAAACTACAAAAGATCCTGTCTACACTCCTATTATTTTTATGTTCTTCTTGATACCCGAACCACAAACAATGACAAAGGAAGATTTTGGTTATGCTAAAATGTTTGCCTTCACCACAAGGGTGAGGCAATTGTTATTAGGATTTAAATGATGAATTCTAGGAAGTAGTCATGTAATCCATTGTCAATTGAGTTTTACCGGTCAAAATGGCAAATTTTAGACAACAATTAATTTCTACTTATATGGACATTAATTTTAGAAATACATAAAATTATTTTGTAAGCCTGCTTGCATTACGTTTTAGAAGTATATAAATATATCTGTATAGGAACACTAATATATTTGACCAAATACGGGTCATGTACTTCAAAGATAAGCCCCAGGAAAAGTCTCCTATCCACCATGACTTTTTTACATGCAGGCATGCAGCCCAGCATCATGATCTGCGTCCCTGTCGTATACGTACACCTTTGACAAAGGCAAGATAATCAGTCAATGCTTTAATTTTATTCTTGGGAAGTAATTAAGCATCTCATAAATTGTATCCCAAAATTATTCGCGAATCAGTGGGTCAACCCTACCATCGATTACATTGTTTCCTATATGTATGTACATGTCTCGCGGATAAACGCCAGATCCCACTCCCTACGGTCCTATACCAGTGCAAAGAAATGGCGCTCTTGCAACGACTCTTCCCGTGCGGCCTGTGCATCTGCCTCTTCGTGGCCGTCGCTCTCGGCGCTGGCGTCCCAATCCCCCCACCACAAGCTGCCACTGACCTAACCAGTGGCAGCTGCTACCAGACCGAGAAGAGTGTGCCAAGTTGGTGCGCACAACAATTCATCAAGGCGCTCTACGCCGATGTCGAGAAAGTCCCCATCAGCGACAACTGCTGCGAGTTGCTCACATGTGTACGCGAGCCGACATGCGCCTCCGTGCTCGAAGACCTATGCCCTCTCCCGCCGAAGTGGTCCGATTGACCATGTCCGCCGTACCAAGCCGGACATGTCCGATTATCCTACTTACCCTAGTCGATCCACTGTAGGGATGCATGTGTACTTACGTATGCGATTTTCAATTCGACTTGTGGTAGTTCGGGATGATGTATGATGGATTTGAATAATTTATATTAATGTGCTTGTTTATGTGGTTGGAATTCCTTTTTTTTACCTTTTTTTGCGAACGAGTTCCACTTCTTTATTATCACTTCGATCCAAATTAATGTACTTTCTCCGATCCAAATTAATTGACCTCGGATTTGTCTAGATTCGGATGTATCTAGACATATTTTAGTAGTAGATACATCCGAATCTAGATAAATCCAAGTCAATTAATTTGGATCGGAGGGAGTACTTAGATTTGTCTATATTTAAATGTATCTAACACTAAAACTTAACTAGATACATCCGAATGTACAAATTTTAGAACAATAATATGGATCGGAAGGAGTAAATGAATTACATTCATAGTCTGTAAAATTAGGTGGTGCAACTAACCGCAAGTGAAGACGTAATATTGCATGCCATTCTTGAATGGGCTCTCTATATTGTTTTCACGAAGTATGATGGGTCGAAAAGAGGGTGTAGACCATGAGATGGTCGGGCAGACGGAGGGAGCTCGGGCCATTCTAAGATACATATATATAGCATGCTAGATGTACTGCACAAACCATGCACAAACCACACACGGATAAACCAAAGCAACACAACCAGTCCCACTCATCAGATCTCTATGTACGTTTAGTGGATCACATGTTCGTATTTTTCTTCTCCCCCACCTAACCCTAGCCGCCGCCTCTTCCCCTTTCTCGCCGCCGCCGGAGGGGCCAGTGGGCAAAGCCCAGGCGTCCCAAGGAGGGTGGCGGCGGGGATCCCTCTCCCCTGGCTGGTGGTGCGGCACGGCCGTTGTCACCGGGAGTGCGGGCTGCCGCCGGCGTGGCAGACGTAGGTGGAGGCTGGTGGTGGGCGCCATGGCGGAAGGCGGCGATGGGATGCCCGGTGGAGATCTGGTGGGTGTGGTCGCCTGGCTCTTGGCCCAGATGCGCCCGCCCCCGCATCCGATCTTCGGATTTCGGAGGATCTCCGCAGGTCTCTTGGCGCCAGGTTGCGGTCGTGGCGGCCCAGGCTTCCTACTCCTCTGCCGGCCTAGCCGGTGGGGAATTGGGTGGTCGGTCCCATGGGGATCCGGCGGGCGGCGGCGCGGGGGCCGACGATCTGCCTAATAAAGGTGGTGGTCCTTGATTCCTCTCAAGCCAAGACGAAGATCCGCCTGATGTTTCTCTACATTGATCTGGTTACTGTGTCGTGTTCCGGAAGGCTCCGCGGTGTACTCCATAAGTGCGATCATGCCGAGAGATTGCTGGATCGGATGGAATTCGGTCGTGCGCATCCATGTTTTACTCTGACCGTTTGGTTTCAGAGGGTGCGCTTCGAAGTTTTGTTGGCTGTTAAGATCATGGAGCATGTTCTCGTTCCATGGTACTGACGAAGAATGTCATGGAGACCAAGATCTGTGGACTGACAATGATGGTTCGAGTCTTGGTGGTGATGAGGAATTGGCTTGGTGTTTTGTGACTTGGAGCAGTGGCATGCAAGTAGGGGGCGGCTGCACAGGAGAGGTTCACGGTTCTATCTTTCAGGGTGAAAACCCAGGGTCTGGCCTTAATTGGTTGTGCCTGGCAATGACCTTGTTGAAGGCATTGCTTTGAGAGTGTGGACTTTTTTCAGGGTGAAAACCTAAGATCTTTGATCGGACGATGACGGTGTTTATGCACTGTTTCCTTCTTGGAGGCATCGTTTTTGGAGAAGCTGGACTTCTGGTGCTGTCTTGGTGGTGGTAGTACTGCTGTTCCAATGAATTTGTCATTGTAGCGGGACATTTCTTTTTTGTAATTCTTCTTTCTTTTTTGGCTGTGTGCATCCGTACGACCGATAGGGCAATGCGTTGTTGCAGAGGCTAGGTATAATTAGTATCTTTTGATATTAATATATGCTCCTTTAAAAAAAAAAGTACGTTTAGTGAAATACGGTGTCGGACGATCCCTCATCCCGCATCCCACGGAGGAAATTTTTCCGCACGCGCAGTCCACCTATGAGGAAACAGAGAAGAAACAACTCCCCGGTAGTCACACGATCCAGCTCCCAATGGCCCTGCCCTTCCATAGCAACGCCTCATGCCTTGCCGCCGCCGGCTCGCGCGCGAACCCTGCCTGCAGAGACACTACGGTGCTGTCCCCACCCTGTCCGAGCCTGCACACGCGAGAGCCTGCTCGCGATGTTCGCATCCTGCACGCCGCCACGTGGCATCCACGCCGCTATGTATGGTGCGGCGCTGTTGTAACATCCCCTGCAGCTGCAGGACATCTTCGAAGACTGGATCCCATACTTCAGGTTCGACGTCCTCCTTGGTTTCCAATTTTTCGCTTGCACGAGGGTTAGCAGAATAGTTATCAATTAGTACCCTCCCCTTTTGATTTAATTGTCCAAGTTCCGATGTGCATGAACCGTGAGCTCCCTGTTTTTTATTAAATTGTCCAACCTTCTGATGTGTGTGAACTGTGAGGTCTTTGTGGTATGGGCAAGATGTGGTTCCGTAGTGTTATAGGCTTCAGGTAGCATACATGCATGCCTTTGTCGCTCTCTTTCTTGTTCCAGTCTGCTTGTAGTTTGGTTATGTCGAGAAAGGAGAAGTGCACGGTATGGTCCAGTTGCTATAATCGTAGATGTCACAAAAACTTAGGATATGAGAAAATTAAGGTGAAAGATGTGTGGTCATCTACCTTCTGGGTTATGTTCAATTCTAAGTACTTTGTTTCGTTGAACAACTGCATCTCGGGGTTATTTTACTTTCGTTTCTTATGTATTTTTATTTACAATTTTTCATGTTTCTATCTCTTGATTATGCCCATCTACAATGTGTAGTAATACAATATCTATATTAATATGTTCTAGACTCTGATCAATGTATGTGGTAGATACAACCGTACAGGTTTGCTCGCAACTTTTACACTATCATACTACCACATGATAGTATACTTTGGGATATATCTTGAGCTATTTGGGTAGGTGTTTCCTATATAAATGCTAGGTTTGTTCTGCTAAAGAAGGTTATTTTAATATGGTAGGACTAGCAATGGTAACCATTTGACCTTCTACAAGAATGTAAAGTTTCCACAGTATTAAGTCATTTATAGAAGACAATATAAGCATTGAGCACCATTTATCTTGAATAAAAGAACTAGCACAATACGATACACTTGTAAGTTATCACTCCATAAAGCATATGAACAATCCAACCTACAGTCATAACATGCATAGTTTGGTTTTTTCCCTTTTTCTATTTTAAGCAAGGCATTCAATCAAACATGGCATTTATTCAAACATGGCATTTATTCAAACATGACATTCACTCATGGGATCGTTTATTTCAGTAGCTCTTTCCTAAGCATGCAAAATGTGTATCATGGTGGTCCTATTTGTTTCCAAGCATACAAGCAAAACTAAACATAATACTAAGCAAAGACGCTCCAAGTTTCTACGATCATTCTATGTTGCTCAAAAAATAAAGTTTAGAGGTTTACAAACTGGGAGTTTTATAGGTCCAGTGGGGTGCCTTGGGCATCCCCAAGATTATGTTTTCACCATTTATGGATAGCTCTTGGTGTGTTGTTCCTCCATTCCCTGTCAAAAAACTTCAACACAAAACTTTCTCTCATTTTTTTATGAGGTGACATTAGTGGTACAAGATTATGATAATAGCTGCCATATATATCAAATACAAAACAAATCTTAATAGTCCAGCAAGCATATAGTGTCCTACTCATTCCTACCATATCAAAAGACTCATGGAAAATCATTTTGGGACCCAAAGGAATAGCTCAAACACTAGCGGGCAGAATCTGTTTGGATTTTCAGTAGCAGCAAAATGAATTTATTTCGACAACCTAGGCATATCAGGAATTTTGGCCAATTTTTATGGATATAGAGGATGAAAAGTAGCAACTACAGTATAAATATGAGAGTATTCGGAGTTACATAAAAAAACAGAGCATTTTTCTACTAAACTGTGTTGTGTAGGAATTAGCTACTCCATGTGTTCTAATAACTTTCTAGCATCTAAAATGGGTTCTACTTGGTACCTTATTGCTAACCTACAGAAAATACACAAAAAAGACTCTTTTACTATAACAAGCATGCATAAAAATAAGTAACCGGGTTGCCTCCCGCAAAGCGTTTTATTTATTGCCATATAGCTAGACTTACTCACTTATTTCAAGTGATGTGGAGATCATGTCATAGCTTGAACCTTGATGCTACCTCCTTCTAACTTGGGAAGTGTTCCTTGCATTTATTATATGGAACAAAAACTTTATATTCCCTTCATTTGAATCAATGATTGCTCCTGCAGTTCTCCAAAAAGTCTTCCAAGAATTATAGGACTAGAGATTTTACTCCCATGTCCATTACAACAAAATCAACAGGCATAAAAGTTATATGTAACTCAACCATAATATCATTTACTTTTTCTAGAGCATGTTTGGTTGATTCATAAGCAAGAAAAAGATCTATTGAACATTTTTCCATGGTTCTGAGTTCTAGTAGATCGTATAGTTCTTTTGATAACACAGAGACACTAGATCCTAGATATAAGATATCGAAAAAATAGTTAAAGGGTTTTGTGAAAAAATAGTTGCTACGAGAACATTCTTCCGTTGAGAAATGTTATATAATGCCGAATATTGAGCCGATAAAGGTGTGTCACCTAACCAAGTGTCTTCCCAAAACCGCACCATTGTCCCATCTCCAACTTTGAAAAATCATTGTTTGAAGAAATCATTTTTCACTCTCATAAGACCTTTCCATAAGGGAGAATCAGTAGGCTTGGCTTCTACTTGCGCCAATGTTTTATTTTTTAAATATTTATTAAATAGGAGTTCTTGCCACATCCCTTCCTCCGATAATTGTTTAAAAAGCCATTTTCTTAACAAACACTTATTCTTTAACTCTAGCACTTCAATTCCCAGCCCCCTCGATCCTTGGGACGACATATAATGTTCCATCTCGTTAACCTATATTTCTTTGTTGTACCATCACTTTGCCAAAAAAATCAAGCAAACCCCCACTGGTATTTCTAGAAATCAAAGCATAAACATTGGTAGGCTAGTTAGAATAGAATTAATAAGTATGACACGGTCTCCATATGAGATAATCTTTCCCTGCCAACAACTAAGCTTAGACATAAAGCAACTCTCAACCGGGTTCCATTCTGAATTTTTTAGTTTTCTATGATGGATAGTACACCCAGATACCGGAAGGGTAAGGAACCAGACTTACATCCAAAGATATTCTTGTACTGTTGTTCCATATCCTCAGCTTTTCCAAAATAGAAAACCTCGCTTTTGTGAAAATTAATTTTTAATCCTGACAAGTGCTCAAACATACAAAGAATGAATTTCATTTTGACCTCTTTTTCAAGATCATTTTCCATAAACAGAATCGTATCATCCGCATATTGCAAAACGGAAACTCCTCCCTCAACCAAATGAGGGATGAGTCCTCCAACCTGGCCCTCCTCTTTTTCTCTAGAGATAATGATTGCGAGCATGTCCGCAACAATGTTAAAGAGAATTGGGGAGAAGGGTCCTCCTTGTCGCAAACCCTTTCTAGTTTGGAAATAATGGCCAACATCATCATTAACCTTTATTCCAACACTCCCTCCCTTTATAAAATTCTTAATCCATTCGCACCAGACTGGATCAAAGCCTTTCATACGAAGAGCCTGTTGCAAGAATGACTATTTAACTTTGTCGTATGCTTTTTCAAAGTCTATTTTGAAAAGAACACCGTCAAGTTTTTTCTGATGTAGCTCATGAATGGTCTCATGCAAGACGACCACGCCTTCCAATATATGGCGTCCCGGCATAAAGGCGGTTTGAGTCGGGCGAATTACCTTCTGCACAATACTAGTGATCCGATTAGTGGCAACTTTTGTGAAGATTTTAAAGCTAACATTCAACAAACAAATGGGACGATATTGCTGTATTTGCACAACATTTTGTTTCTTCGGTAATAGCATAATGACTTTAGTTTAAACAAAGGTAGCTCTCCCATGTGTAATTGTCAAAATAGAGCCATTAAATGCTTTTTGATGATACACCGGAATTTTTGATAAAATTCTGCCGGAAAACCATCCGGCCCGGGGGCTTTATTATGCTCCATTTGAGAATTTGCCTTAAAGACTTCTTCCTCAATGAAGTTTGCTGTTAGAAGAGCATTCTCTTCATTAGACAGTTGTGGGATGTCATTGGTCCTTTCCTCCATCATGGAGAAACTATTTTGATCTGGTTCACCAAAAAGTTTTTTATAATATTCAGTAATATAGATTTTAAGATTATCTTCACCTACAATGGTTCCTTCTTCCTGTTCTAGTTGAAATATTTTTTCCTTCCTATGTTTACCATTAGCTATGAGATGAAAATATTTTGTGTTATTGTCCCCTTCCTGCACATGCTTTACCTTGGCTCTTTGGGCCCATTTTGTCTCTTCATCTCTTCTAATCTTAGTGATCTTTTCATTAGCATCCGATTGTTTTTGGCCACCGTTAGAGGTACCGACTCAGCTTTGATGTCAAGCACATCTATAATGTCAAAAATCTTTTCTTTTTCTTTTTTATATTTCCCACTCAAATTTTTTGCCCAACCCCTAAGAAATCTTCTCAAATGTCTCATTTTGTTTTGCCATATTTAAATGGGTGACCTACCATGATATACCGAGTTCCATTCTTTGGCTACCATCTCATGAAAACTCTCCTGTCTCAACCAGCATAATTCAAAAGGAAATTTAGCCTTGTTCCCCAAATGAGCTTGAGAGCCACAATCGATTAATAATGGTGTGTGATCCGACCCGCAACAGGTCAGAGCTTGTACAGTAACCATAGGAAACTTTTGTTCCCATTCTACACTCGCTAGAACACGATCTAACTTTTCATAAGTTGGAACGTCTCTACAATTGGCCCAAGTAAATTGTCTACCTGAGAGAGCAATTTCTCTCAGGTCCAAACTTGAAGATTAACTAGCACTCCTTCGCCGAGGAGAACAACATCTGCTCCGGGCACCTCCTTCTATGTCGCTATATCGGGCGTTATCGGATTGCCGTGAAGATCTTCAATGGTATCTTATGACGATCCATCGCCATGTTTCTGCCGGACAACATCGGCGATGGTGAGGGCGACTGGTGAAGCCAGGATTAGAGCATGGTGGCTATAGCGCATGAGTGCCACCCTTGCGCTAGCCAGGTTGCTTGTCGAGGAAGGACTTAGAACTTTCCTGTGTCTTCTTTTGCATTCATCTCCTACGTGGGCAAGTATTTAGCACTGGACTAGTACTTTTAATTCTAGGTATGCCACTAGCTTTCAAATCGATGGATCCGATGGATCATGTATATGTCCAGTTGTGAGATACTTAGCTTTTTGTTTGTATGTCCCTGCCCTGCTCCTCCGAGTTCCTTTTTGTGTCTTGCGCATCCAGACTCTAGTTCTAGGGGCATATATGAGGCTAGCGTGCTAACGGCGAGCCCCCCAAGCGACTTGACTCCGCCTGAGCTGCTAGCTAGAGATTGAAGAAACGCAAGGTCTTCTGCACCCCTTACCTTGCACGCCAAATGTTGTGTGCGTGGACACGGACATCAGGGGTACTGCATACCCCCTTTTAGTTTTTCACAGAGGGTGGAAAACACACCCGCACATTTCTTCCCTTGTTGATTGCTGGAGAATGGAGAGAAAGAGGAGACACTATGACATAGGGTTATACCCATGGTTCGGGCCACAGTGAGGCTAACAGTCCTACTTCTTGCTTGTTGTGGTGGTATTGCTTATATGGTGTATAGAGTTAGAGCATCTTCACTTATTCTGCGTTTCTAGGCCCAAATTCGGTGCCATATAGCGCCGGACGGATGAAACATTCGGCCTAGGAATGGCCAGTTTCCTGCTTGTCGTCGGATTGATGACAAGTACGCCATGAGGGGGTCCTCGAGGCGTGCGGAAGAGAGGGGTGTGAGATGTACGGTGTTCCGGGACGGTGAGCACACAAGTTTACCCAGGTTCGAATCCGCCGGCTTTGGACGGATCAAACTCCTGCTAGCAATCCAGTAATACGGTAGAGCCGGAATATGGGTTACAAGGGTTCGCATGTGCGAGTTGAGATTGTAGACTATTGAGGTGTTTAGAGTGTTGCCCTAATGGCTCTCCCTAGGACGGCTTATATAGATATCTGGCCTAGGGTTTACAAGAGAGATCTATCCGGCTACCACTAAGAGTCGGTGACAGAGTACATCTTGAACTACAAGTAATCTTATGGGCCTAAGTCGGTAAGTCTTCTGGGCCTTTCCGTAGCCGGATTGGACTCCGTCTTCTCTCCCTGACTGGGCCGCCCGTGAAGCAAATCTCTAACCCGAAGTGGGCCACCCTGGTTAGTGAGGAACTGTGAGGATACCCGGAAAGTATATCCCCAACAGCAGCCCCCGGAGGCCTCCAAGATCCAAAGTCGGATTCATCATCGTCTAGCTTGATCTTCGGCTTGCAGAATCTTAAAGGGTTTCTGAAACTTCACAACAAAAAATACGACCCGGGTCTTAAAAATAAGTCAGACCTATCAACAGGTTACTCGGATTTTCCAGCTTGATTTCAAACTAAACCGGAACTTGGTCTCTAACGCCACCTGACACAAGTCATGGTCAAGTCACGTCATCTGACAGACATTCTGTCAGCACGACCGTTGGTGGGTCCGCGGTTCGTGGAACCGAGGTGCCGTTTCAATGCGTGCACGGAGATCGAGGCGACGTAATCATCGCGTGGGTCCTTCCCAGTTCCTTCCACGACGCGTGGCGGTTACACTGTAGCATTTGCACGAACCTTGGCGCGGTTAGGTGGATATAAGGGGTGAGGATTCTTCTCCTCTTCTCTTCACCTGTCCTTTGCCTTTTCCTCTTCTTCAATTCTCGCCCGCGCGCACAGAGCTCCTCTGCTTTCCCCCAAAAACTCCCTGCGCCGCCCATCCTAGGTCAACTGCTCGCCAGAGAAATGACTTCTTCTTCCTCTTCCGGCTTGGCGGCAGCAGCAGCGACGGCGGCGACGGAAGTGGCGGCAGAGAAGGAAAGCTTCTGTGGGGTCTGGATCCCCTGCGTTCTCGACGATGAGAAGCTCCAGAACGTGGAGACAGAAGGGCTCCTCCGTGCCGGCGACTAGCGGAGCGGCTTTGAGGAAACTGTCCCCAACCCACGCGCCGGCGAGCGGGGCTACTTCGGCACCCGCCTCGACAGAGGTTTGTCATTCCCTCCCTCGGAGTTCTTCTCCGAGGTGATTGACCATTTTGGTGTCCAACTCCACCATCTTCCTCCCAACTCTCTTCTAGAGATGAGCGCTTATGCTTCTTTGTGTGAGGGATTTCTCGGCATTAGGCCGAGTTTGACCTTCTTCTGGTACTATTTTCATGTCCGGAGAAACTCTATCACTGCCGGTGTTCCTTACATCACCGGTACTATTAGTTTTTCGCTTAGACGCGAGCGTGCATATCCCAAAATCCTAGCTAGTGACTCAGTCAAACAATGGCCAGCCACATTCTTTTATCATAAGGATATCTCGGCTCCCGGCAAAGCCACTGCTTTGCCGGCTTTCATCGACAGAGCTGCCACGGCCCAACCGTCTTGGGACGAGGCTCCTCCGGCTCTCACTGACGATCTGATCCTTGCTAAGAGGCGGATCGAATACTTGATCAAACAGAAAGGACTGAAGGGATCCGACTTGGTCCAATGCTGGGTGTCACGTCGGATCCAGCCCCTTCAGTACCACGGAGATCGACTGATGCACTCCATCACGTCGTCCAAGAAATACTCCCTCCGCATCAGCCCCAAAGCCTACACCACGCAGGGCTATATAAGCCAGATCAAGTGGCTGATAAGGGAGCGGATCGAGAGGAGGATCCCGGAGGTTTCTCTGGATATGCATACGGCGGAAAACCCCGTAGTGCCGGTAAGCTTCTAACAGTACACCTTTTTATGTGTTTGAATCTTCGAGTTACATTGCAATAATGATATGTCTTCTTCTTTTCAGCTTGCTGACCTCCCCGAGTCGGAATTTGCTCCGCTCGAAGGATATCCTCCAGAGTTTTCTCAGGAGACAGAGGTGGTCCCATTGGCAGACCTCGCGCTCGAGAAGCGCAAAGCTCCAACAGTGGTTGTTGGCACAAAGGAGGTGCCCGTCATGAAGATGTATCTTTCAATCACAACTTCCGCCTTTGTACTTTACTCGAATTTTCTTCTGAGACGTAATGTTTCCGGCTTTATTACATTCTCAGAGCTAAACAGCTCATCAAGGGTAAGGGAAAGGGAACTTCTTTGAAGCCCCTGCGGCAGACGAAGCTTACCATAGCTTCTCCTACCGTGGCTCCTCCGACTCCTACCCCTCAACCTTACGCAACACCGGTGGTTTCTCCGGCTACCGCAGAAGATCCGGCTCCTTCAACGGAGCCTGCGATCCTTGAATCGCAAACTGACGTCACCATGGGTGAGTCATACTTAGATAAGGGTGAACCCTCTTTCGGTAATGATCCCTCGGCAGAAACTTTTGCCAAAAACCTTATCAGTAATCCGGGACTTGCCAAGTTTGGCCTGTCCCGGAAATCTGCTGAAGAGATCCAGCGGCTGGCCAGGCAATGCCTGGAGAAAAGAAACTTATCTGTCGAAGAAGAAGCACAAGAGGCATAGGACATCAAGTTCTCCGACCTTCTTGCCCAAGTGCGCCTTCGCGATGAGAGGATAAGGACCGGTGAGCTTCCAACAGCACCAGTGATTCCTCTAACTCTCGCCGAGAAGGTTGCTGTTGAAGTAAACGCGAGTTTGGATAAACTTACTCGCGAGCAATATGTAAGTCGGAATTCTAACTCTTGTATTTCCCTCATTTCATATCATATCCTCTAGCCCCCAAGCATGAAGTAGGATATATAATCCGGGTTTGTGCTTCATTATGATGCCAAGGAATGAACTAGTGTAGACCCCAAGGCTCATGCTGATATTAGTAAAAATATTAGCCTGAGTCTTTAGTAGACTTCTGACTTTGGGTATTCTGACTTACAGAAAGTATGTTCCTATAACCAGGATTTGTTGAAAAATGTCTGTCATAACCGGAGAGAGATGGGAGCTCTCCGACTTTAAAATGCTGAGTTGAAAGTTGCCAAGGATGAAGCCGAAGGTAAACATTCCGAGACTCAAACCTTGTCTTTGTGTTTTCAATGTCAAATTTTTTTGTTGAACTGTTGTTCTTTTTTGACTTACAGCACTGGTGAAACAATCCTGTGCCATGATTGAAGAGGCCGAGAACCTCAAGACTTTGGTGGTGGAGAACAAGGAGCTGCGCCAAGAGCTGGATAAGCTCAAGGCGGATCATGAAAAGAGCATTGCTCAAATCCTTGAGTCCTCTTCAATGGCTACTGATGAACGTGATCGCAAGATCGCTGCTCAAGATCAAAAAATCTCGGACCTCAATAATGAGCTTTGAAGAGAGAGTGATCTTTCCGAGGCGCTCCGGGCTGAACTCCAGAGTCTTCGGGAAGAGAAGACCAAAATTGACGACGTCATTTTCGGTACGTTCCATCTATCTGACTTGTCTTTTTTTCTTCGACTTCTTTCAATGTCGGATTTCTTTTGACTGCTTTTGTCTATAGGTCCTCTGAACTTGACAGACTCCACCTCCGCTGAGCCCCGCACCCACCGGCTTACCCAAGTCGGTGACCTGCTTCATGACTTCCGCCAATCTCTTGAGGACATTGGCGAAGCTCTCAAGATTCTGGACATGCACAGGATGTCAGATTTTTAGGTGCGGGACAAGGCAAAGGAGATGCCGCAACTTGTCCAGGATTGGAAGATGTCTTACACGCGGACTGCGGCACAAAACGCTCTCACCATGGTCATGAGCCACCATGGAAACATGGAAATATGGCAAGTGACTAGAGGGTACTGCAAAGTAGATGAAGATGGCCAGGAGCAGGACCTTCAAGCCATCATGCACTCCTGCGCCGGATACGGGTGTCACGTGGCTGATTTGACCAGCTACGAGACCCCTTTCTTCACCCGCGTGGACACTCCGCCTCCACCTCCAGAAGATTCAGCAGAAGTTTCCGACGATGAATGCACCACCTCGGATGTGGACATCTCGGAACAATACCAAGGCGGTGTATCCAGCGAGCTGGCAGCTCCTTCCTCTCTTGCATCATAGATTAATAGAAATATTTGTGTTATTCTGAAAAACATGATGGGCCTGTAAATATGCAGTACTATAAATTTGCTAGTGCTAAGCTTTTGATCTATTCAGCACTTCTGGCCTTAAACTTTTTACGTGCCTGAAATGTTTACATAAGCACTTGTATTTTTTCGTCTATACTTATCGTTTATCTGGCTTTCCACCTCGTTCCTTTCGTGAGCCGGATAAACCTTCTGCCGGAAACTTTGCCGAGCAACGGAGCTCAATTGCTAAACCAGTTTAAACTCGGAAACAAAGCCGGCTTCCAGTACCAACAATTCACTACTCGGAAAATGCCCGCATCCAGCAATCAGACAAATAACCAAAGTAAAGACTAGAAACTTTAGAGTTATACCCGAGGGTAGCAATTTTAGAATCGGAAATCTAAACCAGAACGAACATGAGCATAAAGTACTTTCAAGCATTCTGGGATTTTCGACTATGACATGATCATTCGAAAATAAGATGGTAAAAACTTCTCAGAAAAAATTGAGGCAACCAAAACTTTTATTTCTCACAGAACATGTACATATATATGTTTACAAAGAAGGATAAACTAAGAATAAAAGGGACGTAGCTGAGCAATATTCCACAGTCTGTCTAACTCATCCGGATTTGTACTGCCTCCAGCTCTCTTTCTCTTCTTAGTAGCAGGTCTTTCTTTGACTGGCCTCATGTTAGTTAAGTAGTACAATCCATTGTGTAGTACTCGACTAACTAAAAATGGCCCATCCTATACTGGGGAAAGTTTGTGCTTTCTTTGTTGCACAAGCCGGAGAACCAAATCACCTTTATTGAAAGATCTATTTCGGACTCTCTTGCTATGATACTTGCGTAACTTCTGTTGATAGGCTGTAGATCTCATTTCAGCAACGACACGGACTTCTTCGACTAAGTCGAGATCATCTTGTCGAGAAAACTCGGCATCCTCTTCAACATACGCGGCCACTCTATGATAAGTGTGAATCAAATCACTAGGAAGAACTGCTTCTGCGCCGTAGACCAAGAAGAAAGATGTGTATCCGGTTGACCTGTTTGGAGTCCTTCGTAAACTCCATATTACAGAGGGTAATTCCTCTGCCCAAGCCCCCGCAGCACATCGTAGTGGTGCTTCGAGTCTTGGTTTTAGGCCTTGTAGGATTAAACCATTTGCTCTTTCAACTTGTCTGTTAGCCTGTGGATGTGCGACTGACGCAATGTCAAGCCGGATATTTTGCTCGTTGCAGAATTCTGCCAATTCTCCCATAGAGAAGTTACTCCTGTTGTCCGTGATAATGCTATGTGGATAACCATACCGGATTATAACATCCTCGGCAAATCTTTTGGTTGTTGCTTCATCACAACTAGTGACAGGTTTAGCCTCAATCCATTTGGTGAATTTATCCACCATCACTAAGAGATGAGTAAATCCACTTGGAGCTCGTTTAAATGGTCATACCATATCAAGCCCGTAGACCGCAAAAGGCCATGTTATAGGTATTTTTCGCAGCTGATCAGCCGGAACATGTGCTTGTTTGGCATACTTTTGGCAACCCTTGCACGTCTTGACTAATCATTCGGCATCTGCCTGAGCTGTAAGCCAGAAAAATCCGTGTCTAAAAGCTTTTGCCACTAGAGATTTGGCTGCAGCGTGGTGACCACACTCCCCTTCATGTATTTCCCTTAAGATTTCCACTCCTTCTTCCGGAGATACGCATCACTGAAAAACCCTAGAAACACTCCGCTTATAGAGCTCACCTTTAACTACAGTATAGGCTTTTGCTCGTCGGATGATCTGCCGGCTCAGAACCTCGTCTTCGGGTAATTTGGCATCTCCCAAATAATCAAGGTAGGGTTGAGTCCAGCTGGAATTTACAGCCAGAACTGCTATCAAAGGTGAGTCGGATTTGGTCGGATATTCCTCATCTACTCCCTTTATTGAGGGAACTTTAAGGTGCTCTAAAAAAGCGCCATCTGGGACCTCTTCCCGTGCAGAGCCTATCCGAGATAGTGCATCTGCTTCCTTGTTTTCTGCTCGAGGGATGTGTTGAACCTCAAATCCTTCGAACGATTTAGATAGATCATCCACGACAGCTTTATACGCTGCCATGTGTTTATTTGCATTACAAATATCCGACACTTGTTGAGCAACAAGATCCGAATCTCTGTAACACATCAAACGTCAGATACCAATATCCTTAGCAATCCGGATTCCATGCAGCAGTGCTTCATACTCGGCAATATTATTTGTCGCTGTGAAGTGGATCTGCAACACGTATAGAAGTTTATTTCCTTGGGGTGATTTGAGCACCACGCCAGCCCCCGAGCCCCCTCGAGCCTTAGACCCATCGAAATAGAGGGTCCAATATTCCGACTTAGGGAGGATCATGTTCTCCTTCGTCTCTGTCCAATCAGCGATAAAGTCCACAAGGATCTGGGATTTGATTGCTATCCGAGGTTGATACACTGCAAATGTATCTATAATTTTTTATGTTCCATGCTTGGTTTTATCGACTTTCTTGTGTTTTGTTCCAACTTTGGAGTACTTTTCATATGATTTCTTGGACTAACCTATTAACGAGAGCCACAGTGCCAGTTGCCTGTTTTCTGCTATTTTTGGTTCAAGGAAAGTCAGAAAATGAATATTCTCGGAATTGGACGGGACAAAAGCCAAAGTTCCTATTTTACCGGAAGACTCACGGAGCCAAAATACGAGACAGAGGAGGGCCAGGGCCTGGCCACACCCCCCAGGCGCGGGTCACCCCAGGCCGCGCCAGGGCATGGTGTGGGCCCCCCTGGCACCCCCTCGGTCTCCCCTCTCACCTATAAGAGCCTCCCGATACCAAAACCCTAAATCGTCAATCAGAAATCCACGAAAAGTTCCACAGCACCGCCGCCACCGAAGGGGAGATTCGGGGGACAGAAAGTCTCTGTTCCGGCACCCTGCCGGGACGAGGAAGTGCCCCCGGAGCCATCTCCATCGATCTCCACAACCATCTCCATCACCATTGCTAATTCCCATGATGAGGGGGGAGTAGTTCTCTCTCGAGGCTAAGGGTTCTACCGGTAGCTATGTGTTCATCTCTCTCTCTATGCATGATCTTATTGAGATCATGAGCTTGTAATCTATAGATCTACCTTGCTACTCAAGTGCTTTAATAGATCTCTGCTCTCCCCATGTGTGAAAGTGACAGCGTGCTCACCATGGTGGCACTTAGGCTAGAGATTACAAATACTTGTTATGAGTTATATTTGGAGTTGGATGTCTTTATGAAATTGTGGTGTCTGTTTGAACCATCTAGTGCTCAAGGTGACAGTGTGGGGTTATCTAGATGGGAAAGATGAACTTTGAGGTGTGTTGTTATAGCCCTACCATGGATTAGTGTGTCCAACCGGAGAGTAGTTCAGCGTAGTATCATAAAGAAGAATATATTTATGTGAGAGTGTTCACTAGTGAAAGTATGATCCCTAGGCCTTGTTTCTAAGCATTGAAACACTGTTTGCAACTAGATCTGTTACATGTTTGCTTGCTTCCATCTTTATTTCAGTTTGCCTTTAGTCTTTTCCACGCCATCAAGCTATTTTCTATCACCGTTACCACTTATAATTATCTATACCACTTGTATTTCACTATATCTTCGCCGAACTAGTGCACCTATACACCTGACAAGTGTATTGGGTGTGTTGGGGACACAAGAGACTTCTTGTATCTTGATTGCAGGGTTGCTTGAGAGGGAATACCTTGGACCACTTCCTGCCTGAGTTCGATAAACCTTGGGTGATCCACTTAAGGGAAAACTTGCTGCTGTTCTACAAACCTCTACACTTGGAGGCCCAACAACTGTCTACAAGAATAGAAGTGCGTAGACATCAGAGGTTTATACTCAATATCAAAAGCTGAAAGCTCTATGCCCATTTGGCGACGCGTCCTGTGGCATCACTGTTGTTGATTATATCTCTCATGGGAGGTCAGCAAGCTGAAAAGAAGAAGACATATCAGTATTGCAATGTAACTCGAAGATTGAAACACATAAAAAGGTGTACTGTTAGAAGCTTACCGGCACTACGGGGTTTTCCGCCGTATGCATATCCAGAGAAACCTCTGGGATCCTCCTCTCGATCCGCTCCCTTATCAGCCACTTGATTTGGCTTAGATAGCCCTGCGTGGTGTAGGCTTTGGGGCTGATGCGGAGGGAGTCTTTCTTGGACGATGTGATGGAGTGCATCAGTCGATCTCCGTGGTACTGAAGGGGCTGGATCCGACGTGACACCCAACATTGGACCAAGTCGGATCCCTTCAGTCCTTTGTGTTTGATCAAGTATTCGATCCGCCTCTTAGCGAGGATCGGATCCTCAGTGAGAGCCAGAGGAGCCTTGTCCTAAGATGGTTGGGCTGTGGCAGCTCCGTCGATGAAAGCCGACAAAGAAGTGGCTTTGCCGGGAGCCGGGATATCCTTATGATAAAAGAATGTGGCTGGCCATTGTTTGACCAAGTCACTATCTAGGATTTTGGGATATGCACGCTCGTGTCTAAGCGAAAAACTAATAGTACTGGTGATGTAAGGAACACCGACAGTGATAGAGTTCCTCCAAACATGAAAATAGTACCGGAATAAGGTCAAACTCGGCCTAATGCCGAGAAATCCCTCACACAAAGAAGCGTAAGCACTGATCTCTAGAAGATAGTTGAGAGGAAGATGGTAGAGTTGGACACCAAAATGGTCAATCACCTCGGAGAAGAACTCCAAGGGAGGGAATGACAAACCTCTGTCGAGGTGGGTGCCGAAGTGGACCCGCTCGCTGGCGCGTGGGTTGGGGACGGTTTCCTCGAAGCCGCTCCGCCAGTCGCCGGTGCGGAGGAGCCCTTCTATCTCCATGTTCTGGAGGTTCTCATCGTCGAGTACGCAGGGGATCCAGACCCCGCGGAAGCTTTCCTTCTCTGCCGCCGGTTCCGTCGCCGCCATCACCGCCACTGCCGCCGCTGCCGCCAAGCCAGAAGAGGAAGAAGAAGCCATTTCTCCGGCGAGCAGTTGACCTAGGATGGGCGGCGCTGGGAGTTTTTGGGGGAAAGCAGAGGAGCTCTGTGCGTGTGGGGGAGAATTGGAGGAGAGGAAAAGGCAAATGACAGGTGAAGAGAAGAGGAGAAGAATCCTCACCCCTTATATCCACCTAACCGCGCTAAGATTCGTGCAAATGCTACAGTGTAACCTCCACGCGTAGTGGAAGGAACTGGGAAGGCCCCACGCGATGATTACGTCGCCTCGATCTCTGCGCACGCATTGAAACGGCGCCTCGGTTCCACGAACCGTGGACCCACCAACGGTCGTGCTAACAGAATGTCTGTCAGATGACGTGACTTGACCATGACTTGTGCCAGGTGGCGTTAGAGACCAAGTTCTGGTTTAGTTTGAAATCAAGCTGGAAAATCTGAGTAACCTGTTGATAGGTCCGACTTATTTTTAAGACCCGGATCGTATTTTTTGTTGTGAAGTTTCAGGAACCCTTCAAGATTCTGCAAGCCGAAGATCAAGCTAGACGATGATGAATCCGACTTTGGATCTTGGAGGCCTCCGGGGGCTGTTGTTGGGGATATACTTTCCGGGTATCCTCACAGTTCCTCACTGACCAGGGTGGCCCACTTTGGGTTAGAGCTTTGCTTCATGGGTGACCCAGTCAGGGAGAGAAGATAGAGTCCAATCCGGCTACGGGAAGGCCCAGAAGACTTACCGACTTAGGCCCATAAGATTACTTGTAGTTCAAGATGTACTCTGTAACCGACTCTTAGTCATAGCCGAATAGATCTCTCTTGTAAACCCTAGGCCGGATATCTATATAAGCCGTCCTAGGGAGAGCCTTTAGGGCAACACTCTAAACACCTCAATAGTCTACAATCTCAACTTGCACAGGCGAACCCTTGTAACCCATATTCCGGCTCTGCCGTATTACTGGATTGCTAGCAGGAGTAGGATCTGTCCAAAGCCGGCGGATTCGAACCTGGGTAAACTTGTGTGCTCACTGTCCCGAAACACCGTACGTCTCACACCCCTCTCTTCCGCACGCCTCGAGGATCCCCTCATGGCGTACTTGTCATCGATCTGACGACACTCGCCTGATGGTGATCACGCCATTGGAACCTGGAATTTTCATCATATTGTAAATGTAACACGGACGAGCCATAAAAGCCCAGTAAGCCGGACGTCCGAATATAGCGTGGTACGCGCTCTTGAACGGGACCACTTCGAAGGAAAGTGCTTCCGTCCGATAGTTCTTTGGAGTTCCAAAGGTAACATCCAAAGTAATCTCTCCTAGGGAATTAGCTTGTCTTCCTGGGACAACTTCGTGAAAGATCACAGAGCTATGGTTCAGCTGGGTTTCCGAGATCTTCATCCGGCGTAGTGTTTCGACATAGAGAATATTGATACTACTACCACTGTCCATGAGGGTCTTGGAGAAACCATAACCGTCAATAAGTGGATTGACGATTAAGGCGTATTTTCCTCGCCTGTGTAACTTAGGCGGATGATCAGCGCGGTTAAATGTGATTGCCACTTCCGACCAGTCCAGGTATTGGGGGACAGCCGGAACTATTGCATTGAGCTCGTGTAGAACTGCTTTCTTGACCTTTGCTGGTTGACATCCAAGGAAAGTGACATAAGTGTCCTTCTTGGTGGGAAAAATTTTCTTCCCTTCCGGCTTGGGATTTGAAGCATCAGCTTCCTCCATGTCGGAATCTTCCTTGGTCTCTTTTTCTTTTTCGGGATTCTTCTTTCCCTTCTTCCGCTTAGCTTTGTAGCCCGCGGTGTCATCTCTTTTGATGTCGTCATTGAAACGACATTCGGCGTTGGTGTGGGATGAGCCCCCATTGGCGTCTAGGTGATGCACACATGGGTCATTGGCAATGTCGGCCCTAGAGTAGGTTTTGCCTAGTTGCTAGTCTCCTCTACCTTGGACTCTCGAAGTTCCATGCCCACGCCCGCGGCCTCCACCGCGTCCTCCTCGTCCTCCAGACCCGAAAGTAGCAGTGACCACTGCCGTTTCTGCGTTGGATTTTTCTTCCAAGGTATTTTTGTGCTTGTGAGCCTGTTGCTTTGGTTGTTTTGCGGACTGTGGCACAGCTAGGGCATTGAGTAATCCCTCTGCATCGTCGTCGGCATGTGCATACTTGCTCGCTGTTTCTATCATCTCTCCCAAATCAGTGACCTTGTCACACTTCAAGCGATGGTGCAGTGGACTGATTGGGAGACCTGCGATGAAAGATTCAATCGTAGTTTGATCATTTACTCCTTCGCAGGAGTTCTTGGTGTCGATCCATCGTCCGAGGTAGTCCCGGCAAGTTTCTCCGGCTTTCTGGGTGCAACGCTGTAGGTCTCCGACCGTACATGGCCTCCGATATGTGCCTTCGAAATTCCGAAAGAACGCAGTTTGCATGCCATACCAGTTGTGGATGGTGTTCTCCGGAAGTTCATTAAGCCATGATCGTGCCGTCTTCCGCAACATAAGTGGGAGATATCGGGTTGCGACCATGCTATTTCCGCCTTTGGAAATGCAGCAACCTTGGAAAAAATCCTGTAGCCAGGTATCTGGCCAAGCAATGCCGTCGTAGGCTTAGATATGTCTTGAGATAGCAAATCCTTTCGGGAATTTTGTAGCTCTGATGCGTGGTCCGAAGCATTTTGGGACCACGTAGATATCATCGTTTTCATAGTGCCGCGCCTCTATGTTGGAATTGATCCTGTGCCTTGTGTCGTTCAGGGATAGTGATCGTCCGGAATGTCGGTTGTGGCTGCGGTGCCTTGGGGCCGGACTTCGGCTTCTGCCACCACCTCCTCCGCCACGTCGTTCTCCATGCCCCCCTTGAGAGCCGTTGTGATGACTGCTTGGTGGAGAGGGTGGGGCAGCTGGATTGTTTCCGGCTGATCGCCGACCTCTGTCCGGAGCGTCATTATTCCTGTTCCGGGGAGGGTCTTCACTATGACGAGCCCCCTACCGGCTTGTCCCGGCATGGTTTCCGTCGTTCCTTCGTCCGTCGTTCCCACCATGGTGAGGCTCAGCCGGACGGCTTATATGCCTAGGAGGTGGCATTTTTTGACGATCCTCCTCCCGACGTTTCTCTTTATCTTCTCCCCTTCGATCATTTGACTCTCGTCGGGGAGGGTTTCTCGGATACAGTGCAACAATGGCCTCTTTCTTGGTCGCTGGGGCGACATTGCTCCAGTCACGCGTAGTCCTGCGGTGCTGTCCTAACGATCCGGTTCTCGAATAATTGTCTTCCCGACGCTCGAGGCAATGATACTACTCCAGAACGCGCTGGGGCTTACGTCCGCCCATGCCGGATCTGTGCGACATTGGTCGGAATCCGAGACCAGTTTTTGACTTCCGGACAAGGCGACCTTCTGCTGCTCCAGTCCCTTGTTGAGTAGTTTGATTCCCAACTGGATTTCCTTCGGTCCTAGATTAGCCGATAGAATTTCTCGGGCTGCCACGGTATTCTGTGCTGGGGTTGGATATACCCAATCTCATTTACTATCTTTCCGAGGCTTCCCCATCTCATCTCCGAAAAGGACGGCGTGGATCTGCGGGAATTGGTTGTCACTAGTGTGACGCTTCCTGGTCTTCTGGTATTGCCCGGAGTTGTACTTCCCCGCAGATGCTATGCATTTCTTTTCCTCCTCAATGTTTTTGGCTTCATCGAGGACTACTTGATGACGCGCTTCTAGGGCTTGCGCCCTCTCGTCTAGTTCTTCAGTAGTAAGCTCTGCAGCTGTAGGAATAGGTGTGGTTAATGCAGCATCGATGAGTTTACGTGCACCTTCAGTGATCACGTGTCCATCCATCGATTCTTCTTTTTTCTGCTCGTCTGGGATAAGTGCTCCATCCGAGTCTTCTTCGTATTCCTCGGCAATCACCTCTTCTATCAGAGGGTCTTTTGCCGGGGTCTTGTTCTTCTTGTTCCTCTTCTTTGCCTTCTTGGCAGTGCTGGTAGCAAAGACAGCCTTGGGTCTGTTTCTCGGAGTCAAGCTCTGATCGGTACTTTTGGACATTTGGACCCCAGGATTATCTCTGACTTCCATGTCATCCTGCGCTTTGGGAGAGTGTTCCCTAGATCCTTCATCCATGGCTTCTCCTTCTTCTGCAGTTTTGGAGTTGTACTCCTCTTCGTATTCCCTGGAGAACTTTCAGAAATCCGCTGACGTCATCAATTCATCCGAGGATGCGGGTACGTCGGCGTTTGTTCCAATCGCCTCTAGCACAGAGTCGGTGTTTTCTCCAGCATCGGCAGAGCCGGATCCGGATCCCACATATCCGATGAAGTGCGACGCGTGCTTCCTGAGGTACCTGTGGCTCTCGCGGTCAGCCATGTCGAAACTTTTGATGGTCTCGAGAATTGCCTATGTGCTTGCATCTTGCATTATCATACGTCGCAGTGTGTACCTTAGGAAAGGTCTATCTGTCCCGGCATCCTCAGAGCCGGAATCAGTGTCATTGATGAGCTCCTCCTGGTGTTCGACTTCCGCGGGTGGGTCGATCTGCGATCCGGTCTCTCCTAGGACATCCACTCTAGATTCGATTTGGACCGCTAGGTCTTCCTCAGGCTCGGATTTCTCCACTATCTCCGCAGCTGGTGCGGGCTGGGTGGGATTAGGATTTTCTAAGATCCGGAACTCTGCCGCCTCCACGGACAAAGGGGACCCAGAAGATTCTTCTGCCTCTATCATCACCGTTGGGGTGGGTGGGGCAGGTACGGCGAAACCGATGCAAACATCAATCTCGCCAAAAGACATGATTGTGTAGGCAGTCACAACCTACCTAGCCAGAATCCAAGTCTCGTCAAGAACGATGAGAGGGACGTCACTGGCGTAGAGGATGCGACTGACGGCGCTAGTTTCTCCGATTTCGATTCTTGTAGATTCCGCTCGAAACGCAGATCCAAAGCTCACTTGCCCCACGGTGGGCGCCAACTGTCGTCGGATTGATGACAAGTACGCCATGAGGGGGTCCTCGAGGCGTGCGAAAGAGAGGGGTGTGAGACGTACGGTGTTCTGGGACGGTGAGCACACAAGTTCACCCAGGTTCGAATCCGCCGGCTTTGGATGGATCCTACTCCTGCTAGCAATCCAGTAATACGGCAGAGCCGGAATATGGGTTACAAGGGTTCACCTGTGCGAGTTGAGAGTGTAGACTATTGAGGTGTTTAGAGTGTTTCCCTAAAGGCTCTCCCTAGGACGTCTTATATAGATATCCGGCCTAGGGTTTACAAGAGAGATCTATTCGGCTACGACTAAGAGTCGGTTACAGAGTACATCTTGAACTACAAGTAATCTTATGGGCCTAAGTCGGTAAGTCTTCTGAGCCTTCCCGTAGCCGGATTGGACTCCGTCTTCTCTCCCTGACTGGGCCGCCCGTGAAGCAAAGCTCTAACCCGAAGTGGGCCACCCTGGTCAGTGAGGAACTGTGAGGATACCCGGAAAGTATATCCCCAACACTACTCGCGTTCCCAGACCGAGTTACCGGCTTTGGCCAAATTTTGAACAAACACGGCGAAATTTAGATGAATTTAGGCGATTGTATTAAAATATAGGTGAGTTCATACATATTATGTCAAATTCGGACATATACTCGAATTTTGACTATAGTAGGCTAAGAAAAACTTTAAATCGAAATAACTAAAACTAGCCGATGCCGATGTTGACGGGTGATACGTCCAAAACATATCTACTTTCCCGAACACATTTGCTATTGTTTCTCCTCTAAACTTGTGTGATTTGGATGCAACTAACATAGACTGACGCTGTTTTCAGCAGAATTACTTTGGTGTCTAGTTTTTGTGCAGAAAATCAACTATCATGAAAAATCCCGGAATATATGCCAAAAATCCTATTTCACCAGAAGAATCACGCCTCGGTCTCCCTCTTCGCCTATAAGTTGCCTTCTGACCTAAAAACTCAGGGGGGTTCGACGTTTTTCCAGAAAGAGTTCCGATGCGTCGCTACCACCAGATTCTATGATTCGGAACCAGAAACTCCGTTCTGGCACCCTGCTGGGACGACGAATTGGAGGAGATCATCACAATCACTTCTCCATCGACCATCCATGTTTCCCCCATCTATGAGTCAGTAATCCCCCGCTGTAGGCTATGGGGATGGTAGGGATTGGATGAGATCGTTCATGTAATGGCATCAGATTGTTAGGGCATGGTGCCTAGTATCTATTATTAGTGCTTTTTGACTTTGTTGCGACTTGTTATGATTAATGTTTGTCACTAGGGCTCGAGTGCCATGATTTTAGATCTGAACATGTTATTGATTCATTATGATAGTATTATTTATGGTCTTACCTACAAGTTGTATACACACGTTGTTGTCCGGAACCAATGGCCCCGAAGTGACAGAAATCAGGATAACCGGAGGGAATGGCTTTGATGTGAGGATCACATGTGTTCACGGAGTGTTAATGCTTTGCTCCGGTGCTCTATTAAAAGGAGCACCTTAATTTCCAGTAGTTCCCTTGAGGCCCCGCTGCAAACGGGCTGGCAGGACAAAAGATGTTGTGCAAGTTCTCATTACAAGCACGTATGACTATATATAGAACACATGCCTATGATTATTTAGTACTTGGATGCTTTATCTTATTTATTTGCAATTGTCCTATGTTCTGATTGCCATGTGAATTGTCTTGTCCATGCAATACCCCTCCATCCATCCCTATGCCTACCGCGCTTTAATCCTACTGTTTACTGCAATCGTTACCACTGTCATTACTTTACTGCTGTTATTGCTTTACTATTCCTACTACAAAACTGTTGCTACTGATAAACTGCTGTGAGCAAGCTTGTTTCCAGGTGCAGCTGAATTGACAACTCCGTTGTCAAGGCTTACAAATATTCTTTGGCTCCCCTTGTGTCGAATCAATAAATTGGGTTTCACTTCCCTCGAAAATACTGCGATACACCCCCTATACTTGTGGGTCATCAACGGGGCGTGCCGATCACATGCTGAAGTGGTGGTAGAAGGACGTGTAGTCGGCATCCTGGGTCCTGTCGTCGTTGCCGTCTTGTCACTCGGCAGCTGTAGTAGCCGGGAGCTGCCCTGGCCGGCGTCGTTGCACGGCCACAGGTGTTCTAAGGGATTGGCCTCATCGTCATCATCGTCGAGGACAAAGAGCGGTGCGCCTTGGTAGGCACTCTATCGGTGAACGACGCGTACAACCTGGCGGTCAGCCTGCTCGTGCAGCCACCTGATTTGCTCGGCCTCCTCCCTCTCCTAGTCCACCCTTGACCAGGCGCAGGCGTCTGGGGCCTGCATCGGCGGCACGTCGTTGGGTGACGCCTCCATCGCCATCTTCAAGAGGAACACATCCTTGTCAAAGGGCACCGCCCAGTCCTTCAGCTCCTTGTTCTGCACGTATAGCTTCGGCCTTGCCAGCCGAAGGGGGCTGGTCGGCGGAGACAGCGTGTTGTTAAGGCTTATAAATATTCTTTGGCTCCCCTTGTGTCAAATCAATAAATTGGGTTTCACTTCCCTCGAAAATACTGCGATACACCCCCTATACTTGTGGGTCATCAAGACTATTTTCTGGCGCCGTTGCCGGGGAGCATAGATTTATTTATCAAGTCCACTTGGAATCATTATTGTTCGCTGCCATCCATCCATCATGGGTAAGTCTCATGATGGCAAGGTTCCTAGTTTACCATCCACTACAAGAAGAGGTACGGTTCTGAACACCTCTGTTGCTTTTGATTCACCATCTGTTATGAGTAAGTTCCTTACACCACCACATACACATGATACACACACTGCTACTACTGCTGAATCTGAAACTTCTGATACTTATGATGTTGCTTCTACTGTGCTTGATAAGAGTGGTCCATTAGGTCCTTTCCTAGATTCTACGATTGCGAGAACTATAGCTGGAAACACTGAAACTCCTAATGAAGACACTACTACACTTGTTAGTTCACCTGAGTCTAGAGAGAGCTATGATATTGAAGACGGTTATGTTGAGATGACCGATGAATTTATTAAAGGATGTCAAAACACCCATGATAGGAGTGCTGCTAAGAGTCCCCTTGAGAGGCGTACTATTAGACCCAAACTGTCTCCTAATGCTAAGTTTGCTGCTTCTCCCATAAACATTAAAGATATAGATTATGATTTCTCTCTTGATCTATCTTACATAGCTATTGTTGAGAAAGTACCTTTTTGTGGGACTAAGAATGAAAGTGCGGTAGCACATATAACTGAGCTTTCTACCATGAGTGGCCTGTTTTCTGATGATATTAAGATGCGCACCTACTTCGTTGCTAAGATTTTCCCCTTTTCACTGAAAGGAGAAGCTAAAACTTGGTTTAGTAATTTACCTCCTGGATCTATTGATAGCCCTGATTGCTGATTAGTACTTTCCTGCAGAAATATTTTCCTCCAAGTGCTAGACATGCTATTTTGCAGGAACTTTTTGATTTTAAACAGGGAGAAAATGAGATATTGCCTGAATCATGGGCAAGGTTTTGTGCTTTGATTCATGCACATGCTGGATGTCCATTCCCTAAGAATGAGCTTCTTTATATATTTTATAATGGACTAACTGAAGAATCTAGGACATGCCTGGATAGTTGTGCTGATTGTGTTTGCAGGAATAGGACTCCCAAGGAAGCTGAGGAATTAATGGCTAAAATAAGCAAGAATTATGAAGATTGGACTCCTCCTGAACCAGCTATACCTAAAACAATTATACCTAAACCAGCTATACCGGCGCCTATACCATCATCTAAGAAGAGGGGAGTTATTGCATTGAATGATGAATTGATGAAGGAAGCTAAGAAATGTCTTAGGGAGAAGGTAATTAAAGCTGAAGATGTCAAGAATTTACCTCCTATAGAAGAATTATGTAAGCCTATCCCCCATTCATCCACTATTGAGGTACACTCTCTCCAACACTTTGATGAAGGTGATATCCCTTACTCTAAACCTCCTAATCAATGCTTAGAAGAATTCAATATTTTTATTGTTAAGCAAGATAATTTTAATAAAAGGGTGCAAAATCATCTAATGGGAAACACTAGAGCTATTGTTGAGTTAAAAGATATTGTGGAAAGAACCTCTAATGATGTTAAAATGATTGTTAAACATTTTCAAATGGTTCAAACTCAAATAGATCAACTTATTGAAGTGACAAAAGACTTGCTAGTTAATGCTGCTAAAGAAAAACATGCTTATGAAATTAGAACTAGAAGTGGTGCTGCTACCCAGGATCCTCTATATCCTGAGGGGCATCCCAAAAGAATTGAGCAGGATTCTCAACAAGCTGAAAATAGTGGTCTACTCGTAAGAAAAGAAAAAAGAAACATAAAACTATTGTAGAACCCTCTGAACCTGCTAAAGATCCTAATAGTATATTTGTCTCTGATGCTGAAACTGAAAGTAGTAATGAAGAAAATGATGTTCCTAATAAAGAAAAAGTTGAAGAAGAACCTGAAAAGCACACTAAGAATACTAAATACACTAAAGAAGATTTTGTTGCTAAGAAACATGGTAGTGAAAGAGAGCCTTGGGTCCAAAAACCTATGCCTTTCCCTGATAAGAAACACAAGTCAAAGGAAGATGAACATTATACCCTGATAAGAAACACAAGTCAAAGGAAGATGAACATTATACCCTGATAAGAAACACAAGTCAAAGGAAGATGAACATTATAATAAGTTTTATGAGTGGATGAAACCTTTATTCCTGCAAATTCTTTTGACTGATGCTATTAAATTGCCTCCTTATTCAAAGTATATGAAGGATATTGTCTCGAATAAAAGGAAGATCCCTAATGAAGAAATTTCTACTTTGCTTGCTAATTATTCCTTTAAGGGTAAGGTTCCAAAGAAACTAGGAGACCCAGGGATTCCAACTATTCCTTGCTCTATTAAGAATAGTTATGTTAGAACTGCTTTGTGTGATTTGGGAGCAGGAGTTAGTGTTATGCCTTTTTCTCTCTACAAGAGACTTCAACTGGAAAAACTGATACCAACTGATATATCTTTGCAAATGGCTGATAAATCTACCACTATTCCTGTTGGTATATGTGAGGATGTACCTATTCAAGTGGCTCATAATTGCTTGATATTAACTGATTTTGTTGTGCTTGAAATGCCTGAAGATGATAATATGTCTATTATTCTTGGGAGACCTTTTCTTAATATTGCAAGAGTTGTTATTAATTGTCATCAAGGAAAGGTGACCTTGAATGTTAATGACATGGAACATACTGTCTATTTCCCCAAGAAGATTGATAGGACTTATGGTTTAAATTCAATTGAACATGTTGAGGGTATTCAAGTTGGAGAAATATATTGTCCCATACCAAGAGAAAAATTTGAAACTATTATGATTGGGACCATTGCTATCAAGGTTGAGGTAACATAATCATTAGTGGAATACAAAGTTTTGTCTCATATGAAATTGTTTTGGTAACAAGACCTGATCAACCTTGTTAACAAAAGGATTTCATTGAATGAAACAATGTTTTCACCATGATTATCTCCGCTTACTTCTATTCTATCTATTTTAGTTTTTGCTTTCGTTTAGTTTACTTTCCTGTTCTTAGTTGTTTGCAAGTTAGAGTGTCTTAGAACTTTTGAAGTGCTAGCCTTGTTTTGTCATTGCATCTTTCCAAAAACCTTTTTCTGTCAAAAAATCTTTCATCTATGCCTGAAAATTGCTCAAAAATAAAGTGTCTCAAAAAATTCCAGAAAATTCATATTAAAATTTTACGTGAAAAAGGGGCAGAGGAGTGCCTAGAAGGTACCAGGGGGGCCACCAGGTAGGCACACCACCTGGTGGCACGGGCAGCCCAGGGGCGCGCTTGCCTATGGTGTGGGCCACCCCTGGCCCTCCACTCACTCTCTCACTTGCCACTTTCTTCTCTCTCCCGAGTAAACACCAGTTCATTGCTCGAAATTGTGTTCTTGCTGTGCTTGCCCTCGATTTTTCGATCTCCTTGTTCAGCCCATCTTTGCTGCTGAAATTTGGAGCATTAGTTCTCCGAATAGAAGATGAATGAGCATCAACTCAACCAACATGAACTGAGAGTGCCTGAGGTTATGAAGGTTCACCGAGAGGAGGAAGTTTTTCTGTCCATCTATCCATGCTCCGAATTCATGAGGGCCGCAGGAATTTTCCAGGACTTCCATACTTTGGTTGCTAATGCAGTATTGGAGAACTTTGTGGAGGATGAACCCTGTCAATTTGTGAAACTACCTATGTCTGTAGTGCAGGACTTTCGATTTAGTCACTCTTTGCCTAACCCCATGGTCCACTACAAAATTTACAATATAGTTGTAGACCTTTCTCTTGATGACTTTTGTGCAGCTATTAAGGTACCTTAGTTGGGATCATGCGGAAGGATTAAAGAGCGACCTGCACCACTCATGGACTTGTACGCAGAAATTTGCCAAGGGAGCAGCTTCGTGAAGGAGAACGGGAAATCCGTAACATTCATCTCCCTTCTATTCGCTACTTTGCTTACTTTATTGCCAAGTGTGTTCTTGCTAGGAAAACTGCCAATAAGTTATCTTCATATGATCTAGCATTCATCTCTACTGCTCTTAAACGAGATAGGACTTACAACTTGGTGCTTTGATAGCGTTCGGCCTTGCTGCTAACCGCGAGAAAGGTGGAATTTGTGGAGGCCTCATTGCTTCTCGTTTACTAGCATTGCATGGTTTAGTGCCTCATCATCTAGACCTACAGTTTCCCATAGAAAGGCTTGATCTTAATTCCATGATACAGCATAAATTTGTTTCTTCTTGGGCTAGTTTGAGTGAGTTGTCTTATGAAATAACCTTTCTCAAAGCTGGTTGGAGAAGGAGCAAGTCCAAGCGTGTTGTTCTTTTGCCTGCACCTGTTTTGTTTAACCTTGATAACATGGTAGGATTGTCCCTCACGTAGGAGGAGTTTGATACGTACTTGGGAGAGCTCTCCCAACAGGAGCAGGATACTAGAAGGGAAGTCACAGATGATTCGGACCAGCCTACCTATGATTGGGGAGCTTCTTCTTCTTCCCAAGGGCCTAACTACGATTATTCTTACAATGACCCACCTGCCTGGAACCTTTTCTCGTATTTGGATCGACACCCACTTAGGCCAAAAGCCTAAGCTTGGGGGGAGGTACACCGACATCACACTCATCTCCATATCATGTTTCGTCGGTACCTTGTATATTCATGTTTTGTTCTCTTTTTAGCTTCGTTCATTCTTTGATTATGCCTTCTAAAACATAAAAATACCAAAAATATTTTTGTTGTTTCTCTTTGTTTGCTTCTTCTTCTTTTTGCCTTGGTTTGCTTTTCCCTTTTTGCTTTGCTTTGAACTATTCGAAAAACCCAAAAAGATTTTGCTTTGCTTGTTCTTCCTTTTTGGTTCTTGTTTTAAAAATATTTGAAAACACCAAAAATATTTGTTGTTCTTCTTTGGTTTTGTGAGTTTGTTGTAGGGTTCAGCAGTCCTCAGTGGAATTTGGTTTCATGTTATTATTTAAGCCACACAAGTGAAGGGCAATAATGAGGATTAATGACAACTTGAGGTGTGGTAAGAGGCTGGTAACAAACTCTATTTGTTTTTGTTTTTGTACATATACTCATCATTGTGGGAATGCTTAGCCAGTTCGTGTAGTGTGTATGTTATTTATGGATGCTTAGTAGTCCTTGCTTTCTTATGGTTAGCTCTAGCTCGCGAATAATTTTTAGCATCTCATATGAATGTTCGCTTGCATTGCTCTATTCATAACTTGGTATGACACTGTGGTATCCTCCTCTGAATGTTTCACTTGAATTGACTTAGCACATGCTCATGCATGCATATGACTGAATCAATAATCAGTTAAGCCTCGATGAATTATTTTGCCTCAGGGGTCTTGAATCACTTTCATGCCATGTTTAGTCCTGTTTTGTTGCAAGCATGATTATGACAGTTATTGCTCTCTCGTTTGTCACTCCCTTACTATTGCTAGCCTTCACTTGCACCGAGTATGAGCTCTACTCGTGTTTTCAATTCCCCAAAACCAATATTGCCAAAAGTGTCCACCATACCTACCTATTAGCGTCATTTGCTATTCCGTGCATATTCAGTATGCCTTGTTTTCTTCTGAATAAAATGTTTGCTTGTTATAAGAAAGTTAGTTAGTAAAGCTCTCACGAACTTGATGGCACACTTTACTTTCTTGCACTTAATAATCTTGAACCATTGCGTCCATCTTTGTTGCGTATATGTGTCGTCGGATTGAGGACAAGTACGCCATGAGGGGGTCCTCGAGCCGTGTGAGACGTACGGTGTTCCGGGACGGTGAGCACACAAATTTACCCAGGTTCGAATCCCCCGGCTTTGGACGGATCCTACTCCTGCTAGCAATCCAGTAATACGGCAGAGCCGGAATATGTGTTACAAGGGTTTTGCCTGTGCGAGTTGAGTTTGTAGACTATTGAGGGTGCCCTAAAGGCTCTCCTTAGGATGGCTTATATAGATATCCGGCCTAGGGTTTACAGGAGAGATCTATCCGGCTACGACTAAGAGTCGGTTATAGAGTACATCTTGAACTACAAGTAACACAATGGGCCTAAGTCGGTAAGTCTTCTGGGCCTTCCCGTAGCCGGATGGGACTCCGTCTTTTCTCCCTGACTGGGCCACCCTTGAAGCAAAGCTCTAACCCGAAGTGGGCCACCCTGGTCAGTGAGGAACTGTGAGGATACCCGGAAAGTATATCCCCAACAATATGCTTGTGCTTTATAAGTTGAAGTTAGCAGAACCATGTATCATGGGGAACACTTTCAACATTTCACGGGCACTTTGTACCCAGTTGATATCATGATCTTTTGCTTATGGATCCCGGCGGTGTGAAATAAAAGGGGAACTTGTAAGATCATGGAGTTTGTATATGTGTTAGAGAAACGCCTGGGCCGCTAGCCTAAGCCATGCCTAATTATGGTGGAAACTTGCATCATAACCATAATGAGCATTCTATGAAGCATCCTCAATAAAATCCTATGCAAATATCAAATAAAAAGATCACTGAGATGCTCATTGTCTGCTTGCCTTGTCATTTTGATTATGAGATAGCTACTGTATCATGTGCAAGGGGTACCCCGTTGGCGGTTCTCTATGATACATATGTACTTACAATGACAAGAGCTTACTTGTGACTGAAGTTGAGTAGCATGAGGTCCGGTACTCGTAAGTAAGGGGCATGAGATTTTAACTTATAACTTGTCAAGCATATCCTCTTAGTTGTGTCACTTTTACCTTAACCATTTAAAGATGCTTATGATAGGGGCAATGAGAGCTCATAGCTAACGAGTACCATACTTTCAGCATTTGGAAGCCTTTCAAATTATTCAATACCTTTTTCATTTCCTTGTTGAGTCACCACCTATTCTATGAGCACTTGCTTGAGAGCATAGTTGTCATTCATAGTGTAACATGCTTGTCTCAAAACTTGATTATTTGTGTTATGACTTTGATGCTTGTATCTTTGATATCTTTACTTATAGTCTTCACCTGAACTTCAGAGGTGCCTTGGCATTCATAATCAAAGGCAAGCGAGATACCACTCTATCATACCTGGTTATGAGCATTGTAATGTTGCTTATGTTTATGCTTCATACTACCTATTATTTTTGAGTTGGAATCTCTTCATAGCTTGCATTGCTTATTAAGTAACCTTAGTTGCATGCTCCTTATTATGAATTGTCTAAGTAGTTGATCACATGCTGAGAATATATAGATCATATGAAGCAAATGTGTTCGTGAAAGTTTCTTTTATCGCACTCAGTTTTCAACTGAATTGCTTGAGGACAAGCAATAAGCTAAGCTTGGGGGGAGTTGATACGTCCAAAACGTATCTACTTTCCCAAATACTTTTGCTATTGTTTCTCCTCTAAACTTGTGTGATTTGGATGCAACTAACACGGTCTGACGCTATTTTCAGCAGAATTACTTTGGTGTCTAGTTTTTGTGCAGAAAATCAACTATCAGGAAAAATCCTAGAAAATATGCCAAAAATCCTATTTTGCTAGAAGACTCACGGAGCCAGAATACGAGACAGAGTGGGGCTAGGCCCAGGCCACACCACCTGGCCGCGCGGGCTAGGCCTGGCCGCGCCAGGGGATGGTCTGGCTGCCCTAGACACCCCCCGGTCTCCCCCTTCGCCTATAAGTTGCCTTCTGACCTAAAAACTTAGGGGGTTCGACGTTATTCCAGAAAGAGTTCCGCTGTGCCACCACCACTAGATTCCGTGATTCGGAACCAGAAACTCCGTTCTGGCACCCTGTCGGGACGGGGAATTGGAGATCATCTCCATCATAATCACCATCGCTTCTCCATCGACCATCCATGTTTCCCCCATCTATGAATGAGTAATACCCCGCTGTAGGATATGGGGATGGTAGGGATTGGATGAGATCGTTCATGTAATGGCATCATATTGTTAGGGCATGGTGCCTAGTATCTATTATTAGTGCTTTTTGACTTTGTTGCAACTTGTTATGCTTAATGCTTGTCACTAGGGCCCGAGTGCCATGATTTCAGATCTGAACATGATATTGATTCATTATTATAGTATTGTTTATGGTCTTACCTGCAAGTTGTATACACACGTTGTTGTCCGGAACCAATGGCCCCGAAGTGACAGAAATCAGGATAACCGGAGGGAATGGCTTCGATGTGAGGATCACATGTGTTCACGGAGTGTTAATGCTTTGCTCCGGTGCTCTATTAAAAGGAGCACCTTAATTGCCAATAGTTCCCTTGAGGTCCAGCTGCAAACGGGCTGGCAGGACAAAAGATGTTGTGCAAGTTCTCATTACGAGCACGTATGACTATATATAGAACACATGCCTATGATTATTTAGTACTTGGATGCTTTATCTTATTTATCTGCAATTGTCCTATGTTCTGATTGCCATGTGAATTGTCTTGTCCATGCAATACCCCTCCATCCATCCCTATGCCTACCGCGCTTTAATCCTACTGTTTACTGCAATCGTTACCACTGTCATTACTTTACTGCTGTTATTGCTTTACTATTCCTACTACAAAACTGTTGCTACTGATAAACTGCTGTGAGCAAGCTTGTTTCCAGGTGCAGCTGAATTGACAACTCAGTTGTCAAGGCTTACAAATATTCTTTGGCTCCCCTTGTGTCGAATCAATAAATTGGGTTTCACTTCCCTCGAAAATACTACGATACACCCCCTATACTTGTGGGTCATCAACGGGGCGTGCCGATCACATGCTGAAGTGGTGGTAGAAGGATGTGTAGTCGGCATCCTAGGTCCTGTCGTCGTTGCCGTCTCGTCACTCGGCAGCTGTAGTACCCGGGAGCTGCCCTGGCCGGCGTCGTCGCACGGCCACAGGTGTTCTAAGGGATTGGCCTCATCGTCATCATCGTCAAGGACAACGAGCAGTGCGCCTTGGTAGGCACTCTGTCGGTGAACGACGCGTACAACCTGGCGGTCAGCCTGCTCGTGCAGCCACCTGATTTGCTCGGCCTCCTCCCTCTCCTAGTCCACCCTTGACCAGGCGCAGGCATCTGGGGCCTGCATCGGCAGCACGTCGTTGGGTGACGCCTCCATCTTCATCTTCAAGAGGAACACATCCTCGTCAACGGGCACTGCCCAGTCCTTCATCTCCTTGTTCAGCACGTATAGCTTCGGCCTTGCCAGCCGAAGGGGGCTGGTCGGCGGAGACAGCGAGTGGTGTTTGTTTATAGCGACGCCACACGAATGCGTGTGCGGCGGCGAGTGCACTGGCTATGCCGCGTCGCGCTTCATAGGCAGGAGTGGTGCCAGCAAGCTCGCGGGCACCAAACCAGACGAGTGTGACGCCGAGGCCGACGACGAGTGATGGACTGCAAGTGCACAGGTTCATCAGAGAATGTTTTCACGGAAGTATTAATTCCATTTTTTATATCGATCCCAATGAGGATCTTAGGAAAGTGTTCTAATGCGGTGTTTCTGTCACACCCAAGGTGTCACAAGTCTTGAGTGAATTGACTGCAAACATTGACGGTGGAAGTGGTTAATAAAAGATAGAGGAACTTTCTTAGGAAATAAGTAAATTGCATAAAAGTAAAGAGGTGGAAGATGTGTAAAGGTCCTGCAGATGAGAAGTTAGGCGTGGAGAGAACTAGTTCATGGTGAGTGTGAATGTGCCAAATGGAATAAGCAGAATAAGTGATAATGATAATTCTTATTTATAAGTGAGTAGGCAAGCAACCCATATACCAACTAGGAGTCCTCATGTCCAATTCTTCCTAATCTCAATGATCCATCTGCCTATTACCATGGCCATGGTCAGCACATTAATTAAGGTCTTTCAACCGGATCAAGGCTTTAATCTTGGTGGTTCCTTGTTGTCCTCGAGTAGGGCTAAATCTTCTTTGATATCGGCCATGTTATTTGGGGGTCGCCGACTTACTAGCATACAAGTTCATACCTATGAGATCTTTGGATCATGTTACCTAGGCCCTTAAATTAGATAATAAGCATTAGGAAAACATAGATATTCATTCTCACTGTTTAAATAAACATTGCAACAATCACAAATGGATGGAAACAAAATAGGCACATCACTTCTCACAAATCCCCTACATCTCCCACGCATATGGGGATTTACTCAGACATGAGAGGTAGATGGATCAAAGGCATAATTATATTGCAAGTAGAAATCATCTCAAAGTTATTGTAGCAAACCACAATAGCGATTTAGAGATCCAACCAAATACAAACCAAAGGTAGATCAAAGTATCAAACCCTAATTTTACAAGTGCCAATCTCTCTCTCCCTCTTCTAAGTAATGATGGGATGATGGTGGAGTGTGCGGTTTTGAGGTTGAAGATCGTCGGAGAACGAGGGGAAGTTCTTCTCCTCTTTGAAATCTGATCTCCCCCTCTAGATGACTTGCGACGGCTATAACTTCTGTTATGTGGTTCTTCTCGTCCTCCCTTTGTTACGAAAGTTGCTTGTATTGATATAGGGAAGGCGCTGGTAGATAGTACGGGCGGACGGTACGGGCGCTCCCCAACTGTACCATAGGTCGTTATGCGTGCTAACACATCTAGTGAAAATGACTTCCATCGGGGATTTGCTTATTCTGGTGTAATTAGCCCATAAACGCTATTAGATCTTCAATAAATGTTCATTGCCTGAAAACCATCACAAGAAAACAAAGATTCGCTAATTGCGACATTAACGTTAGTGAAAAGGGCAATCTTCAGGGAAATCTGGCAATAAACAAGAGGAAAACCAATGGTAAAAAGTGATGAAATTTGGAGCTATCAACATCCCCAAGCTTAGCGGTTACTCGCCCTTGAGTGACAAAGCTATAATAAATAATAGCGAAGAATTGAATCAAGATAAAGACTTACAAGTTAGAGGTTGTATCATATTCCATCGTCTCAAATCCTACAGCCTTGAACATGAGCACAATATATCGGAATAGTTTCACTTAAGCTGATCCCTAAACGCAAGTAATTCGCTTGCTAATAGTTCTTGTGATTCAAATGAGATTGTTAAAAATTTGGCGAAGCTTTACAAATCAATTTCTTTCAGTGCCTCTCTTGTTATGAGAGTAAAAATGTCTTTAAGCCATGCTGCTTGAATCAAAATTAAGGGTGCACATATAGATGTTAAAAGAAGGATAAACTTAGAGCTTTTTTCATTAATCACTCACTTTAATAATCACGGCTATCAAATACCTCATCTTTTCCTTACTTATCAAGAATTCTAATTGCTCATTTTAGGTAGTGAGGTGATGCCAAGAAAAAAGATATCGAAAGTATTTCAGCTCATATTTTGACAACGGATCTTTTCTTTTTCCTTCTAAATGATCAACAAATATTTCTTTTGTAAACTCCTACACAACCTATTGGGAATAGCAATATTTTTGCCCATATCGCGACACGTATAGCACTCATGCCATCAATTCATAGCCGACATCTAGGGTTATACCATAGAACGTTCAAAAGCTAGCGGAGTTGTTGGCATCCCAAATGTGTGTATTTGAAACAAAGTACTTTTGCTCTTCTCTTTTTATTTTCCTTTCTCTCCTCTTTTTTTATAACAAATCAATACAAATTTTGGCATCTCCCTCTCCTACTCTAAAAAGTTCGTTCCATCAAGTAATTATTTTTCATAAGGTATCATCAAGTCAACGATCATTATGTGGGGTTGAGCGCTACTAAGGTTAAACCCTTAAGATAAAAATATGGCACCAAAGTTGTCATTGACACTTTCTCTTGTTCTAAAAAGTTTGGAATAAAATCCCAAGAGTTGTTTTTCAAACTAATTTAATTATCGAAAGTCTTAACCAAAGAGGTGACAAAAGCCTTTGAGCTCAAACTCTAAAAGATAACGAACTAAGCATGGAATCGAAATCAAGTGCAACCGAACAGACATAAAATGTTCATGAATAATCCTACAGGAAGAGGGAAAATATGAATGTGGTACCTCCTCTTACTCGTTCATCTTTTACTTGAGTCAACTCTTTGCGTTCGTCCCATACCTCGATCACTAGAAGTGAGTAACCTACAAAAAGAATCAACAAGAGCCAAGAGAAATTTTCACAAAATAATGCTAGAGAATAGTATAGTATCTTTGGGTTTTCCTTTTATCTAATGCAAAACTGAAAGTACACATGCATTGAAACAAAATCAAATAAAATAAAAAGAAGAAAGAAAAATATGAATGCAAAGAGGTGGGAGGATTTTAACCTCCCCAAGCTTAGGCCTTTGCCTAACTAGAATCAATTGTCGCTATCGTCGGGTGGCGGCTGCTGATACGGGAAGTTAGGGTAGCGGTTTGGAAAATCGGTATAAAAGATGTGAAATCTTGAGTCAGATTAACCATGTGGGTGTTCGCATCATTAAACGTGTTCTCTATGTTATCAAAGCGATGCACCACCTGGTCAAAATCACTCCTCGGGACATAGTTGAATCCTGACTGTGGTGGAGGCATACCTTGTTGTTGATGCTAGTGGTAAGGCTGCTGGTGGTTGTTCATCCTACACCGTGCCAGCCTCCTCTTTCTTCATCTTGCTACTGTTGGCTAGCTGCTGCGTCTTCCCAGTTTGGCTGGCCACCTGGTGGTGCAGTCCTTCCTGAGAGGATCAGTGCCTACTGGAATTCCTCCTCAGTAAGGACCCAACTCTGTTTACCTGGCAAACCAAAAGCTTGGACAAAAGAAACCAAGATTTGGTGGAGATCACCGTTAGGAACAAAATAAAACTAGTAAGCACGGAGGGAACGCTCTGGCCTATAGACACCCATGAACTTGGTGCTAGCCATATGGATGTCATTCAGGTCCTTACTGCCAGGTATAGCTCTTTCCTGTGGTAGGACAAATTTGTTTGCGTAGGCGATCTGTGTGATCAACCCACCACAACGAATGTCCCCCACGGCAGCTGTCCTTTGGCGGCGAAAGTGCTAGATGAGCAAAGCCCCCAAGTTTACCTTGTGCTCCATCTCTGAATGCAAGGCCATATGGATTACACTCATTTCGGAGCCTACCATTGCCCCAACATCCCCCTTTCCAAATAAAGAATTAACAAGGAAGGTATGCAAATTATGTGTAGTACGATTTTGGATAGTGGCGCTCTTCCTACGCAAATGATCGTTCTCCCTATGGACATAAATTTTTCCCCGAGACTGCATTGCCTCTAGATGCACATTACCATTGATATCGAGTTCTCCGTCGTGGGAGAATCCGAAACTATCACAAAATTCATAGAAGGTCAAGTTATGGAGTTGCCCATTGAGCACAAAACTTACAGTGCAATTTCGCTCCTAGGTCTCGAGATCATCATGGAACGGTGAAAGAAACTCGAACATGGCGAGCTTGTAGGTGTCGACGGAGAGATAGGAGAAATCGACCATGCCATCCTGCACGGTCATCTGCTCGAAGTCCTCCAGAAGACCCTGGCTGGAGAGGAACTAGCGATCTACCAACTTGGTGGGCAAAACCGTGCGGTTGCACACCCTCTCATAGTCTCGGCTCATGGCAGCCCTCAAGCTGTCCACCTCCGAGCGTCTCTTCTTCGAACCCGGCAGCTTGGCGGAGCCCAAAGGTCCTACTGTACCCGAGCCCTTGCCCGAGCGGAACATCCTTCCAATGTTATGCATTGTGCTGCATTTTTTTGAAGAAAACTATAGGCATCAAGTTTCTATCACATAAACAAATGATTATAGGTAGAAGTTACAAATCCTAACGTGAGGAATCAATAATAATCTCAAAATATGATGAACTCATCTAAATAGCCAATGTGATGAATTCAACCATGGATTTCAGAAAATAGAGTATGGATCAGACGAGAAACTTACCGGTGTGAAGATTCCCCAGCTAGAAAACACAAAAACAATGAAGAATCAAAGGTTTTAGAGGCTAGGGTTTGAGCTGGAAAGAGAAAGAACAAGGAATAAAGAGGAAGAAGAAGAAGGGGGTGGCTGCAAGCCAGCCGCCGTCGGCCTTTACCTAGCGACACACGCAGTACGGGCGGGCGGTACGGGCGCAGCCCGCTCGTACCGGTGGTCGTCACCGTTGGATCAACATTAGGGTTCGAGATCAAATCTGGTCGGCCTGGTACGGGCACGCGGTATGGTCGTACCCCAGCCGTACCAGTGGTCATTATATATTCGAAGAGCTGCGTCGATTTCGTTGATGTGTGGTACGGGCGCGCGGTACGGTTGTACCCCGGCCGTACCACAGGTCATTACCGGTGATGTTCTACCGTAGGTTTTGTAGAGACTTGGTAAGGGTGCACGGTACGGTCGTACCGCGGCCGTACTAGTGCTCGTTACCTGTGCTGAACCCACTATCTTCTCTTCGTTTTTTCCTTGCTTCTCAACTTCATTAGGGTAAATCTCTGAACAGGATAAAAACTCAAAACAAACTTATCAAATGATATAGATAGTAAAGTAGTACATGTGAAATAAAATAAAAGCTTAAACTAAATTTATTAAGAATGGGTTAACTCCGATTTAGTGTTTAATTCTAGAGATTTGACTAATCAAACTCCATATCATCGGCGTTCACCTCAAGCGACGCTTTTTCTTTAGCCTTTGCTGCTTGATCACGCTTAGGTGGTGGAACATATTTTCCATTGTGCTCTTGTCTCTTAGGAAAGTATCTAACAATCTGTTCATCATATATAATGAATACAATCTTATCGCTAGAACAATCTACATTAGCTCCAGCTGTACTAAGAAAGGGTCTTCTGTGAATGATACATAGTTTGTCATCCTCAGGGACATCAAGAATAATGAAATCAGTTGGTATAACATGATGATATATTCTAAGTAAAACATCTTCAATCATTCCAACGGGTTGTTTAGTTGTCTTATCCGCCATTTGCAGTGTTATTGAAGTAGGAGAACATTCTCCAAGATTCAATTTCTTAAGTAGGGAATAAGACATAACACTAACACCTGCTCCTAAATCATGAAGAGCATTGAATATATTAGTTTTCCCTATTGCACAGGAGATGGTTGGTATGCCTGGATCCCCAAGCTTAGCTGGAAGTTTATAACCGAAGCATGTCATAACTGCTACAGTCTTGGTTACGTTCTTTTTTCTATTAAGTATATCTCGCATAAATTTTTTATAAGTAGGAACTTGAATAGCATCAGTTAAAGGAATTTCTAAATGCAAACTGCTCAGTGCCTCAGCAAAAGAATCATAAATAGCCTTATCTGGTTCATAATGAACTCGGTAAGGGTAAGGAATTTTCTTTTTGGTAGGTACTACCTTTTCTTTTACCTTTGTCACTGGCTCAGTGCTCTTTTTATTTTTCCTTGCAGTTGATTTTTTCTTATTGGCGCGTTCTTCACGCGAGACATCAACTTGCTCTTCTTGATCCTTTCTGAGATCGGCTTCTTCCCTTGAATCGATAGTGTCAGTGTCTAAATCATATGATTTCTGCTTATCCCTCGCTTCCTCTTCTTCTTGAGTATTGGAAGCTTTATTTTCCCTTTTCTGGGCTTCATAATCAATATCATCCTAGGGGTCTGCTAGATCATCTTCTCCTTAACTCATCTCTTGAGTCTCTCTTGCTTTTCAAGTTTTCTCTTCTTGATACCAAGGTGGCCCTTGTGGTTCCGAAGTTTCTGTACCATGCCTAGTAACAATATTAGTAGAAACAATATTGAAATTTCCTTGGTTCAAAATAAAAGTTGGTGTTTCATTTATCTGCTCACACTGGGTTTTAACCATACTTAGACATCTATCTAAATGTTTCGTGGCTTGACCCAGGTCATTAAAACTTCTGTTATGTCTCTTATATTCTTTTCTTGTGTCATAAGGCGTTTATAATTTCTCTTGCGGAATTAATTTTGTTGATATTTAAACTTTTGCATTACAAGATTTAAATCATCTTCTACTACATAAGTTTGAAGAATGTCAACTTTGTTTTCTCTTACAAGTTCTGAAGCTATACCTTTTTCTTCCATGGACTTTTTGACTTCGGATATAAGATCTTGTGGTATGTGAATCATACCTTTTTGTGGTACAATTAATCAACTAGATTATATTGTTCGTCATTAAAGGATCTTACCTCAAAAATCTTAACACATTCTGACAGTGTCAAGTTGCATATTGCTCCTCCTGCAGATACATCAATCATATCTTTTGTTTCGTCATTAAGCTCATTATAAAAATATTGGATAACTAGAATCTCGTGAAAACCATGATTTGGTACTTTCATAATCATTGCATAATATCTATTCCATGCTTGATAAAAGGTTTCTCCAATTGTTTCATTAAAAATTTGTTATGCTTCGTTTCATCTACATGATTTTAGTAAATGAACAATATTTATGCATGAATTCTCGGATGCAATCCATCCAGCTTTTTATAATACGATTAGGTAGTGATTTTAACCAAGCTAAAGCATTATCTTTTAAAGACCAGCGAAAGAGTTTAATAAGTACAAACTCTATTGGCAGACTTGCTGGTTTAAGAGTGACACAAAGGTCATATACCTTTGTTAAGTGGTCACTAGGGTCTTTCTTCTCTTTTCCTACTAAAGAAATTTCTTTCATCATATATATTATCTTAGGATATATTTCAAATTCCTGGCCCTCTAGTTCAGGATAAAGAATAGGCATTTTCCTCAAGTGCCTAGACGGATTCCCATACTCTCCCAAAGGTAGCTCGAGTTCGGCTTCTCGGGTGATGGTCAAATCAGCCATCAATGTGATGGGTTCGTAGCATGGAAAACAAAAAATTTCTACCGCAAGAACGAACAAAACCTAGATCTAATCTAGATAAAAGCCAAGATCTAATCTATTAGACATGTGCAACAAGATAGATCTGTACTAACCCACGTAGATCCGAAAGCGTTACGAGATTGGATCTCGTGGTTGATGTAGTCGATCACTTGCCGATCTTAAGATCGTGTGGACGATCCTTCCGGCGCCGCGTTTCGGCAGCGCTTACGCAGTCGGTCACACGTGCGGAGTCAAAGCAGACCTTCCTCTCCCTGTTCCAGCGAGCAACGGAGGTAGTAGATCTTCTCCACGGAATCCCAGCAGCACGACGGTGTGGTGGTGGTGGTGGAGTAGAGAATTCTGTAGGGCTTCGCCTAAGCCTGAGCAGAGGGAAGGAGGAGGAGAGAGGCGGCGGCTAGGGCTTGGAGTGGAGGGGGCAAGGGGGTGGCGCCCCCACCCCTCTATTTAGAGGAGGGAGGCACCATGGGAGGGGGAGTCCTAGTAGGACTCCCCTCCCTTCCTTGGCCGGCGGATTGGGAGGGGGGGAGGAGTCCTCCTCCCCCACGACTCCTTGTCTTGACCCACAAGGACTCCTTGATCCTTTCTTGGTTTTCAAGCAAACTCCAAGAGATCTCCTAGAACCTTCCAGAACATTCCGAAACCTTCTAGAATCCCCATACAAATACTCCGGAACATTTCCTAACTTAGAAAATGATCCCCAATATATGAATCTTATTCTCCGGACAATTCTGGATCTCCTCGTGATGTCCCGAATCCAATCCGAGACTCCGAACAACATTCTGTCTCCAACGCATATTCCATATCTACTTAAAACAACTTCGAACCTTAAGTGTGTCACCCTACGGTTCGTGAATATGCAGACATGATGAAGACACCTCTCCGATCAATAACCATCAGCGGGATCTGGAGATCCATAATGGCTCCCACATACTCAATGATGACTTCGTGATCGATAGAACCATTAACATATGAAACCAATTCCCTTTGTCACGCGATATTCTACTTATCCGAGGTTTGATCGTCGGTATCTCCATACCTAGTTCTACCTCGTTACTGATAAGTACTCTTTACTCGTTCCATGTTATGTCATCCCTTGTGACCTAGTCACATGCTTGCAAGCTAACTAGATGACATTCCACCGAGAGGGCCCAAAGCATATCTATCCATCATATGGATGGACAAATCCCAATCTTGGTCCATGCGCTTCAACACATACTTTCAGAATACCCAATGACACCTTTATAACCACCCAGTTACGAAGCGGTGTTTGATGTCATCAAAGTACCCATCCGGTGATGGTGATTAACATAACCTCATGGTCGAAGGATTAGGTTACTATGCATTTGAAAGCTTATAGCAATACAAACTTAATGATTTGATCTTATGCTACGCTTACTATGGGTGTGTGTCCATCACATCATTCTCCTAATGATATAACCTTGTTATTAATGACATCCAATGTCCATGATCAGGAAATCATGATCATCATTTAATCAATAAGCTAGTTCCACAAGAGGCTTACTAGGGACTCTTTTATGTTTACAAAACACACATGTATTAGTGTTTCCTTATAATATAATTATAGCATGGGATGTAAACATTTATCATAAACACAAAGATATAATAATAACCACTTTTATTATTGCCTCTTGGGCATATCTCCAACACAATGGAATCAGCCTATTCACGTCTACAGTACGCAAATTAGTAAATTTTTCAATAAATTGTAATCGTCTCTCGATCGGAACACGATCAATATATGGAGGCAAATAGATTTTCCTAATCGAGTGGTACATCTGTCATCAACGAAGATCATGAATGGTATCAACGGTTGCTGTTTGTCAAGAAACAACACTTAGCACTTCTGACCGTCGGCCAGGATGATTTGTCGATTACGCTCCCCGGCAACAGCGCTAGAAAATATCGTGATGGCCTGCAAGTGCACAGGTTCGTCAGTCAATGCTTTCACAGAAGTATTAATTACAGTTTTTATATCGATCCCAACGAGGAGCCTATAGAAGTGTTTCAATGCGGTGTTTCTATCGCACTGAAGGTGTCACAAGTCTTGAGTGAATTGACGGCAAGCGTTGACGGTGGAAGTGGTTAATAAAAGATAGAGGAATTTGCTTAGAAAATAAGTAAATTGCATAAAAGTAAAGATACGGAAGATGTGTAAAGGTCCTACAGATGAGAAGTTAGGCATGGAGAGAATTAGTTCATGGTGAGTGTGAAAGTGCCAAATGGAATAACCCGGAATAAGTGATAATAATAATTCTTATTTATAAGTGAGTGGGAAAGCAACCCATATACCAACTAGGAGTCCTCATGGCCAATTCTTCCTAATCTCAATGATCCATCTACATGTTACCACGACCATGGTCAGCGCATTAATTAAGGTCTTTCAACCGGATCAAGGCTTTAATCTTGGTGGTTCCTTGTTGTCCTCGAGTAGTGCTAGCTCTTCTTTGATATCGGCCGTGTCACTAGAGGTTTGCCGAATTACTAGCATACAAGTTCATACCTATGTGATCTTTGGATCATGTTACCTGGGCCCTTAAATTAGATAACAAGCATTCGGCAAACATAGATATTCATTCTTGCTATTTAAATAAACATTGCAACAATCACAAATGGATGGAAATAAAATAGGCACATCACTTCTCACCAATCCACCTCCTCTCCCACACCTATGGGGATTTACTCAGACATGAGAGGTAGATGGTTCAAAGGCATAATTGTATTGCAAATAGAAATCATCTCAAAGTTATTGTAGCAAACCACAATAGAGATTTAGAGATCCAACCAAATATAAACCAAAGGTAGATCAAAGTATCAAACCCTAATCTTAGAAGTGCCAATCTCTCTCTCCCTCTTCTAAGTAATGATGAGATGATGGTGGAGTGTGTGGTTTTGAGGTTGAAGATCGTCGGAGAACGAGGGGAAGTTCTTCTCCTCTTTCAGATCTGACCTCTCCCTCTAGATGACTTGCGGCAACTGTAACTTCTGTTATGTGGTTCTTCTCGTCCCCCATTCTTTACAAAAGTTGCTTGTATTGATATAGGGAAGCCGCTGGCAGGTAGTACGGGTGGACGATATGGGCGCTCCCCGACCGCACCATTCGTCGTTATGCATGCCGACGCCTCCAATGAAAATGACTTCAATTGGGGATTTGCTTATTCTAGTGTAATTAGCCCATAAATTCTATTAGATCTTCAATAAATGTTCATTGCCTAAAACCATCACAAGAAAACAAAGATTCGCTAATTGCAACATTAACTTTAGTGAAAAGGGCAATCTTCAGGGAAATCTGGCAATAAACAAGAGGAAAACTAATGGTAAAAAGTGATGAAATTTGGAGCTATCAACGAGACATACGACCCGCTCACCATCGCGGACTAGGAACATCGCAGGCTGTTCTTTACGCTAATGTGCTCAGGCCCGGTCGATAAAGTACTATTCCTAGTCCGCGATGTTCCCCTGGTCCTGGACGAGCTCGGGTTCCTCCATGCCAGCGATGACCGCCTAGATCTCGTTGCCGAGCTCGGAGACCTCCGGCACCGGTGGCACGGGCATGCTGCCCACGCTGAACCTCCATGTCAGTGGCAAGTTGAAGTCAGGCGGCCCGGTAGCCAGCGTCGTGGAGTAGTGCCTCCCATGGTTGCAGGGATCGCCAGCCGAAGCCGTTCGCTGCCACCGGGTCGCCTGGGAAGCGCTCCGCCATTGCTGCCGCCAAACTCTTCTTCTCATTGCCGAAAGTGAAGCTTGTGGGTTGGGGGGCAATTGGGGTGAGAGTGTGTGGCCTGGAGACGGCGAGAGCAGTCGGCATTTATAGCCGAAAAAGGAAAGAGCGGCGATGGTGGAGGGGTGTAGCGGCGTGGGCGCGAAAAGTGGAAACGATGGGATGGTGGGTGGACAGTGCCGCACCATTACGATGATGCGTTGGAGCCGAGGATAGGCGGTCGTTTCCCGACGGTCCGTTGCGGGAGCCGAGGCGACAGGATAAGGAAGACTCGGTTCACATGCTGACAGGGCGGGTTCACACACGATTTTTTCCCCACCGATTTCGCTTCATCCGACATTCAATTGCGACTCTCGGCGCCCTGGGTTCGGCCTGGGAACCCTGGATATAAAATGGGCCGAATCCGACGAAAATGAGTTGGCAAATTTTCGTCGTCCAGATGAAAAAATGGCCTAGGGAGGCCCTCCTAAGAATGCTAGTGGAGATGCTCTTAGAGTAGTGGTTCTTCATGTGACATGGAGATCTAGTGTACCGCTGGTAATGGTGAGGGGCCATTGCTGGTTCCCTTCTTCCTCCTCTCTTTCTAGGATTGCCCTCAAGATTCTCTCTTGTATTTCTCTTTTCCCCCTTGGCCTCTTCTTAGTCCGGTCTACCTTACTTGAAGCCATGGCCCTCCATTTATACTACAAGGGGTCACCTAAATGGCCTAGGATACTCATTATAGATGGTAACGACATCCCGAGTCTTCTAGCCAATCAGGTGCTTCCAAGGTCCTAGATTGGCTCCTAGCGGCCATCTTTATCTTGTTACCTTGTACATGTTCATTCTGGGGTCTTGTCCTTTTGTGCGGGTCCGTTCTCGTGTCTTGGCTACTTCCCATTGGCCCCGGGATGGAAACGTCACTACTAACGTCCCTTTCCCACGCTCCGGGCCGCGAGATTGATCTCGGCTCCCTTCGCCATGCAGCCCACAGGACAGCCCCTAGGGCCGATGCACATGCCTCCGGGGCACACACAGTAGAAACATGGGTACCCTGGTACCCGTTTAGTATCTAGGAATGTCTTAATACAATCATAATTAACCATAGTATTCCCTTCGTCGTTATCTTCCTCACTAAAAGTCTCTTTATTAGTGTGAATAGTTTGTATTAGGTTCCAAGCTTTATTCATACTAAGATACATAAAGGGTGCATTAAAGGCCACATCCAACTCGGTTCTATTTGCAACACTAAGTCCTCCAGAAAGAAGTATGTAAACTAAACCATGGTGGAAATCCATGGTGAGGATAGTGGTTAACGAAACCTCTGAACCTTTTGTATCCATTATAAAGGCTTTCTCCTAGGCGATTGTTGAAGTTGGTGATCATTCGCCTTGCCCCATGAGTTTTACTTTCAAGGTAAAACAATGTCAAGTAGGCTGCAAATAATTTTCCCAAGTATTATTTATATCTATAGAAGAAGGTTTAAACCAACAGTAAGCTTTACCACATAAAGTTTGACCAAATAATTTAAATTTTACTTCATCACTTGTAAAAGCATTAAAATTGAAAGTCTCACAAATTTCTCTAAACAAGTCCACATGTATGTGATGTCTACGCACTTCTATTCTTGTAGACAGTTGTTGGGCCTCCAAGTGCAGAGGTTTGTAGAACAGCAGCAAGTTTTCCCTTAAGTGGATCACCCAAGGTTTATCGAACTCAGGGAGGAAGTGGTCAAAGGTATCCCCTCTCAAGCAACCCTGCAATCAAGATACAAGAAGTCTCTTGTGTCCCCAACACACCCAATACACTTGTCAGGTGTATAGGTGCACTAGCTCGGCGAAGAGATAGTGAAATACAAGTGGTAAAGATAATTATAAGTGGTAATCGTGACAGAAAATAGCTTGATGGCGTGGAATAGACTAAAGACAAACTAAAATAAAGATGAAAGCAAGCAAACATGTAACAGATCTAGTTGCAAACGGTGTTTCAATGCTAAGAAACAAGGCCTAGGGATCATACTTTCACTAGTGAACACTCTCATATAAATATATTATCTTCATGATACTACTCTTAACTACTCTCTAGTTGAACACTCCAATCGATGGTAGGGCCATAACAGCACACCTCAAAGTTCATCTTTCCCATCTAGATAACCCCACACTGTCACCTTGAGCACTAGATGGTTCAAACAGACACCACAATTTTATAAAGACATCCAACTCCAAATATAACTCATAACAAGTATTTGTAATCTCTAGCCTAAGTGCCACCATGGTGTGCACACTGTCAACTTCACACACATGGGGAGAGCAGAGATCTATTAAAGCACTTGAGTAGCAAGGTAGATCTATAGATTACAAGCTCGTGATCACAATATGATCACGCATAGAGAGAGAGATGAACACATAGCTACCGATAGAACCCTTAGCCTCGAGAGAGAACTACTCCCTCCTCATCATGGGAATCAGCAACGGTGATGGAGATGGCGGTGGAGATCGATGGAGATGGATCCAGGGGCACTTCCCCGTCCCGGCAGGGTGCCGGAACAGAGACTTTCTGTCCCCCAAATCTCCCCTTCAGTGGCAACGGTGCTGCGAAACTTTTCGTGGCTGGAGGCTTGATGATCTAGGGTTTATGCATCGGGAGGCTTCTTATAGGCGAAGAGGCAAGGTCGATGTGCGGCCAGGGGGCCCACACCACCTGGTGGCGCGGCCAGGGCTAGCCCGCGCCACCATATGGTGTGGCCATCCTATGGCCCCTCTCCGTCTCGTCTTCTGGCTCCACGAGTCGTCCGGTAAAATATCGACTTTGGCTTTTGTCCGGTCCAATTCCAAGAATATGGATTTTCTGACTTTCCTGGAACCAAAAACAGCAGAAAACAGGCAACTGGCACTGTGGCACTTGTTAATAGGTTAGTCCATGAAATCATATGAAAAGTACTCCAAAGTTGGAACAAAACATAAGAAAGTAGATAAAACCAAGCATGGAACGTCAAAAATTATAGATACATTTGCAATGTATCAGTATGCACGGATCTTCCGTACCATCTCCTATGGATCTTTTTGAATGTAGCAATTCAAATAGCATGGGGTTAATCTCATACCACTTAGGATAAACAAGGTGGTTCTCTCTCATGAAATCATTCGTCGGTGGGCCAAAGTTCTTGATCATGTCAAGATGAATAAGATGTTCATATTCTTCCATGGTGTTGCCTGAAACATACAGACAACGTTAGCACACCAATAGTAATTTTAATATCAAATAATCAAGACCAAAAGCGATGAGCTCCCTGGCAATGACGCCATAAAATAGGTTGATGACTGCAATTGCGGATATCATTTATAGCTAGTTTCAAAATAAGAGTATTGAACCACTCAGAGTTACTAATATTGGTCTTAATGCTCCCTTCTACTATCAACCAAAGTGTGATAAGTGTTATCCTTAATTTCTATCAAGGGTAAAAGAGTGTTTGAAAGCGTTATGTAAATGAAACAATATTCAACTAGTGAATAACAGATGGTTCGCAGTCTAAAGTACTTGAAACAACAATAGGGCTAAGATGTTCTCAGGGAGTGTTGGATCCACCACTAGCAAATAGATTAATTATGAGTATAATAAATCTCTATATTTCTTCATGTTTATGTATGAGAGAAGCTCCAAATTGAATGAGCACATACCAGCCATCTGATATTTCATCCCTCATAACAACATGCGTGATTATAGGCCAACCACTTTGATCCCCAACAATTAAGGGTTAACCCCATGGTTATAGAAAAGCTTTGTGAGTCCCCTCTTATCCTTGTGGACCACATGAGTGATGTCCTGATGTGACATGTCACTTAACACCATTACACCACCACATATCCAACGATAATTCCCTCTCAATTTCCTCAGACAATTGTTATGTGGTGCACATTCACATAACATTAAGAGAGTTAATTAATACATACAACATAAATCTATCTTATAGATCATCTTTATTTACATGCATAATGTTTGCTAGGATTTCTCCATCTCCCGAGGAACTAAGTAAACTACTCACACATGGAGACAATAAGAATCATATTAGTAATACGAGAGGGGGGGGGGTACCAATGCATAAATATGTACTCGTGCAAATCCACAATAGAATTTATGAATTACAAGAAGATGAGTATGAGAAGCGATGTAGGGATTGATGGTGACGATGGTGATGCAATGGTTGATGATGGAGATGATGCCTAGGCCTTCAAGCAAGGATCTTCGTAGTGGTGAGGATCAATGCCCTTCTGATTGTTCCCCCTGCAGACCCCTTCCGGATGTGAAGTTATCTGTGAACTATGGTGGCTTTGAATGTCGGAAATCATATATGTCTACATGGGATGAAATTATTTGATGAGGCGGCTCCAATGACACACGGTACGGGCACGTCGTATGGGCTGGTTGTGCCCATACTACTGATTGTTAAAGGGTCTAGCTGCCCTCGGCGACTCAGATTTCCTTCTCATGTGCATGGGGTAATGTTTTGAAGGTATTTACCACCTTCCATTGTCAGATTTATGCCCAAAAATGAATATCCAATTGATTTGTCGACCAACTCTTTAATTCTACGATGCGGTTGAAACAAGCACAAAAGGATGCGTGTGCGAGCGCGGTAAAATACCAAAATATTATCACTACTAATGCAAAAACATAATATAAACATGCTGCAAAAATGCAGTCATCAGGTCGCCACACAACATGCACACATGTGTCGCGTGAGAAGGAAGTGAGGCGACATCCATCCCCACAGAGTAGGAGGGGGTTAGTCGAGGCGGCACACTCCGTGAGAGCGGGGTGCGAGGCGTCGTTATCTGAGCGGAGCCAGAAAGGGGTTTGTGTTGCCCGCACAAAAATCAGCGTGACATACAGAAGTCGGATAAAAGGAAAATACATGCGACTTGGTATAATATCTACTTACATTTGAGTTTTTGACTGATAACACATCACACATAAATTTAACTATAAGATAAATGCACAAGAAACATTAAAGTGATTTGAATTCAAAAGAGAGTTTGGATTTTTTTAGTCAAACATGATTTCAAAAAAATACCATAAAAATATACAACTGATCACAATAATATTATTGTTAATAATAGTTTTCTTTTACAAGATTTATTACCAGGAGGAAATGAAGAGATAAACACACAACAAGATAAAAACGTATACAAAGTACAAAAAATCCTATCTACACTCCTATTTTGCGGAAGATCTTCTTGATACCTGCAACACAAACAAAGACAAAAGAAGATTTTGGTTAACTTAAAAAGTTTGCCTTGACTGCAAGGGTGACGCAATTTCTGTTAAGATTAAACTTATGAATTCTAGGAAGTAATCCTATAACCAATTGGCATATTGAGTGTTATCGGTCAAAACGGCAAAGTTTAGGTAACTATTATTTTTTATTTATATGGACATTATTCTTAGAAATAGATAAAATTATTGTGTAAGCATACGAGAATTATTTTTAGAAGTACATAAATATATCCGCATACAAACATTAATAGCCCCGGAAAACATCTTATACGTATGTGGAAAAGGGAAGGATAGCCAGACAATGCTTTTATTCACAGGCAGTAATTAATCATCTCATAAATATTTCCCAAAATTAATTCCAAATCCGTGGGTTCACCCTACCGTGGATTACATTGTTTCCCTATATATATGTAGATGTCTCGCGGATAAACGCCATATCCCACTACCTACAGTCCTAAACCAGTGCAAGTAAATGGCGCTCCTGCAACGACTCTCCCTGTGCAGCCTGTCCATCTGCCTGCTCCTGGCCGTCGCTCTCGGCACCGGCAGCCCAGTTCCCCCACCACAAGCTGCCACCAACCTCGCCAGCGGCAACTGCTACCAGACGGAGAAGAGTGTGCCGAGTTGGTGCGCACAACAGTTCATCAAGGCGCTCTTCGCCGGTGTCGATAAATTCCCCATCAGAGACTACTGCTGCGAGATGCTCACCTGCGTCCACGAGCCGTCGTGTGCCTCCGTGCTCGCAGACATCTGCCCGCCCCCGCCGAAGTGGTATGATTGGCCGTGTCCGCCCCCACCAAGCCGGCCATGACCGATTATCCTACCTACACTAGTCGACCCACTGAATGGATGCATGTGTACTTACGTATGCGATTTGCAATTCGACTTGTGGTAGTTCAGGATGATGTATGATGGATTGGAATAAGTTATCTGAATGCGCCTTGTTTATGTGGTTGCAATTCCATCAATTTTTTCCTTTTGGTTTTGCGGATGAGTTGCAATTCTATCTAAAATGAATTATATTCATAGTCTGTAAAATTAGGTGGTGCTCCTAACCGCAATTGATGGGTTGAAAAGAGGGTGTAGATGATGAGATGGTTGTGTAGTGGATGGAGTTTGGGCATGCTGAGAATAAGAAAGTGTGGCTATGAGACATCCATCGGCAAGCCCATGGTACCAATTACATGCATGCCGTCATGGGTGTACCGGATAGTCATTCCTCAAAAAATTATAATAAATCCAAAGTGGCACACAAAATTCAGTCACATTTCTAAGGAAATTGCTGAGAGAGCAACTTATAACTGGGAGCTTGTTTTCTATTCTAAATTACTAGAAACATTGAGTGTTATACCACAATTCATAGGTAGGGCGCGCAGGAGCAATTCTGTGTGATTATCCAGGTGACGTGTAATGGGTGACAGCGGAGAGGCAAATAGTGTGGCTGCACGCAATAAAATCCGTATTAATTTTTCTGAAACATGCAATTATCTTTTTCCCCTTATGTTCGTTAAACAGACTGGTTTGTTGATTATTCGGTATTAATTAATGATTTAATGGTTGGTGTTATTGTTAGTGTCAATCGGCTCATTTTGGTTTGCATTTTCTGTGTAACAGAAGTTTAAATTTTGAAAAATGTTTGAAAATTTAAGAAGTTCAAACTAAATGTGTTCGAATTTGAAATATGTTTTAAACTAAAAAATGTTTGAAACTAAAAGGATGTTTGAATTTGAATTTTTTTTTTTGGAAAATATTCAAAATTTAATAGGATAAAAATAAATTAAATAAAAAACACGAAAAAAATCAAACAACCAGCAGAAAAAATACTCTGCCTCATTAACGGTGCATAATAGGGTTTTGCACTCTTCAATGGCACCAGCGACAACTGCGTCAGTAACTACTAATGCGGGATGCTAAAAATTAGGACTTGGTGGTTACCCTTTTACCATTGGTTATGTTAACCTAACCTAATAAAGATCCCAAAAGAAAATAGGTCCAAATGGTTCGATGCCCTTCGTTTGAAGGGTTATCCCGCACCCTCTGCCTCCACCGTTGCACGCCTCCACTGGTGTCGCCCGCCTACCAGTCCCTCTGAAAAAGACTTCCGCCCAGTCGTCCACACCTCCGCACACATCCACACCTCCACCAGCAGCATCCTCATCTCGGCGGCCTGGTGCTCCTCTATCCCTTCTCCCCTCATACCAGACCTTGGACCCCACCGTGGTTGTGGCCTTCTCTCGTGAAGCTACATGCGATTCACCTATGCATTCAGCACAAATGATGTACCAATGATGAACAAATGTTGCAAATGCTTCCTTCTAGGATAGTATCCTTTCTGATTTTGGAATGCACTAGCCTTTCCCCAGTAATTATTTACTTTATGTAGTGTAGTAGTCTATTTTCGTCTATGCAAACGTCTAGCTTCTATCCCACAAAGTAGCAGGCAGCAACACACATGAGATCAGCCTCGGAAAACCACAGGTTCTGTAATGAGAAGGTCACATTTGGTGAGTCAGTGTTGCTGAAAATTGATAGCAGCATTGAGGTAATAAGCAATTCATTTATTATTATTATTCTGCGCCAAAGTTGGTCCCATTGCCTTTGTATCTCTTTGGCTAATCTAGCCTAAACCATTTACTCTATTAGTTTTCGTATTGTTGTTATTCTTGGTGGAAGCTAAATGGATGTGAAAGGAAACCTTAAATTGTGTTGTTGTTCGTGAATTGTAAAGTTATGAATATATTTGTGAATTGTTAATATTTTTAGCAATGTTCATGACAATGTTTTATGGGAGTGCCTAGATCTCTTGAGAACTTCTTAAGTTTCAGTTGGCTGATGTCATCCGACAATTTGTGTTAATTCTCGGTTTTAGCCTAGTTGTAACTTATAAAATGTGTATTAATTCTCAGTTATAAGCTAGTTGCAACATATTAAATTCTTAGTTGCTGGCTAATTATAACTCATGTGTATCTCTCATATTGCACGAATCGCGAGGTAAATCTAATAGTGAGAGAGGTGACTGGGACATAAGAAGTTCTCAGACGTCTGAGAATAAGCAAATTCGATCTTCTATTTGCACGGAGCTGTTAGAAGTGGTTCGAACCTTAATAAACAACTAGCTTGGTGGCCCTCGCAAATGCGAGGGCATCACCTTTAGTTAATGTTTTTTGATAGCATAACTATCATTTAGTGTATGCATCTATAATTGATAGTAAAATACATACGTGGAGGAAAATAATACATTTTAGTCGGTATACATGTTAAATAGATATCACATGAGTAGAAAACATTTTTAACCATCTTTAATTCATAGGTGGATGACTATTAGGCTATTTACAAAAACACTACAATAATGACCATATGAGTCATTTGTGTTCTAATGCAATTTAAGTTTATATGAGAAGTTCTCATATGACCATTTGAGCTACCTAGGTCATAGTTTATGTGAGATGTTAGATGAGTATGTAAGGATAACATTCCAATTGGCAAATAGTTAAGATTTGGTTCAGCAATGAAACTAGAATCCTTAGAAAATTATGATCCAACATAAAATTTTCTAATTAAGTAAAATAATAGTGTTCCTTATTATGATATAGGTCAACTATAATTTTTTTTTAGTTTTTATATCATATCTACCAACTTCACTTGATATCAATAACAAAGGTTAGAGAAGTTTAATTAAATTTGATACGGAATATCATTTGTTTTCCAACAAATACAATATTATGTTTTAATATTTTTAAAATCCTTCCATGCGATGCTCAATTTTAAATCAAGACATTCAATGATCTCGCTCACTTATAGGTTGGCATATATATCATGGTTTTGACATCTTCACAAGTCATCAATCTTTCTACATGATTGCAAATTGCAATGACGTGTCCAAATAAATTTGAAGGATAATAAACATACAAACTTTGTCGAAAAACCATAAATATGTATACATAAATATTTTTATCACATCATATACATATCGTGGATATAATTTTTCCCAACATTTTTTATGCGAATAAACTTTTGTTTTCTAGTTGTGACCCTGACTTCAAATTTATTTTTAATAAAACTGGCAACATGTCTTGTTTGATTATGTAGAAAATATATACTATCGGTTGCATCTCTAGATAATAACCCTTTTTACCGTTGATACCTATCTAGCAGTATCATCGTCTTCCTTTAAGATTTTTCAACATGCTTAATAATCGATTCTCCCACTCCATGCATAACTTTTTATTGTATCACTATTTTATTATATTATGATTTTGCTAGGCTATGAATGATAGTATTATGAAGATCAAAGCCAATTGTGAAACTCTTGTCTAGTTTACCTTCCAATAATGAATTGTAGGTTTAAAGGGATAAATTCATCCACACCTTTGTTATATCATCTCTATAATGTAACGAGACACAACCACATTTGTTGCATATATATATAGGTATATATATATAATTTAAGGGATTCTATAAAAAATGAAATTATCAATTCCCTTTTCAACTTTAATCGTTCAAATTGTACAATACAAGGATGATGTTTATATATGTCATTTAACTAAGCTCATGACTTATTTGCTTGTGTAGATATGAGTATATTGTGATTAATTATAAACCTTATACACTTTTGTCATATCAAATATTAACTGTTAAAATCTATACACATTTAGAAGACCTATCTGTTGTGATATGTACAAGATATCATGTGTACTTATGAAGAACTCTAACTGCGGTTTTCTTAAGTACAACTATGAAAATCCATTAACTATGATTTTTGAAACAAAATCAAGATAATATGATGGTTTTTATATTCTTTACACATAGATATAAACATCGATTATATTGTTTGTGATCTAAAAAAAGAAAGAAGGTATGCTACATTAACATAAACATGTTTTGATTCTTTGAGAACTCCTCGCATATCTCTTTTACCTACTATGCATATTGTGATTTTCTACCATAATTTGATTCTGAAGTATACCCTTTTTAAAGATATGGTTAGTTTGGATTGCAATGATGCATCAGCAAAGCGTTCGATTTGTTTGATTGTTGAATACTTTGCATTTTATGATAATCTCTAGTACATCTAACTTATTATGTTGTATTGTGATTTCATTGTGTCACTTATAAATGCGCATAATTCTCGATCATGGTAGCCTTACGTGATGTTTCATAAGCTAGTTTTTCTTAGAATATTCACTAGCTTGAATGTTTAATTGTGAGTGGACCACGTGGTTGAAACCATGATATTTTTCTAAATTTGTTTGTCTTTCATTGGAATTTTGTAAGGATGTTCATTTCTTATTTCAGTGTGGATGATTATGCTTTTTCACTAATAAAACTAACTAGCGCTAGATGAATCTTCCATGAGGGAGCCTAGACGTCTCATTGAATCTAGAACTCCCTTCGCCTCAAACCTCCCCTACCATTTTACTTTTCAATTAATAGAACATGTTTCAATCTGTCCCCACTTCCATTGACCTTCAACAACTGCTAGATGGCTTCGGGGTGGAGATAAGGAGGGCACTAAATAATCTCCAAAATGTAGTTTAGGTATCTTACCTCGTTTGGTCTTCACAACAATGTCTTGGATGTTGTGATGATGTCCTAATAAATGTCTTATGACTCTGTCTAATTCCTGGTGTTTTCATATGGAACGTGCATATTGCCAATAGAACTGACATCTGGAAAATCTGTCTTGCAAGAAGTAGTATGGCTCTTGTTTAAAAAATGACTGGTATTACTCTCAAAAATCAACTTTTCATACTACTCCCTCCTTACCATAATATATTGCATATAATATTTTTTTGAAATTCAAAAGTTACCATATTTGACTAAGTTTACTGAGAAAAATGTCTATATCTACAATACAGATATATACCATACGAAAATATACACTATGATGAATTTAATGGTAACGATTAGGTATTCTAGATGTTGGTATTTTTCCTACATACATGGTCAACCTTATATGCACTACATATTGGCAAGAAGAGAGTGTTGTTTTGAATCTTTGAGGTTAACTTAACTTTGACACCTTACATTTTAAATTACATATATATATATATTGTGTATTTGCCCATGGAATCAGTGATCCTCATTGTTTTTTAGGGATATTGCCGATAGAGTGACCGCTAGGCACTCAGTCATGCGAAGGTGTGTCTTGGTCCGAAAACGCAAGGTAGTACTACTCGTGGAATTCAACTTTTCATATTTTTTATATTGTACTCCCTCCGTTCGGAAATATAAGACGTTTTAGCTTAGTGAATCGAATGTATCTAGAGACATCTTTTAGTGTATAGGTTCGTAGAGGTTTGGAGTGAACCTATACACCAAAAGATGTCTAGATAAATTTGTTTCACAAAGTTAGAACGTCTTATATTTCCGAACGGAGGGAGTATGAAGTTAACTTAACTTGGCGAATGTTCAAAAAAAAATAACTTGGCGATTATTATATATACAAATATAGATATGTCTACTTTTAGACCGTGTATTTGCCAACCAGGCTAAAATCCCATGCGTAATGATAATAAGAAAAATCAGAACTTGTATATCAGCTTTTATCGGCGAGCCATTTTGGAGTTAGCTTTTCATAGATATTTGCTGCGTTGGAGCTTTTCTTCATCGCCGATCAGCTTGGGTTTTTTTCCTTGATGGGTAGATCTGAGCCGTATGACTGGAGTTGGAACCATTACCGCGTACCAATACGTTCTCCGGTAAAGGATAGTTAGACTTGTCCACTATGTCAAAGGGGTTGTGTTTGTCCACTGTGTCAAGGGGTTGTGTGGCTGGTTGTTTTCAATTAAATCCTAGCTATACGTACCTTTGTAGGTTTTTTTTAATCACCGATCAACTTGCTTTTTTTTTTACAGAAGATGAGACCCGTACGTGTATGTGGCCGATGAGGCGTGCTAGTGGAAAAAAGGGGTTCGGTTCGTCGCTGAACCAGGCAGGAGTCCGGTCTGTTATGGGCTTGGATTAGTGCCAGCACCAGTCTCGGTTCGTAACGTGTCCAACGGCTAATAGCGGGGGAGCGCTAGTTCCAGGCCGTCCCGGGTCTCTAGTCTCGGTCCATAACACGGCCCGGGATAAGAGATCTCGAGCCGGGCTGCTGCACTTTACGCGGACAATTAGTCCCGGCCTGGCCTGGGACTAAAAGGTCCCCCTATATAATACAGCTTCGTCCATGTCCTAGCCATGGCCATTTTCCCTCCCAAGCAAACGAGTTCATGCCCTTTTTTTTCTCAAGATTTGACAAAATTTGGTTGCAACCCTAAATCCAAGGTTCTAAAAGATTAGGAACTTCATCCTTTCATCTCTTATTATTACTTTAGCTTAATGCGATAGAAGTATAGATGGATTTGCATGCTCAGAAGTAGAGGATTTTCATATGTGTAATTTTAGGGAAATTTTGATTAGGCACACAGTTGCAGAAAATTGAAATGTGTAACTTTAGAGTTTCAGAGCTCAAAATGGAATGAGGATTTCACTGCTAGAACAATAATTAAAAACTCCACATTTTTCATGGTAATTGTTTTCTCTAATTCAAAACTTGGTGCATGTAAATTTTTCAAAATTCAAATTTAATGCTCTAGAAGCTCACATTATAACTTGTATTAAATTGATCATTAATCTCTATTCATGATGTTGTGTAACGGTTTTTGATATACTTTTACAATAATGCAGATAGTCCGGAAATGGATGTATGGTTCTGACCGACGCTCTGACGAGTTCATTAATGGCATGCATGAATTCATCCGTGTGGCTGATGCGAACAAACGGAATGGTTTTGTATTCAGTCCATGTAGTGGATGTAAGAATCAGAAGGATTACTCTGACTCAAAAACCCTCCACAGCCACCTGTTAAAGTACGGGTTTTATGCCCAGTTATAATTATTGGACCAAGCACGGAGAGAGAGGAGTTATAATGGAAGACAATGAAGAAGAGGAGGATGATGAGAACTATCATGGTTTTCCTGGGTACGGTGATACTTCCATGGGGAAAGATGAATGGGAGGCTGAAGAAGAGGCACATGATGACGAGCCCACTGATGATCTTAGCCAGACCATTGCCGATGCACGGAGAGACTGTGAAACTGAAAAAGAGAGGGAGAAGTTCAGTCACATGTTAGAGGATCACAAAAAGTTGTTGTACCCAAATTGCAAAAATGGTTTGAAAAAGCTGGGTAGCACACTGAAATTGTTGTGATAGAAGGCAGAGTGTGGTATACCTGACTCCTTATTTGAAAAGTTGCTGAAAATAATGAAGAATATGCTTCCAAAGAATAACGTATTGCCCGCCAGTACGTATGAAGCAAAGAAGGTTGCCTGTCCTCTTGGTTTAGAGGTTCAGAAGATACATGCATGCCCTAATGACTGCATCCCATAGCGCGGTGAGGAGTACGCGAATTTGGATGCATGCCCGGTATGCACTGCATTGCGGTATAATATCAGATGAGATGACCCTAGTGATGTTAAGGGCGAGCCCCCCCGAAAGAGGGTTCCTACCAAGATGATGTGGTATGCTCCTATAATACCACGGTTGAAACATTTGTTCAGAAAAAAAGAGCACGCCAAGTTGTTGCGATGGCACAAAGAGGAACGTAAGTTGGACGGGATGTTGAGACACCCTGCTGATGGGTCGCAGTGAAGAAAAATCAATAGAAAGTACCCGGACTTTGCAGATGATGCAAGGAGTTTAAGGTTTGGTCTAAGTACAGATGGGATGAATCCTTTTGGGGAGCAGAGCTGCAGTCACAGCACCTGGCCCGTGACTATATGTATTTATAACCTTCCTCCTTGGTTATGCATGAAGTGGAAGTTCATTATGATGCCAGTGCTGATCCAAGGTCCGAAGCAACCCGGCAATGACATTGATGTGTACCTAAGACCATTAGTTGAAGAACTTTTACAGTTGTGGCACAAACCCGGCATACGTGTGTGGGATGAGCACAAGCAGGAAGAATTTGACCTCCGAGCGTTTCTTTTTGTAACAATCAATGACTGGCCTGCTCTTAGTAACCTTTCAAGATAGACAAACAAGGGATACAATGCATGCACGCACTGTTTAGATGAGACTGAAAGTATATATTTGCAACATTATAAGAAGAATATTTACACAGGGCATCATCGATTTCTTTTGCCCAATCATCCCTTAAGAAATAGTGGCAAGCATTTCAATGTTCAGGAATGTGACCAGCCGAAGCCTAAGGAACGTACTGGTGCTAATGTATTTGATATGGTCAAGGATTTAGATCAAATAGTAATCTTTGGAAAGGGTCGGGGCGGACAATATGTTCCAAAGAACGCTGACGGACACGCACCCATGTGAAAGAAAAAATCTATATTTTGGGAGCTACCCTATTGGAAATTCCTAGAGGTCCGCTCTGCAATCGACGTGATGCATGTGACGAAGAATCTTTGCGTGAACCTGCTAGGCTTCTTGGGCGTGTATGGAAAGAAAAAAGATACACCAGAAGCACGTAAGGACCAACAACGTATGAAAGACCCAAATGGCCTGCATCCAGAATTATTTTTAGGTTATGCCATCTACGCTCTTACCAAACAAGAGAAAGGAATCTTTTTTGAATGCCTGACCAGTATCAAGGTCCCGTCTGGCTTCTCGTCAAATATAAAGGGAATAATAAATATAGCAGAGAAAAAGTTTCAAAACCTAAAGTCTCATGACTACCACGTGATTATGACGCAATTGCTTCCGATTGCATTGAGCGGGTTTCTACCAGATTAAGTTCGAGTACCTATTGTGAAGCTATGTGCATTTCTCAATGCAATCTCTCAAAATATAATCAATCCTGAAGATCTACCATGATTACAAAATGATGTGGTCCAATATCTTGTTAGTTTCGAGTTGGTGTTCCTACCATCCTTCTTCAATATTATGTCGCACCTCCTGGTTCACCTACTCGAAAACATTTCCATTCTCGGTCCTGTATTTCTACACAATATGTTCCCCTTTGAGAGGTTCATGGGAGTCTTAAAGAAATATGTTTGTAACCGTGCTAGGCCTGAAGGAAGCATCTCCAAGGGCTATGGAATAGAGGAGGTCATTGAGTTTTATGTTGACTTTATTCCTAACCTTAAGGCGATTGGTCTTCCTCAATCGCGGCATGAGGGAAGACTGAGTAGGGAAGGGCATTCTTACACTGGAGCATATTACACAGTTCTACAGAATTCTATCTTGGCGGCTCCGTATATCGAGGAACACAAGCAAATTTTACGCTCCAACAACCCTGGGAAGCATGCCGACTGGATTAGAGATGAACACATGAAGACTTTCGGGGGTTGGTTGCAACATCTCATAAAAGATAACACTCTTGGAGATGAGTTGTACTTGTTGTCCAGGTCACCATCTTCAACTGTATCGACTTTCCAAGGGTACGAGATGAATGGGAATGAATTTTACACGATCGCCCAAGATAAAAAGTGCACCAACCAAAACAGTGGTGTCCGGTTTGATGCAACGAACAACAATGGGTCCAAGACCACATATTATGGTTACATAGAGGAGAGATGGGAACTTGACTCTGGACCGACTTTTAAGGTCCCCTTGTTTTGGTGCAAATGGGTAAAGCTGATAGGAGGCAGGGTAAAGGTAGACAAGCAGTACGGAATGACAACAGTGGATCTCAACAATCTTGCGTACTTAGACGAACCATTCGTCCTAGCCAATTATGTGGCTCAGGTTTTCTATGTGAAGGACATGTCTACCAAACCGAGAAAAAGAAAAAATAAGCAACATAATACATCAGACGATGAGCCAAAGCACCACATAGTTATTTCAGGGAAAAGAAACATCATGGGAGTGGAGGACAAGACATACATGTCAAAATATTATGATAAGTTTCATGAAATTCCGCCCTTTGCAGTGAACACTGATCCAAGAACCCTGTTAATTAAAGAAGATGCTCCATGGTTATGGCGCAATCAGAAAGGGGAACATGCGAAGAAATGATGTGTAATATAATGTATTAAACATTTTATGTAACTGTGTTCTGAAAACTCAGAAGAAAACATTTATGTAATGTATTGTTCCTAGGCATTCTGAATAGTTCCAAGGCAATCTTTTCATCTTTAGTCTCGGTTGGAGACACCAACAGGGGTTGCCGAAGGCTGGGGCTGGCGCGAGTATGTTTAGTGTCGGTGGGTGTCTCCAACCGGGACTAAAGATGAACCTGTAGTCCCGGTTGGTGACACCATCCGGGACTAAACGTGTGTGTCGACACTATTTCGTAACTGGTAGCACTATTCCAGTGAGTGGTAACACTATTTTGGTGCGTGGCAGCATTATGACAGGGGTGAGTGTCGACACTATGTTGTGATGCTTAATTTATAAATAGGCATCCTTGTGAAGTTAACAACTGCAAACGATATGGTGTGCGAGAGCAAGGACAACACTAGGCGAACTTGAAGGAGATGCCCCTGGAGCCCAGTCCTCCGGCATCTCCAACAAGTTGGCTATAGTTGTACTCTCTAATATGTGAATCATGATGGCGTGCGAGAGTAGGGACAACACTACGACCAACTTCAGGGAGATGCCTAAGGAATCCATTCCGCAGGCATCTCTCTAAAGCTGGCCATAGAGGCACTCCCTAATATGTGAAATTAGTTAGCTCCCCGGCATATTGATCTCGCTAGAGAAGTTATGAACTACAAGATGGTGTGCGAGAGCAGGGACAACACTACGGCAAGCTTTAGGGAGATGCCGGAGGATCCAGTCCTCAGGCATCTCTCTGAAGCCTGGCCATAGAGGCACTCCCTAATATGTGAAATTAGTTAGAACAGAACAACATCTTCATATATAGTTCGGGAAAGTTGTAGAGAGACCAAAACTAGTAGGAAACGATATATTAGTCCCGGTTTCCTAACTAGGACTACAGAATCAGGACTAAAGGTGTCCCCCTTTAGTCCCGTCAGTCCAGCCACAAACCAGGACTAACACTCAAGACATTTAATATTATTAAAAAACTGGGACTAAGGAATCGGGTCTAAAGGCCCCCTTTAGTCATACTCATATCTAGCCCTATAGTACACAGCTTCAGGGTCGTCTTCGTCATCATAGTCGTCATCGTCGCTAGGTGCACGCGGCTGGATCCTAAGCCCAGCCATGGCATATTCCAGGGGTACCTGCCAATCCATCCTCGGATTCACGACGCATGAGGGAGGGGGCTCCTGGATGACGATGCCACGTAGCCCGCGACCTTCACCATCCCCACCCTGCTTGTGGCTCTGTGGAGGGTCAAAGTGCGGGCACCGCATGCGAGGATGATCTCCCTGGGCGATGTAGCGCATCGCGCTGATGATAGTCCGGTTCTCCCACCACAGGCGGCGGCCGGCTTCATTGTGGTTCACCGGGGGCGGGCCGTCTCCCTCATACCTAGCGAGTTCCCTTTCCTGCCGGTTAGCGAAGAAGGCATTCCAAGTGTTGTAGTTGTTGGGATCCCAATGGGGATCCATCCGCTGCTCCGTCGTGAGCTCGAGGTAGAAGTGGTTCGTGATGACCATCTGGCGTGCAGAACCTTGGGGCACAGGAGGGATAGGAACTCCTCCAACGCTCAGTGTCTAGTCAGCGGGCAATCGGTAGCCCGGCGGGCATGGGTAGATGGAGGCGCATAGCGCCTCGGTCTCTTCGAGTGTGAGAATGGACCAATATGCGGTGTCCATTGTTGAGAGAGGAAGGTGTGGATGTGTGGATATCCATGGTGTAGTCGGCCTAGATATAGAGGGAAAGGGTGGAAAAACATAGTGGGAAGCGACGGGAAATGGCGGGAATATCTTTAGTCCCGGTTAGTGGATCCAACTGGGACTAAAAGACTCGGTTAGAGGAAAAGGGCGGGAAAGCATAGCGGAAAGCGGTGGGAAATAGCGGAAATATATCTTTAGTCACGGTTAGTGGATCCAACTAGGACTAAATGGCCCGGTTAGAGGGAAATGGCGGGAAAGCATAGTGGAAAGCGGTGGGAAATGGCGGGAAATATCTTTATTCCCGGTTAGTGGCTCCAACCGGGACTATCGACAAGAGTGATGACATTATCTCATGAGTGTTGACACTATTTTGTGCTGCTTAATCTATAAATAGGCATCCTTGTGAAGCTATAGGGGTAAACGTTTCGGGGCCCCCGATCTAGGGTTTCGCCGGAGGAAGACCACCAGAGCGTTGGAATCGCATGAAAACTTGCATGCATGTGTCCCTACCATATGTGTGTAAGTGTGATGCAAGTTTGGTAGGTGGAATATGTAGGTTTATCAAATTCAAACACTTTTCATGTTGAAAGTTTTGTCAAATTCAAAAATATGAAAAAAATAGTAAATGCATTTTGATGATGCAAATAGATGTATGGATGATATATTCAGATTCCTTATATTTTTCTGACAATAATAGACATATTATTTGTATTCTTTGGATTTATATGATAGGAGATATGAATTTTCCAAATTTTCTAATAGATATGAATTAAAATAAAATAAAATTTACAAAAACACCTCTAGTCCTGGGTCTTTACCGCACCCGGTACTAGAGGGTGGTTCCGCGCGTGAAAACTGAAGGGCCTAAAAAACCTCTAGTCCTGGGTTGGAGTTGGACCCGGGACTAGAGGGGGGTCTTTAGTCCCGGGCCATTGAAAGAACATTTCATGTTTTCCTATGTTTTGCATGTTAGATAACAATACTATGGAGACTTTTCATGTGTGCTAAGTGTGCAGGAAGTTTTGAGGGTGGGCCGGATATTCCGCCCTTCCAAGGGCCGGATAATCTGGCCTACCTCATCTCTCAAGGAAGCCAAGGCGCGTCACTCTGTGTTCAGTCGGATTTTCTCCCGGAAAATCCAAACTGGGGCGGTTTTTCCTCCCCAGGCCGGATAATCCGGGTTTCGCAAGGGCCGGATAATCCGGCCCCCAGTTTTCTAGCAAAAGGAGCCAAGGCGCGTCGCTCGGTATCCGGTCGGATTTTCTCCCCGAAAATCCGAACTGGGGCGGTTTTTCTTCCCCAGGCCGGATAATCCGGCCTTCACATAGGACCGGATAATCCGGCCCCTAGAAGTTGATCAAGGGAAAGATCGGCGCGACGCTCTGTGAGGGGGCGGATTATCTGCCGGATATTCCGAGTCTGGGCGGTGTTTTCCCTAGGCCGGATAATCCGGCCCTCACTTGGGCCGGATAATCCGGCTCCCAAAATGTGCAACGGCTGGTTTTTGGAAGGGGGTATAAGTACCCCTTCTTCCCCAACGATCAGAACCCTTGATTCATTCGAAATTGACCAGACCTTGTGCAAGAGCTCTCATTCTCAATCTCCCACTTCAGCCACTCGAAGGTCTTGATCTTTGGTGGAATTGAAGGAGGAGAAGTTCATCATCAACATCAAGAATCAAGCGCTTCAACTCATCTCCATTCACTTGGAGAAATCCCTGATCTAGTATTCTTGTCAATACCTAGATCTTGTTATTGTGTTTGACAACTTTGTTCTTGTGGCAGCTTGTTGTCATTTCGGGAGCCTCCAAGTAGTTGTGGAGTTGTTGCCCCGCTAGTTGTGTAAAGGCGCCGGTGCCCGCCTCGAAGGTTACCTATAGTGGAAGGTGGATCAGGCCTGTTGTGGCGAGATCCATCGGAGAACAGGGTGAGGCCTTTTGTGGCGTGGTCTTAGTACCGCCCACCCCTCCAACACAGACGTACTTCCCTTAACAAGGAAGGAACTGCGGTCAAACAAATCCTGTGTCTCCGCGTGCTTCACTTCGGTTCACTCGTTCCTCTTCCACTCGCTCCTTACTCGCTAGTAGATAGGTTTGCATATAGGGAAATTCCACACAATAGTTTATCTAGAGAATTTACCTTTGTGCTAAGCCTAAAATTGAAAAAGAACTAAAAATTGGTGTAGCACCTATTCACCCCCCCCTCTAGGTGCCCATACGATACATTTCAATTGGTATCAGAGCCCCGACTCTTAATTCGGGATTAACCGCCTAAGAGTAGTATGGGTACCAAGGATGATGGAAATGAGGCTGTGGATAAGGTCACAATGGATGATCTCAAGTCATTGGAAACAACCTTGTTGAAGTCCTTTGAGGCCAAGATGGAGGAGATGAATCAAATGATTGCTCGCCTTACATCATCGATAGCCCCATCTCCATCCTCCTCTGAGGCTCCCTCACCATCATCTAAGGAAAAGGGTAAAACCGGATCCAAGGATGATGATGTGGAAGGTGAAAAACTAAAAGTCTCCACCTCCAAAAAGGGAAGTGGTAAGGAGGAATATAGTGAGGTTCGCCACGTATATTCCCCCGACCCACCTATCCCTCATCCTCATATAAACAATAGGGGTGATCCACCCAAGCTCACTGCATCCTCTTTTAACCAATGGCAATTTCTAATGAAATCTCATGTTTGCAGCTCCTCTATTGAATTGTGGAGGATTATTGAAGAAGGTCTTCATATTGGAGATCAAACCAATCTAACAAGAAGGGAAGTTGTGGATAGCCAGTTGAATGCCACTGCTCTCCACATGATACAACTGGGTGTGGGTCCCAAGGACATGCCACACATTGAACATCTCAACACAGCTAAAGAGGCGTGGGATGCTCTTACAGACCTTTTTGTTGGAAATGAAAGCATGAGAAGAAACAGGTATGATGCCCTTAGTAATGAAGCTAAGGGATTCTACATGTTGGATGGTGAAAACCATGAGGACATGTATAGAAGACTCAAGGGCATCGCAACAACATTTCGGAAGCATGGGGCCACTCACATTGATGATGCATGGATAAAAAGAAAGTATGTGAGTGCCTTAATGCCTTTTGAACCAACGGATTTGAAGAGCATGCAAGGTAGACACAACTATCATCAAATGACATCCAATGAAGTCATGCAAGAAATGGCGTCATTCAAAGTGGCGGCAAAGAATGCTGAAGATGCCCGTGCTCGGGCCATTGGAATGCAAAAGGGTGTCAATGTGGCTCTCAAAGCCAATGTTGTTGAGCAAGAGGACGATGAAGGAGCTTTTGAGAGGATATCCATGGACTGCCCCGATGAGGTTAAACGTGCACATGGTGAGTACATGGCATTCTATGCAAGGAACTTTTGGAAGGACCCTGCCAAAGCCAAGTCTGAACTTGAGCCCAAGAACAGGTCAAATGGAAGAAGAGAAAGTGGCCCAAGATTGAGAACTTGCTTCAACTGTGGAGATAGACTGCACTTTGTAGCCGAGTGTCCTTATGAAAATAGAGAAGACAATGGTGGCAGGCTCATTCTCAAAGAGAAATCCAAAGCTCCTAAGAAGAAGCCGTTTGCTAAGAAGAATGGCCCTTTCAAGAAGCAACCCAAGATGGTACTTGTAGCTCAAGAGGAATACTCCTCCGCAAGTGATGAAGAGGATGATGATAGTTCCCGAGAAGTGGCTGCTATAGCCACCACATCGACTCCCTCCTCTCTCTTCGACTCGCCGAACGAGAATGCCATCAACAACAACGCCGCTTGTCTAATGGCAAGAGGATCCGAGGTATCAACTTCTAACTCCTCATTTCCTAAAACTAACATAATTTTGGATATGGATGATCATGACAATCTTGAAATGAAAGAAGAAGTTATTGCCTTGGATACTTTTTTCACTAACCTACAAGGTGAGCACAAACTCCATTTTGATGCTCTTATGAGTCAACTTGCTCAAGCCGAAGATCTCCTTGAAGAAAATGGCAGAATTGAAAGAGAAGATGCCTTGGAGATAGCCTCTTTGAAGAATGCTTTGGAAGAGGAAGAGGAAGCTCGAGATTCTTTGGAAGAAAGACTCGAATCCCTAGAGGAGTCACAAGAGGAAGTTGTAGCTCAGCTCATTAAAGAACGTGATCATGCTCTTGCCAAGGTAAAGAAACTAAAGAAAGAAAAGATTGATTTTGGGGCTGTTCATGCTAGACTTTTGGAGAAGTTTGATGATCTTGAAAGTGCTCACAAGGCATTGAAGAGTGATCATTCTACTCTAAATGAGTCTCATGACCAGCTCCAAACTCAATTGAAACGGTATGATGTGCCAAGTACCTCCTCTTCATCCCTTGGAAAAGAAGATCTTACAAGAAGTTCTCAACACAAAGGTAAAGGGGTTATTGATGAGATACTGAGCAGGCAAAGGACAAACCACAATAAAGAAGGTCTTGGTTACATACCCAAGATAAAGAGCAAGAAAAACAAGAATAAGAAGAAGAAGAACAAGACTGCTCAATCAAAGACTAGCAACATTACTAATGACAAGACTAATTATGATGGTTTTGCATGGATCAAAAATCCTAATTTCGAACTATATTGTGATTCTTATGGTGATGTTTATGCTAGTTATGTAGGGCCTTATGATTGTTACATTCCTTGGTCTATTTGGGTTCCCAAGACCCTTGTTACTAACATGAGAGGACCCATTGAAAAATGGGTACCTAAAACCAAGAAGTAATTTTCTTGCAGGGCTATGCTTCCGGTGGTTCTAAATGGGTACTCGATAGTGGTTGTACGAGTCATATGACCTGAAGCAAGGAGATCATCTCCGAGATGCAGCCAAACCGTGATCACATTACCGTCTCCTATGGTGACAAGTCAAAATCTGAGGTATTGGGTCTCCGCAAAGTTGTGGTGGCTCACGATATCTCCCTCGTGGACGTCATGCTTGTTGAGACCCTCGGGTATAACTTACTTTCAGTTCGTGCCCTTGGTAAGATGGGCTTTCTACTCTACATTGATGTTGATTTAGTGGTACTCTTGTGGAGCAAGTCTCTAAACGTCGCTTTCGTGGGATATGTCGAAAACGACCTATACGTGGTGGACTTTTCGGGGAAAACCACTACAGGCCCGATGTGTCTTTTCGGAAAGGCTGACGCGGGTTGGCTATGGCATCGCCGACTATCCCACGTCAATATGAGAACTTTGCAAAGTCTCCACAAGGGTGGCCACATTCTTGGACTAAAAGAAAATGTCTCTTTTGCCAAAGATCGTGTTTGCAGGGCGTGTGTTCAAGGGAAAATGCATGATGCACCTCATCGAAGGAAAACCATTATCTCTTCAAAAAGGATCTTGGAGCTCCTTCATGTGGACCTCTTTGGACCTCCATCTCATGCAAGCCTCGGTGGGAAGAAGTATTGTCTAGTGATTGTTGATGATTACTCTAGATACACTTGGGTTTATTTCTTCAAGTTGAAGAGTGAAACTCAACAAACTGTCATCGACTTTGCCAACGAGGTTCAACATCAACACAATGTCCCCATTCTGGCTATAAGGAGTGATAACGGCTCGGAGTTCAAGAACTACACCTTAAATGAGTTCCTAAGTGAAGAGGGGATAAGACATCAATATTGCGCTGCGTACACCCCTCAACAAAATGGTGTAGCCGAGAGGAAGAATCGGACTCTAATGGACATGGCAAGATCAATGTTGGCCGAATTCAAATCTCCATATAACTTCTGGGCTGAAGCAATCTCTACTGCTTGTCATTCATCCAACCGTTTATACCTCCGCAATATTTTGGACAAGACTCCGTATGAAATACTTACCGGTAACAAGCCAAACATCTCATACTTTCGGGTATTCGGGTGTAAGTGTTTCTTTCTTATTAAAGGAGTTCGTTTATCTAAGTTTGAATCTAAGGCTCTAGGAGGTATTTTTGTTGGTTATGGTGCCGAATCCCACACTTACAGAGTCTACAATAAGCTCTCCAGAACTGTTGTAGAATCTTGTAGTGTGGTGTTCGAGGAAAATGACGGTTCCCGTGTGGAGCAAGTTGGTGTTTGTGATGCAGATGTTGAAATACCCCAAGATGCCATAAGAAGAATGGGCATGGGATTCTTCCGCCCCATTGAGGAACCCCTTGTGGCGGACCGGGAAGGACAATGCTCTACTCGTATAGAGCCCTCATCTACACATACGCAACATGCTCCAACCACGGGGGCAACTTCTACACCATCGCCATCAACTGCTGAAGGTCAAGATGCTCCAGAAAGCTCCAGGCCGGATTTTCCGGTGGACACCGGATTATCCGGCCAACCCGCTCCTGCTGACCTTTTTGCTCCTGGTGGTGAAGATATCATCGCAAGCTCCAGGCCGGATTTTCCGGCTGACCTCGGATTATCCGGCTCCTCGCCCGTTCAAGCAAGTCCCAGGCTCCCTGATGAAGATGCTACAAGTACTCCTAGGCCGGATTATCCGGCCTCTTCATCGGCCGGATTATCCGGCCCTGCCTCTCCAGTTCCACAGCCTCCTGCTACGGCTACGGACTCACCTCAAGGGCATACATCTCCACCACCTGCTACTAATGTTCCAGTTACTGATCAAGGCGGAGAAAATGCTTCCAATGCAGACTCAAGTGATGAATCTCCTCCACCAAGAGACAATAAACTTATTGAACTTTGTCGCAAGGCTCATGCTGATCGTAACCTTGAGTTGAGGGGTCACACTCTCGACAAGGTTATTGGTGATCTTGGACGAAAGGTTTCTACAAGAAGAGAATTGGCCAGTTTTGGTGAGCATCAAGCTCATATCTCCATGGTGGAACCTAAGAAGGTCTTTGAATCTCTTGAAGACCCAGACTGGGTTGTTGCTATGCATGAAGAATTGAATAATTTTGAGCGCAACAAAGTCTGGAAACTAGTGGAGAAACCCAAAGAGTGTCGCAATGTTATTGGCACCAAGTGGATTTTCAAGAACAAGCAAGATGAGAATGACATTGTTGTGAGGAACAAGGCAAGACTTGTGGCACAAGGTTACTCCCAAGTTGAGGGCATCGACTTCTGGGAGACCTATGCTCCCGTGGCTCGCCTTGAGTCCATCCGTATCCTTCTTGCTTATGCTGCCCATAACAATTTTAAGTTGCAGCAAATGGACGTCAAGAGTGCCTTCCTTAACGGTCCTCTACATGAGTTGGTATACATAAAGCAACCCCCGAGGTTTGAGGATCCTAACTTCCCGAACCATGTCTACAAACTCGATAAGGCACTCTATGGCCTTAAACAAGCCCCACGTGTGTGGTATGAGCACCTTAAAGAGCTTTTGTTAGATCGTGGTTTCGAAGTTGGGCAAATCGACCCCACTCTTTTTACTAAGAAGGTTAAGGGGGAGCTCTTCGTATGCCAACTATATGTAGACGATATCATTTTTGGTTCTACTAACAAAGCTTTTAACGATGAATTTTCAAAGCTTATGACTGACAGGTTTGAGATGTCTATGATGGGGGAACTACGGTTCTTTCTTGGATTCGAGATCAAGCAACTTAGAGAAGAAACCTTTATTAATCAAGGAAAGTACATCCAAGACATGCTCAAGAGATTCAAGATGACGGATCTAAATGGTGTCGCTACTCCGATGCAAACAAAGTGTCATGTTGAACTCAACCCTCATGGTAAAGATGTGGACCAAAAGGTATACCGGTCCATGATCGTCTCTCTTCTTTACCTCTGCGCATCTAGACCTGATATTGTGTTGAGTGTGGGAGTATGTGCAATGTATCAAGTAGCTCCTAAAGAAAGCCACTTAGTGGCGGTCAAGAGGATCTTTCGATATTTGGTTCATTCCCCCAACTTTGGTCTCTGGTATCCCAAGGGCTCCAATTTCTCTTTATGTGGTTATACTGACTCAGATTGGGCTAGTGATAAGGATAATCAGAAGTCAACTTTTGGAGCTTGTCAATTCTTGGGAAGATCTCTTGTATGTTGGTCCTCCAAAAAGCAGAATTGCATATCTCGCTCCACCGCCGAAGCTGAATATGTTGTTCCTGCCAGCGCTTGTACTCAATTATTGTGGATGAGGCAAACTTTAAAGGAATACGGTGTCAATTGTGACAAAGTGCCTCTTTTATGTGATAATGAAAGTGCTATCAAAATTGCGTATAATCTAGTTCAGCACACAAGGACGAAGCATATTGAGATTCGGAATCATTTTATTCGTGACCATGTTGCTCGAGGTGATATTGATCTATCTTTTGTGAGCACGAAGAACCAACTGGGGGATATTTTTACAAATCCACTTGATGAAGCAAGATTCTGCTATTTGAGGAATGAGCTAAATATCATTGATTCCAGGAGCTTGTCTTGATTACCCATGCACCCACTCGTACATCTCAATCCTTGTTTGGTCTAGGTGTGGGCATGGATATAGGGGGAGTGTGGTCCTAACTTATTGGGATAACCCTCCCCCATAATGCCAATAGCAAGTGGTCCTAACTCATGTTGTGATATGTGAACTTATTGATGAGTATTGGTCGTGAACCCAAGATATATCTTCGCGGTGTCACACCATACACTCCAACAAGGTGGCTTCGGCCACCGCCCTCTCCTTTGTGGAGAATTGGATCTTTTTGGCTGTTATTTGCTCTCTCTTGTTCTTATGGGAATCACACTCAATCTTGGCTTTTATTTGATTTGCTTTTGCAATTTTGAGTGTCTAGTACCATCTCAGTTTGGCTCTCTTAATCCTAAGCCTTCCCTACCTCTAAGCCATCTATTCTTGCACACAAGTCCCTTGTACACCTTGTGAGGGCGTTGTTTGGGGATGCGCAGGCCTGGTTCTGTGTATAACAGAATCCTAGAATTTAGGCCGGATAATCCGGCCCAAGTATTGGCCGGATAATCCGGCCCTGGCGGATTTGATCTTAAAGTGCAGGGCTCGAGGAGAAGGGCTCATAACGAGCAGCACTTCTCCCCTAGCCCCCTCCTTCTCCCCCAGCCCCCTCCTTCTCCCCAGCCGCCGCCTGCCGCCCCTCACCCTCCCTGGAGACTCTCCGGCTACCGGATTTTCCCGCCCTCCCCGGATCTTCTTCTCCGCACCTCCGGGTACCTTCTCCTCCGCGTTCTTCCTCCAATGAGTGAGGGTAACTCCCTCTCTCCCCATCTTTGGCTAGATGTGTATCTTGTTGGGTGGAACGTTATCTAGAAGGATGTGTTTCGCATAGAACTCGTAGTCTTGCAGTTTCTAGGCCCGATCTACTTTTTTGCATGCAATCTTGGTGAAATCGAAAATTTCTGCCAGGGCCGGATTATCCGCCCCTGGCCAGGCCGGATAATCCGGCCTGACAGATTCAAGTCTGCTTCAATTTCACTCTGGTGTATGTATTGAATAGTTTTCACCTATGAACTGTTTGACTACCTTTTCGATGCTCTCTCCTGGACTTGTGTGTATGCTTATTGTCATTCTATCGCCCTTATTCTCCTCACAGGTGGTTCTGGTGTTTACAAGACCTGCGCCATGAGTTGGCTCACTCCCAGCAGCTCATTCTCCACCATGTGTCTGGCGCTTCGGGTGCTCCTCCGGCTCCTACTCCTCCCACTCCGTATGCTCGGTGGAACTCTTCCTCCGGGCTGAACTATGGTGAGCTGGAGCATCACTTGCTCCCGTCTGTGCCTGCTGCTGATGATGAAGATGAGGAAGGTGACACTGAGGAGCTTGATGATGAGGATGAGGAAGAGAATGAAGAAGAGGACGAGGACGCGGACGAGGACTACGATGAGTGATCCCATGGGGTGCTAGCATCGCTCTTCTCCCTTTTTGGTGTCTCGGTGCCAAAGGGGGAGAAGTAGTTCTATTAGGTTGTCCGTGGATTTGCATGGGTCGGTCATAAGCACTTGCGCTTTTCTATTCGTTATTTCCTGCTTATGCCCATTTAGCGTTGAACTTTTAAATTGGTGGTTTGTGATTTGTGGTTGAGACTTTATGTGGTTGTCTGGATGATACCTATGGTCTTCATATCGTGGATTATGCTCATGGTTATATCTATGCATATCCTATTGCTGGAGGTTTATCACGGAAGGCGCGCACTCATAATGGTTATCCAGTAATAATTGTGATTTATGTCAAGGATGCCTATTCTCTACTTCGGTGGTATGTGTTTTTCCCCTTTTGTCTATGGAATAGAATCACCTATTTGTGTGCATTTGTATTCCAATGCAAAACTCTATTATGCACACATTGAGGGGGAGTCCCTTTCATAGTTATCTCTGTGTGTCTTGTGTCTTTCTCCTGCAAATCCTGGCATTCTCATCTAACACCAAAAAGGGGGAGATTGAAAGAACATTTCATGTTTCCTATGTTTTGCGTGTTAGATAACAATACTATGGAGACTTTTCATGTGTGCTAAGTGTGCAGGAAGTTTTGAGGGGGGGCCGGATAATCTGCCCTTCCAAGGGCCGGATAATCCGGCCTACCTCATCTCTCAAGGAAGCCAAGGCGCGTCACTCTGTGTCCAGTCGGATTTTCTCCTGGAAAATCCGAACTGGGGCGGTTTTTCCTCCCTAGGCCGGATAATCCGGGTTTCACAAGGGCCGGATAATCCGGCCCCTAGTTTTCTAGCAAAAGGAGCGAAGGCGCGTCGCTCGGTATCTGGTCAGATTTTCTCCCGGAAAATCCAAACTGGGGCGGTTTTTCTTCCCCAGGCCGGATAATCCGGCCTTCACATAGGACCAGATAATCAGGCCCCCAGAAGTTGATCAAGGGCAAGCTCGGCGCGACGCTCTGTGAGGGGGCGGATTATCTGCCGGATATTCCGAGTCTAGGGTGGTGTTTTCCCTAGGCCGGATAATCCGGCCCCCAAAATGTGCAACGGCTGGTTTTTGGAAGGGGGTATAAGTACCCCTTCTTCCCCAACGATCAGAACCCTTGATTCATTCGAAATTGACCAGACCTTGTGCAAGAGCTCTCATTCTCAATCTCCCACTTCAACCACTCGAAGGTCTTGATCTTTGGTGGAATTTAAGGAGGAGAAGTTCATCATCAACATCAAGAATCAAACGCTTCAACTCATCTCCATTCACTTGGAGAAATCCCTGATCTAGTATTCTTGTCAATACCTAGATCTTGTTATTGTGTTTGACAACTTTATTCTTGTGGCAGCTGGTTGTCATTTCGGGAGCCTCCAAGTTGTTGTGGAGTTGTTGCCCCGCTAGTTGTGTAAATGTGTCGGTGCCCGCATCGAAGGGTACATATAGTGGAAGGGGGATCAGGCCTGTTGTGGCGAGATCCATCGGAGAACAGGGTGAGGCCTTTTGTGGCGTGGTGGTCTTAGTACCGCCCACCCCTCCAACGCAGACGTACTTCCCTTAACAAGGAAGGAACTGCGGTCAAACAAATCCTGTGTCTCCGCGTGCTTCACTTTGGTTCACTCGTTCCTCTTCCACTCGCTCCTTACTCGCTAGTAGATAGGTTTGCATATAGGGAAATTCCGCACATTAGTTTATCTAGAGAATTTACCTTTGTGCTAAGCCTAAAATTGAAAAAGAATTAAAAATTGGTGTAGCACCTATTCACCCCCCTCTAGGTGCCCATACGATCCATTTCAGCCGTTTCACCGCCCGAGACTAGAGGACCTCTAGTCCCGGGTCGTGGCTTAACCTGGGACTAGAGGGGTGGGCTATATAAGCGCGCCTCCCCTTCCTCGATTCACCCAGCACTTGGTGAATCGAGGAAGATGAAGGCCGAACGATGACGCAAAGAACGGGGAGGTGCTGCCCGATTCCCGCGCCACCACCCTCATCTCCAGCCGCCTCGCCGTGCCCGCGCTCGCCGCCTCGAACCGCACCGCACCGCACCGCCTCGCCGTCGCAGCATGCTCGCTGCCGCCGACTGATACGTTGCAAACATATCTATAATTTTTTATGTTCCATGCTTGTTTTATATCTACTTTCTTATGTTTTGTCCACACTTTGGATTATTTTTACACATTTTCTGGAAGTAACCTATTAACAAGATTCCACAGTGTCAGTTGCCTGTTTTCTGCTGTTTTTGGTTCCAGAAAAGCCAGAAAATGAATATTCTCGGAATTGGACGGGACAAAAGCCAAAGTCAATATTTTACCGAGAGGAACACAGAGCCAGAAGACGAGACGGAGAGGGGCCAGGGGATAGCCACACCATGTGGTGGTGCGGGTCCCCCTGGCCGCACCACCAGGTGGTGTGGGCCCCTGGTCCACCCTCTGACATCGCCCTTTCGCCTATAAGAAGCCTCCAATGCAGAAACCCTAAATCATCGAGCCTCCAGCCACGAAAACTTCCACAGCACCGCCGCCACCGAAGAGGAGATTTGGCGACAGAAAGTCTCATTTTCGGCACCCTGCCGGGACAGGGAAGCGTCCACGGAGCCATCTCCATCGATCTCCACCACCATCTCCATCATAGTTGCTGATTCCCATGATGACGAGGGAGTAGTTCTTTCGCGAGGCTAAGGGCTCTACCGGTAGCTATGTGTTCATATCTCTCTCTATGCGTGATCTTATTGAGATCATGAGCTTCATAATCTATAGATATATTCTGCTACTCAAGTGCTTTAATGAATCTCTACTTATCCCCACGTGTGTGAAGTTGACAGTGTGCACACCGTGTGGCACTTTGGCTAAGGTTACATAAATACTTGTTATGAGTTATATTTGGAGTTAGATGTCTCTATGAAATTGTGGTGTCTGTTGGAACCATCTAGCGCTCAAGGTGATAATGAGGGGTTATCTAGATGGGGAAAACGGACTTTGAGGAGTGCTGTTATAGCCCTACCATGGATCAGAGTGTCCAATCGGAGAGTAGTTCAGAGTAGTATCATAAAGAGAAGATATTTATATGAGAGAGTTCACTAGCGAAAGTATGATCCCTAGGCCTTGTTTCTAAACATTGAAACACGGTTTGCAACTAGATCTATTACATGTTTGCTTGCTTCCATCTTTTTGCCTTTAGTCTTTTCCTCACGCCAAGCTCTTTTCTGGCACCGTTGTCTTATATCCATACCACTTGTATTTCACTATCTCTTCACCGAACTAGTGCACCTATACACCTGACACGTGTATTGGGTGTGTTGGGGACACAAGAGACTTCTTGTATCTTGATTGCAGGGTTGCTTGAGAGGGATACCTTTGACCACTTCCTCCCTGAGTTTGATAAACCTTGGGTGATCCAGTTAAGGGAAACTTGCTGCTGTTCTACAAACCTCTGCACTTGGAGGCCCAACAACTATCTACAAGAATAGAAGTGCGTAGACATCACCGACCTCGTGCCCTCTCCACCCTGCTCATCGCCACCGACCTCGTGCCCTCTCTGCCTCGTCACCCGTGCTCGGCACCGCCGTGCGCCAACCTCGCCGGCCTCGTCCTATTGCACCGCGCGCCGACCTCGCCGACCCTCCTTGTTAGTAGCTAGAAATCTTGTTAAATATTATAGTAGAAATCTTAATAATACAAATTTTTTATTAGTACATATATTGTTAGTATTAATGTTTAGTAGAAATTTTTGTTATTAATATTAATGTTTGTAGTAATGTTTAGGGTTTAATATTAATATTTAGTATTAATATTTGTTTAGTATTAATGTTTATTATTAATATTTGTTTAGTATTAATGTTTGTAGTAATGTTTAGGGTTTAATATTAATATTTAGTATTAATATTTGTTTAGTATTAATGTTTATTATTAATATTAATGTTTGTAGTAATGTTTAGGGTTTAATATTAATATTTAGTATTAATATTTGTTTAGTATTAATGTTTATTATTAATATTTGTTTAGTAATAATGTTTGTAATAATGTTTAGGGTTTAATATTAACATTTAGTATTAATATTTGTTTAGTATTAATGTTTATTATTAATATTTGTTTAGTATTAATGTTTGTAGTAATGTTTAGGGTTTAATATTAATATTTAGTATTAATATTTGTTTAGTATTAATGTTTATTATTAATATTTGTTTAGTATTAATGTTTGTAGTAATATTTAGGGTTTAATATTAATATTTAGTATTAATATTTGTTTAGTATTAATGTTTATTATTAATATTTGTTTAGTATTAATGTTTGTTGTAATGTTTAGGGTTTAATATTAACGTTTAGTATTCACTATAGTATTACTAGTATTTGTTTGAGCCTGCACCACCGCCGCACGCCACCATCGTCGCACACCACCACCGTCGCGCGCCTTTGTCCTTGCGCCTACGCCACCGCCGCCGCCACCACCACCGCCGGGTGTCGTCATCACCGCCGCGGTCTCCTTCCCCGATGGATCGTTACCACCATTCACTATAGTATTACTAGTATATGTCTATTTTTTCTAACTTGTTTTACCTTTCTTTCTGGAATAGTTAAGTGATGGATCGTCACACCGATGACGAATTTCTTGAGGGCATGATAAGAGGTGAAATTCCTCTTATTACTAGAGGTGAAGATGTTGTAGACGAGGGCATAATAATAGGTGAAGATGTTGTAAACGAGGACGAGATATTGTCATTTCTAAATCAATCCGGTGATGGACATCAGCTAGAACTGATGGATGAAGGGCAAACAAACCACAATGATGGCCCCTTGACAACAAGCAGCGAGGTACATATATATATATATATATATATCAAGCATATAACTCATATTGGACCTCACTTTCACCTTAACCATTTTAAGATGCTTATGATAGGGGCAATGAGAGCTCAAAACTAATGAGTACCATACTTTCAAGCATTTGGAAGCCTTTCAAACTTTTCAAAACCTTTTTCACTTCCTTGTTGAGTCACCACTTATTCTATGATCACTTTCTTGAGAGCATAGTTGTCATTCTTAGTGTAATATGCTTGTCTCAAAACTTGGTTAATTGTGTCATGACTTTGATGCTTGTATCTTTGATATCTTTACTTCTAGCATTCACTTGAACTTCAAAGGTGCCTTGGCATTTATGTTTGCTCTATAATCAAAGGAAAGCAAGATACCACTCTATCATACCTTTTTATGAGCATTGCAATGTTGCTTATGTTTATGTTTCATGCTACTTATTATTTTTGAGTTGGAATCTCTTCAAAGCTTGCAATGACTATTAAGTAAACTTATTTGCATACTCTTTATTATGAATTTCCTAAGTATTTGATCATATGTTCATGAAAGCTCTTTTATCGCACTCAGTTTTCAACTGAATTGCTTGAGGACAAGCAATAAGCTAAGCTTGGGGGAGTTGATACGTCCAAAACGTATCTACTTTCCCGAACACTTTTGCTATTGTTTCCCCTCTAAATTTGTGTGATTTGGTTACAACTAACACGGACTGACGTTGTTGTCAGCAGAATTACCTTGGTGTCTAGTTTTTGTGCAGAAAATCAACTATCAGGAAAAATCTCAGAAAATATGCCAAAAATCCTATTTCACCAGAAGACTCACGGAGCCAGAAGACGAGACAAAGGAGGGCCACGAGGGGCCCACACCACTTGGACGCGGGGGCCAGCCCAGGTCGCGCCTGGGAGGGGTGTGGCCGCCTCGGGCACCCACTCGGCCTCCCTCTTCGCCTATAAGAAGCACCTTGACCTAAAAACTCAGGGGGGTTCGATGTTTTTCAGAGAGAGTTCCGCTGCACCGCCACCACCAGATACCGTGATTCGGAACCAGAAACTTCGTTCTGGCACATTACCGGGACGGGGAATTGGATGAGATCATCGCCATAATCATCACCATCGCTTCTCCATCAACCATCCATGATTCCCCCATCCATGAGTGAGTAATCCCCCGCTGTAGGCTATGGGGATGGTAAGGATTGGATGAGATCATTCATGTAATTGCATCATATTGTTAGGGCATGGTGCCTAGTATCTATTATTAGTTCTTTTTGACTTTGTTGCAACTTGTTATGCTTAATGCTTGTTGATGGCTCGGTGTTGATGTAGAGCTCGTTGGGAACCCCAAGAGGAAGGTATGATGAGCACAGCAGCAAGTTTCCCTCAGTTATGAAACCAAGGTTTAATCGAACGAGTAGGAGCAAGGAAACACCCCAAAGGTGTTGCTAGTTGAGCCTTGGCAGGGCGCACTACTAGTGCTAGTAGCAACGTGGAGACCTGCACAACACAACCAAAGAACTTTGTCCCCAACTTGCAATGAGGTTATCAATCTCACCGTGTTTTTCTGAAAACAAAGGATTAAACGTATCGAATGGAAGGAAGTAATAGTTTGCAGAAAGTAAACACAATGCAGTAAACAGTTTGTAGATTGTATGTAAAAGAAAAGGACCAGGATCCACAGTTCACTAGAGGTGGCTCTCCTTAAGATAGATAACATGCTGGGTGAACAAATTACAGCGGGGCAATTGACAAACATCGAGAAAGCAATACATGCATATACTAATCATCTTGACTCCTTTGGAACTTGATTGGGCATTACAACATTATACATAGACCGCCATCCAACTGCATCCATGACTAATAATCCACCTTCAGGTTATCATCCGAACCCACTCCAGTATTAAGTTGCAAGCAACAGATTATTGCTTTACGAACTGCGTGTAAAGTAAACAATACGATTGTTCTATGAACAAAGGATTGTTGTTTTCTCCCTAGTAGCAACAACACATCTAGTACCTTAGAGATTTCTGTCACTTCCCCAGATTACTAGAGGCATGAACCCACTATCGAGCATAAATACTAACTCTTGGAGTTGCTAGCATCTACTTGGTCAAGATAGCTACTAACAACGGAAAGAATGCAAGATCACAAATAACAAAGACATGATAGACTCAATAATCAATCTGAAATAGCATCTCAATATCCATCGGATCCCCGCAAACACAACATGCAGAATTACAAATAGCTGATCTTGATCATGAACGGAGCTCACAAGATCTAGACATGAAAGCAAAAAGGAGGAGAACCAGCCATCTAGCTACTACATGGATCCCTAGTCCAAGGATGAACTACTCACGCATCACACGGAGGCTTGGATGGTGATGAAGAAGGCCTCCAGGGTGAATTCCCCTCTCCGGCAGGGTGCCGGGAAGAGCTTCAGATCCCTCCCGATCTAGGGATGGAGATGACGGCGGCTACAGACTCTTTCGTGGATTTTTGATCGGGTACTTAGGGTTTTAGTCCCGAGGGCATCTTATAGGCGGAAGGAGAGGCCGAGGGGGTGCCTGGGCTGGCCACACCACCCCCTGGCGTGGGCCAAGCCTGGCCGTGCGGCCAGGTGGTGTGGTCGCCCTCTAGCCCTTCTCCGTCTCGTATTCTGGCATCTGATGTCTTCCGAAAAAATAGGCACTTTGGCTTTTGTCCCGTCCAATTCCGAGAATATTCATTTTCTGACTTTCCTGGAACCAAAAACAGCAGAAAACAGGCAGCTGGCACTGTGGCTCTTGTTAATAGGTTAGTCCAAGAAATCATATGAAAAGTACTCCAAAGTGTGGACAAAACACAAGAAAGTGGATAAAACCAAGCATGGAACATCAAAAATTATAGATACATTTGCAATGTATCAACTGTTTCCTTCTTATATGCATCGCTTTTGGAGATTTTAAACTTCGAGTATTGTTTTGGTGGTGTTTGTATTGTTGCTACTCCATCCGTCCTAAAAAGAATGTCTCAGGTTTATTTAAATTTGGATGTATCTATATACCAAATAGTGTCTAGATACATCCAAATTTAGACAAACTTGAGACATCCTTTTTGGGACGGAGGGAGTACAAGAAATAGATGAACTTTTTTTCTTCTCCCTTCTTCTTATGCATCGTGTACACCAATTATTGGATCGTTCAAATGCATGGTTATGGCACGAGGGGGTAGCATGTCCTGTGAGTAACCTCCTGGATGCTTCATTGGAGGATACCGTGGCGCTCGGACACGGGTTACAATTAGACGTTCTCCCAAGCAACCCCTAGAACCGGATTGTCTCGAACCGACCAATGCATGGAATGGAGTCGTTGATATCTCCAGTCCTTGGATGACCATTCTTGAGGATTGTTATCAGCTTGCTCTTCATGTTGAGGGATCCTGAATTTCCCTAAAGAGGCAAGCAAGGGGGCACATCCAAGCTAGGTTGAGTTATGAGGTGGGAGGCTGATATGATCCTCAGCGATCTGTCTTAGCATACATACTAAGTTGGCACAACTCTGTTAAACTCTCAATAAAGTGGGGAAATTCTATTTGTTGTTCGATGCTGTGTAGTTGGCCCGCGCCGCTCACCGCTTGTAGCCCCCTTTTTGCTTTAAAATTTGGAATATGGGCTTGGCCTAGTTGACCGGTTTTCTATGGCTGTTTTCTGCTTCCGTTTTTTCATTTGCTTTCTATTTTTTCAAAAATTACACCGATCTATTAGTAATCATCAACATTAGTACAAAGAGGACTAAAAGTAATAAAAATTACAAATAGGTCGATGGACCACCTAGCGAAGACTACAAACACTAGCACGAGCCAAAGTCATGTCGCCGTCCTCGCCCCTCTATCATCGGAGTCAGGAAAATCTTGTCATAGTAGAGCTTGTTGTAGTAGACAGACAGGAAGTCGTCGTGCTAAAGTCCCAAAGAATCAGCGCACTGAAGCTGTAACCATCGTTAATGATGACATCAGTAGATTGGAAGAGACTGACATGAAATTAACACAAAAAACAACTAGATCATAGGAGATCAGCCGGACACACAATATTTTGAAAGTCATCAGTTCCCATAAAAGATTCAATGCATTCATAATCATATTTTATACCTGACTTTCTACCTTTGTCATTCTCCCAAGCTTCAGCGTTGTCTTGAATATGGTCCAGAAGATCCCATTTAGCTTCTTCTTCCATGCGAGTGAATGATCCAGCACAAGAAGCATCCAATAAATCCTTGTCATGTAGAGGGAGCCTTGCATAAAGGTTGTTGATAATAATATTGTTGGGGAGCTCATGAATGGGACATTTGAGCACTAGTAACTTCAATCTCCCCCAATCTTGAGCTGTACTCTCTCCATCAAGATGCCAAAAGTTGTATATTTGATTCCGATCTTTATGAATCTCACTAGGAGCATAAAACTTTGAATAAAAGAAAGGCACTATTTCCTCCCATTCCAGAGCTTGACCATTCTTCAGCAGCTTATACCATTCCTCAGCTCTTCCTCTCAGTGATAATGAGAATAAATTCTTCTTAACTTGATCTGTAGTAATACCTGCACACTTGAACAACCCGCATAATTCGTGTATAAAGAGTAAATGATCACCGAGATGGATAGTTCCATCCCCAACATAGTAGTTATCCATAATACGATCAATAATTCTTGTAGGTATTTTGAAAACATCTTTCTCAGCAGGTGGTGGCTTATCTACTACCTTAGCAGTGGTAGTAGCATTACCAAATAAGAAACTCAGCGAATTATCCATAACGAAAATAAAGCAACTAGCAGAAGTAAACAATACTCACAGTAGAAGTTTCCTTTACTAGTTCCACTCTCCAATAGCGCTTCACTCCCCGGCAGCGGCGCCAGAAAATAGTCTTGATGACCCACAAGTATAGGGGGTGTATCGCAGTATTTTCGATAAGTAAGAGTGTCGAACCCAACAAGGAGCAGAAGGTGCTGGCTAGTGGTATGGATCAGGAATTCTCTGCAAATACTTAGCAAACGGATTTTTAGGGGTTTTCGATAAAGCAAGTAAACAAAGTACGAGTAAATAAAAGATAGTAGGAATAAATGCAACAAGTGGCCCAATCCTTTATGCAGCAAAGGACAAGCCGGTTGTATTTCTATAGATGACCAAACGTTCTCGAGGACACATGGGAAGACTGTCAAGTGCTTTCGCTTCATATAGTCGATTAATCTTCTCTAGCTTGCTAAGTGTTGTGTGGGTGAACCAGTGCTAATGCACCGCCCCATCCAAGACTAATACATACTTGTGATTATACCACTTGCAAACATCCGTAAGTACAAGAAAGTAATTAAGGTAGAAACCTAACCACAGCTTTAAACTCTAAGACCCGTACGCCCCTTGTGCAATGGTTTCCTAATGGGGGTTCAGGTTTCTGTCACTCCGGCAACCCCTACGATTAGTAGCCAAATACACAATGCATTCCCCTAGGCCCATATAGGTGAAGTGTCATGTAGTCGACGTTCACATGACACCACTAGAAGAAGTACACCACAACTTAAATAACAATCTATTGAATCTTTCTCAACACAACTCCACTACTAACAACAAGACTTCTCCCATGTCCTCAAGAACAAAACAAACTACTCACAAGACATCATATGGATCATGATCAGAGATGGAATAATGATGTATAACAATCTGAACATAAACAATAATTCAATGGTTCACTCAATAGCATCAACTACAAAGAGTAATCAACACCGGGAAAGTTTCCCCTATGAACTATGCAAGATTCAACGCAATTGTTACATCAATATGGAGATGATGATGAGGGTGATGATGGTGGTGATGATGATGATGATGATCCCGATGAAGTATAGCTTGATGGTGGTGTTGATGGCGACGATCTCCCCTCTCCGGGAAGGAATTCTCCCGGCAGAAATCTGTCTACCGGAGAGATTTTCTCTCTCGGTGTTTTCCGCCCCGCAGAGGCAGCGAAATCTTTCTATGGTCGCTCCCCGAGTCTTAGGGTTTCGGGAGGTTGATATACGCCAGAGGGGAGAGGCTAGAGTGGGCCAGGGCGGCCACACCACTCCCTGGCGCGGCCTAGGCCTACACGCGCCATGGGGTGGTGTGGGCCCCCTGTGGCCCACCTCCACTCCATCTTCTGGCATCCTGAGTCTTTTGGAAAAATAGAATTTTCCATATATTTTCCCGGATTTTCTGATCTTCACGAATTTTGCCTCCAAACGGCACCTTTTCCATCAGAATCCTAACTACAGCGGTCTATGCTCCAAAAGTCATCAACCATGCAAAAATAGATGAAATAACATAAGTATCACCTCTCAATACGAAATATATCAATGAATAATAGTGAATTAAGACATAGAATATTGATGCAAAATGGACGTATCAACTCCCCCCAAGCTTAGACTTCGCTTCTCCCCAAGCAAAACTGAGCTCAATAAACATGGCCTCAAGTTTATGGAGTGAAGAGTCGATAAAAGAATACGGACAAGAAGCATCACATTCATCTCTCTTCTTAGGGAAGTGTTATATATCTTTCTTGAGTGGGAGTTGATATTTAATGGTGCCTTCTTTCATATCAATAATGGCACCAACAGTTCTAAGAAAAGGTCTTCCCAAAGTAATAGGACAAGAAGCATTGCATTCAACATCCAAAACATAGAAATCAACGGGGACATAGGCATTGTTAACCATAATAAGAACATCATTAAGACTCCCCATGAGTTTCTTTTTATCATTATCATCAAGTGGGACATTCAAATAACAATCTTCAAGTGGAGGCAAATCAAGCATATCATAAATCCTTCTAGGCATAATAGAAACACTACTATCAAGATCACATAAAGCTTTGAAATCAAAGTCATTCACTTTCATATTAATGATGGGTTCCCAACCATCTTCTTGTTTTATAGGAATAGAAGTTTTATGTTTCATATTTTCTTCTTTAATCTTTATGAGAGCATCAGTAATGTGTTTTGTAAAAGCCATGTTCATAGCACTAGCATTAGGACTTTTATCAAGATTTTGTAGGAACTTAATAACTTCAGAGATATTGCAACCATCAAGATCAAAATCAAATTTATCATCTAAAGTAGTAGAACTATTACTAGCCTCAACACTAGTGGTGGTGATAGTAGAAACACTAATGTTTCTAGAAATTTCATCTTCTCTTTCCCACTTAGCATGTAATTTAGCTAATAGTCTAACATTTTCATCAATTCTTACTTGTATAGCATTAGTAGCTGCAAAGGGATTATCATTAGTTTTAGGTTTAGTAGCCATTTTATTAATCAATGAAGATTGAGCTTCAGATAGAGATGATATATTCCTTTCATCATTAGAGAGTTTCAATTGTAAACTAGGAATTTCCCTATTTAGACTCTCAAGTTGATGGCTAATGTTCTTCAAGATGGTAGATTGTTCCTCCATAGTTTTGGTAAATAGTTTATTTTGCTCATATTGCATTTGCATGAAGTTTTTAGTGGCTCTTTCAACTTCTAAAATTCTTCCTTCACTAGGTAATCCAGGTTTACCACTATAACCATAAGTATTATTAGGAGGGTAGGGCCTATAATTGTTATTACCATAAGCATTGTTGCCAAAATTATTATTTCTTATGAAGTTCACATCAACTTGCTCTTCTTGAGCAACCAAAGAAGCTAAAGAAACATTATTTGGATCAATATGGGCTTTCCCATTCACAAGCATAGACATAATAATATCAATCTTATCACTCAAGGAGGAAGTTCCCTCAACAGAATTTACCTTCCTACCTTGTGGAGCTCTCTCAGTATGCCATTCAGAATAATTAACCATCATATTCTCCAGAAGTTTTATTGCAGCACCCAAAGTGATGGTCATAAAGGTACCTCCAGCAGCAGAATCTAATAGGTTCCTTGAAGAATAGTTCAATCCTGCATAAAAAGTTTGGATGATCATCCAAGCAGTCAGTCCATGAGTGGGACAATTCTTTACCAAAGATTTCATTCTTTCCCAAGCTTGAGCAACATGTTTATTATCAGATTGTTTAAACTTCATTATTTCACTTCTCATAGATATAATCTTAGCAGGAGGATAGTATTTTCCAATAAAATCATCTTTGCACTTAGTCCAGGAATCAATACTATTCTTAGTTAAGGAATTCAACAATTCTTTAGCTTTTCCTCTCAAAGAGAAAGGAAACAATTTCAGCTTAATAATATCACCATCTACATCCCTATGCTTTTGCATCTCACAAAGTTCAACAAAGTTATTTAGATGGGCAGCAACATCTTCATTATCAATACCAGGAAATTGTTCTCTCATAACAAGATTGAGTAAAGCAGGTTTTATCTCAAAGAAAGTATCTTCAGGCACAGGTGGAGCAATAGGTGTGCTCATAAAATCATTGTTGTTGGTGCTAGTGAAGTCACACAACTTAGTGTTTTCAAGAGTAGTCATTTTTTTGTGTGTTTCAATAAAGAAAGCAAACTAGTAGAACTAATTTTTTTGTGTTTTTGATAACAAAACAAGCAAACAAAGCAAAAATAAACTAAGCAAAACAAAAATAACAAAGTAAAGAGATTGGTTATGAGGGACTTCCCTTGTGAAGATGTCCTTAACTCCCCGGCAACGGCGCCAGAAAAATTCTTGATGGCTCGGTGTTGATGTCGAGCTGGTTGGGAACCCCAAGAGGAAGGTATGATGAGCACAACAATAAGTTTCCCTCAGTTATGAAACCAAAGGTTTAACCGAACCAGTAGGAGCAAGGAAACACCCCAAAGGTGTTGCTAGCTGAGCCTTGGCAGGGCGCACTACCGGTGCTAGTAGCAACGTGGAGACCTGCACAACACAACCACAGAACTTTGTCCCCAACTTGCGATGAGGTTGTCAATCTCACTGTGTTTTGCTGAAAACAAATGATTAAACGTATCGAATGGAAGGAAGTAATAGTTTGCAGAAAGTAAACACAAAGCAGTAAACAGTTTGTAGATTGTATGTAAAAGAAAAGGACCGGGATCCATAGTTCACTAGAGGTGGCTCTCCTTAAGATAGATAACATGCTGGGTGAACAAATTACAGTGGGGCAATTGACAAACATCGAGAAAGCAATACATGCATATACTAATCATCTTGACTCCTTTGGAACTTGATTGGGCATTACAACATCATACATAGACCGCCATCCAACTGCATCTATGACTAATAATCCACCTTCAGGTTATCATCCGAACCCCCTCCAGTATTAAGTTGCATGCAATAGATTATTGCTTTACGAATTGCGTGTAAAGTAAACAATACGATTGTTCTATGAATAAAGGATTGTTGTTTTCTCCCTAGTAGCAACAACACATCTAGTACCTTAGAGATTTCTGTCACTTCCCAGATTACCAGAGGCATGAACCCACTATCGAGCATAAATACTAACTCTTGGAGTTGCTAGCATCTACTTGGCCAAGATAGCTACTAACAACGGAAAGCATGCAAGATCACAAATAACAAAGACATGATAGAATCAATAATCAATCTGAAATAGCATCTCAATATCCATCGGATCCCCGCAAACACAACATGCAGAATTACAAATAGCTGATCTTGATCATGAACGGAGCTCACAAGATCTAGACATGAAAGCACAAAGGAGGAGAACCAGCCATCTAGCTACTACATGGATCCGTAGTCCAAGGATGAACTACTCACGCATCACACGGAGGCTTGCATGGTGATGAAGAAGGCCTCCAGGGTGAATTCCCCTCTCCGGTAGGGTGCCGGGAAGAGCTTCAGATCCCTCCCGATCTAGGGATGGAGATGACGGCGGCTACAAACTCTTTCGTGGATTTTTGATCTGGTACTTAGGGTTTTAGTCCCGAGGGCATCTTATAGGCGGAAGGAGAGGCTGAGGGGGTGCCTGGGCTGGCCACACCACCCCCTGGCGTGGGCCAAGCCTGGCCGCGCGGCCAGGTGGTGTGGTCGCCCTCTAGACCTTCTCCATCTCGTATTCTGGCATCTGATGTCTTCCGGAAAAATAGGCACTTTGGCTTTTGTCCCGTCCAATTCCGAGAATATTCATTTTCTGACTTTCCTGGAACCAAAAACAGCAGAAAACAGGCAGATGGCACTGTGGCTCTTGTTAATAGGTTAGTCCAAGAAATCATATGAAAATTACTCCAAAGTGTGGACAAAACACAAGAAAGTGGATAAAACCAAGCATGGAATATCAAAAATTATAGATACATTTGCAATGTATCACTTGTCACTAGGGACCTAGTGCCATGATTTTAGATCTGAACATGTTATTGATTCATGAGGATATTATTGTTTATGATCTTACTTGCAAGTTGTATATACATATTATTATCCAGAACCAAAGGCACGGAAGTGACAATAATCGGGATAACCGGAGGGAATGGTTGTGATATGAGGATTACGTGTGTTCATGGAGTCTTAATGCTTTGCTCTAGTGCTCTATTAAAAGGAGCACCTTAATTTCCAGTAGTTCCCTTGAGTCCCCGCTGCAAACGGACTGGCAGGACAAAAGATGTTGTGCAAGTTCTCATTACGAGCATGTATGACTATATATGGAACACATGCCTATGATTATTTAGTACTTGGATGCTTTACCTTATTTATCTGCAATTGCCCTATATCTTGATTGTTATATGAATTGTCTTGTCCATGCAACGCCCGTCCATCCATCCCTATGCTCACCGCGCTTTAATCCTACTATTTACTGCAATTGTTACTACTGTCTTTACTTTATTACTGCTTTTACTTTGCTATTACTACTACAAAACTATTGCTACTAATAAACTGCTGTGAGCAAGACTGTTTCCAGGTGCAGCTGAATTGACAACTCAGTTGTTAAGGCTTATAAATATTCTTTGGCTCCCTTTGTGTCGAATTAATAAATTGGATTTTACTTCCCTCGAAGACTGTTGCGATCCCCTATACTTGTGGGTCACCACATGAATGATGAGGAAAACAACGCGATATCGGCTGCCCAAACTCAGGCTTTTTTTGCACCAAAAAAGCCCGAGCCAAAGCTGGTATTTACTGAAAAAACAAAAAGTGGGATAAGTCTTTTCTTGAGCAACCATCCCAAGTATCGTTGAATCTGAAATCAAACTATGACCACGAAATTATTAAGCAAGCAAAGCAGAAAAAATAACAAGTGCAAAAAGTGGAAAACAAGTTGCCCAACTTGGACAACAGAAGATTCAGTCGTACCCCCCGCTCAAAGTGATTTCAAATACCGACAAGGCCTTCAGAGCCGAAATGGATAAGGACATGCAAATTATGGACCCCAGAGCCAGGTCTGCCGCAACACTACTGGGCATCACTGTAGCGACGACAGAAGAACTTGCTATGGCGGCAGGTATGTCTCTTGGTCAATTCTTAGACTATGAAGATACGCTAGTGGGTCAAGTAGTACGGCAATATGTTAAAGGGGAACCTCTAGTCAGTCATGAGGAGCTCACGCATCTACCAACACATATGCGAAATCTGCATAATTGGTAAACTGCGCAAACAGAGAAAAGGCACCAGAAAAAATGGTTTTCGGTGACCGTTAGAAAGGAGCATCACTTTAAAGAGTACTCGATACAGGTTCAAATGACCGAACTATTTCAGTTATACAATCAGCGTGCCCTCGACAAATCTATGCTCGGTTGCTATTATCTGTAAGTGATTTATTTCTGTAATTAATTCTTTAGATCAACTAGTTCATTTCATATAATATATCATCCTAACTATATATCCTTTTGTACGGTATTATATTCTGTAGAATGAAGATGCTTGAATGCAAAAGAGTAAGAGTATATGACGTTGGATTTATTGACACATATATCATTAATGAATACATGTTACACAATCACCCCGATGACGAGGAGGATGACCTGTACACTTTAATCGAGCAAAATTTCGTCAAGCACATACTATTTTCTTACAACTTCAAGTGAGTGTTTCTGTCTTGTACACATTCTTTTTTAAGTGTAATTAATGAGTTATGCATGTATTCTTATGTAAACGTCCATAGGTTCCACTGGATCTTGCTAAACATTCAAGTTGACAAGTCCCTAGTTAAAGTCCACGACTCATTAAGTTGGGACCAAGAGCAGTGGCGCGGCATAAAAGCAATGCTCTATAAGTAATTTCAAGCATTATCACATTATATCAGCCTCTTTCGTTCATTTCCTGATATCAAGTAACTAATAACTCCTCTGTTCATTTTCTTTGCCGAGCAGGTGTTGGACACGGTTCAGACAGAAAATAGATTGTCCATTCAAAGATGAGCTAACTTATAAAATGGTGAAGAGCTTGCAGCAGCCACCGGGGACTCATTTATGTGGATTCTACGTCTGCGAGTACATTCGCGAGTTGACCAATGAGCGAAATGTTGGTTCACATTATATTCACGGTTTGCGGGGGAATCTAGAGCCAGAACTGCGCGCACGAGCAATTCAAGAGGAACTGGCGGAATTTCTGATGAAGGAGGTCATTGATGTAAATGGAGAATATTATATGGACGACGAGGAACTCTATATGTCTTAGTGATCTCCATGTAGTTGATATGATATATCACCAATGGCAATGTAATTTGAAACATTTCCTTCCTTTTGATATGATCGAATATTGTATATATGCATGTATGCTCGCAAGAGATCGAATATTACTTATATACTCCGTCCTAAGGCTTAAGGCCTATTTTTTTTTAAAGTCAAGGTACGAAAAGTTTAACCACACTTTTTGAAAAAAACTATCAAAAACTATGATATTATATAGATACCACGTGAAAATATGTTTGATGATGTATCCAAGGGTATATATTCTATATTGTAAATATTAATATTTTTTCTAAAAACTTGGTCAAACTTTATATAGTTTGACTTTTTCAAAAAATTATAGGCGTTAAGGCATGGGATGGCGGTAGTATGCATCAAGGTGTACTGTGTATGTAGTAGCGTAGAATAAGTGTATGAATCATTTTTGTAATTATAGTGAATCACAAATCGAAAAAATAACGAAATGGAAAAAACAAAATGAAAACACAGCTGCCGCGGTAGAGAAACACATGAATCTCTGCCGCGGTAGGAACCAGTATAGTCCCGGGTGGTGTTATGACCAGGGACTAGAGGTGTGCCCCCAGCCACGTGGAAACTGCCACGTGGTGGACTCTAGTCCCGGACCGTAGCAAACCGGGACTAGAGATAGGGGCCTCTAGTCCCGATCTGGCAGTCCTAGGTCAAAAATCGAGACTAGAGCCAGTTATGGACCGACACTAGAGGCCTTTTTCCACTAGTGGCGGGTCCATATAGTTGACGATTTGCACCTGTATTTTATATACTCGCTCGTACGTGACGTGACATTATTAACTGCTATTTGTACCAATCACGTTTTACGTAATCTTTTCTATTTTTAAATCGTAACCATAAATTGTGGATCTAACGGCTAATATATTTTAGATGGTGTGGATCAACCAAGTGCCTTGAAAGACACCCTTATATTACTTTTAGTATACAATAGATGGTTAACCATTTATAACCTACTGACCTAATGGCTAATCTATTTTTGTTTTTTACGTAAAAGGTTAAATAGGTTCACATCCGAAAAATAAATAGTTAACCAAATCCTATTGTTTGTTTGCACTGAGCCCGACTGCTCGCCTGATGTACAAGAGTGGACCTGCGAGTTTTCAACCACGCGCAACGGCATCTTCCCGCCATTGGAGGCGAACCATTGTCTAATGGTCGATACCCGTGTCAACAGGCACGACTAAGTAATCGGCACTAGCTATGTGCATCAACATATCTGTCTCATCTCTCAAGGCGCCTCAACGGGATTCCTTTTCGAGCCAAACTTAGGTGCGCTCATTCTGGTCACTGAACTTTAAAACTTTAGTACTTCCACCTTTAGTTTGGGCAATGTTCCATTTTATACCTTTATTTTTATTAAAAAACTATATAGATTCATAGGAAGAAATTTCTTAAAACTTATCAATCTATATTACTTATAAAGAAGAGAACATTTTCTTCTCTAAGCGCACCCACAAAACATACATAGACAAATTACAACCGTAAGATCAAGCCAACCTAAAGCAATCTAACAGCTTACATTAGCCTAATCGTTACCTGGTGTGCACTTAGCAATTTACATTGATAGACTAATTACTTTATTCTAAAATCCCGCCCCGCGTTCGCAGGTAGCAGCCACAGTTTCAGGTGCCAGTTCCTCTCCTCCTTCCCGATTTGTAGTCTGGCACCCGGTGATCTACCGGGACGAGTACCCCATCTCCCTTCCCATGATCCCTCCACCCCAGGATTTTGTCCTCCACCCCTCTCCAGCCATTCCCTCTTGATGAACTTTCACATCAGTGGAGGTGATCGGTGGGCGTAGAAGGCGGCGGCAAGCGGCAGGCGGTGAGAGGCAACGAGCAGCAAGTAACAAGCAACATTCGTGGGATCTAGCTGCTGCGGAGGACCTGGCGCCCTAAATCCTGTCCCACCTCCTTCACGACGCTGACCGCCTCTCTCACGCCTCCGACCTCCATGCCGTCGCCGGGAACGCATCTCCACAACAAGCTCCCAGCTTCCTCCTCTCCTGTATAGGTATAGCGTAGAGAAGGCACCTACCCCTTTTGTTTTTATAGATGACAGTGTAGTACGGTAGTTCTCCTTTGGTTAACCCAAGACTAAATCTACTAGCGTGTAGACCTAGATTGAAACAGTAGTATTAGTCTATGGAAGGCATGTGCGTCTTTTTTTCACTATGCAGTATCGTAATTTATATCATCTGAATTTTGACACGTGTATCAACGCTATAAGTATCTCAAGATAATGTTCATCGTCTTATCTCTACTACTTATAAAGGGGCAAACATAAATTTCACTTCACGTACCCCGCAGATTACACATAGACAGAACACAGCCACACGATCAGGCCCCTAACATCATCTAACGATTGGCTTAGTCTAATCTGATTCCCGGGTGCGCTTAGCAATTGGCAGCGTCGGACAAAACTTATCCCTCGCGGAACAAACCCCCGCCCTCGACCTCATCGATGGTTCAGGAAAGAAATACAAAAAAGTTGAACCAGGAAACTGATCGCTGCAACCCATCCTTGGTTCCAGGAAAGGAAAAAACAAATCATTAAACAAGGAAATAAATCGCTAGACAAGGAAACTAATCACGCCTATCAATTTTGCCATCGCCGCCATCGTCGCCATCACCGTGATCCTAGACGACGCCATCACCAGGACCCTGTATGACGCCAAGCCAAATTCCTAGACGATGTCCTCGCCGTGAACTGGACGACATGCTTGCTCGCGTCGCGTGCCCGGAAGATGAAGCCTCGCGGCGTTCCTAGACGGCGCCGTTGCCGCCTCTTGCCTTTACGACACCCTCTCTGACGTCCTCGTGGCAGAAACATCATCGATCCGTGCGATCCGTGCGTGATACATGATCATCAAAGTAAGTTGATCTACCCTTCCCCTGATGTAGTGTCCATCGAAGTATCTTCCACTTCATCATAGTATGCCATACCATCATCCACAATGTCAAAGCCACATAGATTGGTTGCTACGAAAAAACAACCCATGTTAGAGATTGAGATCATTCCAAGAGTGATCATATATAATGAGTTGGAGAACAGTGACCGACCTCTCAGCAATGTGTTTCTTCTACTGTTCATGCCTAATCTTCATGATTAGTGGGATGGCCTTCAGAGTATGCTTGGTGACGTTGTGGTCAGAGTGATCCGGCCTATTCCCTCTTCCTCTCAAACTCAAACGTGGAATCCTGGTCGATGCAATCAATCATTGGATTAGGACTCACACATCGCTCTCTACTCGCTTCTGCCAGGATATTAAAAACAGTAAGTTTTCTACCAGTGTCATTTCTTTGCCACGCAAGTGGCGCAAGTGGCTGAATGCTTTCGTCCATTTAACCAATGATAGAAGTTCTTCTTCATCTTGAAGTTCTTGTGGCATTTTGATCTACAGAAGCGGAAAACCTAACAAGCAGATGTGAGAACTGGTTACATTGCAGGCCACCAACCAAATACATGTAGAATTGAAGCAATAGAAATTCAGATCCTACTTCCAAGATAGGAATGTCATATCTAAGAATTGTTGTACTTCAGCTATTCATAAGGCTACAGGTGCCTAGCCAAATCAAGTAAGAACGGAAGGTTCAACTTTAGGTTAACATACCTGGATTGGGAATCATGTGTGCCTTCGGTTTACCCCGGTAGCTGGGGCTCTTGATTTTTTGGATATGAAACAAGCTTGTTAGACATCAAACTATGAATTGCGGAATGCTGATTACAGTGTTTCTGAATAATCAGAAACAAAGATCGTACTTTTGCTTCCTTGGTCCTTTGTACTCTGGGTTGGGAATGGTGGGCACAGTCCATTCACCATCTTCCTCATCATCTCAATCCTCAAGCTACGGTAAGATCAGTATGGATGTTAAAATATATTATTATGCATAATATGAAATATAGTGACCTATGCAACTAATACACCTTCTTAACATATATGGTGTACATTCCCTGTAAGATGATTTAGTTATGATTGGTACTACACTATGCGGTAATATGCTAGATCACATGGAAACTGGGCAATCATTTTTTTCTGCTGGAAAGCATCATTAATTTTTTAGATCAATCTATGCCACACAAGCACTATTTCAGTCTGGATCCTAAAGGCCATTTGGTGTTTCCGTTCAAGTGGAAATTAGTATCTAGTCTTACCATAATATGTTACTCGTACAATATTTTTTGTACAATCCACGATCTGTGGTTTGGTAGTACCAAGGGGCTTTAGCTTTTGATCACTGAAAGTAAATCATACACTAACTCCAAACAGACACCTGTTGTTTGTGTGTGCGTCAATTTCTTTATAAAGTAGGCATAAAAAGGGCCGGAGCATTTGCCAGTAGCCTTATTCTTGGTTTCTTTCTTCCAAGAGGCATTTGCCAGGGCCGAGGCATAGGCAGGTGTTAGTTTGGAGTTAGTCTATCATCTACTTCCAGTGATCGAAAGATGAAGCCCCTTGGGTACTGTCAAACCACATATGTGAATTGTACAAACAATATTGTATAAGTAACAAATAAGTTTTATATGAACTCTACAAATCTAGCAGAAAAATCCATTAATTTAGCACTTCGGCTAGAATTTTTGCCATCTTATTCCAACAAAACTTAGCCTGTGGCTATGCAGTTAATTTTTGCAATCACTATAAGGAATAACAAGAAGATTATAAAGCCAATTTAAAGCCAAAATAGCTCTCTACTCCTCTAACCGGACCATGTTCCAAATTGTTGGCTGTATCATAATTTCATAATCCCAGTAATTAAGGTGCATTTGGGAGCTATTTTTTAAAGTATTCTAAGAATACTATGGTTTCTGAAAATACTGCTTTTCTATACTTTGAAGTGTTTGTTTTGAGCTAAAACTATAGTTTCACATATCAAAGTATCGACAATACTATAGTTTTTTGGCAATATTGAAAAAAGAAGTCCTTCTCAAAACAAAGAAATGCAAAGGGGAGTCTTCTTCACCAGTCTAGTCAACGGCCACCAATCTGACGTCCCCGTGCATCCGATTGGTGGATCTTATGGGGTTGTAGCTTCGTTTTAGCCCTATTGATTTCAGCTGCCATTTATCAAGTGTATGTATCCATGCAGTGTGATTATTGATTCAACTAATCACGGGGAAGCAAGCTAATGGCACCGAATAATACAGTGGATATTCTTCTAGCTAAATCTATAGCCCGCTCTGCAAAGCATTACACCAATTACTATGTCAAATATTCTCCAAAATAAAAGTACCAAGTCAAAAGCTGAACGTAAATACAGGACTGACAAACATATACTGGTTTTGCCAAAACTACGGTTTACTTAAACTGTAGTATCTGATGCCCAGGCAAAGAAATATCGTGGTTTTACAATACTTCGGTTTAAACTTTACTGCCAAACAGAGCATAAAGGTTGAATCTCCAATTTGAATCTCCAATTCACTTTTCAGGTTGTATCTCCTACACATTTTCTTTATGAAAATTTCACTGGAATAACTTAGAATGGATATAGAGAGAGGAGAATACAAAGTCCAGTTCAGTGGACGTCATACCTGTCCTTCGGCAAGGAGGAAGCTAGAGAGGACGCGTCCGTCGGCGGTGAGCCTGGCCAGCGGAATGCCAGGGGTGTACGCGGAAGACCTTGCCCTGGTGGCGAAAGGAGCTCAATGGCAGCGGGGAGGAAGGCGGAGGCGGCAGAGCGTAGGCCTACACAGAGCCATCAAACTTCGGTGGTGGTGCCCATGGCCGCAGACCCGATGGAGATGAGGTCTGCCCATCCACTTCCGTTGGCGTCCTTGCCTTCCGTGAGTGTCGCTGAGTCTCCGGTCTCCAGGAGGAAGTGGGAGGAGGAGGAGGCGGGCGAGGCCAGCGGCAGGGAGGCAGAAGAGCTGGGGTGCGGCCACCGTCGGTGGGGGAGACGAAGAGAGGAATGAGCCATGCGTAGGGACTACTGTGAGTGTGGATGAGTGAGGATTTTTTTTCTCTTACCTGGATGAGATATGGGTGGGGAAGTAGTCGCCAGCCGTGTGGAATTTGGGTTCTTTTGCTTCCCTTTTCTTTTTTCTGTCATAGGAGATTCAGAAAAAAAAATATTACAACTTCTCAAAAAAAGATATTACATGAGTTTCAGAAAATTGTTGATGGATTAATTGTTTAAAACTATATCATAAACTAGGGTTTATTTCTCTAGCGGCCGTGCGTAGCGCCACATCAAGCATGCACTTATAGCTTTAAAATGTGTTAAGATGGTATGGAGATTATGCACATCACATTTTTTTGAAAATAATTTAAAACAATTTAAGTTTTATTCATAATTTTTTCGAATGATTATATTGATAAGTGACTTCTCAAATTCTAATCACATAGGTCATCTTGTCGCTCGTGGCTGTTAAACATAATGGTTCCTAAATAGGTATGTTCCCTTGGTATCATTATATATGTGTTCTACATTTTTCTAAAATTAACTCTAATTAGTAGTTGCAATATTTAGTGTTCATATGATATATTTTATTCTATAGTTAGCTGTCATTATAGTCGACTTCGAAATGAATGATGATAGCATGGAAAATCAAGATTTGCAAGATGAAGAAGGCACACTTTGTCACAAAGTGCATGTAGGTTGGTATCGAACTGCCGAAGCATTTTTTGGTACATAGCTTGACCTTTTTTTCGAGATAAGTATTAGGTAATGTTATTTTTTTCTTAAAGTGTTGCTTTAAATTGAGACTGAATTGTGATATTTTTGCACCTAATTGTACTATATTTTGTGTTCGTGGATTTTATCTAGTGTCGTATCTCAATCTTAGGGTGCATGCTACATGATGGAACATGAGACCTATCTCGCTGACTCGGTGAACAAAAAGCTACATAACAATCAACGCGGTAAAAGTAAATACTAGAATTTTGAAGACATGTATTAAGAGATGTGCTATTTTTATGAATCATTAAGAGACGTGCGTTGCACGTGCACGCTTACTAGTTTTGTATAAAGACAGTTCGTGATGTTTGCAGTTTATATCTATGTTGTATTTGTCTTTAATATTAATCCCTCAATGCAGTGTGTCGTTGACCATCAAGCATTTCGGTGCCTCTTAAACCTTTTGGCCACCAATCATTAGAGAAGCAACTAAAAAGAAGCATGCCGGACAATCTCAAACATCGGAGGTTGGTGTTCTCGGTATTCTGAATCTGTATATTGATATTCTCTATCTAGAAAATGAACGGACGTTCTGGAATTAGCATGTTGATACCTCTCTGTTGATTATATCTTCTGACGACACCGGTTGCAATTTATGTTCCACGAGACCGTCCTCGCTCATACGCAGGTAGGGTAATAATAACAAGAACAGACTAAACTAATTAGTCATGCCGCACTCGCAAATCTGCTTCCTGTTGTGTTTTATTTCCTTGGGTATCTTTATATTGTTTCTTGTAAAGATCTCTCTTTGTTTAATGCAAAATCAGGCTGCCTATGTACCATATGCTTCGGCGAAAAATCACTCATGAATCGAGACGGAAAAATTCGATGAAGCCACCAGGAAGGTCTAAGAAGAAGTCGAGTCGCTCAAAAAATGTCACCTATAATGATTGCAGCGACTTCAACAACGAAGACGGTTCTCGATGGAGCTTTTGCAGGGTTCATGAGCCCGTGAGTTAGGCTCCTTGTGGCTCTTATTTGCAGTAGTGAGATTATTTGTTTGTCTGTCTCCTAATATTATATTCTGTTTTTTAATATCATGAGAGTTTGCGAGCCAATAACATTCTGCATTTTCTATGGATTTATAGGTCTTTAGCACCTAATGGTTCACTGTGATGTGCTTCATTTTAAATTTATATTGCAATGCTCATCAGACCATGTCACATGTCTGGTCTAAGTTCTGCAGACAACTATTCATATTATTGGGGAGATCGGGTCTTCAAGGATATACAAAACCAATATTAGTTCTGATTTTTGGAATAACATAAGTTAACTACTACCTACTCTTTTCTTATAACTTTTATCTGCTCATAAGAAAATGGATTGGATCTTGCATTTAAAAGGTTTGCATACTAATAAAAGTATATGCTACTTAATTGAGTTTGCATATATATTGAATACCCTTCTGGGTGGAATTCTGCTACAAATTTACCGTACTGCTGGTGATAGCCCCATGGTGTTGCGATGCCAAGACCAAATTAAGAAGCTAGAGGAGTCCCAGGAGGATACATGGGTGCTGGGACATTCATGGAAGAACTCCCTGCGCGATTTAAATCAGATTGAAGTTAGATATGTGCGACACAGGACTAATGTAGCATGTAATTAAGCTAGCTAACGAAGGCTATGTTATTAAGTTATGTAAGACCAGGTTTAGCTAGGCAACAGATTGTATTATTTCAACGCTAGCCTGTGACTCTGTTGGTGTTTAAATAAAGTTGCAGCCGTTCCCATAAAAAAGACTGTTTTGTCTACTAGGTTACTGCTGTAATTCATAAGCTGACCAATTAAAATATCTGATATGCTATAGTTCATCTGCATTTTGAGAACTGGTTTAGGGTGGTGCACTGGGTTAGTGTATTTTGTTTTCAGAACATTTGGAATAAGCCATGGCTTATGAGGATTTAATAGAGTACCCTCTAAAATTGCCCAAAGCCACATCTGGATGTCATTGCTTAAGATATCTTTCTATTATACTCCCTTCATGAAGTTTGAGCCATTATATAGTTATAAATTACTATCTTAAAGTGTCTTTAAATTTTAGTAAAATTGCAAAATAAATATAGTTTTGAATTATGCACGAGCCTGAGCGGGACAAAGAACGGAAAATACATAATCATGACCGTGAAGGCTTGGGAAGCTTGTGTGTTATATCAAATTGAATTAAACGAAATGTGCGTGCACGTGCACACTAACTAGTTAGTATGAAAATATAGAAAACAATGATTAAGGCTTTATCTTGCAGATTATTTTCATATCTTAAACATTCCGTGTTCCAAATTTACCTAGACTTTTAATTGTTAGAGTATTAGGCATATACGGTTTTTATGGCAGTTTATTGTAGATTTATGATCTGTTTCCATACAGTACTAATTTGACTTGTACTTTAAAATAATCCTTATACGTACGTCCATATATATACACGTCCATTGGGTTCAATAATAAATATGCCACCAATCTCATAGTCTTTCATTATTTACAGACATAAACTATCATATCAAAAAAAATGTTGACCTTTTAAAAAAAATGTTGACTTTCAGACAGGCCTTAACCCATAAAAAATGTCTTTGAGATCTTTTAGATAAACAGCATTAAAGTGCCCAGTTTAAAATTAAATTAATATAATTTTTTAAGGGTAAAGATATGATGAGTTCGTAGGGGAACGCAAACTGCTGGGCTGAACCAGCTTACAATTACAATACGGGCTAGGGCCCAAGTTTGAGAGAGCCTTTACACTTATATATACCCGGAGGGCCCAAGTTGGAATGTCGTTGCCCTAAATAATAGGCTCCAGCGGCCCAAGTTGGAATGTCATTGCCTAAATAATCTCCCCGACCCGGCCTATATATACCTCAGTAGCTAGGGAGCGCCGAGCCCCTCCGAACCAATGGCCCTCCGGCAGCAACTCTACGTGTACCTCCTGCTCCTCCTGGCCGCCGCCCTTCCGGCGGCCTCCGTCTTCGTTGCCAGCGAAGGCAACTGCTACAAGACGGTGATGGGGGTGACGCGGCATTGCGCGGGGGAGTTCATCAGGGCACTCTTCGACGACAACAAGGACGGCGTCAGCCGTGAATGCTGCATCCTGCTCGCCTGCGTCCGCGAGTGGACGTGCGCCGACGTGCTCCGCGGCTTCTGCCTGCCGCCGCACGCCGACGACTGCCCTGGATCGCCTAAACGGCCGCCGGCAAGCGCAACGCTGTCTACATACGGGCGCCATTAGCCAGCGATCAGGCGTGCGTGCAACGGCCAGCCATTTGGTTCGGAGGACGCTGGCTGGGCTCAAATAATCTGGAATCCAAATAATCTGTAGGCTTGCGCGTGCATCATTGCGGTTCTCCTTTTGTAATCCTGTAGGATGTTCTTATAAGTGTTTGTATGGATTCTTGTAAGTGTTTGTATGGATTCTGGTACTACACTTCCACCCACACGCACACACTCACACATACATTTGTGGCACTTCTTACTGATCCATCCAGTGGAAATTCCTCCAAACTATGTCATCAAACAACTTTGCTATTTCCTTGGTTCTTAAAAACGATGTCAAAAGTTTGTCTAAATTCTCATGAGTTTAGATACATCTAAAATCATACAAATCTAGACATCCTTTTCAAGACGAAGGGAGTATAAATTTATCCAGTTTAACATCTACTCCCACCGTTTCAAAATATAATATGTTTTCTCTTTGTGAAATGAGTGTATCTAACCCTCTTTAGTGTGTTTCACTTCAAACCTATATAAACGTACATACTAAAAAGGGTCTGAATACACTCAATTTATAAAACTAAATTTTTTGAAAAGGGGGGAGTAGATAGAATTTGTAACAATATAGAACTTCAACCCGTTCAAAAAAGAAATACACCTCACCTTGGACTTGACGTGCGCCAGGCAAGTTAGACGGCTCCGTGTAGTCACTCTAGTCTACGTACGTTTTGCCGGCCAGAAATTATGGACTTCAATGGCAAGTAACTGAGGCGCTACCTGTTCACGAGCAAATGACATTCAACTGATTAAAAGGAGAACGTTACTACCATGTTGCAATTGCATAGTGTGTGCTATGTGACATAAGTAACATTCAATCAACAACGATTAGGTTGGCTCAGGTATTTTGTTGTAATTTTTGTTTTTTTCTGGTGTTTTGTACTATGATATGTTTCTTTTCACTAGTAGAAAACAACCTTTTCGTCCGGAGTATTAATCCCAGTCGTGTTTGGGCCCGGGACTAATGTACCGGTTCCAACGACTAGAAGCCGCCGCAGGGTACGGCCACCTCTAGTCCAGGTTCAAACCTGACTCCAACCGGAACTAAAGGGCTTGCGGCAGGCTGAGGCAAGTGCGAGCCCTCTTAGTCCCGATTGGTGTCTCTAACCGGGACTAAATATGGATTTTGATATAGGAAGAACTTTATTCCCGGTTTGTATCTCCCTGAGCTTATTTCAAGCCATACTCCATTTTCAAACTACTGCGTTTTGCTCTTTGTTTCCTTACTGAGCTCGAGTTCATCCCTGTTTTGTCACACGATTTGTCATGATTTAGCGGCGCCCCATCTATTCAGGATTATAAAAGTTTAGCAACTTTATACTTTCATCTTTTATTGCTAGTTTAGCTCATTTCATTCTCTACAAGTAGAGGGATCTGTGGGTTTTAATTTGGGAGTAATTTTTGCAATAATAACATTAGGTCACTACTCTATTTTGGTTTTAGTGTGATGAACTTGTATTAATTTGGTCACTTCTCTATTCATGATGTTGTGCAATGGTTTTTGATATACTTATATAATGCAGATTTGGCCACTCCTCCCTGAGCTCGAGTTCATCCCTATTTATTCATAGGATTTATCAAGCTTTGACGGCGCCCCATCTATCCAAGGTTCTAAAAGGTTAGCACCTCCATCCTTTCATCTGTCATTGCTAGTTTAGCTCATTTCATGCACTAGAAGTAGAGAGATTTGTAACCACTATATCTTCAAATTCTGGATGGATATAAACAAGTAACTTCATCATTATGTGTAGACATATATAAGTATCATAGTAAACAATAATAATCACAATATTCTAACAAAAATAGGGTTAATTCAAAAAAGCTTCATAAGAAGACACACTGGTAAAAAACATAACCTTTCTTATTAGATCAATACCCGAGAGCTAACAAATTTGACATATATGGGAGTGCCTCTATGGCGAGCTTATAGAAGATGTCTGAGGACGGGATCCTATAGACATCTTCGAAAAACTCGACGTAGTGGTGTCCCTCTCGCACCATCTTGCAGTTTATAATTTCACATATATGGGAGTCCCTCTATGGTGAGCTCCTCGAAGATGTCTGAGGATGGGAACCTATAGACATCTTTGAGAAGCTCGCCGTAGTGGTGTCCCTCTCACACCATGTTGCATCATATAATCAGTGCATCTTGCCTATTTATAGATTAAGCGCCACAACATTTGTCATGCCACCCCGAAAGCATATTGCTATCCCTAACGGTGAAAGTGTTGCCACTCATGGCATAGTGTCGCCACCCACGAATAGTGTTTCCACTCACGGCATAGTGCCACTACTCACCCATGACATAGTGTCGCCACACACGATTAAATAAGTCTAAACCCAGTCTATAATTATCTACACGTCCCTAAAATCTAGACAGGACTAGACATGGAGTAAAAAGTTTGTTAAATCAGTGCATAACTTTTTATTTTTGCAATAATAACATTGTGTGCATATAATTTTTGACTGGGACTAATTTTAGCATCGTGATTGCGTTGGATATACTTATATAATGCAGATAAGCCAGTCATGGATGTACGCTGACCGACGCTCTAGTAGTTCATTAAAGGCATGCGTTCTTTTCTCGATGTGGCTAAGGCAAATAAGAGAAATGGTTTTATGTGGTGTCCATGTGGTGTCAGTCGAAATCAGAAGTATTACTCTTCCTCAAAGTTCTTCACAGCCACCTATTTTGATCCGGTTTCATGTACGGGTATAATTGTTGGACCAAGCATGGAGAAAAAGGAATTATGATGGAAGACAACAAAAAAGAAGAGAATGATGACAACTATCTGTCTCATGTGTGCAAGTTGCTGATGGGTTCGTAGCATGGAAAACAAAAAAATTCTATCGCAAGAACGAACAAAACCTAGATCTAATCTAGATAAAAGCCAAGATCTAATCTATTAGACATGTGCAACGAGATAGATCTGTACTAACCCTTGTAGACCCGAAAGCGTTACGAGATCGGATCTCGTGGTTGACGTAGTCGATCACTTGCCGATCTTAAGATCGTGTGGACGATCCTTCCGGCGCCGCGTTCCGGCAGCGCTTCCGCAGTCGGTCACACGTGCGGAGTCGAAGCAGACCTTCCTCTCCTCGTTCCAGCGAGCAGCGGAGGTAGTAGATCTTCTCCACGGAATCCTAGCAGCACGACGACGTGGTGGTGGTGGTGGAGTAGAGAATTCTGCAAGGCTTCGCCTAAGCCAGAGCAGAGGGAAGGAGGAGGAGAGAGGCAACTTGAGATCTAGAGAATAGAAGGGGCAAGGGGGCTTGTGCCTCCACCCCTCTATTTAAAGGAGGGAGGCGCCATGGGGAGGTGGAGTCCTTGTAGGACTCCCCTCTCCCTTGGCCGGCGGATCAAGGAGGTGGGGGAGAGTCCTACTCCCCCACGAATCCTTGTATTACCCCACAAGGATTCCTTGATCCTTTCTTGGTTTTCCAGTAAACTCCAAGAAATCTTCTAGAACCTTCCGGAACATTCCGAAACCTTCTAGAATCCCCATACAAATACTCCGGAACATTTCCTAACTTAGAAAATGATCCCCAATATATGAATCTTATTCCCCGGACAATTCCGGATCTCCTCGTGATGTCCCGGATCCAATCCGAGACTCCGAACAACATTCGGTCTCCAATGCACATTCCATATCTACTTAAAACAACTTTGAACCTTAAGTGTGTCACCCTACGGTTCGTGAACATGTAAACATGATGGAGACACATCTTCGATCAATAACCATTAGCGGGATCTGGAGATCCATAACAGCTCCCACATACTCAGCGATGACTTTGTGATCGATAGAACCATTTAACATACGAAACCAATTCCCTTTGTCACGCGATACTCTACTTATCCGAGGTTTGATCGTCGGTATCTCCATACCTAGTTCTACCTCGTTACTGATAAGTACTCTTTACTCGTTCCGTGATATGTCATCCCTTGTGACCTAGTCATATGCTTGCAAGCTAACTAGATGACATTCCACCGAGAGGGCCCAGAGCATATCTATCCGTCATATGGATGGACAAATCCCAATCTTGGTCCATGCGCTTCAACACATACTTTCAGAATACCCAATGTCACCTTTATAACCACCCAGTTACGAAGCAGCGTTTGATGTCACCAAAGTACCCATCCGGTGATGGTGATTAACATAACCTCATGGTCGAAGGATTAGGTTACTATGCATTTGAAAAGCTTGTAGCAAAACGAACTTAATGACTTGATCTTATGCTATGCTTACTATGGGTGTGTGTCCATTACATCATTCTCCTAATGACATGATCTTGTTATTAACGACATCCAATGCCCATGATCAGGAAACCATGATCATCCATTAATCAACAAGCTAGTTTAACAAGAGGCTTACTAGGGACTCTTTTATGTTTACAAAACACACAAGTATTAATGTTTCCTGTTAATACAATTATAGCATGGGATGTAAACATTTATCATAAACATAAAGATATAATAATAACCACTTTATTATTGCCTCTTGGGCATATCTCCAACAGTCTCCCACTTGCACTAGAGTCAATAATCTAGTTAAAACTTGCGCATTCAACACCTATGGCTTTCTGGTGTTGTATAGACACTATTGCTAGTGGTAAACATAATCTTCGGATCTGACACTTCCAGGTCCGTGTGTATTTGCATGTCCTTGCGTCTCTACGCATTACTCATTCTCCAATGAGATGGCATTATATAAATTTGGTCCTTTGGTGAGACCTTTAGTTCCTTGGGATTAAATCATGTTGATACAATTGTCGTACAATGTATCTTCATAGTATTATCCCGCTATGAACCACACCTAGTTTGATAACAAACTACTTGACGCAAATGCCCTCAATTGCTGCTACAATAGCAGTCATATACTTAGCCTTTTGTTCTAGTATCTGTCAAAATGTTTTAACTTTGGTACTCAACCAAATCCGTTATGGAACTTCCTTTCCATTACATTGTGCCACCCATAGTTTAAATTGAGATAAACTTAATTTGTGACAAAACTAGTATCAATGCAACAATTTACAATGAACTATTTGTCACCACTATATAAATAATATATTCTTAGTTCTTTCAAAGATCATAGGAATATCCCTACTATTGTCCAATGATCATCTTATGAGTCATTCTGGTATATGCTCATAACATTTAGAGCATAGGACATATCTGGATGTGTACATCTCAAAGATTGATCAAAATATTCTTGTGATTTCACCAAGTATCAAAACACTTGAATCTCGTGTTAACACACTTGAATCTTGATTCAGTCCTTTCCGTGCGTCAAGAACCTTTCTTGTTGTTTCCATATTGAACTCATTCAACATCTTATCTATGTACATTTGGCAAAACCATATTAGCGCCTCAATCTATCCATATAGACATTGATACCTAATTCTTGGGTTATGCCTAAGTCTTTCATCGAAATGAAATTCTTAACCTGTGTCAATAAAATATACATCATTTTTAATCAATAATATGTCTTTCACATAATGTATTAGAAATATGTCTTAGCGCTCCCACTTAATTTCGTGCAAAATGCAAACATCTTAATCGTCTCTGATGAAATTAAACCTTTTAACGGTTTCATCACAGTGAAGATTCCAACTCCGCGATGCTCACTTCAACCATTGAAGTTTTGCATACTCTTTTAGCATACTTTGAATTAACAAAACCCTTTGGATCGTGTCATGTACACGTCCTAGGTAACCATTCTATTAGAAGAACTTGTTTTGTTTGTTCAACTACCATATACCAAAATATATGTAGTGGTTGCTACATTAATCCGTCCAGAGTAAATATCGCTATGAAAGATCAAATCTTATCATAATCAATTCCTTGAACATTGTCATAAACTCTTTCTGACATGTCGACTATTTCATAGATGTGAAACATCCATGTCTATTTCTTTATAGATCCATATACGACTGTAAGGTCTTGCACCTTTTCAGAGGGTCTTTCAAATTCAAAGCTTGATTTCTCGTGTATGGAATTATCACGGATTTTATGGCTTCAAGCCACTTAACAAAGTCAGGGCCCATCATTGATTATTTGCATATAGTCGATTCATCATTGTCAAACAACAATGATTTAACTCTCAAATTATGGCATTTGATTACTTACCCGACCTACTTGGTTCAATAGGAACTTAGATCTCCGTGACCACAACCTTTGAGGCACGTGAGCCATGAGCATTGTTGCTGCCTCCGGGACACTTATCGATGCTGCGTAACTCAGCACATATTAGCCAAGGTTCAACAACCTTGTCAAAGTTCTATTGTCCTCCCACTTGACTTTTCACCAAAAATTCCTTCTCAAGAAACTCGACACTCTAAACGACAAACAATTTTGTCTTCGGTGTTATAGAGGAATACCCAATGGTTATTCGAAATAACCTACAAAGACATGCTCATCTGACTTTGGTTGTAAACATTTTACTTATGCCTAGCATACCCAAAATTTAAGAAAGGACAACCTGGGTTTTATCCCAAACCATGACTTATATGGTGTCATTTCAACGGATCACGATGGAGCTCTTTTCAGTGTAAAAGCGGTAGTCACTAAAGCTTTCTCTACTATCTAAAAAGAATGTGAGGGTTCCGTTTTCTGCCCACTACGTCGCTTGTTTCGTCGCGCAGGTTACCTCCTTCCTTCGTCGAACACCCCCTCGCTCTTCTCTCCCTCCCTTTAATGCCCGCACGCAATCGTCGCCAGAAATCCCAAAATTACCGCCGCAGACGTTCTCCCTCGACAGTCCGGCCAGAAAACCCCCGCTCCTTCGCGCATATCGTGCACTGCAGATATGCCTTCCGAGCCCACATCCTTCCCTGTTGCCTCCCTACCAATCCTAGTGAAGACCAGATAGTCACCATCCCGTCGATCTCCGGCCACCGGAGACATCCACCTCCTACGGCCGGTGGAACAGGACCGCAAAGGTCAGAAACCCCCTTCCCCAAGCAGTAGGCCCTTCCATGGCCGAGTACCCGTCACTGATTGCCTCTGCCGCAACTCGCTCGATCTACCACCATCGTCGTCTGCCAATCTCCAGTCGACGGGGCCACAAGATCTTGCCGTGGACGCAGCCTCCCTATCACCATCTACAAACTCGTCGATTTCTACTTTGGTACCAAACTCCTGCCCCTTTCGGTTAATTCCCCTAAATTGATTGGGTGATTGGGATTTTTCCCTAGATTAATTCCTAACGATGTGGGGTTTGAAAGTCTTCTGACATTGTGTTTGTTGATGCTGATTGTAAATATGCAAACAGAGAGGTCCACCGTTCTGTCGGAGATTAATGCAGCCGTTGAAGGCATGTTCATCATTCTTCCATGACATGGACATATACAACAGATCTAGATGCGATGCTAGATTCTTTAATTAACCAACTTGTTTGCTTTTGAATTGTATTATCACGTCATATGAATAATTTATGTTTTTGTACAGAAGTTTTTTTAACCACTACAAGTTTTCTTAACCACTACAAGTTTTTTCTATGACATATACTACAGAAATGGGCAATTTAGGTGTGCCCGATGGAGGCGTCCTCTTGACTGGAGCAACGCCATGCCATGCTGCAGCTTGTGGCGGTGGTACTCTAGGCTCTGTTCTTTGTGTCCCTTAACTTCGGCCTTCGAGTCCATCGGCCAGAGGCGACGGGGCTGAGTGATGGATGCCTGCCTTCAAGCGCCACGTCGACGCTATGCTCCGCTCCATAGCCTCACTCACCATAGGGGAGCTCCGGGAGGTCAAGATTGAATACACCTGTGATGTAGTAACTCGAGGCATGGACGCCCATCCACATGATCTCTTCAGTCATGTCGACAACATCTTACTCCGGGACAATTTCGTCCATGGCCAGTCCGGCGCCAGCAGCAACTGGGCCTAGGGATCCTATACCGAGGATGCCAAGCTCATCGACTCCATCATGGTGTGAAAGGAGCCTAGGAATCCGACCGCTTCCTAAGGTATTAAACATGCTGACCTGTCCTTTTATACTGTGATCATTGTTTTGCTTACTGCATGACTCCATTTATTAGACTTACAAGAGATCAAATCAATGGACAGGGGCATGGTTCATCGTGTCGTTCTCAGTTGTTTCATGTTTTCATATGTAGTCGGATAAATGTCTGAAGACGTCTGATTATTTTTCCAGTCTTTGAAGTCAGTGTCTCAGCTTATAAAAATTAATTTAACTGAAGCTAGCAGAAACATTCATAGCCCAATAGATGGAGTGCAGCTTTAGGCCAACTTCTTTAGTCATGTAATTTGCTGGGACCCCAAAATAGTGGTCCTAATGCTCGTGCAAGTTCAATAAAATTAAATTATAGCTTTATATGATGTCTTACTTTGACTGGGCACGAACTGATGATGTTGCTTTTTTGTTCTTAGGACCTTACTAGGTTCAGTCTTGAGAAAGTTCAGTACAACAACGTTATGTCTACAATGTGGATATAGCCAATGATTTTTATCTCCATTCGAAGCATATAGCCAGTCATCCTGATTCGTGAGTCTTCAGTCTTGACTCTGAAGCAAAATTTATAATGTATGTAGCTATTTGGTAACCACCCACTCGACACAAATGTTATTTCTATCTACAATTCATGTTTTTCAGGTTTAGAAATATATGAAAGGTATTTGTTGGGTGACGAGATATACTACAGTGCTAGGTAATTATTTACCAGTAGCTATGAGGATGTATAACTATTGTTCTTTCTCTTGGTATATAAAATATCACTTGATCATTTAGCACGAGTTTTTCACTAATCATGTCATTTAACATTTTGGTCAGAATTGGATTACTGTTAGAAGCACCAAATCAGTTAACACTTTGGTCTTTTACCTTCTACTTTGCTTTCAAACATTTTTTTCTTATTGTACCATGATCATACTCAAGGGACCCCATGATCGTAATCATACTTTGCTATTTGGTAACCACCCACTCGACACAGATGTTATTTCTATCTACAATTCATGTTTTCAGGTTTAGAAATATGTGAAAGGTATTTGTGGGGTGACGAGATATACTACTATCATGGCGTTTGTTCATGGCAGTGCTAGGTAATTATTTACCAGTAGCTATGAGGATGTATAACTATTGTTATTTCTCTTGGTAGAGAAAGTATCACTTGATCATTTAGCACGAGTTTTTCACTAATCATGACAGTTAACATTTTGGTCAGAATTGGATTACTGTTAGAAGCACCAAATCAGTTAACACTTTGGTCTTTTACCTTCTACTTTGCTTTGAAACATTTTGTTCTTATTCTACCATGATCATACTCAAGGGACCCCATGATCGCAATCATACTTTGGAGTTAAGATTCTCAACTCCATGATCTTTCTCGAGTGATCTATTTATGGGTTATATGCTTCAGATTCTCGGTTCTCTTATTATTTATAGCAACCCCATGATCATAATTCTAAATCTTACTAGAATCCATATATTTCCATTTGTTGTACTATCATGTGTCATACCTTGGTAAAAAATAATTAACATACCTCATATATCATAGCAAGCTTCTATGTGCAAAATATGTCCTTTATGGTACCATTTTTCTTTAATTGTTCTATAGAAAATGACACCAATTCTCTAAATGCTGAGCTTCATTGAGTGTTGCACATTGTTTTGTGGCATATTGGCGTACCAATCCAACGAAAATATTCATGTTACATTGATATGTCGCACTGATATGCTTATAGAACAACCAAGATCTATTACTTTATTCGTAACAAAATAACAATGTGTTTTCTTTTATGTGGTTCATTACTTCAATCTGCTATGCCAAAATGCTTGAGTGACTGATTATTTTTGTCATATAGTAGAAATATATATTATAGGAGAGATGGACAATCATTAAATTGAGGTCATATACTTTTGCCACTTGAAGGCTTTTTTTGTGTGTGATCACCTACAGGTTTACCTGTATTAACTCCAAAGAATTCGTATTGAAGGCCTTCAGAACCAGTGTGCTCTCATATCTTCTAAGGGCCTTTTGCATTTATCACAACCCATCAGGTATAATAAGATCCTTGCTATCATCCACCATGTACTTAGGTTTCTCAATGATACTGATTACACTTATTTGAAGATACTATTTCTTACTGCAGAAAACCGTCCTGGAGATCATAATTATGTGTGCCTGAATTAAATTATCATCTGAAGCACCAAATCAGTTAACATTTTGGTCTTTAACCTTCTACTTTGCTTTGTAACATTTTTTTCTTACTGTACCATGACTAATCATAAGAGGTAGCATGCTTACCAAGTTTTTGGTATGTACATCAAATAAAATGTTTAAGCTTCTTATGCATTAAAAAAGTGAATCTCTTGCTTTGTTTACTAGGGTGATGTCCAAGTCCAGCCAATTTGCCGTATGTCATAAATTAAGAAGTTGCTTTCCTAGCTATTGCATGAGGGTATATGCTCTTGATCTATTTAATTGTAAATGATCTTCTAGGTTAACTATTTATGATTCTGCTATGTATCTTCTATGTTCTTAGACATAAGTTTTGCCTTTCATGCTTGTAGTACCAATATCTAAAGTTTGATAATTTTCATATATGATTTTGTCCTTGCTAATTGTCAATAGTTTTATCCAAAATAGCGGGCTACCCACATGCATAGCTTTGCACGGGCATCCATCCATTAGATCGTGTATAGGGAGCACACGGCCGCAAGCATGAGTAAATGCGGTGTTAACGATGGTACACAATGACATCGTACTAGGATCACAAAACTGTTCCATGTGAAGTTTTGCTATGCCCGGCTCACGTAGGCTTGCCATCCCTCAATGGTAAATGGCACGGACAAGATTTTTGAATTGCTCGCCGTACGGTGCTGCAGTGGGTTAAAGAGTAAACCATCATGGACCATGGGTTGTTGAATTTTCTGGCTCGCTTCTTTTTAGCGCCGCCATGCAGCCCAAAGCAGATAGAGCTACACCTGCCGATCTTCTTTTCAACCTCCTTCACCTGAAGAACACAGGGAACCTTCCACCATAGTTTGTGCAGGACATTGCTGAATGAACTCATTAGAATCAAACAAAGGATTTACCAGCACCATTTTTTATTCTGCCCGATAGATTTCGTACACTCCATATACCCGCAAATCTTTTTTGAATGAGCTGCGCGTGTGCGACAAATGCTTGTACTAATGCTAAATCTCAGCGGGCACGGAACCTCTCCGCAACAAGCGGCTGGAGTATTGACCTCCCCATGCCACGACCCGTGCAACACTTTTGATTCTGTCACGGTCTTGACTCGTGCCACACAATGATAATTATACGTGGCCCTAGGAGGTAGGAGTAGATGTTGTCGCACAGATAATTGACAGTGGGTAGAGGGAGACATCCGCATCATGCTACATGGAAACATGCCACGTAGAAATGGGAATCGAAATGGGCCATGCATAATCTGTTGCCGCAGCAGAGCACACCTGCAGCCGCACTCCGTTATTTGGTATGCAGACAAGTTTCCACACATAGGATAATGTGTGATGGGCGTGGAGGCATGATGAAAATAAGTTAAGGTGCACGGATAATGTATTACCGTCTCAATCCACTCCAGTCTGTGCATGATCACGGCTAGCGCGACATTACATGCGACGAGGAGGTGGGGTGATGGAATGCGACACTATATGTGATCGGATGGAAAAGAAAAACTCCGTCACGAACGACATTGGTCGTGCCCACCCATCATTCCATCAATCGCATCAAGGGACTAAAAGTGCAACTTATCCAACGACCACAGCCCTATGTGTAGCTATCACTATGGGTAGAAAATCCACATTGATAATTTTATTATGTTTACAACATGTAATATGCTATATATGTGTAGAAAAAGCTATAATGGATAAGCTATTTCAGTTATCCATCTTCCTTGACTTAGCAACCTTGGTTTACTAAGATGATATTTAGGTAATGCCACTAACTTAGTTATGTTAATATGTTTCAGATTATGGACTAGGCAAATGAGTCCATGGTAATGGAAAGGAATACCTTTATTCCGCACGGAGGTATACATCAACACATTCATCTCGTTGATTTCTCTCACTATGAACTGTTCTTTTGTTTGTCTTCACAAATTCTTGCATGGAGGCAAATAATCTTGATGAATGTATTGATCGCTTGGCTTTACACTCATATCACATAGGAATGGATAAGTATATATCTGCAATAATGTATATTTTTGTTGCAATTGGAGTTATTACCAAGTAGACACATAGTGTTTTAGTATGACCATTACCGTGCAACTTAAATGAATATCCTTAGAACCATTTTGTATTTTTATTTTACAACACGTCAAAACGGAGTTTAGCCATTTTGTTGGGTGCAATATGTTTAGATACTAGCTAATTTTTTATAAAATTCCGATGCATTAGAATCAGATGATAAATTAGTTGGCAAAAAACTTGTATTCACATAATCATATGATTATTAATTAATTTCACATCATTGTCTCTAAGAATTTTCTACATAGTATCATGTTTGGCATTTGTATGCTTCCACTACTGGTAAGGCCAAGCTTTTGCACACTGTTTCACACATCATAGTCTCACTAAGAAATTTCTACATAGTATGCATACTCATTCGTTTGGACTGGACATCAGGACATGCATGGCATTAGCATTTTTATCATCATATGCTTCCACTACTGGTATTGCCAAGATTTTGCACCCTGTTTGGTGCCACATCATAGTCAATATCATGCCCTATGCACATGAACTGTGTTATTAGAATGTTCATTGTTTTCTTCCATTTGCGTTGTTGTATATTTCCTTTGGAGTTCTTATGTGCATTGCCTCCTGTTATTGTATACCCTGGCTTTCTCATTTTAAATGCACTTCTATTCAACTGGTTGGATATGAACACCTATTTGTGCCAAGCTTTGACTGGAACTAGAAGCACCTATGACAATTAGTCACATACAAGAGATCTTGAGCAGACTGTAACATGAGCAATAGACCAATATCTTGTCAGCACAGTTTTGGTATCCAGATGTCATGAAAAGCCATGAAAATACCATGTGTGCACTGTGTATAATGTGGGATCCTTAAACTAAAATAGTGTGTAAGAAAATGATGTCTTTAGCATTTATTTGCACCTTGAGGAAGATTTGTATTGTCCCATATCATGTACAAGCATACATGAGAGTTGAGTTTACAGCTTTGCTCCTAAAGCTAATCTACTGATCAAATGACTTGTTATTTCATTGTTTGTTGGCGATATATTTGATCGAAAGTGCAATAAATAAATACTAATAGAGAGAATTAATCTATGGTGTAAATAAATATAAAAACTAATGAAAAGTGATAGGTGTGTTGATTGCCAGGTATTAAAGGGTGAAAAGAGGCAGGAACAAGATGTTGATGTCATGAAAAATTTGAAGCATGGTGTTCATAACTCTCTAATTAAAGTTATATTTTCTATTGCCGTAGCAACGCACGGGCATTTTACTAGTAATCTTTAAAATATAATGGCAGTTTTATAAATGACACCTTTGATCTTACCATGTCAAACAAGGTTTCATTACATATCTTGAACACTCCATACTTCTATGGTGTTTTGGGAAATGCAAATCCATGGAACGATTCCTCAAATCTTAGGTGTTTTGCTAAACTTATAACTCAAACATCTTTATGATCCAATCATAAACTTTTTTATTTTATTTTCTTGTTACAATAATTTTCCACTTCATCTTGAAAGTCTTTGAACATTTTCAAATGTTTCATATTTCTTCCTTATTGAGTAAGTATATTCATATACTCACTCAAATCTTCAGAGAAAGCATATAAAGTTGAAATTCATCACCCACGACTACACATAATGGACTATATACATCAATATGTACAAATTCCAATTAGTTAGTCGTCCGTTCCTCTTTTGGCCTATGAACGGAGTTTTAATTATCTCCAGGAAAGTATCACAAGCGTCATTTGATCAAAATCAAAGACTCCAAAAATCCATCAACATGGAGTTTCTTCATGTATCCATAATATAATTTAAACGGTGATGTCACTTCGCAAGTGATCTTTCAATCATTTGTCTTGCGACATTTTAGCATTAGTTTTATGGTCGTTATTTCTCCAACCAGACTTGTATATCATCCATCTATTATGGAATACGGTTATTATTTGAACAACCTTTTGTCGTCATAATACCTGATCAAAATAACAATTATTGAAACAAATCTTGAAGGTAAGCTTTGATGTTAACGAGCAACACAACAACCCTTTGTTTGTTTTCGATGAACATCATCACATATTCTCTTGCTAGTTACTTAGGCCATTGCAGTTCATGAATTGTGTTATCCTGTATGACACTTCATACCAACCAATTCGGTATCCAATATCGCAGAACCACATTGTTTAACAACCAAGGAATACAGCCATAACATGTATCTTCTATATACCTAAGTTGGATATCTCCAATCTTTTCTTTTCTGCCAAATATTTTATAGATTCTCTTTCAACAATTCCTTTTCTTTTAAAAGAATCTATCAACATCAATAGTGGTGTCATTCACATGACACATAGTACAAAGTGTGTATAGTCAAATACTAATACCTTTGAACTTGCACTTTGAAGTGGATCACCTTCATCAAATGTTTGGCATTCTTTCAAAATTCCATTCTTTAGTAATCTTTTAGTGTAGTAAACATTTTACTTACATCTTCTATTCATCCTTATCATGACAACTTTCATGATCAAGCTGCTAGAGCTTATAAAGGTGAATTGCGAGTATAATGTTTCTTTTCCAAAACCTTTTGGAGGATTAGGACGACTGGTGTCTCCAACCTTCACAAATTCTCATCAAATATGAGGACATATACTCCATCATGTTGTAACCAATACATTGTTTTAGATATCGCAATACCTTTCACATATGATGGTTTTTGAAACATTGCTTTCAGCTCTTAGATAAACTTGATATTAAAAACAATCTTTTTTGAGTATCAAGAATCATGGAGGCAAACATGATACATTAGATACTAACATTGGAATTGTTACTCTTGATTTAATACTGTTTATTAAACTTCACAGAGTAAATGGAGTTTGCTGAAAGTTTGCAATATGACTTTTAAACTTTAGATTGACACTCAAAACAATACGATACCAGTTCGTAAAGCAAATATCCAGAATTTCTATAGTTCTACTATCTCAACTATAACTAAGCGTAAGGTGGTGAACGGATGCCAATGACTACAACAAACTATGCAAATTCACTTTGATTGTGTTTATGATAAATTGAGTTTGACTAGTCCAAATTACAAAAGAACCCCCACTCAAAACAACATCCCTCGAGTTGTTTTAGTGATTACACGAACCAAATCCACTACACCAAGTCTGATCATCACGTGAGATAATGTAGCTTTAAAGGCGAACGATCAACATGTTCATCATATCATCCATATGACTCATGCTTTACCTTTCGGTATTCCGTGTTCCGAGACCATGTCTGTACATGCTAGGCTCGTCAAGATTAACCTTAGTATCCGCATGTGTAAATATGGCTTGCACCCGTCGTATGCACACGTAGAATCTATCACACCCGATCATCACGAGATGCTTCGAAACGACGAGTCTTAGCAACAGTGCCTACTAAGGACGAACACTTTATTACTTGATATTTAGTGAGAGGGATCATCTTATAATGCTACCGTCGCGATCTAAGCAATACAAGATGCATAAAGGATTAACATCACAGGCAATTCATAATTAGTGTGATATGATATGGCCCTTTCTTCTTATGCCTTTGATCTCCATCTCCAAAGCACGGACATGATCTCCATCATCACCAGCATTGCGTCAAGGTCAGTGGCGCCGCTTCATGGTTGTCCATCATCACTAGAAACTATTACAACTACTTGGAATAAAGCTATTACAAGATGAATAGACACGCAGGTCTTAACAGAATTAAAGACAACCATTAGGCTCCTGCCGGTTGCCATATTACAACAAGGATCATTGCATACATCAAATATAATCACAATCACATGATGGCCATATCACATCACAAAACCCCTGCAAAAACAAGTTAGACACCTCTAATTTCTTTGCATGTTTTACGTGGTTTGGGGCTTTCGAATAAGAACGGATCTTTCCTACGAAACTGAACCACAACGTTGATACAGGTGCTATCAAGTGCAAAGTGTAGATTGGATCGATACTATGATGGGAGAGACAGACACCCACAAAGCCACTTGTGCAATACGAGTTGCACGTCAACTGTGGAGCAAGTCTCATGTGCGATGACATCTAAGGTTAGCCTGAGCCGCTTCATCCCACCATACCGCAAGATGCAAAGTACACAAAGCAAAAGACGGCACGAGCACCAACGCCCACAAAACCATTGTGTTCTACTCGTGCAACAGATCTACGCATAGACACGGCTCTGATACCACTGATGGGTTCGTAGCATGGAAAACAAAAAAATTCTATCGCAAGAACGAACAAAACCCAGATCTAATCTAGATAAAAGCCAAGATCTAATCTATTAGACATGTGCAACGAGATAGATCTGTACTAACCCTTGTAGACCCGAAAGTGTTACGAGATCGGATCTCGTGGTTGACGTAGTCGATCACTTGCCGATCTCAAGATCGTGTGGACGATCCTTCCGGCGCCACGTTCCGGCAGCGCTTCCGCAGTCGGTCACACGTGCGGAGTCGAAGCAGACCTTCCTCTCCTCGTTCCAGCGAGCAGCGGAGGTAGTAGATCTTCTCCACGGAATCCCAGCAGCACGACGGCGTGGTGGTGGTGGTGGAGTAGAGAATTCTGCAGGGCTTCGCCTAAGCCAGAGCAGAGGGAAGGAGGAGGAGAGAGGCAACTTGAGATCTAGAGAATAGAAGGGGCAAGGGGGCTTGTGCCTCCATCCCTCTATTTAAAGGAGGGAGGCGCCATGGGGAGGTGGAGTCCTTGTAGGACTCCCCTCTCCCTTGGCCGGCGGATCAAGGAGGTGGGGGGAGAGTCCTACTCCCCCACGAATCCTTGTCTTACCCCACAAGGATTCCTTGATCCTTTCTTGGTTTTCCAGTAAACTCTAAGAAATCTTCTAGAACCTTCCGGAACATTCCGAAACCTTCTAGAATCCCCATACAAATACTCCGGAACATTTCCTAACTTAGAAAATGATCCCCAATATATGAATCTTATTCCCCGGACAATTCCGGATCTCCTCGTGATGTCCCGGATCCAATCCGAGACTCCGAAAAACATTCGGTCTCCAATGCACATTCCATATCTACTTAAAACAACTTCGAACCTTAAGTGTGTCACCCTACGGTTCGTGAACATGTAGACATGATGGAGACACATCTCCGATCAATAACCATTAGCGGGATCTGGAGATCCATAACAGCTCCCACATACTCAGCGATGACTTTGTGATCGATAGAACCATTTAACATACGAAACCAATTCCCTTTGTCACGCGATACTCTACTTATCCGAGGTTTGATCGTCGGTATTTCCATACCTAGTTCTACCTCGTTACTGATAAGTACTCTTTACTCGTTCCGTGATATGTCATCCCTTGTGACCTAGTCACATGCTTGCAAGCTAACTAGATGACATTCCACCGAGAGGGCCCAGAGCATATCTATCCGTCATATGGATGGACAAATCCCAATCTTGGTCCATGCGCTTCAACACATACTTTCAGAATACCCAATGTCACCTTTATAACCACCCAGTTACGAAGCAGCGTTTGATGTCATCAAAGTACCCATCCGGTGATGGTGATTAACATAACCTCATGGTCGAAGGATTAGGTTACTATGCATTTGAAAAGCTTGTAGCAAAACGAACTTAATGACTTGATCTTATGCTATGCTTACTATGGGTGTGTGTCCATTACATCATTCTCCTAATGACATGATCTTGTTATTAACGACATCCAATGCCCATGATCAGGAAACCATGATCATCCATTAATCAACAAGCTAGTTTAACAAGAGGCTTACTAGGGACTCTTTTATGTTTACAAAACACACAAGTATTAATGTTTCATGTTAATACAATTATAGCATGACGTAAACATTTATCATAAACATAAAGATATAATAATAACCACTTTATTATTGCCTCTTGGGCATATCTCCAACAGTTGCAGCGAGCTATCTATGGACTGAAGCAGTCCCCTCGAGTTTGGTATGCTCGCTTGAGCGCTCGTCTCCTTCATCTTGCATTTGTTCCTTCCAAGGCTGATACGTTCCTGTTCATTCTTAATCAAGGTGGTGTCCAGATTTTCATTTTGGTGTATGTTGACGATATAGTTATTGTTGCCTCTACTATTGCAGAAGTCGAGGGTTTTGTTAGTTCTCTCACGGAGTCCTTTCCTATCAAGGATATGGGCACCGTAGAGTACTTTCTCAGATGGGAAGTGTCGTACAATTCCGGGGGCATGACACTTATTCAGCACAAATATGCGCTTGACTTGTTGCATTAGGTAAATATGAAGAATTGCAACCCACTTCCACTCCTCTGGTTACTACCGAGCAACTTGCTTGAGACGTATACTTGTGCACTTTTAGGTACAGATGATTTTTTTCGGTATCGCAGTGTTGTTGGAAGCCTGTAGTATTTGACTCTAATATGTCAGAAACTTTATTTTGCGGTAAACAAGCTGTGGCAGTTCCTCTCTCAACTGACTGGAGTACATTGGGAGGCAGTCAAACGCATTATGCGTTATGTTAAAGGAACGTTGGACACGGGTCTACGCATTCATAAGTCACTGCAGCTAGGGACGAAAGTGGAGCGGAAAGTTTCTGACTTTTCTGTGGAAAAACGGAAATAAAATGAAAATATGAAAACGGAAATGGAATTTTGCAAAACGGAAATGGAAACGGAATTTTTTTGACAGAAACGGAAACGAAAACGGAACAGTGTTTTCCGGCAGAACAGACATGGAAATAGAATTTCTGTTTGCGTCTAATATAAAATTTCCGTTTGGGGTTGATGTGCATGGCCAAATCCAACCAACACAAATCATGATCTCGTCAAGCCAAACTTACAAACTTCCTTATCCCAGTACTGGAGAGTATATAATCCATTGATGCATTCGAGGAGGCTTCCACAAAATGATCATTCCATTATTCCCTTGTAAACCTAGCACCGTGCTATATATAATTAGGGAACAATTTGTTGGTTTTCTAGAATGCTTGATATTTGTCGCATGATTCGAGGGTTCTCTTTGTTTCGGGTAAAATCTGCACTATTCCGCGTCTGCACCGTATTCGGTCTGTATCTAATTTCGACAATATCTGCTTCTGCTTTTGTTTCCGGGGTTTCTGTATTCGTTTCCGCTTCCGTAAAAAAATATGAAAACAAATGTGGCACCACTTAGTTCCGTCTGTTTCTGTTCAGTTTTCATCCCTAACTGCAGCAGAGTATTAGTATATTCACTGATGCAGACTGGGCTAGATGTGTTGATGACAGACGCTCTACGAGTGGTTCTGCAGACTTTGTGGGTCCGAATCTTATATCATGGAGTTTGAAGAAATAACCCACGGTCTCGAGATCTAGTATCGAGACAGAATATAAAGCACTTGCAAATGGAGCAACTAAAGCTATGTGGGTCAGTTCTTTACTTACATAACTAGATGTGTGTCAAAAGATGTGTGTCAACAGCAAGCTCCAGTTTTATGGTGTGATAATCTAGGGTTTACTTAATTCTTAGCGAATTTAGTCTTTCGTGTTCGAACCAAGCATATTGAGATTGATTTTCATTTTGTACGAGAACGGGTTGCTGATGACGCATTAGTGGTGAGATTCATCTTTTCTAATGATCAGTTGGCGGATGTCTTCACTGTGCCAGCTACACGGCAGATGTTAGACCGATTTAGTACCAATCTAAACCTTGTATGTATTACTAATTTAAATTGAGGGGGTGTCCTAAGAATCGATCGTGCTTACGTGTTGTATTCATAATGTACGTGTATATGTATCCTGCCAAGTATATAAATAGAAGAGATGTGGAGCGTTGTTACTGTGACATGCAGAAACAGTTTTTTCAAAATTAAAAATTAAAAAAGTTGAGGCCACATTAGCAGCCTTCCAAAAAAGCCAAACCTTCCAATAGTAATTCTAATATTGAGTACCGACTTCCGGATAGACCCTAGCTAAGTCATCGAAAATGCGTAACGAACTAACTAATCTCGGGCTACAAACACCGAGTCCAAACACCACCTCTGCATGTAATCTCTTTATCTTAGGCTGAGCCACTTCAGATCAAATCTAATCCAACTGTGTTGTACCCAGTCAACAATGGCGCTCCTCCGGCCACAAGTCCGCGTGTGCCTGTGCGTCCTCCTGGTACTGGCCGTCGCTCTTCGGGCGTCCATCGTCGTCGCCGACGGCGAGTGCTACAAAACCACGATGGTGGTGCCGCACTGGTGCTCCGGCGAGTTCATCAAGGCGCTCTTCGCCAACAACATGAGCGGGGTCAGCCCAAGATGCTGCATCCTCCTCGCCTGTGTCGGCGAGTGGTCATGCGCCGACGTGCTCCGCAACTTCTGCGCGCCTCCGGAGGCGCATGACTGTCCGTCACGGCCGCCGCCGCTGGCGTAGGATCCCAACGATGGATCGCTCTCTACGGCCCCGTTAGCTAGTCATGAGGCCTGCATTTTGTTCAGCTGTGTTTTGGTCGTCGAGGACGCTGAACCTCGAATAATCTCTAGGCACGCGCGTGCGTTCTTGCGATTTCCTTTTCACACTTGTGTAAATATTGATGCATTGCTGCACAAGATTATCCAATTACAGCATCTCCACCCGCATTCCTACGAGGGCGTTTTCAGGATGATTTTTACAAGGGAAATGATGTATATCCCCCGGAGGATACGTCGACTTGCATCGTCCGCTTTGACACAGCAACACGGGTGCCCCGGTGGACCCCACCACAGATGCGTCTCCTTCCCTCGTCTCCCCTAGCTACCTTATCCTCTTGCCCCTGGAACAGTACATATGCGACCGAGTCCTACCTCCCTCCCCTTCCGTCGTGAGCTCCGGCGGCAACCAAATCCTGTCGCCCTCCACTCCGGTGGCGGCGGCCACCCCCTCCCCTCCTTCTCCCTTCCTCCCCTCCCTCCATTATTTGTCACCATGGCTGCTCGATTTGAAATCATGGAGGCTCCAAGTGGTGAGGCGGTGGTGCTGGCTCCGGCGGGCGACGTTGCTGCACCTCCGCCCTCCACTCTCGCCGGTGGAGCTGGATAGGCGTTACCTTGCCCCTGCGTGACGCCCCGAGATCTCCTCCCTCCTGCAGGCCTCGAGGAGGAGCATGAGGCACACAGTCACCGACAACGATAAGCCCGAGGCCACAGCGCCCACATCCACAGGGATTGCCGTTGGAGATGCCGGCCTCTCGGTAGTCGTGGTTGCTATCGACGGCTGACCGCTCTGCTGCAAGGGGTTTGAGAGGCTGCTAGCAACAGCTAATGTTTTTGCTACCTTAGCGTATTATTTTTGCGATGTATTCATATACTTTTTGCTACTTTCGCACAATATTTTTGCTACAAGATTACCGACTATAGTCTTTAGAGAAGTCGTTTTGCTAGGTAGCACCTTTTTTGCTGCAATGTCTCCGGTGATGTTTCCGACGAAGTATGATTTTTGCTACATTTAATAAACTTTTTTCCTACATTTGCTAATATGTTTTGCTACATTATCATACTTTCTTTGCTACAACCGTCTTGTAGTTTTGCTACAACCGTCTTGTAGTTTTGCTGCAATGTCTCCGGTGATGTTTCTGGCGAGTTTTTTCCGACGATGTTTCCAGCGAAGTCTTTTGCTACATTAGTACAAATTTTTTGCTGCCTGGTCTCCGGCGAGGTCTCCGGTGAAATCTATGGCGAGACGTTCTATTTCTGAAACGAACCTTTTTTTTGCTTCGGAAGCAAAAGCGGAAACATATGTAGCAAAAACAGTGTGTTCTGCAGCAAAAGCGGGATTTGGAGGGACACGTGGCGCGCGGGGGAGGAGGACGATGGGAAGCCCCCATCGTCCGGGGGACGCCTAGCGTTTTCCTTTTTACAATCTGGACGACGAAAATTGGCCCAGTCGCGATTCCAGGACGCCGGATTTGGCCCAACTTTCATCTGGTGTTCCTAGGCCAAACCCAGAGCGCTGGGAACCACCTGGGAACGCCGGTCGCAGCGGAATCGGTAAAAAAATACTGCTTGTGGCCCTGCCCTATCAGCGTGTGAAGCCAAGCCGTCCTCATCCACCTCGGCTCCCCCGACGGACCGTCGCGCAATGACCGCACGTCTCGTCTGCCACGCGTCGCCTTAATGGCGTGCCACCGACGGCCCATCGTCCCGCCCATGCCGCTATACCCCTCGCGCAAGCCGAAGCTCGAGCCGACGGACTGGGTCGTCCCAGTCGACGAGTACGCATTCGTCATGAAGATAGCGCTGCAGCACTCTCTGAACGACGTGCTACCCATGCAGGCCCCCGACGCCTGCGTCTGGTCCAGGGCGGACTGGGAGCAGGAGGAGGCCGCGCGTGTTCGACGTCTGCATGAGCTGGCCGAGCGCTAGGCCGCGCGCGCCACTAGCCGGTAGCCCGCCTACCAGGGCGCGCTGCTTATCGTCCTCAACGACGACGACGAGGCCGCGCCATCTTCTTAGCCGTGGCGCTACGGCGACGCCGGCCAGGGCAGCTCACGTCCACCGCAGCCACCGAGCGACGGCGACAGCGACGACGGGACCCGGGATGCCGACTACACGTGCTTGTACCGCCACTTCGGCATGTGGACAGCGCGACCGGCGGCATCGGCATTAGCGATGGTATTGGCATGGGGATCGCCTAGTAGTTATTTCTGTGTTTTTTCCTTTAGCCCAATGCAGTCAAAATTTATGTCCGAATTTGACTTAATATGTACAAACTCGACTATGTTTAAATGAAATCGCCTATATTCGTCCAAATTTCGCTGAGTTTGCTTAAAATTTGGCCAAATCCGGGAACTCGGGATGGGAACATGAGTGGGAAACTGGACATTTCCGTTACATCCGTCTGGCGCTAAATAGGGCCGGAATTGGGCCTGTGAACGCCGAACGAGTGGAGGTGCTTTTATAAGAGGTAGTCTAGGTGTTGGCCTTTGGAAAGTCAGACAGTAACATCCCGCCCATTGCCCCCACGATGAGGAGCCCCTCTTTCCTCCCTCAAGAGTAAGGTATCAAGTGGGACCCACCAAAGTCCCACCTGTAGTTCATTTCCTAAAATCTAGTTCAAATTTTGAGCAAAATTTTACACTAGATTTTGACAAATGAACTAGAAGTGGGATTTTGGTGGGATCCCACTTGACACCCTACTCGAGAGCCTCTCCTCTCTCCCTAGCGTTCCTATCGGTGTATGTGGCTCCGATTCCCCTGTGGGCGGTGCCCCTGCTCGGGAGGTGGCAGCAATGCTCCCAAGTTGACGATGGTTCTGGTGGCGTGCTGACCCCAGGTGGCTGCTCGCCGATGGTGATGTTGATTGGTGCGGGGAGAGGCTGCGAGCGGGCTACCACCATGACCACTCGTCCTAGATGTAGGCTCGATTTGGGTCTGGACGGGCCGGCCATTCGCGAGGTGACGACTCTTCTTGAAGGTGGGGATGGAAGCGGCGGAGCCGGCCTACTACTTCCTATAGCATGGTGATGGGGGCTTTACCAGGCCGATCTGGGCCTTGCCAGGCTTGTCGGGGCCTGGAATGCCCCTGTTGAAGCGCCGCGACAACGGTGGAGGTAATTCCCTCCCGCGCAGCTACAACGGTGCCACCCCCGTTACCTGATGTTTCCGTTTTCTAGGTGTCACATCGGTCCACGGTGAGACAACAATGGTCGTGATAATAACGTTGTGGCGCATGTTGGTTGGCGGCGTTGATGGGTGGAAGATGACGGATCGTATGGGGTAGTGGTTTTTTTGGGGTCTTGAAAAATCCATGTTAGTCTTCCGAAGGGGTGACGTGTGCGGGTGTCGACATTCTTTCTTGAAGGGCGTATGGGAAAACCCTATTAATTGTCCGGGCAGTAGCGTCATCATCGTCGCAATCCTTCTGGAATGTGTTGCTTTTATACATGACGTTTCGGAGTCCTAGGAGCATGGTGGGACATGGTGCAGCTGTTGCGAGCCATGTTTGTCAGTTTGCCATTGTTCGTATTGTTTGCTCTTTTCTTTCTCTCCTTTTTTGGTTTGGGATTGACTGTGTTGAGGCCGCGCGACAATTGTATTTTGGTGGTTGCTATATTAATATAGCTCGATAAAACAGTTTGGAGGAGGTTGTTCTCTAGAGGACGTAGGACAACACTACAGGCAGGCGTCAAGGCACCGACGGCCAGAACGTACGCCGACAGCATTTAGTCAGGGCAGTCGGCGTACGGGGCAGCCCAAGGACCTGGCCGTAGGCCCAGGTAAGCCGTCGGCGTAGGCCTAACTAGGCCGACGGCAACCGCCGCGTACAAACATCCATTGGCGTAGGCCCATACGTGTGGCCCCAGATACCTCCACTGTGATGGCGAAGCAACGCCGTTAGCTCTACGCCGACGGCTTTTTGTCCTATGCCAACGGGTTCAAGCTCGGCGTATGGATTATTTCCTGTAGTGAGGGAACCGGACAAAATGAAGTGATGCAGGAGATGTCTGTCTATTGACGCTCGTAGACGAGGTGTGGCTAGTTAGCACTCTTTGTATCCAGGAGCTGGACCAAAAATTGCAATGGGGTGTTTGGGACGCGTTTTCCCTCATGTTAGGGCTCTTCTTTCTCTCGTGGTTGCGGCGTGTTGAGGAATCTTCCCCCGGCCTCCTCCCTCTGATCGATTGCAGACGAACTCGGGCTGATCTAGGGGTGATCGAGTATCACTTCCCTGCTTTGGTTCCTATGGATCAGGAAGAGGTTTAGGATCTGGCGGTTCTCTCACGTGAACTCTAGGGTTTGGGCAATGGCGGCTGCCATACGTCGGGACCCTCGAGTGGAGGAGATCAAGACATAGGAGTGATGATGAAACAGATGGGAATTCGGGAGGAAGATCTCGATGATGTGATTTTCGAAGAAGAATCGCCTCCACCAGAGATTAGATGGTTGGCAATAGCTAGGGTTTACACTGATGGCGAGTACTCAAGCTTCTGGTTTTTCAAGAATATGCGCTCGGCCTAGGATCTGGCACAAGAGGTGAAGACAAGATCTTTGGAAAACAATCTACATACTTTTCAATTCTTATGCCTGGGTGACTAGGGGAGAGTCATGTACGGCGTTCCGGGGCAACCCGGTGGTAATTGTCCCCTATGATGGCCTTACGAAACCCTTGACTATTGACCTATTCAATATTGATATTTGGATCCAAATTCATGACTTCCCTATCGGGTATGCTCCAATGCTGAAATCACTAGCTTCTAAAGTGGGAACTTGGATAGCATCTGAAGGTCTATCAGATGATTTTGAGGGTAATTTCTACTGAGTTAGGGTAAAAGTGGATGTTAGAAAACCTCTGAAGAGTGTTGTCACAATTATCTGTGCTGGACGGAGAGAGTTGTTTCTTGACAAATATTAAAAACTGCCTAACTGGTGCTAGGTCTGCGAACACTTAGGCCATGAACATAAGGATCATGGTGATGGTTTACATCCTCCTGACGCACTGGTTTTCAAAAATCTCCGAGTCGGATGGACTGTAATGGCGGAGGACGACCAGTACGTGGAAGGGGTGGAAGTCGTGGTAGAGGAGGATTCGGTGCAGGAAGGGGTTTAAATCCTCGAGGTGACAAAGCTAAAGGAGTGGTTTGTACAAAAGCTGAAAAGGATGACATGTCAGAAGATGATCCCGAGGCTAACAAACACAAGGACATAGTTATGCATAATTCAGAAGACCCGGGTGCTATAGGAAATGCAGGGTATGATGGTGCTTTGGTGACTGCAAATTTGGGGAAGGTTGGTGCTATGGTAAACCAGTTTGAACCATGTGATCCTTTGATCCCTACGCCGGTACATGATCCAAAGAGGAAGAAGACTGATGAGGAAGCAAACAACACAAAAAACTCAGGATTTGCGGGCTCCCTCGAGGAGTGCTGCCAGGATCAATGAGTATCTTAGGCTTGAATTGCCGGCGTTTGGGGAATTACCCGGCAGTTCGATCACTTCATGATGTCTAGAGGCGAAATAACCCCGAAGTGTTGTTTTTGTCAGAGACGCACTTAGACAGATATCCGGCTGAATGTTTGAGAAGGAGACTTAAGATGGATTTTAAAATCGTAAGTCCTAGTGATGATCGTAGTGGAGTAGTTCTCCTCTTATGGAATAGAGAGATCAATGTCCAACATATTTATTCTGCACCAAAATACATTGATGTCCGAATTGAGGAGAGCCCGGAGAAAGTTTGGAGATTAACTGGTATTTACGGAAAACCAAGGTGGGAGGACAAACATATGACATGGGACAAAATGAGGGAACTAAATGGGCAGTATAATATGACTTGGGCAATCTTAGGCGATTTTAATAAAATTCTTTATTCGCATGAAAAAGAAGGTGGCAATGCTTGTCCCTTGGCATATATGCAAGCTTTCCACGATGCTCTATCTGATTGTGTTTTGACCGACTTGGGCTACATTGGAGACCCTTTTACGTGGAAGAGGGGTAGAATTCGAGAGCGGCTTGATCGGGTGGTGGTGAACGGTGCATGGAATATCATGTACCCAGATGCGGTGGTTCATCATCGCGAGTTTGCAAGATTAGACCGCAGACCAATCCTATTGGAGACAGAACAACGGGAGTTGGTTACCAGGAAGGAGGCGACTCTTCGGTTTGAGGATAAATGGCTACAGGAACCGACTTTCAGGGACGTCGTCGAGAAGGTTTGGTCAGACGCCAACCTGGATGAAGCGGGCGGCGGGGTTCTAAAGAAGTTGTCCCATATGCATGGTTCACTACATGAGTGGGAGAGTAATTTTCTAAAACAGCCAAAGAAGCGGATTCGGAAAGCCCAAAAGGATTTAGAGAAGGCTATGAATGGGCCCATGACTGAGGAGAATCGAGAAGATTACAAAGGAATTATCTGATTTAGTGGAATTACTACTTGAGAAAGAAGAGCTTCATTGGATGCAGAGGTCGCGTACAAACTGGTTAATGCAAGGAGATCGGAATACTACCTTCTTTCACCAATTCGCCTCTGCACGGCGGAAGAGAAATTTCATAAAAAGCTCAAAAATGCCAACAATACATGGGTTGAAGGTAGTGTCATGCTAAAACGGCTTATTTACCATTTTTTAATCTGTTTACTTTGGAAGTCTAGGCTACTGATCCGGTGATGCTGGTGTTCATGGGTTGAAGATCACGCCGAAAGTTGATGATGCTATGAATGAGCGTCTAACGGCGGTGTTCATAGCTGAAGATGTTAAAAAGGCGGCCTTTATTATTGGATATTTTAAGGCCCCGGGTCCTGATGGCTTACATGCGATTTTCTACAAAAGATTCTAGGCTATGTGTGGGGACCAGATTACCATGGAGGTCTTATATGCACTAAACATGGGGGTGATTCCCGAAGGTTGGAACGACACTACTATCGTTCTTATCCCAAAGGTCGAGAACCTAGAAACAGTGACCCAATACCATCCAATAATCCTATGCAATGTGATATATAAAATTATCTCGAAGATGTCGGTGCTTAGGCTAAAACAGGTTATTCTTGATGTGATATATACCATGCAAAGTGCTTTTGTGCCAGGATGACTCATCACTGATAATATTTTGGTGGCTTATGAGACGGTGCATGCGATCAAGAGGAAGAGAAAAGGTAACTCTGGATCCTGTGTGGTGAAATAATTAGACATGTACAAGGCATATGACAGGGTTGAGTGGGTATTCCTGGAAAATATGATGAGAAAGCTTGGGTTTTCTGATAGATGGATTACGCTTATGATGGCGTGTGTGGGGTCGGTGAGATAAGTAAGATTTAATTCAGAAGATACGGAGATGTTCACAGCTACGAGGGGCCTCCGCCAAGGTGACCCTCTCTCTCCATATTTATTACTTATATGTGCAGAAGGTTTATCTAGTCTATTTTTACATGAAGAATAAGATGGTGGCATTGATGGGTTAAGAGTGTGCAGGAATGCACCGTTAATCTCTCATTTACTTTTTGCTGATGATTCTCTTATTCTCATGAAGGCAGATATGAATAATGCAACTTCCTTGCAGCAAGTGTTGGATACCTATTGTGCAAATTCGGGACAATTGGTGAGTTTGTCCAAATCGAGTATCTATTTTTCGCCTAATACAAATACTATGGTGAGAGCTGAAATTTGTGATACTCTACATTTTGATACTGAGGCTTTGTCTAATAAATACCTGGGGCTCCCTGCTTTGGTGGGTGCTGATAGAAGTGATTGTTTCATTCACTTTGTTGAGAGGATCATTCAAAGGATTAATGGTTGGAAAGAGAAACACTTGTCGATTGAAGGTAAGGAGATATTGTTGAAGGTGGTCGCCCAAGCTATCCCCATATGCCATGGCAGTGTTCCAAATACCTATTGGTGTATGCAAGAGGATGACTAACGCTATTGCTTAATTTTGTTGGGTCGATGATGAAAATAGTACGAAAATGCATTGGCTAACATGGTGGAAGCTCTGTTTTTCGAAAAAGGAGGGGGTATGGGCTTTAGGGATTTCCAATCAATCAATTTGGCTATGCTAGCAAAACAAGCTTGGAGACTAATTATTGATCCACATTCGGTTCTACGGGCTAAATACTACCCACATGGTGATATTCTTAAGGCAGGGCCAAAGACGGGATTCTCCTTCACTTGGCAAAGCATTGTCGCAAGTCTATCAACATTTAAGCGGGGCTATATATGGAGAGTTGACAATGGTGATAATATTAATATATTCAAAGATCCCTAGATTCCATCTAGTCCAAATAGGAAAGTTATTACTCCTCTGGGCGCTTCAATATATACCAAAGTGTCATATCAGTCCAATAACTGGACAGTGGGATAAACAATTGTTGCGCAGTTTATTTATTCATACTAATGTCAACCGCATTTTGCAGATCCCTTTAAATAACCACGGCTTTGAAGATTTTGTTGCTTGGAATAATACGATTATACGAAACATGGGAAGTTTACTGTTAGATCGGCCAACTATATACAATGGCTACATCAATTCGGGCCGAGAGCAGCAAGCCTGGCCCTCCCCGGATCGTCGGCCTGCAATCCAGTATGGAAGGCTCTTTGGCAGCTTCAGATACCAAGCAAAATTAAGATCTTGGCCTGGCGCGCGCTCCACGCTATTATGCCTCTAAAATCTATTCTGGATAATCTTCATATTAGTACAAGCGGACAATGTCCTATATGCTCTGTTGCTGCAGAGGACGTCGATTACCTTTGCTTTACTTGCCCGATAGCCCGTTCGTTTTGGAAAAGCCTTGGGATATGGAACTTAGGGCGTGTTTGGTAGACCGGGGCTACCCAGAAAATCTCACCTCACCCCACTTTTTCTCTCCGTTTGTTGTTTGTTAGATCGGGTCGTCTCCCCTCAGCTATGCCCACTTGATACGAAAATAGCCCCTCAGCCCTGCCCGGTTGCGAAGCTCGAATCGAGCTTCACAACTGGGCAGTGCCGGGTCCGTCCCGCGCATCGCTCCAGCCCGTCAGGGTCTCTGCCCCGCAGCCCTCATTTCCCTCTCGTTCTATCCCCGCATGTTCCTCTCCCTCTCTCGTCCCCGTCCCCGTCGTTAGCACGTTCCTCTCCCTCCCTCTGACCCCGTCCCCGCATGTTCCTCTCTCCCTCTCGTCTCCGGCCGATGCCCCTGCCCAGCGTCCCCACTACCTCTCCCTGCACCGGTGCGTTGAGTTGAAGATCGAGACGGCAACCTCCTGGATTCGGCTCGTCGAGCGCGACCTCCTGGCGGCGGTTCGTCGAGCACGACCTCCTGCGGTGGCGGCGACTCGTGGTAGAGGCACATGGCGACGACGGCGGGGCGGGGCGGCGGCTCCTCGCGTCGGCAGCGCAACTGCGACCCCCTGGCGTGACCTCCTGTCGACGGCTGCTTGTGGTTCAGGCAGAGGGCGACGACGGCGTGGCGGCAGCCCCTCGCGCCGGCAGCGGCGGCTCGTGGTAGAGGACAGGGCAACGACGGCATGGCGTGGCGGCGGCTCCTCGCGGCGGCAGCGCCGCCGCGACCGAGGAGGGACCTGATTGCTTTTATGTTTTCTAGTCTAAGGACCCGATTGCTTTTTGCTTTTCTGTGAAAGGACCTGTGTGTAAAAACTGGACAATAACGTCTCTGCTCTCAGACGAGCCACCAAACAATATCTGGGTCTAGCTTGTTTCATCAAACCTGGGCTACCAAACACACAAGAAAATCTGAGTTAAGCTTGTCTAGACCCAGCTTGTATGAGTGGAGATATGGATTCTGGGTAGTCCCGGGCTACCAAACATTGAGCATGCGATGATAGATGAACGCGGCGATTCCACAACACGTTTGACGTTCTGATCTTATCCAACGGCCTGGAGCGTGCTAAGATTCGGGTAGGATACTTTGCACAAACAACCTGTACACTGACCATCTTCACACCCCTATAGGCATCGAACTGCACACGTACACTTTGCTGGCTTCAATATCCTTTCCCGTCTCTCTCCACAAGTTGATGCTCGTTGGTGGCGACGAGGAGGTACCTCGCGCGCCGCCGGTCTCCTCCGTGTCCCTGCCCTCTCCTGTCTATTGCTCCACCACCGGCGCCCATGCCATTCCGGGACACCGGCGCCGCCTCCCTAATCTCTTGCTCCGCCACCGGTGAGACCTTCCAGTCCTCCCTGCCTCGCACTCCACCACCGCCGGCCCTCCTTCCAAATCCACCGACCGGGGGCCCTCCACTGCCTCCCGTACTTCTCCTCCACAGATTCGGTGGTTCCACAAAAAGTGGGGATTTTCTTCAACGGATTTTCGTTTTTGTTTGGTTATTTTCGGAGTGGATTTGCTTCTGATACGATTTTTTAATCTCCGTGTTAGTGGAAAAAATTGAAGGAGACCTTCCTTTTTAATTCTTTCTTCCGAATTGATTCAAGGAGGTTTTAATGCTCCCATGATTCTGCCATGTTTCTTCCGAATTAGTGAGACAAATCGAAGGTAACCTTTGTTCTAATAAATCCTCCTTCTCTTTTCTCCTTGTAGACACGGGGATTCTTGTTTCCTAAATCCTAAATTTGTGCTTAATTGATCCTAATTAGCGCTTTTAATCCTAATTGAATACTGCAGATCTAGGACTAATTCCATCTGTATTAGTTGAACTTTCCAAGTATGGTTCAGATTTTGTTTTTTGATATTTCTCCACTGTTTTCTTGGCATGCTTCGTGACAGATTTGATATTGTACAAAGATTTGGTACGAAAAATTGCTAAATCTTATTTGGTATAGCGTTGGGCACATCGTCAGTACTAACGCCTGGAGGATTCCAGGTCCTAAATTTCTATAATATGAAAAACGTGAGAGGTATGTGATGTAAAAGAGGAGGGGCTTACTAAGTTGAAATGGACATAGTGTAAGGTCTTTTCTATAATGTTAGATAGGAGTTGCACGAATCACGATGTTGGATTGGACCACCGAGGATAAGCCCGAGACGTCTATACGTGGGTGGAGTTTGTGAGTTTGTTTTCCGATGATAGATGAGCTGTGTGGTTCGGCAGTGTTGGAATCACTTCTGACTTCGGAGCACGTTTTGAGATCAGCGAACAATTCGTCCCACTTATCTGCAAAGCGTGTTAGCACTTTGTTGGTGACGAGCAACTAGTTCGATTGTACCCTAGATTTTTTCGTCCTCGTGTGGTGGCCACCAGCCATGACCAGGCAAAATGGTATGGCGATTAGTTATACAGTATATACATATATAAATAAATAGTATAGTTTATTTTTCTATGTTTAAGTATTGTTATACGAATAAATAATGGTGAGATTTGTGTATTGGAGACATCATTGAAATCTAAAATAATACATACTTATAGCAACTAATTCGCAGGTCACTGGAATGGACTAGTCCTAACTTACAGCAACTAATTAAGTCGGATAAACTCTAGGCCATCAAAAATGGGGTGAACTGATCTCTACCTACATAGCCTGAGTCCATGCGCCACCTCTATATGACAGCATATATCCATCTAGCTAGATCAGGCCGATCTTACCAGTGCAGCTAGCATCAAAACAGATCTAGTAGTACTCAACAATGGCGCTCCTGATGAGGCGGCGGCAGCTCCACGTGTGCCTGTGCCTCCTCCTCCCGCCGGCCGTGGCTCCTCCGGCGTGCGTGGTGGTCGGGCAGGGGAGGTGCTACTGGACCTCGATGCACGTGCCGCGCTGGTGCCGAGCCGAGTTCATCAAGGTGCTCAACGACCATATGGGGATCCGCGACAAGTGCTGCTTCGATCTTGTCTGCGTCGACGACCCTGCCTGCTTCAAAGTGCTCATCGAATTCTGCGATTACGACAAGTGGAGAAGCTTATGCAAGTATATTCCGCCGCAGCGACTGCGAGCCTCAGCTTCCTCCGCGGCGCCGGCGCCGTCTCCAGGCCACACTAGTGGAAAACGGACAATTTGTCCTGGTTCGTAAGGGTCTTTAGCTCCGGATTGCGAACCGGAACTGTAAAAGCGGCACTAAAGGTCCAAGCTAAGAACCAGGGCTAAAGGTCCAACCACGTGGCCTGTGAGGCGCGCTGGGCGGCAGGACACTTAGCCCCGGGTCGTGTTATGAACCGAGACTAAAGGTTCCCTGCCACGGCAGTATTTTGGGCCATTGGCTGCCGCGACAGGGGATGGGGTTTTAGGATTTTGTGTTTTTCTTTTCATTTGTGTTTTGTGTTTAATTATTTTTCATTCTGTGTTTTTATTAGAAATAAGTTTTCGTATACATACAGAATGCTACTACACAGTACTTGTACACATTGACGCAATATGTAATATAATTTCTCTTACAAGCATACATGGAGTCCCAACCGGTTCAGAGCATGTCTATTTGATTACATGGAGATCATTACATGAATGCTTTAGGGTCTATGTATAGAGTATTCTCCGCGTGGGTCTATGACCTCGTCGACAAAAAATACAGCAAATTCCTCTTGGATTGCTATTAGGTAGGAGCTTGTCCCGCATCGCGTCCAACTATATAAAAAGAAGATCATATAAATTAGACTCAACACAACATTTTGTAATAAAAATAAAGGGTGAATATATTGTTTACTTACTCGAACATTTTTCGAGGGCTTCTCAATACTGATGCGAATGAACTCGCACACGTAGAATCCACATAGGTTAGTTCCCTGTGGCTGCCTCGCGTACTTCACAAGAATAGAATTCAATCAAATAATAACGCTAGCATGATAAATGCATATAAACTAGAATTAAATAGATGCGCGGACTTAGCTCATACTACTTACCGAGAGTGATTTAAAAAATAGCTCCTTACGCCATTGACCGCGGACATGGTTCTTGAACTGTGTCCAAACCCTACCCGACAAAGAAAATTAATGTATGAGTTAATAACTACTTGATATCCTAGAAAATGAATGAAAGAAACCGATATAGTGCGATAATGGTTGAAATTACCTCTAGAGCGCATCGATAATGCTGCGGTAGTTTTTCAATGTCTTTGTTTAGTGAGTCCATGATGTGAACTCTTCCCAAGTTAAGTGAAATGTTTAGAAGAATCCAGTGGTACCTACGCAAGGTTTACATACGTCAGTAACTCATCATTTACACTGAACATCGAGTAAGCAAAAATTAATGTATACAAAAACTCACCTGCCGTCGTGATAAGGAAATAGTATTTTATTACAGAAATGTTGTTTCGTGAGAAACCGCAACAAGTTGTGCTCGGTCTCCAGTGGTTTATCCTTTAGTATAGCTTCATGAACTCGATGTAGGTCAATGAACCCAAATCCATTGATAGCCTTTCTTTTACAATCGAGCATCTTTATTCTGCATCATTATATATAGCGTACAAAAGAATATAGTGAGTATACTTACCGGCAATAAATTGAACAAGCTGATATAGAGACCTAATTACATAAATAAAGTAATCACTTACAGACAATACGAACTGAGGATAGTTTTGTCGAGTTTCTTTAGATTGAATAACTGAAATAATTCTGTAAATTCAATACGGACCTCGTCTTCAGTGAAGTAATGCGATTTTCGAACTTTCAGTAAGAGCCAATTTCGCTGTTCTTTTGATGCTTTCATGTACCATTCATGGAATCGTCGCATTTGTGTTGGCATATCCCGAAGCCTCTCAGAACTGATCAGAGGCTCCCCGTTACCAAATTTGGGTGCTACCTCAGCCTTGGGCATATCGCCGTGAATAATTTCATGAATAGGCATACCACATTGCTCAGCCAATATCCTAGCCGTTTCCGGATCCATAGGTTCCTCATATAGTTGAGGTTCGGGTATGTTCACCTGGAGTGGAGGGAGCGATTGGTTTGCTTGTTTCCCCAGCTGGGGAACATCTCTTTTGGTTCTTCGGCTACCACTCGATTGTTTTGCTTGTTTCCTCGGCTGGGGGACGTCTGTTATGATGCTTCCGCTACCACTCGATTGTTTTTCTTGTTCCCCCTGCTGGGAACCTCTTTTGTGATACTTCCTCTACCGCTTGATCTCTTCTGTTTCAGTGTCTTCTGAAGACATCGCGTATAGTCATCTGGCCCATTTAACTGAGCTTGGGATGGTTGCGTCAGTAATTTCCTAAAGTGCTCCTTGGTTTCCGGTTTTATTTGGACCTCTGGCTCAGGTTGTTTCTTTTTAAAATGAGCATCCACTTCGGCCCGTACGACCGCATTGGTCTCCTCATCGGTCAGGTCATAAGCCCTCTTGGGAGGAACCGGCGGTACTCTTGGGAGGGGCGACAACTGACGCTTTGAGCGTCGGTTATTGCTCGACGGAGCGGTGGTATTCTTCCGCTTTTGGCCCTTAGTGGGTGGAGGCGGCTGCGTAGATTGTGTTGGAGATATGCCCAAGAGGCAATAATAAAGTGGTTATTACTATATCTTTATGTTTATGATAAATGTTTACATCCCATGCTATAATTGTATTAACCGGAAACATTAATACTTGTTTGTTTTGTAAACATAAAAGAGTCCCTAGTAAGCCTCTTGTTAAACTAGCTTGTTGATTAATGGATGATCATGGTTTCCTGATCATGGACATTGGATGTCGTTAATAACAAGATCATATCATTAGGAGAATGATGTGATGGACACACACCCATAAGTAAGCATAGCATAAGATCAAGTCATTAAGTTCGTTTTGCTACAAGCTTTTCAAATGCATAGTAACCTAATCCTTCGACCATGAGGTTATGTTAATCACCATCACCGGATGGGTACTTTGATGACATCAAACGCCGCTTCGTAACTGGGTGGTTATAAAGGTGACATTGGGTATTCTGAAAGAATGTGTTGAAGCGCATGGACCAAGATTGGGATTTGTCCATCCATATGACGGATAGATATGCTCTGGGCCCTCTCGGTGGAATGCCATCTAGTTAGCTTGCAAGCATGTGACTAGGTCACAAGGGATGACATATCATGGAACGAGTAAAGAGTACTTATCAGTAACGAGGTAGAACTAGGTATGGAGATACCGACGATCAAACCTCGGATAAGTAGAGTATCGCGTGACAAAGGGAATTGGTTTCGTATGTTAATGGTTCTATCGATCATGAAGTCATTGTTGAGTATGTGGGAGCCATTGTGGATCTCCAAATCCCGCTGATGGTTATTGATCGGAGAGGTGTCTCCATCATGTCTGCATATTCACGAACCGTAGGGTGACACACTTAAGGTTCGAAGTTGTTTTAAGTAGATATGGAATGTGCGTTGGAGACCGAATGTTGTTCGGAGTCTCGGATTGGATCCGGGACATCACGAGGAGATCCGGAATTGTCCGGAGAATAAGATTCATATATTGGGGATCATTTTCTAAGTTAGGAAATGTTCCGGAGTATTTGTATGGGGATTCTAGAAGGTTTCGGAATGTTCCGGAAGGTTCTAGAAGATTTCTTGGAGTTTGCTTGAAAACCAAAAAAGGATCAATGAATCCTTGTAGGGCAAGACAAGGAGTAGTGGGGGAGGAGGACTCCTTTCCCCTTCCCAATCCGCCGGCCAAGGAGGGAGGGGAGTCCTACAAGGACTCCACTTCCCATGGCGCCTCCCTCCTTTAAATAGAGGGGTAGAGGCGCCACCCCCTTGTCCCCTACAATCCGCAAACCCTAGCCGCCTCTCTCCTCCTCCTTCCCTCTCCTCTGGCTTAGGCGAAGCCCTGCAGAATTCTCTACTCCACCACCACCACCACACCGTCGTGCTGCTGGGATTCCGTGGAGAAGATCTACTACCTCCGCTGCTCGCTGGAACGGGGAGAGGAAGGTCTGCTTCGACTCCGCACGTGTGACCGACTGCGGAAGCGCTGCCGGAACGCGGCGCCGGAAGGATCGTCTACTCGATCTTGAGATCGGCAAGTGATCGACTACATCAACCACGAGATCCGATCTCGTAATGCTTTCGGGTCTACAAGGGTTAGTACAGATCTATATCGTTGCACATGTCTAATAGATTAGATATTGGCTTTTATCTAGATTAGATCTAGGTTTTGTTCGTTCTTGCGGTAGAATTTTTTTGTTTTCCATGCTACGAACCCATCAGTGGTATCAAAGCCGTGTCTATGCGTAGATCTGTTGCACGAGTAGAACACAATGGTTTTGTGGGCGTTGGTGCCCGTGTCGTCTTTTGCTTTGTGTACTTTGCATCTTGCGGTATGGTGGGATGAAGCGGCTCGGGCTAACCTTACATGTCATCGCACATGAGACTTGCTCCACAGTTGACGTGCAACTCGTATTGCACAAGTGGCTTTGCGGGTGTCTGTCTCTCCCATCATAGTATAGATCCAATCTACACTTTGCACTTGATAGCACTTGTATCAACGTTGTGGTTCAATTTCGTAGGTAAGATCCGTTCTTATTCGAAAGCCCCAAACCACGTAAAACATGCAAAGAAAATTAGAGGCGTGTAACTTGTTTTTGTAGGGGTTTTGTGATGTGATATGGCCATCATGTGATTATGATTATATTTGATGTATGCAATGATCCTTGTTGTAATATGGCAACCGGCAGGAGCCTAATGGTTGTCTTTAATTCTGTTAAGACCTGCGTGTCTATTCATCTTGTAATAGCTTTATTCCATGTAGTTGTAATAGTTGCTAGTGATGATGGACAACCATGAAGCGGCGCCACTGACCTTGACGCAATGCTGGTGATGATGGAGATCATGTCCGTGCTTTGGAGATGGAGATCAAAGGCATAAGAAGAAAGGGCCATATCATATCACACTAATTATGAATTGCCTGTGATGTTAATCCTTTATGCATCTTGTATTGCTTAGATCGCGACGGTAGCATTATAAGATGATCCCTCTCACTAAATATCAATTAATAAAGTGTTCGTCCTTAGTAGGCACCGTTGCTAAGACTCGTCGTTTCGAAGCATCTCGTGATGATCGGGTGTGATAGATTCTACGTGTGCATATGACGGGTGCAAGCCAGATTTGCACATGCGGATACTAAGGTTAAGCTTGACGAGCCTAGCATGTACAAACATGGTCTCGGAACACGGAATACCGAAAGGTAAAGCATGAGTCATATGGATGATATGATGAACATGTTGATTGTTCGCCTTTAAAGCTACATCATCTCACGTGATGATCGGACTTGGTGTAGTGGATTTGGTTCGTGTAATCACTAAAACAACTCGAGGGATGTTGTTTTGAGTGGGAGTTCATTTGTAATTTGGATTAATCAAACTCAATTTATCATAAACACAATCAAAGTGAATTTGCATAGTTTGTTGTAGTCATTGGCATCCGTTCACCACCTTACGCTTAGTTATAGTTGAGATAGTGGAACTATAAAATTCTGGATATTTTCTTTACGAACTGGTATCGTATTGATTTGAGTGTCAATCTAAAGTTTAAAAGTCCTGTTGCAAACCTTCAGCAAACTCTGTTTACTCTGTGAAGTTTAATAAACAGTATTAAATCAAGAGTAACAATTCCAGTGTTAGTATCTAATGTATCATGTTTGCCTCCATGATTCTTGATACTCAAAAAGATTGTTTTTAATATCAAGTTTATCTAAGAGCTGAAAGCAATGTTTCGGAAACCATCATATGTGAAAGGTATTGCGATATCTAAAACAATGTATTGGTTACAACATGATGGAGTATATGTCCTCATATTTGATGAGAATTTGTGAAGGTTGGAGACGCTAGTCGTCCTAATCCTCCAAAAGGTTTTGGAAAAGAAACATTATACTCGCAATTCAGCTTTATAAGCTATATCATCTTGATCATGAAAGTTGTCATGATAAGGATGAATAGAAGATGTAAATAAAATGTTTACTACACTAAAATATTACTAAAGAATGGAATTTTGAAAGAATGCCAAACATTTGATGAAGGTGATCCACTTCAAAGTGCAAGTCCAAAGGTATTAGTATTTGACTATACACACTTTGTACTATGTGTCATGTGAATGACACCACTATTGATGTTGATAGATACTTTTAAAAGAAAAGGAATTGTTGAAAGAGAATCTATAAAATATTTGGCAGAAAAGAAAAGATTGGAGATATCCAACTTAGGTATATAGAAGATACATGTTATGGCTGTATTCCTTGGTTGTTAAACAATGTGGTTCTGCGGTATTGGATACCGAATTGGTTGGTATGAAGTGTCATACAGGACAACACAATTCATGAACTGCAATGGCCTAAGTAACTAGCAAGAGAATATGTGATGATGTTCATCGAAAACAAACAAAGGGTTGTTGTGTTAGTCGTTAACATCAAAGCTTGCCTTCAAGATTTGTTTCAATAATTGTTATTTTGATCAGGTATTATGATGACAAAAGGTTGTTCAAATAATTACCGTATTCCATAATAGATGGATGATATACAAGTCTGGTTGGAGAAATAACGACCATAAAACTAATGCTAAAATGTCGCAAGACAAATGATTGAAAGATCACTTGCGAAGCGACATTGCCGTTTAAATTATATTGAAAGGGATACATGAAGAAACTCCATGTTGATGGATTTTTGGAGTCTTTGATTTTGATCAAATGACGCTTGTGATACTTTCCTGGAGATAATTAAAACTCTGTTCGTAGGCCAAAAGAGGAACGGACGACTAACTGATTGGAATTTGTACATATTGATGTATATAGTTCATTATGTGTAGTCGTGGGCGATGGATTTCAACTTCATATGCTTTCTCTGAAGATTTGAGTGAGTATATGTATATACTTACTCAATAAGGAAGAAGTATGAAACATTTGAAAATGTTCAAAGACTTTCAAGATGAAGTGGAAAATTATTGTAACAAGAAAATAAAAAAAACGTTTATGATTGGATCATAAAGATGTTTGAGTTACAAGTTTAGCAAAACACCTAAGATTTGAGGAATCGTTCCATGGATTTGCATTTCCCAAAACACCATAGGAGTATGGAGTGTTCAAGATATGTAATGAAACCTTGTTTGACATGATAAGATCAAAGGTGTCATTTATAAAACTGCCATTATATTTTAAAGATTAAAGCTTTAGTGACTACCGCTTTTACACTGAAAAGAGCTCCATCGTGATCCGTTGAAATGACACCATATAAGTCATGGTTTGGGATAAAACCCATGTTGTCCTTTCTTAAATTTTTGGTATGCTAGGCATAAGTAAAATGTTTACAACCAAAGTCGGATGAGCATGTCTTTGTAGGTTATTTCAAATAACCATTGGGTATTCCTCCATAACACCGAAGACAAAAGTGTTTGTCGCTTAGAATGTCGAGTTTCTTGAGAAGGAATTTTGGTAAAAAGTTAAGTGGGAGGACAATAGAACTTTGACATGGTTGTTGAACCTTGGCTAATATGTGCTGAGTTGCGCAGCGTTGGAAAGTGTCCCGGAGGCAGCAACAATGCTCGTGGCTCACGTGCCTCAAAGGTTGTGGTCACGGAGATCTAAGTTACTATTGAACCAAGTGGGTCGGGTAAGTAATCAAATGCCAAAATTTGAGAGTTAAATCATTGTTGTTTGACAATGATGAACCGACTACATGCAAAGAAGCCATAATGGGCCCTGACTTCGTTAATTGGCTTGAAGCCAGAAAATCCGTGATAATTCCATACACGAGAAATCAAGCTTTGAATTTGAAAGACCCTCTGGAAAGGTGCAAGACCTTACAGTCGTATATGGATCTATAAAGAAATAGACATGGATGTTTCACATCTATGAAATAGTCGACATGTCGGAAAGAGTTTACGACAATGTTCGAGGAATTGACTATGATAAGATTTGATCTTTCATAGCAATATTTAGTCTGGACGGATTAATGTAGCAACCACTACATATATTTTGGTATATGGTAGTTGAACAAACAAAATAAGTTCTTCTAATAGAATGGTTACCTAGGACGTGTCCATGACACGATCCAAAGGGTTTTGTTAATTCAAAGGATGCTAAAAGAGTATGCAAAACTTCAATGGTTGAAGTGAGCATCGCGGAGTTGGAATCTTCACCGTGATGAAACCGTTAAAAGGTTTAATTTCATCAGAGACGATGAAGATGTTTGCATTTTGCAAGAAATTAAGTGGGAGCGCTAAGACATATTTCTAATACATTATGTGAAAGACATATTGTTGATTAGAAATGATGTATCTTTTATGGACACAGGTTAAGATTTTCATTTCGATGAAAGAATTAGGCATAACCCAAGAATTAGGCATCAATGTCTATATGGATAGATTGAGGCGCTAATATGGTTTTGCCAAATGTACATAGATAAGATGTTGAATGAGTTCAATATGGAAACAACAAGAAAGGTTCTTGACGCACGGAAAGGACTGAATCAAGATTCAAGTGTGTTGACACGAGATTCAAGTGTTTTGACACTTGGTGAAATCACAAGAATATTTTGATCAATCATTCTTTGAGATGTACACATCCAGATATGTCCTATGCTCTAAATGTTATGAGCATATACCAGAATGACTCATAAGATGATCATTGGACAATAGTAGGGATATTCCTATGATCTTTGGAAGAACTAAGAATATATTATTTATATAGTGGTGACAAATAGTTCATTGTAAATTGTTACATTGATACTAGTTTTGTCACAAATTAAGTTTATCTCAAATTAAACTATGGGTGGCACAATGTAATGGAAAGGAAGTTCCATAACGGATTTGGTTGAGTACCAAAGTTAAAATATTGTGACACATACTACAAGAAAAGGCTAAGTATATGACTGCTATTGTAGCAGCAAATGAGGGCATTTGCGTCAAGTAGTTTGTTATAAAACTAGGTGTGGTTCATAGCGGAATAATACTATGAAGATACATTGTATGACAATTGTATCAACATGATTTAATCCCAAGGAACAAAAGGTCACACCAAAGGACCAAATTTATACAATGCCATCTCATTGGAGAATGAGTAATGTGTAGAGACGGAAGGAAATGCAAATACACACAGACCTGGAAGTGTCAGATCCGAAGATTATGTTTACCACTAGCAATAGTGTCTATACAACACTAGAAAGCCATAGGTGTTGAATGCAGAAATTTTAACTAGATTATTGACTCTAGTGTAAGTGGGAGACTGTTGGAGATATGCCCAAGAGGCAATAATAAAGTGGTTATTATTATATCTTTATGTTTATGATAAATTTTTACATCCCATGCTATAATTGTATTAACCAGAAACATTAATACTTGTGTGTTTTGTAAACATAAAAGAGTCCCTAGTAAGCCTCTTGTTAAACTAGCTTGTTGATTAATGGATGATCATGGTTTCCTGATCATGGACATTGGATGTCGTTAATAACAAGATCATATCATTAGGAGAATGATCTGATGGACACACACCCATAAGTAAGCATAGCATAAGATCAAGTCATTAAGTTCGTTTTGCTACAAGCTTTTCAAATGCATAGTAACCTAATCCTTCGACCATGAGGTTATGTTAATCACCATCACCGGATGGGTACTTTGATGACATCAAACGCCGCTTCATAACTAGGTGGTTATAAAGGTGACATTGGGTATTCTAAAAGTATGTGTTGAAGTGCATGGACCAAGATTGGGATTTGTCCATCCATATGACGGATAGATATGCTCTGGGCCCTCTCGGTGGAATGCCATCTAGTTAGCTTGCAAGCATGTGACTAGGTCACAAGGGATGACATATCATGGAACAAGTAAAGAATACTTATCAGTAACGAGGTAGAACTAGGTATGGAGATACCGACGATCAAACCTCGGATAAGTAGAGTATCGCGTGACAAAGGGAATTGGTTTTGTAAGTTAATGGTTCTATCGATCACGAAGTCATCGTTGAGTATGTGGGAGTCGTTATGGATCTCCAGATCCCGCTGATGGTTATTGATCGGAGAGGTGTCTCCATCATGTCTGCATTTTCACGAACCATAGGGTGACACACTTAAGGTTCGAAGTTGTTTTAAGTAGATATGGAATGTGCGTTGGAGACCGAATGTTGTTCGGAGTCTCGGATTGGATCTGGGACATCACGAGGAGATCCGGAATTGTCCGGAGAATAATATTCATATATTGGGGATCATTTTCTAAGTTAGGAAATGTTCCGGAGTATTTGTATGGGGATTCTAGAAGGTTTCAGAATGTTCCGGAAGGTTCTAGAAGATTTCTTGGAGTTTGCTTGAAAACCAAGAAAGGATCAAGGAATCCTTGTAGGGCAAGACAAGGAGTAGTGGGGGAGGAGGACTCCTTTCCCCTTCCCAATCCGCCGGCCAAGGAGGGAGGGGAGTCCTACAAGGACTCCACTTCCCATGGCGCCTCCCTCCTTTAAATAGAGGTGTAGAGGCGCCACCCCCTTTTCCCCTACAATCCGCAAACCCTAGCCGCCTCTCTCCTCCTCCTTCCCTCTGCTCTGGCTTAGGCGAAGCCCTGCAGAATTCTCTACTCCACCACCACCACCACCACACCGTCGTTCTGCTGGGATTCCGTGGAGAAGATCTACTACCTCCGCTGCTCGCTGGAACGGGGAGAGGAAGGTCTGCTTCAACTCCGCACGTGTGACCGACTTCGGAAGCGCTGCCGGAATGCGGCGCCGGAAGGATCGTCTACTCGATCTTGAGATCGGCAAGTGATCGACTTCATCAACCACGAGATCCGATCTCGTAATGCTTTCGGGTCTACAAGGGTTAGTACAGATTTATCTCGTTGCACATGTCCAATAGATTAGATCTTGGCTTTTATCTAGATTAGATCTGGGTTTTGTTTGTTCTTGCGGTAGAAATTTTTTGTTTTCCATGCTACGAACCCATCAGATTGAGATGGAATCATGTTGGGGTCATGGATTGGACTATTACTGGGAGGAGACGGTGCACTTGGAGGTGGACTTGGAGGAGACGGTGCACTGGGAGGAGACGGTTGCCTTGGAGGTGATGGATTTTTTCTTGGTGGAGAAGGTGGCCTTAGTGTCGAGCCTGGAAACTTGATGTATTCTTTTTTCCAAAGAATGAAGCCACTCATGACTTCTCCCAGTGTCGTCTCCCCTTCACCTCCAGGGATGTCAAGCTGTAGTGACTGACACATAGGTAGAATTGCATCCACACCGACACGAGCATAGCCAGCTGGAATCGGATTGCAATGGTAGGTCGCTCCCGGTGCAGAAGGTAAAGCAAAGCCGACCGCCACCTTCATGGAAATATTCTTCAGTTCAATATGCAGCTCACAACTAGTCTTCTCCTTAATTGCATCCACAGGGTACACATCCATCGTTGCATCATTACCGTGGCCCTCCGTGGAAGCCATGCTGCTTTTCTGTTGCTATGGGCCGACCGTACTGTCCGGTGTAGGATCTTGCTGTCGGAGTCCTTTAAGTTCATTAAGCTCCTAGCGATGCTCCTGCAGCATGGCTTCAAACCCGATAACCCATGGATAAGAAGGTCCGAACCCTCTTGTTCGTCCAGCCTTTTCAGGATTCCTGAGAGCCTTTGTCAGCTCATCGTTCTCTCTGTCGGGAACAAACGTTCCCTCTTCAACCTCTTTTATCACTTTAATAAGTTCTTTCTTGGGTGAAGAAATTTCTTCGGCTGCAACAATCTCGCCTGTTTCTAGGTCTAATGATGCCCCATGCCCGAATACCCAATTTCTTGAACTCAAGGGCCAACTAGACGTAGCTGGAGTGACCCCTTTAGCCTCCAGGTCAGCCTCAGCTTTATCCCACTTAGGCATGGCACTCCTGTAGTCACCTGTGCCCATATGATGGTGATATTTCTTTTTGGCTGCATTTAACTAATTTTTTGCTGATATTGCCTTAGTTGGTTCTGAGGTCTTGTATTCCACAAATGCGGCCCAGTTATCCTGCTGCAACTCTAGTGGGCCAACGAATGGAGGAATTGTTTTCTTCAAGACATACTTGTGGTACAATCTTTTTTTCCATTCCTTGAATAGTTCGGCCATCTTCTTAAGAGCAAAGTGCTTGACTTTCCTCGTCATTTGCTGTGTGAGCTCATCAGTCTCCAAGACTGGTAGGGTGAAATGTGTCATGAGAGAATTCCACATCGTATCTTTCGCTCTGTCATCTACAAAACTAGCACCAGCTGGATCCTTTTTCTTTCCTAGCTTGTTCCAATTTCGCGTGGTGATCGGGACTTTGTCTCTAACAATCACTCCACATTGACTTGTAAATGCATTCGCAGCTTCTTTGGGCTCCAGCGGTTGACCCTGCGGAGAGACTAAGTCAATGCTGAAACGGACATCAGCGGGAAACTTGTGTGTCGGGCCTCTTGTCTTTGTAGAAGATTAGCCGGAAGCGGAGGTCTAAGAGAAGAAACATTTGTCAGTACATATATACGAATCAATTAGTGCATCTATACTAGTGAACGATCGATAGAGGCTTTATATACCTCGACGGAGTTTGTCATTATTATGGTGTCTTCACCATGGTCGCCACCATGGTCAGCACTATCGTCTCCACTATTTTCTCCACCATCGTCTCCTCCAGACAAATTAAGATATTCGGAGCCATCATAATAAGACCCCCTAGTACCCCCATCTATAATGTTGAGAAGCTCCTCTTCATTCTGTCTACCGTCCATAGCTTAACTAATACAGAAAAAGAATATTGCATTAAGTAAAAGAATATTACAACTGTGACAACTCGGATACAGTACTTAGTGATTAAGATAAAGTACAATAATATAAGATAAAGTACATTATTAATACATCTCGCTCATAATATAAAGTACATTATTAATACATCTCGCTCATATCAAACTAGCAAACGCGGCTGCCGCGTTCTGTGCTACGGAAGCTCTGCAGCCATAGAAGAGGAACCATCACCGGAGAATAGCTCGGGTGAGATCCGTGAACCTGCCAGATATTGGAGAACCTAGTCTCCAAAAGATACATGTATCGTCGTACATGCTCGTCCTCCTCCCTGATACCACGACGTACCACCTCCTCGGGGGCTGGCTCCCTCTGCACTGCTCCTGGACCTCGTGGACGCCACCAAAGAAGCTCCGGGTGGACGATGATACCCGGATTCCTCACCAAGGTACGAGTCCCGACAGGTAGCACCTCCCAGTGCCAACCTGGCGGAGCCCAGACTTGGACATCCTCGACGGAGTCCAGTAGGTTCGGACGAGGTGGACGCGGCATAACTAAATAATAGCAATAAATTACAATCATAAAACATAATTAACTAACTAAACTAATAACACTAACCCTAAACCTAACACTAACTAAACCTAATTAACTAAGTATTCTAACTAACCCTAGATAATACTAACCTATACAATTAACCTAATACTAATACTAACTAATACTAATACTAATACTAAATACTAATACTAATACTAATACTAATACTAATACTAAATACTAACTAAATACTAATACTAATACTAATACTAAATACTAACTAAATACTAATACTAATACTAATACTAATACTAAATACTAACTAAATACTAATACTAATACTAAATACTAACCTAATTAAGTTCAAAAAAAATACTAACCTAATTAATACTAACCTAATTAATACTAACCAAAATTAACACATAATTAACCTAACTGAGGGCGGCGATCACCGTACCTGACGGCGAGGCGTTGCGGGCGGCGCGGGAGACGGTGCGGCCGGCGCGACGGCGCGGGCGGCGTGGAGACGGGATGGCACGGGCGGCAGGCGGCGGCGGGACGGATGGCGACGGCGGCACGGAGGGGCGCGACACGGACGACGCGGGCGGCGGCGGCGGCACAGAGGGGCGCGACACGGACGGCGCGGGCGGCGGCAGCGAGCTCCTCGATCTGGGAATGGTGTGTCTCTCCGGGTCGTGGCACGACCCGGGGTAGGGGTGGGGTATTTATACCACCCCCCCTTTAGCCCCGGGTTGTAATACAAACCGGGGCTAAAGGGGGCCTTTAGCCCCGGTTTGTATTACAACCCGGGGCTAAAGATTGTTTTTGGCGCCAAAACCAAAAATGGTTTATAGTTTTCAGAAAATTATGTATTATATATCAAAATTTTCAAAAAAAGAAGATCTATAATTTAAATCTATTATCATACTTTATTATACAACTTAAATGAAATTATCTATTGTTTAACAAGTATTATATTTAGTACAAATGTTCACAAAAATGGAAAAATACATATAATATACCAAAATAATCACAAAAAACAATAGACTCATTAGAAATATAATATTTAATACTAAAACTATTAACTAGGACTAAAACATATTTTCCCGCCATTTCCCCCGCTTCCCGCCATTTCCCCCGCTTCCCGCCATGTTCTCCCGCCATTCCCCCCGCTTCCCGCCATGTTTTTCCCCCATGTCCCTCTATATCTAGGCTGACCGCCATGTCCATCCACACATCCACACCTTCTCTCTCACAACAATAGACACCGCTTACTGGGCTTTTCTGACGCTCGAGGAGACCGAGGCGTTGTGCGCATCCAGCTACCCATGCCCGCCGGGGTACCGTCTGCCCGCTGGCTGGATGCTGAGCGCTGGAGGGGTTCCTGTTCCTCCTGTGCCTCAAGGTTCGGCCCGCCAGGCGGCCATCACGAACCACTTCTACCTCGAGCTCACGCCGGAGCAGCGGATGGATCCCCATTGGGATCCCGAAAACCTCGACACCTGGAATGCCTTCTTCGCAAACCGGCAGGAAAGGGAGCTCGCCAGGTACGAGGGTGACGGCCCGCCCCAGTGAACCATAACGAGGTTGGTCGACGCCTGTGGTGGGCGAACCAGACTATCGCCGGTGTGATGCGCTACATCGCCATGGGAGACCATCCTCGCCTGAGGTACCTGCACTTTCACCAGCAGCATAGCCACAAGAATGGTGGTGGTGGGGAAGGCCTAGGGCATACTGGGGTCGTCATTCGGGAGCCCCCTCCCCCGCGCGTCGTGAATCCAAGGCCGGAGGATCCATCCGCGTGCTACGAGGAAGAGCTGAGGATCCATCTGCGTGCTATGAGTGACGACGATGACGATGACGATTCCGAAGACGACCCAGAAGTTGTGTACTACAGGGCTAGATATGATTATGACTAATTTTTACGTTTTAATATTAATAAATGTCTAGCCACAACAAGTTGCAATACTACCTATTGAGATCGAGATAGTTCATATCCATATCCATATAAGAAGATCATTAAAAATAAAGGTTTAATAATATTGTACATCACCAACATCCACACATGTTAGGGTTTTCTTCTAATCCGTAACCATGGAGCATCTTCCTTACTTAACGGGATGCTTGGGTCATCCTTCACAGCGAAGGGCGAAATTTCATGAAACTTATCATAATCGTCTGACATGTCTGTCTTATCCTCCACCCCCACGATGTTTCTTTTTTCTAAAAGAACTATGTGGTGCTTTGGCTCATCGGATGTTGTATTCTTTTGCTTATCTTTCCTTTTTTTCGGTTTGGTAGACATGTCCTTCACATAAAAAACCTGAGCCACATCATTGGCTAGGACAAATGGTTCATCTCTATACGGAAGGTTGTTGAGATCCACTGTTGTCATTCCGTATTTCTTGTCTACCTCAACCTCGCCTCCTGTCAGCTTGACCCATTTGCACTGAAACAAAGGAACCTTAAAAAAAGGTCCATAGTCAAGTTCCCATATCTCCTCTATGTAACCATAATATGTATCCTTTTGCCCATTCTCGTCTATTGCATCAAATCGGACACCACTGTTTTGATTGGTGCTCTTTTTATCTTGGGCGATCGTGTAAAATGTATTCCCATTTATCTCTTACCCTTGGAAAGTCAATATAGTCGAAGATGGTGCCCTTGCCAACAAGTACAACTGCTCTCCAACATTTATGTCATTCATGAGATGTGTCTGCAACCAACCGCCAAAAGTCCTCATATGTTCATCTCTAATCCAGGAGCCAGGCTTCCACGGGTTGTTGGAGTGTATAATATTCTTGTGTTCCTCGATATACGGAGCCACCAAGGTAGAACTTTGCAGAACTGTGTAGTGTGCTTTAGTGAGAGAATGTCCGTCCATATATATCCTTGCTTTCGTTCCTAGCGTGCCTTTTCCACTAATTCTACCCTCATGCCGTGATTCAGGAACACCGATGGGATTAAGGTCAGGAATAAAGTCAACACGAAACTCAATGACCTCCTCTGTTCCATATCCCTTTGAGATGCTTCCTTCTGGCCTAGCACCGTTATGAACATATTTCTTTAACACTCCCATGAACCTCTCAAAGGGGAACATATTGTGTAGAAATACAGGACCAAGGATGTTAATCTCATTGACTAGGTGAACTAGGAGGTGAGTCATAATATTGAAGAAGGATGGTGGGAACACCAACTCGAAGCTGACAAGACATTGGACCACATCTTTCTGTAACCTTAGTAGACTATCTAGACTGATTACCTTCTGAGAAATTGCATTGAGAAACGCACATAGCTTCACAATGGGTACTCGAACATTTTCCGGCAGGAGTCCCCTTAATGCAATCAGAAGCAGCTGAGTCATAAGCACGTGGAGGTCATGAGACTTTAGGTTTTGAAATTTTTTCTCTGCCATATTTATTATTCCCTTTATGTTCGACGAGAAACCAGACGGGACCTTGATACTGTAAAGGACTTCAAAAAAGATTTCCTTCTCTTCTTTGGTAAGAGCATAGCTAGCAGTACCTTCAAACAGCTCTGGATGCATGTCGTCTCGGTATTTTATACGTTGTTGGTCCTGCCGTGCTTCAGGTGTATCTTTGCTCTTCCCATACACGCCCAAGAAGCCTAGCAGCGTCACACAAAGATTCTTCGTCAGGTGCATCACGTCAATTGTAGAGCGGACCTCTAGGACTTTCCAAGAGGGTAGCTCCCAAAATATAGATTTCTTTTTCCACATGGGTGCATGTCTGACATCGTCCTTCGGAACAGATTGTCTACCAGGACCCTTTCCAAAGATTACTTTTAAATCCTTCACCATGTCAAATACATCATCACCAGTACGACGGATAGGCTTACACCGGCTGTCTGCCTCACCATTGAAATGCTTACCTTTGTTTCTTAGGATGTGCGTGGGCGGAAGAAAACGACGATTCCCTGGGTACACATTCTTCTTACATTTATCCAAATATATACTTTCAGTATCGTTTAAACACTGTGTGCATGCATTATATCCCTTGTTTGTCTGTCCTGAAATGTTACTAAGAGCAGGCCAATCATTGATTGTTATGAACAACAACGCTCGTAGGTCAAATTCCTCCTGCTTGTTCTCATCCCACACACGTACACCTTGTCCGTGCCACAACTGTAAGAGTTCTTCAACCAATGGCCTTAGGTACACATAAATGTCGTTGCCGGGTTGCTTCGGGCCTTGGATGAGCACTGGCATCATAATGAACTTCCGCTTCATGCACAACCAAGGAGGAAGGTTATAGATACACAGAGTCACATGCCAGGTGCTATGACTGTAGCTCTGCTCCCCAAAAGGATTCATACCATTTGTACTTAGACCAAACCATAAGTTCCTCCTATCACCTGCAAAGTCCGGAAACTCTCTCTCGATTTTTCTCTACTGCGACCCATCAGCGGGGTGTCTCAACATCTCGTCTTTCTTATGGTCTTCCATGTGCCATCGCAACAACTTGGCATGCTCTTTGTTCCTGAATAAACGTTTCAACCGTGGTATTATAGGAGCATACCACATCACCTTAGTAGGAACCCTCTTCATGCGGCGCTCGCCCTCAACATCACCAGGGTCATCTCGTCTTATCTTATACCGCAATGCAGTGCATACTGGGCATGCATCCAAATTCTCGTACTCCTCGCCGCGGTAGAGGATGCAGTCATTAATGCATGAATGTATCTTTTGCACCTCTAATCCTAGAGGGCAGACAACCTTCTTTGCTTCGTAGGTACTGGCGGGCAGTTTGTTATCCTTTGGAAGCAACTTCTTCATTATTTTTAGCAACTTTTCAAATCCTTTATCAGTCACACCGTTCTCTGCCTTCCATTGCAGCAATTCCAATGTGCTACCCAGTTTTTTGTGCCCATCTTCACAATTTGGGTACAACAATTTGTTGTGATCCTCTAACATCTTCTTGAACTTTAACCTCTCCCTTTCAGTTACGCATTCTTCCTGGGCATCAGCAATGGCCCGACTAAGATCATCATCGGGCAGATCGGATGCTCGTTCTTCATCTTCTTCTTCATCATTGTCTTCCATTGTAGTACCATCGTATTCAGCGTAGTCGTTGTCATTCTCTTCTTCTTCGTTGTCTTCCATCATAACCCCTCTTTCTCCGTGCTTGGTCCAACAATTATAGCCGGTCATGAAACCAGACCGAAACAGGTGGCTGTGAAGGACTCTTGAGGAAGAGTATTCTTTATGATTCCGACAGACACCACATGGACAAGACATAAAACCATTCCGCTTGTTTTCCTCAGCCACAAGAAGAAAAGAATGCACGCCTTTAATGAAATCGTTAAAGAGTCGGTCAGCGTACATCCATTGCAGGCTCATCTGCATTATATAATTAATTAAGTACATCAAACATAATCATAATTAATTAGTACTAATCTAAAAAAACAAAATTAAAACCAGCAACCGGGACTAAAGATATGATGAACCTTTAGTCCCGGTTGGAGGCACCAACTGGGACTAAATGTGGATGTGGAGAAAACATGTCGCCACTATGTCCTCAGTGGGCAGCACTAAGCCAGTAAATTAAATGACTCTACTATTTTGGGTGGGTGGCAGCATAATCATAATTAATTAGTACTAATCTAAAAAACAAAATTAAAACCAGCAACCGGGACTAAAGTGTTGGAATTATGCCCTAGAGGCAATAATAAAGATGTTATTATTATAATTCTTGTTCATGATAAAGTTTATATTCCATGCTAGAATTGTATTAAGCGGAAACATTAATACTTGTGTGGTTTGTGAACAACACCGTGTTCCTAGTACGCCTCTATGGACTAGCTCATTGATCAATGATGGTTAAGGTTTCCTAACCATAGACGTGAGTTGTCAATTGATAATGAGATCATATCATTGGGAGAATGATATGGTGGACAGACCCAAACTAAGCAAAGCAATTAGATCGTGTCATCGTGTTCGTCTTTGCGAAGCTTTTCTTATGTCAAATATTGTATTCCTTAGACCATGAGATAATACAACTCCCTGGTATCGGAAGAAAGCTTTGAGGTCATCAAACGTCATCCTATGAGAGGGTGATCATAAAGGTGTCTCTCAGGTGATCGGAAAGTATCTGTTGGGTTGTATGTATCGAGATGGGATTTGTCCCTCCCAAGTCGGAGAGATATACTTCGGGCCCACTCGGTAATCGATATCAACACCGCTTGCAAGCATGTGGTTAAGGAGTTAATCACAAAGTGATATCGGATTACGGAACGAGTAAAGTACTTGCTGTGAACGAGATTGAACTAGGTATGACGATACCGACGATCGAATCTCGGGCAAGTAAAATATCGCGAGACGAAGGGAATATATATATAGGATTGATTGAATCCTGGCATCGTGGTTCATCCGATATGATCATCGATGAATGTGTGGGAGTCAATATGGGTGCCCAGACCCCGCTGTTGATTATTGATAGAAGATCATGTCTGCATATTCTCGAACCCGCAGGGTCACACACTTAACGTGTCTCGACGCTAGGATAGATTGGATGATTGGTTTATGAGTTTTTGTTTGGAGTCTCAGATGGGATCCTGGATATCACGAGAGGTTCCGGAATGGTCCGGAGAATAAGATTCATATAAGGCAGTGCAGTTTTTGGAGTTCGGAATTGTTCCGGATTAATCGGTATTGTACCGAAAGCTTCTAGAACCTTCCGGAAGGGGGCCAACGTGGTCCCACCTTCCGGGAGGGGGCATGGGCCTATGAGGGAGTGTCCTGGCCACATTGGGACAGGGGCACAAGGCCCCATAGGGCCCAGCCGATCCTAGATAAGTTTAAACTCGTTTAAACTAGAGATAGGATTTCTAGATAAGGGAGAGTTTAAATTGTTTAAACTAGAGATAGGCTTGGAGGATGGGCAAGGGCTGGCCGCACCCCCCTCTATATATAGAGGGCTGGTGCGCCCCCTCCCCCCCAAACACACACCTTCCTCCAAACCCTAGTTGCCCTGCTGCCCTCCTCTCTCCCTCCCGACTGTTTGTAGGCGAAGCCCTGCTGCAGAAATTCTCCACCATATACACCACGCCATCGTGTTGTAGATCCAATCCATCTCTCCACCATACTTGTTGGTCCGAGGAAGGAGGAGACGTCGAGGTGCTGCACGTGTGCATCTCACGGAGGCACCGCCACTTGTGGTGCTAGATCGGATCAGATCGCGAGGAGGAGAAGCGAGTACGACTACATCACCCACGTTCCGACGAACGTTCCGCTGTGCGAATCTTCAAGGGTATGAAGATCTAATCCAATCTCTCTCGTTGTTTGCATATCCTAGATTAGATCTTGGCTTTCCCTCTGTTCGCTTCCGTAGAAAATTTTGATTTACTATGCTGCGAAACCCTTCAGTGGTATCAGAGCTAGATCTATGCGTAGATGTGATTCACGAGTAGAACGCAACATGGTTGTTGCGGGCGTTGATGTTTTCTGTTGCAAGCCTCTTGTTTGTGTTCTTCTTATGACGCGGGATAGTGAGATTGAAGCGGTCCAGGCCAACCTTACGCGACGTCGTTCGCGAGACCGGCTCCGCACTTGACGTGTGGCTTGTACCATACATGCGGCTGGTGGATGTCAGTTTCTCTCACTATAGTTGTCATGGGATTAACACCGGAGTTTAGCAACCATAATATCACCGTTGTGGTTTTCCGTAGGTAAGAATCGTTCTTAGCATCTACTCCCATAAGCCACGTAAAACATGCAACAACAAAGTAGAGGCGTCTAACTTGTTTTTGCAGGGAGTGTTTTCTGTGATATGGTATGGCCCAAGATGTGATGTGTATAATGTATGCGATGATCATGTTTTGTAATGTTTCACGACTTGCATGTCGATGAGTACACAACCGGCAGGAGCCATATGGTTGTCTTTATAATTGTGTATGACCTGCGAGTCAACTTCTTATACGCCATGTAATAGCTTTACTTTATCGCTAAGTAGTTAGCAATAGTTGTAGTCGCTATTCGTGGTGGAGGCAATCATGGTGGAGTGATGGAGATCATGCCGGCACGCACAAGATGGAGATCATTGCGCGAAGATTGGCTATACCATGTCACATAAAGTTATATGAATGTGATGTTTATCCTTTTATGTATCTTATTATGCTTAGATCGCGACGGTAGCATTATAAGATGATTCCTCACTTAAATATCAAGATAAAACTGTGTTCTCCCCATGTATGCACCGTTGCGAAAGTTCGTCGTGTCCAAGCATCACGTGATGATCGAGTGGTATAGACTCTACGCTCACATACAACGGGTGCAAGCCAGTTTTGCACACGCAGAAATACTTGGGTCTAACTTGACGAGCCTAGCATGTACAGACATGGCCTCGGAACACAAGAACCGAAAGGTTAAGCATGAGTCATATGAATGATATGATCGACACTTCGTTGTCCACCATTGAAACCACATCTCTTCTCGTGATGATCGGATTAGGTGTGGTGAATTTGGATCGTGTTCACTAAACAACTTGAGGGATGTTGAATTTAGTGGGAGTTCATCTAGTAATTTGATTAAGTTGAACTATTTATCATGAACATAGTCTAAATTGTACTTGCAAATACTGTAGATCACATGGCCAAGTCCAACTTCAACTTCAACGATTTTGCTGAGAAAGAAAAGCTTAGAAACAATGGGTCTAACTTCACCAACTGGTTCCACAATCTAAGAATCATTCTCTCTGGCGGTCAAAAGGACTATGTCCTTGGGAAAGCGTTAGGTGACCCCCCTGCTGCAACTGCGCCGGCTGATGAGAAAGCTGTCTATCAGTCGCGCAAAGATGATTATGGAGTGATGAAGAGCACCATGTTGTTTGCTATGGAACCGGAACTTCAAAATCGTTTTGAAAACTATCCCGGGCCCTTTGAGATTCTCGAAGAGTTGAAAACCATGTTTCAGACTCAGGCCCGTTCTGAGAGATATGAGATCTCCGAGAAGTTCTTTAACTGCAAGATGGAGGAAGGGAGTTCCGTTAGTGAGCACGCCATTAAGATGTCGGGCTACACTCAACGCCTTGAGCAACTGGACTGCAAGATTCCAGAGGAGCTCAAGATTGACAGGGTTCTGCAATCACTCCCTCCCAGCTACAAAAGTTTTGTAGTGACTCATAATCAGATTGGTTCCACTGATACGATCACCGAGCTCTTCGCAAAGCTGAAGGCTGCGGAGGTGGACATCAAGAAGGATAATCATGTGTTGATGGTCAACAAGCCCTCCTTTAAGAAAGGTAAAGGTGCAAAGAAGCCCTTCAAGAAAGGCGGCGGCAAGCGCGTTGCCCCTGCTGAGAAGAAGCTCAAGTCTGGTCCTAAGCCGGAAACTGAGTGCTTCTATTGCAAGGACAAGGGTCACTGGAAGCGCAACTGTCCGAAGTACTTAGCGGACAAGAAGGCTGGCACCATCAAAGGTATATTTGATATACATGTTATTGATGTTTTCCTTACTAGCCCTCGTTGTAGTGCCTGGGTATTTGATACTGGTTCAGTTGCTAATATTTGTAACTCGAAACAGGAGCTACGCAATAGACGACGGCTTGCGAGGGATGAGGTGACGATGCGCGTTGGCAACGGATCAAGAGTTGATGTGATGGCCGTCGGCACGCTCTCCTTAGTTTTACCTTCGGGATTAGTTTTAAACCTTAATAAATGTTATTATGTGCCTGCGTTGAGCATGAACATTATTTCTGGATCGTGTTTATTGCAAGACGGTTATTCATTTAAATCGGAGAATAATGGTTGTTCTATTTATATGAGTAACATCTTTTATGGTCATGCACCTCTTGTGAATGGTTTATTTCTTCTGAATCTCGAAAGGGATGAAACACACATCCATAACATTGAGGCTAAGAGATGCAAAGTAGATAGTGATAATACTACTTATTTGTGGCACTGTCGTCTAGGTCATATTGGTGTAAAGCGCATGAAGAAACTCCATTCTGATGGACTTTTGGAGTCTCTTGATTTTGAATCATTTGACACATGCGAACCATGCCTCATGGGCAAGATGATCAAAACCCCGTTCTCCGGTATGATGGAGCGAGCAACGGACTTGTTGGAAATCATACATACCGATGTATGCGGACCGATGAGTGTTTCGACGCGCGGTGGATATCGCTATTTTCTCACTTTTACCGATGACTTAAGTAGATATGGGTATATCTATTTAATGAAACATAAATCTGAAACGTTTGAAAAGTTCAAAGAATTTCAGAATGAAGTGGAGAACCATCGTAACAGAAAAATTAAGTTTCTACGATCCGATCGTGGGGGCGAATATTTGAGTTATGATTTTCTCACGCATCTCAAAGCAAGTGGAATCGTTTCACAACTCACGCCACCCGGAACACCACAGCGCAATGGTGTGTCTGAACGCCGGAATCGAACCTTATTAGATATGGTCCGATCAATGATGTCTCTTACTGATTTGCCGTTATCATTTTGGGGTTATGCATTAGAAACCGCTGCATTCACTTTAAATAGGGCTCCATCTAAATCCGTTGAGACGACACCGTATGAACTGTGGTTTGGTGCTAAACCTAAGTTGTCGTTTCTTAAAGTTTGGGGATGCGATGCTTACGTCAAGAAGTTGATGCCCGACAAGCTCGAACCCAAAGCGGAGAAATGCATCTTCATAGGATACCCTAAGGAAACTATTGGGTATACCTTCTATCACAGAACCGAAGGCAAAGTGTTTGTCGCAAAGAACGGTTCCTTTCTTGAGAAGGAGTTTCTCTCGAAAGAAGTGAGTGGGAGGAAAGTAGAGCTAGACGAGGTTATTGAACCTTCTCTTGAATTGGAGAGTAGCGCAGCACCTGAAATTGTTCCAATGCCGCCTGCACCAACAATAGAGGAAGCTAATGACAAGGATCATGAAGCTTCGGACGATGCTGCTACTGAACGTCGCAGGTCGACAAGGTCGCGTGCCCCTCCTGAGTGGTACGGCAACCCTGTCTTGACTGTCTTGTTAGTAGAAGACAGCGAACCTACGAACTATGAGGAAGCGATGATGAGCCCAGACTCTGAGAAATGGCTGGAAGCCATGAAATCCGAATTAGGATCCATGAGCGAAAACCAAGTATGGACTTTGGTGGACCCTCCTAGCGACCGAAAGGCCGTTGAGTGCAAATGGATCTTCAAGAAAAAAAGGACGCGGATGGTAATGTTACCGTCTATAAAGCACGGCTTGTTGTGAAAGGTTTTCGACAAGTTCAAGGTGTTGACTAGGATGAGACTTTCTCTCCCGTAGCGATGTTTAAGTCCATTCGGATTTTATTAGCAATTGCTGTGTTTCATGATTATGAAATATGGCAAATGGATGTCAAGACTGCTTTCCTCAATGGCAACATTGATGAAGAGTTGTATATGATGCAACCCGAAGGTTTTGTCGATCCTAAGGATGCTGATAAAGTATGCAAACTTCATCGTTCCATTTATGGACTGAAGCAAGCATCTCGGAGTTGGAACCTTCGTTTTGATCAAGTGATCAAGAGCTTTGGATTTGTTCCAAATTGCTACGAAGCTTGCATCTACAAGAAAGTGAGTGGGAGCTCGGTGACGTTTCTGGTACTATATGTGGATGACATATTGATTATTGGAAATGACATCAACATGCTTAACGATGTGAAGAGTTATTTGAACAAGTGTTTTTCAATGAAAGACCTAGGTGAAGCTGCTTATATATTGGGCATAAAAATCTATAGAGATAGACAAAGACGCCTGATAGCTTTAAGCCAGAGTACATACCTAGACAAAGTTCTGAAAAGGTTCAGAATGGATAAGGCATTGAAAGGTTCAGTGCCTATGTTGTCAGGTAAGATATTGAGCAAGGCTCAGTGTCCAGCTACGGTAAATGATAGGGAAGCTATGAGCAAAGTGCCTTATGCCTCGGCCATAGGTTCCATCATGTATGCCATGCTGTGTACTAGACCGGATGTGTCCAATGCTCTTAGTTTGACGAGCAGATATCAAAGTGATCCAGGAGTGGAACACTGGACAGCCGTGAAGAACATCCTAAGGTACCTAAATAGGACTAAAGAAATGTTCTTAGTCTATGGGGATGATGAACAGCTCGTCGTAAAAGGTTACGTCGATGCTAGTTTCGACACCGACAAGGATGATGCTAAATCTCAGACAGGATACGTGTATATTTTGAATGGAGGAGCTGTGAGCTGGAGAAGCTGCAAGCAAAGCGTGGTCGCGGGATCTACAGTAGAAGCGGAATACATGGCTGCTGCAGAAGCGTCAAGTGAAGGAGTTTGGATCAGAAACTTCATCACTAAGCTTGGCGTGGTTCCAAGTGCATTGGACCCACTGGAGATATTATGTGACAACACTGGCGCCATAGCACTCGCTAAGGAACCAAGATATCATCCAAAGACCAAGCATATCAACCGCAAGTTTCATATAATCCGAGATTATATAGCAGATGGAGATCTGAAGATTAGCAAAGTACATACAGATCTGAATGTCGCAGATCCATTGACTAAACCTCTTCCATGTGTAAAACATGATCAGCACCTCAGTGCCATGGGTGTGAGATTGTTGCCAAATGTAAACTAGATTATTGACTCTAGTGCAAGTGGGAGACTGTTGGAATTATGCCCTAGAGGCAATAATAAAGATGTTATTATTATAATTCTTGTTCATGATAAAGTTTATATTCCATGCTAGAATTGTATTAAGCGGAAACATTAATACTTGTGTGGTTTGTGAACAACACCGTGTTCCTAGTACGCCTCTATGGACTAGCTCATTGATCAATGATGGTTAAGGTTTCCTAACCATAGACATGAGTTGTCAATTGATAATGAGATCATATCATTGGGAGAATGATATGGTGGACAGACCCAAACTAAGCAAAGCAATTAGATCGTGTCATCGTGTTCGTCTTTGCGAAGCTTTTCTTATGTCAAATATTGTATTCCTTAGACCATGAGATAATACAACTCCCTGGTATCGGAAGAAAGCTTTGAGGTCATCAAACGTCATCCTATGAGAGGGTGATCATAAAGGTGTCTCTCAGGTGATCGGAAAGTATCTGTTGGGTTGTATGTATAAAGATGGGATTTGTCCCTCCCAAGTCGGAGAGATATACTTCGGTCCCACTCGGTAATCGATATCAACACCGCTTGCAAGCATGTGGTTAAGGAGTTAATCACAAAGTGATATCGGATTACGGAACGAGTAAAGTACTTGCTGTGAACGAGATTGAACTAGGTATGACGATACCGACGATCGAATCTCGGGCAAGTAAAATATCGCGAGACAAAGGGAATATATATATGGGATTGATTGAATCCTGGCATCATGGTTCATCCGATATGATCATCGATGAATGTGTGGGAGTCAATATGGGTGCCCAGACCCCGCTGTTGATTATTGATAGAAGATCATGTCTGCATATTCTCGAACCCGCAGGGTCACACACTTAACGTGTCTCGACGCTAGGATAGATTGGATAATTGGTTTATGAGTTTTTGTTTGGAGTCTCGGATGGGATCCGGGATATCACGAGAGGTTCCGGAATGGTCCGGAGAATAAGATTCATATAAGGCAGTGCAGTTTTTGGAGTTCGGAATTGTTCCGGATTAATCGGTATTGTACCGAAAGCTTCTAGAACCTTCCGGAAGGGGGCCAACATGGTCCCACCTTCCGGGAGGGGGCATGGGCCTATGAGGGAGTGTCCTGGCCACATTGGGCCAGGGGCACAAGGCCCCATATGGCCCAGCCGATCCTAGATAAGTTTAAACTCGTTTAAACTAGAGATAGGATTTCTAGATAAGGGAGAGTTTAAATTGTTTAAACTAGAGATAGGCTTGGAGGATGGGCAAGGGCTGGCCGCACCCCCCTCTATATATAGAGGGCTGGTGCGCCCCTCCCCCCAAACACACACCTTCCTCCAAACCCTAGTTGCCCTGCTGCCCTCCTCTCTCCCTCCCGACTGTTTGTAGGCGAAGCCCTGCTGCAGAAATTCTCCACCATATACACCACGCCGTCGTGTTGTAGATCCAATCCATCTCTCCACCATACTTGCTGGTCCGAGGAAGGAGGAGACGTCGAGGTGCTGCACGTGTGCATCTCACGGAGGCACCGCCACTTGTGGTGCTAGATCGGATCGGATCGCGAGGAGGAGAAGCGAGTACGACTACATCACCCACGTTCCGACGAACGTTCCGCTGTGCGAATCTTCAAGGGTATGAAGATCTAATCCAATCTCTCTCGTTGTTTGCATCTCCTAGATTAGATCTTGGCTTTCCCTCTGTTCGCTTCCGTAGAAAATTTTGATTTACTATGCTGCGAAACCCTTCATAAAGATATGATGAACCCAGTTGTAGGCACCAACCGGGACTAAATGTGGATGTGGAGACAACATGTCAACACTATGTCCTCAGTGGGCAGCACTAAGCTAGTAAATTAAATGCCGACACTATTTTGGGTGGGTGGCAGCACTATGCCAGGGTGAGTGTGTCGACATTATGTCATCAGTACCCGACACTATGTTGTGGTGCTTAATCTATAAATAGGTATGCATTCTTGTGAAGAACTGCAAGATGGTGTACGAGACCAGGGACACCACTATGGCGGAGCTTCTCGAAGATGTCTTAGGATCTCGTCCTCAGACATCTTCGAGGAGCTCGCCGTAGAGGCACTCTCTAATATGTGAAATTAGTTAGCTCCACCAGCATACTGATTTAGCTAGAGAAGATATAAACCGAAAGATGGTGTAGGAGAGCAGGAACACCACTACGGCAGAGCTTCTCGAAGATGTCTTAGGATCCCGTCCTCAGACATCTTCGAGGATCTCGCCATAGAGGCACTCCCTAATATGTGAATTGTGATGTCTTCTTATCAAGCTTTTATGAATTAACCCTATCTTTGTTACAATTTTTTCAGTTTGTTGAATGCAGGTAGACGAAGAAGGATATTTTGCCAGCTAGCTAGTTAGAATGATGAACTCACGCATGTGTGTGCTTCTAAAATCAAATTTCGAGACTATGTGCCAAAACAAGATGTATATAGATAGAATCCACATATTGTGATATTTACCTTAGAGTTTCTTACATTAATACAAGATAGATAGAATCTAAACATCGATCTCATGCATGCTATCATTGCAAAAATTACTACCAAACTAAATCCACAAATCCATCTATATATAGAGCATGAAATGAGCTAATATAGCAATGAGAGTTCAAAGGATGGAGTTGCTCACCTTTTAGAACCTTTGGATAGATGGGGCACCACAAAATATAGACAAATCTTGAGGGAAAAAAGGGCATGAACTCGAGCTTGAAGCAAGAAAGAGAGAGAGAGAGAGAGAGAGAGAGAGGAGAGCCATAAGCTTGAATGGTCGTTCGGGCAGTGGAAGAATATATAGCCAAACCTTTAGCCCCGGTTCGTGTCTAGAACCGGGGCTAAAGGTCCACCTTTAGCCCCGGGTCGTGTAACAAACCGGGACTAAAGGGTCTGGCGCCTGACCTGGCCTGCCTGAAACCCTTTAGCCCGGTTTGTTACACGACCCGGGGCTAAAGGTCCCGTTCGAACCGGGGCTAGTGCCTACCACCCCCTGGGGCCAGTTCTAGCCATTGGACCAGGGCATTAGTCCCGGTTTGTAGCAAAACCGGGGCTAATACCCCTGGACCAAAGGTCTGTTTTCTACTAGTGCCACCATCATTAGCCTGCTCTGTGTCGCATCGAGGACAATTTTTGTTCGTGTGTACACCGTCATCGTTGCTTCACAGGAATAATTAGTTGTTCTTCTGCATCAGTTTTAGTTACTTTTTAGAAACTCTCTTGGGTTTGATCTGTCTACTGGATGTGTGCATCCTCTTAATTATCATCATACTAGTCTTCAACCTGTGTACCTGCATGGTCTAGTTTTGATGAACAATGTGTTAGTTAAATCTTTTTGAAAAAGATTATTTTCTATGGAAATCCAATCTTTTGGCAAGGATGGCACCAAAAATTGCATCGTTGATGAATACAGGTTTCATTGATAGACTTGAGACGGTTACGTTGAATTGATTTTATCATGTAAAATTCGCTAATAAAATGTTAGGTGTTATGCTTGTTTTAGAGGAAAAGATCTTATATTGGACGCATAGCTCGGTACTTGGTTCATTAATTCAGCTTATCGTTGTATTTACCCAGTTGATCTTGTTCTACATATCACGCGTATGCTCAATCTATCTAACAAAATTACCAACACATGCATAATGTATATTATTTCAAAGCCACGGTTGGCCATTTGACGAATGTCGGTATTTTACAAATCCGGGAAGCGCAACACCACACATATAGATGAATAGTATGGTAATTATAAATTTTAGAAATATCATATAAAATTGTAGGCAAACAGAAAAAACTATGCCATTTATTAAACATTAAAATGATTAATTAGATATCTCGGTTGCATGCTGAACGGGACCTCGGTTGCATGTTATATAGCAGTGGAAAAGCCTCCACCTTGGCACATACACATATGCATACGGGTAGTGTTGGTGTACTAAAACATACAGATACCGTATATATACATTAGGTCCAACAGCCCATAGTCTAAATTTCTAAGAAGATTTAGATTACGCTTAAACTCGTAGAGATATTTGATTGGTAGAGCATTAGTAAATCCATTAGCAACCTGATCCTTAATTGACACAAATCTGATCTCCAAACGTTTCGATGCTACTCTTTCCCTCACAAAGTGAAAGTCTATGTTTATAAGTTTTGTAGTGCATGGAAGCCTGTATTGTAGCTCCTGGGTTATATTACCATAAGCAAGGTTTTTCCTTTAAAGTAATAGCAATCTCACCAAGAAGAGTTTCAACCCAAATAAGCTTAGCAATAGCATTGTATAAGGACTTGTATTCAGCTTCGGTGCCTGAACCAGATATTTTGGCTTGTTTTTTGGCACTCCATGAAATCAACTTTGGTTCAAGAAAGATTGCAAAACCTCAAGTGGAACGTATATCATCAAGGCAACTAGCCTACTTAGCATATAAAAAAGCAATTGGAAGATTAGAGGATGACTATTTAAAAGTGATCCTAGTACATATAATATCCTTGAAATATGTCACAGTTCTCTTGAGAGATGTCCAATGAGTTGTAGTTGGGGCATGAAAGTACTGACATACTTTTTCTACTTAGATATTGTACAGCACCAACAATATCGCAGTAACGTGTACTATCTTCAGGATCAAGAGGCGTCCCTTCAATAAAGTCGGTTTTCCAGTGGAGAACAGTGGTATATGCGCATGCTTGCACTATTTGATACCAAATTTGTCAAGTAAATCAGAACCATATTTTGCTTGTGTCAAAAGCAAACCATTCTATATCTTCTTTACCTCAATTCCCAATAAAAAATGTAAGTCACCAAGTTCCTTAATAGCAAATTTTTCACTAACATATCAAAGTAATGCAGACATAGCTTGGTCTGAGGATCTTGTCACTGTGATGTCACCGACATAAATCAACACAAAATAGTGATACCTGACTTCTAATATAAGAACAAAGACGTGTCTTCCTTTGATGTTGTAAAACCAAGATCATGCAATTTTGCGTTAAGTCGAGAATACCATGCTCTGGGGGCTTGTTTCAGTCCATATAAAGATTTATCAGGCTTGCAAATATGATGGGGAGCATTATGATTTTCAAAATCTGGGATTTCTTTCATGTATACCTCCCCATCCAGAACACCATGCAAGAACATGTTCTTGACATCTAGCTGCAGTAGGATCCAACTGTACATACTCAAACAACTAAAATAGTTCTGATAGTAGCTAGCTTCTTTAACAACATGACTTAAGGTATCTTCATAGTCTATGCCATACCTTTGCTCAAAACCTTTTTCACTAACCATGTCTTATACATGTGAATTGTGTCCTCTACATGCCTCTTAATACGATATACCCACTTACTATCTATCACATGTTTATTTGGAGCGGAAGGAACCAAGCGCCATGTTTTATTCTGAAGCAAAGCATCATACTCTTCCCCCATCGCTTTGCACCAGTTCTTCTCCTCAAGATCTTCCTAAAGTGAACTCGGATCAGCTATTGCAGCAAGCAGACCATATCAAATAGTACTGTCAGTACGGACTTTTGGGTGCCGGATACCTTTATAAAGTCGTGTGAGTGGTTCACGCATGGGAGGAACAACAGGATCAACAGCCGCATAGGATCTGAAACTTGGCGACACATGTGCAGCCGGATCAGCAATAGAGCTGACAACAACATCATTGTCTGCAGATGACATGACACGTGAGGATTCAGGGGCAGCACCCGCCGGCGGGGAGTTTTCGGGGCACCGCGACGGGGTCCGATGCAGGCGTGCGCATGCGTGGAGGATACCGGGTCTAGCCCCGCAACTGCCCAGGTGGAGGGGACCGTGACGGAGTCTCCTGGGATTGCACACGTGGGCGCACAAGAGAGGACAATAGGGACCGCGCGGACACGGTGAGGTCTATCCCTCCCTCAGGATCGGAGGTGACATGATCTGCCCCGGGATCCAACGTGACGCGATTCGAGGCTGCAGTAGAATCAACATCAGATTCCGCACTGCTTTTATCTTCTTTTGGATCGGTGTGTGTATCACTTTCTTCTGTTTGTGGTGCGTTATCAAATAAATTTCCTTCTGCATTATTATTTGCTGCAGCATGCCTGTCTTTTTTGTGTTGTTGAGAGCACCTGGTAGATGCGAGATCTTGACACGGGATTGAGATTAGAACATCGTGGTGATCACACCCCACACCACGGTTGTCGACTCAAGCCCGACGATGTGGGTGAGAATCTCAGGTGAGAGGTATGTTGGAAATATGCCCTAGAGACAAATAGTACTAAGGACTATTATCATATTTCATATAGTTTATGATTAAGTTTTGTATCATGCTATAACTGTGTTGAGTGGAAACATCAATACACGTGTGATATATAAACAAACCAGGGGTTCCTAGTGAAACTCTAGTCACTGGTTCATTGGTCAACAGATGATCATGTTTCCTGATCATGTGGCATTTATCCCAGTTGGAAATGAGGTCATCTCATTCTGAGAATGAGAGGATGAACCAATACCCAACCTAAACATCGTGATTCGATCATGTCACGAAGTTCAAGTTATGATGATTAGAAAAGGATCCTCGTAGACTATTCCTTAGACCGTGAGGCTATATCAATCACTGTCTCCCGAGAGTGCTTAGACAGCATCAAACGCCATCTGGTAAAACGGTGGTTATAAAGGTGTGTTCAGGTATTCGGAGGAAACCGTAGAGGCAATATATGTCAAGATCGGGATTTGTCCATCCATGTGACGGGAAGATACTCAAGGGCCCACTCGGAGAAGTTATATCCAATAGCTGCGCAGCGTGTGATTAGATCACGGGGATATCACTTGTCGGAACGAGTCAAATAGCATTGTTCAGTAACAAGATTGAACTCGACATGGTGATGTCATTGATCAGATCTCGGGCAATGTAAGTATCGAATGACAAAGGGAATAAGACACGACTGTCACCGGTTCAAACGATGAAAGATCTTCGTGGAATGCACAGGGGTCACATGGCCATCCAGGTCCCTCTGTTGATCATTGGTGCGGGAGTGTCCCCACCATGTCTGGAGTGTTCTCGAACCGTAGAGTATCACGCTTAAGGGCTTGATGATGCTTAGAGAGTGTTTATGGGATTGGTAGAATCACCGAAGAAAAGAAGGGAGAAAACCGGAAGGGTTTCGGTAAGTCCGGAGGATGTCCGGAGTGGAGGTGGAAGGTGTTCCATGCCCACGGAGATTAAATGATATGTGAATAAATGTTAAATATTGATTTAATCATTTATTCATAATTATTTAATAAAGAGAAAATCAATTAAAAGGTCAAAAGGCTTAATGGGCCAATTTCCGGAGGGAGAAGGCCCATTAAGGGAAAGGAGAGAGGGAGAAGGCACCAAGAGGGAGGCCGGCTGGGCCTTGCCCCCCCCCCCCCGCGGGGCCCACTAGAGGCTAGCTGGCGGCCACCCCTCCCCCTTCCTCTCCTTTAGTCCCACCCCGGGACTTGAGGGGAGGTTTACCTCCCCTCCCCCTATATATAGTGGGGTATATTGGCCTAGAAAAGACATCCAATAATCAATAAAGGTCTCCCCACTTTTGGGAGGACCTCTAATTGATATTTTCTCTCTCCCCCTCTCTCTCTGGTGACCGTGGTCCCAAGTCTGGACTGCGCGAGCAAGAGACATCTTCACCGCGGAGCGCCGTCGCGCTGCGGGATTCGGATCCGGGAGCTCTATTTTTCCGCAACTGCTGCTGGATCGGGGAAGCGGGAGTCATCGTCAGGCACCAGACGTGTGTAACTCCCCGCGAGGTGTCGCACTTGAGGCACTCAAGTCGTTGGATCCAGAAGGAGCGCAAGGACTTCATCACGACCTTGAGGTCGGCTTCGGCTCGTCTACATCAACCACGCTCTCCTGAGCGTTGACAACGCTTTTCGGTATTCAAGGGTAAGTTCGCGAAAAGCCCCTCCCGTTACTGTATTACTAATAGATAGGTCCTGGCAGCTTCAGGAGTTCAGGGGCGTAGAGTAAAATTCATTGTTTTTAGGCGCGGAACCCCTACAGTGGTATCAGAGCTAGATCTATGCGTAGTAATGCTAGTACGGGTAGAACACACGAGATGTAGCGTGTGGGCGTTGATCTTTTAGTTGTTACCCTCCCACGTGTACTTGTGTATACCGCAGTAATGCTTGATGAAGCGGCCCCCAACCGACTTTACGCGTTCATTCGCGAGACTGGTCCATGCTTGACATACGGCTTGTACCGTATAAAGTGGCTTAGGGGGTGTCTGTCTCTCTCGCATTAGTTGGTATACCATTTGCAACGGTTCTTGTGCGAAAGCCCATTCAGCCACGTAAAACATGCAAAGATAAAGTAGAGGCGTCTAACTTTGTTTTGCAGGGGGGCGTTGCTTTGTGATATGGTTGTAGGAAAGGTAAAGTAATTACCTTTTGTTGCATAGTAGTAGATAGTCATGAAGGTGACGAACTACCACGCTGGAATGACACTGGTACCCTAGTGTCTACGGCGCCGGAACCCGGTAATGGCGGATGGAGATCACGACGTGAAGGACCATATCGCATAGCATTTACATTCAATGTTTTTGTTTGTATGTCTTATTGTGTGCTAGTATTAGATACTCGACGGTAGCCTAATAAGATCCCTGTTAAAATAACCAACGATTGTGTTCCCCCTTAGTGTGCACCACCAAGAAAGTTCTTCGGTATGAGGCGATCCAGGGTGACAGGCCTGGCTGTCAGACATATCTATGTTCACATACAGTGGGTGTAAGCCATGTTGCACAGCGAATACACTAAGGTTGAGTTGGCGAGCCTAGCACGCTAGAGAAGCGTGGCCTCGGAACGCGGATGGTCGAAAGATCGAGCACGAGTCGCATGAATGATGTGGGGATAGGTGTTTCTGAGTGGAGTTATTATTAACTCATTTAATTATAAACTTAGTCTAAATTCCTTTTGCAATTATAAATGTAGATGGGTTCTTTCGTGTTGACAACTAAATGGCTAGAAGGAGAGAAGCTCAGATTAGATGGATCGAACTTCTCCACCTGGGTTGCTAGTCTCCATGTTCTCCTTACTGAGAACGACATGGTCGACTACATACTCGATGGGATGGATCTGGATCCATCCACAGACCTTGAGACCCCAAAGGAGCGGAAAGACCGCTATCTCCGTCGGGAGATGGCCTCCTATATTTCAGTTGTGATGCGTTTCGGGATGGTGGACAAGTTGTGGCCTTCCGTGGGTGATGTTAACCCTCGTTCGGTGATGCTGCAGCTTAGGACACATTTCGTGGATCAGACACGCATCTGGGAGCATGAGTTGATGGGAGACTTCCTCGCCATTAAGATGGAGGAGAACTCGTCACTGGACAGCCACTTATAGCACATGCATGATGTGTACATGAGGCCAGCATACTTCCTAGACGTCTTGATTATAGGCTCTTTCGCAAATGCTGTTGTGCTGCGGTCGCTGCCACCAAGCTACCAAGCACAAGTCAGGACTTGCGTAATGAGGGGCGACACGGAAACAATGGAGTTCCACCGGTTCATGACACATCTCAAGAATGTGTTGGTTGAACCAGATGTCGCTCAGGTCATCGATGACGAAGGTATATATTTGATATACACTTTTATAAATGTTATAATCTTGCAAACACATTTGTAGTGTTGAGTATATCTGATACTTGTTCTATTTTGGTGAAAACAAGTCCTTCTGCATAGAGGTGCTTGCTGGAGAGGAGGTGACGTTGGGTGCTGATGGCGAGCATGATGATGATGGCCAACGACACTCTCCCTCAACATTTATCACTTAGTTTATGTTTAGGATGATTAATGTAATCAAGAGATTGTGAACTTCTTTAGTTTGTCTCACACTTCATGAGACAGTTATTCATATGAGTTTGTAACAAACAGTTGTTCTACTTTTATGAATGATTTCTATTCGTGTTCATATCTTGTTTGATTACTTGTAACTTATCCTTATTGTTTGAAACTAATTGATAATGCATGAACATTTGTAAGACATTAAAATGCCTTGTTTAAAACACCCAACTCAATGATATTTCATTAATGAATGAAACCATTGTTTAAATTCAAAGTTATGTGATAATATGTGAAAGTCATTCGATTTCTTATCACATATAAATCATGCCTAAGTTTGACAAAATAACTTGAACACCGTGTATTACTTGAATACAAAGTGTTTAATGAATTGTTAAAAGTATATACATATCCGATGTATTGTGTTTTAACAAAAATGGTAATTATCATTAATTGATTGTTTAAATGTGTAAAGTAAGTTTACCAAAGGAAACATGAATATGAAAATATTTTGATTTGATCAAAGTACTTCATCAATAAAAGGGTATAAATATAAAATAGAATCCAATTACTATGATTTGTTCAATAGTAATAAATTCCAACTTTATAAGAATGGCATAAAAGACATTGTGGAATGCAAAGTGCTTTGAAACGTCAAAATACAAAGCATCACAATGTGATATTGGATATCAAAAGGGGTTGAATAGAAGGCACCAAATAAATCGTTGTAGTATATATGTAGAGACCATTAGTTAGAAATAGTTAGCACTCAATGAGTTTACAGTGAACCATTAGAATTCATGAAAGTTTTGGGGTTATCCGATATAACCAAAACAATAGCGAATAAGTCCTTATAGAGTATTCATTGGAAACTTTGAATACGAAACCCATAGCTCAAACCAAAAGGAAAGCAAGATTCGTATTGCTTGGATTTTGGTACATTCTTGAGAAAGCTCACTTCAGTGATATTTCTCAATTATAGAGCAAATGGAAATTAGTGTAAAACACGATGAGGATTCAAAAACCTGCATCAGAGTGTTGATAAGCGCAACGGACAGCATTCCTGAACAATTCTCTTCACAGAAGGAAAGAACCAATGATTTTGATTATTGTGTTTTTCCCTCCACTATTGTTTTTCACTATATGACCTAGGATTCAAAATGTAAATCCATATCTTGTATGGAAACATTTGTGAATCACTTGTCATAATTTTTGGAATATGACATACCTACGAACTACAAAGGAAATGATGGTAAACTAGAATTATGAGAAATCCTAATAGCAAAATTCCCTTGAGATTAGAAAGAGATTCGTTGCTGAATCTCACAAGTAAAGGAGTTACTTGGAATTTTACCAAATGACTGCAAAGCTATAGTAGGAAAAGGGGTAAATGACAAAAGAACATTTTGTCAAGTATTGGATGAATTCAAATGAATTTGATTCATGTGGGCTAAGTGCCTAGTGGATTTAAAACTAGTAAAGTACTAGTATCTCATAGTAAATCTCCAAGTTTGATGTTTAATCAAAGGATTTTGAAGTTGTTCAAAATAGTAAGGAGATATGCAATTTGCATAAAATTGAGTGGGAGCTATGAAAGTCTTCCTAAAACAATATGTGATTGACATATTTTTAAGTGGGAGCAATATGAGTCTCAAATTCAAATATGTAGGAACATTGTTTGAGTAAGAGTACAAATACTAGTAAGGACTATTATCATATTTCATATAGTTTATGATTAAGTTTTGTATCATGCTATAACTGTGTTGAGTGGAAACATCAATACACGTGTGATATATAAACAAACCAGGGGTTCCCAGTGAAACTCTAGTCACTGGTTCATTGGTCAACAGATGATCATGTTTCCTGATCATGTGGCATTTATGCCAGTTTGAAATGAACCAATACCCAACCTAAACATCGTGATTGGATCATGTCATGAAGTTCAAGTTACGATGATTAGAAAAGGATCCTTATAGACTATTCCTTAGACCGTGAGGCTATATCAATCACTGTCTCCCGAGAGTGCTTAGATAGCATCAAACGCCATCTGGTAAAACGGTGGTTATAAAGGTGTGTTCAGGTATTCGGAGGAAACCGTAGAGGCAATATATGTCAAGAGCGGGATTTGTCTGTCCATGTGACGAGAAAATACTCAAGGGCCCACTCGGAGAAGTTATATCCAATAGCTGCGCAGCGTGTGATTAGATCACGGGGATATCACTTGTCGGAACGAGTCAAATAGCATTGTTCAGTAACGAGATTGAACTCGACATGGTGATGTCATTGATCAGATCTCGGGCAATGCAAGTATCGATGAGAAAGGAAATAAGACACGACCGTCACCGGTTCAAACGACAAAAGATCTTCGTGGAATGCACAGGGGTCACATGGCCATCCAGGTCCCTCTGTTGATCATTGGTGCGGGAGTGTCCCGACCATGTCTGGAGTGTTCTCGAACCGTAGGGTATCATGCTTAAGGGCTTGATGATGCTTAGAGAGTGTTTATGGGATTGGTAGAATCACCGAAGAAAAGAAGGGAGAAAACCGGAAGGGTTTCGGTAAGTCCGGAGGATGTCCGGAGTGGAGCTGGAAGGTGTTCCATGGCCACGGAGATTAAATGATATGTGAATAAATGTTAAATATTGATTTAATCATTTATTCATAATTATTTAATAAAGAGAAAATCAATTAAAAGGTCAAAAGGCTTAATGGGCCAATTTCCGGAGGGAGAAGGCCCATTAGGGGAAAGGAGAGAGGGAGAAGGGACCAAGGGGGAGGCTGGTTGGGCCTTGCCCCCCCCCACCCCCCCGCAGGGCCCACTAGGGGCTGGCCGGCGGCCACCCCTCCCCCTCCTCTCCTTTAGTCCAACCCCGGGACTTGAGGGGAGGTAGTACCTCCCCTCCCCTATATATAGTGGGGTATAATGGCCTAGAAAAGACATACAATAATCAATAAAGGTCTCCCCACTTTTGGGAGGACCTCTAATTGATATTTTCTCTCTCCCCCTCTCTCTCTCTCTCTCTCTCTCGTGACCGTGGTCCCAAGTCTGGACTGCGCGAGCAAGAGACATCTTCACCGCGGAGCGCCGTCGCGCTGCGGGATTCGGATCCGGGAGCTCTATTTCCGCAATTGCTGCTGGATCGGGGAAGCGGGAGTCATCGTCAGGCACCGGACGTGTGTAACTCCCCACGAGGTGTCGCACTTGAGGCACTCAAGTCGTTGGAGCCAGAAGGAGCGCAAGGACTTCATCACGACCTTGAGGTCGGCTTCGGCTCGTCTACATCAACCACGCTCTCCTGAGCGTTGACAACGCTTTTCGGTATTCAAGGGTAAGTTCGCGAAAAGCCCCTCCTGTTACTGTATTACTAATAGATAGGTCCTAGCATCTTCAGGGGTTCAGGGGCGTAGAGTAAAATTCATTGTTTTTAGGCGCGGAACCCCTACAGTGGTATCAAAGCTAGATCTATGCGTAGTAATTCTAGTACGGGTAGAACACACGAGATGTAGCGTGTGGGCGTTGATCTTTTAGTTGTTACCCTCCCACGTGTACTTGTGTATACCGCAGTAATGCTTGATGAAGCGGCCCCCAACCGACTTTACGCGTTCATTCGCGAGACTGGTCCATGCTTGACATACGGCTTGTACCGTATAAAGTGGCTTAGGGGGTGTCTGTCTCTCTCGCATTAGTTGGTATACCATTTGCAATGGAGGGCCACGAAAGGGGTGTAGTAGAGACAACTAATTGATCAGCGTTGTGCTGAAAGTTGATAGGTAAGAACGGTTCTTGTGCGAAAGCCCATTCAGCCACGTAAAACATGCAAAGATAAAGTAGAGGCGTCTAACTTTGTTTTGCAGGGGGGGCGTTGCTTTGTGATATGGTTGTAGCAAAGGTAAAGTAATTACCTTTTGTTGCATAGTAGTAGATAGTCACGAAGGTGACGAACTACCACGCTGGAATGACACTGGTACCCTAGTGTCTACGGCACCGGAACCCGGTAACGGCGGATGGAGATCACGACATGAAGGACCATATCGCATAGCATTTACATTAAATGTTTTTTTTTTGTATGTCTTATTGTGTGCTAGTATTAGATACTCGACGGTAGCCTAATAAGAAGATCCCTGTTAAAATAACCAATGATTGTGTTCCCCCTTAGTGTGCACCACCAAGAAAGTTCTTCGGTATGAGGCGATCCAGGGTGACAGGCCTGGGTGTCAGACATATCTATGTTCACATATAGTGGGTGTAAGCCATGTTGCACAGCGAATACACTAAGGTTGAGTTGGCGAGCCTAGCACGCTAGAGAAGCGTGGCCTCGAAACGCGGATGGTCGAAAGATCAAGCACGAGTCGCATGAATGATGTGACCGGCGTTTAGCGTCCACCCTTGAACCCACATTGATGGCCGTGACGATCGGGGGAGATGTGGCTGATAGGGGTCGTGTTATCACTAGGAACCCTCACTAGGGATAGGTGTTTCTGAGTGGAGTTATTATTAACTCATTTAATTATAAACTTAGTCTAAATTCCTTTTGCAATTATAAATGTAGATGGGTTCTTTCGTGTTGACAACTAAATGGCTAGAAGGAGAGAAGCTCAGATTAGATGGATCGAACTTCTCCACCTGGGTTGCTAGTATCCATGTTCTCCTTAGTGAGAACGACATGGTCGACTACATACTCGACGGGATGGATCTGGATCCATCCACAGACCTTGAGACCCCAAAGGAGCGGAAAGACCGCTATCTCCGTCGGGAGATGGCCTCCTATATTTCAGTTGTGATGCGTTTCGGGATGGTGGACGAGCTGTGGCCTTTCGTGGGTGATGTCAACCCTCGTTCGGTGATGCTGCAGCTTAGGACACATTTCGTGGATCAAACACGCATCTGGGAGCATGAGTTGATGGGAGACTTCCTCGCCATTAAGATGGAGGAGAACTCCTCACTGGACAACCACTTACAGCACATGCATGATGTGTACATGAGGCCGGCATACTTCCTGGACGTCTGGATTATAGGCTCTTTCGCAAATGCTGTTGTGCTGCGGTCGCTGCCACCAAGCTACCAAGCACAAGTCAGGACTTGCGTAATGAGGGGCGACACGGAAACAATGGAGTTCCACCGGTTCATGACACATCTCAGGAATGTGTTGGTTGAACCAGATGTCGCTCAGGTCATCGATGACGAAGGTATATATTTGATATACAGTTTTATAAATGTTATAATCTTGCAAACACATTTGTAGTGTTGAGTATATCTGATACTTGTTCTGTTTTGGTGAAAACATGTCCTTCTGCATAGAGGTGCTTGCTGGAGAGGAGGTGACGTTGGGTGTTGATGGCGAGCATGATGATGATGGCCGACGACACTCTCCCTCAACATTTATCACTTAGTTTATGTTTAGGATGATTAATGTAATCAAGAGATTGTGAACTTCTTTAGTTTGTCTCACACTTCGTGAGACAGTTATTCATATGAGTTTGTAACAGACAGTTGTTCTACTTTTATGAATGATTTCTATTCGTGTTCATATCTTGTTTGATTACTTGTAAATTATCCTTATTGTTTGAAACTAATTGATAATGCATGAACATTTTCAAGACATTAAAATGCCTTGTTTAAAACACCCAACTCAATGATATTTCATTAATGAATGAAACCATTGTTTAAATTCAAAGTTATGTGATAATATGTGAAAGTCATTCGATTTCTTATCACATATAAATCATGCCTAAGTTCGGCAAAATAACTTGAACACCGTGTATTACTTGAATACAAAGTGTTTAATGAATTGTTAAAAGTATATACATATCCGATGTATTGTGTTTTAATGAAAATGGTAATTATCATTAATTGATTGTTTAAATGTGTAAAGTAAGTTTACCAAAGGAAACATGAATATGAAAATATTTTGATTAGATCAAAGTACTTCATCAATAAAAGGGTATAAATATAAAATAGAATCCAATTACTATGATTTGTTCAATAGTAATAAAATTCAAGTTTATAAGAATGGCATAAAAAACACTGTGGAATGCAAAGTGCTTTGAAACGTCAAAATACAAAGCATCACAATGTGATATTGGATATCAAAAGGGGTTGAATAGAAGGCACCAAATAAATCGTTGTAGTATATATGTAGAGACCATTAGTTAGAAATAGTTAGCACTCAATGAGTTTACAGTGAACCATTAGAATTCATGAAAGTTTTGGGGTTATCCGATATAACCAAAACAATAGCGAATAAGTCCTTATAGAGTATTCATTGGAAACTTTGAATACAAAACCCATAGCTCAAACCAAAAGGAAAGCAAGATTCGTATTGCTTGGATTTTGGTACATTCTTGAGAAAGCTCACTTCAGTGATATTTCTCAATTATGGAGCAAATGGAAATTAGTGTAAAACACGATGAGGATTCAAAACCCTGCATCAGAGTGTTGAGAAGCGCAACGGACAGCATTCCTGAACAATTCTCTTCACAGAAGGAAAGAACCAATGATTTTGATTATTGTGTTTTTCCCTCCACTATTGTTTTTCACTATATGAGGTAGGATTAAAAATTTAAATCCATATCTTGTATGGAAACATTTTTGAATCACTTGTCATAATTTTTGGAATATGACATACCTACGAACTACAAAGGAAATGATGGTAAACTAGAATTATGAGAAATCCTAATAGCAAAATTCCCTTGAGATTAGAAAGCGATTCGTTGCTGAATCTCACAAGTAAAGGAGTTACTTGGAATTTTCCCAAATGACCACAAAGCCATAGTAGGAAAAGGGGTAAATGACAAAAGCACATTTTGTCAAGTATTGGATGAATTCAAATGAATTTGATTCATGTGGGCTAAGTGCCTAGTGGATTTAAAACTAGTAAAGAACTAGTATCTCATAGTAAATCTCCAAGTTTGATGTTTAATCAAAGGATTTTGAAGTTGTTCAAAATAGTAAGGAGATATGCAATTTGCATAAAATTGAGTGGGAGCTATGAAAGTCTTCCTAAAACAATATGTGATTGACAATATATGTCAAGAGCGGGATTTGTCTCGGGCAAATAGCATTGTTCAGTAACGAGATTGAACTCGACATGGTGATGTCATTGATCAGATCTCGGGCAATGCAAGTATCGATGAGAAAGGAAATAAGACACGACCGTCACTGGTTCAAACGACAAAAGATCTTCGTGGAATGCACAGGGGTCACATGGCCATCCAGGTCCCTCTGTTGATCATTGGTGCGGGAGTGTCCCGACCATGTCTGGAGTGTTCTCGAACCGTAGGGTATCATGCTTAAGGGCTTGATGATGCTTAGAGAGTGTTTATGGGATTGGTAGAATCACCGAAGAAAAGAAGGGAGAAAACCGGAAGGGTTTCGGTAAGTCCGGAGGATGTCCGGAGTGGAGCTGGAAGGTGTTCCATGGCCACGGAGATTAAATGATATGTGAATAAATGTTAAATATTGATTTAATCATTTATTCATAATTATTTAATAAAGAGAAAATCAATTAGAAGGTCAAAAGGCTTAATGGGCCAATTTCCGGAGGGAGAAGGCCCATTAGGGGAAAGGAGAGAGGGAGAAGGGACCAAGGGGGAGGCTGGCTGGGCCTTGCCCCCCCCCTCAAGACCCACTAGGGGCTGGCCGGCGGCCACCCCTCCCTCCTCCTCTCCTTTAGTTCCACCCCGAGACTTGAGGGGAGGTAGTACCTCCCCTCCCCCTATATATAGTGGGGTATATTGGCCTAGAAAAGACATCCAATAATCAATAAAGGTCTCCCCACTTTTGGGAGGACCTCTAATTGATATTTTCTCTCTTCCCCTCTCTCTCTCTCTCTCTCTCGTGACCGTGGTCCCAAGTCTGGACTGCGCGAGCAAGAGACATCTTCACCGCGGAGCGCCGTCGTGCTGCGGGATTCGGATCCGGGAGCTCTACTTCCGCAACTGCTGCTGGATCGGGGAAGCGGGAGTCATCGTCAGGCACCGGACATGTGTAACTCCTGAAAGAACATTTCATGTTTCCCTATGTTTCGCGTGTTACATAACAATATTATGGAGACTTTTCATGTGTGCTAAGTGTGCAGGAAGTTTTGAGGGGGGCGGATAATCCGCCCCTCCAAGGGCCGGATAATCCGCCCTACCTCATCTCTCAAGGAAGCCAAGGCGCGTCACTCTGTGTCTAGTCGGATTTTCTCCCGGAAAATCCGAACTGGGGCGATTTTTCCTCCCCAGGCCAGATAATCCGGGTTTCGCAAGGGCTAGATAATCCGGCCCCCAGTTTTCGAGAAAAAAGAGCCAAGGCGCGTCGCTCGGTATCCGGCCGGATTTTCTACCAGAAAATCCGAACTGGGGCGGTTTTTCTTCCCCAGGCCGGATAATCCGGCCTTTGCATAGGGCCGGATAATCCGGCCCCCAGAAGTTGATCAAGGGCAAGCTCGGCACGACGATTGGATAGGGGGTGGTTTTTCTGCCGGATATTCCGAGTCTAGGGCGGAGTTTCCTTAGACCGGATAATCCGGCCCTCACTTGGGCCGGATAATCCGGCCCCCAAAGTGTGCAACGGCTGGTTTTTGGAAGGGGGTATAAGTAACCCTTCTTCCCCAACGTCCAGAACGCTTGATTCATTCGAATTTGACCAGACCCTGTGCAAGAGCTCTAAATCTCGATCTCCCACTTCAACCACCCTAAGGTCTTGATCTTTGGTGGAATTGAAGGAGAAGTTCATCATCAACATCAAGAATCAAGCGCTCCAACTCCTCTCCATTCACTTGGAGAAATCCCTAATCTAGTATTCTCGTTAATACCTAGATCGTGTTATTGTATTTGACAACTTTGTTCTTGTGGCAGCTTGTTGTCACTTCGGGAGCCTCCAAGTTGTTGTGGAGTTGTTGCCCCGCTAGTTGTGTAAAGGCGTCGGTGCCTGCCTCGAAGGGTACCTATAGTGGAAGGTGGATCAGGCCTGTTGTGGCGAGATCCATCGGAGAACAGGGTGAGGCCTTTTGTGGCGTGGTGGTCTTAGTACCGCCCACCCCTCCAACGCGGACGTACTTCCCTTAACAAGGAAGGAACTTCGGTCAAACAAATCCTGTGTCTCCGCGTGCTTCACTTCGGTTCACTTGTTCCTCTTCCACTCGCTCCTTACTCGCTAGTAGATAGGTTTGCATATAGGGAAATTCCACACATTAGTTTATCTAGAGAATTTACCTTTGTGCTAAGCCTGAAATTGAAAACGAATTAAAAATTTGTGTAGCACCTATTCACCCCCCCTCTAGATGCCCATACGATCCATTTCAATTGGTATCAGAGCCCCGGCTCTTAATTGGGGCTTAACCGCCTAAGAGTAGTATGGGTACCAGGGATGATGGAAATGAGGCTGTGGATAAGGTCACAATGGATGATCTCAAGTTGTTGGAAACAACCTTGTTGAAATCCTTTGAGGCCAAGATGGAGGAGATGAATCAAATGATTGCTCGCCTTGCATCATCCATAGCCCCATCTCCATCCTCCTCTAAGGCTCCCTCACCATCATCTAAGGAAAAGGGTAACACCGGATTTAAGGATGATGATGTGGAAGGTGAAAAACTAAATGGTTCCACCTCCAAAAAGGGAAGTGGCAAGGAGGAATATAGTGAGGTTCGCCACGTATATTCCCCCGACCCACCTATCCCTCATCCGCATATAAACAATAGGGGTGATCCACCCAAGCTCACTGTATCTTCTTTTAACCAATGGCAATTTCTAATGAAATCTCATTTGCAGCTCCTCTATTGAATTGTGGAGGATCATTGAAGAAGGTCTTCATGTTGGATATCAAACCAATCTAACAAGAAGGGAAGTTGTGGATAGCCAGTTGAATGCCACTGCTCTCCACATGATACAGCTGGGTGTGGGTCCCAAGGACATGCCACACATTGAACATCTCAACACGGCTAAAGAGGCGTGGGATGCTCTTACGGACCTTTTTGTTGGAAATGAAAGCATGAGAAGAAACCGGTATGATGCCCTTAGTAACGAAGCTAAGGGATTCTACATGTTGGATGGTGAAAACCATGAGGACATGTATAGAAGACTCAAGGGCATCGCAACAACATTTCGGAAGCATGGGGCCACTCACATTGATGATGCATGGATAAAAAAGAAGTATGTGAGTGCCTTAATGCCTTCCGAATCGACGGATTTGAAGAGCTTGCAAGGTAGACACAACTATCATCAAATGAAATCCAATGAAGTCATGCAAGAAATGGCGTCATTCAAAGTGGCGGCAAAGAATGCTGAAGATGCTCGTGCTCGGGCCATTGGAATGCAAAAGGGTGTCAATGTGGCTCTCAAAGCCAATGTGGTTGAGCAAGAGGATGATGAAGGAGCATTTGAGAGGATATCCATGGATTGCCTCGATGAGGTCAAATGTGCTCATGGTGAGTACATGGCATTCTATGCAAGGAACTTTTGGAAGGACCCTGCCAAAGCCAAGTCTGAACTTGAGCGCAAGAACGGGTCAAATGGAAGAAGAGAAAGTGGCGCAAGATTGAGAACTTGCTTCAACTATGGAGATAGACTGCACTTTGTAGCCGAGTGTCCTTATGAAAATAGAGAAGACAATGGTGGCAGGCTCATTCTCAAAGAGAAATCCAAAGTTCCTAAGAATAAGCCATTTGCTAAGAAGAATGGTCCTTTCAAGAAGCAACCCAAGATGGTCCTTGTAGCTCAAGAGGAATACTCCTCCGCAAGTGAAGATGAAGAGGATGATGATAGTTCCCGCGAAGCGGCTGCTATAGCCACCACATCGACTCCCTCCTCTCTCTTCGACTCGCCGAACGAGAACGCCATCAGCAACAACGCCACTTGCCTAATGGCAAGAGGATCCGAGGTATCGACTTCTAACTCCTCATTTTCTAAGACTAACATAATTTTGGATATGGATGATCATGACAGTCTTGAAATGAAAGAAGAAGTTATTGCCTTGGATACTTTTTTCACTAACCTACAAGGTGAGCACAAACTCCATTTTGATACTCTTATGAGTCAACTTGCTCGAGCCGAACATCTCCTTGAAGAAAAGGGCAGAATTGAAAGAGAAGATGCTTTGGAGATAGCCTCTTTGAAGAATGCCTTGGAAGAGGAAGAGGAAACTCGAGTTTCTTTGGAAGAAAGACTCGAATCCCTAGAGGAGTCACAAGAAGAAGCTGTAGCTCAGCTCATTAAAGAACGTGACCATGCCCTTGCCAAGGTAAAGAAACTAAAGAAAGAAAAGATTGATTTTGGGGCTGTTCATGCTAGACTTTTGGAGAAGTTTGATGATCTTGAAAGTGCTCACAAGGCATTGAAGAGTGATCATTCTACTCTAAATGAGTCTCATGACCAGCTCCAAACTCAATTGAAACGGTATAATGTACCAAGTACCTCATCTTCATCCTTTGGAAAAGAAGACCTTGCAAGGAGTTCTCAACACAAAGGTAAAGGGGTCATTGATGAGATACTGAGCAGGCAAAGGACAAACAATAGTAAAGAAGGTCTTGGTTACATACCTAGGATAAAGAGCAAGAAAAACAAGAAGAAGAAGAAGAAGAAGAAGAAGAAGAAGAAGAAGAAGAAGAAGAAGAAGAAGAAGAAGAAGAAGAAGAACAAGACTGCTCAATCGAAGACTAGCAACATTACCAATGACAAGACTAATTATGATGGTTTTGCAAGGATCAACAATCCTAACTTCGAACTATATTGTGATTCTTATGGTGATGTTTATGCTAGTTATGTAGGGCCTTATGATTGTTACATTCCTTGGTCTATTTGGGTTCCCAAGACCCTTGTTACTAACATGAGAGGACCCATTGAAAAATGGGTACCTAAAACCAAGAAGTAATTTTCTTGCAGGGCTATGCTTCCGGTGGTTCTAAATGGGTACTCGATAGCGGTTGTACGAGTCATATGACTGGAAGCAAGGAGATCATCACTAAGATGCGGCTGAACCTTGATCACATTACCGTCTCCTATGGTGACAAGTCAAAATCTGAGGTATTGGGTCTCGGCAAAGTTGTGGTGGCTCACGATATCTCTCTCGTGGACGTCATGCTTGTTGAGACCCTTGGGTATAACTTACTTTCTGTTCGTGCCCTTGGTAAGATGGGCTTTGCAGTTTACATTGATGCTGATTTGGTGGTACTCTTGTGGAGCAAGTCTCTAAAAGTCGCTTTCATGGGATATGTCGAAAACGACCTGTACGTGGTAGACTTTTCGGGGAAAACCACTACAGGTCCGATGTGTCTTTTCGGAAAGGCTGACGCGGGTTGGCTATGGCATCACCGACTAGCCCACGTCAATATGAGAACTTTGCAAAGTCTCCACAAGGGTGGCCACATTCTTGGACTAAAAGAAAATGTCTCTTTTGCCAAAGATCGTGTTTGCAGGGCGTGTGTTGAAGGGAAAATGCATGATTCACCTTATCGAAGGAAAACCATTATCTCTTCAAAAAGGATCTTGGAGCTCCTTCATGTGGACCTCTTCGGACCTCCATCTCATGCAAGCGTCGGTGGGAAGAAGTATTTTCTAGTGATTATTGATGATTACTCCAGATACACTTGCGTTTATTTCTTCAAGTTGAAGAGTGAAACTCAACAAACTGTCATCGACTTCGCCAACGAGGTTCAACGTCAACACAACGTCCCCATTCTGGCTATAAGGAGTGATAATGGCTCGGAGTTCAAGAACTACACCTTAAATGAGTTCCTAAGTGAAGAGGGGATAAGACATCAATATTCCGCTGCGTACACCCCTCAACAAAATGGTGTAGCCGAGAGGAAGAATTGGACTCTAATGGACATGGCAAGATCAATGTTGGCCGAATTCAAATCTCCATATAACTTCTGGGCTGAAGCAATCTCTACTGCTTGTCATTCATCCAACCGGTTATACCTCCGCAAGATTTTGGACAAGACTCCGTATGAAATACTTACTGGTAACAAGCCAAACATCTCATACTTTTGGGTATTCGGGTGTAAGTGTTTCTTTCTTATTAAAGGAGTTCGTTTATCTAAGTTTGAATCTAAGGCTCTAGAAGGTATTTTTGTTGGTTATGGTGCCGAATCCCACACTTATAGAGTCTACAATAAGCTCTCCGGAACTGTTGTAGAATCTTGTAGTGTGGTGTTCGAGGAAAATGACGGTTCCCGTGCGGAGCAAGTTGGTGTTTGTGATGTAGATGTTGAAATACCCCAAGATTCCATAAGAAGAATGGGCGTGGGATTCTTCCGCCCCATTGAGGAACCCCTTGTGGCGGACCGGGAAGGACAATGCTCTACTCATATAGAGCCCTCATCTACACATACGCAACATGCTCCAACCACGGGGGCAACCTCTACACCATCTCCATCAACTGCTGAAGGTCAAGATGCTCCAGAAAGCTCCAGGCCGGATTTTCCTGCGGATACCGGATTATCCGGCCACCCCGCTCTAGCTGTCCATGCAGCTCCTGGTGGTGAAGATATCAACACAAGCTCCAGGCCGGATTTTCTGGCTGACCCCGGATTATCCGGCTCCTCGCCAGGTCAAGCAAGTCCCAGGCTTCTTGATGATGCTGCTACAAGTCCTCCCAGGCCGGATTATCTGGCCACTTCATCGGCCGGATTATCCGGCCCTGACTCTCCAGTTCTGCAGCCTCCTGTTATGGCTATGGACTCACCTCAAGGGCGTGCATCTCCACCACCTGCTCCTGATGTTCCAGCTACTGATCAAGACGGAGAAAATGCCTCCAATGAAGACTCAAGTGATGAATCTCCTCCACCAAGAGACAACAAACTCATTGAACTTCGTCACAAGGCTCGGGCTGATCGTAACCTTGAGTTGAGGGGTCACACTCTCGACAAGGTTGTTGGTGATCTTCGACGAAGGGTGTCTACTAGAAGAGAAATGGCCAGTTTTGGTGAGCATCAAGCTCATATCTCCATGGTGGAACCTAATAAGGTCTTTGAAGCTCTTGAAGACCCAGACTGGGTTGTTGCTATGCATGAAGAATTGAATAATTTCGAGCGCAACAAAGTCTGGAAACTAGTGGAGAAACCGAAAGAGTGCCGCAATGTTACCGGCACCAAGTGGATTTTCAAGAACAAGCAGGATGAGAATGGCATTGTTGTGAGGAACAAGGCAAGACTTGGGTCACAAGGTTACTCACAAGTTGAGGGCATCGACTTCGGCGAGACTTATGCTCCCATGGCTCGCCTTGAGTCCATCCGTATCCTACTTGCTTATGCTGCTCATAACAATTTTAAGTTGCAGCAAATGGACGTCAAGAGTGCCTTCCTTAACGGTCCTCTACATGAGTTGGTATACGTAAATCAACCCCCGGGGTTTGAGGATCCTAACTTCCCGAACCATGTCTACAAACTCGATAAGGCACTCTATGGCCTTAAACAAGCCCCACGTGCGTGGTATGAGCACCTTAAAGAGCTTTTGTTAGATCGTGGCTTCGAAGTTGGGCAAATCGACCCTACTCTTTTTACTAAGAAGGTTAAGGGGGAGCTCTTCGTATGCCAACTATATGTAGACGATATTATTTTTGGTTCTACTAACAAAGCTTTTAACGATGAATTTTCAAAGCTTATGACTGACAGGTTTGAGATGTCTATGATGGGGGAATTACGGTTCTTTCTTGTATTCGAGATCAAGCAACTAATAGAAGGAACCTTTATTAATCAAGCAAAGTACATCCAAGACATGCTCAAGAGATTCAAGATGACGGATCTAAATGGTGTCGCTACTCCGATGCAAACAAAGTGTCATCTCGAACTCAACCCTCATGGTAAAGATGTGGACCAAAAGGTATACCGGTCCATGATCGGCTCTCTTCTTTACCTCTGTGCATCTAGACCCGATATTGTGTTGAGTGTGGGAGTGTGTGCAAGGTATCAAGCAGCTCCTAAAGAAATCCACTTACTGGCGGTCAAGAGGATCTTTTGATATTTAGTTCATTCCCCCAACTTTGGTCTCTGGTATCCCAAGGGCTCCAATTTCTCTTTATGTGGTTATACTGACTCAGATTGGGCCGGTGATAAGGATGATCGGGAGTCAACTTCTGGAGCTTGTCAATTCTTGGGAAAATCTCTTGTATGTTGGTCCTCCAAAAAGCAGAATTGTATATCTCTCTCCACCACCGAAGCTGAATATGTTGCTGTGGCCAGCGCTTGTACTCAATTATTGTGGATGAGGCAAACTTTAAAGGAATACGGTGTCAATTGTGACAGAGTGCCTCTTTTATGTGATAATGAAAGTGCTATCAAAATTGCGTACAATCCAGATCAGCACACAAGGACGAAGCATATTGAGATTCGGAATCATTTTATTTGTGACCATGTTGCTCGAGGCAATATTGATCTATCTTTTGTGAGCACGAAGAACCAACTGGCGGATATATTTACAAAGCCACTTGATGAAGCAAGATTCTGCTATTTGAGGAATGAGCTAAATATCATTGATTCCGGGAGTTTGTCTTGATTACCCATGCACTCACTCGTACGTCTCAATCCTTGTTTGGTCTAGGTATGGGCATGGATATAGGGGGAGTGTGGTCCTAACTTATTGGGCTAACCCTCCCCCCATAATGCCAATAGCAAGTATATCATTTCTCTTAATATCATGTTGTGATATGTGAGCTTATTGATGAGTATTGGTTGTGAACCCAAGATATATCTTCGCGGTGTCACACCATACACTCCAACAAGGTGGCTTCAGCCACCGCCCTCTCCCTTGTGGAGAATTGGATCTTTTTGGATGTTATTTGCTCTCTCATGTTCTTATGGGAATCACACTCAATCTTGGCTTTTATTTGATTTGGATTTTCCAATTTTGAGTGTCTAGTACCATCTCAGTTTGTCATTCTCAATCCTAAGCCTTCCCTACCCCTAAGACATCTATTCTTGCACACAAGTCCCTTGTACACCTTGTGGGAGTGTTGTTTGGGGACGCGCGGGCCTGGTTCTGTGTATACCAGAATCCCAGATTTTAGGCCGGATAATCCGGCCCAAGTGTTGGCCGGATAATCCAGCCCTGGCGGATTCGATCTTAAAGGGCAGGGCTCGGGTGGAAGGGCTCATATCGAGCAGCACTTCTCCCCCAGCCCTCTCCTTCTCCCCAGCCGCCGCCTGCCGCCCCTCACCCTCCCCGGAGCCTCTCCGGCCACCGCATTTTCCGGGCCTTCCCAGATCTTCTTCTCCGCGCCTCCGGGTACCTTCTCCTCCGTGTTCTTACTCCAATGAGTGAGGGTAACTCCCTCTCTCCCCATCTTTGGCTAGATGTGTATCTTGTTGGATGGAACGTTGTCTAGAAGGATGTGTTTTCGCATAGAACTCGTAGTCTTATAGTTTCTAGGCCCGATCTACTTTTTTGCATGCATTCTTGGTGAAATCGAAAATTTCTGCCAGGGCCGGATTATCCGCCCCTGGCCAGGCTGGATAATCCAGCCTGACAGATTCAAGTCTGCTTCAGTTTCACTATGGTGTATGTATTGAGTAGTTTTGACCTATGAATTTTTTGCCTACTTGTTCCATGCTCTCTCATGGACTTGTGTGTATGCTTATCCCCTTGCTATCGCCCTTATTCTCCTCACAGGTGGTTCCGGTTGCTGGAGCGTCACTTGTTCCCCTCTGCGCCTGCTGCTGATGCTGATGATGAGGAAGGTGACACTGAGGAGCTTGAAGATGAGGATGAGGAAGAGCATGAGGACGAGGACGAAGACTATGATGAGTGATCCCCTAGGGTGCTAGCATCGCTCTTCTCCCTTTTTGGTGTCTCGATGCCAAAGGGGGAGACGTAGTTCTATTAGGTTGTCCGTGGATTTGCATGGGTCGGGCATAAGCACTTGCACTTTTTATTCGTTATTTCTTGCTTATGCCCATTTAGAGTTGAACTTTTATATTCGTGGTTTGTGATTTGTTGTTGAGACTTTATGTGGTTGTCTGGATGATACTTATGGACTTCATATCATGGATTATGCTCATGGTTATATCTATTCATATCCTGTTGCTGGAGGTTTATCACGGAAGGCACGCGCTCATAATGGTTATCCAATAATAATTGTGATTTATGTCAAGGATGCCTATTCTCTACTTCGGTGGTATGTGTTTTTGCCCGTTTGTCTATGAAATAGATTCACCTATTTGTGTGCATTTGTATTCCAATGCAAAACTCTTTTATGCACACATTGAGGGGGAGTCCCTTTCATAGTTATCTCTGTGTGTCTTGTGTCTTTCTCCTGCAAATCCTGGTATTGTCATCTAACACCAAAAAGGGGGAGATTGAAAGAACATTTCATGTTTCCCTATGTTTTGCGTGTTAGATAACAATACTATGGAGACTTTTCATGTGTGCTAAGTGTGTAGGAAGTTTTGAGGGGGGCCGGATAATCCGCCCCTCCAAGGGTCGGATAATCCGGCCTACCTCATCTCTCAAGGAAGCCAAGGTGCATCACTCTATGTCCAGTCGGATTTTCTCCCGGAAAATCCGAACTGGGGCAGTTTTTCCTCCCCAGGACGGATAATCCGGGTTTCACAAGGGCTGGATAATCCGGCCCCCAGTTTTCGAGCAAAAGGAGCCAAGGCGCGTCGCTCGGTATCCGGTCGGATTTTCTACCAGAAAATCCGAACTGGGGCGGTTTTTCTTCCCCAGGCCAGATAATCCGGCCCTCACTTGGGCCGGATAATCCGGCCCCCAAAGTGTGCAACGGCTGGTTTTTGGAAGGGGGTATAAGTACCCCTTCTTCCCCAACGTCCAGAACGCTTGATTCATTCGAATTTGACCAGACCCTGTGCAAGATCTCTAAATCTCGATCTCCCACTTCAACCACCCTAAGGTCTTGATCTTTGGTGGAATTGAAGGAGGAGAAGTTCATCATCAACATCAAGAATCAAGCGCTCCAACTCCTCTCCATTCACTTGGAGAAATCCCTAATCTAGTATTCTCGTTAATACCTAGATCGTGTTATTGTATTTGACAACTTTGTTCTTGTGGCAGCTTGTTGTCACTTCGGGAGCCTCCAAGTTGTTGTGGAGTTGTTGCCCCGCTAGTTGTGTAAAGGCGTCGGTGCCCGCCTCGAAGGGTACCTATAGTGGAAGGTGGATCAGGCCTGTTGTGGCGAGATCCATCGGAGAACAAGGTGAGGCCTTTTATGGCGTGGTGGTCTTAGTACCGCTCACCCCTCCAACACAGATGTACTTCCCTTAACAAGGAAGGAACTACGGTCAAACAAATCTTGTGTCTCCGCGTGCTTCACTTCGGTTCACTCGTTCCTCTTCCACTCGCTCCTTACTCGCTAGTAGATAGGTTTGCATATAGGGAAATTCCACACATTAGTTTATCTAGAGAATTTACCTTTGTGCTAAGCCTAAAATTGAAATAAAAATAAAAATTGGTGTAGCACCTATTCACCCCCCCCCCCCTCTAGGTGCCCATACGATCCATTTCAACTCCCCGCGAGGTGTTGCACTTGAGGCACTCAAGTCGTTGGAGCCAGAAGGAGCGCAAGGACTTCATCACGACCTTGAGGTCGGCTTCGGCTCGTCTACATCAACCACGCTCTCCTGAGCGTTGACAGCGCTTTTCGGTCTTCAAGGGTAAGTTCGCGAAAAGCCCCTTCCGTTACTGTATTACTAATAGATAGGTCCTGGCAGCTTTAGGGGTTCAGGGGCGTAGAGTAAAATTCATTGTTTTTATGTGCGGAACCCCTACAAGGTATTGACCGGTGCGGGCTCGGTGGCTTTGAGCACTATGGAACACGAGCGTCTTCTAGAAAAGAAAGCTCGATTGCGTCAGCTTTTGGGTGGGAGGGGAGTCGAGTGCCGCGGCTAGGGCAGGGGCCGACGATGAGGTTACATGGCGGCGGTGGGGAGGGTTTTGCTCATAGGGTTTTAGTATTACGGTGAGATCCTTTCGGAGGCTAGGTCGTGGAATAGGATGGCTTTGATACCATATCAATCTAGGCGTAAAATGGATTGCATGTTATATAGCGGTGGGAAAAGCCCCACTTTGGCACGTAACATGTACATACGACTAGTGTTGGTGTACTACACCATACACATACCGCATAGAATCATTATTGGGTCTAACAACATGTACACCAAACATGCAAGTGATCCATATCAATCCACGCATACAACTCGTCGTGTCATGCATGGAACGGGCTAATAGCTAGCCATCAAAGAAGTCGTTAACTTACCCGCAAGAAAAAAGAAGTCGTTAACTAACTAGCTAACAATCTCCGCCTGCGTAGCCTAAGTCCAAGCGCCACCTCTCCCATTCTCCATATATCCCTCTAGGTAGCTCAGGCCGATTCATCCCCTGCATCTTCGAAACAAATCTAGTACATAGTCAACAATGGCGGTCCTGATGAGGCGGCGGCAGCTCTGCGTGTGCCTGTGCCTCCTCCTCCTCCTGGCCGTGGCTCCTCCGGCGCCCTTGGTGGTCGGGGAGGGGGAGTGCTACTGGACCGCGATGCAGGTGCCGAGCTGGTGCCGAGCCGAGTTCATCAAGGCGCTCTTGAACAACAACCCCAATGAGCTCAGCCCCATGTGCTGCCTCAAGCTCGTCTGCGTCCGCGACCACGCCTGCTTCAAAGTGCTCAGCGAATTCTGCGATTACTGGAAGTGGATAGGTTTCTGCAAGTTTGTGCCGCCGCTGCGGACCTCCAAGTCCTTGGCGCCTGCGCCGTCTCCGGGGCACCATCATTAGCTAGCTAGGCTGCTGGGTAATTTGTTTTATTTAGCTTCCGATCCGAGCTTTAGTTTAATTTGGTCGTCCAGGACCATCGATGGGATCAATAATCTGCATGCCATTCTTTTTTCATTTGTGTGTACACCGTTGCTTCAAAGGAATCCATAATCAATTATCCAGTGATAGGTGGTAGCTAGTTTCTTGATTTCAAGACCATGTTGTTCTCTCCTCGTTCAGTTTTAGTTATTAAACTCGTTCGTATTTGATATGTCATGTGTGCAGCATATTAATGTCTCCGGCTCTCCCTGTCAAATTAGATATCTCAACTTTGTCTAGATTCGCATGTATCTAAACATATTTTTATATACATGTGAATCTAGAAAAAGTTAAGACAACTAATCTGAGATGGAGTAAGTAAAATATACCGTCTGGTGTACATGTGTGTTTTGTCTCATCGCTAGTCCCATTATGCCTCTACATTGCAACTCGCGTCATCTCCATGGACAAAGTCATGGCGGTGCTCAAGTTATTGGAAGATGGAAATGTACTAATGGAGCTCTCCACCTGACCCTCTTGCCAAGAGAAGATGGTGCCCGTGTTGGCGTGGATTTGGTCGTCCGATTTGACTCTAACATGGTTCCTTCGAGCCATATTCATCCGCGGCCATTTTTTTAGATGGGTGTTGCGAGTTGTGACAAGGTCAGAAGATTTTGTTTTTTTAATGTAGTACTAGAAAAAGTGCCCGTGCGTTGTGACGGAAGAAAAAATATGCAAGTATAGCTTACTTTTGGGCGTGATTGCATCAATGATATCTGCCGCTGGCCACATGGAGCTGAAAGCGGGTGTGAAGTCCCCCACCATGACATCGAGATTGTACTCCGCATATCTACTATTCGTGCTACCATCAGTCACCTCCTTGATTACTTTGAATCGCCTTTGTTGTCATCTTGTGCCCGCTCTGGCGGGGGTAGGGGCAGACATCACTACACAAAAAATTAGTTCTTCCACTACGTTGGAATGAGTATATATATATATATACATATATAGGACATATTCATACTACACCCGGGTGTAGTTACACTCACGTATGTTTCACACTATCTAGGCAGTATCTATCATACCGGAGAGTATCTACGCGTAGTATGAAGTATTATAAGACTAATTGATAGTATATATACTACTTTTGAGGTAGTATGTATAAGTTTTTCACATACTCTTCTTTTTACGTACAAATATGAAGGTATTTCGGATATATAGTGCAAACTCTGACTATATTTGAATTTTTTTGTGTAACTTGATTTGAAGTATCTTAGATATAGTATATGAACATACTCAAACTGATAAAGTATCACGTATACTTCCGTATGGTGGTATATTAGACGTGGATGTAACTACACCCAGAAGTAAGAAGGATTTTTCATATATATATATATATATATATATATATATATATATATATATATATATATATATATATATATATATATATATATATATAAACACTATTCAGCATCCAGGGTGTAGAATAGTTATTTTGCACCCCGCATATTTTTATCTTCTCACATTCTGAAATTTATATTTTGTATGTTAATAATTATGTTCATATTTATTAGAAATACAAAAAAAATCGACATAAAAATACAATTTTTTAGTCATTATAGTGTAAAATACATAGAAAATATGCATTTTATGTCATATTTTTATACGGTATGTAAACAATTTTTTTACGACATGTCTAAATTTTCTTATGTTCTTCTTCACTACTGAGGTAAGAAAAAATTTACGTGACGTAAAAATCATGTACGGTTTAAAAAATAGAGGGTGGGTGAAAAATAACTATTCTACACCCTAAGTGTCAAATAGCGTCACTCTATATATGGCAGTTTTACTACTCCACTTGAAAAATATGATTATCATTAAAAAAATCTGAGAAAAAGAAAGAAACATGAATCCTATAAAAAGGTGCCAACAAATCTATGGAAGCTCTTCGCAACCTATAATTGAAAAATATTGTTCAGCAATAGTGAAAAATTATAGCCACTAAACTACACGAGCAATAGGGAAGTAGTGCGCCATCCACGGGGAGCTGAAACCAGGCATGAAGTCCTCCACCGTGACAGCGTGATTGTACTCCGCATCACAACCTACCATTAAAAATAATTGTTCACAATAGGGTGGAAATTATCATCCACTAAGCTACATGAGAAAAAATGATCTGATATTAAGAATTAACAATCGCAAAATGCATGTAACCATGCTGTTAAAACAGTCCAGCTTTATTCAATACCCCTTGCATACAATTGCCCCTCCTATACGTTCGATGCAGCATGCTGGTGATGGGCAACAACTGAGGAGAACAAATAAAAGGTAGTAGCTAAATAGGACTCACTTTGCTGCTCCTCCTCCTGCATCATCAACATCTTCTCCCGTCCCGTCAGGCACGCGTTATTGGGAACGAAAGCATTGGCGCGACCGGTCACACGCACATGCATGTGCTCTTTGTGAGGACTCGAGGACCAGCGTGAGAAAGCAAATGAATTCCATTTGTAGAAAACGAACGGTGGACCCCGAGACGAACAACTCCTAGAAGTCAACATAGTATTCTAGAACGAGAAATTAATTACTCCCTCCTACTCATATTAGTTAACTTAGATTAATTTAGATTAAAATATATCTAGCCAAGTTTTAATTCTAGATACATCCGTAAATTTGAGTCAATTAATATAGATTCATCTAGATACGAATATATCTAGTCAAGTTTTAGTTCTAAATACATCCGTATTTAGACAAATTTGAGTCAAATAATATAGATCGGAAGGAGTAAAAAAACATCAAATACAATGCTGGGGGCAATGTACGTGACGCCGTTCGGGAGGGCAATCCAGGGGAACAGCAGCTGGGGCAAAGAGTTTGGCACCAGGCTGCGGAGAGGGGACGCAGTCCGCGAGGAGCGGGAGGTGAGAGAGCACGTCACCAGGAGATCCCATGCCATGCGATCGGCGGCATGGAGGTTGCTTCCACGCCCATAAGGCACCTTGGTTGATATCTTGATTTCTCGATGGGTCGACGGGTCGACGGGAGGAAGTTTCTTAAGCCATGGAGCCTCCCGTCGTACATGGATTCTACTCTATTGACTTCGAAGCTGGACTGGGACGATCAGGGCCCTAAATATTGACGCCAACGCCATTAACCACTTTGTTCCTGCCATTAGCACATCCGTCCAAGACTCCACGACCACTCTCGTGACCGCCGCCGAAAAGAAGCAGGTCAATGGCGCGGGTGAGCGCGAATGGTTACGCTCGTTAACCTCGGCGCTGATCGCCATCCGTCCTCGACGGAGCAGTCCTCGTTCTCTCTGAACTCGGTTCCGGAACAGGCATCGACGATGAAGCGAGAAGGACGCGGCCGCAAGGGACTGCCGGCGGGAGACAGGCATTGTCACCTCCACGTCGCCGCTTTTCCTCTGCTGGTATCCATCGTCGCTGCGCCGAAAACTGTCTAGGGCTGGAGATCTAATAAATCGATTTTGTCTCTCGAATTCTAGATGCGATGCTACGAGCTGTATATGTATATAGGATAGCCACGGTGTTTTGATTCGGCTTGGACTCTGCTTGAGGACGTTATAGTTTTTCACGTCTGACGTGCGCTCGGCAATAGATGACATCGTTCCCGTGGAACAAATAGAGTGGAGAACGGAGAAAAAAACGTTCGGTTCGGTGTGCCTTAGCGCTGGCAGGGCAATGTCCTAATTCCGAAAGGCAGGGGTAAAACCGTCTAAAGAAAAGCAGAACTCGTAAGAAACACTCCGTACTTTATTATTAGGTATAGATGGGTTATTTGATATGCTGCAAGTGTTTATATTCTATGTTGGGTATACATGGATGTTAGAACGTCTCGAGCAAACTACAAAGAAAGCCCACACCAGGTATGTAGGAGTTAACCTTGTTAGTTAGTAGTTCATCGTGTTTCAGTTCCATTTTCTTTTGTAGTATGCATCTAGTAGTCGTTTAAGTCTAAGAAAGTTGATGTATGGCATCGATCATGGCGGTGGACACGGATCGATCGGCAGTGATAGGACCGGGTCAGTGGTCAAGTGAAGCCAGTAGTTGTGTGTATGCATATGCCATTGGGTCAAGTCTTACATGTTTTTGAGTCAATGGTCGTCGGTACATGCAGCTGAGAGAGCCTGAGGATCTGCATGTGCATGCGATCGATCCGAGAGACTAGTTCAAAGTTATCTGACTTCACTGAGGCATTCATATTAACTTGAGTTAGTCCATTTAGGGCCTGGCTGTGTTGCTGTGCAGGAAAAGCTACTTCTCTGAGTTTGACTGTTTGACAATTTGGCTCGCTGTCTGGCTGTGTGCTAAGTAATTGTCTAGCCCATGTAATTCATATAACACGTATACTTCACTATTGAAGTGCATAAGCGCATATGTCTTCTTCTTCTCGCATTGTATAATATGGTAGCGATGCGAAATAAACATGCCAAAAGTTAACAACTGTACAAAGATCTCATATTTGTATATCAGTCTTCACAAATTCAAGGTCACCGTTACATTACAAATAGATACTTAACCAAATTTACAGGACAAACTGCAGGTGATACGCCCACTGTTCCAGCAAAATCTTGCTCATCATATCCTACGCAAGGTCCAAGGCGACGACAGCATCCACACGCACGTGCGGCGTCCCATCTTGTCGAGTCATGGGAGATAACATTCTCTATTTTTTATTTTTTTCAACGAGGAGGGCTGATCGCTAGTGCTGCTACCGGTGGCATTGCGGTAGTAAATTTGCTCAAACGCCATGTCCAAAAGAAAACGAAACGCTTTGCTGCTAGCGGGAAGCTGCAGGAAGCACCTTCGGACGTGCTTCCCAGGATAGCCTGTTTTGGTGCCACTTCGGCCGAAGCCCACCGCGCAGACGTGCCGTTTGTTTCGTTTTTCTGGCTTTTTCCACTAGAAAGCCACCAAAAGCCCAAACAAACACCCCCTTAGATTCGTACACAAGATGGATGCTAACATTGAACTTTGATGCTTGATTTGGTGAATTTTATTACGATTTTTTTTCCAATTGCTACTCCCTCCATTCTCATGGAAAGGGCATAAAAGAATTGGTGCTAGGATTAAGAGAGTCATGCAAAGAGATCATTTTCCAAAATCTGCCCCAAATTACTCGCTCCTTCACTCTTATTAAATCTAGCATCCAGCCACGCACGCCCAATCTGAGAGCCTTTTTGTTCGGGAGTATTAATTGTAGGGCGGTTTTACAAGAGGAGGGAATGGAGTGGAGGGTAAATTTTGAAGAATGGCAACATGCCTTACCCTACGTTTTCTTTTAGACTAGTCATAGTGCAAGTAACTTCAGGAGTAACAAATGGTCCAACTCAGCGAAATTGCTTACATGGTAGTGAGTTAACGAAGAGAGAGGGGAGGATGGAGTAACATATTTGATTACTGTAACATCACACATACCAAGTTAAAAATGAGTCTATCACCTAATAAATAATATTTGCATAACACTACTTATATGTTACTCTCCACTATAAAGGTAGTAACATAGACTTAACATGCTAGTTGCATGTTACTAGTATATGTTACCCCCCACTATGACTAGCCTTATGGTGACAAAATTAGAAAAAAAATCACGCCTTGATTAAAGGAATAGAGGGAGTATTTTTTTATCAGAGATCCACTACAAGTTTAGCGAGGCTCCACTACAAGTTTAGCGAGGCTCGGTCCTGAGCTAAGAATCTTCATGCCCGCCGTTTTGACCATAGTTTGAAACAGGCATAAAAATTTTAAAAATGATTCAAACAACGTAAAACCTTTGCGTGGTGTCATATTTTATGATATAGTTGCAAAAAAAATATCAAATTTGAAATATTGCAAATATCTCAAATAAAAACCATCTCAGAAATGAGATACCATGTTCGAGGTTTAATGGCTTTCAGGCTAAACTATCAATGATATGGCTAAAATCGTTGTATAGTTTAGGATAATGTGCCCATATTGTGGACACATTTCTATTTTGAGATGGAAAATATTGCAGGAGTAAGTTTTCTTTTTCGTCGCACCAAAACGCTATTTTCCATTTTCTGAGTGCCAAAAACAGAATGTTTTGTGAAGCAACAACCAAATAAAAGATTCAAAATGGTACCACTCATTTTTCAAAAATACTATACCACCTTTCGTGGACAATGTCCCAACCAGGGTATCTTAAACCTTTCTGTCCATCCCTCGTGAAAAGACAAATCTATGCCGAATCGATAGGACGTCGGTCAGAATTGAACTACAGGTATATGATCTAATGCTCATGATTTTTTAGAAAAAATATTTTTAGGTTCAGAAGATGATATGAATATAATATTTGGATTCCTCTCATTTTTTCTGGTCGATTTAGACATATTATTTGTCAAATTCCTATTATTACATTTTAAATAGAAAAGTAAAAAAGTAAAACCATTTTATTGTTATTTGAATTCAAGATTATTATTATCTATTTGTTGTTTTCTTAAGTATTTTTTTAGAATTAAAAAATAAAGAGGTGTGAGATCGCGGTCCAAGGATTAATATGATTGATATGGTAGAGTATTATCAACGAGGTGTAATTTCTTTTTTGAAAGCTGGTCCGGAAGGAACAGAGAAGTTAAGCGTGCTGGGACTGGAGTAGTGTGAGGATGGGTGACCAGCCGAGATATTTGACAACGAGTGCAATTTGACATGAGATTAAGAGTTAAAAAATGCTCATTATAAAATTAACAAGTCAAACAATTCAAAAAAAATTAAAAAATTGAAAAATACTATGCCGACGACAAAAGATAAACGGCCGTTAGCCGTCTATGTGGTGCCCATCTGGCCTATGCCGAGGGCAAAGCTATTGGCATAGGCTGTGCCGACAGGGTGCTATGCCGACGACCCTACGGAGACGGCACCCCTCGGTATAGCCTATGCCGGTGGCTTATGGCCGTCGAAACCTTGTTTTCTTCCTATAGTGTACAAGCGTTGTTCAATGACAGAATGAGTTTTTTTGACAATAAATACCACATATATTCATAGTAACAAATAGTACATGGTAGAGATACATAAATTATCTTCAACTATTGCAAAATAAAATCTAAAAAAAACAAATCTTGAAGGTCTTTAAAATCTTCTTCTTCCATGACAGAATCCCGCACTTGTCTGAAGAAAGCTCAATAAACATGGCACATATATCAAACCATGGACCTGCAAATATCAACGACGGTTCTTCCATAATTTAAATTTAAACCGCAATGCCAAGGCTACGTGCATGCGCGCAACCATTAAAGTAATCCATCAATATCGGCAAGAGTATCACCCGCCAGTATTCCAGGGAAAAGAAACCGAATAGCCTGGTCGTCGTCACAGGAGAGTCGATAATATGAATCTCCATGTCGAGGACGTAGCAGCCAGGACAAATATTGCGAGGATAATCCTGCTAGTGGCAACCATGAGAAAAAAATGCAAGATCGATCTGGCGAATTAAGATCTGAAAAACCGTATCCATAGAACTTTAATCTTACAACACCACCCTTGGAAGATTCCGTTGTTGAACGAAGGGTTTGACGTAGACGCCAAGAAGAAGATATCTACCAAGACCCTAATATAATCTTGTGCAAACACTACTTTTCTTGAAAACTCCACCCATAGATCGGGTTCCCCACCCCTCCAGACGCCGGCGAGACCGGCCGGAGGAGGGGGAACCGACCTATGGAGGAGGTGGAGGTGTTGGCGGCTACTAGGTCAGAGGCGGCGGTTGGGAGAGAAAAACCAAGGACAGAATGAGTTTGGCACTACGACCAAAGAGAAAGTACATAGATTGGAAACAAGCAACAACATGGGTAAATTGATTCACTAACGGAGTGATAAATCAAGAAGATCAAAGATCATAAATACATGTATATGGATAACCCATAGAGTATACATTAAATGATATAAGATAAAACACTAGGCCGAGAACAAATTGCTATATGTAACCATGGTATTATAGGAGGAAAGTAAGAAGTTGAAAAACAATAATGGTGAAAAGTTAGAAAAACACACCATGCAAAATATGTAGTAAATCTTTATAGTTTTACATAAAAAATATAAGTTGACACAAACACTAGGGCACGATAAAAAAAGAAAATATATAACAAGAACGAGCGATAAATGATGAGTGTGTGTGTGTGGAGGTATCTAGATGCAACTACTATCGTAACACTAAGATAAGGTTTATATATGACACATAAATTCTGGCAATTTTATTTGGCCTGAAAATTATACAAAACAAAAGAATGTTAATGTCGAGTTAGTTTTCCTTTGGTCTCAAAATGGGGCAAGGCTAGGTGTCAACAAGAGACCTTGATAGAAAATAATAGAAAATTTTGATACTCCCTCTGTCCAGAAATAAGTGATTTCGATTTGTCTAGATTCATATGTATCTAGACATATTTTAGTATATATATATATATATATATATATATATATATATATATATATATATATATATATATATATATATATATATATATATATATTTGAATTTAGACAAAGTCAAGTCAGTTAATTCTGCACAGAGTGAATACATGCAATGGATTGTAATAACGCACTTAAATCAGGGAATTTAATGTATTATATTATGTTCGTAGTCCTAAAACAAGGTCCTGCTCTTAGTCAGGGCTTTTAACTAATTGAATAATATATACACAATAAGATTACCGGTGACCACACGGGTAAAGAAAGATAAAGTAAGGATTAGTTTCAAGTCATGTATATTCTGTCTTATTGAGTAATTAAGGTTTACATATAATTAATGTATATTTTATTTTTAATAAGTGACTATAAACAACGTAATAAGATGGATTGGCCGAGAAATTTTAGTTTTGAAGAAAAATGAAATAAACCACGTATTAAATTGCTACCAAATACTAATTAAGTAGACTACGTATTAAATTGCTACCAAATACTAATTAAGCAGAGAAAAAATATTTTTATGAGAGATGACAAATTTTGTTGGTCTTTTTGACTCTATGACTACAATTGACATTATTTGGATAAAATTTTCTATTGCACTTAATTAAGTACACTATGTATTAAATTGCTAGCAAATATTGTAGATGAAATATTAACTATTACAGATTTTCCATTCATAAGATGTTTGAACTAATTTAAAATGTACTTTTCTCTGAATCCTATTGATGCACTGTCTTTTGGAAAGTTTATCATTCCATTTCACATCTTTAGATCCATGGAAAACAAAGGCAAGATCACATATGGTAACACATTAATTTGTGGCAGCCAATTAAAACATATTAATATAAATGAATCATTTCCATTTTAGTATCCTAAACACATTAGACCGGAAGCTCTAATGCGCCTTATCTAACAAATAACTTAAAATAAGTTCATAGTGTGCAGGGTTGATTAATGTAAGAGTAAATAGCAAATTTATAATATATGTTTGTAAATCTTATTAGGTATAAGAAAATAGAAGGCTTGATGTAAGTGTTGACTGTGTCCATGATGCGTTTGCACGTTTGTTGTCGTGTCTTTAACATAGCCGGCTAAAGATACATACATATATACGCATGTATATACTTTGTATCAATATATCATTTGTTGTTTGTGTAACTTTCCGGTATGCTCTACGCTTTCTCATGTTGCTTGTGGAAGATTGGTCTAAAATATCATTGTATCATTAGTAAGTTTTTAATTTCTTTTAAAGATACAACCTAGAAGACGCATGAGTTTCATAGAAACAAGAGGACGACGGCCGATACACGCCATGAAAGGCTACAACTCCACAAACCCAACAAGATGCATCGCCAAGCGGTCTACACTACAACGCACAATCAACACGATCCAACTAAAATGACAGCCTTGCCCAACATCCTACCAAGAATGATGAGGAGATAGAGCACACAGCTACAAGACCGTGGCACCGTCCAAGCAAGACATCACCATAGCAAGACGACGACTCTAAGGCTACCAGGACCAACGCACCTCCCCCTATGTGCCCGAGAGATGGCGAGTAAGAGGCAGGATCCGACCAGACTCAAGGAAGGCGTTGACTAAGCTGCATCCAATATGCCATACATTGTGCCCTTGAAGCCGACGCCCTGTTCACTGTGCACTAGCTAACACCGGTAGCGCATCAAATCACCCATTGTCTGATCGGCCTCCCCCTCATAGCCAAGGCGACATCTTCAAGAAGAGAACTACGTATGGCGCCACTACCGCCCGGTCTAGCGAACCCGACCTAGGGATTCCCCCGACACCGGAGGAGAGGCCATGGTTAGGACCAAGACCATGCCTCTTCGAAGGAAGCGGCGCCCACGAGCATCGACGTGGTACGCATCGAATGCCGAGCAAAGCTTTCACCCCGGTCCTTCCCCATGACCCAGATTCTGCCAAAGCCGGCTGACTTAGGGATGAGGGATGAGGATGAACCAACCAGTTTGAACACCACCAGAGAGTCAAGAAACAGCGTCGGCTCACCGTCCAAAAGAGGGGTGTCAGCCACTTCTAGCCTCAACGGTAGCAGCATAGGCTCAGGGGAGGAGGCCCCCATGCCTACCAGCCACCAAGGCAGTCGCATCCATGCAGCACCTTAGAGACAAAGCTCCTCGCCGCCACCACGCTCTGAAGTCGTGGTCCGCATAGGTCTAGATTGGTCCTAGCCTCCATGCGCGACCATGAGCAGCATGGGCTTCCACCATCCGCAGCTGCTTGACCGCGTGCCCTTCGCACCACCAACACGTGCCCTCTTTGCAACGGCCGTGACCTAGGCAGACGGCCCTCACGACGAGAGGACGTGCCGCGAGAGAGAGAGACCCCACCTCCTTGGTCGATGACACGGGATTTTCCCGGCCATGTCCACCGACAAAGGCTGGGATGGGAGGGGGAGGAGGTCGGCCGGTGGCGGCTAGGGCTTGGACCCTCCGATGTTGCCCGAGCGAGGGCGATGTGGGAGGAGGAGCGGGCATTGAGGTTGGTTGATCGATTCACTTTCTAAGTTTTTAATATGTTGTACTCCCTCCGATTCAAAATAAGTGTCACGGACTTAGTACAAACTTTGTACTAAGTTAGTACAAAATTACCGATACTTATTATGGATCGGAGGGAGTATATGATTTGTCATCTTGCCCATGGCAGATTGGTGAGCAATAATATTGGATGTGCAGAGGTTGGATAATGTGACGTATTGAGTTTGATATAAAAGGGTCGTTTGTTGAAAGAAAAAAGAAGAAGTCTCCTGTGCTGGTATTATTAGATATTTTTAGCAGATATACTGATATTACGAGAATCGTCACACGAGCCGAAAAAGAAACCAGCCAAGGTAGGGCCAGACAACCACAGCGATTCATTCATAGAATAATGTAGCCCGTTGGATAAGACAGAGAGCCACCAACCTGTTGCGGAATCATCGCGTTCGACATCAACCAGACGGCTAATTCTAGGGAGCTCCTTCAAGATATATAGTATTGTGGTTAACTAACCCCCGCCTACATACACGGAGTCAGGCGCGCGCCGCCTCTCCATAAGGTGCAACACCTTGAGCTCAGGCCGATCCCCTGCTTCAAAACAAATCTATTAGTCAACAACAATGGCGCTCCTCAGCATCCAGCCGAAGCTCTACGCGTGCGTCCTCGTCCTCCTGCTGGCCGTCACCGTTCCGCCGGCGCCCATGGTGGCCGCCGACGGCGAGTGCTACAAGACGGCGATGCAGGTGCCGCGGTGGTGCCGAGTGCAGTTCATCAAGGCGCTGTGGAACAACGACCACCACGGGATCAGCAACCAGTGCTGCATCCTGCTCTCCTGCGTCCGCGACCCTCCCTGCTACCACGTCCTCCGCGACTTCTGCAAGCCACCCAAGTGGAAGCGCGACTGCAAGTGGTAGCCAACGACGACCTCTGCGTCCACCACCGTTTGCGAGCGAGCTAGTCGATCGGCATTGTTCCGACGGTTCGCTTTCGCTTCACGAGAATAATTAGTATCTAGATCTAGCTAGTGACAGGAGCCTAGCTAGAGGAGCAGATACCTAGTTTCTTTCTTTCAAGACCACGGAATGGATCAAGTGTAGTGTTGATTCTTCTAGGTTTAAATTTTTATTTGTAAACTCTTCTGGGTTTGATCTGTCTACGGGATGTGTTTCTGCATCGTCTCATCATCATGCCGACCGCCCTCCTCGACTGTCCCGTCTTCTCTTCCTCCGCCCTATCAGCAGGTTGTCGAGGTCCCATTCCATGGCGCCTAGGATGGGGTGGATCTTGGGTTCTCCAATCCGACTCTGTCGTGGCCCATTCGAGCCAAGTTAAGATAGTTGGAATTCTTTGCACGTTAAAATCACTTGCTAGAGGGGCCTGAGAATTCCGTTTACCGACTAGTAACTGTGGTATTTCACTTGGTAACAAAATTAGAGTGACGCTAGAGTCCACATGGAACATGTAGCACCCGCAGGCCAAGGGATCCGTCAGAGATCCTCCGAGTGACGAGCAGGTGGGAGAGGTGGTGGTGGTGGTGGTGTGGCAGGGTGGAGGAGGCGCTGCGATGACGGACACCGGCATGAGCAAACCGGGTCAGGACGACGTGAGCAATGAAGTTTCAGCCCGCTAAAAATAGTGGAGTGCTTCTGTGCTTTTCGTCTGTTTTTTGGCACGCTTTCCGTCCTAAAAATATTGTGCGATTATGAGATGAAATTCCTGATAGTATAAGATGTCCTATCGTAGCTCAGAGTTGAGCTCGGAAAGTATACTTTTTGGCATTTTTGTGCGACTGGGAGTCGGATTTGTTGTCTGTTTGACATGCTTGGTGTGTTGTAAGGGGTTGCTTTTCTAATGCTATGAATGAGCTTTTGTGACAAATCAATGTCAATAGATTCACCGTAGTGACTAATGATACATGGATTGATCTGAAGGTGTTCGGCCTAGTTAGTGGCAGTGTCTGCTAGGGTGCATCCTGGACTCGAACAATCGATCCGTAGGTTCGCGGCGTACGTGGTTGCAGCGCAATGTTTGTTGTGTGATGCATTTGACTGACATTTCTGGGATCCACTAGTATGTTACTGATGAATAATGACCTGAATAATTATTGTCTTCTATAAGTGCAGAACTAATAATAGTAACACCACAATGCCAACTGACATCTCAGTGTCCTTGTTTTCGCTAGAGTCAAACATGCAGGATGCACACTGCCATCAGTTCGGGGTTTCCGATTGGAAACCATAAGAACGTCCACAATGTAAATTTTCATGGTCTGAATCTATATAGCGACCGTCCATAATGCCAATTTCCATGGTCTGAAACTATATAGCGGCCGCATTGTGCTCAGCAGGCAAGCACTTCATGTCAATCTGCAAAGACGTCGGACAGCATGCTTCTCACCTATATAACTTCGGGCGGCCACGCCAGCACACAGCCTCATCAGGGCTGTGACCATCCTCCTGGATCCGGCGGGCAAAAGACTAGGGCCACATCCTGCGAGCTCAAGAACTGCTGGAGCCACAGCCCTGCCGTCAAAATAAGAAGACAGTTCGTGCAGAGCACAAACTAATTTTCAGCACAGGGCAAAGCGCCTGCTGGGTTACTTATCCCTCTTCCATTTTGGAGGAAGACTCTGAATTCTTCGACTCACCTGATTACATGGACTGTAATGCAAACTGCCGCAGTCGTTATTCAGTTTACATCAGAGAAAATCACATTAACACATTCAGTAAAAGATGAATCCAGGGGCAGCATGGTTATCAAGGACATTTCTCCTATGTGTCAGATTTTAGAATTGTACTCCCTCCGTTTCAAAATATAAAATGTTTTAGCTTTGTGAAAGAAGTGTATCCAGACCCTTTTTGGTGTGTAGGTTCATCTAGGTTTGGAGTGAACCTACACACTAAAAGGGTCTAGATACACTATTTTCACAAACCTAAAACATCTTATATTTTGAAACGGAGGAAGTACATCATAGTAAATCTAAGCAACAGAAAAAAAAACATTTTACAAGGTTATGTTATACAGCTCCTCGAAACAGACATGCGCCCAGCTATATTAATATAGCAACCACGATTGATACCGCTGCTGGCCCAGATAGCACAACGCCCAAAGGAAACCGAAAAGAAAACGAAAAAGAAAAGAAGAGAAAACAAAGCCGACGCCAGCGGCTCAACGACCGAGGATGACCCGCAACCGCTGCGTCCACCGGAGAATTTCCACCACTCTCCTAGCCTCTTTGAAACATCGCGCATCAAGCAGCACCTCCAAGAAGGAAAGCGACAATGACACTGCTGCCCGGACAAGTCCTAGGGTTTCCCCTGATACGCTATGGGAGGTGGGGAAGAGGTACACTGACGCCCTTCAGGAAAGACGGCGACACCCACGGGCATCACCACGTCGATGTCTAGACGACAAGGATTTCTCCCGACCCCTCAAAAAACCACACTCCCGGACGCTTCGAAGCTCCCTGCCAAGCTCGCCGCCCACCAACGCACGCCACCACGGTCTTGAGGCCACCCCCGGCGTCTCACCATGACCCACAATGTGAGGCTGGTCCGACCGAAGGAAGAGACTCCGGCGAGGGTCAATAGTACAATAACACGCGGGAGGGAACTACCTCCACCGCCGGAAGGTGATAGCCGACCGGATGTAGCTGCGGAGGCAAACCAGACCCTCTCTGGTCCGGCCGAGCCCAAATGGACTCGTGAAGCCCCGCCACCACACTGCAGCAAGGGTGTTACCCTCGCTGCCGGCCCTAGCACTAGTCCCTACCCCTCCGCTCGCCACTGGATCCACTGCCACCACAGATCCCCGCTACCAAGTAGCAATGCACTCACCACCGTGTTCATCCGGGATTACCGGACCACCGTCGGTCTGAGGATCACCACCTGGGCCCGCAAGGGCAAGGAGGGACAAACGCGACGAACACGGCACATCAGTGCCGCCCGGGCCACCCCGGGCAGGATTTGGCAGGCGACCACCTGACCTAGGCCCGCCCGTCCCAGATCCGGTGCCCTAGCCATGCCACAGCCGGAAGGGGCCATGCCACCTACCGCCTTGCCGGAGACCGAGGGTCCCGGACGGAGCCCGCACGGCCCAGATCAGGCCCTACAGAGCTCTCCACTAGGGGCACCTGCGGCCCCACTCACCGCCCAGGCCGCCGAACTGCCCGCCACCACACCGCCCAAGGGAGCGCCCAGTTCGTCGTCGCCCTGTCCTGCCTTACCCCCACCGAGCCCGCCATGGCCGCCGCCGCCAGCTAGGGGAACCCCGCACACCCCTGTCGCCGCCAGGAAGAAAGCGCGCCCGCCGCCATCGGCCCCGCCCGAGCTTTTTCCGGCGGTGCGTGCCGGTAGCGGCGGGTGGAGGAGGGGAGGAGGAGGACGGGGGCGGGCGGCGCGGCTGGCCTCGCCCCGTCGCCCGCGGGGGGCGAGACGGGATGAGGAGGAGCGGGTCGGGGGAAATTGTTCAGCCAAAGGGGTGTTCCTAACCAAGTATCTTCCCCACAACAGGTGTAAATACAGTCAGCAACTTAAGTTTCACAACATATCAAGAACATGTATATATCCTGGACCTCTACTTTTTTTGAACGATCCTGGACCTTTATAAACCAGAGTCCCAGAACAAAAGTGAGAATCTCCAATCTTATCCTTCGCTTCCAATATGGATTCAAGGCATCACTTTCTCAGGACATCCGCAAACACTAATGTAAGAATTAAGATCACAAAAGTGCTAATATACTCGAATTTATGCGAGAAACAAGGCAGCTTTATAGAGCAAGGGGGAACAACCTCATCATGCATAAATATTCAGAAACCATTACAGCGTCATTACAAAAGCAACATAGGACCAAGAAAAGACAGTCATTATCAGCAACGGCAGACCACTCCCTTTAAACTACTGGAGGTCATAGTTGGACAGGTGCTGAATAGTTGTGTAAGGACGAGAACAATGGCCCATGTCTCTAGAGATTCTTTCTACTCGCTGGGACCTCGGGTTATACATGCATATGTAACCACCATAAGAATCTAGGCTTTTAATATAATAGATGCAGTTGGCGTCAACGGATGGGAATTTATCAGGATTAACTGATATGCACTTACAACTGCCACTAAGGAAGATGGCGCGGTTGCCAATGTCCTTCACACGCTTGAGTACATAACTGTCAGTGTCCATCCTGTAAACCTCCATGCCTCCTTTTTTGAGCTTAAAGATGATCAAGATTTCTCCAGCAGATCTCACTAGGTAACAACAGTTTCCATATCCTATTTGAAACTTAAGTGCGGCTCTTCGATAGGAAATCAAAATATCTCCATCATCGGAGTCAGACGACTCATCAGGCTCAGCATTATAAAACCTCATCAGATCAAAGATCTTCTCAGCCACATCAACTGGAAATGGTGCCACCGACCCCAAGTCACCATTAGTGTAGATACCCCTGACAGCCAACCTGATCAAAGGCCAAGCATACCTCTCCTCGTACATGGTGTAGGATTCACTGTCAGGATAAGCCGTGTATACCTTACGATCTGACTCGCGAAACACGAAATGATCATCCATGTACACCTCCTTGCACAACAAGACAAGGGTAGGTGGAGAACCAGAGACAAGAGCAGCAGACTCCATGATCTGATCAGGCAGGGGCGCAGCAAAATGGACCCAGTAGCCTGTGAAAGCATTGAAGAGACATACAGTGCAAGGGGACTTGATGTCATTCAAAATGAGGAGGCCATCCGGGGTGGTACAGGAAGCCCCATAGCGGCGGAGCAGCGGGAGTTCCTTGGGCACAAAGCGCCCAGTGGCAGTGTTCACCCAGAGGTATGTTTTGTCGCCGCCGAAGTGCCTATCGACGATGACCCAGTGGCGGGGCCGGAAGAGAGGGTCTGGGGAACTCTTGGGGTCCTTGGTGGCGGAGCGCCAGCTGCGGCAGACTGCACGGAAGTCAATGTAATAGTCCAGGTCACTGGTCACGAGGAAGCACTCCGCGATGCGGTTGAGGAGCTCCGGCGGGAGTGAAGACCAGTCTGCAGATGCCATGGTGGGAGGCAGGATTGGAGGACTGAGGTTGCTTGGATTGATCAGTGTTCCTGTTGGCAGCCAAGAGAACACGCATGGTGAAGGAATTCAGTGATGATATTTAGCAACTGATGTGAATCCTTAGTTCATACAAAATTAAGGCCGCTAGAACATCAACGGGTGCGGCCGCCATTAGGGATCTAACTTCATGGGAAATGACCACTTGAACACTGAGGATCAAGGAATGGACTCACCGTGGCCAGGGCGGACGAGGTCGCAGCAGATGATGAACACGACGGGCAGCGTGGGCGTGGTGGTGCCGGCGCCGTGGTCGAGGACGTGGTGCTGGCCAGCTGGGTACGCCGGCCGGGCGGCAATGGCTGCGGACGCGGCGAGATCGGGCCGCGGAGAGTTCGCCGCACCGGGCCGGATCGAGGCGAATCTCGCGGTGGGGGATTGACAAGGGTTTAGGGTTCAAGGAGTAGCCGCCGCTGCGGACAGATGAGAAGGGGCGATTTGTTGACGATGGCGACCAGCAGAGTTTTCACCGAAGAGGGTTGAACGTCCGTTCTGGGCCCGTCTGTCAGTGACAGAGGATGCTACGTTATAAATTCTGCGCCTACTCACTCCGATCTCAAAATTAATATCGCAGATTTATCAAATTTTAGATAAATCTAGATACTATTTAGTATATAAATAAATCTAAATTTTGAAAAAATTCTGACATCTATTTTAAGACGGAGGGAACACATTATTCCTCCAGAAATGTAAAAACATGTAAACAAATAATTTTAATATAATACGGATGCCTACGGAATTTAAAAACACGTGAGTTTTCAGAGATATCTTGGGATGGTTAAAAAAATGAGCACACAAATTTTACACAAACTAAGGGAGAGAGAGAGACGGAAGGAAGGTGCATTAGACTTTTCAAGTACGAACAATATGGTAGGAGGCTAGGAACTCATGTTAGATATTACAAGGAACACGGTAAAAGAATGAATTATGCAGGGGTTTCAAAAAATCGCAATTTTGTGATCCAAATGGCGCTCGAAGGACTCAGACCCTGTAGGATTATTATCAAAATCGACCATGAAAATACTTATCAAAGCATGCCTACACGCATAAGTGCAACTAAATATTTATATTTATTTATTTATTAATTTGTTCATAATAACGTGAGTTACTCTCTAAGTACGCATCGCATTGCCAGCTGCTTCGCATGCACCCTCCTTGATTATACTAGAAAACATTGAGTATGCATTTAGCATAAAGCATTGAAATGTGAAGAAGTATTTCCAATTAAGAGAAAATTAGTAACAATGCTTGCTTGACTCAAATTAGGGAATGTCTACTTCGAAAACTCAACATTTTCATACTGGAGTTGAATCCCTCATCCCAACCTCTCCAAATGCCATGACTGGACAATGCCACGAGGCGAGGCCGATAGTGCCTATTAGGAGCAGCAGTCGACAAAAGTGTTTGAGAATAGAAGAAATGAAAGAATCAAGTATCAATTTCATTGATGGTTGAGAGGCTTATATACCCCTGGAATAGGTGCCAACGAAGGCGGTTTACAAGAGGTGTCTCTTCGCTTAAGGCGGTTGGACAAATCCTAATTGCTCACAGTTTGCCTAATTCTAAAGCTAATTATTCCTGACACTCCCCCTTGGACAACGCCTTTTCTTGAAAATATCTTGCATAATCTTCAGGAATCTTCTTGCATAGCCTTGAGAGTGTTCTTGCGTATCCATGAGAATGCCCTTGTAAATTTCACTGTCCTTTGTAGATTCTATCATCTTGAAATCTTTATCTTTAGAATCCCCCCCCCCCAAAAAAAAACCTGTGGGAAAATATAAAGAGAATTGTATTTCATATGTTGTTAAAACTCCTTGAAACCCTATGGGAAAATAAGGAGAAAATGACACAACATATATTGATTGTTGTCTCCATGAGAACTCATATGAGAAAAACCTTAGAAAAGGGAAAAACCTCACAATGAGTTTAGAGAAGAATAAATATGTCTTCTAGACTTCCTTAAAAAACCGGTGGGAGAAAAAAGTATGCCATATGATAATGATAATATATTGCCTCATTAAGATTTATATGAGAAACTTGAGAGAAAACTCATCACTACTAGAGAATAGCTTATAGACAGCAAGGGTTACCACCGGCGAATCTAAACATAGGTCATCGGCGATAACCCCTTCAGGGCCATCGCGTGTTACCGCCGGTGAATGGCTTCCTGGTGCGCTGGCGCTACATTATCTATGAAGGAGATATGTCCTAGAGGCAAATATTAAAGTGCTTTATTTGATATATCTCTTGTATATTCATAATACGTTTCATACCGTGCTATAACTGTGTTAATACGAAACGTTAATACACGTGTGATATGTAAACAAACCATGTCTCTAGTTACCTCTAGCGAACTAGCTCATTGGTCATGAGGATGATCTAGGATTTCAAGATCATGGGAGTTTATGCCAATTGATAATGAGGTCATATCATTAGTTGAATGATGTGATAGACAAACACCCAATAGTTATATCATAATGAGATCTAGTTACAAAGTTCACCATTAATAAAAAACAAAGAAAACCCCGTGACCTGATCCTTAGACTGTGAGATAATGCAAATCACCGTTCTAGGGGGACTTTAGATGGTATCAAGTATCAAGCCGTAAAAGGGTGATCAAAAAGGTGCCACTCAGGTTTCCCAAAAGGACGTGTAGAGGAGTATACCAGGATTTTCCAATCCATGTAACAGATAGACACACGTGGCCATCTCGGTGACGTTGCATTAACAAAGCTTGCAAGCGTGTGACTGTGTCACGGTATGCGACGACATGGGAACGAGTAAAAGAGTTCATCAGTAATGAGATCGAACAAAGTTATGGAGATACCGAAGATCAAATCTCGGATGAACTAGGTATCAAGTGGTAAAGGGAATGGGAAACAACGTTAAAGGTTTAAGCGATAAGATTCTTGAAACGCACGGCGGTCATCATGGGCATGCAGGTCCCACTGATGATCATTGATATAAGAGAGGTCTTGATCATGGTCTGGAGTGTTTCTGAACCGAAGGCTGTCACGCTTAAGGGCGGGGACGTATAGGGATTGATACGGCACCGCAGGAGAAATAAGAGAGAGAAGCTGGAATAGTTTCCTGTAACACCGGATGTTGATCGGAGGGGTCCAGAAGGAGCTCCCGAGTGAAGAATATAATAATATATGTATTTTATATTAATTAATTAAATTAACATTAAAATATATATTTTTACTTTATTTTAGTAGGCAGCCCATTGCTAATGGAGCAAGGCGCCTAAGGGAGGAGGGCTAGCCGGCCAAGTCCTAGTAGGCTCCCCACGTGGGGCCCACCTAGGCCGGCGGCTTCCCCTTGGTGGCCGGTGGCTATGGCAATAGTCCCACACCGTCTGCCCCTTGGGTGGTGCCCCTCCCCTCCTACTATATATAGTGGTCACCCCTCTCCTTGGAAATCATCCCATTCTCTCTTCTCTCTCTCGCAGTTCCTTTTAGGATTTGTCTGTAATAATGGAGAGGACCCTGCGGGTTTTGAGTCCTTCCCCTTCACACTACCATCGTGTGATCTTCGGTCTGCCATCTTTCTTCTTCCATTGCTCGGCTAGATCGGAGCCCAGGAGACATCGCCTACGTGTGTAGAACTTTGGGGGTGTCACACTTGGGGCACTTGGAGCTGCTTGTCTTCATCAACATATGCCTTCCTACGTAAGGCGTTCCTCGGTCTCCAAGAGTATGAATACCGTCTTCATTTTTCGTTACTTATGTCTACATAGTATAGATCCTGGTATTAGTGTGCGCGTAGTTAGAAATTTTTAGTTTTCTTCTCCGGAACCCTACAATCTATCGCCGACGAAGTGGGGCTGCGTGTGACGGGGCTAAGGTGAGCCGCCTCCACCCAAATGGGCCGCGCCATACCGCCCATGAAGCGGTCCTGCATGCGCCGGGATAACGCTGGTACCGTTGGCGAACATGTACCCGAGGCGCTGAGGATAAGTGGCCTTGGATACAAAGCCCACACCTACTACCACACCCTCACCTTATCCACTCACACGACCCACAGCCACACACACACACCCTCTCTCTCCCTTAATTCCGCAGCCGCCCGTCGCTCACCACGCACCTCTTTGCACCTCCACCGTGCTCCGGCTGTCTCCAGCTGGCTCCAGCGGTTGCACGCGACGCTGACCTCCGCCCCAACACTAGCTCCTCGTCCTCCGTAGATCCCACGGCATGGAGTCTTCGATCTGCAGCCCCCCGACGAACCATATCCCAACGCTGGAGAGAAGGAAGGAACTAGGAAGGGCTCTTGCAGGAGGACCGGCGGCTGCGGCCATGGGCAACCTATTCAGCCACCCCATGTTCTATAACGCGTGTACCGAATCGCTGATCAGAATGCTCTGTTTTTTCTTTTACGATTGCTTGATTTGACACGCGATCAGGCCGTGATCGCGACGGTGGTGCTCTAGGTCGGCTCTGTCGTCCTGCACTGCGACGATTGCATGCATCGCATCCGCAACAAGCTGTTCAAGATCGAAGGTACAACTCGCTCACCTGATGTTGTCAGCCACGACGTCCGCAACCTACTGATGCCTGCCACCGACACCACGTGTTTCCCACCTGATGACCTCTATCTTCTCTACACCACCTCAATTTATTCTTGCATAGAAATCGTGTCTTGGTTGTAGCAAGTTTGTAGAAACCTGCAGCTTTCAACGATAGTTTAGCATGTGCCTTTATACAATTAGCTAAGAAACTGTGTCTAGGTTGCAGAAAGTTGATCGGAATACTCTATTATATGCCCACTACTAGGGAAATGCTTATAGCTGCAGTGTCGATTTAGTTGGTAGCTAGATGAATTGTTAGATGATTTTTAGTGTAGATGATTTTAAGAGTAGTATTGCAGATGATTTGATTAATTGTAGATAAATTTGTAGTTGCTAGTTGCTAGTTAAATAGCTAGTTGCAGATAAATTCGTAGTTGCTAGTTAAATTGGTAGTTGTAATTAAATTGCTACTTGTAATTAAAATAATTGTTATATGGCTCATGATTATTGTCTGTTTAAGTAGTATGACGTGGTTAGAGCCGAAGTACCGTGGTGTGTATAAGAAGCCGACGAAGATCCCCACTTGGGAGGCTCGGATCACCGTCGATGGGAGTAGGCACCACCTTGGCACATGGCGGTCCCCCCAGGAGGCGGCACGCGCCTACGACTGCATGGAAGTCCAGCACTTTGGAGCGAGGGCGATCCTAAACTTCCTCGAGGATTGAGCTAGGACCATTCAGAATAGGTCCGAGGGTATGAGACTCACCATGATAGCGGAGGAGAAGGAGCACCGACTTATCGAGAGACAGCTTCTTGACCCCTTGGTCCAGACACTCCGCGAGGATCCTGCGGTGATGGCGGAGCAGTACGAGGTCTTGGCGTCATTACGTGCCAATAGCCCGTCCAGGAGGCGGGTCCATCTAGGTCTGACGGTGCGGTCTCCTCCATCGCGCACCCTCAGGGCCCGTACAACGGGGTTAGCCCCGGCGACTTTACCGTCGCACAACCATCGTTGGTGGATGACGACCTATCTTCCTTAGGTTTGTCTGATGACGACGACGCCAAATCTAGCTAGGACAAAGGGTTGGATCAGCTACTTGTCATATATTACTTATCCTGCTAGACTTTGTGATGTTTTATGTTCAGTTATTGTGCTAGACTTTATTCATGCTACTTAATTTATAACTATTGTCTGCTAGTTAGCTATGTTTACTATGTGTCTTCTTTCTTGATAAATATAGAATGGATCAAGTGTGCAAAAATTATGCTCAACCATTGGGGAGATGCCTAGACAAAAAGTTCCCCATAGTGCTCCCTGTCGGGTTTGAGGCTAGGACGGTATGTGTTCTAAAATGAACAGTACATATGCGCAATCTAAATATGCATGTCTATATAGAATAGAAAATAAACCATGGACTTTGGTGTATTGTTATTGTTTTATTGAGTCAATCCCTTGCAGTTGGCGACGGGACTTCATGGACCATTTCTGTAGAAACTCCATTGACAATGCCGTGTTTAAGGTCACATTGATGTCAAATGCTGATATCGACAGGAGTTATGTAGTTACAGTGACCAACATAGCGATCAGGACATCTTTCAGTGTACCTGGCTGGATAAACTTTTTGAATGAGCATGACATGCAATACGGAGACAAGATAAAGATCTTTATTATTCATCAAGAAGTTGTAATATACTACATGTACACACCATCTAATGATGATATCCAATAGTAAGCTAGTTATGTAGTTGACCATCTTATTATATGTTGTTTACTATATATGCATTTTTATGTAACTTTCTTCTTAATATATGTATAGTAAATTATAGGGAAGAAGCGTGCAGAAGTTGTGGTCAACATAGTTGGCATTGCATGGATAGGAAGATTACCATACTGCTCTCTGCGAACATTGGTGTTAGGACGGTATATTATCTAAAATTCATATGTGGACAATGTAAATATATATATATATATGTATATATATATATATAATCAAAATCACGACTAATTGTTTAGTCCTATGATTTTACTTAGTCAATCCATTGCGGTGCACGACTTGACTTCATGGACCATCTGCATAGAAGCATGGATGAGGTTGTCGTGTACAATGTCACTTTAACGCATCATCATCATCATCCTGATAGGACGTACCAGCCTAGGGTCAACAACGAGGAGGTCCGAACATATTTTAGTGGTCCTGGATGGATAAGACTCCTCATTTTGTATGGTGACATGCAAGAGGGACGGGAGTTCAAGTTTATCCTCAATCATCACTATGGCACCATCTATTTCACTTGCATTCCTCCCGACTCTTCTGACAAGGATGAAGATGAGTGAACTCTAGATAATGTTATGAATCAATGTTGAACCAATGTTGATAATACTGCATGTGTGACCATATAATTACAACCTTATATATACTGCTGTCATTACTGTTGTATTTTGCCTATTTTGCCATGTGTATTCTATATATATAGTTGTACTCTTGGAAATTTTTGTTCCTATATAATATACCGCCAGCGAAATAAAATACCGTACCGCTGGCACGTGCCGCTATGCGCCAGCGATAAAAATTACCCCCGGCGCACAGGACCGCTGATGATCATCGGCGAGAAGCAATTCGCCGGCGGTAGACCATTTTTGTGCGCCAGTGGTATGCTTCTCCCTTGTAGTGAATATAGGTAAAAGAGTGCAATGTGATGTGCCACTGAAAACTCCTTTAAAACACAACGAAAAAACATAAGGAGAAAACGATGTAGCATATCGAAACACTTGTATTTATATTGTCTCATTAAAAACATTTTATGAGAAATCATTAGGGAAAACTCGTTAAGGGAAAAGAGTACATTACGTATGATCTGAAGATCATCAACTGGTTATGATATATATGGGAGTTTTACTGCCTCTGAACTTTGCAAATCTCAAAATTGTCGCGTATTGATCCCATGAACATAATTATGGAATATAGAAGTTGGTAAAGACATTATGAAGAAATCTTTTAGATTGTCATAAGATATATTTACAAAATATTCTCTATTTAACCCATATGCATCTGAGCAGTACAAGTTGTATTATCTTGATAGATAAAAGTAGGTGATACTGTTGAATCTTAAACAAATGATCTTGAATGTGATCGTTCATTATATGAATCCATTAGAGTCTATTTTGAAGACTTCCTTTAGACGGCTCTACTAGTGAATTCAATCTATGATATGGCTTTATCGGGATCAGATAACGGTCAGTCTATGTGTATCACAAAATGGTCAAATATTGATATTTCTGATGAAATTAATCAAGATGATTTGTGCATTGAAGATATCAAAGAATATTTCTTACACTAACTATATACATATTGTTGGATGCACTTTAAATCAGTTGACAAATATATTGTCATGATTTACAAAGTTTTCATTGATGGTTTGGGATATAGAACTGTATGTCCTGACATCACTTCATCATATTAACTATGCACAAATGAGTTTGCATTCCTGTTAGGGATATGACCATATGTGTCTTTGATGTGATTCATCCATATCAAGTTTCTACCTTGTTTTATGGATATACGAAGACTGATATGTATTTCTGGTGGAATATGTTCTACTTATAATAAACTTGATTTCATTTGGTTTAATCCAAATCTCTTCCTTAAGATGATTGTGAGTACCTTTCATGTAGTGTATAGATTTTGATGATCATTGGCATATACATATATAGGTCATGTGGAGTCCAATTAGGGATTTTGTTTGTGTCTACATGTAAGCAATCATCATTACATGAGTAATCCTCTATAAGGAGGAACTATCATAGTCAACGGGCTGAGCGGCTTGCGAGACGAGGACTAGCACGCCCTCTGCGCTGCCCTCTTTGTGACCAGACGACTGAGATCATGGCTCATCTTCTGGTGGGCTGTCCCTTCTCGAGGGTGACATTGCAAGAGGTGCTTTCCTGGATTCAATCGACAGCCACACCACCGGATAGAGAAGACGACTTCGTGGATTGGTGGTTGCAGGCTTCTTTATCTACTCGGGCTTTGCGGAAGGGGAGGGCCTCACTTGTCATGCTGACGGCTTGGTGAATTTGGAAGCATCGCAACGCGATTGTCTTTGACAATGTGTCACCTAACATGGATAACCTTCTCACCACGATTCAATACGGCGCTCGATCCTGGGCGGCTGCAGGAGCGATAGGCCTACGCGCCTTGTTACCCGTGACCCTTAGGTCTAGTGGGTAGAGGATGGTTAGGATCATAGGAATAGGATGCATGAGAGAGCTTGCTTACAATTGTCTATTAGCAGGAGTCTGACCACACAGCATTAGTGCACATAAACGCGTCATGTTTTCCAGATAAAATATTGGAGCTCTACATACCAAATTGTTTATATTTGATCATTCTCCTGAATGATTTTTAACAACGACGTGGTAGCACTTCCGCACACATCAAAGTCCGGTCATGATGAGGAAAATGAAAAAGATCAAAAGTTATAGATATTTTTTATACTCTTCTCTGATCAATATTAATGTTCTCATATCTGTCTAGATTCGATCGTATCTGGCACTAAATCATGACTAGACACATTCGAATCTAGATACATCCGAGAACATTAATTTGGATCTGAGTGAGTATATAATTAGTCAAACTTATTATAGTAAGGTTTGATTTCTTACTAAATTTATAAGTCTCATTTATTGGAATGGAGTAGTAGATAACTAGCTAGCTTGTAATTTCGTCAAAGGTTGCAACCGCTGCATAAATTAATTGTCTCGTAACTTGAGTTCGTAAAAAAAAAACACTAAGCCAAATATCAATGCATCAATCATGCTCCTCCTATATAACGAGGTCAAACACCATGAGGTCAATCCATGTCTCACTACTCACTAACTAGGCCAAACACCTTCTTCAGATCAAACTGCATTATAGATAGCCACCATGTACAAGTAGTCTTTAAACAATGGCGCTCCGGCGGCACCTCTGCCTCTGCCTGTGCACGTCCCTCCTCCTGGCCGTGGCCGTCGCTGTCGGGGCTCCCAGGCCGGCACCGTCCCTGGCCCCGGAGCTCTCCATCGTGGCCACCGGCAGCTGCTACAAGACGGTGAAGGGGGTGCCGCAGTGGTGCGCGCAGATGTTCATCAAGGCCGTCTTCAACGACAAGAGGAATGGCGTCACCGACGAGTGCTGCATCATGCTCGCCTGCGTCCGCGAGTGGTTGTGCGCCGACCTGCTCCGCGGCTTCTGCCTTCCTCCGGAGGTCGGCGATTGTCCGGGATCGCCCAAGCGGACGCCCGCCTTCGCCCCAGCTGCGACGACTGGAGAGGCAAACTAGATATAAGTATTTTTGGTGGTGTGCCAGTGTCTGCTCCAAATTTTGGTGGTGCAGGGTGCTTGCGGGACTCGGAATAATCGATCTGTACCTTCGCGGCATGGCGTGGTTGCAGTGGAATGTTTGTTTGTGTGTGATGCATTTGACTCACATATTTTCTGCAATACGCAAGTGTGATACTGATGAATTCGTTTTTTGCATGCGTGCTAACCGACATCTCACTGCCCTTGTTTTCGCTCTACTCAAACAGGCAGGATGAAAACTGCCATCAGTTTCCTTGTTTCTCACTGCAAATAAACCATAAGAACGCCCACCATGCCAGTTTCAATGGTCCGAGTCTATATACCCGCCGCCACAATGCACTCAACAGGCACTGCAAAGACATTGGACAGCATGTTTAGCCTTACTCTCTTTTATGCTGCAGCAAGACTCTGAATCCTTCAAGCCAACTGACGCCACAGTCCTTATCAGCTTACATCAGAGAAAATCACATTAGCGTATCTTGGCAAAAGATGAATCCAGGGGCAACATGGTTATCAAGGAAATGTATTCTCTGTGTCCAACTTTGGAATTGTAAATCATAGTGAATCTAAGCAACTGCGAAATATTCTTACAAGATGATGTCATACAGCTTGCAGAATTGTTCAGACAAAGGCGTATTCCTAACCAAAGTAGCTTCCCCAAAACAGGTCTGAATACATCAGCTTAAGTTTCACAGCATAGTGAGAACATGTATGTATCCTGGACATTTTTTTTGCGAACAATCCTGGACCGCTATTTGACCAGAGTCCCAGAACAAAAGTTAGAATAACCAATCTTATCCTTCGCTTCGGATATGGACTAGAGGCATCACCTTCACAATACCTCTGCAAACACTAATTTAAGAATTAATATCACATAAGTGGCTACTATGAATACTCACTCATACTTGTGCACGAAACAAGACAGCTTTATAGAACAAGGGGGGACAACTTCAGCATAAATATTCAGAAACCATTACAGTGTCACTACAAAAGTAACATAGAACTAAGAAAACACAGACGTTATCAGCAATGGAAGCCTAGACTCCCCTGGAGGTCATAATAGCTGGACAGGTGCTGGATAATTGTGAAGGGGCCCGAAGAAGAACCCATGCCTCTAGAGATTGTTTCTACTATCCGGGAGCTCGGGTTATACATGCAGATGTAAGCGCCAGAATACTCTAGGCTTTTAATGTAATAGATGCAGTTGGCGCAGTTGCCAATGTTCTTGACACGCTCGAAAAATAGTGTGCTGAGACCCGCGGAAAGCCCCCGCGTCGCTCCCAGGGCGACACGAGCGGCGGAAACCTAGCCCCCACTAGTGGAAACGAGGCCTTTGGTTGAGCCTGGAAATGGGCTTTAACACCGGTTCTTCTACGAACCGGTGTTAAAGGGGGGGCCTGTACCAGCGTGGCCCGTGCAGCAAAAAAGAGTCCCCCTTTAACACCGGTTCGTGGCCCCTGCACTAGTGGCCCACGCAGCCCCCCCCCCCCCCCCCCCCCCCGGTTAACACCGGTTCGTTGCTTGAACCGGTGTTAAAGGGGGGACTATATAAGACACCGCAGCCCACAACCCACTCTTCCATTTTTTCACTATCTCATTTTGGACCCTCGCAAGAGGGTGTGAAGTGTGCTAGTTTGTGTTTTTTTCGTATGCACAAGAGGTGTTCGGTGAAATGCCCGAGAGCTCAAAATAAGTTTTCTTGTTGCTCTTTCCTTCTCGGTCGAGGTCGGCAACTATCCTTTCATGTGTCATTGATGTACTATATATATAAATGGTCCTCTCCCTATTATTTTTTGATATATACTATATATTAATGCAGATGAACCGGCAATGGATGTACGGTGACCGCCGCACTTCCGAGTACATTACGGGCCTCCAAAATTTCATCGTTATGGCTAATGCAAACCGTGGTCACAATGGTTTTATGTGATGTCCGTGTGTTCACTGTCAGAACAAGAAAGACTACTCAAATACGAGAACCATTCACGCCCACTTGCTTCGATCCGGTTTCATGCCCGGCTATAATTGTTGGACCAAGCACGGAGAAAAAGGGGTTGTGATGGAAGACAACGAAGAAGAAGAGGATGATGACAACTATCATAATATGTATCCTGAATATGATGATACTGCAACGGGGGTAGATAATGAAAATCAAGAGGCAGCAGATGGGCCCGCTGATGACGATCTTGGTCGGGCCATTACTGATGCAAAGGAAGAATGTGAAACTGAAAAGGAGAAGGAGAAGCTGGAGCAAATGTTAAAGGATCACAAAACATTGTTGTACCCAACTTGCGAAGATGGCCACAAAAAGCTAGGTACCACACTGGATTTGCTGCAATGGAAGGCAGAGAACGGTGTGACTGACAGCGCATTTTTAAAGTTGTTGGTAAAAATGAAGAATCTTCTTCCAAGAAATAATAAGTTGCCCGATAGTACATACCAAGCAAAGAAGGTTGTCTGCCCTCTAGGATTAGACGTGCAGAAGATACATGCCTGCATTAATGATTGCATCCTCTACCGCGGTGAGAAGTACGAGAATTTGGATGCATGCCCGGTATGCACTGCACTGCGGTATAAGATCAGACGAGACGATCCTGGCGATGTTGAGGGCAAGGCCCCTAGGAAGAAGGTTCCTGCCAAGGTTATGTGGTATGCTCCTATAATACCACGGTTAAAACGTCTCTTCAGAAATAAAGAGCATGCCAAGTTGTTGCGATGGCACATGGAAGACCGTAAGAAAGACGCGATGTTGAGACACCCCGCTGATGGGTCACAGTGGAGAAAAGTCGAGCGAGAGTACCCGGACTTCGCACGTGACGCAAGGAACTTAAGGTTTGGTCTAAGTACAGATGACATGAATCCTTTTGGTGAGCAGAGCTGCAGTCACAGCACCTGGCCTGTGACTCTATGTATCTATAACCTTCCTTCTTGGTTGTGTATGAAGAGGAAGTTCATTATGATGCCAGTGCTCATCCAAGGCCCGAGGCAACCCGACAACGACATTGATGTGTATCTAAGGCCATTAGTTGAAGAACTTTTACAGCTGTGGGCCAAACCAGGTGTACGTATGTGGGATAAGCACAAAGGGGAGCCATTTGACCTACGAGCATTGCTTTTCGTAACCATCAATGATTGGCCTGCTCTTAGTAACATTTCAGGGCAGACAAACAAGGGATACAATGCATGCACACACTGTTTAGATGAGACTGAAAGTGTATATTTGGATAAATGTAAGAAGGTTGTGTACCTAGGGTATCGTCGATTTCTTCCGAACCTGCATCCAGTAAGAAAGAAAGGCAAGCATTTCAAACGTCTGGCAGAACCCTGGAGGAAGCATGTCCTCCGTACCGGTGAGGAGGTATTTGGTATGGTCAAGGACCTAGAAGTAATCTTTGGAAAAGGTCCTGGCAGTCTATCTGTTCCGAATGACGATGTCGGACACGCGCCCATGTGGAAGAAGCAATCTATATTTTGGGACCTACCCTATTGGAAAGTCTTAGAGGTCCGCTCTTCAATCGACGTGATGCACGTGACGAAGAATGTTTGCGTGAACCTGCTAGGCTTCCTAGGAGTGTATGGGAAGACAAAAGATACACCGGAAGCACGGCAGGACCAGCAACGTCTGAAAGACCCTGAAGAGCCTATGCATCCTGAGAACGAGAAGGGTAAATGATGCCACTTAACTCCTGCCAGCTACGTTCTTACTAAAGCAGAGAAGGAAATCTTTTTTAAATGCCTGAGCAGTATCAAGGTCCCGTCTGACTTCTCGTCGAATATAAAGGGAATAATAAATATGGCAGAGAAAAAATTCTAAAACCTGAAGTCTCATGACTACCACGTGATTATGACACAATTGCTTCCGATTGCATTGAGGGGGCTTCTACCTGAAAATGTTCGAGTACCCATTGTGAAGCTATGTGCATTCCTCAATGCAATATCTCAGAAGGTAATCGATCCAGAAAGCCTACCAGGGTTACAGACAGATGTGGCCCAATGTCTTGTCAGCTTTGAGTTGGTGTTCCCACCATCCTTCTTCAATATTATGATGCATCTTCTGGTTCACCTAATAGAAGAGATTGCCATTCTCGGTCCTGTATTTCTACACAATATGTTCCCCTTTGAGAGGTACATGGGAGTCTTAAAGAAATATGTTCATAATCGTGCTAGGCCAGAAGGAAGCATCTCCAAGGGCTATGTAATAGAGGAGGTCATTGAGTTCTGTGTTGATTTTATTCCTGACCTTAAGGCGATTGGTGTTCCATAATCACGACATGAGGGGAGACTGCATGGAAAAGGCACCCTAGGATGTAAAGCAATGATATGTAGGGACGGGCATTCTCTCAATCAAGCATACTACACGGTTTACAAAGATCTATCTTGGTTGCCCCGTATATCAATGAACACAAGAATTTAATACGCCTCAAACACCCGGGACAGTCTGATGAATGGATTATAAGTGAACACATGGCGAGTTTTGGCGGCTGGCTGCAAAGACTTCTCACGAATAACACCACTGTAAGGGATCAGCTGTACTTGTTGGCCAGGACACCATCTTCGACTGTATGTACTTTCCAAGGGTACGAGATAAATGGGAATACATTTTACACGATAGGCCAAGATAAAAAGAGCACCAACCAAAATAGTGGTGTCCGCTTCGATGCAGCAGAAGACAATGGGCAAAAGACCACGTATTATGGGTTCATAGAGGAGATATGGGAACTTGACTATGGACCTAATTTTAAGGTCCCCTTGTTTCGATGCAAATGGGTCAAGCTAACAGGAGGGGGGGTTGAGGTAGACAAGAAGTACGGAATGACAACGGTGGATCTCAACAATCTTATGAAGGTAGACAAGAACTTAGACGAACCATTCGTCTTAGCCAATGATGTGGCTCAGGTTTTCTATGTGAAGGACATGTCTACCAAACCGAAAAAAAGAAAAAATAAGCAAACAGATACATCGCACGATGAGCCAAAGCGTCACATAGTTCTTTCAGGGAAAAGAAACATCGTGGGAGTGGAGGACAAGACAGACATGTCAGAAGATTATAATAAGTTTGATGAAATTCCGCCCTTCAGAGTGAAGACTGACCCAACCATCCTGTTAAACGGTGTTGATACTCCATGGTTACGGCCGACGCGATCATAAGATTGACTATATGTATTAATTGAGCCATTTTTGGCACACATATGTATCTCAACATGGAAATCAATGTCATATTTCTTCTGTTAACAGTATATGTATTAAATGAGCCATTTTTCTTCCTTCTATTTCTTCCCTCCATTTTTCTCCCCGCCATTTTTCTTCCCGCCATTTTTTCCCGCCATTTTTCCCGCCATTTTTCTTCCCGCCATTTTTTCCCGCCAATTCTTCCCGCCAGTTCTTCCCTCCAGTTCTTCCCGCCAGTTCTTCACTATATATATATGTAGGGTTGGCCTCCATTGTCATTGCACATCTCTAGGCTCATATCTGCAACCTCATCACTCTTTTCCATGGCTTCCACCGTAGCACTAACCCCCAGGGAGGCGGAGGCGCTTTGCGCCTCGAACTACCCCTGCCCGCCGGGCTACTGTGTCCCCGTCGGCTGGATGCTGAGCGCCAAAGGCGTGCCGGTTCCTCCTGTCCCTCTAGGTGTGGCGCGCCGGATGGCCATCACGAACCACTACTACTTCGAGCTCACGCCGGAGCAGCGGAGGAATCCCAGATGGCATCCCGACTATTTCCCTACTTGGGAAGCCTTCTTCGTGGATCGGCGTGAGAGGGCGCTCGCCAGGCACGAGGAGGACGGCCCACCTCCTCCGAACTTCAACGAGGCCGGCCGTCGGCTATGGTGGCGCGGTCGGACTCTCCAGAGCGTCATGGCCTATGACACTGCCGCCGACTCTAACCCCCGTCTGCGCTACCCTCAAGTCCATCCCACGCGTACTCAGCCTTCAAGGTTCAATTACGGCGACCTCGACGACGACAGCGATGACGGCGACGGCGAGTACGACGACTACAGTGGCGAGTATTACAGGTGTAGGCAGGAGCATGACTGAATCACTCCAACATTTCGAAACAAGTTCGGCCGATTGTTACTTAATCTGGCCATGTATCTTAATTTTCAGTTCTTTTATGTATCTTAATTTTCAGTCGTGCTTTATGTAACTTACTATTAGTTGCATTCTGTATTTTAATTCCAGGTCTATCTCCTTCACAAAATGACCTATCTCATGTTGGAGATATGCCCAAGAGGCAATAATAAAGTGGTTATTATCATGTCTTCACACTTATGATAAATGTTTACATACCATGCTATAATTGTATTAACCGGAAACATTAATACTTGTGTGATTTGTAAACTAAAATAAGAGTCCCTAGTAAAGCCTCTTGTTAAACTAGCTTGTTGGTTAATATATGATCATTGTTTCCTGATCATGAACATAGAGATGTTATTAACAACAGGATCATATCGTTAGGAGAATGATATGGTGGACATACTCCTATAGACAAGCGTAGCATAAAGATCAAGTCATTTCAATAGTTCAATTGCTATATGCTTTCTGATACATAGTAACCTAATTCCTTCGACCATGAGATCATGCATATCACCTTTACTGGATGGATGCTTTGATGTCATCAAACACCACACCGTAACAGGGTGGCTATAAAAGTGGCATTGAGTGTTCGGAAAGTATTGGTTGAAACACATGGATCAAGAGTGGGATTTGTCCATCCACATGACGGATAGATATTCTCTGGGCCCTCTCGGTGAAATGTCATCCAATTAGCTTGCAAGCATGTGACTTGGTCACAAGGGATCACATATCACGGGAACGAGAAAAGAGTACTTATCAGTAACGAGGTTGAACTAGGTATGCAGAGATACCGACGATCATAACCTCGGATAAGTAACATATCGTGAGACAAAGGGAAATTGGTATCATATGTAAGTGGTTCATTCGATCGCAAAGTAATCGTAGAAATATGTGGGAGCCATATGAATTTCCAGATTCCTCTATTGGTTATTGTTCGGAGAAGTGTCTCGATCATGTCCGCATAATTCACGAACCGTAGGGAGACACACTTAAGGATTCGACGTTGTTTGAGTAGTTATGGTATTATGAGAAAGAGACCGAATGTTGTTCGGAGTCTCGGATGGGATCCGGGATATCACGAGGTGATCCGGAATGGTCCGGAGAATAAGATTCATATAAGGAAAGTCCCGTTTCGGAGTTCGGGAATGATTCCGGTGTTTCCATCGGGAACATTCTAGAAGGTCCCGGATTGTCCGGCACTCCGGGGGGGAAGGGGTACATGAATGTGTCATTACATGTTGGAATGATTGCATCATGTACTAAGTGTTCTTGCTGTCCCAAATAAAGGATTAAATTGAATCCTAAATTGAAAAAGTCAAACGGCTAGTTTGAAAGTCAAACGGCAGTTTTTGGGAAGTGGGAGGAGAGGAGGAAACCGACTTGAGGGAGGAGTCCTCCTCCCCAAGCCGGCGCCCCACCTAGGCCGAGTTGGGGAGGGACTCCACTCCCTCCCCTTGGCCGGCCAGCCCCTCCCACCTATATAAGGAGGGGCAGGGCTCCCTCCCAATACACACAAGTTTCCTATCCTCTAGACTAAACCCTAGATCTAGACCCCGGTTTAGAGCCTTCTAATTGGTTTAGAGCCCTCTAATTGGTGTGTCTAATTACTAGACCACTAATAGCCTCTCTCATAAGCTCCACCATACTCGCACCGGCTTAAAGGCGAAGCCCTGCGGGATTTCCCCTCTACCTCCGGTACCACGCCGTTGTGCTGCCGGAATCACGAGGAGAGTGCTACAACCTCCGCTGCCTGCTGGAACAAGGGAGAGGAAGGTCTTCGTCGAGTACCGAACGTGTGACCGACTGCGGGAGCGCTGCGGGAACGCGGCGCCGGAAGGATCGTCTACGCGATCTTGAGATCGGAAAGAGTACGACTACATCACCCACGAGAATCTGCTCTCGTTAACCACTTTGGAATCTTCGAGGGTGAGTTATTCCATCGACTCGTTGCTGCAATCTAGTAGATAGATCTTGGCTTGTTTGTTTGTATGCGATAGAAAATTTTTGTTTTCCATGCTACGAACCCCTACAGTGGTATCAGAGCCGTGTCTATATGTAGATCTGTTGCACGAGTAGAACACAATGGTCATTGTGGGCGTTGATGCTTTTATTGTCGATTGCTTCTTGTGTACTTTGCATCTTGCGGTATGTTGGGATGAAGCGGCCCGGGCTAACCTTACATGACATCGTTCATGAGACTTGCTCCACGCTTGACATGCAACTTGTATTGCATAAGTGGCTTTGCGGGTGCCTGTTTCTCCTAGCATAGTTAAGATCCAATTTACAACGGGTAATCAACAATGCTAGTATCAATGTTGTGGTTCTTGTTCGTAAGTTAGAACGACACTTATTGAAAGCCCCAAACCACGTAAAATATGCAAAGAAAGTAGAGGCGTCTAACTTTGTTTTGCAGGGGTGTGCAGTGATGTGATATGGCCATGATTGTGATTATATTTGATGTATGCAATGTTCCTTATTGTAAGTTGGCAACCGGCAGGAGCCATATGGTTGTCTTTAATTTCTGTTAAGACCTGCGTGTCTATTCAAAATAGTTGTAATAGTTGAAGCTGGTGGACGACAACCATGAAGAAGCGTCATTGACCTTGATGCTACGCCGGTGATGATGGAGATCATGTTCGTGCTTGAAGATGGAGATCGGAAGCACAAAGAAGAAAGGCCATATCATATCACATATTATGAATTGCATGTGATGTTAATCCTTTATGCATCTTGTATTGCTTAGTAGACGACGGTAGCATTATAAGATGATCCCTCATGCACATAAATTTCAAGTTCTAAAGTGTTCGCCCTTAGTTAGCACCGTTGCTAAAACTTGTTGCTTCGAAGCACCACGTGATGATCGGGTGTCTTTGATTCCACGGGTAAATACAACGTAAGCAAGCCAGATTTGCTTATGCGGTAGCTAAGGTTTGATCTTGACGAGCCTAGCATGTACAGACATGGCCTCAGGAACACGGATTACCGAAAGGTAGAGCATGAGTCATATAGTAGATATGATGAACATGTTGATTGTTCGCCATTGAAGCTATATCAACTCTCGTGATGATCGGTTTTGATGTGGTGGATTTGGTTCGTGTGATCACTAAAACAATGTGAGGGATATTGTTTTGAGTGGGAGTTCACCTAGATTAATTTAATTATTAATTAGAACTCAATTTATCATAAACTAAATCAAAGTGAATTTGCATAGTTGTTGTAGTCATTGGCATCCGTTTACCACCTTGCGCTTAGTTATAATTGAGATGATAGAACTATAGAATTCTGGTTAGATACTTTACGAACTGGTATCGTATTGTTTTAAGTGTTAATCTAAAGTTTAAAAGTCCTATTGCAAACTTTCAGTAAGTTCCGGTTACTCCATGAAGTTTAATAATTAGTATTAAATCAAGAGTAACAATTCCAAGTGTTAGTATATAAGTATCATGTTTGTATCCATGATTCTTGATATTCAAAGGATTCCCTTAATATCAAGGTTATCTAGGATCTGAAAGAGTTGTTTCTGAAACCATGATGTGTGGAAGATATTGTGATATCTGAAACGAAGTTTTGGTTACAACATGATAGAGTATAATATGGCAAAGTTCATGTTCTCATATTTTGATGAGAATTTGCAAAAGGTTGGAGACACTTGTTGTCCTAATCCTCCAAAAGGTTTTGGATAGCAACATTATACTAATAATTCATCGTTATAAGCTAAAAGTAGCTTGATCATGGACGATACCATGATAAGGGTGAATATTTGATGTAGGTAAAATGTTTACTACACCAAGAGATTACTAATGAAAGGAATTTGAAAGAACACCAAACATTTGATGATGGTGATCTACTTCAAAGTGCAAGTCCAAAAACATTGGTATTTAACTATACACGCTTTGGACTATATGTCATATGTATGACTCCACTATTGATGTTGATAGATTCTTTCAAACTGAAAAGGAAATACTGAAAGAGAATCTCATAAATATATGGCAGAAAAGAAAAGACTAGAATCGTTCAGTTTAAGTATATAGATGATATACATGTTATGGCTATATTCTTTGCTTGTTAAACAATGTGGTTCTTAAGTATTTGATACTGAATTTGATGGTGTGAATCGTCATACGAAACAACACAATTCATGAACTACAATGGCCTAAGTAACTAGCAAAAGAATATGTGATGATGTTCATCGAGAACAAATAAAGGGTTATTGTGTTGCTCGTTAAACATCAAAGCTTGCCTTCAAAGATTTGTTTTATCAGGTATTATGAGAACAAAAGGGTTGTTCAAATAATTGCCGTAATCCATAAAAGATGGATGATTCACAAATCTCGTTGGAGAAATCACATCCATAAAACTAGTGCTAAAATGTCGAAAGACAAATTGATTGAAAGATCACTTAGGAAGTGACATCGCCGTTTAAATTATATTGGAAAGATAACATGAAGAAACTCCATGTGGATGGAATTTTGGAGTCTTCTGATTTTTGATCATATGACGCTTGTGAAACTTTCCTAGAGATAATTAAAACTTCGTTCATAGGCCAAAAGGGAACGAATGACTAGCTTATTGGAACTTGTACATATTGTTGTACGAAGTCCGTTATGTGTAGTCAAGAGCGATGGATTTCAACTTCATATGCTTTCTCCGAAAATTTGAGTGAATATATGAATATTTACTTAATAAGGATGAAGTATGAAATATTTGAAAAGTTCAAAAGACTTTCAAGATGAAGTGCAAAATCATTGTAACAAGAATATGAATAGTTTATGATAAAGATCATAAAGGAAGATATTTGAATTACAAGTTTAGCATAATACCTAAGATTTAAGGAATCGTTCCATGGATTTGCATTTTCCCGAAACACCATAAGTGTATGGAGCGTTCGAGATATGTAATTAAACCTTGTTTGACATGGTAAGATCAAAGGTATAATTTATAAAACTGCCATTATATTTTAAAGATTAAAAGCTTTAGAGATTACCGTTTTTCCACTGAAAAGAGCTCCATCATAATCCGTTGAAATGACACCATATAAGGTTATGGTTTGGGATAAAACCCAAGTTGTCCTTTCTTAAACATTGGTATGCTATGCATAAGAAAGATGTTTACAACCAAAGTCGGATGAACCTGTCTTTGTATGTTATTTCGAATAACTGTTAAGTACTCCTCCATAACATCGGAGACAAAAGTGTTTGTCACTTAAAACGTCAAGTTTCTTTGAGAAAGAATTTTTCGTGAAAAGTTAAGTGGGAGGACAATAGAACTTTGATAAGGTTAAAAGAACCTTAGCTATATGTGCAGAGTTGCGCAGCGCCGAAAAGTGTTTCGGAGGCAGCAACAATGCTCATGGTTCACGTACCTCAAAAAGGTTGTGGTCACGGAGATCTAAGTTCCTATTGAAACAAGTGGATCGGGTAAACAATCAAATACCAAGATTTGAGGGTTGAATCATTATTTGAGAATAATGAACCGACTACATGCAAAGAAGCGATGATGGGCCCTGACTCCGTCAAATGGCTTGAAGCCATAAAATCCGTGATAGTTCCATACACGAGAAATCAAGTTTTGAACTTGAAGGACCCTCGAGAAAGGTGTAAGACCTTACAGTTGTGTCTGGATCTATATAGAAATAGACATGGATGTTTTACATCTATTAAATAGTCGACATGTTGGGAAAGAGTTCACAACAATGTTCAAAGGTTGACTATGACAAGATTTGATCTATCATAGTGATATTTAGTCTAGACGGATTAATGTAGCAACCACTACATATAATTTGTTATATGGTAGTTGAATAAACAAAACAAGTTCTTCTAATAGAATCGTTACCTAGGACATGTGCATAAACACGGTCCATAGGGTTTTGTTAATTCAAAGGATGCTAAAAGCATATGCAAACTTCAATGGTTAGAGTGAGCATAGCGGAGTTGGAATCTTCACTGTGATGAATCTGTTAAAGGAGTTTAAAAGTTCATCGGAGACAATGAAGATGCTTGCATTTGCAAGAAATTAAGTGGGAGCGCTAAGACATATTTCTAATACATTATGTGGAGGACATATTGTTGATTAGAAAAGATGTATCTTTTATTAACACATATTAAGAATTTCATCCTGATGAAAGACTTAGGCAAAACCCAAATATTTGGCATCAATAGACGCTAATATGGTTGTGCCAGAAGTACATAGACGAGATATTGAATGAATTCAATATAGAAACTACAAGAAAGGTTCTTGTTGCACAGAAAGGATTGAAAGAGTTCAATGTTGATGATATATTCAAATGTATTGACATTTGGTAAAGTGAAACAAATAATCAAGTATAGATTGATACTTGATGTATGAAATCACAAAGAGTATTTATATCAATCATACTGTGGTATGTACAAATCCAGATATGTCCTATGCCCTAAAAGTTATGAGCATATACCAGAATGATTCATAAGATGATCATTGGACGATAGTAAGGATATTCTTATGATCTTTTGGAAGAACTAAGAGTATATTATTTGTAGAAGTGACAAATAGATGGTTAGTTCATTGTAAAAGTACTACATTGATACTAGCTTTGTCACAAAGTACAGATTAAGTTTATCTCAATCTAAACTAAGGGTGGCACAATATAATGGAAAGTGAGTTCCATAATGGATTTGGATGATTTCCAAAGTTAAGACATTGTGACAGATACTACAACAAAAGGCTAAGTATATGACTGCTATTATAGCAGCAAAAGAGGGCATTTGTGTCGAGTAGTTTGTTATCAAACTAGGTGTAGTTCACAGCGGGATAATACTATGAAGATATATTGTACGACAATATTGTCAACATGTTTCAACCCCAAAGAACTAAAGGTCACACCGAAAGACCAAATTTATGCAAAGCCATCTCATTAGAGAATGAGTGATGCGTACAGACGCAAAGACATGCAATTACACACGGACCTGGAAGTGTCAGATCCGGAGATCAGTTGACCACTAGCAATCGTGTACATACAACACCGGAAAGCCATAGGTGTTGAATACACAAAGGTTCGAAACTAGATTATTGACTCTAGTGCAAGTGGGAGACTGTTGGAGATATGCCCAAGAGGCAATAATAAAGTGGTTATTATCATGTCTTCACACTTATGATAAATGTTTACATACCATGCTATAATTGTATTAACCGGAAACATTAATACTTGTGTGATTTGTAAACTAAAATAAGAGTCCCTAGTAAAGCCTCTTGTTAAACTAGCTTGTTGGTTAATATATGATCATTGTTTCCTGATCATGAACATAGAGATGTTATTAACAACAGGATCATATCGTTAGGAGAATGATATGGTGGACATACTCCTATAGACAAGCGTAGCATAAAGATCAAGTCATTTCAATAGTTCAATTGCTATATGCTTTCTGATACATAGTAACCTAATTCCTTCGACCATGAGATCATGCATATCACCTTTACTGGATGGATGCTTTGATGTCATCAAACACCACACCGTAACAGGGTGGCTATAAAAGTGGCATTGAGTGTTCGGAAAGTATTGGTTGAAACACATGGATCAAGAGTGGGATTTGTCCATCCACATGACGGATAGATATTCTCTGGGCCCTCTCGGTGAAATGTCATCCAATTAGCTTGCAAGCATGTGACTTGGTCACAAGGGATCACATATCACGGGAACGAGAAAAGAGTACTTATCAGTAACGAGGTTGAACTAGGTATGCAGAGATACCGACGATCATAACCTCGGATAAGTAACATATCGTGAGACAAAGGGAAATTGGTATCATATGTAAGTGGTTCATTCGATCGCAAAGTAATCGTAGAAATATGTGGGAGCCATATGAATTTCCAGATTCCTCTATTGGTTATTGTTCGGAGAAGTGTCTCGATCATGTCCGCATAATTCACGAACCGTAGGGAGACACACTTAAGGATTCGACGTTGTTTGAGTAGTTATGGTATTATGAGAAAGAGACCGAATGTTGTTCGGAGTCTCGGATGGGATCCGGGATATCACGAGGTGATCCGGAATGGTCCGGAGAATAAGATTCATATAAGGAAAGTCCCGTTTCGGAGTTCGGGAATGATTCCGGTGTTTCCATCGGGAACATTCTAGAAGGTCCCGGATTGTCCGGCACTCCGGGGGGGAAGGGGTACATGAATGTGTCATTACATGTTGGAATGATTGCATCATGTACTAAGTGTTCTTGCTGTCCCAAATAAAGGATTAAATTGAATCCTAAATTGAAAAAGTCAAACGGCTAGTTTGAAAGTCAAACGGCAGTTTTTGGGAAGTGGGAGGAGAGGAGGAAACCGACTTGAGGGAGGAGTCCTCCTCCCCAAGCCGGCGCCCCACCTAGGCCGAGTTGGGGAGGGACTCCACTCCCTCCCCTTGGCCGGCCAGCCCCTCCCACCTATATAAGGAGGGGCAGGGCTCCCTCCCAATACACACAAGTTTCCTATCCTCTAGACTAAACCCTAGATCTAGACCCCGGTTTAGAGCCTTCTAATTGGTTTAGAGCCCTCTAATTGGTGTGTCTAATTACTAGACCACTAATAGCCTCTCTCATAAGCTCCACCATACTCGCACCGGCTTAAAGGCGAAGCCCTGCGGGATTTCCCCTCTACCTCCGGTACCACGCCGTTGTGCTGCCGGAATCACGAGGAGAGTGCTACAACCTCCGCTGCCTGCTGGAACAAGGGAGAGGAAGGTCTTCGTCGAGTACCGAACGTGTGACCGACTGCGGGAGCGCTGCGGGAACGCGGCGCCGGAAGGATCGTCTACGCGATCTTGAGATCGGAAAGAGTACGACTACATCACCCACGAGAATCTGCTCTCGTTAACCACTTTGGAATCTTCGAGGGTGAGTTATTCCATCGACTCGTTGCTGCAATCTAGTAGATAGATCTTGGCTTGTTTGTTTGTATGCGATAGAAAATTTTTGTTTTCCATGCTACGAACCCCTACATCTCATTCGAGGTTTTTTGGCTTTCGGGTCAAATGACCAATGTTATGGCTAGAATCAAGGCATAGTTTGTGATAATATGGCCATATTGTGCATACATGTGCATAATGGCATGGCAAACAATGTTGCAAGAGGAAGTTTTCCTTTTTATCGCACCAAAAAGGCATTTTCCATTTTCCGAGCATAAAAAACGGACGGTTTTGTGAAGCAACCACCAAATGGCTAATTCAAAAAACCACCACCACATTTTACAAAAATACTAGACCACCTTATATGGACAATGTACCAACAGGGGATCTAAAACCTTTCCGTCCACCTCTGGTGAAAAAGACAAATTCCTGCCGAATCGGTAGGAAGTGGGTCAGATATGAACTACAGGTACATGATACGATGCTCATGATTTTTTACAAAAATCATTTTTAGGTTCACAATATGCTATTTTATCAAAAACTCAATGCAAGTTGAGCGAGGCTTTGTCAGATTCAAGTGTATACAAAAGATGCGGCATTTAAATATCCAATCAATTCAAAAATGTTAATACAAAATAAACTATGATTTGCTCTAATAAAATAGGGTTAGATTCCTTTTTAGATGCTTAATATTTCTTATGCTCAAAGTTTTAGGATTTGACAATTTATTTTTGTTTGAATTGAATAATCAAAATTTATATGTAAGTGTTTTAATCATTTTGAAAATTTTCATCTAAAGTAAATATAAAATGTTTTTACATGAATGGATAGATATTATTTTTCTGAAAATTATGATATATTATTCATATTTTTCTGAGTTAAAATGAATAAGATATGAATTTTCTAAATTCATATCCTATTTTTTGAATTATAAATGCCCCTACCCCTTTAATGCATGAAATAAATGCCCCCCCTTTAACACCGGTTCCAGCCACGAACCGGTGTTAAAGGGGGGCGCATTTATTTTGTTTCGCGCGCGTCGAACCGGTGTTAAAGGGGGGGTGCGGGCGTGAAACGAAATCCCCCCCCTTTAACACCGGTTCCAGCCACGAACCGGTGTTAAAGGGGGGGTTATAACACGCACCTTCCCCTTCCTTCTTCCCCCCAGCCAGATTGAAAGCGCGTGAGCCGTCGCCGTCCAGCCCTCGCCGTCGCCATCCCGCGGGAGCGCCTGCCCGATTCTCTCCGGCCGCCACCACCCCAACCGCCACCGCCACTCACTCGAGCCGCCACCGCCACTCCAGCCGCCTCGCGTGTGCCCCCGGCCAGAGGTACACCCCGCCGCCCCTCCCCTTCGCTCCCCCGTCTGGCTACGCGGCGGCGTGGCGCCGCCGGCCACTGTGGGCGAGCAGGCGGGCCGGCGACAGCCGTGCACGCCGGCGACGGTGCGGGCGATGCGGCCGGGCCAGTGCCCCCGTCCAATATTGTTCAGAGTGCCCGATTAACTTGAGCATTTGGGCAAGGCTTTTTGTAGTGCGTTACATAGTGTATTGCTATATTCATATTCCATGATTTGTTTGTCATCTCTTTGGTTAAGACCAGCTAGATATGGTGTTCTATTTTGAGTAAGTGCAGGTTTATGGTGTGGTACTGAAACCTTTTATTTGGAAATGCAAGAGGCCATCATGCTCCAAAGTTTGCTCAAATGTTTTCCTTTATAAGTTTATATGCAAACAACTTACTAAGTTTTTATGGAACCTCATTTCAAATAGCTTATCAATACAAATATCTTATGTAGTAATTGTTCCTACAATTTTACACCACCAAACCTGTGTTGTAGCAGAAACTGTAGGTTTAGTATTATAGTCTAGCACTGCAGCTTATTCATAGATATGTACTGCACTATGGGTTCTGGCAAAAAACTTGGCAAATCTTGTATTCACCTTGTGGCATGAGTCGGCAAGCGAGGAAGCAGCAAACAAATACATCCTTTATATGCCCTTTTGAACCTAAAATACCAATCTAGAATAGTCTGTCCAATTTAAAACTGTGAACAGAAAATAGAACATGTCACTTTCTTCAATGAAATAGCCAACTCAATCTTTGATATTGATAAGACAAATCTAAAGATAATTTGATCAACTATGTCCTTAGCTGCTGGCTGATCCGGATTCTAATACAGCTATCCCAACAGACATGAATACTTGTTTAGTTCCTAGTACACATGTTGAGTATGAAGATGTACATATCACAAAGCTACGGCGATGGTACGGTAGAACTACCATATGTGTGCCATGGATACAGATTCATGCCTTTTATTCCCCTACCTTGTATCAACTACTCCCTCCGTCCAGAAATAAGTGACTTGGGTTTGTCTACATTCACATGTATCTATATACTAAAACACGTCTAGAACTCTAGATACATGCGAATCTAGACAAATGCAAGTCACTTATTTCTGGACGGAGGGAGTATAATATTGCTGGCTGAAAAGTACCACCCCAGAATTGCCAGAAAAAAATGATCTGAGCAAAATAAATGTCAGCACGATCATTTATAACATCTCCGTCTCGAAATAGATGTCGGATATTCGTGTAGATTGTTTAGTGTATAGATACATGCAAATTTAGACATATCTCTGACATCTATTTTGGGATGGATGGAGTATATCATTCAAAATCAATGAAGAACATGAGCCTAAAATAAACCATCTCACCTGAGGCACTTAACGAAATATTTTTGTTAGTGTTTACTGACACCACATTCTGATGCATGATAAATCAGACACATAGTAAAATGAAATTTATGGTGCTTCAAATCATTGGTTTGCAAGTTGACCAGCCTCATATTTATGTGGCAAAAAACATGAACAACTATTCTTAGCTTTCACATATATATTCATGTCTAAATCTTTAACTTAATTATAGTTTGGCCACCTGATAAAGTTAAATCTTTAACTTAATTATAGCTTTCACATATATATTCTTAGCCTTCCCCTTCCTTCTTCCCCCCAGCCAGATCGAAAGCGCGCGCGCAGAGAAAAGCGTCGCCGCTTTCTGGAGCATCCTCCGGTCAGCCACTATAGCTAGCCCCTCTCATATGCATCCGGGATTTCTCCGAATTAGGGTTTGGACCCCTCGGAACTCGTTTAAAATGATCAAGCATCCTTAGGGTTTTAATTTCATTTGTGTATTTATTTGTGTATTTTTGTATGAATAATATGTATATTTGTGTATGAATCCAAGTCCACTTGAATGTTTACTCTCTTACTCTAGATAATATTATTGTTTTAGAAACTATGGATCCACTTAGTAGAAACCTTGAATAAGAAGAAGAAATAATGGAGAACATTATCGATGAGGACACCTCACAATATCTGAACTTGGAGGGACATGATGACAACTCAAGTAGTCATGGAGAAGATGAAGACTCCGGTGAACGCAATTTAGTGATTACAAAGTCCGGCGAGGTATATGCATTGATTAAGCCTCTGCTGACTTCCACCAACAATCTTCTTCTACATGTATTAATTAACGCTTCTTTCTTCTTTTAGCCCTCTGGATCGACCAGCCAGCAACCATCTTCTTCTACGAAAAAGAGCAAGCGAGGCGCGAGCCATCGGTTGAAAGATCGTGCAAAGTTCACGATCAAAGCAGTTCGTGTTGATGGCAGGCCGATGGAGCCCAAGAAGGCCGCAGACAAATTTGTACGTCAGGCCGGAGTTCTTGTTAGGGACCAAATCCCAATCATAATTGAATATTGGAATAAGCCAAAGAAGGGCGACGGTACCTTTGTCGATGAAAGATCCAAAGAAACGCTTTGGAATTCGCTGTTGGTAAATTTCACCCTTCCGCCAGAGGAGGATGAAAACAAACCAGTTATAAAGGAAAAGGTCAAAGAGTGGACTCTAAAGAAGATGGCTGACGCTTTCCGCAACTGGAAGACAAAATTGAACAAATTTGTCAAAGCTCGCGAGACTCCAGATTTCGAAGATGCATATTATGCGAAGATAAGATCTCACTGGCGTGAATTTGTGGCATACAAGGAAGGTGCTATAGCTACAAAGAGGTCAGAAACCAATACGCTAAATGCCCAGAAGAAGGAATATCACCAAAGGACAGGGTCAGGTGGCTACATATCTCAGAGGCCTAAGTGGGAGGAAGCTGAGAAGGCCCTGCGCGACAGAGGGATCACACCCCAAACACATGGGTGGGACCTACGTGCAAAGACTTGGTTCTACGGAATCGGGGCAAGGTTGGACCCAGAAACAGGATTGTGTATCTTCCCAACCCTCCTTGCCAAACCCGTCACTGAACTCATCACGGCATACGAGGAAACAGCCGCCAGGACCTTCCATCCCGACAGAGAGAATGACCAGCTCACACGCGTCATCGGTAAAAAAGAACACCCTGGACATGCACGAGGCACAGGGGGTATGACGTGGAAGGATGGGTTTGCCGAGTGGAGCGACTCTTACAGATGGCGCGGCAGAAAAGAAAAAGAGCGTACAGAGCGGATGACACAGATAGAACATGTACTTGTGACGCTGAAGGTGCAAGTGAATGCACAACACAGCCATCAAGCTACCAGCCCATCTCAGCGGCACGAAGAGCCTGCATTGGAAGCTGCCGGCGGCCCAGACTCTGCGTGGAAAAGCAGCGTGGCTTCCACGGAGAACGTGCAGCCCACGCTTGAAATGGCGGGTCCTCGATACCCCGTGGATGAGATCACGGAGAGCGAACACGCTGAGCTGCATGTGAGATTAATGGGATTATCCATTAAGGTGGCTGTCGGCTATGCCTTACCTCCTGTAGCTGGTGGAACTTACCAGTGCCGACCGATTCCAGATGGCTATGCTATTGTCGGGGTGGATGAGGTTGTGAAGGAATATGAGGAAGCACAGCTTGACCATGCTATAGGTGAAGGGGAAACTCAACTCAAATTTGCAGTGAAAACAACCATTCTTTGGAAGAAGGAACACATCGTGCTTCCAAATTGGAGGCCACTAGCACCCCCGCCGTCTCCGTAGCGTCAGTAGTCTGATCCGCTTCAGTCATCTCCTATGCGGCAGCCATCTCCGGCGCTTCAGTCATCTCCTGCGTGGCAGCCATCTCCGGCGCACCAGCCATCTCCGGCGCGCCAGCCATCTCCTGCCCGTCAGCCATCTCCGGCGCTTCAGCCATCTCCTCAGCGTAAGCGGAAGAGCACTGCCACGAAGAGCATCACTAGCACTGCCACAAAGAGTTCAAAAAACTATGTCCTGCAGCCTTCCGCCAAGCCATTGCTGGTTTTACCGTGGAATCGCAGCGACGAGGAGACCAATAGGATCTCGGAAGAAGAGGTTAAGAAATTTTTTGCACCTAGACGGGCCGAGCCAAAGGAGAAAATAGATCTAGCGGTGGTGGAGAAGTTTTACAAAAATATTTTGAAACCTGAAACCCCACTTGTGCCGGACTACGAGCGCCAGATTTTGAAGGCGGATGCAAGGCGCCGTAGGGAGACTGAAAGTAGCAGTCGTGTGGCACCCCAGAAAACAGTTCCCATGCTCGGAGAGCAGGAAAACCAATCATGCGCCCCGCTCCAAGTGTTCGACACACGGGACGCTCCTCCCGTAAATGATTACGAGGCAGAGCTACAAAGAAAGGCCAATAAGATGGGGATGACTTACATTGCATACTTGAACATCATGGGAGACAACTTGCCCAAATGCGATGCCAACCCCATACAGCCATGGAAGTATGGGAAGAATCTCGTCAAGAAAGAGGAGCTCAAGAATCTACCAACAAAGATGCGAAGATTGCACAAGTGGTACCTTGATTTCTGCAAGACGAGAAAGGAAGAATGGATCACGGCGCATATAAGAGATGAGATTTTCTTGTGCGGAGACGACGAGATCGACTTCAACATTCAAGACTTGCATTTTCTATTCAATCAGAAGGAACTCGACAAAGCTGCCATCAGCCTTTATTGTGTGTAAGTACTATTTCTGTATTTTCTATCTCATCTCATTCTCTTCATTAATTGCATGTATATATATATGCTCACCATATATGTATATACTATTATGTAGGAAAAAGGTTATAGAATGCATGAAAGGAGGACCTTTTGACATTGGGTTCGTTGACCCAAATAGAGTTCATGAAGAAGTGGTAAGAACCAAACCCGGGCAAACAGAAGATTTATTGCTAAGGTCTTTACTGAGACAACAAACCAAAAGGAAAATACTATTGTCTTACAACTTCTCGTGAGTACTGTTACCCTCTCTTGTACACAGTCTGTTTCGGCTTACTCGATGTTAAGTGTAACTGATGATGAGTTATGCGTGCGTAGGTTCCACTTTATTCTGCTAGTCATTCAACCTGACTCAGGAAAAGTCCTTGTCATGGACTCGTTACGAAAAGAAAAAGAGCTATGGGCAGACTTTAGAGAGATGCTCCAGAGGTAATTTCAATCATATTATCGCACTAGATCGGCAACTTTCGTGACAACAAGTAATTAATTACTCCTTTATTCATTTTCTTTGCCGGACAGGGTTTGGAAAAGGTTCACGGGCAGGGCCGTGGGTGAATGGTCAGAAGAACTAAAATTTATAGACCAAAATGTAAGTAATACTAGCTAGCTAGGTCTGCGTATCTCTTTGATTCTGCTTCCAATTCTATTATATCATGCTTTATTGATTATTATTTTGATTGAACTCTGTATTCTCGTAAAGTGCGCGCATCAGGGACACGGCAATAACTTATGTGGGTACTATGTTTGCGAGTTCATTCGCAACACGATATGTGCGATGGGCCAAGCCGCACTAGAACAACTTAGAGTAAGTAAACAAAGTACACAACATTATTTTATTACCATCAATTGTGTTGAGTTTTATTCTTATATATATATTGACCCTATTCTTCATATATATTCAGATCGAACGGATGCGGGACCAACTCCTACCATTTGACCGCATACGAGCCATTCAAGAGGAATTGGCGGGGTTCATACTTGATGAGGTCGTCACGCCTGGCGGAGAACTCTTTAGATATCCATCAAAATGAACGTTGTATATATGCTTGAACGTGTTTGTCTTGTACTTGATGCTTCAATGTTTACGGAGAATATCACACAATGACGATGTTGTGTATAATAATAGTTGCTTAATTATTCATGTACTCGTATGTACCGGTGACGATGTATGTGTATACCGCTCCCGATCGATTCCCCCTCTCCTCCTCCCCGTCCCCGCCGCGTCGCAGAAATACGCCCAGAACGGGGCAGGGGCAGAACTCTGCCGCGGCAGAGATTTAGGCCGTTTTCCTGCCGCGGCAGAGATTTATCTCCTTTTCCTGCCGCGGCACAGAACCTTTAACACTGGTTCGTGTTACGATCCGGTGTTAAAGGGGAGGCCTGAGCCCTGCGGCAGCCCCACGTGCGCCACCCTTTAACACCGGTTCGTATAAGAACCGGTGTTAAAGGGGGGGGCCCTCTAACACCGAACCCTCAACATCGGTTCTACAACCGCTGTTAGAGGGCCCTCCAAACCGGTGTTAGAGGGGGGGTGTGCACTAGTGCCTCCCGCCAGGACCCCCCTCCCTTCCCCTCCCCCTCCGTCGTCGGAGGAAGCCAGCAGGCAAAGCCCTCACCGGCGGACGACGACAGCGGGGCCCAAGCTCGGGTGAATGGCGCGCTAATTCCCGGCGCCGCAGCGTGGCGTCTGTGCGTTGACACTGTGGGTGGTCGTCATGGCAAGGCACAGTGGGACTGGCGCTGCAAGGGCGGCGGCCGACTACCGGCGGCGCGTGGTGGCGGCCCTGGAGCGGCGGCGCGGCGGGTGTGCGTGGCGGTGCAGGGGCGCGGAGGCGCTTGGGTGTCGCGGCGCTGGCAACGGCCACGACTCTGGCCGGTTTTGGCGCGGGTATGGTCGTCCTAGCGTTGGGTGTTGCGCCGGCGACGGCTGGTTTGGCGCGGGTGAGGGCCTCCTGGCAGCACGGATATGTAGGCCCAGATCTGGGCCCTTTCGGGCCCGATCTGGGTCAAGCGGGCCCTGGCCTGTGCGGGTCTGTAGTCCCTGGGCGTGCAGCGGGGCGGTGGTCGGTGCGGGCCTGGGGGCGCGTGGAGGCCGGGCCTCGCCGTGGGGGAGCCGGCGTGGCTCCCTTCCCCTTCCTCCGGCGAGCGGCGGCGGCCGGAACTGGTCTGGCGGCGCCCCCTGGGCTGCAGGACGACTGGTGGAGGCTGGGACGGTGGTCCCTAGCGGCGGCTGTGGTGGAGGCAGTGAGGCGACAACGGGCGGTGCGGGCCGGCCAGCCTAGGTTCGGGCCCATCCGAGCTCGATCTGGGTTATGCGGGCCCTTTCCTGCTGGCCCCTGCGCTGGGTGTGGGCGTGAGCTCTTGCCCGCACAGGTTGGGTCGCCTGGGCGACATCGCTGGCAACGGCAACAGCGGTGGCGGCCGGGCGTCCCCCCACACTTTCCCTTGGCTGTCCTCCCCGGCCCCGAGCGCAGGGATGATGCTGCTCTGGCCGGGTCGAGTGGAGCCCAACGCCTTCTTGGTGGGGCGGCTCGAGGCGTTCTCTGACGCCGGCGGCGGGGGTGGCGGTGTTGGGTGGCTGGTGATGCTTCTCTGAGGTGGCTGTGCGCAAAACTGCCGGTGACTCCTCCTAGGGCTAGTGCGGGGGCTCCATGTGAGGAACAGGGTGCTCGGTTGCGGGGGTAAGGTACCAAGCCTCGGGCGAAAGCTCTGTCTTTGGGCCGGTAACGGCGACACCTATGGGTATCGCGTCCTGTTGAGGCGTCATCGAGGAGCTTCGGCACCTCCCCCGCCCAGGGTATCAGGTTCCGGGTGAAAACCCCAGATTTGGCTTGCCAGATCGGGCGACGGCGGCGTCTTCGACGTCGTACCCTCCATGGTGGCGTCGCCTTGGAATCCTGATCCCCTGGTACAAGTCGCTGCTCCTCGTCATGGTCTTCGGTGTTGGCCTCATGCAGCGTCTTGGTGCAGTTGGAGTGTTGGCCTCTCGAGTGGTATTGCGGATGGCTTGCGCGACGGGGATCCTCCTCGGGTGGCGCAAGCAAGCCTCCGGATGACCGGCGGTGGGCTGGCCTCTGTGGTTGATGGCGGGTCAGTGAAGACTGCATGCTAGTAAGTCTGTTGAGGTTGCAGGGAGGTAGCCATTGCGCCGGCGGCGTACCCCGGATCTGGGCTGAGCCTGGATGGCTCGCGGGATCCAGGTGGGACCCATCTTGGCTGCGAATGGCATGCTCCTAGCGATATCGACGATGCGCAAGCAGTGCGACTTTCATCGGCAAGGGTTCTGTTTGGCGGAGGAGCTCGCTCTGTGACGTCCTGGAGAAGCACTCGACGGATTTCGACCTTAGCCGTAGTCTTGTTTTGAGTGTTGGGTGTGTTGTATGTTTAGGTGTTTCGGCCTTTTCTTAGGCTTGTAAATCAAACTCCTTTTTCTATCAATGAATCGAAACGCAAAGCTTTTTGCGTTTTCACGAAAAAAATGTTCTTGACACGCTCGAGTATATGATTGTCGGTGTCCATCCTGTAAACCTCCATGCCTCCTTTGAGTTTAAAGATGATCAAGATTTCTCCAGCAGATCTCACTAAGGTAACAACAGTTGTCATATCCTATCAGAAACTTAAGCGCAGCCTTTTTATCGGAAATCAAAATATCTTCATCGTCAGATGACTCATCAGGCTCGGCATTATAAAACCTCATCAGATCAGAGATCTTCTCAGCCACATCAACTGGAAATGGTGCCACCGTTAGTGTAGATACCCCTGAGAATACTGTTTTGTAACACAAAATGTAAAAGCATTAAACCTTTTGAATCCTACTGAATTCAATGGGTTTTCCAGATTATGTATATGCAAGTTATGAAACTCATAATGGTCATATAATCTTTCAGTTTTTTTTTTTTTGGAATAATCTTATTGAACGTAGACTCAATGGGGTATATATAATCTTCTTGCCGTTCTATGCACATATTTCTGCTCCTTCAACGTTGGCCGTGGATGATGCATTTGCTTCACATTTCTGCCATTCAGAAGTTGTTACTGATGAATAACAACCACGCGGTATTATCAACCTTGCAAACTGCTAGACTGGTCAGATAGCAGCTTGGCTTGAGAACTACTCCCTCCGTTTCAAAAGTACTCCTAGTCATAGACCTACATAGAAGAAACAATCCACCCAGCAGAAACCTAGAGCTTTAGCCCTGCAGTCCATGAAGAACACATATTGGTATTCACAACATGGCAAATCACCTGCTGGGTCACTTGTCACTCCTACTCTTCAAGAGATAATTCTTTGGTTAAACTTAGCATCTTCTTTGCTGCAAGAAAACTCCGAATCCTTCAAGGTAACCGATACACAGACTGTACTGTAAACTGCTCAGTCCTTGTTAGTTTCAGAATGTCATAGCTATCAGAGAAAACCACAATAGTAGCACATCTAAGTATAAGGTGAATCCATGGGAAGCAAGGTTGTCAAGCAGATTTCATCTCAGCATCAGATTTGGAACTGTATATCAAAAATCTGAGCAAACAGCGAAGTTTCTCTTTTACTGTAAACTGTGAGGTTCTTACTGGTTCCAAAATATCATAAATTATCAGAGCCAATCACACTAATGCACCAGAGTAAAAGATGAATCCCATGGGGCTACAGATAAAAACAGAGATTTCTGAGGCAAAATCCCAGAATCTGACGTTTCGGAAGAAACCTCTCCTACAGCTTGCCAAGTTTTGTTTTGCCAGGTTATGCCATACAGCTGGACAAATGGTTCCTACAACAGTTTATTTCCTAGGTATCTTCCTAGAAACAAGTGTGAATAAGATTTCCAACTTTAGTTTCATCGGACAAATCGGAAACATATACTTACATACTCACTCCGCCCAAAATATAAGATGTTTTAGCTTTTGTGAATCGAATGTATCTAGACTTCTTTTGGTATGTAGGTTCGGAGTGAATCTACACATAAAAGGCGTCTAGATACATCCGTTTCAGAAAAGCTAAAACATCTTATATTTTAGAACAGAGGGAGTACATAATAAAATGTGTATCATCATCACCTTCTCAACACCTCTCGACACACAAACTTCAGATCACAGGAGTGCGTCATTATAGCTGGTTCAACTTGTGCCCGAAAGAAGACAGCTTCGTAAAGCAAGAGGGAGAAGTCTCAGCTTAAATATACTATTCTATTAGAGTGAAGCTAAAAAACGACTTCCATTATCATCAGCAATGGAAGCCTAAAGCTCATTTAAACTAGCACTTACGAGCTGAATAATAGTGCAGGGACCAGAACCATCAGTTACGTCTTTATAGATTCTTACTTCCCTCCTCCGCAGTATGTTGTACTTGTACGTGGGGATGTCACTGGAATAATCTAGGCTTTTTGTGTAATAGATGCAGTTGGCGTCAACTGATGGGAACTTATCAGAGTTAACAGACATGCACTTGCAGTACCCACCTAAGGGCATCCACTATGTTGGCAATAAGGCTATCCATAAGCAAAAAGTAGACTACAAGAAGTTCCACATACATAGTAGAGGCTATCAATAAGCTATCCATAAGCTCAAAATCTTAAAGGTGACCTACAAGCTTGTGGGTTGTCCATAAGCAATAAAATATTATTTTAGCTTCTCCCCTCTCTCTTGCATGTATAGAACTTTAATTGACATGTGGGGCCAGCTTATAGACAAGTTCAACTAGATACATTGTGAGGCTATCCATAAGCTTGTGGTGTGATATGTGGGTCCCAGCTTATGGACAAGTTCTTCTATATACATAGGTGATGCCACGGTTGCCAATGTTCTTCACATTCTCAACTACATATCTGTCTGTGTCCATCTTGAGGATCTCCAGGCCATCTTTTCGCTTGATGATGATCAATATTTCCCCAGCAGATTGCAGCAGGTAAGTACGGTTGTCATATCCTATGAAGAAATTCCGTATAGCTTCATCTTCGGACATCTCGGTATCTTCATCGTCAGGCAGCTCAGTAGGATCAGCATTGAAATACTTCATCAGATCAAACATGCCTTCGGCCACACCACCTGGAAACGGTGACCCCAATCCCAACTCACCATTAGTGTAGATACCTCTGACTGACAGCCTCATCAAAGGGCAAGCATTCCTGTCCTCGTACACAGCAAGACTTTTGCTGCTAGGATCAGCCATGTACACTGTACGGGGTGCGTCACGCAACGAGCCATCAGGCGCATCCACCAGCTTGTTGCACAGCAAGAGAAGCGTGGGCAGAGAACCGGGGACCAGAGTAGCAGACTTCACAAACTCGTCAGGCATGGGCGCAACGAAACGAACCATGTATCCTGTGAGGGGATTGAGGACGCTCACCGTTTGATATGACTTGTTGTCAACCAAAACGAAGAGACCATCCCTGGTGGGAACAGCAATGTAATAGCCGTGGAGTAGCGGGAGCTCCTTGCGGAGGAAGCGGCCAGTGGCAGTGTTCGCCAACAGGTACGACTTGCTCGCGTAGACCTTGTCGATGATGACCCAGTGCCTGGGGCGGAAGCGAAGGTCCGGGGTTATCTTGGGGTCGTCGGTGGCAGAGCGCCAGCTTTGGCAGACTGCGCGGAAGTCCATGTAGTAGTCAAGGTCACTGTTGACCAGGAAACAGTCAGCGATGCGGTTGATGAGGTCGGCCGGGAGCGAGGACCAGTCTGCAAAATCCATGGTGGCAGGAAGGATTGGAGGACTGGAGACACTTGGATTTTCCATTTTTCCTTTTAGCAGCTGAGCAGTGACCTTTTTCTCGTGCTTAATCTGAACAATGACAGAGAAAATAAGTTCATTCTGAATATCACGTTACTGCCATCCACCCAGATCAACTGCCGTGTGTACCATGTTACTTACCCTGTATTTCCTCCGTGGATTTTTGAGTATCTTCTTTCTGGAACGAGTCAAACCCCGGTTCTTCTTGATCTGCATGAGTTTGGATTTGTTTATTTAAACAGACTTATAAGGAAACTGAAAAAACCTGCGGTAAGATACACTTCAGATTCAGTCAAGGAGAAGAATTTACCTCATATGAGATCTGACATTAACATCCATGTAAGATTTCATGATTTTATTGTAAAAAATGCTATATTTGCTGGTGATGAGCACATTATTACAAGATGTTGATAGTCTTTTTTCATGTATACGTACAAATTTGTCGAATCGACTGAAAAGTCCCTCTCAATGGAGACACCATTCCTGAAAAGTCCCTCTCATGAGTTTTTTTTCTTTTTTCCTTTTTTTTTTTTTTTTTGCTTCGGATGGTGCCTGGTTAATGACGGATACAGTGTGTTAGAACATCTACGTGCGCGGCCTCCATTCCTGATCTCCTCCATGTAAAAATGACCAGCTTTTAGGGTTAGAGAGAGAGAGAGAGAGGGATGTACTGACAGTGGTCAAGGTGGCGATGTATCGGCAGGTGAAGGAGGCCGTGGTGATGCCGGCGCCGCGAAGCCCCACGCATACGCCGGCCGCACGGCGATGACCGCGGCCGCCGCGAGGTCTGGGAGTCTTGGGAAGAATCGCCGATCCGGGAGGGAATTGCGCCGAATCGAGAAGAATCTCGCGTCGGGGAGGGCGCCGGAACGGGGAAGGGAGGGGATTCGACAAGGGTTTATAGGGTTCAAGGAGGAGATGCCGTGCGCTGGTGGCCATGAGAGCGACTGATTTGGGAACGATGGCCATGGGCTGTTGGGCTGGGTACTGGATTTTCATTGACGGTGGGACCATCTGTTTTGGACCCATCAGTCAGTGAAAAATACATTACTCACGCGTAAGATTCCTCCATATTAGAATCGACAGAAATCGAAACATCAAGAAGACTGTACGCATTTCTGGACTTAGTATAAAGCAAAACCAAGGTTGATTTATAGATAACAAGCGATGGGTTTGACCAATCATGTAGGCAATTGACCACATATCGTCTCTTCTCTATGGTGACGGTGTCAGTGTGCCGACCAGCTATCTGGCTCGGCTCCGGAATACTATCGTCTCTTCTACTATGATTCATCAAATCATCGAAAATTCTTACAAAACCTTTACATTTAGAAACATCCTAAATACGCATTTAATTGTTCATACGACGTGTAATGTAAAAATAGAGATACAATGTCACCTTTTTTTGCGAATTTCACATATCTATTAGTAATAATCATCAACAGCGGTACAAAGAGTCCTAAAAGTAATAAAATACAAATAGGTAACTGAACCACCTAGTGACGACTACAAACACTAGCACGAGCAGAAGGCGCGCCGCCGTCCTCGCCGCTCCATCACCGGAGCCGACGAAGCTTGTTGTGCTAGACTGACGTGAAGTCGTCGTGCTAACGCCCCAAAGGACCAGCACACCAGAATATCAACCATCGCCAAATATGATAAACGTAGATCGAAAGAAACTGATCTCAAATTACACCAACAAATATAAAAAACGACCGGATCCCAAAAGATTCCCGGACACGACTCCACGCGTCCTCTATCGATGCTAGACGCACCAATGGAGTGAGGATAGGATGGGAAGAAATTTATTCTAACTTAAGGATGTAGCCGTCGCCTCAACATCCCGAAGAAGGTACTGAAAATAATCTAAACAAAACACGAAGATCTCCCGCCGATGAGAGGTTGTGGTTTGCCATGCCTCCAAGGCCCTAAGGCCAACGGAGAGGGGACGGATCGATGGCATCGTCGACGGAGGGAGGAAACCCTAGATGGGTTCTAGCCATCACCTTGGGGAGCTACTCTCGTCTCTCCCGTGCCGTACCGGTTCGGTAGCCCTGATTTGGCGGACGCAATAGAGATACAATGATACCTTAGTTCCTTTGTAATCATATGAGACGACACTGTCAAAGTATATACCACCACTCACGGCAACTCCGTGGTGCCCCTCTCAATAGTTTCCAACATCGAGGACACATTTAGCACACACCTTATAAAATGCAATGAAGTGTCCCTAAAGAAGAATACAAACCTATAAGAAAGAGACCGAGGAGGGAAGGAGGCGTTGCAAGCGAGTGAGAGTGATGGAACCTGAGGCGTTGCAAGCGAGTGAGAGTGATGGAACCTGAACAGGAGGGGTCGAGCGAGCCAAAAACATGGGTGTTGGTGGTGGCGGCCCAATTAACCATGGGCCATGGCCTTTTCTTTGAGAAAAGCGGCCCTTCGGGACATCTTGTCCAAATTGTTGGATATATAAGCAATTTAACAAAAGATTTAATCCAAGTAAATAGTGGATAAAACATGACTAAGATAATAGAAATTAAACTAGTCAAGCAATTTACCAAACAGTATATGGACAACAAGTCTAAACAATTTTCTAAAATGGCTATTTAAAGTATGGTCCGAAGGAGATAATTGACGTATTGTGCAGCGGGAGGTACTGCAAAAGTGCAACAGTTGACGTTGGTGTTGGACTTGTCACTCATGCTGTGGAAGAGGTTGTCGACATCCGGGAAGAAGTCGTTGGCGTCTGCAATGGTGTCCGTGATGAATATTTCGTCACTGTCCGTGAGAAAGCCATTAGTCACGCATGAGCGCTCTCCAAAAACCTTATCGCCCTTCTCCCATACAGGACTCGAAGCAGTAAGGTCTCGGAGGCTTACTGTCCCGACTCGTGGTGCGCACCGCAAGACGGGATAGGGAAGAACTGGTAGGCGGCGCAAAGCTCTTGAACTGGAGCGAAGTGTTGTGTTGATTATGTGCTGAGAGGAGTGACCTCTCTTATATAGGAATGAGAAGGAGAGGCGAACAGGCTGCGCGAAGAGAAGAAAAGAAGAGTCGGGAGATGAACCAAACAGTCAGCGGCCAAAGCCCACTGAGTTCGTAATAAAACTCCACTTAGTATTTATTCTCCACTAAGTTCATACTAAAAAGCCACCACTATAGACTGTTTATCTTCTATTCATGCATGGCAAAAGGAAACTTGGCTCGGAGAGCAACCGGCAACTCACGGCACGCGCGTTGCGTCGTGGTGAGGCAGGCATCGGAGGAGGAGGATCGCGTGTGTAGATATCTCTCATTCTCATGCTTTTACAAGATGTAGAGTAGCCCCCTTATAAAAAGGTTAAACCCTCTCTGAACTAGCAATGTGGGACTAAACTTTTATCCCACCTCTTATTTTATATTAATAGGCCACGTGGGTCTCTAGAATTTCAGGAATTATTTGCTTAATATAAATGGGCTAGGCCATTGTTTTAGGAAAAATTCCAGCAATCCCTCGTTGGATCCCAGAGGCACACGCAATTTTCCTATGGTTCTAAAACATTGTTTATATATGGTACCACATTGGAGACTGTTAAGTTGTATTTTCACCTAGAACACTATGCTACACTGCTCGTCAACTTGTAAAGTGGACTATGCCTTGAACTACAAGTTTGGTGCGAACCTAGTTTCATATAGATTCTTGACCGATACTAGGCTGCCGTGGAACTTCTCCGCGGGTGGATCTTATGTGCCATACTACATGACCTTTCACGAGTTTATTATAGAGCACCCAACTCTCATAAAATGCAATGTTTAACGGTCAGACTCATATAGTGTGTTCTTCACAAAATATTCTGCAGGACACCATTTCTGCTTAAGAAATAAGCCACTTAAAACTTATTAAGATAAAATCAGCCAGCCGTGCAGAATAGAAGAGTACTGCATCTTCATGAAGTGATATTATATTAAGGTAAGGATACTCTTCTCTCAATTGACCAACATCTTGTCTCCTAATTCTATTTCATGGGATCTTCGATCGCATAGGTTTGGTTACCATCGTGGGAAACTTAAATAGTGGGTCTCATACCCATCTCCCTCGATGAATTATCTATCACACTGCGTGACAAACCCCTTGTGCTAGGTTTTTAGATGTTTGGATGTAATCCAACACAATAACTCCGGAGTTTCTTATTTTCCTAACAGATTTTAGTCTCCTCTTCACATTCCTTGATGGCTTCATATTATACTTAGAATTGTTCACATACCTTAATTCCAAACTAGCGGCGAGTGTGGGCTCGATCACTGCCACTTGTACGTGCGATTACCGGAGGTGGGACCAACACGCCGTGTACAATACCGACTCAGCCTCATATCAAATACGAAGGGTATGAGGGCTATTAACGACATTAAGGCAAGATTCCATGGTATAAAGTTTATATATCATTGCATATGTATTCCAAAGTGAAAAATACATCAAACATCATATAGAAATTAATATATTACTCTTCTAGCCATGAACGAATTACCTAAGCTCCATGAACTTCATGTGCCTACATGGTCGTGTATGGTGTCATGACTGCTAAGTTAAACGCCCCTCTCCAATGAACCTATGATGCACTAATAATTCTAGACTTGCTCAAGACTGTATTTTAATTAATCAACAATATATTCACAAGCTCGAAGGTTAAATAGACCGCAAGGTTATATATTGTTTCATCTCCTATTGAACAACTTAAATACACTATATTGGAGCAGTTTGTAGGATAGGTTGTCGGTTGATTACATTTTACCTACAACATGATACACCAACTACACCAACTATCAGGGATGTCCTAAATTTTTTTTGACAAAAGGAATATATTCATATCACGAAGATACCAATTACACTCGTCCTCTGCAACAATGAAATATTCTAACGACATTATGGATGCACACATCCCTAGAACAAAAAAGAAGAAGAAAAACAAAAGATCACGCTACAGTGATCAACAACATTGTAGAAGCAACACAAACCACCACCAAGACAGCACCCGGAGTCCAAATTCTCCAAAAGCGATGTATGCAAGAAGAAAACAGTACACAAGAGTCATCGTCGCCTGATCATAGACTTAGGTTTTCACCCTGGAGAAAGTTCGTATTCTCAAAACAATGACTGCAAAAAGGATATTGCCACACACAACCAATTAAGGCCAGACCTTGGGTTTTCACCTGAAAGAAAGAACTCTGAACTCCTCCAATACTGCTGCCCTGCTTACCGATGTCGCCGCTACAAGTCAAAAACACCAAGCTGAGTTCTTAACACCTAATTAGGGATGTCCTAGTTGGTCATAGTTTCTTCATTATAATCCATACAAGTATATATGACACAAGAAACTCTTGACCTAGCCTCCCTTGTCTCCTCCAGGGAGAATCCGGAGGCCCCGCAATCGCCACCAAGAAACTGCCACACACGACATCCCTGGCCACCCCGTTGCCGCCGGGGGAGACCGTCCAACGGCGGACATCGGTGGCGGGGAGTCACCTCTCTTTTTTTTTTCCTTTTCAGTCATGCTCGTCTCCCTACTCAACCCTACAAATGTCTTCGTTTTGGCCATCGTCGTCCGCTGACCTAGATCTGGCCACCCCTTTCTACATCGCCGGACTCGCGATCTGGCCACCAGTAGCTGAAAAAAATACAAAGGTAAAGTTTGACATACTAGCATATCAGGGATTTTGATGAGAGGGGTTAGTATGTGGTCCATGGTGGACTAGGATCTCTACCTCCACCTAATTGACTTCTTCTTGCGTGGGCTTCATCATTGACGTTATATTTTATTTCTGCTCTTCTTCTTTGAGTTGTTGACTATAGCACTCCAAGAAGCCTTTACCGTCTCCCTCTCTCTCTCATTAAAAACAAGAATTTACTGACTTCAACCTTCTTAACTCATGACCATGTAGGCGCCTTGCAAACTTGGGACCCTTGGGTGAATATGAATAATTCCCACAAGAGGCATCTTCAAGAAAGATCACCCGTAAATAAAATTTTGTTCGACAAATAAATATCAAACATTATTTCTTACGAAGGTTACGGTACAACAACGCATGTGGCCCCTAGCGGTTAACAACACAGAGACACGCACCTAGTCGTCGCCCACGCACTATGGCGTCCAAAACAGCCATTAGAAATAACTATGCCCGGGAAAGTGAAAATGCAACACTTCGCATAGCATATGGTCGTCTGTCAGGCTTCGTACAATGTAGGCTGGCACACGATAGGTTATTGACAGGTGTACGTGGGCCGAAATTTGGTGCCAGCCTAAGTATATCGGTGGACACCATAATGTTAGTGCCCTTGTGTTCTTTTTTCGCGCAACGTTCCAGCCTGCACTTTTATATTTATGGTTCGCTTAATTATTAGAATTCATAGAAAATCATAACAAAAATCACAGACGATGTTTCCAAATATCCCAACACAAACTCTATATATGACATAAACATAGTATCAAACGCAAACATCGCAACACCACAAAAGGCAAAAGTAATCATAATCAGTTTTGACACTCCCATAGTCCCATCACATAATTTTTCAAGACAATATAAAGTATGATTAATTTAGATTCGGATGTATCTAGACATGTTTTAGTGCTAGATACATCCGAATCTAGACAAATCCGAGTCAATTAATTTAGATCGGAGAGAGTACACAAAAAGTATATCTAAAAGAAGCGAGGGTGTATGTGTACGGTGTACCCCTACTTAGAAAAACGGATGTCGGAAGAATAGAAATAAAAGACACGCACAGGGGCAGAATTATATCGATAATTGCAGCAAATAATATGAATGCCAAAATTTATTTATTTTCGACTGTAGCATGAAATAATCGGGACACAGCGATTCCACAACATGTCGGAGGTCCTCGTCTTATCCTACGGTGCACGTTGTTTTATGATTCGTGCTGCTCCATTTTGCAAAAAACAACCTGCACATGTCTATCTTCGCACTCCTATAGAAGCTAAAGTGGACAAGTCCATCTTCCCGTGTTCCCGTGTTCTTTGTCCTGCTTTTCCTCTCCTCCCAGCGTCCATCTCGATCGTATCTCGTCTCCACCGCAGCTAGACCGACGTCGCCTCGTCTCCTTAGCACCCTCGCTCCTCCTCTCGGAAAGCCGCCAGTGCCTCCACCCCGGCCTCCACGTAAGGAGCTTCCTCCATCCCGTCGCCAACGAGGTTCGCAGCCTCCATTAACTGGCCGGTCACGAGTTCGACTGTCTCCATCCGTGCACAGCTTGGCGACCCCGTCAGGCCGTCCACATCGCGCCAGATTCTGGTCTGATACATCGAGCGGGATCTCGCTTGGCCGAGGGTTGTTCATCGACCTAGATTCTTGATTTCCCCCCTTTAATCTGTGCGTCTTCTCCAATATTTTTTTTAGGGAACTTCTCCAATGATTTTCTCTCTCTTGGATCCATGTTTTTTCCTCCTCGCCTGAATATTTCAGATTTCTGGGCCGGGATAATCCATAGACGGGTTGTAATTAATTCTCTTTGCTGTATGTACGGTTCCCCCAAATTTCTGGGCAGACATTGTTGCTGCCATATTTTTTCCTTACTGTGCAAGTACTACCATGTAGTATGCTTTTCTAATTTGACATTAGATGGATGCTCCAGTTTTTAATCAGGAATAAATGCTCCAGATCTTACTAGGTAACGTATGGTTTCTTTCATGAATCATATATTTCAGATCATTTTCTGGAAAGAGATCAATTGGTGGCCGTTCTAACTACTAGATAGTCTACATCTGTAATATACAGCAAACTCAGACGAAATTCTATATGAAAGGAGGGACCGACAGTTGACAAATAGACATAAAATAGGGTGTTATCTGCAATAAACAAAAAGGACTGGCACGATCTAGATGCGCGAATGGATGTTTAGAGATAAGACGCACGTCAAACAGTATGTGGACTTTGTTTTCCGGAAATAATCGTCGATCGTGAGACACAATACTAATTAACAATTCACTCGAATTGCATTATTACTTTGAGCTAGAAGGGTCAAGGACGTGACCGGCGAAGACCACGGCCCCGGAGACCTCCTCCACAATGTAAAACGCGAACGGGTGGTCGGCGACGAACTCCTTGGGGGTTTCCTCCTTCCTGGCGCACTGCTTCTTGCGGCCAACGACGGCGGTGCAGGCGGCCGCCTTGGTGCCTTCCTCGTTCACCTCCACGACCGCCTTGTGGAACACCTCGTCCAGGCGCACGTCGCAGACGCGCTGCTCCACCAGGCCGGACAGGTCGGCCTCGTTGGTGAACGCCTCCACCAGCCCCAGGCCTTCGAGGACTTTGACGAGGCTGCAGAAGAAGGAGAGCTTGAACCTGGGCAGCAGGACCTTCCTTACGCTGCTTGGGTACTTGGGAACGTGGTGGAGCACCGAGCCTTCGGCGGCGAGAGCGTCGACCATGGCGCGCAGCCCGTCGGGCTTGCCAGGGAGGAAGACGCACATCGAGTACAGTCCCTGGGCGGCAGAGGCCTTGCCAGCCTTGTAGGGGAGCTTGAGCACCTTGAAGTCTTTGTGGTAGGAGAGGAAGAGCCGACGATCTCCGGGCCCGAAGGTCATGAAGGGGACGTCGACGGCGGCGCCGCCGAGGCGGTGGAACTTGTGGTTTTTGGTGAGCGGCTCCGGGAAGCGGTTCTCCCACACGCCCTTGAAGTAGATGGCGTTGGTGAGCACGAACCTGGAGAGGTGGGTCAGGGATCCCTTGGGTAGGATCTCAGAGATGAGATTGTTCGTGGCTGCCGCCACCCAGTTGTTGATCTCCTGCCGGATCTTCTCCCTGTCACCCTGCAGGAATGCACCAGGCATGGTAGGGAACAAGTTAAGATAACAATGGACAACGCGAGAGGAGAAGGTTAGGGTTCTCTCTTACCTTGGCGAAGTCGACGGCGCGAATCTCGGCCTTGTAGGACTCGGCGGCGGTGTTGCAGTATGCCGGGGTGAGCTCCATGTCTTCTTGGTGGAACACGCCGTAGGCTTAGGTCACGAGCGGCCCGGCGGATCCGGTCGGGTCGGACACGAGGCCGCGCACGAACCCGGCGACATCGTCGGACGAAGAGGCGCCGAGGAGGGCGAGGATCTCGTCGAGGGTTTTGCCGCGGGCTCCGGCGGCCACCAGGCCAAGCGTGGTGTAGACGGACAGCGGGGAGAAGGCGACGTTGCCGTCGTTCTCGGCGAGCTCCTTTGCCAGGCGGAGTGCGAACGCCGTCAGGCCGCCGGAGTCGACCGACGGGCGCGCCTTCTTGCTCGGCCTCGCCTCCTCCTGGTCTGCCATGCTGTGAATGCGATGTGTACGTATAGGTATAGGTACGGGAGGATTATATGGATTGAGACGGCGCAGGGCCGCAGGGGTACGGTATATAAACTCCTGACAAAGTATATACAACTACCAAAACTGCATAAACTCCTCGGCACCCGCCTCATTTAGATTAGCCGAATGTTAATATATATATATGAGTGATATTTTCAAAAACACGTGCTAGTTTCTTTTGAAGTACTGAGATCATCTCATTTCGTAAATTTTTGTTATCACCTCGATCAAGTGCTATAGTACTTCTATAATAATCAATCATGACATTTATTTGCTCAGCGAATTTTGAATGTTGATACTACATGCTTTTTGTTTAAGATGCATGTTGTATGGATTAATCATATTGAGCCAAGGGTCCCACCCAAGTCGCTATAGCACCTACAGGGACAACAGTCGAGAAAGGTCAAGTCTAGTCAAATCAACAAAGAACTATGGTAATGATACGGTCACCAAAAACCAAAGAAAAAAGATAGACATAAAAGATAATATCGAATATGAATCCATGAAAAAAGAACTAGGATCATTAGGTGGTGACATAGATGTTAGTCCACCATGGACACCTTCTCCCAAAAATCACTCCTAAACTGGTGGAGCAACTTTTATCTTTGTACTCCTCCCACATACCACCACCAGTCTCTCGTTTTTAGATAACAACAACAATGTCATATATACTTTTATATGGGTTGGAGTGAAGAAATTATAGTATTTATGACATCCCAATAGATTGTGTGTAACAATATGGAGGTCCAACAGGGTGTATTTAAGTTGCTCAATATGAGATGAGAAACAACATTGCACTCTATTTTCACCTTGGAGCTTGTGGATAAGTTGTTGAAGACGGAGGGCACGATGCAGTGGTGTCCAAGACGTATGAGGGAGCGAGGTGATCTCCATCCGTAAATTGTTTCCTCATTACTATCTCTGTTCCACAATATAAGACGTATGAGGGAGTGTACTAGTGGGTACATGTATCAAAGTTAGCTTGAGTAGGCGACGCAAGGACCCGCCACACAAATTCAACAAAATCACGCGAAACCACAAATAAAATATAATTAGCTTCATGTCCCCGATGAGGAGAAAATGCCCTGTAGATGGATTCGGTGCGGTGAGTTTCTTAGAGCAAGCGTGATATGGGTTCTAAGATATAGCACTACAATATTCCTCTTGGCATTACACTTGGCTTCTAGTTAATCTTTGTTCTCTCGTGGCATTACTATGTTGGGTGAAAAATAACCAACATATTATGGTATCTAAGATAGCAAGCGCGACTCTCGTCAAGATCGATGTAGCTGTCGTGCATCTTGTCTAGTACTAATAAATAAAGTATTAGTTTGTCTAATCATTTCTAAAATGTAGACTAAAATAGAACAGTAGTACATATTATGGTTTATTCTCGACCCACTGTAAAAAATACTGTCATTGTACTTTACCTGTATATGGACAGAAGCGCTGCTCCTATTGTACTTTCTTGCCGTGTATATATTGTTGTGGTTGGTCTCAGGGTGTGTCCCTGAATTTTTGCCACCAGACCAAGTATGCTACTGACCAAATAATAAAAACTAAAAGTTGCGTGGAAGAAATCACTACAACGTATACAGTAGTACTCCCTTTGTTCAGAAATATAAGACGTTTTAGATTTGTGAAATGAAGATACACTTTTTAGTGTATATGTTCACTCGGAACCTCTACGAATCTATACACTAAAATACGTTTAGATACATTCGATTCCTAAAGCTAAAATGTCTTATATTTCTGAACATAGTGGGTAGTAGATGAAAATTAGCTGCTTCGGTGCATCAATAATTGAGTCCTGACATCTGGAATATTCAGGCAGTAGGCGAGAAATACCCTGGCAATTCTTCGAAACTTGCTCGAGATGAACCAGCATTCCGTGTCACCCCCGATTTTAAACCAACATATTATCGTCGTCTGAGCACTCGGCCTCGTGTTGAAATACAAGGGGGTGGCGTAGTACAAACAGTCGCCTTCGAGGGTTGGGAACCTGTCTGCGGCCACAGACAAGCACTTGCTGCCAAGAAAGAGCGAGCGGCCGCCGATGCTCGTCACGGGCTCCAGCGCTTTCCGCTCCACGTCGACCTTGAAGACACTGAAGAAGTACCGGCCGCGAAGGATAAGCAGCAGCTCCCCTGCGGACTCCACGAGGAAGACGGCCTCTATCACTGTATGGCCGGCCGCGCCTGTTACCAGCTCGTCATGGCCATGCTGCACCGATGACCCGACGACCCGCCTGGACACGGATCCGTCAGTGTAGGCCATGTAGATTTGGCCGGCGTACGCGACCGTGGCAGCGATGATGTGGCGTGCGGCGGATCCAGCAGCGCAGCAGAAGAAGTATTCGCTGGCAGGATCAGCGAACCAGGTCGTCTGAGGTCTGCCGTCCACGGCGCCGGTGGATGCGAGCACTAGCATTGGGTCTGAGCCGGCCGCGACGGCGACCGTTCCGCTCTCGCGGAGTATCGGTATCGGCGCGGCGAAGCGGAGCATCTGGCCTGTCAAAGGGTTGAAAACGCGACAGTGGTGCGGGTTCTGGATTTCCGCGAGCACGAGGAGGCCGTCCGAGGCGCCGACGAGGGCGTGGTCACGGAGCGCCGGGATCCGGCGGCGGAAGAAGCGCCCAGTGGAGACGTTCACGAAGAGGCGACCTTCGTCGTCGCTGCCATCGTCTGGGAGCATGACCCAATAGCGAGGGCAAAAGCGCAGATCAGCGGCGCCATGTGGGCTTGGGTCTGCCATGGCGGAGCGCCAGCCGTGGCAGACGGCTTGCATGTCCAGGTAGCTTTCGATGTCACTGGGGGTTAGAAGGAGGTCGCTCACGTGACGGAGGAGGTCCGGAGCAAGGGACGACCAGTCCCTCATGGTGCTCACCATCGAGATCGGTTCCGGTGAAGCCAGGCCGCCGCGGTACTTCAAGTCTTCGAGGAGACCCTTTTAGCGACAGATAACCCTATCTATCTATACCCGCATGGCCTACAGGGCCCAATACACGGGCTTTTAAATTTCTTTGTTCTTTTATTTCAAGTAGCTTCTTCTTTTCTTTTTTCCCTTTCCTTTTTCTTGCTGTTTTATTTTTTCCGTTTTCATGTAGTTTTTTATCTTTTATTTTTCATCACTTTTTTTATGTTTCCAATTCATTTATCTGTTTTTAGATGAATACATGAATATATATTTTATAAAAAAAATGAAAGTTTCTTTTGAATATGTGAACAATTTTTTGAGATGTATTTACATTTTAAAATAAAATAAAAAATACGTCAAGATTTTTCTGAATGCTCTAGTATTTCTGCCAAATACACGAATATTTTTTAATAGATTAATGTGTTACCGGTATATAGTAACTATGTATCATTTGGCAAAAAATGCACACAGCGAAGGCAAATTTTTGTGGGAGAATTCCCGCGCATCAAAAAATAAATTGCAAGAATAATTTGCACGTATGAAAATTCGAAAATGAAAAGGTTTTGCCGTGCATCACGTTGAGGCTCACGGCAAAGCGTTGCCGTCAGGACGGCACCGTCAGGCAAGGTGGAAGTGTCTAGTGCATCGAAGGTTTGTCATGTTTCAGCCTTTGCCGTGTGCATTCATCTTTCTTTGCCATGAGCTATCCTTTGCCGTGTGCTTTCTTGGATATTTTCCGTGTGCCTTTGATTGCTAAGTGTTTTTATTGAGTTTTACTGTGTTGTTTACTTTCACCGTGTTTTTTTCTTAGCACACGGCATTGTTGTCCTTTCTCGTGGGTTGTTCACTCAGAACACATGGCAAAACCGTAGTTGCACGACAAAGCGATGTTTTCCAGTAGTGACTTGACAATCCTATTTCTGATCACAAGTCAACTCGGAAACCATCCAGGTGCTTGCAAACCATAGATGTCCTTCCTATGATATTTTGTGTAACGATGCCCTTTGTCTCGAGATCGGATGCGTGTTTATAAGAGGCCACAACCGGTAGAGCTTACATCGAGGGGAGTAACCGAGAGGGAGAGAAAGGAGGGATTGATCTAATCTTATCAATACGACCATATTGTTTGACTATATATATGCATTTTACAATATATTATATATGGTAACAACCTATTCTATTTCCTTATCTCTCTACAACTCAATATGTGTGCAGCTCGGTACGTTACATGCAAACTATTATTTCCAACATCCCTTCTCAATCACAACTGACATGGGTATGACTTATCGGTTCCCATGATTGGTTATCCTCGGCGTACCTGAGCTATGATCCATGAGACCCATGAAGAGTAAAGAGTCTAGGAAGCATCCGACGGATAGAAGCTTGGCTTGGTGATCAAGATAGAAGTACAAACCAACATAGTCTTAGTATTATAATTGTAACTTGTAACCTATCCTATACGGCTCCAGGACCCAGCCTCTCATATAAAGGCTGAGAGGAGCTGACAGAGAGGGCACCGTAGTTTTCCAACGATACACAATCTGCCATGAGCTAGATCACAACTAGCGAATCAGTGACTTTGTAATCATCTTCTTCGCAATAATCAGACGACATCGACTTCCTTGTTTGTCTGATAAGTCAATGAAATCACCAGCGTTATCTTTTCCACAAAATCCTAAGTCCGTAACCATGGGCATTGCCGAGGTTACCCCTCGTCAATTAGCACCATTTGTGGGAAATCTGAGTGTTGGAGCCATGGATTCACCGGCTCCCTCTTCACCAAGAAACAATCCACTGGTCGAGGTCAGTTAGATCCGCTATGATCTCATCGATCTTGATCCACGCCCCCACCCCTCTCTCGGCCTCTGTCGACTTTGACCAGGAGACAAATCGCATGAACGGGTGCTTCCACTTCCGCATCGAAGAAGCCGAGAACCTCTTCCTTTTGGCCTCGATCTATTCGGGTCCGTCAGTCGTAACCGCAATGCCCATGGCGACACCTGCATTTTCTGTCAGCTCCACTGGAAAAGCCGCATCGCAGCCGACGAATGTCGAAGAAAGCCACAAAAACACCACGGATCTGGGGGATTTGGCTGATCTGTATGATGGCCTCTCCTTCGGATCAGATTCTCAATCAACGCCACCACACGCCTCGAACCTAAAAAACATCGTCCTCGACAAATCTGAAGAAAGCATCTACTCCAGAATCAGGAAGGCCAACTGATACCTAGAACCGGACTTGTGGGATCTCACTGGTTTTCAAGATAGTGTCTCCTATGATATCGACAGTGGTGGCAACAACATGTACATGCCACGTCACCAAGTATGCATGATTGATGGAGAAGGACCGTCAACACCGCAAGATTCCAACGGTAACCCAATCCTCGACCCCAGTGATATTCTCTTGGATGACTATGCAGGACACCGTGAGAACAGGGAAGAGGCACCCGCAAACAATCATGTCGTGCGGGGAAGGGAAAGAGCACGCGATGGTGAGCGGCTAACACTTTGACTGGCAACGTAAGTATGGCAGAAGGCAAAAGTCGTTGTTTCGGGTGCAGTATCGATGACGACAGATGCTATGTGCGAAGAACTGATGGCTTACCAATAACTTCTCCACCATAAAAGGAGGGATCTGCTCAGGATGTAGAGGCAACTCGGTGAAAGGAATAGGCGAGCTGATGAATCAAGTCTTCGGCGAGCGTAGCTAAGTTCCACCCGCAATTCTAGTAGCATCAAAGGAGGGCCACAAGCAAGGAGGAGTACCTCGTGGATGCAGCGCATGCCTAAAGCCGAAAGGCGTGGGCTGGCCCGAGATCTAGACCTATCATTCTCGTCGGGGATTCAGCGGGGAATATCAAAGCCAAAACAGCGCAAGCCGCCCTCGTCGCCACCCAAACCTACCTCCTAATGACTCAGTCGGTAGACGACAATCCGCAGGCAGCCATCCATAGCTCTGCTCTCATGGGCCTCGGCATGGTGGTAGCATCACTCACACAATGGGAACAATAAGTTTTCGAGCAACTCAACAAGTCACCACACCATCACAGCAACCCTTGGCACATGGGAAACACTTGGAGGTCTAGCTCGCCACATCATGTGCGCTTCACGCAATCTTCGCATTAGCATGACGACAGAAACGACATTACGTAGTGTAGGGTTAACAAATCAAGGGAGGAGTGTAGCAGCCGAAGATATTCAGATGCTGAAAGCAAATATGAGCGTGAACCTTGCGGGGCTAGTTGCTTTACCCATCGGGTTCACAAAACGTCGGTACCCAAGGATTTCAAACACCCCCACGATCGCCAAAATTATGACGGCCTCCAGGAGCCTAAGGCGTGGTTGTATTACCTGCAAACTATTACATTCCAAGGTGGTTCAAAGGAGACCGCTATGCAGAACCTACAATTGTACCTAAGTGGCGCCTCACGATCGTGGCTCAGGCAGCTACCCTGGGAATTCATCAGCAGCTAGAGTGACCTGGAGGACAAGTTCATCTGAAACTTCAAGTCCACATTCAAGCGACCTACGTCCATTGAAGAACTGAGAGCATGCAAGAAGAAACCTGGGCAGCTAATACGTGCATTCATTCGGAGATGGAACATTATCAAAAACTCAGTCGAGAGTATCTCTGACGAAAGGGCAATCGACGCCTTCAATGACAGACTGCGCCGGAAATAATTCATCTATGAATTGGGTCGGGTCAAGCCCAAAAAAGTTCCTAGCTAATGGATATGGAAAATCTCTAGGCTGATGGTGAAGACGCGGTGCATAACAAGTGGGGACGCACACTCGAGGAATACCATGACAGATGCAATAATAACATCAGGAGGAGAGGCAACTATGATGGTTATGGTGGACCAAGCTACGTTGTGGTTGGCTTTGTTGGAGAGGACAACTGAAGAACAAGAACCGTAGCGGCTGATATTGAGGCAACCGAGATGATGCTAGAAGCGGCAGGACAATCCAACAATATCGGCCAACGGCTCGGGAGCCTCATATGTTTCCCATGCAGATGCTTGAGGGTCCATGCCACATGTACTATTATATCGACTCAGAAGGAAGAAGGCATTCAAATCATCTCATGAAGGATTGCCACACTTTCTTGGGTCTATAAGTAGCTTATGGTGCCAAGGTGGCCGAAGCAGCAAACCAGGGATATACCGGTGCACCTGGGACCTTAGCACTCACAGCACCACCACTGCCATGGCCACGTCCGGTGGGCTAGCATCAACCCGTGGCAAACAGGAACCAGGATGACAATTACCCGAGGTCTAGGGGGCAATGCCAATGATTCAAAAGGGATGTCCATCTAACATAAGCCAAAATATGATCACCCGACAATTTAACATGGCAATAATGGCACCGCCACCAACACCCGAATACCTACACTAGATGGATCAAGATATTACATTCAACAGAGCCAATCACCCGCTTCGGGTCCCACGCCTGGGTCATTCGGTGCTGATAGTAGAGGCCCAAATCGGCGGGTTTGACATGAGCAAAGTCTTTATGGATGCAAGAAGCAACATTAACCTTATCTACGCCAAGACCTTGCGAGCGATGAACTGCACCTTGACTAATATGGCTCCAACGGAAACACATTTCCACGGCATAGTCCTGGGCAAAGTCGAAATCCCCTTAGGCAAAATCTACCTTAATGTTGTCTTCGGGACACGGGATAATTTCTGGCGCGAGAACCTCGAGTTTGAGTTCATGGATTAGCCATCACAGTACAACGTGATCCTAGGACGCCCAACTTTCACACGATTTATAGTGGTGCCACACTACGCATACGTCATGATGAAGATGCCAGCAACCAATGGAATCATAACGGTGAAGGGAAGCTTCCCTCGCTCCAATAATTGCGACCGTGAATTCAACAAAATCTCTGAGTCCTTTGGAATGGAAACAGCGTTGCACAATTAAAAATCTTGACTGACATCGATGTTTTTCCTGACGCATGTTCTCTACCTGACCTATCCTTCGATGCTGCAAAGGACACAAAAGAAATTCAGGTCCATCCTACAGACCCAAAAAAGACATCTTTTGTGGCCTCCAACCTTGGTCCCGTATAGGAAAGCATGCTCGTCGAGTTCCTCCGTGAGCGCTGGGAGATTTTTGCATGGGTCCTAGCCGACATGCCAGGAATTTCCAGGAAACTCGCCAAGCACGCACTCAACTTATACCCCGACGCCAAACCAGTTAAACAATCCCTCTGCCATTTTGCGGAACCCAAGTGCCAGGCCATTGGAAAGGATCTCCATCGTCTAATAGACACCAAATTCGTCAAGGAGATCAAGAAAGCAACGTGGGTGGCAAACCCGGTGTGTGTCCCGAAGAAAAACACATATGTCCTATGCATGTGTATCGACTTCACCGCACTAAACAAACACTATCCAAAGGATCACTTCCCAGTCCCACGAATCGATCAAATCATCGATGGAACTGCCGGATGCAAGCATCTTTCCTTTTTGGATGCAATATTTTAGATATCACCAAATTTGGATGAAGGAGGACAACTGGGATAAAACAACATTTATCACACCTTATGGTGTATTCTGCTATACTAAAATGCCCTTTGGGATAAAAATGTGGGTGCTACGTATCAGCGTATGATGCAAAGTTGCCTCGAGAGCCAAATTGGAAGAAACGCCCAAGTCTATGTCGATGACATTATAATCACAACAACACAAGAGTAGTCCTTTATCGATTATCTTCGTGAAACATTCGATAATCTCGATAAATACCGCATCAAGCTCAATCCAACAAAGTGCTCCTTTAGACTCCCCACATGGCAACTCCTCGGGTACCTTATATCGGCCAGGGGGGTAGAAGCAAATCCCGAGAAAATACAAGAAATTCTAACAATAAAAAGCCGAACAATCTATGTGGCGTCCATCAGTGAAGGGGTTCCGTGGCAGAAAACAAAATTTGGTAGACGTAAGGTAACAAGTGGGGATTCGGTGTTCATACCTTTGAAGACTGAACGCGGTTAACGTTGCATGAGGAACGTGAATGACATAGTCATACTCACCGGACCTCAAGGTCGCGAAGGTCCTCACAAGTCACTCCTTGCTCCTTGTACGACGTAGCCGACCTCATGGTCGTGGAGACATCCAAGCTCCAAGCTCCAAGCAAAATCATCAGGTACATTGTGCCTCCATACCATTGGTAGTTGATGGCTCGGTGTTGATGTAGAGCTCGTTGGGAATCCCAAGAGGAAGGTATGATGAGCAAATCAGCAAGTTTCTCTCAGTTATGAAACCAAGGTTTAATCGAACCAGTAGGAGCAAGGAAACACCCCAAAGGTGTTGCTAGCTGAGCCTTGGCAGGGCGCACTACCAGTGCTAGTAGCAACGTGTAGACCTGCACAACACAACCACAGAACTCCTTCCCCAACTTGCGATGAGGTTGTCAATCACACCGTGTTTTGCTGAAAACAAAGGATTAAACGTATCGAATGGAAGGAAGTAATAGTTTGCAGAAAGTAAACACAAAGCAGTAAACAGTTTATAGATTGTATGTAAAGAAAAGGACCGGGATCCATAATTCACTAGAGGTGGCTCTCCTTAAGATAGATAACATGCTGGGTGAACAAATTACAGCGGGGCAATTGACAAACATCGAGAAAGCAATACATGCATATACTAATCATCTTGACTCCTTTGGAACTTGATTGGGAATTACAACATTATACATAGACCGCCATCCAACTGCATCTATGACTAATAATCCACCTTCAGGTTATCATCCGAACCCCCTCCAGTTAAGTTGCAAGCAATAGATTATTGTTTTACGAATTGCGTGTAAAGTAAACGATACGATTGTTCTATGAACAAAGGATTGTTGTTTTCTCCCTAGTAGCAATAGCACATCTAGTACCTTAGAGATTTATGTCACTTCCCCCAGATTACCAGAGGCATGAACCCACTATCGAGCATAAATACTAACTCTTGGAGTTGCTAGCATCTACTTGGCCAAGATAGCTACTAACAACGGAAAGCATGCAAGATCACAAATAACAAAGACATGATAGAATCAATAATCAATCTGAAATAGCATCTCAATATCCATCGGATCCCCGCAAACACAACATGCAGAATTACAAATAGATGATCTTGATCATGAACAGAGCTCACAAGATCTATACATGAAAGCACAAAGGAAGAGAACCAGCCATCTAGCTACTACATGGATCCGTAGTCCAAGGATGAACTACTCACGCATCACACCGGAGGCTTGCATGATGATGAAGAAGGCCTCCAGGGTGAATTCCCCTCTCCGGCAGGGTGCCGGGAAGAGCTTTAGATCCCTCCCGATCTAGGGATGGAGATGACGGTGGCTATAGACTCTTTCGTGGATTTTTGATCGGGTACTTAGGGTTTTCTTCCCGAGGGCATCTTATAGGCGGAAGGAGAGGCCGAGGGGGTGCCTGGGCTGGCCACACCACCCCCTGGCGCGGGCCAAGCCTGGCCGCGCGGCCAGGTGGTGTGGCCGCCCTCTAACCCTTCTCCGTCTCGTATTCTGGCATCTGATGACTTCCGGAAAAATAGGAACTTTGGATTTTGTCCCGTCTAATTCCGAGAATATTCATTTTCTGACTTTCCTGAACCAAAAATAGCAGAAAACAGGCAACTAGCACTGTGGCTCTTGTTAATAGGTTAGTCCAAGAAATCATATGAAAACTACTCCAAAGTGTGGACAAAACACAAGAAAGTGGATAAAACCAAGCATGGAACATCAAAAATTATAGATACATTTGCAATGTATCAACATCCCCAAGCTTAACTCCTGCTCGTCCTCGAGTAGGTAAGTGATAAAAAGAAAGAATAATTTTTGAGGTGACATGCACCATCAAAGACTTGATCAAAGTATTTGTAAAACATTCAAAGCTAGGATCATAGTACTTCAATCATAACATGAAAGACAAAGTTCTAGCAATAAGACTAAGAAACTATGATGCAACATGAAAAGGCACAAACAAAAGATTCATGAATAACAATGCTTTGCAAGACGTTTGTTTGTTTCACATAAAGAAAACATAGCATAATAGCATTCAGCTTGTCCCTCATAGAGTAGCAAATATAAATGCATAGGACACCTTCAAAGTTCATAAGAGTGACTAGATACAAATAGTTTAAAACAAGTAATATCAAGTTATGCATCAATCAACTAGCCTTGGGACAATGCACACAGAACTAAGAATGGCCACTATGCTCTCAAAATAGGTGCATAAAGGTAGAAGGTGGAGACGCAATATAATGGTGTAAGAAAGGCCTTCATTAAAGGAAGTAGGGATTCAAGTCTCATAAAGAGCTTCCAAAAAATATGGTACTTATAGCTTTCAGCTCTCATTGCCCCTATCATAAGCATCTTGAAGTGATTAAGGTTAAAGTGAACAAACTATGGTGTACATGCTTGACGAAGTATAAGTTAGAAATCTCATGTCCCTTGTATACGAGGGCCGCTCCTCATGCTACTCAAGTTTAGTCACCGGTAAGTTCTTGTCATCGTAAGTACATGTGTATCATAGAGAACCGCCAACGGGGTACCCCTTGCCCGATGATACGGAAAAATCCCCATATCAAAATGACAAGGCTAGCAGACAACGAGCATCTCAGTAATCTTCTTATTTAACATGGGAATATGGTGTTTTTTTTCTCTCTTTCCTCTTTTCATAATCTTTTTTTTTCTCTTTTTCTCAATATAGGACTCTTTTTTTCATAAGAAGAATGCTTCATAGACAGATCATTATGGTTACGTTGCAGGTTTCCACCATGTCAGCATGGATTAGACCAGTGGCCCAGGCGTTTATCTAACACATATACATAACTCCATGGACTTACAAGCTCCCTTTTCATTTCACACCGACGACATCCATATACACAAGAGCATGATATCAACTAGGTACAAGTACCAAGTGCAATGTTGAAAGCGTTCCCCATGATAGCATGGTTCTGCTAATTCCCAACAAATAAGTGCAAGCATATACAACATAGACGACACAATGGTTCAAGTTTATTAAGGGCAAGAAAAGTAAAGTGTGCCATCAATTCGTGAGAGCTTTAATCACTAGTTTTCTCATAACAAGTTTAATTCGGAAGGTAAACAAAAGCATGAATATACTTGGAATAACATAAGTAGTAGGTAGGTATGGTGGACTCTTTGAAATAACTTGGTTTAGGGAGTTGGATGCATGAGTGGAACTCATACTTGGTTGTGGAGGCTAGCAAAAGACCGGGAGCAACAAACTAAGAGAGCAATAATGGACATAATAATGCAGAGCAACAAAACATCATTGATCAAAGCATAAAGTGATACTAAAAGTTGAAAACTAAAGGATCATAAAGGCTCTGGTGACTTGAGATAGTCATAACATGGTGTGAGCATGTGCCAAGTGAACCCAAATAAAGCATCAAAGGAGAATACCACTATACTATGCTTTAATATGCTGAAACAACGCATGATTCATCCAAGGCACATTAAGCAATCTCAATTGTTTATAACAAGTCATGCTACAGCAAAGAATACTAAGTACAAAGCCAAAACAATATCAAGCATGGTATGAGAGAGCATAGGCCACAGTCAAAAACGAGCTCTTTTTACCACATAAGTATGAACTTTCCTACTATTTTCCAAACCAAACCAAACTATTTGCAAACCAATGTATGAAAGAGGGGGTCCAACCAATTTATTTAGAAAACTGAGAAAACCAAGCAAACTAAAAACCAAAACAAAAACAAAAAAGAAGACGCTCCAAGAACAACACAACTGTGCATGAAACAATAAAAATGAAGCGTTTGGAAGAAACCTGGGATTTTTATTGATGAAGAAGGGGATGCCTTGGGAATCCCCAAGCTTTGACGCTTGTACTTCTTGGATATTTCTTGGGGTGACACGCGTGGCATCCCCAAACTTGAGCTTTAGTCCATCCTTCATCTCATTACTCATTCCTTCCATACACCTGGAATTTTTCTTTCATACAAAACTTCACACAATCTTTATTAGCAACATTAGTGCACTCAAGATAATAAGTCTTAAGGTTCAGTTCTAACACCAATAAACTTCCATTAGAACACTAGATACTTAAGCACTTCCCTCAAAAATCTCAATTCCCCAAAAGAACTCAAAAAGGAACCAATAAGAAGCAAATGCAGAAAATGGCAGAAATCTGTCAAAACAGACCAACAGGTAAAGACGAATTTTTTCTAAGACCTTATGTTGCTCAAATCAAAAAGTGTTGAACTAACGAAAGTTATATAACAACCTGGGGCAGAATCACAAAAATTCACGCCTCAAAACGACGTTCAGAGATTTTACACGAATTTTTACGGTGAAGCACAGAAATCTGTTTCGGGACAGCAACTTTGCCAATCATTACTTCTCTCTCATTAGAGGTTACTCTTGGCACAAAAGGCAAATAAAAAGGATAAGGAGCGGTTATTACTGAATTAATAACTTCCAAGACTCATCTAAAACTTTTTGTTATCTCCCAATAAGTACTTTTCTTTAACGCCTTTAAGTTAGGCATAAGAAGCAAGAAAAAGAATCAAGTGTTCTCAAATGAAGAAACATTAAGAGCAATACCAGAAATATCTTCAAGGCAAGGTATATCATCCAAATAGGTTCTAGAGGATCCTCTCTCAATGCTCTTAGGTTCACTATTTTCATCAAAAGGGTTTTCAGGAACAATCCAATCAAGATTCTTTTCTATGGCTTCATGCATTGCTACTAGTTTGAAAGGTGTTGGTATCTTAATTTCCTCCCCATTAGGTTCAGTTTTACTCATATTTTCTCATGTACCAACAACATCTACACACGAGCCTAGCATATTGAAACGTTCAAAGACTTTCCTAGCATCCTTGGCAACATCATAGAACTCCTTAAACAAAGTTTCTAGAATAAAATCCCTCTTTTCAGGGTCCTCAATTTATTTAAGTTTAAGAAACATTACTTGCATTAAGGGGTTGAGGTTAACAAACCTAGCTTCTAACGTGTGAATTAAAGAAGCTGCAGCAATCTCATAGTTTGGAGCAAGTTCTGCAAGGGATCTATTCTCAGTATCCTCAGCTAAGGAAGAGGTGACAACTAAAGGAGACTTAATTTTTGTGTGTTTTTGATAAAGAAAGCAAACTAGTAAAACTATTTTTTTTTGTGTTTTTGAAAAAGAAACAAGCAAACAAAGCAAAAAGAAACTAAGCAAAACAAAAATAACAAAGTAAAGAGATTGGTTATGTGGGACTCCCCTTGTGAAGATGTCCTTGACTCCCTGGCAACGGCGCCAGAAAAATGCTCAATGGCTCGGTGTTGATGTAGAGCTCGTTGGGAACCCCAAGAGGAAGGTATGATGAGCACAGCAGCAAGTTTCCCTCAGTTATAAAACCAAGGTTTAATCGAACCAGTAGGATCAAGGAAACACCCCAAAGGTGTTGCTAGCTGAGCCTTGGCAGGGCGCACTACCGGTGCTAGTAGCAATGTGGAGACCTGCACAACTGATGGCTCAGTGTACGGCGCCAGAAAAGTGCTGGTGCGGTGTTGATGTAGAGCTCGTTGGGAACCCCAAGAGGAAGGTATGATGAGCACAGCAGCAAGTTTCCCTCAGTTATGAAACAAAGGTTTAATCGAACCAGTAGGAGCAAGGAAACACCCCAAAGGTGTTACTAGCTGAGCTTTGGCAGGGCGCACTACCGGTGCTAGTAGCAACGTGGAGACCTGCACAACACAACCACATAACTTTGTCCCCAACTTGCGATGAGGTTGTCAATCTCACCGTGTTTTGCAGAAAATAAAGGATTAAACGTATCGAATGGAAAGAAGTAAAAGTTTGCAGAAAGTAAACACAAAGCAGTAAAAGATTGTACATTGTATGTAAAGAGAAAGTACCAGGATCCATAGTTCACTAGAGGTGGCTCTCCTTAGATAGATAACATGCTGGGTGAACAAATTACAGCGGGGCAATTGACAAACACCGAGAAAGCAATACATGCATATACTAATCATCTTGACTCCTTTGAGACTTGATTGGGCATTACAACATAATACATAGACCGCCATCCAACTGCATCTATGACTAATAATCCACCTTCAGGTTATCATCCGAACCCCCTCCAGTATTAAGTTGCAAGCAACAGATTATTGCTTTACGAACTGCGTGTAAAGTAAACAATACGATTGTTCTATGAACAAAAGATTGTTGTTTTCTCCCTAGTAGCAACATCACATCTAGTACCTTAGAGATTTCTGTCACTTCCCCAGATTACCAGAGGCATGAACCCACTATCGAGCATAAATACTAACTCTTGGAGTTGCTAGCATCTACTTGGTCAAGATAGCTACTAACAACAGATAGCATGCAAGATCACAAATAACAAAGACATGATAGAATCAATAATCAATCTGAAATAGCATCTCAATATCCATCGGATCCCCGCAAACACAACATGTATGAATTACAAATAGATGATCTTGATCATGAACGGAGCTCACAAGATCTAAACATGAAAGCACAAAGGAGGAGAACCAGCCATCTAGCTACTACATGGATCCGTAGTCCAAGGATGAACGACTCACGCATCACACCGGAGGCTTCCATGGTGATGAAGAAGGCCTCCAAGGTGAATTCCCCTCTCCGGCAGGGTGTTGGGAAGAGCTTCAGATCCCTCCCGATCTAGGGATGGAGATGACGGCGGCTACAAACTCTTTCGTGGATTTTTGATCAGGCACTTAGGGTTTCATCCTGAGGGTAATATATAGGCGGAAGGAGAGGCCGAGGGGGTGCCGGGAGCGGCCACATCACCCCCTGGCGCGGGCCAGGCCTGGCCGCGCGGCCAGGTGGTGTGGTGGCTCCATGGCCGTTCTCCGTCTCGTATTCTGGCACTTGATCCCTTCTGGAAAAATAGGCACTTTGGCTTTTGTCCCGTCCAATTCCGAGAATATTCATTTTCTGACTTTCCTGGAACCAAAAACAGCAGAAAACAGGCAGCTGGCACTGTGGCTCTTGTTAATAGGTTAGTCCAAGAAATCATATGAAAAGTACTCCAAAGTTGGAACAAAACACAAGAAAGTGGATAAAACCAAGCATGGAACATCAAAAATTATAGATACATTTGCAATGTATCAACATCCCCAAGCTTAACTCCTGCTCGTCCTCGAGTAGGTAAGTGATAAAAAGAAGAAGAATTTTTGAGGTGACATGCACCATCAAAGACTTGATCAAGGTATTTGCAAAACATTCAAAGCTGGGATCATAGTACTTCAATCATAACATGAAAGACGAAGTTCTAGCAATAAGCAAAGAAATTATGATGCAACATGAAAAGGCACAAACAAAAGATTCATGAATAACAATGCTTTGCAAGACGTTTGTTTGTTTCACATAAAGAAAACATAGCATAATAGTATCCAGCTTGTCCCTCAATAGAGTAGCAAATATAAATGCATAGGACACCTTCAAAGTTCATAAGAGTGACTAGATACAATAGTTTAAAACAAGCAATATCAAGTATGCATCAATCAACTAGTCTTGGGACAATGCACATAGAACTAAGAATAGCCACTATGCTCTCAAAGTAGGTGCTTAAAGATAGAAGGTGGAAATTCAATATAATGGTGGAAAAAAGGCCTTTGTAAAAGGAAGTAGGGATTCAAGTCTCATAAAGAGCTTCCAAAAATTATGGTACTTATAGCTTTCAGCTCTCATTTGCCCTATCATAAGCATCTTGAAGTGATTAAGGTTAAAGTGAACAAACTATGGTGTACATGCTTGACGAAGTATAAGTCAGAAATCTCATGTCCCTTGTATACGAGGGTCGCTCCTCATGCTACTCAAGTTTAGTCACCGGTAAGTTCTTGTCATCGTAAGTATATGTGTACCATAGAGAACCGCCAACGGGGTACCCCTTGCCCGATGATACGGAAGGATCCCCATATCAAAATGACAAGGCAAGCAGACAACGAGCATCTTAGCATTCTTCTTATTTACCATGGGAATATGGTGCTTTTTTCTCTCTTTCCTCTTTTCATAGTATCTCTTTTTTCTCTTTTTCTCAATATAGGACTCTTTTTTTTTATAAGAAGAATGCTTCATAGACAGATCATTATGGTTACGCTGCAGGTTTCCACCATGTTAGCATGGATTAGACCAGCGGCTGAGGCATTTCTCTAACACATATACATAACTCCATGGACTTACAAGCTCCCCTTCCATTTCACACCGACGACATCCATATACAAAAGAGCATGATATAAACTAGGTACAAGTACCAAGTGCAATGTTGAAAGCGTTCCCCATGAAAGCATGGTTCTGCTAATTCCCAACAAATAAGTGCAAGCATATACAACATAGAAGACACAATGGTTCAACTTTATTAAGGGCAAGTAAAGTAAAGTGTGCCATCAAGTTCGTGAGAGCTTTAATCACTAGTTTTCTCATAACAAGTTTAATTTGGAAGGTAAACAAAAGCATGAATATACTTGGAATAGCATAAGCTAGTAGGTAGGAATGGTGGACTCTTTGGAATAACTTGGTTTAGGGAGTTGTATGCATGAGTGGAACTCATACTTGGTTGTGGAGGCTAGCAAAAGACTGGGAGCGATAAATTAAGAGAGCAATAATGGCCATAATCATGCAGAGCGACAAAACATCATTGATCAAAGCATAAAGTGATACTACAAGTTGAAAGTAAAGGATCATAAAGGCTATGGTGACTTGTGACAGTCATAACATGGTGTGAGCATGCGCCAAGTCAACCCAAATAAAGCATCAAAGGAGAATACCAATATACTATGCTTTAATATGCTAAAACAACGCATGATTCATCCAAGGCACATTAAGCAATCTGAATTGTTTATAACAAGTCATGCTAAAGCAAAGAATACTAAGCATAAAGCCAAAACAAAATCAAGCATGGCATGACAGAGCATAGGCCACTGTCAAAAACGAGCTCTTTTTACCACATAAGCATGAACTTTCCTACTCTTTTCCAAACCAAACCAAACTATTTGCAAACCAATGTATGAAAGAGGGGGTCCAACCAATTTATTCAGAAAACTAAGCAAACCAAGCAAACTAAAAACCAAAACGAAAAAGAAGACACTCCAAGAAAAACAACTGTGCATGAAACAAAAAGTGAAGCGTTTGGAAGAAACCTAGGATTTTTATTGATGAAGAAGGGGATGCCTTGGGCATCCCCAAGCTTTGACGCTTGTACTTCTTGGATATTTCTTGGGGTGACATGCGTGGCATCCCCAAGCTTGAGCTTTAGTCCATCCTTCATCTCATTACTCATTCCTTCCATACACCTGAAAATTTTCCATCATACAAAACTTCACACAATCTTTATTAGCAACATTAGTGCACTCAAGATAAATAAGTATTAAGGTTCAGTTCTAACACCAAATAAACTTCCATTAGAACACTAGCTACTGTAGCACTTACGTCAAAAATCTCAATTCCCCAAAAGAACTCAAGAAGGAACCCACAAGAAGCAAATGCAGAAAATGGCAGAAATCTGTGAAAACAGACCAGCAGGTAAAGACGAATTTTTTCGAAAACCTTCTGTTGCTCAAATCAAAAAGTGTTGAACTAACGAAAGTTATGTAACAACCTGGGGCAGAAGCACAAAACATTACAACTCAATCCGACATACAGAGCTCTCTCACGAATGTTTACGGTGAAGCACAAAAATCTGTTTCGGGACAACAACTTTCCCAATCATTACTTCTCTCTCATTAGAGGTTACTCTTGGCACAAAAAGCAAATAAAAAGGATAAGGAGAGATTATTACTGAATTAATAACTTCCAAGACTCATCTAAAACTTTTGGGTTATCTCCCAATAAGTACTTTTCTTTAACGCCTTTAAGTTAGGCATAATAAGCAAAAAAGAATCAAGTGTTCTCAAATGACGAAGCATTAAGACCAACTTTCTTGCCCTTACCTCTTTTATTTTTATTCTTAACCTTTGGGAAAATGTGATTGTTTGGTGGAGAAGAAAGGTGCATGGTCCCCCTTCCCACATCTATTATTGCTCCAAGGAGTTCTAATAGGGACCTTCCAAGTGTAATTTGTCCTTTTCCTGCACATTCAATAACAAGATAATGAGTAGAAATCATTTTCCCAAGGATATTTGTAAACACTCCTTCAGCTATTCCAATAGGTAATAAGGTAGCATTATTATAAAGATATATTTCTTTTCCTCCTTTAGTAAGCCCCCAAAGATTCAAAGATTCATAAATATCTTTGGGCATAAGACAAAATTCAGACATGATATCGCAGCGGGCTTGAAAAGTTTTCGTGTTTATCTCAATCTTTACTGTAGGGAGCCACTTTTATGGTTCAGAATTTATTGGAACATAATTGTGATGCTCCCTAAGCGTATTATAGCAACTTTCTAAACAAGTAGTGCTAGCCTCAAGAGTGTTCAACCTAGCAAATATTTTTGCGAAAGAAATATCAGTTTGGCTAGGCATAGTGTAAGTAAGGATCAATTTATTTATAGCATTAATATCATCATCCTCATTACATTGGAGGAACTCTCCTCCCACAACAGCATCTAAAGCATATCTATAGCAAAGAGCAATCCCAAGGTAAAAACTGCTAAGGAACAAGCTTTGAGTCATTTCAAGCTCAGTTTTTTCATGTAGATCAGAGATTCTAGACCAAGCTTCCTTAAAACTTTCCTCAATTCCTTGTTTAAAAGTGAAAATCATTTCCCCGGGTGACATAGTGATTAGAGCAAGGCTAGACATGAAGGCAACTTAAGATAGGAACTAATTTTTTGTGTTTTTCAAATAAGAAAGCAAACTAGTAAACTAATTTTTTTGTGTTTTTGAAGAACAAAACAAGCAAACAAAGCAAAACAAAAACAACAAAGTAGAGAGATTGGTTATGAGGGACTCCCCTTGTGAAGATGTCCTTGACTCCCCGGCAACGGCGCCAGAAAAATGCTTGATGGCTCAGTGTATGGCGCCAGAAAAGTGCTGGTGCGGTGTTGATGTAGAGCTTGTTGGGAACCCCAAGAGGAAGGTATGATGTGCACAACAGCAAGTTTCCCTCAATTATGAAACCAAGGTTTAATCGAACCAGTAGGAGCAAGGAAACACCCCAAAAATGTTACTAGCTGAGCTTTGGCAGGGCGCACTACCGGTGCTAGTAGCAACGTGGAGACCTGCACAACACAACCACAGAACTTTGTCCCCAACTTGCGATGAGGTTGTCAATCTCACCGTATTTTGTGGAAAACAAAAGATTAAACGTATCGAATGGAAAGAAGTAAAAGTTTGCAGAAAGTAAACACAAAGCAGTAAAAGATTGTAGATTGTATGTAAATAGAAAGGACCAGGATCCATAGTTCACTAGAGGTGGCTCTCCTTAGATAGATAACATGTTGGGTGAACAAATTACAGCGGGGCAATTGACAAACATCGAGAAAGCAATACATGCATATACTAATCATCTTGACTCCGTTGAGACTTGATTGGGCATTACAACATAATACATAGACCGCCATCCAACTACATCTATGACTAATAATCCACCTTTAGGTTATCATCCGAACCCCCTCCAGTATTAAGTTGCAAGCAACAGATTATGGCTTTACGAACTGCGTGTAAAGTAAACAATACGATTGTTCTATGAACAAAGGATTGTTGTTTTCTCCCTAGTAGCAACAACACATCTAGTACCTTAGAGATTTCTGTCACTTCCCCAGATTACCAGAGGCATGAACCCACTATCGAGCATAAATACTAACTCTTGGAGTTGCTAGCATCTACTTGGCCAAGATAGCTACTAACAACAGAAAGCATGCAAGATCACAAATAACAAAGACATGATAGAATCAATAATCAATCTGAAATAGCATCTCAATATCCATCGGATTCCCGCAAACACAACTAATGGCTCAATGCACGGCGCCCAGAAAAATTCTTGTTGGCGGTATTGATGTAGAGCTCGTTGGGAACCCCAAGAGGAAGGTATGATGAGCACAGCAACAAGTTTCCCTCAGTTATGAAACCAAGGTTTAATCGAACCAGTAGGAGCAAGGAAACACCCCAATGGTGTTTCTAGCTGAGCTTTGGTAGGGCGCACTACCGGTGCTAGTAGCAATGTGGAGACCTACACAACACAACCACAGAACTTTGTCCCCAACTTGCGATGAGGTTATCTATCTCACCGTGTTTTGCGGAAAACAAAGGATTAAACGTATCAAATGGAAAGAAGTAAAAGTGTGCAGAAAGTAAACACAAAGCAGTAAAAGATTGTAGATTTTATGTAAAGTAAAAGGACCGGGATCCATAGTTCACTAGAGGTGGCTCTCCTTAGATAGATAACATGCTAGGTGAAGAAATTACAGCGGGGCAATTGACAAACACCGAGAAAGCAATACATGCATATACTAATCATCTTGACTCCTCTGACACTTGATTGGGCATTACAACATAATACATAGACCGCCATCCAACTGCATCTATCACTCATAATCCACCTTTAGGTTATCATCCGAACCCCCTCCAGTATTAAGTTGCAAGCAACAGATTATTGCTTTACGAACTGCGTGTAAAGTAAACAATACAATTGTTCTATGAACAAAGGATTGTTGTTTTCTCCCTAGTAGTAACAGCACATCTAGTACCTTAGAGATTTTTGTCACTTCCCCAGATTACCAGAGGCATGAACCCACTATCGAGCATAAATAATAACTCTTGGAGTTGCTAGCATCTACTTGGCCAAGATAGCTACTAACAACGGAAAGCATGCAAGATCTCAAATGACAAATACATGATAGAATCAATAATCAATCTAAAATAGCATCTTAATATCCATCGGATCCCCGCAAACACAACATGTATGGATTACAAAAAGATGATCTTGATCATGAACGGGACTCACAAGATCTAAACATGAAAGAACAAAGGAGGAGAAACCAGCCATCTAGCTACTACATGGATCCGTAGTCCAAGGATGAACTACTCACGCATCACACCGGAGGCTTTCATGGTGATGAAGAAGGCCTCCAGGGTGAATTCCCCTCTCCGGCAGGGTGCCGAGAAGAGCTTCAGATCCCTCCCGGTCTAGGGATGGAGATGACAGCGGCTACAGACTCTTTCGTGGAATTTTGATCTGTTACTTAGGGGTTTCGTCCCGAGGGCAACTTATAGGCGGAAGGAGAGGCCGAGGGGGTGTCAGGGTTGGCCTCACCACCCCCTGGCACGAGCCAGGCTGGGCCATGTGGCCAGGTGGTGTGGTGGCCCCTGGTCCCTCTCCGTCTCGTATTCTGGCACTTGATCCCTTCCGGAAAAATATGCACTTTGTCTTTTGTCCTGTCCAATTCCGAGAATATTCATTTTCTGACTTTCCTAGAACCAAAAACAGCAGAAAACAGGCAGCTGACACTGTGGCTCTTGTTAATAGGTTAGTCCAAGAAATCATATGAAAAGTACTCCAAAGATGGAACAAAACACAAGAAAGTGGATAAAACCAAGCATGGAACATCAAAAATTATAGATACATTTTCAATGTATCAACATCCCCAAGCTTAACTCATGCTCGTCCTCGAGTAGGTAAGTGATAAAAAGAAAAAAAAACTAGGTGACATGCACTATCAAAGACTCGATCAAAATATTTGCAAAACATTCAAGGCTGGGACCATAGTACTTCAACCATAACATGAAAGACAAAGTTCTAGCAATAAGACAAAGAAACTATGATGCAACATGAAAAGGCACAAACAAAAGATTCATGAATAACATGATTTGCGAGACGTTTGTTTGTTTCACATAAAGAAAACATAGCATAATAGTATTCAGCTTGTCCCTCAATAGAGTAGCAAATATAAATGCATAGGACACCTTCAAAGTTCATAAGAGTGACTAGATACAATAGTTTCAAACAAGCAATAACAAGTTATGCATCAATCAACTAGTCTTGGGAAAATGCATATAGAACTAAGAATGGCCACTATGCTCTCAAAGTAAGTGCATAAAGATAGAAGGTGGAGACTCAATATAATGGTGGAAGAAAGGCCTTTTGTAAAAGGAAGTAGGGATTCAAGTCTCATAAAGAGCTTCCAAAAATTATGGTACTTAATAGCTTTCACCTCTCATTGCCCCTATCATAAGCATCTTGAAGTGATTAAGGTTAAAGTGAACAAACTATGGTGTATATGCTTGACGAAGTATAAGTCAGAAATCTCATGTCCCTTGTATACGAGGGCCGCTCCTCATGCTACTCAAGTTTAGTCACCGGTAAGTTCTTGTCATCGTAAGTACATGTGTATCATTGAGAACCGCCAACGGGGTACCCCTTGCCCGATGATACGGAAAAATCCCCATATCAAAATGACAAGGCAAGCAGACAACGAGCATCTCAGCATTCTTCTTATTTACCATGGGAATATGGTGCTTTTTTCTCTCTTTCCTCTTTTCATAGTATCTCTTTTTTTATTTTCTCTTTTTTTTCTCAATATAGGACTCTTTTTTTTATAAGAAGAATGCTTCATAGACAGCTCATTATGGTTACACTGCAGGTTTCCACCATGTCAGCATGGATTAGACCAGTGGCCCAGGCGTTTCTCTAACACATATACATAACTCCATGGACTTACAAGCTCCCCTTTCATTTCACACCGACGACATCCATATACAAAAGAGCATGATATCAACTAGGTACAAGTACCAAGTGCAATGTTGAAAGCGTTTCCCATGAAAGCATGGTTCTGCTAATTCCCAACAAATAAGTGCAAGCATATACAGCATAGACGACACAATGGATCAAGTTTATTAAGGGCAAGTAAAGTAAAGTGTTCCATCAAGTTCGTGAAAGCTTTAATCACTAGTTTTCTCATAACAAGTGGAAGGTAAACAAAAGCATGAATATACTTGGAATAGCGAAAGCTAGTAGGTAGGTATGATGGACTCTTTGGAATAACTTGGTTTAGGGAGTTGGATGCATGAGTGGAACTCATACTTGGTTGTGGAGGCTAGCAAAAGACTGGGAGCGACAAACTAAGAGAGCAATAATGGCCATAATCATGCAGAGTGACAAAACATCATTGATCAAAGCATAAAGTGATACTACAAGTTGAAAACTAAAGGATCATAAAGGCTTATGGTGCCTTGTGATAGTCATAACATGGTGTGAGCATGTGCCAAGTCAACCCAAATAAAGCATCAAAGGAGAATACCACTATACTATGCTTTAATATGCTAAAACAACGCATGATTCATCTAAGGCACATTAAGCAATTTCAATTGTTTATAACAATTCGTGCTACAGCAAAGAATAGTAAGCATAAAGCCAAAACAATATCAAGCATGGCATGACAAAGCATAGGCCACAGTCAAAAACGAGCTCTTTTTACCACATAAGTATGAACTTTTCCTACTCTTCCAAACCAAACCAAACTAATTGCAAACCAAAGTGTGAAAGAGGGGGTCCAACCAACTTATTCAGAAAACTAAGCAAACCAAGAAAACTAAAAACCAAAACAAAAACAAAAAAGAAGACGCTCCAAGAAAAACACAACTGTGCATGAAACAATAAAAATGAAGCGTTTGGAAGAAACCTGGAATTTTTATTGATGAAGAAGGGGAATGCCTTGGGCATCCCCAAGCTTTGACGCTTGTACTTCTTGGATATTTCTTGGGGTGACACGCGTGGCATCCCCAAGATTGAGATTTAGTCCATCCTTCATCTCATTACTCAATCCTTCCATACACCTGAAATTTTTCCTTCATACAAAACTTCACACAATCTCATTAGCAACATTAGTGCACTTAAGATAAATAAGTCTCAAGGTTCAGTTCTAACACCAAATAAACTTCCATTAGAACACTAGCTACTGTAGCACTTCCCTCAAAAAGCTCAATTCCCCAAAAGAACTCAAGAAGGAACTAACAAGAAGCAAATGCAGAAAATGGCAGAAATCTGTCAAAACAGACCAGCAGGTAAAGACGATTTTTTTCGAAGACCTTCTGTTGTTCAAATCAAAAAGTGTTGAACTAACGAACGTTAGATAACAACCTGGGTCATAAGCACAAAAAATTACAGCTCAATCCGACATATATAGCTCTCTCGGGATTATTTACGGTGAAGCACAAAAATCTGTTTCGGGACAGCAACTTTCCCAATCATTACTTCTCTCTCATTAGAGGTTACTCTTGGCACAAAAAGCAAATAAAAAGGATAAGGAGAGGTTATTACAGGGGTAATAACTTCCAAGACTCATCTAAAACTCTTGGGTTATCTCCCAACAAGTACTTTTCTTTAACGCCTTTAAGTTAGGCATAAGAAGCAAAGAAAGAATCATGTGTTCTCAAATGAAGAAGCATTAAGACCAAATTTTGTTTTCATAGGAGAAGCAAAAGAAATCTTTTCTCTCTTTTTAGGGAAGTGTTCTATACCTTTCTTGAGTGGGAGTTGATATTTAATGGTGCCTTCTTTCATATCAATGATGGCACCAACAGTTCTAAGAAAAGGTCTTCCCAAAGTAATAGGACAAGAAGCATTGTATTCAACATCCAAAACATAGAAATCAACAGGGACATAGGAATCATTAACCATAATAAGAACATCATTAAAACTCCCCATGAGTTTCTTTTTAGCATTATCATCAAGTGGGACATTCAAATAGCAATCTTCAAGAGGAGGCAAATCAAGCATATCATAAATCCTTCTAGGCATAATAGAAACACTACTATCAAGATCACACAAAGCTTTGAAATCAAAGTCATTCACGTTCATATTAATGATGGGTTCCCAACCATCTTCTTTTTTATAGGAATAGAGGCTTTATGTTCCATCTTTTCTTCTTGATCTTTATGAGAGCATCGGTAATGTGTTTTGTAAAGGCCATGTTCATAGCACTAGCATTAGGACTTTTAGCAAGCTTTTGTAGGAACTTAATAACTTCAGAGATGTTGCAACCATCAAGATCAAAATCAACTTTGTCATCTAAAGTAGTAGAACTATTACTAGCATCAACACTAGTGGTGGTAAAACACTAATATTTCTAGCAATTTCATCTTCTCTTTCCCACTTAGCATGTAATTCAGCTAATAGTCTAACATTTTCATCAATTCTTACTTGTATGGCATTAGTAGCTGCAAAGGGATTCTCATTAGTTTCAGGTTTAGCAGCCATTTTATTCAAAGAAGATTGAGCTTCAGCCAAAGATGCTATATTTCTTTCAGCATTAGAGAGTTTTTCCTCAATAGTTTTATTGAAAGCAGTTTGTTTACTAATAAACTCTTTAATCATAACTTCAAGTTCAGAGGGAGCACTCTTATTATTGTTGTAGGAATTTCCATAAGCATTACCATTGTTGGGAGGATATGGCTTATAATTGTTGTTACCAAAATTGTTCCTATAAGCATTATTACCATAAGCATTGTTGCCAAAGTTGTTATTTCTTATGAAGTTCACATCAACTTGTTCTTCTTGAGCAACCAAAGAAGCTAGAGGAACATTATTTGGATCAATATGGGCTTTCCCATTAACAAGCATATACATAATTATATCAATCTTATCACTCAAGGAGGAGGTTTGCTCAACAGAATTTACCTTCTTACCTTGCGGAGCTCTCTCAGTATGCCATTCAGAATAATTAACCATCATATTGTCCAAAAGTTTTGTTGCAGCACCCAAAGTGATGGTCATAAAGGTACCCCCAGCAGCTGAATCCAATAGGTTCCTTGAAGAATAGTTCAATCCTGCATAAAAAGTTTGGATGATCATCCAAGCAGTCAGTCCATGAGTGGGACAATTCTTTACCAAAGATTTCATTCTTTCCCAAGCTTGAGCAACATGCTCATTATCAAGTTGTTTAAACTTCATTATTTCACTTCTCATGGATATAATCTTAGCAGGAGGATAGTATTTTCCAATAAAAGCATCTTTGCACTTAGTCCAAGAATCAATACTATTCCTAGTTAAGGAATTCAACCATTCTTTAGCTTTTCCTCTCAAAGAGAAAGGAAACAATTTCAGCTTAATAATATCACCATCTATATCCCTATGCTTTTGCATCTCACAAAGTTCAACAAAGTTATTTAGATGGGAAGCAGCATCTTCATTACCAATACCAGAAAATTGTTCTCTCATAACAAGATTGAGCAAAGCAGGTTTCATCTCAAAGAAAGTATTTTCAGCCACAGGTGGAGCAATAGGTGTGCTCATAAAATCATTGTTGTTGCTGCTAGTGAAGTCACATAACTTAGTGTTTTCAAGAGTAGTCATTTTTTTTGGGTTTTCAAATAAGAAAGCAAACAAGTAAAACTAATTTTTTTGTGTTTTTTGAAGAACAAAACAAGCAAACAAAGCAAAAAGAAACTAAGCAAAACAAAAACAACAAAGTAAAGAGATTGGTTATGAGGGACTCCCTTTGTGAAGATGTCCTTGACTCCCCGGCAACGGTGCCAGAAAAACCCTTGATGGCTCAATGCACGGTGCCCAGAAAAATGCTTGTTGGCGGTGTTGATGTAGAGCTCGTTGGGAACCCCAAGAGGAAGGTATGATGAGCACAGCAGCAAGTTCCCTCAGTTATGAAACCAAGGTTTAATCGAACCAGTAGGAGCAAGGAAACACCCCAAAGGTGTTACTAGCTGAGCTTTGGCAGGGCGAACTACCGGTGCTAGTAGCAACGTGGAGACCTGCACAACACAACCACAGAACTTTGTCCCCAACTTGCGATGAGGTTGTCAATCTCACCGTGTTTTGCGGAAAACAAAGGATTAAACGTATCGAATGGAAAGAAGTAAAAGTTTGCAGAAAGTAACACAAAGCAGTAAAAGATTGTAGATTGTATGTAAAGTAAAAGGACCGGGATCCATAGTTCACTAGAGGTGGCTCTCCTTAGATAGATAACATGCTGGGTGAACAAATTATAGCGGTCCAATTAACAAACACCGAGAAAGCAATACATGCATATACTAATTATCTTGACTCCTCTGAGACTTGATTGGGCATTACAACATAAAACATAGACCGCCATCCAACTGCATCTATGACTAATAATCCACCTTCAGGTTATCATCCGAACCCCCTCCAGTATTAAGTTGCAAGCCACAGATTATTGCTTTACGAACTGCGTGTAAAGTAAACAATACGATTGTTCTATGAACAAAAGATTGTTGTTTTCTCCGTCTTGTATTCTGGCTCTTGATCCCTTCCGGAAAAATAGGCACTTTGGCTTTTGTCCCGTCCAATTCCGAGAATATTCATTTTCTGACTTTCCTGGAACCAAAAACAGCAGAAAACAGGCAGCTGGCACTGTGGCTCTTGTTAATAGGTTAGTCCAAGAAATCATATGAAAAGTACTCCAAAGTTGGAATGAAACACAAGAAAGTGGATAAAACCAAGCATGGAAGATCAAAAATTATAGATACATTTGCAATGTATCAACAACACAACTATAAAACTTTGTCCCCAACTTGCGATGAGGTTGTCAATCTCACCGTGTTTTGCTGAAAACAAAGGATTAAACGTATTAAATGGAAGGAAGTAATAGTTTGCAGAAAGTAAACACAAAGCAGTAAACAGTTTATAGATTGTATGTAAAGAAAAGGACCGGGATCCATAATTCACTAGAGGTGGCTCTCCTTAAGATAGATAACATGTTGGGTGGACAAATTACAGCAGGGCAATTGACAAACATCGAGAAAGCAATACATGCATATACTAATCATCTTGACTCCTTTGGAACTTGATTGGGCATTACAACATTATACATAGACCGCCATCCAACTGCATCTATGACTAATAATCCACCTTCAGGTTATCATCCGAACCCCCTCCAGTATTAAGTTGCAAGCAACAGATTATTGCTTTATGAATTGCGTGTAAAGTAAACAATATGATTGTTCTATGAACAAAGGATTGTTGTTTTCTCCCTAGTAGCAACAGCACATCTAGTACCTTAGAGGTTTCTGTCACTTCCCCAGATTACCAGAGGCATGAACCCACTATCGAGCATAAATACTAACTCTTGGAGTTGCTAGCATCTACTTGGCCAAGATAGCTACTAACAACGGAAATCATGCAAGATCTCTAATAACAAAGACATGATAGAATCAATAATCAATCTAAAATAGCATCTCAATATCCATCGGATCCCCGCAAACACAACATGTATGGATTACAAAAAGATGATCTTGATCATGAACAGAACTCACAAGATCTCAACATGAAAGCACAGAGGAGGAGAAACCAGCCATCTAGCTACTACATGGATCCGTAGTCCAAGGATGAACTACTCACGCATCACACCGGAGGCTTGCATGGTGATGAAGAAGGACTCCAGGGTAAATTCCCCTCTCCGGCAGGGTGCCGGTAAAAGCTTTAGATCCCTCCCGATCTAGGGATGGATATGACGGCGGCTACAGACTCTTTCGTGGATTTTTGATCGGTTACTTAGGGTTTTCGTCCCGAGGGCAACTTATAGGCGGAAGGAGAGGCCGAGGGGGTGCGAGGGATGGCCTCACCACCCCCTGGCGCGGGCCAGGCTGGGCCACGCGGCCAGGTGGTGTGGTGGCCCCCTGGTCCCTCTCCATCTTGTATTCTGGCACTTGATCCCTTCCGGAAAAATAGGCACTTTGGCTTTTTTCCCGTCCAATTCCGAGAATATTCATTTTCTGACTTTCCTGGAACCAAAAACAGCAGAAACAGGCAGCTGGCACTGTGGCTCTTGTTAATAGGTTAGTCCAAGAAATCATATGACAAGTACTCCAAAGTTGGAACAAAACACAAGAAAGTGGATAAAACCAAGCATGGAACATCAAAAATTATAGATACATTTGCAATGTATCAACAACATGTATGAATTACAAATAGATGATCTTGATCATGATCAGAGCTCACAAGATCTAAACATGAAAGCACAAAGGAGGAGAACCAGCCATCTAGCTACTACATGGATCCGTAGTCCAAGGATGAACTACTCACGCATCACACCGGAGGCTTGCATGGTGATGAAGAAGGCCTCCGGGGTGAATTCCCCTCTCCGGCAGGGTGCCGGGAAGAGCTTCAGATCCCTTCCGATCTAGGGATGGAGATGACGGCGGCTACAGACTCTTTCGTGGATTTTTGATCGGGCACTTAGGGTTTTCGTCCGGAGGGCAATATATAGGCGGAAGGAGAGTCCGAGGGGGTGCCGGGAGTGGCCACACCACCCCCTGGCACGGGTCAGGCCTGGCCGCGGGGCCAGGTGGTGTGGTGGCTCCCTGGCCCTTCTCCGTCTCGTATTCTGGCTCTTGATCCCTTCCGGAAAAATAGGCACTTTGGCTTTTGTCCCGTCCAATTCCGAGAATATTCATTTTCTGACTTTCCTGGAACCAAAAACAGCAGAAAACAGGCAGCTGGCACTGTGGCCCTTGTTAATAGTTTAGTCCAAGAAATCATATGAAAAGTACTCCAAAGTTGGAACGAAACACAAGAAAGTGGATAAAACCAAGCATGGAACATAAAAAATTATAGATACATTTGCAATGTATCAACAACACAACCATAAAACTTTGTCCCCAACTTGCGATAAGGTTGTCAATCTCACCGTGTTTTGCTGAAAACAAAGGATTAAACGTATTAAATGGAAGGAAGTAATAGTTTGCAGAAAGTAAACACAAAGCAGTAAACAGTTTATAGATTGTATGTAAAGAAAAGGACCGGGATCCATAATTCACTAGAGGTGGCTGTCCTTAAGATAGATAACATGTTGGGTGGACAAATTACAGCAGGGCAACATCGAGAAAGCAATACATGCATATACTAATCATCTTGACTCCTTTGGAACTTGATTGGGCATTACAACATTATACATAGACTGCCATCCAACTGCATCTATGACTAATAATCCACCTTCAGGTTATCATCCGAACCCCCTCCAGTATTAAGTTGCAAGCAAAAGATTATTGCCTTATGAATTGCGTGTAAAGTAAACAATACGATTGTTCTATGAACAAAGGATTGTTGTTTTCTCCCTAGTAGCAACAGCACATCTAGTACCTTAGAGATTTATGTCACTTCCCCAGATTACCAGAGGCATGAACCCACTATCGAGCATAAATACTAACTCTTGGAGTTGCTAGCATCTACTTGGCCAAGATAGCTACTAACAACGGAAAGCATGCAAGATCACAAATAACAAAGACATGATAGAATCAATAATCAATCTGAAATAGCATATCAATATCCATCGGATCCCCGCAAACACAACATGCAGAATTACAAATAGATGATCTTAATCATGAACGGAGCTCACAAGATCTAGACATGAAAGCACAAAGGAGGAGAACCAGCCATCTAGCTACTACATGGATCCGTAGTCCAAGGATGAACTACTCACGCATCACACCGGAGGCTTGCATGATGACGAAGAAGGCCTCCAAGGTGAATTCCCCTCTCCGGCAGGGTGCCGGGAAGAGCTTCAGATCCCTCCTGATCTAGGGATGGAGATGACGGCAGCTACAAACTCTTTCGTGGATTTTTGATCGGGTACTTAGGGTTTTCATCCCGAGGGCATCTTATAGGCGGAAGGAGAGGACGAGGGGGTGCCTGGGCTGGCAACACCACCCCTTGGCGCGGGCCAAGCCTGGCCGCGCGGCCAGGTGATGTGGCCGCCCTCTGGCCCTTCTCCGTCTCGTATTTTGGCATCTAATGACTTCTGGAAAAATAGGCACTTTGGCTTTTGTCCCGTCCAATTCCGAGAATATTCATTTTCTGACTTACCTGGAACCAAAAATAGAAGAAAACAGGCAGCTGGCACTGTGGCTCTTGTTAATAGGTTAGTCCAATAAATCATATGAAAAGTTCTCCAAAGTGTGGACAAAACACGTGAAAGTGTATAAAACCAAGCATGGAACATCAAAAACTATAGATACATTTGCAATGTATCAGTAGTACATTTCATAAACACTTACCTTGACCATACATATCACAAGCCCCTGCAAAATAAAGTTAGACGCATCTACTTTATCTTTGCATGTTTTACACGGTTATTAGGGCTTTCATAAGAGAACCATTTCTACCTACGAACTTACAACCATAACATGGATTGACTAGTTTCCACTTTAAGTCCCCTTTCAGTGCCATCCTTTGTAAATATCATATCAACTAATGTCGGAGAGTTAGACACCTGCTAGCCACTTATATGGTACAAGCAATATGTTAGTCATGGAACCAGTCTCACGTAAGGTCGGTCCAGGTCGCTTCATCTAACATTGCCACGATATGGACAAGTACACGTGGGAGGGTAGAAACTAGAGAATCAATGCCCACACAATCAACATGTGTTCTACTCATACCAAACATCTACTCATAGATCGGCTCTGACACCACTAAAGGGGTTCCCTGGCAGAAAACAAAATTTTCCTACGGTGAAAACTGAAGGGTTTTGCAGCATAGTAAATCAAAATTTTCTACGGAAGCGAACAGAGGGAAAGCCAAGATCTAATCTAGGAGATGCAAACAACGAGAGAGATTGGATTAGATCTTCATACCCTTGAAGATTCGCACAGCGGAACGTTCGTCGGAACGTGGGTGATGTAGTCGTACTCGCTTCTCCTCCTCGCGATCCGATCCGATCTAGCACCACAAGTGGCGGTGCCTCCGTGAGATGCACACGTGCAGCACCTAGACGTCTCCTCCTTCCTCGGACCAGCAAGTATGGTGGAGAGATGGATTGGATTTACAACACGACGACGTGGTGTATATGTCGGAGAATTTCTGCTGCAGGGCTTCGCCTACAAACAGTCGGGAGGGAGAGAGGAGGACCAGCAGGGAGGCTAGGGCTTGGAGGAAGGTGTGTGTGTTGGGAGGGGGGCGCACCAGCCCTCTATTTATAGAGGGGGGGCAGCCAGCCCTAGCCTCTCCTCCAAGCCTATCTCTAGTTTAAACAATTTAAACTCTCCCTTATCTAGAAATCCTATCTTATCTTATCTCTAGTTTAAACGATTTAAACTCTCTAGGATCGGCTGGGCCCTATGGGGCCTTGTGCCCCTGGCCCAATGCGGCCAGGACACTCCCTCATAGGCCCATGCCCCCTCCCGGAAGGTGGGGCCACGTTGGTCCCCTTCCGGAAGGTTCTAGAAGCTTCCGGTATAATACCGATTAGAAACAATTCCGAACTCCAAAAACTGCACTGCCTTATATGAATCTTATTCTCCGGACCATTCCGGAACCTCTCGTGATATCCCGGATCCCATCCGAGACTCGGAACAAAAATTCATAAACCAATTATCCAATCTATCCTAGCGTCGAGACACGTTAAGTGTGTGACCCTGCGGGTTCGAGAATATGCAGACATGATCTTCTATCAATAATCAACAGCGGGGTCTGGGCACCCATATTGACTCCCACACATTCATCGATGATCATATCGGATGAACCACGATGCCAGGATTCAATCAATCCCATATATATATTCCCTTCGTCTCGCGATATTTTACTTGCCCGAGATTCGATCGTCGGTATCGTCATACCTAGTTCAATCTCGTTCACAGCAAGTACTTTACTCGTTCCGTAATCCGATATCACTTTGTGATTAACTACTTAACCACATGCTTGCAAGCGGTGTTGATATCGATTACCGAGTGGGCCCGAAGTATATCTCTCCGACTTGGGAGGGACAAATTCCATCTCGATACATACAACCCAACAGATACTTTCCGATCACCTGAGAGACACCTTTATGATCACCCTCTCATAGGATGACGTTTGATGACCTCAAAGCTTTCTTCCGATACCAGGGAGTTGCATTATCTCATGGTCTAAGGAATACAATATTTGACATAAGAAAAGCTTTGCAAAGACGAACACGATGACACGATCTAATTGCTTCGCTTAGTTTGGGTCTGTCCACCATATCATTCTCCCAATGATATGATCTCATTATCAATTGACAACTCATGTCTATGGTTAGGAAACCTTAACCATCATTGATCAATGAGCTAGTCCATAGAGGCGTGCTAGGGACACGGTGTTGTTCACAAACCACACAAGTATTAATGTTTCCGCTTAATACAATTCTAGCATGGAATATAAACTTTATCATGAACAAGAATTATAATAATAACATCTTTATTATTGCCTCTAGGGCATAATTCCAACAGTCTCCCACTTGCACTAGAGTCAATAATCTAGTTTACATTTGGCAACAATCTCACACCCATGGCACTGAGGTGCTGATCATGTTTTACACGTGGAAGAGGTTTAGTCAATGGATCTGCGACATTCAGATCTGTATGTACTTTGCTGATCTTCAGATCTCCATCTGCTATATAATCTCGGATTATATGAAACTTGCGGTTGATATGCTTGGTCTTTGGATGATATCTTGGTTCCTTAGCGAGTGCTATGGCGCCAGTGTTGTCACACAATATCTCCAGTGGGTCCAATGCACTTGGAACCACGCCAAGCTCAGTGATGAAGTTTCTGATCCAAACTTCTTCACTTGACGCTTCTGCAGCAGCCATGTATTCCGCTTCTACTATAGATCCCGCGATCACGCTTTGCTTGCAGCTTCTCCAGCTCACAGCTCCTCCATTCAAAATATACACGTATCTTGTCTGAGATTTAGAATCATCCTTGTCGGTGTCGAAACTAGCATCGACGTAACCTTTTACGACGAGCTGTTCATCACCCCCATAGACTAAGAACATTTCTTTAGTCCTATTTAGGTACCTTAGGATGTTCTTCACGGTTGTCCAGTGTTCCACTCCTGGATCACTTTGATATCTGCTCGTCAAACTAAGAGCATTGGACACATCCGGTCTAGTACACAGCATGACATATATGATGGAACCTATGGCTGAGGCATAAGGCACTTTGCTCATAGCTTCCCTATCATTTACCGTAGCTGGACACTGAGCCTTGCTCAATATCTTACCTGACAACATAGGCACTGAACCTTTCAATGCCTTATCCATTCTGAACCTTTTCAGAACTTTGTCTAGGTATGTACTCTGGCTTAAAGCTATCAGGCGTCTTTGTCTATCTCTATAGATTTTGATGCCCAATATATAAGCAGCTTCACCTAGGTCTTTCATTGAAAAACACTTGTTCAAATAACTCTTCACATCGTTAAGCATGTTGATGTCATTTCCAATAATCAATATGTCATCCACATATAGTACCAGAAACGTCTCCGAGCTCCCACTCACTTTCTTGTAGATGCAAGCTTTGTAGCAATTTGGAACAAATCCAAAGCTCTTGATCACTTGATCAAAACGAAGGTTCCAACTCCGAGATGCTTGCTTCAGTCCATAAATGGAACGCTGAAGTTTGCATACTTTATCAGCATCCTTAGGATCGACAAAACCTTCGGGTTGCATCATATACAACTCTTCATCAATGTTGCCATTGAGGAACGCAGTCTTGACATCCATCTGCCATATTTCATAATCATGAAACGCAGCAATTGCTAATAAAATCCGAATGGACTTAAACATCGCTACGGGAGAGAAAGTCTCATCGTAGTCAACACCTTGAACTTGTCGAAAACCTTTTGCGACAAGCCGTGCTTTATAAACGGTAACATTACCATCCGCGTCCGTTTTCTTCTTGAAGATCCATTTGCACTCAACGGCCTTTCGGTCGCTAGGAGGGTCCACCAAAGTCCATACTTGGTTTTCGCTCATGGATCCCAATTCGGATTTCATGGCTTCTAGCCATTTCTCAGAGTCTGGGCTCATCATCGCTTCCTCATAGTTCGTAGGTTCACTGTCTTCTACTAACAAGACAGTCAAGACAGGGTTGCCGTACCACTCAGGAGGGGCACGCGACCTTGTCGACCTGCGACGTTCAGTAGCAGCATCGTCTGAAGCTTCATGATCCTTGTCATTAGCTTCCTCTATTGTTGGTGCAGGCGGCACTGGAACAATTTCAGGTGCTGCGCTACTCTCCAATTCAAGAGAAGGTTCAATAACCTCGTCAAGCTCTACTTTCCTACCACTCACTTCTTTCGAGAGAAACTCCTTCTCAAGAAAGGAACCGTTCTTTGCGACAAACACTTTGCCTTCGGTTCTGTGATAGAAGGTATACCCAATAGTTTCCTTAGGGTATCCTATGAAGACGCATTTCTCCGCTTTGGGTTCGAGCTTGTCCGACATCAACTTCTTGACGTAAGCTTCGCATCCCCAAACTTTAAGAAACGACAACTTAGGTTTAGCACCAAACCACAGTTCATACGGTGTCGTCTCAACGGATTTAGATGGAGCCCTATTTAAAGTGAATGCAGCGGTTTCTAATGCATAACCCCAAAATGATAACGGCAAATCAGTAAGAGACATCATCGATCGGACCATATCTAATAGGGTTCGATTCCGGCGTTCAGACACACCATTGCGCTGTGGTGTTCCGGGTGGCGTGAGTTGTGAAACGATTCCACTTGCTTTGAGATGCGTGAGAAAATCATAACTCAAATATTCGCCCCCACGATCGGATCGTAGAAACTTAATCTTTCTGTTACGATGGTTCTCCACTTCATTCTGAAATTCTTTGAACTTTTCAAACGTTTCAGATTTATGTTTCATTAAATAGATATACCCATATCTACTTAAGTCATCGGTAAAAGTGAGAAAATAGCGATATCCACCGCGCGTCGAAACACTCATCGGTCCGCATACATCGGTATGTATGATTTCCAACAAGTCCGTTGCTCGCTCCATCATACCGGAGAACGGGGTTTTGATCATCTTGCCCATGAGGCATGGTTCGCATGTGTCAAATGATTCAAAATCAAGAGACTCCAAAAGTCCATCAGAATGGAGTTTCTTCATGCGCTTTACACCAATATGACCTAGATGACAGTGCCACAAATAAGTAGTATTATCACTATCTACTTTGCATCTCTTAGCCTCAATGTTATGGATGTGTGTTTCATCCCTTTCGAGATTTGGAAGAAATAAACCATTTACAAGAGGTGCATGACCATAAAAGATGTTACTCATATAAATAGAACAACCATTATTCTCCGATTTAAATGAATAACCGTCTTGCAATAAACACGATCCAGAAATAATGTTCATGCTCAACGCAGGCACATAATAACATTTATTAAGGTTTAAAACTAATCCCGAAGGTAAAACTAAGGAGAGCGTGCCGAAGGCCATCACATCAACTCTTGATCCGTTGCCAACGCGCATCGTCACCTCATCCCTCGCAAGCCGCCATCTATTCCGTAGCTCCTGTTTCGAGTTACAAATGTTAGCAACTGAACCGGTATCAAATACCCAGGCACTACAACGAGGGCTAGTAAGGAAAATATCAATAACATGTATATCAAATATACCTTTGATGGTGCCAGCCTTCTTGTCCGCTAAGTACTTCGGACAGTTGCGCTTCCAGTGACCCTTGTCCTTGCAATAGAAGCACTCAGTGTCTGGCTTAGGACCAGACTTGAGCTTCTTCTCAGCAGGGGCAACGCGCTTGCCACCGCCTTTCTTGAAGGGCTTCTTTGCACCTTTACCTTTCTTAAAGGAGGGCTTGTTGACCATCAACACATGATTATCCTTTTTGATGTCCACCTCCGCAGCCTTCAGTTTTGCGAAGAGCTCGGTGATCGTATCAGTGGAACCAATCTGATTGTGAGTCACTACAAAACTTTTGTAGCTGGGAGGGAGTGATTGCAGAACCCTGTCAATCTTGAGCTCCTTTGGAATCTTGCAGTCCAGTTGCTCAAGGCGTTGAGTGTAGCCCGACATCTTAATGGCGTGCTCACTAACGGAACTCCCTTCCTCCATCTTGCAGTTAAAGAACTTCTCAGAGATCTCATATCTCTCAGAACGGGCCTGAGTCTGAAACATGGTTTTCAGCTCCTCAAGAATCTCAAAGGGCCCGGGATAGTTTTCAAAACGATTTTGAAGTTCCGGTTCCATAGCAAACAACATGGTGCTCTTAATCACACTATAATCATCTTTGCGCGACTGATAGACAGCTTTCTCATCAGCCGGCGCAGTTGCAGCATGGGGGTTACCTAACGCTTTCTCAAGGACATAGTCCTTTTGTCCGCCAGACAGAATGATTCTTAGATTGCGGAACCAGTTGGTGAAATTAGACCCATTGTTTCTAAGCTTTTCTTTCTCAGCAAAAACGTTGAAGTTGAAGTTGGACTTGGCCATGTGATCTACAGTATTTGCAAGTACAATTTAGACTATGTTCATGATAAATAGTTCAACTTAATCAAATTATTAGATGAACTCCCACTAAATTCAACATCCCTCAAGTTGTTTAGTGAACACGATCCAAATTCACCACACCTAATCCGATCATCACGAGAAGAGATGTGGTTTCAATGGTGGACAAAGAAGTGTCGATCATATCATTCATATGACTCATGCTTAACCTTTCGGTTCTCGTGTTCCGAGGCCATGTCTGTACATGCTAGGCTCGTCAAGTTAGACCCAAGTATTTCCGCGTGTGCAAAACTGGCTTGCACCCATTGTATATGAGCGTAGAGTCTATAACACCCGATCATCACGTGATGCTTGGACACGACGAACTTTCGCAACGGTGCATACTTGGGGAGAACACAGTTTTTATCTTGATCTTTAAGTGAGGAATCATCTTATAATGCTACCGTCGCGATCTAAGCATAATAAGATACATAAAAGGATAAACATCACATGCATATAACTTTATGTGACATGGTATAGCCAATCTTCGCGCAATGATCTCCATCTTGTGTGTTCCGGCATGATCTCCATCACTCCACCATGATTGCCTCCACCACGAATAGCAACTACAACTATTGCTAACTACTTAGTGATAAAGTAAAGCTATTACATGGCGTATAAGAAGTTGACTCGCAGGTCATACACAATTATAAAGACAACCATATGGCTCCTGCCGGTTGTGTACTCAACAACATGCAAGTCGTGAAACATTACAAAACATGATCATCGCATACATTATACACATCACATCTTGGGCCATACCATATCACCGAAAACACTCCCTGCAAAAACAAGTTAGACGCCTCTACTTTGTTGTTGCATGTTTTACGTGGCTCATGGGAGTAGATGCTAAGAACGATTCTTACCTACGGAAAGCCACAACGGTGATATTATGGTTGCCAAACTCCGGCGTTAATCCCATGACAACTATAGTGAGAGAAACTGACATCCACCAGCCGCATGTGTGGTACAAGCCACACGTCAAGTGCGGAGCCGGTCTCGCGAACGACGTCGCGTAAGGTTGGCCTGGACCGCTTCAATCTCACTATCCCGCGTCATAAGAAGAACACAAACAAGAGGCTTGCAACAGAAAACATCAACGCCCGCAACAACCATGTTGCGTTCTACTCGTGAAACACATCTACGCATAGATCTAGCTCTGATACCACTGAAGGGTTTCGCAGCATAGTAAATCAAAATTTTCTACGGAAGCGAACAGAGGGAAAGCCAAGATCTAATCTAGGAGATGCAAACAACGAGAGAGATTGGATTAGATCTTCATACCCTTGAAGATTCGCACAGCGGAACGTTCGTCGGAACGTGGGTGATGTAGTCGTACTCGCTTCTCCTCCTCGCGATCCGATCCGATCTAGCACCACAAGTGGCGGTGCCTCCGTGAGATGCACACGTGCAGCACCTCGACATCTCCTCCTTCCTCGGACCAGCAAGTATGGTGGAGAGATGGATTGGATCTACAACACGACGGCGTGGTGTATATGGCGAAGAATTTCTGCTGCAGGGCTTCGCCTACAAACAGTCGGGAGGGAGAGAGGAGGGCCAGCAGGGAGGCTAGGGCTTGGAGGAAGGTGTGTGTGTTGGGAGGGGGGCGCACCAGCCCTCTATTTATAGAGGGGGGGCGGCCAGCCCTAGCCTCTCCTCCAAGCCTATCTCTAGTTTAAACAATTTAAACTCTCCCTTATCTAGAAATCCTATCTTATCTTATCTCTAGTTTAAACGATTTAAACTCTCTAGGATCGGCTGGGCCCTATGGGGCCTTGTGCCCCTGGCCCAATGCGGCCAGGACACTCCCTCATAGGCCCATGCCCCCTCCCGGAAGGTGGGGCCACGTTGGTCCCCTTCCGGAAGGTTCTAGAAGCTTCCGGTACAATACCGATTAACTCGGAACAATTCCGAACTCCAAAAACTGCACTGCCTTATATGAATCTTATTCTCCGGACCATTCCGGAACCTCTCGTGATATCCCGGATCCCATCCGAGACTCTGAACAAAAATTCATAAACCAATTATCCAATCTATCCTAGCGTCGAGACACGTTAAGTGTGTGACCCTGTGGGTTCGAGAATATGCAGACATGATCTTCTATCAATAATCAACAGCGGGGTCTGGGCACCCATATTGACTCCCACACATTCATCGATGATCATATCGTATGAACCACGATGCCAGGATTCAATCAATCCCATATATATATTCCCTTCGTCTCGCGATATTTTACTTGCTCGAGATTCGATCGTCGGTATCGTCATACCTAGTTCAATCTCGTTCACAGCAAGTACTTTACTCGTTCCGTAATCCGATATCACTTTGTGATTAACTCCTTAACCACATTCTTGCAAGCGGTGTTGATATCGATTACCGAGTGGGCCCGAAGTATATCTCTCCGACTTGGGAGGGACAAATTCCATCTCGATACATACAACCCAACAGATACTTTCCGATCACCTGAGAGACACCTTTATGATCACCCTCTCATAGGATGACGTTTGATGACCTCAAAGCTTTCTTCCGATACCAGGGAGTTGCATTATCTCATGGTCTAAGGAATACAATATTTGACATAAGAAAAGCTTTGCAAAGACGAACACGATGACACGATCTAATTGCTTCGCTTAGTTTGGGTCTGTCCACCATATCATTCTCCCAATGATATGATCTCATTATCAATTGACAACTCATGTCTATGGTTAGGAAACCTTAACCATCATTAATTAAATAACTAGTCCATAGAGGCGTACTAGGGACACGGTATTGTTCACAAACCACACAAGTATTAATGTTTCCGCTTAATACAATTCTAGCATGGAATATAAACTTTATCATGAACAAGAATTATAATAATAACATCTTTATTATTGCCTCTAGGGCATAATTCCAACAAAAATACCTAGCCAAAATCTATATATGCAGGTGTAAGGTAACGGGAGGGAATTCGGTGTTCATACCTTTGAAGACCGAACGCGGTTAACGTTCCGTAGGGAACGTGGACGACGTAGTCGTACTCACCCGACCTCAAGGTCGCGAAGCTCCTCGGAAGTCACCCCTTGCTCCTTGTACGACATAGCTGACCTCATAGTCATGCCGATGTCCAAGCTCCAAGCTCCAAGTAAAAGCACAAAAAGTGGCGGTGCCTCGTGGCCTTACACACATACGATGTAGAGACGTCTCCTGGGTTCCGGTCTAGCAAAGAAGCGGAAGAAGATTGATCCGGATCGAGTCCAGCAGCACGACGACATGCGTATGGTGGAGAAATCCCAAGCCCCGTATGCAGTTCCAAACTTTGGAAACCACACATAAGGGAGAGAGAGGGAGAGAGATATAGGCAAAGGCCAACTCATGGGATGGATTTGGGGAGAGGGTTCCCCTCTTTATATAGGTGGAAGGGAGGCACCACCTCCCTCAAAGTCTCGAGGTGGTACTAATCAAGGGGAGGAGGCGGTGGCCAGCACTCCTGCATGGGCACCCTGGCCTTTCCTAGGGCGCGGCCTCCCTCTCCTCGATTGAGGCCCAATTAGGTAGGCTGCCCCAAAAATCAAATTTAAATAATATTTTTATTATTAACTCATTTAATGAATATTAAATACATATTATTTAATACCTATCATTCCAAAACACCTTTCTAACCCCTCCGATCATCATCGGATATCCTCGGAACCATTCCAGTATCACCTAGGAATAATTTCGGAGTCTTCTCTCTTTTCTCCTATGATCTAGAATCAATCCCTAAGTGTCTCTACCCTTAAGTGTGACACCGTATGGCTCGGGAATACATGTGCATGATCAATACACCTCTTCGATCAATGTCCAATAGCGGTATCTGGAAACACATGATGACCCCCATGCATTCCACGAATAACATGATCGCTTGAACCTTGAACATCGAGTCTCATTCCTTTTGCTCTATGATACCTAATTTGCCCAAGATCTAATCTTCGGTATCTACATACCTAGTTCGATCTTGTTACCGACAAACATATTTACTCGTTCTCGTGATATTACATCCCCGTGACCTAGTCACATGTTTGCAAACTTATTAGATGTAACCTCACCAAGTGGGCCCAGGATATCTATCTGTCACTCGGATGGGAAAATCCTGGTTTTGATACATAGGCCTCAAAAGTTACTCTAGAATACCTGATGTCTGCAAGAGGACATTGTTGGAGATATGCCCAAGAGGCAATAATAAAATGGTTATTATTATATCTTTATGTTTATGATAAATGTTTACATCCCATGCTATAATTGTATTAACTGGAAACATTAATACTTGTGTGTTTTGTAAACATAAAAGAGTCCCTAGTAAGCCTCTTGTTAAACTAGCTTATTGATTAATGGATGATCATGGTTTCCTGATCATGGACATTGGATGTCGTTAATAACAAGATCATATCATTAGGAGAATGATGTGATGGACACACACCCATAGTAAGCGTAGCATAAGATCAAGTCATTAAGTTTGTTTTGCTACAAGCTTTCAAATGCATAGTAACCTAATCCTTCGACCATGAGGTTATGTTAATTACCATCACCGGATGGGTACTTTGATGACATCAAACACCGCTTCGTAACTGGGTGGTTATAAAGGTGTCATTGGGTATTCTGAAAGTATGTGTTGAAGCGCATGGACCAAGATTGGGATTTGTCCATCCATATGACGGATAGATATGCCCTGGGCTCTCTCGGTGGAATGTCATCTAGTTAGCTTGCAAGCATGTGACTAGGTCACAAGGGATGACATAACATGGAACGAGTAAAGAGTACTTATCAGTAACGAGGTAGAACTAGGTATGGAGATACCGACGATCAAACCTCGGATAAGTAGAATATCGCGTGACAAAGGGAATTGGTTTCGTATGTTAATGGTTCTATCGATCACGAAGTCATCGTTGAGTATGTGGGAGCCGTTATGGATCTCCAGATCCCGCTAATGGTTATTGATCGGAGATGTGTCTCCATCATGTCTGCATATTCACGAACCGTAGGGTGACACACTTAAGGTTCGAAGTTGTTTTAAGTAGACTAGCAAATTGCCCGTGCGGTTCTACGGGTACAATCGTATATATAGTGAGCTTTTGTGTCACAAGACCTATTCATCTTAAAACTAACCATTTTTTCGAATGAATATAAAATGTAGCATACATGTTTCTGTTACAGCGCGAATTATACTTGTACAAAGGACAATGCAAAGTCAGCCAAGGGCTAGCTGAAAACTAAATCAGTGCAAATATGTCTGGTCACATGCTCTCTTTTTCATAACACTGTACAATCGCAAGCCACCAACATATCTAATGGTAAAAAAAGATTGCTTCCTTTCTGTCTCTAGTAACAAAGCCCATCAATTGAAAAAAAAGGTTGAAAGAGTTAAATCCTTAAATTTTCAGGGCTATAACTATAAGCACATCACTGAAATATTAAGATCACAATACCTACGCAAAATAAGTTCAGACAGCAGAAATCCCATATAATTTTGCAAAGTGATGATAAATTGTGCATTACTACTAACCAGTGCTCTAGACCCAGAAAAACAAAAAAAAACCTCCAACATGAAACCGGAGTTAAGGAGGTGTAGAGTACCGATGATGCTACAATAAGAAAAATTTCTGTATATAGATACTAATCGAAGAACATGCCACAATTTGTCCATGTGGTGAGTCATCTTGTGGACATTCATGCGAACTGGTGTAGCGTCCCCAATTTCCGTAGCCTGTGTGAAGATGTGGTGGCAAATCTATTTATGCTTTATTCTGTACATCCTAGTAATAAATGGATGATTTTAGTTATACTTAACCCAAAGGATGGCATATGCTACATTTTCTAATGAATTATTATGAGGCCATGCAGAAGCTAAAAAATAGCACCTTATTGCCACAACTTTTCTCAATGATCTGTACAGACACTATGTCACCATGATATGATCAAAAGTAGCAGGATCATATGAAATCATGCTCATGAAAATATTTACGTATTCCTTCATGTGTAAGATTAAACCTATATGCATTACTGTAGAGAAACAATTTAAAAACTTAAATAGCAGATATGATATGGACAAGGTGGTTCTGCAACAATGCAAGAGAAGCCTCTCCTCTGGTTTGAGTGTTTGTCTCCAACTTAACCCCATATTCAGTTTTCTTACGAAGCTCCCTGTTACAATTAGTACATTGCTAGGCATGAAAAAATACACTCCCTGCTTACCATCGGGCCCCTACCTCCTCCATCCGCTCCGGATACCTTCTCTCCAGTGCTGGCCGTCACCCATCAACTCCAATTTAATTAGTTTTGTATTGTGATATTAATTCTATTGTACTCCCTCCGTCCCAAAATGTAAGACGCCTAAGTTTTAGCCAAAAGTCAACATCTTGTAAGTTTGACCAAGTTTATATGAAAAAATATGAATTTCTACAATATCAAATGGACATTTTGAGAAACTATACTTTCTAGTGAATCTATTGATACTGATTTGGTTTTGTGAATATTTATATTTTATGTATAAATTTAGTCAAACTTAAAATATGTTGACTTTTGACTAAAGCTTAGGCGCCTTACATTTTGGGACGGAGGGAGTAAGAAATTAGCACGTAGATTAGGAATGAACATTATGTTGACCAATGCAGAAGCACATCCAACACAGGTAGTTTTTAGTTCATCAGCCGTCGGTCTGGATGTTGGCCTGCTTTATGGTAGTGCTTTGAATTGGCCTCATTCAGGAAATAATTTCAACTTTAAGAACAACGTGTGCACTGAATAATGAGGTGCCGTACTAAAAAATCATGTAATTAATGGAAAAATTAACACACAAATATTCTACTTTGACATAATGTAAGTTCGAACTTATTGATACTCCATATATATACGGTCAGACATACTCAACATGACACTAATTTTGGTATTCCAATAGTATTATAACTCTAGAAATAATATTTTTGCAGTGTAGATGCAAAAATCATCTCAGCAAAGCACACAAGAACAACAAATGGGCTGCATACTACACTGGTTGAGATGCAGCAAGCGACACTTCCTAACTTAACATACCAATTTCACGTTTGAAGACGACGGTTCTTTTTCCGTGGTTGCACTTGACACCCATTGCTACTGTAGCGACCAGATGATCTGTTACAAAAATTCATTGTCAAACAGTCTCTCAACCAGGTCTAGAAAACAATTGCCGATTACATGCAGCATTAAACCTTGTATTGTACTGTGGTTCACTGAGAACATGAATTATCACCGGAACATGAAACTGGAGATAAGATAGAGGGAAAAAATCCATGGATCCGGACATGAGAACGTGAGGGACAGATACAACAAAAGAAGCCGATGTCGCTTTCCTCGTGTGTCGTGGCGCAGGAGGAAGATCGGCCGCCCGACGGCGCTGGCTTCGCTCGTGGTGGACGCCGCGATTCCGGCGAGGGAAACCAGATCCCACGCTCGTGCGGCTCTAATCTTGCAACTTGGTTGGCAGCAGGGGTCGGGGAGGTCGAAGAAGATTGAGGCTATGGTGGCCAGTGGGGTGGGGGTGGGCTCGCCGGTGGGGAGGGCATGCTTGGCGGCGGTAGGACGGAGGCGAGCTGGGTGGCATCGCGCCGCCACCAAGTCCAGGACGCCGGAAGCAGCAGTCCTCCTCCGATTCGTGAGCCGCATCGCGCCGCCATGTCTTCCTGAGCCACCGCCGCTTGCCGACGGGCGCGGAGGGATCGGGAGGAAAGACAAGCGAAGTAACCGCTTGTCAGGGTGGAGGGGCCGGGCATGAACACGGTTGACTTGGCGGTGGCGATGGAATTTGGGTCGACCGCGGCGGACGGGACGAGGAACAGAGGGTACACTCAGCGGTGGCAGGGGCTGTAATATCACCGAAAGGTTAGGGGCAAAACCGTCTTTTTACGGCAGACGGAAAATTTGCTACGTTGACGAATGTACCACAACGTAAATTAGTAGATAGATATGGAATGTGCGTTGGAGACCGAATGTTGTTCGGAGTCTCGGATTGGATCCGGAACATCACGAGGAGATCCGGAATTGTCCGGAGAATAAGATTCATATATTGGGGATCATTTTCTAAGTTAGGAAATGTTCCGGAGTATTTGTATGGGGATTCTAGAAGGTTTCGGAATGTTCCAGAAGGTTCTAGGAGATTTCTTGGAGTTTGCTTGAAAACCAAGAAAGGATCAAGGAATCCTTATGGGGCAAGACACGGATTCGTGGGGGAGGAGGATTCCTCCCCCCTCCCAATCCGCCGGCCAAGGAAGGGAGGGGAGTCCTACTAGGACTCCCCCTCCCATGGCGCCTCCCTCCTTTAAATAGAGGGGTGGAGGCGCCACCCCCTTGCCCCTCCATAACAAGCCCTAGCCGCCGCCCCTCTCCTCCTCCTTCCCTCTGCTTCGGCTTAGGCGAAGCCCTGCAGAATTCTCTACTCCACCACCACCACCACACCGTCGTGCTGCTGGGATTCCGTGGAGAAGATCTACGACCTCCGCTGCTCGCTGGAACGGGGAGAGGAAGGTCTGCTTCGACTCCGCACGTGTGACCTTCTGCGGAAGCGCTGCCGGAACGCGGCGCCGGAAGGATCGTCCACTCGATCTTGAGATCGGCAAGTGATCGACTATATCAACCACGAGATCCGATCTCGAACAAGGCTTTGGAAACTACGAGGGTTAGTACAGATCTATCTTGTTGCACATGTCTAATAGATTAGATCTTGGCTTTTATCTAGATTAGATCTGGGTTTTGTTCGTTCTTGCGGTAGAAATTTTTTGTTTTACATGCTACGAACCCATCAGACATATCGTTTTTAGCTAGTTTCGAAGTTCAGATATCGATCCCACAGGGATCCCAAAGGTAAATATTTATAGGTGAAGTCTCTGTCACACCCAAAGTTATCACAGGTCTTCGAGTGAATTGACTGCAAGTGTTGAAAATAGGAATGGGGTTTTGATTAAATGAGATGTATTTAAATAGAACTAAAATGTAAACTTCAGAAATATAAAGCATAAAAGTAAAGAACAGCTTGGTTGTTTGTTGTTTTCTGCAGATAGCGAAAGAAGGCGCGGGGAGATTCAGTTCATGGTGATAGTGACTGTGCCAGGTGGATGAGTGATAAATATAACAATTATAATCTTATAAATATATGTTTAGGCGAGCAACCCATAATTAGCCGGAACTCCTCTTGGTAGATTTCATCCCAACTTCAATAATCCTACTAGCCTGTTACCAAAACCATGGTCAGACACTAGACGATTAAGACCCTTTAGGTTGCTTAGCGATTAAGCTCCTTGGATCGGACTAATGCAATAAGCACAGTGGTTACTCGTTGTTCTTGAGTCAACTAGCTTTCCATTGATATCCCCGTGTCACCCGGGGGTCGCCGGTCCACTAGCGAACAAGATCTTATCTATGTAGAACAAAGTATCATGTTGTCTGGGCCCTTAATTAGACAACAATCATTAGGCATCCCACAGATAGTTAAGCACACATAATATAGTAATTAGAATCAATCACAAACTAATGGAAAATATGAAGGCACATCACATCTCACCAATCCCCTATATCTCCCACGCCCAAAGGAATTACTCACACATGAGAGAAGAATGGATCATCAATATAATTGAATAAAGGGAATTCGTCTTTGTATTACCGTGGAGAGCCACAATAAGAATAGAAAAATATCCAACACAATTCAAGATGGGAAGAAACAATCCCAAACCCTAGTCTTGCAAGGTGGAGATCCCTCTCTCTCTCAAGTAGAAGTAGTGGCTGTGGGGGTGTATTGGCTAGGAGGTTGAAGATCGTGGAGCGAGATGAAGAACGTCTTCCCCTTCTTCTCCGGATCTCTTCTTTCTCCTTTATGGATGGTATGGCGGCTCCTGCGTTGTGTTTTTGTCCCCAGTCCCTTCATGGAAGTTGTCCCTTTTGACAAGACAGAGGCGGCGACAACTATACGGCAGGAAAAATATTCCCGCCGTATAGTTGCTCGTTAAAGCTTCTGTGAGCTCCCCTCGCGTGCTTCCAAAGTGAGACTCGCTTGTTTTCCCCAGAATATTGTGTTTCTCTAGTTAAATCCTTTTGTTGATGTTCAGAACCTGAAACACACATTAAAAACCAAGTTTTCTTCGCTACCGAAGTATTAGCGTTAGGTAAAGCCAAAAAATGATCAAATCCGGGAGAAAACCATCAAATAAAGCCAAAAAAAATGTGTCGAATCTCACAACTATCAATACCTGACACAAACCTTCATGGTTACCCAGTTACGGACAGGACGGTTGATGTGATCAAAGCAGCCTTGGGAGACAGTGGTTAATATGATCTCACAATCGAAGGACTGAATCACTACGCTTTGCTAGATATCGCAATGTTGAACTTTGTGACTAGATCACATTGCAACACTAGGGTTTGGATGTTGTCCATACTATGGACTAAACAATCTAAGTAAATTTTGCATAGGTTTGTTGTAGTTATTTGGTACATGCTTCTATCGACAAGTGGCCGTGCCTTGTGGCCTTATTCCAAGATTGAGAATTTTCCTAGAGGCAAATAATAAATGAATTTTATTAATTAAGGATTAATATTAAAAACATCGGACTGATACCACTAATTGAGATACATTTATTACATACTCAATATGAAACTACATGGGTACTTTGTGCTATACATTTGTTAAATACTATATAAGAGGCGTGATAGACCTAAGTGCGAGAAATGACTAAGAGTCATAAAATCCTATATTAAGTTACATTTAAGATTACAAAGTAATATGTTACTTAATCTAATCTTTCCAAAGGACTGCAAAGTCATAAGAAAGAAATGAAACTTAAAGAAAGACATAAAGCTCGATTTGTCACAAAGTAAGTTTTGAGAAATTCAACGAATTGACAAGGATATGTAGCGATGCTTGAGTCTATCGGATCTACACCAACAATTACTTTATTTTGGTAATTGGTAGAAGTTTGTCGAAACTACGTGTTCTTCAATGAAGATTGAAGACAAGGTTGTAGTTGTTACAACAAAGCATGTTTTGTCAAACCGTATGGATGTTGGAGTCTCGTAACGGTAAATTCTCGATTTGATGGATGATCAAAGTAGCTTGACTAAATCTTAATTTGTAAGATACATATTTTGAGTGGGAGCTAAGTGAAATCCCTTGATATCATATATGGATGCCATATTTGAGTGGGAGCATGACACCATTCTGAAATATGTGGAGGACATATGATGAATGATGTAATTGTTATTAATGATATTGAAGTTAGTAAATATTCTATGGATGAAGTTGAGATAGATTAATACATTTAATAAACACTATTGTCGAAATGTTTTCTGGATTTGATTCTAAAGATGTTCGGATTATCCTAGATAAAGTAGTTCAGAATAGAACAAATTAAGAAAGTAGTTCCTACTTGTATATCTAGATGAAGCATTGAGTTGATCTCAATGTTGCAACTATGGTTGAAACAAAAAAAAGATGTGTTGCATCTCCTATGCTCCAGTCATAGGTTCTTTCATATAACCATGTTGTATACTCGACGTAATGTGACCCATGTTTTTGGTTAGAAGAACAAGTTCTTAGTTGTAAGAATATGTCTTGAAGTTATTCCTGAGATAATCATTAAACCAAAGTTAAGTTTGTCCTTAAATTGTAAGGAGCAAGGTTAGGCATCGAAGTTGCAATTAATGCACTATCGATTAGGATCTATATAGATATAGGAGTAACTTTTGGCTCAAGAAGTTCGACTTCTTCTAAGTGTGTTTCAGAGGTTAAACTGCAATCATGGAAGTCCAGTTGATTGATCGAACATCATTGTAAACACTAGAAGCAAAGTCTCACTCTGTCAACAACCGAATACTTCGACACATTATGAGATAATGGTGTAAATGTCAGAATTAGGAAGACATTAATGATTTGGAAAAGACATATGGATCTAGTAGAACAGATCAAAGAAATGACGTTTACCATGAGAATGCATGATCAATAAACACATATGTGATGGTTTATGATTAGTAGCAAATGCAAGCTAGATTATTTGTACTCTAGTGCGAGCGGGAGACTAGAGGAGATATGCCCTAGAGGCAAATAATAAATGGATTTCATTATCATATCTCAATCAGCTCATAATATTTTCATATTGTGCTATAACTATATCAAGCATAAACATTTATATAGGTGTGGTATGAAACAAACCAAGTCCCTAGTAGCCCTATTTATACTAGTTGTTGGGCAACCGATGATCAAGGTTTCCTGATCATGGAGCATTTATACCAGTTGACAACGGAGTCATAAAATATGATGGACATTACCCAAAGACTGCGACACGATCAATTCACAAGGTTCATCGTTGCAATAGTTAGAAGCCTAGTCTCCTCCCTAGACAGTGATATCATATTAATCACTGTCTCCCGAGGCTGCTTTGACTGCATCAAACTTCATATCTGTAACGAGGCGACAATAACGGTGTATGTTAGGTATTCTATAGGAACTTTTGAGGCCTATGAATCAAGATCGGTATTTGTTCACCCACGTGAGGGGAATATACACACGACCGGCTTGGTGAGATTGCATCCGTAATTTCGACAACATGTGACTGTGTCACGGGGATGCAATATCACGAGAACAAGTAAAACAAAACTTGTCGGTACAGAGATTGGACAAGGTATATAATACCGATGATCAAATCTCGGACAAGTCATATCGAAGTAACAAAGGGAATTAGACTCGACGTTTACGGTTCAAACGACATTACATCGAGGAATGCATATGGATCATTATGGGCATCCCAGCTCCGCTATTGATCATTGATGAAGATCATGTCTATGCCATTCCAGAGCCATTCAAGTAACACACTTAAGGGTAAAATGATGCTAAAGATCAGTCTATAAGATGGAATAACAGTAGAGGAAGAGAAAGCCGGAATCGTTCCGAAGAGAATATAGAGTTGTTCGGAGGAAGAAAGAAAGGAGAAGACCGAAAGGTGTTTCAGATAAATGTCAATTTATAATATTCATTTATTGTATGTTAATTATGAATTAATATATATTAAATTAATATTTATAGGGAAACTTCCTCAAAGGGCCAAAACCCTGGGAGGATTCGGCCTAGGAGGAAGCTATCCGGAAAAAGGCAGCAAATAGGAGCCACCGACTGCTGGTGGGCCAGGTTGACTAGCCCACGCACACGCGCACCGGTTACTAGCGGGTGCACCAGAGGGCAGCTGCAGGCGAGTGCTAGCGGGCCTCGGCCACGGCCCACCCGGATGTGGGCATGCACTGGGCGCTGCCGAGCCGCAAGCCGGCCAACCCGGCTGCACCCTGCTACTGGCTGCGCTTGCTAGGCCACGGGGGGCGGGTGGCCGGCCCACCCGGCCGGCCGCCGCAAGCTAGGCCACGGGAGGGGTGGCCCACCCGGTCATCGGTTGGCCCAGCTGGCCAGCTCCTCTCTATTTCCTTTGTCCCTGGTTTAGTCCCACGTGGGATACCCAATGGGGAAGGTACACATCCCTCCATTTATATAAAGGGTTTCCATGAGTGAGAATAAACACATCAATAACTCTCTAAGACATTTTCCATAGAAAATAAATCTCTCTCTAGTTGTGTGTTGGCATGGTCCCTAGAAAGGACCGTACACGCAAGATACGGCGCACATGCAGCACGTTGTTGTGCTACGGGGATTCCAACCAGGGGATCTACTTTCGCACTCTCAACAGGGATCAGAGAACCGGAGGTCATTGTCGTACATCGTATGTGTGTGAAACCATGAGGGTGATGCCATTAGCGGCATCTTGGATGTCGTGAGCCGACTGCTGCACGATGAAGCAAGGGGTGACTTGCGAGGAGCTTCGCGACCTTGAAGCCGGCTACGAGTACGACTACACATCATCCACGTTCCCCTTAGAATGTTAACCGTTTTTGGAGTACAAGGGTATGATTCCGAAACCTCGGTCGTTATAGTATTACTCCTAGATAGATCCTAGTATTAGGTGTGTTCGCGTAGGAAAATGTGTGTTTTCTGCCCCGAACACTTTGACGTCTGCCCCTGCACTGCCTCATTCTACTAAGTTGCACTGCCTTCGGTCGTAGTGCAAGACGCGTTGTCCTGGCAGTGCACCACCTGTGCACTGCCTCATTGTACTAAGTTGCACTGCCTTCAGTCGCAGTGCATGCCACTGTGTCCTGGCAGTGCACCTCATGTGCACTGCGAGGTGCACTGCCTCATTATACTAAGTTCCACTGCCTTCGATTGCATTGCATGCCACTGTGTCCAGGTAGTGCACAACTACCTCATTGTACTAAGTTGCACTTCCTTCAGTCGCAGTGCATGCCACAGTGTCTTGGCAGTGCACCGACAGTGCATGGACGGTGCATTGCCCTATTCTACTATGTTGCACTGCCTTCTATCGCGGTGTAAGCCGTGATGTCTTGGCAGGGCACCGCTCGCGTACTGTCTGTGTGGAGCGCGGTGTATGCTGTGGTGACCTTGAAATGCACAGTTTTGTTGTACAGTTACACTGTCTTCGTTTGCGGTACTGTTTTTTCACCGCTTTTTTTATTCCTTTTTCTACACGAGAAAATAATAAAAAATCATGCGAGCCGGCAGCTAGCTTACACCACACGATCAGCTAGACAGAGCAGCTCGATTGCACGGCATGACCAGCGCAGGGCGCGCGGGTAACGCGCGGATCACTCCCGCGGGAGTACTCCTATATGCCATTTACCGGCTGCCGTGCGGACGGAAAAACGTGTGCGCTTCCTAGAGGGCGCGCTCTCGCTAGTCCTGCCCACTGAAAAGTCATACAATGTTGTTTCCTTCTGTTCTCGTTAAGCCTGCACCAATATTAAAATTACAGAGAAAACATGGGAAATCTGTTTCGGCTCTTAGGTCTAGATGATCACATTATCTGGACCATCGAACTACTTCGTGATTCCCGCTGGCCCAATGTATTCCCTGCTGTATTCATGCTCATAATTTCTTACTGTACAGTGCATGGTCCCACATGCACAGTACAAGTCTTGTACGAATCAGGCGTTACAGGCAAAACAGTACACGACGCCTGCCTTTTTCTTGTCCCGTGCACAAAATCCTGGACAGACGCCAACCATACAATTAATCTCAACACCTGTCCTCGCCTCATGCAGGTTTGCCTTTTCCTGCAGGCATGTCTGGATCCTGTTTAATCTGAAGTAACTAAGTAGTATTTTTTCCGGTTCATATTAATGTTCTCAACTTTGTCTAAATTTGGATAAATCTAATCTAAATCATTAACTAAGTACGTCCGAATCTAGATAAAAGTGAGAACAATAATATGGGCCGGAGGGAGTAATACTTTCTGGAATCCACCGAGCCAGTTTCTTTTGCATATCTTTTTGCCGGCCTTTTTCTTGACAGCTTAGTGCAATTGTTAACTTCTACGTTTTCACTGTTCGTTCAAAAACCATTCTTGCACTAAACGCTGATACTTGTTGAACTCGCACACATCTTGCTTTTGTCATCATTTCTTCTACGTAGCAAGAACGTCATGCATCATAAACATATTAGGACTCAGCATTTTGATTTTCAAACCATTTTCACCCCCTAAACACACACAACCAATGATTTTTTTTCATAGATACCCAAACTAATATTCCGTTGGACCATGGAAACAACGGCTCTTCAAAAAAAAAGTTAACAACCTCAGACACCTGGCATCACATAACACACAAATACACATTTCCTTCATCAAAACAATGTCCACAAATGTGGCATCCACACGTCTTACGCATAAACTTAATTAATAATGACAATGTCGTAAGTCTGGCTTACACAAAATGGACATGAATATCAAACCTACTTAGTACATTGCATCAGCAAAATGACAGAACATCATCTTCTCCCTTAGCACCGTGTGGGCAATTCTTGAGTGAACCAAAATGCATCTCCCACCTGGAAACAGCCCAGCCCTTTTGCTCCATATGACAGAGTGGTGTAGTTTTCATAAAAAACATCACTCGCACGATCAGGGCTAACTCTACTTGGTAAACTCTTGCGATGCCCCGCCAACACCCTCTAGACGATAAACTAGATCATAAAGTCCAAGAGAACCCCAGCAATCCCCCTGAGAGTGATAAGCTGATGTGCCATTATCTTGCGAATGTACTCGAGTCGATCCTGCAATTTTATAACAGCCAGTAACAGATTTCATATTTCAATTTATTTTCATCAACCACATCAAAACCATAAGGTTTATATATTCTTACATTGCTCAGCGTCTACCAAAGATACACCCCATTGTACTCTCGTATGTAGTGGCAAATATACACAACACTCTGCTCCCTATGTCAGGAACAAAAAAGTATGTTTTGTTAATACAATGCAGTGTTTGGTCCAGTCTTACATAAGACACGGTCAGGGTTTATTGTTCTCACCTACAACAGCTTGCGTGCATGCCTCCATTGTAGTTGATTTGCCGACCAGATCCACTAACCTCCCAGTCTGGTATATTCACGTGGATGCACCTGATTAAGCCGTGCAGAACCTTCTTGGCATTAACCCCGTGCTTAGCACGCATCACTGCTGCCCCCTCCACTGTCAGGGTTGGATCCATAACCAACATATGCTTATCATCACGGTCAAGGACATAGAGCTCCCAGCTATGTTGAATCTGATTGGTATCATCAACTGCAAAATGCATCAATCGTAAAAGGTCTGATTCTCGCAAAGACCACACAAAATTTGAAGTCACACAAGTTTTAGTATGCTTGCACATGACTTACCATCTTGACATATCCAAGCTTCTAGCTGGGGCCGACAACAGATATCATAGTGTTCATGTACCCTTAATCAATATGCCGAGCATCCACATTCATCACTTGTTGCTGCATGACAACCAGGGCAATACATAAACAAACATGGCATAATAAGTACATACACAGATATAGGTATCAATTTGTATTTTTACCGCAAATCTTGGGTCGAAGATGTGGCTCCAGCGTTCTCCAGAATATCCATATATTTTGAAATCGAGGAACTTCATCACATCCGGTGCACCGCAGACCAACCGATAAAAATTATTCTGCTCCCTGGTAGATCTTCGTGCTTAAACCATTTCCTACACAAAAGCTGAACAAAATAAGTTCCACCAACACTTTACAAACATTTAATTGTACTCCCTAAGTTGCCTTACCAAATCCTTCGTACAAAAATCTTTCTCTCCACATGTCATAGAGAGCGAGTGATTGTGTGTGACCCGCTGCCCGGTTATGTACCATCTGTTGTCCTTGATCCTTAGCAAGCGGATGATGGCCAGACACTCGCAATGGCAGGACCAGATGTTCTCGCCCACCGGTTTGCCCTGCATAATATAGTGGGACAGTCAAGAAAACGTGCACAAAACATGTTAATTTCTAATCCAAGCTGAGGGGGGTCACAAAAATAAATCAACTACTTACTGAACATCCCCATACTATTTCCTGGATTGTCTCCGTCCTTTCAGGGTTCGGCCTGCTTTTTCCATACCTAATGCCGAACCCATGTTCCCAAGAGTATAGGTTGTATGAGTAATACGCCTGGCCATGTGAGTATAATGGCATCCCTAATGCTGGCTCGACAACAAGTCTCAGGGTAACTCCTTATAGATTTCTCCAATGCTCCAATTCTTTTTGCGCAAGGTGTTCTTTTGCCTCCCATCCTTACCCTACAAGAACAATAGAATTTCATCCCCAAAAAATTAGTATGCAAAACTGGTGAAAAGGTTGACTGAATTTCTCTGTGCTTACAAATTCCTGCCCCTCAACATCTACATGCGTGCTAATACTACATGGATATTTTTTGAACACTGATATTTTTGTTCCAAACGAGACTGACAAAAAGGTGCCAGCAGCAATGTACCAATTCACAAAAAAATAAGAGCTAAAAAACAAGTATGGACCGTTTTGTCCAACTGGGAGCTTCTGGCTTAACCTCCATAGTCGACTGTTCTGAATCAGCTGGGCCGTCGTCCTCTCCAACACTCCTCTTGCCGTTAATTTTGCCACAGGGATGGATGAACACCACTGAATGTTGTTATATCGAACCTCACCGGCGCTCTCTGCGGAAAACTTCGTTGCTGAAACTTGGCCGGCCTGACGCTGTCTGCCTCATCATCTCCAATCGCCTCCGTCACTGTAAGTCTGCAACCACGACGCTGACTGACCATTCCTCCTCTATTCGAGCTACATAGCGAGGATCCACAAAGGCAGCATATGCGATTGAATCACCGAAGCCAACCTCGCCAAAGCACGAACTGTAGTTTCCGCTCTCAAAATCACGATCCAGTTGTGAAATCTAAGCAAATATTTTGGATGGCAGATCCGATCTACTAACCTTTCTACCGGATCCAGGGAAAAATCCATGGCTCCAGCCTCCATGGGAGCGCGGCGACGCCGACACACGGTGGCCTGATTTTCTGCGGGATGCAAAATCGTTCGGTTAACGACTGGAACCCCTCCAGGGAACTAGACGCACAACTGCACAAGGAGGAAAAATCCTGGACCAACAGTACTTGGTCACTTTCCTGTTCCACCGGCTCACGAAAATGGTCGCTGAAGTCAACATATCTCAAAGATAGGTTGCACGGTCCATGATAATGTGAGCATCTGGTCATGGGAGCCAAATCGCTGCCTTCAGAAAACATGCTTTATGATCCATTAGTTGCTGCTTATTGGATACCTAGAAGAAAGATTAAATGGGTACAGTGCTGGTCATGTTATATTTCCATTCCCAAAAAATGTACTCTACATATCACAAAGTTCCATTAACTTTGTGTTACTGACAACCCTCTCTGGACGGATCCATATAGAAAAGGCATATGACAGTTAGAAAGTTTACTCCAATCCTAACAAATAAAAACTATCTAAAACAAACAGATCTGACTATCTAAAACAAACATATTTGCTAATAGAATCCAGTTAGAAAATCGGTAAAAGCATTGGAAGGGACGCAACCTAGATCGAGAAGAGAAGGATTCGGCAAGGAAACGAGAAAACACGTTGTAAGCTGATATGAAGCTCTACAGTGGCTCGCCGTCTGGGGTGACCGCTCTTGCCACGGGAGGCTATGGGAAGCGCATGTTCTCCTGGACGGAGGACTGCTGTGGCACATGGAGGCAAAAGTTGTGGGCAAGAGCCGTTATGGACATGACGATGAGTGTAGGTTCGAAGGCGGCCGCTGCGACCTAGGGTTCAGAGGACAAGACGGCGGGTTCAGAGAATGGAGAAGAAATTGGAGCGGGTAAGAGGTGAAATTTTTTACGATGTCGTTTCGGTCGGATGAGACTGATGGAAGGGGCCAGGAGCACAATGTATCAAGTTAAAGGCACCGTAACAACTCTAGGCGTGAGTAAGAAAACCAAGTCCAAGAACGACAACAGGGACGACCCCGATCGGCTCTACCCAAAGATCGGACGGACGACGGACATAAACGTGCACGCACAGGTGGCTTCACCTGGCTGGGTCAACTTCACGCTTACAAATGACCGTGCGTTGCTATGGCCCTAGATTTGCAGCCAATAGATTATGACTTATAAGTTGCACAAAAAATTTCAAGAAGCCACAGAAACCACCAACATATTCGGCTGGCTAATATCGTAACAAAGTACTTCCTTATCTGACACCCAGAAGAGTTTAAATAGTAGAAAATAGACAGGCTTGATATTCTTCATCTTAGGGTATTCCATCTCCATAATTTGCTTCGCTTTCTTTTGACGGTATCACTATTTTCTCGGTAACACTATAATATGGGGATGCACCATCAAGATCCCATATTTGAATTTCTAGTTTTCTACAGCCACGTCTTTAAGTTCATTCGACATAGTGTTAACTACTCGCTCCATTTAGAAATATAAGACATTTTAGTTTGGTAAAATGGTTGTATCTAGACGTTTTTTAGTGTATAAGTTTACTTCGAACCTCTACGAACCTATACACTAAAAGACGTCTAGATATACTTAATTCACAAAGCTCAAAAATGTCTTATATTTCTGAACGGAGAGAGTACCTAAGTAAAGAAACTCTTTATGTACTATAATTGTAGAAAATCTGATTGATACATAACTCTAAATTGCAGACATTACCTCTATATACTAACTGGCCAAATTCAACTGGACATGAATTGACTCAGTAGCACAACAGCAATCATAAAACCCAGCGGTTTGATCTTGGAGTTGGTCATAGAACTGTCCTCGTAGTCCGGTCCATGGATTTTGCGTCTTCTAATTTAGAACACCTGTGAACTTTGTCCACATGAAAGAAGTCCATCCTTCAAGGAGTGCTCTGTACTGAATATAATTGACCAATTGTGCCTGAAATTTAAGGTCTTCATTAGATACAAAATTTTGCTTCAGTTCTGAAGCATAAAACTTCAAAATCACTGACGCCCAGAATTGGTCCTTCTTGATCAACTTCAAGGCTTCAACCTTCTGAGTGACCTTGCTGCAATCATCGAATTTCAGTCCCCAAACATACAGATCATAATTCGGCGACACCATATCCAGAAAATCGATCTCATAGAGCATGTGATGCGGAATCAACTAATCCCCGTTGATTGAAATTCCCTTTGCTTCATGCATGGTGCTTGTACAACCGCATGAGACAACCAAATCCAATTGTTTTCGAGATCTGAAGCAATCAGCGCATAAAAAGAGATGGAGCAAAATCCTAGCTTTGACAAAGCCACTACAGGAAACATGCCAGGCGCCGACGGCCAGACCCCGTCGGCATAGCCACTGATTGCCGTCGGCGCAGGCTATGCCGACGGCTGCCGTCGGCGTAGAGGATACCGTCGGCGTAAAGGATGTGGGGTCCACATCACACGGTTAACGGCCATTTGCCCTGGCAGCAGCTACGCCGACGGCAATGCCGTCGGCCTAGAGGGTTTGGCTGGAGCTACGCCGACGGCAATGCCATCGGCCTATTTTTTTCAAAAAAAATTTGCAATTTTTTTTGTTTTTGTTTTGAATTATTAATCTCACGAGCATTTTTTTAATTATTTGACTCGTTAATCTCACAAGCATTTTTTAACTCTAAGTATAATTAATTTTCGGTTGAATTATACTAATAGTCAAACTTCCCCATCGGTCACCCATCCTAGCACTACTCCAGCCCTAGCACGCTTAACTTCTCTGTTCCTTTCAAATGAGCTTCCAATCAGAAAATTAGATCTTACTGATAATATTATCATATCAATCCTATTAACCCTTGGACGATGGTATCACACGCCTTTATTTTTAAAATTTCAAACATTTATTTAAGTAAACAACAATGAATAAGTAATAATAATCTTAAATTCAAATTAAAATAAAACAAATTTTATTAATTTTGTCTTTTTTTCATTTAATATTGAATAATTCACATCTAGAAATCTGTAAATCGTAATTCGACAAATAATATATCCAAATCGATCAGAAAAATTAGAGGAATCCAAATATGACATCTCTATCATATATTTAATTATGTATCATATCTTGTTTACACTAGAATAACCGAAACTATGTTAGGATTCATGAAACACCCTTTTTTGCACTCGGAAAAAAAGAAAATGGCTTATTGGTGCGACGAAAAAGAAATTTTGAACTGAATCTCTAATGACATATAATGTTGTGAGTCTAAAAATGATTTTTTCAAAAAATCATGAGCATCAGATAATGTACATGTAGTTCAAATCGGACCCACTTCCTACCGATTCGGCAGGAATTTGTCTTTTTCACCAGGGATGGACGGAAAGTTCGAGCTCCCCCGGTTGGGACATTGTCCATGTAAGGTGGTCTAGTATTTTTGAAAAATGTGGTATTATCATTTTGAAACTTTCATTTGGTGGTTGCTTAACAAAACACCCCTTTTTTGCACTCGGAAAATAAAAAATGACTTTTCGGTGCGACGAAAAGGAAAACTTCCTCCTGCAACATTGTTCACCATCCCATGATACACATGCGTGCACAATATAAGCATATTATCGCAAACTATACCATGATTCTAGCAATAACATTGGTCATTTGATCTGAAATCCAGAAAAGCTCGATTGAGATAGGTCATTTTGTGAAGGTTTTTTTGAGACACAATGAATATACCAAGTTTAGTATTTTTCCATGCAAATATGTCACATAATATGACACCATGCGAAGGTTTTGCATCGTTTCGATCGTTTTTGAATTTTTTATGCCCATTTCAAACTATCGTCAAACTTTCTAAATCGAGGGGCATGAAGATTCTTAGCTTGAGGCTGAGCCTCACTAAACTTGCATTAGATATCTGATGAAATAGCATATTGTGAACCTAAAAATGATTTTTGCAAAAATCATGAGTATCATATCATGTACCTGTAGTTCAAATCTAACTCATTTCCTCCCGATTCGGCAGGAATTTGTCTTTTTCACGAGGGGTGGACGGAAAGGTTTGAGATACCCAGGTTGAGAAATTGTCCATTCAATATGGTCTAGTATTTTTGAAAAATATGGTATTATCATTTTGAAACTTTCATTTGGTGGTTGCTTAACAAAACACCCCGTATTTTGCACTCGGAAAATAAAAAATAGCTTTTCGGTGCAAAGAAAAGGAAAACTTCCTCCTTCAACATTGTTCGCCATCCCATGATATACATGCGTGCACAATACAAGCATATTATCGCAAACTATACCATGATTCTAGCAATAATATTGGTCATTTGATCTGAAATCCAGAAAAGCTCGATTGAGATAGGTCATTTTGTGAAGGGTTTTTTGAGACGCAATGAATATACCAAGTTTGGTATTTTTCCATGCAACTATGTCACATAATATGACACCACGCGAAGGTTTTGCATTATTTCGATCGTTTTTGAATTTTTATGCCCATTTCAAACTATCGTCAAACTTTCTAAATCGAGAGGCATGAAGATTCTGAGCTTGAGGCTGAGCCTCACTAAACTTGCATTAGATCTCTGATGAAATAGCATATTGTGAACCTAAAAATGTTTTTTGCAAAAAATCATGAGCATCATATCATGTACCTGTAGTTCAAATCTAACTCATTTCCTACCGATTCGGCAGGAATTTGTCTTTTTCACGAGGGGTGGACAGAAAGGTTTGAGATATCCAGGTTGAGAAATTGTCCATTCAATATGGTCTAGTATTTTTTGAAAATTTTGGTATTATCATTTTGAAACTTTCATTTGGCCATTGCTTAACAAAACACCTCGTTTTTTGCACTCGGAAAATAAAAAATGGCTTTTCGGTGCGACAAAAAGGAAAACTTCCTCCTGCAACATTGTTCGCCATCCCATGATACACATGAGTTCATATTATGGGCATATTATCGCAAACTATACCATGATTCTAGCAATAACATTGGTCATTTGACCTGAAATCCACAAAAAACTCGATTGAGATAGGTTATTTTGTGAAGGTTTTTTTAAGACACAATGAATATACCAAGTTTGGTATTTTTTCATGCAACTATGTCATATAATATGACACCACGTGAAGGTTTTGCATTGTTTCGATCGTTTTTAAATTTTTTTATGCCCATTTCAAACTATCGTCAAACTTTCTAAATCGAGGGGCATGAAGACTCTTAGCTCGGGGCTGAGCCTCACTAAACTTCATTAGATCTCTGATAAAATAGCATATTATAAACCTAAAAATGATTTTTACAAAAAATCATGAGCATCATATCATGTACCTGTAGTTCAAATCTAACTCATTTCCTACCGATTCGGCATGAATTTGTCTTTTTTACGAGGGGTGGACGAAAAGGTTTGAGATGCCCAGGTTGGGAAATTGTCCATTCAATATGGTCTAGTATTTTTGAAAAATATGGTATTATCATTTTGAAACTTTCATTTGGTGGTTGCTTCACAAAACACCCCGTTTTTTGCACTAGGAAAATGAAAAATATGTTATACGAAAGTATGTGTATTTTTTATATATTTTTTTGAAAAAATGTAATATTTGAGTTTATATAGATAGATCTTATTTTTCTGCAAATTTTGATATATTATATGTATTTTTCTGAATTTAAATAATTTAGTTATAATTTTTCTAAGATTAATGTGGCAAAAAAGAAAAATAGCTACGCCGACGGCTTTGCCATCGGCATAGGTGTGAAACCTTGCCGTTGGCGTAGACTTGACGTCGTCGCTCTGCCGTTAGCCTAATAGGCTACGCCGACGGTCCCGTTTACGCCGACGGCTGCCGTCAGCCATTTATCCTACACCGACGGCAAAACTGGGTCGACGGCCCGTCAAGCTACGCCGACGGCCCCGATATTTTGCCGTCGGCGTATAAAAAGGCCGTCGGCCTATCTAGTTATTCCCGTAGTGAGCACCGCACCAGAACGCACACTCACACGGGCTAAAGTTCCATGAGGGATGCAGAAAAGTCGAGCGACGACGACAGTACCTTGCGAGATGAGGCGCTCGACGGCGACATCGTCATCCATGCCCTTGAGATTCGACCGGAGAAGAGGAGCTTGGTACATCTCGGCCTTGGTGTTGTCGTGCAGGACCCCCTTGAGCTGAAGACCAGAGGGATCTCCAGCCCCTCCACAGCTGCTTCGTGGGGCTACTGTTGCAGCCTCCCGTCGCACCCCCACCCCCACCCCCTCCCTCGGCCTCTGCCCCTTCCATGATGGTGCTCTGATCCAACAGCGAGGTGCTCCAGTAAGGAGACATGTTTTCTACCGACCGGTGACGACTGTGCTCTGAGAGGATGGAATCTAGCAAGGGACCTTGCGAACAGCCTTTCCACCTAATCCTCTCTCGGATCCTTAATCTCGATCGACTCGACTCCCGGCCACGGCGAATCGAGGCTCGGCCTCAACACGGAGGAGAACAGCTTCTAGGGTTTTGCTCGAGTCTCTCGAGACTTTTTATTGCGTTTGGCTAGCCGACCGAGCAAAGGAGTCCATGTCGTGCTCGTTATGGGCATGTGCTCTGAGCGGAGTCCGTGTTGGAGCAGATCTCGTGTCGAAGAGAGACGAGACGGACGCCGGGGTCAAACCATGACGGTTATTTGACTATAACTGGGGTATATACATAACTAATCGGGGTATATACATAACCGGTGGCAGCGGTTGGTAATACGTGGTTTTGTGAGAGGGTAAAAAGGTCTAAAAAAGTGTTGGACCGGATGGACCGGGAGAAACAATTCGTCCTTTATTAGTAGGTATAGATATAGATAAATATAGATATAGATATAGATATAGATGTAGATACAGATATACAAAAAGTAATTTGTCAAAAGCAACAAATTTTCACGTCTTGGTATTGGACGGAGGACAGGACGGAGGACAGGGACATCCAACAGAACGTGAGGACCAAGGAGCAAGCAGACTGCACGATGGCTTCATGTCCGTACGGCATCGTCTACCGTAACGGCGTCACGCTGGCTGGTCCAACGGGGATGGCTTCATGTCCGTACGGCATCGTCTACCGTCAAACAAGTCCAATCATTTCTAATAATCCGACTCTCTTCGTTAAAAGCTCTCACTCCCTCTCTCACTTTGCACTGAAACAAGTCCCATACCGATTGATCAGTTGCTCGGCCGCGCTCGAGCATTCACCACATGGCCTCACCAGCTGCCGGCGACGTCGTCCCGACCGAAGCCTGCCCTCTCCCACAGTCCAAAGCCCCTGCCGACGACCTCGAGCTCCAGAGACGCCGCAGCCGCCGCCGGTGCCGCTGCATCTGCCTCCTGGTCACCCTCGGCGTGCTCCTGCTCCTGGGCGTCACCCTCCTCGCCCTCTTCCTCACCGTGCTCCGCGTCCGAGACCCCAGCACGCACCTCCTCTCCAGCCGCATCGTCGGCGTCGCCCCGAGCCTCACCCAGCCCAACTTCACCTTGCTCATCACCGCCTCCGTCCACAACCCCAACGCGGCCTCCTTCTCCTTCGCCGCTGGCACTACCGCCCTCTGGTACCGCGGTACCCACGTCGGCGACGCCCAGATTGACCCGGCAAGCATCCCCAGCAAGGGGGATACCATCCTCAACCTGGAGATGACGGTCTTCACCGCCGGCTTCACTGCCAACCTCACGCAGCTGTTCGAGGACATCGAGGCTGGCTCGCTGCCGCTCGACGCCAGCGCCAGGATCCCTGGGAGGGTGGCCGTCTTCGGCGTCTTCAAGATCAACGTCGTCGCCTACTCCGACTGCCACGTCGTCGTCGGCTTCCCAGACATGGCCATCCGTGGCCAGGACTGCCGTGACCACGCCAAGCTCTGATCGATCCACACCGGATTATTGGTAGCTTGTTCATGTCGCGGCCAGGACTGCATGTCTAGACTCCTCCGTTCATTGTTACTTCTTGGTCTTCGATCGTCTACATATACCGGCCACAATCTTCTTCATTTTTCACATGTACACTGTACAGGTTACAATTTCTGTTGATCATCTGTAAATGGTTACCAATCTTCTCATGCATTTTCGATCATAATATGCTACTGTACTGTATCTCTATTTTATTTACTTATAACTTTGGAGTATAATTTCATGAAATTCAAATAAGAAGATTTGTACACACCTTAAATAAGTGTCCCAAAACTAACGGCGACATGCATGACCAAATCTGAACACCCACAATTGCTATGCTCCATCATGTTAAGAGGCAAACAAAAGATAAGACGCATAGCAGCAGGACGAGGACCAAGATACAGAGATCAAGGTTTAAATTAAAGATTACGCCACCTTGTCGTCGTGAAGTATATCATTTTAGAACAGCAACCGCAAGTGGTGCCATTTGTGAAGTACTAACTCAGTTTTCAAAATATACGATGTTTAAGTCTTTTTTTCCGAAAACACATATATCTAGACGTTTTTTAGTGAAAAGTGTACAAATATAAATATATAGGCTTGCCCTTTCTATTGGTTGGAACTTTTAGCTCAGATGGCTAGCGCATCAATTCAATACCTACCGCTTACACCGTGCAACCACCAATGCAAATCAACCGAAGATATACAGTAAGAAAAGTACAGTACGGCATAATCATAAAGCATCAATGTTTGCAGCAATAAGGTGAACAAAAATTAGTCTTTCAGTCATGAGCCTTAGCCCAAGTAAACTAAATGAACCATAGCACTATCTTCAGTTGTGTGTTTTTTCGATGTTGCACCCTCCAAAGATCCTCTTTGGGAATCAATGATTGGTTTTGTACACGAGAAGCTCTTTCAGGAAAGAGCAGAACCTCTTAAAAACGTAATTCGTTCAAGTAATCCCTGTTTCTAGAAATTGTTGAAGAACGTTCCACTTTATGGGGTTTGGAGCTTGTCACTCACCTGGATTGAGGCTTCTGTAAAGCCAATGTGAGTAATCAGATGTGGGCTGCCCATCAAGGTGTGTCCGCCTTCCGTCTTGCTCTTTCTTCTACTTCTTGTCGTCCGAATATATTAGAAATATACTTCTGTTTTCCTTCAGCTATCCTTTCACTTCCTATCCTACCCTATTTGAATAAGAGATCATATGCAACACCAACAAGTACCCTATTTGTGTACCACTAAGGGGAGAGCAAACATCTCAATCGCGAGAGAAGCAAAAGGTAGAAAAACAGTTGTCCCGTGCAACGGCATGGACTCGTTAACGATATTGTCCCTCTAATCCGTCAATATTCGCATTAGAAGGCCGGTTGACTCCTTTAAGAAGGTCCTATACCATTAGCCAGGAGTGAAACGAGGATTTCTGTATTAGAAACATGACCCCGGTCCCTCTTTCTTATTAACACTACCCTTCTCCTTCGTCTTGCTTGTTTACTGGCTTTCAAGAACTACTTCATCTGCGGTCCTGGTTGTTCCCGACTATTGGAAAATACACATGAAAAGGGAGCTCATAAACGCCTATCAAAGTGGAAATTGGAATGAAGGTCAGGATCCCACTTGATCTCTCAGAGAGCTTCTAAGTACGAGGTGCAAGAAATTTCTTGTTCCTCAATGGTGTTTACGGGGTTACCAGATTCAAACCATTGCTTTCTAACTTCACTACTTATTGCTCCAGGTGCAGTAACTTCTAGGCAAGATTTGGCTTATCCGTCCTACAACATTTGACTCTAGCGTCTTGGGAAGCATCAGGATAAGGTCTGGTTAAGTGGCCAGCCGCCTTGTCGAACAAGAACAAGTATGAACTACTATCTGAAATAGAAATTTTTAGAAGATTTGCACATGATAGAACTTCCAATGATTCTAAATATGCATTACACACAACCAAGGCCAAGAACTTAATAGATTCGATCCTCTATGTGTTGGAGATATGCCCAAGAGGCAATAATAAAGTGGTTATTATTATATCTTTATGTTTATGATAAATGTTTACATCCCATGCTATAATTGTATTAACCGGAAACATTAATACTTGTGTGTTTTGTAAACATAAAAGAGTCCCTAGTAAACCTCTTGTTAAACTAGCTTGTTGATTAATGGATGATCATGGTTTCCTGATCATGGACATTGGATGTCGTTAATAACAAGATCATATCATTAGGAGAATGATGTAATGGACACACACCCATAGTAAGCATAGCATAAGATCAAGTCATTAAGTTCGTTTTGCTACAAGTTTTTCAAATGCATAGTAACCTAATCCTTTGACCATGAGGTTATGTTAATCACCATCACCGGATGGATACTTTGATGACATCAAACACCGCTTCGTAACTGGGTGGTTATAAAGGTGTCATTGGGTATTCTGAAAGTATGTGTTGAAGCGCATGGACCAAGATTGGGATTTGTCCATCCATATGACGGATAGATATGCTCTAGGCCCTCTCGGTGGAATGTCATCTAGTTAGCTTGCAAGCATGTGACTAGGTCACAAGGGATGACATATCATGGAATGAGTAAAGAGTACTTATCAGTAACGAGGTAGAACTAGGTATGGAGATACCGACGATCAAACCTCGGATAAGTAGAGTATCGCGTGACAAAGGGAATTGGTTTCGTATGTTAATGGTTCTATCGATCACGAAGTCATCGTTGAGTATGTGGGAGCCGTTATGGATCTCCAGATCCCGCTGATGGTTATTGATCGGAGAGGTGTCTCCATCATGTCTGCATATTCACGAACCATAGGGTGACACACTTAAGGTTCGAAGTTGTTTTAAGTAGATATGGAATGTGCGTTGGAGACCGAATGTTGTTCGGAGTCTCGGATTGGATTCGGGACATCACGAGGAGATCCGGAATTGTCCGGAGAATAAGATTCATATATTGGGGATCATTTTCTAAGTTAGGAAATATTCCGGAGTATTTGTATGGGGATTCTAGAAGGTTTCGGAATGTTCCGGAAGGTTCTAGAAGATTTCTTGGAGTTTGCTTGAAAACCAAGAAAGGATCAAGGAATCCTTGTGGGGCAAGACAAGGATTCGTGGGGGAGTAGGACTCTCCCCCCACCTCCTTGATCCGCCGGCCAAGGGAGAGGGGAGTCCTACAAGGACTCCACCTCCCCATGGCGCCTCCCTCCTTTAAATAGAGGGGTGGAGGCACAAGCCCCCTCCACTCCAAGCCCTAGCCGCCGCCTCTCTCCTGCTCCTTCCCTCTGCTCAGGCTTAGGCGAAGCCCTGCAGAATTCTCTACTCCACCACCACCACCACACCGTCGTGCTGCTGGGATTCCGTGGAGAAGATCTACTACCTCCGCTGCTCGCTGAAACGGGGAGAGGAAGGTCTGCTTCGACTCCGCACGTGTGACCGACTGCGGAAGCGCTGCCGGAACGCGGCGCCGGAAGGATCGTCCACACGATCTTGAGATCGGCAAGTGATCGACTATATCAACCACGAGATCCAATCTCGTAACGCTTTCGGGTCTACAAGGGTTAGTACAGATCTATCTCGTTGCACATGTCTAATAGATTAGACCTTGGCTTTTATCTAGATTAGATCTGGGTTTTGTTCGTTCTTGCGGTAGAAATTTTTTGTTTTCCATGCTACGAACCCTTCACTATGGCCCTTCCCTGCTAGGAGAATACAATCCTTCGTTAATCCCTTTTCTCAAGTCTCGGGCATTTCCATTGGTTACTTCAGCTTCTAGGCGTCTATTGTGAGAAGGGGTTGCTTTAGCGAAAGCGGAAATCTTCACTACTTTAGAATCGAGTTCATTAACAAAGTGATCCACTTTGAACCGTCCATTATGGACATCTATAGGGGAGAGGAGGCTTTCTGGCGGCAACATAGCCACCAGAACTGGACTCTCTAGGGGGAGTCGAACACTGCCTACTTCCACGCCATTGTAAATGGTAAGAGGAGGAGGTGTTCGATCATCTACATCTAGGAGGGGGACTCGCTCTTGGAGGACCCGAAGGTGATATCCTCCCATATTTATGCCTTCTAAAAGTCGCTCTTCGCTGCCGCGCCATGGTCTGGGCTCTCGCTGGCTCCGGATTTTTGGTCGGGAGAGGCAAAGGCTACTCATGCAGAAAATGCGGAGCTCACACTCCCATTTATCGCGGAGGAGGTAGCTTCTACGCTCAAGGTGTTAGAGTATTAGGTATATACGGTTGTTATGGTAGTTTAGATAAAGTTAGGATCTGTTTACGTACAGTCCTAACTTGACTCGTACTCCAAGATGATCCTCTGTACGCCTATATATACTCGCCCATGAGGCTCAATAATATATCCATCATATTCCGCCAAACTCATACTTTTTCATGGTATCAGCCTAAACCGATCCTAAACCCTAGCCACCGCTAGCATGCTTCCGCCGTGCCGCCCCCGGGGAGGTCGATCTCCATGATCTCCGTCGGGGGCCGCGCAACCTGTACACAGGGTTTGTCCGCCGATCCGTGGTCGGCTGCCCTGTAAGTCTACTAGGACTCCCCCTCCCATGGCGCCTCCCTCCTTTAAATAGAGGGGTGGAGGCGCCACCCCCCTTGCCCCCCCCATAACAAGCCCTAGCCGCCGCCTCTCTCCTCCTCGTTCCCTCTGCTCCGGCTTAGGCGAAGCCCTGCAGAATTCTCTAGTCCACCACCACCACCACACCATTGTGCTGCTGGGATTCCGTGGAGAAGATCTACTACCTCCGCTGCTCGCTGGAACGGGGAGAGGAAGGTCTGCTTCGACTCCGCACGTGTGACCGACTGCGGAAGCGCTGCCGGAACGCGGCGCCGAAAGGATCGTCCACACGATCTTGAGATCGGCAAGTGATCGACTACATCAACCACGAGATCCAATCTCGTAATGCTTTCGGGTCTACAAGGGTTAGTACAGATCTATCTCGTTGCACATGTCTAATAGATTAGACCTTGGCTTTTATCTAGATTAGATCTGGGTTTTGTTCGTTCTTGCGGTAGAAATTTTTTGTTTTCCATGCTACGAACCCTTCGGTGGTATCAGAGCCGTGTCTATGCGTAGATCTGTTGCACGAGTAGAACACAATGGTTTTGTGGGCGTTGGTGCTCGTGCCGTCTTTTGCTTTGTGTACTTTGCATCTTGCGGTATGGTGGGATGAAGCGGCTCGGGCTAACCTTACATGTCATCGCACATGAGACTTGCTCCACAGTTGATGTGCAACTCGTATTGCACAAGTGGCTTTGCGGGTGTCTGTCTCTCCCATCATAGTATAGATCCAATCTACACTTTGCACTTGATAGCACTTGTATCAACGTTGTGGTTCAGTTTCGTAGGTAAGATCCGTTCTTATTCGAAAGCCCCAAACCACGTAAAACATGCAAAGAAAATTAGAGGCATCTAACTTGTTTTTGCAGGGGTTTTGTGATGTGATATGGCCATCATGTGATTGTGATTATATTTGATGTATGCAATGATCCTTGTTGTAATATGGCAACCGGCAGGAGCCTAATGGGTGTCTTTAATTCTGTTAAGACCTGCGTGTCTATTCATCTTGTAATAGCTTTATTCCAAGTAGTTGTAATAGGTGCTAGTGATGATGGAAAACCATGAAGCGGCGCCACTGACCTTGACGCAATGCTGGTGATGATGGAGATCATGTCCGTGCTTTGGAGATGGAGATCAAAGGCATAAGAAGAAAGGGCCATATCATATCACACTAATTATGAATTGCCTGTGATGTTAATCCTTTATGCATCTTGTATTGCTTAGATCGCGACGGTAACATTATAAGATGATCCCTCTCACTAAATATCAAGTAATAAAGTGTTCGTCCTTAGTAGGCACCGTTGCTAAGACTCGTCGTTTCGAAGCATCTCGTGATGATCGGGTGTGATAGATTCTACGTGTGCATACGACGGGTGCAAGCCAGATTTGCACATGCGGATACTAAGGTTAACCTTGACGAGCCTAGCATGTACGACATGGTCTCGGAACACGGAATACCGAAAGGTAAAGCATGAGTCATATGGATGATATGATGAACATGTTGATTGTTCGCCTTTAAAGCTACATCATCTCACGTGATGATCGGACTTGGTGTAGTGGATTTGGTTCATGTAATCACTAAAACAACTCGAGGGATGTTATTTTGAGTGGGAGTTCATTTGTAATTTGGATTAGTCGAACTCAATTTATCATAAACACAATCAAAGTGAATTTGCATAGTTTGTTGTAGTCATTGGCATCCGTTCACCACCTTACGCTTAGTTATAGTTGAGATAGTGGAACTATAGAAATTCTGGATATTTGCCTTACGAACTGGTATCGTATTGTTTTGAGTGTCAATCTAAAATTTAAAAGTCCTGTTGCAAACTTTTAGCAAACTCCGTTTACTCTGTGAAGTTTAATAAACAGTATTAAATCAAGAGTAACAATTCCAGTGTTAGTATCTAATGTATCATGTTTTCCTCCATGATTCTTGATACTCAAAAGATTGTTTTTAATATCAAGTTTATCTAAGAGCTGAAAGCAATGTTTCAGAAACCATCATATGTGAAAGGTATTGCGATATCTAAAACAATGTGTTGGTTACAACATGATAGAGTATATGTCCTCATATTTGATGAGAATTTGTGAAGGCTAGAGACGTTAGTCGTCCTAATCCTCCAAAAGGTTTTGGAAAAGAAACATTATACTCGCAATTCACCTTTATAAGCTATAGCAGCTTGATCATGAAAGTTGTCATGATAAGGATGAATAGAAGATGTAAGTAAAATGTTTACTACACTCAAAGATTACTAAAGAATGGAATTTTGAAAGAATCCCAAACATTTGATGAAGGTGATCCACTTCAAAGTGCAAGTCCAAAGGTATTAGTATTTGACTATACACACTTTGTACTATGTGTCATGTGAATGACACCACTATTGATGTTGATAGATTCTTTTAAAAGAAAAGGAATTGTTGAAAGAGAATCTATAAAATATTTGGCAGAAAAGAAAAGATTGGAGATATCCAACTTAGATATATAGAAGATACATGTTATGGCTGTATTCCTTGGTTGTTAAACAATGTAGTTCTGCGGTATTGGATACCGAATTGGTTGGTATGAAGTGTCATACAGGACAACACAATTCATGAACTTCAATGGCCTAAGTAACTAGCAAGAGAATATGTGATGATGTTCATCAAAAACAAACAAAGGGTTGTTGTGTTGCTCGTTAACATCAAAGCTTGCCTTCAAGATTTGTTTCAATAATTGTTATTTTGATCAGGTATTATGACGACAAAAGGTTGTTCAAATAATTACCGTATTCCATAATAGATGGATGATATACAAGTCTGGTTGGAGAAATAACGACCATAAAACTAATGCTAAAATGTCGCAAGACAAATGATTGAAAGATCACTTGCGAAGTGACATCGCCGTTTAAATTATATTAAAAGGGATACATGAAGAAACTCCATGTTGATGGATTTTTGGAGTGTTTGATTTTTATCAAATGACGCTTGTGATACTTTCCTGGAGATAATTAAAACTCCGTTCGTAGGCCAAAAGAGGAACGGACGACTAACTGATTGGAATTTGTACATATTGATGTATATAGTCCATTATGTGTAGTCGTGGGCGATGGATTTCAACTTCATATGCTTTCTCCGAAGATTTGAGTGAGTATATGTATATACTTACTCAATAAGGAAGAAGTATGAAACATTTGAAAATGTTCAAAGACTTTCAAGATGAAGTGGAAAATTATTGTAACAAGAAAATAAAAAAAAAGTTTATGATTGGATCATAAAGATGTTTGAGTTACAAGTTTAGCAAAACACCTAAGATTTGAGGAATCGTTCCATGGATTTGCATTTCCCAAAACACCATAAGAGTATGGAGTGTTCAAGATATGTAATGAAACCTTGTTTGACATGGTAAGATCAAAGGTGTCATTTATAAAACTGCCATTATATTTTAAAGATTAAAGCTTTAGTGACTACCGCTTTTATACTGAAAAGAGCTCCATCGTGATCCGTTGAAATGACACCATATAAGTCATGGTTTGGGATAAAACCCAGGTTGTCCTTTCTTAAATTTTTTGGTATGCTAGGCATAAGTAAAATGTTTACAACCAAAGTCGGATGAGCATGTCTTTGTAAGTTATTTCGAATAACCATTGGGTATTCCTCCATAACACCGAAGACAAAAGTGTTTGTCGCTTAGAGTGTCGAGTTTCTTGAGAAGGAATTTTTGGTGAAAAGTTAAGTGGGAGGACAATAGAACTTTGACAAGGTTGTTGAACCTTGGCTAATATGTGCTGAGTTGCGTAGCATCGGTAAGTGTCCCGAAGGCAGCAACAATGCTCATGGCTCACGTGCCTCAAAGGTTGTGGTCACGGAGATCTAAGTTACTATTGAACCAATTAGGTCGGGTAATTAATCAAATGCCAAGATTTGAGAGTTAAATCATTGTTGTTTGACAATGATGAACCGACTATATGCAAATAATCAATGATGGGCCCTGACTTCGTTAAGTGGCTTGAAGCCATAAAATCCGTGATAATTCCATACACGAGAAATCAAGCTTCGAATTTGAAAGACCCTCTGGAAAGGTGCAAGACCTTACAGTCGTATATGGATCTATAAAGAAATAGACATGGATGTTTCACATCTATGAAATAGTCAACATGTCGGAAAGAGTTTACGACAATGTTCAAGGAATTGACTATGATAAGATTTGATCTTTCATAGCGATATTTAGTCTGGACGGATTAATGTAGCAACCACTACATATATTTTGGTATATGGTAGTTGAACAAACAAAACAAGTTCTTCTAATAGAATGGTTACCTAGGATGTGTCCATGACACGATCCAAAGGGTTTTGTTAATTCAAAGGATTCTAAAAGAGTATGCAAAACCTCAATGGTTGAAGTGAGCATCGCGGAGTTGGAATCTTTACCGTGATGAAACCGTTAAAAGTTTAATTTCATCAGAGACGATGAAGATGTTTGCATTTTACATGAAATTAAGTGGGAGCGCTAAGACATATTTCTAATACATTATGTGAAAGACATATTGTTGATTAGACATGATGTATCTTTTATTGACACGGGTTAAGAATTTTATTTCGATGAAAGACTTAGGCATAACCCAAGAATTAAGCATCAATGTCTATATGGATAGATTGAGGTGCTAATATGGTTTTGCCAAACGTACATAGATAAGATGTTGAATGAGTTCAATATGGAAACAACAAGAAAGGTTCTTGACGCACGGAAAGGACTGAATCAAGATTCAAGTGTGTTGACACGAGATTCAAGTGTTTTGAGACTTGGTGAAATCACAAGAATATTTTGATCAATCATTCTTTGAGATGTACACATCCAGATATGTCCTATGCTCTAAATGTTATGAGCATATACCAGAATTACTCATAAGATGATCATTGGACAATAGTAGGGATATTCCTATTGATCTTTGGAAGAACTAAGAATGTATTACTTATATAGTGGTGACAAATAGTTCATTGTAAATTGTTACATTGATACTAGTTTTGTCACAAATTAAGTTTATCTCAATTTAAACTATGGGTGGCACAATGTAATGGAAAGGAAGTTCCATAACGGATTTGGTTGAGTACCAAAATTAAAACATTGTGACAGATACTACAACAAAAGGCTAAGTATATGACTACTATTGTAGCAGCAAATGAGGGTGTTTGCGTCAAGTAGTTTGTTATCAAACTAGGTGTGGTTCATAGCGGGATAATACTATAAAGATACATTGTATGACAATTGTATCAACATGATTTCATCCCAAGGAACTAAAGGTCTCACCAAAGGACCAAATTTTTACAATGCCATCTCATTAGAGAATGAGTAATGCGTAGAGACGCAAGGACATGCAAATACACACGGACCTGGAAGTGTCAGATCCGAAGATTATGTTTACCACTAGCAATGGTGTCTATACCACACCAGAAAGCCATAGGTGTTGAATGCACAAGTTTTTTAACTAGATTATTGACTCTAGTGCAAGTGGGAGACTATTGGAGATATGCCCAAGAGGCAATAATAAAGTGGTTATTATTATATCTTTATGTTTATGATAAATGTTTACATCCCATGCTATAATTGTATTAACCGGAAACATTAATACTTGCGTGTTTTGTAAACATAAAAGAGTCCCTAGTAAGCCTCTTGTTAAACTAGCTTGTTGATTAATGGATGATCATAGTTTCCTGATCATGGACATTGGATGTCGTTAATAACAAGATCATATCATTAGAAGAATGATGTAATGGACACACACCCATAGTAAGCATAGCATAAGATCAAGTCATTAAGTTCGTTTTGCTACAAGCTTTTCAAATGCATAGTAACCTAATCCTTCGACCATGAGGTTATGTTAATCACCATCACCGGATGGATACTTTGATGACATCAAACACCGCTTTGTAACTGGGTGGTTATAAAGGTGTCATTGGATATTCTGAAAGTATGTATTGAAGCGCATGGACCAAGATTGGAATTTGTCCATCCATATGACGGATAGATATGCTTTGGGCCCTCTGGGTGGAATGTCATCTAGTTAGCTTGCAAGCATGTGACTAGGTCACAAGGGATGACATATCATGGAACGAGTAAAGAGTACTTATCAGTAACGAGGTAGAACTAGGTATGGAGATACCGACGATCAAACCTCGGATAAGTAGAGTATCGCGTGACAAAGGGAATTGGTTTCGTATGTTAATGGTTCTATCGATCACGAAGTCATCGTTGAGTATGTGGGAGCCGTTATGGATCTCCAGATCCCGCTGATGGTTATTGATCGGAGAGGTGTCTCCATCATGTCTGCATATTCACGAACCATAGGGTGACACACTTAAGGTTCGAAGTTGTTTTAAGTAGATATGGAATGTGCGTTGGAGACCGAATGTTGTTCGGAGTCTCGGATTGGATTCGGGACATCACGAGGAGATCCGGAATTGTCCGGAGAATAAGATTCATATATTGGGGATCATTTTCTAAGTTAGGAAATATTCCGGAGTATTTGTATGGGGATTCTAGAAGGTTTCAGAATGTTCCGGAAGGTTCTAGAAGATTTCTTGGAGTTTGCTTGAAAACCAAGAAAGGATCAAGGAATCCTTGTGGGGCAAGACAAGGATTCGTGGGGGAGTAGGACTCTCCCCCCACCTCCTTGATCCGCCGGCCAAGAGAGAGGGGAGTCCTACAAGGACTCCACCTCCCCATGGCGCCTCCCTCCTTTAAATAGAGGGGTGGAGGCACAAGCCCCCTCCACTCCAAGCCCTAGCCGCCGCCTCTCTCCTCCTCCTTCCCTCTGCTCAGGCTTAGGCGAAGCCCTGCAGAATTCTCTACTCCACCACCACCACCACACCGTCGTGCTGCTGGGATTCCGTGGAGAAGATCTACTAGCTCCGCTGCTCGCTGAAACGGGGAGAGGAAGGTCTGCTTCGACTCCGCACGTGTGACCGACTGCGGAAGCGCTGCCGGAACGCGGCGCCGGAAGGATCGTCCACACGATCTTGAGATCGGCAAGTGATCGACTACATCAACCACGAGATCCAATCTCGTAACGCTTTCGGGTCTACAAGGGTTAGTACAGATCTATCTCGTTGTACATGTCTAATAGATTAGACCTTGGCTTTTATCTAGATTAGATCTGGGTTTTGTTTGTTCTTGCGGTAGAAATTTTTTGTTTTCCATGCTACGAACCCTTCACTATGGCCCTTCCCTGCTAGGAGAATACAATCCTTCGTTAATCCCTTTTCTCGAGTCTCGGGCATTTCCATTGGTTACTTCAGCTTCTAGGTGTCTATTGTGAGAAGGGGTTGCTTTAGCGAAAGCGGAAATCTTCACTACTTTAGAATCGAGTTCATTAACAAAGTGATCCACTTTGAACCGTCCATATATAGGGCAACTTTAGAGTAAGAAAGCGACTTTCCGATCCCCTTTTTGTATATTAGAATATTTGAACCAATAGAAACTTCTGATGGTGCCTTTTGAAATTGGACCCGCCTATTGACAGCTCGATCTATTTAAGCACGCACGCACGTGACCCGCCTATTAACAGCTCGATCAGGTCGGCCTCTCGGCGGATGCTTGGGCTCATAGATACTCTCTTGAGTCCTCCATTATGGACATCTATAGGGGAGAGGAGGCTTTCTGGCGGCAACATAGCCACCAGAACTGGACTCTCCAGGGGGAGTCGAACACTTCCTACTTCCACGCCATTGTAAATGGTAGGAGGAGGAGGTGTTCGATCATCTGCCTCTAGGAGGGGGACTCGCTCTTGGAGGACCCGAAGGTGATATCCTCCCATATTTATGCCTTCTAAAAGTCGCTCTTCGCTGCCGCGCCATGGTCTGGGCTCTCGCTGGCTCCGGATTTCTGGTCGGGAGAGGCAAAGGCTACTCATGCAGAAAATGCGGAGCTCACACTCCCATTTATCGCGGAGGAGGTAGCTTCTACGCTCAAGGTGTTAGAGTATTAGGTATATACGGTTGTTATGGTAGTTTAGATAAAGTTAGGATCTGTTTACGTACAGTCCTAACTTGACTCATACTCCAAGATGATCCTCTGTACGCCTATATATACTCGCCCATGAGGCTCAATAATATATCCATCATATTCCGCCAAACTCATACTTTTTCATGATATCAGCCTAAACCAATCCTAAACCCTAGCCACCGCTAGCATGCTTCCGCCGTGCCGCCCCCGGGGAGGTCGATCTCCATGATCTCCGTCGGGGGCCGCGCAACCCGTACACAGGGTTTGTCCGCCGATCCGTGGTCGGCTGCCCTATAAGTCTCCTTTTCCGATCTCTTGATCGGGTTTTTTTGGTTTACTGATCTTAGATCGGATTGAGTCGCCAACTGCCATCGCCATCGCCGTGCCTCTACTCTGACCATCGACATCGACGATCTACACCGCGCCCGTGCGCCTGCCCTCTCCGCTGCCGCGCCTACCTCGGCAGGCTGCCGCGCACCGTGGATGGCTGCTACACCTTCCTCGGAAGGCTGTCGTGGCTGCCCCTCGGATCGTCTTCGTCATCATCGTCCATGACTACACCGACTACGCCACCATCGACTCCGATCTACGTGTCGTCCATGCCATGGCGCATACGGCGCACCGTCGGTCTGATCAACCGATCCTGCGCCTGTCTATGCCAAGCACATCCCCGAGCACGCGCCTACCACCGATCAAGCTACGGGCTGCCGCTGCGTCACCCTCTCGGACCGCAGCACCGCCGCCTTTAGTCCATGCTACCGGCTTCCAACGCGCTTTCCTTAGTGTGTGTGTCGCCGGTGGTCTAGCCGTTGCACCGACTTGCGCCCTGCAGCTATACCGCCCCCTCAGGTCATAGTGTTGTAGCACGCAGTCTATATCGCCGTCCTCGTGCACCGACGCCCCAGGCTATCTCCGCGCCACCTCCCACGGTGCGGGTCTAGTCACGAGGGTCTGACCGAAAGCTGAACCCCGTGTCCATGTTGATTAAAAACCTTGCACCCCTAGTCACGAGGGAACGACCAAAAGCTGAATCCTGGCGAGCTAGGCTCACGACTAAAGGGAGCAAGAAAATCTTGATCAATTCATGCATGTCCAGCCTCCCCATGTACCAGATGGGGTTGTACCTGCTACCAGAAGGAACCCATGCGGACTTCACGAAAGAGTTTTCACGATTCTTTTGGGCTACTAGAGATGGCATCTAGTAGTACCACATGGTTAAATAGGCTGACATGTGTGCCCCCAAGGAGTTTGGGGGCATAGGCATCCTCGACTCGCGCCGCTTCAATATGGCCCTGATGCTGAAATAGGTTTGGCGCATTCTGCGAGACGATGGGGGACTTTGGCTGCAACTGATCAAAGCTAAATATCTTCGGAGCCGACCCTTGTTAGCATGAGAGCGTAGAGACGGCTCTCAATTCTGACGAGCCATCCAGGACATCAAGCAGCTGATCCATCGGGGTGCCACCTTTAGTATTGGTGATGGGAGGGGGACTCGCTTGTGGCTGGACCAGTGGTTGGGGGACTCTCCCCTGTGCGAGAGGTTCCCTGATCTGTTCGCCATTAGTGCATCCCCCTCGATTATGGTGGCAGAGGCCATTCAAGAGGGACACTAGAACATCTTGTTCTGACGTACCTTTTGCCAGGTTGAGGCTGTGGACTTCCTGCGGCTCAGCTCCTCGCTCCCGGGTGCTCTTTCGTCGGAGAGGGATTCTGTCTCGTGGCGTCTGTCCTCGGTGGGCGGTTTCTCGGTTAGCTCGGCTTACAGGCCCTCTTTTAGGGCCCTGAGTTAGGATGGACCGCCCCTCTCTAGAAGGCCCATATCCCTCTGAGTATCCGGATTTTTGTTTGGCAACTGCTCCGGGATCGCCTACCTTCTGGCGTGGAAGTAGCGAAGCGCAATGGCCCTGGCAAGTCTCTACTATGTGGGACCCCGGAGACATGCACCCACATTTTGTTCACTTGTACGACAGCTCAGTTCTTTTGGATCTTTCTCCGGGATGCCCTGGCCCTGCTTGGCAGGCCAAGGAACTCGGAGAGTTCCTCCAGAATGAGGCAAACCACACTGGAAGATGGCGCCGCCTCTTCTAGCTAATGTTTGCGGCTTTGGCTTGGACCCTCTGGAATGTTAGGAATAAGATGGTGATTGAGGGCATCTTCCCTAGCCGCGCTTCTAACTCCATTCTTTCATTTCTCTCCTACTTGTAGCAGTGGTACCCGCTAGCTAGACAACGGGATCGGGAGCATCTGGATGGCACCCTCCAGGCCCTACGAACGGCGGCGTGCCACTTCTCGGCACCTGTCTCTACCTGACTCGGGCGTCTTCGAGGCCTCCAGGCTGGTCCCAACCCTCTTTTTTGTCTTTTCTTTTTTCTCTTTGGGCTCTCTTGTGTTGTGGCCCCAGTGGACTTTACTGCTCTTTTCTTTCCGTTGGCTCTGGCCAGGTATGTGTTGTGTGGGATCTTGGCTGTAAATGGATGTTGCTTTATTTATAAAGCTGGCCGTAAACCTGTTTCAAGAGTCTGGGATCGAGAGATGTGCATGTGTTTTGTGTTTTTCGGCCGTTTGGATCCATGGCATATGGACGGTTTAGATCGTTTTCTCACGGTCGGTTCGTGAGTGGCCTGTTCTCGTGATTTGGTTGGCTTGACTCAGCCGGATCGAGGAAGCATATAGTATACGAGAATTTCTGCGTGCGTGTTTGACCCCATTCTTTCCCGCTTAACCCAAAACTAGGATTTTCTCTCCAGAATTCCGCGTATTCGGCGTGCTCCTAACTGCGTATGGCACCACGACAACGATTAAACATCGAACCCTACTATATCACACACGGATTCAACTCCCCTAGCACACAACTAGCACGGTGAACAAGACAAATAGCAAGATTGGCGTGACTCCCCCACCATCAAAAGATCAGCGTCCTAGCTTGTCGACACCATGACGTCAATCGACTGAGATCCATGACGATGAAACTCGTACCTATAGGTACTCTAACCTGGAACCATAGGTACTCTATCGATAAACGATTATACTAGGCATGACTGAGGAGGTCAACTAGAAGCGATTCACTAGGGGGCGTTCAATTTGTCGGGCCCGGCTAGGACGTCCGACAAGTAGAGACTTTGATTTCAAGCAAAGAGGGCTTCGAAGTTGTCTTTGATTTCAAGCAAGGGTGTTTGAGACGATTGTGTGGGTGAACAAATCAACACTAATCTAATGCAGGTAAAAAACACAGCGAGAGAGGGTTTCATGATGTAAACCCTATGGAGTGTAGGATATTGTTGCATATGCCCTAGTGGCAATCATGTATGATGTAATTCCAATGTATTCATAAATTTATTAAGTTATCCTCGTATGAATATTTGATATGTATCATTGAATAAGTGATTCAGTTGTAAAACTATACATTCATGTTGTTCATACTAAATACTCTTAGTCATTAAGGTTGTACTGGACACACAACTTAGACTAATGTGAAAGTCGATTGATGACTCAGTTCCACTTAGCATGGTCATGGACATGGAATGGCAAACAATGTTGCAGGAGGAAATTTTTCTTTTCATCACACAAAAAAGACATTTTCTATTTTTCGAGTGCCAAAAACATGGTGTTTTATAAAGCAACCATCAAATGAAAGTTGCAAAATAGTACCACACCATTTTTTAAAAATACTAGACCACATTTAATAGACAATGTCCCAACTAAGGTATCTCAAACCTTTCTGTCCGCTCCTGGTGAAAAATAGAAATGGCTGCCGAATCGGTAGGAAGTGGGTCCGGATTGAACAACATGTATATGATCTAATGCTCATAATTTTTTATAAGAATCATTTTTAGACTCACAATATGATGTTTCTTCATATATCTAATGCAAGTTTAGCAAGACTCATCCCCTAGACAAGAATTTTCATGCCCACCGTTTTGACCATAGTTTGAAACGGGCATTAGCAATTCAAAAACGGTTTGAACAATGTAAAACCTTCGCTTTGTGTTATATTATATGACATAGTTGCAAGGGAAAATATCGAACTTGGTATATTCATTGCATCTAAAAAAAAACTTCTCAAAATGAGCTATCATGTTTCACGTCTTTCGGGCCAAATAACCAATGCTACGGCCAGAATAGCGGCATAGTTTATGATAGTGTGCCCATATTGTGCATGTATGTGCATCTTGAAATGGCAAACAATGTTGTAGAAGGAAGTTTTTCTTTTCGTCGCACGAAAAAGCCATTTTCCATTTTCCGAATGCTAAAGATGTTTTATGAAGCAACCACCAAAGTAATAATTCAAAATGCTACCACCCCATTTTATCAAAAATACTAGACCACCTTATATGGACAATGTTCCAACTGGGGTATCTCAAACCTTTCCGTCCACCCCTGGTGAAAAAGAGAAATGTTTGTCGAGTCGGCAGGAAGTGGGTCTGGTTTGAACTACAGATACATGATCTAATGCTCATGATTTTTTGCAAAAATCATTTTTAGACTCACAATATGATGTTCTTCAGAAATCCAATGCAAGTTTAGCGAGTCTCATCTCTTAGGTAAGAATCTTCATGCCCGTCATTTTGACCATAGTTTGAAACAGGCATAAGAAATTCAAAAATGGTTTGAACAATGTAAAACATTCACGTGGTGTCATATTATTTGACATAGTTGCAAGGAAAAATACCAAACTTGGTATATTGGTTGCATCTAAAAAACCTTTTCAAAATGAGCTATCATGTTCGACATTTCATGGCTTTGGAGCCAAATAACCAATGTTATAGCCAAAATCGCGACATAGTTTGCGATAGTGTGCCTATATTGTGGATGCATGTGTATCTTGAAATGGCGAACAATGTTGTAGGAGAAAGTTTTCCATTTCGTCGCAAAGAAAAAATCCAACAGGGCGTTTTATGAAGCAACCACCAAAGGCATAATTCAAAAGGTTACCGGACTATTTTTCAAAAATACTAGACAACCTTACATGGACAATGTCTCAACCGGGGTATCTCAAACCTTTCTATCCATCCATGGTGAAAAAGAGAAATGTTTGCCGAGTCGGTAGAAAGTGGGTCCGGTTTGAACTACAGATACATTATCTAATGCTTATGATTTTTTGAAAAAATTATTTTTAGACTTACAATATGATGTTTCTTCAGAGATCCCATGCAAGTTTAGCGAGGCTCGTCCCCTAGGTAAGAATCTTTATGCCCTCCGTTTTGACCATTGTTTGAAACGGGCATAAGCAATTCAAAAACGGTCCGAATAATGTAAACATTCGTATGTTGTCATATTATGTGACATAGTTGCAAGGAGAAATCTCAAACTTGGTATATTGATTGCATCTAAAAAACCTTCTCAAAATGAGCTATCATGTTCGAGGTTTTATGGCTTTCGGTCAAAATGACCAATGTTATGATCAGAATCGCGGCATAGTTTGCGATAGTGTGCCTATATTATGCATACATGTGTATCTTGAGATGGCGAACAATATTGTAGGAGGAGGTTTTCCTTTTCATCGTACAAAAAAGGCATTTTTCAAGTGCCAAACACGGCTCGTTTTGTGAAGCAATCACCAAAGGCATAATTCAAAATGCTACCACCCTAATTTTCAAAAATACTAGACCACCTTACATAGACAATGTCCCAACAGAGATATCTCAAGCCATTTTTCAAGTGCCAAATCGGTAGGAAGTGGGTCTGGTTTGAACTACAGGTACATAATCTAATGCTTATGATTTTTTGCAAAAATCATTTTTAGACGTTTTTTCTTCAGAGATTTAAAACCTTTATACTATTTTATTCTAGACGATAGAAACAATTAAATGTAAAGTCAACTAGAACTAGGAGAAAAAAAGAAAAATAGATACGCCGACGACCTAGATTTAAAACATTTATACTATTTTATTCTAGACGATAGAAACAATAAAATGTAAAGTCAACTCGAACTAGGAGAAAAAAAGAAAAATAGATACGTCGATGGCCGGCTGTTAGGTCGTCGACATCGACGTCTCTATGACGACGTCGACCCACCGTCACATCCGGGTGCGCCAGCAACACGATGATGGGAGAAACGTCGACGGCGTCCCTCGGTCTAGTGACCACTACGCCGACGGTTTAGGTACGCCGATGGCGGACCTCGGCCTAGATTACAATACGCCGACGACTTAGATAAGCCGACAGTCTTTTCCTGTCCATTGGCCTCCCTGTAGATACACCGACAACCCGACATATGGCCGTCGGCGTAGCTTCTAGCCGTTGGCAAACTACCAGATTCCCGTGCACGACAGCGACAGCGCCCAACCTTCTGTGCACCTTCGTCAGCCAATAGTCAATCGGTTCGGTACCGGGGAGAGGCTCGGTGAGGGTTATGCTCTCGTCTTCAAGGTTAAACGCCGCGACCCTCCTAGTGTACCCTGTCATCCAGTACACCGTGCCGTCGACCTCGGCAAGGTGACAGGCGCCAAGCATGCACCTTGCGTTGGGATCGGCATGCACGCCCCGCCAGGACGCCTGCCTCAGCGTGAACACGTGCACCGAGCTGGCCTCCCAGATCCATGACTCGAAGTGGGACGGGACGTGCACGACCTTGTACCGCCCTATCATCGGATGGTACGCGAAGCTGTAGGTCTGGTGCGAGTTCGAGCCGCTGCCTCTACATCGGCCTTGCAGAAGCTGTATGGCGGCAGGAGGTTGAGCACCTCGCGGGTCGACGGGTTGGTCAGCATGATGGCGCCGCCGGGTTGCCGGTCGTCGCACATACAGACGATGTGGTTGCAGGTGCCAACAATAATGCTCATGGGCATGGCATTGCACCGTCTAGCTTTGTCGGGAGAGCAGAACTAGCGGCGGGTCGTGTCAGTACCTGACGGAACTGAGACAAACCGCTCTCCCTCCCGCGTCGCTCCCGTGGGCGATGGGGAGGGAACCCTAACCGCCACCGCCCAAAGCCCCCCTCCCACCTTCCTCCTTCTCGCCATCGCCAATCAGCGTCGCCAGTCAAAGCCCGGGCGCTGGCAGCGGCGGGGCTCCCCCTTCCCCCCTCGTGTGGAGATGTTGGCGCGGGCCGCGATAGCCATGGAGGGCGGCGCGCTGGGCGAGGGGCACGCCGGTACGATCGGCCTCTGACGGTGTGGCGGCCTTGCTGGGCGGGCTGGTCCTTGGCGATGGCAGCTACCTGCGGGCGGCGGCGGTCTGTGGCCCTGGACAGCACGGACTCGGCCCCTTCTCCCGACGGCGAGGCTCGGCTGACTAGCGGCCGAGGTGGCAGCGGTGAGGTGCAGGCAGGGGCAGTGAGGGCCTCTGGCAGCGTGGCTTGGATGCAGGGCGCTGCGGGTTCAATCTAGGCTCAATCTGGGCCAGGCGGGGCCCAGATCTAGACCCGATCTGGGCTCTGCCTAGCCACGTTGGTGGCATGGCTAGATGCGGGCCAGGTGGGCCCATGTTTGGTTGCCACTGTTGTTGGGTACGGCTTGCGGACGGCGCGGAGGTTGCCGTGTCCGGTCTTCTTGTCGCCGTCGTCTTGTTCACCAATACCCCTTGCCCGTTCCAATGGGTTAGCTGTAGTCTACGCTCTCGGCTGAGGGTACGAGTCCGGTGCTCCTCAGACCGGCAGCGGTCCGGTTGGCCCGGGTGACCACGGTGGTGATGGCGCGGCTGCTTGGCTGCGGGGATCTGCAGTGGTGACGGATCCACTTGTGGATGGATGAGTAGGGACTTGGGCTAGGGTTGGTGGCGACGGATGGTACGCGAAGCTGTAGGTCTGGTGAGAGTTCCAGCCGCTGCCTCTACATCGGCCTTGCAGGAGGTTGAGCATCTCGCGGGGCGACGGGTTGGTCAGCGTGATGGCGCCGCCGGGCTGCCGGTCGTCGCACATACAGAGGATGCGGTTGCAGGTGCCAACAATAATGCTCATGGGCATGGCGTTGCACCGCCTAGCTTTGCCGTCGTCCGTCGACCACAATGGAGCTGCGGCGTGCCCTGGCGACAGTACGTCCACGACCGGAGTGATGATTATTAACAAAGAATTTTCTTGTGTCCACATTATTGTACACATGGCGCAGTTCTCTGCCATCAGCGACAACAAGTGATATGTGTCCAGCCATCGAATTCCTACACAGATGCAATACTGTAGCTTCTGCAGGATTCAATATCACAATCTCAAATGTGAAGGCCTCGGGATCAAGCAAAAAAGGCACCGTGCCCGCCTCGCCTCGCCTTGAGAGAAAGCGCGGACATCAATCAATAGAGTGAAACTGGTGCAAAACAAACTAAAAATGTGGCACACAAAATAATCCATTTACTCCCTCCGTTCAAAAATATAAGACGTTTTACCTTTGAGAACCAAATGTATCTAGACGTTTTTAGTTTATAGGTTCATAGAGGTTCAGAGTGAACCTATACACTAAAACAAGTCTAGATACAGTCATTTCACAAAGCTAAAATGTATTATATTCCTAAACAGAGGGAGTAGTTCCTAGCTATCTCACGCATGGCAACGTTCATGCGTAGTAATGATGGGCAAAATGTTAATGGAGGAACAACAGAACATTGAATAAATACGAGCATCAAAATTCTAAATGAGTAGCTAAAAATGAATCTAGGCACAACGATGAAAAGATATAGCCAGGAAAAGGTTTGCACAACGATGTTTCTAGTACTCCCTCCGGCGGTCCATATTATTGTTCTTAACTTTATCTAGATTCGTATGTATCTAGTTAAGCATATGCATTTAGACTAGATACATTCGTATCTAGACAAAACTGAAAACATTAATATGGACCAGAGGTAATACCAGTAATGTTTGGAAAGTAATAGAATCTGATGTCCTACATGCCTGTACAAAAACCCCCAATTGTTTTCTTTATTTCTTCACACTGAATTCAAAATTCTAAATGCTTGAAGTGTCCCAAAAGAAATCCTAATTCTGTCTGAGGCGAAGCTCAGACAAAACCTGAGACGAAGCCAAAGGCAGGGATGCCCAAATGGAGCTTGCAAGTTGCAATATCAGTTCGACATATCAGGGTAATCTAAATTATAAAATCTCAGCATCAATATTGATTGATAAAAATACTGGATACTGGTAACGTACACCAAGATTTAGGTGCAGGCATAAATATCATTCTGGATTCTGGAATGTACAATGCATTGGAATTATTATATTAAAAGTCAAGGGACACAAAGGCCATTGATTGTACTAGTAAACAAGACAATCACAGCTTTAAGAAGCACAGTGCGATGCTCAGCCTTATAGCCCAGTCGTGGCACCATGCTCTCCTCGAAGCAGAAGACCTACCCAGCAAACTGACAAAAAGATCTATTATAGCCCCCTTCTATCTCATGAATAGAAATCAAGTGCCTCCCTGACCACTACAATTACAAAAAAGTTTACAAAGCCCAAGCAATGATTATTAACAAAGAATTTTTTGCATCTACTATTATTATACACACGTCACAGTTCTCCACCAGAAGCGAGAACAATTGTGTTTGTCCAGCCATCCAATCTACACAACACAGTTGACATGGCTTCCGCGAAGTTCAAGATCACAATCTCAAAAGGTGAAGGCCTCAGAAAAAAAGGCATCATGCTCGTCTCGCCTTGAGAAAAACCGCGGACATCAATCAAGAGATTGAAACTGATGCAAAACAAAAAGAAGTGGCAACTGGGTGGTTGCAGGAGTGCCAAACAAAACAATCCATCTAGTTCCTAGCTATCTCACGCATGCCTCCGTTCCTGTATAGTATGATCAGCAAAATGTTAACAGAGAAACAACAGAACATTGAATAAATAAAATTCTGAAGGAGTGGCTAAAAGTGAATCTAGGCACAAGGGAAGATATAGTCAGGAAACGGTTTGCACAATACTGTTTCTAGTACCGGTAATGTTTGCAAAATAATAGAATTTGATGTCCTACGTGCCTGTACAGAATCCCCAATAGACTCCTCATTCGATGACACTAAATTGAAAATTCTAAATATGCTTGAAAATGTTACTCTTCCGAAAGAAATCGTAATTCTTTTTTACGAGAAAACGCAAATAGCTCTTTGCGTTTTATTTCATTGATTGAAAAGGTAGAGAGTAACATGCCTCCGAGGAGGTTTATGTCCGACTACATTACAGCACAGAAAGAAATCGTAATTCTGTCTGAGGCGAAGCTCAGCCAAGACCTGAGATGAAACCAAAGGCATGGGATGGAGCTTGCAAGTTGGAATAGCAGTGGACAAGTTGAGGTAATATAAATTCTTAAATGGCAGCATCAATGTTGATTGATAGAACTACTGGATACTGATAAAGTACACAAAGAAAAAGGTGCATGCATAAATATCTCTGGATTCTGGAATATACAAGTGCTTCAGTGGAACAATTAGAAGTTAAGGGACACAAAGGCATTGATTTCAGTAAATAAAACAAAATCGCAACTTTAAGAAGCACATAAAACATTAGGTAACATAGAGAATCGACCAAAAACATACTTGTCAGAATGGACCCTTTGGTTAATGCTCTGTCAGAATCAGCTTGTACGAAGTAAGGTGCAATGAGAGCATCCAATTTGACAACCCAGAGTGCAACAGCAGACGTTGTTTGTGGCATTGTTTGGAAGTATACAGTAATGTCATCCAGATACGAACTAAAGCTTACTGTTGAGGAACTTTGGTACAACCAATCCTCGTCAATTGCCCCAACAAAATCAACAAGAACCTGAAGGGAAGAAACATGGCAAAACAAAATGTAGTAAATACTAAGTAAGTTACTTTGAATCTTTCTTATATTATGATGTAAACAGGGGGAAAATAGCTGACTTGTAAAAGCTCGGGTAGTGATGATGTTCGTCGCAGACGCTTAACCCACAGTTTGTGTGAAGACTTCATCCACAAACCGGCAAAAGCTGCCGCAGGCATGCGTGCCTACATCAAAACATATTTTAAGGAAAAATAAGATTAAGAAGTTGCTATGAAATACATATGCTTTTTGTGAACACTTGTACAAACAAGTGATTAGGAATCCAATAGGACCAATACAGGTACATAACTCAAACTTTGAGTCACCATGTAGTTTCTCAGCAAAGTAGATCACAGACAATAAACTGCAAAGCACAACCATTTTTTAGTACTCACCTCAATAGCATGAATGGACGCTTTAAGTGCCTGTAGCTGCGAAGGAAGCACTTTATGATTTGGCACATCATACATGTCCTCAGACTCCCTGCATGTTGCCACATGTATAGCATATCTTTCTTCAAGATCAAAACCAACCTCGAAAGTAGAGTGGCATATTCTACAATGTTTTTCATCTCTCCAGTACAGATCATGGCAACTTTCGCAATGAACGAGTGATTCCTTAAGCGACCTCTTGCCACACTTAACAGCAGTAAGAGAAGAATAGAAAGAAGTCCAGATCCATTTATCTAATGCTTGCGACCTTTCCCACTTTAGTACCTTCTCACCACTTCTCCTCCCACCGTCAGTTACTATTGCAGATGATGCGTTTAGAAGATTACCAGCTAGATATGTGGAGACAGAAGCACTGTCAATGTCTGATAGGGGTGAAGCTCCATCTCCACTACTTGGCTTGGGTGAATCTCGGTTTCCATTGCTTGTCTCGGAACGAGAAGAATCAGATGATGCCGGTAACACGACTGCATTCCCATCTTCAAAGTGTTTTTTCATGCCTTCAAAAAGACACGCTTGCCTCTTTTTCATTGATGCAAGAAGATGAGCTTCCCTTGTGCCTCTGATGTCTAGGACAGACAGCAGCGAAAGTAACTCCTGTATTGCAAAAAAGAAGGATAGAACAGTTACTTTATTTGTGGAAGTTTAAACACGGGCGATAAAATAAGAGGCAGAGACAAAGTTGTATATCTAAGCAAAGTAGCAGGTGCACAACCTGTGGTGAATCAATCACCTCCCAATGGCCATCTTCCGAGGACTCGAAGTAGACCCTACGATGCCCTGGATCCTCTGCCATACATGGGCCAAGGAAGAGCCAATAGTTGTTATACCTGCGGTCTGACCCTAAGAGAACAATTTGTGGCTGATGTGCAAATCCTGTAGATGATTCACTAGTTTCAGAGTCACCTATGTGATCCTGACTTTTCAGGCTTCCTGAATGTCCTTGCATAGAAGAATCAAAACTGCGCGAGCTTCCTGATCTATTTAAGTGCTCGTCACTAGATTGATAAATGGTTCTTGTCGACTTCTTTATTTTCCCACCTGATGCATGTGACTGTGCTCTCTGCATGTTAGACAGGACACTTTGTGGTTCCTACAAAAGGTAGAAAACAGTAATATAAGGTACTCGCAGTTTGCCAACAGGGTATACAAAGAGAATGGAACATTTGTATGAAGGTTGGACTTGAACTTGGCACGTGAACACAATAGAGTTATGCAACACAACTGAGAAATGACTATGATATGTATGTATGTTCACTTCGAAGACTTGGATTGACAGTTATATGGTATCCTAAGGCAAGTATTCTCTACTTAAAATGTCCATTTCTTCTAAACATGCATCTAGCCATGAGGAGACAGTCATAGTATAGCTAAAATACTCAACTCGAGGTATAAAGTATTTGTGTTAGTTTGTAGAGAAGTGAAAAAGCATGTCAGTAGAAGAAAATTTGAATATCGGAGATAAATTTGCATCAATGGCTCATGGGTTTGGATAACTAAAAAACTGCAGCAATAATGCCAGAAATCTTCTAAAAATGAGACCTTGCCCTCCTAATTAATCTGATCACTTCTAAGAACATCCAACTATTCACGTAATTACGTTACCAAGCAAGAGCACTATGGTCAGGTAGCAAACTTCATGCATACAGAAAAATTAACGATAACAAAATAGAATAATGATCCTTAAAGTCCAGGTTTTAGTCGTTTTTTGAGTTCAGTAAGGTTTAAACAATGTTGTCTTCAACAAAGATGAGATACTGCAACTGAAATATATCGAAAGAGAGTGAAGCTTACCTCAAGCCTTGGAACAGAACCAGCACCAGAAACAACATCTAGTAAAGCAACCAAACAATCCAACTTCTCATCGATGCTTAGGTCTGAGTATTCACCCTCCATCAACCCCAGAAGCCATCTTTCTCCAGAATAACTTTCATCAATTTCACTGCATTTATTCGTATTTTTCTGCTTCCTCCTGACAATTCTACTTTCATCCTCGGGAAAACTCAACTCTTGTGGACCAACAGATTCATCTCCACTGCTGCTAGCATCCCCATCATCGTCAACAGTTCCAGAATCCTCAATGTCTGAATCAGGATCTTCTTTTCCTTTAATCCGAGGATCAACACGGAGACGGTATGCAGAAGGTGCAATCTTCTCAAATAATGTGATGTCACTAGAGAGAGTTGAGAATATCAGCTGCTCTATTTCTGATGTGCCTGAGAGGTTAAGATCGATAATCTGGAGAGAGAACAATCAAGTAAATGCTAAGGAGATACTTGACCAAAAATATATACAGAAGACCAGCTGTCATCAACATGAACAGTTTATTTCTGATATTGTAAGAAAAAATACCTGTGGTGATTTGGCAAGTTCAGATACCTTTAACCCACCGCTTCCTTTCTTAGACAATAGTGCAAACAATTCACCTTTCAGTGTACAAGGACGTAACCCATATCTAACCATTTGATTTTCCTCCTGTAGATGGGAGCAAAAGGATATATGTTACTTTTGAAACATGCTTGAATTACCTGCAGACTAGTAGGGGAAATCTATTGCTACAGCATATGTACAAATATTGGTAGCTGTAGCCTGAAAGGCATGCACACCCACATGTAAGTGCTAAAAGGATCTAGAATAATTAGGTGTCCCATTAAGTACCTTGTTAAAGAAGTTCCGATTCAGCATATGGTGATCTGAACCAAAACCTGAAGCAACCAGAACTTGGCGTAGTATTTCAACCCAAGTAAGAGAATTCAGGGATTTTATCCAAAAATTCACATCGAATTCTTGCTCTCTAACCTGAAAGAGAAACGTCTTCAACAAAATTGTAATGCAACTACAATAATACCAACTACATAGGTCACTAGTAATGATTATAGAGACAAATCATTCAGCTATTATATTTTTCACATAAGTTCTTCAAACAGGAAGAAGGTATGGCGTTCGCACAAATGATAGCAGCATAAAGTAATCTGAAAAACACTAACAGTCTAATTACCTTCCGTCAATTATACTCCCTCCGTTTCAAAATATAAGATGTTTTAGCCTTTTTCTGAAACACACTGAAACACTGATTTTGCTCTGAACCTACACACTAAAAGGCGTCCTGATACATGCATTTCAGAAAAAGCTAAAACATCTTGTAATTTGGAACGGAGGGAGCATAAGAAAAGAGAGCCAGGCCAATTCATAAAATACAAACTAGCTCAGTGAAATAGGCTCTGTTCTGCATTCTATGAGAAGTATAACAACTCGTATGACTAGCATGAACACTTAAACTGAAACAGAAGTTTGGTGCTGCAATTGAGACAAAACCACGGTACTAAATGAATGCAGATGGGAGAAGAATAGCACACTCAATTTCTTTACAAAGTTTTATGGTTTATTGGATTCTACAGAATGGTGTGATCATCTTTATGCCACAATGATTGCACGATCTCTTTTACTCAATATAATGAATTAAGATGAACAATACAAGTTAATAGCCTTGTGCTACTAGAGAATGAATTTGATTCATCCTACACCGTCATTTATTAGACCCTGTTGGTCCTTATTGGCCTTCAAGAAATTGCAAACAATGTGCAACAAACTCGCCAATAGTTGACAATAAATATCCGACTAATAATTAACAATCAAACCGAAGAAAAATAATAAAATGAATCTACTACTCCCTCCGACCCATATTAGTTGACTCAAGTTTGTCCAGATTCATATGTATCTAGTTAAGTATCTAGTCTAGATGCATCCGTATCTAGACAAAGTTGAGTCAACTAATATGGGTCGGAGGGAGTACTATATTTTCGGCTCATTTAAAATTCATCAGTGGACTGTATGACAATGCTGAAATGAAGCCACGACCTAATAGCTCTAGATTACTAAGCAAATGCATCTGGATGCTTGAAATAAACAGCATTTTCAAAACTCACAAAGTTCAGAAAGCTTAAAAATCTGCTGTCTTTAGAAGATCGTGGAACAAACACACCGCTGCTGTCCCTTTCTGTGTTTAACATGAGTAGCTTGAGAAGACTGACATGTACTTTCCCCAATAACAACGAGTCCTGGAGGCAACATTTGCACAGTAAGCAAATAATACAATGACTCATGCTAATTCCAGGAATGTTTCACCGAAAATTTGCACCTTGTCATGGAATGCCTGTACAAAATCATCAAATGTAAAGGGGTGGACATCCATACTACCAAAATGTGTGTAGACAAACCGGACAACCTGCCAAGAACATTTTCCAATTAACAGATGTTGGGAAAGTTTCAAAGTAAGAACTAGTAGAGGAAAGGTGGACACGTGAAATTTACGAATATGACAGTAACACACACATTACGAGAAGGGAGAAAGAATCTGACAGTTAACCGAGTTTAGGTACTTACAGCATACAGAAGGTACTAAGCTTTTCAACGACACGTTTAGATCATTAATGCTCAAAAGCTAAACAAAATAGCCAAATACAGATACAGAAGATTTGTGTGAAAGCATGTCTAAAATATTCGCACTCCCAGGATGTTATAACCTGATTAACTATTGGTTGGATTCATGAACGAAATTTGTAATCAGATGGAAAGATTCGAAGGCTAATCATGTTCCAGAACCAGCAGTAAGGCAGATACTTTCGTTAATGATGGAGAAAATTCAAAAAGTTACTAGAAGTTGGACATATATTAGACCGTGAACTGATTTTCATAATTTCAAGTAAGATAAATTACATCAACGATGATAATACTACTCATGTATGGTCACAAAGTAAAGTATTGCATATAACCTGGAAAAGCTTTTTCACCATTTCAGGTGAAGATCCCCAAGGTTTTTTGGGAAATGGTTGTTTCATCCTAACACTTGGTGGAGGAAACCTGGCAAGTAAATCTGCAAGAAAAGCTTCAGTAAATTGACTATATTACAAAACATGGGTGCAAAAAGGTGCAGGATGGTATCGCAAACCTTTACAAAGGGGGCAGCCGTGTCTCCCAGTTGAAGAAAGATGAGCTGAACATCTTAACGGGTTAGGACCTTCTTGTAACTCACTGAGCTCAAGCTCCTCATCATCAACTAAACTAGCCTGTTCAATTTGTAGTTCTGAGGATTCTGATTCATCAACTGAAAGAAGGCACTCCACTGGAGGATGCTTCTTCAGATCAGTAACTCTGCCACATGGCACCTAAAATAGGGAGAAATCGCCATAAATGTTCTACACAGGAGGCACATTAGGTTCCACTTAACCAGATTAAGAAGGTCAAATTTCATTTTACTTCTATTCTTTTGTTTTCCTTCCAAATGCACCCATTTAGCAGCTCTACTAGTCTAGATTTAAGAAGACTACAAGTTTACTCCATTTCCCAATATTTTGACTTTGCCAGGTAAGAAAGATTACCTTTCTTTTACTCGGTGGAGGTTTACTCTTTTTGCTTATTTTCTTCCTTGGCAAAATTTGTTTCTGTGTATAACATTAAAAAGAGGAAATTCTGAGTTGCTAATTCAGAACACACAACTAAAGACAAGCTCAAATAACATAGGCTGTGTCAGGTCAATCAAATAAGTGACTTTACTTGGACAAGCTTTCCACCACAATCATCGAATGGTCTCAATGATCTCAAGCAACCAGTTTCATCAATGAAACTGGAGCCATCTTGAATTTCTGCATTTTGGGAATACATTGCATGCCACACTGTCATTAAACCTTTGCCAGCTCCATGCTTCCTCACAGGATCATTGTTCTCACATGGCAAAGTGGATCTCTGGGCAGTAGACACCATGACCTGCAGATGAACAATCATTAAGAAAGGTGGCACACATCATTAGAAGTCTCAATATAGCAAGTGAAAAGAAATTGACATGGATTACAAAAAGGAAAGAGCGCAAATAGTTAGTTAGTTGACAGCGTCTTCAGCTCAGACACGAAAACAATTTGTCAATCAGTAACTGGAAAACACACACAAAAATCTCAAGAAACCAACACAGTGGAGTTCTAACCTTACATCTATCCACAAAATAAAAAATATTAGAGTTGTCTTCAGAAATACAGTTACAGCAAATGGCTGGACAAAAGCGATACCCAGTAAGGCGGGTTTTGCAAGTCATGTATCCCAGTTTAAATGTGGGTGTCATCTCTTGGCCAATAAAATACATGGGACTTCTTATTGTATACTGCCTGGCTCAAAAGATTATCGTCGTCCATAAGCAAAGGCAATACTTGATTTTCCGAGTCCATGGTTCTAATTATTAAAAAAAAGATCCAGTAATGAAATAAACATTATGCTGGATCAGACTGACTACGAGCACAGAGCATAAAACTAAGTCGTCACAATACACACATGATGACACAAAATGGTATTGCACCAACCAGTAAATAATACTTAAATAGGAAACAAAAACCTGTGCTAGAAATGACAATAAAAATGCTCACTTAGCCTAAATAGTGATGAAGCTTTCCTAAAATGACTGTTTTCTAACTAAGTGGCTGTGGTACTTGAAAACCAAAAAATTATGCTTGGTCATATTAACTGTCGGCACCAGTATGTTATTAGGTACATACAAAGACATAAGGGGTATGATACCAACTGTTCAACAATGTTTAGCACAGGAAACATGTGTTACAGAAACGAGAATGAACACAATTGGGTAGCCTAAATAATACCTTTCTCTTTTTCACAACGCCTTGGTCCTGGTAAGAATGATGCTCTGTGGCATCTGCAACTACAAAAAGAAGCATTGATCATTTGATATTTTTAGGGCCTTAACCGCATCTAAAGAATGCAAATCACAAATGATGTCTGCAACATATGTTGGCAGCATAAGTGAGAACATTGACAATAGACCAGAAGCAAGCATTAGAAGAGCTTTGAAAGTGCTTGCAGATCCTTTCTACTTTCCTTGTTCCCCCAAAAATTTGCGCCAAGAACAAAGCAACCACAACTTTGGCACAAACGAATAGGGAGAACAAAATCAAGCGCAATCTGCTCAATATAATTTCTTTGTCCCCAATGAGTGAAGAAGCCAAAGAAAAAAGTTGGAACTTGCATAGCATGCAAACTCATAACAGCACAGTTTTGAGATGGGAATGAGTACATGGTCCAAAGGAAAACAGTTAATAGCAGTCTTTCAAGGTGGAACATAAGAGTTCCACGCAAAAGATGAAACAATGACCAGAGTTTGTTAGTAGAACTGCATAGTTTGATTAAGCTTCATTTTAGGTACTTTGTGTGATTTAACCAGCTAGTTGACACATGGATAGATATCTACGGCTATGATGGTAAATGACTTCTCAGTGACCTTAAATTGCTAATGGAGACGTACCTCTGACATGGCCGTGTGCGCGTTGGGGCAGGGGATCGAATACACCGCCAAGAGATGGACCATCCTTGCGGAAGACTTTCCTAAGAATATAATCCTTCGGAAATAGAACTTGTGGTCGAAGTGTGTGTTTCTTTCCTACAAGACCCGTACTCCTATCAACAGTAGTGCCATCCTCAGCACGCAAACCAACAATATTGTTGATGCCAGATTTGCAAAAAGAGGAATACCTGCTGCCGCTGCTACAATTTGATCCTGCACTAACTTGTGTTTCCATATGAACCCCTGCGGCTTCCATGTGTTTCCTCTCTTTCCTCCTCCGCTCCTTGAACCATACTCTGACCTGGTTGTAAGTCAAACCAACAGATGCCGCATACTCTGTCATGTCCTCTGGCTTCGGATATTGTACCTCTGGATGAAAGCATATTCAGCCACAGCCCAAAACAGAACATATGCAACACAGATTCAGCAGGAACAGAGCTTGCAAGTATTAGCATGTGTACTCACCAGAGTAAAATCCCTCCAGCAACTGGATTTGCAGGGGAGATTTCTTTGCCCCCGCATTATTGCTCTTTGCCATGAGACCTTTAGCCATCATCTAGAGAGAACCATATTCGAGGGTTTGCATTTGTTGATTGGTTTGGTGTTGAAATCAATGGATAAAAACTATCTTCTATCCCTAAAACATGAAATTGATGACAGACAATTGTTAAATCAACGAATCAGTTCACTTACAGATCAATCCAATTGAACTGTTGAATAAATTACCTAGCCCAGGGGGGGCGCAGCCGAGCCGAAGAGCTCCAGAGCAGTCAGGAGCGGAGGAGGACGGGAGCCGACCAAGCTAGTGGGGCGAGCCGGCGGTGGCAGCGCAGCAGCCGAGCCGGGCAGCGGGGGGGCTGTCGCCGCAGCGGAGAAGATGGGCGCGACGGGGTTCGTGCGTCCGGGAAGCTTTGCGGGCCGGACTGCCGACCGACGGAGAGCAGCAAAGAGCCAGAGGCGTGGCGGCGGGCGCCTCCTGAGCGAGCGAGGGAGGAGTGATCCGGTGGCGCGGGGAATGGAGGCGGGGTGGAACTGGAGGGGAGGGAAGCCCAAAACCCTACCGACGGGTGGGCCGCCGTTTTTCCGAAGTAGCCTTAAACCCTCGCGGTTGGGAATGGATTAGGGAAGAAATATCTGTGTGCCTTTCTTTCTTATCGGTCCCCAAAGGATGTCAGATTTCAAAAAACACCCTCCATTCGACCCTTTTATCTATGTGCTTATAGTTCCCTCAAGGTTGTTTAATTTAAAAAATAAGCCTCTATTCGACACTTTAAGAGTTTACCGGGTTATCGAAAAGGAGGTTGGGGCTGCCGGCTTCTAAATCAATTGATGCAAGCAATCTTTGACTTATACTCCCTCCATTTCAAAATATAAGATGTTTTAGGTTTGTGAAGAAAATGAATCTAGACTTGTTTTAGTATGTAGGTTCACTCAACTTAGGGATAAATCTACACACTAAAAAAAGTCTAGGTTCATTTTCTTTACAAACCTAAAACATCTTATATTTTGAAACGGAGGGAGTATATAATTACAATGCTATCATCTCTTACAAAAAATAAGCGCCTTGGCACAAAGCGAGCAACCGAAGTTTGAGATCTGATTCATACATCATTGATTCTATTGCTAGCGCACAATCCAGATTGGTTGAATAATCCATGTGCTACTATCTCTACCTCATACATCATATATCTGTGGTATTTGTTAGTATAGATTGCAACGACCACCACTGATGCGTGTACCAAATTGTTACAGCAATGTCAAATAGCAAAACCTACGTCCACACTACCACAATAACTAGTGAATGAATTTACTCAAACATACTAGTCAATTCCCAGACATAAGAGAAATTATAGCATATGGTAGAAGGTCGAAGGCCACCAAGATTACTCACAACACAAATCAAGCAAACAGGAAATGAATGAGTATACACTAACGTAATCCATCATCATTACAGGACCAACACTTCCGGTTCCTTCGCAATTGCGTGTAGCCAGAGGGTCCTTTAAGACAAGCCCTTTTAGAGAGATACCATGCAAAAAATATATTATTAACACAATGTTTACATGTTTTTCAATGTTTCAAAGAAAATGGTATTTGACTTATATATAACGCTATATTTGAATATTTTCAACGATACATGACTATGCATATTTTTTAGTATACCAATTAGGTCATGTTGGTGGCCGAAACAAGACGTAGTTTTTTTAGGAAGCACCCCCTAATTAAAAGAAAACAAGCATTGCAAATAATCTTTTTCAATACTACCTCTGTTTGGGATTATAGGTCCGGAGAGCCTTTTTATATTGTTTGAGATTATAAGGATTATCTCATTTATTAGTGTCTCTCGTTCAATTCATGTGCTCCTTTTTTCTCTCACTTCTCTCAAATGCATGTAAGACTATTGGTGCATGCAAAGAATAGTGTGAGAGAGTTATGAAGTGTCTTGGTATTAGCAACTTGGTCCTTAGGACTAATAATCCCGAACAGAGGTAGTACAAATATGTTGCTTTTGAATACATAGTTTAAAAGAAATTCATACTATTTGGCGAAGCTCGGCGGTATAAATCTATGGAATAAGGCCTTATTGGCTCAACGCTTGTCAATATGTTCCTTGCATTTATACATATAAGGACATATTTGAAAAGGCATTTAATGAAGCCGGAGACGACCACTTCAAAGTTCCTATATGTAGTAACTTCTATTTAAGTGTTCTTATATGGCATACTTTGTTTGAGTAATTAATGATAAATACGCATTGTTTACCTAAAAACATACACTAAGACAACAAATATCTCTACTATAATACACGAGTTTTGAAAGAGGGATTTAACGCCGTGTGTCCACAGTGTTACCGCCAAGACGTCACTCCAAGTGATGTCAGCCATTGATTCTACAAATCCAACGGATCGAGCAGGAGCGAATCTAAAGAAAGCCAGCTGTTGATTTGCACACACTACCCATCGACGGCTCAGCTTGTTCATCACTCAGTCTGGGTGCTTCTGGACGCTTCTCGGTTGAACTCTAGAAGTCGCGTCGCCAGGACTCCTCTACTACTGAACACATCTCCGCTTCCCTCCTCCTTGCTCCCAGAATCAGCTGCTGAAAACGTTGTCGCCCTCAACCATAGGTCATGGCAGCAATCTCGCTGCAGAACCTGCTTGAGTCCATCCCCATCCGGCCATCCCTCCTTTTCGAAAAAAAATAAAAATCCGGCCATCCCTCACCTCTGGTTGGCTGCTTCCTCCCGCTGATCCCCCCGCTTGAAGTAGAAGCCAACCTTCTAATCTAGCTCTTGAAGTAGAAGTCAACCTTCTTACAAAAAAATATTGTGTTGGATGACCATCAACGTAAAATGTGTTTTCTGCCCGCTCTATTTACTTGCTTGTAAATATAGATTTTCTCAACATGTGTAAATATTATACTTAATGTATGGCTTAAAATCATGTTCAAATATTATACTTAATGTATGGCTTAAAATCATGTTCGATACACCTCACAACCTGTCGAGATCAGAATAACAGACTTTCTTTTCTCTGTAATAAATTAGTAAGTAAAGTAGTAATGTAAAGTTTGTTAAATCATATTTTATACATCCCATACGTGCATGGCACGTGTCTTTTACTAGTTTTCTTATAAATCTGTAATATGACAAATAAATAGTTGGTGCGCACCAAAATCACATGAAAAGTAGAGTAATTCTAAGCATGTGTGCTCAACAATGTAGCTCATACTAGTATGAGGCAACCAGCCAAAAGTAGGACACACGGTTTTCAGTCACTAACAGATGGGCCCATGACTAAAAGTCCAGATCAAGTCGTCGGTGAGAGGAAAATTAGTTGTTATTCGTTCAAAGGAAAATGAGTTTGGAGGACGGGCTCCATGGAACCCGTTTTTAAATTTCGTTCAAATTAATATTTTAAAGTTTCAAAAAAATCCAAAAGAAATTCTAGAGGTTGACAATGACTTATACTATGGCCGTGCAACATTCCATGTTGTCATTCGCTGTTCATCCTTCTGAGATGTTGGTTGTCTATCCTCCCGAACCGGGGCACACAAACCGATGTTTCCTCATGGAATCTGCCGGTGAAATGCCGATGATCATGAAGCTGCAACATGGAAGAGAAGTTTTCAAGAACATTGACATGGTCGTGTTTGAGCTAGCCAAGAGCCTCGGCCCAGGCCATCTTCCTCGACTACCATCAGTGTATGTCTATTGATGCCGATAAGTTCCCGATCGGTCGACGTCAACTGCATCTACTACCTGAAAAGCCTAGATCCCTTTGACATCTACATGTATGACCTCAATGATGAGAAAGAATGGAGGGTCTCTGGAGCCATTAACACTTTAAAACTGTGTCTTCCTGTTCGATGTTGAGCCTCCTTTCACGATCATTCAGCTCCTCTCCAGCTACACCATCATTCCGTCAATGCCTGGGACTCTGAAATACAAGGTCAGAAAATATTTGAAGGGCTCCCTGATGTTACCGGCCTCTTTCTGCTTACCTTGAGGATCTTGAATTCGACTACTGAATCATCCAGCATACTATGCCTTTTGAGTTACGATAGCCGTATTGAAGCAGAGCAGACTCTGTTGCCCCGTGTATATTTTGTAATAATGCTCTCGCATGTATGTAACTATTTACTTAAGTGTAAATCCGCTGCCTTTTGGCATGAGAGAATGTTGGACCAGAGTATTCTAATCACTTACGACTAATTTGTGCTTGCAATTGATGAACATCCCATGTAACTCAGCTTCGGTTTCTTTTATCTCTGCAGGTTTATTCATCTAGCTTTGCTTTTTTTTTTCCTAGGCTCAATCAGGTTGAACACCTGAACCTACGATCTGCTCACATGTTGCACCGACTGTTAAAGCAGGATGTCGAATATCGAACGGTATCTGTGAGTGTGAGAGATGATATTCCATTTCTTCATGTATTGCGTGTGTACAGAAACAGTGTATATTTCGATCCATACTTTGTTCTGCATTTAGAGGAATAGACAAACCTGGTGCCACTCAGTGTCCAGAACAAGACACCATTCTAGTTGCAAGTGGGTTAGTGGGGATTTCCGTTCAGCATGCCAAATACAAATTATGATATCGTACTTGTGCAAATTTAAACTCTTTAAATGTGTGCCCATTTTTTTTCAAACGACAATGTTAGGTTTCTATAAGAATTGTTGAAATAATGTGAGAGGAATAAAAAAAATAGGGCGTGCCCCCAACTAAGAGGCCATTTTAGTCATCATTGGAGCAAAAGGAAACCTGAAGCTTCAATATGCTGGAATCATTATGAAGGAAGAAAAATGGTCATCGCTCATCAGTTCCCTTGTTTCTATTAGAAGCAAAAGCAATCACCATGTCACTGCCAATCTGCCGTAGTAGATACAGTTATCAACAATGAGCACCAAGGCATTGAACTGATCATGTCCTGCTTGGACAGAGGCTGTGAGCAAATGAATAGGTTCAAGCCAAAGCCAGATTGATAAACCTACACAGAAAAACAAACCGTGGCTGAACAACATGCATGGGATGTCCAATTCCAAATTAGAAATTTAGAGATCGGCAATATCTTGTGCCAACAAGCACCAGGTTGCACACTAAAGAGGTACCAAGGTACGTACATAGTAGACGCTACAGAGCATTACAAACTCGTGAAACGATGGAGCTCATATCCTGTTACAATACCGTTCTACAGGTGAGTAAAACTACAGAGCATGGTAGGCTCGATAATTCAGTCACCAAATTCAAGTTCCTCAAACAAAGAGGAAAGCCCATAATCATCTGCATCTGGATGACCTTTTCGTTCCGAGTCCCAGGCATTGGTGGTGAAGCTGGAGAGGAGCTGAATGATTGTGAAAGGAGGTTCAGCATCAGACAGGAAATCACAATTTACTGCGGTTATGGCTCCAGAGACCCTCTCTTCTTTCCCATCCTTGAGGTCATACATGTAGATGTCATAGGGATCTAGGCTTTTCAGGTAGTAGATGCAGTTGGCGTCGATCGACGGGAATATCGCAGCATTAACAGACAGGCACTTGCGATGGCCGAGGAAGATGGCCTGGTTGCCGATGCTCTTAATAGGCTCAAACACACCATCCCTGTCGGTGTTCCACCTGAAAACCTCCATGCTATGCTGCAGCTTAATGATTACTTGTATCTTACCGGCAGATTCCACAATGAAACATCGACTAGCGTGCCCCGTTTCAGAAGGATAGACAGACATCAACTCAGAAGGATGGAAACCGAATAACCCCAACAGATCACGGATCTTGGTGCTCACATGACCATTATACGTCATAACCATGATACTCAGCCTGAAGACAGTATAAGCGACCTTGTCCTCCTCTAACAGATAGAAGCATTCACTGTCAGTATGCGCGATGTACAGCTTACGGCAGGAATCACAGAACAGTATAAGGAGAAGCGGACCCTCCTCCCAGCCATGGATAGCTGCAGAATCCACCGCGAAGTCAACCATGGGCGTCATGAAACGAAGCAGGTAGCCGGTGAATGGGTTGAGGATGCACACGGCGTGCGGCGGCTCCCTGTCCGCGAGGACGAAGAAGCCATCAGGACCAGTGGTGATGACGTAGTACCGGCGGAGCATAGGCAGGTCCTTGCGAAGGAAGCGGCCTGTGGTTTTGTTCACCAGGAGTCGTGTGCCACGCTTGACATCCAGAGAGTGACTGACCTCGTCGATCACGATCCATTGCATAGGGTGAAAGCAGGGGTCTGGGTTATTCATGGCGTCTGCAGCGGCACTGCGCCAGGAGCTGCAGACAGCGCGCAAGTCAGTGTAGTAGTCGACGTCATTGGTGGCCAGGAGGCAGTCGGCAATGCGGTTGACCAGGTCAGACGGGAGAGAGGACCAGTCAACTGATGCCGCCATGGTGGTCGGAAGGTTTCACACAGGATCTAGACTTGGAGTGGTGAAGGGGACCGGCAATTGCTCTTGTCAGTTCATCCGAATTTTACCCTACCATTTGTGAAATAACTGATATTCAGAGGGCAATCGCGAGTTGCAGCAAGCTAGTTCTTGATTCCAAGGAAAACAAAGCTAATTAGGGGTACTCACCGTAGCCACGGAGGTCAGAGAGGATCTACAGTAGTGGTGAAAGGGGATCGGTGGTTGCTGTCACCGCTCCAGTCAGTTCATCCACAATGTGCCCTACCATTTGAGAAATAAACGAAATTGAGAGGCCAATCGAGTGAGTTTCAGCATAGTTCTTGATCCAAGGAAACACAGCTTGAGGCCCCGTTCGGAACGCTGGAATCCAAATCAGAGGAATCGAAACCGGTATAGGAATAGGATGGTGCATGAAGTGTGATCCTACGGGCTTCTGAAACAGAGGAAAGAAAACATTTGAGGTGTTTGGAACGAAGGAATATTTTGGTCCGGTTTCAGACGGAGAGGCACTAATGGAGCACTGTTTAACACAATTTTATTCAGACACAAGCATACTCTGCTGCTAATCCCATGGCCGTACACATAAGCTTTTTTAGAGCAAGTATAATAAGGTACAGTCAGCTGGCTATAAGAAATAAAATAGTATAGTTTGGGTGAGGTGGAGGAGAGAAAATGTAAGCCGGCTGTAAGTTAAGAGCCAGCTTTAGGATATACTCCTAGTCACTTTATAAAAATGACATGTGGGTCACATATTAATTAAGTAGTACACTTTTGTAGTCAACTATTGTACATATTGACTATAGAGGTGGCTATAGTTGACGTGTCACTTCCTTATAGCTAACAACCGGCTATATTATTGAACATGCTCTTAAGGGGCTATCTGACAACGGCCAGAGCATCTCGCCTCGGGCATCAGCGAAACCAAGAGAATGAGGTGGATTTTACAATTCCTGTGAAATGTTGTCAGAAGCATAGGAAAGGAAACCTTTCCTGAGGAATCGCTAGTCTACTTTCCTTTGTTCCGAACGCTATTGAAGGAAAAAATTCCATAGGAAAAAAACCTTTGAAATTCCTTTGCAATTCCTCCACACCGAACAGGCCCTGAATGTTACTCACTGTAGCCCAGACATGGCAGACGAGGTGGGTGCAGGTCCGTCTGGTGGCGGCGAGCCGCGGATCGGGGGAGAGGCCAGCTGCTCCGGGCCGGATTAACGTCGAATCGAGCCGATCTCGCGGCGGGGGGAGCGGGAGGTTGAGGGTGATTGGACTAGGGTTTAGGGTTCAAGGAACGACAGCTGTCGCTGCCGAGAGGGAAGGAGAACAACAGGAGTGACTGATTTCGGAACGCTGGCGAGCAGCTGCGTACTCAGTTTTCACCGATGACTTGACTTGGACCATCTCCACCCGGCAGACCCGACCGGTTCATTTCTTTCTGTTTGGGTTGGTACGCGGTGGCTTTGGGTTGAGGTCCGGCTTGTCCGGTCGATCGCGCCAGTGATGCGATCTATTTGTCCGCGCTTGGTCATCACCAACGCCAACGTAAAAATTCCAATGTCTTCCCGCCTTCTTTCGCCTTTCTTTCCCGCGACTCTAGGTGACATGGGTATACCCTACAGGTACTCGAGTTTGGTATATACGGTCCAGATACGACAGGAGCTCACGGCGTTGACAAGGCCCAATGCAGAATTCGGGTGATCCACGGACTCTCCGATTGCTTGCGGTACAAGAAAAAGCTTAAGATAGAAAGTTCAAAGGACGAACCCTAACCTGTAACCGACTCGACCTGCTACCCGAGACCTAGCCTATCTATATATAAAGGCTAGGATAGGCCGGCGAGGAGGACAATCACAACCCTAATTTTCACCACCATCGCCAGATTGCATCTGCGCACCCCTGTAATCTTCGATTCCTTCGATAATTCCAAGAGCAGACAAGAAGGAGTAGGGACCTCTACGAGACTTGAACCTGAGTAAATCTTGCATCCCTGTGTGCTTGTTTGCTAGCCGACTGATGCCTCCAGCGCTCCCTCCTTCTTCAAAACCTAAGTCCATAACAATGGGCATTGGCGAGTTAAACCCTCGTCACTAGGCATCTCCCGCCGCGTCCACGCGCCGCCATAAAATGGGGAGGGCGCTGAGATATCTTCGCCGCGATAAAACCATACCATGCCTGCCCGCCGTCGTCGCCATGACGAGCTCCGTGGCAACCCCGACGCCGGTAGAGAAGAGGTGCCCGAGCGCTCGCCGCTCTCGTGGTGGCCGAACCCGCTGGAGTCTCTGATTCCGGGGCGCCCGCAGACTTACACGCTGTGCCCCGGGCCGCATCGCCCTTTCTACAACCATCACGTGACCACCAGCGAGCCTTTCACGATAGAGGTGGCAGAACGCGTCTTCCTGCCGGAGTACCGGCATTGGGACCAGCTCGCATTGGTGCGTGGCGACCTCCGGAAAGCGGTGCGGGCCAATCCCGACGACGCTTCCCTTCGTGCCCACCTCGACCGAGCTGAAGAGGAGGTGCAGGCGCAGCGGGTGATCATCGTGTCTCTCAATGACGAATGGTGTATTTGACCCGTCGCAGCCCCCAGCGCCGATGGCTATTGACAAACAACTGATATCGGCGGCCTCTGGGAAGGAGGCTGACCGGACACAATGAAAATATTATGCTATAATAGCCACGGTCTACAGGGGCTGCGGCGCTCTGGGCTCTACATAATGTTTTTAAGCGGAGTGGACCGGATCGGATGTTCTTTTCCTATCAGAAACACATCTTGATGAGTGGCCTGCGGAATGTTTGTGTCGATCTTTGAGTATGGATCATAAGGAAGTGGTGAGGAGTGATGGTCGAAGTGGCGGTCTCTTGCTCCTGTGGAAGAAGGGGGCTCGGGTTTCTCTATGGTTAAAGACACCGAATTACATTGATGTTGAGGTGGGTGTGGGTTTTGAAAATGTGTGGCGTTTCACTGGTTTTTACGGGCAACCTAGGTGGCAAGATAAACACCTTTCGTGGCAATATTTAAGGGATATACATTCGCAGTCGACTATTCCTTCGCTTGTTATGGGCGGTCTAAATAAAATTCTATACCCGTTTGAAAAAGAAGGTGGAAATCCTAGGCCTCAAAATTTTATGCAAGCTTTTAGAGAAGCTATTGATGATTGCAATCTAGCTGACTTTGGTTACACTAGACATAAGTATACATGGCATAGGGGAAGATTAGAGAAAATCTTGACAGGGCCCTCACTAATGATGGATGGATGTCTAAATTTGGCGATGCTACACTACAGAATATGGAGTACTGCCAATCCGATTATCGACCAATTTTGATGGAATTCGATATTGGTGCTCAAGTTCATAATAGGCCAACTGTTCTTCGCTTTGGGGTCAAATGGTTGAAAGAGGCCCGTTTTCGACAAGTAGTCGAGGAGGCTTGGGAGCTTGCTGTGCCACAGTTTGAAAATGAAAACTTAGCGGAAAAACTAGCGTTTGTCCATAACCATTTGCATAAATGGGATAAGAAGATCCTCCAGAGATCAAATAGGAAAATTCGTTATGCTCAGAAAAATATGGAAAAGGTTGTTACTGGACCTTTATCTAAGGAAAGTATTCGGCAACAAAATAAACTCGCAAAATGATACTGTTATTGTCCTTATTCTGAAAGTGGAGAATCCAGAGCTTATCACACAGTATAGACCCATTAGTCTTTGCAATGTCCAGTATAAGGTAATCTCAAAGATGATAGCTTTAAGACTGAAGCATATGCTTGACAAGGTAATCTCTCATGTACAAAGTGCTTTTGTTCCTGGAAGATTAACTATAGATAATGTCTTGTTGGCATATGAAAGCCTCCACAAAATCAAGAATAAGAAGAAAGGAAAATGGGGTTACTATGCAGTCAAACTTGATATGCATAAATCTTATAACAGAGTTGAGTGGAACTTTCTGGACAACATGCTAAAACGTTTGGGCTTTCAGAATTCTTTTGTGGATCTTTTGATGGCATGCATTCGTTCGGTTAAATACCAAATTAGGTTTAATAACCAGGAAACCGACTTTTTTATCCCAAGTAGGGGACTTCGAGAGGGTGATCCACTCTCTCCTATTTGTTTTTGATTTGTGCAGAAGGGCTTTAAAGTCTTCTGGCTCATAGGGAGGAGGTTTTGTGGCATGGAAGGTGTTAGGGTCTGCATAAATACCCCATCAGTCTCACATTTGCTTTATGCAGATGATTCCCTAATCCTTATGAAAGCTGATATGACTAATACAATCTCATTGAGACAGGTACTTGATCGATACTGTGCAAGTTCGGGACAATTGGTAAGTGAGAGTAAATGCAGTGTATTTTTTAGTCCTACTGTGGAGCCTGATACACGTGCAGAAATTTGTTCTGAGCTAAATATTATGACTGAAATTTTATCAGATAAATACTTGGGCCTTGCTTCTCTTGTTGGAGCCGACCGAAGTGATAGATTTTTGTATCCGTTAGAGAGGATAATTAAAAGGATTGAAAGTTGGAGAGAGAAATTTTTGTCTATGGGAGGAAAGGAAATATTGCTGAAAGCAATTATTCAATCAATCCCTGTCTACGCTATGTCGATGTTTAAAATTCCTAAAAGTTTATGTAAGAAAATGACAGATGCTATTGCTGGGTTTTGGTGGGGAGATACAGAAGTTCAAAACCGCATGCATTGGATGGCATGGTGAAAATTATGCATTCCAAAGAAGAATGGTGGTATTGGATTTAGAAACATCCACGCTTTTAATTTGGCAATGTTGAAAAAACAAAGTTGGAGGTTGATCACAAAGCCCGATTCTCTTTGTGCAAAAGTTCTAAAGGCAAAGTATTATCCGAATAATGATATTCTTTAGGCTGGACCGAAAGGTGGATCCTCTTTTACTTGGCATAGTATTGTTGCTAGTCTTTTTACTTTCAAGCGTGGACATATTTGGAGAGTTGGCTCGAGTCAAAAAATTAACATATGGACTGATCCATGGATTCTGAGTAGCCCTGATCGTATGATTCAAACTCCTTGAGACCAAGTATTTCTTAAGACGGTTGATGAGCTTATTAATCAAGTTTCTTGTAATTGGGATGAAGAGCTGTTGATGGTGGTGTTTAATCCATTGGATGTGAAAAGGATTATGTGCATACCTCTTAGTGAAAACCTCACTGGTGATTTTGTTGCATGGCATCGGACCAAGTCTTAGATCTTCTCGGTGAGATCAGCCTATTACCTTGAGTGGAATCACATCTATGGACATAGACTGCAAACAAATGTCGAGGAGGGGCCATCATCAATTAACCCAGTATGGGATATTCTTTGGAAATTAAAAGTTTCGAGTAAGATCAAAATCTTTGCCTGGCGAGCTCTTCATGGGATTATTCCAAGGATGTCTATCCTTGCTAACAGGCACATACTAGTGTCTGGACAATGTCATGTGTGCTTACAAGGAGCTCAAGATGCTCGACACCTAATTTTTACTTGTGTAAGAGCACAAGAGGTATGGAAGTCTATTGGCGTTGCTAATCTAATTAATTCAGCTCTTGTTGACAGATCATGTTCAGTTGTCCTGGAAGAACTCCCGTGGAGTGAAACAAATTTTGCAGATCGAGATGATCTCAAGGATGTAGGTCCAAAGGAGCTAATTCTTGTGGGGGCTTGGTACATCTGGTGGCAACGAAGGGAGCAAGTTAATGGAGAAAAGGTTGCTCCGACTGAGCCTTCTCCGTCTAAGCGATTACTCTCAACTATAAAGATGCTACAGAAAATATTGCCATGTGAGGTGTATTGGGTTGGGCCTCCCTCAAATCCTACAAGCTGAATATTGATGCATGCTTCTTTCCAAATAGTACCGGAGCTATAGAGGCTGTGCTTCAGAATTCAAAAGGACAAGTAGTTGCAGGTGGAAGCTGGATCTTTGATCATACCCTTGATGCTACTACTGCAGAAGCTCTGGCACTTCACAATGGTTTTTATTATATTGAGAATTTGGGCTGTTTTCTGGTTATAATTGAAACTGATTCACTTGAGCTCGTCAATGCATACAATGGGGAGGTTTATATTTAGATTTAGTTAAATTTCGGCTGAACCGTGTAAAACATAACCAAGTTTAAATAAAATTTTAAATCTCAGTTTGTATTTAGTTTTAAATAACAATTTAGGACACGCGACTGGAAATAGGCGTGCCCAACCACAGCAAAGTCGCGGTGTTGTCCCCAAGCGACCGATCTGGTTTTTTTGTCGGACGTCGTTTGGTGAATGTGACTGAAGACACTGTCAGAGACGGGCAATCTCGCTCTAAATTCTAATCGTAAATTGCAGCTCTAATACTGAGAAGCTAAAATAATTATGATGATATGGATCAATATGGTGTCTCTAGAAGACCCCTTACATTCAGAACAATGCTCAAAACATTAATCAGGTTCGGAATTCTGAATGTTGCTTCAGCATCTATCTACCTAGAAACCTGTCATCGAGAACTTTGCTGACACTAATCGATGCCGTAGTCGATGCTCAGCTCGCACATCGGCGGGATGTTTTCCATGGCGAACACCGCGAGGTGAGGGCAGGAGTCGCTCTCGTCGCCACGGACCACCAACTGGACGAAGGAATTCGGGACGGTGCTGTGACAGATGTAGGAGGCCAAGTTCCTCCTCTTGGACACGTCGAGCACGTACGCCGGCTCCGGGCACGGTGGGAACAGGGGAGGTCCATTGTCGTCATCGTCCGGCAGCGCAGCCGCGGAGAAGTCGCCCCACTCCTTCCATCTCGCCGGGAACTTCCTCGGGTCGGCGTACCCGTTCCAGTCCGTCGAAGCGCCGTCGACGTCCGCTGCGGCCACCAAGTCTCCGCTGAACTCGCAGATGAAGGCGCCCGGCTGGATCAGTTCCAGAGCCCGGACGCCCCACTCTGTCTCCTTGGACCGGAACACCTCCAGCCGGCGCGTCATACCTCTCTGCGTCACCCGGTTGGGGCAGCTCGCCGGGCATCCGCACAGGGCGCCGCACTCGTACACCACCGGCATGCCCCTGACAAGCATGCCGTCGGAGTTGTACGCAAGGCCACCTCCGCCGTTCCTCTTCTTGCAGGCACAGGTGCGCAATGACGACGGCCTTTCCAGCCTGGGCGGCACCAGCGGCAACTCAGGGCGCGCAAGGTACTCGGTGTCGTCCAGGGGAGACCTGTCCTGATCCAGCGTGTTGCAGACGGGGATACGGACGGCCTCCTTGCCCCTGGACAGGTCCAGCGTGAGGTATCCCGGCGGCCGGATGTTGGAGTCGAGGGCGTCCGTGAGCTTCTTGGCGTCGCGCCATGCGTTGCTGCCGAGCGGGTCCTGGCCGGGTAGGCGCACGAGGTTGACCTCGCGTCCGGACTTGCCGGGGCCGTAGGTGGAAGACTCGACCTTGTAGACGCCGTCGTAGATGTAGAGCTTGCCGCTGGGGCTGGCATTGCAGTCGTGGCAGCGGATGACGCGCACCTCGACGCCGTACTTGCAGCTGTAGGAGAGCGCGAGGTTGCCCCGGTCGTGTTGCCCCTGCTCTCCGCCGCTCCAGGGCCGGCCGCCGCTCCCGGTGTACACGAGCAGTTCCCCATTGTGGCGGTCGTCGAGGTACTCCCCCGAGGAGACTATGCTGGTGGCGACGGGGTGGCCCTCGCTGACGAGGCTGGCGGGAACGAAGCCGATGGCGGCCTGGGTGCGGCTGTGGAGGCCGACGACGATGAGCTCGGCGCGGTAGCTGAAGGCGTCCCCCACGAGGACGCCCGGGACGGCCCCCACGATGCGCACGTCGCGGTAGAGGCAGAGGTTGCTGGCGAGCATGGCGGTGAGGGCGCGCATGTCGCCGCGGCTGTGGCCGGCGCGGACGTAGCGGCCACGGAGCGCCTCGAAGGTGAGCCGCGCGCGGCGCACGAGGTCGCGGAGCGATAGGTGGTCGGCGTCGGCGGTGAGCGTCGCCCGCACGATCTCGGCGCCCCGCGTGCCCTTCTTGCCCCTGGTCCTGGCGGCCGAGGAAGAGGCCCGCGCCGGGTTCGCGCTAGCAGGCGGAGGCGGGGGCAGCGGCGCGGAGATGTCGTCGAGGCGGAGGCGGTGCGCGAAGTCCGAGTGGTCCTCGGGGGAGGGCTCGAGCTCCCGTCTCAGCGCGGCGCAGAGCTCCGCGGTGAGCGGCGTCGTCTCGTCCTGGTGCGCGGCGCCGGGGTCGGGCTTGGTGGACTTCCGGCGGAGGGCGGCGCAGAGGTCGGGGGTGAGCGGGATCGGCGGGGGCGCGTCGGGGTCGGGTTTGGGGACGAGGATGCGGGGGCGCGGGGGCGGGGGAGGCGACGACGCCATCGGCAATGGGCGGCGGCGCTGGCTCTTCTCGGAGAGGAAGAACGGAGAGAGGGTTTTTGTGGCAGTGATGGTGGAGTGTGTGTGGCTTGACTGCCCTGTCCCCTTGACTCCGACGTTCCCTGCCAGGGCCACCCGAGCCGGTGGTCTTTTTGTTGCCATTTCGGGGTCTGGATGAGTGGACTGGGTTTGTTGGTGGTCGTTGGATCACGAGACGATGCCTCTCGGTACGGGCTCATCCATGCGATACAATCCTTGATAAAACTGTCTATAGGTATAACCATAAACCATAACGTACATATGTTATTTTTTAGTCTTATCTTTAATAAGTAGATATCCTAGATTTATGGTGAGAGAGATTGTTGCTAAGAGATCTCGTCAAGAGAAGACAAACCTTTTTTTTTGGTTCACTCTCCTCTATGTCATCTATCATCCTACATGATATTGTTATGATATGCTAAGCCATTGTACGTGTCCTAATCAATCCATCTAGTTAAATTGGTCCAGGAAATAACATTGTTGTTAATCTCTCACCAAACTTCAACGAATTTACCCACATTATAGTTCATTCTAGATCTTCTCCTTGCCCCTTGTCGTCCTTCCACTTGGGTGACACGAGGAATCCGCTCCTTGCCGACCAGTACCTCCACCCAGGGCCCTCCTCCTACGCCGCTACCGCGGGTCTCACCGACGTGGCGGCAGCCCCACTGACGAGGGTTTAACTCGTCAATGCCCATTGTTATGGACTTGGGTTTTGGAGAAGGAGGGAGCGCTGGAGACATCTATCGGCTAGTAAACAAGCACACAGGAGACAAAGGATTTACCCAGGTTCAGGCCTCGTAGAGGTCCCTACTCCTGCTTGTCTGCTCGTGGAATTATCGAGGGAGTCAAAAGTTACAATGATGCGCAGATGAAATCTGGCGAGGGTTGCGGAAACTCGGGTTGCGTGTGTTCTCCTCGCCGCCCCCTCCTAGCCTTTATATAGATAGGCTAGGTTTCAGGTAGCAGGTCGAGTCGGTTACAAGTTAGGGTTTTTCCCTTCAAACTTTCTATCTTTAGCTTCTTCTTGTCCTTCAAGCAATCGAGAGTCCGTAGGTTACTCGAGTCCCTCCATCCGGGCCTTGGCGACACCGTGCGCCTGTATGTATTTGGACCGTATACACCAAGCTCGAGTACCGGCAGGGTATACCCATGTCAGTAGCCCCCGAGTGCCCAGTGGAATCGCAGATTCGACTGGGGACTTTTGAAGTCTTCGAGTGCCTAAATGAGTACATTTCGATTGCTTTTATTTGTGTCATAGGGATTGTTGACATACGTGTCTGATATAACCGAAGTATCGGTATCAATTAACCACCTTAGGGTGAAACAACGCAATCTACTCAAATTCGAGTCCCCGGACTCGAATTCGGAAAAGTGCTGGTGTAATTCGACTTAGGCCGCGGAGGTCTTACAGGAGTCGAATTCTAGTTATATGGGTGTGAGCACTTGATGCGTTCATCAAGGCATGTTCATCGTGCCTGTGAGCACGGATATGTTTCTGATAGTGCGCAGTTAAATGCATTGCCAGGCCTTATTCAGGTCTTACCTTCACGCCGTAGGCGCGGCATCCAAATTTTGTCATCGCGGAGACGATTCGGGTAACCCAGGAGACGAAGTCTCTTTGTAGGGGAAAAATTATGAGGCGGTGTCGCCATGAGCTTCGAGTGTGGACGTTATCAACACACATTTTTTGTTCAAATAATCATAGGGTGCGCGACCAGCGCTCCCTATGGGAGTAGCCCCCGAGTGCCTGGTTGAGTCGAAGACTCAGACAGGGACTAAAAACTTTTGCGACTGCTGTCGTCCTTTGCTTGTTTGTTTAGTTGATGACCTAGGTAGGTACTAAAACACTTTCGCGACTGCTGTCGTCTTTGCCTGCTTGTTTCAGTCTATGACTCAGGCGGTTAAATATTTTCGCGACTGCTATCGTCTTTTGCCTGCTTATTTCCGGCGCTCCCTATGGGAGTAACCCATGTTCATAATCGAACTGTGTTTCGAGTGATTGGGTTTGCTCTTTGTGATTGTCCATGTTCCTGTAACAAGAAAAAAAAAAGTCGTAGGGTGCGCGACCAGCGCTCCCTATGGGAGTAGCCCCCGAGTGCTTGGTGGAGTCGAAGACTCCAGTAAGGACTAATATAGTCGAAGTTCTCCACTGCATAGCCTTGATGACGTCAGTGCTGACGCTTGTATGAACTTAGTTGCCTGCGTGAGCGATTTTGACGGGACGTGACGAGCTGTGGGTCCCACTTGCTGACTTTGATTTGACTGGGCGTGCGTAATCTTTATTTTTAACCGTGCCTCCTCGATTTCCGCGCTTAATGGTAGAAGTGCGGGGACGGTTCGCGCTTCCCCTTCTCTACGTGTCCTACACGATGTGTGCCACGCGTCCGATAGGGTTTTTGTCAGCCATTGGATTGCATCTTCCAGAGGTTAAGTAGCGATGCCGCGGCGGTAATTTTCCCATCTGTGTTCTATCTTCCTTGCTGCCATCGCCATTGCCCTGTGCTTTCCTGCTTTTCTCTGCGCCCATCTTCTCTACGACGCTGGACCAGCTCCGCTCGTTCCCCAGCTATTTTCTTCGCTCACATCGCCGCCGTGCAATGGGGAAGAAGAAGGGAGGCGCTGCCGCTGATTCCGCGGCCACCCTTGCTGCAGCGAAGAAGAGAGGTGGCTCCGCTGCTGCGGCCACCAGTACCGCCGCCGCCGGGAAGAAGAAGGTCGCGGGTACCCGCGTGACAAATGGCGCATGGCGCCCCTCTATCATCAAGGCGTCGGATCTCTGTCTTCTTTGACAAGACGGAGTAATTTTTGCATCAGTCGCCGATTCGCGCGTCCCCAGTGGTGAGACCGTTCCTGTGCCTCCCGCTGGTTATCGAGTGATGTTTCTTGCATTCATCATTCGCGGTCTTTCCTTGCCTCTTCACCCCTTTCTTCGGGGTCTTCTGTGTTTCTATGGGCTCTAGCTCCATCAGTTGTCCCCAAATTCTCTCCTCCACATCACCTGTTTCACCACTCTCTGCGAGTGCTGGCTCGGAATCGAGCCGCACTTTGGTCTTTTCAAACGCATTTTTAAATTGAAGCGTCAGTCCGCATCTGGCTCTTTAGTTTACGATGTAGGTGGTTGCGGAATCCATGTTGATCCATCCGCCACCTACTTTGATATCAAGCTCGCCAAGTCCGTCCAGGGATGGAGGTACAGATGGTTCTATGTGCGCGATCAGAAGGCCAATGACGAGCAATTTGGACTTGCTCCCTTCGATCCCGCGACTCCCTGCAAGAAGATGCGTTCTTGGAAGAATGTGATCATGCCTTCCGAACTCGCGGAGACAGACGTGCTATATCAGCGCGTCTGCGACCTCGAGAGTCGCATAGGCGCGGAAGAGGGAGGCTGCGCCCTTGTCAGGACCTGGTTGCGTCGTCGCGTCCAGCCTCTCCAGGCCAGGGTCCATCCCATGTTCCAATGGGGTGGTTCTGATGATCCCACTCGCGTGTCTGCCGATGGCATGTCCGCGAGTGAGGTAGATAAGAGGGTGCGACTGGTCACGAAGTACACCCTCAAGGATGTGCTTCCGAACGAGCCAGTCGTTCCTCCTTTCGATGCTTCGAATCCTCCTCCTGAGGTATGGTTATGCCACGTAGTAGCGCATTTTTTCGATTGCGTCTTCTGGTACTTATCTGTTTTACTTTTTGTATGCAGGAGTGGGCGGTATCGCCTTGCATGCCTCCCCTCCCTGAGGGGATTATTCCTCATGAGGCTATGGAAGAGGACCAGTCTGAGTCGACTGTCCCTTCCGATGTGGAAGAGGAAGCCCCTGAGTCTGAGAGTCCGGATACTCGCAAGCGTTCGCGTAGTGAGGATTCCGACGCGTCGACTCCTTCCAATTTAGGAGGCGCGGCTGTTGGCGCGGAGTCGCCAATTCCCGCCGTTCCAGTGAGGGCTGTGGCACCGTCTTCTCGCAAGAAGATGCGATTGCCCAAGGAGTCTTCGTCGGAATCGACGGAGGCCACATTTGATCTTAACAGATTTGACTGGTAAGTTTTGCTAGTGCATTCGTTCTTTGCTTGTTTTCTTCTTGTTGACTTTGCCCTTTCTGAGTGTGTGTTTTATCTTGCAGCCAAGAGGCGTCGTCATCTTCTGGCGACGTCGAATTTTTGAAGGAATCAGGAGTCGCAACCTCAAAGGCCAAGATAGAGGTCGAGCGTGCTCCTTCTCCTCCGGCAGCGGCCCACTCCGGGCACAATTCTTCGAGCTCTCCGCACATAGGGGAGCATCGAGTAGTAGCCCGGATGATGGTTCAACAATCTTCTTCGGAGTCGCTGGAAGACCATGTAAGTATATCTCCCCCCTTTTTTTTATAAGTTGGCAGTCAACGCCCTTTGTTGCCCTCTGCTGATTCCTTGCTTTGTGCGACAGATCCTTGTAAAGGAAGCCGCGCAGGTAGCGGAGCAAGTGATGGCGATAGGTCGCCAGCATGCGATGCTGGAGAAGCGCCACCACGTGGTTAAGAGTGAGTATTCTATACCTGTTCTTTTCGTTTTCTATGTATTTTGGTATTATCGACTGACAGACAGATTTTTGACTGTCCTGTAGCTGAGCATAATGCTCTTCTGCGTGACGTCGCCACGTTGGAGAAGACGCTGGCCGCAGCAGTGAAGGGGCGCGACGAGGCAATCGCGGCTCGTGATGAGGCCCAGAAGCGCGAAGAGGATCTGCGTGCCTCCTTTGCGGCTAGGGAGAAGTTGTTTGAAGAGCAACTTTTTTCAGTCGCCAAGGCCCTCTCAGGTACCTCTACTTGGTAGATATTTTATTGATGTTCTTCTCTTCCTCTGTAGTGCCGGTGGCCTTAGGAGTTTGATCCGTGTACGTATTTTGTTGTAGATGCTGGTGGCTTGAGCTTTGATCCGCAAGCCCTTGGTCGCGATGACGTTTTGGCGGGCGCGGTATCTACAGTCGAAGACTGTAGCGCCGTTGTCCAAAACACTTTGTCCAAAGCCAAGGCCACCCTAAGTCGCCTCCAGGAGGAGCTGATGCCGAAGGCGGAGCTGGTAGACAATGTGGAGGAGCTGGTGGAGTCACTCGCTGGGGGTGTACCTGCCACGTACAGGAACTCCCTCCGCGCAGCTGGCGCGACCATGTCGCTTGCCATGGTGCAAGCCCACGGAGTCGAAGTGGATCCCTCTGCGGTATCGAAGACAATGCCTATTGGCGCGGATGGTCAGCAGGTAGTGTTCACTCCTTTTGCGACTGCTTGTGCCAAATATGGCCATTCCTTGATAAACACCGTTGCCAAGTATTCGGAGGAGCTGAATCGCGCAAAGAAGGCGGCGAAAACTTCGGCCTCAGGGGCCGGCGGAAAGTCAGTGGCATCTGATACTGCCACGGACTTGATGAAGCCCCCAAGGTCCTCGAAGTCGAAGAAGCCAACTGCTCTGTAGTTAGTTTCTTGTAATAGCTGACGAACTCGCTCTTTTGATTGGAGATCATGCCTGTTGGCGAATGTGTTTGTACATACTTTTCATTGATCCCGAATGCACCTGTTACTTTTGACTTTTGAGTTGGTCGCCTTATTTTGCTTCTGACTTGATTTTTTGATAGGATACGTCAAGTGGCCCTGTGGGGGGGACCCCGGTCTCGCCATCTCTTGAGGATACAATGGCACCACCTCGCTCTAGAGTAGAGGAGCTTTCCTTGCTTTCGCGACTTCGTGATCGCGTTAAGCAGCTGGAGCGTGAGTTGCCTGTGATCCGTGGTAGCGCGGACGTGTGGAAGTCGAAGGCTGAAAAAACCGCCGCCCGCGAGCAATATCTGCTTGGCGAGGTGACGCAGCTGGGCGACCAATTTAAGTGTTAGTTTGCTCATCCTCGTCTTTTTCTTTGTAGATGATCGCAATGGTACGTTGTACTCATGCTGTTGATGCTGCTTCGTGTAGTTGTTAGCGCGCACCGTCCGCAGGACGAGAGGGATAAGATTGCCATCCGCCTTCATGATCTCACCCAAGAGCAAATTCAGGAGAGTGGATACTTCTGGGTAGATCATGATCGTGCGACTGCTTTAGCGACCCTGCAGGATCGCGCCTCGCGAGTGCTGCTTTTTCTGAAGAAGTCGCAGTCGTGCTTGAAGAACATCTACCGGGCGATGTTCCCGCTGGATGATACTCCATCAAGCCTGCTGGCCCTTCTGACGAAATTTCAAGATATGTCCGCGGTTCGCGAGTGCATGAGGCAGCAGCTGGTGGCTGGTGCCAAGGCTGCACTCTCCGTGGTGCGTTTGCATAGGCCTGACGTGGATGTCGCCTCCATTGCATCTGGGCCACCGGCGCCACCAGCAGGATCTTCCTGGAACATGGTGCCGCACTATCAAGCGGTGGATCGTCCAGCTGAGGAAATCGTCGACTTCTTCGAGGAACAGACTAATGTTCTTCTGTTGCAAGGGTAGCCAAATATGTATCCTACATACAAGTGTACTAGTGTTGTAAAGCTCATATATAGTTTGTAGATAATTTACAAATAGCTTTATAAGCGTGGGGTGCGTTGCACTTATGCGAGTCCTTTTCGTTAGCCTGGCCATCTTTGTATCTTTCCCTTGTCAACCTGTCAGCTGCGTGGCAACTGAGTTGTGTTTGTGTTAAGGGGTGCGATTGATGTGCCAGCTACTCGGGATGTCGCGTTATTGTTCTAAGAACATATGTATATAGGGTGGCGTAGCCCCCGAGTATGGAAGTTGACAAAAGAAAAGAGAACACGGAGTTTTGGGGCACTTAGCTTTTATTTATTCGGAGAACAGTACGTAGTACAATGTGGCGGCTAAGTAGCCTTGGCTGAGTAGCCTTATTTGCGATGCAAAATTAAAGGAGAAACGACTAAGGGTAGAAGCGTCGCAGTTGTGCGACTTTCCAAGGGTTGGAGTATGCGACTCCTGTTTCTAAATCTTGAAGGCGATAGGCGCCACCTGGGATTACTTCTGTAATCACGTATGGTCCTTCCCAGGGGGACTTGAGCTTGAGATGCCCCTGCTGCTTCAGTCGCAGGACCAGGTCACCTTCGACGAAGGATCTTGGGCGAAGCCTTCTGCTATGGTAGTTGCGCAGGTTCTGCTGGTAGATCGTAGATCTTTCTGCGGCGATTTCTCTTGCTTCGTCAAGGAGGTCGACGGAGCCTTCGAGTGCGAGGGATGACTCCTTCTCGCTATAGGCGACTACGCGTGGCGCTCTGTACCGTACCTCGACGGGTAATACTGCCTCTGCTCCGTGTACCATAAAGAATGGTGTGTATCCGGTGGCGCTGTTTGGAGTTGTACGCAGGCTCCAGAGTACGGATTGCAGTTCGTTTGGCCAGCAGCCCGCGGCTTGTTCGAGTGGTCGGAGGAGTCGCTTCTTGATGCCGCTGCTCACGAGCCCATTTGCCTTTTCCACCTGACCGTTGGTCTGCGGGTGTGCTACTGAGGCGTAGCTGATGTTGATCCGTTGTCGGTGATAATGCTGTGCGGCACGCCGAAGCGGTAGACGATGGACTCGAAGAACTTGGCTGCGCTATGCCCTGATTGCTTGGTCACTGGCATGGCCTCAATCCACTTGGTGAATTTGTCGACTGCGACCAAGAGGTAGACGTAGCCTCCTTGCGAGGACCTTGGAAGTTTGCCAACCATGTCGAGTCCCCACTGGGCGAAGGGCCAGGCCAATGGGATAGGTCGGAGTTCTACGCCTGGTGCGTGTGGCTTGTCTGCGAATCGCTGACAAGCGTTGCACTTTTGGACTATATCCTTTGTGTCGCGCATGGCCGTGGGCCAGTAAAATCCAGCTCGTAGAGCTTTGGCGACGAGGGCGCGGCTGCCAGCGTGGTGCCCACAGGTCCCTTCATGGATGTCAAGGAGGACTGCTCTTCCATCGGCTAGGGAGACACATCGCTGTAACACGCCTGTGATGCTACGTTTATACAGTTCGCCGTTGATAACGACGAATGCTTTGGAGCGTCGCGCGATGTGTCGTGCATCTGTCGGGTCATCCGGTAGGCGCTTGCTGAGGAGGTACGTAATGTACGGCTGCGTCCAGGATTGTTCGATCATCATGACGCTCATTGGCCCCTCGAGTCCTGTGTCGAGCTCCAAATCATCGATTGGTGTTGGCTCATTGGGTGGCGTAGCCCCCGAGTCCGTTGCTGCGCTTGTTATCTTCTCTGCGGCCTTTGGCTTGATGGAGCGTTCGCATATTCGCTCGAGAAATACCCCAGGTGGTATGGGTGCGCAGGTGGAGCCTATGTTGGCGAGTGCGTCCGCCTCCTCATTGCTTTCGCGACCTATGTGTCGCAATTCGCAACCATCGAAGTCTCCTTCAAGTGTGTCGTAGAGGTCGTGGTATGCGATCATGTTGTCGTTTAGTGCGTCGCACTCGTGCATTGCTTGGTTGACGACCAGTTTGGAGTCGCCATATATAATTAGCCTCTTTGCGCCGCAGGCTTTTGCCATCCTCATCCCGTGTAACAGGGCCTCGTATTCGGCCTCATTGTTTGAGGCTGTGAACTGCATTCGCAGGACGTATTTCAGCTTGTCTCCTTGAGGTGATGTCAATATGACACCTGCTCCTGCTCCATCTTTCCTCTTGGACCCATCGAAGTGCATTGTCCAGAGGTAGGACATGTCTGGCCTGTCCGGGAGTTGGTTTTCCATCCAATGTACGAGGAAGTCCGGGAGAACTTGCGACTTGATTGCGCCGTGCTTTTCGTATGTGATGTCTCGTCGAGACAGTTCGATTCCCCAAAGCACAACTCGTCCTGTGGCGTCAGGGTTATTGAGGATATGTCCCAATGGGGCGTCGTTGACTATCATGATTGGGTGTTCCTGGAAGTAGTGGTGCAGTCGCCGGGCGGTCATAAAGATGCCGTACGCCAGCTTCTGATAATGCGGGTACCTCTATTTTGTTGGTGTGAGGACCTCGCTGAGGTAGTATACCGGGCGTTGTACGCCGTGGACCTTGTTTTCCTCGGCCCGTTCGACGACGAGCACTGTGCTAACCACTTGGTTGGTGGCGAAGATGTACAGCAGCAATGGCTCCTTTTCTCGTGGAGTTACCAATACTGGCGAGGTGGATAGTAGGCGCTTTAGGTCTTCGAATGCTTCTTGCGCTTCATTGGTCCACTCGAATTTGTATGTTTTGCGGAGGAGCTGATAGAACGACATCGCCTTTTCTCCCATTCGACTGATAAATCGACTGAGGGCCACGATTCGCCCCGCTAGTTGCTGAACGCCCCTTATGTTTTTTGGCTTCTCCATGGCCAGTATGGCCTTTATCTTTTTCGGGTTTGCCTCAATCCCTCTCGCGGAGATGAGATACCCGAGCAATTGTCCAGAGGGTACGCCGAAGGCGCATTTGTCCGGATTGAGCTTTATCCGGTAGCGATCGAGATTGGCGAAGGTTTCACGCAAGTCGTCGATTAGAGAGGCTTCTTCCTTGGTCTTGATTACTATGTCGTCGACATAGACTTGGATGTTGCGACCAAGTTGCTCCTTGAGGCAGGCCTGCATGCACCGCTGGTACGTGGCTCCTGCGTTTTTTAGCCCGAAGGGCATTGTGTTGTAGCAGAACACGCCGAAGGGCGTTGTAAACGCGGTCTTCTCCTGGTCTTCCTCCTTCATTCGAATTTGGTTATAGCCTGAGTAGGCGTCGAGGAAGCAGAGGCGCTCGCATCCAGCAGTGGAGTCGATGATTTGATCGATCCGTGGTAGCGGGAAATGGTCTTTTGGGCAGTGCTTGTTAAGAGAAGTGAAGTCGACGCACATCCGCAGGATATCCGTGTCCTTTTTTGGCACCAGTACTGTATTGGCGAGCCAAGTGCTTTCCTTGATCTCGCGTATGAATTTGGCCTCGAGGAGTCTGTTGATATCCATTCCGACTGCCTGTGCCCGTGGCTCAGACAGTCGCCTGATTATTTGCTTGACTGGCCTTGCGTCGGGGTTGACGTTGAGTGCGTGCTCGGCGAATTCCCTGGGAACTCCTGGCATGTCCGCAGGACACCAGGCGAAAATTTCCCAGTGCTCACGGAGGAATTCGACGAGCACGAGTTCCTATGCGGGACTCAAGTTGTTGGTGATGAGGGCCATTTTAGCGAGATTCGATGGATGGACCTGCACCTTCTTTGTGTGCACAGATGAGTCGAAGGAGAGATCAGGTGAGCTTGACCTACTCAGAGGGGGCAGACTGTTGTCTGTCGTTTCCTTCAATCGCGCGAGTTCCTCCTGCATGCCGAAGGACTGGGAGATTTTGTTGAATTCCCTGTCGCAACTGTCAGATCGCTCGAAACTCCCGTTGATCGTGATGATTCCGTTGGGACCTGGCATTTTCATCTGTAGATAGGCGTAGTGAGGTACTGCCATGAACCTAGCGAACGCGACGCGCCCGAGGATGCAGTGGTATTGTGAGGGCCAGTCGACAACTTTAAAGTCAATGCGCTCGCGCCGGAAGTTCTTCGGCGTGCCGAATATGACGTCGAGGTTGATTTTGCCCAGGGGGTATATGCCTTTTCCTGGGACGATGCCGTGGAACGTTGTGTCCGATGCCTCCAAGAAGGTTAGAGGGATCCTCATTGCTCACAAGGTACTCGCGAATATGAGGTTGATACCGCTTCTGCCGTCCATGAAGACGCGACTCATGTCGAAGCCTCCAATTTGCGCCTCGAGTACGAGGGGGCAATGACCTGGGCGAGGTACTTGAGGCGGGTGGTCGCGTTTGTCGAAGGTAATGCACGACTCACTGCCACTGAGGTACTCAGTGGTGGATGGTGGCGAGTGCGTGGCCAAGTTGACCTGGCGAGTGATGGCCTTCTGCACCCTGTTGGAGGGGCGTCCCTTTTGGATCATCATGGTGCCCATGGCCCGCGGGTATGGTTTGCCTCCGTGACACTGGTCCGATGCAGCTCCGTTCGGGGGTGTCCCAGGTGGTGGTGGTGGTGCGCCATGTGCCACTGCGCCTGGAGCGGTTCCGTAGCCTCTTTCGACCGTGTTGCGGTTCATCCGCACCAACCCCTCGTGTAGCTTGAGGAACTCGCGACAGTCCTTGAGGAGGTGACTGGACTTTCTCTTGTCGTCATGCTTGTCAATGTAGAAGTGTACCGTGCATGGTCCGGACAGTTTATCTTCGATGGTGGTCGCGGGTGCTTCATCGCGGGTGCGGCGTTGCCATACTTGCGTGGTTTTCCCGGAGTCGCGATATCCGCCGCTACGGTATCCGTTGTTGCGGTTGTCGTCGCGTCTATCGGCGTAGCCGGCGGCGACCATGTTGACGTCATCGCGATCGTCGTAGACGCGCATACGACGTTTGCCCCGGCGGTCGCGTCTGAGTTCTGCTTCCTCGTTAGAGTGAGCGCGGTTCTTCAGCGAATCTTCTCCATCAGCCCACCGGTTCGCGATCTCCATCAGGTGGTCGATGGTCTTGGGCTTTGAGCGTCCTAGATCCTCCCCGAGTTCTATGCGGCGGACACCGTCGTTGAATGCATCAATCACGCGGTCTTCTGAGATGTTCTCCGCGGAGTTCTTGATGATGGACCACCTTTGGATGTAAGAGCGCAGCGATTCGCCAGATTTTTGCTGCCAGCATCTCAGTACTTCGATTGAAGCGGGGCGTCTGTATGTGCCCTTGAAGTTGCGTACGAAGCTGTAGACCAGCTCATCCCAGCTGCGAATGGATCCGCGCGGGAGGTTATTGAGCCATGCCAGATCGCTTAGATCGGAGTCGCGACTGCTCTCGCTTACCATGTTCCCGATCGCCGCTGGAGCATTGAGCTCGCTGAGGGTACCGATCGATGGAGGGAACCATGAGGCCGGGGCAATCGCCGGTGTTGTTGGCTGATCAGGCATGCGAAGCGTGCCCATCTGGCCAACTTGGAAGCGGAGACTCCCAATCGCCAGGCTGATTCTGTCGCCCACGGACTCGAAGGCCGGGCAAGTAGCCGGCGTGTGGACGATGAAGTCGAAGGCGCCGAAGAGCTGGTGAATCTCCGCTGTTGCAGAGTTGTAGATCGCGTTTGATGGGGCCGAAGAAGCCGCAACATCCGCACTCCCAATTCCCACAGACGGCGCCAATTGACGAGGGTTTAACTCGCCAATGCCCATTGTTATGGACTTGGGTTTTGGAGAAGGAGGGAGCGCTAGAGACATCTATCGGCTAGCAAACAAGCACACAGGGGACAAAGGATTTACCCAGGTTCAGGCCTCATAGAGGTCCCTACTCCTGCTTGTCTGCTCGTGGAATTATCGAGGCAGTCGAAAGTTACAATGATGCGCAGATGAAATCTGGCGAGGGTTGCGGAAACTAGGGTTGCGTGTGTTCTCCTCGCCGCCCCTCCTAGCCTTTATATAGATAGGCTAGGTCTCAGGTAGAAGGTCGAGTGGGTTACAAGTTAGGGTTTTTCCCTTCAAACTTTCTATCTTTAGCTTCTTCTTGTCCTTCAAGCAATCGAGAGTCCGTAGGTTACTCGAGTCCCTCCATCCGGGCCTAGGCGACACCGTGGGCCTGTATGTATTTGGACCGTATACACCAAGCTCGAGTACCCGCAGGGTATACCCATGTCACCCACCCTCCGAAGGTGGTTGGCGAACCATTCACGATGGACGCAGGCAGGGCCGGATCTGACCCTAGGCGACCCTGTGCAACCGCCTAGGGCCCACGACTGGGAGAGGCCCATCCTCTAAACAATATAACTATACATGTTTTATTATTTTGGACTGAAAAAATTAGAGAGAAGACATATCGGTTTATTGGGGAGACATACATGTCTGTAGTTCATCTACCTCTTTCCCTCCATTTTTGTGCCTCTCCCTCACGACCGTGCTCGTCCCTCTAACCCTGATCCCGATATTTGGTACATGTCTAGTCGTCAAACCAAATTGTTCCCTTGACTCTTTACCCAATCATAGAATACATCAAGCATGTTACATGTTAGATTAGGTTCTAGCTTCATCTATAATTTATTTATTTCACAATTTTAGGTGTTACAATGTTGAAACATAAGTCCGTTGTTGCAAAAAAGAATAAAAGAAACCGAGAGAATCAACTCATTGGGTCGCAAGAAGGTGGTTTCATAATTGTTGAGGTAACCAAACTAGTAGATAATACTAGTCCCTTCATCTCAAATAGAGGTTAAATTTGTCTAAATCTGGATGAATCTAGACACTAGTGAGTATATAGATACATCCTAATTTGTGATATCTATTTTGAGAGGGAGGGAGTACTTGTTATAATTTTCTACTCTTTTAGTTTTCTTTCGTAATAAGACATTTTTAAGTGCTTCATAATAATTTGTATATATCTTAGACTAAGAATGTGTGGTTGGATGTTAACTTTTAACATTTTGCAAGTGCAGTAGATACACAATATTTTTAGATACGCGTAAATATATTAGATACACAATAATTTTGTTGGGGTTCCGCGTATGAAAACAATAAATTTTACTCTATGCCCCTGAACCCCTGAAGCTGCCAGGACCTATCTATTAGTAATACAGTAAAGGGAGGGGCTTTTCGCGAACTTATCCTTGAAGACCGAAAAGCGTTGTCAACGCTTAGGAGAGCGTGGTTGATGTAGACGAGCCGAAACCGACCTCAAGGTTGTGATAAAGTCCTTGCGCTCCTTCTAGCTCCAACGACTTGAGTGCCTCAAGTGCGACACCTCGCGGGGAGTTACACACGTCCAGTGCCTGACGATGACTCCCGCTTCCCCGATCCAGCAGCAGTTGCGGAAGTAGAGCTCCCGGATCCGAATCCCGCAGCGCGACGGCGCTCCGCGGTGAAGATGTCTCTCGCGCGTGCAGTCCAGACTTCGGACCACGGTCACGAGAGAGAGAGGGGGAGAGAGAAAATATCAATTGGAGGTCCTCCCAAAAGTGGGGAGACCTTTATTGATTATTGGTGTATATTTTTAGGCCAAATACCCCACTTTATATAGGGGGAGGGGAGGTACTACCTCCCCTAAAGTCCCGGGGTGGGACTAAAGGAGAGGAGGGGGAGGGGGGAGGCGCCGCCGGCCACCCCTCCATGGGCCCCACGTGGGGGGCTGGTGATGGGTTCTTAGCATGGAAAACAAAAAAATTCTACCGCAAGAACGAACAAAACCCAGATCTAATCTAGATAAAAGCCAAGATCTAATCTATTAGACATGTGCAACGAGTAGATCTGTACTAACCCTTGTAGATCCGAAAGCCTTGTGCAAGATCGGATCTCGTGGTTGATGTAGACGATCACTTGCCGATCTCAAGATCGAGTAGACGATCCTTCCGGCAGCGCTTCCACAGTCGGTCACACGTGCAGAGTCGATGCAGACCTTCATCTCCCTGTTCCAGCGAGCAGCGGAGGTAGTAGATCTCTCCACGGAATCCCAGCAGCACGACGACGTGGTGGTGGTGGTGGAGTAGAGAATTCTGCAGGGCTTTGCCTAAGCCTGAGCAGAGCGAAGGAGGAGGAGAGAGGCGGCTAGGGCAAAGAGTGGAGGGGCCAGGGGGTGGCACCTCCACCCCTCTATATATAGAGAGAGGGGTGCGGCCTAGGGTTCCCACCCCTAGGCCCACCTCCTAGGGCCGGCGCACAAGGGAGAGGGGGAGGGAGTTTCCTTCCCCCCAAGTCTTCCCCTTTCCTTTCTTGGTTTTCAAGTAAAGTCCAGGGAACCTTCTGGAACTTTCCGGAACGTTTCGAAACCTTCTAGAATCCCCATATAAACACTCTGGAATATTTCCGAACCTAGAAAATGATCTCCATTATATGAATCTTATTCTCCGGACAATTCTGGATCTCCTTGTGATGTCCCAGATCCAATCCAAGACTCCGAACTACATTCGGTCTCCAACGCATATTCCATATCTACCTAAACAACATCGAACCTTAAGTGTGTCACCCTACGGTTCGTGAATATGCAGACATGATGGAGACACCTCTCTGATCAATAACCATCAGCGGGATCTAGAGATCCATAACGGCTCCCACATACTCAACGATGACTTCGTGATCGATAGAATCATTAACATACGAAACCAATTCCCTTTGTCACGCGATACTCTACTTATCCGAGGTTTGATCGTCGGTATCTCCATACCTAGTTCTACCTCGTTACTGATAAGTACTCTTTTACTCATTCCATGATATGTCATCCCTTGTGACCTAGTCACATGCTTGCAAGCTAACTAGATGACATTCCACCGAGAGGGCCCAGAGCATATCTATTTGTCATATGGATGGACAAATCCCAATCTTGGTCCATGCGCTTCAACACATACTTTCAGAATACCCAATGACACCTTTATAACCACCCAGTTATGAAGCGGTGTTTGATGTCACCAAAGTACCCATCCGGTGATGGTGATTAACATGACCTCATGGTCGAAGGATTAGGTTACTATGCATTTGAAAGCTTGTAGCAATACGAATTTAATAACTTGATCTTATGCTACACTTACTATGGGTGTGTGTGTGTCCATCACATCATTCTCCTAATGATATAACCTTGTTATTAATGACATCCAATGTCCATGATCAGGAAACCATGATCATCAACTAATCAACAAGCTAGTTCAACAAGAGGCTTACTAGGGACTCTTTTATGTTTACAAAACACACATGTATTAGTGTTTCCTTATAATACAATTATAGCATGGGATGCAAACATTCATCATAAACACAAATATATAATAATAACCACTTTTATTATTGCCTCTTGGGCATATCTCCAACAGTCTCCCACTTGCACTAGAGTCAATAATCTAGATTACATGGTAATATACCTAACACCCATGGCGTTCTGGTGTTGGTCATGCTTTGCTCTAGGGAGAGGTTTAGTCAACGGATCTGCCACATTCAGATTAGTGTGTACTTTGCAAATCTTTATGTTACCATCTTGGACATACTCGCGAATAGCATGGAAACGTAGCTTGATGTGCTTCAGCTTGCTATGTGACCTTGGCTCCTGTGCATTAGCTATGGCACCTGTGTTGTCACAGTAGATGGCCATCGGGTCCAACGCACTAGGAACCACGCCAAGTTCAGTAATGAACTCCTTCATCCATATGGCTTCTTGTGCAGCCTCCGAAGCAGCTATGTATTCCAATTCAGTTGAAGATTTCGCCACAGCGCTTTGCTTGGCACTCCTCCAGCTCACTGCAGCACCATTCAAAATAAATACGTATCCAGGCTGTGACTTCGAGTCATCTGGATCGGTGTTCCAACTAGCATCAGTGTAACTGTTTACAACAAGTTGTTCATCACCTCCATAAGAAAGAACCATATCCTTAGTCCTATTTAGGTACTTTAGGATATTCTTGACCGCTGTCTAGTGCTCCATTCCAGGATCACTTTGATATCTGCTAGTCAAACTAACAACATGTGCTATATCCGGTCTTGTACACAGCATGGCATACATGATAGAACCTATGGCCAAGGCATAGGGAATATTATTCATTTTCTCTCTATCTTTTGCCGTAGCTGGACTTTGAGTCTTACTCAAGGTCTTACCTGGCAACATGGGCACGAACCCTTTCTTGCTCTCTTCCATTCTAAACTTCTTTAGAACTTTGTCCAAGTATGTACTTTGTGAAAGTGCTATTAGGCGTCTTGATCTATCTCTATAAATCTTGATGCCTAGAATCTATGCCGCTTCGCCAAGATCCTTCATTGAAAAACTATTATTCAAATAGGCTTTGACACTATTAAGAAGTTCTATATCATTCCCAATCAACAATATGTCATCTACATATAGTACTAGGAATGTTATAGAGCTCCCACTCACTTTATTGTAAATACAAGCTTCTCCATAAGTTTGTATAAATCCAAAGTTTTTGATTACTTTATCAAAACATTGATTCCAACTCCGGGATGGTTGCTTTAGTCCATAAATGGAGCGCTGAAGTTTGCTTACCTTGTCAGCATCTATAGGATCAACAAAACCCTTGGGTTGTACCATATACAACTCTTCCTCAATGTCTCCATTAAGGAACGCCGTTTTGACATCCATCTGCCAAATCTCATAATCAAAATATGCAGCAATTTCTAACAAAATCCTCATAGACTTTCGCTTCGCTACTGGTGAGAATGTTTCATCGTAGTAAACTCCTTGAATTTGTCGGAACCCTTTCACGACAAGTCGAGCTTTATAGATGGTAACATTACCATCAGCATCTGTTTTTCTCTTCAAAATCCATTTGTTCTCGATAGCCTTACGGCCATCCGGTAAGTCCACCAAAGTCCACACTTGGTTTTCATACATGGATCCCATTTCGGATTTCATGGCTTCTAGCCATTTGTCAGAATCTGGGCTCACCATAGCTTCTTCATACGTCGCAGGGTCATCAGTGTTGTCCACCAACATGACGTTCAAGGCAGGGTCATACCAATCAGGAGTGGTACGAACCCTCGTTGACCTGCGAGGTTCAGCAGCAACTTTGTTCGAAGTTTTATGATCACCATCATTAGCTTCCTCTCCAATTGGTGCAGGCGGCACAAAAACATCTTCCGGTGTTGCGCTACTCTCAACTCCGAGAGAAGGTTCAATAACCTCGTCGAGTTCTACTTTCCTTCCAGTCACTTCCTTCGAGAGAAATTCCTTCTCAAGAAAGGATCCATTCTTGGCAACGAAAACTTTGCCTTCGGATCTATGATAGAAGGTATACCCAATTGTTTATTTAGGGTATCCTATGAAGACGCATTTCTCCACTTTGGGTTCAAGCTTATCAGGTTGTAACTTCTTTACATATGCTTCGCAACCCCAAACTTTAAGGAACGACAACTTAGGTTTCTTTCCAAACCACAATTCGTACGGTGTCGTTTCAACGGATTTAAATGGTGCCCTATTTAAAGTGAATGCGGCTGTCTCTGATGCATAGCCCCAAAACGATAGCGGTAAATCTGTAAGAGACATCATAGATCGAACCATATCTAAGAGAGTTCGATTGCGACGTTCGGACACACCATTACGCTGTGGTGTTCCCGGCGGTGTCAATTGTGAAAGTATTCCACATTTCTTTAAATGCATGCCAAACTCATAACTTAGATATTCACCTCCGCGGTCAGAACGCAGAAATTTAATCTTCTTGTTACGATGATTTTCCACTTCACTTTGAAATTCCTTAAACTTCTCGAAAGTTTCGGACTTATGTTTCATAAAGTAGACATACCCATATCTACTTAAGTCATCCGTGAAAGTGAGAACATAACGATATCCACCATGCGATGCTACACTCATTGGACCGCACACATCGGTATGTATTATTTCCAATAAGTCTGTAGCTCGCTCCATTATTCCAGAGAATGGAGTCTTAGTCATTTTTCCCATTAGACATGTCTTGCATCTTTCAAGTGATTCAAAATCAAGTGATTCAAGAAGTCCATCAGAATGGAGTTTCTTCATACGCTTCACTCTAATGTGACCAAGACAACAGTGCCACATGTATGTAGAATTATCATTCAATTTTGTTCGTTTAGCATCTATGTTGTGAACATGTGTATCACTACTACCGAGATTCAGTAAGAATAAACCATTCATCTCAGGTGCATTACCATAAAAGATATCACTCCAGCCTCTCCCCTCTGGCAGCATCTTAGCTCTTCGATTGATGCATGCCGCTTGTACGTGCCCTTGAAATTGCGCACTGATGTCTACGCACTTCTATTCTTGTAGACAGTTGTTGGGCCTCCAAGTGTAGAGGTTTGTAGAACAGCAGCAAGTTTTCCCTTAAGTGGATCACCCAAGGTTTATCGAACTCAGGGAGGAAGTGGTCAAAGGTATCCCCTCTCAAGCAACCTTGCAATCAAGATACAAGAAGTCTCTTGTGTCCCCAACACACCCAATACACTTGTCAGGTGTATAGGTGCACTAGTTCGGCGAAGAGATAGTAAAATACAAGTGGTAACGGTGATAGAAAATAACATGATGGCATGGAAGAGACTAAAGTAAAACTAAAATAACGATGGAAGCAAGCAAGCATGTAACAGATCTAGTTGCAAATGGTGTTTCAGTGCTAAGAAACAAGGCCTAGGGATCATACTTTCACTAGTGAACACTCTCATATAAATATCTTCTCTTTATGATACTACGCTGAACTACTCTCCGGTTGGACACTCTAATCCACGGTAGGGCTATAACAGCACACCTCAAAGTAAGCCTTTCCCATCTAGAAAACCCCACACTATCACCTTGAGCACTAGATGAGTCCAACAAACACCACAATTTCATAGAAAGATCCAACTCCAAATATAACTCATAACAAGTATTTGTAATCTCTAGCCTAAGTGCCACCATGGTGTGCACGCTGTCACTTTCACACACATGGCGAGAGCAGAGATCTACTAAAGCACTTGAGTAGCAAGGTAGATCTATAGATTACAAGCTCATGATCTCAATAAGATCATGCATAGAGAGAGATGAACACATAGCTACTGGTAGAACCCTTAGCCTCGAGAGAGAACTACTCCCTCCTCATCATGGGAATCAACAATGGTGATAGAGATGGTGGTGGAGATCGATGGAGATGGCTCCAGGGGCACTTCCCTGTCCTGGCAGGGTGCCGGAACAGAGACTTTCTGTCCCCCGAATCTCCCCTTCGGTGACGGCGGCGCTGCAGAACTTTTCGTGGATTTCTGATTGACGATTTAGGGTTTTGGCTTCGGGAGGCTTCTTATAGGCCAGATGGCAAGGTCGGTGGGCGGCCAGGGGGCCCACACCATGCCTTGGCGTGGCCTAGGTGGACCCGCGCCTAGGGGTGGTGTAGCCACCCGGTGGCCCCCCTCTGGCTCTCCTTGTGGTTCCGTGAATCTTTTGGGAAAATAGTAACTTTGGCTTTTGTCCCGTCCAATTCCGAGAATATTCATTTTCTGACTTCCTGGAACCAAAAACAGCAGAAAACAGGCAACTGGCACTGTGGCATATTGTTAATAGGTTAGTCGAAGAAATCATATGAAAATTACTCCAAAGTTGGAACAAAACACAAGAAAGTAGATAAAACCAAGCATGGAACATCAAAAATTATAGATACATTTGCAATGTATCAACATCCCCAAGCTTAACTCCTGCTCGTCCTCGAGTAGGTAAGTGATAAAAAGAAAGAATAATTTTTGAGGTGACATGCACCATCAAAGACTTGATCAAAGTATTTGCAAAACATTCAAAGCTGGGATCATAGTACTTCAATCATAACATGAAAGACAAAGTTCTAGCAATAAGCAAAGAAACTATGATGCAACATGAAAAGGCACAAACAAAAGAATCATGAATAACATGCTTTGCAAGATGTTTGTTTGTTTCACATAAAGAAAACATAGCATAACAGTATCCAGCTTGTCCCTCAATAGAGTAGCAAATATAAATGCATAGGACACCTTCAAAGTTCATAAGAGTGACTAGATACAATAGTTTCAAACAAGCAATATCAAGATATGCATCAATCAACTAGTCTTGGGACAATGCACATAGAACTAAGAATGGCCACTATGCTCTCAAAGTAGGTGCATAAAGATAGAAGGTGGAGACTCAATATAATGGTGGAAGAAAGGCCTTCATAGAAGGAAGTAGGGATTCAAGTCTCGTAAAGAGCTTCCAAAAATTATGGTACTTATAGCTTTCAGCTCTCATTGCCCCTATCATAAGCATCTTGAAGGTGATTAAGGTTAAAGTGAACAAACTATGGTGTACATGCTTGACGAAGTATAAGTCAGAAATCTCATGTCCCTTGTATACGAGGGCTGATCCTCATGCTACTCAAGTTTAGTCACCGGTAAGTTCTTGTCATCGTAACTATATGTGTATCATAGAGAACCGCCAACGGGGTACCCCTTGCCCGATGATACGGAAGAATCCCCATATCAAAATGACAAGGCAAGCAGACGACGAGCATCTCAGCATTCTTCTTATTTACCATGGGAATATGGTGCTTTTTTATCTCTTTCCTCTTTTCATAGTATCTCTTTTTTCTCTTTTTTTCTCAATATAGGACTCTTTTTTTATAAGAAGAATGCTTCATAGACAGCTCATTATGGTTACGCTGCAGGTTTCCACCATATCAGCATGGATTAGACCAGCGGCTCAGGCGTTTATCTAACACATATACATAACTCCATGGACTTACAAGCTCCCCTTTCATTTCACACCGACGACATCCATATACAAAAGAGCATGATATCAACTAGGTACAAGTACCAAGTGCAATGTTGAAAGCATTCCCCATGAAAGCATGGTTCTGCTAATTCCCAACAAATAAGTGCAAGCATATACAACATAGAAGACACAATGGTTTAAGTTTATTAAGGGCAAGAAAATTAAAGTGTGCCATCAAGTTCGTGAGAGCTTTAATCACTAGTTTTCTCATAACAAGTTTAATTTGGAAGGTAAACAAAAGCATGAATATACTTGGAATATCATAAGCTAGTAGGTAGGTATGGTGTACTCTTTGGAATAACTTGGTTTAGGGAGTTGGATGCATGAGTGGAACTCATACTTGGTGGTGGAGGCTAGTAAAAGACTGGGAGCGACAAACTAAGAGAGCAATAATGGCCATAATCATGCAGAGCGACAAAACATAATTGATCAAAGCATAAAGTGATACTACAAGTTGAAAACTAAAGGATCATAAAGGCTTATGGTGACTTGAGATAGTCATAACATGGTGTGAGCATGTGCCAAGTCAACCCAAATAAAGCATCAAAGGAGAATACCACTATACTATGCTTTAATATGATAAAACAACGCATGATTCATCCAAGGCACATTAAGCAATCTCAATTGTTTATAACAAGTCATGCTACAGCAAATAATACTAATCATAAAGCCAAAACAATATCAAGCATGTCATGACAAAGCATAGGCCACAGTCAAAAACAAGCTCTCTTTACCACTTAAGCATGAACTTTCCTACTCTTTTCCAATCCAAACCAAACTATTTGAAAACCAATGTATGAAAGAGGGGCTCCAACCAATTTATTCAGCAAACTAAGCAAACTAAGGAAATTAAAAACCAAAACGAAAACGAAAAAGAAGACGCTCCAAGAACAACACAATTGTGCATGAAACAATAAAAATGAAGCGTTTGGAAGAAACCTGGAATTTTTATTGATGAAGAAGGGGATGCCTTGGGCATCCCCAAGCTTTGACGCTTGTACTTCTTGGATATATCTTGGGGTGACACATGTGGCATCCCCAAGCTTGAGCTTTAGTCCAACCTTCATCTCATTACTCATTCCTTCCATACACCTAAAATTTTTCCTTCATACAAAACTTCACACAATCTTTATTAGCAACATTAGTGCACTCAAGATAAATAAGACTTAAGGTTCAGTTATAACACCAAATAAACTTCCATTAGAACACTATCTACTGTAGAACTTCCCTCAAAAAGCTCAATTCCCCAAAAGAACTCAAAAAGGAACCAACAAGAAGCAAATGCAGAAAATGGCAGAAATCTGTCAAAACAGACCAGCAGGTAAAGACGATTTTTTCGAAGACCTTCTGTTGCTCAAATAAAAAAGTGCTGAACTAACGAAAGTTAGATAACAACCTGGGGCAGAAGCACAAAAATTCACGCCTCAAAAAAAGTTCAGAGATTTTACACGATTTTTTACGGTGAAGTACAAAAATCTATTTCGGGACAGCAAGTTTCCCAATCATTACTTCTCTCTCATTAGAGGTTACTCTTGGCACAAAAAGCAAATAAAAAGGATAAGGAGCGGTTATTACTGAAGTAATAACTTACAAAACTCATCTAAAACTTTTGGGTTATCTCCCAATAAGTACTTTTCTTTAACGCCTTTAAGTTAGGCATGATAAGTTGAGAAGATGCTCACATAAGAAATATGAATGGAAGTAAAAGAGAGCATCAAGAAGCAAATTCAAAACACATTTAAGTCTAACCCACTTCCTATGCATAGGAATCTTATAAAGAAACAAGTCATGAAAGCACAAAGCAACAAGCATAGTAAAGAAAAACAAGTGCAACTTCAAGACTTTCCACATAAAGAGGGGAAACTTAATATTGTTGAGACACATAAAACTATGTTTCCCTCTCACATAATAACTTTCAGCTGCATCATGAATAAAAGTAACAATATAACTATCACAAGAAACATTCTTATCATGAGCCACATGCATAAAAGAATTAATACTCCCCACATAAACATAGTCATTCTTATTGATTGTAGTGGGAGCAAATTCAACAAAATAGCTATCATTATTATTTTCATCACCATAATCATCAAATATAGGAGGCATATTGTAATCATAATTAATTTCCTCCTCAATAGTAGGTAGACTGAAAATATCATATTCATCATTATGATCATCATATATTGGGGGACTAAAAATATCATGCTCATTAAAACCAGCTTCCCCAAGCTTAGACTTTTCCATAGCATTAGCAATAATGGTGTTCAAAGAATTCATACTAATAATATTGCTATTAGCTTGCAAATAAAGTTCCATAGGTTTCTTAATTTTCTCTTCAAACACTTCATGTCCTAACTCAAGATAAATACTATAAAGCTCTCTAATTATTTTGTTGTTTTCCATTAAGCCTAACTAGTGAAAACAAGAAACAAAAAGACAAAATTGCAGAATCTAAAGGAAATAACTTCGAGCACTCACACCAGAAAATAGGCGTTTGCCGTGGAAGGTTCTTCTTCTTTAATCCTCCGGTGTGAATACCTTTTACCTTACCTCCCCGGCAACGGCGCCAGAAAATAGCTTGATGTCTACGCACTTCTATTCTTGTAGACAGTTGTTGGGCCTCCAAGTGTAGAGGTTTGTAGAACTGCAGCAAGTTTTCCCTTAAGTGACCCAAGGTTTATCGAACTCAGGGAGGAAGTGGTCAAAGGTATCCCCTCTCAAGCAACCCTGCAATCAAGATACAAGAAGTCTCTTGTGTCCCCAACACACCTAATACACTTGTCAGGTGTATAGGTGCACCAGTTCGGCGAAGAGATAGTAAAATACAAGTGGTAACGGTGATAGAAAATAACTTGATGGCGTGGAAGAGACTAAAGTAAAACTGAAATAAAGTTGGAAGCAAGCAAGCATGTAACAGATCTAGTTGCAAATGGTGTTTCAGTGCTAAGAAACAAGGCCTAGGGATCATACTTTCACTAGTGAACACTCTCATATAAATATCTTCTCTTTATGATACTACGCTGAACTACTCTCCGGTTGGATACTCTAATCCACGGTAGGGCTATAACAGAACACCTCAAAGTAAGCCTTTCCCATCTAGAAAACCCCACACTGTCACCTTGAGCACTAGATGAGTCCAACAAACACCACAATTTCATAGAAAGATCCAACTCCAAATATAACTCATAACAAGTATTTGTAATCTCTAGCCTAAGTGCCACCATGGTGTGCATGTTGTCACTTTCACACACATGGCGAGAGCAGAGATCTAGTAAAGCACTTGAGTAGCAAGGTAGATCTATAGATTACAAGCTCATGATCTCAATAAGATCATGCATAGAGAGAGATGAACACATAGCTACCGGTAGAACCCTTAGCCTCGAGAGAGAACTACTCCCTCCTCATCATGCGAATTAGCAATGGTGATGGAGATGGCGGTGGAGATCGATGGAGATGGCTCCGGGGGCACTTCCCCGTCCAGGCAGGGTGCCGGAACAGAGACTTTCTGTCCCCCAAATCTCGCCTTCGGTGACGGCGGCGCTGTGGAACTTTTCGTGGATTTCTGATTGGTGATTTAGGGTTTTGGTTTCGGGAGGTTTCTTATAGGCCAGAGGGCAAGGTCGGTGGGCGGCCAGGGGGCCCACACCATGCCCTGGCGCGGCCTAGGTGGACCCGCGCCTAAGGGTGGTGTGGCCACCCTGTGGCCCCCCTTCGGCTCTCGTTCTGGCTCCGTGAATCTTCCGAGAAAATAGTAACTTTGGCTTTTGTCCCGTCCAATTCCGAGAATATTCATTTTCTGACTTCCTGGAACCAAAAACAGCAGAAAAGAGGCAACTGGCACTATGGCATCTTGTTAATAGGTTAGTCCAAGAAATCATATGAAAAGTACTCCAAAGTTGGAACAAAACACAAGAAAGTAGATAAAACCAAGCATGGAACATCAAAAATTATAGATACATTTGCAATGTATCACGCACGAAGCTGTAAACCAGCTCGTCCCAACTGCTAATGGATCTGCGTGGGAGGTTGTTGAGCCATGCTCGGGCGGCGCCCTGCAGCTGTAGCTGCAAGCATTGCATGGCCGTGCTTCGACTGCCCCCGTGGAGCCTGACGGAGGAGATGTGGTCCTCCAGCCAGATTTTTGGGTCCTGTAGACCGTTGAACCCCTTTGGCATTTGTTTCTGCAGGATGGACCTACTAAAGCATCTGGCACCGTAGAGCTCCACGTCTTCCTCTTCTGAGTCAGTCGACCGAGCACGTCGTGCCCTTGATTTGTCGATCTTGCACTGCATGATGTCATCATGCGCATTGTAGTCGTGGTCGTGTCGTCGTGAGCGGCGACATCGAGACAGGTCGTGACTGTCATCACTAGATGAGGGCGAGGAGTAACGCTTTGCTAGTGCTTTGCCCTTCTTTGGTTCTGGTGTTGGCTCTTTGTCGAGGGCGGCCTCGATTAATCCTAAGCCCGCGATCATGGATCGGTGCATGGCGGCTCGGGGATCTCCAGCCGGTGGCTTGTTGTTGAGGAGGTACATGGTGGCCGCTGTCACTGCAGCCTGCGGCGTCTTGGGGACCACGTTGCCCCTAGTGTCGACTATCATAGAGCCGAAGTCGAGGACCTTTGCGGCTTCTATGCTTTCTTGCTCGGTGAGGTGGGCCATCCGAGATTGCCTCTTCTTGGCGAGTTGCTCGTTGCCCTTTGAGGAGGATCCTCCGTAGGAGGAGAGCCCAACACAACGAAGGCTCGACTCGTCCGCCGCCTTTTTGCGCGCCTCGAGTTGCACGATTGTTTGTACTTGGCGCTTGAATTCTTCCTTCAGGAGCCAATGGTAGCCCATTAGCAGTTCTTGCGGAGATCCGAAGGGTAGAGGAGTGCCTCGTAGGGCCTCGTGGCAGCGAGCCCATTCTTGCTCGTTGAGTCTGATCATGACACGTTCGCCGGTTTGCTCGTTTACTATGGTTGGAGGTTCGACTACTTCTCCGTTGTTGGCGTTGGTGCGATCGCCACCGTTGCCGCCGTTGCCGCCATTAGGCGGGTCGGTTCCGTTGCCGCGATTGCCACCATTGTCAAGGTTGGCAGAGGTATCGCCTGCGTTGATGACGGCGCACATGAAGTGATTGGGGAAGCTGCTGCTTCCACAACTATCAGATCCGGAACCGTAGGTCCCATTTTCAGTGGCCAAATCGCTCAGATCGGAGTCGCGACTGCTATCGCTGACCGTGTTCTCGACTGTTGTCGGGGCGTTGGGCTCAGTGAGGGTGCCGATCAATGGAGGGAACCATGATGCTGGGGCAATCGATGGTGTCGTCGGATGATCAGGCATGCGAAGCGTGCCCACCTGACCGACTTGGAAGCGGAAGCTTCCTATCGCCAGGCTAATTCCATCGCCCACGGACTCGAAGGCCGGGCGAGTGGCCGGCGTGTGGACGGTGAAGTCGAACACGCCGAAGAGTTGGCGGATCTCCGCTGTTGTGGAGTTGTAGATCGCGGTTGATGGGGCCGAAGAAGCCGCAACATCAGCACTCCCAATTCCCACAGACGGCGCCAATTGACGAGGGTTTAACTCATCAATGACCATTGTTATGGACTTGGGTTTTGGAGAAGGAGGGAGCGCTGGAGACATCTATCGGCTAGCAAACAAGCACACATGGGACAAAGATTTACCTAGGTTCAGGCCTCGTAGAGTTCCCTACTCCTGCTTGTCTGCTCGTGGAATTATCGAAGGAATCAAAGATTACAATGGTGCACAGATGCAATCTGGCGAGGGTTGTGGAAACTAGTGTTGCCTGTGTCCTCCTCACTGCTCCCTCCTAGCCTTTATATAGATAGGCTGGGTCTCGAGTAGCAGGCCGAGTCGGTTACAAATTAGGGTTTTCCCCTTCAAACTTTCTATCTTTAGCTTCTTCTTGTTCTTCAAGCAATCGAGAGTCCATAGGTTACTCGAGTCCTTCATTTGGGCCTTGGCGACACCGTGGGCCTGTACGTATTTAGACCGTATATACCAAGCTCGAGTACCTGTAGGGTATACCCATGTCAGAAGCGCTATTGGAGAGTGGAACTGGTAAAGGAAAATTCTACTGTGAGTATTGTTTACTACTGTTAGTTGCTTTATTTTTGTTATGGACAATTCGCTGAGTTTCTTATTTGGTAATGCTACTACCACTGCTAAGGTAGTAGATAAGCCACCACCTGCTGAGAATGATGTTTCCAAAATACCTACAAGAATTATTGATCGTGTTATGGATAACTACTATGTTGGGGATGGAACTGTCCATCCCGGTGATCATTTACTCTTTATACACGAATTATGCGGGTTGTTCAAGTGTGCAGGTATTACTACAGATGAAGTTAAGAAGAAGTTATTCTCATTATCACTGAAAGGAAGAGTTGAGGACTGGTATAAGCTGCTGAAAATGGTCAAGCTCTGGAATGGGAGGAAATAGTGCCTCTCTTTTATTCAAAGTTTTATCCTCCTAGTGAGATTCATAAAGATCAGAATCAAATATACAACTTTTGGCCTCTTGATGGAGAGAGTACAGCTCAAGCTTGGGGGAGATTGAAGTTACTAATGCTCAAATGTCCCATTCATGAGTTCCCCAACAATATTATTATCAATAACTTTTATGCAAGGCTCCCTCTACATGATAAAGATTTATTGGATGCTTCTTGTGCTGGATCATTCACTCGCATGGAAGAAGAAGCTAAATGGGACCTTCTGGACCGTATTCAAGACAATGCTGAAGCTTGGGAGAATGACAAAGGTAGAAAGTCAGGTATAAATTATGATTATGAATGCATTGAATCTTTTATGGGAACTGATGACTTTCAAAATATTAAAAATGCTTATGGTCTAGACTCTCAAGCTATTGCTTCTTATTTTAAGGCTTTTGCTTCCTATATTGAAGTGCCTAAAAAGAAGTGGAATAAGTATCATGAACCTTATAAAGATATTGCTAAGAGTGTTCCTGCAAGAAATACTGAAGTTTATACTGCTAATCATGTTTTACCTGAACCTTATATTGAGAAAATGCCTTTTCTAGTTAAGGTAAAGGAACATTCTATGATAGCTAGTATGGTTAATGAAAGTATGAGTAAAGCTATTGAACCTGATAAACAAATGGTTGATGAACCTATAATATCAAGTGTGAAAGACTTTGTCACTAAATATGAAAAAGAGGGCACCCTATCCTTTGTAAGGATACCTCTAATATTGTTTCACAAAATAGTGTTATGAGAGCTAGTATTCCCGTGTTTTCTGTTAGAATAAGTGATCATTGCTATGATGGTCCTTTTGATAGCTATATTTTTAAGTTTATGCATGATACTGAAAGCTACTATGAGAGAGGGAAAAGTGTTCTTATGTATCTCAATAATATCAAGTTTCCTCGCTTTATGCTGAAAGTTTTTATGTTGCACTTCTTTTGCCTTCTTATGCAAGTTGCCTTTGGTTTCAAGAACTTGTTTGTTTACAAAATTCCCTTGCATAGGAAGTGGGTTAGACTTAAATGTGTGTGTGTTTTTGCTTCTTAATGCTCCCTTTCACTTTAATTCATATCCCTATGAGAGCTTCTTCAAAATTATCATGCCCATCTTAAAGGCTATAAAGAAAGAGCTTTATGGGAGACAACCCAATTTGTTTTTGCTTTCAGTTTGTTTTTGTTTCTTTGAGTCTTGGAAGTTATTACTTCGGTAATAACCGCTCCTTATCCGTTTTGTTTGGTTTTTGTGTCAAGATCAACCTCTAATGAGAGAGAAGTAATATTTGGGGAAGTTGCTGTCGCGAAACAGATTTTTTGTGCTTCACCGTAAAAATTCGTGAGAGATCTCTGTATTCCGGATTGAGCTGTAAGTTTTTTTTGCTTCTGCTCCAGGTTGTTATTTAACTTTCATTAGTTTTGCACTTTTTGATTTGAGAAACACAAGATTTTCGAAAAAATTGATCTTTACCTGCTGGTCTATTTTGACAGATTTAGCCACTCTTGCATTTGCTTCTTTATTCGATCTCCTTTTTGAATTCTTTTTGGGTTTTAGGAAGGAGTTGCTTCAGTAGCTTATGTTTTGATGGTTTTCAGTTGAAGTTGGACTCAAAAGGTTTTATCACTTCATATATACTAATGTTGGTAATGAGAACTGTGTGAAGTTTTGTGTGAAAGAAATTTCCAGGTAGTGGAGACAATGGTGTAATAAGGAAGAGAAGGGTTTTAGACTCAAGTAATAAGTGTATGAAGATTAAGATATCGATGATATTCAAGAGATGACTCCGGAAGTATCTACTAGATACCAAATTCAGAGACCTGCAGAGTCTGTTTTCAAATAGGTAACAGTTCTGGTAAGAAAAGTTCCGCGAAAATACTATCCAACTATATTTTTGCAGTTTTCAGTCAATAAGGAAAGTTTAGAAGCAAAAAAGGGACGGAACCGGAGCCAGGGTGGCCCACACCACCCCATGGCGTGGGCCCACCCCTGGCCGTGCCACCAGGTGGTAAGGCCACCCAGGACTCCGCCTCCGACTCGTTTTCTCCCAGTACCTTCCTTTTGATACGAAACTTCGTAATATATACCCCCCCCCGGATCCCCCGAGGTCCGTATATCGTGTTTTCGTCGTGTTTTTGTTTTGATCTGTTTCTGTCAGGACATACTCTTTGAAAGCTTAGAAGCACAATGGTGTCCACCAAGGATTAAGGGAAGGAGCCTATGGAGGAGGATCTTCAAGACCCCAAGCAGAGGCTGGCACCTTTAGTCTCTTGCCCTGCATCAATGGAAGCCCTACGAGTCACTAAGGAGTTCTGCGATAAGTACCGGGACTTGAAGAGGAAGGTGGACATGCTTCAATGGGAGAATAATAGGCTTCGCAAGATGCTAGAAGATTTCCTCACGTCAACTAAGAGCATAATACCACCCCCACCGACGGAGTAATTCGTCATCAGGTTTAGCATCCCCTTGGTTTGTTCCAAGCTTAGGGGAGTGTCGCGGTATCACATCACTATCTTCTATCTTTTTACCTTTTTAGTAGAGTCATATCATGAATAGAGGAGTTATTATGTAGTATGGTTTGCATTATGGAAGTGTCCCCTCTCTCGTTATATATGTATCCCTTGGTGTGAGTTGCTGTTATGAAATATTAATGAGAAGTTCTATCATTCACTATTTTGCATAGCTTATATTAGTTTTCAATTCGTGGTTATATGATTGATCTTGTTGTTAGTATTGGTAGCACTCTGGGATCATTGAGTTAATTTAGTTGGTTTTGGCAAACCTGGCTCGGTCAGTAGCAACACTATTTTTGAGAGTTGAATGAAAAAGATAGAAGTACTCTAAAGAAAAATAATTTCATCGTCTTTCTTTCTTGATTTGCTCATAAGTTTAGTATTCTCTAGTTAAGATCTTTTGTGCTTCCAAGGAGGATTTCATGTTTGTCTTTATCACTTGTATGTTTGTTTGGTTCCTTCAACTCTTGTACTTGCTACCCAGCCTTGCTAGCCAAAAACCTATACTGAGAGGGTATTCTTCTCGTGCACCCACCTCCTTTAAACCAAAACCTTTGCCATTTGTGTCCACCATACCTACCTAGTAGCATTGTTGCTATTCCAAGTAAATTCTTGTTTTATCTACCTCCCAAATTAAACTTGTTATGTGAAAACTAGTGATTAAAGCTCTCACGAACTTGATGGCACACTTTACTTTCTTGCACTTAATAAACTTGAACCATTGTGCTCACCTATGTTGCGTATATGCTTGCGCTTTGTAAGTTGTGAATTAGTAGAACCATGCTGTCATGGGGAACGCTTTCAACATTACACTGGTACTTAGTACCTAGTTGATATCATGTTCTTTTGTCTATGGATGTCGTCGGTGTGAAATGAAAGGGGAGCTTGTAAGTCCATGGAGTTATGCATGTGTGTTAGATAAACGCCTGGGCCGCTGGTCTAATCCATGCTGACATGGTGGAAACCTACAGCGTAACCATAACAAGTATCTATGAAGCATTCTTCTTATAAAAAAAATAGATAGAGATTGAGAAAAAGAGAAAAAAAAGAGGTTATGAAAAGAGGAAAGAGAGAAAAAAGCACCATATTCCCATGGTAAATAAGAAGATTGCTTAGATGCTTGTTGTCTGCTTGCCTTGTCATTTTGATATGGGGATTCTTCCGTATCATCGGGCAAGGGGTACCCCGTTGGCGGTTCTCAATGATACACATATGCTTACGATGACAAGAACTTACCGGTGACTTGAGTAGCATGAGGAGCGGCCCTCGTATTCAAGGGACATGAGATTCTCAACTTACAACTTGTCAATGCATATCCTCATTTTTGATCATTTTAACCTTAATCACCTAAAGATGCCTATGATAGGGGCAATGAGAGCTGAAAGCTAGTAAGTATCATAATTTTTGGGAGCTCTTTATGAGACTTGCAATCCCTGCTTCCCTCTTTGAAGGGACTTTCTTTTACTTGTAGTTGAGTCAGTAAACCTACTCCTTTCTATCTCAGCAAGTATTTTGAGTTGTTGTGTTTCATTCATTCATATGATGATTTATGCAATCATGTCTCATGTTCCTTGTTTTGTTCATTACTCTTATCTTGATGTTTACTACTTTGAAAGCTATCATTGAAAACCAACTATTTGTGAACTCCAGCAAATTATCAACTATTCTTCGACCAAGAGCTAAGTTTGCCATTACCAATTATGATTCACTTTATGTATCTTTATTGTGTTTCCTTTACTTATTACAAGTTGAGTTATATAATAGTGAGTTGTCTTCTATTATTATCTATGTATTTGATGAATGTAATGCTTCTTGTCCGTATTCTTTTATCGACTCTTCACTCCATAAACCTGAGGTCATGTTTATTGAGCTTAGTTTCGCTTGGGGACAAGCGAAGTCTAAGCTTGGGGGAGTTGATACGTCCATTTTGCATCACTATTCTATGTCTTAATTCACTATTATTCATTGATATATTTCATATTGAGAGGTGATACTTATGTTATTTCATCTATTTTTGCATGGTTGATGACTTTTGGAGCATGGACCGCTGCAGTCAGGATTCTGATGGAAAAGGTGTTGTTTGGAGGCAAAATTCGCGAAGATCAAAAAATCCGGGAAAATATACGGAAAATCCTATTTTTCCAGAAGACTAAGGATGCCAGAAGATGGAGTAGAGATGGGCCATAGGGGGCCCACACCACCCCATGGCGCGGGCAGGCCTAGGCCACGCCAAGAGGTGGTGTGGCCACCCTGGCCCACTCCAACCTCTCCCCTCTAGCGTATATCAACCTCCCGAAACCCTAAGACTCGGGGAGCAACCACAGAAAGATTCCGCCGCCTCTGCGGGGCGGAAAACACCGAGAGAGAAAGATCTCTCCGGCAGATAGATTTCTGCTGGGGGAATTCCTTCCCAAAGAGGGGAGATCGTCGCCATCAACACCACCATCAAGCTGGACTTCATCGGGATCATCATCATCACCACCAACATCACCATCAACACCCTCATCACCATCTCCATATTGCTGTAACAATTGCGTTGAATCTTGCATAGTTCATAGGGGAAACTTTCCTGGTGTTGATTACTCCTTGTAGTTGATGCTATTGAGTGAACCATTGAACTATTGTTTATGTTCAGGTTGTTATACATCATTATTCCATCTATGATCATGATCCATATGATGTCTTGTGAGTAGTTCATTTTGTTCTTGAGGACATGGGAGAAGTCTTGTTGTTAGTAGTGGAGTTGTGTTGATAAAGATTCAATAAATTGTTATTTAAGTTGTGGTGTACTTCTTCTAGTGGTGTCATGTGAACGTCGACTACATGACACTTCACCTATATGGGCCTAGGGTAATGCATTGTGTATTTGGCTACTAATCGTAGGGGTTGCCGGAGTGACAGAAACCCGAATCCCCGTTAGGAAACCATTGCACAAGGGACGTAAGGGTCTTAGAGTTTAAAGTTGTGGTTAGGTTTCTACCTTAATTACTTTCTTGTACTTACGGATGTTTGCAAGGGGTATAATCACAAGTATGTATTAGTCTTGGATGGGGCGGTACATTAGCACAGGTTCACCCACACAACACTTAGCAAGCTAAAGAAGATTAATCAACTATATGAAGCGAAAGCACTTGACAGTCTTCCCATGTATCCTTGAGAACGTTTGGTCATCTTAAGTAATACAACCGGCTTGTCCTTTGCTGCATAAAGGATTGGGCCACTTGCTGCATTTATTCCTACTGTATTTTATTTACTCGTACTTTGTTTACTTGCTTTATCGAAAACCCCTAAAAATCTGTTTGCTAAGTATTTGCAGAGAATTGCTGATCCATACCACTAGCCAGCACCTTCTGCTCCTCGTTGGGTTCGACACTCTTACTTATCGAAAATACTGCAATACACCCCCTATACTTATGGGTCATCAGAGCTCACAAGATCTAAACATGAAAGCACAAAGGAGGAGAACCAGCCATCTAGCTACTACATGGATCCGTAGTCCAAGGATGAACTACTCACGCATCACACCGGAGGCTTGCATGGTGATGAAGAAGGCCTCCAGGGTGAATTCCCCTCTCCGGCAGGGTGTCGGGAAGATCTTCAGATCCCTCCCGATCTAGGGATGGAGATGAAGGCGGCTACAGACTCTTTCGTGGATTTTTTGATCGAGCCTTAGGGTTTACATCCCGAGGGCATCTTATAGTCGGAAGAGGAGGTCGAGGGAGTGCCGGGAGCAGCCACACCACCCCTTGGCATGGGCCAGGCCTGGCCGTGCGACCAGGTGGTGTGGTGCCCCCCTGGCCCCTCTCCGTATCGTATTCTGGCACTTGATAACTTCCGGAAAAATAGGCACTTTGGCTTTTGTCTCGTCCAATTCCGAGAATATTCATTTTCTGACTTTCTTGGAACCAAAAAAGGCAGAAAACAGGCAGCTGGCACTATGGCTCTTGTTAATAGGTTAGTCCAAGAAATCATATGAAAAGTACTCCAAAGTTGGAATAAAACACAAGAAAGTGGATAAAACCAAGCATGGAACATCAAAAATTATAGATACATTTGCAATGTATCACAAACCTTAATATTATTACATATTCAGATAGGTATGGTTAAATGTGATTTTTGAGAGTTGGAATCAACTCAAAAGCTATTATGGTTGATTTTATAAAAATGTTTGAATGTGCAAAAGCTTCTGTTTTATTATTTTAACTAGGAGAGATCTCTAACTCTAAATGATTTAAATCCAACGGGCTTGGATAGAGATTTTTAGTAGCTTTCCAACAAAATTTGAATCACTCAATTTGGATTTGTAAAACTCTCTGAATTGATTTTTAAACTAAGGGATAGAATTGATTTAAGTCTAAAATAGAAAAATCCTAATTTGAATTAACTGGGTCAGCGCGGGAAACTAAATGGGCCGGCCCGTGTACACTCTGCGGCGCTGAGGGCTGCTGACAGGGGGTCCCGCCTATCAGTGACTCATCAAACGCGAAGCGGTGCGGGGCGATAAGAACCACACGATTAGAACAAGATCTAACGGTCCATGGTCGTTGTCGACGATGGACTCGTCACCGGCGAGACTGAACTCTAGTGCGGTCAGTGGGGGTCTACTGGGGACGTACCAGGGCTCCAGCTAGTGCGGCGAGGCGGGCAAACAAACTGGTGGACGACGGCGGGCTCAGGCGAGGTAGAGCCAGGTTAAATTTTCAATTGCCATTTAAACTTAGAGTTTGAATGTTTTTGGGAGATCACAAAGTGGGCCTTGGCACATCACTACTTGTACTAGCAAGGGGTGCAAAGAACCACAATTGTCTCTGTTGGAAATTGAGTGCTAGGAATAACCAAAGTGGGCTAGTTGATTAAAATGGCCAAAGTGACCATTTCCTTATTTAATTCTTTTTTATTTCTTTTTCTTTGGGATTTGCTTGGGAATGATCTAGATGATGTGTAATTCGCCTTAGATTCATTTTACAATCAATAGATCACTCAATCATGACAATTCAAAACAACTCCTATTTTAAATGTACACACATATGCATGCTTAAGGATTTTTAAATGGAAAAGTTTTTGTTAACCCTAAATTGGGTAAGTTTGAACTTGATCACTTCGATTAAAGTTTTGGGATGTTACAAAAGGAGAGAGAGGATTTGTGAAATTGGTCAACTCACTAAGCCACTTAGTTCCTCGATTTTCCTAATAGGTTGTCGCATTGGTGCTCGCGTCACGGACAGATGACCGATATGTGGGTTCCGACCATCTACTTGATGGGGCAGTTTAACGGAATGTTTAAATTTGGTAGGAGTGAGATGATTTTCCCTCGAAATGGTCCCTCTCGGTAGTTGGCTGCCCAACTTTGCAAAACGCGGCAATTTCAGACAACTTGGGTACCGCGATGCACTCGCCCGGGAACTTCTAGGCCGCAAAGGAACATGCCCGTGGGTAGGGGCCCACCCGACCACCGACCGCCTCCTCTCTTGCCGTTGCCTCCTCCCACCTCCTCCTAGAATAGTCCCTCCCGGGACTTGGATGGTTGGGGGTGCCCTCCTTTCCCCTATATAAGGAGGGGCATATGGGAGGAAGAGACGCACCAATTTCTCCAATGACCTCTTTCCCCCACGTGTGGTTCCCAAGATTGGAACCGCATATGGGGATAGAGGTCTCTCTCTCTCTAGTCGCCTTTTGTGCTAACGTGGTCCTTTGAAGAACTATACACGCAAGATACGACATCGCGGCGGCATTGCCGTTGTACTGCAGGGATTCTAGCCAGAAGATCTACTTCCGCACTCTCTACAGGAATCAGAGAACCGGAGGTTGTCATCGTACATTGTATATGTGCGAAACCATGGGGGTGCTGCCACTAGTGGCACTCGGATTGTCGAGGAGCTTCGTGACCTTTAGGTCGGCTACGAGTACGACTACATCATCCATGTTCCCTGCAACCATTTTCGGTTTACAAGGGTATGTTACCGAAATCTTCCCTATCATAACATCTTAGATATATCATGGGAATTAGGTGTGTTCTACCGTAGGATTTTTTTGTTTTCTGCTGCGGAATCCCTTCAGTGGTATTAGAGCCGATTTATGTGTAGTAATGCTTGTATGGTTAGAACACACGTTGATTGTGTGGGCACTGATCCTATAGTTGTTACTCTCTCACGTGTACTTGATTATATCGCAACACTGTTTGATGAAGCGGACCGGACCCACCTTACGTGTAATCTTATGCGAGACTGATTCCACGCTAAACATACGGCTTATACCGTCTAAGTGGCTAGTGGGTGTATGTCTCTTTTATAGTAGTTGATATAACATTTACAACGGAGGGCACCGAGAGGGTTGTAATAGAGACAACTGTTTGATCCATGTTGTGGTTAGAAGTTCGTAGGTAAGAAACGGTCTACCGTGAAAGCCCTAGCAACCACGTAAAACTTACAAAAGATAAAGTAGAGGCATTTAACGGAATCAGACTAGAGGGAAGTCACCCCAAAGGGCAGCCCAGACCGCTGTTGCCGCTAGGCCCAGGCTAGACCATGCAGGCAGGCGAGCGGGGGCTAGCAGGCGAGGCAACCAGCCGCCGCTAGCAGGCCGCAGCCAGCCGACCCAACCCGGGCGCACACGCACGCGTGGGCGGGTGCTGGCGAGCCGACGCGCGGTGGACCGCGCCAAGGCCCACGTGGTGGTTGCCTCCCTACCAACTCGTCGTTGCGGGCTGTCGGCGCTGCTGGATGGGGGGCGCAAGTAGTGGGCCACCCGGCCGAGCTGCTGGTGCTAGCGTCAGCTGCTGGGCTGGCCACGGGTTGGCCCACCCGGCCGCCTCTGGTGGCCCAGCCGGCTGCCCCCTCTCCTTTTTTTCCTTTGTCTTTTGTTTAGTCCCACATGGGGGAGCCTTTGGGAAGGGTACACCTTCCTTTGCCTATATAAAGGGGTGACCATGGGTGAGAATAAACACACTAGTTAACACCAATAATTTTTTAAAGTATTTTCCTTAGAGAATAACTCTCTCTCTCATTGCCTTTTGCGGTGGCACGGCCCATGAAAACGACTGTACACGCAAGAAACAACAAAGCTGCGGTACACCGTTGTGGTGTAGTGATTCCGGCCAGGAGATCTACTTTCATAATATCGGCAGGCACCGGCGGAACTACACACAGGCAGAACCGGACCATGGCCCGCCTATGATTTTGGCAAAAAAAATGACTATACCGATGCATGGGTAACCAACTACTAAATCCCAGCTAGCTATCACCACATCCACGAGACTAGAGATGTGGAAAAAACAATTTGGAAAGAAGCTGTGGAACAGCATCGTTGTAGCCAGCAGCAGCGATCCAGCGGCGTCCCACAGCGTGTATCCAATACCTCGCATCTCGCAAACAAGAAGCTGATCTCCCCAGTTTGAGCAAGACAACACTCTAGAACATGTACTCCGTACGTCCAGAAATAAGTGACTTGACTTTATCTAGATTCGGTTGCATCTATACACCATTTTTTTCTTTTTTGCGAAACTCCGCTGATCTACTAATAATCACCAACATGTTTAGATACATGCGGATTTAGGCAAATCCAAGTCACTTATTTCTGGACGGAGGGAATATTTTTTTCCAAATTTATGTATTTCTTTACAAATTTAACCTATAGGTAAAACTAATTCCTCGTTTGACCTCGCAAAACTATTTCGAAATCTGATCCCTAGGATCGACGACATCTAATATATAAAGCCAAAGTTGTGCAACTCGGTACCAACACGAAGCAGTAGGAAAGCGGACCAAATAAGGTTGGGGCCATATTACTTGGCACCGAAAGTGAGGTCACTTGGCACCAAATCCCTAGGTTGCTTCCCTACTGCTTCATATTGGTGCCGACCTGCACAATTTCAGCTCTATTTTAGATGATACCGATCTCAGGGGTCAATTTCAGAAATAGTTTTGCCAAAAGGTTAGACAAAAAAATAATTTTGCCTATAGGTTAGTTTTTTAAAAAGTACCAAATTCTTAATTGGTGATTGATAATCAAAACTTTGTATCTTCAAATTTCCCTGCGGCAACACAACAAACATAACACACTAGCTCGTTTTTTTTTCTCAAAATTGGTTTTTATTCTCGGATATTCACTTCGGCTCGCAGGTGTAAATGCACCCATTGTGACAACATATATTTCAAAACGTAAAAAAAATAAAAAAAATTTACATATACATTCGAACATTTTATGATGGTTCATAAGTTTTTGGGACGAAATAATATTTTATGGGTCATCTATAAAAAAGACAAAAAATATCACGTGAATAGTCGTATTCATGTGACATTTTTTTGTCTTTTTTATACACGACACATAAAATGTTATTTCGTCTCGAAAACTTGTGAACCATCCTAAAATTTTCGAATGTATATGTACAAAAAACAAATTGAATTTTGACATTTTAAAATATGTTTTCTCATAATGGTGTATTTGCACCTATGAGTCAAATTGTCGTCTCCTTTTTATTCTCCTTCAGTTTGTCCCACCCAAGTATTTGTTCAAAGATCCGCCACTTTTGGCAGGAATCAGAGATCCAGGAGTCGTCATCTTGCACCGTACGTGTGCGATACTTCGGGGGTGCTGCCATTTGTGGCACCAGACCATCGTACGAGGACTTGGACAAGGGGTGACTTGCGAGGATCTTTGCGACCTTAAGGTCGGACGAGTACGACTATGTAGGGGTTCCGCGTATGAAAACAATAAAATTTTACCCTACGACCCTGAACCCCTAAAGCTGCCAGGACCTATCTATTAGTAATACAGTAATGGGAGGGGCTTTTCGCGAACTTACCCTTAAAGACCGAAAAGCGTTGTCAACGCTCAGGAGAGCATCGTTGATGTAGGCGAGCCGAAGCCGACCTCAAGGTCGTGATGAAGTCATTGTGCTCCTTTTGGCTCCAACGACTTGAGTGCCTCAAGTGCGACACCTCGCGGGGAGTTACACACTCCGGTGCCTGACGATGACTCCTGCTTCCCTGATCCAGCAACAGTTGGGGAAGTAGAGCTCCCGGATCCGATTCCCGCAGCACGACATCGCTCCACGGTGAAGATGTCTCTCGCTCGCGCAGTCCAGACTTGGGACCACGGTCACGAGAGAGAGAGAGAGAGGGGAAGAGAGAAAATACCAATTAGAGGTCCTCCCAAAAGTAGAGAGACCTTTATTGATTATTGGTGTATTTATCTTGGTCAAATACCCCCACTATATATAGGGGCAGGGGAGGTACTACCTCCCTCAAAGTCCCGGGGTGGGACTAAAGGAGAGGAGGGGAGGCCGCCGACCAGCCCCTAGTGGGCCCCGCGCGGGAGGCTAGGCCCAGCCGGCCAGACCCCCTGCCCCTTCTCCCTCTCTCCTTCCCTAATGGGCCCTCTCCCTCCGGAAATTGGCCCATTAAGCCTTTTTGACCTTTAATTGATTTTTCTCTTTATGAAATAATTATGAATAAATGATTAAATCAATATTTAACATTCATTCACACATCATTCAATCTCCGTGGCTATGGAACACCTTCCACCTCCACTCCGGACATCCTCCGGACTTACCAAAACCCTTCCGGTTTTCTCTCTTCTTTTCTTTGGTGATTCTACTGATCCTATAAACACTCTCTAAGCATCATCAAACCCTTAAGCGTGATACCCCACGATTCGGGAACACTACAGACATGGTCGGGACACTCCCGCACCAATGATCGACAGAGGGACCTGGATGGCCATGTGACCCCTGTGCGTTCCACGAAGATCTTTCGTTGTTTGAACCGGGACAGTCGTGTCTTATTCCCTTTGTCTCTCGATACTTGCATTGCCCGAGATCTGATCAATGACATCACCATGTCGTGTTCAATCTCGTTACTGAACAATGCTACTTGACTCATTCCAACAAGTGATATCCCCGTGATCAAATCACACGCTGCGCAACTATTGGATATAACCTCTCCGAGTGGGCCCTTGAGTATCTTCCCGTCACATGGACAGACAAATCCTGCTATTGACATATATTGCCCCTACAGTTTCCTCCGAATACCTGAACACACCTTTATAACCACCGTTTTACTAGATGGCGTTTAATGCTATCTAAGCACCCTCGGGAGACAGTGATTGATATAGCCTCACAGTCTAAGGAATAGTCTACGAGGATCCATTTCTAATCATCGTAACTTGAACTTCATGACATGATCGGGTCACGATGTTTAGGTTGGGTATTGGTTCATCATCTCATTCCCAGAATGAGATGACCTCATTTCCAACTGGCATAAATGCCACATGATTAGGAAACATGATCATCTATTGACCAATGAACCAGTGACTAGAGTTTCACTGGGAACCCCTGGTTGTTTGTATATCACACGTGTATTGATGTTTTCACTCAATACAGTTATAGCATGATATAAAACTTAATCATAAACTATATGAAATATGATAATAGTCCTTACTACTATTTGTCTCTAGGGCATATTTCCAACAGTCTCCCACTTGCACTAGAGTACAAATACACTAGCTGCATTTGTTCTCAATCATTGGCACCATATATCCGGTACCCTGAACATGCTTGCTCATGGAAGAGGTTGAGTCTTAGGTCTGTACTTTACAGTCCCAAATCCTTTGCAACTTACTAATGTCACCTTGATTGACATTAATACTTTATCATCACATGATAGCATATGTGTGTATGCATCGTCGTTATGGCAGCAGAACGAGGCCTGATTCCAGGAGCCTACAATGACGTTAGATCAACCTCGAGGGCTTTCTCATGGGCACTGTGCCCTGGGACACATCCTTCTATGTTAAAAGCGAATTAGCCCCGCCATAACATTATACAACACTTTAGATGGTACCCTTATCTATTATTATAAATGTATTCATCGAAACACTAGTGCACTCTGTGCAACTTTTGATGTTTTGTTCACCTTGCTTCCTACTTGACTTTAATTGGTATCTACAGGAGTTTCCAACATATTCCCTTATAACATAACCCTTTATGTTTTAAGATATGTTATCCTTTATGGATTTGGAAAATATATCCACAGTTCTCTACTAGACACTACGGATAAACTTAGCTTAACGTTCTGTGATTTGAACTTAATCACTTTCAAACGTTCCTTATTTGGATCACATATTATGCTAAGTTATCATCATGGTTTTCTAAGATAGAACCTATGTCTCCACATAGTGGATGACGATCATCCTTTTCTTTCTTTTAACCATCGGTGTTAAACTTAATACTATTCCTAATTTGAGTCATTAAGGACCAGTTCCTTAATTAACTTCTATCCTGAAACACTTTTCAGAATCCCTTAAGGAATACTACATAATATCATAATAAAGTTATTATCAACTTCTACATCTTATAAATTATTATTTATAAGTATTTGCGCCTTTCATTCTTAACACACTTAAGAATTACTCCTATAATCTCCCACTCAAAATATGTTCCTACATATTTGAGTTTGAGACTCATATTGCTCCCACTCAAAAATATGTCAATCACATATTATTTCAGGAAGACTTTCATAGCTCCCACTCAATTTTATGCAAATTGCATATCTCCTTACTATTTTGAACAACTTCAAAATCCTTTGATCAAATATCAAAGTTGGAGATTTACTATGAGATATTAGTACTAGTACTAGTTTTAAATCCTCTAGACATTTAGCACACTTGAATCGAATTCATTTGAATTTGTCCAATACTTGACAAATTATGCTTTTGTCATTCACCCCCTTTTCCACTCTGTCTTTGCAGTCATTCGGGAAAATTCAAGTAACCCCTTTTACTTGTGAGATTCAGCAATGAATTGCCGTCTAATCTAAGGGGAAGTTTGCTTTTAGGATTTCTCATAATTTAGTTTACCATTATTTCCTTAGTAGTTCGTAGGTATGTCATTGATACGTATAAAACGTATCTACTTTTCCGAACACTTTTGCTATTGTTTCTCCTCCAAACTTGTGTGATTTGGATGCAACTAACGCGGACTGACGCTGTTTTCAGCAGAATTGCCTTGGTGTCTACTTATTGTGCAGAAAATCAACTATCAGGAAAAATCCCGGAAAATATGCCAAAAATTCTATTTCACCAGAAGACTCTCGGAGCCAGAATACGAGACGGGGGGGCCCAGGCCACACCACCTGGCCACGCGGGCTAGCCCAGGCTGCACCAGGGGGGTGGTCTGGCCGCCCAGACTCCCCCTCGGTCTCCCTCTTTGCCTATAAGTTGCCTTCTGACCTAAAAACTCGGGGGGGGGGGGGGGGGGGGGGGAGGGGTCGACGTTTTTCTAGAAGGAGTTCCGCTCCGCCGCCACCACCAAATTCCACGAAACAGCACCAGAAACTCCGTTCTGGCACCCTGCCAAGACGGGGAATTGGAGGAGATCATCGCCATCATCAGCACCATCGCTTCTCCATCGACCATCCATGTTTTCCCCATCTATGAGTGAGTAATCCCCCGCTGTAGGCTATGGGGATCGTAGGGATTGGATGAGATCGTTCATGTAATGGCATCAGATTGTTAGGGCATGGTGCCTAGTATCTTCTATTAGTGCTTTATGACTTTGTTGCGACTTGTTATGCTTAATGCTTGTCACTAGGGCCCGAGTGCCATGATTTTAGATCTAAACATGTTATTGATTCATTATGATAGTATTGTTTATGGTCTTACCTGCAAGTTGTATACACACGTTGTTGTCCGGAACCAATGGTCCTGAAGTGATAGAAATCGGGATAACCGGAGGGAATGGCTTTGATGTGAGGATCACATGTGTTCACGAAGTGTTAATGCTTTTCTCCGGTGCTCTATTAAAAGGAGCACCTTAATTGCCAGTAGTTCCCTTGAGGCCCCGCTGCAAACGGGCTGGCAGGACAAAAGATGTTGTGCAAGTTCTCATTGCGAGCACGTATGACTATATATGGAACACATGCCTAGGATTATCTAGTACTTGGATGCTTTATCTTATTTATCTGCAATTTCCCTATGTTCTGATTGCTATGTGAATTGTCTTGTCCATGCAACGCCCGTCCATCCATCCCTATGCCTACCGCACTCGAATCCTACTATTTACTGCTATTGTTAATGCTGTCTTTACTTTACTACTGCTGTTACTTTACTATTCCTACTACAAAACTAATGCTACTGATAAACTGTTGTGAGCAAGATTGTTTCCAGGTGCAGCTGAATTGACAACTCAGTTGTTAAGGCTTATAAATATTCTTTGGCTCCCCTTGTGTTGAATCAATAAATTGAGTTTCACTTCCCTCGAAAATACTGTGATACACCCCCTATACTTGTGGGTCATCAAGAATATTTTCTGGCGCCGTTGCCGGGGAGCATAGCTTTATTTATCAAGTTCACTTGGATTCTCTATTCTTCGCTGTTATCCATCCATCATGGGTAAGTCTCATGATGGCAAGGTTTCTATTTTACCATCCACTACAAGAAGAGGTATGGTTCTGAACACCTCTGTTGCTCTTGATTCACCATCTATTATGAGTAAGCTCGTTACACCGCCACATACACATGCTACACACACTGCTACTACTCTTGAATCTGAAACTTCTGATGCTGCTTCTACTGTGCTTGATAAGAGTGGTTCATTAGGTCCTTTCCTAGATGCTACGATTGCTAGAACTATAGCTGGAAATACTGAAACTCCTAATGAAGACACTACTACACCTGTTAGTTCACCTGAGTCTAGTGAAAGTTATGATATTGAAGTTATGATATTGATCTATTGATAGCCTTGATTGCTTGATTAGTACTTTCCTGCAAAAATATTTTCCTCCAAGTGCTAGACATGCTATTTTGCAGGAACTTTTTGATTTTAAACAGGGAGAAAAAGAGATATTGCCTGAATCATGGGCAAGGTTTTGTGCTTTGATTCATGCACAGGCTGGAAGTCCATTACCTAAGAATGAGCTTCTTGATATATTTTATAATGTACTAACCGAAGAATCTAGGACATACCTAGATAGTTGTGTTGATTGTGTTTTTAGGAATAGGACTCCTAAGGAAGCTGAGGAATTAATGGCTAAAATAAGTAAGAACTATGAAGATTGGACTCCTCATGAACAAGCTATACCTGAAGTAATTGTACCTGAACCTACTATACCAGTGCCTATTCCAACATCAAAGAAGAGGGGAGTTATTGAATTAAATGATGAAGTGATGAAGGAAGCTAAGAAATGTCTTAAAGAGAAGGGAATAAAGCTGCAGATGTCAAGAATTTACCTCCTATAGAAGAATTATGTAAGCCTATTCCCTACTCATCCACTATCGAGGTACACTCTCTCCAACACTTTGATGAAGGTTATATCCCTTACTCTAAACCTCTTGATCAATGCTGAGAAGAATTCAATATCTTTATTGTTAAGCAAGATAATTTTAATAAAAGGGTGCAAAATCATCTAATGGAAAACACTAGAGCTATTGTTGAGTTGAAAGATATTGTGGAAAGAACCTCTAATGATGTTAAAATGATTGTTAAACACTTTCAAATGGTTCAAACTCAAATAGGTCAACTCATTAAAGTGCAAAAAGACTTGCTAGTTAATGCTGCTAAAGAAAAACATGCTTATGAAATTAGAACTAGAAGTGGAGCTGCTACCCAGGATCCTCTATATCCCGAGGGGCATCCCAAAAGAATTGAGCAGGATTCTCAACAAGCTAAAAATAGTGGCTCTACTCATAAGAAAAGGAAAAAGAAACATAAAATTGTTGTAGAACCCTCTGAACCTGCTATAGATCCTAATAGTATATCTATTTCTGATGCTGAAACTGAAAGTGGTAATGAAGAAAATGAAGCTCCTAATGAAGAAAAAGTTGAAGAAGAACCTGAAAAGCACACTGAGAATACTAAATACACTAAATAAGATTTTGTTGCTAAGAAACATGGTAGTGAAAGAGAGCCTTGGGTCCAAAAACCTATGCCTTTCCCTGATAAGAAACACAAGTCAAAGGAAGATGAACACTATAATAAGTTTTGCGAGTGGATGAAACCTTTATTCCTGCAAATTCCTTTGACTGATGCTATTAAATTTCCTCCTTACTCAAAGTATATGAAGGATATTGTCTCGAATAAAAGGAAGATCCCTAATGAAGAAATTTCTACTTTGCTTACTAATTATTCCTTTAATGGTAAGGTTCCTAAGAAACTTGGAGACCTAGGGATTCCAACTATCCCTTGCTCTATTAAGAATAGTTATGTTAGCACTGATTTGTGTGATTTGGGAGCTGGAGTTAGTGTTATGCCTTTCTCTCTCTATAAGAGACTTCAACTTGAAAAACTGATACCAACTGATATATCTTTGCAAATGGCTGATAAATCTACCACTATTCCTTTTGGTATATGTGAGGATGTACCTGTTCAAGTGGCTCATAATTGCTTGATATTAACTGATTTTGTTGTGCTTGAAATACCTGAAGATGATAATATGTCTATTATTCTTGGGAGACCTTTTCTTAATACTGCAGGAGCTGTTATTAATTGTAATCAAGGAAAGGTGACCTTTAATGTTAATGATAAGGAACATACTCTCTATTTCCCCAAGAAGATTGAAAGGACTTATGGTCTGAATTCAATTGAACATGTTGAGGGCATTCAAGTTGGAGAGATATATTGTCCCATACCAAGAGAAAAATTTGAAACTATTATGATTGGGACCATTGCTATCAAGGTTGAGGTAACATAATAATAAGTGGAATACAAAGTTTTGTCTCATATGAAATTGTTTTGGTAACAAGACTTGATCAACCTTGTTGACAAAAGGATTTCGTTGAATAAAACAATGTTTTCACTATGATTATCTCCGCTTACTTTTATTCTATCCAGTTTAGTTTTTGCTTTCGTTTAGTTTTATTTTTGTTGATAGTTGCTTGCATGTTAGAGTGTCTTAGAACTCCTGTAGTTCTAGCCTTGTTTTGTCATTGCATCATTTCCAAAAAAAATCTGTCTATCAGAAAATCATTCTTCTATACGTGAAAAATGCCCAAAAATAAAGTGTCTCGAAAAATTCCAGAAAATTCATATTAAATTTTTGCGTGAAAAAGGGGAGAGGAGTGCCTGGAGGGTACCAGGGGGACCCACCAGGCAGGCACACCACCTGGTGGCGCGGCCTGCCCTGGGTGGCGCCATGCCATGGTGTGGGCCACCCCTGGCCCTCCACTAATTCTCTCACCTGCCACTTACTTCTCTCTCCTGAGTAAGCTCCAGTTCATTGCTCAAAATCGCGTTCTTGCTATGCTTGCTCTCGATTTTTTCGATCTCCTTGCTCAGCCCATCTTTATTGCTGAAATTTGGAGCACTTGTTCTCTGGTATGTGACTCCTCCCCTTGTCAAAGTAGATTTGTGTTTAGTGGATTATATCTTGAGTATTTTGCTGCTGTAGGTGACAGGTTATGAGAGCTTGTAAGCTTGTTTGATGTTTAGAGATATAGTTTTGATGCATGTTTAGGCCTCTAACAAGTCCCTATGAGTAGTATCCTTCATTATATTCACTTTGCAATCACTTGTTTAATAGGTGTTTAAATTTCAAAATAGAAGATGAATGAGCATCAACTAAACCAACATGAATTATGGGTGCCTGAGGTCATAAAGGTTCACCGGGAGGAGGAAGTTTTTCCTTCCATTTACCCATGCTCTGAATTCATGAGGGCCTCAGGAATTCTCTAGGATTTCCACACTTTGGTTTCTAATGCAGGGTTGGAGCACTTTTTGGAAGATGAACCTTGTCAATTTGTGAAGTGATGCGCTCGACGATCGATGTAGAGCTCGTTGGGAACCCCAAGAGGAAGGTATGATGAGCACAACATCAAGTTTTCCCTCAGTTATGAAACCAAGGTTTAATCGAACCAGTAGGAGCAAGGAAACACCCCAAAGGTGTTACTAGCTGAGCTTTGGCAGGGCGCACTACCGGTGCTAGTAGCAATGTGGATACCTGCACAACACAACCACAGAACTTTGTCCCAAACTTGCGATGAGGTTGTCAATCTCACCATGTTTTGCGGAAAACAAAGGATTAAACGTATCGAATGGAAAGAAGTAAAAGTTTGCAGAAAGTAAACACAAAGCAGTAAAAGATTGTAGATTGTATGTAAAAGACAAGGACCGGGATCCATAGTTCACTAGAGGTGGCTCTCCTTAGATAGATAACATGCTGGGTGAACAAATTACAGCGGGGCAATTGACAAACACCAAGAAAGCAATACAGGCATATACTAATAATCTTGACTCCTTTGAGACTTGATTGGGCATTACAACATAATACATACACCGCCATCCAACTGCATCTATGACTAATAATCCACCTTCAGGTTATCATCCGAACCCCCTCCAGTATTAAGTTGCAAGCAATAGATTATTGCTTTACGAACTGCGTGTAAAGTAAACAATACGATTGTTGTATGAACAAAGGATTGATGGTTTCTCCCTAGTAGCAACAGCACATCTAGTACCTTAGAGATTTCTGTCACTTCCCCAGATTACCAGAGGCATGAACCTACTATCGAGCATAAATACTAACTCTTGGAGTTGCTAGCATCTACTTGGCCAAGATAGCTACTAACAACGGAAAGCATGCAAGATCTCAAATAACAAAGACATGATAGAATCAATAATCAATCTGAAATAGCATCTCAATATCCATCGGATCCCCGCAAACACAACATGAATGGATTACAAATAGATGATCTTGATCATGAACGGAGCTCACAAGATCTAAACATGAAAGGACAAAGGAGGAGAAACCAGCCATCTAGCTACTACATGGATCCGTAGTCCAAGGATGAACTACTCACGCATCACACCAGAGGCTCGCATGGTGATGAAGAAGGCCTCCAGGGTGAATTCCCCTCTCTGGTAGGGTGCCGGGAAGAGCTTCAGATCCCTCCCGATCTAGGGATGGAGATGACGGCGGCTACAGACTCTTTCGTGGATTTTTGATCGGGTCCTTAGGGTTTTCGTCCCGAGGGCAACTTATAGGCGGAAGGAGAGGCCGAGGGGGTGCCGGGAGCGGCCACACCACCCCCTAGCGCGGGCCAGGCCTGGCCGCGCGGCCAGGTGGTGTGGTGGCTCCCTGGCCCTTCTCCATCTTGTATTCTCGGACTTGATCCCTTCCGGAAAAATAGGCACTTTGGCTTTTGTCCCGTCCAATTCCGAGAATATTCATTTTCTGACTTTCCTGGAACCAAAAACAGCAGAAAACAGGCAGCTGGCACTGTGGCTCTTGTTAATAGGTTAGTCCAAGAAATCATATGAAAAGTACTCCAAAGTTGGAACAAAACACAAGAAAGTGGATAAAACCAAGCATGGAACATCAAAAATTATAGATACATTTGCAATGTATCAACATCCCCAAGCTTAACTCCTGCTCGTCCTCGAGTAGGTAAGTGATAAAAAGAAAGAATAATTTTTGAGGTGACATGCACCATCAAAGACTTGATCAAAGTATTTGCAAAACACTCAAAGTTGGGATCATAGTACTTCAATCATAACATGAAAGACAAAGTTCTAGCAATAGGCAAAGAGACTATGATGCAATATGAAAAGGCACAAACAAAAGATTCATGAATAACAAGCTTTGCAAGACGTTTGTTTGTTTCACATAAAGAAAACATAGCATAATAGTATTCAGCTTGTCCCTCAATAGAGTAGCAAATATAAATGCAAAGGACACCTTCAAAGTTCATAAGAGTGACTAGATACAATAGTTTAAAACAAGCAATAACAAGTTATGCATCAATGAACTAGTCTTGGGACAATGCACATAGAACTAAGAATGGCCACTATGCTCTCAAAGTAGTGCATAAAGATAGAAGGTGGAGACTCAATATAATGGTGGAAGAAAGGCCTTTTGTAAAAGGAAGTAGGGATTCAAGTCTCATAAAGAGATTCCAAAAATTATGGTACTTATAGCTTTTAGCTCTCATTTCCCCTATCATAAGCATCTTGAAGGTGATTAAGGTTAAAGTGACACAACTAAGTGGATATGCTTGACAAGTTATAAACCGAAATCTCATGCCCCTTACTTACGAAGACCGATCCTCATGCTACTCAACTTCAGTCACGAGTAAGCTCTTGTCATTGTAAGTATATGTGTATCATTAAGAACCGCCAACGGGGTACCCCTTGCACATGATACGGGAGCTTTCCCATAATCAAAATGACAAGGCAAGCAGACAATGAGCATCTCAACGATCTTTTTATTTGCTATTTGCATAGGTTTTTATTGAGGATGCTTCATAGAGTGCTCATTATGGTGATGATGCAAGTTTCCACCATGATTAGGCATGGCTTAGGCTAGCGGCCCAGGCGTTTCTCTAACACACATACAAACTCCATGATCTTACAAGTTCCACTTTTATTTCACACCGCCGGGATCCGTAAGCAAAAGAACATGATATCAACGGGGTACAAAGTACAAGTGCAATGTTGAAAGCGTTCCCCATGAAACATGGTTCTGCTAACTTCAACTTATAAAGCGCAAGCATATACACAACAAAGAAGGACCCAATGGTTCAAGTTTATTAGAGGCAAAAAAGTAAAGTGTGCCATCAAGTTCGTGAGAGCTTTAATCACTAGTTTTCTCATCACAAGTGAAAGGTAGACAAAAGCATGAATATACTTGGAATAGCATAAGCTAGTAGGTAGGTATGGTGGACTCTTTGGAAAAACTTGGTTTAGGGAGTTGGATGCATGAGTAGAACTCATACTTGGTGGTGGAGGCTAGCAAAAGACTGGGAGCGACAAACTAAGAGAGCAATAATGGCCATAATCATGCAGAGCGACAAAACATCATTGATCAAAGCATAAATTGATCCTACAAGTTGAAAACTAAAGGATCATAAAGGCTATGGTGACTTGTGATAGTCATAACATGGTGTGAGCATGTGCCAAGTCAACCCAAATAAAGCATCAAAGGAGAATACCACTATACTATGCTTTAATATGCTAAAACAACGCATGATTCATCCAAGGCACATTAAGCAATCTCAATTGTTTATAACAAGTCATGCTATAGAAAAGAATACTAAACATAAAGCCAAAACAATATCAAGCATGGCATGACAAAGCGTAGCCACAGTCAAAAACAAGCTCTTTTTACCACATAAGCATGAACTTTCCTACTCTTTTCCAAACCAAACCAAACTAATTGCAAACCAATGTATGAAAGAGGGGGTCCAATCAATTTATTCAGAAAACTAAGCAAACCAAGCAAACTAAAAACCAAAACGAAAAAGAAGACACTCCAAGAAAAACACAATTGTGCATGAAACAATAAAAATGAAGCGTTTGGAAGAAACCTGGGATTTTTATTGATGAAGAAGGGGATGCCTTGGGCATCCCCAAGCTTTGACGCTTGTACTTCTTGGATATTTCTTGAGGTGACACGCATGGCATCCCCAAGCTTGAGCTTTACTCCATCCTTCATCTCATTACTCATTCATTCCATACACCTGAAAATTTTCCTTCATACAAAACTTCACACAATCTTTATTAGCAATATTAGTGCACTCAAGATAAATAAATCTTAAGGTTCAGTTCTAACACCAAATAAACTTCCATTAGAACACTAGCTACTGTATCACTTCCCTCAAAAATCTCAATTCCCCAAAAGAACTCAAGAAGGAACCAACAAGAAGCAAATGCAGAAAATGGCAGAAATCTGTCAAAACAGACCAGCAGGTAAAGACAAATTTTTTCGAAGACCTTCTGTTGCTCAAATCAAAAAGTGTTGAACTAACGAAAGTTAGATAACAACCTGGGGCAGAAGCACAAAACTTCACGCCTCAAAAAGACGTTCAGAGATTTTACACGAATTTTTACGGTGAAGCACAGAAATCTGTTTCGGGACAACAACTTTCCCAATCATTACTTCACTCTCATTAGAGGTTACTGAAATGGATCGTATGGGCACCTAGAGGGCGGGTGAATAGGTGCTACACCAATTTTTAATTCTTTTTCAATTTTAGGCTTAGCACAAAGGGTAAATTCTCTAGATAAACTATTAGGTGGAATTCCCTAAATGCAAACCTATCTACTAGCAAGTAAACAGCGAGTGGAAGAGGAACGAGTAAACCGAAGTGAAGCACGCGGAGACACAGGATTTGTTTGACCGCAGTTCCTTCCTTGTTAAGGGAAGTACGTCTGCGTTGGAGGGGTGGGCGGTACTAAGACCACCATGCCACAAAAGGCCTCACCCTGTTCTCCGATGGATCTCGCCACAACAGGCCTGATCCACCTTCCACTATAGGTACCATTCGAGGCGGGCACCGGCGCCTTTACACAACTAGCGGGGAAACAACTCCACTACAAACTTGGAGGCTCCCAAAATGACAACAAGCTGCCACAAGAACAAACTTATCAAATACAATAAACAAGATCTAGGTATTGACAAGAATACTAGATCAGGGATTTCTCCAAGTGAATGGAGAGGAGTTGAAGCGCTTGATTCTTGATGATGATGATCTTCTCCTCCTTCAATTCCACCAAAGATCAAGACCTTCGGGTGGTTGAAGTGGGAGATCGAGAATGAGAGCTTTTGCACAATGTCTGGTCAATTTCGAATGAATCAAGAGTTCTGAACGTTGGGGAAGAAGGGGTACTTATACCCCCTTCCGAAACCAGCCGTTGCACACTTTGGGGGCCGGATTATCCAGCCCAAGTGAGGGCCGGATTATCCGGCCTAGGGAAAACACCGCCCTAGACTCGGAATATCCGGCAGATAATCCGCCCCCTATCAAAGAGACGCGCCGAGCTTGCCCTTGATCAACTTCTGGGGGCCGGATTATCCGGTCCTATGTGAGGGCCGGATTATCCGGCCTGGGGAAGAAAAACCGCCCCAGTTCGGATTTTTCGGGAGAAAATCCGACCGGATACCGTGCGACGCGCATTGGCCTCTTTTGCTCGAATACTGGGGGCCGGATTATCCAGCCCTTGCGACACCCGGATTATCCGGCCTGGGGAGGAAAAACCGCCCCAGTTCAGATTTTCCAGGAGAAAATCCGACAGGACACCGAGCGACGCGCCTTGGCTTCCTTGAGAGATGAGGTAGGCCGGATTATCCGGCCCTTGGTGGGACGGATTATCCGGCCCCCCTCAAAACTTCCTGCACACTTAGCGCACATGAAAAGTCTCCATAGTATTGTTATCTAACACGCAAAACATAGGAAAACATGAAATGTTCTTTCAATCTCCCCCTTTTTGGTGTTAGCTGACAATACCAGGATTTGCAGGAGAAAGACACAAGACAAACAGAGATAACTATGAAAGGGACTCCCCCTCAATGTGTGCATAATAGAGTTTTGCAGTGGAATACAAATGCACACAAATAGGTGAAGCTATTCCATAGACATAAGAGCAAAAACACATACCACTGAAGTAGAGAATAGGCATCCTTGACATAAATCACAATTATTACCGGATAACCATTATGAGCGCGCGCCTTCCGTGATAAACCTTCCGTGATAAACCTCCAGCAATAGGATATGAATAGATAGAACCATAAGCATAATCCATGATATGAAGTCCATAGGCATCATCCAGACAATCACATAAAGTCTCAAACAACCACAAATCACGAATTTAAAGTTCAACGCTAAATGGGCATAAGCAAGAAATAACGAATAGAAAAGTGCAAGTGCTTATGCCCGACCCATGCAAATCCACGGACAACCTAATAGAACTACTTCTCCCCCTTTGGCATCGAGAGACCAAAAATGGAGAAGAGCAATGCTAACGCCCCATGGGATCACTCATCGTAGTCCTCGTCCTCGTCCTCGTCTTCATTCTCTTCCTCATACTCATCTTCAAGCTCCTCAGTGTCACCTTCCTCATCTCCATCATCGGCAACAGGCGCAGAGGGGAACAAGTGACGCTCCAGCTCACCATAGTTCAGCTCGGAGGAAGAGTTCCACCGAGCATACAGAGTGGGAGGTGTAGGAGCCGGAGGAGCACCCGAAGCACCGAACACGTGGTGGAGAATGAGCTGCTGGGAGTGAGCCAACTCATGGCGCTGCCTGTATGCCTCGTACTGACCCTTGCGCGTGTCCACGCCCATGCAGAGAATGTGACGCTGTAACCAGTTCAGCTGCTTGATCTCATGGGCCACGGGAGGCACAGGGGGACTGCGAGCATCCCTCATGAGGCCCTCAGGAGCAGAGGAGGGGTGAGAGGTCTTCCGAACCTTGTTGTATATCTTCTTGGCCTTGTGCACCGAGTCAATGTGGAACTCCTCAGCAGGAAGAAGGTGGCGGATGAGCAACATAATGTAGGGCGCATAGGGAATGGACAGACGGTTGAACATAGCATCACACAGCTCATGGTAAATAAAGTCCATGACATCCAGCCTGTACTGCACTGACTCGTCCTCGCAGGAGGCAACCTCATGAGAAAATTGAAGTAGCTGAACAAGGTGACCACGGATGTTGTCATTGTTTCCCCCACTCGGTGTAATAGAGTCATGGAAGAGACCCACCAATGCTGCATAGATGGGAGCAAGACCAGCCACAGTACCCACAATGCCATTGTTCACAGTGCAAGGAGAGAGAGCAGCTTCCTTGTTGGGCTTCAGCTGAGTGATGATGCGGTGGCCACTAGCTCTATCCCTGTTGCAGAAGGAGTACCCCAGAACCTCAGCAAACATGTGAAAATCAGCAGTCATGGGCCTGTCATGAGTCATCCACTTCATTGCGGCGCTCATCCCCACAAATCACCAGAGTGGAGAAGAACTGCTTCACCACCTCAGAGTCAAAGGAGCACTGGAGGGACATGAGATGGTGCAGCCCCATGCTCTCAGCCACAAACATCGCATCCACAAGATGCGCCTTCTCCAAAGCATCAGCAAGTACCAGAGGGTGCATAGGCCTAATGTTCAGCCTGGCATAGATGTCTTCATAAATCCCCTTCTGTTATGCACACCAAAAATGGGTATCCCCCAGCTCATCATCACGAGGCAACTCAGCAAACAAGTCACGGTGATGGTGTTGGAATTATGCCCTAGAGGAAATAATAAAGATGTTATTATTATAATTCTTGTTCATGATAAAGTTTATATTCCATGCTAGAATTGTATTAAGCGGAAACTTTAATACTTGTGTGGTTTGTGAACAACACCGTATCCCTAGTACGCCTCTATGGACTAGCTCATTGATCAATGATGGTTAAGGTTTCCTAACCATAGACATGAGTTGTCAATTGATAATGAGATCATATCATTGGAGAATGATATGGTGGATAGACCCAAACTAAGCGAAGCAATTAGATCGTGTCATCGTGTTCGTCTTTGCGAAGTTTTTCTTATGTAAAATATTGTATTCCTTAGACCATGAGATAATACAACTCCCTGGTATCGGAAGAAAGCTTTGAGGTCATCAAACGTCATCCTATGAGAGGGTGATCATAAAGGTGTCTCTCAGGTAATCGGAAAGTATCTGTTGGGTTGTATGTATCGAGATGGGATTTGTCCCTCCCAAGTCGGAGAGATATACTTCGGGCCCACTCGGTAATCGATATCAACACCGCTTGCAAGCATGTGGTTAAGGAGTTAATCACAAAGTGATATCGGATTACGGAACGAGTAAAGTACTTGCTGTGAACGAGATTGAACTAGGTATGACGATACCGACGATCGAATCTCGGGCAAGTAAAATATCGCGAGACGAAGGGAATATATATATGGGATTGATTGAATCCTGGCATCGTGGTTCGTCCGATATGATCATCGATGAATGTGTGGGAGTCAATATGGGTGCCTAGACCCCGCTGTTGATTATTGATAGAAGATCATGTCTGCATATTCTCGAACCCGCAGGGTCACACACTTAACGTGTCTCGACGCTAGGATAAATTGGATAATTGGTTTACGAATTTTTGTTCGGAGTCTCGGATGGGATCCGGGACATCACGAGAGGTTCCGGAATGGTCCGGAGAATAAGATTCATATAAGGCAGTGCAGTTTTTGGAGTTCGGAATTGTTCCGGATTAATCGGTATTGTACCAGAAGCTTCTAGAACCTTCCGGAAGGGGACCAACGTGGCCCCACCTTCCGGGAGGGGGCATGGGCCTATGAGGGAGTGTCCTGGCCGCATTGGGCCAGGGGAACAAGGCCCCATAGGGCCCAGCCGATTCTAGATAGATTTAACTCGTTTAAATCTAGAGATAGAATTTCTAGATAAGGGAAAGTTTAAATCGTTTAAACTGGAGATAGAACCCTATCCCCCCCACTCCTCCTTATCCCTTGGCCGCCGGCCCAAGGCTTGGAGGAGGGGCTAGGGCTGGCTGCCCCCTCCCCCTCTATATATAGAGGGCTAGGGCGCCCCTCCCTCACACACCTTCCTCCAAACCCTAGTTGCCCTGCTGCCCTCCTCTCTCCCTCCCGACTGTTTGTAGGCGAAGCCCTGCTGCAGAAATTCTCCACCAAATACACCACGCCGTCGTGTTGTAGATCCAATCCATCTCTCCACCATACTTGCTGGTCCAAGGAAGGAGGAGACGTCGAGGTGCTGCACGTGTGCATCTCACGGAGGCACTGCCACTTGTGGTGCTAGATCGGATCGGATTGCGAGGAGGAGAAGCGAGTACGACTACATCACCCACGTTCCGACGAACGTTCCGCTGTGCGAATCTTCAAGGGTATGAAGATCTAATCCAATCTCTCTCGTTGTTTGCATCTCCTAGATTAGATCTTGGCTTTCCCTCTGTTCGCTTCCGTAGAAAATTTTGATTTACTATGCTGCGAAACCCCTTCAGTGGTATCAGAGCTAGATCTATGCGTAGATGTGATTCACGAGTAGAACGCAACATGGTTGTTGCGGGCGTTGATGTTTTCTGTTGCAAGCCTCTTGTTTGTGTTCTTCTTATGACGCGGGATAGTGAGATTGAAGCGGTCCAGGCTAACCTTACGCGACGTCGTTCGCGAGACCGGCTCCGCACTTGACGTGTGGCTTGTACCACACATGCGGCTGGTGGATGTCAGTTTCTCTCACTATAGTTGTCATGGGATTAACACCGGAGTTTGGCAACCATAATATCACCGTTGTGGCTTTCCGTAGGTAAGAATCGTTCTTAGCATCTACTCCCATAAGCCACGTAAAACATGCAACAACAAAGTAGAGGCGTCTAACTTGTTTTTGCAGGGAGTGTTTTCTGTGATATGGTATGGCCCAAGATGTGATGTGTATATTGTATGCGATGATCATGTTTTGTAATGTTTCACGACTTGCATGTCGATGAGTACACAACCGGCAGGAGCCATATGGTTGTCTTTATAATTGTGTATGACCTGCGAGTCAACTTCTTATACGCCATGTAATAGCTTTACTTTATCGCTAAGTAGTTAGCAATAGTTGTAGTTGCTATTCGTGGTGGAGGCAATCGTGGTGGAGTGATGGAGATCATGCCGGAACGCACAAGATGGAGATCATTGCGCGAAGATTGGCTATACCATGTCACATAAAGTTATATGCATGTGATGTTTATCCTTTTATGTATCTTATTATGCTTAGATCGCGACGGTAGCATTATAAGATGATTCCTCACTTAAAGATCAAGATAAAACTGTGTTCTCCCCATGTATGCACCGTTGCGAAAGTTCGTCGTGTCCAAGCATCACGTGATGATCGGGTGCTATAGACTCTACGCTCACATACAACGGGTGCAAGCCAGTTTTGCACACGCGGAAATACTTGGGTTTGACTTGACGAGCCTAGCATGTACAGACATGGCCTCGGAACACATGAACCGAAAGGTTAAGCATGAGTCATATGAATGATATGATCGACACTTCGTTGTCCACCATTGAAGCCACATCTCTTCTCGTGAAGATCGGATTAGGTGTGGTGAATTTGGATCGTGTTCACTAAACAACTTGAGGGATGTTGAATTTTGTGGGAGTTCATCTAGTAATTTGATTAAGTTGAACTATTTATCATGAACATAGTCTAAATTGTACTTGCAAATACTGTAGATCACATGGCCAAGTCCAACTTCAACGTTTTTGCTGAGAAAGAAAAGCTTAGAAACAATGGGTCTAACTTCACCAACTGGTTCCGCAATCTTAGAATCATTCTGTCTGGCGAACAAAAGGACTATGTCCTTGGGAAAGCGTTAGGTGACCCCCCTGCTGTAACTGCGCCGGCTGATGAGAAAGCTGTCTATCAGTCGCGCAAAGATGATTATGGTGTGATTAAGAGCACCATGTTGTTTGCTATGGAACCGGAACTTCAAAATCGTTTTGAAAACTATCCCGGGCCCTTTGAGATTCTCGAGGAGCTGAAAACCATGTTTCAGACTCAGGCCCGTTCTGAGAGATATGAGATCTCTGAGAAGTTCTTTAACTGCAAGATGGAGGAAGGGAGTTCCGTTAGTGAGCACGCCATTAAGATGTCGGGCTACACTCAACGCCTTGAGCAACTGGACTGCAAGATTCCAGAGGAGCTCAAGATTGATAGGGTTCTGCAATCACTCCCTCCCAGCTACAAAAGTTTTGTAGTGACTCACAATCAGATTGGTTCCACTGATACGATCACCGAGCTCTTCGCAAAGCTGAAGGCTGCGGAGGTGGACATCAAAAAGGATAATCATGTGTTGATGGTCAACAAGCCCTCCTTTAAGAAAGGTAAAGGTGCAAAGAAGCCCTTCAAGAAAAGCGGCGGCAAGCGTGTTGCCCCTGCTGAGAAGAAGCTCAAGTCTGGTCCTAAGCCGGACACTGAGTGCTTCTATTGCAAGGACAAGGGTCACTGGAAGCGCAACTGTCCGAAGTACTTAGCGGACAAGAAGGCTGGCACCATCAAAGGTATATTTGATATACATGTTATTGATGTTTTCCTTACTAGCCCTCGTTGTAGTGCCTGGGTATTTGATACCGGTTCAGTTGCTAATATTTGTAACTCGAAACAGGAGCTGCGGAATAGACGGCGGCTTGCGAGGGATGAGGTGACGATGCGCGTTGGCAACGGATCAAGAGTTGATGTGATGTCCGTCGGCACGCTCTCCTTAGTTTTACCTTCGGGATTAGTTTTAAACCTTAATAAATGTTATTATGTGCCTGCGTTGAGCATGAACATTATTTCTGGATCGTGTTTATTGCACGACGGTTATTCATTTAAATCGGAGAATAATGGTTGTTCTATTTATATGAGTAACATCTTTTATGGTCATGCACCTCTTGTGAGTTGTTTATTTCTTCTAAATCTTGAAAGGGATGAAACACACATCCATAACATTGAGGCTAAGAGATGCAAAGTAGATAGTGATAATACTACTTATTTGTGGCACTGTCCTCTAGGTCATATTGGTGTAAAGCGTATGAAGAAACTCCATTCTGATGGACTTTTGGAGTCTCTTGATTTTGAATCATTTGACACATGCGAACCATGCCTCATGGGCAAGATGATCAAAACCCCGTTCTCCGGTATGATGGAGCGAGCAACGGACTTGTTGGAAATCATACATACCGATGTATGCGGACCGATGAGTGTTTCGACGCGTGGTGGATATCGCTATTTTCTCACTTTTACCGATGACTTAAGTAGATATGGGTATATCTATTTAATGAAACATAAATCTGAAACGTTTGAAAAGTTCAAAGAATTTCAGAATGAAGTGGAGAACCATCGTAACAGAAAGATTAAGTTTCTACGATCCGATCGTGGGGGCGAATATTTGAGTTATGATTTTCTCACGCATCTCAAAGCAAGTGGAATCATTTCACAACTCACGCCACCCGGAACACCACAGCGCAATGGTGTGTCTGAACGCCAGAATCGAACCTTATTAGATATGGTCCGATCAATGATGTCTCTTACTGATTTGCCGTTATCATTTTGGGGTTATGCATTAGAAACCGCTGCATTCACTTTAAATAGGGCTCCATCTAAATCCGTTGAGACGACACCGTATGAACTGTGGTTTGGTGCTAAACCTAAGTTGTCGTTTCTTAAAGTTTGGGGATGCGAAGCTTACGTCAAGAAGTTGATGCCGGACAAGCTCGAACCCAAAGCGGAGAAATGCGTCTTCATAGGATACCCTAAGGAAACTATTGGGTATACCTTCTATCACAGAACTGAAGGCAAAGTGTTTGTCGCAAAGAACGGTTCCTTTCTTGAGAAGGAGTTTCTCTCGAAAGAAGTGAGTGGGAGGAAAGTAGAGCTAGACGAGGTTATTGAACCTTCTCTTGAATTGGAGAGTAGCGCAGCACCTGAAATTGTTCCAGTGCTGCCTGCACCAACAATAGAGGAAGCTAATGACAAGGATCATGAAGCTTCGGACGATGCTGCTACTGAACGTCGCAGGTCGACAAGGTCGCGTGCCCCTCCTGAGTGGTACGGCAACCCTGTCTTGACAGTCTTGTTAGTAGAAGACAGTGAACCTACGAACTATGAGGAAGCGATGATAAGCCCAGACTCTGAGAAATGGCTAGAAGCCATGAAATCCGAATTGGGATCCATGAGCGAAAACCAAGTATGGACTTTGGTGGACCCTCCTAGCGACCGAAAGGCCGTTGAGTGCAAATGGATCTTCAAGAAGAAAACGGACGCGGATGGTAATGTTACCGTCTATAAAGCACGGCTTGTTGCGAAAGGTTTTCGACAAGTTCAAGGTGTTGACTACGATGAGACTTTCTCTCCCGTAGCTATGTTTAAGTCCATTCGGATTTTATTGGCAATTGCTGCGTTTCATGATTATGAAATATGGCAAATGGATGTCAAGACTGCTTTCCTCAATGGCAACATTGATGAAGAGTTGTATATGATGCAACCCGAAGGTTTTGTCGATCCTAAGGATGCTGATAAAGTATGCAAACTTCAGCGTTCCATTTATGGACTGAAGCAAGCATCTCGGAGTTGGAACCTTCGTTTTGATCAAGTGATCAAGAGCTTTGGATTTGTTCCAAATTGCTACGAAGCTTGCATCTACAAGAAAGTGAGTGGGAGCTCGGTGACGTTTCTGGTACTGTATGTGGATGACATATTGATTATTGGAAATGACATCAACATGCTTAACGATGTGAAGAGTTATTTGAACAAGTGTTTTTCAATGAAAGACCTAGGTGAAGCTGCTTATATATTGGGCATCAAAATCTATAGAGATAGACAAAGACGCCTGATAGCTTTAAGCCAGAGTACATACCTAGACAAAGTTCTGAAAAGGTTCAGAATGGATAAGGCATTGAAAGGTTCAGTGCCTATGTTGTCAGGTAAGATATTGAGCAAGGCTCAGTGTCCAGCTACGGTAAATGATAGGGAAGCTATGAGCAAAGTGCCTTATGCCTCGGCCATAGGTTCCATCATGTATGCCATGCTGTGTACTAGACCGGATGTGTCCAATGCTCTTAGTTTGACGAGCAGATATCAAAGTGATCCAGGAGTGGAACACTGGACAGCCGTAAATAACATCCTAAGATACCTAAATAGGACTAAAGAAATGTTCTTAGTCTATGGGGGTGATGAACAGCTCGTCGTAAAAGGTTACGTCGATGCTAGTTTCGACACCGACAAGGATGATTGTAAATCTCAGACAGGATACATGTATATTTTGAATGGAGGAGCTGTGAGCTGGAGAAGCTGCAAACAAAGCGTGATCGCGGGATCTACAGTAGAAGCGGAATACATGGCTGCTGCAAAAGCGTCAAGTGAAGGAGTTTGGATCAGGAACTTCATCACTGAGCTTGGCGTGGTTCCAAGTGCATTGGACCCACTGGAGATATTGTGTGACAACACTGGCGCCATAGCACTCGCTAAGGAACCAAGATATCATCCAAAGACCAAGCATATCAACCGCAAGTTTCATATAATCCGAGATTATATAGCAGATGGAGATCTGAAGATCAGCAAAGTACATACAGATCTGAATGTCGCAGATCCATTGACTAAACCTCTTCCACGTGTAAAACATGATCAGCACCTCAGTGCCATGGGTGTGAGATTGTTGCCAGATGTAAACTAGATTATTGACTCTAGTGCAAGTGGGAGACTGTTGGAATTATGCCCTAGAGGCAATAATAAAGATGTTATTATTATAATTCTTGTTCATGATAAAGTTTATATTCCATGCTAGAATTGTATTAAGCGGAAACTTTAATACTTGTGTGGTTTGTGAACAACACCGTGTCCCTAGTACGCCTCTATGGACTAGCTCATTGATCAATGATGGTTAAGGTTTCCTAACCATAGACATGAGTTGTCAATTGATAATGAGATCATATCATTGGAGAATGATATGGTGGATAGACCCAAACTAAGCGAAGCAATTAGATCATGTCATCGTGTTCGTCTTTGCGAAGTTTTTCTTATGTCAAATATTGTATTCCTTAGACCATGAGATAATACAACTCCCTGGTATCGGAAGAAAGCTTTGAGGTCATCAAACGTCATCCTATGAGAGGGTGATCATAAAGGTGTCTCTCAGGTAATCGGAAAGTATCTGTTGGGTTGTATGTATCGAGATGGGATTTGTCCCTCCCAAGTCGGAGAGATATACTTCGGGCCCACTCGATAATAGATATCAACACCGCTTGCAAGCATGTGGTTAAGGAGTTAATCACAAAGTGATATCGGATTACGGAACGAGTAAAGTACTTGCTGTGAACGAGATTGAACTAGGTATGACGATACCGACGATCGAATCTCGGGCAAGTAAAATATCGCGAGACGAAGGGAATATATATATGGGATTGATTGAATCCTGGCATCGTGGTTCATCCGATATGATCATCGATGAATGTGTGGGAGTCAATATGGGTGCCCAGACCCCGCTGTTGATTATTGATAGAAGATCATGTCTGCATATTCTCGAACCCGCAGGGTCACACACTTAACGTGTCTCGATGCTAGGATAGATTGGATAATTGGTTTATGAATTTTTGTTTGGAGTCTCGGATGGGATCCGGGACATCACAAGAGGTTCCGGAATGGTCCGGAGAATAAGATTCATATAAGGCAGTGCAGTTTTTGGAGTTCGGAATTGTTCCGGATTAATCGGTATTGTACCAGAAGCTTCTAGAACCTTCCGGAAGGGGACCAACGTGGCCCCACCTTCCGGGAGGGGGCATGGGCCTATGAGGGAGTGTCCTGGCCGCATTGGGCCAGGGGCACAAGGCCCCATAGGGCCCAGCCGATTCTAGATAGATTTAACTCGTTTAAATCTAGAGATAGAATTTCTAGATAAGGGAAAGTTTAAATCGTTTAAACTGGAGATAGAACCCTATCCCCCCCACTCCTCCTTATCCCTTGGCTGCCGGCCCAAGGCTTGGAGGAGGGGCTAGGGCTGGCCGCCCCCTCCCCCTCTATATATAGAGGGCTAGGGCGCCCCTCCCTCACACACCTTCCTCCAAACCCTAGTTGCCCTGCTGCCCTCCTCTCTCCCTCCCGACTGTTTGTAGGCGAAGCCCTGCTGCAGAAATTCTCCACCAAATACACCACGCCGTCGTGTTGTAGATCCAATCCATCTCTCCACCATACTTGCTGGTCCAAGAAAGGAGGAGACGTCGAGGTGCTGCACGTGTGCATCTCATGGAGGCACCGCCACTTGTGGTGCTAGATCGGATCGGATTGCGAGGAGGAGAAGCGAGTACGACTACATCACCCACGTTCCGACGAACGTTCCGCTGTGAGAATCTTCAAGGGTATGAAGATCTAATCCAATCTCTCTCGTTGTTTGCATCTCCTAGATTAGATCTTGGCTTTCCCTCTGTTCGCTTCCGTAGAAATTTTTGATTTACTATGCTGCGAAACCCCTTCAGATGGATGGCGGAGAAGGAGACCGCATCCAAAGCCCTGTAGTTGATCTTGGGCTCCTTGCCCTTCCTCTTGGACACCCCCTTTCTAGTCCTCTTGGATTGTTCAGCCATGCGCCTCTCTTCGTTCTTCCTTCTCCTCAATTCAACTTCGTCCACTAGGTTACCTTATCCATCGTCCCGAAAGTATCTTGAGCAAGGACGGTGCTTGTAGGTCTTGGGAACACCGGAACCACCTGTGAGGAGAATAAGGGCGATAGCAAGGGGATAAGCATACACACAAGTCCAGGAGAGAGCATGGAAAAAGTAGTCAAAAAGTTCATAGGACAAACTACTCAATGCATACACCATAGTGAAACTGAAGCAGCATTGAATCTGTCAGGACGGATTATCCGGCCTGGCCAGGGGCGGATAATCCGGCCCTGGCAGAAATTTTCAATTTCACCTAGATTGAATGCAAAAAAGTAGATCGGGCCTAGAAACTGCAAGACTACGATTTCTATGCGAAAACACATCCTTCTAGACAACGTTCCACCAAACAAGATACACATCTAGCCAAAGATGGGGAGGAAGGGAGTTACCCTCACTCATTGGAGGAAGAACGCGGAGGAGAAGGTACCCGGAGGCGCGGAGAAGAAGATCCAGGGAGGCCCGGAAAATCCGGTGGCCGGAGAGGCTCCGGGGAGGGTGAGGGGAGGCAGGCGGCAGTTGGTGAGGAGGAGAGGGCTGGGGGAGAAGTGCTGCTCGTTATGAGCCCTTCCCCCCGAGCCCTGCCTTTTAAGATGAAATCCGCCAGGGCCGGATTATCTGGCCAACACTTGGGCCGGATTATCCGGCCTCAAATCTGGTATTCTGTTACACACAGAACCAGGCCCGCGCGTCCCCAAACCACACCCCCACAAGTTGTACAAGGGACTTGTGTGCAAGAATAGATGGCTTAGGGGTAGGGAAAGGCTTAGGATTAAGAAAGCCAAACTGAGATGGCACTAGACACTCAAACTTGCAAAAACCAAATCAAATAAAAGCCAAGAGTGAGTGTGATTCCCATAAGAACATGAGAGAGCAAATAACATCCAAAAAGATCCAATTCTCCTCAAGGGAGAGGCCGGTGGCCGAAGCCACCTTGTTGGAGTGTATGGTGTGACACCGCGAAGATATATCTTGGGTTCACGACCAATACTCATCAATAAGCTCACATATCACAACATGATATTAAGAGAAATGATATATCTTGCTATTGGCATTATGGGGGGAGGGTTAGCCCAATGAGTTAGGACCACACTCCCCCTATATCCATGACCACACCTAGACCAGAGAAGGATTGAGATGTACGAGTGAGTGCATGGGTAATCAAGACAAGCTCCCGAAATCAATGATATTTAGCTCATTCCTCAAATAGCAGAATCTTGCTTCATCAAGTGGCTTTGTAAAAATATCCGCCAGTTGGTTCTTTGTGCTCACAAAGGATAGATCAATATCGCCTCGAGCAACATGGTCACAAATAAAATGATTCCGAATCTCAATATGCTTCGTCCTTGTGTGCTGAATTGGATTGTATGCAATTTTGATTGCACTTTCATTATCACATAAAAGAGGCACTTTGTCACAATTGACACCATATTCCTTTAAAGTTTGCCTCATCCACAATAATTGAGTACAAGCGCTGGCAGCAGCAACATATTCAGCTTCGACGGTGGAGAGAGATATACAATTCTGCTTTTTGGAGGACCAACAAACAAGAGATCTTCCCAAGAATTGACAAGATCCAGAAGTGGATTTCTGATCATCCTTATCACCAGCCCAATCTGAGTCAGTATAACCACATAAAGAGAAATTGGAGCCCTTGGGATACCAGAGACCAAAGTTGGGGAATGAACCAAATATCGAAAGATCCTCTTGACCGCCACTAAGTGGCTTTCTTTAGGACCTGCTTGATACCTTTCACACACTCCCACACTCAACACAATATCGGGTCTAGATGCGCAGAGGTAAAGAAGAGAGTCGATCATGGACCGGTATACCTTTTGGTCCACATCTTTACCATGAGGGTTGAGTTCAAGATGACACTTTGTTTGCATTGGTGTGGCGACACCATTTAGATCCGTCATCTTGAATCTCTTGAGCATGTCTTGGATGTACTTTGCTTGATTAATATAGGTTCCTTCTCTAAGTTGCTTAATCTCAAATTCAAGAAAGAACTGTAATTCCCCCATCATAGACATCTCAAACCTGTCAGTCATAAGCTTTGAAAATTCATCGTTAAAAGCTTTGTTAGTAGAACCAAAGATGATATCGTCTACATATAGTTGGCATACGAAGATCTAACAAAAGCTCTTTAAGGTGCTCATACCACACACGTGGGGCTTGTTTAAGGCCATAGAGTGCCTTATCGAGTTTGTAGACATGGTTCAGAAAGTTAGGATCCTCAAATCCCGGGGGTTGCTTTACGTATACCAACTCATGTAGAGGACCGTTAAGGAAGGCACTCTTGACATCCATTTGCTGTAACTTAAAATTGTTATGTGCAGCATAAGCAAGTAGGATACGGATGGACTCAAGGCGAGCCACAGGAGCATAGGTCTCGCCGAAGTCGATGCCCTCAACTTGGGAGTACCCTTGTGCCACAATTCTTGCCTTGTTCCTCACAACAGTGCCATTCTCATCTTGCTTGTTCTTGAAAATCCACTTGGTGCCGATAACATTGCGGCACTCTTTGGGTTTCTCTACTAGTTTCTAGACTTTGTTGCGCTCGAAATTATTCAATTCTTCATGCATAGAAACAACCCAGTCTGGGTCTTCAAGAGCTTCAAAGACCTTCTTAGGTTCCACCATGGAGATATGAGCTTGATGCTCACCAAAACTGGCCAATTCTCTTCTTGTTGAAACCCTTCGTCGAAGATCACCAACAACCTTGTCGAGAGTGTGACCCATCAACTCAAGGTTACGATCAGCCCAAGCCTTGCGACGAAGTTCAATAAGTTTGTTGTCTCTTGGAGGAGGAGATTCATCGCTTGAGTCTTCATTGGAAGCATTTTCTCTGCCTTGATCAGTAACTAGAACATCAGTAGCAGGTGGTGGAGACGCATGCCCTTGAGGTGAATCCGTAGCCATAACAGGAGGCTGCAGAACTGGAGAGTTAGGGCCAGATAATCCGGCCGATGGAGAGGCCGGATAATCCGGCCTAGGAGTACTTGCAGTAGCTTCATCAGGAGGCCTGGGACTTGCTTGAACTAGAGAGGGGCCGGATACTTCAGGGCTAGCCGGAAAATCCGGCCTGGATCTTGAGTTGAAATCTTCTCCAGCAGGAGCAACATGGTCAGCTATATCGGGGTGTCCGGATAATCCGGTGTCAATCGTAAAATCTGTCCTGGAGCTTTCTGGAGCATCTTGACCTTCAGCAGTTGATGGAGATGGTGTAGAAGTTGCCCCCGTGGTTGGAGCATGTTGAGTATGTATAGATGAGGGCTCTATATGAGTAGAGCATTGTCCTTCCCGGTCCGCCACAAGGGGTTCCTCAATGGGGTGGAAGAATCCCACGCCCATTCTTCTTATGGCATCTTGGGGTATTTCAACATCTACATCACAAACACCAACTTGCTCCGCACGGGAACCGTCATTTTCCTCGAACACCACACTACAAGATTCGACAACAGTTCCGGAGAGCTTATTGTAGACTCTATAAGTGTGGGATTCGGCACCATAGCCAACAAAAATACCTCCTAAAGCCTTAGATTCAAACTTAGATAAACGAAATCCTTTAATAAGAAAGAAACACTTACACCCGAATACCCGAAAGTATGAGATGTTGGGCTTGTTACCGGTAAGTATTTCATACGGAGTCTTGTCCAAGATCTTGCAGAGATATAAACGGTTGGATGAAGGACAAGTAGTAGAGATTGCTTCAGCCCAGAAGTTATATGGAGATTTAAATTCGGCTAACATTGTTCTTGCCATGTCCATTAGAGTTCGAATCTTCCTCTCGGCTACACCATTTTGTTGAGGGGTGTACGGAGCGGAATATTGATGTCTTATCCCCTCTTCACTTAGGAACTCATTTAAGGTGTAGTTCTTGAACTCCGAGCCATTATCACTCCTTATATCCAGAATGGGGACGTTGTGTTGACGTTGAACCTCGTTGGCGAAGTCGATAACCGTTTGTTGAGTTTCACTCTTCAACTTGAAGAAATAAACCCAAGCGTATCTTGAGTAATCATCAACAATCACTAGACAATACTTCTTCCCACCGAGGCTTGCATGAGATGGAGGTCCGAAGAGGTCCACATGAAGGAGCTCCAAAATCCTTTTTGAAGAGATAATGGTTTTCCTTCGATGAGGTGAGTCATGCATTTTCCCTTCAACACACGCCCTGCAAACACGACCTTTGGCGAAAGAGACATTTTCTTTTAGTCCAAGAATGTGGCCACCCTTGTGGAGACTTTGCAAAGTTCTCATATTGACGTGGGCTAGTCGGCGATGCCATAGCCAGCCCGCGTCAGCCTTTCCGAAAAGACACATCGGGCCTGTAGTGGTTTCCCCCGAAAAGTCCACCACATACAGGTTGTTTTCGACATATCCCACGAAAGCGACTTTAAGAGACTTGCTCCACAAGAGTACCACTAAATCAGCATCAATGTAAACTGCAAAGCCCATCTTACCAAGGGCACGAACTGAAAGTAAGTTATACCCGAGGGTCTCAACAAGCATGACGTCCACGAGAGAGATATCGTGAGCCACCACAACTTTGCCGAGACCCAATACCTCAGATTTTGACTTGTCACCATAGGAGACGGTAATGTGATCAAGGTTTGGCCGCATCTCCGTGATGATCTGCTTGCTTCCGGTCATATGACTCGTGCAACCGCTATCGAGTACCCATTTAGAACCACCGAAAGCATAGCCCTGCAAGAAAATTACTTCTTGGTTTTAGGTACCCATTTTTCAATGGGTCCTCTCATGTTAGTAACAAGGGTCTTGGGAACCCAAATAGACCAAGGAATGTAGCAATCATAAGGCCCTACATAACTAGCATAAACATCACCATAACAATCACAATATAGTTCAAAGTTAGGATTGTTGATCCCTGTAAAACCATCATAATTAGTCTTGTCATTGGTAATGTTGCTAGTCTTCGATTGAGCAGTCTTGTTCTTCTTCTTCTTCTTCTTCTTCTTCTTCTTCTTCTTCTTGTTTTTCTTGCTCTTTATCTTGGGTATGTAACCAAGACCTTCTTTACTATTGTTTGTCCTTTGCCTGCTCAGTATCTCATCAATAACCCCTTTACCTTTGTGTTGAGAACTTCTTGCAAGATCTTCTTTTCCAAAGGATGAATTGGAGGTACTTGGCACATCATATCGTTTCAATTGAGTTTGGAACTGGTCATCAGACTCATTTAGAGTAGAATGATCACTCTTCAATGCCTTGTGAACACTTTCAAGATTATCAAACTTCTCCAAAAGTCTAGCATGAACAGCCCCAAAGTCAATCTTTTCTTTCTTTAGTTTCTTAACCTTGGCAAGAGCATGGTCACGTTCTTTAATGATCTGAGCTACAGCTTCTTCTTGTGAATCCACAAGGGATTCAAGTCTTTCTTCCAAAGATACTCGAGCTTCCTCTTCCTCTTCCAAGGCATTCTTCAAAGAAGCTATCTCCAAGGCATCTTCTCTTTCAATTTTGCCCTTTTCTTCAAGGAGATCTTCGGCTTGAGCAAGTTGACTCATAAGAGCATCAAAATGGAGTTTGTGCTCACCTTATAGGTTAGTGAAAAAAGTATCCAAGGCAATAACTTCTTCTTTCATTTCAAGACTGTCATGATCATCCATATCCAAAATTATGTTAGTCTTAGGAAATGAAGAGCTAGAAGTTGATACCTCGGATCCTCTTGCCATTAGGCAAGTGGTGTTGTTGTTGATGGCGTTCTCGTTCGGCGAGTCAAAGAGAGAGGAGGGAGTCGATGTGGTGGCTATAGCAGCCACTTCACGGGAACTATCATCATCCTCTTCATCTTCACTTGTGGATGAGTATTCCTCTTGAGCTACAAGGACAATCTTGGGTTGCTTCTTGAAAGGGCCATTCTTCTTAATAAACGGCTTCTTCTTAGGAGCTTTAGATTTCTCTTTAAGAATGAGCCTGCCACCATTGTCTTCTCTATTTTGATAAGGACACTCAGCTACAAAGTGCATTCTATCTCCACAGTTGAAGCAAGTTCTCAATCTTGGGCCACTTTCTCTTCTTCCATTTGACCCGTTCTTGTGCTCAAGGTCAGACTTGGCTTTGGCAGGGTCCTTCCAAAAGTTCCTTGCATAGAATGCCATGTACTCACCATGAGCATGTTTGACCTCATCGGGGCAGTCCATGGATACCCCCTCAAAAGCTCCTTCATCTTCCTCTTGCTCAACAACATTGGCTTTGAGAGCCACATTAACACCCTTTTGCATTCCAATGGCCCGAGCACGGGCATCTTCAGCATTCTTTGCCGCCATTTTGAATGAAACCATTTCTTGCATGACTTTGTTGGATGTCATTTGATGATAGTTGTGTCTACCTTGCAGGCTCTTCAAATCCGTTGGCTCGAAAGGCATTAAGACACTCACATATTTTCTTTTTATCCAAGCATCATCAATGTGAGTGGCCCCATGCTTTCGAAATGTTGTTGCGATGCCCTTGAGTCTTCTATACATGTCTTCATGGTTTTCACCATCCAACATGTAGAATCCCTCAGCTTCATTACTAAGGGCATCATACCTGTTTCTTCTCATGCTTTCATTTCCAACGAAAAGGTCCGTAAGAGCATCCCATGCCTCTTTAGCTGTGTTGAGATGTTCAATGTGTGGCATGTCCTTGGGACCCACACCCAGTTGTATCATGTGGAGAGCGGTGCCATTCAACTGGCTATCCACAACTTCCCTTCTCGTTAGATTGGTTTGATCTCCAATATGAAGACCTTCTTCAATAATCCTCCATAATTCAATAGAGGAGCTGCAAACATGAGATTTCATTAGGAATTGCCATTGGTTAAAAGAGGATGCAGTGAGCTTGGGTGGATCACCCCTATTGTTTATATGAGGATGAGGGATAGGTGGGTCGGGGGAATATACGTGGCGAACCTCACTATATTCCTCCTTACCACTTCCCTTTTTGGAGGTGGAACCATTTAGTTTTTCACCTTCCACATCATCATCCTTGGATCCGGTGTTACCCTTTTCCTTAGATGATGGTGTGGGAGCCTCAGAGGACGATGGAGATGGGGCTATGGATGATGTAAGGCGAGCAATCATTTGATTCATCTCCTCCATCTTGGCCTCAAAGGATTTCAACAAGGTTTTTTCCAACGACTTGAGATCATCCATTGTGACCTTATCCACAGCCTCATTTCCATCATCCTTGGTACCCATACTACTCTTAGGCGGTTAAGCCTGAATTAAGAGCCGGGGCTCTGATACTAATTGAAATGGATCGTATGGGCACCTAGAGGGGGGGGGTGAATAGGTGCTACACCAATTTTTAATTCTTTTTCAATTTTAGGCTTAGCACAAAGGGTAAATTCTCTAGATAAACTATTAGGTGGAATTTCCCTATATGCAAACCTATCTACTAGCAAGTAAAGAGCAAGTGGAAGAGGAACGAGTAAACCAAAGTGAAGCACGCGGAGACACAGGATTTGTTTGACCGCAGTTCCTTCCTTGTTAAGGGAAGTACGTTTGCGTTGGAGGGGTGGGCGGTACTAAGACCACCACGCCACAAAAGGCCTCACCCTGTTCTCCGATGGATCTCACCACAACAGGCCTGATCCACCTTCCACTATAGGTACCCTTCGAGGCGGGCACCGACGCCTTTACACAACTAGCGGGGCATCAACTCCACAACAAACTTGGAGGCTCTCGAAATGACAACAAGCTTCCACAAGAACAAACTTATCAAATACAATAAACAAGATCTAGGTATTGACAAGAATACTAGATCAGGGATTTCTCCAAGTGAATGGAGAGGAGTTGAAGCGCTTGATTCTTGATGATGATGATCTTCTCCTCCTTCAATTCCACCAAAGATCAAGACCTTCGGGCGGTTGAAGTGGGAGATCGAGAAAGAGAGACGCGCCGAGCTTGCCCTTGATCAACTTCTGGGGGCCGGATTATCTGGTCCTATGTGAGGGCCGGATTATCCGGCCTGGGGAAGAAAAACCGCCTAGTTCGGATTTCCGGGGAGAAAATCCGACCGGATACCATGCGACACGCCTTGGCCTCTTTTGCTCAAAAACTGGGGGCCGGATTATCCGGCCCTTGCGACACCCAGATTATCCGGCCTAGGGAGGAAAAACCGCCCTAGTTCGGATTTTCTGGGAGAAAATCTGACTGGACACCGAGCGACGCGCCTTGGCTTCCTTGAGAGATGAGGTAGGCTGGATTATCCGGCCCCCTCAAAACTTCCTACACACTTAGCGCACATGAAAAGTCTCCATAGTATTGTTATCTAACACGCAAAACATAGGAAAACATGAAATATTCTTTCAGTTACTCTTGGCACAAAAAGCAAATAAAAAGGATAAGGAGCGGTTATTACAGAGGTAATAACTTCCAAGACTCATCTAAAACTCTTGGGTTATCTCCCAACAAGTACTTTTCTTTAACGCCTTTAAGTTAGGCATAAGAAGCAAAGAAAGAATCAAGTGTTCTCAAATGAAGAAGCATTAAGATCAATACTAGAAATATTTTCAACAAGGCAAGGTATATCATCTAAATAAGTTCTAGAGGATCCTCTCTCAATGCTCTTGGGTTCACTATTCTAATCAAACGGGTTTGAAGGAACAATCTAATCAAGATTCTTTTCCATGGCATCATGTATTGCTACTAGTTTAAAGGGTATTGGTATCTTAGGTTCCTCCCCATTAGGTTCGGTTTTGTTCATATTTTCTCGTGTACCAACAACATCTACACATGATCCTAGCATATTGAAACGTTCAAAAACTTTTCTAGCTTCCTTGGCAACATCATAGAACTCCTTAAACAAAGTTTCTAGAATAAAATCCCTCTTTTCAGGGTCCTCAATTTCTTTAAGCTTAAGAAACATTACTTGCATTAAGGGGTTGAGGTTAACAAACCTAGCTTCTAACATGTGAATTAAAGAAGGTGCAGCAATCTCAAAATTTGGAGCAAGTTCTACAAGGGATCTATCCTAAGTATCTTCATGCTTGCTAACATGATTAAATAATTCTTCAATATTGTCTTTCCCAATTATAGAACCACTACCAATTGAAAGGTCTTTCAAGGTGAAAGTAGGGATCATGGTGAGCTAAGGAAGAGGTGACTACCAAAGGAGACTTATTTTTTTGTGTTTTTGAAATAAGAAAGCAAACAAGTAAAACTAATTTTTTTGTGTTTTTTGAAGAACAAAACAAGCAAACAAAGCAAAAAGAAACTAAGCAAAACAAAAACAACAAAGTAAAGAGATTGGTAATGAGGGACTCCCCTTGTGAAGATGTCCTTGACTCCCCGACAACGGCGCCAGAAAACGTCTTGATGCGCTCGATGATCGACGTAGAGCTCGTTGGGAACCCCAAGAGGAAGGTATGATGAGCACAGCAGCAAGTTTTCCCTCAGTTATGAAACCAAGGTTTAATCGAACCAGTAGGAGCAAGGAAACACCCCAAAGGTGTTACTAGCTGAGCTTTGGCAGGGCGCACTACCGATGCTAGTAGCAACGTGGAGACCTGCACAACACAACCACAGAACTTTGTCCCCAACTTGCGACGATGTTGTCAATCTCACCATGTTTTGCGGAAAACAAAGGATTAAACGTATCAAATGGAAAGAAGTAAAAGTTTGCAGAAAGTAAACACTAAGTAGTAAAAGATTGTAGATTATATGTAAAATACAAGGACCGGGATCCATAGTTCACTAGAGGTGGCTCTCCTTAAATAGATAACATGCTGGGTGAACAAATTACAGCGGGGCAATTGACAAACACCGAGAAAGCAATATATGCATATACTAATCATCTTGACTCCTTTGAGACTTGATTGGGCATTACAACATAATACATAGACCGCCATCCAACTACATCTATGACTAATAATCCACCTTCAGGTTATCATCTGAACCCCCTCCAGTATTAAGTTGCAAGCAACAGATTATTGCTTTACGAACTACGTGTAAAGTAAACAATACGATTGTTCTATGGACAAAGGATTGTTGTTTTCTCCCTAGTAGCAACAGCACATCTAGTACCTTAGAGATTTCTGTCACTTCCCCAGATTACCAGAGGCATGAACTCACTATCGAGCATAAATGCTAACTCTTGGACTTGCTAGCATCTACTTGGCCAAGATAGCTACTAACAACGGAAAGCATGCAAGATCTCAAATAACATAGACATGATAGAATCAATAATTCAATCTGAAATAGCATCTCAATATCCATCGGATCCCCGCAAACACAACATGTATGGATTACAAATAGATGATCTTGATCATGAACGGAGCTCACAAGATCTAAACATGAAAGCACAAAGGAGGAGAAACTAGCCATCTAGCTACTAAATGGATCCGTAGTCCAAGGATGAACTACTCACGCATCACACCGGAGGATTGCATGGTGATGAAGAAGGCCTCCAGGGTGAATTCCCCTCTCCAGCAGGGTGCCGGGAAGAGCTTCAGATCCCTCCCGATCTAGGGATGGAGATGACGGCGGCTGTAGACTCTTTCATGGATTTTTGATCGGGTCCTTAGGGTTTTTGTCCCGAGGGCAACTTATAAGCGGAAGGAGAGGCCGAGGGGGTGCCAGGAGCGGCCACACCACCCCTGGCGCGGGCCAGGCCTGGCCGCGTGGCCAAGTGGTGTGGTGGCTCCCTGGCCCTTCTCCGTCTCTTATTCTGGCACTTGATCCCTTCCAGAAAAATAGGCACTTTGGCTTTTGTCCCGTCCAATTCTGAGAATATTCATTTTCTGACTTTCCTGGAACCAAAAATAGCAGAAAACAGGCAGCTGGCACTGCGGCTCTTGTTAATAGGTTAGTCCAAGAAATCATATGAAAAGTACTCCAAAGTTGGAACAAAACACAAGAAAGTGGATAAAACCAAGCATGGAACATCAAAAATTATAGATACATTTGCAATGTATCATGAAGCTAACCATGTCTATGGTGCAGGACTTTCAATTTAGTTACTCCTTGCCTAACCCCATGGTCCACTACAAAATTTACAATATTGTTGTCGACCTTTCTCTCGATGACTTTTGTGCAGTTATTAAGGTACCTCAATGGGGATCATGTGGAAGGATTAAAGAGCGCGACCTGCACCACTCATGGATTCAAGTAACCCCTTTTACTTGTGAGATTCAGCAATGAATTGCCTTCTTACCTCAAGGTAAGTTTGCTTTTAGGATTTCCCATAACTTAGTTTACCATTATTTCCTTAGTAGTTCGTAGGTATGTCATTAATACGTACAAAACGTATCTACTTTCCCGAACACTTTTGCTATTGTTTATCCTCTAAACTTGTGTGATTTGGATGCAACTAATGCGGACTGACGCTGTTTTCAGCAAAATTGCCTTGGTGTCTACTTTTTGTGCAGAAAATCAACTATCAGGAAAAATCCCGGAAAATATGCCAAAAATCCTATTACACCAGAAGACTCCTGGATCCAGAAAACAAGACGGAGGGGGGCTGGATCCAGGCCACACCACCTGGCCGCGCGGGCTAGCCTAGGCCGCGCCAGGGGGTGGTCTGGCCGCCCCAGACTCCCCCTCGGTCTCCCTCTTCGCCTATAAGTTGCCTTCTAACCTAAAAACTCGAGGAGGGGGGTTTGACATTTTTCCAGAAGGAGTTACGCTCCGCCTCCACCACCATATTCCACGAAACAGCACCAGAAACTCCGTTCTGGCACCCTGCCGGGACGGGGAATTGGAGGAGATCATCGCCATCATCACCATCGCTTCTCCATCGACCATCCATGTTTCCCCCATCTATGAGTGAGTAATCCCCCGCTCTAGGCTATGGGGATGGTAGGGATTGGATGAGATTGTTCATGTAATGGCATCGGATTGTTAGGGCATGGTGCCTAGTATCTTCTATTAGTGCTTTATGACTTTGTTGCGACTTGTTATGCTTAATGCTTGTCACTAGGGCCCGAGTGCCATGATTTTAGATCTGGACATGTTATTGATTCATTATGATAGTATTGTTTATGGTCTTACCTGCAAGTTGTATACACACGTTGTTGTCCAGAATCAATGGCCCTGAAGTGATAGAAATCGGGATAACCGGAGGGAATGGCTTTGATGTGAGGATCACATGTGTTCACGAAGTGTTAATGCTTTGCTCCGGTGCTCTATTAAAAGGAGCACCTTAATTGCCAGTAGTTCCCTTGAGGCCCCGCTGCAAACGGGCTGGCAGGACAAAAGATGTTGTGCAAGTTCTCATTGCGAGCACGTATGACTATATATGGAACACGTTCCTAGGATTATCTAGTACTTGGATGCTTTATCTTATTTATCTGCAATTGCCCTATGTTCTGATTGCTGTGTGAATTGTCTTGTCCATGCAACGCCCGTCCATCCATCCCTATGCCTATCGCACTCGAATCCTACTGTTTGTTGCTATTGTTACTGCTGTCTTTACTTTACTACTGCTGTTACTTTACTATTCCTACTACAAAACTATTGCTACTGATAAACTGTTGTGAGCAAGATTGTTTCCAGGTGCAGCTAAATTGACAACTCAGTTGTTAAGGCTTGTAAATATTCTTTGGCTCCCCTTGTGTTGAATCAATAAATTGGGTTTCGCTTCCCTCGAAAATACTGTGATACACCCCCTATACTTGTGGGTCATCAAGAATATTTTCTAGCGCTGTTGCCGGGGAGCGTAGCTTTATTTATCAAGTTCACTTGGATTCTCTATTGTTCGCTGTTATCCATCCATCATGGGTAAGTCTCGTGATGGCAAGGTTTCTATTTTACCATCCACTACAAGAAGAGGTACGGTTTTGAACACCTCTGTTGCTCTTGATTCACCATCTGTTATGATTAAGCTCGTTACACCACCACATACACATGCTACACACACTGCTACTACTGCTGAAGCTGAAACTTCTGATGCTTATGATGTTGCTTCTACTGTTCTTGATAAGAGTGGTTCATTAGGTCCTTTCCTAGATGCTACGATTGCTAGAACTATAGCTGGAAATACTGAAACTCCTAAAGAAGACACTACTACACCTGTTAGTTCACCTGAGTCTAGTGAAAGTTATGATATTGAAGATGGTTATGTTGAGATGACCGATGAATTTATTAAAGAATGTAAAAACACCCATGATAGGAGCGCTGCTAAGAGTCTCCTTGATTGCTTGATTAGTACTTTCCTGCAAAAATATTTTCCTCCAAGTGCTAGACATGCTATTTTGCAGGAACTTTTTGATTTTAAACAGGGAGAAAAAGAAATATAGCCTGAATCATGGGCAAGGTTTTGTGCTTTGATTCATGCACAGGCTGGAAGTCCATTACCTAAGAATGAGCTTCTTGATATTTTTCTGATGGACTAACCGAAGAATATAGGACATACCTAGATAGTTGTGCTGATTGTGTTTTTAGGAATAGGACTCCTAAGGAAGCTGAGGAATTAATGGCTAAAATAAGTAAGAACTATGAAGATTGGACTCCTCCTGAACAAGCTATACCTGAAGTAATTGTACCTGAACCTACTATACTAGTGCCTATTCCAACATCAAAGAAGAGGGGAGTTATTGAATTACAGGATGAAGTGATGAAGGAAGCTAAGAAATGTCTTAAAGAGAAGGGAATTAAACCTGCAGATGTCAAGAATTTACCTCCTATAGAATAATTATGTAAGCCTACTCCCTACTCATCCACTATCGAGGTACACTCTCTCCAACACTTTGATGAAGGTGATATCCCTTACTCTAAACCTCCTGATCAATGCTTAGAAGAATTCGATATCTTTATTGTTAAGCAAGATAATTTTAATAAAAGGGTGCAAAATCATCTAATGGAAAACACTAGAGCTATTGTTGAGTTGAAAGATATTGTGGAAAGAACCTCTAATGATGTTAAAATGATTGTTAAACACTTTCAAATGGTTCAAACTCAAATAGGTCAACTCATTAAAGTGCAAAAAGACTTGCTAGTTAATGCTACTAAAGAAAAACATGCTTATGAAATTAGAACTAGAAGTGGAGCTGCTACCCAGGATCCTCTATATCCTGAGGGGCATCCCAAAAGAATTGAGCAGGATTCTCAACAAGCTGAAAATAGTGGCTCTACTCGTAAGAAAAGGAAAAAGAAACATAAAACTGTTTGAGAACGCTCTGAACCTGCTATAGATCCTAATAGTATATCTATTTCTGATGCTGAAACTGAAAGTGGTAATGAAGAAAATGAAGCTCCTAATGAAGAAAAAGTTGAAGAAGAACCTGAAAAGCACACTAAGAATACTAAATACACTAAAGAAGATTTTGTTGCTAAGAAACATGGTAGTGAAAGAGAGCCTTGGGTCCAAAAACCTATGCCTTTCCCTGATAAGAAACACAAGTCAAAGGAAGATGAACACTATAATAAGTTTTGCGAGTGGATGAAACCTTTATTCCTGCAAATTCCTTTGACTGATGCTATTAAATTGCCTCCTTACTCAAAGTATATGAAGGATATTGTCTCGAATAAAAGGAAGGTCCCTAATGAAGAAATTTCTACTTTGCTTGCTAATTATTCCTTTAATGGTAAGGTTCCTAAGAAACTTGGAGACCCAGGGTGACATGGGTATACCCTACAGGTACTCGAGCTTGGTATATACGGTCCAAATACATACAGACCCACGGTGTCGCCAAGGCCCGGATGGAAGGACTCGAGTAACCTATGGACTCTCGATTGCTTGAAGAACAAGAAGAAGCTAAAGATAGAAAGATTAAAGGGAAAACCCTAACTTGTAACCAGCTCGACCTGCTACCTGAGACCTAGCCTATCTATATAAAGGCTAAGAGGAGGCGGCGAGAAGGACACACACAACCCTAGTTTCCACAACCTTCGCCAGATTACATCTGCGCACCCATGTAACTTTTGACTCCTTCGATAATTCCACGAGCAGACAAGCAGGAGTAGGGACCTCTGAGGCCTGAACCTAGGTAAATCCTTTGTCCACTGTGTTCTTGTTTGCTAGCCGATAGATGTCTCCAGTGCTCCCTCCTTCTCCAAAACCCAAGTCCATAACAATGGGCATTGACGAGTTAAACCCTCGTCAATTGGCGCCGTCTATGGGAATTGGGAGTGCTGATGTTGCGGCTTCTTCGGCCCCATCAACTGCGATCTACAACTCTGCAACAGCGGAGATTCGCTAGCTCTTCAGTGCCTTCGACTTCACCGTACACACGCCGGCCACTCGCCCAGCCTTCGAGTCTGTGGGCGACGGAATCAGCCTGGCGATTGGGAGCTTCCGCTTCCAAGTTGGTCAGATGGACACGCTTCGCCTGCCTGATCAGCCGACAACACCGGCGATTGCCCCAGCATCATGGTTCCCTCCATCGATTGGCACCCTCAGCGAGCTCAACGCTCCGGTGGCAGTCGAGAACACGGTCAACGACAGCAGTCGCGACTCCGATCTAAACGATCTGGCCACTGAAGATGGAATCTACGGTTCCGGATCTGAAAGTTGTGGAAGCAACAACTTCCCTAATCACTTCATGTGCGCCGTCATCAACGCATGCGACACCTCCGCCAATCGCGGCAACGGTGGTAACACCGGCAACGGCATCGATCCGCCCAATCGCGGCAATGGTGGTAACACTGGCAACGACACCGACCCACCCAACACCGGCAACGGTGGCAACGGCGGCAACGGCGGTAACGGTGGCAACGGAGGAGCAGTCGAACCTCCTAGCGTGATCAACGAGCAGACCGGCGAACGCGTCGTGATCAGGCTCAATGAGCAAGAGTGGGATCGCTGCCGCGAAGCCCTACGAGGAGCACCTCTACCCTTCGGGTCCCCGCAGGAACTACTGATGGGCTACCACTGGCTCCTAAAAGAGGAATTCAAGCGCCCAAAACAAGCAATCGCGCAACTTGAGGCACGTAAAAAGGCAGCAGACGAATCAAGCCTTTGTCGTGCTGGGCTCTCCTCCTACGGAGGATCCTCCTCAAGAGGCAACGAGTACCTCGCCAAGAAGAGGCAGTAGCGGATGGCTCACCTCACCGAACAACAGCGCATAGATGCCGCGAAAGTCCTCTACTTCGGCTCTATGACAGTCGACACGAGAGGCAACGTGGTTCCCAGGACACTGCAGGCCGCGGTGACAGCAGCCACCATGTACCTCCTCAATAACCAGCCGAAAGCTGGAGATCCCCGAACGGCCATGCACCGATCTACGATCATGGGTCTGGGACTAATCGAGGCCGCCCTCGACAAGGAGCCGGTACCAGACCCAAAAAAGGGCAAAGCACTAGCAAAGCACTACTCCTCGCCCTCGTCCAGCGATGACAGTCACGACCTGTCTCGACGCCGCCGCTCATGGCAACACGACCGCGACTATGATGCACGCGACGAACTCATGCAGTGCAAGATCGACAAGTCAAGGGCACGACATGCTCGGTCGACTGACTCGGAAGAGGAAGATGGGGAGCTCTGTGGCGCCAGATGCTTCAGTAGAGCCATCAGGCAGAAGCGAATGCCTAAAGGGTTTAAACTCCCATCGGAGAACTCGAAATTCGATGGTCTACAAGACCCCAAGATCTGGCTGGAGGACCACATCTCCTCCATCAGCCTGCACGGAGGCAGTCGAAGCACTGCCATGCAATGCTTGCAGCTACAACTGCAGGGCGCCGCCCGAGCATGGCTCAACAACCTCCCACGCAGATCCATTTGCAGTTGGGATGAGCTGGTCTACAGCTTCGTGTGCATCTTTAAGGGCACGTACAAACGGCCCGCTTCAATCGAAGAACTGAGATGCTGCCAGCAAAGATCTGGCGAATCGCTGCGCTCTTACATCCAAAGGTGGTCCATCATCAAGAACTCCGCGGAGAACATCTCGAAAGACCGCACGATTGATGCATTCAATGGTGGTGTCCGCCGCATGGAACTCAGGGAGGAGCTAGGCCGCTCAAAGCCCCAGAGCATTGACCACCTGATGGAGATCGTGAATCGGTGGGCCGATGGAGAAGATTCGGTGAAGAATTGCGTTCACTCCGACGAGGAAGCAGAACTCGAACGCAGACGCGACCGCCGGGGCAAGCGTTGCATGCGCGTCTATGATGATCACGATGACGTCAACATGGTCACAGCCGGCTACACCGATAGACGCGACGATAACCGCAACAGCGGATATCGCAGCGGCGGATACCGTGACTCCGGGAAAACCACGCAAGTATGGCAACACCGCACTCGCGATGAGGCACCCGCGACCTCCATCGAGGATAAACTGTCCGGGCCATGCACGGTACACTTCTACATCGACAAGCATGATGGCAAGAGAAAGTCCAGCCACCTCCTCAAGGACTGCCGCGAGTTCCTCAAGCTACATGAGGGATTGGTTCGGATGAACCGAAATGCAGTCGAAAGAGGCTACGGAGCCGCTCCAGGCGCCGTGGCACATGGCGCACCACCACCACCACCTGGGCCACCCCCGAACGGAGCTGCACCGGACCAGTACCACGGAGGCGAACCGTACCCACGGGCCATGGGTACCATGATGATCCAAAAGGGGCGCCCCTCCAATAGGGTGCAGAAGGCCATCACTTGCCAAGTCAACTTGGCCATGCACTCGCCACCATCCACCACTGAGTACCTCAGTGGCAGTGAGCCGTGCATTGCCTTCGACAAACACGACCACCCGCCTCAAATACCTCGCCTAGGTCATTGCCCCCTCGTACTCGAGGCGCAAATTGGAGGCTTCGACATGAGTCGCATCTTCATGGATGGCGGAAGCGGCATCAACCTCATATTCGCGAGTACCTTGCGAGCAATGAGGATCCCTCTAACCTGCTTGGAGGCATCGGACACAACGTTCCACGACATCGTCCCAGGGAAAGGCGTATACCCCCTGGGAAAAATCAACCTGGACGTCATCTTTGGCACGCCGAAGAACTTCCGGCGCGAGCGCATCGACTTTGAAGTCGTCGACTGGCCCTCACAATACCATTGCATCCATGGGCGCGTCGCATTCGCCAGGTTCATGGCAGTACCCCACTACGCCTACCTGCAGATGAAAATGCCAGGTCCCAACGGCGTCATAACAATCAACGGGAACTTCGAGCGATCTGACGCTTGCGATAGGGAATTCAAAAGAATCTCCCAGTCCTTCGGCATGCAGCAGGAACTCGCAGACTGAAAGAGACGACAGACAACAGTCTGCCTCCCTTGAGTAGGCCAAGCTCACCTGATCTCTCCTTCGACTCATCCGTGCACACAAAGAAGGTGCAGGTCCATCCATCGGATCCCGCCAAGACAGCCCTCATTGCCAACAACTTGAGTCCCTCATAGGAACTCGTGCTCGTCGAATTCCTCCGTGAGCACTGGGAAATTTTTGCCTGGTGTCCTGTAGACATGCCAGGAGTTCCCAGGGAATTCGCTGAGCACGCACTCAACATCAACCCCGATGCAAGGCCAGTCAAGCAAACAATCAGGCGATTGTCTAAGTCACGAGCGCAAGCAGTCGGAATGGAGATCAACGGACTCCTCGAGGCCAAATTCATACGCGAGATCAAGGAAAGCACTTGGCTCGCCAATACGGTGCTGGTACCAAAAAGGACACGGATATCCTACGGATGTGCGTGGACTTCACTTCTTTAAACAAGCACTGCCCAAAAGATCACTTCCCGCTGCCACGGATCGATCAGATCATCGACTCCACCGCCGGATGTGAGCGCCTCTGCTTCCCCGACGCCTACTCAGGCTATAACCAAATTCGAATGAAGAGGAAGATCAGGATAAAACAGCGTTTATAACGCCCTTTGGTGTGTTCTGCTACAACACAATGCCCTTCGGGCTAAAAAACGCGGCAGCCACCAACCAGCGATGCATGCAGGCTTGCCTCAAGGAACAACTAGGTCGCAACATCCAAGTCTATGTGGACGACATAGTAATCAAGACAAAGGAGGAAGCCTCTCTAATCGATGATTTGCACGAAACCTTCGCCAACCTCGATCTCTACCGGATCAAGCTCAATCCGGACAAATGTGCCTTCGGCGTACCATCTGGGCAGCTACTCGGATACCTCATCTCCGCGAGGGGGATCGAGGCGAACCCGAAGAAGATAAAAGCCATACTGGCCATGGAGAAGCCGAAGAACATAAGAGGCGTCCAGCAACTGGCAGAACGAATCGCGGCCCCCAGTCGATTTATCAGTCAAATGGGTGAACAGACACTGCCCTTCTACCAGCTCCTCCGCAAGACCAAAAAATTCGAGTGGACCAATGAAGCACAAGAAGCATTCAAAGATCTCAAGCGCTTGCTATCCACTTCGCCGGTACTGGTGACTCCACGAGAAAGGGAACCACTGTTGATGTACATCTCCGCCACCAACCAGGTGGTGAGCATGGTGCTCGTCGTCGAGCGAGCCGAGGAAAACAAAGTCCACGGCGTACAACGCCCGGTATACTACCTCAGCGAGGTCCTCACGCCAACAAAACAGCGGTACCCGCACTACCAGAAGCTGGCGTACAGCGTCTTTATGACCGCCCGACGACTGCGCCACTACTTCTAGCAACACCCAATCGTGGTAGTCAACGACGCCCCGTTGGGGCATATCCTCAATAACCCCGACGCCACGGGCGAGTCACGCTTTGGGGAATAGAGCTGTCTCCACGAGACATCACATACGAAAAGCGCGACGCCATCAAGTCGCAAGTGCTCCCTGACTTCCTCGTGCACTGGATGGAGAACCAACTCCCGGACAAGACAGATATGTCCTACCTCTGGACAATGCACTTCGATGGGTCCAAACGGAAAGATGGAGCAGGCGCAGGTGTCATATTGACATCACCTCAAGGGGACAAGCTGAAATATATCCTGCGAATGCAGTTCACAGCCTCAAACAACGAGGCTGAATACGAGGCCCTGTTACATGGGATGAGGATGGCAAAAGCCTGTGGCGCCAAAAGACTCATCATATATGGCGACTCCAAGTTGGTCGTCAATCAAACAATGCACGAGTGCGACGCACTGAACGACAACATGATCGCGTACCGTGACCTCTATGACACACTCGAAGGAGACTTTGATGGTTGCGAGTTGCGACACATAGGTCGCGAAAGCAATGAGGAGGCGGACACACTCGCCAACATAGGCTCTACCTGTGCCCCCATACCACCTGGGGTATTTCTCGAGCGCATATGCGAACGCTCCATCAAGCCAAAGGTTGCAGAGAAGAAAACAAGCGCAACAACGGACTCGGGGGCTACGCCACCCAATGAGCCAATGGCACTAATGACTTGGAGCTGGACACAGGACTCGAGGGACCAATGAGCGTCATGATGATCGAACAATCTTGGACGCAGCCATACATTACGTACCTCCTCAGCAAGAGACTACCGGACGATCCGACAGATGCACGGCACATCGCCCGGTGCTCCTAGGCATTCGTCGTTCTCAACGGCAAACTGTATAAACGCAGCATCACAGGAGTGCTACAACGATGCGTCTCCATGGCTGACGGAAGAGCAATACTCCTCGACATCCATGAAGGGACCTGCGGGCAGCATGCAGGCAGTCGCGCCCTCGTTGCCAAAGCTCTGCGAGCTGGATTTTACTGGCCCACGGCCATGAGCGATGCCAAGGACATAGTCCAAAAGTGCAATGCTTGCTAGTGATTTGCGGACAAGCCACACGTGCCAGGCGCAGAGCTACGCCTATTCCATTGGCCTGGCCCTTCGCACAATGGGGGCTTGATATGGTTGGCAAGCTGCCAAGATCTTCGCGCGGAGGCTACATCTACCTCTTGGTGGCAGTCGACAAATTCACCAAGTGGATCGAGGCCATGCCAATGACCAACCAATCAGGGCACAGCGCAGTCAAGTTCTTCGAATCCATCGTCTACCGCTTCGGCGTGCCGCACAACATCATTACCGACAACGGGACGAACTTCACATCCAAGGAGTTCCAAGAATTCTGTGAGAACTTGGGGATCAACATCAGCTACGCCTCAGTAGCGCATCCACAGACCAACGGTCAGGTGGAAAAAGCAAACGGGCTCGTCTGCAGTGGCATCAAGAAGCGACTCATGCGACCACTCGAACAAGCGGCGGGTTGCTGGCCAGATGAGGTGCAATCCGTATTCTGGAGTCTACGTACAACTCCAAACAGCACCACGGGTTACACGCCATTCTTTATCGTGCCCGGAGCAGAAGCAGTACTACCCACCGAGGTATGGTACAAAGCGCCGCGCATAGTCGCTTACAGCGAACAAGAGTCATCCCTCGCACTCGAGGATTCCGTCGACCTCCTTGACGAAGCAAGGGAAATTGCCGCGGAAAGATCAACGATCTACCAGCAGAACCTGCGCAACTACCACAGTAGAAGGCTTCACCCCAGATCCTTCGTCGAAGGTGACTTGGTCCTGCGACTGAAGCAGCATGGGCATCTCAAGCTCGAGTCCCCCTGGGAAGGACCGTACGTGATTACAGAAGTAATCCCAGGTGGCACAGACTTTCCGCCAGCTCCTGAGGCCGAAGCCTTCGCGATCTTCTTAGCACGCTGGAGCTCCTCCGAATACTTGGCAATGGTATTTATCAAGGAATGGCCATATTTGGCACAGGCAGTCACAAAGGGAGCGAATACTACCTGCTGACCATCCGCGCCAACAGGCATCGTCTTCGACACCACAGAGGGATCTATCTCGACTCCGTGGGCTTGCACCATGGCAAGCGACATGGTCGCGCCAGCCGCGCGGAGGGAGTTCTTGTATGTGGCAGGCACACCCCTGGCGAGTGACTCCACCACCTCGTCCACATTGTCGATCAGCTCTGCCTTCGGCATCAACTCCTCCCGGAGGCGACTAAGGGTGACCTTGGCCTTGGACAACGTATTCTGGACAGCGGTGCTATGGTCCTCGACTGCAGACACCGCGCCCGCCAGAGCATCATCGCGACAAAGGGCCTGTGGGTCAAAGCTCAAATCGCCAACATCTGCACAGAAAACCCACACATGGGTGAAATCTTTAGTGCCACCAGCACAACTCCAGATGCAGAGAAGGACAACAATAAAGTATCTACCGGCAAAGGTACCTGAGAGAGCCTTGGCGACTAAGAACAGTTGCTCTTCGAACAACTTTTCCCTAGTCGCAAAGGAGGCACGCAGATCCTCTTCGCGCTTCTGTGCATCATTACGAGCCGCGATTGCCTCGTCGCGCGCCTTCACAGCTGCGGCCAACGTCTTTTCCAAGGTGGCAACGTTGCGCAGTAAAGCATTATGCTCAGCTACATGGCAACCAAAAGTTGACTATCAGTCGACTATACCAAGAAGGAAGAGACAAAAAGAATAAGTGTAGAACACTCACTTTCGACGACGCGGTGACGCGACTCTAGCATTGCATGCTGGCGGCCCATTGCCAGCACTTGCTCCGCCACTTGCAAGGCTTCCTTTACAAGGAGTTGTCGCACAAAACAAGGGATCAGAAAGGACAACAGAAAACATCGACTGCCACACTAAAAAGAAAGGAAGATATACTCACATGGTCCTCTAGCGACTCCGAAGAGGTTTGCTGAACCATCATCCGAGCAACCATTTGATGCCCCCCTACGTGAGGAGAGCTCAAAGAATTGTGCCAGGAGTGGGCCGCCGCCGGAGGAGAAGGAGCATGCTCGACCTCTACCTTGGCCCTTGAAGTCGCGACTCCCAATCCTTTCAAAAACTCGACGTCGCCAGAAGATGACGACGCCTCTTGACTACAAGACCAAGTCCACATTGAGAAAAGGTCAAACTCCAGGGCAAGACCAACAAGAAGAAAACAGAAAAAATGAATGACCTAGCAAACTTACCAGTTAAAGTTGTCAAGATCAAACGTGGCCGCCGCCGATTCCGATGAAGACTCCTTGGGAAATCGCATCTTCTTTCGAGAAGACGGTGCCACAGCCCTCACAGGAACGACTGGAATTGGCGATTCCGTGCCAACAGCCGCGCCTCCTGGAGTCGAAGGAGTTGGCGCGTCGGAGTCCTTGCTACGTGAACGCTTTCGAGTATCCGGGCTCTCGGACTCGGGGGCTTCCTCTTCCACATCAGAAGGGACAGTCGACTCAGACTTGTCCTCTTCCAAGGCTTCACGAGGAATAATCCCCTCAGGGAGAGGAGGCATACAAGGCGACACCGTCCAATCCTGCATACAAACAAAACAAGTAAGCAAACAGAAAAGCAATCGTGAAAATAAGCTACTGCGTAGCACAACTATACCTCGGGAGGAGGATTCGAAGCATCAAAAGGAGGAACAACTGGTTCGCTTGGAAGCACATCCTTGATAGTGCACTTCGTAACCAGTTGAATCCTCTTATCCACCTCACTCGCGGACATGCCATCGGCAGACACGCGAGTGGCATCATCAGCGCCACTCCATTGAAACATGGGATGGACTCTAGCTTGGAGAGGCTGGACGCGATGTCACAGCCAAGTCCTGATAAGAGCGCAGCCTCCCTCTTCTGCGCCTATGCGACTTTCGAGGTCGCAGACACGCTGATACAGCATGTTCGTCTCTGCGAGTTCGCCAGGCATAACTACGTTCTTCCAAGAACGCATCTTCTTGCAGGGAATCGTCGGATCGAAGGGCGCGAGTCCAAAGTGCTCATCTTTGGCCTTCTGATCGCGGACATAGAACCATCTGTCCCTCCATCCCTGGACGGACTTGGTAAGCTTGATGTCGAAGTAGGTGGCCGATGGGTCAACATGGATATCGCAACCACCTACGTCATAAACTAAAGAGCCAGATGCGGACTGGCGCTTCAATTTAAACAAGCGCTTGAAAAGACCGAAGTGTGGCTCGATTCCGAGCCAGTACTCGCAAAGGGTAATGAAGCAGGTGATGTGGAGAATCGAATTTGGGGACAGCTGATGGAGCTGGAGCCTGTAGAAGCAAAGAAGACCCCTAAGAAAGGGGTGGAGAGGCAAGGAGAGACCTCGAAGGATGAATGCGAGAAACATCACTTGAAAACCAGCGGGAGGAGTAGGAATGGTCTCACCGCTGGGGACGCGCGCATCGGCGACTGCCGCAGAAATAACTCCATCCTGGCGGAGAAGACGGAGATCAGATGCCTTAATGATGGAAGGGCGCCACGCACCATTTGTCACGCGGGTGCCCACGACCTTCTTCTTCCCGCCACCGATGCTGGTGCCCGCAGCAGTGGAGCCACCCTTCTTCTTCATCGCGGCAACGGTGGCCGCGGAATCAGCGGCAGCGCCTCCTTTCTTCTTTCCCATTGCGTGGCGGCGATGAGAGCGCAGAAAGTAACTTGGAAACGAACGAAGGTGGTCCAACGCTGTGGAGGAGATGAGCGCAGGAAAGCAGAAGAATAGCAGCAATGGCAATGGCAGCGAGGACGAAAAAGTGCAGATGAAAAATTACCACCGCGGCGCCGCTACTTAACCCCTAGAAGATGCAATCCAACGGCTGACAAAAACCCTATTGGACGCGTGGCACGCATCGCGTTGGACACGTGGAGAAGAGGAAGCGCGAACCGTCCCCCCACTTCTACCATTACGCGTGGAAATCGAGGAGGCGCGGTTAAAAATAAGATTACGCACGCCCAGTCAAATCAAAGTCAGAAAGTGGGACCCACCGCTCGTCACGTCCCGTCAAAATCGCTCATGTGGGAAACTGGGGTCATACAAGCGTCAGCACTGACGTCACCAAGGCTACGCAGTGGAAAACTTCGACTATTTCAAGTCCTTGCTGGAGTCTTTGACTCCACCAAGCACTCGGGGGCTACTCCCATAAGGAGCGCTGGCCGTGCACCCTACGATTTTTTCTTTTCTTTTTGCAGGCACGAAGACAATCACAAAAGAAAACCCAGCCACTCGAAGCACAGTTTGATTATGGCCATGGGTTACTCCCATAGGGAGCGCCGAAAACAATTTCGACTGAAACAAGCAGGAAAAAGATGGCAGCAGTCGCGAAAAATATTTAGTCCCTGCCTGAGTCATCGACTGAAACAAATAAACAAAAAGACGACGGCAGTCGCAAAATTTCTTTAGTCCCTGCCTGAGTCTTCGACTCAACCAGGCACTCGGGGGCTACTCCCATAGGGAGCACTGGTCGTGCACCCTATGATTATTTGCACAAAAACTGTGTGTTGATAACATCCACACTCGCAACCTTTGGCGACACCGCCTCACAAATTTTCCCTACAAAGAGACTACGTCTCCTGGGACGCCCGAATCGTCTCCGCGATGATAAAATTCGGATGCCGCGCTTACTGCGTGAAGGTAAGACCTGAATAAGGTCTGGCAACGCATTTAACTGCGCACTACCAGAAATATATCCGTGCCTACAGGCACGATGAACATGCCTTGACGGACGCGTCGAGTGCTCACACCCATATAACTAGAATTCGACTCATGTAAGACCTCCGCGGCCTGAGTCGAATTACACCAGCACTTTTCCGGATTCGAGTCCGGGGAAGGAAGATATACTCACATGGTCCTCTAGCGACTCCGAAGAGGTTTGCTGAACCATGATCCGAGCAACCATTCGATGCCCCCCTACGTGAGGAGAGCTCGAAGAATTGTGCCCGGAGTGGGCCGCCGCCGGAGGAGAAGGAGCATGCTCGACCTCTACCTTGGCCCTTGAAGTCGCGACTCCCAATCCTTTCAAAAACTCGACGTCGCCAGAAGATGACGACGCCTCTTGACTACAAGACCAAGTCCACATTGAGAAAAGGTCAAACTCCAGGGCAAGACCAACAAGAAGAAAACAGAAAAAATGAATGACCTAGCAAACTTACCAGTTAAAGTTGTCAAGATCAAACGTGGCCGCCGCCGATTCCGACGAAGACTCCTTGGGAAATCGCATCTTCTTTCGAGAAGACGGTGCCACAGCCCTCACAGGAACGGCTGGAATTGGCGATTCCGTGCCAACAGCCGCGCCTCCTGGAGTCGAAGGAGTTGGCGCGTCGGAGTCCTTGCTACGTGAACGCTTTCGAGTATCCGGGCTCTCGGACTCGGGGGCTTCCTCTTCCACATCAGAAGGGACAGTCGACTCAGACTTGTCCTCTTCCAAGGCTTCACGAGGAATAATCCCCTCAGGGAGAGGAGGCATACAAGGCGACACCGCCCAATCCTGCATACAAACAAAACAAGTAAGCACACAGAAAAGCAATCGTGAAAATAAGCTATTGCGTAGAACAACTATACCTCGGGAGGAGGATTCGAAGCATCAAAAGTAGGAACAACTGGTTCGCTTGGAAGCACATCCTTGACAGTGCACTTCGTAACCAGTCGAATCCTCTTATCCACCTCACTCGCGGACATGCCATCGGCAGACACGCGAGTGGCATCATCAGCGCCACTCCATTGAAACATGGGATGGACTCTAGCTTGGAGAGGCTAGACGCGATGTCGCAGCCAAGTCCTGATAAGAGCGCAACCTCCTTCTTCTACGCCTATCCGACTTTCGAGGTCGCAGACACGCTGATACAGCATGTTCGTCTCTGCGAGTTCGCCAGGCATAACTACGTTCTTCCAAGAACGCATCTTCTTGCAGGGAATCGTCGGATCGAAGGGTGCGAGTCCAAAGTGCTCATCTTTGGCCTTCTGATCGTGGACGTAGAACCATCTGTCCCTCCATCCCTGGACGGACTTGGTAAGCTTGATGTCGAAGTAGGTGGCCGATGGGTCAACATGGATATCGCAACCACCTACGTCATAAACTAAAGAGCCAGATGCGGACTGGCGCTTCAATTTAAACAAGCGCTTGAAAATACCGAAGTGTGGCTCGATTCCGAGCCAGTACTCGCAAAGGGTAATGAAGCAGGTGATGTGGAGAATCGAATTTGGGGACAGCTGATGGAGCTAGAGCCTGTAGAAGCAAAGAAGACCCCTAAGAAAGGGGTGGAGAGGCAAGGAGAGACCTCGAAGGATGAATGCGAGAAACATCACTTGAAAACCAGCGGGAGGAGTAGGAATGGTCTCACCGCTGGGGACGCGCGCATCGGCGACTGCCGCAGAAATAACTCCATCCTGGCGGAGAAGACGGAGATCAGATGCCTTAATGATGGAAGGGCGCCACGCACCATTTGTCACGCGGGTGCCCGCGACCTTCTTCTTCCCGCCACCGATGCTGGTGCCCGCAGCAGTGGAGCCACCCTTCTTCTTCATCGCGGCAACGGTGGCCGCGGAATCAGCGGCAGCGCCTCCTTTCTTCTTTCCCATTGCGTGGCGGCGATGAGAGCGCAGAAAGTAACTTGGAAACGAACGAAGGTGGTCCAACGCTGTGGAGGAGATGAGCGCAGGAAAGCAGAAGAACAGCAGCAATGGCAATGGCAGCGAGGATGAAAAAGTGCAGATGAAAAATTACCACCGCGGCGCCGCTACTTAACCCCTAGAATATGCAATCCAACGGCTGACAAAAACCCTATTGGACGCGTGGCACGCATCGCGTTGGACACGTGGAGAAGAGGAAGCGCGAACCGTCCCCCCACTTCTACCATTACGCGTGGAAATCGAGGAGGCGCAGTTAAAAATAAGATTACGCACGCCCAGTCAAATCAAAGTCAGAAAGTGGGACCCACCGCTCGTCACGTCCCGTCAAAATCGCTCACGTGGGAAACTGGGGTCATACAAGCGTCAGCACTGACGTCACCAAGGCTACGCAGTGGAAAACTTCGACTATTTTTAGTCCTTGCTGGAGTCTTCGACTCCACCAAGCACTCGGGGGCTACTCCCATAAGGAGCGCTGGCCGTGCACCCTACGATTTTTTCTTTTCTTTTTGCAGGCACGAAGACAATCACAAAAGCAAACCCAGCCACTCGAAGCACAGTTTGATTATGGCCATGGGTTACTCCCATAGGGAGCGCCGGAAACAATTTCGACTGAAACAAGCAGGAAAAAGACGGCAGTAGTCGCGAAAAATATTTAGTCCCTGCCTGAGTCATCGACTGAAACGAATAAACAAAAAGACGACGGCAGTCGCAAAAGTTCTTTAGTCCCTGCCTGAGTCTTCGACTCAACCAGGCACTCGGGGGCTACTCCCATAGGGAGCACTGGTCGTGCACCCTATGATTATTTGCACAAAAACTGTGTGTTGATAACATCCACACTCGCAACCTTTGGCGACACCGCCTCACAAATTTTCCCTACAAAGAGACTATGTCTCCTGGGACGCCCGAATCGTCTCCGCGATGATAAAATTCGGATGCCGCGCTTACGGCGTGAAGGTAAGACCTGAATAAGGTCTGGCAACGCATTTAACTGCGCACTACCAGAAATATATCCGTGCCTACAGGCACGATGAACATGCCTTGACGGACGCGTCGAGTGCTCACACCCATATAACTAGAATTCGACTCATGTAAGACCTCCGCGGCCTAAGTCGAATTACACCAGCACTTTTCCGGATTCGAGTCCGGGGAAGGAAGATATACTCACATGGTCCTCTAGCGACTCCGAAGAGGTTTGCTGAACCATGATCCGAGCAACCATTCGATGCCCCCCTACGTGAGGAGAGCTCGAAGAATTGTGCCCGGAGTGGGCCGCCGCCGGAGGAGAAGGAGCATGCTTGACCTCTACCTTGGCCCTTGAAGTCGCGACTCCCAATCCTTTCAAAAACTCGACGTCGCCAGAAGATGACGACGCCTCTTGACTACAAGACCAAGTCCACATTGAGAAAAGGTCAAACTCCAGGGCAAGACCAACAAGAAGAAAACAGAAAAAATGAATGACCTAGCAAACTTACCAGTTAAAGTTGTCAAGATCAAACGTGGCCGCCGCCGATTCCGACGAAGACTCCTTGGGAAATCGCATCTTCTTTCGAGAAGACGGTGCCACAGCCCTCACAGGAACGGCTGGAATTGGCGATTCCGTGCCAACAGCCGCGCCTCCTGGAGTCGAAGGAGTTGGCGCGTCGGAGTCCTTGCTACGTGAACGCTTTCGAGTATCCGGGCTCTCGGACTCGGGGGCTTCCTCTTCCACATCAGAAGGGACAGTCGACTCAGACTTGTCCTCTTCCAAGGCTTCACGAGGAATAATCCCCTCAGGGAGAGGAGGCATACAAGGCGACACCGCCCAATCCTGCATACAAACAAAACAAGTAAGCAAACAGAAAAGCAATCGTGAAAATAAGCTACTGCGTAGAACAACTATACCTCGGGAGGAGGATTCGAAGCATCAAAAGTAGGAACAACTGGTTCGCTTGGAAGCACATCCTTGACAGTGCACTTCGTAACCAGTCGAATCCTCTTATCCACCTCACTCGCGGACATGCCATCGGCAGACACGCGAGTGGCATCATCAGCGCCACTCCATTGAAACATGGGATGGACTCTAGCTTGGAGAGGCTGGATGCGATGTCGCAGCCAAGTCCTGATAAGAGCGCAACCTCCCTCTTCTGCTCCTATGCGACTTTCGAGGTCGCAGACACGCTGATACAGCATGTTCGTCTCTGCGAGTTCGCCAGGCATAACTACGTTCTTCCAAGAACGCATCTTCTTGCAGGGAATCGTCGGATCGAAGGGCGCGAGTCCAAAGTGCTCATCTTTGGCCTTCTGATCGCGGACATAGAACCATCTGTCCCTCCATCCCTGGACGGACTTGGTAAGCTTGATGTCGAAGTAGGTGGCCGATGGGTCAACATGGATATCGTAACCACCTACGTCATAAACTAAAGAGCCAGATGCGGACTGGCGCTTCAATTTAAACAAGCGCTTGAAAAGACCGAAGTGTGGCTCGATTCCGAGCCAGTACTCGCAAAGGGTAATGAAGCAGGTGATGTGGAGAATCGAATTTGGGGACAGCTGATGGAGCTGGAGCCTGTAGAAGCAAAGAAGACCCCTAAGAAAGGGGTGGAGAGCCAAGGAGAGACCTCGAAGGATGAATGCGAGAAACATCACTCGAAAACCAGCGGGAGGAGTAGGAATGGTCTCACCGCTGGGGACGCGCGCATCGGCGACTGCCGCAGAAATAACTCCATCATGGCGGAGAAGACGGAGATCAGATGCCTTAATGATGGAAGGGTGCCACGCACCATTTTTCACGCGGGTGCCCGCGACCTTCTTCTTCCCGCCACCGACGCTGGTGCCCGCAGCAGCGGAGCCACCCTTCTTCTTCATCGCGGCAACGGTGGCCGCGGAATCAGCGGCAGCGCCTCCTTTCTTCTTTCCCATTGCGTGGCAGCGATGAGAGCGCAGAAAGTAACTTGGAAACGAACGAAGGTGGTCCAACGCTGTGGAGGAGATGAGCGCAGGAAAGCAGAAGAACAGCAGCAATGGCAATGGCAGCGAGGACGAAAAAGTGCAGATGAAAAATTACCACCGCGGCGCCGCTACTTAACCCCTAGAAGATGCAATCCAACGGCTGACAAAAACCCTATTGGACGCGTGGCACGCATCGCGTTGGACATGTGGAGAAGAGGAAGCACGAACCGTCCCCCCACTTCTACCATTACGCGCGGAAATCGAGGAGGCACAGTTAAAAATAAGATTACGCACGCCCAGTCAAATCAAAGTCAGAAAGTGGGACCCACCGCTCGTCACGTCCCGTCAAAATCGCTCACGCGGGCAACTGAGGTCATACAAGCGTCAGCACTGACGTCACCAAGGCTACGCAGTGGAAAACTTCGACTATTTTTAGTCCTTGCTGGAGTCTTCGACTCCACCAAGCACTCGGGGGCTACTCCCATAAGGAGCGCTGGCCGTGCACCCTACGATTTTTTCTTTTCTTGTTGCAGGCACGAAGACAATCACAAAAGCAAACTCAGCCACTCGAAGCACAGTTTGAACTACTCACGCATCACACCGGATGCTTGCATGGTGATGAAGAAGGCCTCCAGGGTGAATTCCCCTCTCCGGCAGGGTGCCGGGAAGAGCTTCAGATCCCTCCTGATCTAGGGATGGAGATGACGGCGGATATAGACTCTTTCGTGGATTTTTGATCGGGCCCTTAGGGTTTTCGTCTCGAGGGCAATATATAGGCGGAAGGAGAGGCCGAGGGGGTGCCGGGAGCGGCACACCACCCCCTGGCGCGGGCCAGGCCTGGCCGCGTGGCCAGGTGGTGTGGTGGCTCCCTGGCCCTTCTCCGTCTCGTATTCTGGCACTTGATCCCTTCCGGAAAAATAGGCACTTTGGCTTTTGTCCCGTCCAATTCCGAGAATAGTCATTTTCTGACTTTCTTGGAACCAAAAACAGCAGAAAACAGGCAGCTGGCACTATGGCTCTTGTTAATAGGTTAGTCCAAGAAATCATATGAAAAGTACTCCAAAGTTGGAACAAAACACAAGAAAGTGGATAAAACCAAGCATGGAGCATCAAAAATTATAGATACATTTGCAATGTATCAACATCCCCAAGCTTAACTCCTGCTCGTCCTCGAGTAGGTAAGTGATAAAAAGAAAGAATAATTTTGGAGGTGACATGCACCATCAAAGACTTGATCAAAGTATTTGCAATACATTCAAAGCTGGGATCATAGTACTTCAATCATAACATGAAAGACAAGGTTCCAAAAATAAGAAAAGAAACTATGATGCAACATGAAAAGGCACAAACAGAAGATTCATGAATAACAATGCTTTGTAAGACATTTGTTTGTTTCACATAAAGAAAACATAGCATAATAGTATTCAGCTTGTCCCTCAATAGAGTAGCAAATATAAATGCATAGGACACCTTCAAAGTTCATAAGAGTGACTAGATACAATAGTTTAAAACAAGCAATAACAAGTTATGCATCAATCAACTAGTCTTGGGATAATGCACATAGAACTAAGAATGGCCACTATGCTCTCAAAGTAGGTGCATAAAGATAGAAGGTGGAGACTCAATATAATGGTGGAAGAAAGGCCTTTTGTAAAAGGAAGTAGGGATTCAAGTCTCATAAAGAGCTTCCAAAAATTATGGTAGTTGTAGTTTTCAGCTCTCATTGCCCCTATCATAAGCATCTTGAAGGTGATTAAGGTTAAAGTGACACAACTAAGAGGAAATGCTTGACAAGTTATAAACCGAAATCTCATGCCCCTTACTTACGAAGACCGATCCTCATGCTACTCAACTTCAGTCACGAGTAAGCTCTTGTCATTGTAAGTATGTGTGTATCATTAAGAACCGCCAACGGGGTTCCCCTTGCACATGATACGGGAGCTTTCCCATAATCAAAATGACAAGGCAAGCAGACAATGAGCATCTCAGCGATCTTTTTATTTCCTATTTGCATAGGTTTTTATTGAGGATGCTTCATAGAGTGCTCATTATGGTGATGCTGCAAGTTTCCACCATGATTAGGCATGGCTTAGGCTAGCGGCCCAGGCGTTTCTCTAACACACATACAAACTCCATGATCTTACAAGTTCCACTTTTATTTCACACCGCCAGGATCCGTAAGCAAAAGAACATGATATCAACGGGGTACAAAGTACAAGTGCAATGTTGAAAGCGTTCCCCATGGTACATGGTTCTGCTAATTTCAACTTATAAAGCGCAAGCATATACGCAACAAAGAAGGACCCAATGGTTCAAGTTTATTAGAGGCAAAAAAGTAAAGTGTGCCATCAAGTTCGTGAGAGCTTTAATCACTAGTTTTCTCATAACAAGTGGAAGGTAAACAAAAGAATGAATATACTTGGAATAGCATAAGCTAGTAGGTAGGTATGATGGACCCTTTGGAATAACTTGGCTTAGGGAGTTGGATGCATGAGTGGAACTCATACTTGGTTGTGGAGGCTAGCAAAAGACTGGGAGCGACAAACTAAGAGAGCAATAATGGCCATAATCATGCAGAGCGACAAAACATCATTGATCAAAGCATAAAGTGATACTACAAGTTGAAAACTAAAGGATCATAAAGGCTATGGTGACTTTGGATAGTCATAACATGGTGTGAGCATGTGCCAAGTCAACCCAAATAAAGCATCAAAGGAGAATACCACTATACTATGCTTTAATATGCTAAAACAACACATGATTCATCCAAGGCACATTAAGCAATCTCAATTGTTTATAACAAGTCATGCTACAGCAAATAATACTAAGCATAAAGCCAAAACAATATCAAGCATGGCATGACAAAGCATAGGCCACAGTCAAAAACGAGCTCTTTTTACCACATAAGTATGAACTTTCCTACTCTTTTCCAAACCAAACCAAACTATTTGCAAACCAAAGTATGAAAGAGGGGGTCCAACCAATTTATTCAGCAAACTAAGCAAACCAAGCAAACTAAAAACAAAACGAAAACGAAAAAGAAGACGCTCCAAGAAAAACACAACTGTGCATGAAATAATAAAAATGAAGTGTTTGGAAGGAACCTGGAATTTTTATTGATGAAGAAGGGGATGCCTTGGGAATCCCCAAGCTTTGACGCTTGTACTTCTTAGATATTTCTTAGGCTGACACGCGTGGCATCCCCAAGCTTGAGCTTTAGTCCATCCTTCATCTCATTACTCATTCCTTCCATACACCTGAAATTTTTCCTTCGTACAAAACTTCACACAATCTCATTAGCAACATTAGTGCACTTAAGATAAATAAGTCTTAACGTTCAGTTTTAACACCAAATAAACTTCCATTAGAACACTAGCTACTTTAGCACTTCCCTCAAAAATCTCAATTCCCCAAAAGAACTCAAGAAGGAATCCACAAGAAGCAAATGCAGAAAATGGCAGAAATCTGTCAAAACAGACCAGCAGGTAAAGACGAATTTTTTTGAAAACCTTCTGTTGCTCAAATCAAAAAGTCTTGAACTAACGAAAGTTATGTAACAACCTGGGGCAGAAGCACAAAAAATTACAACTCAATCCGACATACAGAGCTCTCTCATGAATGTTTACGGTGAAGCACAAAAATCTGTTTCGGGACAGCAACTTTCCCAATCATTACTTCTCTCTCATTAGAGGTTACTCTTGGCACAAAAAGCAAATAAAAAGGATAAGGAGAGGTTATTACTGAATTAATAACTTCCAAGACTCATCTAAAACTTTTGGGTTATCTCCCAATAAGTACTTTTCTTTAACGCCTTTAAGTTAGGCATAAGAAGCAAAGAAAGAATCAAGTGTTCTCAAATGAAGAAGCATTAAGACCAAATTTTGTTTTCATAGGAGAAGCAAAAGAAATCTTTTCTCTTTTTTTAGGGAAGTGTTCTATACCTTTCTTGAGTGGTATTTGATATTTAATGGTGCCTTCTTTCATATCAATGATGGCACCAACAGTTCTAAGAAAAGGTCTTCCCAAAGTAATAGGACAAGAAGCATTGTATTCAACATCCAAAACATAGAAATCAACGGGGACATAGGAACCGTTAACCATAATAAGAACATCATTAAGACTCCCCATGAGTTTCTTTTTAGCATTAACATCAAGTGGGACATTCAAATAACAATCCTCAAGAGGAGGCAAATCAAGCATATCATAAATCCTTCTAGGCATAATAGAAACACTACTATCAAGATCACACAAAGCTTTGAAATCAAAGTCATTCACTTTCATATTAATGATGGGTTCCCAACCATCCTCTTATTTTATAGTAATAGAAGCTTTATGTTTCATCTTTTCTTCTTTAATCTTTATGAGAGCATCAGTAATGTGTTTTGTAAAAGCCATGTTCATAGCACTAGCATTAGGACTTTTAGCAAGATTTTGTAGGAACTTAATAACTTCAGAGATATTGCAACCATCAAGATCAAAATCAACTTTATCATCTAAAGTAGTAGAACTATTACTAACCTCAACACTAGTGGTGGTGATAGTAGAAACACTAATGTTTCTAGCAATTTCATCTTCTCTTTCCCACTTAGCATGTAATTCAGCTAAAAGTCTAACATTTTCATCAATTCTTACTTGTATGGCATTGGTAGCTGCAAAGGTATTCTCATTATTTTCAGGTTTAGCAGCCATTTTGTTCAAAGTAGATTGAGCTTCAGCCAAAGATGCTATATTTCTTTCAGCATTAGAGAGTTTTTCCTCAATAGTTTTATTGAAAGCAGTTTGTTTACTAATAAACTCTTTAAGCATAACTTCAAGTTCAGAGGGAGCACTCTTATTATTGTTGTAAGAATTTCCATAAGCATTACCATTGTTGGGAGTATATGGCTTATAATTGTTGTTACCAAAATTGTTCCTATAAGCATTATTACCATAAGCATTGTTGCCAAAGTTGTTATTTCTTATGAAGTTCACATCAACTTGCTCTTCTTGAGCAACCGAAGAAGCTAGAGGAAAATTATTTGGATCAATATGGGCTTTCCCATTAACAAGCATAGACATAATTATATCAATCTTATCACTCAAGGAGGAGGTTTCCCCAACAGAATTTACCTTCTTACCTTGTGGAGCTCTCTCAGTATGCCATTCAGAATAATTAACCATCATATTGTCCAGAAGTTTTGTTGCAGCACCCAAAGTGATGGTCACAAAGGTACCTCCAGCAGCAGAATCCAATAGGTTCCTTGAATAATAGTTCAATCCTGCATAAAAAGTTTGGATGATCATCCAAGCAGTCAGTCCATGAGTGGGACAATTCTTTACCAAAGATTTCATTCTTTCCCAAGCTTGAGCAACATGCTCATTATCAAGTTGTTTAAACTTCATTATTTCACTTCTCATAGATATAATCTTAGCAGGAGGATATTATTTTCCAATAAAAGCATCTTTGCACTTAGTCCAAGAATCAATACTATTCCTAGTTAAGGAATTCAACCATTCTTTAGCTTTTCTTCTCAAAGAGAAAGGAAACAATTTCAGCTTAATAATATCACCATCTATATCCCTATGCTTTTGCATCTCACAAAGTTCAACAAAGTTATTTAGATGGGAAGCAGCATCTTCGTTACCAATACCAGAAAATTGCTCTCTCATAACAAGATTGAGTAAAGCAGGTTTTATCTCAAAGAAAGTATTTTCAGCCACAGGTGGAGCAATAGGTGTGCTCATAAAATCATTGTTGTTGGTGCTAGTGAAGTCACACAACTTAGTGTTTTCAAGAGTAGTCATTTTTTTGGGTTTTCAAATAAGAAAGCAAACTTGTAAAACTAATTTTTTTGTGTTTTTGAATAACAAAACAAGCAAACAAAGCAAAAAGAAAACTAAGCAAAACAAAAACAACAAAGTAAAGAGATTGGTTATGAGGGACTCCCCTTGTGATGTCCTTGACTCCCCGGCAACGGCGCTAGAAAATCTTGATGTGCTCGTCGTTCGACGTAGAGCTCGTTGGGAACCCCAAGAGGAAGGTATGATGAGCACAGCAGCAAGTTTTCCCTCGGTTATGAAACCAAGGTTTAATCGAACCAGTAGGGGCAAGGAAACACCCCAAAGGTGTTACTAGCTGAGCTTTGGCAGGGCGCACTACCGGTGCTAGTAGCAACATGGAGACTTTCACAACACAACCATAGAACTTTGTCCCCAACTTGCGGTGAGGTTATCAATCTCACCGTGTTTTGCAGAAAACAAAGGATAAAAGGTATCGAATGGAAAGAAGTAAAAGTTTGCAGAAAGTAAACACAAGGCAGTAAAAGATTGTAGATTGTATGTAAAAGACAAGGACCGCGATCCATAGTTCACTAGAGGTGGCTCTCCTTAAGATAGATAACATGCTGGGTGAACAAATTATAGCGGGGCAATTGACAAACACCGAGAAAGCAATACATGCATATACTAATCATCTTGACTCCTTTGAGACTTCATTGGGCATTACAACATAATACATAGACCGCCATCCAACTACATCTATGACAATAATCCACCTTCAGGTTATCATCCGAACCCCCTCCAGTATTAAGTTGCAAGCAACAGATTATTGCTTTACGAACTGCGTGTAAAGTAAACAATACGATTGTTCTATGAACAAAGGATTGTTGTTTTCTCCCTAGTAGCAACAACACATCTAGTACCATAGAGATTTCTGTCACTTCCCCAGATTACCAGAGGCATGAACCCACTATCGAGCATAAATACTAACTCTTGGAGTTGTTAGCATCTACTTGGCCAAGATAGATACTAACAACGGAAAGCATGCAAGATCACAAATAACAAAGACATGATAGAATCAATAATCAATCTAAAATAGCATCTCAATATCCATCGGATCCCCGCAAACACAACATGTATGAATACAAATAGATGATCTTGATCATGAATGGAGCTCACAAGATCTAAACATGAAAGCACAAAGGAGGAGAACCAGCCATCTAGCTACTACATGGATCCGTAGTCCAAGGATGAACTACTCACGCATCACACCGGAGGCTTGCATGGTGATGAAGAAGGCCTCTAGGGTGAATTCCCCTCTCCGGCAGGGTGCCGGGAAGAGCTTCAGATCCCTCCCGATCTAGGGATGGAGATGACAGCGGCTACAAACTCTTTCGTGGATTTTTGATCGGGCCCTTAGGGTTTTCGTCCTGAGGGAAATATATAGGCGGAAGGAGAGACCGAGGGGGTGCCGGGAGCGGCCACACCACCCCCTAGCACAGGCCAGGCCTGGCCACGCGGCCAGGTGGTGTGGTGGCTCCCTGGCCCTTCTCCGTCTCGTATTCTGGCACTTGATCCCTTCCGGAAAAATAGGCACTTTGGCTTTTGTCCCGTCCAATTCCGAGAATATTCACTTTCTGACTTTCCTGGAACCAAAAACAACAGAAAACAGGCAGCTGGCACTGTGGCTCTTGTTAATAGGTTAGTCCAAGAAATCATATGAAAAGTACTCCAAAGTTGGAACAAAACACAAGAAAGTGGATAAAACCAAGCATGGAGCATCAAAAATTATAGATACATTTGCAATGTATCAGATACCACTCTATCATACCTTGTTATTTGCATTTTAATGTTGCTTATGTTTATGTTTCTTGCTACTTATTATTTTTAAGTTGGAATCTCTTCATAGCTTGCATTGCCTATTAAGTGAACTTAGTTGCATACTCTTTATTATGAATTGTCTAAGTAGTTGATCACATGCTGAGAAAATATACATCATATGAAGCAAATGTGTTTGTGAAAGTTCTTTTATCGCACTCAGTTTTCAACTGAATTGCTTGAGGACTAGCAATAAGCTAAGCTTGGGGGAGTTGATACGGCCAAAACGTATCTACATTCGCGAACACTTTTGCTATTGTTTCTCCTCCAAACTTGTGTGATTTGGATGCAACTAACGCAGACTGACGCTGTTTTCAGCAAAATTGCCTTGGGTGTCTACTTTTTGTGCAGAAAATCAACTATTAGGAAAAATCCCGGAAAATATGCCAAAAATCCTATTTCACCAGAAGACTCCCGGAGCCAAAATACGAGACGGAGGGGGGCTGGGCCCAGGCCACACCACCTGGCCGCGTGGGCTAGCCCAGGCCGTGCCAGGGGGTGGTCTGGGCGCCCCAGACTCCCCCTCGGTCTCCCTCTTCGCCTATAAGTTGCCTTCTGACCTAAAAACTCAGGGGGGGTCGACGTTTTTCCGGAAGGAGTTCCGCTCCACCGCCACCACCAGATTCCACGAAACAGCACCATAAACTCCGTTCTGGCACCCTGCCGGGATGGGGAATTGGAGGAGATCATTGCCATCATCGTCACCATCGCTTCTCCATCGACCATCCATGTTTCCCCCATCTATGAGTGAGTAATCCCCCGCTGTAGGCTATGGGGATGGTAGGGATTGGATGAGATCGTTCATGTAATGGCATCGTATTGTTAGGGCATGGTGCCTAGTATCTTCTATTAGTGCTTTATGACTTTGTTGCGACTTGTTATGCTTAATGCTTGTCACTAGGGCCCGAGTGCCATGATTTCAGATCTGAACATGTTATTGATTCATTATGATAGTATTGTTTATGGTCTTACCTGCAAGTTGTATACACACGTTGTTGTCTGGAACCAATGGCCCTGAAGTGACAGAAACCGGGATAACCAGAGGGAATGGCTTTGATGTGAGGATCACATGTGTTCACGGAGTGTTAATGCTTTGCTTCCATGCTCTATTAAAAGTAGCACCTTAATTGCCAGTAGTTCCCTTGAGGCCCCGCTGCAAACGGGCTAGCAGGACAAAAGATGGTGTGCAAGTTCTCATTGCGAGCACGTATGGCTATATATGGAACACATGCCTAGGATTATCTAGTACTTGGATGCTTTATCTTGTTTATCTGCAATTGCCCTATGTTCTGATTGCTATGTGAATTGTCTTGTCCATGCAATGCCCGTCCATCCATCCCTATGTCTACCGCACTCGAATCCTACTGTTTACTGTTGTCTTTACTTTACTACTGCTGTTACTTTACTATTCCTACTACAAAACTGTTGCTACTGATAAACTGTTGTGAGCAAGATTGTTTACAGGTGCAACTGAATTGACAACTCAGTTGTTAAGGCTTATAAATATTCTTTGGCTCCCCTTGTGTCGAATCAATAAATTGGGTTTCACTTCCCTCGAAAATACCACGATACACCCCCTATACTTGTGGGTCATCAGTCATATTCCAATAATCATGACAAATGATTCACAAATGTCTCCATACAAGATATGGATTACATTTTGAATCCTACTTCATGTAGTGAAAAACACATGTGGGGAAAAACATAATGATCAATATCATTGATACTTTCCTTCTGTGTAGAGAATCGTTCAGGAACATTGTCTGTTGTGCTTCTCAACACTCTGATGCAGGGTTTTGAATCCTCATCGTGTTTTACACTATTTTCCATTTGCTCCATAATTGAGAAACATTACTAGAAGTGAGCTTTCTCAAGAATGCACCAAAATCCAAGCAATACGAATCTTGCTTTCCTTTTGGTTTCAGCTATGGGTTTTGTATTCAAAGTTTCCAATGAATACTCTACAAGGACTTATTCGCTATTGTTTTGGTTATATCGAATAACCCCAAAACCTTCATGAATTCAAATGGTTCACTACTTCTAATCAAGTGCTAACTATTTCTAAGCTAATGGTCTCTACATCTACACTTACAACGATTTATTTGGTGCCTTCTATTCAACCCCTTTGATATCTAATATCACATTGTGATGCTTTGCATTTTGACGTTTCAAAACGCTTTGCATTCCACAATTACTTTTATGCCATTCTTATAAAGTTGAATTTCATTACTATTGATCAAATCATAGTAATTTGATTCCCTTTTATCTTTATACCCTTTGTTGATGAAACACTTTGATCAAATCAAATAGTTTCATATTCATGTTTCCTTTGGTAAACTTCTTTACACATTTAAACAATCAATTAACGATAATTACCATTTTCATCAAATCCCAATACATCGAATATGTATTCTATTTAACAATTCATTAACACTTTGTATTCAAGTAATACACGGTGTTCAAGTTATTTTGCCGAACATAGGCATGATTTATATGTGATAAGAAATCGAATGACTTTCACATATTATCACATAACTTTTGAATTTAAACAATGGTTTTTCATTCATTAATGAACATATCATTAAGTTGGGTATTTTAAACAAGGCATTTTAATGTTTTACAAATGTTCATGCATTATCAATTAGTTTCAAACAACAAGGATAATTCATATGTAATCAAACAAGATATGAACAAGAATAGAAATCATTCATAAAAGCAGAACAACTGTTTGTCACAAACTCATATGAATAACCGTCTCACGAAGTGTGAGACACACTAAATAAGTTCACAATCTCTTGATTACAATAATCATCCTAAAACATAAACTAAATGATAAATGTCGAGGGAGAGTGTCGTCGGCTATCATCATCATGCTCGCCATTGATACATTGCAAATGTATCTATAATTTTTGATGTTCCATGCTTGGTTTTATCCACTTTCTTGTGTTTTGTTCCAACTTTGGAGTACTTTTCATATGATTTCTTGGACTAACCTATTAACAAGAGCCACAGTACCAGCTGCCTGTTTTCTGCTGTTTGTGGTTCCAGGAAAGTCAGAAAATGAATATTCTCGGAATTGTACGGGACAAAAGCCAAAGTGCCTATTTTTCCGGAAGTCATCAAGTGCCAGAATACGAGACGGAGAGGGGCCTGGGGGCTACCACACCACCTGGCCGCGCGGCCCAGCCTGGCCCATGCCAGGGGGTGGTGAGGCCAGCCCTGGCACCCCCTCGGCCTCCCCTTCCGACTATAAGATGCCCTCGGGACGTAAACCCTAAGTACCCGATCAAAAATCCGCGAAAGAGTCTGTAGCCGCCGTCATCTCCATCCCTAGATCGGGAGGGATCTGAAGCTCTTCCCGGCACCCTACCGGAGAGGGGAATTCACCCTGGAGGCCTTCTTCATCACCATGCAAGCCTCCGGTGTGATGCATGAGTAGTTCATCCTTGGACTACGGATCCATGTAGTAGCTAGATGGCTGGTTCTCCTCCTTTGTGCTTTCATGTCTAGATCTTGTGAGCTCCGTTCATGATCAAGATCATCTATTTGTAATTCTGCATGTTGTGTTTGCGGGGATCCGATGGATATTGAGATGCTATTTCAGATTGATTATTGATTCTATCATGTCTTTGTTATTTGGGATCTTGCATGCTTTCCGTTGTTAGTAGCTATCTTGGCCAAGTAGATGCTAGCAACTCCAAAGAGTTAGTATTTATGCTCGATAGTGGGTTCATGCCTCTGGTAATCTAGGGAAGTGATAGAAATCTCTAAGGTACTAGATGTGCTATTGCTACTAGGGAGAAAACAACAATCCTTTGTTCATAGAACAATCGTATTGTTTATTTTACACACAGTTCGTAAAGCAATAATATGTTGCTTGCAACTTAATACTGGAGGGGGTTCGGATGATAACCTGAAGGTGGATTATTAGTCATAGATGCAGTTGGATGGTGGTCTATGTATAATGTTGTAATGCCCAATCAAGTCTCAAAGGAGTCAAGATGATTAGTATATGCTTGTATGCTTTCTCTATGTTTGTCAATTGCCCCGCTGTAATTTGTTCACCCAGCATGTTATCTATCTTAAGGAGAGCCACCTCTGGTGAACTATGGACCCCGGTCCTTTCTTTTACATTCAATCTACAAACTATTTATTGCTTTGTGTTTACTTTCTACAAACTATTACTTCCTTCTATTCGATACGGTTAATCCTTTGTTTTCAACAAAACCAGTGAGATTGACAACCTCATCGTAAGTTGGGGGCAAAGTTTTGAGGTTGTGTTGTGCAGGTCTCCACGTTGCTGTTGGCACCGGTAGTGCGCCCTGCCAACGTTCAGCTAGCTATACCTTTGGGGTGTTTCCTTGCTCCTACTGGTTCGATTAAACCTTGGTTTCATAACTAAGGGAAACTTGCTGCTTTGCTCATCATACCTTCCTCTTGGGGTTCCCAACGAGCTCTACATCAACCACGCACCAGCACTTTTCTGGGCGCCATACACAGAGTCATCAAGCATTTTTCTGGCACCGTTGCTGGGAGTCAAGGACATCTTCACAAGGGGAGTCCCTCATAACCAATCTCTTTACTTTGTTATTTTTGTTTTGCTTAGTTTATTTTTGTTTTGTTTGCTTGTTTCTTTATCAAAAACACACAAAAATTAGTTTTACTAGTTTGCTTTCTTATTTGAAAACACAAAAAAATTAGTTCCTATCTTGAGTTGCCACTATGTCTAGCCTTGCTCTAGTCACTATGTCACTCGAGGAAATGATTTTCACTTTTAAACAAGGAATTGAGGAAAGTTTTAAGGAAGCTTGGTCTAGAATCTCTGATCTACATGAAAAAACTGAGCCTAAAATGACTCAAAGCTTGTTCCTTAGCAGCCTTTACCTTGGGATTGCTCTTTGCTATAGATATGCTTTAAATGCTGTTGTGGGAGGAGATTTCCTACAATGTAATGAGGATGATGCTATTAATGCTATAAAGAAATTGATCCTGACTTACAACTTGCGTAGCCAAACTGATATTTCTTTCGCAAAAATATTTGCTAGGTTGAACACTCTTGAGACTAGCACTACTAGCTTAGAAAGTTGCTATAATACGCTTAGGGAGCATCACAATTATGTTCCAATAAATTCTGAACCATCAAAGTGGCTTCCTACAGTAAATATTGAGATAAACACTGAAACTTTTCAAGCCCGCTGTGATATCATGTCTGAATTTTGTCTTATGCACAAGGATATTTATGAATCTTTGAATACTTGGGGGCTTACTGAAGGAGGAAAAGAAATATCTCTTGCTAATAATACTACCATATTACCTCTTGGAATAGCTGAAGGAGTGTTTACAAAGATCCTTGGGAAAATGATTTTTATTGATTATCTTGTTATTGAATGTGCAGGAAAAGGACAAATTACACTTGGAAGGTCCCTTTTGGAACTCCTTGGAGCAATAATAGATGTGGGAAAGGGGACCATGCACCTTTCTTCTCTACCAAACAATCATATTTTCCCCAAGGTTAAGAATAAAAGTAAGAGAGGTAAGGGCAAGAAATTTGGTTTTAATGCTTCTTCATTTGAGAATATTTGATTCTTTCTTGCTTCTTATGCCTAACTTAAAGGCGTTAAAGAAAAGTACTTATTGGGAGATAACCCAAAAGTTTTAGATGAGTCTTGGAAGTTATTACTTCAGTAATAACCTCTCCTTATCCTTTTTATTTGCTTTTTGTGCCAAGAGTAACCTCTAATGAGAGAGAAGTAATGATTGGGAAAGTTGCTGTCCCAAAACAGATTTCTGTGCTTCACCGTAAAAATTCGTGTAAAATCTCTGAACGTCTTTTTGAGGCGTGAAGTTTTGTGCTTCTGCCCCAGGTTGTTATCTAACTTTCGTTAGTTCAACACTTTTTGATTTGAGCAACAGAAGGTCTTTGAAAAAATTCGTCTATACCTGCTGGTCTGTTTTGACAGATTTCTGCAATTTTCTGCATTTGCTTCTTGTTGGTTCCTTTTTGAGTTCTTTTGGGGAATTGAGCTTTTTGAGGAAGTGCTACAGTAGCTAGTGTTCTAATGGAAGTTTATTTGGTGTTAGAACTGAACCTTGAGACTTATTTATCTTAAGTGCACTAATGTTGCTAATGAGATTGTGTGAAGTTTTGTATGAAGGAAAAATTTCAGGTGTATGGAAGGAATGAGTAATGAGATGAAGGATGGACTAAAGCTCAAGCTTGGGGATGCCACGCGTGTCACCCTAAGAAATATCCAAGAAGTACAAGCGTCAAAGCTTGGGGATGCCCAAGGCATCCCCTTCTTCATCAATAAAAATTTCAGGTTTCTTCCAAACGCTTCATTTTTATTGTTTCATGCACAATTGTGTTGTTCTTGGAGCGTCTTCTTTTTCATTTTAGTTTTGTTTTTTCGTTTGCTTTTGTTTGCTTAGTTTTCTGAATAAATTGGTTGGACCCCCTCTTTCATACATTGGTTTGCAAATAGTTTGGTTTGGTTTGGAAAAGAGTAGGAAAGTTCATACTTATGTGGTAAAAAGAGCTCGTTTTTGACTGTGGCCTATGCTTTGTCATGCCATGCTTGATATTGTTTTGGCTTTATGCTTAGTATTCTTTGTTGTAGCATGAATTGTTATAAACAATTGAGATTGCTTAATGTTCCTTGGATGAATCATGCGTTGTTTTAGCATATTAAAGCATAGTATAGTGGTATTCTCCTTTGATGCTTTATTTGGGTTGACTTGGCGCATGCTCACGCCATGTTATGACTATCTCAAGTCACCATAGCCTTTATGATCCTTTAGTTTTCAACTTGTAGTATCACTTTATGCTTTGATCAATGATGTTTTGTCGCTCTGCATGATTATGGCCATTATTGCTCTCTTAGTTTGTCGCTCCCAGTCTTTTGCTAGCCTCCACAACCAAGTATGAGTTCCACTCATGCATCCAACTCCCTAAACCTAGTTATTCCAAAGAGTCCACCATACCTACCTATTAGCTTATGCTATTCCAAGTATATTCATGCTTTTGTTTACCTTCCGAATTAAACTTGTTATGAGAAAACTAGTGATTAAAGCTCTCACGAACTTGATGGCACACTTTACTTTTCTTACCCTTAATAAACTTGAACCATTGTGCCTTCTATGTTGTATATGCTTGCACTTATTTGTTGGGGATTAGCAAAACCATGCTTTCATGGGGAACGCTTTCAACATTGCACTTGGTACTTGTACCTAGTTGATATCATGCTCTTTTGTATATGGATGTCGTCGGTGTGAAATGAAAGGGGAGCTTGTAAGTCCATGGAGTTATGTATATGTGTTAGGGAAACGCCTGGGCCGCTGGTCTAATCCATGCTGACATGGTGGAAACCTGCAGCGTAACCATAATGAGTTGTCTATGAAGCATTCTTCTTATAAAAAAAGAGTCCTATATTGAGAAAAAAGAGAAAAAAAAGAGATATTATGAAAAGAGGAAAGAGAGAAAAAAGAACCATATTCCCATGGTAAATAAGAAGAATGCTGAGATGCTCGTTGTCTGCTTGCCTTGTCATTTTGATATGGGGATTCTTTCGTATCATCGGGCAAGGGGTACCCCGTTGGCGGTTCTCTATGATAAACATATACTTACAATGATAAGAACTTACCGGTGACTAAACTTGAGTAGCATGAGGAGCGGCCCTCGTATACAAGGGACATGGGATTTCTGACTTATACTTCGTTAAGCATGTACACCATAGTTTCTTCACTTTAACCTTAATCACTTCAAGATGCTTATGATAGGGGTAATGAGAGCTGAAAGCTATAAGTACCATAATTTTTGGAAGCTCTTTATGATACTTGAATCCCTACTTCCTTTTACAAAGGCCTTTCTTCCACCATTATATTGAGTCTCCACCTTCTATCTTTATGCACTTACTTTGAGAGCATAGTGGCCATTCTTAGTTCTATGTGCATTGTCCCAAGACTAGTTGATTGATGCATATCTTGATACTGCTTGTTTTAAACTATTTGTATCTAGTCACTCTTATGAACTTTGAAGGTGTCCTATGCATTTATATTTGCTACTCTATGAGGGACAAGCTAAATGCTAGTATGCTATGTTTTCTTTATGTGAAACAAACAAACGTCTTGCAAAGCATTGTTATTCATGAATCTTTTGTTTTTGCCTTTTCATGTTGCATCACAGTTTCTTTGCTTATTGCTAGAACTTTGTCTTTCATGTCATCATTGAAGTACTATGATCCCAGCTTTGAATGTTTTGCAAATACTTTGATCAAGTCTTTGATGGTGCATGTCACCTCAAAAATTATTTTTTCTTTTTATCACTTATCTACTCGAGGACGAGCAGGAGTTAAGCTTGGGGATGTTGATACATTGCAATTGTATCTATAATTTTTTATGTTCCATGCTTGCTTTTATCCACTGTCTTGTGTTTTGTTCCAACTTTGGAGTACTTTTCATATGATTTCTTGGACTAACCTATTAACAAGAGCCATAGTGCCAGCTGCCTGTTTTCTGCTGTTTTTGGTTCCAGGAAAGTCAAAAAATGAATATTCTCGGAATTGGACGGGACAAAAGCCAAAGTGCCTATTTTCCGAAAGTCATCAAGTGCCAGAATACGAGACGGAGAGGGGCCAGGGGGCACCACACCACCTGGTCGCGCGGCCCAGCCTAGCCCGCGCCAGGGGGTGGTGAGGCCAGCCCTGGCACCCCCTCGGCCTCCCCTTCCGACTATAAGATGCCCTCAGGACGTAAACCCTAAGTACCCGATCAAAAATCCATGAAAGAGTCTGTAGCCGCCGTCATCTCCATCCCTAGATCGGGAGGGATCTGAAGATCTTCCCGGCACCCTGCCGGAGAGGGGAATTCACCCTGGAGGCCTTCTTCATCACCATGCAAACCTCTGGTGTGATGCGTGAGTAGTTCATCCTTGGACTATGGATCCATGTAGTAGCTAGATGGTTGGTTCTCCTCCTTTGTGGTTTCATGTCTAGATCTTGTGAGCTCCGTTCATGATCAAGATCATCTATTTGTAGTTCTGCATGTTGTGTTTGTGGGGATCCGATGGATATTTAGATGCTATTTCAGATTGATTATTGATTCTATCATGTCTTTGTTATTTGTGATCTTGCATGCTTTCCGTTGTTAGTAGCTATCTTGGCCAAGTAGATGCTAGCAACTCCAAGAGTTAGTATTTATGCTCGATAGTGGGTTCATGCCTCTGGTAATCTGGGGAAGTGACAGAAATCTCTAAGGTACTATATGTGCTGTTGCTACTAGGGAGAAAACAACAATCCTTTGTTCATAGAACAATCGTATTGTTTACTTTACACGTAGTTCGTAAAGCAATAATCTGTTGCTTGCAACTTAATACTGGAGGGGGTTCGGATGATAACCTGAAGGTGGATTATTAGTCATAGATGTAGTTGGATGGCGGTCTATGTATAATGTGGTAATGCCCAATCAAGTCTCAAAGGAGTCAAGATGATTAGTATATGCATGTATTGCTTTCTCGATGTTTGTCAATTGCCCCGCTGTAATTTGTTCATCCAGCATGTTATCTATCTTAAGGAGAGCCACCTATAGTGAACTATGGATCCCGGCCCTTGTCTTTTACATTCAATCTACAAACTGTTTACTTCTTTGTGTTTACTTTCTGCAAACTTTTACTTCTTTCCATTCGATACGTTTAATCCTTTGTTTTCAGCAAAACACGGTGAGATTGACAACCTCATCGCAAGTTGGGGACAAAGTTCCGTGGTTGTGTTGTGCAGGTCTCCATGTTGCTACTAGCACCGGTAGTGCGCCCTGCCAAAGCTCAGCCTGTAACACCTTTGGGGTGTTTCCTTGCTCCTACTGGTTTGATTAAACCTTGGTTTCATAACTGAGGGAAACTTGCTATTGTGCTCATCATACCTTCCTCTTGGGGTTCCCAACGAGCTCTACATCAACCACGCACCAGCACTATTCTAGGCGCCATACACAGAGCAATCAGCCATCAACACGCAACGTCACCTCCTCTCCAGCAAGCACCTCTCATGTAGAAGGACCTGTTTTTAGCAAAAGAGAACAAGTATCAGATATACTTTACACTGCAATGTGTTTGCAAGATTATAACATTTATAAAACTGTATATCAAATATATACCTTTGTCGTTGATGACTCCAGCGATGTTGGGTTCATCCACCACATTTCTGAAATGTGATATGAACTCGAGGAAATCCAGTGTTTCCGTGTCGCCTCTCATAATGCAGATCCTGACCTGTGCTTGGAAGCTTGGTGGAAGCAACCGTAGCACAACTCCCATCGCAAATGAGCTTGAGAACCAGTTGTCCAGGTAGTATGCCAGACTCATGTATGCATCGTATATGCTCAATAAGTGCTCGTCCAGTGAGGAACCCTCCTCCATCTTTATGGAGAGGAAATCCCCCATCAGCTCATACTCCCACATGCGCACTTGTTCCACGAAATGCAATCTCAGATGTGCCATGACCACTCGGGGCTTGAGACTTCCCACCATTGGCCACAGCCCATCCTCCATTCCGAGGCGCATGGTCACTGATATAAATGTGGCCATCACACAATGACGATAACGCAGATCCCGCTGCTCCTGGGTCTCATGAGAATAGGGTGGCTCCAAATACATCCCGTAGGTCATGTAGTCAGCTACATTGTTCTCCCCAAGGATATCAAACGGGTGTATGACCCATGCATAAAAGTTGGATCCATCTAACTTGAGCTTTTCTCCTTTCAACCAATCTTCGATAGGAAAGGTAATCTCGGGAAGAACCATTTTCTACATTTATAATTGCAAAAGGAATTTAGACTAAGTTTATAATTAAATGAGTTAATAATAACTACACTCAGAAACTCCTATCCCCAAAAGGGTTCCTAGTGATAACACGACCCCTATCAGCCACATCTCCCCCGATCATCATGGCCATCAATGTGGGTTCAAGGGTGGACGCTAAACATCGGTCACATCATTCATGCGACTCGTGCTCGATCTTTCGACCATCCGTGTTCCGAGGCCATGTCTGTACATGCTAGGCTCGCCAACTCAACCTTAGTGTTTTCGCTGTGCAACATGGCTTACACCCACTGTATGCGAACGTAGATATGTCTGACACCCGATCATCACGGCCTACCTCATACCGAAGAACTTTCTTGGTGGTGCACACTAAGGGGGAACACAATCGTTGGTAATTTTAACAGGGATCATCTTATTAGGCTACCGTCGAGTATCTAATACTAGCACACAATAAGATATACAAACAATAACATTGAATGTAAATGCTATGTGATATGGTCCTTCACGTCGTGATCTCCATCCGCCGTCACCGGGTTCCGGTGCCAGGGTTCTAGCGGCGTAGACACCAGGGTACCGGTGTCATTCCGGCGTGGTAGTCCGTCACCTCCATGAGTATCTACTACTACATAACAAAAGGTAATCACTTTACCTTTGCCACAACCATATCACAAAGCAACGCCCTCCTACAAAACAAAGTTAGACGCCTCTACTTTATCTTTGCATCTTTTACGTGGCTAAATGGGCTTTCGCACAAGAACCGTTCTTACCTACGAACTTTCAGCACAACGCTGATCAAGTAGTTGTCTCTACTACACCCCTTTCGGGGCCCTCCGTTGCAAATGGCATACCAACTAATGCGAGAGAGACAGACACCCCCCTAAGCCACTTTATACGGTACAAGCCGTATGTCAAGCATGGACCAGTCTCGTGAATGAACGCGTAAAGTCGGTTGGGGGCCGCTTCATCAAGCATTACTGCGGTATACACAAGTACACGTGGGAGGGTAACAACTAAAAGATCAATGCTCACACGCTACATCTCGTGTGTTCTACCCGTACTAGCATTACTACGCATAGATCTAGCTCTGATACCACTCTAGGGGTTCCGCGTATGAAAACAATAAAATTTTACCCTACGCCCCTGAACCCTTGAAGCTGCCAGGACCTATCCATTAGTAATACAGTAACGGGAGGGACTTTTCGCGAACTTACCCTTGAAGACCGAAAAGCGTTGTCAATGCTCAGGAGAGCGTGGTTGATGTAGACGAGCCGAAGCCGACCTCAAGGTCGTGATGAAGTCCTTGCGCTCCTTCTGGCTCCAACGACTTGAGTGCCTCAAGTGTGACACCTCGCGGGGAGTTACACACGTCCGGTGCCTGACATTGACTCCCGCTTCCCCGATCCAGTAGCAGTTGCGGAAGTAGAGCTCCCGGATCCGAATCCCGCAGCGCGACAGCGCTCCATGGTGAAGATGTCTCTCGCTCGCGCAGTCCAGACTTGGGACCACGGTCACGAGAGAGAGGGGGGAGAGAGAAAGTATCAATTAGAGGTCCTCCCAAAAGTGGGGAGACCTTTATTGATTATTGGTGTATTTATCTTGGCCAAATACCCCCCACTATATATAGGGGGAGGGGAGGTACTACCTCCCTCAAAGTCCCGGGGTGGGACTAAAGGAGATGAGGGGGTGGGGAGGCCGCCGGCCAGCCCCTAGTGGTCCCCGCACGGGGGGCTAGGCCCAGCCGGCCAGCCCCCTTGCCCCTTCTCCCTCTCTCCTTTCCCTAATGGGCCCTCTCCCTCCGGAAATTGGCCCATTAAGCCTTTTTGACCTTTAATTGATTTTTCTCTTTATTAAATAATTATGAATAAATGATTAAATCAATATTTAACATTCATTCACACATCATTCAATCTCCGTGGCTATGGAACACCTTCCACCTCCACTCCGGACATCCTCCGAACTTACCGAAACCCTTTCGGTTTTCTCTCTTCTTTTCTTCGGTGATTCTACCGATCCTATAAACACTCTCTAAGCATCATCAAGCCCTTAAGCGTGATACCCCACAGTTCGGGAACACTCCATACATGGTCGGGACACTCCCGCACCAATGATCGACAGAGGGACCTGGATGGCCATGTGACCCCTGTGCGTTCCACGAAGATCTTTCGTCGTTTGAACCGGGACAGTCGTGTCTTATTTCCTTTGTCTCTCGATACTTGCATTGCCCGAGATCTGATCAATGACATCACCATGTCGTGTTCAATCTCATTACTGAACAATGCTACTTGACTCGTTCCGACAAGTGATATCCCCGTGATCAAATCACACGCTGCGCAGCTATTGGATATAACCTCTCCGAGTGGGCCCTTGAGTATCTTCCCGTCACATGGATGGACAAATCCCGCTCTTGACATATATTGCCTCTACGGTTTCTTCCGAATACCTGAACACACCTTTATAACCACCATTTTACCAGATGACGTTTGATGCTATCTAAGCACTCTCAGGAGACAGTGATTGATATAGCCTTCCGGTCTAAGGAATAGTCTACGAGGATCCATTTCTAATTATCGTAACTTGAACTTTGTGACATGATCGGGTCATGATGTTCAGGTTGGGTATTGGTTCATCATCTCATTCTCAGAATGAGATGACCTTATTTCCAACTGGCATAAATGCCACATGATCAGGAAACATGATCATCCGTTGACCAATGAACCAGTGACTGGAGTTTCACTGGGAACCCCTGGTTGTTTGTATATCACACGTGTATTGATGTTTCCACTCAATACAGTTATAGCATGATATAAAACTTAATCATAAACTATATGAAATATGATAATAGTCCTTACTACTATTTGTCTCTAGGGCATATTTCCAACAGACTACATCATCCACGTTCCTGTATGAGTGTTGCACGCTTACGGTCTGCAAGGATATGTTACCGTTGTTTTCTCTCCGTTACTGCATTATTTTTTAGATATATCCTAGCTAGGTGTGTTCCATCGTAGGATTTTTTTGTTTTCTGCCACAGAACACCCTTCAGTTCTAACCGCACAATAATAACTACGAGTAGATCGGCTCTGATACCACTAAAGGGGTTTGCAGCAGAAAACAATAAATTTTCTAACTAGCGGAACACAAATTGCTAAGATCTATTTATAACTTAATGCTATAACGCAGAGAGGTTCTGGTGACATACCCTTGTAGACCGAAAGCATTAATGTTCACGATGAACATGGATAATGTATTTGTACTCATAGCCGACCTCAAGGTCGTGTTGCTCCTCGCACGATGTCTAGGTTCCACAACTAGCAAACCCCTCTGGTTTCGCACACATTCGGTGCTCAACAACAACTCCCGTTCTCCCTGATCTAGGCGGGATTGTGAAACTAGACCTTCTATAACAGGGATCCAGCAACGTGACGACATGCTAGAGTGGTGTCGTCTTCCGCGCGTAGTTCTTGGAACTGCGGGCGTGAGAGCCAACGAAAGGGAGAGAGAAATTTCTTAAGAAAATGCCTAAGGAAATTATTAATTGTCATTTTCCCCTCCCCACGTGTCCCTCTTTATATAAGGGAATGGGAGGGACTCCCACCTCTTTATATAAGGAAAGGTGGGACAAAAGGGAGAAGGAGGCGCCATGGGAGGGAGGCAGCGAAAGGGTGGGCCCCAACGCACCCGCGCGCACGGCACAAGGCCCTCCCACATGGGCCCTTTCCTCCGGGAAGTGGACCAATAGGGAGGTTTTGCCAAAAAATAATTTAAAATAGATTTTGATTTATTAATTACAATAGGTAGTATAAAAATCATATGTAGCTATTCCACATTATCAAAAACTCCTTTTCGATCATTCCGAACTACCTTCGGTTTCTCCTAGAACCCTTCCGATTTTCTCTCTTCTTTCTACTAGTGATCCCGATGGTTCCAAAACGACATCCAAGCGTCGTAGAACCCTTATGTATGTTACCCTTCGATCCGGGAACATCACATACATGATTGATACACTTCTCTAATCAATGATCATTAGCGAGATCTGGATACCCATAATAACCCCTGTGCATTCCATGATGTTATTGTCATTTGAACCATAAACGTCGAGTCCAATTCCTATTGTTACTTCGATACATAACTCGTTCGAGATCTGATCATTAGTATCAACATACCTTTTTCAATCTTGTTATCGAAAAGTCTACTTATCTTGTTCCCGTGATATCACATCCTCGTAACCTAGTCATACGCTGCATCTTCTTGGATGCAATCTCACCGAGTGGGACCAGTGTATCTTCCCATTACGCGGAGAATAAATCCCGATCTTGATGCATACGCCTCAACCTATCCCTTTGGAATATCTTATAGACACCTTTATGATCACCTTGTTACAGTGTGATGGTTGATGCAGTAAAGGCAGCCTGTGGTGTGATTATATATGATCTCATGGTCCAAGAAGAAGGTCACTACGTTTCCTAATTATCACAATGATGAACTACATGACTTGATCGTGTCACAATACTTATGTTGGGTAAACATGTTCATCATATCATTCACTAATTATATAACCTCACTGTCAATTGATATAAATGTCCATAATTAGGAAATCTTGAACATCAGTTGACCAACGAACTAGATGAATCTGAGGCTACTAGGAACTTGGTTTGTTTGCATATCACACATGTACCAATTTTTTCAATTGATACAATTATAGCATGGTATAAAACTATTATGAACTAATAAAATATGATAATAAACATCCTTTTGTTATTTGCCTCTAGCGTATATTTCCAACAAGTGCCACTTCAAATGCCGGTCGATGGCCAAAGACCGACACGGGGATCACCACCGAGTCGTCGTCCTCCATGCCGCCGCAACACCACTGTGGAAGCCTTATCACCGTGATACCCGACGCGCATCATGTCCTGCATGGGGAAGCTTCCCTCGTCGCCAATAGACTCTGATGATTTTTGTAATTCATCTTGTTTTATCTTTATGCTGGACTTGAAACTTGTGTCAGTTATGCAGAGGTGGGATGTAATGCTTAAACTTTTTAAATAATTAGAGTCTATTATAAAAAAAACTCTGCGCGCTAGTTTGAAAGGGTAAAAAAATATATCAGTGTGAGTGAATGTGTACTCGTTTTAAAATCCCGCTGCCACCTAACCACCAGTGCCGCCGTCAACTGACCGCGGTGAACTAACCGCCGGTTGACGACCACCCCCTCCTTGTCTTTCCGTGCGCCGTGCGTGCGTGCTCCGTTTGGTAAATCGAATCCTCTGTCCCTCCCGGCTCGTACGCCGCCACCCAGCTCCCTTCCGTTCCTCGCCGTCGCCGCCATGGCCTCCCTAGTGCTGCCCTCGTCCTCCGCCCTCCCCACCCACCAACCCTCCATCCTCGGCCCTCACCCCCAGCCCAAAACGCCCCGCGTCTCCTTCCTCCGCGAAGTCCAGCCCCGCGTCGCGCGCTTCGCTGTCTGCCTCGGCCGCATTCCCAGCCCCCGCATCGCTCACGTCCCCCTCGCCAACCCGTCCTCCAACGACGGTAACAACAACAACAACAACAGCGGCGGGAATGGCGGCGATGACGGCGGCGACGGCGGCGCGTCGGACGACCACCGCGGGGAGGCGTTGATCGTGCTTGCGCATGTGGGGAGGAAGCTCCAGAGCCCTCCCTACGACTTCAAGGTGGCCGTGGAGGATAGCCGCGTCGCGTGGGAGCTCCGTTGGCTGCCGCAGTTCGGGGAGCGGCTCCTCGCCAACGACCTCTTCCTCGCCAAACTCGCCATGGAGTGCGGCGTCGGCGTCGTCGCAAAGGTCAGCTGCGGGATGGATGGGCGGATGCTTCCGATTTCTTCTTGTCATGTCAATTTTGGTTTTCAGAAATGAAATCACCTGATTTATGTTGGGTGTGGTTAGATTGGATTGTGTAGTGCTGCTGATCCGACTCTTTTTTTTTGTGTGCTGCTCTGTTTTTTCAGACAGCGGCAGAGTATGAGAAGAGAAAGGAAAACTTTGTCAAGGAGATTGACATCGTCTTCTCTCATGTGGTATGCTATTTCTTGTACTTGCTGCTGAATTCGTACAATATATACATTTGTGCATACTTTCCATAATGGCAGTACATTTCTGGATATTTTCAAATTTTCTTTGGATGCTCATTCTTTGGTGAGTGTTAACTTAATTGGAAAATCCCATTTGTTGTTAAACGACAATGATTGTCAGCAAGTGCTATCTGATGCCATCCTGTCAGGTCATTAGTTAGTGCTCTTCCTGTTAATTCCCAACCTCAGACATTACCTTATAATCTGGGAAATCCTCAACTACCATCCTTGCAGCAACTACACAAAGTTGGACCTGAAATCATTCAACATGCAATACTATTTTGTTTTTGGAATTTTCCTAAAATGTAGCTACTTTATCTTCAACACAGGTTTTGTAATGTTAACTCTGTGGGTGTACCGTACTAGCCCTTCTAATCACCATTGGCATGTAGGGGGGCAATTTTGAAATAATGGTGTTCTTGGAACATAAAACAACAATTTACTCATGGAAGTTAGTCTTGCTATCTTGCTAAATGTAATAAATGAATAGTGCACAGAAGAAAAAGCTAAAAATATCCCAAATGTACCAAGGGCATTGGTACAATTAAAGAAAGTGTTAAATGGTTTATGTCTAATTATTATACTCCTAATCACTTGTAACAAAATCTAATTCAGTTTTTTCTTGTACTACCCAGGTTAAGGGAATCGTTGCCGATTCCATGCTTGGCTATCTTTCTGCACCAATTGTATCTCTGCAACCATCACCTGGGACAATTGGTGCTATAATTTCCCAAGTAACCTAAACTTCAGTTTTTTTTACCAATCTGACTACACCTTTTAGTATTTCCACTTTGTGGCTAATAAGCAATTTTTCATCTTTTCCAGACTGCTTTGGGTGCAAGATCATACTTATTTGTGCACAGGCTAGGAAAAATTGTGGTAAAGTGAATTCATTTTTAATTTATGCCCGACACTGCTTTGTGATAGTCGTAGTGAAATCAAAATTTTGGGTTATTGACCAACAAGTTGTGGGCTTGTGGCTCTCTGCAGGCAATTGTCCCTAGGCCTTTCGCAGTCGGAACTAGTGCTTCTCTGGTAAGCTTCTCGTCCCACCAAAATAATGTGTTATATGCCCGACACAATATTGAGAGCTAACTTGCTTGAGGATCTGGATAATCTCAAATATTTTCTCAAATTTTACAGTAATGGATTTATTTCTGAATTAAATGTTTCTGTGTTCTGTAGAAGTTCTAAGATGATATGGTAACCTTACATTTTCCATGAACTTGTCATCCTTCCTAGGTTGGCACTGGTGTTACCGATGCACTGGTCTTAGCGAGGAAGCCTGTTGTCAATCAACTTGATGACAAAGTCAAGGAGACTCCGGTGGTATCGACTCCTGAAAAAGTTGAGGACAAAGAGTGGTGGTCATACTTTCAGTTTAAAGCAGAGGTCTCAGCTGGGCTAATCCCCACTGATGCCTCAATACGTGCTGGACGTCTTCAGCCCGCAGCAATGGCGAGGGCTTCAGCCTTCTCGTCAAGCTCTTCGTCCGGGCGATCCTCGAAGAATGGAATAGCCTAAAGGGCCTCGCTGCTGTGTTACTTTACCGGTATAAATATTGTTCCAACAGTATACTTAATGGTGAACTATACGAACAGAAGGGTTGACTATACAGGATAAAAGATACCGAGTTTGAAGAGCAAATGTGAAGTTACATGAGTAATTAGTATATATGTGGAATTTCTTATATACAGGATGAATGATAATAAACGTTATGCCTTGGGGCCTGCACAGCCAGTGTATCTGAATTTTGGTGTTGTCTGCCCTGTAGAACATCTCTGTTCTCTTGATAGTGTATATTTAGCTTGAAGTTCTATTTCTAAAAGGCCGGAGAAAATAGCATTCCTGCCCATTCTGGTAAGTCCGGTTAAAATAGCTTGAAGTTCTATTTCATGTGTTTTTTTATAGAATTGGAGAAGCATAGAATGCTAACTTTGACCTCCTAATTTATGTGTACCTGTAATAGGTCTGTCCCCCCTTCTGCTTAAATTAGCCCGCTGTCAGTTCCCATAAAGGCACTAGCGTTAGTATAGACTATAACAGCCCGATGGAATTAAATTCTACTAGTAATTCTAAGTCTGCTGAGAAACTTGAGTTATCGTGAGCGCCTATTCTTAATCCAACAACGAATGAGAATTTCTTATTTTCCTAATGAATCAATTGTACTGACTCCTGAGTCTACAAACCGTGAAACTTTGATCGACTTAGAAATCACAGTTTCTCTCAGGCGACTTGCAAATAGCAAATGCGTAGGCAAGAACAGAGCATCAGTTCAATGTGCCAAAACGTTGTACTAGTACATTTGTTTCTACTGAGGTTTAGCTTCCGTGAGTGTGAATTATTCAGGATAGCAGGCATGAACAGTCAGTGGCTGCTATGAAAACCTGTGGGACATGCCAAGTTGTCACTGGCTAACAACTCGCCGCGGATGAGCAGAAACATGTGTCAGAATATCAACAATTCAGTTTAAGTTCAAATACTTTCAAAACTAATATCAGAAAAAATACTTTGAAATCTACAAAAACACAAGCAATTTGTGCATTTAGAATATCAACCAGCATTTTGTGCATTCAGAATATCAACAAGTATTCTGTGCATTTACAAAAACAGAAGCATTTTATACAATACAAAACAGAAAAAAGAAAAACCGACTGAAGCAGAAGAACCGAACCAGAAGCTTCTAGAAGCTTCCCAAAACCAGGAAAAAAACCAAATTCCTAGAGGTGGTACTGGACCGGCCCAGGAAGGAGAAAAGCAAGATGTGGGGTATAGGAAATGCCTGGTTTTCTTCTATCCTCCTGCCAGTTTTGCTTAAAAAAATTGAGATTCCTAGCAATTTATTACTCTTTTAAAATTGGAGAAGTATAATCGTGGCAAGCCCGGCCCAGCCCAGCCGTCCGGACCAAGATTCCCCTCCACGGCGCCACGCCACCCGCCGACCAAATCCATCCATCCCAGCCGAGCCAAGAGAAACACCAAGTTGACAGTTTGACCAGTGACCACCCACTTGGCCTCTGCTCTGCTCCAACTCCAACCCCGCAAGGTGGCCGCCGCCATTGCTCTACTCGAACCTGCCGCCTAGCTCACGCCCCCCTTCCATCCACCTCCTGTAGGCTCGCGCCGCGCCATGGATTTACGATCCGCGACGATGGCCTCGTCCCCCAACAAGCTCTCCTCCCACCTCCACCTCTTCCTCCCCCCGCCCCCGCTCTCGCACCAGCGGCCGTCCTCCTTGCCCTTGGCGCTGCCCCGTCTCCACAAGCTGGGCCTTCACATTTCGGGCATCCAGCACCGTCCCCTTTCCCTCGCCCTCCCCTGCGCCGGCAGAGGCAACAACAACAACAACAAGATCGTCGTCAGTGGCGGCGGCGGCGGAGGGTATGGCGGCGGAGGCGGGTATGGCGGCGGCGGTTGGTATGGCGGCTCGTCGGACGGAAACCGTGAGGAGGCGCTGTTCGTGCTGGCGCAGGCCGGGAGGAAGCTCGAGAGCCTGCCGGCCGACCTCGCCGCAGCGGTGGAGGCCGGCCGCGTCACGGGCGAGATCATGCGGCGCTTCCTAGAGATGGAAGGCTGGCCGCTGCACTGCTCGCTCCTGCAGTTCGGAGGGTTTACGGAGCGCCTCCTCGCCGACAACCTCTTCGTCGTCAAGGTCGCCGTGGAGTGCGGCGTCAGCGTCATCGCCAAGGTGCACCTCTACTTACATTTTTAGTTTTCATTTAAAAAATGATGTCACTTCCTTATACCTGGTGTGAATTGCACTGCCGTGTGTAGCGCTGCCAATCTGACGCTTTTTGTGCTGCTCTGTTTCGTTTAGACTGCAGCAGAGTATGAGAAGAGAAGTGAGAATTTTGTCAAAGAGATTGACACCGTTATCTCTGATGTGGTATGCTTTTCTCCTTGTAGTTTAGTGGAGTAGTTGCTAGTACTGAATAGCTGCAGTTTGTAAATTTGTACATACATACATACACTGACCTTTGAAATCAAAGTACCAATCCAGCTGGGAGCACAGTATGTGTGTCAAACTGTCTTTACATGAAACATGATCATTCATTTGGCAATGTTAACTGTACTGGGCAATCATGGTTCCGGTTAAATGGTAATGATTGCCAGTAACTGAAATTGACCTTTCTAACATAGTAAATAAAAATAAAAGTTCTGACCGGAGTACTGCATGCTCTCATGCCAAGTATTCTGATGCCATCCTGTCAGGAGTTGAGTTAGTGCCCCTGCTCTGTTGATTCTCACATTCATACATTACCATAAAAATTGAAAATTCCTCAATTAGGATCCTATGAGCAACCACACAAAGTTTCAATTGAAATCATGCAAAGCTTGAATCCTGTAATGAGATGGCATTCTGCTTTGGATATCTAAATGAACCTACTTTTCTAGTTGATTGTCTAGCTTCAGGACAGGGTTTTGTAATATTAACTTCATGCGAGTACCACCATACTTGTGGTTTTAATTACCACGAAGGAGCCATTTTCGCAATAATGTTATATTTGGAATAGAAAACAACAATTTTCTCTCACGTGAGTGAAGACTGCTGTCTTGTTGAATGTGAACGAATAATAAGCATGGAAGAAAGACTTCAAACTATCCCAAATGTACTGAGGACATTACTGATGGAGCCATTCTGTTCAAAAGCACAGAAAGAAACTGTTAATGCTTTTTGTTTATTGTTTTTTAGTGACTGAAGTAATTCGTTAGCTGATACTGAATAATCCAAATACTCCGTGTAATTCCTATACTCCCAAATCATCTGTAGCAAAATCTAATCCAATTGCTTCTTGTACTACCCAGGTCGTGGCAGTAGCTGCAAATTTCATGCTTGCATATCTTCCTGCACCAACTGTATCTCTGCAGGCACCACTTGGGATAAATGCAAGACTTGCTGCTACTTTGTCACAACACTGCCCAGATATTACTTTCCAAGTAACCTAAACTTCACCAGTTTTACCAATCTGAATACGCCTTTTACTATTTTCGCTTTGTGTTAAACACTTCCATAAATTGTTTCCCAGATTGCTCTGGCTGCAAGATTATACTTACTTGTGGACAGGCTAAGACAGATTCTGGTAAAGTACATTCATTTTTATGGGTTATTATGATACTCACAGTGACGTCAAATTTTTGGTTATCAACTAATAGTTGAGGCCTCTTTGCAGAGAATTAGCCCGAAGATTTTTGCAGTCAAAACTAGCGCATCTCTGGTAAGCTTCTCATCCCACCAAAGTATCTGTTTTACAATTAGACCATTTTTTGCCACTTTTTCAAAACTGAACTAGTTTTGAAACTTTAACCAAATACTATACATGTAGGCGTCACACATCAATAAAATAGCACTGAACCTTTACACTGCGTGAGATACTGAATACGCAATACTAGGTCAATGGCTGGCGCCAAAATGTTCACCCTTGGCATTATCTTGGTTCGTGCTAATTGGCAGGGGTCAAATTAGTTTCCAAAAAATCCTTTTCTAGATTTTGTTTTCCAAAAAAAGGTCAAGCTGTCAAAAAAATGAAATACCCAATCAAAGTTGTGTTGTGATCATCATAAAAAATAACCTACTATTCGTGCTGTTGAAAATCAGATCTAGCAACCCCAATGAAGTAATCTGTAATGTGTTATACGCCCGATACAGAATTGAGAGCTAACTTGATTTAAGATCCAGATTATCCCAAACCGCTTGTCCAAATTTTGTTTCACAGCTAAACATGCATGGGTTTCTGTTTTTGCAGAATTTTATCAATATTCTAGAATACTGTATGCTAGATCGATGGACCGTTTTACTTACAGCTAAACATGCATGGCTTTCTGTTTTTGCAAGATTTCTGTATGCTAGATCGATTGACCGTTTTATTTTGGAGTATGCACACTCCAGAAAGCTTCTTCCATGCTGATACATCAGCTACGCGTTTCCTGAAATTCTTTTGGTAACTTTTCCCCCTAGGGTAACTATTGGATTTATTTTCAGTGGCATCACTTCTCTCTCTCTTTATCTCTCATGAAAATAATTGCCTTTCAATAAAAAGAAATAGAGCTGTAACCACATACATGGTGTTGGCGATGATAAGCTTGTGTTTGCACGCGCCCCAGGCCCGCCATTGGCAGTAGGGTTTGGCAGTGTTTTTTTGCTTTGTTTGCCCTGCTTATTGCCTCAATTTAGCTTTGGGCTTGTCCAGCATATGTTTCAGATCTTTATCTTGTCGGCGTGACCACCTTTTGAACTTTTGTGCCATGTTGGTGTTTGGAAAAAAAATATTACTGAATTCAGTATCCGTGAACTTGCCATCCTACCCAGGTTGACACTGGTGTTACCGATGCACTGGTCACAGCGACGAAGGCTGTTGTCAAGGAACTTGATGACAAAGTTGAGATTCCATCGGTACCAGCTCCCGACAAAGTTGAGGAAAAGAATTGGTGGTCATATTTTGAAGCTGGAGCAGAGCTCTCAGCTGGCTTAGTCGCCCCTAACTCCTCAATGCTTGGTGGACGGTTTCACCCAGCAGCAACGGCAAGGGTTTCAACATTCTCGTCGCGCTGTACATCTGGGCGATCCTAAAAGAACGGAAAGGCCTAAGGCCTAAGGGCGTTGCTGTTGTGTTACCTTAACGGATTAAATATTTCTCCAACTATACGAACAGCTGGGTTGACTTATACAGGATAAATGATAGTAATAAGCTTGCAGAGAAAATCTGAAGCTACGTGAGTAATTAGTATATATGGAATATTTGTGTATAGAATAAAAGATATCATAAGGTTTATAGCCCCCGGGCCTCTGCATAGCCCGGTGTGTCTGAATTTTGTGTGTTGTCTTCCCTGCAGAACATCTCTGTTCTCTTGATAGTACTATATATGTAGCTAGAATTTCTATTTCTGAAAGCCGGAGGCATTTCCTCCTGCCAGTCCACTTGTCATGCTAGCTTTTATGTGTTGTTTATGGAAATGGAAAAGCAGAGAATGCAATTCTGACCTCCTCATTTATGTGTACTGATTGGTGTCGCCCGCTTCTGCTCAAATTAGCCTGCTATTAGTATAAGAAAAACCATTGTAGTACTACATTGTTGTAACTTGTAAGTTCCACAAATGCACTAGCTATTGGGTAAAATATTTAAAACGAGCCAATAAAGCAAGGTCCTGAGCATCAGATTTTAGAAATTGTGTGCGACTTTGATTAAGTTAGAAACTAAAATTTCTACTTTGGTGGAATACAGAGAGCAAAGAGTAGCAAATCCGCAAGAACAACACATTATACATTATACGATTTGTTGGGGGAGGGGCAGAAGCACAAGAGAGCTGGCCCGAGGGGTAGGATGGCAACAAAACGTGTCAGAATACTATTAGTACTAACTCAGTTTAAGTTCCAATACTACTTTGGTGAAAAATAAGTGAAAGATCCTTTTGTTTCCTCAAAAGATATCAATACTAATGTTCTGAAGAGACCAACAGTCATCATCCTTCGAGCTCACAACTCATAACCTTCTCGGGCTCTAAGGATATAGCCGAGCGAGGTGTCCCCGGGCTCTAAGGATGTGCCCGAGGTGCATCCGCATGGTGACGATGGCGTCGTTCCTGCCCAGATCCGACGCGCGCGGGCGACGATGCTCCTTCATGCCGAGGTGCACGACGCGGTGGGTGCAGGCGTCGAGCAAGGCCAACGTGTCGGCGACCTTGAGGCAGAGCACCAGCGGCCCGAGCCCGCCGAGCCCTCGGAAGGAAGACGAGATCGTCGCGGCACACCGGGCAGAGCTCCACCGTGCCAAGTGGGCCTGCGTGACAAGGGGAACAAGTGTGCGTGACAGCCTACATATAGAGACGTATGTAACTGAAACATGTTAGAATATGTAATAGGTTGTATTATTAGGTCTTGTAACATTGGACCGAACACGTCGTATGGTTCGGTGCCTTCCCGTTTACAAACTCTACCACCGTTGGCATATATTAACATGAAACCGAAAGGAGACGACCCCACTCGTTACAATCAAAATCTAACATGGTATCAGCGCAGGCCTTTTTCCTGACCTAGCTGCCGCCGCCGCTACCGCTACAACAATACACCGCCACTGCCACAGTACTACTGCCGCTGCCGCGCTATACAACCACAACCTACAACCACGATCGCCGCCGCCGCCGCTGCTGTGATAGCCGCCACCGCCACGATCTACAACCAAGAACACCCAAAACCCTAGAACAATCCCATCGCTGCCACAACCCAAAACCCTAGTTCGATCCAATCATGAGTACATCAAGCTCAAGTGCGGCTCTTGCTGCCGCCTTGGGTGCGCCCCCGACGCAGCAGCTGACCCGTGGAAATTTTCTGACGTGGAAGACGCTTGTGCTTCCTGCCTTCCGTGATGCCAATGCCATGGCGCTGTTGGATGGCACCGATCTCGCCCCGGCAAAGACAATTGAAGTAGAAGACTCTGAAAAGAACATGATGCAAGTGGAAAACCATGCGCATCTTGCCTGGGTCGCGAGAGACCAGCAGGTGCTCCGGTTTCTTCTCAACACGCTCTCCCCTGACATCCTGCCGCATCTCCTTGAAGTAACCTCCACCGTTGAAGCATGGGCCGCCATCAACGCCATGTTCAAGACTGCATCAAGGACTAAGGCTCAACACCTGCGTGAGCAACTCAATGACACCAAGAAACTTACAATGACCGCAGATCAATACACCAAGAAACTTACAATGACCGCAGATCAATACTACAACAAGATGAAAGGTTTTGCATCAGAACTTTCTGCCCTTGGTAAATCTGTTGAACATGATGAATTTTTGGGATATTTGTTGCATGGTTTGTGCAAAGTTGAGTACAATGCTCTTATAACCTCGCTGAACGGGAACTCTAACATCACCCTCGATGAGTTCTATGATCAGTTGTGTGCATATGATATGCGCAACGATGTCGAGGAGAATGGCACTTTTGTCTCGTCTACACATCTGGCACGCCATGGAGCTGACCGCGACCGTACATATCCTCCACGTGGACACACACCTCCTCCTCGTGATCGCAGCCCTGTCCGTGGCTCCTACCATGGAGGCGGTGGAAGTGGCTATCGTGATGATGATCGCGGGAACTGGTGGCGTGATGATTTCCATGGTGACCACAGAGATGACAGGCGCCCCTTGCGTCGTGATGATGGTGGTAGTGATCGATACCGCCGTGCTGATGGTGGTGGGCACCGATCCGACCGCACCCCTACTCCATATGTGAACACTGATTGTCAAATCTGCAAGAAACATGGTCACCCCACTAGCGAATGTTGGTGGCGCTATGAAGATGACAAGAAGGACAAAGGTGCTAGTGAGAAGGGTGCACATCTTGCTTCCTATGGTGTGGATACAAATTGGTACCCCGACACAGGCGCCACTGAGCACATCACCAACGAGCTTCAAAAGCTTCTCGTCGCCAACAAGTATCATGGGCAGGATCGTGTCCATACTGCTGATGGTACAGGTATGCACATTAGTCACATTGGTAATTCAGTTTTGCACACTCCTCATGGTTCCTTTGATATTAACAATATTCTTCATGTCCCTAGTGCTTCTAAAAATCTCTATTTGTTCATCGTTTCACTCTTGATAATCATGTCTTTATTGAGTTTCACCCTTTCTTCTTTTTAATCAAGGACCAAGCAACACGAAGAGTTCTTTTTAGAGGCCCCTGCTGGGGTGGTATCTATCCTTTGGTGCCCATGTTCCATGAGACCTCCAAGCATTCCTTCACGTCAATAAAGCTGTCATCCTCTACATGGCATCCCCGCTTAAGACATCCATCTTCATTTGTGGTTCAACAAGTTCTTAGGAGAAATAAAATAGCTTACACCCTAGAAAGCACTCCATATGTCTGTGACTCTTGTCAGTTGGCCAAGAGCCACCAGTTGCCATACCCCACATCCTATAGTGTATCCACTGCTCCCTTGGAGCAAGTAATCTCTGATGTATGGGGCCCTGCTACTCTTTCTGTGGGAAAACATGCATACTATGTAAGCTTTATTAATGATTTTAGTAAATTCACATGGATCTATTTTCTTAAGAAGTGTTCTGATGTTTATCAAGCTTTCCATAACTATCAACATTATGTTGAGCGCAAGTTTGATAGAAAAATAATTACTATGCAAACTGATTGGGGAGGTGAATATGAGAAATTAAATGGGTTTTTCCAAAAGGTGGGCATTACACATCATGTTTCTTATCCTCATGCCCACCAACAAAATGGTTCAGCTGAAAGAAAACATCGCCATATAGTTGAAGTTAGCCTTGCCTTACTTGCTAATGCTTCCATGCCTTTAAAATTTTGGGATGAAGCTTTTATAACAGCCACATACCTTATCAATCTACTTCCTAGTAAGGTTCTTGATTTTGAGTCTCCTACTGAACGTCTTCTTCATGTCACACCAAATTATGACGCTCTAAGAACTTTTGGCTGTGCCTATTGGCCAAATCTACGTCCTTACAACAAAAGAAAACTTGCTTCCCGTTCTACATGGTGTGTTTTTCTTGGCTATAGCCCCTTCACAAAGGTGTTAAATGCCTAGATATATCTACATGATGTATCTATATTTCTCGTGATGTTGTCTTTGATGAAAATGTTTTCCTTTTGCCACTTTACATCCCAATGATGGTGCCCTTCTTAAGAAAGAAATATTGCTTCTTCCATCATCCATATCCACTTCCCATGAGAGTGCTCAAAACTGCAATGACCCTAGTGTGCCTATTGTTACTATCACTAATGTGCAACAAGAAGATGCTGCCCCTGAAGAAAATCCCACTAAAATCGGTAATGAAAACAGTGCAAAAAATCAAGTTGAAGATAGTGTAGAAAATGATGAATCTGACGCGGAACACGAGGATGATTCTGCTGATTATTCCTTGAGCCAGCCGGATCCCGAGGCCACACGATCCGAGGCAGATATGCCTGTCGCCTCGACCAACACTTTCCCGTGCAGCAGCTCGCCTACAGCGTGTGGTGGCCACACGCCCTCTGGGCCCCCCTGCATGCAGTCGCTCCCGTATCAACACTTGGCGGAGCTACGCGGGGCGCACCGCAACCTGGCGTGCTAACCACCCTCGTTGTCCCCTGCCACGACCGAATCTTCTATGGCCAGCGCTGGTGGGTAATATATTGCAAATGTATCTATAATTTTTTATGTTCCATGCTTAGTTTTATCCACTTTCTTGTGTTTTGTTCCAACTTTGGAGTACTTTTCATATGATTTCTTGGACTAACCTATTAACAAGAGCCACAGTGCCAGCTGCCTGTTTTCTGCTGTTTTTGGTTTCAGGAAAGTCAGAAAATGAATATTCTCGGAATTGGACGGGACAAAAGCCAAAGTGCCTATTTTTCTGGAAGGGATCAGATGCCAGAATACGAGACGGGGAAGGGCTGGGGGCCAGCCACACCACCTGGCCGCGCGGCCAGGCTTGGCCCGCGCTAGGGGGTGGTCTGGCCGACCCCAGCACCCCCTCGGCCTCTCCTTCCGCCTATATATTGCCCTCGGGACAAAAACCCTAAGGACCCGATTAAAAATCCACGAAAGAGTCTATAGCCGTTGTCATCTCCATCCCTAGATCAGGAGGGATCTGAAGCTCTTCCCGACACCCTGCCGGAGAGGGGAATTCACCCTGGAGGCCTTCTTCATCACCATGCAAGCCTCCGGTGTGATGCGTGAGTAGTTCATCCTTGGACTACGGATCCATGTAGTAGCTAGATGGCTGGTTTCTCCTCCTTTGTGCTTTCATGTTTAGATCTTGTGAGCTCCGTTCATGATCAAGATCATCTATTTGTAATCCATACATGTTGTGTTTGCGGGGATACGATGGATATTGGGATGCTATTTCAGATTGATTAGTGATTCTATCATGTCTTTGTTATTTGAGATCTTGCATGCTCTCCGTTGTTGGTAGCTATCTTGGCCAAGTAGATGCTAGCAACTCCAATAGTTAGTATTTATGCTCGATAGTGGGTTCACGCCTCTGGTAATCTGGAGAAGTGACAGAAATCTCTAAGGTACTAGATGTGATGTTGCTACTAGGGAGAAAACAACGATCCTTTGTTCATAGAACAATTGTATTGTTTACTTTACACGCAGTTCGTAAAGCAATAATCTGTTGCTTGCAACTTAATACTGGAGGGGGTTCGGATGATAACCTGAAGGTGGATTATTAGTCATAGATGCAGTTGGATGGCGGTCTATGTATTATGTTGTAATGCCCAATCAAGTCTCAAAGGAGTCAAGATGATTAGTATATGCATGTATTGCTTTCTCGGTGTTTGTCAATTGCCCCGCTGTAATTTGTTCACCCAACATGTTATCTATCTAAGGAGAGCCACCTCTAGTGAACTATGGATCCCGGTCCTTTTACTATACATATAATCTACAATCTTTTACTGCTTTGTGTTTACTTTCTGCAAACTTTTACTTCTTTCCATTCGATACGTTTAATCCTTTGTTTTCTGCAAAACACGGTGAGATTGACAACCTCGTCGCAAGTTGGGGACAAAGTTCTGTGGTTGTGTTGTGCAGGTCTCCACATTGCTACTAGCACCGGTAGTGCGCCCTGCCAAAGCTCAGCTAGTAACACCTTTGGGGTGTTTCCTTGCTCCTACTGGTTCGATTAAACCTTGGTTTCATAACTGAGGGAAAACTTGCTGCTATATTCACCGTACCTTCCTCTTGGGGTTCCCAACGAGCTCTACGTCGAAAGTCGAGCGCATCAGTGGGGGCGAAGGTGCTTCCAGCGCTGTTGATGATGATTCTAAAAATTTAGATAATTCTGATGCTTCTCCATCACCACGTTCACCTTCTGGTGTTCGCACAAGGTTGCAGAAAGGTATTCATCATCCCAAAAATTATGCTGATGGTACTGTGAGATATGCATGTTATCTTCTACAGGTGAACCTCACACACTGTCAGATGCTCTCAACAATTCATATTGGCGTCAGGCTATGGAGGAGGAATACAATGCATTAATTGACAACAAGACCTGGCACCTTGTTCCATGAAGCGGCAACAAAAACTTGATTGACTGCAAATGGATGTATCGAATAAAGAAGAAGGCAGATGTCACTATTGATAGGTACAAGGCACGACTAGTTGCAAAAGGGTTCAAGCAACGGTATGGTGATACATTGCAAATGTATCTATAATTTTTGATGTTCCATGCTTGGTTTTATCTACTTTCTTATGTTTTGTCCAAACTTTGGAGTACTTTTCATATGATTTCTTGGACTAACCTATTAACAAGAGCCACAGTGCCAGCTGCCTGTTTTCTGCTGTTTTTGGTTCCGGGAAAGTCAGAAAATGAATATTCTCGGAATTGGACGGTACAAAAGCCAAAGTGCCTATTTTTCCGGAAGTCATCAGATGCCAGAATACGAGACGGAGAAGGGCTGGGGGCTGGCCACACCACCTGGCCGTGCAGCCAGGCCTGGCCCGCGCTAGGGGGTGGTTTGGCCGACCCCAGCACCCCTCGGCCTCTCCTTCCGCCTATAAGATGCCCTCGGGACGAAAACCCTAAGTACCCGATCAAAAATCCATGAAAGAGTCTGTAGCCGCCGTCGTCTCTGTCCCTAGATTGGGAGGGATCTTAAGCTCTTCCTGGCACCCTGCCGGAGAGGGGAATTCACCTTGGAGGCCTTCTTCATCACCATGCAAGCCTCCGGTGTGATGCGTGAGTAGTTCATCCTTGGACTACGGATCCATGTAGTAGCTAGATGGCTGGTTCTCCTCCTTTGTGCTTTCATGTCTAGATCTTGTGAGCTCCGTTCATGATCAAGATCATCTATTTGTAATTCTGCATGTTGTGTTTGCGGGGATCCGATGGATATTGAGATGCTATTTCAGATTGATTATTGATTCTATCATGTCTTTGTTATTTGTGATCTTGCATGCTTTCTGTTGTTAGTAGCTATCTTGGCCAAGTAGATGCTAGCAACTCCAAGAGTTAGTATTTATGCTCGATAGTGGGTTCATGCCTCTGGTAATCTGGGGAAGTGACAGAAATCTCTAAGGTACTAGATGTGATGTTTCTACTAGGGAGAAAAGAACAATCCTTTATTCATAGAACAATCGTATTGTTTACATTACACGCAACTCGTAATGCAATTATCCGTTGCTTGCAACTTAATACTGGAGGGGGTTCGGATGATAACCTGAAGGTGGATTATTAGTCATAGATGCAGTTGGATGGCGGTCTATGTATAATGTTGTAAAGCCCAATCGAATCTCAAAGGAGTCAAGATGATTAGTATATGCTTGTATGCTTTCTCGATGTTTTTCAATTGCCCCGCTGTAATTTGTTCACCCAGCATGTTATCTATCTTAAGGAGAGCCACCTCTAGTGAACTATGGACCCCGGTCCTTTCTTTTACTTTCAATCTACAATTAACTGTTTACTGCTTTGTGTTTACTTTCTGCAAACTATTACTTTCTTCCATTCGATACGTTTAATCCTTTGTTTTCAGCAAAACCGGTGAGATTGACAACCTCATCGCAAGTTGGGGGCAAAGTTCTATGCTTGTGTTGTGCATGTCTCCATGTTGCTACTAGCACCGGTAGTGCGCCCTGCCAAGGCTCAGCTAGCAACACCTTTGGGGTGTTTCCTTGCTCCTACTGGTTCGATTAAACCTTGGTTTCATACTGAGGGAAAACTTGCTGATGTGCTCATCATACCTTCCTCTTGGGGTTCCCCAACGAGCTCGATATATTTTGGGCCATCAAGCTACTTTTCTGGCGTCGTTGCCGGGGAGTCAAGGACATCTTCACAAGGGGAGTCCCTCATAACCAATCTCTTTACTTTGTTATTTTTGTTTTGCTTAGTTCCCTTTTGTTTTGTTTGCTTGTTTCTTTATCAAAAACACAAAAAATATAGTTTTACAAGTTTGCTTTCTTTATTGAAAACACACAAAAAAATAGTTCCTATCTTAAGTTGCCATTATGTCTAGCATTGCTCCAATCACTATATCACCCGAGGAAATGATTTTCACTTTTAAACGGGGAATTGAAGAGAACTTCAAGGAAGCTTGGTCTAGAATCTCTGATCTACATGAAAAAACTGAGCCTAAAATGACTCAAAGCTTGTTCCTTAGAAGTTTTTACCTTGGAATTGCTCTTTGCTATAGATATGCTTTAGATGCTGTTGTGGGAGGAGATTTCCTCCAATGCAATGAGGATGATGCTATTAATGCCATAAAGAAGTTGGTCTTTACTTACAACTTGCCTAGCAAAACTGATTCTTCTTTCATAAACATATTTGCTAGATTGAATACTCTTGAGACCAGCACTACTAGTTTGAAAGATTGCTATAATACGCTTAGGGAGCATCACAACTATGTTCCAATAAACTCTAAACCCTCCGAATGGCTTCCCACAGTAAAGATTTCTATAAACAGTGAAACTTTTCATGCTCGCTGTGATATCATGTCTGAATTTTGTCTTATGCTCAAAGACATTTATGAATCTTTGAATCTTTGGGGGCTTTCTGAAGGAGGAGAAGAAAGTTTTCTTGCTAATAATGCCACAATATTACCCATTGGAATAGTTGAAGGAGTGTTTACAAAGATCCTAGGGAAAATGGTTTCCACTGATTATCTTGTTATTGAATGTGTAGGAAAAGGACAAATCACACTTGGAAGATCCCTATTAAAACTCCTTAGAGCAATAATAGATATGGAAAAGGGCACCATGCGCTTTGTTTCTCCACCAAGCATTCACAAGTTCCCCAAGGTTAAGAATAAAAGTAAGAGAGGTAAGGGCAAGAAATTTGGTTTTAATGCTTCTTCAAACACTTGATTCTTTTTCTTGCTTCTTATGCCTAACTTAAAGGTGTTAAAGAAAAGTACTTATTGGAAGATAACCCAAAAGTTTTAGATGAGTCTTGTAAGTTATTACTTATGTAATAATCGCTCCTTATCCTTTTTATTTGCTTTTTGTGCCAAGAGTAACCTCTAATGAGAGAGAAGTAATGATTGGGAAAGATGCTGTCCCGAAACAGATTTCTGTGCTTCAGCGTAAAAATTCGTGTAAAATCTCTGAACGTCTTTTTGAGGCGTGAATTTTTTTGCTTCTGCCCTAGGTTGTTATATAACTTTCGTTAGTTCAACACTTTTTGATTTGAGCAACAGAAGGTCTTCGAAAGAATTCATCTTTACCTGCTGGTCTGTTTTGACAGATTTCTGCCATTTTCTGCATTTGCTTCTTGTTGGTTCCTTTTTGAGTTCTTTTGGGGAATTGAGCTTTTTGAGAGAAGTGCTTCAGTAGCTAGTGTTTTAATGGAAGTTTATTGGTGTTATAACTGAACCTTAAGACCTATTATCTTGAGTGCACTAATGTTGCTAATAAAGATTGTGTGAAGTTGTGTATGAAGGAAAAATTTCAGGTGTATGGAAGGAATGAGTAATGAGATGAAGGATGGACTAAATCTCAAGCTTGGGGATGCCATGCGTGTCGCCCCAAGAAATATCCAAGAAGTACAAGCGTCAAAGCTTGGGGATGCCCAAGGCATCCCCCTCTTCATCAATAAAAATCCCAGGTTTCTTCCAAACGCTTTATTTTTATTGTTTCATGCACAATTGTGTTGTTCTTGGAGCGTCTTCTTTTTCATTTTTGTTTTGGTTTTTCGTCTTGATTTGTTTGTTGAATAATCCCCTCTTTCAGACATTGGTTTTCAAATAGTTTGGTTTGGATTGGAAAAGAGTAGGAAAGTTCATGCTTAAGTGGTAAAGAGAGCTTGTTTTTGACTGTGGCCTATGCTTTGTCATGCCATGCTCGGTATTTTTTTGGCTTTATGCTTAGTATTCTTTGTTGTAGCATGACTTTTTATAAACAATTGAGATTGCTTAATGTGCCTTTGAAGAATCATGTGTTGTTTTAGCATATTAAAGCATAGTATTGTGGTATTCTCCTTTGATGCTTTATTTGGGTTGACTTGGCGTATGCTCACACCATGTTATGACTATCCCAAGTCACCATAAGCCTTTATGATCCTTTAGTTTTTAACTTGTAGTATCACTTTATGCTTTGATCAATGATGTTTTGTCGCTCTGCATGATTATGGCCATTATTGCTCTCTTAGTTTGTCGTTCTCAGTCTTTTGCTAGCCTCCACAACCAAGTATGAGTTCCACTCATGCATCCAACTCCTAAAACCAAGTTATTCCAAATAGTCCACCATACCTACCTATTAGCATATGCTATTCCAAGTATATTCATGTTTTTATCTACCTTCCAAATTAAACTTGTTATGAGAAAACTAGTGATTAAAGCTCTCACAAACTTGATGTCACACTTTACTTTTTTGCATTTAATAAATCTAAACCATTGGGTCCTTCTTTGTTGCGTATATGCTTGCGCTTTATAAGTTGAAATTAGCAGAACCATGTATCATGGGTAATGCTTTCAACATTGCACCTGTACTTTGTACCCCGTTGATATCATGTTCTTTTGCTTATGGATCCCGACGGTGTGAAATAAAAGTGGAACTTGTAAGATCATGGAGTTTGTATGTGTGTTAGAGAAACGCCCGGGCCGCTAGCCTAAGCCATGCCTAATCATGGTGGAAACTTGCAGCATCACCATAATGAGCATTATATGAAGCATCCTTAATAAAAACCTATGCAAATAGCAAATAAAAAGATCGTTGAGATGCTCATTGTCTGCTTGACTTGTCATTTTGATTATGGGATAGCTCCTGTATCATGTGCAAGGGGTACCCCGTTGGTGGTTCTTTATGATACATATTGTCGTCGGATTTAGGACAAGTACGCCATGAGGGGGTCCTTGAGGCATGTGGAAGAGAGGGGTGTGAGACGTATGGTGTTCCGGGATGGTGAGCACACAAGTTTACCCAGGTTCGAATCCGCTGGCTTTGGAAGGATCCTACTCCTGCTAGCAATCCAGTAATACGGCAGAGCCGGAATATGGGTTATAAGGGTTTCGCCTGTGTGAGTTGAGATTGTAGACTATTGAGAGTGCCCTAAAGGCTCTCCCTAGGACGGCTTATATAGATATCCGGCCTAGGGTTTATAGGAGAGATCTATCCGGCTACGACTAAGAGTCAGTTACAAAGTACATCTTGAACTACAAGTAACACAATGGGACTAAGTCGGTAAGTCTTCTGGGCCTTCCCGTAGCCGGATGTTGCTCCGTCTTTTCTCCCTGACTGGGCCACCCGTGAAGCAAAGCTCTAACCCGAAGTGGGCCACCCTGGTCAGTGAGGACTATGAGGATACCCGAAAAGTATATCCCCAACAGCAGCCCCCGGAGGCCTCCAAGATCCAAAGTCGGATTTATCATCGTCTAGCTTGATCTTCGGCTTGTAGAATCTTGAAGGGTTCCTGAAACTTCACAACAAAAAATACGATTCGGGTCTTAAAAATAAGTTGGACCTATCAACAGGTTACTCGGATTTTCCAGCTTGATTTCAAACTAAGCCGAAACTTGATCTCTAACGCCACCTGACACAAGTCATGGTCAAGTCACGTCATCTGACAGACATCCTGTTAGCACGACCGTTGGTGGGTCCGCGGTTCACGGAACCGAGGCACCGTTTTAATGCATACACGGAGATCGAGGCGACGTAATCATCGCGTGGGTCCTTCCCAGTTCCTTCCACGACGCGTGGCGGTTACACTGTAGCATTTGCACGAATCTTGGCACGGTTAGGTGGATATAAGGGGTTAGGATTTCCTCCTTCTTTCTTCACTTGTTCCCTTGCCTTTTCCTCTCCTCCAAATCTCCCTCGCGCGCACAGAGCTCCTCTGCTTTCCCCCAAAAACTCCCAACGCCGCCCATCCTAGGTCATCTGCCCACCAGAGAAATGGCTTATTCCTCCTCTTCCGGCTTGGCGGCAGCGGCGGCGATAGAAGCAGTGGCAGAGAAGGAAAGCTTCCGCGGGGTCTGGATCCCCTGCGTACTCGATGACGAGAAGCTCCAGAACATGGAGATAGAAGGGCTCCTCCGCGCCGGTGACTGACGGAGCGGCTTCGAGGAAACCGTCCCCAACCCGCGCGCCGGCGAGCGGGTCCACTTCGGTACCCACCTCGACAGAGGTTTGTCGTTTCCTCCCTCGGAGTTCTTCTCCGAGGTGATTGACCATTACGGTGTTCAACTCCACCATCTTCCTCCCAACTCTCTCCTGGAGATGAGCGCTTACGCTTCTTTGTGTGAGGGCTTTCTCGGCATTAGGCCGAGTTTGACCTTATTCCGGTATTACTTTCATGTTCGGAGAAATTCTATCACTGCCGGTGTTCCTTATATCACTGGTACCATTAGTTTTTCACTTAGACGTGAGCGCGCATATCCCAAAATCCTAGCTAGTGACTCGGTCAAACAGTGGCCAGCCACATTCTTTTATCATAGGGATATTCCGGCTCCCGGCAAAGCTACTGCTTTGCCGGCTTTTGTTGACAAAGCTGCCACGGCCCAACCGTCTTGGGACGAGGCCGCTCCGGCTCTCAGTGATGATCTGATCCTCGCTAAGAGGCGGGTCGAATATCTGATCAAACACAAAGGACTGAAGGGATCCGACTTGGTCCAATGCTGGGTGTCACGCCGGATCCAGCCCCTTCAGTACCACGGAGACCGACTGATGCACTCCATCACGTCGTCCAAGAAAGACTCCCTCCGCATCAGCCCCAGATCCTACACCACGCAGGGCTATATAAGCCAGATCAAGTGGCTGATAAGGGAACGGATCGAGAGGAGGATCCCAGAGGTTTCTCTGGATATGCATACGGCAGAAACCCCGTAGTGCCGGTAAGCTTCTAATAGTACACCTTTTTATGTGTTTCAGTCTTTGAGTTACATTGCAATACTGATATATTTTCTTCTTTTCAGCTTGCTGACCTCCCCGAGTCGGAATTTGCTCCGCTCGAAGGCTATCCTCCAGAGTTTTCTCAGGAGACAAAGGTGGTTCCATTGCCGGACCTTGCGCTCAAGAAGCATAAAGCTCCAACAGTGGTCGTTGGCACAAAGGATATGCCCGTCGTGAAGAGGTAACTTTCAATCACAACTTCCGCCTTTGCACTTTACTCAAATTATCTTCCGAGATGTAATGTTTTCGACTTTATCACATTCTTAGAGCTAAACCGCTCATCAAGGGCAAGGGGAAGGGAACTTCTTCGAAGCCCCTGCGACAGACGAAGCTTACCATAGCTTCTCCTGCCGTGGCTCCTCCGACTCCTGCCCCTCAACCTTCCGCAACATCGGTGATCATCCCTTCTCCGGCCGTCGCAGAAGATCCCGCTCCTTCAACGGAGCCTGCGATCCTTGAATCCCAAACTGACGTCACCATGGGTGAGTCAGGTTTAGATAAGGGTGAACCCTCTACGGGTAATGATCCCTCGGCAGAGATCTGATACGTCCATTTTGCATCACTATTCTATGTCTTAAATCACTATTATTCATTGATATATTTCGTATTGAGAGGTGATACTTATGTTATTTCATCTATTTTTGCATGGTTGATGACTTTTGGAGCATGGACCGTTGTAGTCAGGATTCTGATGGAAAAGGTGCTGTTTGGAGGCAAAATTCGCGAAGATCAGAAAATCCGGGAAAATATACGGAAAATTCTATTTTTCCAGAAGACTCAAGATGCCAGAAGATGGAGCGGAGGTGGGCCACAGGGGGCCCACACTACCCCATGGCACGGGCAGGCCTAGGCCGCGCCAGGGAGTGGTGTGGCCGCCCTGGCCCACTCCAGCCTCTCCCCTCTGGCGTGTATCTTCCTCCCGAAACCCTAAGACTCGGGGAGCAACCACAGAAAGATTCTGCCGCCTCTACGGGGCAGAAAACACCGAGAGAGAAAGATCTCTCCGGCAGACAGATTTCTGCCGAGGGAATTCCTTCCTAGAGAGGGGAGATCGTCGCCATCAACACCACCATCAAGCTGGACTTCATCGGGATCATCATCATCACCACCACCATCATCATCACCATCAGCACCCTCATCACCATCTCCATATTGCTGTAACAATTGAGTTGAATGTTGCATAGTTCATAGGGGAAACTTTCCCGGTGTTGATTACTCTTTGTAGTTGATGCTATTGAGTGAACCGTTGAATTATTGTTTATGTTCAGATTGTTATTCGTCATTATTCCATCTCTGATCATGATCCATATGATGTCTTGTGAGTAGTTCGTTTTGTTCTTGAGGACATGGGAGAAGTCTTGTTGTTAGTAGTGGAGTTGCGTTGAGAAAGATTCAATAGATTGTTATTTAAGTTGTGGTGTACTTCTTCTAGTGGTGTCATGTGAACGTCGACTACATGACACTTCACCTATATGGGCCTAGGGGAATGCATTGTGTATTTGGCTACTAATCGTAGGGGTTGCCGGAGTGACAGAAACCTAAACCCCCGTTAGGAAACCATTGCACAAGGGACGTAAGGGTCTTAGAGTTTAAAGCTATGGTTAGGTTTCTACCTTAATTACTTTCTTGTACTTACAGATGTTTGCAAGGGGGTTTAATCACAAGTATGTATTAAGTCTTGGATGGGACGGTACATTAGCACAGGTTCACCCACACAACACTTAGCAAGCTAGAGAAGATTAATCGACTATACGAAGCGAAAGCACTTGATAGTGTTCCCATGTGTCCTCGAGAACGTTTGGTCATCTATAGAAATACAACCGGCTTGTCCTTTGCTGCATAAAGGATTGGGCCACTTGCTGCATTTATTCCTACTGTCTTTTATTTACTCGTACTTTGTTTACTTGCTTTATCGAAAACCCCTAAAAATCCGTTTGCTAAGTATTTGCAGAGAATTCCTGAATCATACTACTAGCCAGCACCTTCTGCTCCTCGTTGGGTTCGACACTCTTACTTATCGAAAATACTGCGATACACCCCCTATACTTGTGGGTCATCAAGACTATTTTCTGGCGCCGTTGCCGGGGAGTGAAGCGCTATTGGAGAGTGGAACTGGTAAAGGAAACTTCTACTGTGAGTATTGTTTACTTCTGCTAGTTGCTTTATTTTCGTTATGGATAATTCGCTGAGTTTCTTATTTGGTAATGCTACTACCACTACTAAGGTAGTAGATAAGCCACCACATGCTAAGAAAGATGTTTTCAAAATACCTACAAGAATTATTGACCGTGTTATGGATAACTACTATGTTGGGGATGGAATTGTCCATCCCGGTGATCATTTACTCTTTATACACGAATTATGCGGGTTGTTCAAGTGTGCAGGTATTACTACAGATCAAGTTAAGAAGAAGTTATTCTCATTATCACTGAAAGGAAGAGCTGAGGAATGGTATAAGCTGCTGAAGAATGGTCAAGCTCTGGAATGGGAGGAAATAGTGCCTCTCTTTTATTCAAAGTTTTATCCTCCTAGTGAGATTCATAAATATCGGAATCAAATATACAACTTTTGGCCTCTTGATGGAGAGAGTACAGCTCAAGCTTGGGGGAGATTGAAGTTACTAATGCTCAAATGTCCCATTCATGAGCTCCCCAACAATATTATTATCAATAACTTTTATGCAAGGCTCCCTCTACATGATAAGGATTTATTGGATGCTTCTTGCGCTGGATCATTCACTCATATGGAATAAGAAGCTAAATGGGACCTTCTAGATCGTATTCAAGACAATGCTGAAGCTTGGGAGAATGACAAAGGTAGAAAGTCAGGTATAAATTATGATTATGAATGCATTGAATCTTTTATGAGAACTGATGACTTTCAAAATATTAAAAATGCTTATGGTCTAGACTCTCAAGCTATTGCTTCTTATTTTAAGGCTTTTGCTTCCTATATTGAAGTGCCTAAAAAGAAGTGGAATAAGTATCATGAACCTTATAAAGATATTGCTAAGAGTGTTCCTGCAAGAAGTACTGAAGTTTATACTGCTAATCATGTCTTACCTAAACCTTATATTGAGAAAATGCCTTTCCCAGTTAAGGTAAAGGAACATTCTATGATAGCTAGTATGGTTAATGAAAGTATGAATAAAGCTGTTGAACCTGGTAAACAAATGGTTGATGAACCTATAGTAGCAAATGTGAAAGACTTTGTTGCTAAATATGAAAAAGAGGGACACACTATCCTTTGTAAGGATACCTCCAATATTGTTTCACAAAGTAGTGTTATGAGAGCTAGTATTCCTGTGTTTTCTGTTAGAATAAGTGATCATTGCTATGATAGTCCTTGTGATAGCTATATTGTTAAGTTTATGCATGATACTGAAAGCTACTATGAAAGAGGGAAAAGTGTTCTTATGCATCTTAATAATATCAAGTTTCCTCGTTTTATGCTGAAAGTTCTTATATTGCGCTTATTTTGCCTTCTTATGCAAGTTGCCTTTGGTTTCAATAACTTGTTTGTTTACAAAATCCCCTTTCATAGGAAGTGGGTTAGACTTAAATGTGTGTTTTTGCTTCTTAATGCTCTCTTTCACTTCAATTCATATCCCTATGAGAGCTTCTTCAAAATTATCATGTCCATCTTAATGGCTATAAAGAAAGAGCTTTATGGGAGACAACCCAATTTGTTTTTGCTTTTAGTTTGTTTTTGTTTATTTGAGTCTTGGAAGTTATTACTTCGGTAATAACCGCTCCTTATCCGTTTTGTTTGGTTTTTGTGTCAAGATCAACCTCTAATGAGAGAGAAGTAATATTTGGAGAAGTTGCTGTCCCGAAACAGATTTTTGTGCTTCACCGTAAAGATTTGTGAGAGATCTCTGTATGTCGTATTGAGCTGTAATTTTTTGTGCTTCTGCCCCAGGTTGTTATTTAACTTTCGTTAGTTTTGCACTTTTTGATTTGAGCAACAGAAGATTTTCGAAAAAATTGATCTTTACCTGCTGGTCTGTTTTGACAGATTTTGCCAATCTTGCATTTGCTTCTTTATTCGATTTCCTTTTTGAATTCTTTTTGGGTTTTAAGAAGGTTGCTACAGTAGCTTTTGTTTTGATGGTTTTCAGTTGAAGTTGGACTCAAAAGGTTTTATCACTTCACTTATACTAATGTTGCTAATGAGAACTGTGTGATGTTTTGTGTGAAAGAAATTTCCAGGAAGTGGAGATAATGGTGTAATAAGGAAGAGAAGGGTTTTATGACTCAAGAAATAAGTGTATGAAGATGAAGATATTGATGATTCAAGTTATAACTCTAGAGAAATTCATTGAGGACCAAATTCAGGGACCTGCAGATTCCTTTTCCAACTAGGTAACAGTTCTGGTAAGAAAAGTTCCGCGAAAATACAATCCAACTATATTTTTGCAGTTTTCAGTCAATAAGGAGAGCTACGAAACGAAAAAGGGACGGAAACGGAGCCAGGGTGGCCCACACCACCCCATGGCGCGGGCCCACCCCTGGCCGCGCCACGAGGTGGTGAGTCCACCCCGGACTCCGCCTCCCACTCGTTTTCTCCCAGTACCTTCCTTTTGACATGAAACTTCGTAATATATAACCCCCGGATCCCCGAGGTCCGTATATCGTGTTTTCGTCGTGTTTTTGTTTTGATCTGTTTCTGCCAGGACATACTCTTTGAAGGTTTAGAAGCACAATGGTGTCTGCCAAGGATAAAGGGAAGGAGCCCATGGAGGAAGACCTCCAAGACCCCGGGAAGGAGAAAGAGATCAAGAGTGAAGTTAAAGAGGAGGCAAAGCACACCGGCACTACCATTGCAAGCATCGGAGTGGTGGCGAACCCTGCCAGGATCAGAAGGACGGCACGGATGTCAATTGGAGGGAAGCCTCCGCGTCACTGCTAGGCGCCAAGGACACCTTCTCTGAACACCAAGAGTACCTTCCATACCTTTACGCATAACCATGCAGGAAACGAAGACTCCAAGTGGGAAGAATGGAAGAAGAATCACAAGAGCTGGGATCCACAAACTAAAATGATTATGGGCCGCATTGAGCACAACTCGGAGTTGATTCGTACTCTCACCTTCGAGATTGAGGACTTTGGGAAACTGATCAAGGAGCTCATCAAAAGGATACCACCACCACCAAAGGAGTAATTCGTCATCAGGTTTGGCATCCCCTTGGTTTGTTCCAAGCTTGGGGGAGTGCCGCGGTATCACATCACTATCTTCTATCTTTTTACCTTATTAGTAGAGTCATATCATGAATAGAGGAGTTATTATGTAGTATGGTTTGCATTATGGAAGTGTCCCCTCTCTCGTTAGATGTGTATCCCTTGGTGTGAGTTGTCGATATGAAATATTAGTGAGAAGTTCTATCATTCACTCTTTTGCATAGCTTATTTTAGTTTTCAATTCGTGGTTATATGATTGATCTTGTTGTTAGTATAGGTAGCACTCTGGGATCATTGAGTTAATTTAGTTGGTTTTGGCAAACCTAGATCGGTCAGTAGCAACAACTTTTTGAGAGTTGAAAAGAAAAGATAGAATTACTCTAGAAGAAAAATAATTTCATCATCTTTCTCTCTTGATTTGCTCATAAGTCTAGTATTCTCTAGTTAAGATCTTTTGTGCTTCCAAGGAAGATTGCATGTTTGTTTTTATCACTTGTATGTTTGTTTGTTTGCTTCAACTCTTGTACTTGCTACCCAGCCTTGCTAGCCAAAAACCTGTACTGAGAGGGAATTCTTCTCGTGCATCCACCTCCTTTAAACCAAAACCTTTGTCATTTGTGTCCACCATACCTACCTAGTAGCATTATTGCTATTCCAAGTAAATTCTTGTTTTGTCTACCTCCCAAATTAAACTTGTTATGTGAAAATTAGTGATTAAAGCTCTCACGAACTTGATGGGACACTTTACTTTCTTGCATTTAATAAACTTGAACCATTGGGTCCTTCTTTGTTGCGTATATGCTTGCGCTTTATGAGTTAAAGTTAGCCGAACCATGTATCATGGGGACCGCTTTCAACACTTCATTGGTACTTGTACCTAGTTGATATCATGTTCTTTTGCTTATGGATCCCGGCGGTGTGAAATAAAAGTGGAACTTGCAAGATCATGGAGTTTATATGTGTGTTAGAGAAATGCCTAGGCCGCTAGCCTAAGCCATGCCTAATCATGGTGGAAACTTGCAGCATAACTATAGTGAGCATTCTATGAAGCATCCTCAATAAAAACCTATGCAAATAGCAAATAAAAAGATCGCTGAGATGCTCACTGTCTGCTTGCCTTGTCATTTTGATTATGGGATAGCTCCTGTGTCATGTGCAAGGGGTACCCCGTTGGCGGTTCTCAATGATACGCATGTATTTACAATGACAAGAGCTTGCTCGTGACTGAAGTTGAGTAGCATGAGGATCGGTACTCATAAGTAAGGGGCTTGAGATTTCAACTTGTAACTTGTCAAGCATATCCTCTTAGTTGTGTCACTTTAACCTTAATCACCTAAAGATGCCTATGATAGGGGCAATGAGAGCTGAAAGCTAGTAAGTATCATAATTTTTGGGAGCTCTTTATGAGACTTGTAATCCCTGCTTCCCTCTTTGAAGGGCCCTTTCTTTTACTTTGTAGTTGAGTCAATAAACCTATTCCCTTCTATCTCAGCAAGTATTTTGAGTTGATGTGTTTCATTCATTCATATGATGATTTATGCATTCATGTTTCTTATGTTCCTTGTTTTGCACATTGCTCTTATCCTGATGTTTACTACTTTGAAAGCTATCATTGAAAACCAGTTATTTGTGAACTCCAGCAAATTATCAACTATTCTTCGACCAAGAGCTAAGTTTGCCATTACCAATTATGATTCACTTTGTGTATCTTTATTGTGTTTCCTTTACTCATTGCAAGTTGAGTTGTATAATAGTGAGTTGTCTTCTATTATGATCTATGTATTTGATGAATGTGATGCTTCTTGTCTGTATTCTTTTATCGACTCTTCACTCCATAAACCTAAGGTCATGTTTATTGAGCTCAGTTTCGCTTGGGGACAAGCGAAGTCTAAGCTTAGGGGGAGTTGATACGTCCATTTTGCATCACTATTCTATGTCTTAAATCACTATTATTCATTGATATATTTCGTATTGAGAGGTGATACTTATGCTATTTCATCTATTTTTGCATGGTTGATGACTTTTGGAGCATGGAACGCTGCAGTCAGGATTCTGATGGAAAAGGTGCTGTTTGGAGGCAAAATTCGCGAAGATCAGAAAATCCGGGAAAATATACGGAAAATTCTATTTTTCCAGAAGACTCAAGATGCCAGAAGATGGAGCGGAGGTGGGCCACAGGGGGCCCACACCACCCCATGGCGTGGGCAGGCCTAGGCCGCGCCAGGGAGTGGTGTGGCCGCCCTGGCCCACTCCAGCCTCTCCCCTCTGGCGTGTATCTTCCTCCCGAAACCCTAAGACTCGGGGAGCGACCACAGAAAGATTCTGCCGCCTCTGCGGGGTGGAAAACACCGAGAGAGAAAGATCTCTCCGGCAGATAGATTTCTGCCGAGGGAAATCCTTCCTAGAGAGGGGAGGTCGTCGCCATCAACACCACCATCAAGCTGGACTTCATCGGGATCATCATCATCACCACCACCATCATCATCACCATCAGCACCCTCATCACCATCTCCATATTGCTGTAACAATTGAGTTGAATGTTGCATAGTTCATAGGGGAAACTTTCCTGGTGTTGATTACTCTTTGTAGTTGATGCTATTGAGTGAACCGTTGAATTATTGTTTATGTTCAGATTGTTATTCATCATTTTCCATCTCTGATCATGATCCATATGATGTCTTGTGAGTAGTTCGTTTTGTTCTTGAGGACATGGGAGAAGTCTTGTTGTTAGTAGTGGAGTTGCGTTGAGAAAGATTCAATAGATTGTTATTTAAGTTGTGGTGTACTTCTTCTAGTGGTGTCATGTGAACGTCGACTACATGACACTTCACCTATATGGGCCTAGGGGAATGCATTGTGTATTTGGCTACTAATCGTAGGGGTTGCCGGAGTGACAGAAACATGAACCCCCGTTAGGAAACCATTGCACAAGGGACATAAGGGTCTTAGAGTTTAAAGCTGTGGTTAGGTTTCTACCTTAATTACTTTCTTGTACTTACGGATGTTTGCAAGGGGGTTTAATCACAAGTATGTATTAAGTCTTGGATGGGACGGTACATTAGCACAGGTTCACCCACACAACACTTAGCAAGCTAGAGAAGATTAATCGACTATACGAAGCGAAAGCACTGGACAGTCTTCCCATGTGTCCTCGAGAACGTTTGGTCATCTATAGAAATACAACCGGCTTGTCCTTTGCTGCATAAAGGATTGGGCCACTTGCTGCATTTATTCCTACTGTCTTTTATTTACTCGTACTTTGTTTACTTGCTTTATCGAAAACCCCTAAAAATCCGTTTGCTAAGTATTTGCAGAGAATTCCTGAATCATACCACTAGCCAGCACCTTCCGCTCCTCGTTGGGTTCGACACTCTTACTTATCGAAAATACTGCGATACACCCCCTATACTTGTGGGTCATCAAGATCTTCACTGAAAACCTTCTCAATAATCCGGGTCTTGCCAAGTTTGGCTTGTCTCGGAAATCTGCGGAAGAGATCCAGCGGCTGGCCAGGCAATGCCTAGAGAAAAGAAACTTATCTGCCAAAGAAGAAGCACAAGTGGTAGAGGACATCAAGTTCTCCGACCTTCTTGCCCAAGTGCGCCTTCGTGACGAGAGGATAAGGACCGGTGAGCTTCCAACATCACCAGTGATTCCTCTGACTCTCGCCGAGAAGGTTGCTGTTGAAGTAAACACGAGTTTGGATAAACTTACTCGCGAGCAATATGTAAGTCAGAATTCTAACTCTTGTATTTCCCTCATTTCATATCATATCCTCTAGCCCCCAAGCATGAAGTAGGATATATAATCTAGGTTTATGCTTCATTAGGATGCCAAAGAATGAACTAGTGTAGCCCCCAAGGCTCGTGCTGATATTAGTAAAAATATTAGCCCGAGTCTTTAGTAGACTTCTGACTTTGGGTATTCTGACTTACAGAAAGTATGTTCCTATAACTAGGATTTGTTGAAAAATGTCTGTGACAAGCAGAGAGAGATCAAGGCTCTCCGATTTAAAAATGCTGAACTTAAGGTCTCCAAGGATGAGGCCGAAGGTAAACATTCCGAGACTCAAACCTTGTCTTTGATGTTTTCGTAGTCGAATTTTTTCCTGAACTGTTTGTTCTTTTTGACTTACAGCACCGGTGAAACAATCCTGTGCCATGATTGAAGAGGCCGAGAACCTCAAAACTTTAGTGGTGGATAACAAGGAACTGTGCCAAGAGCTGGATAAGCTCAAAGCGGATCATGAGAAGAGCATAGCTCAAGTTCTTGAGTCCTCCTCCATGGCTACTGATGAGCGTGATCGCAAGATTGCTGCTCAAGATCAGAAAATCTTGGACCTCAATAACGAGCTGTGCATAGAGAAGGACCTTTCCGAGGCGCTCCGGGCTGAACTCCAGAGTCTTCGAGAAGAGAAGACCAAAATTGACGACGTCATTTTTGGTACGTTCCATCTGTCTGACTTTTCCACTTTCTTCGACTTCTTTCAATGTCAGATTTTCTTAACTTGTTTTGTGTATAGGTCCTTTGAACTTGACGGACTCTTCCTCCGCCGAGCCCCGCACCCACCGGCTTACCCAAGTCGGTGACCTGCTTCATGACTTCCGCCAATCCCTTGAGGATATTGGTGAAGCTCTCAAGATTCCGGACATGCACAACATGTCGGATTTTCAGGTGCGGGACAAGGCAAAGGAGATGCCGCAACTTGTCCAGGATTGGAACATGTCCTACACGCGGACTGCAGCACAGAACGCTCTCACCATGGTCATGAGCCACCATGGAAACATGGAAATATGGCAAGTGACCAGAGGGTACTGCAAAGTAGATGAAGACGGCCAGGAGCAGGACATCAAGGCCATCATGGACTCCTGCGCCAGATATGGGTGTCACGTGGCTGATTTGACCAGCTACGAAACTCCCTTCTTATCCCGTGTGGACACACCGCCTCCGCCTCCCGAAGAATCAGCAGAAGTTTCCGACGATGACCACACCATATCGGATGTGGACATCTCGGAACGATATCAAGGCGACATATCCAGCGAGCCGGCAGCTCCTTCCTCTCCTGCATCATAGATTACCAGAAATATTTGTGTTATTCTGAAAAACATGATGGGTCTGTAAATATGCAATACTATAATTTTGCTAGTGCTAAGCTTTTGATCTATCTATTCAGCACTTTTGGATTTAAATTTTTGTGTGCCTGAAATGTTTACATAAGCACTTGTATTTTTTCGTCTATGCTTATCGTTTGTCTGGCTTTCCGCCTCGTCCCTTTTGTGAGCCGGCTAAACCTTCTGCCGGAAACTTTGCCGAGCAACGGAGCTCAATTGCTAAACCAGTTTAAACTCGGAAACAAAGCCGACTTCCAGTACCAACAATTCACTACTCGGAAAATGCCCGCATCCGGCAATCAGACAAATAACCAAAGTAAAGACTAGAAACTTTAGAGTTATACCCGAGGGTAGCAATTTTAGAATCGGAAATCTAAACCAGAACGAACATGAGCATAAAGTACTTTTAAGCATTCTGGGATTTTTGACTATGACATGATCATTTGGAAATAAGATGGCAAAAACTTCTCAGAAAAACTTGAGGCAACCAAAACTTTTATTTCTCACAGAACATGTACATTTATATAATTACAAAGAAGAATAGACTAAGAATGAAAGGGACATAGTTGTGCAATATTCCACGGTCTGTCTAACTCATCCGGATTTGTACTGCCTCCAGCTCTCTTTCTCTTCTTAGTAGCAAGTCTTTCTTTGACTGGCCTCATGTCAGTTAAGTAATACGAACCATTGTGCAGTACTCGACTAACTAAAAAGGGCCCTTCCCATATTGGGGAAAGTTGGTGCTTTCTTTGCTGCACAAGCCGGAGAACCAAATCACCTTTATTGAAAGATATGTTTCTAACTCTCTGGCTATGATACTTGCGTAACTTCTTCGACTAAGTCGAGATTATTTTGTCGAGAAATCTCGGCATCCTCTTCAATATACGCGGCCACTCTAGGAGAAGTGTGAATCAGATCACTAGGAAGAACTACTTCTGCGCCATAGACCAAGAAGAAAGGTGTGTATCCGGTTGACCTGTTTGGAGTCGTTCGTAAACTCCATATCACAGAGGGCAATTCCTCTGCCCAAGCCCCCGCAGCACATCGTAGTGGTGCTTCAAGTCTCGGTTTTAGGCCTTGTAGGATTAAACCATTTACTCTTTCGACTTGTCCGTTAGCCTGTGGATGTGCGACTGACGCAATGTCAAGCCGGATATTTTGCTCGTTGCAGAATTCAGCCAATTCTCCCATAGAAAAGTTACTCCCGTTGTCCGTGATAATGCTATGCGGATAACCATACCGGATTATAACATCCTCAATGAATCTTTTGGTTGTTGCTCCATCACAACTAGTGACAGGTTTAGCCTCAATCCATTTGGTGAATTTATCCACCATCACTAAGAGATGAGTAAATCCACTTGGAGCTTGTTTAAATGGTCCTACCATATCAAGCCCCAGACCGCAAAAGGCCATGTTATAGGTATTGTTCGCAACTGATCAGCCAGAACATGAGCTTGTTTGGCGTACTTTTGGCAGCCTTTGCACGTCTTGACTAATCGTTCGGCATCTGCCTGAGCTGTAAGCCAGAAAAATCCGTGTCTAAAAGCTTTTGCCACTAAAGATTTGGCTGCAACGTGGTGACCACACTCGCCTTTGTGGATTTCCCTTAAGATTTCCACTCCTTCTTCCGGAGATACGCAACACTGAAAACCCCCAGAAACACTCCGTTTATAGAGCTCACCTTTAACAATAGTATAGGCTTTCGCTCGTCGGATAATCTGCCGGCTCAGAACCTCGTCTTCGGGTAATTTGCCATCTACCAGATAATCTAGGTAGGGTTGAGTCTAACTAGGAATTACAACTAGAACTGCTATTAGAGGTGAGTCAGATTTGGTTGGATATTCCTCATCTACTCCCTTTATTGAGGGAACTTTGAGGTGCTCTAAAAAGCGCCATCCGGGACCTCTTTCCGTGTAGAGCCTATCCGAGATAGTGCATCTGCTTCCTCGTTTTCTGCTCGAGGGATGTGTTGAACCTCAAACCCTTTAAATGATTTAGATAGATCATCCATGACAGCTTTATACGCTGCCATGTGTTTATTTGCATTACAAATATCCGGCACTTGTTGAGCAACAAGATCCGAATCTCTGTAACACATCAAACATCGGATGACAATATCTTTAGCAATCCGGATTCCATGCAGCAGTGCTTCATACTCGACAATATTATTTGTCGCTGTGAAGTGGATCTGCAGCACGTATAGAAGTTTATCTCCTTGGGGTGATTTGAGCACCACGCCAGCCCCCGAGCCCCCTCGAACCTTAGACCCATCAAAATAGAGGGTCCAATATTCCGACTCAGGGAGGATCATGTTCTCCTTCGTCTCTGTCCAATCAGCGATAAAGTCAGCAAGGATCTGGGATTTGATTGCTGTTCGAGGTTTATACTCAATATCAAAAGCTGAAAGCTCTATGCCCCATTTAGCGACGCGTCCTGTGGCGTCACTGTTGTTGATTATATCTCTCATGGGAGTTGTGCTCACCACGGTAATTGGATGCTCCTGAAAATAGTGTCATACCTTACGGGATACTAGAAAAACACCGTAAGCCAACTTTTGATAGTGCGGATACCGCTGTTTTGATTTTGTCAGGACCTCACTGACAAAGTAAGTCAGACGCTACACCAAGTGCTCCTGATTTTCCTCCGGTCTCTCCATCACCATGACAATACTAACGACCTTATTTGTCGCAGCAAGACAAAGCAACATCGGTTCCTGAGGTTCCGGTGCTGCCAGGATAGGAGCAGATGAGAGTACTTTCTTCAGGTCTTGAAGTGCAGCTTCAGCTTCATCAGTCCAGACAAAATCCTTGGTCTTTTTTAGGAGTTTATATAATGGTGTGGCTCTTTCACCAAGCCGGCTTACAAACCGACTGACTACAGCAATGCAACCAGTTAGTCTTTGTACGTCCTTTAGGCGAGTTGGCCTGGAAATATTGAGTATAGCCTTGATTTTGTCCCGGTTCACCTCTATGCCTCGTTGAGACACGATGAAACCTAACAATTTTCCGGCTGGTATTCCAAAGAAGCATTTCTTCGGGTTAAGCATGATGTTGTATTTTTGTAGATTGGCAAATGTTTCCTCCAAGTCGGAAATCAGCGTTTCCTTCTTTTTGGACATCAGTGCAATATCATCCACGTATGCATGTACATTGCGTCCGAGTTGGTCATGGAAGCAACGCTGCATCGTGCGCTGGTACGTAGCTCCTGCGTTCTTCAGCCCAAAGGGCATTGTAAAAAACAGAATGTTCCGAAAGGGGTTATGAATGAAGTTTTGATTTTGTCAGATTTCTTCATCCGGATTTGGTGATAACCGGAATATGTGTCGAGAAAACAGAGGAGTTCCGAGCCTGCCGTAGAATCGATAACTTGATCAATTCTAAGCAGAGCGAACGGATCTTTTGGGAAAGCCTTGTTCAAGGAAGTATAATCAACACACATCCTTAAATTAGTGGTGTCCTTTTTAGGGACCATTACAGGATTGGTCGACCACTCAGTGTGGATGACCTCTTCTATGAATCCGGCTAACTCGAGCCGTGCTAGTTCCTTAGCTATTGCCTTATGCTTTTCATTGCCGAAACATCATAAGGACTGTTTGACGGGTTTAGCGTTCGGGTTTACATTTAGAGAGTGCTCGGCAAGTTCCCTAGGTACTCCGGTCATGTCAGATGGCTGCCATGCGAATATATCTTGATTTGCTTGGAGGAACTTGACGAGCGTGCTTTCCTATGCGCTACCTAGGCCTACACCTATCTGGGTCACCTTGGAGGGGTCATCATCCTTCAACGGCGTCTTCTTCGTCTCTTCTGATGCCTTGAACTCCGGATTAGGCTTTGTCACCTCCTTATTCGTTGCGGGCATCTCGGACGGATATATGCTCTTCTTGATCTCCTGGTACTCCTGGGCGTGTAGCACGGCTTCGGCAAAGGCGGCATTTCCATCCTCTCACTCTCGCGCTTTCTTCGGGTCTCCCTTGATGGTGATCACGCCGTTGGGACCTGGAATTTTCATCATATTGTAAATGTAACACGGACGAGCCATAAAAGCCTAGTAAGCCAGACGTCCGAATATAGCATGGTATGCGCTCTTGAACGGGACCACTTCGAAGGAAAGTGCCTCCATCCGATAGTTCTTTGGAGTTCCAAAGGTAACATCCAAAGTGATCTCTCCCAGGGAATTGGCTTGTCTTCCTGGGACAACTCCGTGAAAGATCACAGAGCTATGGTTCAGCTGGGTTTCCGAGATCTTCATCCGGCGTAGCGTTTCGACATAGAGAATATTGATACTGCTACCACCGTCCATGAGGGTCTTGGAGAAACCATAACCGTTAATAAGTGGATTGACGATTAAGGCGTATTTTCCTCGCCTGTGCAACTTAGGCGGATGATCAGCGCGGTCAAATGTGATTGCCACTTCCGACCAGTCCAAGTATTGGGGGACAGCCGGAACTGTTGCGTTAAGCTCGTGCAGAACTGCTTTCTTGACCTTTGCTGGTTGAGATCCGAGGAAAGTGACATAAGTGTCCTTGGTGGGAAATTTTTTCTTCCCCTCTGGCTTGGGATTTGAAGCATCAGCTTCCTCCATGTCAGAATCTTCCTTGGCCTCCTTTTCTTTTTGGGGTTCTTCTTTCCCTTCTTCCGCTTAGCTTTGTATCCCGCGGTGTCATCTCTTTTGATGTCGTCATTGAAACGACATTCGGCGTTGGCGTCTAGGTGATGCACACATGGGTTATTGGCAATGTCAGCCCAAGAGTAGGTTTTGCCTGGTTGTTGGTCTCCTCTACCTTGGACTCTTGAAGTTCCACGCCCACGCCCGCGGCCTCCGCCGCGTCCTCCTCGTCCTCTAGACCCGAAAGTAGCAGTGACCACTGCCGTTTCCGCGTTGGGTTTTTCTTCTGAGGTATTTTTGTGCTTCTGAGCCTGTTGTTTTGGTTGTTTTGCTGACTGTGGCATAGCTAGGGCATTGAGTAACCCCTCTGCATCGTCGGCGGCATCTGCATACTTGCTTGTTGTTTCTATCATCTCTCCCAAATCGGTAACCTTGTCACACTTCAAGCGATGGCGTAGTAAACCAATAGGGAGACCTACGATGAAAGCTTCAATCGCAGTTTGATTATTTACTCCTTCGCAGGAGTTCTTGGTGTCGATCCATCGTCCAAGGTAATCCCGGCAAGTTTCTCCAGCTTTCTGGGTGCAACGCTGTAGGTCTCCGACCATATAGGGCCTCCGATATGTGCCTTCGAAATTTCGAAAGAACGCACTTTGCATGTCATACCAGTTGTGGATGGTGTTCTCTGGAAGTTCATTAAGACATGATCGTGCCGTCTTCCGCAACATAAGTGAGAGATATCGGGTTGCGACCAGGTTGTTTCTGCCTTTGGTGATGCAGCAAGCTTGGAAAAAATCATGTAGCCAGGTATTTGGCCGAGCAATGCCGTCGTAGTCTTGGATATGTCTTGAGTTAGCAAATCCTTTCGGGAATCTTGTAGCTCTGATGCATGGTCTGGAGCACTTTGGGCCCATGTAGATATCATCGTTTTCATAGCGCCGCGCTTCTATGTTGGAGTTGATCCTGTGCCTTACGTCGTTCGGGGATAGAGATTGTCCCGAATGTCGGCTGTGGCTGCGGTGCCTTGGAGCCGGACTTTGGCTTCTGCCACCACCTCCTCCGCCACGTTGTCCTCCTTGTCCCCCTTGAGATCCGTTGTGACGAATGCTTGGTGGAGAGGGTGGGGCAGCTGGATTGTTTCTGGTTGATCGCCGGCCTCCGTCCGGAGCGTCATTATTCCGGTTTCAGGGAGGGTCTTCACTACGACGAGCCCCCTGCCGGCTTGTCCCGGCATGGTTTCCATTGTTCTTTCGTCCGTCGTTCCCACCGTGGTGAGGCTCAGCCGGACGGCTTGCATGTCTAGGAGGTGGCATGTTTTGACAATCCTCCTCCCGACGTTTCTCTTTATCTTCTCCCCTTCGATCGTTCGGCTCTCGTCGGGGAGGGTTCCTCGGATACAGTGCAGCAATGGCCTCTTTTTCGGCCGCTGGGGCGACGTTGCTCCAGTCACACGCAGTTCTGCGGTGCTGTCCTGATGATCCGGTTCTCGAATAATTGTCTTCCCGGTGCTCGGGGCGATGATACTGCTTCGGAACGCACTGGGGTCTTACGTCATCCCATGCCGGATCTGTGCAACATTTGTCAGAATCCGAGACCCGTTTTTGACTTCCGGACATGGCGACATTTTGCTGCTCCAGTCCCTTGTTGAGTAGTTTGATTCCCAACTGGATTTCCTCCGGTCCTGGATTAGCCGATAGAATTTCTCGGGCTGCCACGGTATTCTGTACTAGGGTTGGATATACCCAATCTCCTTTACTATCTTTCCGAGGCTTCCCCATCTCATCTCCGAAAAGGACGGCGTGGATCTGCGGGAATTGGTTGTCACTTGTGTGACGCTTCCTGGTCTTCTGGTATTGCCTGGAGTTGTACTTCCCCGCAGATGCTATGCGTTTCTTTTCCTCCTCAATATTTTTGGCTTCATCGAGGAGTACTTGATGACGCGCTTCTAGGGCCTGCGCCCTCTCGTCCAGTTCTTCAGCAGTAAGTTCTGCAGCTGTAGGAATAGGTGTGGTTAATGCATCATCAATGAGTTTACGTGCACCTTCAGTGATCACGTGTCCATCCATCGATTCTTCTTTTTCGGCTCGTCTGGGATAAGTTATCCATCCGAGTCTTCCTCGTATTCCTCGGCAATCACCTCCTTTGTCAGGGGGTCTTTTGTCGGGGTCTTGTTCTTCTTGTTCCTCTTCTTTGCCTTCTTGGCAGCGCCGGTAGCAAAGACGGCTTTGGGTCCGTTTCCTGGAGTCAAGCTCTGATCGGTACTTTCGGACATCTGGACCTCGGGATTATCTCCGACTTCCATGTCATCCTGCGCTTTGGGAGAGTGTTCCCCGGATCCTTCATCCATGGCTTCTCCTTCTTCTACAGCTTTGGAGTTGTACTCCTCTTCGTATTCCGCAAAGAACTTTCGGAAATCCGCTGACGTCATCGATTCATCCGAGGATGCGGGTACGTCGGCGTTTGTTCCAATTGCCTCTAGCACAGAGTCGGTGTTTTATCCAGCATCGACAAAGCCGGATCTGGATCCCACATATGCGACGAAGTGCGATGCGTGCTTCCTGAGGTACCTGCGACTTTCGCGATCAGCCATATCGAAACATTTGATGGTCTCGAGAATTGCATCTGCGCTTGCATCTTGCATTATCATACGTCGCAGTGTGTACCTTAGGAAAGGTCTATCTGTCCCGACGTCATCAGAGCCGAAATCAGTGTCGTTGACGAGCTCCTCCTGGATTTTGACTTCCACGGGTGGGTCGATCTGGGATCCGGCTTCTCCAAGGATTTGTGCCAGATTTCTGCCATTTTCTGCATTTGCTTCTTGTTGGTTCCTTTTTGAGTTCTTTTGGGGAATTGAGATTTTTGAGGGAAGTGCTTCAGTAGCTAGTGTTTTAATGGAAGTTTATTGGTGTTAGAACTAAACCTTAAGACCTATTACCTTGAGTGCACTAATGTTGCTAATAAAGATTGTGTGAAGTTTTGTATGAAGGAAAAATTTCAGGTGTATGGAAGGAATGAGTAATGAGATGAAGGATGGACTAAATCTCAAGCTTGGGGATGCCACGCGTGTCGCCCCAAGAAATATCCAAGAAGTACAAGCGTCAAAGCTTGGGGATGCCCAAGCCATCCCCCTCTTCATCAATAAAAATCCCAGGTTTCTTCCAAACGCTTCATTTTTATTGTTTCATGCACAATTGTGTTGTTCTTGGAGCGTCTTCTTTTTCATTTTCGTTTTGGTTTTTCGTTTGCTTTGTTTGCTGAATAATCCCCTCTTTCATACATTGGTTTTCAAATAGTTTGGTTTGGATTGGAAAAGAGTAGGAAAGTTCATGCTTAAGTGGTAAAGAGAGCTTGTTTTTGACTGTGGCCTATGCTTTGTCATGCCATGCTTGATATTGTTTTGGCTTTATGCTTAGTATTATTTGTTGTAGCATGACTTGTTATAAACAATTGAGATTGCTTAATGTGCCTTTGAAGAATCATGCGTTGTTTTAGCATATTAAAGCATAGTATTGTGGTATTCTCCTTTGATGCTTTATTTGGGTTGACTTGGCGTATGCTCACACCATGTTATGACTATCCCAAGTCACCATAAGCCTTTATGATCCTTTAGTTTTTAACTTGTAGTATCACTTTATGCTTTGATCAATGATGTTTTGTCGCTCTGCATGATTATGGCCATTATTGCTCTCTTAGTTTGTCGCTCCTAGTCTTTTGCTAGCCTCCACAACCAAGTATGAGTTCCACTCATGCATCCAACTCCTAAAACCAAGTTATTCCAAAGAGTCCACCATACCTACCTATTATCATATGCTATTCCAATTATATTCATGTTTTTATCTACCTTCCAAATTAAACTTGTTATGAGAAAACTAGTGATTAAAGCTCTCACAAACTTGATGGCACACTTTACTTTTTTGCATTTAATAAACCTAACCATTGGGTCCTTCTTTGTTGCGTATATGCTTGCGCTTTATAAGTTGAAATTAGCAGAACCATGTATCATGGGTAACGCTTTCAATATTGCACCTGTACTTTGTACCCCGTTGATATCATGTTCTTTTGCTTATGGATCCCGGCGGTGTGAAATAAAAGTGGAACTTGTAAGATCATGGAGTTTGTATGTGTGTTAGAGAAACGCCTGGGCCGCTAGCCTAAGCCATGCCTAATCATGGTGGAAACTTGCAGCATCACCATAATGAGCATTCTATGAAGCATCCTTAATAAAAACCTATGCAAATAGCAAATAAAAAGATCGCTGAGATGCTCATTGTCTGCTTGCCTTGTCATTTTGATTATGGGATAGCTCCTGTATCATGTGAAAGGGGTACCCCGTTGGCGGTTCTTTATGATACATATTGTCGTCGGATTGAGGACAAGTATGCCATGAGGGGGTCCTCGAGGTGTGCGGAAGATAGGGGTGTGAGACGTATGGTGTTCCGGGACGGTGAGCACACAAGTTTACCCAGGTTCGAATCCGCCGGCTTTGGAAGGATCCTACTCCTGCTAGCAATCCAGTAATACGGCAGAGCCGAAATATGGGTTATAAGGGTTTCGCCTATGTGAGTTGAGATTGTAGACTATTGAGAGTGCCCTAAAGGCTCTCCCTATGACGGCTTATATAGATATCCGGCCTAGGGTTTACAAGAGAGATCTATCCGGCTACGACTAAGAGTCGGTTACAGAGTACATCTTGCACTACAAGTAACACAATGGGCCTAAGTCGGTAAGTCTTCTGGGCCTTCCCATAGCCGGATGGGACTCCGTATTTTCTCCCTGACCAGGCCGTCCGTGAAGCAAAGCTCTAACCCGAAGTGGGCCACCCTGGTCAGTGAGGAACTATGAGGATACCCGGAAAGTATATCCCCAACACATATGTACTTACAATGACAAGAGCTTACTCGTGACTAAAGTTGAGTAGCATGAGGTTCAGTCTTCGTAAGTAAGGGGCATGAGATTTTGGCTTATAACTTGTCAAGCGTATCCTCTTAGTTGTGTCACTTTAACCTTAATCACCTTCAAGATGCTTATGATAGGGGCAATGAGAGCTGAAAGCTATTAAGTACCATAATTTTTGGAAGCTCTTTATGAAACTTTAATCCCTACTTCCTTCTATGAAGGCCTTTCTTCCACTTATATATTGAGTCTCCACCTTCTATCTTTATGCACTTACTTTGAGAGCATAATGGCCATTCTTAGTTCTATGCGCATTGTCCCAAGACTTGTTGATTGATGCATAGCTTTGATATTGCTTGTTTTAAACTATTTGTATCTAGTCACTCTTGTGAACTTTGAAGGTGTCCTATGCATTTATGTTTGCTACTCTATGAAGGACAAGCTGAATGCCACTATGCTATGTTTTCTTTATGTGAAACAAACAAACGTCTTGCAAAGCATTGTTATTCATGAATCTTTTGTTTGTGCCTTTTCATGTTGCAACAAAGTTTCTTTGTCTTAATGCTAGAATTTGTCTTTCATGTTATGATTGAAGTACTATGATCCCAGCTTTGAATGTTTTACAAAATACTTTGATCAAGTTTGTGATGGTGCATGTCACCTCAAAAATTATTCTTTCTTTTTATCACTTACCTACTCGAGGACGAGCAGGAGTTAAGCTTGGGGATGTTGATACATTGCAAATGTATCTATAATTTTTGATGTTCCATGCTTGGTTTTATCTACTTTCTTATGTTTTGTCCACACTTTGGAGTACTTTTCATATGATTTCTTGGACTAACCTATTAACAAGAGCCACAGTGCCAGCTGCCTGTTTTCTGCTATTTTTGGTTCCAGGAAAGTCAGAAAATGAATATTCGCGGAATTGGACGGGACAAAAGCCAAAGTCATTATTTTACCGAGGGACACCTAGAGCCAAAATATGAGACGGAGAGGGGATGGGGCCCGGCCACACCACCTGGCCGCGCGGCTAGGCCTGGCCCGCGCCAGGGGGTGGTCTAGCCGCCCTAGGCACCCCCTCGGTCTCTCCTTCCGCCTATAAGTTGCCTCTGATACGGAAACCCTAAGCACTCGATCAAAAATCCACGAAAGAGTCTGTAGCCACCGTCATCTCCATCCCTAGATAGGGAGGGATCTGAAGCTCTTCCCGGCACCCTGCCGGAGAGGGGAATTCACCCTGGAGGCCTTCTTCATCATCATGCAAGCCTCTGGTGTGATGCGTGAGTAGTTCATCTCTGGACTACGGGTCCATGTAGTAGCTAGATGGCTGGTTCTCCTCCTTTGTGCTTTCATGTTTAGATCTTGTGAGCTCCGTTCATGATCAAGATCATCTATTTGTAATCCTACATGTTGTGTTTGCGGGGATCCAATGGATATTGAGATGCTATTTCAGATTGATTATTGATTCTACCATGTCTTTGTTATTTGTGATCTTGCATGCTTTCCGTTGTTAGTAGCTATCTTGGCCAAGTAGCTGCTAGCAACTCCAAGAGTTAGTATTTTTGCTTGATAGTGGGTTCATGCCTCTGGTAATCTGGGGAAGTGACAGAAATCTCTAAGGTACTAGATGTGTTGTTTCTACTAGGGAGAAAACAACAATCCTTTGTTCATAGAACAATCGTATTGTTTACATTACACGCAATTTGTAATGCAATTATCCGTTGCTTGCAACTTAATACTGGAGGGGGTTCGGATGATAACCTGAAGGTGGATTATTAGTCATAGATGCAGTTGGATGGCGGTCTATGTATAATGTTGTAATGCCCAATCGAATCTCAAAGGAGTCAAGATGATTAGTATATGCTTGTATGCTTTCTCGATGTTTGTCAATTGCCCCGCTGTAATTTGTTCACCCAGCATGTTATCTATCTTAAGGAGAGCCACCTCTAGTGAACTATGGACCCCGTTCCTTTCTTTTACTTTCAATCTACAATCAACTGTTTATTGCTTTGTGTTTACTTTCTGCAAACTATTACTTTCTTCCATTTGATACATTTAATCCTTTGTTTTTAGTAAAACCTGTGAGATTGACAACCTCATCGCAAGTTGGGGGCAGAGTTTTGTGGTTGTGTTGTGCAGGTCTCCACGTTGCTACTAGCACCGGTAGTGCGCCCTGCCAAGGCTCAGCTAGCAATACCTTTGGGGTGTTTCCTTGCTCCTACTGGTTCGATTAAACCTTGGGTTCATACTGAGGGAAAACTTGTTGTTGTGCTCATCATACCTTCCTCTTGGGGTTCCCCAACGAGCTCGATATATTTTGGGCCATCATATGACATTGATTATGAGGATACTTTTAGTCCTGTGGTTAAAATTGCTACTATCAGAATTGTTTTATCTCTCCCTGTCTCTCGTGGTTGGAGCCTACGACAGCTAGATTTCAAGAACACGTTTTTTCATGGTGTTCTGGAAGAGGAAGTGTACATGAAGCAACCACCAAGTTTTGAGGACTCCCACTTTCCGCACTATATTTGCAAACTTGACAAAACTTTGTATGGTTTAAAACAAGCACCTCGAGCATGGTATTCTAGGCTGATTTCCAAGTTATGTGAGCTTGGATTTACACCATCAAAGGCAGACACCTCATTATTTCTTTTCAACAAGTCATGCATCACTATGTTTGTTTTGATTTATGTTGATGATATCATAGTAACTGGATCATCTGATCATGCTATCACTGCCCTTCTTCAAGACTTAAATGAGAACTTTGCTATCAAGGACCTAGGTGATTTACACTACTTTCTTGGTATTGAGGTAAATAGAACACATAATGGTTTGCTTCTATCATAGGAAAAATATGCTACAGATATTCTTGATAGGGCTGGGATGCAAGGTTGCAAGTCAGCACCTACACATTGTCCTCTACAGAGCAGTTGTCTCTTACAGGTGGTACACCTTTTGGTCCTGAAGACAATACTCAATTCAGAAGTCTTGTTAGAGCCTTGCAATACCTCACCTTGTAATACCTCACCTTGACACATCCTGATTTGTCCTTCTCTGTGAACAAGGTTTGTCAATATCTTCATGCCCCAACTATAGAACACTGGACAGCTGCAAAACGAATTCTCAGATATGTGAAAGATACATTGAAACTTGGAATCACATTTACAAAATCATCATCCACCTTCTTGAGTGTTTTTTTAGATGTAGATTGGGCTGGTTGCTTAGAGGACAGGCGTTCCACATGTGGTTTTGCTATATTTATTGGACCAAATTTGGTCTCCCAGAGTGCCAGAAAACAAGCCACGGTATCTCGGTCTAGTACTGAGGCTGAATATAAATCTCTTGCTAATGCCACTTCTGAATTGATTTGGGTTGAAGCTCTTCTCACTGAACTTGGAGTAAAGTTACAAGAAAATGCAAGTCTCTGGTGTGATAATTTAGGTGCTACCTATTTATCTACAAATCCAGTGTTTCATGCACGCACTAAACATATTGCGATTGACTTTCATTTTGTCAGAGAAAGAGTTGCCAATAATAGTCTGGCTATTCGTTTTGTGTCAAGAAAAGATCAGATTGCAGGTGGTTTTACGAAGGCACTCCCAGTAAAGAAGCTTGATGAATTCAAACGTAATGTCAACCTTTCACAAGGTTTAGATTAAGGGAGGGTGTTAGAATATGTAATAGGTTGTATTAGGTCTTATAACATTGGACCGAACATGTTGTATGGTTTGGTGCCTTCCCTTGTACAAACTCTACCACCATTGGTATATATTAACATGAAACCGAGGGGAGACGACCCCACTCGTTACAACCAAAATCTAACAAAAAAAATTATGATATGAATGAAAAAAGAAAAGTGAGAGCTCTCCTCTCACTGTCTCTTCCTTCCCATTTTCAAGTTCTTACTTCTTCTCCACGAAGATCATCCGATCCTGCCTCTCGCAATCATACCAAGCATGTGGTACACTTGGTATCAGACTCCACTCAATCTGAAGTACGAGGGTTGTGTTCGGTCTAGAATTATTCGATGTGTCGCGTTTGCTATAAAATTCCATAAAACTCTCGAGCAGAGTGGTTGGCACCGGCCGTTGAGGAGTCAACATGGCGCCTACCAAACCTTCCCTGCAGACGTTGTTGGTATTGGCGATGATGGGGAGACGACAGTAGAGGTGGAGGCGTCTCTCACCGAGTGCCGATAGGCGGTCGATCTGCTATACGGGGGCGCTGCCGCCATGGATTCCACGCAACAAGGGCTCATCGCCCTGCTTGGTCTCATCTCGGAGGCAGTTCAGATGAGCTCAAAGGCTCAAGCAGATGCAACTCGTCAAATCGCCGCGTTTGACGACAAGCTCTCGACCACCATCGAGCAATTGGAGCGCAAATATGCACGCTCACCATCACCGGAGGGCGATGACCCAGATCCAGAGGAGATCCCACCCGTCAGCAAGGGCACTCTCCAAGCGGTGACAGGTACATGGACGGGTGATGCCCCTGGAGGCAGTGGAGGCGCTGGGGGTGGTGTGTTTGGGGGAGTTGGTGGCGGTAGAAACGGAGGCGTGGGTGGCGGTGTTTTCCGAGGAGCGGGCGATGGTGGATTTGGCGGCGCGGGTGGCGGTATACAAGGTACTCAGGAGGACTCATCTCTGAAACATAACTTGAAAATGTCTTTTCCACAGTTTGACGATGATCAATCGAGAATATGGAAGGACATATGTCTCGATTATTTTCGATTGTTCAACGTCCATCCATCCCTTTGCTACTCTTCACATGGATGGAAACGCAACGCTTTGGTTGAAGGCATATCGCCTGGGACACAATATCAACACTTGGCCTGAATTAATGACATGGACAATTTTGTCGAGCGTGGCAAAGACATGGCGCATCCCTATCATGTGACCGCTGACACCGGTGTCGAAATACCACATTCCGTTAGGAGAGGGCACGGGGATTACCTTCTCCTCATTGAGGAACGTGGCTTGTGGTGCTACGATCTCTGGCATCGTCGCCTCAGTGACCATGACCATCATCAGCACGGGAGCTTGTTCTTCCTCTATCTGCGCCAGGTTGGCATGCTGTTGCTGCTGCTCATGATCGTGTTTTGCTTGTTCACACATGTACTAGGGGTTTTCTCCAAATACTAATTATCTAGAACTAATACAACTATAACATAGAATAATAAACTTAAATATGAAACAGAAATAAAAACACTGACCCTTTTATTATTGCTCTAGGGCATATTTTCAACATCTGACCGCTGCCATAGGTCCTCATCGTCATCGAGAACTAGGGCACCTGTCGCCACCGCCACCGCCACCGCCACCGCAAGCACACCCCGTTGGAGGGTGTTTATCTATATGTTTTACTTCATTGAGTTGAACAATGTCTCTTTTGTTAAGAGATTTGTGTATTATATTTCTATTATGTTTTTATTTCCTTTTTCTGTTTTGTGAAAACTTCTTTTGCGTGCAGCCGTTGGGTGCAGTGACCACCCCAAACGGAGAGAAACGAGGACACAATCATCACACTTGTTCAGCGGACCACCACAAATAGACCGATTCAAATAGAAGGCGGGGTATGTTGAAGTCGTCCTTACACATTTCAGATAAAAAGACAACCAACAAATAAATAGAAAGACTAATTAGTATGTGAAAATGTTCTCTCAGCGATGTTCCTATAATCAGGTCTTGAACTCTGCATTCAGGAACGGATTCACGCAGTCGCATTTCGATTTCCTACACAGTTCAAATGCTGAGGAGAAGATTTTATCCAAACGAGGACAACATGAAATTCTGCAAGGAGAGCTCCCGAGTGAGATGTGTGAACTCTGAACGCGATGTTTCTAAAAGCACAAGAAAGGAAGAATAGAGGTGACGCGACTGGTCCATCCCGTCTCCGGCGGCCTTAGGGCTTTGGAGGCGTGGCGGACACGGCCCCTCGCCGGCGAAAGGTTTCAGTGTTTTGTTTAGACTATTTTTAGTGTCTTCTTCAGGATGTTGATGAGGTCAGAATAATGTCGTTCCCGCTCTATCCTCGCTCTGGTGGTGCGTCTAGCATTAGTGGAGGGTGCGTGGAGTCATGTCTCCGACATATTTCTTGGGATCCTGTTATTTTTCGTATTCGTTGGTGTGTTTTGAGGTCAGTCTCTTCCGATCTATGTTGTTCATCTTCGGCGATGGTTGCTGTTCTGGTGCGCTAGTCCTTTGAGAACTTAGCACGACGACTTTCCGCAGTATACTACAACAAGCTCTACTACGATAAGTTTTGTCTGGCTCCGGTGACGGTGGCGCGAGGACAGTGACGCATCTTCGGCTTGTGCTAGTGTTTATAGTCGCTAGGTGGTCGAGGGACCTATTTAATTTTCGGTACTTGTGGGACTCTTTGTGTTGCTAGATGGGTGGAATTTCAAAAAAAAAAAGGAAAGAATGATAGAGGTAAGCTGTGCGCGCCAGTTTGAAACGGTCATTGGGCTCCCCGCACGCCGTCAGGCCCCGCTGTCTTCCGGGGGAATTGATTATAACCCCCTCCGTTCGTGCGACTTGGATCTTAAGCCCCCATGTACGTGTGCCTCTCTTCTAAGCCCGACTGTTCCTCTAGTTGTTGATGATTTCCCCCTTTGCCATGTTTAACGTATTTGTCAATATACAATAACCGAATCATCACGTGAATAGACAAAACTGCCCTTTAGATTCTACTAGCAATGGACAATCCAGAGACCGCAGAATCCATCAGGCTCTGGCCTCGACTGCTCCGGCCACCACTCAAGCGAACCCCGCCGTCCTGCTGCTCATCTGCAGGTCGAGCTCCAGATAGCCCCCGCCAGTCCACCCGAACGGGATCCCCATCTAAACGCCAGCTGCAGATTGAGAAGGTCCTCAAGGTTGGAGTGCTCCAGATCGCCGCAGGCTTCTGCTCTGCCGGTCGCCGCCAGGCATCAGCTCTGCCGGTCGCCACCAACATTTGCTCCGACCGGCTGCTGACTTGTCTCCTAGTTCCGCTCGCGGCTTGCCCGCCTCCGGGTCGGCCTCGTGTCTCCCGGTCATCCGCTACTGCCGAGCAAACCAGGGTGAGCACGCCCGCCCCAACTCCACTACCTCCCCTCCTCCTTCGTTTTCCTTGGCACCCAGTCCAGTGCAACGCCGAGCATGGCCGAGTGAGCTTTCTCTGTCTCGCAAGTCGCGACGAACTGGACAAGCAAAGAAAAGAGAACGAGCAACTTTCTCTGTCTAGCGACTTGAGGAAAATAGACGAGAACAGAATATAATTAGACTAATTATATCGGATTGTTAGCTTAATAAAGAGATAACAACGGCAAAGGGGGAAATTAGCAACAATTAGGCGAACTGAGGGGGTTAGAAGGAAGGTAGACCAAGAAGGGGGCTTAATATTCAAGACGCGTGAACAAGGGGGGTTATAATCAATTCTCCCCTGTCTTCCGGCTCTTCGCCCCCTCCCTTCTCTTCCCCCTTGGTCCAACCCAGCCAAACCAAAAACCTCGTTGACCCTTCCCTCCCTACCCGTCGACGCCCTCCAGTGATGCCCTCCGGCCTCCGGCCTCCGGCCTCCGGCCTCCGCCAACCCTCATTCCCCCGACCCCAATCGCCGTCACCCGTGCCCCTGCGTGGCCCTCGGACCTCGGAGGAATCTCGTAGATTCCAAGTCCAACCCGGCCAACCCAAAATCTCGTTGACAGACCGCCGGATGACCACCCCAACACGGGGGCTCCCTCGTTGCCTCCGCCCGGCGCCGCGCCACTAAACCCCCACACCGTGCGCGCCTCGCTCATTATACCCCACGCCCCACCCCGCCGCCTCCCTTCCCTTTCCATCGCCGCCATGGCCTTCCACGCCCCAATGCCCTCCTCCTCCGCCCATCAGCCGTCCTCCTCCAAGCTGCCGCTCGGGAAGCTTCACCTCTACCCCCGCCTCCAGCCCCCCCGCCTCTCCCTCCTCCGCTCCCTCCCACCCCGCCTCCGCCTCCGCATTCCCCGCCCCCTAGCCCTCCCCTCCTCCAACGACGGTAACAACAACAATAACAGCGGCGGCGGTGGCGGCGATGGCGAAGGGGGTGGCGGCGACGGCGGCGAGTCGGACGGCAACCGCCGGGCGGCGCTCTCCGTGCTGGCGCAGCTCGGGAGGAAGCTCGAGAGCCTGCCGGACGACTTTGCGGCGGCGGTGGAGGGCGGTCGCGTCACAGGCGAGATCGTGCGCCGCTTCGTGAATATGGATGCCTCGCCGCTGCTCCGTCGGTTCCTGCAGTTCAAAGGGTTCAGGGACCGCCTCCTCGCCGACGACCTCTTCGTCGCCAAGCTCACCATCGACTGTGGCGTCGGCATCTTCGCCAAGGTCCGCAGATGGATGATTCCGACGTTCTTTTTTTAATATCTTCCCTTTTCAAATGTCAAATCGTTTATGCTGTCTGTGTGTGATTACCTGCACAGCAGAGCATAATGCTGGCAATCTGACGCTTTTTGTGCTGCTCTGTTTGTTTAGATAGCAGCCGAATATGAGAGGAGAAAGGAGAACTTTGTCAAGGAGATCGACATCGTGCTCCATGTTGTGGTATGCTAATTGTTCTGATCCAATCCTGTCTTGAGATTAGTTAGTGCTTTTGCTCTGTGAAGTCTCAACACAAGAATGTACCCATTTTTAAGTATACATCAATGTCTAATTTAACAATATGGAAATTATATTAACATGAACAAGACTACAAATTATTCATAGTAGTGGCAACATCTCAAATACATAAGTTATATTTTAAGAGCAAGGGATTACTCACATTTTGTATGTTGAACTTGGCTATCAACCTCAAATGGACATCAACATTGAGGTACAAGTTGTCTTTGAAGCTTTATCCCACAATCGGTTCAAATATTACAGTTGTGCTTCATCTACTTGTTCTTCATTTCCTGTGCTAACAACTAAATGAATTAGCTAATTAGGGTACTCTAATTTCAACTGGGGGAAATCAGGTAAAAAACGATTGAAGCACTCACGTGCCAGTGTATGTGTGCCTGAATTCTAAAGCACTGAAGTGTGTACGTGGTCTCTGAATGATGTCCGATTGTGGCAAGGTATACCCGTGAAGGCCTATAGGGTGCTTGTTGCCGCTTCATCGCTTCTTCTACGGTACCGAGCGCCGTTGTGCCCGCCGGCAGCCGGAATAGAGATGTGTAACCGCGATTGTTCCAGCGCTGCACCGACACTGCGGAGCGGCGGGTGGCTCCATGGGTGGTGCATTCGCCTTTGGTACTTTGGTCATGCCGTAGCGGTGGCAGTTGATGCGAGCAATTGATCAGCCGTGGGCTAACAAGTCACTTGCATCCATGCAATTCCCATCCCATCGTTCATTGTGGGTTTGTGGGCCAATTGCTGCCCCCCCCCCCCCCCCCCCGCTTGCCCCCCCTTGGATCTGCCATTGAGTACCATACTCTATGGTTTTAATTACCATTGGAGATGCGCAGGGACTTTTTTTTGCAACAATGGTATTTTTGGAACAAAAAACAGCAATGTTCTCTTATGGGAATGAGCTATCCAGTTAAATGTAAATGAATAATAAACAGAGAAACAAAAGTCCAAACTATTGCAGATGTACCAATGAGATTGGTATTGGTGGAACCATTTTATTCAAAATCACACAAAGAAATGGTTACTGTTTTTTGCTTTTTTTTTCATTGTTGAAGTAATTAACTAGCTGATATTAAATTATTTATGTGTAATTATTATACTACTAATCACCTGTGACAAAATCTAATTCAGTTACTTCTTGTACTACCCAGGTTACGGCAATAGCTGCAGAATTCATGCTTGTCTATCTTTCTGCACCAACTGTATCTCTGCAGACATCACTTGGAACCAATGCTAGACCTATTGCTAGTTTGTCCAACAACTGCCTACATATTATTTCTCAAGTAACCTGAACTTCACATTTTTTACCAATCTGAGTGCACCTTTTAGCATTTTCTCTTTGTGGCTAACCACTTTACATAAACTCATTTACAGGCTGTTTCGATTGTAAGATCATACGTATTTGTGTGCAGGCTACAATATAGTACCATTGTGGTAAAGTACATTCCTTTTTATGCGTCGTTGTATCTAGATAATCTCATTTTCTCAACGTTACAGTTCATTGATTTATTTGTGAATTAAATGTTTCCGTGTTATGTAAAGTCAGGATAATTTTGTAGCATTACAGTATCCATGAACTTGTCATCCTTCCCAGGTCCGCACTGGTGTCACCAATGCACTGATCCAAGAAAGGAGTGCTGTTGGCAAGGAACTTGATGACAAAGCTGAGAACATTCCAGGTGTATCACTTCCTCAAAAAGTTGAGGAAAATGAGTTGGAGGTACACCTTGGAGTTAAAGCAGAGCTTCCTGCTGGGCCTTCAATATCCTCATTATTCCGTTTCTATGGACGATCCCGGAAGAATGAAATAGCCTAAGGACCTTGTTCCCTGGAATCCTTTGAGTTGTTGCTTGGGTCCAGTCCTATGTTCTTTTTGGTGTAATTTAGTAAAGAATGCTGCAGTGTGTACTACATGAGAAGAAGCTACTGCTGACCGCACTTTGCTTCACTGTAAGTATGAGCAGCACTTACCTCACCTGAAATTTAGAATACTCGACCTTGTCACAATAGTATACTTACTAGTGAACTTTATGAACTGATGGTACAGGGGGAGAGTCGTTGCAAAGGTCAGAGAGCAGACTGAAGGTCACAAATAACTAGTACGTGTGAAGTTTTCTGTATAGGATAAAGGAAAAGTTTTATTGTTTTACACAGCCCAATGTATCTGTGAGTTTGGGTGCTGTTGGCCCTGTAGAACATCTCTGTTCTCTTGATAGTGTATATGTGGGTCGAATTTGTATTTCTGAAAGCTGGAGAAATTAGCACTCCTGCCCATTGTTGTAAGTGCCCATTGTTGGGCTTGGCTTGCTAGCTTTCATGTGTTGTTTATGGTGTGGGAAAAACTATAGAATGCAAATTTTGACCTCCTAAGTTGGAGAAATTCTTGTTTCCGATCCGGAGCTCCGATTCTCTATGCAACAGAGAGTGAGATTTCTAATATATTCAAAGATCTGGTTCATCGGATTATAGAAATCGTGTACAACTTAGCTGTGAACATTAGCTTCTGCTAATCTGAATTATTCAGGATACCAGGTATGAATAGGCATTGAGTGGCTGGTAGTGGAAACCTGTGGGACATGACAAGTCGTCACTCTGTCCAACGATCCTGACCACTGATTCTTTACCCAACAGAGAGTGAGGAATTCTAATTAGTTCAAATGGTCCTGAGCATTGGATTCCAAATAGCATCAATTTGAATCTGAATGTGCCTAAACGTTGTACTCCCTCCGATCCATATTACTTGTCGCTCAAATAGATGTATCTAGACATGTTTTAGTGCTAGATACGTCCAATTTAGCGACAAGTAATATGAATCGGAGGGAGTAGTACATTAGTTTCTACTGAACATTAGGTTATGTGACTGAATTATTCAAGATGCATGCCAGTTACGAACATTGAGTGGCTGGTAAAGGAAACATGTTGGAATGGCAAGTAATCACTTGGCAACGATTCTTTAGGAAGGGGCACGATGCCAATAAAATCGTGTGTTAGATTATCAGCAATTCATTTTTTAAAAGTACAGATGCTTTCAAATCTGCTGGAGTACTTTGAAGTTTGAAATTTAGAAATCCACAAGCAGATAGTGCAATTAGAAATACTCTGAAGATGATGTTCCGCAAAGATTGAAAAATAAGTGAAAGATCCTTGGTTTGGCTTGCAAATTGTGACCTCCTAAGTGCCCATTGTTGGGCTTGGCTTGCAAATTTTGACCTCCTAAGTTGGGAGAAATTCTTGTTTCCGATCTGGAGCTCCGATTCTCTATGCAACAGAGGGTGAGATTTCTAATATATTCAATGATCTGGATCATCGGATTATAGAAATAGTGTGCAACTTAGCTGTGACATTAGCTTCTGCTAGTCTGAATTATTCAGGATACCAGGTATGAACATTGAGTGGCTGGTAGTGGAAACCTGTGTGACATCACTGACATGCCAAGTCGTCACTCTGTCACACAGAGCTGCGAGCACAGGAGAAAATTCAGTAATCCTGACCACCGATTCTTTACCCAACAGAGATTGAGGAATTCTAATCAGTTCAATGGTCCTGAGCATTGGATTATAGAAACTGTGTGTTTTTTCTCAGGTCACTTCCAAATAGCAAATCCTTACAAACAACGCATCAATTTGTATCTGAATGTGCGTAAATGCTGAACATTAGCTTATGTGACTGAATTATTCAAGATGCATGCCGGTTATGAACATTGAGTGGCTGGTGTACTGTAAACACATGTTGGAATGGCAAGTAAACACTCGACAACTGAGGCCTGAGGGGCTGGATGACAATAAAACCATGTGTCAGAAGATTAGCAATTCAGTTATAAAAGTTCAGATGCTTTCAAATCTGCTGTAAAATAATAGTACTACTTTGAAGTTTGAAATCTACAAAACCACAAGCAGATAGTGTAACTATAATTACTCCGAAGATGATATTCCGCAAAGATTGAAAATAAGTGAAAGATCCTTTTGTTTCTCCCAGGATTTCAGATGTACAAACGCTTCCAAGACCAAAGAGCCATGCATCTTCCTGAATCCTGATCACACGACTCCATAACCTTCTTAGATTCTGAGATCCTCGAGTAATTCATTAATTCAGTGATCTGGATGATCGGATTATAGAAATCGTTTGCAACTTAGCAGTGAACATTAGCTTCTGTTAGTCTGAATTATTCAGGATACCAGGTATAAGCATTAAGTGTCTGTTAGTGGATACCTGTGACATGCCAAGTCGTCAGTCTAACGGTTCGTTGGGGAGGTTCAGAAACACACATAGCTGCCGACATAAGAGAAACTTCAGTGATCCTGATCACTGATTCTTTATGCAACAGAGAGTGAGGAATTCTAATAAGTTCAATGGTCCTGAGCATTGGATTCTAGAAACACTGTGTCATTGGATTCTAGAAACACCGTGTTTCTTCTCAGGTCACTTCCAAATAGCAAATCCTTAAGAACAACGCATCAATTTGAATCTGAATGTGCCTAAACGTTGTACATTTGTTTCTACTGAACATTAGCTCATGTGACTGAATTATTCGAGATGCATGCCAGTTATGAACATTGAGTGGCTGGTACTGAAAACATGTTGGAATGGCAAGTAATCACCCAGCAACGTTTCTTTAGGGAGGGGCAGAAATATGGCGGAGCTGCCTGACAACGTAGATGCACTGAGTCCTGAGGGGCAGGATGCCAATAAAATCGTGTGTCAGAAAATTAGCAATTCAGTTTTAAAAGTTCAGATGCTTTCAAATCTACTGTAAAACAATAGTAGTACAGTACTATTTTGAAGTTTGAAATCTACAAGACCACAAACAGATAGTGCAATTAGAATTACTCCGAAGATGTGTTCCGCAAAGATTGAAAAATAAGTGAAAGATCCTTGGTTTCTCCAAGGATATCAGATGTACAAACGCTTCCAAGACCAAAGAGTCATGCATCTTCCTGAATCCTGTTCACACAACTCAATAACCTTCTTAGATTTTGAGATCCTCGAGCAATTCATCAAGCTCCACCTCGTCACACGGATCCAGATCAATGCCTCCTATCCCCATGACAATCTCATCAATGTCGATGCCGACACCGACGCTGTCACTCATGAGGCCGTCCTGCTGCGGCTTATCGCTGCCGTCCTTCTCGTAGATCTTCTTGATGAGCACCGCGTCCGGCAAGCAATGGCTCTGCCCGTAGTTCTCGATGTCCTGCCCATTGGCGTTGGCGCCGCGGAGGTGGTAGCCGAGCGCGCGGTCGCCAGGGCACAGGAGGTGGCCGAGGTGCGTCCTCACGGTCACAATGGCGTCGTTCCTGCCCAGCTCGGACGCCCGTGCCACCTGCGCGTAGGCCGTCCGGTACCCGAGCCTGGTGGCCGTGCTGTCGCCGGCTGCCGGCGAGGGGTCAACGTCCAGCACGACGTACTCCACTAACTGGCGGCTAGTGAGCACTGGCTCGAACCTCCACCGGTCGTACTCCTTCATGCCGAGGTGCACGACGCGGTGGGTGGAGGCGTCGAGCAGGGCCAGCGTGTCGGCGACCTTTACGCAGAGCACCAGCGGCCCGAGCCCGCCGAGGGAGCGCGACGCCTCCCTGGTGAGAAAGACGAGGTCGTCGCGGCACACTGGGCAGAGCTCCACGCAGAAGGCGTGCCGGTAGTTGTACGAGTTGCTCTTGGTGTCGTGCGACACCAGCTGCTTCGCCGTGCCCGCGCGCGCCAGCGCGAGGGAGGCGATGAGGGCCACGAGGCCGGCGGCGCTGGATCGGGATGCGAAGAAGAAGTCGAGCCCGACGGCGGTGGCGTCGACGCGGAGCGCAGAGCTGGCGGCGCCGAGGCTGGCCAGCCGCTGCTCGAGGTGGAGGAGCGTGCGGCGGTGCGAAGCGCGCTGCCGCAGCTGCACGACGGCGCACCACTGGTCCGGGTCGGCCCTGGACCGGCCGCACGCGTCGCAGAGGCGGTCGTGGACGGTGAACTCGACGGCGTGGTCCTGCTCCAGCGCCACGCCGCGGAGGATGTCGCGGCGGAGGCGGAGGCGCAGCTTCAGGCGCCTGGAGTGGGGCTCCGTGAAGACGAACTCGGCCGCGGTGAGGGAGATTCCGAGCCGAGGAAGCGGGCGCTGCACGCGGCGGAGGAGCATCTGCAGGAGCTCCGGCGACTCCGGCGCGGCACGCGTCCAGCGCCGCGGGGGCTCGAGGTATGAGGAGCACGACGGGCAGTACACAAGGGCAGCGCGCGCACGTGTTGGCCGCGTTGGGCGGCATCGGGACGCCGCACGCGCAGCAGAGCGTCGTGCAAGCGCCGGCGGCGGTTTGCGACGGGGGAGGGAGGAACAGCGTGTCGCCGGCCGGCAGATGGGGCGACGCCATTGCGATTTCCGATCAGAGGCGTGACCGTGACCGGATCGATGGCGGCAAGTGTATCTGTCGACGATTAGGGTTAGGATTTGTGAAGTAGAGGTGTACCCGTTAGGCCCATACTTTTTTTTGCAAGGACGTTAGGCCCATACTTTGATGGTCCAATAGCCAAGTTTAGTAGAATAGAGAAAAGGCTACTGGGCCCATTTAAGACGACACCAGCATTAGCTTAAAGCAATTTCAGGTCCGGATAATAAAGCACAATATCCAGTACAATATGGCAGTGCGAAGTCCCATCAACAAAGCACACACACTCGTTTTTGTGTATGTATGTAGTTCATCACCTATTTAAGGAAATAACCACATAAGACTTTCGTTGGACAGCTTGGACTTTAAACCAATCTTTCCACATTTTCTTAGAAACACAGCACAACACATGCATATACCACTCCTATAAACACACCCTGCCCATACCAGAACCTCCAAGAGATTGGGCCATTGGATCGGGTATGAAGATTGAAGTCTTCACAAGAGACTCACAATTTAAAGAGAACGTCGTCTGCACTGAAAAAGAATATTCTACCTTTATGAGAAACGCAAGTATCAAATGTGAGATTTGAACTCCGGTGCTCTAGGGTACAACCACCCTCCCAGCTATCTTTCTTTTTGCGAAATTTCACCGATCTATTAATAATTATCAATAGCAGTACAAAGACTCCCAAAAGTAATAAAATTTATAAATATAATATTGAACCATGTAGCGACGACTATAAATATTGGCACGAGCCGAAGGCGTGTCGGCGTCCTCGCCACTCCATCACTAGAGTCGGACAAAGCTTGATGTAGTAGACAGATATGAAGTCGTCGTACTAAGACCCCAAAGGACCAGTACACCATAGCAGCAACCATCGCCGAAGATGATCAACGTAGATCAGAAGAGACTGATCTCAAAACACACCAATGAATACGAAAAACGACCGGATCCCTTGGGACCCATCAGACACATAACTTCACACGCCCTCCGCTGATGCTAGACGCACCACCAGAGCGAGGACATGGCGGGAAGGGCTTTATTCTGACTCCAGAACGTCGTCGCCTCAACATCCTGAAGAAGATACTAAAAACAGTCTAAACATAACACTGACACCTCCCGCCGGCGAGGTGACGTGTCACACCTCCAAGGCCCTAAGACCGCCGGAGACGGGATGAACTGGTAGCGTCGCTGGCGGAGGGAAGGAACCCTATATGGGCCGCCACCTCCTGGAGCCTTCTCTCTTGTCACGTGCGCTACCGGTTCAGGAACTTCCTAGCTATCTAACCACATGTAGTTCTCCAATATTCCCCCAGCAGATGTGGTACATATGGCGTAAAAAATGATACAAATGGAGTACATGTACTAAATGATACAAATGGAGTACATGTACTGTTAGTGTTGTATCATTTTTTTTCATGATTTCTAATACGACGTCTAGACATGTCAAAATGTCTGGATGCTGCACGGGGGGAACTCCAAGTATGTTCTGCTACGCTCTAACCATCTCGAGCAGATTGTATCGGCAAGAAGCGAGGCAGATCTACGCTGACCGTAGCTAGGCCCGGTCGTCACGGTACACACTACACACGTTGCTCCCGCGAAGCAACCAACGCGTTTGATCAAGCTTCCGCTGCACTCGTATAGAGAGGACCAGACCAGAGAAGACAGCGTTATTTTCTTCATGAGATCAACACGCTACTGCAATTTCGTCTTATGTTCCCCACGGTACAATGAGCTGCAAGCAGTAATAGCTACTGATAAATAAACCGTACAAGGGCCAAACTTGTCCGCCACGTTCCGTGTTTCATCCGAGAAGAGGGAAATGCATGAGGGGAAGGACATCTAGTTTGGTCCTCTAAATAAATGGAGCAGGCAAAGGACACATAAGATGTGCAAAGTCAAGATGCCAACAGGGAATGTAATGCTAGCCAAGTCAAGGTCTGTACTTCATTTTGAATGGAGAATAAACTTCCATGTTTAATCATCAGACAATAACATATCATACTCCTTCCGTCTACAAATAAGTGTACTTCTAACTTTTGCCCTAAGTTAACTTTTTTAAAATTTGACCAATTTTTTGACAAATGTAGCATCAAATATGATACTATTCCCTCCGGCCCACTGAAAAGGGCGTATTTTTTTTTTTCAAAATTTCTTCACAGCTTAAGGCCCTGGGTGTTATTTTCCTTGTTTCTCCCAAAACTACCCCTCCTAGCGATGTGAATCGACCAAAAAGATCGGAAAACCAGCTTTAAATGTGGTGCTGCCATTGGCCGTGCATGGCACATTTGGAGGATGAGAGATAAGATAAAGTACAATAAGCTTATGTAAACAGGCTATAAGATTTTAATAATATATATTTGAGACGATGCGGAGGAGAGAGAAGATTAGTGGGCTCTCATATATTTGAGACGACGACGGGGAAGAGGCACTGCTTTGGATCCTGAGGATGTGTAGGCCAGCGCTGTGAGACGCCGTTGTCACCCCCGCCATGGATGCGGCCCTCTGCACCGCCTGAGAGGACGCCTGCGCCTCCGCTTCCTTGTGTAGCTTCGAGTTCTTCTCCCTCAGCCGGTGGCTAGCGTTCTCCACCTGCCGGTGATAGATGTCGAAAGCCCCCTCCGTGTTGGTCATCCCCTCCGACCGCTGCTTGTCGGATTTCCCCTTCTTCGCAGGCGCCGACACGCGAGGAGCTTGGTACCTCTTTGGCGGCATGGTGGCGGCGATAGGTAGAGAACGGGAGGGGTGGGGCGAGGGGAATGGCTGGAGTGGGCGACAAGAAAGGAAATGGCGGGAGTGGGCGGCGAGGAGGGAGGGGTGACTGGATTTGTGGAGGAAAAAAAGGAGGAAAGCTTGGCTATTGAAGGGAAAATTTTGGTGTTCCACCGACAGGGCTGGCCTGCCAGCTTTTTCAGGTTTCATCTGACGCCCTTGATAGCCCCCCTTGCTTTGGGTTCAGCCTGAGGATGCCGGATGATTAGTTGGGCTACGCCGACGTCATTTCAGTTTTAGGGGTGGACTGGGCAGGGTGGGGAGGGGGGAGGGGAGTGGAGATGCTCTAAGGCAGCTTAGAGCAAACAGGGCGGTAGAAGTTGTCGATGTTGTTCCCACGTTAGGCATAAGATTCCAGTGATAGGAGAACCTACCCGTGGTTGGATAGTTAGGAGGACAGTGATACCCCTAGCCCACTAGAGTTCAAATCCTCTCATAAAGGCGGAATATTCTTTCAGTGGGAGACGATGTTCCCGTCGATAGCGAGGCGTCTACGGTGACTTCGTCAATCTCAAGACCCGCCGGCTTAGTCTCTCGAAGGTGCTCATAGGGGTAGGGTATGCGTGCGTGTGTTCATAGGGGTGAGTGTATGCACACATTTTGAGCGTCTGCGTTTGTACCATGTTTCTCAAAAAAAAAAAAAACCGGTGATAGGCCCTACGTCCGTTCTTCTAAGGAAGGTTACCAGCCTGTTCGATATGTCCTTGTGTAGTGTGGCACCTATGTGAAAACGCTAGAATCCTCTTGCATGTCCTTACGTTTCTAGGGCTAGTACACACCTAAAACCTAAAATTTCTTCTCATTCTCTTCCCACTTAGGCACCATTACGTCAAACAAGAACTGGTCAGTCTCAAATCTTGATCGGCGGCTAGCTAACTACAAACGTACGTCGCAGCATTGATAATTGATAGGAGTAGAGTAACTGGGTGTTGCATTGTTCTGCATAAACATCCCCTACGATCTTCTTCCCAACGTGATCAGTAGTCGATGGCCATGGTTCCCCTCCTCCTCCTGCTACTCTTCCCCTTCGCTGCTGCCCAATGTCCAGTGTGCGGCAATAGCGGCAACTACACATCGAACAGCACCTACCTAGCCAACCTCCAGCTCCTCTCGTCCACCCTCCCCAAGAAGGCCACATCCGATGCCACCCAGCTCTTCGCCACCGACGCCGTAGGCCATGCTCCGGACACCATCTACGCTCTCACGCTCTGCCATGGCGACACCACCGCCGACTTCTGCGCGGGCTGCCTGGCTACGGCCTTCCAGGACGGCCAGCAGCTCTGCGCGTACAAGGACGCCACCTTGTACTACGACGACTGCATGCTCAGGTACTCCAACCACAATTTCCTCGCCACCAACACTACCGGCGATCAGAGTTGGGCCATCGTCAGCAACACCAAGAACTTCCCAACCAGCACCCACTCCTTCAGACTCGTCTTGTTCACACTTATCAACAGCACGGCCCAATCGGCGGCGAACAGCTCGACGAGGTTCATGACGTCGCGTTTAGACGTCCCCTCCTTCCCGACGCTCTACAGCCTCATGCAGTGCACGCCCGACCTGACCGCCGACGACTGCGCCGCCTGTTTCCATGGCGTGTCACAGCTGACGTTCCAGTACCTCGACGGACCGCGAGGTGGCCGAGTCCTCGGGACATGGTGTAGCATGAGGTACGAGATGTACCCATTCTTCCATGTGGAACCTATGCTGCGTATCATCAAGTTGGCCCGTCAAGTTCCGGCCATCAACAACGCTACTTCAGGGTCTACCCCAGTTACCGTGTATGGCCCGCCGTCGGCGCCACCAGCTGGGGCGCCACCTCCGGACCCGGTGGTACAAACGACGACCGTCAACAAGCATGGTATGTAAAGTCCTCATCCTAGTTTCTTTTTCATGGCTGATCCTAGTTTCTACACAATAGGTAATCTCTCCCGCTTACTAGGAAAACGAACACATAGAGATATCTTTGCTAAAAAAACACACGTAGATAACTTTTAATAAATATGATAGTTTTTTTTTTGCGAAATTTCACTGATCTATTAAAAAATCATCAACAGTAGTACAAAGAGATTCAAACGTAATAAAAATTACAAATAGATCATTGAACCACCTAGCGACGACTACAGCCACTAGCTAGCGCGAGCCGAAAGGCGCGCCACCGTCCTCGCGCCTCCATCACCTGAGCCGGGCAGAGCTTGCTGTAGTAGACAGACAGGAAGTCGTCGTCCTAAGACCACACAAATGACCAGCACACCAGAGCAGTAATCATCGCCAAAGATGACAACCGTAGATCGGAAGAGACTGACCTTGAATCACACCAACGGACACGAAGACGGACCGGATCCCAGGAGATCCGCCGGACAACTGACTCCACACGCTCTGCATCGACTCTAGATGCACCACCGGAGCGAGGATAGAGTCGGGAGGACTTTATTCTGACTTCAGGAGCTAGCCATCGTCTCAACATCCCGAAGAAGACACTAAAAAGCAAGCTAAACAAGCAACGAAAAACCTCCCGCCGGCGAGAGGCCATGGTCCGCCACACATCCAAGGCCCTAGGGTCACTGGAGGCGGAGCGGACTGGCAACGTCGCCGGTGAGGGGGACAAAATCTAGATGGGTTTTAGCTAGGTCCTCTCCCGGCGACGGCGTACCGCTTCTCATAATAAATATGATAGTTAGCTTCTTATGTTTAACTCGTGGGAGTTTAGGCTAGTAGACCTGAGCTCGGGACTATTTGTTGCCGGTGAGGGGGACAAAAATTATAAGAATTAAATTAAGTCAATCAGAAAGAAACGAATGTTTCATAGATAAGAGGAAATTTTCATAAGAAATGCTAACACAGTTCAAAGGTCAAGGAAATAGGTAAAGTGTCCTTGTCAAATCATGCTTAATTGTCAAGTGTGGAAGAGTGAGATGCTCCACAACCAAAAAAGTGAAAAAATATATTTGTTGCCGTGATTTTACCCTCCGGCTTGGCCTTGTATTTACAGTTGAATACATGTACATCAACTGATATGTCATTGTTCCTGTAACTGAGTAAATCCCTTTTTTATTTCAGTATGAGAATTGAGAACCATATATGAATTTGTCTTTTATATACTAGGACGCAACTCAGGCAAGAGGACGGTGCGGATTATTGCTGTGGCCGCTCCATTACTGTTGATACTTCTATGTTTTATCTGTTCTGTCATATGGTTAAGAAGACGAAGAAAAGGTGTCGTTGCCCGATTCATTCATGACAACGTTCCTCTACAGAAAAACCACAACTTATTTTTGAAGTCTGCCATTAGGTTCGTGCCCCAAATTAACCATGTATATTTGTGTGCCATCTCTCAATTTAGGAAAGGTAGAGTTGCATCATGAAGCTGCCACGAATAGGCCAGAAGAAGACGCACTGGTTTGGAGATTGGAAGAGAAGAGTTCAGAGTTCACTCTTTATGACTTCTCACAAATATTGCGTGCTACAAGCAACTTCTCCCAGGAAAACCTCCTTGGGCAAGGTGGTTTTGGGCCTGTCTACAAGGTGAATGCATTGTCTTTAAAAGATTCAGTCAATTGTTCATCATTGTTAGCTTAGATAAATATGACGTTTAGCTGGCCACTGAATCCAGAGGCTAGGGTATGCCCCCTTTTACATAATTGTGCACTAAACAATACATTCATGTGTGCCAGCCTGAAACACATTCTTATATATTTACAATAGAATTACAGCAACCTAGTCTCTGTAAGGAATTTTCCTATGATGTGCCTAATTTTCTAAGCTAACCTGAAAATAATTTATATAGGTTCAAATATACTACAATGGAAGTTATGGTGTCATTCATCTTGTGCTAGCAACCTACCGCCAAAAGACGAAATGACACTCTTTTTCTGCTCTATCATCGATGTTTCAGATTTACCAAAAGATACAAACATCAACTTGATAAACATAAGCATAGATAAAAGTAGAGTAATATAATTGTCTCAACCAAATAGGATTAGCAAAAGCAGCCTCAAAATGAGCACTAAACGAGAAAAATATCAAGAAACTTTACATAAACTTGTTTATTCCGTCCCATTCGACAACAAAAAATTATTAAGGAAATAGATGAAATGCAGCGAAATGGAAATATGAAAGCTGTGTCTCGTATATTTGATGATGCATATAGCTAGTCTTTTTCCCATGGATGGCATGTAATATTTGTTCCGATATTTCAGTACTACTGAATAATGCCCCGAGTTGTGTTTTGTTCATACTCCCAGGGACAATTACTAGATGGAATGGAGATTGCGGTTAAAAGGCTTGCCTCACATTCAGGACAGGGCTTCACAGAATTCAAAAATGAAATTGAACTTATTGCAAAATTACAACACAATAATCTGGTCAAGTTAATGGGATGCTGCATTCAGGGGGAGGAAAAACTATTGGTGTACGAATATTTGCCGAATAAGAGCTTGGACTTCTTTATATTTGGTATGCATAATGCTGGTTAGCCATATTTATATTGCGTTTCTTCAATACTATAGAATGCTCTCTGTAATTTGCAGATGGAAACAGAACAACTTTGGTTGATTGGAATAAAAGACGTGTGATAATCGAAGGGATAGCTCAAGGTCTTCTTTATCTCCACAAGCACTCTCGACTGCGCATTATACATAGAGACCTTAAGGCCAGTAACATTCTCTTGGACCAAGATATGAATCCTAAAATTTCTGATTTTGGCCTAGCAAAAATTTTCAGCTCTAATGATACTGAAGGAAGCACAAAGAGGGTCGTGGGAACATAGTAAGCATATCTTTCTAATTAATAGATCACAACATAGTTAGTGCCTACAATACCATTAATTACTTGATCAATCACATGTAAGTTTTGATATATTACTTTCCTCCTACTTGTCACTTATTTCAGTGGTTATATGTCTCCGGAGTATGCTTCTAAAGGCATTTACTCAATCAAATCTGACGTGTTTAGCTTCGGCGTGTTACTTCTTGAGATCCTTAGCGGGAAAAAGAATTCTGATTTTCATCAGTATGGAGACTTCCTTAACCTCCTTGGCTACGTGAGCATTGTCTGAGCTCTCGCATACAATTGTTTTATTTTGTAGATTGAAGTGATTTTCGTCATGAACATGCACTCCTACTTTTTGTAGACATGGCAGCTCTGGGGAGGAGGAAAATGGCTTGAGCTTCTAGAATCATCAATTTCCAAGGAGATCCATGCAGAGGAGGCTAGGCGGTACATTAACATCGCACTAATGTGTGTCCAGGAAAGTGCAGATGATCGACTAACCATGTCAGACGTCGTTGCAATGTTAAACAGTGAGAGTGTTATTATTCCCGAGCCTAATCATCCTGCATACTTTAACCTAAGGGTATCCAAGGAACACGAATCAACTAGTGTTGATGTTCCATGCAGTTATAATGATGTAACCATCACCGCGGAGCCAGATGGCAGATAGTTGATCACTTCGTTTAAGTTGTAAAGGTATCCAAGGAACTAGCAATCATACTCATGTGAGTTGTACAATAATCAAAACAAGACAACATGTTTTAACTACTGTATCACACATACTACTGTTCTGTTAATATTTCTAAATCAGTTCAAAGCATAATTAAGGCAAACAAAGGCATCCATACTAAATAAACTAGTTGAGAGGCATGGCTGAAATAATTAGTAGTAACGACCGGTCCATTCAACCACGACTCTAGAGGAAGTTGATGGAAGGATCTGGATACATGATAGCTATTGCAGGATTGACCTGTAACATAATCAGGATCTACATTTTAAGAGTAATCCTTAAGTAGTCGATGAAAAATTAAGGCACAAGTTAGCTAGCAAGATAAGCTTACCATATCTTTATCTCCACAAGCACTCTCGCCCGCATATTATACACAGAGACCTTAAGGCCAGTAACATTCTCTTGGACCAAGATATGAATCCTAAAATTTCTGATTTTGGCCTAGCAAAAATTCTCAGGTCTAATGATACCGAAGGAAACACAAAAAGGTTTGTGGGAGTAAGCATATCTTTCTAATTAATATACCACAACATAGTTAGTCCCTACAATACCATTAATTAGTTGATCAATTAAATTGTAAGTTTTGATATAATATTTTCCTTCTACTTGTCACTCATTTCAGTGGTTATATGTCTCTGGAGTATGCATCTAAAGTCATTTACTCAGTCAAATCTGATGTGTTCAGCTTCAGTGTATTACTTCTTGGGAAGGAAAATGAATTTTGCTTTTCATCAGTATGGAGGCTTCCTTAACCTCCTTGGCTATGTGAGCATTTTCTGACTCCCACATACAAGTATTTTATTTTGTAGACTGAAGTGATTTTGGTCATGAACATTCATTCCTACCTTTTGTAGACATGGAAGCTATGGGGAGGAGGAAAATGGCTTGAGCTTCTAGAATCATCGATTCAAAGGAGATCCATACAGAAGAGGCTAGGCGGTATATTAACATCGCACTAACGTGCGCCTAGGAGAACGCAGATGATCGACCCAACATGTCAGACATTGTTGCAATATTAAACAATTAGAGTGTTATTCTCCCAGAGCCTAATCATCCTACATACTTTAACCTAAGGGTAGCCAAGGAACATGAATCAACGAGTGTTGATGTTCCATGTAGAGTGTTAAAGGTATTCAGTCGTGTGTACCCATGTTTTTTTGGCCGTTTGGGTTCAGGCGGTGCGCTTCGAAGCTCTGTTGGCTGTTAATATCATGGGCATGTTCTCGCTTTATGGTGCTGCCGGAGAATGTCATGGAGACCGAGATTTGAGGACTGACAATGGTGGTTTGAGTCTGGGTGGTGATGAGGAATTAGCTTGGTGACTCGTGACTTGGAGCAGTGGCATGCGAGTGGAGGCGATTGCATAGGAGAGGTTCACAGTCCTACCTTTCAGGGCGAAAATCCAAGATCTAGCCTTAATTGGTTGTGCCTAGCAATGGCCTTGTTAAAGGTATTGTTTTGAGAGAGTGGACTTTCTTCAGGGTGAAAACCTAAGATCTATGATCGGGCGATGAAGGTGTTTGCGCATTGTTCCCTTCTTGGAGACGTCGCTTTTGGAGAAGCTGGACTTCTGGTGCTGCCTTGGTGGTGATAGTACTGCTGTTTCAATGAATGGGTCACTATAGCGGGAATTTTATTTTTTGTAATTTTTCTTTCTTTTTTGGTTGTGTGCATCTATATAGCCGCTAGGACAATACATTGTTGCAGAGGCTGGGTGTAATTGATATCTTTTGATATTAATATATGCTCCTTTCCAAAAAAAGCTATAATGATGTAACCATCACCGCGGAGCCAAATGGAAGATAGTTGATCACTTTGATTGTTTCTGTTGTAACTTAAAGAACTAGCACTCAGACTCATGGAAGTTGTATAATAATCAAAACACGACTACATTGTTTCTAAATTAGTTCAAAGCATAAATAAGCCAAACAAAGGAAGCTATACCAAATAAACTAGTTGAGAGGAACTTACATAGAGCATCTCTAACCGAACTCCTATCCGCGTCTAAATTCCTATTTTTGCTCCTCTATTGGCTGAAACCGGCTCTAACCGAAGCCAAAATTCGGTTAGAGGAGTAAATATAGGATTGTGACTCCTAAAATCTTCCCCCTCTCCAAAATATGCTCGCCCGCCAATGTGACTCCTAAAAATTCCACCTCGCGGCCGACTCTCCTTCCCAAAACCGCCGCAACTCAACATTGGCGCCGGGATTATCCTCTCCCCAGCCGCGGCAACTCGGTTCCGCAGCGCCGCCGGAGTTTCCCACCGATGTGATGCCGCCGGAATCGACCCCCGCAGTGCCAACGATGACGCGGAAGCGGTGAGAACCACCGGTGTGGCGCGATCGACTAGAGTGGCCTCCAAGGCCACCGGCAAGGCAGCGGTGCCGGTGGGGAATGTGGGTCGGCCGCCCCTTGCGCCGGTAGTGAGCGGGCTGCAGGCGAGAAAGCCGACGGAGGCCATGATTGCACATTCATAGGCGGTGGAGGAGAATAAGAAGAGAAAGGCCGCTCCCACCTCCGCACCCAAGCCGTCGACCACAGTGAAGAAGCGCAAGCCCAAGGGGACGTCCAAGGACACACCGTCCTCCTCCTCGACGGCCACCAGTGCACCTCAAGATGGTGCCCTTTAGGTGATGGACGAAATTCCCGGGCTGACTCCGAGTGCCACTGATGGCCCAAGATATCTCGAGCTCGTTGGGGAACCCCAAGAGGAAGGTATGATGAGCACAACAACAAGTTTCCCTCAGTTACGAAACCAAGGTTATCGAACCAGTAGGAGCAAGGAAACACCTCCAAGGTATTGTTGCCAACTTGGAATCCTGCACAACACAACCACAGAACTTTGCCCCCAACTTATAGTGAGGTTGTCAATCTCACCGGTTTTGCTGAAAACAAAGGATTAAACATATTGTGTGGAAGAAAGTAAAAGCTTGCAGAAAGTAAACAGAAAGCAGTAAACAATTGTAGATTTATGGTAAAAGAAAGGACCGGGTCCATAGTTCACTAGTGGTGGTTCTCCTTAAGATAGATGACATGTTGGGTGAACAAATTACAGCGGGGCAATTGACAAACATCGAGAAAGCATACATGCATATAATAATCATCTTGACTCCTATGAGATTTGATTGGGCATTACAACATTATACATAGGCCGTAATCCAACTGCATCTATGACTAACAATCCACCTTCAGGTTATCATCCGAACCCCCTCCAGTATTAAGTCGCAAGCAACAGATAATTGCATTACGCATTGCGTGTAAAGTAAACAATATGATTGTTCTATGAACAAAGGATTGCTGTTTTCACCCTAGTAGCAACAACACATCTAGTACCTTAGAGATTTCTGTCACTTCCCCAGATTACTAGAGGCATGAACCCACTATCGAGCATAAATACTTCCTCTTGGAGTTGCTAGCATCTACTTGGCCAAGATATCTACTAACAACGAAGATCATGCAAGATCACAAATAACAAAGACATGATAGAATCAATAATCAATCTGAAATAGCATCTCAATATCCATCGGATCCCCGCAAACACAACATGTAGGATTACAAATAGATGATCTTGATCATGAACGGAGCTCACAAGATCTAAACATGGTAGCACAAAGGATAAGAACCAACCATCTAGCTACTACATGGACCCGTAGTCCAAGGATGAACTACTCACGCATCACACCGGAGGCTTGCATGGTGATGAAGAAGGCCTCCAGGGTGAATTCTCCCCTCCGGCAGGGTGCCGGGAAGAGCTTTAGATCCCTCCCGATCTAGGGATGGAGATGACGACGGCTACAAACTCTTTCGTGGAAATTTGATCGGGTACTTAGGGTTTCTGTATCGGAGGCATCTTATAGGCGAAAGGGGAGGCCGAGGGGGTGCCCTAGGTGGCCACACCACCCCCTGGCGTGGACCAGGCCTGGCCACGCGGCCAGGTGTTGTGGCGGCCCTCTGGCCCCTCTCCGTCTCGTATTCTGGCTGTATGTCCCCATCGGTGAAAAACTGACTTTGGCTTTTGCCCCGTCCAATTCTGAGAATATTCATTTTCTGACTTTCCTGGAACCAAAAACAGCAGAAAATAGGCAGCTGGCACTATGGCATCTTGTTAATAGGTTAGTCCAAGAAAGTGTATAAAAATACTCCAAAGGTGGGAAAAACATAAGAAAGTAGATAAAAACCAAGCATGGAACATCAAAAATTATAGATACGTTTGCAACGTATCAGCCACCGAGGTGTCAGTCATCGAGTTCATGTCACAACTCGACCATTCTCACCACCAAGGCCTCGATGACCTCAACTTTAGTTTCAACGCAGAGGTGGTGGCCGAAGAGGCCGCCGCTGACTACTTGGCCGGGAAAGAGGAGGCCACCAAGGATGCCGAAAAAGAGGAGACCATGGTGGAGGTGCCGACCAAGGTAAAGGGAAATGGAAAGGGCAAGAACAAGGAAAATCCCACTAGCAAGAGGTCCGCTAACTATTGTGAGGAAGAAGATGTGGCATTGTGCCATGCTTGGATGAATCTGTTGCTTGATGCATTGGTTGGCACCGATCAATCGAAGGAGATGTTTTGGGGGATAATTTAGGATTACTGCCACAAGGTGGTCACTGTGCCATCATACAGGACCCAAGGATCACTTGGTCATCGTTGGGGGACAATACTTGAGTGTTGTAACCGATGGGTCAGAACCGTTGACTACGTGACCAATGCACCATCGAGTGGGCTGCCAATCACCGAGTAGGGTACTCTCCAACAAGATGTGTACAAGCACAACAACAAGAGAGGTGGCCACAGATCCTTTGCTTTGCACCATTTCTACAAGGAGCTCCAAGGCAATGAAAATTGGATTCAAAGAAACTATGAGACCACACCAAAGAGGGCTAGGATAAGCCAAAAGGAGGAGGCTGATGATGAAGAAGAGGGAGACCTCAACAAGAGGCCGAAGGGTGTCAATGTAGCAAAAGAGAAGAAGAAGAGGGGAGGGGTGATACATTGCAAATGTATCTATAATTTTTGATGTTCCTTGCTTGGTTTTATCTACTTTCTTATGTTTTGTCCACACTTTGGAGTACTTTTCATATGATTTCTTGGACTAACCTATTAACAAGAGCCACAGTGTCAGCTGCCTGTTTTCTGCTGTTTTTGGTTCTAGGAAAGTCAGAAAATGAATATTCTCGGAATTGGACGGGACAAAAGCCAAAGCCATTATTTTACCGGGGGACACCTGGAGCCAGAATACGAGACGGAGAAGGGCCAGAGGGCGGCCAGACCACCTGGCCGTGCGGACAGGCTTGGCCCACGCCAGGGATGGTGTGGCTAGCCCAGGCACCCCCTCGGCCTCTCCTTCCGCCTATATATTGCCTCTGATACTAAAATCCTAAGTACCCGATCAAAATTCCACGAAAGAGTCTGTAGCCGCTGTCATCTCCATCCCTAGGTCGGGAGGGATCTGAAGCTCTTCCTGGCACCCTGCTAGAGAGGGGAATTCACCCTGGAGGCCTTCTTCATCATCATGCAAGCCTCCGGTGTGATGCATGAGTAGTTCATCTCTAGACTACGGGTCCATGTAGTAGCTAGATGGCTAGTTCTCCACCTTTGTGCTATCATGTTTAGATCTTGTGAGCTCCGTTCTTGATCAAGATCATCTATTTGTAATTCTGCATGTTGTGTTTGCGGGGATCCGATGGATATTGAGATGCTATTTCAGATTGATTATTGATTCTATCATGTCTTTGTTATTTGTGATCTTGCATGCTTTCCGTTGTTAGTAGCTATCTTGGCCAAGTAGATGCTAGTAACTCCAAGAGTTAGTATTTATGCTCGATAGTGGGTTCATGCCTCTAGTAATCTGGGGAAGTGACAGAAATCTCTAAGATACTAGATGTGTTGTTGCTACTAGGGAGAAATCAACAATCCTTTGTTCATAGAACAATCGTATTGTTAATTTACACGCAAATCCTAATGCAATTATCCGTTGCTTGCAACTTAATACTGGAGGGGTTCAGATGATAACCTGAAGGTGGATTATTAGTCATAGATGCAGTTGGATGGCGGTCTATGTATAATGTTGTCATGCCCAATCAAGTCTCAAAGGAGTCAATATGAGTAGTATATGCTTGTATGCTTTGTAGATGTTTGTCAATTGCCCCGCTGTAATTTGTTCACCCAACATGTTATCTATCTTAAGGAGAGCCACCTCTAGTGAACTATGGACCCCTGTCCTTTCTTTTACATTCAATCTACAATCAACTATTTACTGCTTTGTGTTTACTTTCTGCAAACTATTACTTTCTTCCATTCGATACGTTTAATCCTTTGTTTTCAGCAAAACCGGTGAGATTGACAACCTCATCGCAAGTTGGGGGCAAAGTTCTGTGGTTGTGTTGTGCAGATCTCCACGTTGCTACTAGCACCGGTAGTGCGCCCTGCCAAGGCTCAACTAGCAACACCTTTGGGGTGTTTCCTTGCTCCTACTGGATTGATAACCTTGGTTTCGTACTGAGGGAAAACTTACTGATTGATACGTCCATTTTGCATCACTATTCTATGTCTTAATTCACTATTATTCATTGATATATTTCATATTGAGAGGTGATACTTATGTTATTTCATCTATTTTTGCATGGTTGATGACTTTTGGAGCATGGACCGCTGCAGTCAGGATTCTGATGGAAAAGGTGCTGTTTGGAGGCAAAATTCGTGAAGATCAGAAAATCCGGGAAAATATACGGAAAATCCTATTTTCCCAAAAGACTAAGGATGCCAGAAGATGGAGTGGAGATGGGCCACAGGGGTCCCGCACCACCCCATGGCGCGGGCAGGCCTAGGCCGCGCCTGGAGGTGGTGTGGCCACCCTGGACCACTCCAGCCTCTCCCCTCTGGCGTATATCATCCTCCCGAAACCCTAAGACTCGGGGAGCAACCACAGAAAGATTCCGCCGCCTCTGCGGGGCGGAAAACACCGAGAGAGAAAGATCTCTTCGGCAGACAAATTTCTGCCGGGGGAATTCCTTCCCGCAGAGGGGAGATCGTCGCCATCAACACCACCATCAAGCTGGACTTTATCGGGATCATCATCATCATCACCACCATCATCACCATCAACACCCTCATCACCATCTCCATATTGCTGTAACAATTGAGTTGAATCTTGCATTAGTTCATAGGGGAAACTTTTCTGGTGTTGATTACTCTTTGTAGTTGATGCTATTGAGTGAACCATTGAATTATTGTTTATGTTCAGATTGTTATACATCATTATTTCATCTTTGATCATGATCCATATGATGTCTTATGAGTAGTTTGTTTTGTTCTTGAGGACATGGGAGAAGTCTTGTTGTTAGTAGTGGAGTTGTGTTGAGAAAGATTCAATAGATTGTTATTTAAGTTGTGGTGTACTTCTTCTAGTGGTGTCATGTGAATGTCGACTACATGACACTTCACCTATATGGGCCTAGGGAAATGCATTGTGTATTTGGCTACTAATCGTAGGGGTTACCGGAGTGACAGAAACCTGAACCCCCGTAAGGAAACCATTGCACAAGGGACGTAAGGGTCTTAGAGTTTAAAGCTATGGTTAGGTTTCTACCTTAATTACTTTCTTGTACTTACGGATGTTTGCAAGGGGTATAATCACAAGTATGTATTAGTCCTAAGAAGGTCGGTACATTAGCACAGGTTCGCCCACACAACACTTAGCAAGCTAAAGAAGATTAATCAACTATATGAAGCGAAAGCACTTGACAGTCGTCCCATGTGTCCTCAAGAACATTTGGTCATATTAAGTAATACAACCGACTTGTCCTTTGCTGAATAAAATATTGGGCCACTTGCTGCATTTATTCCTATTGTCTTTTATTTACTCGTACTTTGTTTACTTGCATTATCAAAAACCCCTAAAAATCCGTTTGCTAAGTATTTACAGAGAATTCCTGATCCATACCACTAGCCAGCACCTTCTGCTCCTCGTTGGGTTCGACACTCTTACTTATCGAAAATACTGCGATACACCCCCTATACTTGTGGGTCATCAAGACTATTTTCTGGCGCCGTTGTCGGGGAGTGAAGCGCTATTGGAGAGTGGAACTGGTAAAGGAAACTTCTACTGTGAGTATTGTTTACTTCTGTTAGTTGCTTTATTTTCGTTATGGATAATTCGCTGAGTTTCTTATTTGGTAATGCTACTACCACTGCTAAGGTAGTAGATAAGCCACCACCTGTTGAGAATGATGTTTTCAAAATACCTACAAGAATTATTGATCGTGTTATGGATAACTACTATGTTGGGGATGGAACTGTCCATCCCGGTGATCATTTACTCTTTATACACGGATTATGCGGGTTGTTCAAGTGTGCATGTATTACTACATATCAAGTTAAGAAGAAGTTACTCTCATTATCACTGAAAGGAAGAGCTGAGGAATGGTATAAGTTGCTGAAGAATGGTCAAGCTCTGGAATGGGAGGAAATAGTGCCTCTCTTCTATTCAAAGTTTTATCCTCCTAGTGAGATTCATAAAGATCGGAATCAAATATACAACTTTTGGCCTCTTGATGGAGAGAGTACATCTCAAGCTTGGGGGAGATTGAAGTTACTAATGCTCAAATGTCCCATTCATCATCTCCCCAACAATATTATTATCAATAACTTTTATGCAAGGCTCCCTCTACATGACAAGGATTTATTGGATGCTTCTTGCGCTGGATCATTCACTCGCATGGAAGAAGAAGCTAAATGGGATCTTCTGGACCGTATTCAAGACAATGCTGAAGCTTGGGAGAATGACAAAGGTAGAAAGTCAGGTATAAATTATGATTATGAATGCATTGAATCTTTTATGGGAACTGATGACTTTCAAAAATATTAGTAATATTTATGGTCTTGATTTGCAAGTTATTACGAATTGTTTTAGAGCTTTTGCTTCCTATATCGAAATTCCAAAAAGGGGATGGAACAAATACCATGCACCTTACGAAGATATTGTTGACTATGCTCCTATTGGAAGTGCTGAGTATTGCATTATTGACCCCATCTTACCCGAACCTTATATCGAGAAGATTCCCTTCCCCGAAAAGGTAAAGGACCATCCTATGATAACTAATGTAATCACCAAAAGTGAAAAAAGAACTGTAAAACCTGATGAACAAATAAACATTGAACCTGTGGTAGCAATTGTGAAAGACCTTGTCACTAAAAGCGTAGAAGATGGGCTCATAGTCTTTTGTGAGGATGCTTCTAATATTGTTTCACATCCCAATAGAACTAAAAAGGCTAGTGTCCCTGTGCTTTCTGTTAGAATTGGTGATCATTGCTATTATGGTTTATGTGATATTGGTGCAAGTTCTAGTGCTATTCCTTATGAGCTTTACAGAGAAATTATGCATAAGATCAGTCCTTGTGAGTTGGAAGAGATTGATGTGGTTATTCACCTTGCTAATAGAGAGACCATCTCTCCAATTGGTATTGTACGAGACGTGGAAGTTCTTTGTGGTAAGATTAAGTACCCTGCTGATTTTCTAGTACTTGGTTTGGCTGCTAGTAAAACCTACCCTATCATTTTTGGTAGACCTTTCTTGAGTACATGTGGAGCTATTATTGATTGCAAGAGGGAGAAAATCTTAACTAAGTTTGATGGGGAATCTTATGAGTTTAATTTTTCGAAATTTGCTAAAGAACCTTGCGAAGAGGAAACCCATAATGAGGATTTTAGGGTTGAACAACTTGCTTCTATTTCTCTTGCTCCTAATAATGCTTTGCAACAATTTATGGAAGATCATGAAAGTCAAATCTTCATGGAATAAAGGAATGAGATTGACAGGATTCTCCGTGATCAACCTATGATGCTTAAGCACGACTTGCCTATAGAAGACTTGGGTACCACGATGCCACCTAAAAAGGATCCGATTTTCGATCTAAAACCTCTCCCTGATGATCTTAAATATGCTTATATTGATGATAAAAAGATATATCCTGTTATTATTAGCGCTAAACTTTCAGGGAAGGAATAAGAAAGGTTATTGGAGGTTTTGAGGAAACACCGAGGAGCTATGGGCTATACTCTGGATGATTTGAAAGGATTTCACCTACTATATGTCAGCATTCTATCAACATAGAACCAAATGCGAAGCCAGTAGTGGAGCACCAACGATGTTTAAATCCTAGGATGAAGGAAGTGGTAAGGAACGAGGTATTGAAACTCCTTGATGCTGGTATTATTTACCCTATTGCTGATAGTGAATGGGTTAGTCCTGTTCATTGTGTTCCTAAAAAGGGAGGTATTACCATTGTCCCTAATGATAATGATGAGCTTATTCCTCAAAGGATAGTGGTAGGCTATAGGATGTGCATCGATTTTAGGAAAGTCAATAAAGTTACTAAGAAAGATCACTACCCGCTTCCTTTTATTGATCAAATGTTGGAAAGGTTGTCTAAAAAGACCCATTTTTGTTTTCTTGATGGTTATTCTGGTTTCTCTCAAATTGCTGTTAAACAACAAGATCAAGAAAAAACTACTTTTACTTGCCCTTATGGAACTTATGCTTATAGACATATGCCTTTTGGTTTATATAATGCTCCTGCTACTTTCCAAAGGTGCATGTCTGCTATCTTTCATGGTTTTTGTGAGAAAATTGTAGAAGTGTTCATGGATGACTTTTCTGTCTATGGAACTTCTTTTGATAATTGTCTGCACAACCTTGATAAAGTTTTGCAGAGATGTGAGGAAACTAATGTTGTTCTTAATTGGGAGAAATGCCACTTCATGGTTAATGAAGGGATTGTTCTTGGGCATAAGGTTTCTGAAAGAGGCATAGAAGTTGATAGAGCTAAGGTTGAGGCAATTGAGAAGATGCCATGTCCAAGAGACATCAAAGGTATTCGTAGTATCCTTGGTCATGCTGGTTTCTATAGGAGGTTTATTAAAGACTTCTTTAGGATATCAAAACCTCTCACTAATCTTCTTCAAAAAGATGTACCCTTCGTTTTTGATGATGATTGTAGGGAAGCTTTTGAAACTCTTAAGAAGGCTTTAACTACAGCCCCTATTGTTCAACCACCTGATTGGAGTTTACCCTTTGAAATAATGTGTGATGCTAGTGATTTTGCTGTAGGGGCTGTCCTTGGGCAACGTATTGATAAAAAGTTAAATGTTATCCATTATGCTAGTAAGACCCTAGACGCTGCTCAAAGGAATTATGCCACTACTGAAAAGGAATTTCTAGCTGTTGTTTTTGCCTGTGATAAGTTTAGGCCCTATATTGTTGACTCAAAAGTAACCATTCATACTGATCATGCTGCTATTAAATATCTTATGACGAAGAAGGACGCTAAGCCTAGGCTTATTAGATGGGTACTGCTTTTACATGAGTTTGATCTACACATAGTAGATAGGAGGAGTGTTGAAAACCCTGCAGCTGAATTTATCTCGTTTGGAAAACATCTCTTTTGACCCTATGCCTGTTAATGATAGTTTCCCAAATGAACAGTTAGCCGCAGTAGGGGTGAGCTCGCGAGGAAGCCCTTGGTATGCTGATTATGCTAACTTTATTGTCTCCAAGTATTTGCCTCCAACTTTTACAGCTCAGCAAAGAAGAAAGTTCTTCTATGATTTGAGGCATTATTTTTGGGATGACCCAGACTTATACAAAGAAGGGGTTGATGGTATTATGCGAAGATGTGTTCCAGAATATGAACAAAAGGAGATATTACGTAAATGTCATGGTAGTGCCTATGGAGGACATCATGCAGGAGATAGAACTGCACAAAAGGTACTACAATCAGGTTTCTACTGGCCTACCCTTTTTAAAGATGCAAGAAAATTTGTCCTATCTTGTGATGAATGTCAGCGTGTTGGTAATATTTCTAGACGCAATGAAATGCCTATGAACTACTCTCTAGTTATTGAACCTTTTGATTGTTGGGGATTTGACTTTATGGGTCCTTTCCCTCCTTCGAAAGGCTACACTCATATTCTTGTTGCCGTTGATTATGTTACTAAGTGGGTAGAAGCTATTCCTACAAAGAGTGTTGACGGAGAGACTTCTCTAAAAATGCTTAAGGATGTTATATTTCCTAGGTTTGGGGTGCCTAGGTATCTCATGACTGATGGGGGTTCTCATTTCATTCATGGTGGTTTTAGGAAGACCCTTGATAAATATGATGTTAATCATAGAATTGCTTCAGCTTATCACCCCCAAACTAGCGGGCAAGTAGAGTTATCAAATAGAGAAATTAAATCTATCTTGCAAAAGACTGTTAATAGGTCTAGGAAAAACTGGGCTAAGAAGTTGAATGATGCTTTATGGGCTTATAGAACCGCTTACAAAAATCCTATGGGAACGTCTCCTTATAAAATGGTTTATGGGAAAGCATGTCACCTACCCTTAGAATTATAACACAAAGCTTACTGGGCAGTGAAAGAACTAAATAGAGATTGTAAGCTCGCTGGTGAGAAAAGATTATTTGACTTAAGTTCTTTAGATGAATGGAGGAGTGAAGCCTATGAGAATGCTAGGCTCTTTAAGGAAAAAGTTAAAAGATGGCATGACAAGCGAATACTTAAGAGAGAATTTCATGTTGGTGAGAAAGTTCTATTGTATAGGTCTCGTCTCAGATTTTTTGCAGGTAAGCTACTATAAAAATGGGAAGGACCTTTCATCATTGAAGAAGTATGCCGTTCATGAGAAATAAAAATTTCTTCTCTAAAAGATAATACTACACAAGTAGTGAATGGGCAACGACTCAAACACTATATTGCTGGAGATTCTTACAATGAAGATGTTGATGCCTTTCAAGTTATAACTCCAGAGAAATCCATTGAGGACCAAATTCAGAGACCTGCAGAGTCTGTTTTCATCTAGGTAACAGTGCTGGTAAGAAAAGTTCCGCAAAAATACAATCCAACTATATTTTTGCAGTTTTAAGTCAATAAGGAAAGTTACGAAGCGAAAAAGGGACGGAAACGGAGCCGGGGTGGGCCACACGACCCCATGGCGCGGGCCCATCCCTGGTCGTGCCACCAGGTGGTGAGGCCACCCATGACTCCGCCTCCGACTTGTTTTCTCCCAATACCTTCCTTTTGATAGGAAACTTTGTAATATATAACCCACCGGATCTTCCGAGGTTCGTATATCGTGTTTTTGTTGTGTTTTTGTTTCGATCTGTTTCTGCCAGGTAAAAATCTCAGATTTGTAGCGTCAATGTCTTCCACTGGATCAATTGAGGGAGATTCCTTGGAAGATATCATCAACCCATACATGAGAGAATTGAAGATTCATCCCAAGGAGTTATTGCTTGAAGGTGGGGAGGTTCGGATTAAAGAGGTTCAAGGCTCTAAAGGTGAAGGAAGTCTGGAGGACAGGATGGAAGCATTGGAACAAGAAGTCTTTAGGTACAAGAAGATGGCGGAGCGCGAAGTGGATATCATCCATAAGATTTGTTCCGAACTCATCACCGAGCACCAAAAGAAGACTGCTGAACTCAAAGACGAAGTCCTCTCACTCTGCCAAACAACCAACAAACTGCAAGCACAGTTCTATGACATTCAAAATCAAAACTGTGAGTATGAGGCTAGATTTAAACTCATAAGTGCTGCTGCAAGTTTCAGGATGTTGGAAACCACGATGTCCTTTGTTGATGGGAAGCCTTTACCTTGGAAGACGGACGAAGATGAGAGGATATCACCACCACCTAAGGAGAAACTCGTCATCAGGTTTGGCATCCCCTTGGTTTGTTCCAAGCTTGGGGGAGTGCCGCGGTATCACATCACTATCTTTTATCTTCTTACCTTTTTAGTAGAGTCATATCATGAATAGAGGAGTTATTATGTAGGATGGTTTGCATTATGAAAGTGTCCCCTCTCTCGTTAGATATGTATCCCTTGGTGTGAGTTACCGTTATGGAATATTAATGAGAAGTTCTATCATTCACTCTTTTGCATAGCTTATATTAGTTTTCAATTCGTGGTTATATGATTGATCACTACAACACGACAGAGTTTTGGTAACACAATCGTGTAACACATGAAAAAACGTGTTACAAGTAAAATTCGAGTAAGACATCATTTTTGTTACAAAGATGAGCAGTAACACGTAATAGGTAAGGTCTAAAAACGTGTTACAAGGGTAGTACCGTAGTAACAAAACATTTTGTATTACTCCAGACGTGTTACTAAATATAATTGTGGTAACAGATAGTTATATGTTCCGACTTAGTGTTACCGGTTTGGGAGGAGAAAATGAGAAGAATTTAAAATAAATGGTATTAATAAATCACCATTATCATGTTTTTTTTTCTAGTTTTGATTAACTGACATACTAGTCTAGTGTCCTCCGAAGTGGGACTAGTTGCAGGACAAATAACAATTTGATATCAAAAGGGATCTGGCATTCATCTTATTTAGACTATCACGAGCCACACGCGGGACCTAGAGAAGAAAGCGATGTGCATCGTTTTTCCTCCACCAACAAAACCCGTGGCCCATAAGCTAACCGGACTGAATAGTTTGGGCAATAAGAGAGAGAGGGGATATGAAAAAACACAATATGAGCTTCATAAGAGTTTTAGCCCATCGATTTTTTTTAATAAGAGTCCATCACTATAAGAAAGAGCTACAACCCAAATATCTTTTCTAGGAAAACTAAAAAATATTAAATAATAATAATTTGCCTAAAATAATCCAAGATCATTTCTGGTTGCATATTATAATATCAATGTGCAAGAAAATAAAATAAAAATAGAAAAGGGAAGGCAAGTCTAACTATCACCATCACTATACATTCATGAATGATGTATACCATCATTTCTTTCATTGGTATAGCCCACGACCTCTTTGTGACAACAGTAAACAATAATGTGTAGATAGTGTCTCAAATTGAAATAATGATGATCCAAAAATAAATATTCTCCTAATCAATAAAAACAGAAAACAGGGCGGCAAGACAGGCCCAGCTGCAAGCCACAAGAGATGCGCACAGGATGGTTCACGAGAATTGAATCAGACGTCCAGATTTTGACACCAAACAAATATCCCACCTAAATCATAACGTCCACTTCAAAAATTAACAGGTTCAGATTACAAGATATTAAATCTGATAGAATAATTCTTTAATAGTCTGTCATACATGAAGCTCACTTCATGCGCACTTGTCCACCTACAAGTACCAGATAACCACTACAACTACAATCGGATTCCATCAAACTTTCTTCTAGTCCCTTTGACCACTCTAGATGCAAAAATATATCACTGCATGCACAAAATCATGCCTCTCCGAAACACACCCAGGAAACATCTTCTAAAGGGATTGCCCTGTCAAATGTATTATAATCACCCAGACTACTTCATCCAAGCTTCAAGATCGAAGAGCAAAATCTATGCAAACATACAAAAGTTTGCTACTCGAACACATAGCTCCATCCGTCAGTACAGAAAAATCCTTCTAATCTCCATCAAAACTTCCTGAAAATTAAGATTCAGTGAAGCATTTCAGCAGAAGAGTCAAGTTAAATTCAATATATATATGGAATGTATTTGTAATATATATTGTTAACTTATGATTTATATTAGAACAAGGTGTACTTCTAATTTGCATTAAGTTCACATTTTTCAGGTACACACATGTATGATCCAGTACAAATGGTTAACTCTACAAAGTGGACAGAAACTCAGGAGTTCTAGCTACAATAGTATCATGCATAAGATAGTGTGAAATATAGCGGGAACACAACATGCAATATCTAGGAAAAGGAAACTCCAGGGAACGGTAGGACACCATCTTATATAGCTTTAGAGAAGAAGTAAAGTGGACAAAAGGGCACCGATCTACTGCTGCAACTCTTAACAAGTGATGCATAATTATTAGAATGCTAATTATTTAGCTATGCCTAAACTTTTCCCTCATATTCTCAACAAAGTAAATGGCACACCCGGAATACAAAATATATAAGAACGTTTATATAAATATACGCATACAATGAGTGAGAAGATATTCAATAAATTACCTTCCATTATTCTTCATCTCTCAGAGCATTGGTGGTATCATCATCCACTTCTGTTCCTTCAATGTCAGTTCTTACCCAATGTTTGTCATGCCTTCTATTTTTAAACATCTTCTCAAGGTGCGACACATGGAATGGCTCCATGTCCTCTGCATATTCCTCATTGCCAGTATCATAGAGACCTCTAGGTTTTGGTGGCTTCATTACAACAGACCAACCCGGCTTTGTTTCGTCATCCACATAAAACACTTGCTCAGCTTGGTTAGGAAAAATAAAGGGCTCATGCTCGATCTTGTCTCCGCTGTGTATCAGATGTGAGAAGTTCACAATTCTGTAGCCATACCTATCCTTTTGAATTCCATTTTCAGAAAAAACATCAACCCACTCACATTTAAACAGCACAACTGGAAATTGTCCCGAGTAGTTAAGCTCGATAATATCAATTATTCTCCCATAGTATGTCTCATTGTCTAGAATTGGATTTGCATCACCTGTTGTAGCGTAAGTAGATGGTTTTGCAGTTACCATGACTCCACTATTTTGTGTCATTCTATCCAAGCGTTTAGGCCTAAAACGCATGCCTCGAGAGATGAAACCGCGATAGCTTTTTGCTGCATCAACTGGGCCCCGAGCGAGCCATCTAATGTCATTCTCAATATTGGAAATGTTGTTTTCCGTCTCCAATTTCATTATCTGAATATTTACAAGTAGCTTAGTTAATAAATCTAGTGGTTTTTGTAGAGCAAGAATAAAATATCACTTACATGAGATCTGAACCATTCGTGGAACGTCTCGTTTTGAATTTTCTCGAAAGTACTTGGGTTGACAGTGCGCCTATTGGTGATCTCATCGGCATGAACTCTGCAAAATAATTAATAATAACTTGTAAGTATAGGAATGGGAATACTAAAACAATTTACAAGCTTAAGATTTTACCTAAGGTATGTATTCACATCGGAACAATTAAACAACACATATCTATGTGCCTGTACTTTAGCCAAACCCCTTATAACATAATTGTGAGGCTTCCCGAGTGGTTTCCCAGCATAAGGAAATAAAGTTGATGCTTCTTCAACGCCAGGATGCCCAGCCAACCCATTGTTATCTTCATCTCGTGAAGAAATGTTATGTTTGGTCTCAAAACCAACAATATATCTCGAACAGAATGTCATGCACTCATCTGCCAAATATGCTTCGGCAATAGATCCTTCAGGGTGAGCTTTATTGCGGACAGTTGACTTCAATTTACCGAGGTATCTACATGAACAAAAGAGCAAACTTAACAAGAAAATAGTTGAACAATATATTATTGTACAGACAGCTAATGAATTCCATATATTTGTAAATGAAGCTAGCTTACCTTTCGGTAAACCACATGGACCGGTAGGAGACATGACCACCTTTTTTTGCCTCGGTTGCTAGATGAATTACTAAATGCACCATAATAGTAAAAAAACCCGGAGGGAATATCATCTCCATACGACATAATGTTATCTTTATCCGTTGCTCCAACTTCTCAAGCTCTCTGACAAGCATGAATTTTCACATAACTAAGCCCGAGTTTTCCCATGATCTTCTTAGCCTCACAAAATGTACTAGGCAGATTCTTACCATTAGGAATTGCCTTCTGCAGAACTGGTAGTAGATCATTTAAAGATTTATTGCTCCACTTGTTAGTGGATTTTATATGGAAGAGAATAACAAAAAGAGAAAGCTTGGATAGTTCACACCCTGGCCATAAAGGCTCATCTGCATCTCTCACCAAGTCATAGTAAGCTTGGGATTCAGGATCTGGTCCTGGTTTAGAAGGATTTTGGGTCTCGGTTTCAGTCATTGGAGGTTCTCTGAAAACATCTTCGACAAGTTGGCGCATATTAGATTTTGTTCCTTCACAATGTGACCGTGATCGTTTCTTACTTGAGATGTATGGTGCAGTTTTACTGTGTTTATTAGTAGAGATGTATGTTGCTGTTTCACCATGGCAGCCCCAAACTGTATATCCATCTGAAATGCCATGACAAACTAAGTGATCATACACGTCTTGGCGCTTCAATAATAATGCATTGACACATTTAACACATGGGCAACGAATCTTGGCATCAGAACTTTTCCCATGAATGCAAAATCAAGAAAACCATCTATGCCAGCCAAGTACTCATCACTTGGTCTAGGGAAAAGAAGTAACTCTTTTACAGATTTCAAATCCATTGATTCACTGTGTAACAAAAAATATATATAGTTACTGCACTCACTAATACTAGGAATCCAACATCAGCACTGAAAAGTGTAATATGTATTCAAGGCAAATTGAGAAAAAATCCTTTACTAGCTTGATGCAAATTGAGCATTAATACTGAAATTAATATATTAGGGCACGCATCTATTCGACACTACTGTGCGAAACAGAGCTAGTCTAATTCATTCACTAACCAATCATTTTTCTAGAAAACGACAACAACATTCATATCGGTTTCATCAACCTGAAAGAAATTCAGTGATTCAGCTAATAGCATCATCAAATAATCGATTCTTCCACACTCTACACTTACAGAATCGTCAGTTACAACATCATTTTAAGCCATGTATCTACAATGACCTAGCAGCCTAACAAAATCAACAATCTCATAGATGATTTGAGCCATCGATTGGTTACTTACGTTGCCTGATTGCTCGGCGATGAGCCGTAGATGCCGTCCTGGAGAGTTGGGTCAGGTCGACGTTGGACCGGAAGAAGCGAGGGTTGATGCGGAACAGCAAGCAAACGAGGGTCGGCGCCTCGACGGGGACGAGCAGGCAATGGGGCCTGGTCCTCTTCCTCTGCAACGCGGGACGAGACGCGAAGACCAACGGGCAGCGCCGGTCGGCGGATACCAGACACGACCGGTGGCTGGGAGGCGACCGACGACAGCAACGGTTGTTGGCGCCGTGGCGCCGGCGGCTCGTGGAATCGGGGGTCCTGGCGGTGTCCGTGTATAGAGACGAGAACGAGATTTGGGGAGCTTTGGAGAGATTCCTAAGGTAAAGTATGCAGGGGCGGCGTGCTGTCATTCACTTATTACACTTCTGTGCGTAAATTTACTTAAAATCTTTTATAGCTCACTTGGTTTAGATCTAGCTAGCGCTAAAACTGTTCTTGTGTTCGACTCCCCGTAACCAGTAATTTTCTTTGATATTTTTATCTTATTTTCCCTTCATATGATTATCATATTTTTTTTTGCATAATACAAGTATTTTATTCCTTTTCCAATTTCAGAACTTTTCGCCATACCACGTATCGGAGGGCCTCGTGGTGTTCTCGTTCTCCCCATTTGAGAGTACACCGCCGTCGTCTGAGCCCTTCCTTCGTCCTCTCCGCCAGATTAGCCGGCCAGAGTTGGACAAGATGTTTGCTTGAAGGATGCAGCGCCTTGAGGAACGGGTTGGAAATGGCGCGAATCAAGCTTCTAGAGGGAGGAATCGAGTCGGAGCTTCGAAAGCCTACTTGATTTGGGAAGGGTAGTGGCTGGACGGCGATATGCATTGACTTTGCAACCTTTTTTGACCCAAATGTAGTCCCATTATTTTAACTTTCTCGTTTATGGCAGAATTATGGGTCAATGTTAGAACGCCTTCTGTCTGTCCAAATCGGTATCGACAAGCATATATAGTTTGGCTCCGTCTGACGACGATGGCCGTTACCCTTGTGCTAAGCTTCGGGACACTATCGTGATCTCGATTGAACAACACCCTTCGATGATGTAAGTGCACTTCCTCTCCATGCAAGTGCTCATTGTTGTCCCTGACAGAGCTTCTAGTCGAGGTTCGTGAAGTATGGTGGAATCTCGGTCTTGTAATGCCCTTTCGGTGCTTCTCGTCTGAAATGTAGTGTTGGAGGAGCAAGGACCTTTGACAAAGCTAACGACACAGTTCGACCTATTTGTGTGTGTGGATGGCCATGCACTTGTAAGATCTCGGTGTTTTCATACCTTCCGATGGCGTCTAATGGCACTACTCAATCCAGTGCATGTGTGTTGTATCCTGGCTTTAGAGGCAATTTGGCGGAGATTTTCCGCGTCTCCTTGTCGAAAGAAGAGGAAGATGTTGCATCAAGATGGCAATGACCTTGATATTGCAGGAGGAGGAGGGTGGCAACAAGTGACACAAGTGTTGTTCTTATTTAGGGCACTTGCACCTTGATTTGGGAGGCAACAAGGATTTGAAGGGCTTCGTTGTCCCTCGGGGGATAAATTGCCCCGATCCCCCCGGGTGGAGAGGCTGACACGTGATGGATTGGGGATCAGGATGGAGTTGGTGACGCCTGGCTTCGGTGCGACAACAATGCGTGGTTTGGAGCGGCGACACGTGGATTTGAAAGTGGCGGCGCTGGACGAGGAAGACACCATGATTTATAGAAAATATGCGAGAGAGAGGAGAGGTTGTGAAAGGATAATGTCTCCGCCGCGCCAGGAGGAGGAGGGGCCAACCCGCGATCGTCGCTACTTCCACGTGGTAGAGTGCGAGCGGCGGTGGAGGGAGGGGAGAGGCATTGCCCACCACGATGTCTCCCTCCCCACGTGCTGGCATCTCAACCGGGAGCGGGTGCCGGTGTTACCCGCGCCGAAGGAGGGCAAGGGCCTAGAGGAGGAGATCGCCCGTCGCATCCGCAAGCTCCCGCTGGCCTTCCGGTATGACCGCACCTACGAGAACAAGTTGTTATGGGAGCGGTTCCTGGAGTGGGAGCACACAGCGCGGCGCGCGAGCTCCCACCGCGGCGAGTTCGATCCGTGGGGGTCCCGCGCCCTCCCCGCATTCGATCCCAACGACGACGGCGCTGTCAACCACTCCGACATCGACCTCGTCGAGGACGAACTTTGCCAGTTTTAGCGCGAATTGGCTATGGTTGAAATTCGAGGGGGAAACGCCGTGACCTGTTGGCCAGGCGCGGCTGGCCAGACACCCGCGCGCGCGACCCAAAAGCGACCGCGGCCCGACCCAAACGGACTAAAACAGACCGTTTCGGTCGGCCTTTTGGGTCGGCCCGGTAGAGATGCCCTTAAGTTCTTCAGTTTCTTTATGGGTAGTTCTTAATTTATATATAGTCTCGTTCTAATAAATAAATACAAAAATAATAACTATTTTTCTCTAAAACACTTTTCAAAATCATTTCTTTCTCAAACTATTCTCTGCCAAATTGATAAATTGCATATCAAAATGTCTCCGGATGTTTCTCCAAATTTTCATGAGTGTATTTTATATTTTGTAGGAGTAGCTGTTTTGCTAGTTTGATCAATAAATTCAAGATTCTTTTCACAAAACATAAATCATTTGCCACGCCAATGTTCACCCGGAAGTCTGGTTATTTCGGCTGATGAAAAGACAAACGGAGGGAAAATTTTAGTTATTCCCGCTAATACACTCTTTTCCCTCCATTAATAGCTCCTATATATAGCCATTTACATTAATAATCGTCAAACAATATTCACCACAATTATCTCATCTGCCTTCATCGTCCTCCCACCGTTGCGCCGCCCCCCGTCGCCCTCCCACCACTGCGCGGCTCCCCATCACCCTCCGACTGCCGTGCCGCCCCCATCACCCTCCGACCACCGCGCCCCCCATGAGCCTCCTACCGCCACGCCGCCCCCGTCAGCCTCCCACCACTGCGTCTCCCCTCACCTCAGGCCACCCCTCCATCTGCTCCCCGTCAAGCTGACCAACCCATCAAGTGCTCCCGTCAAGATCAGGTATTTCTTCAGCCCCTACACCACGAGGCAATCCTCAAAGCATTTGCCCCTTTCTAATCGGTTATGGGGAATGAGAAATTACTTCCGTTATTGCTGTTCCTTCTTATGCAATACTAAGATGGGGAAATATATGGATTTAGAAAAAGCTTCAGACTTACTTTGCAATGATCTTTTGAGAATAAAATATACACGATGCTGGTGTTGCTGTTATCAGATGTGAAACTATATGGATTTAATTCATCTAGACAAATTTCTTTGTACTTTCATGTGAAATCTGTGGACGTTTTTTTGAATGGTATCTGTGGACATTATTAATGATGGCTGTAGGTTCATCCACCGTGTTCATCTATCTCTATTTAGCCAAATGAGAGCAGGTGTAAGATTTTAGGTCAGAGGTTTTTGTGCTCTGAAGCTGTGATTAGCCGTTATATTGAAAGGTTGGCTTGTGATGGAGGCTAGGTAGATTATTGACACTGACATGATTAGCACCGTTGCAAAATCTGGGTGCATGTTTAAGTGTTTGTGCAAAGAAATGTACAGCATCTACGGATCTGCTTTAAGCAATCACACTTCATTGTATCTAAATTGTGTTTTCTTGCTTTTGTATTATATTGTTCTTTTGAGTAACATCAAATCGTGCGATAGGAACTAACAAATGACGGGCATATTTAAAGAAATTGAAACCAAAGAGAGAGCGTTCTTGATGAATCTAACTTTTTAAAAAGTCGAAGTGCTTTTATATGTCCTCAACTTATTTTGATTGATTACCCCAAACACACTAGACAGTCCATGTTTCCTTTTAAAATGTTTTGAGAAAATATTTCCAAATTTTGCAAAGGAGTGCAAGTAATATGTGAGCATTGTGCGTGCTTCAATATTTTAGTTGCAAATACTTAATTTTGTTTACAAAATATTACTATAAAAATAAAATTTATAAAGTATAGGGTTAGTCGTGCATTGCACATGGATTGATATTCTTCCATCAAATTCCAGAGACATGAACAGTTGGGCAGGCATATAATTCATCTGTTTGAGTTGAATAGATACTTGCAGCACACTTTGTGACTCTCCCTGGAGAGTAATCCTATATATGAGTGTGCACATCTAAGAGCCCTATTATTGTGCATCTCATGAAGGAGATTAGGGAGTCGTGTGCAGCTAAGTTAAGTGAGTGGTGGTTGAGGATCAAATCATGTACACACAAAAAAGTAGAACAAGAAAGTAGTAGTTGACTCTGCTTTCCAGCTATGAGACTATCTAGCTAGACGCGCTTAGTAACCTGGATAAATTACACAGTAAAATATTGTCACAATAATACCTAAAGCTTCACTATCATTTTGTCCCTGCAGTAGTACCTAATTTTGTCCTGGTCGTGTGTGATGGTTTTTGCATCAATTTATGTATCTGAACTGTTCGGGACATGCTCTGGATTGTTGTAGTCTGAAGGTAAGATGTACTGTACATTATACTGAAGTTATTTGCATGCCCGATGTGCTTAGTATTGGACTACAAGTAGGAAATAGCTGCTTCCTATCTAGACACGCTCTACTGTTGAAAAGACTAATTTTTATAGATGTATAAGCTGGTCACATATCTAGAATGCTTATGCACTGAGAAATCTGCCTATCTATGATAGAAGTACCTGACCACTACACTGTTTTCGACAAGTTAATGCACCATGTAGTCTAAAGGAAGGTCTGATTGACATTTTTATTTATGTGTAGGATGGTGATGGACATGTTGACCATATACCTGCACTATGAAGATGAAAATCAGGAGGCCCACATTCTACAAAGATCTATGATGAGGCGTCATGTCTCGCATTATGATTTCATCTTGATGATCGAGGAAGTTGGCTTCGATACAATTGACTTCCTATACTATGCAAGAAAAGACCCGCAAGGCAATGCCTACTTAGTTCAGATCGAAGATCAAAGTGCCGTGATAAAAATGTTGTCCGGCCCTGAGATTGAGAAAAGTATCCACCTATATGTGTCTAAGGAGAAGGCTACCAATGATATTGCTCCATCTGACCATCCAAATGAGAGTGTTCTCCTACAGGACGGCGGTGGCTCTATGGAACCAGCAGAGCAACTTATTGCAAGAAGTTCGCACAATATCTCCCTTCCTGAACCTGAACTATAATTCAGACTTTCTTATTCAATATATGTATCTGTTGTTCTCATTATTTGAATAGATGATTTATTGGCTGTTTTGCAGAACAATTACGTAGGTCAAAAAGGCTGAATGTGATTCAGATCACCGACCAACATAATGATGAAGATGGGGACTTCAGTAATGGTGAGAAATATATCGCACCAGGTGCTGAATCACAAGCATCGGGAGATGAAGATGATCGGGTTCATAAACAATGTAATGACCTATTAAAATTTTGTGCTTCTATTAATTAACTTTGTATATGCTAATTATCTAGTAGTGGGTGTAACTTAATTCGTTCTTTTCTAAAAACAAATTTTAGTATGCAAGGAAGTAGTCAAGCGGAAGAGAACAAGCTTGCCAATTGTTTGGAACATGCCACCACGACAAAGAATAGTTGTAAAATGCAATGAAGAAAGCCAGCCTATAGGAGAAGAAGGTGTAATCTTGGGGAAGTTTCTAGGCACGATAGCTAGAATTGGAGGACTTTGCCCACTAAACATAAATGATTGGCGTGATCTCAAGAAGAATAGGCGTGAGGAAACAATATTGCAGTGTGTACAGGTACTTCACAATATGCTATTTGTTGCTCTTCTATTTTTCTCTAAAATCTCTAAGATTTATTTACATTTACTCTTTATTTCGTACTTTCAGACAAAGTTTGTATATCCTAAATCATGTGAAAAATGGATACTCAAATCAATTGGAAGAGACTGGAGAAAATTTAAGTCTAGTTTGAAAAAGTCTATCTTCAACCCAGCCATTGAAAAAAATCCGGATATCAGGAGGAAGGCTTTATATAAGCTCTGTCCAGATGATGTGGACAAAGATCAATGGTGTGGACTTGTGAAATTCTGGAACTCGAAGAAAGGAAAGGTAATGAATGCGATATTGTACTTTCATGTTTCGACATTTAAATATGAGTTCTTAGGCTTACTTAAAAGATGCACTTATATATAATTCCATCATAATAGGCCATAACTAAGAAGAACATAATTAGTCGTTCCCTCGTGAAGAATTCACATAATGCTGGGTCAAAGAGTTATGCTCGCTGGAGTGAAGATATTGTGAGTTATCCGGATTTGTGAAGTTCTTTCCTCTATGCCAATTTATCATATCGGTGTTCTTTATGTTTTGTGGTGTTCTTTATGTTTTGTAGAGACAAACAAATCCCGAAAAGAAACGGCCACACCGATCAACGGTTTACTTAGCAACTCACAAGAAGAAGGATAATGCTAAAAATAAAGAGAAAAATGATCGTTTGGTAGGCAATTAATATGCATCTAAGGTTTGGGGGGGGGGGGGGGGCAACTTACAAATTCAATCTAACACGTACCATATGTGTGATTCTTTTCTTATAGGCTAGATTGGAGGATATAATAGCTCAACGACCAGAGTTGGCACAAAATACAAATGGAAGAGTCACATGGGATGGTGATGCCTTGCAGGAAGTGTTAGGGGAAGAAAAGAATGGACAGGTGCATGGCATGGGTTTGCTTCCAACCCCTAAGCAAGTCTATGGTCGGACACCACGGTATCTCAAGAACATCAATATGACTACAACTGATGGATCACCATGCGATGGTGAAGATGATGTTAGGGAGGAAATAGCAAAGCTGAAAGAACATATAAAAAGGCTTGAAGATAGGAATAACAGAGAAGGCTATGGGAATATGGGATTAGAAGAGGTAAACTGATTCCTTTTCCTCCTCCTTCTGTATGCATTTCTATTAATATTTTACTCAGACTTTGCTAGTTCTGTAGGAAAATCTTCAATCAAACAACAGTGTTGTTTCTCGATTACCAATACTACCTGGTAAAAGAAAGGTAATATCAACACATGGTGTAGCTATATCATTACTCGTCACTTGAAACCTTTGTATTAATATTTTTGTTTGTAGAGAGTCCAATGCGATGGACCTGTTGAAGCATGCTCATCTATGCAACATGACATGTTTGAGGATAATAATTTATCGCTTTCACGTGAAAAGGTTATGACTGCCCTTACTCATGTCACAAAGTAGACATAATATGGCTACTCACTTAACATTGTTGTTTCACCGAACCAGGATGGCGAGCATGATAATGTCAATCAATTACTGATTCAACAAAAATCATCATCTCCACTTGACCCTGTTATTGATTCTGTGCGAGAGGTAATATTTGTGTGCTTTTGAGTTTTCAAGCTTCAGCTTTCTCTAACTCCAGGATATGAATATAATTCCATATACTATTATTGTCTACAGGTGATGTAACAAGAGAGCAACCATATGAATCTTCTTCAAGATTGAACCAACAAGGGACGAGAAGTAAACACCCACAATCAGGTCCCTCAAAAAGAAGGCGAACTTCTTCACTCAAGGTAAATATCCATTTTAGTTTATTTACTTCTTTGGGATAATCTATGCTCGATTGACATTAAAATAGAACTCATCGTCTATTGACATAGTAAGTTTCCTTTTAATTCATACTGGAGCGCACAATTAGTAGGGAGGTATGATAACTTCTTGCATCAGAGAAAATATCCTGGATTTTAGAAAAGCCAAGGACCTTGAAAAATGTCAGATTACTATGTAACTTTAGTTCGTAATCTATATTACTGTGTTAAAAAGGAACTTTAGTTCGAGAAATGCTCATTTGGTGACGGGCACAAATGCACCCATTTTTTGATTGGTGGTACTCAGGTATTCCCCACCTGTGCCCGAACTTTATGTACCGAGCATGTTAGATTTTTTTTGTTTGCTTGTAAGGTTAGCAAATTTCTTACTCGTTGGTTGAGGTTACTTTACATTTACAACAGCATTAGTGAGAATCTCCTGTCACATCTGAACCTAGAGACTCGATACTTTGCATCGATAACAGCCACAAACTCTGCATCATATTGCTTGCACAACCACCAACTGATGAACTGAAGATTAGTTTCATGCATATGCCAGCCCCATTTAATCCAAGAATCAGCGGCATGTCAGCCCAGCAGCAAGCAACTAAGCAAGCACGCGCGCGCCTAGCAGACTAGCGAGCAAGCATAGCAGCACACACGCCTAGCAGAGAAGCACACAGCGGCAGCGCAACAAGCAAGACGAGAGCAAGCAGTAGCAGAGTAGGACAACAAGCAAGCATGGTGGAGGCTCGATTCCATCAGGATCGAGCAAAAATCCATGCCTTCAACCATCCCCTTCACCTCTGCTTTCCGTCGACCTTGGAACCTTGCCTAAATGTCACACAAACGACCCGTCAAAACCTGGCCCACAGTATCCAGGTAGCACATACGAAGAAGCTGTTGTAGAATTATTTTCTGCGTTCAGTATCGCTCATAAAAGAGTGTCCAGGCACGGATCACGAAACACCACGAACGGTCCAGAAAATAGGTGCATCTGAGCTCGGGACTCAAAACACCACGTCCCTTTAATTCGTAATTTGTACTAGTGTGTTAAAAAGGAACTCTATACTGATTTAGGAACTCTGTATACTGATCTGGTAGGTGTTCGTTAATATTCTAAGCGTGTACTTACTCTTTGTTTTATTGATTACTATTCATGATACAAATCTGGTAATACCTCTGCTCGTTGGTAAATTAGCAAGTTGTTTCTGGTACTATTCAAAATATAAGTGGAACAAACCTGCACACATGTCGTACTTTAATATGTGCTATCTAATAAATTAGTGTAGTAGTCTAGTAGATATCCTAAATTTTACATACAGTTAGAACATGTTGTGTTCGTACTGAGTGAGCTGATTCTTAGTATGGATTTCTGACTTCCAGATTGATACTAGCAAGCAGTACCAGCAAGACACAGTTTCTTTTAAAGAAACTAGTATACTTGCAGGAGTTCAGCATCGAGCTAGTAATGTTGCATGTTAATCAGCGGATTATGCATTGTTATTCTTTTCTCTTAAAAAAATCCTCAGTGCATGTATGTGTATCCCTAACAGAGTTAGTGGTCATAACAACCTTATTTAATTATGGCTGTATGTATACTTTGGCATATTGTTCATGGAAATGATATCATCTTGTCGTTAAATACTAATATTGATCATAATGCAGGATGGTTCCAGAGTAGTTCTAAAAACTTCAACCTATCCAAACAAGCGGAATATCGCGTATGCTACTATCCGAAGTACTAATCCTGCAACTAAGGCCGGTGGCATTGAGTTAGGTGCTGAATTTGCACTTGTGCGTATAGATGAACCTATTATACAAAATGAGGAGTTGGTAAGGGAAGTAGACGATTGCAAGACGATTGGTGATGCTTTTTCTGAAGGATTCTTAATTGCTTGGCCATCGGCATTTGTAAGTTATTTTGTTCTTACATACAGAATCATATACATGTACATGTTCTTAACAGTTAAGTTCTCATTTTATTTTACAGATTCGAAAGAAGGATGATTGAGTTGCTGCGGAGAATAAAGACGGACAATTGAGTTCCAGCTTGAATTCATCGTTTGGATCAAGAAGCAAATAAATTTTGAAGATTTATCATAGCAATAATTATAGTTTAAGCAGGAAATGTAATATCTTCTAGTTGAAAAATGTAATATTATTCACATGATATTAGGCTTTGGTCAAATTGATGCAAATGTTATGGTGTAGTCTTCTTGACAACTATGTTTTCTGTAGTCCAATTGATATGGATGTTGTGTCGTTGCACCAATAATATTGTTATTTATTTATTGTAATGCATTTGTATTCCACACTTGTATATTGGTAATAAGTATATTGATATATATTAGATTTATGGATGTGATGTGCGTATGTTTGTCGTCTTTATGATGGTGTGTCCTAATAAAAATAATTAACTAATGGTTCATGTGCTTTGATTTAATGTATATTCTTTAAATTGGTTACCTAATTTTGTGTTTATAATAAAAAATATACATTAATATAATACAATACTAATGTACTGGTGTTACTTATTGTGCTACTATGGGTATGAGATGTGTTACTAGAGTAGTTGACAACTATAAACTGTAGTGTTACAATGTTGGAATATTATGTTACTAATTGTATCCTAGAGATAAAAAAGTTGTTACTAGTTATGTTACCGTAGTTGTAAAAATATGTTACCAACAATGTTTTACATCTAGGAAAATATGTTACTACCGGTGTTACTATAGTTACAAAAATGTGTTATTGACACAGAAAGTAACACATAATGTACATGTTACTACAACATTAATTGTAACACATTTTACACATATGGTAACGATTATGATGTGTGACCTGGGAGACCACTTAGTAACACGGCCTAATGGAACACATCACAAAACATGTTACTATATGGCCTAGTAACAATGTTTTGGACCTGTGATAACACAAGACTGTGTTACCAAAGCTCTGTCATGTTGTAGTGGATCTTGTTGTTAGTATTGGTATCACTTTGGGATCATTGAGTTAATTTAGTTGGTTTTGGCAAACCTGGCTCGGTCAGTAGCAACACTATTTTTGAGAGTTGAATGAAAAAGATAAAAGTACTCTAAAGAAAAATTATTTCATCATCTTTCTTTCTTGATTTGCTCATAAGTCGAGTATTCTCTAGTTAAGATCTTTTGTGCTTCCGAGGAAGATTGCATGTTTGTCTTTATAACTTGTATGCTTGTTTGTTTCCTTCAACTCTTATACTTGCTATCCAGCCTTGCTAGCCAAAAACCTGTACTGAGAGGGAATTCTTCTCGTGCATCCACCTCCTTTAAACCAAAACCTTTGCCATTTGTGTCCACCATACCTACCTAGTAGCATTATTGCTATTCCAAGTAAATTCTTGTTTTATCTACCTCCCAAATTAAACTTGTTATGTGAAAATTAGTGATTAAAGGTCTCACGAACTTGATGGCACACTTTACTTTCTTGCATTTAATAAACTTGAACCATTGGGTCCTTCTTTGTTGCGTATATGCTTGCGCTTAATGAGTTGAAGTTAGCAGAACCATGCATGATGGGGACCGCTTTCAACACTTCATTGGTACTTGTACCTAGTTGATATCATGTTCTTTTGCTTATGGATCCCAGTGGTGTGAAATAAAAGTAGAACTTGTAAGATCATGGAGTTTATATGTGTGTTAGAGAAACGCCTGGGCCGCTAGCCTAAGCCATGCCTAATCATGGTGGAAACTTGCAGCATAACTATAGTGAGCATTTTATGAAGCATCCTCAATAAAACCTATGCAAATAGCAAATAAAAAGATCGCTAAGATGCTCACTGTCTGCTTGTCTTGTCATTTTGATTATGGGATAGCTCCTGTGTCATGTGCAAGGGGTACCCCGTTGGTGGTTCTCAATGATACACATGTATTTACAATGACAAGAGCTTACTTGTGACTAAAGTTGAGTAGCATGAGGTTCGGTACTCGTAAGTAAGGGGAATGAGATTTCAACTTATAACTTGTCAAGCATATCCTCTTAGTTGTGTTGCTTTAACCTTAATCACCTAAAGATGCCTATGATAGGGGCAATGAGAGCTGAAAGCTAGTAAGTATCATAATTTTTGGGAGCTCTTTATGAGACTTGCAATCCCTGCTTCCCTCTTTGAAGGGCCTTTCTTTTACTTTGTAGTTGAGTCAGTAAACCTACTCCGTTCTATCTCAGCAAGTATTTTGAGTTGTTGTGTTTCATTCATTCATATGATGATTTGTTCACTCATGTTTCTTATGTTCCTTGTTTTGCACATTGCTCTTATCTTGGTGATTACTACTTTGAAAGCTATCATTGAAAACCAGCTATTTGTGAACTCCAGCAAATTATCAACTATTCTTCGACCAAGAGCTAAGTTTGCCATTACCAATTATGATTCACTTTATGTATCTTTATTGTGTTTCCTTTACTTATTGCAAGTAAGTTATATAATAGTGAGTTGTCTTCTATTATGATATATGTATTGATGAATGTGATGCTTCTTGTCCGTATTCTTTTATCGACTCTTCACTCCATAAACCTGAGGTCATGTTTATTGAGCTCAGTTTCGCTTGGGGACAAGCTAAGTCTAAGCTTGGGGGGAGTTGATACCTCCAATCCTTTATTCAGCAAAGGACAAGCCGGTTGTATTACTTAAGATGATCAAACGTTCTTGAGGACACATGGGAAGACTGTCAAGTGCTTTCGCTTCATATAGTTGATTAATCTTCTTTAGCTTGCTAAGTGTTGTCTGGGTGAACCTGTGCTAATGTACCGACCTTCCTAGGACTAATACATACTTGTGATTATACCCCTTGCAAACATCCCTCAGTACAAGAAAGTAATTAAGGTAGAAACCTAACCATAGCTTTAAACTCTAAGACCCTTACATCCCTTGTGCAATGGTTTCCTAACGGGGGTTCAGGTTTCTGTCACTCCGGCAACCCCTATGATTAGTAGCCAAATACACAATGCATTCCCCTAGGACCATGTAGGTGAAGTGTCATGTAGTCGACGTTCACATGACACCACTAGAAGAAGTACACCACAACTTAAATATCAAACTATTGAATCTTACTCAACACAACTCCACTACTAACAACATGACTTCTCCCATGTCCTCAAGAACAAAACGAACTACTCACAAGACATCATATGGATCATGATCAAAGATGGAATAATGATGTATAACAATCTGAACATAAACAATAATTCAATGGTTCACTCAATACCATCAACTACAGAGAGTAATCAACACCAGGAAAGTTTCCCCTAAGAACTAATGCAAGATTCAACTCAATTGTTACAGCAATATGGAGATGGTGATGAGGGTGCTGATGGTGATAATGGTGGTGATGATGATCCCGATGAAGTCTAGCTTGATGGTGGTGTTGATGGCGACGATCTCCCCTATCCGGGAAGGAATTCCCCCGGCAGAAATCTGTCTGCCGGAGAGATCTTTCTCTCTCGGTGTTTTCCACCCCACAAAGGCGGCGGAATCTTTCTATGGTTGCTCCCCGAGTTTTAGGGTTTCGGGAGGAATATATACGCCAGAGGGGAGAGCCAGAGGTGGGCTAGGGCGGCCACAGCACCTGGTGGCGCAACCTAGGGTGGCCCGCGCCAGGGGGTGGTGTGGGCCCCTTGTGGCCAACCTCCACTCCTCCTTCTGTCTTCCTTCGTCTTCTGGAAAAATAGGATTTTCCGTATATTTTTTCCCGGATTTTCTGATCTTCACGAATTTTGCCTCCAAACAGTACCTTTTCCATCAGAATCCTGACTGCAACGGTCCATGCTCCAAAAGTCATGAACCATGCAAAAACAGATGAAATAGCATAAGTATCATCTCTTAATATGAAATATATCAATGAATAACAGTAAATTATGATATAGAATAGTGATGCAAAATGGACGTATCAACTCCCCCCAAGCTTAGGCTTCGCTTGTCCCCAAGCGAAACTAAGCTCAATAAACATGACCTCAGGTTTATGGAGTGAAGAGTCGATAAAAGAATACTGACAAGAAGCATCACATTCATCAATACATATATCATAATAGAAGACAACTCACTATTATATAACTTACTTGCAATAAGTAAAGGAAACACAATAAAGATACATAAAGTGAATCATAATTGGTAATGGCAAACTTAGCTCTTGGTCGAAGAATAGTTGATAATTTGCTGGAGTTCACAAATAGCTGGTTTTCAATGATAGCTTTCAAAGTAGTAATCACTAAGATAAGAGCAATATGCAAAACAAGGAACATAAGAAACATGATTGAATAAATCATCATATGAATGAATGAAACACAACAACTCAAAATACTTGCTGAGATAGAAGGGAATAGGTTTACTGACTCAACTAAAAAGTAGAAGAAAGGCCCTTCGTAGAGGGAAGCAGGGATTGCAAGTCTCATAAAGAGCTCCCAAAAATTATGATACTTATTAGCTTTCAGCTCTCATTGCCCCTATCATAGGCATATTTAGGTGATTAAGGTTAAAGTGACACAACTAAGAGGATATGCTTGACAAGTTATAAGTTGAAATCTCATGCCCCTTACTTATGTGTACCGAACCTCATGCTACTCACTTCAGTCACAAGTAAGCTCTTGTCATTGTAAATACATGTGTATCATTGAGAACCGCCAACGGGGTATCCCTTGCACACGATACAGGAGCTATCCCATAATCAAAATGACAAGGCAATCCGACAATGAGCATCTCAGTGATCTTTTTATTTGCTATTTGCATAGGTTTTTATTGAGGATGCTTCATAGAATGCTCACTATAGTTACGCTGCAAGTTTCCACCATGACTAGGCATGGCTTAGGCTAGCAGCCCAGGCGTTTCTCTAACACACATATGAACTCCATGATCTTAAAAGTTCCCCTTTTATTTCACACCGCCAGGATCCATAGGCAAAAGAATCATGATATCAACTAGGTACAAAGTACCATGGTAGTGTTGAAAGTGTTCCCCATGATACATGGTTCTGCTAACTTCAACTCATAAAGCGCAAGCATATACGCAACAAAGAAGGACCCAATGGTTCAAGTTTATTAAGTGCAAGAAAGTAAAGTGTGCCATCAAGTTCGTGAGAGCTTTAATCACTAATTTTCACATAACAAGTTTAATTTGGAAGGTAGATAAAAACATGAATTTGCTTGGAATAGCAATAATGCTAATAGGTAGGTATGGTGGACACAAATGGCAAAGGTTTTGGTTTAAGGATTGGATGCACGAGAAGTAATCCCTCTCAACACAGGTTTTTGGCTAGCAAGGTTGGGTAGCAAGTATAAGAGTTGAAGGAAACAAACAAACGTACAAGTGATAAGGACAAACATGCAATCTTCCTTGGAAGCTCAAAAGATCTTAACTAGAGAATACTAGACTTATGAGCAAATCAAGAAATAAAGATGATGAAATTATATTTCTTTAGAGTACTTTTATCTTTTCATTCAACTCTCAAAAATAGTGTTGTTACTGACCGAGCCAGGTTTGCCAAAACCAACTAAATTAACTCAATGATCCCAGAGTGATACCAATACTAACAACAAGATCAATCATATAACCACGAATTGAAAACTAATATAAGCTATGCCAAAGAGTAAATGATAGAACTTCTCATTAATAATCCATAACGACAACTCACACCAAGAGATACATATCTAACGAGAGAGGGGACACTTCCATAATGCAAACCATCCTACATGATAACTTCTCTATTCATGATATGACTCTACTAAAAAGGTAAAAAGATAGAAGATAGTAATGTGATACCGTGGCACTCCCCCAAGCTTGGAACAAACCAAGGGGATGCCAAACCTGATGACAAATTACTCCTTTGGTGGTGGTGGTATCCTCTCAATGAGCTCTTTGATTAGTTTCCCCAAGTCCTCGATCTCAAAAGTGAGATTGTGAATAAGCTGCGAGTTTTGCTCAATGCGGATCATGATCATGTCGGGCTGCGAACTCCAGCTCTTGTGATTCTTTCCTCACTCTTCCTCCTTGAAGTCTTCTTTTCCTGCATGGCTAGAACGAGGCAAATCCCAATTGGAGGGTAATTTATCCTTGGGCATATTCTGGTATTGATACTCATGGATAAGCGTATGGAAAGGATACTTGGCGCGTGGGGGAAGTGACCAGGGATCTGAACGGTGATGAGGAGGCTTACCTCCAATTGACATAGTCCTGGCAGGGTTTGCCACCACTCCAATACTTGCAATGGTAGTGCCGGTGTGCTTTGTCTCCTCTTCACCTTCTATCTTGATCTCCTTATCCTTCCCGGGGTCTTGGAGATCCTCCTCCATAGGCTCCTTTCCTTTATCCTTAGCGGACACCATTGTGATCCTAAGCTTTCAAAGATAGTTCCTGGCAGAAAACAGATCGAAACAAAGTCACGACGAAAACACGATATACGAACCTCGGGAGATCCGGGGGGTTATATATTACGAAGTTTCATAACAAAAGGAAGGTACTGGGAGAAAACGGGTTGGAGGCGGAGTCCGGAGTGGCCTCACCACCTGGTGGCGCGGCTAGGGGTGGGCCCGCGCCATAGGGTGGTGTGAGCCACCCTAGATCCGTTTCCGTCCCTCTTTCACTTCATAGCTTTCCTTATTGTCTAAAAACTGCAAAAATATAGTTGGAAAGTATTTTCGCAGAACTTTTCTTACCAGAACTGTTACCTATTTGAAAACGGACTCTGCAGGTCTCTAAATTTGGTATCTAGTAGATTCTTCCGGAGGTACCACTTGAATAACATCAATATCTTCATCTTCATACACTTATTGTGAGTCATGAAACCTTTCACTTCCTTATTACACCATTATCTCCACTACCTGGAAATTTCTTTCACACAAAACTTCACACAGTTCTCATTAGCAACATTAGTATAAGTGAAGTGGTACAACCTTTTGAGTTCAACTTCAACTGAAAACCATCAAAACATAAGCTACTATAGCAACTCCTTCTGAAAAACCAAAAAGAATTCAAAAAGGAAATCGATTAAAGAACCAAATGCAGGAGTGGCAAAATCTGTCAAAACACACCAGCAGGTAAAGATCAATTTTTTTCAAAAATCTTCTGTTACTCAAATCAAAAAGCGCAAAACTATAAAAAGTTAAATAACAACCTAGGGCAGAAGCACAAAAAATTACGGCTCAATCCGACATACAGAGATCTCTCACGAATATTTACGGTGAAGCACAAAAATCTGTTTCGGGACAGCAACTTTCCCAAATATTACTTCTCTCTCATTAGAGGTTGATCTTGACACAAAAACCAAACAAAAAGGATAAGGAGAGGTTATTACCGAAGTAATAACTTCCAAGACTCAAAGAAACAAAAATAAACTAAAAGCAAAAATAAACTGGGTTGTCTCCCAAAAAGCTCTTTCTTTATAGCCATTAAGATGGGCATGATAATTTCAAAGATGCTCACACAGGAATATGAATTGAAGTGAAAGAGAGCATTAAGAAGAAAAAATACACACATTTAAGTCTAACCCACTTCCTATGCAAGGGAATTTTGTAAACGAACAAGTTGTTGAAACCAGAGGCTACTAGCATAGCAAGGTAAAAGAAGTGTAACATAAAAACTTTCAGCATAAAACGAGGAAACTTGATATTATTGAGATACATAAGAACACTTTTCCCTCTCTCATAGTAACTTTCAATATCATAATGAACTTAACAATATAACTATCACAAGAACCATCATAGCAATGATCACTTATTCTAACAGAAAACACAGGAATACTAGCTCTCATAACACTACTTTGTGAGACAATATTAGAGGTATCCTTACAAAGGATAGTGTGTCCCTCTTCTTCATATTTGGTAACAAAGTATTTCACATTTGCTATTATGGGTTCATCAACCATTTGTTTATCAGGTTCAACAACTTTATTTGTACTTTCATTAACCATACTAGCTATCATAGAATGTTCCTTTATCTTAACTGGGAAAGGCATTTTCTCAATGTAAGGTTCAGGTAAAGCATGATTAGCAGTATAAACTTCAGTATTTCTTGCAAGAACACTCTTAGCAATATCTTTATAAGGTTCATGATACTTATTCCACTTCTTTTTAGGCACTTCAATGTAGGAAGCAAAAGCATTAAAATAAGAAGCAATAGCTTGAGAGTCTAGACCATAAGCATTTTTAATATTTTGAAAGTCATCAGTTCCCATAAAAGATTCAATGCATTCATAATCATAATTTATACCTGACTTTCTACCTTTGTCATTCTCCCAAGCTTCAGCATTGTCTTGAATACGGTCCATAAGATCCCATTTAGCTTCTTCTTCCATGCGAGTGAATGATCCAGCACAAGAAGCATCCAATAAATCCTTGTCATGTAGAGGGAGCCTTGCATAAAAGTTATTGATAATAATATTGTTGGGGAGCTCATGAATGGGACATTTGAGCATTAGTAACTTCAATCTCCCCCAAAGCTTGAGTTGTACTCTCTCCATCAAGAGGCCAAAAGTTGTATATTTGATTCCGATCTTTATGAATCTCACTAGGAGGATAAAACTTTGAATAAAAGAGAGGCACTATTTCCTCCCATTCCAGAGCTTGACCATTCTTCAGCAGCTTATACCATTCCTTAGCTCTTCCTTTCAGTGATAATGAGAGTAACTTCTTCTTAACTTGATCTGTAGTAATACCTACACACTTGAACAACCCGCATAATTCGTGTATAAAGAGTAAATGATCACCAGGATGGACAGTTCCATCCCCAACATAGTAGTTATCCATAACACGATCAATAATTCTTGTAGGTATTTTTAAAACATCATTCTCAGCAGGTGGTGGCTTATCTACTACCTTAGCAGTGGTAGTAGCATTACCGAATAAGAAACTCAGCGAATTATCCATAACGAAAATAAAGCAACTAACAGAAGTAAACAATACTCACAGTAGAAGTTTCCTTTACTAGTTCCACTCTCCAATAGCGCTTCACTCCCCGGCAACGACGCCAGAAAATAGTCTTGATGACCCACAAGTATAGGGGGTGTATCGCAGTATTTTCGATAAGTAAGAGTGTCGAACCCAACGAGGAGCAGAAGGTGCTGGCTAGTGGTATGGATCGGGAATTCTCTGTAAATACTTAGCAAACGGATTTTTAGGGTTTTTTGATAATGCAAGTAAACAAAGTACGAGTAAATAAAAGATAATAGGAATAAATGCAGCAGTTGGCCCAATCTTTTATTCAGCAAAGGACAAGCCGGTTGTATTACTTAAGATGACCAAACGTTCTTGAGGACACATGGGACGACTGTCAAGTGCTTTCGCTTCATATAGTTGATTAATCTTCTTTAGCTTGCTAAGTGTTGTGTGGGTGAACCTGTGCTAATGTACCGACCTTCCTAGGACTAATACATACTTGTGATTATACCCCTTTCAAACATCCGTAAGTACAAGAAAGTAATTAAGGTAGAAACCTAACCACAACTTTAAACTCTAAGACCCTTACGTCCCTTGTGCAATGGTTTCCTAATGGGGGTTCAGGTTTCTGTCACTCCGGTAACCCCTACGATTAGTAGCCAAATACACAATGCATTTCCCTAGGCCCATATAGGTGAAGTGTCATGTAGTCGACATTCACATGACACCACTAGAAGAAGTACACCACAACTTAAATAGCAAACTATTGAATCTTTCTCAACACAACTCCACTACTAACAACATGACTTCTCCCATGTCCTCAAGAACAAAGCGAACTACTCACAAGACATCATATGGATCATGATTAGATATGGAATAATGATGTATAACAATTTGAACATAAACAATAATTCAATGGTTCACTCAATAGCATCAACTACAGAGAGTAATCAACACCGAGAAAATTTCCCCTAAGAACTAATGCAAGATTCAACTCAATTGTTACAACAATATGGAGATGGTGATGAGGGTGCTGATAGTGATGATGGTGGTGGTGATGATGATGATGATCCCGATGAAGTCCAGCTTGATGGTGGTGTTGATGGCGACGATCTCCCCTCTCTTGGAAGGAATTCCCCCGGCAGAAATCTGTCTGCCGGAGAGATCTTTCTCTCTTGGTGTTTTCCGCCCCGTAGAAGCGGCGGAATCTTTCTGTGGTCGCTCCCCGAGTTTTAGGGTTTTGGGAGGAATATATACGCCAGAGGGGAGAGCCAGAGGTAGGCCAGGGCAGCCAGACCACCTGGTGGCGCGGCCTAGGGTGACCCGCGCCAGGGGGTGGTGTGGGCCCCCTGTGGCCCATCTCCACTCCTCCTTCTGGCTTCCTTTTTCTTCTGGAAAAATAGGATTTTCCGTATATTTTCCTAGATTTTCCGATCTTCACGAATTTTGCCTCTAAACAACACCTTTTCCATCAGAATCCTGACTGCAGCGGTCCATGCTCCAAAAGTCATCAACCATGCAAAAACAGATGAAATAGCATAAGTATCATCTCTTAATATGAAATATATCAATGAATAACAGTAAATTATGATATAGAATAGTGATGCAAAATGGACGTATCAGGGGAGTCCCTCATAACCAATCTCTTTACTTTGTTATTTTCGTTTTGTTTAGTTTACTTTTGCTCTGTTTGCTTGTTTCTTTATCAAAAACACAAAAAAATAAGTCTTACTAGTTTGCTTTCTTTATTAAAAACAAAAAAAATGACTACTCTGGAAAATACTAAGTTGTGTGACTTCACTAGCACAAACAACAATGATTTCATGAGCACACCTATTGCTCCACATGTTCCTGAAGCTACTTTCTTTGAGATTAAACCTGCTTTACTCAATCTTGTTATGAGAGAACAATTTTCTGGTATTGGTAATGAAGATGTTGCTGCCCATCTAAATAACTTTGTTGAACTTTGTGAGATGCAAAAGCATAAGGATATAGATGGAGATATTATTAAGCTTAAATTGTTTCCTTTCTCTTTGAGAGGAAAAGCTAAAGAGTGATTGAATTCCTTAACTAGGAATAGTATTGATTCTTGGACTAAGTGCAAAGATGCTTTTATTAGAAAATACTATCCTCCTGCTAAGATTATATCTATGAGAAGTGAAATAATGAAGTTTAAACAATCTGATAATGAACATGTTGCTCAAGCCTGGGAAAGAATGAAATCTTTGGTAAAGAATTGTCCCACTCATGGACTGACTGCTTGGATGATCATCAAACTTTTTATGCAGGATTGAACTATTCCTCAAGGAACCTATTGGATTCTGCTGCTGGAGGTACCTTTATGACCATTACTTTGGGTGCTGCAACAAAGCTTCTGGATAATATGATGGTTAACTACTCTGAATGGCATACTGAAAGAGCTCCACAAGGTAAGAAGGTACATTCTGTTGAGGATACCTCCTCCTTGAGTGATAAGATTGATATTATTATGTCTATGCTTGTTAATGGGAAAGCCCATATTGATCCAAATAATGTTCATTTAGCCTCTTTGGTTGCTCAAGAAGAGCAAGTTGATGTGAACTTTATAAGAAATAATAATTTTGGCAACAATGCTTATGGTAATAACAATTATAGGCCCTATCCTCCTAATAATACTTATGGTTATAATGTCAAACCTGGAGCACCTAGTGAGGGAAGAATTTTAGAAGTTGAACGAGCCACTAAAAACTTCATGCAAATGCAATATGAGCAAAATAAACTATTCACTAAAACTATGGAGGAACAATCTACCATTTTGAAGAACATTAGCCATCAACTTGAGAGTCTAAATAGGGAAATTCCTAGTTTACAATTGAAACTTTCTAATGCTGAAAGAAATATATCATATTTGTCTGAAGCTCAATCCTCATTTATGAATAAAATGGCTGCTAAACTTGAAACTAATGAGAATCCCTTTGCAGCTACTAATGCCATACAAGTAAGAATTGATGAAAATGTTAGACTATTAGCTGAATTACATGCTAAGTGGGAAATAGAAGATGAAATTGCTAGAAACATTAGTGTTTCTACTATCACTACCACTAGTGTTAAGGCTAGTAATAGTTCTATTACTTTATATGATAATTATGATTTTGATCTTGATGGTTGTAATATCTCTGAAGTTATTAAGTTCCTAAAAAATCTTGCTAAAAGTCCTAATGCTAGTGCTATGAATATGGCCTTTACAAAACACATTACTGATGCTCTCATAAAGATTAAAGAAGAAAAGATGAAACGTAAAGCTTCTATCCCTATAATACAAGAAGATGGTTGGGAACCCATCATTAATATGAAAATGAATGATTTTGATCTCAAAGCTTTATGTGATCTTGATAGTAGTGTTTATATTATGCCTAGAAGGATTTATGATATGCTTGATTTGCCTCCACTTGAAGATTGTTATTTAAATGTCTCACTTGATGATAATGCTAAAAAGAAACTTATGGGGAGTATTAATGATGTTCTTATTATGGTTAACAATGCCTATGTCCCTGTTGATTTCTATGTTTTGGATGTTGAATGCAATGCTTCTTGTCCTATTACTTTGGGAAGATCTTTTCTTAGAACTGTTGGTGCCATTATTGATATGAAGGAAGGCACCATTAAATATCAACTCCCACTCAAGAAAGGTATAGAACACTTCCCTAAGAAGAGAGAGAAGATTTATCTTTCCTCTCCTATGAAAACAAAATTTGCTCTTAATGCTTCTTCATTTGAGAACACTTGATCCTTTTTCTTGCTTCTTATGCCTAACTTAAAGGCGTTAAATAAAAGTACTTATTGGGAGATAACCCAAAAGTTTTAGATGAGTCTTGAAAGTTATTACTTCAGTAATAACCATTCCTTATCCTTTTTATTTGCTTTTGTTCCAAGAGTAACCTCTAATGAGAGAGAAGTAATGATTGGGAAAGTTGCTGTCCCGAAACAGATTTTTGTGATTCACCGTAAAAATTCGTGTAAAATCTCTGAACGTCCTTTTGAGGCGTGAATTTTTGTGCTTCTGCCCCAGGTTGTTATCTAACTTTCAGTAGTTCAACACTTTTTGATTTGAGCAACATAAGATCTTCTAAAAAATTCGTCTTTACCTGCTGGTCTATTTTGACAGATTTCTGCCATTTTCTGCATTTGCTTCTTGTTGGTTCCTTTTTGAGTTCTTTTGGGGAATTGAGATTTTTGAGGGAAGTGCTACAGGATCTAGTGTTCTAATGGAAGTTTATTGGTGTTAGAACTGAACCTAAAGACTTATTATCTTGAGTGCACTAATGTTGCTAATAAAGATTGTGTGAAGTTTTGTAAGAAGGAAAAATTTCAGGTGTATGGAAGGAATGAGTAATGAGATGAAGGATGGACTAAAGGTCAAGATTGGGGATGCCACGCGTGTCACCCCAATAAATATCCAAGAAGTACAAGCATCAAAGCTTGGGGATACCTGATACATTGCAAATGTATCTATAATTTTTGATGTTCCATGCTTGGTTTTATCTACTTTCTTGTGTTTTGTTCCAACTTTGGAGTACTTTTCATATGATTTCTTGGACTAACCTATTGAACAGATGCCATAGTGCCAGTTGCCTATTTTCTGCTGTTTTTGGTTCCAGGAAAGTCAGAAAATAAATATTCTCGGAATTGGACGGGACAAAAGCCAAAGTTCCTATTTTACTGGAAGACTCACGGAGCCAGAAGAAGAGACGGAGGAGGTCCAGGGCCTGGCCACACCATATGGTGGCGCGGGCTAGCCCTGGCCGCGCCACCAGGTGGTGTGGGCCCCTGGCACTCCATCGACCTTGCCTCTTCGCCTATAAGAAGCCTCCCGATACCAAAACCCTAGATCATCAAGCCTCCAGCCACGAAAAGTTCCACAGCGTCGCCGCCACCAAAGGGGAGATTCGAGGACAGAAAGTCTCTGTTCCGGCACCCTGCCGGGACAGGGAAGTGCCCCCGGAGCCATCTCCATCGATCTCCACCGCCATCTCCATCACCATTGTTGATTCCCATGATGAGGAGGGAGTAGTTCTCTCTCGAGGCTAGGGGTTCTACCGGTAGCTACGTGTTCATCTCTCTTTCTATGCATGATCATATTGTGATCATGAGCTTGTAATCTATAGATCTACCTTGCTACTCAAGTGCTTTAATAGATCTCTGCTCTCCCCATGTGTGTGAAAGTGACAGCGTGCACACCATGGTGGCACTTAGGCTAGAGGTTACAAATACTTGTTATAAGTTATATTTGGAGTTGGATGTCTTTATGAAATTGTGGTGTTTGTTGGACTCATCTAGTACTCAAGGTGACAGTGTGGGGTTTTCTAGATGGGAAAGGCTTACTTTGAGGTGTGCTGTTATAGCCCTACCATCTATTAGAGTGTTCAACCGGAGAGTAGTTAAGAGTAGTATCATAAAGAGAAGATATTTATATGAGAGTGTTCACTAGTGAAAGTATGATCCCTAGGCCTTGTTTCTTAGCATTGAAACACCGTTTGCTATTAGATCTGTTACATGTTTGCTTGCTTCCATCTTTATTTCAGTTTGCTTTTAGTCTCTTCCACGCCATCAAGCTATCTTCTATCACCGTTACCACTTATAATTATCTATACCACTTGTATTTCACTATCTCTTCGCCGAACTAGTGCACCTATACACTTGACAAGTGTATTGGGTGTGTTGGGGACACAAGAGACTTCTTGTATCTTGATTGCAGGGTTGCTTGAGAGGGAATACCTTTGAACACTTCCTCCCTGAGTTCGATAAACCTTGGGTAATCCACTTAAGGGAAAACTTGCTGTTGTTCTACAAACCTCTGCACTTGGAGGCCCAAGAACTGTCTACAAGAATAGAAGTGCGTAGACATCAAGCTATTTTCTGGCGCCGTTGCCGGGGAGGTAAGGTAAAAGGTACTCACATCCTCCGATGTGAGTGCTCGAAGTTATTTCCTTTAGATTCTGCAATTTTGTCTTTTTGTTTCTTGTTTTCACTAGTTAGGCTTAATGGAAAACAACAAAAAAATTAGAGAGCTTTATAGTATTTATCTTGAGTTAGGACATGAAGTGTTTGAAGAGAAAATAAAAAAACCTATGGAACTTTATTTGCATGCTAATAGCAATGTTGTTAGTATGAATTCTTTGGACACCATTATTGCTAATGCTATGGAAAAGTCTAAGCTTGGGGAAGCTAGTTTTTATGAAAATGATCTTTTTAGTTCCCCAGCTTCGGAAGATAGCTATTCTATTGCTTATGATGATACAAAACCTCCAATATATGATGATTACAATGATGAGTATCATATTTTCAGTCCACCTACTATTGAGGAGAAAATTAATTATGATTACAATATGCCTCCTATATTTGATGATTATGGTGATGAGAATAATAATGATAGCTATTTTATAGAATTTGCTCCCACTACAATCAATAAGAATGACTATGTTTATGTGGGGAGTATTAATTCTTTTATGCATGTGGCTCATGATAAGAATGTTTCTTGTGATAGTTATATTGTTACTTTTATTCATGATGCTACTGAAAGTTATTATGAGAGAATGAAACATGGTTCTATGCATCTCAATAATATTAAGTTTCCCCTCTTTATGTTGAAAATTTTGATGTTGCACTTGTTTTGCTTTCCTATGCTTGTTGCTTTATGCTTTCATGAATTGTTCCTTTACAAGATTCCTATGCATCGGAAGTGGGTTAGACTTAAATGTGTTTTTAATTTGCTTCTTGATGCTCTCTTTTACTTCAATTCATATTTCCTATGAGAGCATCTTCTCAAAATTTTCATGCCTAACTTAAAGGCGTTAAAGAAAAATACTTGTTGGGAGATAACCCAAGAGTTTTAGATGAGTCTTGGAAGTTATTACCTCTGTAATAACCTCTTCTTATCCTTTTTATTTGCTTTTTGTGCCAAGAGTAACCTCTAATGAGAGTGAAGTAATGATTGGGAAAGTTGCTGTCCCGAAACAGATTTCTGTGCTTCACCGTAAAAATTATTGAGAGAGATCTGTACGTCGGTTTGAGCTGTAATTATTTGTGCTTCTGCCCCAGGTTGTTATGTAACTTTCGTTAGTTCATCACTTTTTTATTTGAGCAACAGAAGGTCTTCGAAAAAATTCGTCTTTACCTTCTGGTCTGTTTTGACAGATTTCTGCCATTTTCTGCATTTGCTTCTTGTTGGTTCCTTCTTGAGTTCCTTTGGGGAATTGAGATTTTTTAAGGAAGTGCTACAGTAGCTAGTATTCTAATCGAAGTTTATTTGGTGTTAGAACTTAACCTTGAGACTTATTTATCTTAAGTGCACTAATGTTGCTAATGAGATTGTGTGAAGTTTTGTATGAAGGAAAAATTTCAGGTGTATGGAAGGAATGAGTAATGAGATGAAGGATGGACTAAAGCTCAAGCTTGGATATGCCACGCGTGTCACCACAAGAAATATCCAAGAAGTACAAGCGTCAAAGCTTGGGGATGCCCAAGGCATCCCCTTCTTCATCAATAAAAATTCCAGGTTTCTTCCAAACGCTTCATTTTTATTGTTTCATGCACATTTGTGTTTTTCTTGGAGCGTATTCTTTTTTGTTTTTGTTTTGGTTTTTAGTTTGCTTCGTTTCCTTAGTTTTCTGAATAAATTGGTTGGACCCCCTCTTTCATACATTGGTTTTCAAATAGTTTGGTTTGGATTGGAAAAGAGTAGGAAAGTTCATACTTATGTGGTAAAAAGAGCTTGTTTTTCACTGTGGTCTATGCTTTGTCATGCCATGCTTGATATTGTTTTGGTTTTATGCTTAGTGTTCTTTGCTGTAGCATGACTTGTTATAAACAATTGAGATTGCTTAATGTGCCTTGGATGAATCATGCGTTGTTTTAGCATATTAAAGCATAGTATTGTGGTATTCTCCTTTGATGCTTTATTTGGGTTGACTTGGCGCATGCTCACACCATGTTATGACTATCCCAACTCACCATAAGCCTTTATGATCCTTTAGTTTTCAACTTGTAGTATCACTTTATGCTTTGATCAATGATGTTTTGTCGCTCTGCATGATTATGGCCATTATTGCTCTCTTAATTTGTCGCTCCCAGTCTTTTGCTAGCCTCCGTAACCAAGTATGAGTTCCACTCATGCATCCAACTCCCTAAACCAAGTTATTCCAAAGAGTCCACCATACCTACCTACTAGCATATTCTATTACAAGTATATTCATGTTTTTGTTTACCTTCCAAATTAAACTTGTTATGAGAAAACTAGTGATTAAAGCTCTCACGAACTTGATGGCACACTTTACTTTTCTTGCCCTTAATAAACTTGAACCGTTGTGTCGTCTGTGTTGTATATGCTTGCACTTATTTCTTGGGGATTAGCAGAACCATGCTGTCATGGGGAACGCTTTCAACATTGCACGGGTACTTTGTACCTAGTTGATATCATTCTCTTTTGTCTATGGATGTCGTCGGTGTGAAATGAAAGCGGGGCTTGTAAGTCCATGGAGTTATGTTTATGTGTTAGAGAAACGCCTGGGCCGCTGGTCCAATCGATGCTGACATGGTGGAAACCTGCAGCGTAACCATAATGAGCTGTCTATGAAGCATTGTTCTTATAAAAAAGGAGTCCTATATTGAGAAAAAAGAGAAAAAGAAAAAAAAATTATGAAAAGAGGAAAGAGAGAAAAAAGTACCATATTCCCATGGTAAATAAGAAGATTGCTGAGATGCTCGTTGTCTGCTTGCCTTGTCATTTTGATATGGGGACTCTTCCGTATCATCGGGCAAGGGGTACCCCGTTGGCGGTTCTCTATGATACACATGTACTTACGATGACAAGGACTTACTAGTGACTAAACTTGAGTAGCATGAGGAGTGACCCTCGTATTCAAGGGACATGAGATTTCTAACTTATACTTCGTCAAGCATATATAGTTTGTTCACATTAACCTTAATCACTTCAAGATGCTTATGATAGGGGAATGAGAGCTGAAAGCTATTAAGTACCATAATTTTTGGAAGCTCTTTATGAGACTTGAATCCCTACTTCCTTCTATGAAGGCCTTTCTTCCACTTATATATTGAGTCTCCACCTTCTATCTTTATGCACCTACTTTGAGAGCATAGTGGCCATTCTTAGTTCTATGTGCATTGTCCCAAGACTTGTTGATTGATGGATAGCTTTGATATTGCTTCTTTTAAACTATTTGTATCTAGTCACTCTTATGAACTTTGAAGGTGTCCTATGCATTTATGTTTGCTACTCTATGAGGGACAAGCTGAATGCTACTATGCTATGTTTTCTTTATGTGAAACAAACAAACATCTTGCAAAGCATTGTTATTCATGAATCTTTTGTTTTTGCCTTTTCATGTTGCAACATAGTTTCTTTGCCTTATTGCTAGAACTTTGTCTTTCATGTTATGATTGAAGTACTATGATCCTAGCTTTGAATGGTTTACAAATACTTTGATCAAGTTTATGATGGTGCATGTCACCTAAAAAATTATTCTTTCTTTTTATCACTTACCTTCCCTAGGACGATCAGGAGTTAAGCTTGGGGTGTTGATACATTGCAAATGTATCTATAATTTTTGATGTTCCATGCTTGGTTTTATCTACTTTCTTATGTTTTGTCCACACTTTGGAGTACTTTTCATATGATTTCATGGACTAACCTATTAACAAGAGCCACAGTGCCAACTGCCTGTTTTCTGCTGTTTTTGGTTCCAGGAAAGTTAGAAAATAAATATTCTCGGAATTGGACGGGACAAAAGCCAAAGTCATTATTTTACCGGGGGACACCTGGAGCCAGAATACGAGACGGAGAAGGGCCAGAGGGCGGCCACACCACCTGGCCGCACGACCATGCTTGGACCGCGCCAGGGGGTGGTGTGGCCAGCCCAGGCACCCCCTTAGCCTCTCCTTCTGCCGATATATTGCCTCTGGTACGTAAACCCTAAGTACCCGATCAAAATTCCACAAAAGAGTCTGTAGCCGCCGTCATCTCCATCCCTAGATCAGGAGGGATCTGAAGCTCTTCCCGGCACCCTGCCGGAGAGGGGAATTCACCCTGGAGGCCTTCTTCATCATCATGCAAGCCTCCAGTGTGATGCGTGAGTAGTTCATCTCTGGACTACGGGTCCATGTAGTAGCTAGATGGCTGGTTCTCCTCCTTTGTGCTATCATGTTTAGATCTTGTGAGCTCCATTCATGATTAAGATCATCTAGTTGTAATTCTGCATGTTGTGTTTGCAGGGATCCGATGGATATAGAGATGCTATTTCAGATTGATTATTGATTCTATCATGTCTTTGTTATTTGTGATTTTGCATGCTTCGCGTTGTTAGTAGCTATCTTGGCCAAGTAGATGCTAGCAACTCCAAGAGTTAGTATTTATGCTCGATAGTGGGTTCATGCTCTAGTAATCTGGGGAAGTGACAGAAATCTCTAAGGTACTAGATGTGCTCTTGCAACTAGGGAGAAAACAACAATCCTTTGTTCATAGAACAATCGTATTGTTTACTTTACACGCAATTCGTAATGCAATTATCCGTTGCTTGCAACTTAATACTGGAGGGGGTTTGGATGATAACCTGAAGGTGGATTATTCGTCATAGATGCATTTGGCTGGCGGTCTATGTATAATGTTGTAATGCCCAATCAAGTCTCAAAGGAGTCAAGATGAGTAGTATATGCTTGTACCTTGATGTTTGTCAATTGCCCCGCTGTAATTTGTTCACCCAACATGTTATCTATCTTAAGGAGAGCCACCTCTAGTGAACTATTGTCCCTGGTCCTTTCTTTTACATTCAATCTACAATCAACTGTTTAATGCTTTGTGTTTACTTTCTGCAAACTATTACTTTCTTCCATTCGATACGTTTAATCCTTTGTTTTCAGCAAAACCGGTGAGATTGACAACCTCATCGCAAGTTGGGGGCAAAGTTCTGTGGTTGTGTTGTGCAGGTCTCCATGTTGCTACTAGCACCGGTAGTGCGCCCTGCCAAGGCTCAGCTAGCAACACCTTTGGGGTGTTTCCTTGCTCCTACTGGATTGATAACCTTGGTTTCGTACTGAGGGAAAACTTGCTGCTGTGCTGATCATACCTTCCTCTTGGGTTCCCCAACGAGCTCGATATATTTTGGGCCATCAAGGGGTCGGCGCCTACATAGACAAGTTCAATGCCATCATTGAGACAAATAATGCATTGGTGGCCAAAAGCAAAGAGGACAAGGAGGCTAGGTGGAAAGAGCTCAAAGTGTTGGAGGAGGAGAAGTGGCGGTCGTAGTTGGTGGTGGAGGAGCAAAGGATTTCACTTGAAGAAGCAAGGATGACAAAGGAGAAGAAGATGGAAGAGGAATGACTAGCACTTGAGAGGGAGAAGTTGGCCAAGGAGAGGGAGGATGCCGAGCGCAACATCATGTTCATGGACTCAAGCACATTGGATGACAAAGGTACGGCATATTGGGAAATTGCTCGTGCGAACATCTTGGCCTGAGAGAGTGGTGGAGGTGGTGGTGGTGATGATGGCCGAGGTGGTCTTTGAGGTGGCCGAGATGGTGGAGGCCTAACTTTTTGATCTAACTCGATCAATTTGATGTATTTTGGATAATATTTATGCATGTTTGTACTATGGATATTTGGCATATGCTGTGGAGATTTGAAAATGATTATATTTTTTTAGTCCTTTAAGTTTGGGGATCGAATCCGGGGGCTGAAGTTTAAAGGATAAAAAATAGGAATACAGTTTAGAGATCCTTTTCTCCTCTAAATTATTGGGGTTGGGTTAGACATGCTCTTAAGTGGTTAAAATAATTAGCAGGAACCAACGGTCTATTCATCCTCCCAAAATCGTATCTGCGGGCCATCCTTGATATTAAAGGTCCCAAATTGGAAGAAATGCTTTTTGTCAGTCATGAGCTCGACCCAAAAATGCGAGTCTTCAGGCTTCCATAGAACTTGAGACGTGGCTTTTGAGGCAACTTATTTCCTCCAAAGAATGGTTTGCCACACACCATCTTCTATGAGTAACTTAAAAATCCATTTACCTAGAAGAGTGGTGTTCTTGACCCGTAGGTCATGAATACCAATACCACCTTGGTCTTTTCGACTGCAGACCACACTCCATTTGGCCAGTCGATATTTCTTTTTCTCACTATCTTCATGCAAAAGATATCTTAAACGGGAACCAATGTTTTCAAGACTCCCTTTGGTAAATGGAAAAACGAGACCATATATAGTACCATATTCGTGAGTATAGTACATGTGAGCCTCATCCTGGTCCTCGCCAAAACAATACAACTCACTTTTATAGAATTTTTATTTTCAATCTTGAAATCTGCTTGAATACTAATAAAATTAATTTCACATTCTTAGCCTTTTAAAAATAATGTTCCATAAAGAAAATTGTATCATCATCATATTCAAGTATGGTATGCCCCCCATCTATAATATGGGATCAAAACTACTCATTCAATTTGGTCATCAGCTTTTGCTCTCTCGATCAAGAAAGCCAACATATCAGCCACTATATTAAATAGTATTGGTGGTAATAGATCACCATGTGACAATGCTTTCTTTATCTAAAAGTATTTGCCAGCATCGTCATTGACTTTGATGGCCACACTCCCTCCAGACACAAAGGATTGAATAAGAGCTCCCTACTCCTCTGAAAAACATTTCATACAGATTGTTTGCGGAAGGAAAGATCACTTAACTTCATTACAGGCCTTATTGAAACCAATCTTAAACATTACCCCAATCAATTTTTTACTATGTAAGTCATGTACCGTTTCATGCACAATTACTACACCATCGAGGATGTTTCTTACTTGAATAAAGGCAGTCTAACTAGGACGAACTACATGATCAACAACCGAATTTAGCCCGATCATGGCAACTTTAGTGAATATTTTAAAGCTAACATCAAGAAGACATATAGGACGATATTGTTGTATCATTTTTGCCTTGTTAAACTTAGGTAATAAAATAATCTCGCCAAAATTCAGCCTCAATAAGTCTAATTTCCTAGCATGAAGAAAAACGAACAAATCTAGACGATCATCCTTGATTACCTCCCATAAAATTTTGCGAAAATCCTGCTGAGAAGCCTTCTAGACCCGGTGCTTTATTGTGTCCCATTTGGAAAACCGCTTTCTTGACTTCCTCCTTAGTATAAGAAGCAGTCAAAAAGTTATTTTCTTCCAAAAAAACCTGGGGTATGTCATATGTTCGGGACTCATCCATTGAGAAGGAATCTTACTCTATAGCCTCAAACATACCTGTATAATAAATTATAATATATGACTTTAGTTGCTCATGTCCCTCAATCGTACCTTCATTATGTATTAGAGAATGAATAAGTTTCTTTCCATTGGCCACACAATGGAAGTACCTTATATTTGCATCTTCTTCCAGAATAAATCTGGCTTTAGAACGTTGGTACTATTTGAGTTACTCTTCACATAGAACTCGTGCAATTTCTGCATTCAATTGGCTCCATAGCTCAATTTCCTGTGCGGATAACGACTTGACTTTCGTTTAAGCCTCTAAGTCAATAATAATAGATGAAAGGCACGATTTTTTCATTCTTAAGGATGCTTGCAGTATCTCTAGCCCAACCCCAAAGGGATTTACGTGTGACGCGCACTTTGTTATTCCATCTTTCAATCGGTCTAAGACCACTCACTTGCTTATCCCCAATAGCTTTCACCATATCATGAAAGCCTTCTCGATGCAACCAACGAAGTTAAAATTTGAACTCATGTTTATGCTTTGGTACATGCGAACCAAAAGATAAAAGAGTAGGTGCACGATCTGATAAAGCCTCGATACGCTCTAGTGCGCGTATCGTTACCATGGGGAATTTTTCTTCCCAATCGGTATCCATTAACACTCTGTCAATATTCTCATAAAGACTGTTAGCCCAAGTAAACGACCATCCCAACATATAAACCTCTTCGTAGATATAAGTTGTCAATTACAACATTAAATAAGAAAGGCCAATGTTCATCAAACCTAAACCCTAAACCCTAGAAATCTTAGCAAATTGAAATCACCGCCTATAAGAATATGGTATGGGTTATCTTTTATCAGGTTTACCAACTCAGGTAGGAAAGCAGCCTTAAAACAATCATGAGTAGCACTATAAACGACGATAAGTGATCATGTGAAATTATCGGTTTTGTTACAAACGTGGAGTTTAATATGAAAATCTCCAACCAAACTAGCCAACACATCAATTGTCTCTATCCGAACGCCTAAAAGGATGCCGCTAGATCTTCCACAAGGCGGACTCGAAATGCACGTAAAGTCTACTCCACCAGAAAGGTGAGTTAGTAGAGTTTGTGAGAAATCTCGGCTACCGGTTTCAGAAATGCCCAAAAAATCTAAATTAAAGTCTCTCACACATCCAACAAAAAAAATGTTTATCCAAGTCTCGAAGACCTCTGCTATTTGAGAACATTCTATTCATTGAAAAACAACAGAGATTTGGGTACACGTGGTCTCTTACGAAACTTCTGACTTTTTTTAGAGGAGTATCCCTTCGTTTTATGACCAAACTCTCTAAGTTCATAAATTCAACTGAGTTTGGTCTCATCAAAGTCAACCTCCGAGACTTCACCAACTAAGTGAGAAAATAGTTGACCATCTACTGTGGCATGCAACACTTCCTCCTTTGTTGGTGAAATATCAGACTGATACATTGCAAATGTATCTATAATTTTTGATGTTCCATGCTTGGTTTTATCTACTTTCTTGTGTTTTGTTCACACTTTGGAGTACTTATCATATGATTTCTTGGACTAACCTATTAACAAGAGACACAGTGCCAGCTGCCTGTTTTCTGCTGTTTTTGCTTCCAGGAAAGTCAGAAAATAAATATTCTCGGAATTGGATAGGACAAAAGCCAAAGTTGCTATTTTATCGGAAGACATTTGGAGCCAGAATACGAGACGAGGAAGGGCTGGGGCCTGGCCACACCACCTGGCCGCACGGCCAGGCCTGGCCCGCGCCAGGGGGTGGTCTGGCCGACCCCAGCACCCCCTCGGCCTCTCCTTCCGCCTATATATTGCCTTTGGGACCAACACCCTAGGTACCCGATCAAAAATCCACGAAAGAGTCTGTAGCCGCCGTCATCTCTATCCCTAGATCGGGAGGGATCTGAAGCTCTTCCCAGCACCCTGCCGAAGAGGGGAATTCACCCTGGAGGCCTTCTTCATCATCATGCAAGCCTCCGGTGTGATGCGTGAGTAGTTCATCTCTGGACTACGGGTCCATGTAGTAGCTAGATGGCTGGTTCTCCTCCTTTGTGCTTTCATGTTTAGATCTTGTGAGCTCCGTTCATGATCAAGATCATCTATTTGTAATTCTGCATCTTGTGAGCTCCGTTGATTTCTATGTTTTGGATGTTGAATACAATGCTTCTTGTCCTATTACTTTGGGAAGACCTTTTCTTAGAACTGTTGGTGCCATTATTGATATGAAAGAAGGCACCATTAAATATCAACTCCCACTCAAGAAAGGTATAGAACACTTCCCTAAGAAGAGAGAGAAGATTTGTTTTGCCACTCATATGAAAACAAAATTTGCTCTTAATGCTTCTTCATTTGAGAACACTTGATTCGTTTTCTTGCTTCTTATGCCTAACTTAAAGGCGTTAAAGAAAACTACTTATTAGGAGGTAACCCAAAAATTTTAGATGAGTCTTGGAAGTTATTACTTCAGTAATAACCGCTCCTTATCCTTTTTATTTGCTTTTTGTGCCAAGAGTAACCTCTAATGAGAGAGAAGTAATGATTGGGAAAGTTGCTGTCCCGAAACAGATTTCTGTGCTTCACCGTAAAAATTCGTGTAAAATTTCTGAACGTCCTTTTGAGGCGTGAAATTTTGTGCTTCTGCCCCAGGTTGTTATATAACTTTCGTTAGTTCAACACTTTTTGATTTGAGCAACAGAAGGTCGTCTTTACCTGCTGGTCTGTTTTGACAGATTTCTGCCATTTTCAGCATTTGCTTCTTGTTGGTTCCTTTTTGAGTTCTTTTGGGGAATTGAGTTTTTTGAGGGAACTGCTACAGTAGCTAGTGTTCTAATGGAAGTTTATTGGTGTTAGAACTGAACCTAAAGACTTATTATCTTGAGTGCACTAATGTTGCTAATAAAGATTGTGTGAAGTTCTGTATGAAGGAAAAATTTCAGGTGTATGGAAGAAAAGAGTAATGAGATGAAGGATGGACTAAAGCTCAAGCTTGGGGATGCCACGCGTGTCACCCCAAGAAATATCCAAGAAGTACAAGCATCAAAGCTTGGGGATGCCCAAGGCATTCCCCTTCTTCATCAATAAAAATCCCAGGTTTCTTCCAAACGCTTCATTTTTATTGTTTCATGCACAGTTGTGCTGTTCTTGGAGCGTCTTCTTTTTTGTTTTTGTTTTGGTTTTTTGTTTGCTTAGTTTTCTGAATAAATTGGTTGTACCCCCTCTTTCATACATTGGTTTTCAAATAGTTTGGTTTGGTTTGGAAAAGAGTAGGAAAGTTCATGCTTAAGTGGCAAAGAGAGCTTGTTTTTGACTGTGGCCTATGCTTTGTCATGCCATGCTTGATATTGTTTTGGCTTATGCTTAGTATTCTTTGCTGTAGCATGACTTGTTATAAACAATTGAGATTGCTTAATGTGCCTTGGATGAATCATGCGTTGTTTTAGCATATTAAAGCATAGTATTGTGGTATTCTCCTTTGATGCTTTATTTGGGTTGACTTGGTGCATGCTCACACCATGTTATGACTATCTCAAGTCACCATAGCCTTTATGATCCTTTAGTTTTCAACTTGTAGTATCACTTTATGCTTTGATCAATGATGTTTTGTCGCTCTGCATGATTATGGCCATTATTGCTCTCTTAGTTTGTCGCTCCCAATCTTTTGCTAGCCTCCGCAACCAAGTATGAGTTACACTCATGCATCCAACTCCCTAAACCAAGTTATTCCAAAGAGTCCACCATACCTACCTACTAGCATATGCTATTCCAAGTATATTCATGTTTTTGTTTACCTTCCAAATTAAACTTGTTATGAGAAAACTAGTGATTAAAGCTCTCACGAACTTGATGGCACACTTTACTTTTCTTGCTCTTAATAAACTTGAACCATTGTGTCGTCTATGTTGTATTGCTTGCACTTATTTGTTGGGGATTAGCAGAACCATGCTGTCATGGGGAACGCTTTCAACATTGCACGAGTACTTTGTACCTAGTTGATATCATGCTCTTTTGTCTATGGATGTCGTCGGTGTGAAATGAAAGAGGAGCTTGTAAGTACATGGAGTTATGTATATTTGTTAGAGAAACGCCTAGGCCGCTGGTCTAATCCATTCTGACATGGTGGAAACCTGCAGCGTAACCATAATGAGCTGTCTATGAAGCATTCTTCTTATAAAAAAGAGTCCTATATTGAGAAAAAAGAGAAAAAGAAAAAAAGAGATTATGACAAGAGGAAAGAGAGAAAAAAGCACCATATTCCCATGGTAAATAAGAAGATTGCTGAGATGCTCGTTGTCTGCTTGCCTTGTCATTTTGATATGGGGATTGACGAGGGTTTAACTCATCAATGCCCATTGTTATGGACTTAGGTTCGAGGAATTGAGTAGCGCTGGAAATCTCGGTACGGCTAGCAAACAAGCACACAGGGACGCAAGGTTTACCCAGGTTCAGGCCTCGTAGAGGACCCTACTCCTGCTTGTCTGCTCTTGATTGATGATGATCCGAAGGATTACAATGTCGCTGATGGCGGTGTATGCGCAGATTGGATCTGGCGTATGTGCGAGAGATCGATCTCTAGATCTATTGTCTATTGTGTATTGTGGGAGTCGCGATGTCTAGATCTATTGTGTCGTAGTGTGTCCTCCTTGTTGGACCCTCCTAGCCTTTATATATGGGGAGGCTAGGTCTCAGATACCAATACGAGTTGGTTACAAGTTGTATTCAAACTCTAGTCTTGAGCTTTCCTAGTCTTGTACGCTTGGAGTTTGTATCCATATGGGCTTCATACCACTCGAACCGTCATAGGCGTCGTGGACCTTGGCAATTCATCGAGTGGGCCTTCCATCAAGTCGCACCAGGTACGCTGTAGTTGGGTACCTATCGGGCATACCCATGTCAGGGATTCTTCTGTATCATCGGTCAAGGGGTACCCCGTTGGCGGTTCTCTATGATACACGTGTACTTACGATGACAAGAACTTACCGGTGACTAAACTTGAGTAGCATGAGGAGCGACCCTCATATTCAAGGGACATGAGATTCCTAACTTATACTTCGTCAAGCATGTACACCATAGTTTGTTCACTTTAACCTTAATCACTTCAAGATGCTTATGATAGGGGCAATGAGAGCTGAAAGCTATTAAGTACCAAAAATTTTGAAAGCTCTTTATGAGACTTGAATCCCTACTTCCTTTTATGAAGGTCTTTCTTCCAGTTATATATTGAGTCTCTATCTTCTACCTTTATGCACCTACTTTGAGAGCATAGTGGCCATTCTTAGTTCTATGTGCATTGTCCTAAGACTAGTTGATTGATGCATAACTTGATATTGCTTGTTTTAAACTATTTGTATCTAGTCACTCTTATGAACTTTGAAGGTGTCCTATGCATTTGTACTTGCTACTCTATGAGGGACAAGCTAAATACTATTATGCTATGTTTTCTTTATGAGAAACAAACAAACGTCTTGCAAAGCATTGTTATTCATGAATCTTTTGTTTGTGCCTTTTCATGTTGCAACATAGTTTCTTTGTCTTATTGCTAGAATTTTGTCTTTCATGTTATGATTGAAGTACTATGATCCCAGCTTTGAATGTTTTACAAGTACTTTGATCAAGTTTTTGATGGTGCATGTCACCTAAAAAATTATTCTTTCTTTTTATCACTTACCTACTCGAGGACGAGCAGGAGTTAAGCGTGGGGATGTTGATACATTGCAAATGTATCTATAATTTTTGATGTTCCATGCTTGGTTTTATCTACTTTCTTGTGTTTTGTCCACACTTTGGAGTACTTTTCATATGATTTCTTGGACTAACCTATTAACAAGAGCCACAGTGCCAGCTGCCTGTTTTCTGCTGTTTTTGGTTCCAGGAAAGTCAGAAAATGAATATTCTCGGAATTGGACGGGACAAAAGCCAAAGTTGCTATTTTACCGGTAGACATCTGGAGCCAGAATACGAGACGAAGAAGGGCTGGGGCTCGGCCACACCACCTGGCCGCGCGGCCAGGCCTAGCCCGCGCTAGGGGGTGGTCTGGCCGACCCCAGCACCCCCTCGGCCTCTCCTTCCACCTATATATTGCCTTCGGGACCAAAACCCTAGGTACCCGATCAAAAATCCACGAAAGAGTCTATAGCCGCCGTCATCTCTATCCCTAGATCGGGAGGGATCTGAAGCTCTTCCCGGCACCCTGCCGGAGAGGGGAATTCACCCTGGAGGCCTTCTGCATCATCATGCAAGCCTCCGGTGTGATGCGTGAGTAGTTCATCTCTGGACTACGGGTCCATGTAGTAGCTAGATGGCTGGTTCTCCTCCTTTGTGCTTTCATGTTTAGATCTTGTGATCTTCGTTCATGATCAAGATCATCTATTTGTAATTTTGCATGTTGTGTTTGCGGGGATCCAATGGATATTAAGATGCTATTTCAGATTGATTATTGATTCTATCATGTCTTTGTTATTTGTGATCTTGCATGCTTTCCGTTGTTAGTAGCTATCTTGGCCAAGTAGATGCTAGCAACTCCAAGAGTTAGTATTTATGCTCGATAGTGGGTTCATGCCTCTGGTAATCTGGGGAAGTGACAGAAATCTCTAAGGTATTAGATGTGTTGTTGCTACTAGGGAGAAAACAACAATCCTTTGTTCATAGAACAATCGTATTGTTTACATTACACGCAATTCGTAAAGCAATAATCTGTTGCTTGCAACTTAATACTGGAGGGGGTTCGGATGATAACCTAAAGGTGGATTATTAGTCACAGATGCAGTTGGATGGCGGTCTATGTATAATGTTGTAATGCCCAATCGAATCTCAAAGGAGTCAAGATGATTAGTATATGCTTGTATGCTTTCTCGATGTTTATCAATTGCCCCGCTATAATTTGTTCACCCAGCTTGTTATCTATCTTAAGGAGAGCCACCTCTAGTGAACTATGGATCCCGGTCCTTTCTTTTACATACAATCTACAAACTGTTTACTGCTTTGTGTTTACTTTCTTCCATTCGATACGTTTAATCCTTTGTTTTCAGCAAAACTGGTGAGATTGACAACCTCATCGTAAGTTGGGGACAAAGTTCTATGGTTGTGTTGTGCATGTCTCCACGTTGCTACTAGCACCGGTAGTGCGCCCTGCCAAGGCTCAGCTAGCAACACCTTCGGGGTGTTTCCTTGCTCCTACTGGTTCGATAACCTTGGTTTCATAACTGAGGGAAACTTACTTCTGTGCTTATCATACCTTCCTCTTGGGGTTCGCCAACGAGATCATCAATCATGAGCCATCACAGACTTACACGAGACTTTAGGTGTAACTGTTAAACGGTCATACTCCATATGTCTCAATGTATTGGTAGAAAGTAAAACATCCTTTACAGAGCTACTCAAACTTACACCAACATTGGCTAGTTTTCACTTAATAGCAGGGGTAGAGAAAGTAAGAAATGATTTAGGAGAACAAATTTTACCATCGGAATCCATGTTCTTTTCCGCTTTACACCTCATTGCCTTAGACAAGGAGTCCTCGTCGGTCACACAGGTACCATCATCATCGACCGCATGACGAGTGCTACGCCTGGTCCGTGGCCACAACTAGAGCAGAGGCAGAGGCCCGGTCCACAACTCCTGGCCCACCATAGCGGGCGACATGCCCTGCATGGGCATGCGCTCTCAATCGGCCCTTCCAAAGCCAACTGATGGGCCAAATTGTTGCTATTGATGCCGACTGGCCCCATGGTGACTGGAACCGCCTAGCCCAGCCCACAGCCGCTGTCGGCCTGCCCCGCCTGAGCAAGCAACAACACGTCGCTGACTAGGCCCTCCTGGGCCAGCCATGTCCCTACCGGCTCCAGCCCAGCCATCTCGACATCAGTAGTACTCATTGTATGCGGAATCGAGTGCCCCATAACATTTGTTCTGCAGCGTGAGATTGAAGCTAACCTATGATGACGAGGAGGAGTGGACGATGATGAATCCGGCCTTGGTCTTGGCCGCCGTCAACACCTCAACAAGCTGGGATGCCGTAATACAAGGTATCGGAGCGGGTGTAACAGCAGCCTCATGAGTGGAAGGAGAACACCCCCTATTAGTGGAGAATCAGTGGGAAAGCAGCGACAAGTTCGATGCCCCGAGGAGTAGTTGGATTGGCATTAGACGGTGTAAGTGCAATCAATAAATCTTGCATCCTCCATGAGGATGACAGAACTGAACCCCTGTTACGCTGTTGCAAGGGCATAGGATCATTCGAAGCCATACCATGAGTGGCAGCTAGTGGAGATCCCGAAGTGTCCATAGCATCATCTCCATGCTTACCTTTTCCATCATTGTCAGCATCATCATTCGTGCATTTCCACACAAAGGATACAAAGTCAGGCCTAGCACGTACCCCTCGGAATCCCTCCAGAAGCGGAATTCATACCCTTTCAACTTCACCACTGCATCTGAAGAGATATAGTGCCCCACCGCATCCTTCTTCTTCATCAGAGGTTTAGTATCGAACATGGCCACCAGAATGCGAACCACCCCATATGCCTCAGGTTTACAAGATCAACATCCAAAGTAGTCCCCATGGGTGAAATAACAGCTAAAAGGCCTAGAAAAGAGCATAAAGTATGTGGTACTCCCTCAACATTTAACCATACCTGCTGAAGCTCACACTTATGAGGAAACTACTGTGTCTTCCAAGAAGAAACAAGGAGTTTAAAACAAAATTTCATGCTTGCCATGGGGGACTCGTTAGCAGCTGGTTCGTCTTGACAAGGAGTTTAAAACAAAAAATTGTCTTAATATGTTTTGAAGACAAATAATCTCCACCAGTTTCCAAGTTATTGTACTATAGCTACCAGGTCACTTGTTAAAAAAATAACAATTACCATCCAAATACATAGTTAGCAGATAAATTTTACATGGTTTGTTTTCATAGCAATGATCTATATGTTGAGAAAGTGAGTATTTGATCCATTCTAAACATGTAAAAGACGCCATTACCATCATAAAAGACTTATATCGATGAGGAGAGAAATTTAGAGACCATGTTAACCATTTGATTTTAACTTGGTAACCAATGTAATTTTTTCGAGAGCACGTGCCATATTTTTATAGGAGAGCAAAAAATTTACAAAAGTAGCTAAGGCCAATTGCAAGTAATTACCCAAGCATTACGACACACTCCCCTCCACACCACACCCTGAACTTACTCGCGCGCCAGGCTATTGCTCCCTCCAACGCGTGGAAACTCCCAAAGACGTAGGTTGTCGTGGACACGATCAATAAGCTTCCCAGGATCACAGTGATCATATCTGTTACAAAAACATGTGTGTCTCTATTTCCAAATCATCCAAGCAATCAGGATTACCGTTGTGTCGAACTTCAAGACGTGTGATTTCTGAAGTCGTCGAAAGGATCTCGGGCGAGGGTTGTAGAATACCATTGTTGGTTACAATATGCCTTAGATCTTTGGTTTTGTTTATTTTTAACAATTTGGCTCCATGTATCATTGTTGTCTTGAGTTGTTCGTGCTATTCAGTTGTGGCAGAGACAAAGTGCACTTTGTATCTTCTTGATATTAATGGATCATCCTTTATAAAAAAATGCTTCAATTCAACATAAAAAGACGATATAGCTACTATTTTTTGGAGTGCGGGAACTGCTTCCACTTAACCACAACCATAGATAAATAAATGATAGATCATGTGCAATTATTCCATGAATGATGCACATACTCGACGATGTCAGGTGAATAATAGTAGGATGGATGGAAGTGAATCACAGCATGGGAAGACGTCACCAACTCCTCTATAATCTTCTTCCTCAATGAATCCTTCTCCTTGTCGGTTTGTGGATATCTCAATGAACGAACCTCAATGGTGATATTATACAATCTGCGAGTGCAAATCTTGCAAAGCTTTCTGTCGTGCAAAGACACATCCTTGATGTTCACTGCAATTTCCATGATGCGTCTAACATATCTCGTGAAATTGTCGTCAGTCTGGAAGCCGTGGATGGTTAATTTGGCCAGGTTTTGGTGTTTGAAATCAGTAACAGATGGCTCCCATTGCACACTTGTTTTCGTGGAGTCACCTTTTTTTGACCTTCCCCAGCATAGATGATCCCATACTGTGATAGATAGCTCCTGTAGGCATGGCGCTGCTTCGAGAAATAACATTGTCCAATCAATATCGCGTTCTTCAGGAAGTTTATCCAGATTCAAAAGCAACTTCGGGCATTCTGGACGAATCCAAATCTAAGACGGAAAAAACAAATAATAGTGAGTGCAAGTGGTGCAGAGATTGTATCCTCAAGTTATAGAGACTCACTTATAAGTTACCTAAGTCGCATATAACCCTCATATATATATATATGAGAGAGCGAGCGAGATGCAGAGAGAGAGAGAGGGGCAGATGGAGAGATGATTGGAGTGAGTACCTTTTTAGTTTGAAAATCCAGGTGTAGATTTCTTATCGAGGGGGCATTAAGAAGCAACTGACTTAGCCTGATGGTCGTGTCTGACTTGAAATGTGCATTAGTACCGAGGCTTAGTTCCGAAAGCTGAGGGACAAAACCAAGAACCAAGGGGTTCTCAACATTTTGCTGCCAACCATCATAGCTCGTTCGTTGGAGTTTGGGCAGAGAGTCGAGTTCCACATATAAGAAGAACCCAAATGCGATATCAAGCTCCACCAGTCCAGCGTGTTGCATATGCAGTATGGGAAGGATAGTCCCCGCGTCGCAATTGGACAAACACAACGACTCCAACCTCTTGCAAGTGCTCAGAATGTTTGGTATGTCGTCGGGATCACCAAACCTCAGGTTCTGCAGCTGCAACCGGGTGAGACCAGCGAATACATCCGGACACTGGCTAATAAAGCCATTGAACTGCTTCGCAAAGTAAAGGCCATCGGCATGCTGGAGTTTCGAACCCTGCTTCGTCAGTCAGGATATCTACTTTATTTTCTTCCACAAGTACCGTTGCTATTCTCGGATGCAGTCTTCCTAACTTTTTATAGTGTGATTGGGTAATGATTGTAACTGATACATCTATAATATATCTATAATTTTTGATGGTTTTATGTTAATAATATGCTTTTGACATTTCTTTTTGTATAAAGTTTATGATTTATTTGGACTAACCTACTAATAGTTGCAAAACTGCACAATGTTCTTGTTTTACACTTTGATGTGTAGGAATTATCAAGAATACAAGTGGAAACCTTGTTGGAGTCAAATTGGAATTTTTCCATAAATCTGTCTCAGAACTTTTTTTGAATATGGTCACGTTTCGGATCGAAGACAGCGTCAAACGGAAAACTCTTTAACTACAAAGTTGTTGGAAATTTCACGACAAACGTTCTGAACATAAAATTTAGCTGATTCCGAGTCCATACGGTCCTTTTAGGCCCGATTTACTGCAGCCCAAGATGGGGTGACGAGAATCCGAGAAGCTATATAAAGGGAGGAAACCTAATTCGCCCAGGGCATCTCCACCCACGAATTTGCAGCCACCAAAGCCATGTTTTTGCCTCCCCATGGATCCCATCTCCATGGGGAGGGCTCCCAATAAGCCATGAAGGAAGGGGGCTAAGGGGCGGTGCTCTCCCATGATACCGGCGGCGGGGAAGGAGTCCTCCGCGCCGCCCTCTTCACCATCTTCACCGCCATCTCCATCACCTAATCCTCCTAGTATGCAGTGGTTCATCCTCTCACACATCTCTGTATCGTCCTATGTAAACATGGTGTTTGATGCTATAAGTTATAATCCTATGATCTATGTCATGTTTGCGTAGTTTCTTTGTTCTTAGATTGAATGATTGAACGTCTATGGTTCATTAGAGTTGTATGTTGATATGGTACGGTCCTTTGGTGTCCATTATATTTATGCGTGCATGGATTAAACATCATAGAGTTTGTAGTATGTGTAAGAGGAAGGGGGAAGTTCTGCCGGAGTGACAGAAACCTAAGGACGCGAACCGGAACATTGCACATATGGGAGTAAGAGGACCATTAAACTTAAGATTATGGTTGGGGAAACTTTAATGCATTAATTAGTACTTACGGATGTTTGCTAACAATCCAATCATATAGTACATGTAATTCCAAGTATTGAAGCGCATGTATATTTAACCTCTCCCACATAGAAAACTGCATCAAAGACAATGAACCCGATCTATTCGCTATTTAAACTTAGACAAAGCCACCACAATTATCACCACTATTCCACACTCATGGTTCTGTTAGTTTAGTGTATTTTATTGCTGCAGCAACTAGCTTTACTTTTTTGTTATTTATTATCATGCAAAGCTATCTCTATTACTCGTATTGTTGCTCTAGTTTATTTCCTAGATAATGCAAACATTTAGTGTGCGTAGAGTTGTATCAGTGGTTGATAGAACTTGAGAGAATATTTATCCTACCTTTAGCTCCTCGTTGGGTTCGACACTCTTATTTATCGAAAAGGCTACACACGATCCCCTATACTTGTGGGTTATCAAGACCTTTTCTGGCGCCGTTGCCGGGGAGCAATAGCGTGTGGGTGAATATTCTTGTGTGCACTTGTTTGATTTATCTCTAAGTAGGTTTTACTTTCAGTTTTAAGTTGTTCGCTATCTTAGTATGGATAGGGAATGTGAATTACAACAAAAAATTAGTTGTACTTGTTACCTAAAAACGTTTTAAAAAAGGAAAGTGATTGGAAAGATGAGTAATGATTAAGTGAGGGTCGACCTTGAACACTTGTGTTCATGCCCATGAAACTAAAACAAATTTTTCCATGGAAGCTTTTCAGTTAAAAACTTGTAGGAATGCATGAAGCCTTGAAAAAGAAAGATATTTCTGGTATTGATCTTAATGCTTATTTATTCGAAAATACTTGAATCTTGATCCTATGCCTAACTTAAAGGCATTAAAGAAAAGTACTTATTGGGAGATAATCCAAAAGTTTTAGTTGAGTGTTGGAAGTTATTGCTTCAGTAATAACCTCTCCTTATCTTTTTATTTGCTTTTTGTGCCAAGAGTAACCTCTAATGAGAGAGAAATAATGCTTGGAAAACTTGCTGTCCCGAAATAGATTTTTATGCTTCGCTGTAAAAATTCGTGTATAATCTCTGTACGTAGGTTTGAGCTGTAATATTTTGAGATTCTGACCCAGGTTGTTATCCAACTTTCGTTAGTTCAACACTTTTCGATTTCAGCAACAGAAGGTCTTCAAAAAAATTGGTTTCTATCTGCTGGTCTGTTTTGACAGATTTCTGCCATTATTTGCATTTGCTTCTTGTTGATTCCTTTTTGGGTTCTCTTTGGGGAATTGAGCTTTTTAAGGAAGTGCTACAGTAGCTTGTGTTTTAATGGAAGTTATATTGGTGTTGAAACTAAACCCAAAGACTTATTATATTGAGTACACTAATGTTGCTAATGAAGATTATGTGAAGTTTTGTATGAAGGAAAAATTTCAGGTGTTAAGAAAAGAATGATGTAATGAGATGAAGAATGGACTAAAGCTCAAGTTTGGGGATGCCACCCCGTGTCACCCCAAGAAATATCCAAGAAGTACAAGCGTCAAAGCATGGGGATGTCCAAGTGATGACCCACAAGTATAGGGGGTGTATCGCAGTATTTTCGAGAGAAGTGAAACCCAATTTATTGATTCGACACAAGAGGAGCCAAAGAATATTTATAAGCCTTAACAACTGAGTTGTCAATTCAGCTGCACCTAGAAACAATCTTGCTTACAACAGCTTATCAGTAGCAATAGTTTTGTAGTAGCAATAATAAAGTAGCAGCAGTAGTAAAGTAAAGACAACAGTAACAATAGTAGTAAACAGTAGGATTCGAGTGCGGTAGGCATAGGGATGGATGGGCGGGCGTTGCATGGACAAGACAATTCAGCTAGCAATCATAACATAGGGCAATTGCAGATAAATAAGATAAAGCATCCAAGTACTAGATAATCCTAGGCATGTGTTACATATATAGTCATACGTGCTCGCAATGAGAACTTGCACAACATCTTTTGTCCTGCCAGCCCGTTTGCAGCGGGGCCTCAAGGGAACTACTGGCAATTAAGATGCTCCTTTTAATAGAGCACCGGAGCAAAGCATTAACACTCCGTGAACACATGTGATCCTCACATCAAAGCCATTCCCTCCGGTTATCCCGATTTCTGTCACTTCGGGGCCATTGGTTTCGGACAACAACGTGTGTATACAACTTGCAGGTAAGACCATAAACAGTACTATCATAATGAATCAATAACATGTTCAGATCTGAAATCATGGCACTCGGGCCCTAGTGACAAGCATTAAGCATAACAAGTCGCAACAAAGTCATAAAACACTAATAGAAGATACTAGCATCATGCCCTAACAATCTGATGCCATTACATGAATGATCTCATCCAATCCCTACCATCCATAGCCTACAGCGGGTGATTACTCACTCATAGATGGGGGAAACATGGATGGTCGATGGAGAAGCGATGGTGATGATGATGGCGATGATCTCCTCCAATTCTCCGTCCCAGCAGGGTGCCAGAACGGAGTTTCTGGTGCTGTTTCGTGGAATCTGGTGATGGCAGAGGAGCGGAACTCCTTCTAGAAAAACGTCGACCCCCAGAGTTTTTAGGTCAGAAGGCTTCTTATAGGCGAAGAGGGAGACCGAGGGGGTGTCTGGGGCGGCCAGACCACCCTCTGGCGCGGTCTGGGCTATCCCGCGCCGCCAGGTGGTGTGGCCTGGGCCCATCCTCCCTCCGTCTCGTATTCTGGCTCCTGGAGTCTTCTGGTGAAATAGGATTTTCGGCATATTTTCCGAGATTTTTCCTGATAGTTAATTTTCTGCACAAAAAGTAGACACCATGGCAATTCCGCTGAAAACATCGTCAGTCCGTGTTAGTTGAATCCAAATCACACAAGTTTAGAGGAGAAACAATAGCAAAAGTGTTCGGGAAAGTAGATACGTTTTGGACGTATCAACTCCCCCCAAGCTTAGCTTATTGCTTGTCCTCAAGCAATTCAGTTGAAAACTGAGTGCGATAAAAGAACTTTCGCGAACACATTTGCTTCATATGATGTATATATTCTCAGCATGTGATCAACTACTTAGACAATTCATAATAAAGAGTATGCAACTAAGTTCACTTAATAGGCAATGCAAGCTATGAAGAGATTCCAACTTAAAAATAATAAGTAGCAAGAAACATAAACATAGGCAACATTACAATGCTCATAACAAGGTATGATAGAGTGGTATCTCGCTTGCCTTTGATCTAAGGCACCTCTGAAGTTCAGGTGAAGACTAGAAGTAAAGATGTTAAAGATACAAGCATCAAAGTCATAACACAAATAATCAAGTTTTTAGGCAAGCACATTACACTAAGAATGACAACTATGATCTCAAGAAGATGCTCATAGAATATGTGGAGACTCAACAAGGAAACACAAAAGGTTTTGAATAGTTTGAAAGGCTTCCAAATGCTGAAAGTATGGTACTCGTTAGCTTTGAGCTCTCATTGCCCCTATCGTAAGCATCTTTAAATGGTTAAGGTTAAAGTGACACAACTAAGAGGATATGCTTGACAAGTTATAAATCGACGTCTCATGCCCCTTACTTACGAAGACCGATCCTCATGCTACTCAACTTCAGTCACAAGGAAGCTCTTGTCATTGTAAGTATATACGTATCATAGAGAACCGCCAACGGGGTACCCCTTACACATGATATAGGAGCTATCCCATAATCAAAATGACAAGGCGAGCATACAATGAGCATCTCAGCGATCTTTTTATTTACTATGTGCATAGATTTTTATTGAGGATGCTTCATAGAATACTCATTATGGTTATGCTGCAAGTTTCCACCATGATTAGGCATGGCTTAGGCTAGCGGCCCAGGCGTTTCCCTAACACATATACAAACTCCATGATCTTACAAGTTCCACTTTTATTTCACACTGCCGGGATCCATAAGCAAAAAGAATCATGATGTCAATGGGTACAAAGTACCAGTGGAATGTTGAAAGGGTTCCCCATGATACATGGTTCTGCTAACTTCAACTTATAAAGCGCAAGCATATACGCAACAAAGAGGGACGCAACGGTTCAGGTTTATTAAGTGCAAGAAAATAAAGTGTGCCATCAAGTTCGTGAGAGCTTTACTAACTAACTTTCCCAAAACAAACAGACATTTTATTCGGAAGAAAACAAGGCATATTGAATATGCACGGAACAGCGAATGATGCTAATAGGTAGGTATGGTGGACACTTTGGCAATATTTGGTTTTAGGGAGTTGGAAACATGAGTAAGATACTCAGTGAAAGTGAAGGCTAGCAATAGTAAGGGAGCGACAAACGAGAGAGCAATAGCTGTCATAATCATGCTTGCAACAAAACAGGACTAATCATGGCACGGAAGTGATTCAACATCCTCAAGGCAAAATAATTCATCGAGGCTTAACTGATTATTTCAGTCATATGCATGCATGAGCATGTGACAAGTCAATTCAAATGAAACTCAGAGGAGGATACCACGGTGTCATACCAAGTTATGAATAGCGTAATGCAAGCAAACATTAATATGACATGCTACAAACTATTAGCAAGCTGGAACTAATCATACGAAAGCAAGAACTACTAAGCATCCAAAGATAACATACACCCTACACGAACAGGCTAAGTATGCCCACAATGATGAGTATATGTACAAAAATGAAAACAAGTAGAGTTCGTTACCAGCCTCTTACCACACCTCAAGTTGTCATTAATCCTCATTATTGCCCTTCACTTGTGTGGCTTGGATAATAATATGAAACCAAATCCCACTGAGGACTGATGAACCCTGCAACAAATTCACAAAGCCAAAGAAGAACAACAAATATTTTTGGTGTTTTCGATTTTTAAACAAGAACCAAAAAGGGAAGAACAAGCAAAGCAAAATCTTTTTGGGTTTTTCGAGTAGTTCAAACAAAGCAAAAAGGGAAAAGCAAACCAAGGCAAAAAGAAGAAGAAGCAAACCAAAGAGAAACAACAGAAATATTTTTGGTCTTTTTGTGTTTTATAAAGCAACAGCAAAGAAAGAACGAAAACTAGAAGGAGAACGAAACATGAATACATAAAGTACCGATGCAACATGATAAGGAGATGAGTGCGATGCCGGCGTACCTCCCCCCAAGCTTATGCTTTTAGCCTAAGTGGGTGTCAATCCAGGTACGGGTAAGGGTTCCAAGGAGGAGAATCATGATAAGAATGGTCTTAGTTGGGCCCTTGGGAGGAAGAAGAAGCTCCCCAATCATAGATAGGCTGCTGATATAAAGACTCCCCCTCATTCGAGGGTTGGACCGAATCATCCCTGACCTCCCTTCTAGTATCCTGCTCCTGTTGGGAGAGATCTCCCAAGTATGTGTCAAGCTCCTCCTCAGTGAGGGACCATCCTACCCTGTTATCAAGGTTAAACAAAACAGGTGCAGGCAAAAGAACAACACGCTCCGGTGAACAAATGCTCCAAATTTCAGCAACAAAGATGGGTTGGGCAAGGAGATCGAAGAAATCGGGAGCAAGCACAGCAAGAACGCGATTTTTAGCAATGAACTGGAGCTTGCTCGGGAGAGAGAAGAAAGTGGCAGGTGAGAGAGTTAGTGGAGGGCCAGGGGTGGCCCACACCATGGCATGGTGCCACCCAGGGCAGGCTGCGCCACCAGGTGGTGTGCCTGCCTGGTGGGTCCCCCTGGTACCTTCCAGGCACTCCTCTGCCCCTTTTTTCACGTAAAAATTTAATATGAATTTTCTGAAATTTTTCGAGACACTTTATTTTTGGGCAATTCTCAGGCATAGAAGAATGATTTTCTAAAAGACAGATTTTTTCAGAAAATGATGCAATGACAAAACAAGGCTAGAACTACAGAAGTTCTAAGACACTCTAACATGCAAGCAACTAACAACAAAAAGGAAAAGTAAACAAAAACAAAAACTAAAATGGATAGAATAGAAGTAAGCGGAGATAATCATAGTGAAAACATTGTTTTGTTCAACAAAATCCTTTTGTTAACAAGGTTGATCAGGTCTTGTTATCAAAACAATTTCATATGAGACAAAACTTTGTATTCCACTAATGATTATGTTACCTCAACCTTGATAGCAATGGTCCCAATCATAATAGTTTCAAATTTTTCTCTTGGTATGGGACAATATATCTCTCCAACTTGAATGCCCTCAACATGTTCAATTGAATTCAAACCATAAGTCCTTTCAACCTTCTTGGGGAAATAGAGAGTATGTTCCTTGTCATTAACATTAAAGGTCACCTTTCCTTGATTACAATTAATAACAGCTCCTGCAGTATTAAGAAAAAGGTCTCCCAAGAATAATAGACATATTATCGTCTTCAGGCATTTCAAGCACAACAAAATCAGTTAATATCAAGCAATTATGAGCCACTTGAACATGTACATCATCACATATACCAACAGGAATAGTGGTAGATTTATCAGCAATTTGCAAAGATATATCAGTTGGTATCAATTTTTCCAGTTGAAGCCTCTTATAGAGAGAGAAAGGCATAACACTAACTCCAGCTCCCAAATCACACAAAGCAGTTCTAACATAATTGTTCTTAATAGAGCAAGGGATAGTTGGAATCCCTGGATCTCCAAGTTTCTTAGGAACCTTACCATTAAAGGAATAATTAGCAAGCAAAGTAGAAATTTCTTCATTAGGGATCTTCCTTTTATTCGAGACAATATCCTTCATATACTTTGAGTAAGGAGGCAATTTAATAGCATGAGACAAAGGAATTTGCAGGAATAAAGGTTTCATCCACTCACAAAATTTATTATAGTGTTCATCTTCCTTTGACTTGTGTTTCTTATCAGGGAAAGGCATAGGTTTTTGAACCCAAGGCTCTCTTTCACTACCATGTTTCTTAGCAACAAAATCATCTTTAGTGTATTTAGTATTCTTAGTGTGCTCTTCAGGTTCTTCTTCAACTTTTTCTTCATTTGGAGCTTCATTTTCTTCATTACCACTTTCAGTTTCAGCATCAGAGATAGATATACTATTAGGATCTATAGCAGGTTCAGAGGGTTCTACAACAATTTTATGTTTCTTTTTCCTTTTCTTACGAGTAGAGCCACTATTTTCAGCATGTTGAGAATCCTGCTCAATTCTTTTAGGATGCCCCTCAGGATATAGAGGATCCTGGGTAGCAGCACCACTTCTAGTTCTAATTTCATAAGCATGTTTTTCTTTAGCAGCATTAACTAGCAAGTCTTTTTGCACTTTAATGAGTTGATCTATTTGAGTTTGAACCATTTGAAAGTGTTTAACAATCATTTTAACATCATTAGAGGTTCTTTCCACAATATCTTTCAACTCAACAATAGCTCTAGTGTTTTCCATTAGATGATTTTGCACCCTTTTATTAAAATTATCTTGCTTAACAATAAAGATATCAAATTCTTCTAAGCATTGATCGGGAGGTTTAGAGTAAGGGATATCACCTTCATCAAAGTGTTGAAGAGAGTGTACCTCAATAGTGGATGAGTGGGGAATTGGTTTACATAATTCTTCTATAGGAGGTAAATTCTTGACATCTGCAGCTTTAATTCCCTTCTCCTTAAGACATTTCTTAGCTTCCTTCATCACTTCATCATTTAATTCAATAACTCCCCTCTTCTTTGATGTTGGAATAGGCACCGATATAGTTGGTTCAGGTATGATTACTTCAGGTATAGCTGATTCAGGAGGAGTCCAATCTTCATAATTCTTGCTTATTTTAGCCATTAATTCCTCAGCTTCCTTGGGAGTCCTATTCCTGAACACACAATCAGCACAACTATCTAGGTATGTCCTAGATTCTTCAGTTAGTCCATTATAAAATATATCAAGAAGCTCATTCTTAGGTAATGGACTTCCAGCCTGTGCATGAATCAAAGCACAAAACCTTTCCCATGATTTAGGCAATATCTCTTTTTCTCCCTGTTTAAAATCAAAAAGTTCGTGCAAAATAGCATGTCTAGCACTAGGAGGAAAATATTCCTGTAGGAAAGTACTAATCAAACAATCAGGGATATCAATAGATCCAGGAGGTAAATTACTAAACCAAGTTTTAGCTTCTCCTTTGAGTGAAAAGGGGAAATCTTAGCAACAAAGTAAGTACGCATCTTAATATAATCAGAAAACAAGCTACTCATGGTAGAGAGCTCATTCATATGTGCTACCGCACTTTCATTCTTAGTCCCACAAAAAGATTCTTTCTCAACAATAGCTATGCAAGATAGATCGAGAGAGAAATCATAAAATCTTTATCTTTAATGTTTATGGGAGAAGCAGCAAACTTAGCAATAGGAGACAATTTGGGTCTAATAGTACGCCTCTCAAGGAGACTCTTAGCAACGCTCCTATCATGGGTGTTTTTACATTCTTTAATAAATTCATCGGTCATCTCAACATAACCATCTTCAATATCATAACTCTCACTAGACTCAGGTGAACTAACACGTGTAGTAGTGTCTTCATTAGAAGTTTCAGTATTTCCAGCTATAGTTCTAGCAACCGTAGCATCTAGGAAAGGACCTAATGAACCACTCTTATCAAGCACAGTAGAAGCAGCATCATAAGTATCAGAAGTTTCAGATTCAGCAGTAGTAGTAGTGTGTGTAGCATGTGTATGTGGTGGTGTAACGAGCTTACTCGTAACAGATGGTGAATCAAGAGCAACTGAGGTGTTCAGAACCGTACCTCTTCTTGTAGTGGATGGTAAAATAGGAACCTTGCCATCACGAGACTTACCCATGATGGATGGATGGCAGCGAACAATAGAGAATCCAAGTGAACTTGATAAATAAAGCTATGCTCCTCGGCAACGGCGCCAGAAAATAGTCTTGATGACCCACAAGTATAGGGGGTGTATCGTAGTATTTTCGAGGGAAGTGAAACCCAATTTATTGATTCGACACAAGGGGAGCCAAAGAATATTTATAAGCCTTAACAACTGAGTTGTCAATTCAGCTGCACCTGGAAACAATCTTGCTCACAACAGTTTATCAGTAGCAACAGTTTTGTAGTAGCAATAATAAAGTAGCAGCAGTAGTAAAGTAAAGACAGCAATAACAATAGCAGTAAATAGTAGGATTCGAGTGCGATAGGCATAGGGATGGATGGACGGGCGTTGCATGGACAAGACAATTCACATAGCAATCAGAACATAGGGAAATTGCAGATAAATAAGATAAAGCATCCAAGTACTAGATAATCCTAGGCATGTGTTCCATATATAGTCATACATGCTCGCAATGAGAACTTGCACAACATCTTTTGTCCTGCTAGCCCGTTTGCAGCGGGGCCTCAAGGGAACTACTGGTAATTAAGGTGCTCCTTTTAATAGAGCACCGGAGCAAAGCATTAACACTCCGTGAACACATGTGTGAAGGGAATATGCCCGAGAGGCAATAATAAAGTGGTTATTATCTTATTCCATGTTTATGATAAATGTTTATTTTGCATGCTATAATTGTATTGATCGGAAACATCAATACATGTGTGTTTAATAAACAAAAAGGGTTCCTAGTTATGCCTCTCTTATAGACTAGCTTGTTGATTAACAAGATGATCAAGGTTTCCTGATCATAGACATTAGATGTTGTTAATAACAAGGTCACTACATTAGTTGAATGATGTGATGAACATTCATCCGAAGTATAGCATTATGATCAAAGTCATTATGTTTATATTGCTATAACACCATACGAAGTAATCTTTATCCTTAGACCATGAGATCATGTTAATTGCTAACACCTGAAGAGTATCTTGATAACATCAAACGTCACACCGTAACAGGGTGACTATAAAGATGGGTTCAGTGCTACGAAGGTGTTATGTTGAGGCTCATGGATCAAGAGTGGATTTTTTCAATCCCGATGATGGATAGATATACTCCTGGCCATCTCGGTGATATCACATTAAGATAGCTTGCAAGCAAGTGATGTGATCACTAGAATGTTATATCACGGGAACGAGAAAAGGGTGCATGTCGGCAACGAGATCAAACTAGGTATGGAGATACCGATGATCGAATCTCGGACATGTAATATATCATGAGACAAAGGGATTTAGTTACAAGCGTTAAAGGTTCTCACGATCACAGAAGTCATCGTTGAATATGCAGGAGTCAGTATGGATCTCCAGGTCCCGCTTCTCATTATTGATCTGAGAGGAGTCTCAATCATGTATGCATTATTCGCGAACCGTAGGGTGACACACTTAAGAGTTACCGGACACCATTTTGGAGCACATATGTTTTAGACGAAAGAATTGCCAAGCGCTGGAATTATTTCAATAGACACCGAAACTGTTTTGGGTGAAATTGCTGAAATTGGTTCTGCATGTAATATTGAAATGTTGTAGGGGGTTATATGTGAATGTTTGTTATTAAAGTAATTAACAAAATTCTGAATAAATTTAATAAAAGAGTTTTATTAAATGAGAGAGCATTAAATTTGGAGAATTTTAATGCATTTAAATAGGGACTTTAAAGGGGAATGTGAAGAGGCATTTTAATGTGGAGGGGTTACCACCACATGAATAGGGGAGGTGAGGAGTCACCCCCATGCACCGGCCATGAAGGGGGGGCACCCTCCCTCCTCCTATAAAAGGCCACCCTCTTCCTCCTTCTTCCTCACACCTCCTTGTGAAGGATCTCTCTCCCCCTCTAGAATTATTCCCACATGGTCTCGGATTAGCGAGATACATGTTCCCGGTGGCATTTCGTCTGGAAGGAGTTGATGCTTCCGCTGGATCGCTGGAGCGAGGAGGTGGAGGTTGTCCGGTGGCTTGAACGTGTGTGCGAGTACGGATGCGCTGCTGAGTTGCGGCGCTCGGACTTTCTCACGATCTTGAGATCGGCAAGTGTACGACTACATCAACCACGAGTTCCTACTCGTTAACAAAACTCGTTGTCTTCGAGGGTAAGTTCTCGTTGGATGTATATCCACCCGTTGCTTTGTACCTAGTAGATAGATCTTGGCGTGTAGTTCTCATCGTAGGATTTTTTTGTTTGCTATGCTGCGGACCCAGAAAGTGGTATCAGAGCCTGATCTATGCGTAGGTGCTTTACACGGGTAGTACACATATGTTTATATGTGGGCGATGATGATCATGTTATTGCTTCTTTCATGTATTTTGGATATGGCATAGTGGGATGAAGCGGCCCGGACCAACCTTACATGTTATCGTACATGAGACCGGTTCCATGACTGACATGCAACTTGCTTTGCATAAGTGGCTGGCGGGTGTCTGTCTCTCCTACTATAGTCAATATCTGATTTACAACGAGTTGCTAATAACTTAGTTATCCTTGTTGTGGTTCCATGTTCGTAGGTAAGAACGGTTCTATCTCCGAAAGCCCTAGGCCACGTAAAACTTGCAATTGATAAATTAGAGGCGTCTAGTTTAGATCGTTGCTGGGCTAGTGTCTTGATATGGTATTATTGTAAGTAGATGTATGATAGATACTCTTACAACACACTCAACGTGTAAGTTCCATAGACCTTGGCCTTACACACAAAGGAATGATAGAGATCATACCACGATGCAAATGATAGAGATCAAATGCATGGACCATATCATCTCACTTTACACATATGATGTTTGCATCTTATATTGCTAGTTTGGCGTTTTAGTAGCATTTTAAGATGATCCCTCATTTAGATATCAAGATAAAAATGTGTTCTTACTTAAGTATGCACCGTTCTATGGATCGTGTTTCGAGACATCACGTGATGATCGGGTGTACTCGACCCTACGCTTTCATGCAACGGGTGTAAGACGGTTTTACACACGCGAGTACTAAGGTTCTTACTTGGCGAGCCTAGCATGTACAGACATGGCCTCGGAACACGGACCGAAAGATTAAGCATGAGTCATATAGTTGATATGATGCCCATATTGATGCTCGCCTTTGAAGCTACACCGACTCACGTGATGATCGGACTTGGTGTAGTGGATTTGGTTCATGTAATCACCAAAAAGGCACGCGGGGTGTCGTTTTTGAGTGGGAGTTCATTTCTAATTTGGATTAGTCGAACTAAATTTGTCATAAACTAAATCGAAGTGAATTTGCATAATTTGTTGTAGTCATTGGCGTCTGTTCACTACCTTATGCTTACTTTTAATTGAGATAATAGAACTATATAATTCTGGATATTTACTTTACGAACTGGTATCGTATTGTTTTGAATGTCAATTTAAAGTTTAGAAGTCCTATTGCAAACTTTTAGCAAACTCTATTTACTCCATGAAGTTTAATAAGTAGTATTAAATCAAGAGTTAGAATTCCAATGTTAGTATCTAAAATATCATGTTTGCCTCCATGATTCTTGATATTCAAAAGTTGTTTTAATATCGAGGTTATGTAGGAGCTGAAAGAATTGTTTTAGAAACCATCATGTGTGAAAGATATTGTGATATCTGAAACAATGTTTTTGGTTGCATTATGATAGAGTATAATTTAGCAAAATACATGTTCTCATACTGTATGAGAATTTGTGAAGGATGGAGATGCTAAGCATCCGGATCTCCCAAAAGGTTTTGGGAACTAAAATTATACTCGTCATTCTTCCTTATAGGCTATAGTAGCTTGATCATGAAATATGTCATGATAAGGATGAATAGAAGATGTAAGTAAAATGTTTACTACACTAATAGATTACTAAAGAATGGATTTTTGAAAGAATACCAAACATTTGATGATGGTGATCCACTTCAAAGTGCAAGTCCTAAGGTATTAGTATTTGACTATATACGCTTTGTACTATGTGTTATGTGAATGACACCACTATTGATGTTGATAGATTCTTTTAAAAGGAAAAGGAATTGCTGAAAGAGAATCTACAAAATATTTGGCAGAAAATAAAAAGTTAGAAATGTCCAGATTAGGTATATAGAAGATATACATGTTATGTCTGTATTCCTTGCTTGTTAAACAATGTGGTTATGAGGTATTGTATACCGGTATTGGATACCGAATTGGTTGGTATGAAGTGTCATACAGGACAACGCAATTCATGAACTATAATGGCTTAAGTAACTAGTAAGAGAATAAGTGATGATGTTCATCGAAAACAAATAAAGTGTTATTGTGTTTTTCGTTGTCGTCAAACCTAGCCTTCAAGATTTGTTTTAATAATTGTTATTTTGTTCTGGTATTACGAGAACAATGGTTGTTCAAATAATTACCGTATTCCATAAAGGATGGATGTATTTTTACAAGTCTAGTGGGAGAAATCACATCCATAAACACTATTGCTAAAATGTCGCAAGACAAATGATTAAAATATCATTTATGAAGTGACATCGCTGTTTTAAATTATATTGGAAAGAAAACATGAAGAAACTCCATGTTGATGGAATTTTGGAGTCTTTGATTTTGATCAATTGACGCATGTGAGACTTTCCTCGAGATAATTGAAACTCCGTCCATAGGCCAGAGAGGAACGAATGACTAGCTTATTTGAAATTATGCATGCTGATGTGCATAGTCCATTATGTGTAGCCATATGCGATGGATCCATATGTGATGGATCTTTTTGCTTCATATGCTTTCTCTGAAAATTTGAGTGAATATATCTGTATATTTACTTAATAAGGAAGAAGTATGAAACATTTGAAAATTGTTCAAAGACTTTCAAGATGAAGTGGAAAATCATTGTAACAAGAAAATAAAGAGTTTATGATTTGATCATAAAGGAAGATATTTGAGTTACATGTTTAGCAAAACACTTAAGATTTGAGGAATTGTTCCATGGTTAGGACATCCCGTTTTTAGAGATAAAGAAGGACGTGAGCGATTTGTGTTTCCCGATAAACCATAGGAGTATGGTATATTCGAGAGATGAAATCAAACCATGTTTGACATGGTAAGATCAAAGGTGTCATTTATAAAACCGCCATTATGTTTTAAGAATTGAAGCTTTAGAGACTACCGCTTTTACACTGAAAAGAGCACCATCGTGATCCGTTGAAATGACACCATATAAGTTATGGTTTGGGATAAAACCCGAATTGTCTTTTCTTAAATTTTGGTATGCTATGCATCAGTAAAATGTTTACAACCAAAGTCGGATAAGCACGTCTTTGTAGGTTATCCCAAAGAATTTGTTGGGAATTTCTCCATAACACCGAGGACAAAAGAGTTTGTTACTTGGAATGTCAAGTTTCTTGAGAAGGAATTTTTCGTGAAAACTTAAGTGGGAGGACAATAGAACTTTGATAAGGTTGTTGAACCTTAGCTATATGTGCTAAGTAGCGCAGCGCCGGAAAGTGTCCCAGTGGCGGCCACAATGCTCATGGCTCACGTGATTACAAAGGGTGTGATCTCGGAGATTAGAGTTCCTATTGAACCGTGTGGGTCAGTAAGAATCAAATAGTGTGATTTGATAAGCAAGTCGTTATTGTTTTGACAATAATGAACCGACTACATGCAAAGAAGCGATGATGGGCCCTGACTCCATAAAATGACTAGAAGTCATAGAATCCGTGATAGTATCCATACACGAGAAATCAAGTTTCTGAACTTGGAAGACCCTCCGGAAAGGCGTGAAGCCTATCGGTCGTGTTTGGTTCTATAAAGAAATAAGACATGGATGTTTAACATCTATGAAATAGTCGACATGTCGGAAAGAAGTTTACGACAATGTTCAAGGAGTTGACTATGAAAAGATTTGATCTTTCATAGTGATATTTAGTCTTGACAGATTAATGTAGTAACCACTACATATAATTGGATGTATGGTAGTTGAACAAACAAAACAATGTTCCTCTAATAGAATGGTTACCTAGGACGTGTAGAAGACACGGTCTGAAGGGTTTTGTTAATTCAAAGGGTGCTAAAAGGACATGCAAACTTCAATAGTTGAAGTAAGCATAGCGGAGTCGGAATCTTCACCATGATGAATTGTTAAAAGAGTTTAAATTCATCGGAGATGATGAAGATGCTTGCATTTGCAAGAAATTATGTGGGAGCGTTGAGACATATTTCTAATACATTATGTAGAGGACATATTGTTGATTGGAAATGATATATCTTGTATTGACACAAGTTAAGAATTTCATTAAAATAAGATTTCGATGAAAGACTTGGGAAAACCTAGAATATTTGGTATCAATATCTATATGGATAGATTAAGCCGCTAATATGGTTGTGCCAAACATACATATATGAGATATTGAAAGGGTTCAATATGAGATATTGAAAGGGTTCAATATGGAAACAACAAGAAAGGTTCTTGCTGCATGGAAAGAATTGTATCAAGATTCAAGTGTTTCAACACTTGGTGAGTAAAATCACATGAAGATTTTGATCGATTATACCATGATATGTATATATCCAGAATGTCCTATGCTCTAAATGTTATGAGCACATACCAGAATGATTCATAAGATGATCATTGGACGATAGTAAAGATATTCTTATGAGCTTTGGAAGAACTAAGAATATATCATGTATAAGTGACAAATAATTAAAGGTAGTTCATTGTAAAGTGTTACATTGATACTAGTTTTGTCACAAGATACAAATTAAATTTATCTCAGTTTAGACTATGGGTGGCACAATGTAATGGAAAGGATGTTCCATGATGGATTTGGATGAGTTCCAAAGTTGAGACATTGTGACGGATACTACAACAAAAGGCTAAGTATATAACTGTTGTAGTAGCAGCAAAGGAGGGCATTTGTGTTAAGTAGTTTGTTATCAAACTAGGTGTGGTTCAAAGTGGGCTAATACTATGAAGATATATTGTGTGACAATAATATCAACATATTTTAACCCAAACGAACTAAAGGTCTCACCAAAGGACCAAATTTATACAATGCCATCTCATTTGAGAATGAGTGATGCGTAGAGACGCAAAGACATGCAAATACACACGGACCTGAAACTGGCAGATCCGGAGATTATGTTAACCACTAGCAATCACGTATATGTAACACCAGAAAGCCATAGGTGTTCAATACGCAAAGTTTTTCAAACTAGATTATTGACTCTAGTGCAAGTGGGAGACTGAAGGGAATATGCTCGAGAGGCAATAATAAAGTGGTTATTATCTTATTCCATGTTTATGATAAACGTTTATTTTGCATGCTATAATTGTATTGATCGGAAACATCAATACATGTGTGTTTAATAAACAAAAAGGGTTCCTAGTTATGCCTCTCTTATAGACTAGCTTGTTGATTAACAAGATGATCAAGGTTTCCTGATCATAGACATTGGATGTTGTTAATAACAAGGTCACAACATTAGTTGAATGATGTGATGAACATTCATCCGAAGTATAGCATTATGATCAAAGTCATTATGTTTATATTGCTATAACACCATACGAAGTAATCTTTATCCTTAGACCATGAGATCATGTTAATTTCTAACACCTGAACAGTATCTTGATAACATCAAACGTCACACCGTAACAGGGTGACTATAAAGATGGGTTCAGTGCTACGGAGGTGTTATGTTGAGGCTCATGGATCAAGAGTGGAATTTGTCAATCCCGATGACGGATAGATATACTCTGGGCCCTCTCGGTGATATCACATTAAGATAGCTTGCAAGCAAGTGATGTGATCACTAGAATGTTATATCACGGGAACAAGAAAAGAGTGCATGTCGGCAACGAGATCAAACTAGGTATGGAGATACTGATGATCGAATCTCGGACATGTAATATATCACGAGACAAAGGGATTTAGTTACAAGCGTTAAAGGTTCTCACGATCACAGAAGTCATCGTTGAATATGCAGGAGTCAGTATGGATCTCCAGGTCCCGCTTCTGATTATTGATCTGAGAGGAGTCTCAATCATGTCTGCATTATTGGCGAACTGTAGGGTGACACACTTAAGAGTTACCGGACACCATTTTGGAGCACATATGTTTCAGACGAAAGAATTGCAAAGCGCTGGAATTATTTCAATAGACACCAAAACTGTTTCAGGTGAAATTGTTGAAATTGGTTCTACATGTAATATTGAAATGTTGCAGGGGTTATATGTGAATGTTTGTCAATTAAAGTAATTAACAAAATTCTGAATAAATTTAATAAAAGAGTTTTATTAAATGAGAGAGCATTAAACTTGGAGAATTTTAATGCATTTAAAGTAGGGACTGTAAAGGGGAATGTGAAGAGGCATTTTAATGTGGAGGGGTTACCACCACATAAATGGGGGAGGTGAGGAGTCAGCCCCCCCATGCGCCGGCCATGAAGGAGGGGCACCCCCCTCCTCCTATAAAAGGCCACCCTCTTCCTCCTTCTTCCTCACACCTCCTTGTGAAGGATCTCTCTCCCCCTCTACAATTATTCCCCCATGGTCTCGGATTAGCGAGATACATGTTCCCGGTGGCATTTCGTCTGGAAGGAGTTGCTGCTTCCGTTGGATCGCTGGAGCGAGGAGGTGGAGGTTGTCCGGTGGCTTGAACATGTGTGCGAGTACGGATGCGCTGCTGAGTTGCAGCGCTCGGACTTCCTCACGATCTTGAGATCGGCAAGTGTACGACTACATCAACCACGAGTTCCTACTTGTTAACAAAACTCGTTGTCTTCAAGGGTAAGTTCTCGTTGGATGTATGTCCACCCGTTGCTTTGTACCTAGTAGATAGATCTTGGCGTGTAGCTCTCATCGTAGGAATTTTTTTGTTTTCTATGCTGCGGACCCAACAATGTGATCCTCACATCAAAGCCATTCCCTCCGGTTATCTCGATTTCTGTCACTTCGGGGCCATTGGTTCCGGACAACAATGTGTGTATACAACTTGCATGTAAGACCATAAACAATACTATCATAATGAATCAATAACATGTTCAGATTTTAAATCATGGCACTCGGGCCCTAGTGACAAGCATTAAGCATAACAAGTCGCAACAAAGTCATAAAGAACTAATAGAAGATACTAGGCACCATGCCCTAACAATCTGATGCCATTACATGAACGATCTCATCCAATCCCTACCATCCTCATAGCCTACAACGAGGGATTACTCACTCATAGATGGGGGAAACATGGATGGTTGACGGAGAAGCGATGGTGATGATGATGGCGATGATCTCCTCCAATTCCCCGTCCCGGTAGGGTGCCAGAACGGAGTTTCTGGTGCTGTTTTGTGGAATCTGGTGGTGGCGGTGGAGCGGAACTCCTTCTGGAAAAATGTCGAACCCCCTAGAGTTTTTAGGTCAGAAGGATTCTTATAGGTGAAAAGGGAGACCGAGGGGGTGTCTGGGGCAGCCAGGCCACCCCCTGCGTGGCCTAGGCTAGCCCGCGTGGCCAGGTGGTGTGGCATGGGCCCAGCCCCCCTCCGTCTCGTATTCTGGCTCCTGGAGTCTTCTGGTGAAATAGGATTTTCGGCATATTTTCCGGAATTTTTCCTGATAGTTGATTTTCTGCACAAAAAGTAGACACGAGAACAATTCTGCTGAAAACAGCATCAGTCCGTGTTAGCTGCATCCAAATCACACAAGTTTAGAGGAGAAACAATAGCAAAAGTTTTCGGGAAAGTAGATATGTTTTGGACGTATCACCAAGGCATCCCCTTCTTCATCAATAAAAATCTCAGGTTCTTCCAAACACTTCATTTTTATTGTTTCATGCACAATTGTGTTGTTCTTGGAGCGTCTTTGTTTTCTTTTTTGGTTTTCGTTTGCTTGGTTTGCTTAGTTTGGTTGAATAAATTGGTTGGAGCCCCTCTTTCATACATTAGTTTTCAAATAAGTGTGGTTTGGATTGGAAAAGAGTAGGAAAAGTTCATGCTTAAGTGGTAAAGGAGCTCGTTTTTTACGGTGGCCTATGCTTTGTCATGTCATGCTTGATATTGTTTTGGATTTATGCTTAGTGATTTTTTCTGTAGCATGACATGTTATAAACAATTGAGATTGCTTAATGTGCCTTGAAAGAATCATGCGTTGTTTTAGCATATTAAAGCATAGTATTGTGGTATTCTCTTTTGATGCTTTATTTGGGTTGACTTGGCGCATGCTCACACCATGTTATGACTATCCCAAGTCACCGTAGCCTTTATGATCCTTTAGTTTTTGACTTGTAATATCACTTTATGCTTTAATTAATGATGTTTTGTTGCTAGCCTCCATAACCAAGTATGAGTTCCACTCATGCATCCAACTCCAAATAAAACCAAGTTATCCCAAAGAGTCCACCATACCTACCTATTAGCATTTTCTATTCCAAGTCTATTCATGCTTTTATCTACCTTCCGAATTAAACTTGTTATGAGAAAACTAGTGATTAAAGCTCTCACGAACTTGATGGCACACTTTACTTTTCTTGCCCTTAATAAACTTGAACCATTGTGTCGTCTATGTTGTATATGCATGCACTTATATGTTGGGGATTAGCAGAACCATGTTGTCATGGGGAACGCTTTCAACATTGCACTTTTACATTGTACCTAGTTGATATCATGCTCTTTTGTCTATGGATGTCGTCAGTGTGAAATGAAAGGGGAGCTTGTAAGTCCATGGAGTTATGTATGTGTGTTAGAAAAACGCCTGGGCCGCCGGTCTAATCCATGCCTAATCATGGTGGAAACCTGCAGCGTAACCATAATGAGCAATCTATGAAGCATTCTTCTTATAAAAAAGAGATAGAGATTGAGAAAAAAGAAAAAAAGAGATGAGAAAAGAGGAAAGAGAGAAAAAAGCACCATTTTCCCATGGTAAATAAGAAGATTGTTGAGATTCTCGTTGTCTGCTTGCCTTGTCATTTTGATATGGGGATTCTTCTGTATCATCGGGCAAGGGGTGCCCCGTTGGCGGTTCTCTATGATACACATGTACTTACTATGACAAGAACTTACCGGTAACTAAACTCGAGTAGCATGAGGAGCGGCCCTCGTATTCAAGGGACATGAGATTTCTAACTTATACTTTATCAAGCATATACTCTATAGTTTGTTCACTTTAATCTTAATCACTTCAAGATGCTTATGATAGGGGCAATGAGAGCTGAAAGCTAATAAGTACCATAATTTTTGGAAGCTCTTTATGAGACTTGAATCCCTGTTTCCTTCTATGAAGGTCTTTCTTCCATTTTTATATTGAGTCTCCGCCTTCTATCTTTATGCACCAATTAAGAGAGCATTGTTGTCATTCTTAGTTCTATGTGCATTGTTCCAAGACTTGTTGATTGATGCATACCTTTGATATTGCTTGGTCCTAAACTATTTGTATCTAGTCACCCTTATGAACTTTGAAGGTGTCCTATGCATTTATGTTTTGCTACTCTATGAGGGACAAGCTGAATACCATTCTCATTATGCTTTCTTTATGTGAAACAAACAAACGTCTTGCAAAGCATTGTTATTCATGAATCTTTTGTTTGTGCCTTTTCATGTTACAACATAGTTGCTATGTCTTATTGTTAGAACTATATCTTTCATGATTCATGTTTAGAGTACCTTAATCCCAGCTATCAATACTTTTACAATAATGATGATCAAGATTGTGTTGTCTGCATGTCACCTCAAAAATTATATTGTTTTGATCGTTTACCTACTCGAGGACGAGCTGAAACTAAGCTTGGGGATGTTGATACGTCCATAACGTATCTATAATTTTTTATGGTTTTATGCTAATAATATGCTTTTGACATTCCTTTTTGTATAAAGTTTATGATTTATTTGGAATAACCTACTAATAGTTGCAAAACTGTATAATGTTCTTGTTTTACACTTTGATGTGTAGGAATTACCAAGAATACAAATGGAAACCTTGTTGGAGTCAAATTGGATTTTTTCCAGAAATCTGTCTCAGAACTCTTTTTGAAGATGGTCACGTTTCGGGTCGAAGACAACATCAAACGGAAAACTCTTCAACTACAAAGTTGTTGAAAATTTCACGACAAACGTTCTAGACATAAACTTTAGCTGATTCTGAGTCCGGACAGGCCATTTAGTCCCGATTTACTGCAGCCCAAGATGGAGTGACGGGAATCCGAGAAGCTATATAAAGGGAGGAAACCTAATTCGCCTAGGGCATCTCCACCCACGAATTTGCAGCCATCAAAGCCACATTTTTTCCTCCCCATGGACCCCATCTCCATGGGGAAGGGCTCCCAATAAGCCATGAAGGAAGGGGGCTAAGGGGCGGTGCTCCCCCATGATACCTGCGGCGGGGAAGGAGTCCCCCGCGTCGCCACCGGCGCCGCCGCCGCCCTCTTCACCATCTTCACCACCATCTCCATCAGCTGATCCTCCTAGTATGTAGTGGTTCATCCTCTCGCACACCTCTGTACCGTCCTATGTAAACATGGTGTTTGATGCTATAAATTATAATCCAATGATCTATGTCATGTTTGCGTAGTTTCTTTGTTCTTAGATTGAATGGTTGAACGTCTATGGTTCATTAGAGTTATATGTTGATATGGTACAGTCCTTTGGTGTCCATTATATTTGTGCGTGTATGGATTAAACATCATAGGGTTTGTAGTATGTGTAAGAGGAAGGGGGAAGTTCTGCCGGAGTGACAGAAACCTGAGGACGTGAACCGAAACGTTGCACGTATGGGAGTAAGAGGACCATTAAACTTAAGGTTATAGTTGGGGAAACCTTAATGCATTGATTAGTACTTACGAATGTTTGCTAACAATCCAATCATATAGTACATGTAATTCCAAGTAGTGAAGCGCATGTATATTTAGCCTCTGCCACATAGAAAACTGCATCGAAGACAATGAACCCGATCTATTCGCTATTTAAACTTGGACAAAGCCACCACAATTACCATCACTATTCCACACTCATGGTTCTGTTAGTTTAGTGTATTTTATTGCTACAACAACTAGCTTTACTTTCTTGTTATTTATTATCATGCAAAGTTATCTCTATTACTCGTATTGTTGCTCTAGTTTTATTTCCTAGATAATGCAAACATTTAGTGTGTGTAGAGTTGTATCAGTGGTTGATAGAACTTGAGAGAATATTTATCCTACCTTTAGCTCCTCGTTGGGTTTAACACTCTTACTTATCGAAAAGGCTACACACGACCCCCTATACTTGTGGGTTATCAGTAACCAAGTGAAAGCATTATCATTCAGAGATCAGCGAAAAAGTTTAAGGAGTACAAACTCTTTTGGTAGACTTCCTGGTTTAAGAGTAGCTCACAGGTCATAGACCTTCGTCAAATGATCACTAGGATCTTCCTCTTCTTTTTTTGCAAAAGTAATTTCTTTCATCATATTAATTAGGTCAGGATATATTTCAAATTCCTAGCTTTCAAGATCAGGACAAAGAATAGGCATTTTTCTTAAGTGCCTAGATGGATTCCCATATTCTTCTAATGGTAGATCGGGCTCTTCGGCCCCCTGGGTGATGGTTAGGTCTGCCATCAAAGGAATCAAATTGTTCATGTCTACAATACGTGACTTAGAATATCTTTCAATAAATTCTAAGCGTCTTTCAGTTGAAATACAGTCAATATATGGAGGTAAATAAGTTCTACCTAAACGAGTGGTACCTCTATCTTCAACGGAGATCGTGGATGGTGTCAACGATCACTTATGTCAAGAAGCAACAATTAGCCCTTAGCTCCCCGGCAACGGCACCAGAAAAAAGCTTGATGGCCTGCAAGTGCATAGGTTCGTCAGAGTGTTTTCGCGGAAGTATTAATTCTATTTTTTATATCGATCCTAATAAGGATCCTACGTAAGTGTCTTTATGCGGCGTTTCTGTTGCACTCAAGGTGTCACCTGGCTTGATTGAATTGACTGCAATTGTTGAAGGTGGAAGGGGGTGAGTGAATAATAGAGGAAACTAGTATAAAGGAAAAGGCAAGAATTAAATATCATAAAAGTAAAGGTGAGAAAAGTGTTTGAGGTTCCTGTAGATGAGAAGTTAGGCGCAGAGAGAAACGGTTCATGGTAATAATTATGCTAGATGAATAAGATGGAATAAGTGATTGTGATATTTCTTATTTATAAGTGAGTAGGCAAGCAACCCATATACTGACTAGGAGTCCTCATGGACACTTCTTCCTAGTCCCAATGATCCATCTTCCTATTACCACAGTAATGGTCAGCACAATAATTAAGGTCTTCCGACCGGATCAAGGCTTTAGTATTGATGGTTCCTTATTGTCCTTAAGTAGTACTAGCTCCTCACTGATATCAGCCGTGTCATTTGGGGTCACTGATTTTCTAGCATACAAGTTCATACCTATGAGATCTCTTGATCATGTTACCTGGGCCCTTAAATTGGATAACAAGCATTAGGCGAACATATATATTCATTCTCTGAATTTAATAAGCACTACAACAATCACAAATGGATGGAATTAAAGAAGGCACAACACATCTTACCAAATCACTACATCTCCCATGCCTATAGGGATTTACTCAGACATGAGAGGAATATAGATCAAAGGCATAATTGTATTGCAAACGGAAATCATCTCAAAGTTACCGTAGCAAGCCACAATACCATTCGAAGATCGAATCAAATACAAACCAAGGTAGATAAAAGTAGCAAACCCTAATCTTACAAGTGTCATTCTCTCTCTCTAAGTACAAATATGGATGATGGTCGAGCGAATGGTTTTGAGGCTAGGGATCATTGAAGAATGAGACGGTGTTCTTATCCTTCTCCAGATCTGATCTCTCCTCTTATGGATGTGTTTGCGTCGGTTGTGTTGTGTTTTTCGTCCCCTCCTCTTCGCAAAAGTTGCTTGTATTGATATAACGGAGCTAGCGGTGAGCCGTACGGGCGGATGGTATGTGCGCATACCGACCGTACCAGTGGTCTTTATGCACTCAGAATGCTTCTAATGAAAGGGGATCCGATTGGGAATTTTCTTCTTTAGGTGTAATTAGCCCATAAATGCCATCAAATCTTCCAAAAAATGTTCATGGCCTAAAAACCATCACAAGAAACCAAGGTTTTGCTCGTTGCGATATTAACATTAGTGAAAATGGTAAACTTTAGTGAAATCTGGCAGTAAACAAGAGGAAAAACAATGATGAAAAGAGTTGAAATTTGGAGCTATCAATGTCCACAGGAGATCCTCCTCCACTCCTTCCTCCCAGTCCACCTCGTTGTCCTCCTCTTATTTGCTCGCTACCACGACGGGAGGGTAGTGACTAAGATGTGATTAGGTGGTGGGAAGACGGTGAATCAACGGGAAGCGCCTCGGCCGCCATTAATGGGGTAGCAAGAGCGGGTGTAGGAAAATATGCACGTGCAGTGGAGCCCAGCTAATGAGGTGGCTTGTTGGGTGCACTGGCGCCCCACTAGTAGAAAACAAGCCTTTCGTTCGGAGAATTAGTCTTTGTTGTGTTACGAACTAGGACTAATGCTCTGGTCCCACCGGCTAGATGTTGGGTCCACAGCATAGAAAACAAAAAACTTCCTACGGTGTGGACTACACGCCAAGATCTATCTACTAGGTACAAAGCAACGGGTGGACATACATCCAACAAGAACTTACCCTCGAAGACAACGAGTTTTGTTAACGAGTAGGAACTCGTGGTTGATGTAGTCATACACTTGCCGATCTCAAGATCGTGAGGAAGTCTGAGCGCCGCAACTCAGCAGCGCATCCATACTCGCACACACGTTCAAGCCACCGGACAACCTCCACCTCCTTGCTCCAGCGATCCAGCAGAAGCAGCAACTCCTTCTAGACGAAATGCCACCGGGAACATGTATCTCGCTAATCCGAGACCACGGGGGAATAATTCTAGGGGGAGAGAGAGATCCTTCAAAAGGAGGTGTGAGGATGAAGGAGGGAATGGGTGGCCTTTTATAGGAGGAGGGGGATGCCCCCTCTCTCCATGGCCGGCGCATGTGGGGGTGACCCCTCACCTCCCCCATTCATGTGGTGGTAACGCCTCCACATTAAAATGCCTCTTCACATTCCCTTTTAAAGTCTCCACTTTAAATGCATTAAATTTCTCCAAATTTAATGCTCTCTCATTTAATAAAACTATTTTATTAAATTTATTCAGAATTTTGTTAATTACTTTAATTAAAAAACATTCAAATATAGCCCCTTGCAATATTTCAATATCACATGTAGAACCACTTTCTGCAATTTCACTCGAAACAATTTCCGGTTTCTATTGAACCAATTCCTGCGCTTTGCAATTCTTTCGTCTGAAACATATGTGCTCCAAAATGGTATTCGGTAACTCTTAAGTGTGCCACCCTATGGTTCGCGAATAATGTAGACATGATCGAGACCCTTCTCCGATCAATAATCAGCAGCGGGACCTGGAGATCCGTACTGACTCCTACACATTCAACGATGACTTCTGTGATCGTGAGAACCTTTAACCCTCGTAACTAAATCCCTTTGTCTCTCTATATATTACATGTCCGAGATTCGATCATCGGTATCTCCATACCTAGTTTGATATCATTACCGATATGCACTCTTTTCTCGTTCCCATGATATAACATTCTAGTGATCACATCACTTGCTTGCAAGCTATCTTAATGTGATATCACCGAGAGGGACCAGAGTATATCTATCCGTCATCGGGATTGACAAATTCCACTCTTGATCCATGAGCCTCAACATAACACCTTCGTAGTACTGAACCCATCTTTATAGTCACCCTGTTACGGTGTGACGTTTGATATTATCAAGATACTCTTCCGGTGTTAGCAATTAACATGATCTCATGGTCTAAGGATAAACATTACTTTGTATGATGTTATAGCAATATAAACATAATGACTTGATCGTAATGCTATACTTCAGATGAATGTTCATCACATCATTCCACCAATGGTGTGACCTTGTTATTAACAACATCCAATGTCCATGATCAGGAAACCTTGATCATCTTGTTAATCAACAAGCTAGTCTATAAGAGAGACATAACTAGGAACTCTTTTTGTTTATTAAACACACATGTATTGGTGTTTCCTGATCAATACAATTCTAGCATGTAAAATAAACATCTATCATATATAAGGAATATACAACTTTATTATTGCCTCTCAGGGCATATTTCCTTCAGTCTCCCACTTGCACTAGAGACAATAATCTAGTTCACATAGTGATAAATCTAACACCCATGGAGTTCTGGTGTTGATCATGTTTTGCCCTAGGGAGAACTTTAGTCAACGGATTTGCTACATTTAGGTCTGTGTGTACTTTACAAATCTTTATATCTCCATCCTTGACATGCTCGTGGATGGAGTGAAACCGGCGCTTAATATGCTTGGAATTCTTGTGAGACCTCGGTTCCTTTGCGTTCTCTATGGCTCCATTGTTGTCACAATAGATCACCATCGGGTCCAACACACTGGGAACCACACCTAGTTCCGTAATGAACTCTTTCATCCAAACCGCCTCCTGCGCCGCTTTTGAAGCAGCAACATATTCTGCCTCCGTCGTTGATCCAGCCACCACAGGTTGTTTGGAACTCCTCTAAGGAACTGCTGCTCCGTTCAAGAGAAATACGTATCCGGATTGAGACTTAGAGTCATACGGATCGGTGTCAAAGCTAGCATCGACATAACACTTAGCGACTAGCTCTTCTTCACCTCCGTATATAAGAAACATATCCTTAGTTCTTCTCAAGTACTTGAGGATGTTCTTTACCGCTATCCAGTGTTCCGAACCTGGATCAGATTGGTACCTACTAGTCAAACTAATAGCATGTGCCACATCCGGTCTTGTACATAGCATGGCATACGTAATAGAGCCTATGGCCGAGGCATAGGGGATCTTATCCATCATCTCTCTTTCTTCCGCCGTAGCCGGACTTTGAGTCTTACTCAATGTCTTGCCTTGCAACATAGGTAAGAACCCCTTCTTGCTTTTGTCCATATTAAACTTCTTTAATATCTTATCAAGGTATGTACTCTGCGATAGACCAATTAGGCGCATTGATCTATCTCTATAGATTTTAATGCCTAATATATATGACGCTTCACCAAGGTCTTTCATCAAAAATTTGCTGTTTAGATAACTTTTAACACTGTTTAAAAGATCTATATCATTTCCAATCAATAATATGTCATCCACATATAATATCAGAAATGCCACATTGCTCCCACTCACTTTCTTGCAAATACAAGCCTCTCCATAAGTTTGGACAAATCCAAACTCTTTGATCACCTCATCAAAGCGGAGATTCCAACTCTGGGATGCTTGCTTCAGTCCATAGATGATTCGCTGAAGTTTGCATACCTTATTAGCATCCTTAGGATCGACAAAACCCTTAGGTTGTATCATATACAACTCTTCTTCAATATTACCATTGAGGAACGCAGTTTTGACATCCATCTGCCATATTTCATAATCGAAATATGCAGCAATTGCTAACATAATCCTAACCGACTTAAGCATCGCTACGGGAGAGAATGTCTCATCGTAGTCAACTCCTTGAATTTGTCGAAACCCCTTTGCGACAAGTCGAGCCTTATAGATGGTCACATTACCATCAACATCAGTTTTTCTTTTGAAAATCCATTTATTCTCAACGGCCTTTCGATCGTGAGATAAGTCCACCAAGTTCCAAACTTGGTTCTCGTACATGGATTCCATCTCGGATTTCATGGCTTCCAGCCATTTGTTGGAATCTGGGCTCATCATCGCTTCTTCATACGTCGCAGGGTCATCCATTTCATCAACTATGAAATTCACAACAGGATTGTCGTACAGTTCAGGAGCTGCACGTGTCCTGCTTGACCTGCGAGGTTCGGTAGTGTCCTCTTTCGGAGTTTCATGATCATTATCATTAGCTCTCTCTTCATCAGGTGAAGTCAACTCCGAAACAACTTCCGGTGCTGCGCCACTCGCCATTCCATGAAGAGAAGGTTCAATAACCTCTTCGAGTTCTACCTTCCGACTACTCACACCTTTCGCGAGAAACTCCTTCTCAAGAAAGGTTCCATTCTTGGCAACAAAAACCTTGCCCTCGGATCTGTGATAGAAGGTATACCCAATTGTTTCCTTAGGGTATCCTATGAAGACGCATTTTTCCGTTTTGGGTTCGAGTTTATCTGGTTGAAGTTTCTTCACATAAACATCGCATCCCCAAACTTTAAGAAATGACAGCTTAGGTTTGTTTCCAAACCATAATTCATACGGTGTCGTTTCAACGGATGGTGCCCGATTTAAAGTGAATGCAGTTGTTTCCAGTGCATAACACCAAAATGACAGTGGCAAGTCAGTCAGAGACATCATAGATCGAACCATATCCAATAAGGTACGATTACGATGTTCCTACACACCATTACGTTGTGGTGTTCCGGCAGGCGTGAGTTGTGAAACTATTCCACACTCTTTCATGTGTGTGCTAAACTCGTAACTTAGATACTCTCCTCCACGGTCAGATCGTAGAAATTTGATCTTTCTATTACGATGATTTTCCACTTCATTCTGAAATTCCTTGAACTTTTCAAAAGTTTCAGACTTGTGTTTCATCAAATAGATATACCCGTATCTACTCAAATCATCCGTGAAAGTAACAAAATAACGATATCCACCTCGCACCGACACACTCATTGATCCACACACATCAGTATGTATGATTTCCAATAGATCTGTCGCCCGTTCCATTGAACCGGAAAATGGCATTCTAGTCATCTTGCCCATAAGGCATGGCTCACATGTATCAAATGATTCAAAATCAAGTGATTGCAAAAGTCCATCAGAATGGAGTTTCTTCATGCGTTTAACACCAATATGACCTAGACGGCAGTGCCACATATATGTAGACATATCATCATCAAGTTTAATCTTTTTAGCATTAAGATTATGAATGTGTGTAATATTACTATCGAGATCTATCAGAAATAAACCATTCAACATAGGTGCATGACCATAAAAGATATCATTCTTATAAATCGAACAACCATTGTTTTCAGATTTAAAGGAATGACCACTTTGCATCAAACACGATCCAGATACAATGTTCATGCTCAGTGCAGGCACTAAATAACAATTATTTAGGTTTATAACTAATCCCGATGGCAAATGGAGAGGTAGCGTCCTGACGGCGATCACATCAACTTTTGATCCATTGCCGACCCGCATCCTGACCTCATCCCTTGCTAGTTGTCGCTTGTTCCGTAGCCCCTGAACCGAGTTACATATATTAGCAACCGATCCCGTATCAAATACCCAGGTGCTACTGCGAGTACTAGTCAAGTACACATCAATAACATGTATATCAAATATACCTTTGTTTGCCTTGCCGGACTTCTTGTCCGCCAAATACTTGGGGCAGTTGCGCTTCCAATGGCCAGTCCCCTTACAATAGTAGCACTCGGTGTCAGACTTAGGGCCAGCTCGGGGTTTCTTTTCAGGCGTGGTAACAGACTTGCCACCCTTCTTTCCCTTGTGCTTTCCTTTCTTGTCTTTCTTGAAACCGGTGGTCCTATTGATCATCAACACTTGATGTTCTTTCCTAATCTCCACTTTTGCAGTCTTAAGCATTGACAGAAGCTCGGGAAGAGACTTCTTCATACCCTGCATATTATAGTTCATCACGAAGCTCTTGTAGCTAGGTGGCAGAGATTGGAGAACACGATGTATGCCTAAGTCAATGGGAATCGTTATTCCCAAGGACACAAGCTTATCGGCGTACCCAGACATTTTGAGTACGTGCTCACTAACGGAGCAGTTTTCCTCCATCATGCAGCTAAAGAACTTTTCTGTAGCATTATAACTCTCTATGGTAGCATGGGTATCGAAAATCATTTTCAGTTCTCCCATGGTATCAAAGGCATTGCCATTTTTGAAACGCTTTCGAAGTTCTGGCTCTAGCCCATACAGTATGCCGCAATGAACTAAGTTGTGGTCCTCCTGACGAGTCACATAGACATTCTTTTCCTCGTCAGGGGCATCGGGAGCTGGTGGGGGGCCTAGCGGTGCATCTAGCACATATTGCTTTTGTGCAGCAGTGAGGAGAATCCTCAAATTCATAGCCCAGTTGGTGAAGTTGCTACCATTCGCAGCAAGTTTCTCTTTCTCCATGAACACATTGAAATTAAAAACAGGTGGTGCCATCTACAACAGAATTTGTAAAGTTTATTTAGACTAAGTTTATGATAGATTGAGTTTAACTAATCCAAATTACTAATGAACTCCCACTCAAAAACGACATCCCTCATGTCCTTTTGGTGATTACATGAACCAAATCCACTACACCAAGTCCGATCATCACGTGAGTTGAAGTAGCTTCAAAGGCGAGCATCTATATGGGCATCATATCAACTATATGACTCATGCTTAACCTTTTGGTCTGTGTTCCAAGGCCATGTCTGTACATGCTAGGCTCGCCAAGTAAGAACCTTAGTATTCGCGTGTGTAAAACTGTCTTACACCCGTTCCTATGAAAGCGTAGATTTGAGTACACCCGATCATCACGTGATGTCTCGAAACACGATCCACAGAACGGTGCATACTTAAGGAAGAACACATTTTTACCTTGATATCTAAATGAGGGATCATCTTATAATGTTACCAAAAGCGCCAAACTAGCAGTATAAGATGCTAACATCTAATGTGTAAAGTGAGATGATATGGTCCATGCATTTGATCTCTATCACTTGCATCGTGGTATGATCTCTATCATTCCTTTGTGTGTAAGGCCAAGGTCTATGGAACTTACACGTTGAGTGTGTTGTAAGAGTATCTATCATACATCTACTTACAACAATACCATATCAATACACTAGCCCAGCAACGATCTAAACTAGAAGCCTCCAATTTATCCATTGCAAGTTTTACGTGGCTTAGGGCTTTCAGAGATAGAACCGTTCTCACCTACGAACATTAAGCACAACGAGGATAACTAAGTTATTAGCAACTCGTTGTAAATCAGATATTGACTATAGTAGGAGAGACAGACACCCGCCAGCCACTTATGCAAAACAAGTTGCATGTCAGTCGTGGAACCGGTCTCACGTACGATGACATGTACGGTTGGTCCGGGCCGCTTCATCCCACTATGCCACCAATATCCAAAATACATAGAAGATGTAATAACATGATCATCATCGCCCGCATATAAACATATGTGTACTACCTGTGCAAAGCACCTACGCATAGATCAGGCTCTGATACCACTGTTGGGTCCGCAGCATAGAAAACAAAAAAATTCCTACAGTGTGAACTACACGCCAAGATCTATCTACTAGGTACAGAGCAACGGGTGGACATACATCCAACGAGAACTTACCCTCAAAGACAACAAGTTTTGTTAACGAGTAGGAACTCGTGGTTGATGTAGTCGTACACTTGCCGATCTCAAGATTGTGAGGAAGTCCGAGCGCCGCAACTCAGCAGCGCATCCGTACTCGCACACACGTTCAAGCCACCGGACAACCTCCACCTCCTCGCTCCAGTGATCCAGCGGAAGTAGCAACTCCTTCCAGACAAAATGCCACCGGGAACATGTATCTCACTAATCCGAGACCACGGGGGAATAATTCTAGAGGGGGAGAGAGATCCTTCACAAGGAGGTGTGAGGATGAAGGAGGGAATGGGTGGCCTTTTATAGGAGGAGGGGGGTGCCCCCTCTCTCCATGGCCGGCGCATGGGGGGTGACCCCTCACCTCCCCCATTCATGTGGTGGTAACCCCTCCACATTAAAATGCCTCTTCACATTCCCTTTTAAAGTCTCCACTTTAAATGCATTAAATTTCTCCAAATCTAATGCTCTCTCATTTAATAAAACTCTTTTATTAAATTTATTCAGAATTTTGTTAATTACTTTAATTAACAAACATTCAAATATAGCCCCTTGCAATATTTCAATATCACATGCAGAACCACTTTCTGCAATTTCACCCGAAACAATTTCCGGTTTCTATTGAAACAATTCCTGCGCTTTGCAATTCTTTCGTCTGAAACATATGTGCTCCAAAATGGTGTCCGATAACTCTTAGGTGTGCCACTCTATGGTTCGCGAATAATGCAGACATGATCGATAATCAGCAGCGGGACCTGGAGATCCGTACTGACTCCTACACATTCAACGATGACTTCTGTGATCGTGAGAACCTTTAACGCTTGTAACTAAATCCCTTTGTCTCTCTATATATTACATGTCCGAGATTTGATCATTGGTATCTCCATACCTAGTTTGATCTCATTACCGACATGCACTCTTTTCTTGTTCCCGTGATATAACATTCTAGTGATCACATCACTTGCTTGCAAGCTATCTTAATGTGATATCACCGAGAGGGCCCAGAGTATATCTATCCGTCATCGGGATTGACAAATTCCACTCTTGATCCATGAGCCTCAACTTAACACCTTCGTAGTACTGAACCCATCTTTATAGTCACCCTGTTACGGTGTGACGTTTGATGTTATCAAGATACTCTTCCGGTGTTAGCAATTAACATGATCTCATGGTCTAAGGATAAAGATTACTTCGTATGATGTTATAGCAATATAAACATAATGACTTGATCGTAATGCTATACTTCGGATGAATGTTCATCACATCATTCCACCAATGGTGTGACCTTGTTATTAACAACATCCAATGTCCATGATCAGGAAACCTGGATCATCTTGTTAATCAACAAGTTAGTCTATAAGAGAGGCATAACTAGGAACCCTTTTTGTTTATTAAACACATATGTATTGATGTTTCCTGATCAATACAATTCTAGCATGTAAAATAAACATCTATCATATATAAGTAATATATAATAACAACTTTATTATTGCCTTTTAGGGCATATTTCCTTCACTAGAAACCCCCGCAGGGCCCAGTGACCTCTAGTGCTGGTTCGAATGGGAACTTTAGTCCCATTTGGAGACACCAACTGGGACTAATGGGTTTCCGACAGGCTAGGGATGACGCCAGACCCTTTAGTCCCGGTTGGTTTCTCCAACCGGGACTAATGATGGAGGTTTAGTCCTGGTTGATGTCTCCAACCGGGACTAATGTGATTCCTATATCTTCTTCCTCCTTGCCCTGAGCCACACTTCATTTTTAAGCTGCTTCTCCTCTCTGTTTCCTCCATTGAGATCGAGTTCATCCCATTTTTTTCACAAGATTTGTCTAGATTTGCAAAAGATGAATGCATGCCCTAATGACTGCATCCTCTACCGTGATGAGGAGTATGAGAATTTGGATGAATGCTCGGTATGCACTGGATTTCTGTATAAGATCAAATGAGATGGCCCTAGCGATGTTGAGGGTGAGCACCCCACGAAGAGGGTTCCTGCCAAGGTGATGCGGTATGCTCCTATAATACCACAGTTGAAACATTTGTTTAGAAACAAAGAGCATGCCAAGTTGTTGCGATGGCACATGGAAGAACATAAGAAAGACGATATATTGAGACATCCCGCTGATGGGTTGCAGTGGAGAAAACCCGAGAGAGAGTTCTCGGACTTTGTAGGTGATGCGAGGAATTTATGGTTTGGTCTAAGTACAGATGGCATGTATCTATAACCTTCCTCCTTGATTGTGCATGGAGCGGAAGTTCAACATGATGCTAGTGCTCACCCTAGGCCAGAAGCAACCCGGCAACAACATACATGTGTACCTAAGGTCATTAGTTGAAGAACTTTTAAAGTTGTGGCACGGGCAAGGTGTACGTGTGTGGGCTGAGAACAAACAGGAGGAATTTGACTTACGAGTGTTGCTGTTGGTAACCATCAATGATTGGCTTGCTCTTAGTACCATTTCAGGACAGACATACAATGCATGCACACACTATTTAGGTGAGACTGAAAGTATATATTTGGATAAATGTAAGAAGAATGTGTACCCGAGGAATCGTCGATTTCTTCTACCCAGGAATCCCTTAAGAAAGAAAGGCAAGCATTTCCATGATGAGGCAGATCACCGGAGTATTTATTTCCATGATGAGGCAGATCCGACGAATTGGTGATGATTTATTTGATATGGTGAAGTATTTAGAAGTAATTTTTGGAAAGGGTCCTAGCAAATAATCTATTCCGAATGACGCTAACGAACACACACCCATGTGGAAGAAGAAATCTATATTCTGGGAGCCACCCTATTGGAAATTTTTAGAGGACCGCTCTTCAATCAACGTGATGCACCTGATGAATAATCTTTGCGTGATCCTGCTAGGCTTCTTGGGTATGTATGGGAAGATAAAAGATACACCGGAAGCACGATAGGACCAACAACTTATGAAATAACGAGACGGCTTGGATGCAGAGCATTATCAAGTTCCTGCCAGCTACACTCTTACCAAAAAAGAGAAGGAAAACTTTTTTGAATGGCTGAGTAGTATCAACGTCCTGTCTGGCTTCTCGTCGAATATAAAGGGAATAATAAATATGGCAGAGAAAAAAATTCCCAAACCTAAAGTCTTACGACTGCCACGTGCTTATGACGCAATTGCTTCCAATTGCATTGAGGGGCTTCTACCGGCAAATGCTCAACTACCCATTGTGAAGCTATGTGCGTTCCTTAATGCAATTTCTCAAAAGGTAATCAATCCATAAAGTATACCAAGGTTACAGAATGATGTGGTCCAATGTCTTGTCAGCTTCGAGTTGGTGTTTCCACCATCCTTCTTCAATATTATGACGCACCTCCTACTTCACCTAGTCAAAGAGATTACCATTATCGGTCCTGTATTTCTACAAAATATGCTACCCTTTGAGAGGTTCATGGGAGTCTTAAAGAAATATGTTCATAACCATGCTTGGATAGAAGGAAGCATCTCCAAGGGCTATGGAACAAAGGAGGTCACTGAGTTTTGTGTTGAATTTTTCCTGACCTTAGCCCGATTGGTGTTCCTGAATAACGGCATGAAGGAAAACTGAGTGGAAAAGGAACGCTAGGAAAGAAAGCAAAGATATGTATGGACGGGCATTCTTTCACTCAAGCACAATACACAGTTCTACAAAATTCCACCTTGGTAGCTTTGTATATCGAGGACAACCAGAATATTGTACGCTCCAAAAACCCGGGACAGTCTGACTCCTAGATTAAACTTGAATACATGGAAACTTTTGGCGGTTGGTTGCAGACACATCTCATGAATAACACAACTGTTGGAGATCAGCTGTACTTTTTGCTCAGGTCACCATCTTCGACTATATTGACTTCCCAAGGGTACGAGATAAATGGGAATACATTTTACATGATTGCCCAAGATAAAAAGAGCACCAACCAAAACAGTGATGTCCTCTTTGATGCAATAGACGACAATGGTCAAATAGACACATATTGTGGTTACATAGAGGAGATATGGGAACTTTACTGGACCTTATTTTAAGTTCCCTTTGTTTCAGTGAAAATGGGTCAAGCTGACAGGAGGCGGGGTAAAGGTAGACCATTAGTATGGAATGACAACATGGTGGATCTTAACAATCTTGTGTATAGAGACAAACCATTCGTCCCAGCCAATGATGTGGTTCAGGCTTTCTATGTGAAGGACATGCCTACCAAACCGAGAAAAAGAAAAGATAAGCAAAAGAATACATCATATGATGATCCAAAGCACCACATAGTTCTTTCAGGGAAAAGAAACATCATGGGAGTGGAGGACAAGACGACATGTCATAAGATGATGGATGTTGGTGATGTGTAATAAGGAAGATGATGGATGTTGGTGCTGATGGATCTGGGAGTGGAGGACAAGATAGACATGTTAAATAAGGAAGATGATGGTTACGACGCATAAGAAAACCCCAACACTATATGTGAATGTTGGTGATGTGTAATAATGTATTAAACCTTTAATTTAACCGTGTTCTGGATATGAACTGACTCTTAGTAGGCAGTTGTTGATTCATAAGGGAGAGGTAGTATTACAATTCACTATGGCCAATTAAGATTATTCCCTCTTCTTGTGTGTCATACTGAGGTGTACCTGCTTACCAGCATTAGCCATTACTTTCTCATAACAAATCTCATTCATCAGCTGAAACCTTTGTAGTGGCTTCAAATTCAAACACTTTTCATATTGAAAGTTTTGACAGATTAGAAAGTATGCAAGAGTTATTCAAATTTGAGTTAATCCATTTTTAATTCAAAATAGCAAAACGATTAATAGTTTGAGTAGTTAGAACTTTTGAAAAAAGAAAATGGTTTTGGATTAGTTATTCAAATTCAAACACTTTTCATGTTGAAAGTTTTGTCACATTCGAAAATATGCAAAAGTTATTCAAATTTGAGTTAATCCATTTTTCATTCCAAAATGGCAAAATGATTAATAGTTTGAGCAGTTAGAACAATAATTTTAGAAAACATAAAATGGTTTTGTATTAGTTATTCTAATTCAAACACTTATCATGTTGAAAGTTTTGTCAGATTTGAATGTATGCAAAAGTTATTCAAATTTGAGTTAATCCATTTTTAATTCAAAATGGAAAATGATTAATAGTTTGAGGAGTTATAAAAATAATTTTAGAAAACAAAAAATTGTTTCGGATTAGTTATTCTAATTCAAACACTTTTCATGTTGAAAGTTTTGTTAGATTCTAATATATGCAAAAGTTATTTAAATTTGAGTTAATCCATTTTTAATTCAAAATGGCAAAATGATTAATAGTTTGAGTAGTTAGACTAATAATTTTAGAAAACAGAAAATGGTTTTGGATTAGTTATTCTAATTCAAACACTTTTCATGTTGAAAGTTTTGTCAGATTCGAATATATGCAAAATATATGAATTAATGCATTTTTATTGGAAAATGGCAAAATGGTTCATAGTTTGAGTAGTTAAAATAATAATTTTAGAAAACAAAAAATGGTTTTGTATTAGTTATTCAAATTCAAATACTTTTCATGCTGAAAGTTTTGTCAGATTCGAAAATATGCAAAGTTATTCAAATTCATATTGAAAAACTTTCCAAATATCCAAAAGATGGAAAATTAGAAAGATAAAATTGTTTTCGAGTAAAAAATTAACCTTTGCTCCCGGTTGGTGGCACCAACCGGGACTAAGGGGGTGAGGATCACGCGCGGAACGTGACGGCAGAAATTCTCTTTAGCCCGACGAGGTATATTAAGCCGATGGTGATCGCTAGATAGATGCACTAATTTATTTGTATATATATTAACGAATGTTTCTTCTCTTAGACCTCCGCATCGAGATAATCAAGCAAACGAGGACCGACCAGAAAGATGGCGGTTGATAGTGCGCATCTCACAATTGAGAAAGTCTCTGAAGATGGCGCACTGTTGGAGCCCAAAAAGAACGCAAAATCATTTGTAACTCAATGCAGGGTTATTGTTAGGGACAGCATCCTGATCACCATTCGAGACTGGAATAAGCCAGCAAAGGCAGCTGGAGTTACTTTTGTCGATGAAAGACAGAAAAATGTTCTTTGGGAAGATCTCATGTCACATCTCAGCCTACCAGTCTTGGATACTGCTGAGGAAACATAGAAAATAAGATTGAAAGTCAAGAAGTGGGCTCCTAAGAAGATGACCACACAATTCTAGAACTTTAAGAAAATATTATACTAGAACTATCTCAAGGACAAAAAAGATCCATATTTCAAGGGGTCACTAGAGAAGCACCAACGTTACTGGTCCACATTTGTGGAGTACAAGGAATCGGAAGAAGCTCTACAAGGTCGCAAAAGAATAATATAAATGCTGGGAAAAAGATATATCACCATAAGTTAGGGACATGTGGCTACAAGACTGCTATGCCTAAGTGGGATAAAATTGAGGACGAGATGGTTGGTAAAGGGATCATTCCAATTCCAGTTACAGTTGATTGGCCCTTGAGGGCAAGAAATTGGCTACTTGCGCATGGGGCATCGTATGACCCACAAACAGGGGAGATTATTGTAAGGAAAGAAATTGTTGCACCCAAGGAAGCCCTTGTTAGAGTGATGCAAGAGGTTGAAGAGGGAAAGTTCTATCTCGACAGAGAGAAGGACGAGCTGACAAAGGCCCTCGGGAATCCTGAATATGTCGCTCGAACACGAGGCCTTGGACCTTCTTTTCCATGGAAGATTGGGTTTCCCGGGGACATTAACACTTATAGAAGCCGAGAGAGAGCAAAGAAGCGGCATAAGGAGGAGGAGGCAGACATGTTGTCAAAGGTAGAAAGACCAAACGATGAATTGCTAGCCATAATTGAGCGGCAGCAGCAGCAGATTGACGAACTTAGAGGAGTGCGCCAGTAGCAAGATCCTACATTTGATAGTACCGGTGGCCCATCTTAGGGGAAAAGCAGTGTGGCTTCCACTTAGGTCCCAGCTGATGATGCACTGATGATAGATGGTGCACCGATGGATGGCTACCCAGTGGATGCAATCAAGGAGAAGACAAGTTGTGCGCTACATGTGTCACTGAAGGACATATCCATGAAGGTGGCGATCAATTATGCTTTACCTTCTGCACCTGGAGCGACCTACCATTGTCGTATGATTCCAGCTGGCTATGCTCGTGTCGGTGTGGATGAAGTTCATCTGAAATTTCTCTCGCTAGAGCTTGACATCCATGGAGGTGAAGGGGAGGCGACACTGGAAGAAGTCACGAATGTCTTCATTCTATGGAAAAAAGGAAAACATCGTGTTTCTAGGCTCAGCGCCAAGGCCACCGTCTCCTCCGAGAAGCAATCCATCACCTCCATGGCCACCGTCTCCTCCGAGTAGAAGTCAACCACCTCCAAGTCCACCCCTCCTTGAGAGGGACCGTAGCGCAAGTCCATCTCGATCTCCGGCGCCTCAGCCGACTCAGTCCACTAAGTCAAAGGGCCAACATCGGAACATTACCACTTCTTCGTCGACGGATAACCGACGCAGAAACCGACAGCACCTCCCAAGAGTACCGGTGGTCCTCCCAAGTTAGCTTACCACTGAACTGACCAGGAAAACAGGGCGATCATATCGGCCGAAGTGAAGGCCCATTTTGCACCAAAACAACTTGAGTCAACAAAGCCAATAGATCCGAAAATTAGGGATAACTTTAGGAGTTTTCTTGCGCAACCATACCAACATGAGTTAATTAAGCCAGATGACTATACACGCTGTCTTACGAAGACAATGAAAGAGACGAGATCAAGTAGTAGAGCAAGCAGGAAAAGAGACTTTCCCCATCTCGGAGAATAGGCAAAACAATCGATCCCCCCGCTCAAGATGTTACCCAAACAACAAATAGATATGGAAGAACCTTTGGATATGAAAACAACTGAGCTATTAGCTAAGCAATGTAATATGCTTGTTGCTGAAATTCTAGGCGATGTTGCTATCCCCAAGACTGATGTAGCACACGGCAATATGTCCGCGAGGAGCCTCTGCTTAGCGATGAGATACTCCGGCGTCTGCCAACAAAAATGCGACAATTGCATGACTGGTGCTTGAAAGTCAAAAATCAAGGGCGAGAAATGATCCTAGCGTAAGTTAGAGAGGAGAATTACTTCCTTCAATACGAGATCCATACTGAGCTTACAGAAACCTTTCAGTTATTCAATCAAAGGGAACTCAACAAATCTTTCCTTAGTTGCTTTTGTTTGTAAGTGACTAGTTTATTTCTGTAATTAAGTCTCTAGCTCAGCTCGTTCAATTCATTGCATGTAATTATCCTCACTATATCCTTTTGTGCACTATTATGCAAAACGAAGATTCTGGAACACAAAAGAAAGACAATCTATTGCGTTAGATTCATTGACCCAAATCGAGTTAATTCTGCTACGCTACAGATGAGTCACATGGACACGGACCGTAACTGGTAAGGTTTTTAATGGAGCAAAATTATTATAACGAAATACTATTTCCTTACAACTACCGGTGAGAGTATTATTGTCGTGTACACATTCACTTTTGCTTACTAAATGTTAACTGTAACTGATAAGTTACTGACGTATATAAACCCTGCGCAGCTTTCACTGGATCCTGCTAAGTATTGACGTTGACCATGTAAGATTTGAAATCTTGGACCCATTAAAGAAAAACATGGAAGAGTACCGCAACCTGGTTAATATGCTCCAGAAGTAATTTCAATCATTATCACGCTATATCGGTCTCTTTCGTTTATTTTCTGAGATATCAAGTAATTATTGACTCATTCATTTATTTTCTTTGTCGGACAGTGTTTGGAAACAGTTCAAGAATTTGGTTCCCGGTCAATGGCGTGAGGGGCTGAGTTTTATTCCGATCCCGGTATGTAGTATGAGCTAGGTCTGCGCATCTCTTTAGTTATAGTTTTAATACAACTATCATGCTTGATTATTATTTGATTGAATTCTATTTTTGTAAAGTGCATGAGACAACCACATAGGACTAATTTATGTGGATATTATGTTTATGAGTTCATTCGCATGTCGACTATTGAGCAGGCCACATAATTTATTCAAATACGTGAACAATATATGCACAATTTATTTGTATTACCATAATTTGTGTTGAGTTCCATTCATAATTTTTATTATGATGATTGATATATTCATATTGATCTTCTTCTTTATAATTGGATACGATGCGGGATGAGTTCCTACTACAGGACCGCCTACTAGCAATTTCAGAGGAATTGGTGGGTTTTTGCTTGACAAGGTCATATCCCCAATTGGAGAATAAGGTCATATCCCCAATTGGAGAATACAGTATAGATAGAATCTAACCATGTAATCAAATAGATGGCTCTAGTCCCGGTTGGGACTCTTATACCAAATTATATATATATGTATGCTCGTAATACAAATTATATTATATATGCATTAACATGTACAATATGTAGTAGTTTAGAATATGTATATGAAAATACAAATTAAAAATTGAACACAAAACACAAAATGAAAAGGAAAACACAACAGCCTAAACCCTAAAACCCATCTCCTGTCGCTGCAGCCGATTGCTCCAAAACGATGCGTGGTAGAATACCTTTAGTCCCGGTTGATCAGCCCAGCGCACTACGCGGGGCCACATGGATGCATTTTGGCTCGGTTTGTAAGCCAACTAGAACTAAAGAATAGAGCCTTTAGTTTTGATTCGACAGTCTCGGTTAGACAACTAGGACTAAAGGTCCTCCCAAACTAGAACTAAAGATCCGTTTTCCATCCGTGCCCGCTGACCGAACAAGATCCGTTTTTCATCCGTGCCCGCTTTCGAACATAAACTTTTGGGCCTATCCACGACCACCGCAAACAGACCGAATCAGATAGAATGGTTGTCCAAAGTGGCGTGGCCTGTTGGAATTGCCCTAAGGTTCCAACGTTTGGGCGAGCGCGCATGCTGATCACATCCAGGGAATGCAATGCCACGGTGCGCTCGGGATTACAAACTACTCCCTCAGTTTAAAAATATAAGATGTTTTAACTTTATGAAAGGAGGGTATCTAGATCCTTTTTAGTGTCTAGGTTTACTTTAAACCTAGATGAATCTACACACTAAAAGAGGACTAGATACACTTCTTTACAAATCTAAAACATCTTATATTTTAAAAGGAGGGAGTGGCATGGTTCTGAGACGCGAGGACCGCACGCGATAGGACGGCCGGACGCAGAAAAAGTAGCAGCCGCAGCGTCAATCGGCACGGCCGCGTGACCATGGTGTATGGGTATGGATACGATCAGGATATAATGGCGTGGTATGGATTTGGATATGGATCACAGGTATCCAACAGCAGACTTAAGTTACACTGCACCACCGGCGAGCGGCGACGTGGACTGCTCGGCAGGTCAGAGCTACACACGCAGTGGCAGCACCACCGCGCGCGGCCACTTGTGGCAACAGAAAGAGACGGACACTGTTTGCTAGCTACTTGCTGCCGCTACATGGTCCTCTGCATGATTCGATCGATGCACTTGCGGATATCAACAGTAACAGACTGACAGCACAGTGGGTGACACTATGTCAAAGACTAGCTAGAGGCGATCCATGGATTTGTGGTGATGTCTGGCTAGCTTCCATGTTCAGTTTTTGCTTTCAGATTACAAGGGGCGCAAACACTCCCGTGACCCTGACGCGAGTGCGTCTTAGCCAATGCCTACGACTGAGAAACAAGGGGTACTCGTGAATCGTACTAATTTTCTTTTAAAACATGCCTACAAACTCCGGAGTTCCAAACATGCCTAAATACGTTTCTTTTACATGCATGACCAAAATCAGGGAAAGAGCAAATTCAAAATAAACTATCTAAGCATAATATGACAGTATGGTTGATCATCCGTAGTGTGGTAAATGTGGCATTACCAGAGGCGGCAATTCGGCTCATAGGTGTAAATGCACCCATTATAAGAAAACATATTTTAAAATATTAAAGAATTTGAAAAAAAAATTACATATACATTCGAACATTTTATGTTGGTTCACAAGCTTTCGGGATAAAAGAACATTTTATGTGTTGCGTATAAAAAAGACAAAAACTTGTGAACCAACATAAAATATTCTAATGTATATGCGGATTTTTATTTTTTATTTTAAGAATGGATTTTGTGCTTGTACAAGTGGTACGTGAGCTATCTTACCGTCCAAATGTACATCCAGATTCGTGCATTCTAACACCTCTCTCCCTGCCGTAAACCACCCCACGGGCCTGGCCCCACGCGACGCGTCTGCCCGCAGACCCCGTCGCCTAGGCCGCTACCTACCCCACATCGGCCTCCCTCGCCTCCCTCGAGCCCCGACGCCACCGCCTCCCAGCGATCCCCGCCTCTGTGTCACCTTCCTCCTGCCGTTCCCTCCTTCCCGTCCTCTCCTTCGCCTGCAGAGCGCGCGCCGCCGCGTCTCTCTCCGAGCCCGCAGACCCCGCCGGCCTCTCAAGCTCGCCGCCCTTGCCCACGGACCTGCCACCCGCGTCCTCTCCTCAATCATGAGTGCCGCCGCCAGGTTCTCGCCGCCCTTCCCTGATCTCTCTCCTGCCCACGCCTAGGTCGTCCTCGTCGCCGCCGGTCCCCTCAGCGAGCCCACCGGAGCGTCGTCACCTGTGCTTGTCCTCGCCGGCCTCCGTGACCTTCCCTTGCAGCCCGATGCCCCTGTCCCCGTCGCCTGCTCCGATGCCAGCGAGCCCGTCGTCGTCTTCAAGCCACGCCGATGCGGGCGCCCTTCACCGCCACCTCAGGTCGCCCACTCTGCTCGTGTCGTTGCCCTGCCTCTGCCCTCTGGCTAGCGCCCAGCTCCGGTCACCGCTACGTCTCCTGCGACTTTCGGTTGCTAGAGTGAACACTAGTCAAGTACTAGGCTAGAGAGATGGAGACAAACATAGATGTTGTACTAGGTGCTAAAATGCACGGATCTGCAGGTTCACTTGGACGGTGAGATAGCTCACGTACCCGCTTGTACAAGCACAAATGTATTTCCGTTTTATTTTTTGATGGTTCGAAATATGTTTTCTCATAATGGGTGCATTTGCACCCACGAGCCGAAGTGAATATCTGTGACATTACCTGCCTTCTATTTCTTTTTGAGGGTTCATTACCTGCCTTCTAAGTTATGGTATATTACTCTGTTCCATAATATAAGATTTAGGACCGAAGATACTTCCCACTTCCAAATTATAAGATGTTTTTACTCTTTTCTGAAACATATGTATGTACACATCTTTTACTATGTAGTTTAGAGCAGAATGCGTGAACTTACACTAAGATGCGTCCAGATATATGTATCTCAAAAAAAGATAAAACATCTTATATTTTGAAAAAGACTTAGGACCGAAGATTCTTTCTCCGTTTCAAATTATAAGATGTTTTAACACTTTTCTAAAACATATGTATCTAGACGTCTTTTACTGTGTAGTTCGGAGCAAAATACGTGAACTTACACACTAAGATGCATCTAGATATATGTATCTTAAGAAAAGCTAAAACATCTTATATTTTGAGACGGATGGGATAATGCCGGGTAAAAATTTGAACTATACCAGCAACAAAATAGTACGTTTACTGCAACATACTGACAGTCATTCAAAGATATCCAGGCATAATCTGACAGTTTGATTGATCGTCCGTAGTGTGGTAAATGTGGCATTACCTGCCATCTAAGTTGTCTTATATTACTATGGTTTTTTTTTTCCAGAAATGCACGAGAATGCATGCCTTTTTTATAGATAGAAGCAAGAATCGAATATAAGGATCCACATCAAAGTCCTTGGGCTTAGGAATACAAAGCTCAACTCCTCACAAAACCCCCACCAGCTTCCAGAGTTTAGCTTCCAACACAATGTCATCAAGGATTTTAGCCATCGGTTTAGACTTGTCTTTGTAAAACAATGAGATTGGGGCAAACAACCTTGACCCAGATTGATGGCCTGGGCCATTTTATATAATAGGATTAACAGAGTTCCGTTACAATACGTACATATAGGACTCCTACTCTTTATCGTATACAGAGTCTAACACCGTTCCTCAATCTCAACCTCTCTTAGGATCCAGAAGAATGAGATTGCGCCTACGACCTACAAACTGCAGCTGTGGGAGAGGCTTCGTGAAGACGTCAGCAAGTTGATCTTTAGAGAGGATGAACTTGATACGGAGTAGCTTCTTTGCAACACGTTTCCTGACAAAGTGATAGTCAACTTCAATGTTTCGTTCGGGCATGGAATACCGGATTAGATGAAAGGTATGTAGAACCCTTGTTGTCACACCAAAGGACTGGAGGATGATCTTGAGAGACTTCCAACTCTCTCAATAAGGACTACACACATATGAGCTCAGTTGCGGCATTAGCAACCACCTTGTATTCAGCTTCAGTATTGATCCGAGATACTGTAGCTTGTTTGGGAGTATTCCAGGCGATCAAGTTAGGACCAAAGAATAGTGCATAGCCCCCCGAGGATCGCCTGCCATCAAGACTAGCATCCCTATCCGCATCCGAGAAGGCTGAGAGATCACAAGACGATGCAGGTTGGAGAAGCAAACCATACGAGGCAGTGAGACAAATGTAGCACAGAATATGCTTCGCAACTGACCAATGAGATGTCTTGGGCGCATGAAGATACTGACACACTCGTTTGACTTCATAAGAGACATCTGGTCTAGTGATAGTGAGGTATTGTAGACCACCAATGAGACTGTGGTACTTAGTAGCATCATCAGGCAAAAGAGGATCTCCATCAAGAGTAGACAACCGATCAGTAGTAGACATAGGAGTGGTAGCATGTTTACACTTCAACATACCAGCATGACGCAGCAAGTCGAGAGAATACTTGTACTGAGTGAGAGTCAACCCAGTAGAAGACCGTGAGACCTCCAGACCAAGGAAGTAGTGCAGGGCGCCCAAGTTCTCGACAGCAAAATCACCACTCAGCATAGACAAGAGACGATCAACGGCAGCATCAGAGGAGCTGATGAGGATGACATCATCAACATAAACCAGCAGATACATCGTGACCTCAGGACGTTGAATAAGGAACAAGGATGTGTCAGCAGTAGATGGAACAAACCCATTAGCCTGAAGGAAAGAGCCAAGACGCCCATGCCATCCACGAGGAGCCTGCTTAAGTCCATACAGAGTCTTAACAAGGCGGTAGAGAGATGCTGAGGACATGTAGGATCAACAAAAACTGGGGGCTAATGCATATAAACCTCCTCCTCCAGAACTCCATGCAGAAAGACATTCTGCACATCAAGCTGATGAAAAGACCATCCGCGAGTAATAGCCAAAGGGAGAAGCAAACGAATGGTAGTAGGATTGACAACTGGGTTGAACGTGTCTTCATAATCAAGACCATAGCTCTGTTTGAAGCCTTTAGCAACTAACTATGCCTTGTAGCATTCAATAGAACCATCAGCATGCTTCTTAACCTTGAAGAGCCACATGGAATCAATAATATTGACACCAGAAACAGGAGAAACAAGTTGCCAAGTATCATTCTTCAGAAGTTCCTGAAATTCCTGCTCCATTGCATCACGCCAGTGAGGAATACCAAGAGCAGCCTGAAAGTGTCGGGGCTCAGCTGTGGGATCAGCAACAGCATGGGCCATGCAAGCAACAATCCATGCAATGGTCCCATCTATGTGCTTCTTCGGACGAAAAACTCCAGCCTGACTGTGTGTTCCAGGGCGAAGAGACTTAGCAGCAGGTGGTGCTGGTGGCGACAAGCCATACGCAGGTGATGGAGGCAACACCAAGTCGGGCGCAGGTGAGGCCGAGGTCGGCGATGTTGGGCCAGACAAGGAGGCCCCAGGCGATGGGGAGCCAAGCCGTGTCGGGACGATCAAAGACGGCCCGCCAGGAGCCGGAGCAGAGGCGGCCAGCACGGGCGCTGGGTCGGGTGAGGCCGCCGCAGACGGGGCTGCAGCGGGCGTAGCTACCGCGGGCGAGGTAGCAGCAGGCTGGCAGGCTGGACCCAGCGTCCATGCGCATGCACGGGATCAACGTCCTATACGTGATCGTCGTCCGTCGCCTGATCATCAAAAAGCTCAAGGCGAGCACCGCATCTGATACCTGCAGCATGGTTAGGAAGCAACGCAGGAGTATATGCTACATCTACACATAGATCAGGCGATGGACTAGTGGAGTGCACAAGTGGTGTAGGAGTGGTGGAGTTGTTTGGAAGTACAGAAAAAGGGAACACGTTCTCATCAAACACGACATCACGAGATATGTAAACGCGATTAGTGGGAACATGTAGGCACTTGTACCCTTTATGAAGGAAACTATACCCGAGAAAGATGCACTTTTTAGACCGAAACTCTAGTTTATACTTGTTATACGGACGAAGGTGAGACCAACATGCGCATCCAAAAACCTTAAGGAACGTGTAATTTGGGATGTCACTGAGCAAGAGTTTAAGAGGAGTCTTCATTTGCAAAAGTTATGAAGGAAGCCTATTTATCAAAAAAAAGGCGGTGGAAAAAGCATCACTCCAAAACCGGAATGGAACGGAGACATGAGCTAGTAAGGTAAGACTAGTCTCTACAAGATGATGATGCTTACGTTCAGCGGTGCCATATAAGCTCAGCTGTGGCAAACAACTTTGACCCAGACTGCTGGACTGGGTCAGTTTATATAATAGGATTAACAGAATTCAATTACAATACGCTTACACATACGCCTCCTACTCCTTATATATAGAGTCTAACAGTCTTGAATACCCGTTGGGTTCCTCTCAAGCCAGATCGATCTAACGACGAGGAGGGCGATCGGTCTCACTTCAGGACCAAGCTTGGCCGGCCAGCTGTTGGCTACCGACGTCCACCACGAAAGCAATTCGGTGTCTGTAGAAGGAGAGAGGTTGGGTCGGCCTAGACCTTGCAAGGACCTCAAGCCAGATCGAGTGGAGAAGGAGCATTGCAGAAGAAGATGCTTTTTCGTTTCAGGTTCCTGCAAACAAAGCTGGCAAGTGTCATTACTAGTGAGTCCATGATGCCATCTCCAATCTCCAGTCCAACACCGATTCCACGCCACCTTCCATGCAAATATTTTAAATTTGAAAGGCGCCTTACAAGTTACAACCCCAAATGGCATCATGAAGCGGCCATGCAGTCCGACCTTCAAAGAAAGCCAAGTATGCAGTTTTTGCCGTAAAGGACTTGGAAGGCGTCCAGATCCATTCAACCCCATATTACTCTGTTCCATAATATAAGATTTAGGAACGAAGGTAGGTAGTAGTACCTGGTAAAATTTTGAACTATGCCAGACATCAAAATAGTACGTTTACTGCAATATACAGACGGTCATTCAAAGATATAGTTGACCACCAAGGTGACAAGACCAATATCTAAATGGACACGTTTTTTAGAGCCACTTGACGTGTATTCGTGCACACAGCACACGGGAGGACCAATGGACCATGCATGCATTATGAAGAGCAGGATCAACTCTAGTGGGATTTCTTTCTTGAAACTCTAGTGGGAGGAGAGGCCGAAAGAAATATGACAATGCTTGAGCGACGCTAAAGTGGGATTTCTTCCATTCTCACTCTGAGTCATCCGAACGCCGCACCGATTCTAAACATGAAACAGAATACAACAGCCATCCATTTGGATACATGCTGCACATGAAAACATCTAACCTAGCCTTCTTGTTTGTGCATATCTCCGAGATGATTCTGTGAATTAAATTCCTCAGGTCTCGCAGCTTGTGTGGCATCAGCTCATCCAATTTTGGTTTTTCGTTTTCGTAGTTGCAATAAGATTACATACTACTCCCTCCGTTTTAAAATATAAGATATTTTACCTTTGTGAAAGAAGTGTATTTAAACCCCTTTTAGTGTGTAGGTTCACGCACTAAAAATTACACTCCTTTAGCAAAGCTAAAACATCTTATATTTTGAAACGGAGGAAGTAGTTTTTTTTCAGTAGTTGAGTTGATCACAATCGGCTCTTTCATTTAGCAAAGTATATGGCGGTGCAGCTCGTTCTTTCACCGGCGAAGATACTGCACAATAGTCGGCTCTTCAATTGCTCCGTGCATCCAGTTTCACGATTCAAGCCCATTGTAATTGCTACGAGCTCGTACAGACAAAAGGAACTAGTGGTTTCGGCTGAAATAGGAAAAATAATGTGTCCAAAACTAGTCATGCATCCGGGCCGTGCTAGCTGGAGGTTCCAATAATGTACCATACCATACTGCCAATAACTTCTAATCGGTATCAATACTGTACCATACCATACTGCCAATAACATCTACATCCGCTACCAAATAATGTACCATACCATACTGCAAAAACCACACGTGAGATGCATGAATGTGATCTACTCACACATGTCTAGACAAACGCCTATATAAACCCCCCACGAATCATCATTCCAGCAAGCCACAAACACATCACCAACCATGACAAAACTTGTCTTCCTTCCCATCCTCCTCTCCTTCCTCCTGCCCTTCTCGTCCCTCGCCCTAACACAGGACTTTTGCGTTGCCAATCTCCTCTTGAGTAAGACGCCAGCCGGCTTCCCATGCAAGCCTGCCGCCTTAGTTACTGCCGATGACTTCTACTTCTCCGGAGCCACTCCGCCGGTCAAAATAGACCCCTTCAACATATCCTTTGTGCCTGCCTATGTCCCCTATTTCCCAGGAATCAACGGGTTGAGCCTCAGCGGCGTGCGTGTATTCCTTGGCACCAACGGCGTCGTGCCACTCCATAGCGTTCCAAGGGCGAATGAGATCATCTTCGTCGTCAAAGGCACGCTTATGGCCGGTTTCATTACCTCCAACTCCAACGTCGTGTACACCAAGAAGTTGTCTCAGGGGGACATCTTCCTGTTCCCTCAGGGCTTGGTACGTTTCTTTTACAATGTCGGCAACACAACCGCTGAGGTGTTCGGTGTGTTCAGCAACCAGAACCCAGGCATACAGATCACTGACTATGCGCTTTTCGGCAACATCTTGCCGGCGGAGGTGGTGGAAAAGGTCACCTACATAGATGATGCTAAGGTGCAGAGGCTGAAGCTCTTCTTCGGCCCTCGTACCCTTGGAGCGTAATTGAAGATCAAGCTCAAATGCTATGTTCCGTTGTCCAGTATCAAAATAAGTTGCTTTCATGCACTCCAGTAATCCTGTAATTCGAGTATGATGTTATGGTAAAAATGTGGAATGGTCCAAAATATAATATTTATATTTTCCCAGAATTTTCTTAGATGAACCCTCGTCTTTTCTGCCACAGAATTATCATCTTTTGTTGTCTAGTGCTCGATGTGGAGCCACAGTTGCAGAAGGTGATGTTAGTATCAGGAATGATAATCAGAGAAAAACTAATTGATGAACTTCGAGAGTGTAAACAGGAAAATTATTACATTAAGCCCATATACATATCATGATTTTGCTTCAGGTAAAGTATAAATTCTTATTTTCTTATGTTCTCTCAATTTAAAATATAAGGCCAAAAAAATTGCGTTCCATTACTTGCTTTGTCCATAAATACAATTGTGCAGAAATTTATTTATGAAAACTAGTAGCATAGTAGCCGCCATGCAAGTCTTAACTGAAAATGATGTAGTGATTGTATTCACGTGGGTGGTCTTAACCCAAAAGTGTTCACTTTGTAAATTTGGGGATTAACCACACGTCATAACGCTTGTATTGCTCGTGTATAAATAAGAGAATTACAAGCCCTATTCTTGTCGTACAAGACATGTACAAGATATGGACAGTTTCTATACAAGGATTGAAACACATAACCTAGTCATATACATACACAAACTCGGTTATATGTCTAACACACTTCTATTTGCTTGAACTCTCTAAGTCATATTGAAGACATTGCTACCTACACTAGTACATATCGGACCTTCGCATGAAAATGTCCGTTCACACAAGATAAATCGAACCGTTGCTAACCGTGGGTGTGCGACAGGACTCTACTATGCACACGGTTTCCTCGACCATGTGCGAAGCTTGAAACGATTCGGGATATAAAACCGTTTGCGAACGTCCGAGCCTTCACAAACTTTTTTTCATGCTTAACCATCGGCATGTTCTACGATCGCAAAAGGAGTATGTCAGTTTAACGTATGTGTTCATCTCACTTGCCACGCGTTTATTTAGTCTAGTCGTATGGTTATTTTGAGCATCGCGCATGGTTTAATTATGAACATGTAGAAAATGTACACCAGCTGTACCTAAAACTCAACATTGCATGCAAATATATCAGCACAACTGAATTTTATTTGATTGTACTTTTGCATACACCACATGTGACATGTATTTCGACATAGTTTCAATTGATAGCTATACAAATGACTAAACAGAGATATTAAGAAATAATTCTTGGTTGCATCGTTGTCGCCATGACGGGTTCTGATGGCCTGATCTTGTATACCACATCTGGTAATAAGCCATTTGTTCAAAACCTTTAGTGTAATTATCTCATCACCTTTGTGATACTCTGGAAACACAATATTCTAATGAATACGGCCTTGCTAACTTCACTCATGAATATAAAAACCGAACATATGATCCTAAGATAATATTCTAACCGATTAGGAATTGCTAACTGTGCTTACACGATAGATCCGTACTACATACGAGTTAAATATGCATGGTAATAACATATATCTCCGGGAGGTCAGAACAGTGGAGCTAGCTGGCGAGGATGAGCCGGCTTGATCGGTGTCATCGCCGGCGAGGTCATCTGCATTCTAGCGCGGCAAGGTTCCGCCAGATGCGGTCCCTCCTCATCCTTATCCTAAAGAGGGGTGGTGGCTGTCGAATAGTGAGACTGAATGCGGTCTCTGCTGGTTCTTATCCTTATACATAGGAAAAATGATAGGGTTTGCTTCTGCCAGACCGTAATGGGCCCAAACAAGACACACAATTAAAGGTTGGAAAACCATTTGCGCTCATGTTATGCCGCACACGTTTTCGTAAGATATTCCCGTGTGTGTTGTACATAAGTCTTCCATAGCAAACAAACTCAATATCATCGTATTCTTGTTACAACATGAGGTTTTTATAGAACAAAAACGTTTGCGTCTGATACTTGAAGAATAATTCATAATATTTGGTTGGAAGGGCATGAACCAATCAAACATGGTTTGCCCTTCCTGTTATAGCGAGGTCGATGTAACCGAGAGTGGATTCGCAGGGAGGCATAGTGTTGATGAGAGAGTCTTCCGGCGAGAAGATTACGCGAGGCATTTTATATACGAGGGAAAATAGAGCGAGCAATTTGAGACTTTGTATTTTGAACGAAAACAGTAAAGCGGCAAGAAATGGAATGATGTTCATCACAAACTGTGTGTGATCCAGAACATCCCAAACAATTCTTCTATAGATCACCGTCGGTGATAGTAAAACATCGCAAATGATTTACTAAGCTGAACCGTGCGCCGAATTATACATGGAAAGTAATCTATTTATCGTTCTTGTGTTGGAGCCAGAGGCTTTGGCTTCGTTGGCAGCGACGATATCGCCAGCCTTCGCCGCACGCTCTCTATCTGCCTCCAGTTTCTTTTTGGCAAAGTACCCCAACAGCCTCGCCTGCTCCTCGAGCATCCTGTCCTCCTCCTCCTCGGCCTTCTGCTCAGCCTTCTCCCACCATTCAAGGTATGGAGAATCATCTTATGGATTCAAAGTCGTTGTGTCCTCGTCGTCCTCCAAATTGACTTCACAGTCGTCTTCCGAGGAGGTCGAGCGAAAATACGAGTGGGAGGAGCCTCCGTCATGGTCCGGCGGTGGGATGGGGTGCTCCTCCTCCCCAATGTATGGAGCTTGCTTCTCCTTCACCTCTGGAGAGTCCTTCTCATCACGGCTGTGCTTCCCGACGATACTGGCCAGACGCAAGAAAGGCGGGCGGTATTCTTGCTGCGAGGCATATCGAACTGTGTGTACCGTAGAACTAGTGTGTGCCAAGAGGACGCGGCGGTGTGGCTCTTTATGGAACTCATCCGGGAAACTGCATTGTCCCCAATGCGGAGGAAGAAGAAGAGGCTACGCATGCGTCTTACGGAATTCAAGAAAAGTACACTAGGATTTATGACTCGCCGTGTGAGAAAGTGCATAGAAAAAGAAACGCTCGAGACTCGAGAAGACGTAGGAAATAAAAGGCACATTTTTCTCAGGAAACAAATCGCGGGGGAAACTTCTTACCTAAGCAAATGGTTCCGGTATTTCGTATCGTGTGCTTCACATTTTTACGGTACGAAAAACGTTCAGTTTGCGATACCCCATGGTGGAGCTTGCCTGGGTCGCGAGTAGACGGTCAAAAAATTTCGTGGTCACGGGTCTGATGCAGCACACGGGAAGTGCTTTCCCTATGCGACCGTGGGCCTTAATAGTCTTGATCTGTACTAGTGCTAATAATACATCTGAGTAATGGAATTCAGATATATAGATTCGGTAATATGAACTTCAATGGTACGTAGTATAATTTATCAAATGACCAATTAGATAGTAAAATATGGTATCTGCATATCGAAAATACCTGATGGAACCTGGGGCTAGGAATACCTGCAAAGCCTCCAATCCAAGAGCGCCACATGTCTAACACCATGTGTATTCCATCAAGTATATATGGTGTGTATTTTCTATTTATTACATTAAAGCAATGAAGACATGTCAACTGGAGCACACTATTATTCAGTGTACCAGCTATTATTGCAAGGAATCATCAATGTAGTGTATAGTTAGTGATAGTTATGCATGCGCGGCAAAGTGTGTTGACAAAACGACCACCCCACTTAAGTGAGCACAGTAGTCAACAAGAATATGTTAACTCTACTATAGCATCTTAATACTCCTTCGGTTCTCAGATAAGTGATGTGGATTTGTATATATTTGCATGTATCCAAACGCCTTTCAGGAATCCTTCCGGTCCAAATTAGTTGACTCAAATTGGCGAGATTTGGCCGTATTTAGACATGTTTTAATGTTAGATACATCCGAATCTAAAAATATCAAGTCACTTATTTTAGAACGGAGAAATACATGTAACTATAAACAAAGTCAAGTCACTTCTTTCAGGATAGAGAGCATTTTTTTTTTGCCTCGTGTGTACTAAAGAACGAAGTGGTTTTCGGAGCTGAATATTTCTATTATAGAGAGATCTAGGGGGGCAACTTCCATGAGTCGATGCATTAGGTAAGAAATCACTACTGTGTTACCGTGTTGCTAATCAGCATGTTGTTAGTTAATTTGTTGTTTTCTTTTTCAGCATTATATGAGACCCTAGTTTTTTTAAGTTAAACTGAACCACCAACGGCAAGTCAAGATTTGTAGGCAGGCACCCGGGGTTTCACATCTCTTGTTCGCGGACGACACTTTGCTCTTTTTCAAGGCTAACCAAGTACAAGCAGAGTATATACGGGATGCATTGAAAACATATGCTGAAGCAACCGGTCAACTCATAAACCAAGAAAAGTGCTCCATCAGCTTCTCAAACATGTGTTGGATATTCAGAGGCAAGAATTTGAACCTAAATATCTTGGATTGCCAACACCAGATGGCCGTATGGGAAAGAGCAAGTTTCTGAATTTGTAGGCGCAGTTGACGAAAAGGCTTATGCAGTGGGGAGACGAAATGTCACATGCTGGTAAAGAAGTGCTTATAAAAGCAGTCGCCCAAGCTCTACCCACTTACCTGATGGGAGTCTTCAAGCTGCCCATGTCTGTTTGTGATGATTTAACAAGGATGGTTCGAAATTATTGGTGGGGGTCATCTAAAGGAAAACGCAAAACTCACTGGATTTCATGGGAGCGTTTGACATGCACAAAACAACAAGGTGGATTGGGGTTTCGAGATTTTAGACTGTTCAACTAGGCAATGCTAGCGAGGCAAGCGTGGCGTCTTCTCACTAAACCGGAGAGTCTCTGCGCCCAGGTCTTGAAAGCTAAGTATTATCCAGCAGGCCGACTAGAAGATACGGTCTTCACAGGAAACTCTTCATCATCGTGGCAAGCAATTGTTTATGGGCTTGAGCTTCTGAAAAAAGGTCTGCTGTGGCGGATTGTTGATGGTAAATTGGTACGTGCGTGGCGTGATCCGTGGATACCACGACCCTTTTCTTGGAGACCAATTTCCCAGCAGAAGAACTGCAGATTGCGGCGGGTGGCAGACTTCATTGACAATCATGGTGATTGGAATCGTCGTCTCCTCTGCAAATACTTTCTGCAGGTTGACATTGATGCCATACTAAAGATCCAACCGTCACCTAAAGCAGGGGAGGACATCCTAGCCTGGGCGCCTGAGAGATCCGGCACCTTCTCAGTGCGCAGTGCCTATCGGCTTGCGAAGGAAGAAGCGGACCGACCAACTACAACCTCAGCGAGCAGGGCACCAGATGGTACACGTGCCATTTGGAAGGCATTATGGAGGTGCCCTGCTCCCCTAAGGTTAGGATGTTCGCTTGGAAGTTGATAACCAATTCTCTTGCTACATGGGAGAATAAATGTAGAAGAAAAATTGAGACTACTAATACATGTGTCATATGTGGCATGGAAACCGAGACTACGTTTCATGCTTTCTGCAGATGTCCGATGGCGAGAGACCTCTGGAACGCCATGGCAGAAACCTGGAAGCTTCCGGTGGTTGATGATATGTTCAACACCGGCTCAAAATGGCTCCTTCATCAGCTGGATCGAAGCACCAAGACGGAAGGGTTGATGTTGCTTATGACCCTCTGGCGTATCTGGCATGTCCGGAATGAAGTGGTACACCACAAGCCTCCACCACCAATTGAAGCTTCAAAGTGATTCCTATGCAGTTATGTGAACTCATTGCTAGGCATCAAGCAACACTCTAGGGCTGACAACGTCAAAGGGAAGATGATAGTCAACTATGTTCAAGCCAAGCTGAGTGGAAAGGATGTAGTGCAGACATCAGTGACCCAAGTTTCACCTAGACGCTGGTCCAGACCTCCAAACGGAACTATCAAGTTAAATGTGGACGGGTCCTTCTCAGCGATTGCAAGCAATGGAGGGACATGAATGGTGGTGCGAGACCACAATGGAGCAATCAAACTCTCAGCATGCAGATTTCTGGAATCGTGTATGACACCACTTGAGGCGGAGCTAGAGGCTTGTAAAGAAGGAATTGGACTTGTGCTGGAATTTTTTAATGAGCCCTGCATAGTAGAGATGGATTGCCCTGAAGCTGTTTCCATGATCAAAACGGCAGGAACTGACCGATCGACATACACTTTCATAGTACAGGAAATAAAAAGGTTGATGTGTTGTAGACACAACATCCAGCTGGTTTCCATCTATCGTGATGAGAATAATGTAAGCCATACTCTGGCAAACTTTGGCAGAACAAACACTAGGACCATGACATGGATTGGTTCTGGGCCTGTTGGTGTGTTGGAGACAGGGCAGAGAGATATTATCTCCCCTACGTGAGTAATATATTTCAATTTCTCAAAAAAAAAAACTGTACCACCAATTCTCTTGAGACAATAAGGCATTTCACAATGCATTGGCTCTTAGAGCAACTTCAATAGGTGTGGCAACATCTGGCGCTTTAAAATTGGTTTGCAGCGCCAGTTTTGCACTTTTAGCGGCTGCGACCGTGTGCCGCTTCACCGGGGAGCTAAATTTCAGCGTGCTGCAACCTGCCTTCACCGGGCGCGCTAAAATACAATACCGAAAACTAGTGGCGAAGGATGGAAAGAATCTAAGGTAGGGCGAATCTAAAAAATGGTACGAAGACAAAATTGTACAGAGGCATTAATTCTATATATATATATATATATATATATATATATATATATCTATCTATCTATATATATATATATGATTCTAACACAATCACTTAGTAGTACGATAGAAACAAAACATATTTTAATATATTTACAACCATATATATATGTATACCAATGATGAAGTTTTAATGGAAGTCCTACAAAATGGCAAAACTCTATTTCTTTTAAAAAATCTTATGTACATCCCTTAGCCAATGTAGCACGCCGTAAAGTCATCAAGAAGTCATCGCAATATCTCATTGACCAACTCGGTCTTGATCATATTTGTTGCCAAGAAAACCCTTTTAATAGTTGTCCTTGTCACTAGTAAAACAAATCAGCTTAACGAGGTGATAAATCAACTAACACGTGATATCCTTTTAAATACCAAGATAATCTCTAAAGTATTAATTTCTATGTATAAGAATGATGAATAGATAAATCTTAACTTATATATGATCATTCTCATAATAAGATCCATGATAAATGTCTCTAAGACTAGCAATCTTATTCACGTGAGTCTCTTGAGTCAAGACAAGAGAATTTCTGAAACAACTCTGAGATATCTCATTAAAGTAATGGTAAACATTGGCGGTAATAGTCTATAGCAACATAGAAAGGTGGCCATAGTGTAAAAATAATCAATATTGACCTCTTGTCTAGACACTTTTCTTGATTTCCCCCATTTTGCTAGCATTTTATCCACACTTAGGATTGTGATGTAATTATTTGTGCAAATTGACATCTTCCAATTGGGGCTCTAAACCGCAATATATCCAATTAAGTAAACATGTTCATATATCCTTAGCAAAATATATTGACTTAAGTAATGCAATTACATGTACAAATCCAAAATAGAACCATAGAACATAATCCGTCGCAAACCTAAAGTTGGTTTTGATCATATCCCAACTTAAATACCCCACCTAGGACATTGTTTATAGTAGATTTTGTTAGATTTAGTTTTAGATATTGCAAACAGAAAATGTTGATTTCCAATTCGACAAGATCTAGTCCCTGTTTTTGGTTCAAAACAGTTTTAAGAAGTGTTCACTAAAACGAGCATAAATTTCTCACACGGAGTCTATTTTCAACGTATAACCACTCAAATTATTCAGGAGAAACATGTGCATCTAAAGGTTTTCGCCAAAAATCAAGGTACGGAGGCTGCCCTACGTTGCCACAATGGGAGCTCTGCCCCTGCCGAAAATCCCTTTTACATCAAACATAGATCAAACAAAGTAAAAAATAGACTGAAAATAAAGTTCATAATAACAATAAGCAACGTAGTTCGAAATACTACTAAACAAAAAATCGAAATCGGGTTCATCCTTTGTCGAGGACTCCACCGGTGTCAATGAAAAGGCGTCGAACCAGCGATCATCGTTGTCGATCGTCTGCGGGACAGTCTGCTGCGCGAGGATGAACACCTGACAACGTGCCTTGTCGCCCAACCTCGCCACCTGAGACTCCTTGCGCTCCTCCTTCCTTTGCGCATAGAAGGCGAACTCATGCGCGACGTCCTCCGGGAAGCGGGCGGCTCACTCCGCCCTAAGCCGCTCGTCTTCCTCGGCATGGTAGAGGCGCTGGAGCCGCACGTGGTGATGCCACTTCTCCTCGTCGCTGATGAGGTGCGGAGGCGGCGCGAGCATCTCCATGTGCCACGTCTGCACGTCATCGAAGTTCATGTCCTGGCACGGGCAGCCAAAACACCACGCCACCGCGTCGTACGCGCGCGTTGCCTCGTGCGCGGTGTCGAAGCTGATGAGCCGGCCTATGTATATACTTGTATCCATATGTATGCTACATATTTTTATAATGTAGTTGGGCCATTTGGGGTTTATGCAGGATTACGTATACATGTTTAGTAGTAATGACGAAGGGGTATCGAGCACTTTTAGCCGTCCTTGTGGTTGATTTGCCTGAGTTTGGAGGTAGGGTTGTACTAGAGAAAATTGCCTATGTGTTTCATACTATAAGATGTTCCACATTTTATATTTAGGAACCAATGTATTAGTACTTGGTAATTTGAACTGTGCCAGCCATCAAAATAGTACTAGAAGATTTCTAATAGTACCGTACAGGAAAAAACTATCCACTCCCGTGACTCCAGGTGGCGACTCGAGCGACCCCTCACCTAGCCACCGCCATCCCACCCCGTCCCCCTCTGTCACCGCCGGAGTAAGCCCCTGGGAAAAGCTTGCACAGTTGACGACGGCGGTGGGCCTTCATCTCTTTAGGCGACGGGTGGCGGCGCTAGCATTTCATCCAAACACGGTGGGATCTCTAGCTGTTGTAGATTAGCGGCCTTGGACGACGAGATGAATGTGGAAGAGACAAACATCAGGGTGGCAGCCCTAGGTGTTTTTTGGTAACCTTGGCAAGGGTGGCATGTCGCCTAGTTCGGGGGACTTGGGGTGGCTAAGCTCCTCATCTCTGCGGGGTGCGGGTGATGGTGACGATCCCCCACTGAGATATCTGGCGTGCTGAGGGGAGCCAGTGGGTGGTGACATGGGGGACCATCGTTCTGCCTAATAAAAGGGTGGCCCTAGAGTTCTTCTCGTGCCAAGACGTTGGTCTGCTGGATGCCTACCCTCGTGGATCTGGCTGGTTACGAGTTTCGGAACTGCCGGTGAGCTCACCTTGGGTGCTTAGTGACCGGAGATTGCTAGATCAGATGGGATTTGGACGCGCGCACTCTTGTTTTTTCGACCGTTCGACTTCAGGAAAGAGTGTTGGGAAGCTTCGGTGTATGTTGCCATCATGGGACATGTCTTTTGCGTTCCATGGTGAAGTCAGATGTAGAGAATGTCATGAAGGCTGATATATGCCGACTAGCAATGGTTGGTTTGAGTCTTTGAGACGATGAGAGATTTACTTTTGATTTGTGACTTGTAACAGCGGCTTCGGAAAGTGGGGCCAGCAACACAAGAGAAGTATAAAGTCTTATCTTTCAGGGTGAAAATCCAGGGTCTGATCTTAATTGGTTGCGCCTAAAAATGACCTTGTTGGAGGCATTGTTTTGAGAACGCGCGGAATTTCTCTAGGGTGAAAACCTATGATCTAAGATCGTACGATGACGACACTTGTACACTATTTCCTTCTTATATACGTCGCTTTTGGAGATTTTAAACTTCGAGTATTGTTTTGGTGGTGTTTGTATTGTTGCTACTCCATCCGTCCTAAAAAGAATGTCTCAAGTTTATTTGAATTTGGATGTATCTATATACCAAATAGTGTCTAGATACATCCAAATTTAGACAAACTTGAGATATCCTTTTTGGGACGGAGGGAGTACAAGAAATAGATGAACTTTTTTTCTTCTCCCCTTCTTCTTATGCATCATGTACACCAATTATGAGTAGATGACTTCTCGATGACTCTCCTTCCCCTTCCCCTCCCACGACGCACCCCAGGGCGCCGCCGGGGGGCTCCCCTCCCATCGCCTACCCCTCCCCCTCCTTAATCCTCCACCCCTCCGTCGCTGCCACCGGCACCGACCGCGGTGGCGGCAGGCCCGACGCCGAAGGAGCCGGGGAGAGTAGATCACGGTGGTTGTTTCGCCGGTGGCGGCTGGGGTCGGCACTGGTTCTTCGGCTGCGCGTGGCGGCCACGGCGGCGCCCCTGGTCGTGTGGCGGCGGTGGCTGCCCCCGGACGTGAGATCCGATCGTGGAGATCGGCTATTTGCGGCGGCTGGGCCGATGCCCGGATATGTTGCGGCGGCGGCTTTCCCATCGGGTATCGGCGCAAGGTGTGGCGGCTGTGGTCGTAGGTCTAGGCTTCTGCCTAGATCCGCCATCGGCGCAGCCTTTTGGTTGCCTGAAGGTGCGTGGGAAGGCGACATGATGCTTCTTGCTCGGGTCGACAGACCGGCGGGGGCACGTGGTTATTGCAGGCTTGTCTCCTCTTCCGCCGGAGGGGACGGGCGGCGGACGACGGCGTGTGGGGCTGTTGTTCTGTCCAATAATGGCGGGCGGTCCTAGGGTTCCTTCAACGTGAAGACAAAGATCTGCTTGTTGCTTGCTCTCGTGGATCTAGCCTTGAGAGAGGCGGGTTCCGGAAGGCTCCGCGGGTGAACTCCCATGGGTGCATTATGCCTAGAGATTGCTGGATCGGAAGGTATTCGGTCGTGCGCACCTTGTTTTTCTGGCCGTTTGGTTTCAGCGGGCGCATTGTGAAGCTCTGATGTTTGTTCCCACCAAGTTCCATTCAATGAGCCATGGTGAAGTCAGATGCGGAGAATGTCAGGAAAGCGGAAATATGAGGGCAGCAATGGTGATTTGAGTCTTTGTGGCGATGGCGAACTGGCTGCGTGATCTGTGACTTGAAGCAGCGATTGTTTGTGGGGAGAGACAACACAGGAGGAGTTCCCAGTCTTACCTTGTAGGGTGAAAATCCAAGGTCTGGTCTTAACTGGTTGTGCCTGGCAATGGCCTTGTTGAAGGCATTGTTTTGCGAGCGAGGACTTTCTCCAGGGTGAAAACCTATGATCTTTGATCGGGCAACAACGACACTTGTGCACTGTTTCCTTCTTAAGGCGTTGTTATTGGAGTGGAGGACTACTAGTGTTGTTCCGGTGGTGTCAGTGTCGTTGCTTTGAGGAATAGTTCTCTATAGCGGGATTTCTCTTCTTTTTTGTAATTCTTTTTTCTTCTTTCTGGGCTATGTGCATCCGTAAGGCCGCTAGGGCATGCGTTGTTGCAAAGGTTGGGTATAATTGGTATCTCCGTGATATTAATATATACTCTTTTCAAAAAAAACACCAATTATTGGATCGTTCAAAGGCACGGTTATGGCACGAGGGGGTAGCATGTCTTATGAGTAACCTCTTGGATGCTTTAGTGGAGGATGCCGTGGCGCTCGGACACGGGTTACAATTAGACGTTCTCCCTAGCAACCCATGGAACCGGATTGTCTCGAACCGACCAATGCATAGAGTGGAGCCATTGATATCTGCAGTTCTTGCATGACCATTGATACATTGCAAATGTATCTATAATTTTTGATGCTCCATGCTTGGTTTTATCCACTTTCTTGTGTTTTGTCCACACTTTGGAGTACTTTTCATATGATTTCTTGGACTAACCTATTAACAAGAGCCACAGTGCCAGCTGCCTGTTTTCTGCTGATTTTGGTTCCAGGAAAGTCAGAAAATGAATATTCTCGGAATTGGACGGGACAAAAGCCAAAGTGCCTATTTTTCCAGAAGACTCCAGGAGCCAGAATACGAGACGGAGGAGGGCCAGGGGCTGGCCACACCCCCCTAGGCGCGGGCTAGGCCTGGCCACGCCAGGGCCTGGTGTGGTGGCCCCAGGCACCCCCTCGGTCTCCCTCTTCACCTATAAGAAGCCTTCTGACCTAAAAACTTCGGGGGGTTCGACGTTTTTCCACGAAAAGTTCCACTGCGCCGCCGCCACCGAAGGGGAGATTCGGGGGACAGAAAGTCTCTGTTCTGGCACCCTGCCGGGACAGGAAAGTGCCCCCGAAGCCATCTCCATCAATCCCCACCATCATCTTCATCGACCATCCATGTTTCTTCCATCTATGAGTGAGTAATCCCCAGCTGTAGGCTATGGGGATGGTAGGGATTGGATGAGATTGCTCATGTAATGGCATCAGATTGTTAGGGCATGGTGCCTAGTATCTCTTATTAGTGCTTTATGACTTTGTTGCAACTTTGTTGTGCTTAATGCTTGTCACTAGGGCCCGAGTGCCATGATCTCAGATCTGAACTTATTATTGATTCATTATGATAGTATTGTTTTTGGTCTTATCTACAAGTTATATACACACGTCGCTGTCCGAAACCTATGGCCCCGAAGTGACAGAAATCGGGATAACCGGAAGGGAAAGGCTTTGATGTGAGGATCACATGTGTTCACGGAGTGTTAATGCTTTGCTCCGATGCTCTATTAAAAGGAGCACCTTAATTGCCAGTAGTTCCCTAGAGGCCCCGCTGCAAACGGGCTGGCAGGACAAAAGATGTTGTGCAAGTTCTCATTGCGAGCACGTATGACTATATATGAAACACATGCCTAGGATTGTCTAATACTTGGGTTCTTATTCTTATTTATCTGCAATTGCCCTATGTTCTGATTGCTATGTGAATTGTCTTGTCCATGCAACGCCCGTCCATCCATCCCTATGCCTACCGCACTCGAATCCCACTGTTTACTGCTTTTGTTACTACTGTCTTTGCTTTACTACTGCTGCTGCTTTACTATTCCTACTACAAAACTGTTGCTACTGATAAACTATTGTGAGCAAGATTGTTTCCAGGTGCAGCTGAATTGACAACTCAGTTGTTAAGGCTTATAAATATTCTTTGGCTCCCCTTGTGTCGAATCAATAAATTGGGTTTCACTTCCTTCGAAAATACTGTGATACACCTCCTATACTTGTGGGTCATCAACCATTCTTGCGGATTGTTTTCAGCTTGCTCTTCGCGTTGAGGGATCCTGAATTTCCCTAAAGAGGCAAGCAAGGGGGCACATCCAAGCTAGGTTGAGTTATGAGGTGAGAGGCTGATATGATCCTCATCGATCTGTGTTAGCATACATACTAAGTTGGCACAACTCTGTTAAACTCGCAATAAAGTGGGGAAATCCTATTTGCTGTTTGATGCTGTGTAGTTGGCCCGCGCCGCTCACTGCTTGTAGCCCCCTTTTTGCTTTAAAAATTGGAATATGGGCTTGGCCTAGTTGACCGGTTTTCTACGGCTGTTTTCTGCTTCAGTTTTTTCATTTGCTTTATTTTAAAAAAAAATTACACCGATCTATTAGTAATCATCAAAAGTAGTACAAAGAGGACTAAAAGTAATAAAAATTACAAATAGGTCGATGGAACACCTAGCGAAGACTACAAACACTAGCACGAGCCAAAGGCACGTCGCCGTTCTCACCTCCCTATCACAGGATTCGGCCAAATATTGTCGTAGTAGAACTTGTTGTAGTAGACAATGGGAAGTCGTCGTGCTAAAGTCCCAAAGAATCAGCGCACTAAAGTTCTAACCATTGCTAATGATGCCATTAGTAGATTGGAAGAGACTGACCTAAAATTAACACAAAAAACGATTAGATCATATGAGATTAGTCGGACACACGACTCCACACGCCCTCCGTCAGCGCTAGGCGCACCACTAGAGCGAGGATAGAGCGTGAAGGACTTTATTCTGACTTCAGGATGTAGCCGTATCCTCAACATTCCAAAAAATACACAAGAAAACAGTCTAAGAGAATAACAAAAACCTCCCATCGGAGAGAGGCCGTGGTCCGCCACACCTCCAAGACCCTAAGGCCATCGGAGGCGGAACGGACCGACGGCGTCATCGGCGGAGGGAAGGAACCCTAGATGGGTTTTTCAGCTGCCGCCTCTCACCTCCTGGGAACAACCGCACCTACCGGTTCGGCAGAAAGGACTAAAAGGGTAATTGCCCCTATGTGTGGTTTTGGTGATTAATGACAATCCCTATGGACTAATGTTTTCCTTGAGTTTTATATGAAGGAATATTTTATAGGTCATGCTTGTAGTCCATGTGTTGGATTCAAGTATGGATGGCATGAAGATAAACATATACCTTGATTATTGACATCAAGATCATCGAGTTGAAGAGAATAATATGATATGATCAAGATCTTAAGAATGTAATCTCAATAGAAGAATTCAAGATATGGCTCTAAGTCAGTATTATGATAGCCTCATTAGTTGAGCTATGGTTGACTACGATTTAGAGCATGAATCAAATGAAGAGTTTCTTATGTACCTTAAGATATTGAGATGGAGCATGAAAAGATACTTAGTTGACCAATACAAAAAATGAAGAGTGATTTCAAATTGGTCAACACATGAAGCATAAAGGATGTACCACATGGATCTTGTGGTATGGTAAGCCCTATCAATTATGCATAATGAACTAACCCATTGTATATGTGCCTTTGTGTTTTCTATATGGGATAAGTATGTTTCCATGGGCATGCTTCAAAAGTGAAGATCTCATATAGCCCATGAGAGGATGACATCAAGTGGTGATCGTCATCCAGATTGAGAAGGGAAAGTTCAAGATAAGCATCTCGAGAAGATCATTTGCTTGAAGCTTGCCGTCCATATTGGTGATCATGTACATGTGAAGACGTTTCTTAATGAAGCTATCCCATAGTGGTGTATGGGGGTGCAAATATGAGTCTTCATAAAGCAACAATGATCAAGTGATGCATTCCGGCTTGGATGGATCTTGAAGTGTTGTCATCAAGATCAAGCGGGATATGCAATGCAAAGGTATGGCCTTGCTATGTTTTCCTTTTACCGGTCTCAAGGTGGTTGTTGGGAGACCGGGTGGTTGTTGGGAGACCGGGTTATAGGATAGATAGCCGCACTATCAAGAGGGGCTTCCAGTTGGGTAACTTGATAACATCGTCTTAGGGAGCTCAATCCTTTGCATACTTTGCTTCTCCCTATTTTGTTGCTTCTTAGTGTTTCTTTGTGTGAGGTTCTTGAGCTTGTTGCTAGATCTTCAACAAGCCCAAGTTCATCGAAAACGGAATTCGTATGCATCTTTTATTGTGTTTTCGAGTTTGGAGGTTTTACTGGTTCTTCTTTGAGGAGGTTTCATACCTCACCTTACTTGGTTCTTTACCTCTTCCTCTTTCTTGGGTTTTCTTCTCTATAATAGATAGAGCTTGTTCTTAGCTTTTTTAAAAAAGCCCAAGTTTGCTAAAATCTGAGTCCGGACGCAAAATTTATCGCCGTTTTCGTGTGCTCTATTTTGATTCCGGCAGGAATTCTAGCGGCGCCAGTTCTGTGGCCGAATTTCTGGTGACCGCCGAAAATCTGTTCAGTATGATGTTTCGGCTGTGACCGAAACTTTTTCTGGTCAACTGGAAATTCCGGCGCTAGGTTCGGTGGCGCCGGTTTCCCCGTTGGAATGTGTCCGTCCATCTTGTTTTTATCTCCAATGGTCATCCCCCTTGAAGGGGTATAAAAGAGAGCTTCTTCCCCAAAGTTCTAGGGTTCTTGAGCACGTTTTTAACCACCATTGTTGACCCCTTTGAGCTTGCTTCCTCTCCCTTTCCTCCTATGATTCTTGCATATTTTTAGGGCTTTGGAAAGATGAGATCTAAATCTACGATCCCACCAATCAATTCCTCCTCTAAGTGAGCGGAACCCATTAGATCTAGATCTTGGAGTCATTTGTTGAGTTCCACTATTGTCCTTCCTCTCTCATTCCTCCCTAGCACTTGTTTCTTTGGTGGGATTTGAGAGTGAAGGATTTGAGCACCCTTGGTGTTCTTGCTTCGCATGCTTGCATAAGTGTTGAGCTCTCCATTACGATTTGTTCGAATGAGAGACCGTGAGCTTGTAACTCTTGGAGGGTGACCTCTTGATACATTGCAAATGTATCTATAATTTTTGATGTTCCATGCTTGGTTTTATCTACTTTCTTGTGTTTTGTTCCAACTTTGGAGTACTTTTCATATGATTTCTTGGACTAACCTATTAACAAGATGCCACGGTGCCAATTGCCTGTTTTCTGCTGTTTTTGGTTCCAGGAAGTTAGAAAATGAATATTCTCGGAATTGGACGGGACAAAAGCCAAAGTTACTATTTTCCCGGAAGACTCACGGAGCCAGAAGGAGAGTCGGAGAGGGGCCACAGGGTGGCCACACCCTCCTTGGCGCGGGCAACCCTAGGCCGCGCCAGGGCATGGTGTGGCCCCCCTGGCCGGCCACCGACCTTGCCTCTTTCGCCTATATATCTCCCCCGAGGCAAAAACCCTAAATAGCCAATCAGAAATCCACGAAAAGTTCCACAGCGCCGCCGCCACCAAAGGGGAGATTCGGGGGACAGAAAGTCTCTGTTCCGGCACCCTGCCGGGACGGGGAAGTGCCCCCGGAGCCATCTCCATCGATCTCCACCACCATCTCCATCACCATTGTTGATTCCCATGATGAGGAGAGAGTAGTTCTCTCTCGAGGCTAAGGGTTCTACCGGTAGCTATGTGTTCATCTCTCTCTCTATGCATGATCTTATTGAGATCATGAGCTTGTAATCTATAGATCTACCTTGCTACTCAAGTGCTTTAATAGATCTTTGCTCTCCCCATGTGTGTGAATGTGACAGCGTGCACACCATGGTGGCACTTAGGATAGAGATTACAAATACTTGTTATAAGTTATATTTGGAGTTGGATGTCTTTATGAAATTGTGGTGTTTGTTGGAACCATCTAGTACTCAAGGTGATAGTGTGGGGTTTTCTAGATGGGAAAGATAAACTTTGAGGTGTGCTGTTATAGCCCTACCATCGATTAGAGTGTCTAACTGGAGAGTAGTTCAGCGTAGTATCATAAAGAAGAAGATATTTATATGAGAGTGTTCACTAGTGAAAGTATGATCCCTAGGCCTTGTTTCTAAACATTGAAACACCGTTTGCATTTAGATCTGTTACATGTTTGCTTGCTTCCATCTTTATTTCAGTTTGCCTTTAGTCTTTTCCACGCCATCAAGCTATTTTCTAGCCCCGTTACCACTTATAATTATCCATACCACTTGTATTTTACTATCTCTTTGCCGAACTAGTGCACCTATACACCTGACAAGTGTATTGGATGTGTTGGGGACACAAGAGACTTCTTGTATCTTGATTGCAGGGTTGCTTGAGAGGGGATACCTTTGACCACTTCCTCCCTGAGTTCGATAAACCTTGGGTGATCCACTTAAGGGAAAACTTGCTGCTGTTCTACATACCTCTGTACTTGGAGGCCCAACAACTGTCTACAAGAATAAAAGTACATAGACATCAAGCTATTTTCTGGCGCCGTTGCCGGGGAGGTAAGGTAAAAGGTATTCGCACCAGAGGATTAAATAAGAAGAACCTCCCACAGCAAATGCCTATTTTCTGGCGCCGTTGCCGGGGAGGTAAGGTAAAAGGTACTCACATCCTCCGGTGTGAGTGCTCTACGTTATTTTCTTTAGATTCTGCAATTTTGTCTTTTTGTTTCTTGTTTTCACTAGTTAGGCTTAATGGAAAACAACAACAAAATTAGAGATCTTTATAGTATTTATCTTGAGTTAGGACATGAAGTGTTTGAAGAGAAAATTAAAAAATCTATGGAACTTTATTTGCGTGCTAATAGCAATGTTATTAGTATGAATTCTTTGAACACCATTATTGCTAATGCTATGGAAAAGTCTAAGCTTGGGGAAGCTAGTTTTTATGAAAATGATCTTTTTAGTTCCCAGCTTTGGAAGATAGCTATTCTATTGCTTATGATGATACCAAACCTCCAATATATGATGATTACAATGATGAATATGATATTTTCAGTCCACCTACTATTGAGCAGGAAATTAATTATGATTACAATATGCCTCCTATATTTGATGATTATGGTGATGATAATAATAATGATAGCTATTTTGTTGAATTTGCTCCCACCATAATTAATAAGAATGACTATGCTTATGTGGAGAGTAATAATCATTTTATGCATGTGGCTCATGATAAGAATGTTTTATGTGATAGTTATATTGTTAATTTCATTCATGATGCTACTGAAAGTTATTATGAGAGAGGGAAGCATGGTTTTATGTGTCTCAATAATATTAAGTTTCCCCTCTTTATGTTGAAAGTCTTGAAGTTGCACTTGCTTTGCTTTACTATGCTCGTTGCTTTGTGCTTTCATGACTTGTTTCTTTACAAGATTCATATGCATAGGAAGTGGGTTAGACTTAAATGTGCTTTGAATTTGCTTCTTGATGCTCTCTTTTACTTCAATTCGTATTTCCTATGTGAGCATCATCTTCTCAAACTATCATGCCTAACTTAAAGGCGTTAAAGAAAAGTACTTATTGGGAGATAACCCAAAAGTTTTAGATGAGTCTTAGAAGTTATTACTTCAGTAATAACCGCTCCTTATCCTTTTTATTTGCTTTTTGTGCCAAGAGTAACCTCTAATGAGAGAGAAGTAATGATTGGGAAAGTTGCTGTCCCGAAACAGATTTCTATGCTTCACCGTAAAAATTCGTGTAAAATCTCTGTACGTCCTTTTGAGGTGTGAATTTTTGTGCTTCTGACCCAGGTTGTTATCTAACTTTCGTTAGTTCAGCACTTTTCGATTTGAGCAACAGAAGATCTTCGAAAAAATTCGTCTTTACCTGCTGGTCTGTTTTGACAGATTTCTGCCATTATTTGCATTTGCTTCTTGTTGGTTCCTTTTTGAGTTGTTTTGGGAATTGAGCTTTTTGAGGGAAGTGCTACAGTAGCTAGTGTTTTAATGGAAGTTTTATTGGTGTTATAAATGAATCCTAAAGACTTATTATATTGAGTGCACTAATGTTGCTAATAAAGATTGTGTCAACTTTTGTATGAAGGAAAAATTTCAGGTGTATGGAAGGAATGAGTAATGAGATAAAGAATGAACTAAAGCTCAAGCTTGGAGATGCCATGCGTGTCACCCCAAGAAATATCCAAGAAGTACAAGCGTCAAAGCTTGGGGATGCCCAAGGCATACCCTTCTTCATCAATAAAAATCTCAGGTTTCTTCCAAACACTTCATTTTTATTGTTTCATGCATAGTTGTGTTGTTCTTGGAGCGTCTTCTTTTTCGTTTTTGTTTTGATTTTTTGTTTGTTTTTTTTTCTTAGTTTGCTGAATAAATTGGTTGGACCCCCTCTTTCATACATTGGTTTTCAAATAGTTTGGTTTGGTTTAGAAAAGAGTAGGAAAGTTCATGCTTAAGTGTTAAAGAGAGTTTGTTTTTGACTGTGGCCTATGCTTTGTCATGCCATGCTTGATATTGTTTTGGCTTTATGCTTAGTATTCTTTTCTGTAGCATGACTTATTATAAACAATTGAGAATGCTTAATGTGCCTTGGATGAATCATGCGTTGTTTTAGCATATTAAAGCATAGTATTGTGGTATTCTCCTTTGATGCTTTATTTGGGTTGACTTGGCGCATGCTCACACCATGTTATGACTATCCCAGGTCACCATAAGCCTTTATGATCCTTTAGTTTTCAACTTGTAGTATCACTTTATGCTTTGATCAATGATGTGTTGTCGCTCTGCATGATTATGGCCATTATTACTCTCTTAGTTTGTCGCTCCCAGTCTTTTGCTAGCCTCCACAACCAAGTATGAGTTCCACTCATGCATCCAACTCCTAAAACCAAGTTATTCCAAAGAGTCGACCATATCTACCTATTAGCTTATGCTATTCCAAGTATATTCCTGTTTTTATCTACCTTCCAAATTAAACTTGTTATGAGAAAACTAGTGATTAAAGCTCCCACGAACTTGATGGCACACTTTACTTTTATTGCCCTTAATAAACTTGAACCATTGTGCCGTCTATGTTGTATATGCTTGCACTTATTTGTTGGGGATTAGTAGAACCATGCTGTCATGGGAAACGCTTTCAACATTGCACTAGTACTTTGTACCTAGTTGATATCATGCTCTTTTGTTTATGGATGTCATCGGTGTGAAATGAAAGGGGAGCTTGTAAGTCCATGGAGTTATGTATGTGTGTTAGAGAAACGCCTGGGCCGCTGGTCTAATCCATGTTGACATGGTGGAAACCTGCAGCGTAACCATAATGAGCTGTTTATGAAGCATTCTTCTTATAAAAAAAAGAGTCCTATATTGAGAAGAAAGAGAAAAAGAAAAAAAAAGATTATGAAAAGAGGAAAGAGAGAAAAAAGCACCATATTCCCATGGTAAATAAGAAGATTGCTGAGATGCTCGTTGTCAACTATGGCCACTATGGAGCTTGTAAGTCCATATCAAAGCCTTGTCATTTTGATATGGGGATTCTTCCGTATCATCGGGCAAGGGGTACCCCGTTGGCAGTTCTCTATGATACACATGTACTTACGATGGCAAGAACATACCGGTGACTAAACTTGAGTAGCATGAGGAGCGGCCCTTGTATTCAAGGGACATGAGATTTCCAACTTATACTTTGTCAAGCATATACTCCATAGTTTGTTCACTTTAACCTTAATCACTTCAAGATGCTTATGATAGGGGCAATGAGAGCTGAAAGCTATTAAGTACCATAATTTTTGGAAGCTCTTTTTGTGAAACTTGAATCCCTACTTCTTTCTATGAAGGCCTTTCTTTTACTTTTATGTTGAGTATCCACCTTCTATCTTTATGCACCTACTTTGAGAGCATAGTGGCCATTCTTAGTTCTATGTGCATTGTCCCAAGACTTGTTGATTGATGCATAGCTTTGATATTGCTTGTTTAAACTATTTGTATCTAGTCACTCTTATGAACTTTGAAGGTGTCCTATGCATTTATGTTTGCTACTCTATGAGGGACAAGCTGAATGCCACTATGCTATGTTTTCTTTATTTGAAACAAACAAACGTCTTGCAAAACATTGTTATTCATTAATCTTTTGTTTGTGTCTTTTCATGTTGCAACATAGTTGCTTTGTCTTATTGTTAGAACTTTATCTTTCATGCTATGTTGAAGTACTATGATCCCAGCTATCAATGTTTTACAAATACTTTGATCAAGTTTATGATGGTGCATGTCACCTCAAAAATTATTCTTTCTTTTTATCACTTGCCTACTCGAGGACAAGCAGGAGTTAAACTTGGGGATGTTGATACATTGCAAATGTATCTATAATTTTTGATGTTCCATGCTTGGTTTTATCTACTTTCTTGTGTTTTGTTCCAACTTTGGAGTACTTTTCATATGATTTCTTGGACTAACCTATTAACAAGATGCCACAATGCCAGTTGCCTGTTTTCTGCTGTTTTTGGTTCTAGGAAGTCAGAAAATGAATATTCTCGGGATTAGACGGGACAAAAGCCAAAGTTACTATTTTCCCAGAAGACTCACGGAGCCAGAAGGAGAGTCTGAGAGGGGCCACAGGGTGGCCACACCCCCCTTGGCGCGGGCAACCCTAGGCCACGCCAGGGCATGGTGTGGGCCCCCTGGCCGGCCACCGACCTTGCCTCTTTTGCCTATATATCTCCCCCGAGGCAAAAACCCTAAATAGCCAATCAGAAATCCACGAAAAGTTCCACAGCGCCGCCGCCACCGAAGGGGAGATTCGGGGGACAGAAAGTCTCTGTTCCGGCACCCTGCCGGGATGGGGAAGTGCCCTCGGAGCCATCTCCATCGATCTCTACCACCATCTCCATCACCATTGCTGATTCCCATGATGAGGAGGGAGTAGTTCTTTCTCGAGGCTAAGGGTTCTACCGGTAGCTATGTGTTCATCTCTCTCTATGCATGATCTTATTGAGATCATGAGCTTGTAATCTATAGATCTACCTTGCTACTCAAGTGCTTTAATAGATCTCTGCTCTCCCCATGTGTGTGAAAGTGACAGCGTGCACACCATGGTGGCACTTAGGCTAGAGATTACAAATACTTGTTATAAGTTATATTTGGAGTTGGATGTCTTTATGAAATTGTGGTGTTTGTTGGAACCATCTAGTACTCAAGGTGACAGTGTGGGGTTTTCTAGATGGGAAAGATGAACTTTGAGGTGTGCTGTTATAGCCCTACCATCGATTAGAGTGTCCAACTAGAGAGTAGTTCAGCGTAGTATCATAAAGAAGAAGATATTTATATGAGAGTGTTCACTAGTGAAAGTATGATCCTTAGGCCTTGTTTCTAAATATTGAAACACTGTTTGCATTTAGATCTGTTACATGTTTGCTTGCTTCCATCTTTATTTCAGTTTGCCTTTAGTCTTTTCCACGCCATCAAGCTATTTTCTAGCCCCGTTATCACTTATAATTATCTATACCACTTGTATTTCACTATCTCTTCGCTGAACTAGTGCACCTATACACCTGACAAGTGTATTGGGTGTGTTGGGGATACAAGAGACTTCTTGTATCTTGATTACAGGATTGCTTGAGAGGGGATACCTTTGACCACTTCCTCTCTGAGTTCAATAAACCTTGGATGATCCACTTAAGGGAAAACTTGTTGCTGTTCTACAAACCTCTTCACTTGGAGCCTAACAACTGTCTACAAGAATAGAAGTGCATAGACATCACCTCCTAGTTGGCTTGGCGGTTGGTGCCATGGTGTCCTCTTCATGAAAGATTGTGAAGAGACACAGGCTTCTTCTTCGTGGAGCTTGTGAAGTGGTTGCGGAGCTTGCCATCTCCGGAGTGAAGGAAAAGCTAGTCATAAGGAAATGGCTTATTCCTTCGTGTGATAGAGTTGGAGAAGAAGATGAGCCTTTATGGCGTTAGGAAATCCTTCGTGAAATCTCACATCTCTCTAAGGTGACGTACCTTACTTGTACGGGAATACGGAAATACATCTTCATCTCCGCGTACCTCGGTTATCTCTATACCCAAGCTTACTTTCCTTGTGATAGCCATCGAACTTAAAGTACTTATATCTTGTGCTATATTGCTTAGCTTAATTTGTTGTTGGTGCTCTTAGTTGAGCCTAGTATATTTAGGTTTTATGCTTGTAAAATAAATATTAATTTAATTCCACCTTCTATCAAGCCAAAATCGTAATGATTTTGTAATTACATATTCACCTCCTCTAAGCGATATATCTATCCTTTCAAGAACACACGAAAGCAAGAAGAGAATAACTTGGTACAAAGAAATAGTTATGCTGCTCCGTGTTGGTCATAGGTACGATGCCCCTTTAATGTGCTTTCTACTGTGGTTTTCAGCCTGTTTTTTCTTTCTGTTTTAGTTTTTTATTTTTCTGCTAGAAAACTGTTCAAATTAAAAAAATTGAAAATTTATTTAGATTTCAAAAATATTAATTTTTGGAACATTCCGATTTGAAAAATATTTCGCATGTTATAAAAAATTTAGACTATAAATGTTCAAATTAAAAGATGTTCACATTTAAAAATATATAAACTTTTAAAAATATAATACTTTCTCCGACCCAAATTAGTTGATTTCGATTTGTCTAGATTCAAATGTATGTAGACTTGTTTTAGTGCTAGATACATCCGAATCTAGATAAAACCAAGTCAACTAATTTAGATCAGAGGGAGTAATTAAAAAAATCAAATTAACAAATATTCAGATTTGAAATTTGATCAAATTTAATAAAGGTACAAATTTTGAAAAAGCAAAAAAGAAAGAAAAACGGAAAGGGAGTGACGCCTGATGGACCGGCCCAATTAGTGCATGCTCACACAGGTTGGGCGGCATGGTCAGACCACGCCGCTAGGAGCTGGGCCCCTTGCTTTAAAAAAAGTGACACGATAGAGAAAACGTCGGGGCAGGCCCGCGCGCATGAGCCGTGACCTCACCCAGGTGGTCATGCGGCCCAGCCCGCGACACCCCGCTCCGTAAGCAACGGCAGAAGAGAAGAGCCCGCCGCCCCGCGTGAGAGGAGCCAATCGCCGTCACCCGTGCTCGTCGGTGGAATCTCGTAGATTCCAAGTCCAAGGCAGCCAACCAAAACCTCGTTGACAGGTGTGACGACCGCCCCAACACGGGGACTCCCTCGTTGCCTCCGCCCCGCCCCGCCCCGCGCCGCCAAAAACCCCCCACACCGCGCGCGCCTCCCTGCTCATTATACCCCTCGCCCCACCCCGCCGCCTCCCTCGCGGCGCCCTCCCTTCCCTTTCCATCGCCGCCATGGCCTTCCACGCCCCAATGTCGCCCTCCTCCTCCTCCGCCCTCTCCGCCCACCACCAGCCGCACCTCGGCCAGCTCCACCTCCACCTCCACCCCCGCCTCCACCCCTCCCGCATCTCCCTCCTCCGCTCCCTCCCGCTCCGCCTCCGCCTCCGCATTCCCCGCCCCCAACTCCCTCCCCTCCCCCACGCCCTCCCCTCCACCTACTCTGGCGGAAACAATAACGACGGTAACAACAACAGCGGCGGCGGCGGGGATGGCGAAGCAGAGGACGACGGCGGCGCCTCGGACGCCAACCGCGGGGAGGCGCTCTTCGTCCTCGCGCAGGTCGGGAGGAAGCTCGAGACTCTTCCATCCGACCTCGCCTCCGCCATCGAGGGCGGCCGCGTCACGGCCGAGATCGTGCGGCGCTTCGCCGACATGGACTCCTCGCCGCTGCTCCGCTGGCTCATGCAGTTCCGCGGCTTCAGGGAGCGCCTCCTCGCCGACGACCTCTTCCTCGCCAAGCTCGCCATGGAGTGCGGCGTCGGCATGATCGCAAAGGTCCCCGCCCCGACAGATTTTTTTTCCCCTGATCTCATCTCGTTTTGATTTCAGAAAAAACGAAATCGCTCCTCTGTTTCGATCGTCCTGTGCAATGCTGCTTCATCTGACGCCTGTCTCTTGCTTCTTCAGACCGCGGCGGAGTTTCAGAAGAGAGGGGAGAACTTCGTCAACGAGATTGACGTCGTCATCTCTGATGTGGTATATAGTACTACATGATTATGCTCCTGTACTACATTTACAGCGGCTGCTGAATTCACACAGTTTATATATTTGCCGATGCATAAATAACCCCTTGATGCTTGAGATCAAACAGAGTACCCAACAAAATGTCTTTAGATGATCATCCATTTCCCAGTGTTAACTTTACTCGAAATAATATTAGTTCTTCAACTATAATGCTTGTCGGTAAGTGTGATAATCGTTTAACTCCAATGCAAGTAACATGCTTGGTTGTGCTTCCCACTGGTTATGGAGGGAGGCCTTCTTACATTGAATGTAGGTTATGGAGGGAGGCCTTCTTACATTGGTTGTGCTTCCTTCTGAAGTTGTGCTGATGGAATAGATTATCTGTTCTCCTAATATCTAAAGACATTCACTAGCTGATGTTAAATGATTTCAGTATAAGTATGAATACTTCCAACTCATTTGTAAGTTAATCTGATTCAGTTACTTCTTGTACCGCCCAGATTATGGCAATTGTTGCAGATGTCATGCTAGTCTATCTTCCTGCACCAACTGTATCTCTGCAACCACCACTTCTGAAGAATGCTGGACTTATTTCCAGCTTTTTCCACAACTGCCCAGATAATGCTTTCCAAGTAACCTAAACTTCACCATCAACCTGAGTACACCTTTTTACCTTTTTTTACCTTGTACTGAAACACTTTATGTAAACTCTTTTCCAGATAGCTTTAGCTGGAAGATCATTCTCACTTCTGCAGAGGCTCGGAGCTATTGTGGTAAAGTGCATTCATTTCTATGGGTTTTATTTTGATACTCACACAGTGACCTCAAATTTGGGGTCATTGATCAACTAAGAATTGTGGCCCGTTTGCAGAGAAATGGTGCGAAACTTTTCGTAGTCGGAACTAGTGCTTCTCTGGTAAGCTTGCCGTCCTACCAAAGCTTTATTATGATGAACTGGTGACCAATAACTAGCAACCTCCCAAGGAGGGAATCCTGTTATGAAGTTTTAATGAAAGAATTTAACAAAATAAAGGGTGTCTACAATAAACTAACGGATTATCATTTTATCATTGTATATATAGAAAAGATACCTGCCATGTTAGTCTCCGTTAGGCTAAACTATTCAAGCTGTTAACCTTCAATTCTAGCAATGCCAATGAGGTAATGTGTTATACATCCAATACAATATTGAGAGATAATTTGCTTGAAGATCTAGATAATTTCTAACAACTTCTCACGAGCTAAATATTTATGGACTTACTTTATGCAAAAGCTCATCAGATCTCCAGAAAATTGTAGGCTGGAAGCTTTTTACTTTGGAGTATGGAAACTCCAGAAAGTTACTGATACATCAACTATCAGAGACTTTTAACCTTTTCTGAATTTCTCTGGTAATTCGTTTGCTAGGGTTAAAAATGTATTATATTCCAGAGTGAATGTCTAAGAAACTGGCAGGAGCACTATCTTTTTTTAGATGAAACCGTGTTTAATTTTTTGATTACAGACTTATTTACGAATTTAATGTCTGTTCTGGCAAGCAGCAGTCTAGTAACCGTGCTCTGCATTCTCTACAAGTCTTTGATAATTTGGTAACCTTATAATTTCTGTGAACTTGTCATCTTTCCCAGATTGGTACCGGTGTCACCAGTGCACTGCTCAGAGCAAGGAAGGCTGTTGACAAGGAACTTGATGATGAAGTTGAGCATCTACCCGTTTTATCAACTAGTGCTGCTTATGGTGTATACATGTCAATTTCTAGCAACCTCAGGTGAACATCGTAGTGTCTGAAAAATTCAACAGATGCAGCATAAATACTCCATTCCGGTTTCACCTTTAATAGGTTTACTCGTTTCATAACAACAATCAAAATGTGTATACCTGATCAGGTACCAGATTGTGTCTGGTGTGATCGAGCAGAGGATGCTGGAGCCGGTACTACATAACCACAAGTTGCTGTTGAGTGCACTATGCTTCGCCGTTCGGACGGGAAACACATTCTTGGGTTCTTTACTGTAAGTATACAAGCAACACCCACGCAACTAAAAATGTCAGCCCTGCTACGACAGTATCAATTAACTGGCGAACTTTATGAACAGATGGGTGGACTATGCCAGGCTGGTAGGCGTTCAGAAGGTCCAGGAAGAGATCTGAAGTTCCGGCTGCTTATCTGAATGTGCTTTTTCCTATACTGTGCCGTATCGTAAGTCACTAAAATGTCCCGCCTGCACCCTGGAGTGCTATTCTTCTAGTCACAGGAAACTCTCTCATACAGTTTTCGGTTTTTTCTGGAACCCTGAAAATTGATAGGCATATCTGTCGAATTGTCGTGAACATCAGTGTGTTTCTCTCGTATCTTGCAACTCGCAAGTCCTATAGAATGGAATGTGACCCTTGAGAATTGAGTTGTCCCGTTCATCTGTATATTGATATGCGTCTGCGTGTTGTGAGTCTGGGTCTTGAAGCTCTGCGAGGACCAGGGACACCTGAAAAGAGTTACTGTGAGTTGCATCAAGATTAAACATGTTATCCTGTTATATACGAGCTGTGTTAATTAATTACTGGCGAAGCTGTTATTGATCAGGTGGGTCGAGTCCTCAGTCGTCAACCATAGAGTTCCATCTAGAGCTTGTGCTATGTATAAACACCCCAAGGCCAAAGCGTCTCCATCATCTGCCAGAGGCTATCACCAGCTGTGCGCAGCAAGAACTGCAGCCATGGCTACAGCCACTCTCCAACCACTGCTGCCAAACCAAGCCACGCCGGTCCCTGCAGCAGCAGCGACACTCCTCCCAGGCCCACCGGTGGAGGCACATCAGATGGCTCGTGTCAACCCGGTGGCCCTACCAGCCGCAGCTCCTCTGCCTTCATCGAACTGGGCCTTGCCGTCCACCGGCGGCCTCCTCCCTGCTGCTGCTCCTCCGCCAGTGTCCGTGATGCCGTTGGCCGGGGCTGCATCCTCAGTCACGGCTAGCGTTTACGCACCGGTTAACTGGAGCCTACCGGCCAACCAGCCAGGAGCAACGCCGCCGCAAGAAACCGTGCCGTCCTCGGTTGCTAACCCGCCACCGGTGAACTGGAGCCTGCCGGCCCAGTCCACACCTTCCCTCATGGAGCTACAGCGGCGCAAGAAAGCACACCATCCTTGGGCGAGGCAGCAGCAGCATCGTCGTCGGCTGGCGTGAAAGCCCCGGTGAACTGGTCCTTGCCGGTGGCAACGACCAGCGCCGGCATGACACCGGTGGCCCGACCTGCTGGTGCCGGGACGTCGAAATGGGCCCTGCTGCCTAAGATCCTCAAGGTCGCGGAGCTCCCGGTCCAGGACGGCTGCATCTGGCGCCTAGACGGCGCGTCGCTGCCGCCCGGAGCGTGCACCCCGATGGTGGTCTTCCTGGGCCCGCTGTTCCCCATGATGGACCAAGCGCAGCAAGGCATGGAGGAGACCAAGTGGAAGTACGTGCACAACCTCATCCGCCGAGCGCACCCCAAGGAGGACGCCGAGAAGAAGCTGACCGAGTACCTCGCCCGTGTGGAAACGCTGGAAGGCAGCATCCGGCAGCGCTACGACCCGTCCGAATGCCAGATCCCCGGAGAGAAGCTGGTGGAGATGATGGTGGTCGACGGCCTCTTCGTCATCGAGGTCCTGATCAACCACTGGCTGGGGAAGATCGACAGAGGCTCGGCCTCGCCGCAGGCGACGGCGGCTGAGGGCAGCAAGGCCGATCTCACGACCCCGCTGGCTGCGGCGATGGTGCCGCAGGCCCTGAGGGAGGACTTCACCCCGCTCAAGGTCAGGTGGGAGCCGTACGCGCTCCGGTTCGACCTGGTGGCCGTCCCGAACCAGATCCCCTTCTTCGTGCTCGAGGAGCTTTTCAAGATGACCGAGGTCCCCGAGCTCCGGGAGTCCGAGAAGAAACCCGTGAAGCTCAGGCAGATCGTACTCGACTACCTCGTAGGCGACGCCGGCGACGACGTACTGGCTGGTTACCAGGGCCCCGTCTACCACATCCTGCATTTGGTGTACCTGTACCTGACCTTCTCCAAGGACGAGCCCAAAGTGTCCGCTCTGCAGCCCAAACCGGCCGTGACACGGTCGCTGTCGGTCGACACGGCCCTGGGCAAGCTGAAGCAGAAGAGCATGGATCTTCGCGGGCTCTACCGGCGGACCTTCTCGCGCTCCTCGAGCCTACCGGTGGGCTGGAGACAGTGGAAGGTGATCCCGCCATTGCGCGAGCTCGTCCGAGTCGGCGTGAAGCTGAAGCGGGCGGAGACGCCCCGGTTCGCGGAGGTCAAGTTCAAGAACGGGACGCTGGAGATCCCGACCTTCGCGTGGCGCCGGTACCACATCCGGCTGCTTACCAACCTGGTGGTGCTGGAGATGTCCGGGTGGTGGCCGCCCGAGAAGCGGCTCTTCTGCAGCTACGTCCGGTTCATGGCCGAGCTCATCATGAAGAAGGAAGACGCCGCGCTGCTCTTCAAGAAGGGCGTCGTCCAGGAGAACAACGTCGACGACGTCGAGAAGAGCCTCATCTGCCCGTTCCTCATCCTCGCCGATTTCAGCCATGGCTCCAAGTACGAGTGCCACTTCGACGGCCTCGTCCGCGACATGGTCCGCTGCTACGAGCGCTGGAGCAAAGTGGGCGCCGTGCCAAGCGGCAGCAGCTCGCAGTAAGATCGTTGATGTCGTCGTCCATGGGTTGTCCAACTTAATTTATGGGATACCTTGTTATATTACGCCCTTGTTTGTTCTCTTTTAATTTATTCTCACTTGTGCTCATGCTGCAATGTAGTATTTCTCAAGTCTTGTTCGTTTTGCACTGGGCTTTTGATGACTGTTGAACATGTTTGATTTTCCTATGACCCTAGAATAATCGATTTCAGTTGTACTCCCTCCGTTTCATAATATAAGATGTTTTAGCTTTATAAAAGAAATATATCTAGACTACTTTTAGCGTGTAGGTTCATAGAGATTCACTCCAACCTACATATTAAAAGGAGTTTACGTACATTTCCTTCACAAAGCTAAAACATCTTATATTTTGAAACGGAGTGAGTAAAATATAGTCAAGAATGTAACTGCCTTTAGGGTCCGTGCGCCATGAGACGCAACCTCGTTGGTAGCTTTGTGTGCAACTTTGTCCGATAACCGGTGAAGCGGACAATATGACGTGCACGCTAGGTCCCGTACGTGCATGTCCCTCCCGTCAATCTCATGCTTTTAGATTCGTGCAATGACATATCACCAAGAGGTCGTTTGGTATCCATTATTTGGGGCTAGAATCCTGAAATTAATTTTGTAATTCCATTCCTATGTTGTTTGGTTGGCACGGAATTAGACTGTCATTTCATTTGGTAAATCTATCGAAATATTCTCATGTGTAAACCTGATTTCTATCATAGACCCGTCATTTGCAAATTCCGGTGGCAACCAAACATATGGGTGTTTTCGGAATCATAATATAAATAAAATGAATCCATATATTTATTTTATTTCTACTAAATAAAATGAATACCTGAGTGCCAAACGACCTCCAAGTTTCATTATGTTTGGTAAAATCTAGACTAATTAAAACTTAAAAAAACCGGTTGAAAAAATGCACACTAGATAACGTGCACTTTAGAAAGACATTATTACCAGATAACTGGTGGTATGTGGTGTTAGAAATCGGAGGGCGACCTTCTCTTACTTTATGATTAAAAGAAGTAAAATGTGGCAAGGTGTCTCTTTCTTTGTGAAGGGTAATTTTCTGGGGTGTATTGTGTACCTACCCCTCATTTCACATATTTTAGGTGTTCAAGAATTTGAAAACAAAACAATCTACCAACTGCGCTAAATGCTGATGTGTAAAGTTTCAGGTTCATTTTTTAACCATTTGGAATAACAAAAGAGGTACAATATATATTTTATATCTTTTACCAGCCCCTTAACCAAGAAGAGGGGTCGGCGACCTGGGATTGGGAGGGAACCCCTCCCCCAAGTCGGGGATACCCCTGGTGACTAGGGGTTTGGGAGAGTGGGGCGCATGGGCCTTCAGGCGCTATGGCGCCAAGGCCCATGTAGGCTAGGGTGCCCCCACTTGGCCGATGCTAGCCCTCTGGACAGGTAGGCCCCAGCGAAAACTTATCTGGATTAGAATACTTTTGATCATTTTCGGTAATATCCCGAACTTTTCCCGGAACCCAAAACCATCATCCATATACTCCTCTCATCTCCGGGCCATTCTGAAGCTTCTCATGATATCTAGGATCTCATCCGAGATTCTGAATCAATATTCGATTACACCATATATTATATTGTCGAACCCTAGTGACATCAAAGTGTTAAGTTTGTGACCCTACGAGTTTGAGAACGTGCGACCATAATCGAGACACCTCTCCGATCAATAACCAGTAGCGGGACCATTGGTGTCCATAATGATTCCCACACATTTCACGAAGTTCTTTTATTGGTTGAACCACGATGTTAAGGATTCAATTTATCTGGTATTCAGTTCCCTTTGTCTCATGATATATTACTTGTCCGAGATTCAATCGTTGGTATCAATATGTTCAATCTCGTTACCGGCAAGTTTTCTTTACTCGTTCGGTAATATTGATATTCCTGGGACTAAACACATTAGTCACATGCTTGAAAGCTACTTAGTATATTCTATTACCTTGAGGGCCTAGACATATCTCTCCATCATGTGGAATGAGTCTTAATTCGTGCATCCCAACAAACACCATCAAAGATACCTGAAAGATATTTTTATGATCGCCCACTGATGAAGTGATGGTTGATGTCCACAAGGCATGCTTATGTTACCAGGGAGTAACATAATCTCATGGTTTAAGGAAAATGATATTTGTCATTCACAAAAGCTATAGCAATTAAACTTGGTGACACGATCAAGGGCTATGATTATTATTGGATCTGTCCATCATAATATTATCCTAATGATATGACCTCGTTATCAAGTGATATTACATGTCCATTGTTATAAAACCTTACCAATCACTTGGCTCACAAACTAGTCCATAAGAGACTTGGGACACGATGTTCTCTATTTATCTACACATGTATTTAGTTTCCAGTTCATACAACTATAGCAAGAAGAATAAATAGTTATCATAAACATGAAATATAATACTCCCCCCTTTCATGAAATAGTTATCATAAATAGTGAGACTTTTAGATATTTCAAAGTAGACTAGATGAATTCCAAAATGAGTAAACCTGCACACTAAAATATATCTACATACATGTGTTTTACAAAAAGTTAGAATTTTCTTACATTAGTGAACAGAGGGAGTATTAAAAACTTTATTATTGCCTCTTAGGCATATTCACAACATGGCCTATATTATCATTTTTGTGAAATTCCACCAGTCTATTAATAATCATCAATAGTAATACAAAGAGTTCTAAAAGTATGAAAAAAATTATAAATAGATCGTTTGACCACCTAACGACAACTACATATACTAGCACGAGACCAAGACATACCGCCTTGCTTGCTACTCCATCAATGGAGCTGGTCAAAATTTATCGTAGTAGAACTTATTGTAGTAAACAGACGGAAAGTCGCAGCAACCATGATTGACTGATAACCACACTCATGCAGACTTGTCACGCACTCACATGCAAAGGATGTTGCTAAAGGATCATAAGCCTTTTCAAAATTCACTTTAAAAATCATAGTGGAGCTTGTAGATGATCTCATGCCGAAGTACCACCCCCTCTAGGATATTTTATCTCGCATGAACGCAAACTGTGTTGGTTTTGCCACATTATTAGGACAACCCTGTGCCACTGCCTAGGATCCACGATCGGGAGGGGCCCATCCTCTATACTATACAACTGTATATATTTTATTATTTTAGGCTGCAAAAAAAAAGACATATAGGCCTATTAGAAAGAGTAAGAGATAGAAAAACACACATAACTACGCAATGATGCGATCGATTTCACGCTCCCAGCCGAAAATTGATCTGCTTCCTCAGCTCCTCGTCTGCGTACCAATAGAGTCTGTGACCTTTCCTTAGCCGTATTACTACTCTTTTACTCTTTCTATTGTAACATGACATTTCTCAAGTGCTTAAATTATAATTTATATATGTCTTCGTCTAAGAATATGTGGTTGGATGTTAATTTTTAACATTTTGCAAATGAATTAGATACACAATATTTTTGGATATGCGTACATATATTAGCCTTAGGACCGAGGACGTCAACTTTGCCAAGGGCCTGCAAAATTTAGAGCCGGCCCTGGGGAGAAAAATATGCTGGTGCTGCCGCTAAATCTGTACTGTCAATCTGTCATCCTGCTTTGGAAGAAGAGTACGACACCAAAATTCAGCTGAAACAGATAGAAATACAAAACAAAACAAGGACGACAAGTGAAGCAGGAACTCTACGAAGAACAAGAAACAAAACAACATCGACAATAGTACTAGCTAGCATATTAACGCACAAGTTAAGGACGATCACCGGCCACCACCATGTTTACTAACAGCTATGCCGTACAAGCTAGGCGTTGGGCGGTGCTCCGGGTTTTGATTGCTGGAGGGAGAGGATGGCTTTTAGGATGGTGATGAGAAAGCCGACGGCGGAGCCGGCCGTGATGATGTACTTGAGGTTGTTGTACATGATCTTGTGCAGAGTGACCCTCACCCTCCTGTTCTGGTGGTAATCGCTGAGCTGCTGCAGGACACGGTCATACTGTCGCCCATACGGCAGGAACGGGGCGATGGACTTGAAGAAGTTGAGCGTCTCCTCGTCACTGAGCACCGGGTAGAGTATGCGCTTGGTGCGGAGCTCCCGCACGTCGTCGGCCCGGTTCATCAGCACCGCCAGGATCTGCACGTACGAGCTGACGCCGTAGTCCGACGTCCCGCCCTGCAGCATCTCGAACGCCGCCATGTTCGTGAGCCAGCACATGGTCAGCTCGCCGAGGTACACGGGGGGCAGCCAGAGCTTCCCGAAGACGGGGCCCTTCCCCACGCCGATGTCCGCGAACCGCGCCGTCTTACTGGCGGTGAGGTGGATGCCGACCTCGGCGAGCTCCATGGCCGAGCAGATGTTGAGCATCGGCCTCGGGGCCTCGTCGACCTTGGCGCTGCGGAAGGGGCCTAGCTGGCGGTGCCGGACGAGGTCGAGGAGGTGGAACGGCTGGTACTTGTCGGCCCCCTCGAAGTCCACCCGCGGCTTCGCCCACTGCACGTCGAAGTTGCTGATGGCGTCCGCGATGTAGCGGTCCACGAGGACGTGCTTGAGCCGCATCAGGGCCTCCAGCACCACCCACGGGATCTGGTTCTCCACTAGGAGGATGTCGCGCGAGATGCGACGCACCCAGTTCTCGCTCAGTCTCGGCATCTTCCAGTGGAGCGGCGGGCCGCGGTCCAGCGCCGCCATGGTCATGAACTGGAGGAGGAAGCAGCCGTCGTAGAACATCATCTCCATGAACTCGTCGTCGCTGATGGCGCTGAGGTCCTCGGCGTAGCACGACCGAGCCTGACCGGCCACCTCCCGGACGTTGTGGTAGAAAGCCTTGACCTGGTGCTGAGAGCTGCAGCAGAACTCCAGCGCCGCCATCTTCTTGATGTCCTCCATGCCCTTCAGCTGCTCCTTGTCACGGTGGCACGGGCCGATGGCGATGATGTCTGGGGAGTAGAGCCGCTCCGCGTTCTCGATGCTTCGGAGGAACGCAGGGACCTTCTGGATACGCGGCTTGCCTCCACCGATGAAGCTGTGGTTTAGGTTCGTGATGGTGGTGGAGTTCATGGCGTTGAGCACCCTGCCCAGATGAGTACCCATGTAACTAGTGTCCCTGTTGGGATCCATCTCCGTCCCCTCCTCCCTACGTTCGCACTCCTTAATTTCGCCCACAAGTATGTCGACTCTAGATCCTCTTCTCTCTTCTTCCCCTTTTCAAGACCGCCTTTTCGGTGGCTATTTTTCCTGCAAGCGAACAAAGAGGAGCTACCTGCTTGCAAGCAAAGGACGCATAGGGGAAGGGATGATCAGGGGGACTTGGGGTGGCTGAATCTAAGGGTATACCCAACGAGTGACAATGACGGGCAATCTGGCCAATCCCACTGGTTAGATTGGAAACTAGAGAGAGCTTGCTCCACCAAACTGAATTAAAGAAAATTTCAGGTTTACAACATCTCTAGCTAATACTGCGAAGGAGTTAATTGCAAAAAACCACGCGAAGGAGTTAATTGCAAAAAACCACGAAAATTACGTGAGAGTTCAAAAATCCAACACTTCTAAACAAATTCGCAAAAATTCACATACATGGACTCTGTACCTTACTATGTGCACTAACAGGGGATTTGGCAGACATTCCTGACAGCTGGACCCACTATTAAGGGCGACGTAGCACAACAATTACGGTTGAGGGTGACAGAAGCAAGACACCATTTTAAAATAGTGGTTTTCTTTAATTTTTATGTGGACCCCACTTTTCTTCTTCTCTTTCCTCTATTTTTTTTACTACTTATTTTTTTCCTATTTTTTGTGGACCCCACGTTAGCGGCATACCACTGCAGCCATGCTCGGTTGCCGGCGTCAGCGCCGCCCCTCCCCACCGGCATAACCACCCATGTCCTGGCTGCTGGCACCGCCTCTCCCACCACATTTGCCCCAACTGCCGGCACCGCCCCCCTGCCACCACATCCTTGCCGGCTATCGGAGCTACCCCTCCCAACCACAATCTTCGTCCCTGCCATCGGCACACCCATCCCAGCTACTGACCCTAGGTAATGCCCATCCCTGCCACTACCGCGAGCCAGCGCCCATGCCTGCCACCGCCCCTAGGCAGCATCCATGCCACCACCGCCCCTAGCCACTGGTCGTCTTTTGACCCGTTCCGCGCGCACTTGCGGGAGATTTGGGCTAGCGGGCGAGGAGGGCTCGCGGAGCTCGGCACCGGCACGCGGCGAGCCATCTCCTCCTCCCCGTGCACGGAGCGGCTAGCCGTCTGTGAGCACGACGACATAGGCAGAGGAAGAAGAAACCAAGTCTGTCCCATTTTTCCTTTTATCGAGAGATAGGAATTTTTATAAAAAAAATTTGTAACAGTTCTCAGTTCTCATCCTAATTATCACAGTGCCACATCAGTACGTCACCCTCTAACAGTGGGTCCTGTTGTCACAAATGTCGTTAGCATGGCGAAATCCCAGTGTTAGTGCACATACAAGCCACAGACTCAATGTATGTGAATTTTTGCGAATCTGCTCAAAAGTGATGGATTTTTGAACCTCGTGCAATTTGCACGGCTTTTTACAATTAGCTCAATGCAAAGATTCAAAATCACAAAATAACCGCTATTTCAGATTTGGGCGAAAAATGTGATCATTTCTAATCTTGCAAATTGGACCGTACATTTTCTATGGTAACTATAAATGGGTACACTCATAGCTCACATTCATAGTGTCGGGGTGCTGGGTATCCTCCTCATGTGGGCTGTGAGAAGATTGCCTTATATAATCCTTTCAGGCAGCCCAAACATGTGTAATAGCCCAGTACCCATTAGGATTATGGCCGAGGGTCATTTTGGATATTTCACATGAGAGTAGACAGAGGATAAGCCACCCATCTAGCCACCACTAGGTAGAGTGATGAAAATCCAGGTTAGCCTCCATTAGAGAAGAATTCCAAGAGAAAAGTGAAATAGGTAAAAGTTAAGGGAAGAAGCTAAATCAAGAATCGGGCTCTGCCCACAAGGTCATGGCATTGAGATCCACTGTACTGCTTCCTTTAAGCTATGGTTTCAACATATTTTGCGAGATTGTTCCAATCCCTAACTCTTGTGTCCCAAATCATACTATTGGCATCAAATATCTATGTGTATCTTTATGTATATGATCCTCTAGTGTTCTCTAGGAAAGGAAAAAAGTTATATCCCCATTTGGTAATAGTGAAATAATATTTGGGTGACTTTGCCCCGTAGTTTTACGCTCAAATTGAGAGGTTTTTCACGTAAAAAAAATCCGACTTCTTGATATTAATGCTAATGTCACCAAATTTGGGCCTTTTGAATGAAAATGATCAAGAAAATTAAGTATAATTTGAAGTAATGCCTTTTTTCCGCATGGTGTCTTACTGTTGCACTAGCTAGTTTCATGAAAATATTTAAACTTAATTTGAAATTTTTGAAAAAACTTGTCATATGATATGGCGTACTATTTATGAATATGCATGGCTTTCAAACTAGATAACGAAGGTCATGGCCATATGTTTGCCATAGTTTATAATGACCCGTCCATATTTGGTAGATTGGTGTGTATTGTCATTTTAAATATTGTTTACAAAGGAAGCTTCCAAATTTGAAGTTATTTTTAATTTTCTAAGTGACAACAATAGCGTTTGTCATGAAGCAACTATAAAAATATGGCTCAAAATCCCACTCCCCAATTTTCACACAAAGTATATCCTAGGGTTTAGGGTTTAGGATTTAGGATTCAGGATTTACGGTTTAGAAAATTTTCAATAATGTTCAAACTTTATACTTATATTCGTAAAATAGAATGACGTTACGGCAATTTAATGAAAGTGTCTGAAATTTTCATCTACAAGTGCATGATACCTGTTTGGTCATAATTTTTGTTAAATTCATTTGGAGGTACCTAAGTAATAAAACAAGGGATAACCACCAAGAGTTCCACAAGATTCAGGAGCAGTTTGGTTGGGCTTAATTCTAGCTTTTTATTTTTAGCTTATAATCCACAAACGTGTTTATGGCTTTGGCTTTTAGCTTTTACCTTGACATAGTTGAATGATGGTATAAGCCAAAATCCAAAATCAAAAGTGGCTTATAAGCTAAAATCTAAAAGCAATAGATAAGCCTAAACAATCTTCCCCTCAACTTCTTGATATGAATGTTAATGTTGCCAAATTTGGAACCTTTTGAAAGAAAAATCCAAGAAACTAAATATAAATTAAAGAAATGTCTTTCTTTCGTATAGTATTTTTATATGTGCACTACCTAGTTTTCATGAAAATGTATGCTTAAAATTTTCCAACTTTTGAAGAAACTTGTTTCATAATATGACGTACCATGTATGAATATTCATGGCTTTTAAACCAGATGACCAAGGTTATGGTAATATATTTGCTATAGTTTATGATAAAGTGTCCATGTTTGGTAGATCACTGTCTAACTGCATATTGGCATTTCAAACAATGTTTATAAATGCTGCCTCCAAATTCGAAGTTATTTTAAATTTTCCAAGTGACAACAATAGCTTCTGTTGTGAAGCAACTACAAAGACTATATATGGCTCAAAATCTCACCGTCCTAATTTTCTCACAAAGTATAAAATATTTGATGAATAATGCTCAAGTTTTGTGAATTTTCAAGCTTCCAAGCTAGTTTTGCTGATTTTATCTTAGTTTAGCGAAAATTTATTGAATTTTGAACTGCAAAATCTCTATTTACCATAATTTTGGATCACTAACATGTGGGAAACGTGCATGGTGGGTCCAAAAGTCAGTGTAGGTTAGAGTGGATGGGCACGTAAATACTGAAAAAGGGCAGGGAAACGACGATGGGGTAATGCAGGTGGGAGAATACAAACTTACCACCTATATCCCTCTATTATTGTAGTAGTTCTTCTTTCCGGTGTAGGAATAGAAAAGGATTTTTTCATTCTAAAAAAGGTGAAATATGTTTGAATGGATGCACAGGATATTTGAATAGATGCGCACGAAGTTTAGGCGCTATACCAAATTTTGAGGTCGAAACTTCTAACATACAATACAACACAGAGCCTGGGCGCTAGCGCTTATAGACGTCAAGACACAACCTTAGTTGTCGCGCTCGCTCTGGCATGACAAAAAAACCGTCACGGATAACTAAGTCGGGGATTCACGAATGACGACAGATTTTTTGGCGCGGCACAATGTGATCTGTCGAACTAGCGCTTCCGCGGCAGGAAGAGGGTTACGTTGCGTCCCATGTAGGGAGGCACTGACTTAGGTACCATGGCAGCTGTGAGACAACGGTATAAATATACTACCTAGTCTGATATATCTCGAGGATGCTTTGGTGCATAGCAATATAATTAAATTGATAATTAATCCAGAACATTTAGTATGTAATCACATACAGAAAATCATAGAAACTCATAATATACAGAAAATAAGATCACACAACAGAGTGATACACATATATAGTTCAGATTCAAGTTCGCCACCCAATCTAGTTCACATACATTTCTAAAAAACTAACTAACAATTTCATAACAGTTGACTTATATTGTATGCACTATTACGACCAAATAGCCCTCCTTAGCTTTAAACTCGAAGGCACAAGCATCTCCTTCCTGTAGCTGCTTCTGATTAACACAGTCTGTCCAATTTGATGTCAAGATGACAGTGCTGTCATTTCCATACTTCACATGGACTTCTTCGATGGTCTTATTGTCACCGTGATATTCATGAATGTGAGGAATGAGAAATATGCGGGGAAAAGGAAATTAAAAGTACTGCATATGACGAAAGAAACATTTACTGGTTGTGGTAAGTACAAACACCAATAGGAAGAAAGAAACAATTACTGGTTTTGGTAAGAAACCTACCATATTTTCTTTGGAGATGTTGTTATTGTTCATGGTGCAAATGTAGTAAGGGATTGTTGGCTTGTATCTTCTAACTATCCTCCTGAGGTTTCTTCTTCTTAATCTAGTCATGTAGACAATATTGCCAAACCTACAATGAAGGCCATACTTATCTACAACTCAGGCATCTGATGCTGAAATGAACTTATATTACTTCACACATATACATACATGCATGTTATTGATCTAGTCTCACAACTATACCTCGCATGGTAGAGGGCACGGCCGGACAAGAGCTAGGTTCCTTGTTCTACGCATTAGACATTACTAATCTACAGAGTCCAACAATGCTACCTTATTCTTTCAGAACAAAAATTCCTAACATACAGATACCATTCATATCAACGGGAGGTACCAGGGAGCGGTTCACGCAACCGTGATTGAGGGCACCGGAGCGGTTCACGTAGCCACAGTCGAGGGCACCGGAGCAGTTCGCGCAGCCAAGGACGGTGATGACAGTGATATTCATGCAGCCACGGACGAGGGTGCCGGAGCGGTTCGTGTAGCCGTAGATGAAAATGTCAGAGATGTTCGTGCAACCGCGGACTGAGGGCGCTAGACCGGTGATGGGTGAAACTAAGATCTAGAGGTGGGGAGTGATAGTGAGATCTGAAACTGGACGATTTCTTTCGGGTAAGGTTGAGACCTAAAGTTTGGTGGGCTTGGTCATTCTGGACCATTGAACAAGATAGGAAAACAATAATAACAGGAAATAAAGTACTTATACTTAGGTAATAATTGTACAATATAGATCAGGAAAATAACACATGAATTACTCTTCAATTATAGAAAATATGTTTAAAATCCTCCTCCTCAATAGACTCAGTGGAGGTAACAGAGTCTGCATCGTCATCCGGCAGGTCCTCTTAATTATCTGTATGAACGAGTTGTCTCATTCTAGTAATGATGTCGAGCATCTGGTATGAGAACTCACGGCATTCATCCTCCTGCTCGTGGAGAAATTTGGCCGCCACTTGTTGAGCTCTAGTGTTCATTTTCTCAATCTCGAACATCTTCTTCTGCTCGCGCAGCGCTTCCTTATGTTTAACTCGATTCCAGAGACAGCGCAACGTCCTCTTTAGGTGGGCGTAGACGTATGCTACAGATCAGTCCATACAATGGTACTGCAGTTTGGAACCACCTGACCGCATCCAAGGAACATGCGGTCGGTGTCATAGGTCCATAGACTATCATACATAACTATGCAACATAGTGGAAGGCCGCACACGCACAGAAGTTCTGTCTCCGTCTCAATCCCATTCCATTGTGTGTCGTCATTAATAGCATTAGGAGGTAAGCCAGGAAAAATCTGCGATGTGGGTGAGGACATTTGAAGAAAAGAGATTTCCCCCAAAAATGTGAAAACATAGATCGATCTCGATCAAGAAACCCAAATATCCGCCTAAATAAGAATTAAAATCTATAAAAAGGGCTTACGTCTATCTCGCAGTCAATCTTGATAGTGCACCGCCTAGCTCTCATCGGATTCGTCCTACTGAAGCATTCATGCAGAAACAGGGTGAAGATAAGTGGGGATCGGAGTGGGGATACGATAACGACTACATAAGCGATACTTTATAACCGCCCGGTCGACTCTTATCTTCCGTGGTAGGGCTCAGTGGTTAGTTGGACAGGGTTAGCCTGCAAGCACACACAGGCCCACTATGCAGGTCGCGTATAATCCACGGCGCCACCTAATCCCGCGCCCAGTCAACCATGGCAATAAACAGCGCCACACTTGCCTACCACCTACCGCGGCATACTTTAGTGCCGGTATCGGTAATACCATGGTGTAAATATTTGTGCCGCCCTCGATAGCCACCGCGAACCCTCATCCGCCGCGTATCCAACTATTCCAGGTACTTTTGGCTTGTGCCTGATGGGTCCGCAGCATAGAAAACAAAAAATTTCCTACGATAAGAACTATACGCCAAGATCTATCTACTAGATACAGAGCAACGGGTGGACATACATCCATGGAGAACTTACCCTCGAAGACAACGAGCTTTGTTAACGAGTAGGAACTCGTGGTTGATGTAGTCGTACACTTGCCGATCTCAAGATCGTGAGGAAGTCCGAGCGCCGCAACTCAGCAGCGCATCCGCACTCGCACACACGTTCAAGCCACCGGAAAACCTCCACCTCCTCGCTCCAGCGATCCAGCAGAAGCAGCAACTCCTTCCAGACGAAATGCCACCGGGAACATGTATCTCGCTAATCCGAGACCATGGGGGAATAATTCTAGAGGGGGAGAGAGATCCTTCACAAGGAGGTGTGAGGATGAAGGACGGAATGAGTGGCCTTTTATAGGAGGAGGGGGGTGCCCCCTCTCTCCATGGCCGGCGCATGGGGGGTGACCCCTCACCTCCCCCATTCATGTGGTGGTAACCCCTCCATATTAAAATGCCTCTTCACATTCCCTTTTAAAGTCTCCACTTTAAATGCATTAAATTTTTCCAAATTTAATGCTCTCTCATTTAATAAAACTCTTTTTATTAAATTTATTCAGAATTTTGTTAATTACTTTAATTAACAAACATTCACATATAGCCCCTTGCAATATTTCAATATCACATGCAGAACCACCTTCTGCAATTTCACCCGAAACAATTTCCGGTTTCTATTGAAACAATTCCTGTGCTTTGCAATTCTTTCGTCTGAAATATATGTGCTCCAAAATGGTGTCCGGTAACTCTTAAGTGTGCCACCCTACGGTTCACGAATAATGCAGATATGATCGAGACCCTTCTCCGATCAATAATCAGCAGCGGGACTTGGAGATTCGTACTGACTCCTACACATTCAACGATGACTCCTGTGGTCGTGAGAACCTTTAACGCTTGTAACTAAATCCCTTTGTCTCTCGATATATTACATGTCCGAGATTTGATCATCGGTATCTCCATACCTAGTTTGATCTCGTTACCGACATGCACTCTTTTCTCGTTCCCGTGGTATAACATTCTAGTGATCACATCACTTGCTTGCAAGCTATCCTAATGTGATATCACCGAGAGAGCCCAGAGTATATCTATCCGTCATATGGATTGACAAATTCCGCTCTTGATCCATGAGCCTCAACATAACACCTTCGTAGTACTGAACCCATCTTTATAGTCACCCTGTTACGGTGTGACGTTTGATGTTATCAAGATACTCTTCCGGTGTTAGCAATTAACATGACCTCATGGTCTAAGGATAAAGATTACTTCGTATGATGTTATAGCAATATAAACATAATGACTTGATCGTAATGCTATACTTTGGATGAATGTTCATCACATCATTTCACAAATGCTATGACCTTGTTATTAACAACATGCAATGTCCATGATCAGGAAACCTTGATCATCTTGTTAATCAACAAGCTAGTCTATAAGAGAGCCATAACTAGGAACCCTTTTTGTTTATTAAACACACATGTATTGATGTTTCCTATCAATACAATTATAGCATGCAAAATAAACATCTATCATATACAAGGAATACATAATAACAACTTTATTATTGCCTCTCAGGGCATATTTCCTTCAGTCTCCCACTTGCACTAGAGACAATAATCTAGTTTATATAGTGATAAATCTAACACCCATGGAGTTCTGGTGTTGATCATGTTTTGCCCTAGGGAGTACTTTAGTCAACGGATCTACTACATTCAGGTCCGTGTGTACTTTACAAATCTTTATATCTCCATCCTTGACATGCTCGCGGACGGAGTGAAACCGACGCTTAATATGCTTGGAATTCTTGTGACACCTTGGTTCCTTGGCGTTGGCTATGGCTCCATTATTGTCATAATAGATCACCATTGGGTCCAACGCACTAGGAACCACACCTAGTTCCGTTATGAACTCCTTCATCCAAACCGCTTCCTGTGCTGCTTCTGAAGCAGCAACATATTCCGCCTCCGTCGTTGATCCAGCCACCACAGGTTGTTTGGAGCTCCTCCAATTAACTGTTGCTCCGTTCAAGAGAAATACGTATCTGGATTGAGACTTAGAGTCATCCGGATCAGTGTCAAAGCTAGCATCGATATAACACTTAGCGACTAGCTCTTCTTCACCTCCGTATACAAGAAACATATCCTTAGTTTTTCTCAAGTACTTAAGGATATTCTTGACCGCTATCCAGTTCCGAACCTGGATCAGATTGGTAACTACTAGTCAAACTAATAGCATGTGCCACATCCGGTCTTGTACATAGCATGGCATACATTATAGAGCCTATGGCTGAGACATAGGGGATCTTATCCATTATCTCTCTTTCTTCCGCCGTAGCCGGACTTTGAGTCTTACTCAATGTCTTGCCTTGCAACATAGGTAAGTACCCCTTCTTACTTCCGTCCATATTAAACTTATTTAATATCTTATCAAGGTATGTACTCTGCGATAGCCCAATTAGGCGTCTTGATCTATCTCTATAGATTTTAATGCCTAATATATATGAAGCTTCACCAAGGTCCTTCATCGAAAATTTGCTGTTTAGATAACTTTTAACACTGTTTAAAAGATCTATATCATTTCCAATCAATAATATGTCATCCACATATAATATCAGAAATCCCACATTGCTCCCACTCACTTTCTTGTAAATACAAGCCTCTCCATAAGTTTGGACAAATCCAAACTCTTTGATCACCTCATCAAAGCGGAGATTCCAACTCCGGGATGCTTGCTTCAGTCCATAGATGGATCGCTGAAGTTTGCACACCTTATCAGCATCCTTAGGATCGACAAAACCCTTAGGTTGTATCATATACAACTCTTCTTCAATATTACCATTGAGGAACGCAGTTTTGACATCCATCTGCCATATTTCATAATCGAAATATGCAGCAATTGCTAACATAATCCTAACAGACTTAAGCATCGCTACGAGAGAGAATGTCTCATCGTAGTCAACTCTTTGAATTTGTTGAAACCCCTTTGCGACAAGTCGAGCCTTATAGATGGTTACATTACCATCAGCATCAGTTTTTCTTTTGAAAATCCATTTATTCTCAACGGCGTTTCGATCGTGAGGTAAGTCTACCAAGGTCCAAACCTGGTTTTCGTACATGGATTCCATCTCGGATTTCATGGCTTCTAGCCATTTGTTGGAATCAGGGCTCATCATCGCTTCTTCATACGTCGCAGGGTCATCTATTTCATCAATCATCAAATTCATAACAAGATTGCCGTACAGTTCAGGAGCTGCACGTGTCCTGCTTGACCTGCGAGGTTCGGTAGTGTCCTCTTTCGGAGTTTCATGATCAATATCATTAGCTCTCTCTTCATTAGGTGAAGTCAACTCCGAAACAACTTCTGGAGCTGCGCTACTCGCCATTTCATGAAGAGAAGGTTCAATAACCTCTTCGAGTTCTACCTTCCGACTACTCACACCTTTCGCGAGAAACTCCTTCTCAAGAAAGGATCCATTCTTGGCAACAAAGACCTTGCCCTCGGATCTGTGATAGAAGGTATACCCAATCGTTTCCTTAGGGTATCCTATGAAGACGCATTTTTCCGCTTTGGGTTCGAGTTTATCCGGTTGAAGTTTCTTCACATAAACATCGCATCCCCAAACTTTAAGAAATGATAGCTTAGGTTTGTTTCCAAACCATAATTCATACGGTGTCTTTTCAACGGATTTAGATGGTTCCCTATTTAAAGTGAATGCAGCGGTTTCCAGTGCATAACCCCAAAATGACAGTGGCAAGTCAGTCAGAGACATCATAGATCGAACCATATCCAATAAAGTACAATTACGACGTTCTGACACACCATTACGTTGTGGTGTTCCGGCAGGCGTGAGTTGTGAAACTATTCCACAGTCTTTCATATGTGTGCTAAACTCGTAACTAAGATACTCTCCTCCACGGTCGGACCACAGAAATTTGATCTTTTTGTTACGATGATTTTCCACTTCATTCTGAAATTCTTTGAACCTTTCAAAGGTTTCAGACTTATCTTTCATCAAATAGATATACCCGTATCTACTCAAATCATCCGTGAAAGTAACAAAATAACGATATCCACCTCGCGCCGACACACTCATTGGTCCACACACATCAGTATGTATGATTTCCAATAAATCTGTCGCCCATTCCATTGAACCGGAAAACGGCGTTCTAGTTAGCTTGCCCATAAGGCATGGCTCACATGTATCAAATGATTCAAAATCAAGTGATTCCAAAAGTCCATCAGAATGGAGTTTCTTCATGCGTTTAACGCCAATATGACCTAGACGGCAGTGCCACATATATGTAGATATATCATTATCAAATTTAATCCTTTTGGCATCAACATTATGAATATGCGTAATACTACTATCGAGATCCAACAGAAATAAACCATTCAACATAGGTGCATGACCATAAAAGATATTATTCATATAAATCGAACAACCATTGTTTTCAGACTTAAACGAATAACCACTTTGCATCAAACACGATCCGGATACAATGTTCATGCTCAGTGCAGGCACCAAATAACAATTATTCAGGTTTATAACTAATCCCGACGGCATATGGAGAGGCATCGTTCCGACGGCGATCACATCAACTCTTGATCCATTGCCGACCCGCATCGTGACCTCATCCCTTGCTAGTTGTCGCTTGTTCCATAGCCCCTGAACCGAGTTACATATATTAGAAACCGATCCCGTATCAAATACCCCGATGCTACTGCGAGTACTAGTCAAGTACACATCAATAACATGTATATCACATATACCTTTGTTTGCCTTGCCGGCCTTCTTGTCCGCCAAATACTTGGGGCAGTTGCGCTTCCAATGGCCAGTCCCCTTGCAATAGTAGCACTCGGTGTCAGACTAAGGGCCAGCTCGGGGTTTCTTTTCAGGCACGGCAACAGATTTGCCGCCCTTCTTTCCCTTCTGCTTGCCTTTCTTGTCCTTCTTGAAACCGGTGGTCTTATTGATCATCAACACTTCATGTTCTTTCCTAATCTCCACTTCTGCAGTCTTAAGCATTGACAGAAGCTCGGGAAGAGACTTCTTCATGCCCTGCATATTATAGTTAATCACGAAGCACTTGTATCTAGGTGGTAGATATTGGAGAACACGATGTATGCCTAAGTCAATGGGAATCGTTATTCCCAAGGACACAAGCTTATCGGCGTACCCAGACATTTTGAGTACATGCTCACTAACGGAGTTGTTTTCCTCCATCATGCAGATAAAGAACTTTTCAGAAGCATTATAACTCTCTACGGCAGCATGGGTATCGAAAATCATTTTCAATTCTCCCATGGTATCAAAGACATTGCCATTTTCGAAACGCTTTCGAAGTTCTGGCTCTAGCCCATACAGTATGCCGCAATGAACTAAGTTGTGGTCCTCCTAACGAGTTATATAGACGTTCTTTTCCTCGTCAGGGGCATCAGGAGCTGGTGGGGGGCCTAGCGGCGCCTCTAGCACATATTGCTTTTGTGCAGCAGTGAGGAAAATCCTCAAATTCATAGCCGAGTTGGTGAAGTTGCTACCATTCGCAGGAAGTTTCTCTTTCTCCATGAACACATTGAAATTAAAAGCAGGTGGTGCCATCTACAACAGAATTTGTAAAGTATATTTAGACTAAGTTTATGATAGATTGAGTTCAACTAATCCAAATTACTAATGAACTCCCACTCAAAAACGACATCCCTCGTGTCCTTTTGGTGATTACATGAACCAAATCCACTACACCAAGTCCGATCATCACGTGAGTCGGTGTAGCTTCAAAGGCGAGCATCTATATGGGCATCATATCAACTATATGACTCATGCTTAACCTTTCGGTCCGTGTTCCGAGGCCATGTCTGTACATGCTAGGCTCGTCAAGTAAGAACCTTAGTATTTGCGTGTGTAAAACTGTCTTACACCCGTTGTATGAAAGCGTAGAGTCGAGAACACCCGATCATCACGTGATGCCTCAAAACACGATCCACAAAACGGTGCATACTTAAGGAAGAACACATTTTATCTTGATATCTAAATGAGGGATCATCTTATAATGCTACCAAAAGTGCCAAACTAGCAATATAAGATGCTAATGTGTGAAGTGAGGTGATATGGTCCATGCATTTGATCTCTATCATTTGCATCGTGGTATGATCTCTATCATTCCTTTGTGTGTAAGGCCAAGGTCTATGGAACTTACACGTTAAGTGAGTTGTAAGAGTTTCTATCATACATCTACTTACAACAATACCATATCAAAACACTAACCCAGCAACGATCTAAACTAGAGGCCTCTAATTTATCAATTGCAAGTTTTACGTGGCTTAGGGCTTTCGGAGATAGAACCGGTCTAACCTACGAACATGAACCACAACGAGGATAACCAAGTTATTAGCAACTCGTTGTAAATCAGATATTGACTATAGTAGGAGAGACAGACACCCGCTAGCCACTTATGCAAAACTAGTTGCATGTCAGTCGTGGAACCGGTCTCATGTACGATGACATGTAAGGTTGGTCCGGGCCGCTTCATCCCACTATGCCACCAATATCCAAAGTACATAGAAGATGCAATAACATGATCATCATTGCCCACATATAAACATATGTGTACTACCCGTACAAAGCACCTACACATAGATCAGGCTCTGATACCACTGTTGGGTCCGCAACATAGAAAACAAAAAAATTCCTACGATGAGAACTATACGCCAAGATCTATCTACTAGATACAGAGCAACGGGTGGACATACATCCATGGAGAACTTACCCTCGAAGACAACGAGCTTTGTTAACGAGTAGGAACTCGTGGTTGATGTAGTCGTACACTTGCCGATCTCAAGATCGTGAGGAAGTCCGAGCGCCGCAACTCAGCAGCGCATCCGCACTCGCACACACGTTCAAGCCACCAGACAACCTCCACCTCCTCGCTCCAGCGATCCAGCAGAAGCAGCAACTCCTTCCAGACGAAATGCCATCGGGAACATGTATCTCGCTAATCCGAGACCATGGGGGGATAATTCTAGAGGGGGAGAGAGATCCTTCACAAGGAGGTGTGAGGATGAAGGAGGGAATGGGTGGCCTTTTATAGGAGGAGGGGGGTGCCCCCTCTGTCCATGGCCGGCGCATGGGGGGGTGACCCCTCACCTCCCCCATTCATGTGGTGGTAACCCCTCCACATTAAAATGCCTCTTCACATTCCCTTTTGAAGTCTGCACTTTAAATGCATTAAATTTCTCCAAATTTAATGCTCTCTCATTTAATAAAACTCTTTTTATTAAATTTATTCAGAATTTTGTTAATTACTTTAATTAACAAACATTCACAATAACCACCTTCTGCAATTTCACCCGAAACAATTTCCAGTTTCTATTGAAACAATTCCTACGCTTTGCAATTCTTTCGTCTGAAACATATGTGCTCCAAAATGGTGTCCGGCAACTCTTAAGTGTGCCACCCTACGGTTCGCGAATAATGCAGATATGATCGAGACCCTTCTCCGATCAATAATCAGCAGCGGGACCTGGAGATCCATACTGACTCCTACACATTCAACGATGACTCCTGTGATCGTGAGAACCTTTAACGCTTGTAACTAAATCCCTTTGTATCTCGATATATTACATGTCCGAGATTTGATCATCGGTATTTCCATACCTAGTTTGATCTCGTTACCGACATGCACTCTTTTCTCGTTCCCGTGATATAACATTCTAGTGATCACATCACTTGCTTGCAAGCTATCCTAATGTGATATCACCGAGAGGGCCCAGAGTATATCTATCCGTCATCTGGATTGACAAATTCCACTCTTGATCCATGAGCCTCAACATAACACCTTCGTAGTACTGAACCCATCTTTATAGTCACCCTGTTACGGTGTGACGTTTGATGTTATCAAGATACTCTTCCGGTGTTAGCAATTAACATGATCTCATGGTCTAAGGATAAAGATTACTTCGTATGATGTTATAGCAATATAAACATAATGACTTGATCGTAATACTATACTTCGGATGAATGTTCATCACATCATTTCACAAATGCTGTGACCTTGTTATTAACAACATCCAATGTCCATGATCAGGAAACCTTGATCATCTTGTTAATCAACAAGCTAGTCTATAAGAGAGGCATAGCTAGGAACCCTTTTTGTTTATTAAACACACATGTATTGATGTTTCCTATCAATACAATTATAGCATGCAAAATAAACATCTATCATATACAAGGAATACATAATAACAACTTTATTATTGCCTCACAGGGCATATTTCCTTCAGTGCCGCCCCAAAAATCCGCCAGGTATGGGGGTATTTTTGTACTGATATGCTACTGCGACATAGGGCCGCTCACATGCGTTGTCACCGTCTAGATCCACACGCCAACCAGAGTTTCTTTCCAACATTTAAGTGAGTTTCTAGGAATTTTCTAAAATTGCTGAATAATTCAGATGACTATTGATGACCCACAAGTATAGGGGGTGTATCGCAGTATTTTCGATAAGTAAGAGTGTCGAACCCAACGAGGAGCAGAAAGTGCTGGCTAGTGGTATTGATAAGGAATTCTCTGCAAATACTTAGCAAAACGGATTTTTAGGGGTTTTCGATAAAGCAAGTAAACAAAGTACGAGTAAATAAAAGACAGTAGGAATAAATGCAGCAAGTGGCCCAATCCTTTATGTAGCAAAGGACAAGCCGGTTGTATTACTTAAGATGACCAAACGTTCTCGAGGACACATGGGAAGACTGTCAAGTGCCTTCGCTTCATATAGTTGATTAATCTTCTTTAGCTTGCTAAGTGTTGTGTGGGTGAACCTGTGCTAATGTACCGACCTTCCTAGGACTAATACATACTTGTGATTATACCCCTTGCAAACATCCGTAAGTACAAGAAAGTAATTAAGGTAGAAACCTAACCACAACTTTAAACTCTAAGACCCTTACATCCCTTGTGCAATGGTTTCCTAACGGGGGTTCAGGTTTCTGTCACTCCGGCAACCCCTACGATTAGTAGCCAAATACACAATGCATTCCCCTAGGCCCATATAGGTGAAGTGTCATGTAGTCGACGTTCACATGACACCACTAGAAGAAGTACACCACAGTTTAAATATCAAACTGTTGAATCTTTCTCAACACAATTCCACTACTAACAACATGACTTCTCCCATGTCCTCAAGAACAAAACAAACTACTCACAAGACATCATATGGATCATGATCAGAGATGGAATAATGATGTATAACAATCTGAACATAAACAATAATTCAATGGTTCACTCAATAGCATCAACTACAAAGAGTAATCAACACCGAGAAAGTTTAACCTATGAACTAATGCAAGATTCAACCCAATTGTTACAGCAATATGGAGATGGTGATGAGGGTGTTGATGATGATGATGATCCCGATGAAGTCTAGCTTGATGGTGGTGTTGATGGCGACGATCTCCCCTCTCCGAGAAGGAATTCCTCCGACAGAAATCTGTCTGCCGGAGAGATCTTTCTCTCTCAGTGTTTTCCGCCCCGAAGAGGCGGCGGATTCTTTCTGTGGTCGCTCCCCCAGTCTTAGGGTTTCGGGAGGATAATATACGCCAGAGGGGAGTGCCGGGGGTGGACCAGGGCGGCCACACCACCTGGTGGCGCGACCTAGGCTGGTCCGTGCCAGGGGGTGGTGTGGGCCCCCTGTGGCCCATCTCCAACCCCCCTTCTGGCTTCCTTCGTCTTTTGGAGAAATAGGATTTTCCATGTATTTTCGCGGATTTTCTGATCTTCGCGAATTTTGCCTCCAAACATCACCTTTTCCATCAGAATTCTGACTGCAGCGGTCCATACTCCAAAAGTCATCAACCATGCAAAAACAGATGAAATAACATAAGTATCATCTCTTAATATAAAATATATCAATGAATAACAGTGAATTATGACATAGAATAGTGATGCAAAATGGACGTATCAACTCCCCCCAAGCTTAGAGTTCGCTTGTCCCCAAGCGAAACTGAGCTCAATAAACATGGCCTCAGGTTTATGGAGTGAAGAGTCGATAAAAGAATATGGACAAGAAGCATCACATTCATCAAATACATAGATCATGATAGAAGACAACTCACTATTATATAACTCAACTTGTAATGGGTAAAGGAAACACAATAAAGATACATGAAGTAAATCATAATTAGTAATGGCAAACTTAGCTCTTGGTCGAAGAATAGTTGATAATTTGCTAGAGTTCACAAATAACTGGTTTTCAATGATAGCTTTCAAAGTAGTAAACATCAAGATAAGAGCAATGTGCAAAACAAGGAACATAAGAAACATGATTGAATAAATCATCATATGAATGAATGAAATATAACAACTTAAAATACTTGCTGAGATAGAAGGGAGTAGGTTTACTGACTCAACTGCAAAGTAAAAGAAAGGCCCTTCGCAGAGGGAAGAAGGGATTGCAAGTCTCATAAAGAGCTCCCAAAAATTATAATACTTACTAGCTTTCAGCTCTCATTGCCCCTATCATAGGCATCTTTAGGTGATTAAGGTTAAAGTGACACAACTAAGAGGATATGCTTGACAAGTTATAAAAAGAAGTCCCATGCCCCTTACTTATGAGTACCGAACCTCATGCTACTCAACTTCAGTCACGAGCAAGCTCTAGTCATTGTAAATACATGCGTATCATTGAGAACCGCCAACGGGGTACCCCTTGCACATGACACAGGAGCTATCCCATAATCAAAATGACAAGGAAAGCAGACAATGAGCATCTCAGCGATCTTTTTATTTGCTATTTGCATAGGTTTTTATTGAGGATGCTTCATAGAATGCTCACTATAGTTATGTTGCAAGTTTCCACCATGATTAGGCATGGCTTAGGCTAGTGGCCCAGGCGTTTCTCTAACACACATATAAACTCCATGATCTTACAAGTTTCACTTTTATTTCACACCGCCGGGATCCATAAGCAAAAGAACATGATATCAACTAGGTACAAGGTACCAATGTAGTGTTGAAAGCGTTCCCCATGATACATGGTTCTGCTAACTTCAACTCATAAAGCGCAAGCATATACGCAACAAAGAAGGACCCAATGGTTCAAGTTTATTAAATGCAAGAAAGTAAAGTGTGCCATCAAGTTCGTGAGAGCTTTAATCACTAATTTTCACATAACAAGCACTACTAGGAAACATCCTATAGATAGAAAAGATATTTAGTGGCGCATATGTAAAACCATGCGCCACAGATATATACCAGTGGCGCACTAGAAAAAATGCGCCATAAAAGTTTGGCACTTCAGTGGCGCACGAAACCAATATGCGCCACAGAAGTCCATATTTCAGTGGCGCATATTTTCGTGTGCGCCACTGAAGTGCCAAACTTCTGTGGCGCATATAGACGTATGCGCCACAGAAGGTTGATGGGACCAATCAGCAAAAAAAGGGGGGAGAAACTTCTGTGGCGCATATGTCCATATGCGCCACAGAAAGTGATGTTTCTGTGGCGCATATAGGTGGATCGCCTTTTCAGTTTTGTAAAAAATAAACAAAAATGATAGAAACTTCAAAAAATAATTCCTTTGAGTTGTAGTTAGATTTTAGGGTATAGATGTAGACAAAATTGAAAAACATGAATTTCGATGTATTTTGCAAAAATAGGTCATGGCACGGTAAAATGGCTCTAACTTTTGCATACGATGTCGGGAAAAAAATCTTTAACCTATCAAAATGATCGTCTCGAAATTCCCTACTCGAATTCCCTAGTTGAATTCAACGACCTTTGGAAGTCCTTGATTTTACAGAATCCCCAAATTCGAAAAGAGTAAAAAGTTATTTAGGATAGAAGATTTTTTACTGCAAAAAAATAAAAAAGGGGAGAAACTTCTGTGGCGCATTTCCCCCATATGCGCCACAGAAGCCTTGGGCGGGATTCAAAAATTGAATTCTGCCGGCGCCCCTTATCCTTATATTCCTCCACTTGTTCTCCTTCGTCTCCCTTTCTCCTCCACTTCTGCTCCCCTCCATACTTCTCCCCTCCATTCTTCTCCCTCCACTTCTCCTCCCATCCATACTTCTCCCCTTCTCCTCCACTTCCCCCTCCACTATTCCTCCCCTCCATACTTCTCCCCTTCTCCTCCACTCTCCGGCGACATCCACCTCTAGCCATGGCTACCTCGGTGACCTCCTCCACCTAGATGACCACCTCCTCCGGCGACCTCCAACACCACCGGCGACCTCCTCCTCCTCCTCTTCCTCCACCACCACCATCTCTGACGGCCTCCTCCAACCATCTCCGGTGAGCCCTTCCTCCACCTCCGGCGGCCTCCTCCTCCTACTACTCCGACCACCTCCCACGGCCTCCTTCTCCTCCGGCCATCACATCTGATCCACCTCCGGTGACCCTCCCACCTCCAGCCAGATCTGGCCCGTTTTTTTGAAATTTGAAAAAGACTTTTGTGGCGCATATTGGCCATATGCGCCACAGAAGTTTGAGATATGGCCCGCCTTTTTTTTGAATTTTGGAAAAAAACTTCTGTGGCGCATATTGGCCATATGCGCCACTGAAGTTTGAGACTTTTGTGGCGCATTTTGAAATGCGCCACAGAAGATAGTTATCAGTGGCGAGGTATCAGTGGCGACTAAGATATGCGCCACGGATAGTGAAAAAAGGTGCGCCACTGATAAGCTGTTTCCTAGTAGTGAAGTTTAATTTGGGAGGTAGATAAAACAAGAATTTACTTGGAATAGCAATAATGCTACTAGGTAGGTATGGTGGACACAAATGGCAAAGGTTTTGGTTTAAAGGAGGTGGATACACGAGAAGAATTCCCTCTCAGTACAGTTTTTTTTGGCTAGCAAGGCTGGGTAGCAAGTATAAGAGTTGAAGGAAACAACCAAACATACAAGTGATAAAAACAAACATGCAATCTTCCTTGGAAGCACAAAAGTTCTTAACTAGAGAATACTAGACTTATGAGCAAATCAAGAAAGGAAGATGATGAAATTATTTTTCTCTAGAGTACTTCTATCTTTTTCATTCAACTCTCAAAAATAGTGTTGCTACTGACCGAGCCAGGTTTGCCAAAACCAACTAAATTAACTCAATGATCCCAAAGTGATACCAATACTAACAACAAGATCAATCATATAACCACGAATTGAAAACTAATATAAGCTATGAAGAAGAGTGAATGATAGAACTTCTCATTAATATTCCATAACGGCAACTCACACCAAGGGATACATATCTAACGAGAGAGGGGACACTTCCATAATGCAAACCATCCTACATAATAACTTCTCTATTCATGATATTACTCTACTAAAAAGGTAAAAATATAGAAGATAGTGATGTGATACCGTGGCACTCCCCCAAGCTTGGAACAAACCAAGGGGATGCCAAACCTGATGATGAATTACTCCTTAGGTGGTGGTGGTATCCTCTCATCTTCGTCCGACTTCCAGTGTAAGGGCTTCCCATCAACAAAGGACATCGTGGTTTCCAGCATCCTGAAACTTGCAGCAGCACTTATGCGTTTAAACCTAACCTCATACTCACAGTTTTGATTTTGAACGTCATAAAACTGTGCTTGCAGTCCGTTGGTTGTTTGGCAGAGTGAGAGGACTTCATCCTTGAGTTCAGGAGTCTCCTTTTGGTGCTCGGTGATGAGTTCGGAACAAATCTTATGGATGATATCCACTTCGTGCTCCGCCATCTTCTTGTACCTAAAGACTTCTTGCTCCAGTGCTTCCATCCTGTCCTCCAGACTTCCTTCACCTTTAGGGCGTCGAACCTCTTTTATCCGGAGTTCCCCATCTTCAAGAAACAACTCCTTGGGATGAATCTTCAACTCTCTCATGTATGGGTTGATGATATCCTCTAAGGAATCTTCCTTGACTGATCCAGAGGAAGACATTGTGGCTCCAAATTTGGGACTCTACCTGTAAGAAACAGATCAAAACGAAAACACAACGAAAACATGATATACGAACCTCAGGAGATCCGGGGAATTATATATTACAAAGTTTCATAACAAAAGGAAGGTACTGGGCGAAAACGGGTCGGAGGCGGAGTCTGGGGTGGCCTCACCACCTAGTGGCGCGGCCAGGGGTGGGCCCGCGCCACAGGGTGGTGTGAGCCACCCTGGCTCCGTCTCTGTCCCTTTTTCACTTCGTAGCTTTCCTTATTGACTAAAAACTGCAAAAATATAGTTGGACAGTATTTTCACGGAACTTTTCTTACCAGAACCGTTACCTATTTGAAAACAGACTCTGCAAGTCTCTGAATTTGGTATTTAGTGGATTCTTCCGGAGTCACCACTTGAATATCATCGATATCTTCATCTTCATACACTTATCACTTGAGTCATAAAACCTTTCTCTTCCTTATTACACCATTACCTCCACTACCTGGAAATTTCTTTCACACAAAACTTCACACAGTTCTCATTAGCAACATTAGTATATATGAAGTGATAAAACCTTTTGAGTTCAACTTCAAATGAAAACCATCAAAACATAAGCTACTATAGCAACTCCTTCCGAAAACCCAAAAATAATTCAAAAAGGAAATCGATTAAAGAAGCAAATGCAAGATTGGCTAAATCTGTCAAAACAGACCAGCAGGTAAAGATCAATTTTTTCGAAAATCTTCTGTTGCTTAAATCAAAAGGTGCAAAACTAACAAAAGTTAAATAATACCCCGGGGCATAAGCACAAACAATTACAGCTAAATCCGACATACAGATATCTCTCACGAATTTTTATGGTGAAGCACAAAAAATTTGTTTCGGGACAGCAACTTCCCCAAATCTTTCTTCTCTCTCATTAGAGGTTAATCTTAACACTAAAACCAAACAAAACGGATAAGGAGCGGTTATTACCGAAGTAATAACTTCCAAGACTCAAAGAAACAAAAGCAAACTGAAAGCAAAAACAAATTGGGTTGTCTCCCAAAAAGCTCTTTCTTTATAGCCATTAAGATGGGCATGATAATTTTGAAGACGCTCACATAAGAATATGAATTGAAATGAAAGAGAGCATTAAGAAGCAAAAATACACACATTTAATTCTAATCCACTTCCTATGCAAGGGAATTTTGTAAACAAATAAGTTGTTGAAACCAGAGGCTACTTGCATAGGAAGGCAAAAGAAGTGCAACATAAAAACTTTTAGCATAAAACGAGGAAACTTGATATTATTGAGATACATAAGAACACTTTTCCCTCTCTCATAATAACTTTTAGTATCATGCATAAACTTAACAATATAACTATCACAAGGACCATCGTAACAATGATCACTTATTCTAACAGAAAACACAGGAATATTAGCTCTCATAATACTACTTTGTGAAACAAAATTAGAGGTATCCTTACAAAGGATAGTGTGTCCCTCTTCTTTATATTTAGTAACAAAGTCTTTCACATTTGCTATTATAGGTTCATCAACCTTTTGTTTATCAGGTTCAACAACTTTATTTGTACTTTCATTAACCATACTAGCTATCATAGAATGTTCCTTTATCTTAATTGGGAAAAGCATTTTCTCAATATAAGGTTCAGATAAAACATGATTAGTGGTATAAACTTCAGTATTTCTTGCAGGAACACTCTTAGCAACATCTTTATAAGGTTCATGATACTTATTCCACTTCTTTTTAGGCACTTCAATATAGGAAGCAAAAGCCTTAAAATAAGAAGTAATAGCTTGAGAGTCTAGACCATAAGCATTTTCAATATTTTTAAAGTCATCAGTTCCCATAAAAGATTCAATGCATTCATAATCATAATTTATACCTGACTTTCTACCTCTTTCATTCTCCCAAGCTTCAGCATTGTCTTGAATATGGTCAAGAAGATCCCAACTTCTTCTTCCATGCGAGTGAATGATCCAGCACAAGAAGCATCCAATAAATCCTTGTTATGAAGAGAAAGCCTTGCATAAAAGTTATTGATAATAATATTGTTGGGGAGCTCATGAATGGGACATTTGAGCATTAGTAACTTCAATCTCCCCCAAGCTTGAGCTGTACTCTCTCCATCAAGAGGCCAAAAGTTGTATATTTGATTCCGATCTTTATGAATCTCACTAGGAGGATAAAACTTTGAATAAAAGAGAGGCACTATTTCCTCCCATTCCAGAGCTTGACCATTCTTCAGCAGCTTATACCATTCCTCAGCTCTTCCTTTCAGCAATAATGAGAATAATTTCTTCTTAACTTGATCTGTAGTAATACCTACACACTTGAACAACCCGCATAATTCGTGTATAAAGAGTAAATGATCACCGGGATGGACAGTTCCATCCCCAACATAATAGTTATCCATAACACGATCAATAATTCTTGTAGGTATTTTAAAAACATCATTCTCAGCAGGTGGTGGCTTATCTACTACCTTAGCAGTGGTAGTAGCATTACCAAATAAGAAACTCAGCGAATTATCCATAACGAAAATAAAGCAACTAACAGAAGTAAACAATACTCACAATAGAAGTTTCCTTTACCAGTTCCACTCTCCAATAGCACACCACTCTCCAATATCACAGTATTTTTGATAAGTAAGAGTGTCGAACCCAACGAGGAGCAGGAGGTGCTGGCTAGTGGTATGGATCAGGAATTCTCTGCAAATACTTAGCAAATGGATTTTTAGGGGTTTTCGATTAAGCAAGTAAACAAAGTACGAGTAAATAAAAGACAGTAGGAATAAATGCAGCAAGTGTCCCAATCCTTTATGCAGCAAAGCACAAGCCGGTTGTATTACTTAAGATGACCAAACGTTCTCGAGGACACATGGGAAGACTGTCAAGTGCCTTCGCTTCATATAGTTGATTAATCTTCTTTAGCTTGCTAAGTGTTGTGTGGGTGAACCTGTGCTAATGTACCGACCTTCCTAGGACTAATACATGTTATTATACCCCTTGCAAACATCCGTAAGTACAAGAAAGTAATTAAGGTAGAAACCTAACCATAACTTTAAACTCTAAGACCCTTACGTCCCTTGTGCAATGGTTTCCTAACGGGGGTTCACTCCGGCAACCCCTACGATTAGTAGCCAAATACACAATGCATTCCCCTAGGCCCATATAGGTGAAGTGTCATGTAGTCGACGTTCACATGACACCACTAGAAGAAGTACACCACATCTTAAATATCAAACTGTTGAATCTTTCTCAACACAATTCCACTACTAAAAAAATGACTTCTCCCATGTCCTCAAGAACAAAACGAACTACTCACAAGACATCATATGGATCATGATCAGAGATGGAATAATGATGTATAACAATCTGAACATAAACAATAATTCAATGGTTCACTCAATAGCATCAACTACAAAGAGTAATCAACACCGGGAAAGTTTCCCCTATGAACTAATGCAAGATTCAACCCAATTGTTACAGCAATATGAAGATGGTGATGAGGGTGCTGATGATGATGGTGGTGATGATGATGGTGATGATTCTGATGAAGTCCATCTTGATGGTGGTGTTGATGGCGACGATCTCCCCTCTCCGGGAAGGAATTCCCCTGGCAGAAATCTGTCTGCCAGAGAGATCTTTCTCTCTTAGTGTTTTCCGCCCCGCAGAGGCGGCGCAATCTTTCTGTGGTCGCTCCCCCAGTCTTAGGGTTTCGAGAGGATAATATACGCCAGAGGGGAGTGCCGGGGGTGGACCAGGGCGGCCACACCACCTGGTGGCGTGGCCTAGGCTGGCCTGCGCCAGGGGGTGGTGTGGGCCCCCTATGGCCCATCTCCAGCCCCCCTTCTGGCTTCCTTCGTCTTCTGGAAAAATAGGATTTTCCATGTAAAAATATATGAAATAACTTAAGTATCATCTCTTAATATGAAATATATCAATGAATAACAGTGAATTATGGCATAGAATAGTGATGCAAAATGGACGTATCAATTCCCCCAAGTTTAGACTTCGCTTGTCCCCAAGCGAAACTGAGCTCAATAAACATGGCCTCAGGTTTATGGAGTGAAGAGTCGATAAAATAATATGGACAAGAAGCATCACATTCATCAAATACATAGATCATAATAGAAGACAACTCACTATTATATAACTCAACTTGTAATGGGTAAAGGAAACACAATAAAGATACATGAAGTAAATCATAATTGGTAATGGCAAACTTAGCTCTTGGTCGAAGAATAGTTGATAATTTGCTAGAGTTCACAAATAACTGGTTTTCAATGACAGCTTTCAAAGTAGTAAACGTCAAGATAAGAGCAATGTGCAAAACAAGGAACATAAGAAACATGATTGAATAAATCATCATATGAATGAATGGAACACAACAACTTAAAATACTTGCTGAGATAGAAGGGAGTAGGTTTACTGACTCAACTACAAAGTAAAAGAAAGGCCCTTCGCAGAGGGAAGCAATGATTGCAAGTCTCATAAAGAGCTCCTAAAAATCATGATACTTACTAGCTTTCAGCTCTCATTGCCCCTATCATAGGCATCTTTAGGTGATTAAGGTTAAAGTGATACAACTAAGAGGATATGCTTGACAAGTTATAAATTGAAGTCCCATGCCCCTTACTTATGAGTACCGAACCTCATGCTACTCAACTTCAGTCACGAGCAAGCTCTAGTCATTGTAAATACATGCGTATCATTGAGAACCGCCAACAGGGTACCCCTTGCACATGACACATGAGCTATCCCATAATCAAAATGACAAGGCAAACAGACAGTGAGCATCTCAGCGATCTTTTTATTTTCTATTTGCATAGTTTTTTATTGAGGATGCTTCATAGAATGCTCACTATAGTTATGCTGCAAGTTTCCACCATGATTAGGCATGACACAAAGTAACATGTTTAATGGATACACCCACTCAGTGTTACTGGCCAAATTCTTGCCGATAAATTAACTTATGGAAATTTACCAAAAGCATGTCAATTTTGTGTTCTACATATGCGAGATAGATTGGTCTTGACTCTTTTAAAAAAAATCACTTGAAGGTACCCAAGTAGTCAAATATGGGATAACCACCGAGAGTTCTGCAAGATTCGACTTCCTCACATGAATGGTAATGCCTCCAAATTTGTGTTCTCTTTGGAAGAAACATAATAAAACTAAATATAAATCAAAGTAACCATTCTATTCTCTTGGTGTCTTCCTATTTGTACTAGTCTCCATGAAAAATTATAAACGTAAATTTGACAACCTTTGATAAATCTCGCTTCGCACTATTTCGCATGGCATGTATGAACACATTCATGGCTTTCAAACCAGAAAACCATGGTCACGGCCATATCTTTGCCATACATTATGATAGTGTATCCATATTGGGTACATTAGCGCATCTTGGCATTTCAAGCAATGTTTACAATGGGAGATTTCAAGTTTGAAGATATTTGAAGGTACCCAAGTATAAAAATATGAGAAAACCACCAAGAGTTTTGCAAGATATTTTGGCCTAGCTAGCATGTATGAACATATTCATGGCTTTCAAACCATATGACCAAGGGAACAACTATAAATTCGCCATAGTTTATGATAACGTGTCCATACTTTTGGTATGGTAGTTCATATTGGTGTTTCAAGCATTATCTACAAAGGGAACTTCCAAATTTGAAGTTATTTTCAGTCTTCAAAGTGACAACAATGTATTTTTGTGAAGAAACTAGAAGGTATATGTCTAAAATGCCACCACTGTAACATATTTCATTGATATTACCTAGGTTTCATAAATTTTCAAGTTTCCTAGTAATATATCCATGAAATAATTTGGCTTGATAACAATTTGCTAAAAGTATCTCAAAATTGGAACTGCAACCGCATTATAGCTAGCTTATGTGCCTTTTAAACCATTTTAATGTCCCTGTGTATATTATATGGGATAACCACCAAGAGTTTTGCAAGATTCAACATCTTGATCTGAAAGATATTGTCGCCAAATTTGGCCCCTTTTCGAAAACAGCTTGGGACAATTTTTTTAAATATAAGTTAACATAAAACCATTCGTTCGCAAAGTGCAATGCTATATGTATTAGTTCCATGGTAAAATATAAACTTGTATTTTGAAAACTTTTGAAAAAACTTGCTTCACAATGTGGTGTACGATGTATGAAAATTCATGGATTTCAAACAATAGCAAGGTCATGGACATATATTTGACACAGTGTATGATAAGGTGTCCATATTAGGTATGTTGGTTCATATCTGCATTTCAAACATTGTTTACAAAGGAGCTTCCAAAATTGAATTTATTTTGAACTTTTAAGTGCCAAAAATGGCTTTTGCTATGAAGCAACTACATAGAATATGGCTCAAAATGTCACCTTCCCAAATTTCACACAAAGTAATACATATATTTAATAGACAATGCACGAGTTTCATGAAATTTCAATTTTTTGTGCCGATTTCGTCGCTTTAACTAGTTTATCTCGGTTTAGCGAAAATGGGTCAATGTTGATCTATGGTCACTAACAGGTGGGCCACGTATATGGTGGTGCCCAAAAGTAGGGTAAGTCAGAATTTTCAATGTTATCCCTTCCTACCCCTTCACGATGTGTAAAATCATTCACCCTCCGTCGCCTCGACCCTTACCCCCTTGCCCGACAAAACAGAAACACTCACTGTCGCTCCTCATCACCACTGTGTGCGCGAAGAACCTTTCCCTACCCGTCGGTCTTCTCGAGATGCACCGATGGTCAAATCAATCCCGTAGTAGTCCTTCTATCTCTAGCTCGATCTAGTTGGTATTTTCTTGCCCTTTCACCTGATTTGCCTCCTAAAATATGTAGTTTAATCTGTGCTCAATATGCATGGTCATAGTTGATTCTACGCTCGATCTGTTTACTAAAATATCTTCACCGAGTTTTGCTGTCAATATGTTTACTAAAATGCATAGGCATATATAGTTTCGTACTCCATCTATATGTTTTCTGCTTTTCTTTCAATAAGCACCAATCTTGTATGTCATAATTAAACAGTTGGACATATTTTGGATAGAGGTTTCTCCATTAAGCTGCGCTAAACATATCCATGGTGTTCTATGATTTATAGATTTTGTTAGAGCTTATTTTGACAAATCAAAAGTATATTTCCCCTGCCGCTTGTGTGTGAATCAAAGGGTGTTGTCGCAAATATGTTAGATGGGTATTTCATGGTAAACCATATGATCCTCCATATGAACTGGGGAAGCACATCTTTATCATCAAGATCATGTAGGATAATCAGATGTTGATCATCTAGATCAACTAGGAGAAGTGGGAGGAGGCAAAAAGCGCAAGCTGCATGAAACAGATTTCATTTCTGGTACTTCCTATGCCAGATGACAAGGTATATTTGTAGAACGACAAATGTTCAGTTTGTGTGTCTTCAATGTTTCTCTATAAATGTATATGTTAATCTATTAATCATAGAAACAGACAACCAAAGAGGACTTTGATGGTAATGACATGACCCATTGATGACTGCAAGTGCACATATCAATTGTAACTAGATTCAAAAGTAAGAGTATCAAACCAAAAAGAGCTATTTGGTTAGGATCTTTATGCCCCTCGTCACTATCTATCAAGGGATACCTGGATATGTCCTTGATCTCAAGTAAGAGTGTTTTAAGAGAGTTTGGTTTGTTTGCAAAAGAGTAAAGTATGCAGTAAAGTAAACGAGAGCGGTGAGAAGTGTAATGGAACTTCAGTATGGCTAAATGTTCTCAGGGTTTTAGGATCCACCTCTAGCATTGGTATTAACTATGATTAGGATAAATATATATCATTTGTTATGATATGTGTGGGGAAAACTCCATAATAAGATGAGCCCAGAAAACCATTGTCATCACATCTATAAATAACCACTTCAACGTTCTTCGGCAACCACCTACAGGTCCATTGCAATTAAGGGTTACCCCATGAATATCGAAATGACTTGACTCTTTCGCTTAGGCGTGCATATCAGTTCCCTATGTTCGCATGACAACTACCCATCCTATTTACACTTGCAACTTTGCGACTGTTCACACACGCACACCCTATGTATTCGTTACCGATAGATCTACCCAGCCGTCGAACCTGATAATGCTAACATCGCTACTAACCATTGGAACCATCGAATGTATTTCTATATCAGGTCATCAGTGATAACCTATAATCAGTGACAAACACATATGCCACTAGTTTTCGGGAGGACCCAGCAACATAATTCCTTTATGTCTCTTCGCCGCTAGGTACTGTAGTCTTGACGAACATAAAAGGTCAAATGTCATGGATTTCTTTGGCCCCTAGGTCCTCCCACAAAACACGTAGCAAGGACGAACTTTTTCTTCTGCCCAGTGGGGATTAGTTTGCGATCCATAGGTGACTGTCTTTTGTTTGCTCGTCTGGGGTACACATTACCATGGCAGACTTCCGTTTTTCTACCAGTAAGGCTGTTGTAGTGCTAAGACTATTTCCAATAGTGTCATAATCAATGTACTATCATCAATACAAACAAGTAGGAGTAGGGTCTTTACCTCCATCGTGCGTAGTTGAACCTAGGTACATTGTGTGCTAATCTCACACCTGGAATTCTCTATTATGCACCGCTCCACCCTTCATAAGTCACCCCAATGGTTACATACAATTTTGTGTGCACATCGATTTTTTATGTTATGCAACATGGTCAGCTTAGTAATAACAAAAGAGATCTTAGCACCCACACTTAGCGCCCACGTTGTACTTGCCCAAGTCCCAGCTCGTGAACTTAATTTGGCTGTGAGATATTCTCTTAAAATAACTGAGGAGGCAAGTTATGCAAAAATAACTTACCAAAAGCACACTATGACTCGCCATTATTTGTAAGCTATATTGGCGAGCAACTTAGCATAAAGAAAGTTCAATCGTTCGTTTATTATGTGTAACCTACTTAGCAGATATATAAGTCAGCAAAGTATCATATCATATTTGGATACAAATTTGTAGAAAAGGTCACTATATGCGAATGTGCAGCAATGCTTTACCAGGGGCCGAATGTGCATGATTCTAAACCTCAAGTAGGGAGTCACAGAGGAAAAAAGGCTCCAATGTTCCATGGGACATACTGAAAAGTGACTTTGCTTCTAGATACCTTTGTGCTTAATAAACATACCAAAACACCTAATTGCTTCACGTGCATCCAGAAAGAGAAAACTATGGCGTGAAGGTTTGTATGTGAAGTGTGCTACCTGAAGAGGATCCAGGTCCAGATGGAAGAGAGCCCGCGGGAGCCCAGGTAGAAGTACGCCCACCACCTCGACGGGATTCGGCGGCCACGGAGGAGCACCCACCCACCGTCGTGGCAGCAGCCGCCGCCATCATCGGACAGGTCCCCAGCGCCACGATCCGGCACCAGATCGAGGCGAGCAGAGGAGGCTGGTTGGGACTGCTTCGGCACTAGAACGAGCACAACACACCGCCAGCTCGGTGACAGCTGCCGCAGCGGCGAGGTATCGCTCCACCTCCTCCCAAATCAGCTGTTGTGGTCATCGCTGCTGTAGCTAGATGCCGCTCCGCCCCGTCCACATCAGTTGTTCCTGGCCGTTAGCCCCGCTCCGCCCGCCCACACGCCGCCATGCGCCGCCGCCGACGAGCTCTTTGCCTCACGCATCAAATGGTTTAACGAAGTTAGCTACTTGGGTTAATTAAGTTGTAGTCTATATGTCTAAGTTGGGTACTAAAACTAATTAAGTTAGTTCCACCAGCGTGTTTATGTTGTATTTTCTAGTCTATTTTCTTTTCTTTTACTTTTTTAGAGAAACATCCATAAGTTGACTACTTTGGGTTAAGCAAGTTGTATTGTCAATATGTGCAAATTGTGTAATGCAATAAATTAAGTTGGTTCCACCACAATTGTCAAAAAAAAAATTGGTTCCACCACAACATGTTTAAGTTGTGTTTTATAATCTAGTTAGTTTCTTTTTTTCTTTTTTGGAGCAACATGCATAAGTTGACTACTTTGGTTTAATTAAGTTGTATTTTCAAGTTGCTTAAGTTGGATACCGAAATGAATTAAGTTGGTTTTACCGACATGCTTAATTTGTATTCTATAGTCTAGTTGATTTTGTTTCCCTTTTGGAGCAACATGCATAAGTTGGCTACTCGGGTTAATTAAGTTGTATTGTCTATATGACTAAGTTGAGCACTAAAATGAATTAAGTTGGTTTCACCGGCATGTTTAAGTTGTGTTCTATAGTATAGTTAGTTTTTTCTTTGGAGCAACATGCATAAGTTGCCTACTTTAGGTTAATTAAGTTGTATTTTGGCAACATGTCTAAGTTGGCTACCGAATTGAATTAAATTGGTTCTACCAACATGCTTAATTGTGTTTTTGTAGTCTAGTTGTTTTTTTGGAGAAACATGCACAAGTTGGCTACTCGGGTTAATTAAGTTGTATTGTCTATATGCCTAAGTTGAGTACTAAAATGAATTAAGTTGGTTCCACCAGCATGTTTAAGTTTTGTTCTATAGTTTAGTTAGTTTTCTTTTCTTTGGAGCAACATGCATAAGTTGGCTACTTTCGGTTAATTAAGTTGTATTTTTATCAACGTGCCTAAGTTGGCTACCAAATTGAATTAAGTTGGTTTTACCAACATGCTTAATTTGTGTTATATAGTCTATTTGGGTTTTTTGGGAGCAACATGCACAAGTTGGCTACTCGGGATAATTAAGTTGTATTGTCTGTGTGCCTAAGTTGAGTACTAAAATGATAAGTTGGTTCCACCGGCATGTTTAAGGTGTGTTATATAGTCTAGTTAGTTTTTTTCTTTGAAGCAACATGCATAAGTTGGCTATTTTTGGTTAATTAAGTTGTATTTGTCAACATGCCTAAGTTGGCTACCGAATTGAATTAAGTTGGTTCTACCAACATGCTTAATTTGTGTTTTATAGTCTATTTGGTTTTTTTGGGAGCAACATGCACAAGTTGGCTACTCGGGTTAATTAAGTTATATTGTTCATATGCCTAAGTTGGGTGCTGAAATGAACTAAGTTGTTTTCGCATGCTAAAGTTGCTTTTCCTAGTATTAGTCCTAGCTTGGATTTACTGCAATTTTTTCTTAAAGTTGCTTAAGCATCTTTTTTACTATGTTGCTTAATTAACAAACCTATTCACCATCTGGAACCCTATTGATGTTACTGTTCCAATTGGTTCTCTACATCAGCTTAAGTTACCTTTTTACAAAGTTGCTTTTTTGCATCATAAAACCCTGGTCATGCAAGAAAAATGAGATGTAACTTATGCATTTTCCATGTACTTATGTGATCGCAACTCTTTTCAGGTTTTCGAGACAAGAACTAGTGACTTGAGGGTCGGCATGATCAACATCCATACGATATTTTTGTTTCTTACACGATTTAAGGAACATGTAGATGCCCCCATGTATGCAACTATGTCCCGTTATGTTGTCCTTGTTATGCCCCTCATGTTGTACCTAGGTCACAACTAAATTGCTAGACAGTCATCCACCGTATTGTTCATATCGTATGGTTTCTGAATCCACTATAGAATTGTTTTTTGTTGTTGTGGGGATGCCCTAGTGTATCCAACTTTTCAACTTTAGTTGTGCCCCAGGTTTGTCCTCCTTGTATCTAGAATACAGCTAGGAAGTTGTGGAAGTACTGTTTGGTGTTGGGTTCTAGTATTCAGGATTGATCTCTCATGGTTTCATTTGCACAATCTAGTTGTTCTAGTTCAAGGTATCCACATACTAGCTATTTTTTTCATGGTTCCAGAATGTGATGAACGGTGGGGTGAGGGAAAGAGAGAAAGGAGATGCAATTTACCTTGTGATTTTCTATCTTGGAAGCACCGGATTTTTCCTGAGCTGTCGGGAGATGCTACTTTGATTCAGAACCTAGGGTCTGTGGACATCTAGAGGAAGAAAAACGGGGGTCTATGGCTAGCAACAGAAGGGCATCTGGGTTTGGGGAGAGGAGGCCGCGAATAAAACCTATGGGATAGCGTAGATACCTCAGACGCGTTTTTTCCAGAAAGGGATCGGATGCCCTGTGAGCGTTTACCTTTATTTGTTATTGGGGCTGAGTGCTAGAGAGGACAAACCAGCATCCGGATGCTGCCTAGATAAAAACTATACTAGCAAATAGGCTGACGACTTGAGCCTTGGCAGGCCCCGTCTTATGGTTTCACACGGTACAATGAGCTGACAAGGAGTAATAGCTACTGACAAATAATAATTACTTAAAGGACCAACTTTTCTTGCAACGCCAAGTCAAGGTCTTTAGTTTATTATTAGTAGAACCAAGTTCCATGTTTAATCAACTGACAAGGAGGAAATGCATGCCCTCTGGGTTACTCCCCTAAATTAATGAAGCATGCAAAAAGACATGAAAGATGTGCAGTGAAATGATTTTCAATTCTAAAGGTATTGCCAACAATTTTGACTCAATCAACGAATAGCTAATTCAATAATTTAGTGCATTTGTCAGTAGCTATTACTCCCTCGGTTTCAATATATAAGATGTTTTAGATTTGTAAAATAAGTGTCTCTAGACGTATTTTAGTGTGTAGGTTCATCTAGGTTTGAAGTGAACCTACGTACTAAAAGGAGTCTAGATACATTCCTTTCACAAAGTTAAAACATCTTATATTTTAAAACGGAGGGAGTACTATTTGTCTGCTCATATAGTATTCCTCGGAAACCATGTGACAAAGGTTACCAAGGCTCAACACGTCAGTCCAAATGCTTTAGTTTTTACCTCACAAAATAAAAACGCAAGTCTTCTCTTATGTGCTCCTCTAAAGGAGTGCATCAGATAAAGAACTAGAACGATGCTTCATGGAATGATCGGTCAATTTCAAGTGTTCGACCGACAATAAATAGGTCGTCTTATGTCTCATACTATAATCGGTTCTTGTCGGAATTTTAAACAAAGAAACATATTCCATTCAAAATAAACTAAATACTTTGACTTGACATTGGCACACAAACACCTTTAGTTTTGTGAAACAGCAGAAAAAGCTCTTTGAAACACCGAAATTACTATCATTTTTTCATCTCTTGTAACATATTTTAAGATTAGACTTTACAAGGAAATGAGAAATTCTACATAGCACCCAAACCTATTGATTATTATCTTCAATATGCAATCATGATCGCGTATTTTTATGTCGTACAGAAGTGTAATGCTTTTCCAAAAATAAAAGGTGCACCTCTGAACCTATGCATTATAAGATACAAAAAATCATAACACATTAAGGATAAAACCCTAATCATTAGGACTTAGAACGAAAAAATACATTAAAATGTTGGGCAGCCTTGAGCGGAAATTCCATCACATGTACAACAATGTCTTATCTCTTCTTTATCGAACAAACCCTCTCGCCAAGGGCAATCAGAATGTTCATCAACACGACCATAGCTTAAATTCTTTTCTGAGTGAATGTTTATTGTTTCACTTTCATGTAATGTGTTGTCACCCATGAAAGTTATCTTCCACCACTAACTTATTTGGTACTTTTAAAAAGAGTGTGTTATTGTGTCAAAGAAAAAAAATCAACATGTCCATAATTGTTCCTACCATGTGACATGGAAAGTTCACGTAAAAAGAAGAAAGTCAAAGAAACTAAAACTGCTATTAGTCAGCAATTTTGGCCTGACCTAGTTTTTTGTTACGTGGTATAATAATCAGACATTAATTAGAAAGCATGTGAATTTCCTTTTATATACATAAGATAAAAATGGAAATTAAAAACTGATATTACTTAGCACCTTGTTTATTTCTTTTGTATATTGGGATATTAGGAGATACACTACCATATACTACTGCTTAGGTCATGTACAATGGGGTCTTTTCTTAGACTTGTCACATTGATTTTGCTTAGTTGCCGGAGAGATAAATAATAAAGGTAAGCTTAGCTTCCCTTAATTAGCTAAGAGATGATCTTTTAGAAACTAAGGGAATGCTATTTGTCTGGCGTATCATGTGTGTCTTCCCATTAGCAAATCAATTTCTTTGTAAAAGTTAATTAATTTCTATTAGTCGGTAGGTAACTAATAAATATGATTAGTTGAATGATTCTTAAGAATAAAAGAGTGTCTATTTCTAAGGCGACCTCGAAATTTTCATTAATTATTCACAAAACTTAGCTTTGGTTGTTTACTCAATTAGGAACTATACATTATTTTAGTCTTTATCAGTGAAGAACTGGATTGTTACACACCATTTTGTGTGCACATATTTTTTTTTACATATGTAACATGATCAACATAGAAATAACAATGTCTCAATATTATTTAAATATCAAATTAAACTATAGAATCATCATGACGATTGGATAAATACTGGACTACAGAATCAGCATGACCATAGGATAAATAATGGATGTTTCCTCTCTTAGACTATGCCAATAAGACCAAAAGATAAGAATAGGATGGAAACTAAAATACATCTTTCTTTACTTCACAAAAAAAACATCTTTTATACTCCTATGTCTCTATTTTTAGAACCTAACCATGAATTCTTGGAAAATTTGAAGCACCGGACAACCTACCGATGTATTTGGGCCCTAGGCACATAGAAACTCAATTCATATAGTTAGTAAAAGATGAGACTGATATAAAGCAACTCCTTAAAGTTATACAATAACTTTCTCATTTTCCCATTTTAATAAGATATACTCCCTCCGTTCAGAAATATAAGACGTTTTAGCTTTGTGAATCGAAATATATCTAGACGTCTTTTAGTGTATAAGTTCGTAGAGTTTCGTAGAGAACCTATATACTAAAAAGCATCTAGATATATTTATTTCACAGAGCTAAAATGTTTTATATTTATGAACGGAGGGAGTAGGACTTAGTAATATATTTTCCAAACAAATACATATTGTTTCATGCACAGTTGTGTTGTTCTTCGAGTGTCTTCTTTTTCGTTTTTCATTTTGGTTTTCGTTTGCTTGGTTTTCTTAGTTTGCTGAATAAATTGGTTGGACCCCCTCTTTCATGCATTGCTTTTCAAATAGTTTGGTTTGGATTGGAAAAGAGTAGGAAAAATTCATGCTTAAGTGGTAAAAGGAGCTTGTTTTTTTACTGTGGCCTATGCTTTGTCATGCCATGCTTGATATTGTTTTGGCTTTATGCTTAGTGATCTTTGTTGTAGCATGACTTGTTATAAACAATTGAGATTTCTTAATGTGCCTTTGAAAGAATCATGTGTTGTTTTAGCATATTAAAGCATAGTATTGTGGTATTCTCCTTTGATGCTTTATTTGGGTTGACTTGGCACATGCTCACACCATGTTATGACTATCCCAAGTCACAAAAGCCTTTATGATCCTTTAGTTTTCGACTTGTAGTATCACTTTATGCTTTGATTAATGATGTTTTGTCGCTCTGCATGATTATGGCTATTATTGCTCTGTTAGTTGGTCGCTCTCTGTCTTTTGCTAGCCTCCATAACCAAGTATGAGTTCCACTCATGCATCCAACTTCTAAAACCAAGTTATTCCAAAGAGTCCACCATACCTACCTATTAGCATTTGCTATTCCAAGTATATTCATGTTTTTATCTACCTTCTGAATTAAACTTGTTATGTGAAAATTAGTGATTAAAGCTCTCACGAACTTGATGGCACAATTTACTTTCGTGCACTTAATAAACTTGAACCATTGCGTCAATCTTTGTTGCGTATATGCTTGTGCTTTATAAGTTGAAGTTAGCAGAACCATGTATCATGGGGAATGCTTTCAACATTGCACTTGTACATTGTACCTAGTTGATATCATGTTCTTTTGCTTATGGATCCCGGCGATGTGAAATAAAAGGGAAACTTGTAAGATCATGGAGTTTGTATTTGTGTTAGAGAAACGCCTGGGCCACTAGCCTAAGCCATGCCTAATCATGGTGGAAACTTGCAGCAAAACCATAATGAGCACTCTATGAAGCATCCTTAATAAAACCTATGCAAATAGCAAATAAAAAGATCGCTGAGATGCTCATTGTTTGCTTGCCTTGTCATTTTGATTATGGGATAGCTCATGTATCATGTGCAAGGGGTACCCCTTTGGCGGTTCTCTATGATACATATTTACTTACAATGACAAGAGCTTACTTGTGACTAAAGTTGAGTAGCATGAGGTTCGGTCTTCGTAAGTAAGGGGCATGAGATTTCAGCTTATAACTTGTCAAGCATATCCTCTTAGTTGTGTTACTTTAACCTTAATCACCTAAAGATGCTTATGATAGGGGCAATGAGAGCTGAAAGCTAATAAGTACCATAATTTTGGGAAGCTCTTTATGAAATTGAATCCCTACTTCCTTCTATGAAGGTCTTTCTTTTACTTTTATGTTGAGTCTCCACCTTCTATCTATATGCACCTATTTTGAGAGCATAGTGGCCATTCTTAGTTCTATGTGCATTGTCCCAAGACTTGTTGATTGATGCATAACTTTGATATTGCTTGTTCTTAAACTATTTGTATCTAGTCACTTTTATGAACTTAGAAGGTGTCATATGCATTTACGTTTGCTACTCTATGTGGGACAAGCTGAATGCCACTATACTATGTTTTCTTTATGTGAAACAAACAAACGTCTTGCAAAGCATTGTTATTCATGAATCTTTTGTTTTTGCCTTTTCATGTTGCAACATAGTTGCTTTCTCTTATTGTTAGAACTTTATCTTTCATGTTATGATTGAAGTACTATGATCCCAGTTATCATTGTTTTACAAATACTTTGATCAAGTTTATGATGGTGTATGTCACCTAAAAAATTATTCTTTCTTTTTATCACTTACCTACTCGAGGACGAGCAGGAGTTAAGCTTGGGGATGTTGATACGTTGCAAACGTATCCATAATTTTTGATGTTCCATGCTTGGTTTTATCTACTTTCTTATGTTTTGTCCACACTTTGGAGTACTTTTTATATACTTTCTTGGACTAACCTATTAGCAAGATCCACAGTGCTAGCTGCCTGTTTTCTGTTATTTTTTGTTCCAGGAAAGTCAGAAAATGAATATTCTCGGAATTGGATGGAACAAAAGCCAAAGTCAGTTTTTCACCGAGGGGGACACGGAGCTAGAGTACGAGACGGAGAGGGGCCATGGGGCCGCCACACCACCTGGTCATGCGGCCAAGCCTGGCCCGCGCCAGGGGGTGGTCTGGCTGCCTCAGGCACCCCCTCGGCCTCCCCTTTCGCCTATAAGATGCCTCCGATACAGAAACCTTAAGTACCTGATAAAAATTCCACGAAAGAGTCTGCAGTCGCCGTCATCTCCATCCCTAGATCGGTGGGATCTAAAGCTCTTCCCGGCACCCTGCCGGAGGGGAGAATTCACCCCGGAGGCCTTCTTCATCACCATGCAAGCCTCCAGTGTGATGCGTGAGTAGTTCATCCTTGGACTACGGGTCCATGGAGTAGCTAGATGACTGGTTCTTCTCCTTTGTGCTATCATGTTTAGATCTTGTGAGCTCCGTTCATGATCAAGATCATCTATTTGTAATTCTACATTTTGTGTTTGCGAGGATCCGATGGATATTGAGATGCTATTTCAGATTTATTATTGATTCTATCATGTCTTTGTTATTTGTGATCTTGCATGCTTTCCGTTGTTAGTAGCTATCTTGGCCAAGTAGATGCTAGCAACTCCAAGAGTTAGTTTTTATGCTCGATAGTGGGTTCATGCCTCTAGTAATCTGGGGAAGTGACAGAAATATCTAAGGTACTAGATGTGCTGTTGCTACTAGGGAGAAAACAACAACCCTTTGTTCATAGAACAATCGTATTGTTTACTTTACACGCAATGTGTAATGCAATTATCTTTTGCTTGCAACTTAATACTAGAGGGGGTTCGGATAATAACCTGAAGGTGGATTAGTAGTCATAGATGCAGTTGGATTATGGTCTATGTATAATGTTGTAATGCCCAATCAAATCTCAAAGGAGTCAAGATGAGTAGTATATGCATGATTTCTTTCTCGATGTTTGTCAATTTCCCCGCTATAATTTGTTCACCCAACATGTCATCTATCTTAAGGAGAGCCACCACTAGTGAACTATGGACCCCGGTCCTTTTCTTTACATACAATCTATAAAATGTTTACTGCTTTGTGTTTACTTTCTGCAAACTTTTACTTCTTTCCATTTGATACGTTTAATCCTTTGTTTTCCGCAAGACATAGTGAGATTGACAACCTCATCGCAAGTTGGGGACAAAGTTCTGTGGTTGTGTTATGACATGTTGGGTGGACCGGGGTCCATAGTTCACTAATGGTGGCTCTCCTTAAGATAGATGACATGTTGGGTGAACAAATTATAGCGGGGCAATTAACAAACATCGAGAAAGCAATCATGCATATACTACTCATCTTGACTCCTTTGAGATTTGATTGGGCATTACAACATTATACATAGACCATAATCCAACTGCATCTATGACTACTAATCCACCTTCAGGTTATTATCCGAACCCCCTCTAGTATTAAGTTGCAAGCAACAGATAATTGCATTACACATTGCGTGTAAAGTAAACAATACGACTGTTCTATGAACAAAGGGTTGTTGTTTTCTCCCTAGTAGCAACAGCACATCTAGTACCTTAGATATTTCTGTCACTTCCCCAGATTACTAGAGGCATGAACCCACTATCGAGCATAAATACTAACTCTTGGAGTTGCTAGCATCTACTTGGCCAAGATAGCTACTAACAACGGAAAGCATGCAAGATCACAAATAACAAAGACATGATAGAATCAATAATAAATCTGAAATAGCATCTCAATATCCATCGGATCCTTGCAAACACAAAATGTAGAATTTCAAATAGATGATCTTGATCATGAACGGAGCTCACAAGATCTAAACATGATAGCACAAAGGAGAAGAACCAGTCATCTAGCTACTCCATGGACCCGTAGTCCAAGGATGAACTACTCACGCATCACACCGGAGGCTTGCATGGTGATGAAGAAGGCCTCCAGGGTGAATTCTCCCCTCCGGTAGGGTGCCGGGAAGAGCTTCAGATCCCACCGATCTAGGGATGGAGATGACGGCGACTACAGACTCTTTCGTGGAATTTTTATCAGGTACTTAAGGTTTTTGTATCGGAGGCATCTTATAGGCGAAAGGGGAGGCCGAGGGGGTGCCGGGAGCGGCCACACCACCCCCTGGCGCGGACCAGGCCTGGCCGCGCGGCCAGGTGGTGTGGTGGCCCCCTGGCCCCTCTCCGTCTCGTATTCTGGCACTTGATGACATCCGAAAAAATAGGCACTTTGGCTTTTGTCCCATCCAATTCCGAGAATATTCATTTTCTGACTTTCCTGGAACCAAAAACAGCAGAAAACAGGCAGCTGGCACTGTGGCTCTTGTTAATAGGTTAGTCCAAGAAATCATTTGAAAAGTACTCCAAAGTTGGAACAAAACACAAGAAAGTGGATAAAACCAAGCATGGAACATCAAAAATTATAGATACATTTGCAATGTATCAACGTCCCCAAGCTTAACTCCTGCTCGTCCTCGAGTAGGTAAGCGATAAAAAGAAAGAATAATTTTTGAGGTGACATGCACCATCAAAGACTTGATCAAAGTATTTGCAAAACATTCAAAGCTGGGATCATAGTACTTCAATCATAACATGAAAGAAAAAGTTCTAGCAATAAGCAAAGAAACTATGATGCAACATGAAAAGGCACAAACAAAAGATTCATGAATAACAATGCTTTGCAAGATGTTTGTTTGTTTCACATAAAGAAAACATGGCATAAAAGTATTCAGCTTGTCCCTCAATAGAGTAGCAAATATAAATGCATAGGACACCTTCAAAGTTCATAAGAGTGACTAGATACAAATAGTTTAAAACAAGCAATATCAAGTTATGCATCAATCAACTAGTGACAATGCACATAGAACTAAGAATGGCCACTATGCTCTCAAAGTAGGTGCATCAAGATAGAAGGTGGAGACTCAATATAATGGTGGAAGAAAGGCCTTTGTAAAAGGAAGTAGGGATTCAAGTCTCATAAAGAGCTTCCAAAAATTATGGTACTTACAGCTTTCAGCTCTCATTGCCCCTATCATAAGCATCTTGAAGTGATTAAGGTTAAAGTGAACAAACTATGGTGTACATGCTTGACGAAGTATAAGTCAGAAATCTCATGTCCCTTGTATACGAGGGCCGCTCCTCATGTTACTCAAGTTTAGTCACCGGTAAGTTCTTGTCATCGTAAGTACATATGTATCATAGGGAACCGCCAACGGGGTACCCCTTGCCCGATGATACGTAAGAATCCCCATATCAAAATGTCAAGGCAAGCAGACAACGAGCATCTCAGCATTCTTCTTATTTACCATGGGAATACGGTGCTTTTTTCTCTCTTTCCTCTTTTCATAATCTCATTTTTTTCTCTTTTCTCTTTTTTCTCAATATAGGACTCTTTTTTTATAAGAAGAATGATTCATAGACAGCTCATTATGGTTACGCTGCAGGTTTCCACCATGTCAGCATAGATTAGACCAGCGGCCCAGGCGTTTCTCTAACACATATACATAACTCCATGGACTTACAAGCTCCCCTTTCATTTCACACCGACGACATCCATATACAAAAGAGCATGATATCAACTAGGTACAAGTACCAAGTGCAATGTTGAAAGCGTTCCCCGTGAAAGCATGGTTCTGCCAATTCCCAACAAATAAGTGCAAGCATATACAACATACAAGACACAATGGTTCAAGTTTATTAAGGGCAGGTAAAGTAAAGTGTGCCATCAAGTTCGTGAGAGCTTTAATCACTAGTTTTCTCATAACAAGTTTAATTTGGAAGGTAAACAAAAGCATGAATATACTTGGAATAGCATAAGCTAGTAGGTAGGTATGGTGGACTCTTTGAAATAACTTGGTTTAGGGAGTTGGATGCATGAGTGGAACTCATACTTTGTTGTGGAGGCTAGCAAAAGACTGGGAGCGACAAACTAAGAGAGCAATAATGGCCATAATCATGCAGAGCGACAAAACATCATTGATCAAAGCATAAAGTGATACTACAAGTTGAAAACTAAAGGATCATAAAGGCTATGGTGACTTTGGATAGTCATAACATGGTATGAGCATGCGCCAAGTCAACCCAAATAAAGCATCAAAGGAGAATACCACTATACTATGCTTTAATATGCTAAAACAACGCATGATTCATCCAAGGCACATTAAGCAATCTCAATTGTTTATAACAAGTCATGCTACAACAAAGAATACTAAGCATAAAGCCAAAACAATATCAAGCATGGCATTACAAAGCATAGGCCACAGTCAAAAACAAGCTCTTTTTACCACATAAGCATGAACTTTCTTACTCTTTTCCAAACCAAACCAAACTATTTGCAAACCAATGTATGAAAGAGGGGGTCTAACCAATTTGTTCAGAAAACTAAGCAAACAAAATCAAACGAAAACCAAAACGAAAACGAAAAAGAAGACGCTCCAAGAACAACACAACTGTGCATGAAACAATAAAAATGAAACGTTTGGAAGAAACCTGGGATTTTTATTGATGAAGAAGGGGATGCCCAAGGCATCCCCAAGCTTTGACGCTTGTACTTCTTGGATATTTCTTGGGGTGACACGCGTGGCATCCCCAAGCTTGAGATTTAGTCCATCCTTCATCTCATTACTCATTCCTTCCATACACCTGAAAATTTTCCTTCATACAAAACTTCACACAATCTTTATTAGCAACATTAATGCACTCAAGATAAATAAGTCTTAAGGTTCAGTTCTAACATCAAACTTCCATTAGAACACTATCTACTATAGCACTTCCCTCAAAAAGTCAATTCCCCAAAAGAACTCAAAAAGGAACCAACAAGAAGCAAATGCAGAAAATGGCAGAGATCTGTCAAAACAGAGCAGCAGGTAAAGACGAATTTTTTCGAAGACCTTCTGTTGCTCAAATCAAAAAGTGTTGAACTAACGAAAGTTAGATAACAATCTGGGGCAGTAGCACAAAAATTTACGCCTCAAAAAGATGTTTAGAGATTTAGACGAATTTTTACGGTGAAGCACAGAAATCTGTTTCGGGACAGCAACTTTCCCAATCATTACTTCTCTCTCATTAGAGGTTACTCTTGGCACAAAAAGAAAATAAAAAGGATAAGGAGCGGTTATTACTGAAGTAATAACTTCTAAGACTCATCTAAAACTTTTGGGTTATCTCCCAATAAGTACTTTTCTTTAACGCCTTTAAGTTAGGCATAAGAAGAAAGAAAGAATCAAGTGTTCTCAAATGAAGAAGCATTAAAACCAAATTTCTTGTCCTTACCTCTCTTACTTTTATTCTTAACCTTGGAGAAAATATGATTGTTTGGTGGAGAAGAAAGGTGCATGGTCCCCTTTCCCACATCTATTATTGCTCCAAGAAGTTCTAATAGGGACCTTCCAAGTGTGATTTGTCCTTTTCCTGCACATTCAATAACAAGATAATCCGTAGAAATCATTTTCCCAAAGATCTTTGTAAACACTCCTTCAACTATTCCAAGAGGTAATATGGTAGCATTATTAGCAAGAGATATTTCTTTTCCTCCTTCAGTAAGCCCCCAAGTATTCAAAGATTCATAAATATCCTTGGGCATAAGACAACATTCAGACATGATATCACAGCGGGCTTGAAAAGTTTCAATGTTTATCTCAATCTTTACTGTATGGAGCCACTTTGATGGTTCAGAATTTATTGGAACATAATTGTGATGCTCCCTAAGCGTATTATAGCAACTTTCTAAGCTAGTAGTGCTATCCTCAAGAGTGTTCAACCTAGCAAATATTTTTGCGAAAGTAATATCAGTTTGGCTAGGCATGTTGTAAGTGAGGATCAATTTCTTTATAGCATTAATAGCATCATCCTCATTACATTGGAGGAAATCTCCTCGCATCTAAAGCATATCTATAGCAAAGATCAATCCCAAGATAAAAACTGCTAAGGAACAAGCTTTGAGTCATTTTAGGCTCAGGTTTTTCATGTAGATCAGAGATTCTAGACCAAGCTTCCTTAAAACTTTCCTCAATTCCTTGTTTAAAAGTGAAAATCATTTCCTCGGTGACATAGTGATTGGAGCAAGGCTAGACATAGTGGCAACATAAGATAGGAACTAATTATTATTTTTGTGTTTTCAAATAAGAAATCAAACTAGTAAAACTAATTTTTTTGTGTTTTTAAAAAAGAAACAAGCAAACTAAGAAAAAGGAAACTAAGCAAAACAAAAACAACAAAGTAAAGAGATTGGTTATGAGGGACTCCCCTTGTGAAGATGTCCTTGACTCCCCGGCAACGGCGCCAGAAACATGCTTGATGGCTCTGTGTATGGCGCCCGAAAAATGTTGGAGCGGTGTTGATGTAGAGCTCGTTGGGAACCCCAAGAGGAAGGTATGATGAGCACAGCAACAAGTTTCCCTCAGTATGAAACCAAGGTTTAATCGAACCAGTAGGAGCAAGGAAACACCCCAAAGGTGTTACTAGCTGAGCTTTGGCAGGGCGCACTACCGATGCTAGTAGCAACGTGGAGACCTGCACAACACAACCACAGAACTTTGTCCCCAACTTGCGATGAGGTTGTCAATCTCATCGTGTTTTGCGGAAAACAAAGGATTAAACGTATCGAATGGAAAGAAGTAAAAGTTTGCAGAAAGTAAACACAAAGTAGTAAACAGTTTATAGATTGTATGTAAAGAAAAGGAACGGGATCCATAGTTCACTAGAGGTGGCTCTCCTTAGATAGATAACATGTTGGGTGAACAAATTACAGCGGGGCAATTGACAAACACCGAGAAAGCAATACATGCATATACTAATAATCTTGACTCCTTTGAGACTTGATTGGGCATTATAACATAATACATAGACCGCCATCCAACTGCATCTATAACTAATAATCCACCTTCAGGTTATCATCCGAACCCCCTCCAGTATTAAGTTGCAAGCAACAGATTATTGCTTTACGAACTGCGTGTAAAGTAAACAATACGATTGTTCTATGAACAAAGGATTGTTGTTTTCTCCCTAGTAGCAACAACACATCTAGTACCTTAGAGATTTCTGTCACTTTCCCAGATTACCAGAGGCATGAACCCACTATCGAGCATAAATACTAACTCTTGGAGTTGCTAACATCTACTTGGCCAAGATAGTTATAACAACGGAAAGCATGCAAGATCACAAATAACAAAGACATGATAGAATCAATAATCAATCTGAAATACCATCTCAATATCCATCAGATCCCCGCAAACACAACATGCAGAATTACAAATAGATGATCTTGATCATGAACGGAGCTCACAAGATCTAGACATGAAAGCACAAAGGAGGAGAACCAGCCATCTAGCTACTACATGGATCTGTAGTTCAAGGATGAACTACTCACACATCACACCGGAGGCTTGCATGGTGATGAAGAAGGCCTCCAGGGTGAATTCCCCTCTCCGGCAGGGTGCCAGGAAGAGCTTCCGATCCCTCCTGATCTAGGGATGGAGATGACGGCGGTACAGACTCTTTCGTGGATTTTTGATCGGGCACTTAGGGTTTACGTCCCGAGGGCATCTTATAGTCGGAAGGGGAGGACGAGGGGGTGCCGGGAGCGGCCACACCACCCCCTGGCATGGGCCAGGCCTGGCCACACGGCTAGGTGGTGTGGTGGCCCCCTAGCCCCTCTCCGTCTCGTATTCTGGCACTTGATGACATCCGGAAAAATAGGCACTTTGGCTTTTGTCCCGTCTAATTCCGAGAATATTCATTTTCTGAATTTCCTGGAACCAAAAACAACAAAAAACAGGCAGCTGTCACTGTGGCTCTTGTTAATAGGTTAGTCCAAGAAATCATATGAAAAGTACTCCAAAGTTGGAACAAAACACAATAAAGTGGATAAAACCAAGCATCGAACATCAAAAATTATAGATACATTTGCAATGTATCAACATCCCTGGACCTGAAGGTGAGAGGACACTCGGAGAAGTATTGGGTGGTATCATTCTATAGGACAAGAACAACATGACGCTTCCAGGCTCAGCTCCAAGGCCAACACCGCCTCTGAGTCATTGCATGTCACCTTCACCTCCATCACCTCCAAGAAGCCTAGCCCATGACTACGACCACCACAGCGCGAGTCCATCTCGATCTCCGCAGCAGGGTCAGCTGTCTTTGCCGCCCGCTAAGGACAATAAGAGGAAGCATGCTCCATCGATGAGTACTAAATGACGCAGCAGCCCAAAACGACAAATGTCGCCCCTCCCAAGAGTACCTCATAAGAATCTTCCCATCAGACCTTACGATTGAACTGAAGAGGAAAACGCAGCGATCACAAAGGCCGAATGTGTTGCATAGCTTCAAAAGAAGAAACCTGAGCCCGCCCTGGTATACACCGAGAAGCAAAAAGCGTATGCACTTGGTTTTCTAAACACAAAATCTCAATATGACTAGCACCATAAGCCAGATGACTATCTACACACACTTCAAAAGGAAGTGAAGAAGAGCAAATCAAGTAGAAGTGCAAGCGGGAGCAAATCATCAAGTCATAGTGCAGGCGGGAAAAGAATGGACGTCCCCTAGCTCGGGAAACAGGCCAAAAAATCGATCCTAGCCCTCAAGGTGTTATCCTATAACATTCCCCAGCAGGATATGTAAGAAGCTGTGAAGCTTGCGGCTGCTATGAATGTGACTGTTGAGGAATTGCTAGGTTCCCAAGACGACAAGTTACCCAAGGCTTTTGTAGCCCCTAAATATGTCCATGGGATGCCTTTGGTTAGCATAGAGACGTTGCAACAACTGCCAACACAAATGCGGAGTTTACATAAATGGTACTTAAAAGCCGTAAAGGAGGAGAGAATAGTGATCGTGGCGAAAGTCCCACATGACTACTACTTCCGAGCCGACGAGGTCCATGTTGAGTTTCCAGAACTCTTCCAGTTATACAATTTTGACGCCCTCGATAAATCTATCATGAGTTGCTATTGTCTGTAAGTTGTTGAATTCATTGTCTACATATAAGTTGTTCAGTTTTTTAGTTGTTCAGTTCATTGCATGTAATTATCCTCATTATATCCTTTTGTACTCTATTATTATGCAGAATGAAGATCCAGGAATGTAAAAGAAGGTCACTCTTTAGTGTTAGGTTAATTGATCCAGATAAAATACATGTAAAGACGCTAATGGATAAGCCCAAGGAGACGGAGGAAAACATTCTAAGATTTCCAACGGAGCAAAATTTCTATGACCATATATTGTTTTCTTACAATTTCAAGTGAGGGTCTTACTCTGTTGTACACATTCACTTTTGCTTACTCGATGTTAAGTGTAATTGATGAGTTACTGATGTATATATAAACGTGTGCAGTTTTCACTAGATTCTGCTAAACATTCAACTTGATAAGGGAAGATTTGAAGTCATGGACCCATTAAAGAGACCCTTGTAAAAGTTTAGGGACATGCAGGATATGCTCCAGAGGTAATTTTCGTGCTACATCAGTCTCTTTCGTTGATTTCCTAAGATATCACGTAATAAATAACTTATTCATTTTCTTTACCGGGCAGGGTTTGGAACTTGTTCAAGAGCACGGTTACGGGTGACTTTAGTGAGAAGCTGACGTTTAAGCCGGTCTCGGTAAGTAGTACGTGATATGTCCGCGCATCTCTTTACTTCTAGTTTAAATACAATTATGATGCTAGATTATTATTTTGATTGAATTCTATTCTCGTAAAGTGCGCGAGGCAGCCACCAGAGACGCATATATGTGGATACTACGTTTGCGAGTTCACTCGCACATTTACCACTGAGCACAAAGATTATAGAGTCGGTGTAAGCAATACATTCACAACATTATTTTATTACTGTCACGTTTTGTTATCATGATTGATATTCATATTGATCTCCTTTTCTTATATAGTTCGACAGCATGCGGGATCAGCTCCTACCATAGCAACGCGTACTAGGAATTGCAGAAGAACTGGCAGGATTCTTGACGAAAGAGATGATAGATTACGCCGGATAATTTAGTGTAAACAGACGCTACCGATGATCCCCGACCGTGTAATCGAATAGACGGGCTATAGTCCCGGTAATTGTGATCTCCATGTAACTATCATGTATATATTTATATGCTCGATCTTAAGACAAGTTATCTTATATATGCACGAACATGGATGGTATGTGGTAGCATAAAAATATTTGAAAACTATTTTGAAATGAAAAAATAAATAAATAAAAGGATACTAAATGAATTCTCTGCCGTGGCAGAGAAACTGCATAAAATGCTGCCGCAGCAGAGAATCATTTGTCCCGGTCCGTAATAGGAACCAGGACTAATGGGTGGGCACCCCGCGCTCGCCCAGCCGGCCACACGGAAGCCCATTGGTCCCGGCTGGTAACAAAGTCGGGACTAGTGAGTGGGCCTTTAGTCCCGTTGTTCCAGACCCGGTTTCAGAACCAGGACTAATGCCCCTTACGGGCAGGGACTAAAGGCCCGTCCTCTAGTAGTGTGAAAACGATGCTGAGCGGATGGCCTGGGTGCGGCGGATGGCCTGGGTGCAGCCGCCGCCGGCCAAGCCTCGGTTAGTGGTGCTGTGCCAGGAGAAAATCCTGATGTGGGGCGGTGCTGACGGCGGGGCTCAGCACATGGAAGGGAGACATAGGAGGGTTAGGGTTAGAGAACAAGAGGTAGCTACCGCACTTAGCGAAAAGATTGTTTGGCACGGGCGCGTAAATAGGAGGCGGGCGACCCTTTTAGTTTTGGTCCTCCCGCTAGAATTTTTCTCATTTCGGTTTTGACCCCGCCGGTGGTGTTTTCAGTTTCGAGCACGAGCGCCTACATATAAAGGACGAAATCCTTGACGTTTCCACGACGAATTGTTCGTTTCGTCACAGAAATTTGGGCTTTTTAGGGCCTCGGCCAGACCGTGGTGGATCCGTGACGAACCATAAAAATGTCACGGAAAAAACATCATGAATCGCCCGGATTCATGTAGTGACACTCTCGCTCTACTATATACTTTTAAATGATTTATCTCGAGATTTTTAGACAAAATGCTAGTGGCCAGTAGGTAATTAAGAGTTGTTTGTAGGAAAATAGCTAGAAAAATATGGGTCTAGGTGGACTTTTCCAAAAATCTAAGAAAAAGGCTATTTCAAAGTTTTAGAAAAAATTGAAACAAATCACGCTTTACTTGCTCGTCCCAATTTCCAAGGCAAAATACGATCTCGTATGTGGCCTATGCAAAAAAAGGGAAATGAGATTTTGTTTTTCCTTGAATAGTAAAAATCCAGTCCATATTGTTTCTTAGAAGACATGCATGCATGTGATTGGACTAACAAGGTTTTTTTTGTCTATGATTTCGTGCAAGAGTGTTTTTGAACTAACCTCAATCTCTTTCTTTATTAACTATAGTGTCAAATAAGCAAAGTACCTGGGATACATCGCTAAGAAACCTTCATTGTGAAAGGTCTTATATAGCCACGAAGTAAAGACTCAACTTGAATGTCACTTAATCCTTTGTTCGGCTTTGAAGATGTCTGGTGGCCTACGGGTAAGATGTTTATGTATTCCTGAATAGAATTAATAGACACTGTCAAATACATAAACTAATTAAAGGCCCAACTTTTTTGACAATGTTCCATGTTTAATCAGTTGTCAAGAAGGAGAACGCATGGTTCTCTGTTAGACTAGTCATAATAGAGATTATCATATAGTAATATCATGCATATGATACTAGTATATAATAATATATCCACACTGCATAGTATCATGTAGTAGTATCAGAATCTTAGTGTATTCATTATTTTATAGAATCTCAATGTAAAATTGTGTACAAGATTTATTTGAAAGTATTTTTCTAGTTCTACGTGCTATGATACCGTATCCACATATGATACCAACACGATCTTTTTCATCATTAATTACAGTGGTATATAAGCATTTTACATGCATGTAATGCATGATAGCACTTATGATATCCCCATTGGGGACTAGTCCCAATCGGGGTATCATAGGTGGTATCATGCATTACATGAATGAAAAATGCTAATGTGTCACACTAATTAATGATGAAAGAGATTGTGTTAGTATTATAGATAGATACGGTATCATAGCATGTAGAATTTGAAAAAGTAATCACAAATAAATCTTGTACACAATTTTACATTGAGATTTGAATATACTAAAACTATGATACTACTATATGATACTATGCATTACGGAGATGGTATCATATGCTAATATCATATGCATGATACTACTATATGATACTCCCCATTGTGACTAGTCTAAGAGTACAAAAGATGTATCGTCAAATCGTATAAGACTAGTCACAATACCATTTGACAATACATCTTTTGTACTCTTAGACTAGTCACAGTGGGGAGTATCATATAGTAGTATCATGTATATAATAGTAGTATATGATACCATCTCTATAATGCATAATATCATATAGTAGTATCATAGTCTTAGTATATTGATTATTTTGTAGAATCTCAATGAAAATTATGTACAAGATTCATTTAGGATTAGTTTTTGTAGTTTTACGTGTTATGATATTGTATCTACCTAATTAGTATGTCACGTCAGAATTTTGCCAACATGGCATGAATGATACTATCTATGATATCCCTATTGGGATAGTCTAAAGATACTTAGGGTACAGTAACACACATGCTATTGGCTAATAGGAAATATGTTTACGTACTCCTAACAAGCATTAATAGCTACTGAGAAATAAACTAATTAAAAGACCAACTTGTGTGCCGACATCGAGGAAAAGTCTTTAGTTTATTTTGATAGGATCAAGTTCCATGTTTAACCATCTGACAAGAACCGATTATAGTCTGAGACTTACCAGTCCATCAAGCATCTTTCTTGTTCTTTAGTCTGCTCCATTCACATAGAGAACTAGACAAGGGAAGACTTGCGGAAAGCTTTGGCACATGTGCACCATTGCTCCTGGTTTGAAAAAATAATTAAAACTTATACTTGCTGGTCTCCAAATAATTTGAAAATATATTTATAACTAGATACGAACATCTAGAATCAGATATTCACTTCGGCTCGTAGGTGCAAATGCACCCATTGTGAGAAAACATATTTTGAAATATCAAAATATTCAAAATAAAATCCATATATACATTAGAACATTTTATGTTGGATCACAAGTTTTCGGGATGAAAAAACATTTTATGTGTCGTGTATAAAAAAAGACAAAATATGTCACAGGAATACGACTATTCACATGACATTTTTTATCTTTTTTATACACAATAAATAAAATGTGCCACTAGTGCAGGCCCCCCCTTTAACTCCGGTTGGGAGGCCCCTCTAACAGCGGTTCCCCAACCGCTGTTGAGGGTTCGGTGTTAGAGGGGGGCCCCTTTAACACCGGTTCTTATACGAACCGGTGTTAAAGGGTGGCGCACGTGGGGCTGCCGCAGGCCTCAGGCCTCCCCCCCTTTAACACCGGTTCGTATCCGGAACCGGTGTTAAATGTTCTTCTGCCGCGGCAGACTTCTGCCTCTGCCCCGTTCTGGGCGTATTTCTGCGGGAGGGGGGGGGGGGAGCGAGGGGGAATCGATCGGGAGCGGTATACACATAAATCGTCATCGGTACATACGAGTACATGAATAATTAAGCAACTATTATTATACACAAACATCGTCATCGGCACATACATCGTCATCGGCACATACATCGTCATCGTTCATTTTGGTGGATATCTAAAGAGTTCTCCGCCAGGCGTGACGACCTCATCAAGTATGAACCCCGCCAATTCCTCTTGAATGGCTCGTATGCGTTCAAATGGTAGGAGTTGGTCCCGCATCCGTTCGATCTGAATATATATGAAGAATGGGTCGTCAATATATATATAAGAATAAAACTCAACACAATTGATGGTAATAAAATAATGTTGTGGACTTTGTTTACTTACTCTAAGTTGTTCTAGTGCGGCTTGGCCCGTCGCACATATCGTGTTGCGAATGAATTCGCAAACATAGTACCCACATAAGTTATTGCCGTGTCCCTGATGCGCGCACTTTACGAGAATAGAGAGTTCAATCAAAATAATAATCAATAAAGCATGATATAATGGAATTGGAAGCTAGCTAGTATTACTTACATTTTGGTCTACAAATTTTAGTTCTTCTGACCATTCACCCACGGCCCTGCCCGTGAACCTTTTCCAAACCCTGTCCGACAAAGAAAATGGATAAAAGAGTAATTAATTACTTATTGTCACGAAAGTTGCCGATCTAGTGCGATAATATGATTGAAATTACCTCTGGAGCATCTCTCTAAAGTTTGCCCATATCTCTTTTTCTTTTCGTAACGAGTCCATGACAAGGACTTTTCCTGAGTCGGGTTGAATGACTAGCAGAATAAAGTGGAACCTACGCACGCATAACTCATCATCAGTTACACTTAACATCGAGTAAGCTGAAATAGAATGTGTACAAGAGAGAGGGTAACAGTACTCACGAGAAGTTGTAAGGCAATAGTATTTCCCTTTTGGTTTGTTGTCTCAGTAAAGACGTTAGCAAGTAATCTTCTGTTTGCCCGGGTTTGGTTTCTACCACTTCTTCATGAACTCTATTTGGGTCAATGAACCCAATGTCAAAAGGGCCTCCTTTCCTGCATTCCATAACCTTTTTCCTGCATAATAGTATATACATATATGGTGAGCATATATATATACATGCAATTAATAAAGTGAATGAGATGAGATATAAATTATAGAAATAGTACTTACACACAATAAAGGCTGATGGCAGCTTTGTCGAGTTCCTTCTGATTGAATAGAAAATGCAAGTCTTGAATGTTGAAGTCGATCGCGTCATCTCCGCAGAACAAAATATCATCTCTTATATGCGTCGTGATCCATTCTAACTTTCTCGTCTTGCAGAAATGAAGGTACCACTTGTGCAATTTTCGCATCTTTGTTGGTAGAGTCTTGAGCTCCTCTTTCTTGACGAGATTCTTCCCATACTTCCATGGCTGTATGAGGTTGGCATCGCATTTGGGCAAGTTGTCTCCCATGACGTTCAAGTATGCAATGTAAGTCATCCCCATCTCATTGGCCTTTCTTTGTAGCTCTGCCTTGTAATCATTTACGGGAGGAGCGTCCCGTGTGTCGAACATTTGGAGCGGGGCACATGATTGGTTTTCCTGCTCTCCGAGCATGGGAACTGTTTTCTGGGGTGCCTCACGATTGCTACTTTCAGTCTCCCTACGGCGCCTTGCATCCGCCTTCAAAATCTGGCGCTCGTAGTCCGGCACAAGTGGGGTTTCAGGTTTCGAAAGATTTTTGTAAAACTTCTCCACCACCGCCGGATCTATTTTCTCCTTTGGCTCAGCCCGTCTAGGTGCAAAGAATTTCTTGACCTGTTCTTCCGAGATCCTATTGGTCTCCTCGTCACTGCGATTCCACGGTAAAACCGGCAATGGCTTGGCGGAAGGCTGCGAGACGTAGTTTTTTGAACTCTTTGGCGTACGGTTTCCTGCGGATTTCTTTGTGGCAGTGCTACTGATGCTCCTCGTGGCAGTGCTCTTCCGCTTACGCTGAGGAGATGGCTGAAGCACCGGAGATGGCTGACGGGCCGGAGATGGCTGCCGCGCAGGAGATGGCTGACGGGCCGGAGATGGCTGCCGCGCAGGAGATGGCTGCCGCGCCGGAGATGGCTGCCGCGCAGGAGATACCTGAAGCGGCTCAGACTGCTGACGCTGCGGAGACGGTGGGGGTGCCAGTGACCTCCAATTTGGAAGCACAATGTGTTCCTTCTTCCAAAGAATGGTTGTTTTCACTGCAAATTTGAGTTGAGTTTCCCCTTCACCTGTAGCATGGTCAAGCTGTGCTTCCTCATATGCCTTCACAACCTCATCCACCCCGACAATAGCATAGCCATCTAGAATCGGTCGGCAGTGGTAAGTTCCACCAGCTACAGGAGGTAAGGCATAGCCGACAGCCACCTTAATGGATAAGCCCATTAATCTCACATGCAGCTCAGCGTGTTCGCTCTCCGTGATCTCATCCACGGGGTATCGAGGACCCGTCATTTCAAGCGTGGGCTGCACGTTCTCCGTGGAAGCCACACTGCTTTTCCGCGCAGAGTCTGGGCCGCGGGCAGCTTCCAATGCAGGCTCTTCGTGCCGCTGAGATGGGCCGGTAGCTTGATGGCTCTGTTGTGCATCCACTTGCGCCTGCAGCGCCGCAAGTGCATGTTCTATCTGTGTCATCCGCTCTGTACGCTCTTTTTCTTTTCTGCCGCGCCATCTGTAAGAGTCGCTCCAGTCGGCAAACCCATCCTTCCACGTCATACCCCCTGTGCCTCGTGCATGTCCAGGGTGTTCTTTTTTACCGATGGCGCGTGTGAGCTGGTCATTCTCTCTGTCAGGATGGAAGGTCCTGGCGGATGTTTCCTCGTATTCCGTGATGAGTTCAGTGACGGGTTTGGCAAGGAGGGTTGGAAAGATACACAATCCTGTTTCTGGGTCCAACCTTGCCCCGATTCCGTAGAACCAAGTCTTTGCACGTAGGTCCCACCCATCTGTCTGGGGTGTGATCCCTCTCTCGCGCAGGGCCTTCTCAGCTTCCTCCCACTTAGGCCTCTGAGATATGTAGCCACCTGACCCCGTCCTCTGGTGATATTCCTTCTTCAGGGCATTAAGCGTATTGGTTTCTGACCTCTTTTTAGCTATAGCACTTTTTTTATATGTCTCAAATTCGGGCCAGTGAGGTCTTATCTTCGCATAATATGCGTCTTTGAAATTTGGAGTCTCGCCAGATTTGACAAATTTGTTCAATTTTGTCTTCCAGTTGCGGAAAGCGTCAGCCATCTTCTTTAGAGTCCACTCTTTGACCTTTTCCTTTATAACCGGGTTGTTTTCATCCTCCTCTGGCGGAAGGGTGAAATTTTCCAACAACGAATTCCAAAGCGTTTCTTTGGATCTGTCATCGACAAAGGTACCATCGCCATTCTTTGGCTTATTCCAATTTTCAATTATGATTGGGATTTGGTCCCTAACAAGAACTCCAGCCTGACGTACAAATTTGCATGCGGCCTTCTTGGGCTCCATCGGCCTGCCATCAACACGGACTGCTTCGATCGTGAACTTTGCACGATCTTTCAACCGCTGGCTCGCGCCTCGCTTGCTCTTTTTCGTAGAAGAAGATGGTTGCTGGCTGGTCGATCCAGAGGGCTAAAAGAAGAAAAAAGCGTTAATTAATACATGTAGAAGAAGATTGTTGGTGGAAGTCAGCAGAGGCTTAATCAATGCATATACCTCGCCGGACTTTGTAATCATTAAATTGCGTTCACCGGAGTCTTCATCTTCTCCATGACTAGTACTTGAGCTGTCGTCATCATGTCCCTCCAAGTTCAGATATTGTGAGGTGTCCTCATCAATAATGTTCTCCATTATTTCTTCTTCTTCAAGGTTTCTACTAAGTGGATCCATAGTTTCTAAAACAATAATATTATCTAGAGTAAGAGTGTAAACATTCAAGTGGACTTGGATTCATACACAAATATACATATTATTCATACCAAAATACACAAATAAATACACAAATGAGTCAGAGGTCCAATTTGTATATAAGTTTTAATCTATGCATGTAGTACAATTTATCGAGCAAACAAGTTTTAATCAGAATGAGTCAGCAATCATACACGTGGCAGACACGTGGCGCTCACCGGTGGGGTGACGTTGGTCTCGTCGGGCGGCGGTGCTCGTCGGGCGGCGGTGCTCGTCGAACGGATGCGGCGGTCTCGTCGGGCGGCGGTGCTAGCGGCGGGCTTTAGGCGTGGCATATGAGCTCCGAAGCGGCGGCGGCGAGACGCTCCTGCACGGGGAAGAGAGCGAGGTGGTCAGTTAGGGTTTAGGCGTGGCCTATTATAATATCTTTGCTATAAGCTATTTTCTAATTCACATGTGCAAGGATTAAGGCCTAGATCATCGGGGTCGATGTCACTACGTTCATCTCGCCCATCTTTGGCACCCTGGAATCGTTCCGAGGGTCAATTAGCGATTATTTATTTTCATCCCAAGACTATGTAAATGAAATGGATTGGCCAAACAAAAAAATACTATACAGAAATAGACAAATACTCCATATTTCTCGAATTTTTGCCTCGGCGGGGAGGATGATGTGGATTGGACCGTAACCCAAGTCAATCCCGGTCTTCTAGAACCTAAACCAACGAGGCCTAAAGAACTGTGTTTATATAGTTGATATATTATGCAAATATGTTCATATGTGTCCCCTCCGGCAGCGCCCAATCGAAGCCGCAGAGCATGCTGGCCAGGGCGAACTCCACTCGTTCATCAGCGCCATCGACCTGCCCGGGCACAGCCGCCGCCTGGAGCCGAACGGCACCGGCCAGCTCCAGATGCGCGCCGTGCAGGTCCACCTCGCCGCCCGCGAACCTGTCCGGGTCGAACCGCGCCATCGCCCCAGCTTACCGGGTCCCTCGATGGCCCACGCGTTCACGGCCACCCTCGTGCCCGCCGGCACGTCGTAGCCGCCGACGCCGACGTGCCGCATCGTCTCCCGCGGCAGCAGCAGCGTCGCCGGGAGCAGCAGGAGGAGGAGGGCCAGGCGCGGGTGGCCTTGTCCGGGAGGAGCGGGGGAGGGCCGGCCGGGCGCGGCCGGAGCAGGCGTCGAACGAAGGAGCGGCGGAGCCCCACCGTGTTAGAGGGAGGGGAAGGATAATGCGGGGAAGAGAGGGTCGGGGGCGGCGGACCTCGAGCTCCGAGCGGCGACGGCGAGACGGCGGGTCGGGGGCGGCGAGACGGTGGGTCGGGCTCCGAAGCGGCGGCGGGTCGGGGGCGGCGCTTCGATCTCTCTGTGTCGTTCGATCGATCTGGCTCAGTGGGGGAAGAAAGGAAGGGGAGGAAGGTGAAATAAATACACCCCCCCTTTAACACCGGTTCGTGGCTGGAACCGGTGTTAAAGGGGGGGCGTTTCCCGCGCGCATTTATTACCCACCCTTTAACACCGGTTCGTGGCTGGAACCGGTGTTAAAGGGGGAGGCGTTTCCCGCGCGCATTTATTACCCCCCTTTAACACCGGTTCCAGACAGGAACCGGTGTTAAAGGGGGGGGTGCGCGCGGGAAACGAAATAAATGCCCCCCCTTTAACACCGGTTCCTGTCTGGAACCGGTGTTAAAGGGGGGCATTTATTTCATGCATTAAAGGGGCATTTTTAATTCAAAAATATGATATGAATTTAGAAAATTCATATCTTTTTCATTTCAACTCTGAAAAATATGAATAATATATCATAATTTTCATAAAAATAATTTCTATCCATTCATGTAAATCATTTTATATTTACTTTACATGAAAATTTTCAAAATAATTAAAGCACTTACATATAAATTTTGATTATTCAATTCAAACCAAAATAAATTGTTAAATCCTAAAACTTTGAACATAAGAAATATTAAGCATCTAAAAAATGATTTTTGTTAGATCAAATCATATTTTAATGCCGCATCTTTTGTCATAACATTGGTCATTTGACCCGAAAGCCAAGAAACCTCGAATGAGATAGGTCATTTTGAGACAGTTACATAAAGCCGAACTGGAACTGAAAATTAAGATACATGGCCAGATTAAGTAACAATCGGCCGAACTGGAACTGAAAATTAAGATACATGGCCAGATTAAGTAACAATCGGCCGAACTTGTTTCGGAATGTTGGAGTGATCCAGTCATGCTCCTGCCTACACCTGTAATACTCGCCACTGTAGTCGTCGTACTCGCCGCCGCCGTCATCGCTGTCGTCGTTGGGGTCGCCATAATTGAACCTCTGGAGAGTATGCGTGGGCTGGACTTGAGGGTAGCGCGTGGGCTGGACTTGAGGGTAGCGCAGACGGGGGTTAGAGTCGGCGGCAGTATCATAGGCCATGACGCTCTGGAGAGTCCGATTGCGCCACCATAGCCGACGGCCGGCCTCGTTGAAGTTAGGAGGAGGTGGGCCGTCCTCCTCGTGCCTGGCGAGCGCCCTCTCATGCCGATCCACGAAGAAGGCTTCCCAAGTAGGGAAATAGTCGGGATGCCATCTGGGATTCCTCCGCTGCTCCGGCGTGAGCTCGAAGTAGTAGTGGTTCGTGATGGCCATCCGGCGCGCCACACCTAGAGGGACAGGAGGAACCGGCACGCCTCCGACGCTCAGCATCTAGCCGACAGGGACACTGTAGCCCGGCGGGCAGGGGTAGTTCGAGGCGCAAAGCGCCTCCGCCTCCCTGGGTGAACAAGGAGATGCGTCATAATATTGAAGAAGGATGGTGGGAACACCAACTCAAAGCTGACAAGACATTGGGCCACATCTGTTTGTAACCTTGGTAGGCTTTCTGGATCGATTACCTTCTGAGATATTGCATTGAGGAATGCACATAGCTTCACAATGGGTACTCGAACATTTTCAGGTAGAAGCCCCCTCAATGCAATCAGAAGCAACTGTGTCATAATCACGTGGCAGTCATGAGACTTCAGGTTTTGGAATTTTTTCTCTGCCATATTTATTATTCCCTTTATATTCGACGAGAAGCCAAACGGGACCTTGATACTGCTCAGACATTCAAAAAAGATTTCCTTCTCTTCTTTGGTAAGAGCGTAGCTGGCAAGAGTTAAGTGGCATCGTTTACCCTTCTCGTTCTCAGGATGCATAGGCTCTTCAGGGGCCTTCAGACGTTGTTGGTCCTGTCGTGCTTCCGGTGTATCTTCTGTCTTCCCATACACTCCTAGAAAGCCTAGCAGGTTCACGCAAACATTCTTCGTCACGTGCATCACGTCGATTGAAGAGCGGACCTCTAAGACTTTCCAATAGGGTAGGTCCCAAAATATAGATTGCTTCTTCCACATGGGCGCGTGTCCGGCATCGTCATTCGGAACAGATAGACTGCCAGGACCTTTTCCAAAGATTACTTCTAGGTCCTTGACCATACCAAATACCTCCTCACCGGTACGGAGGACAGGCTTCCTCCGGGGTTCTGCCAGACGTTTGAAATGCTTGCCTTTCTTTCTTACTGGATGCAGGTTCGGAAGAAATCGGCGATACCCTAGGTACACAACCTTCTTACATTTATCCAAATATACACTTTCAATATCATCTAAACAGTGTGTGTATGCATTGTATCCCTTGTTTGTCTTCCCTGAAATGTTACTAAGAGCAGGTCAATCATTGATGGTTACGAAAAGCAATGCTCGTAGGTCAAAAGGCTCCCCTTTGTGCTCATCCCACATACGTACACCTGGTTTGGCCCACAGCTGTAAAAGTTCTTCAACTAATGGCCTTAGGTACACATCAATGTCGTTGCCGGGTTGCCTCAGGCCTTGGATGAGCACTGGCATCATAATGAACTTCCTCTTCATACACAACCAAGGAGGAAGGTTATAGATACATAGGGTCATAGGCCAGGTGCTGTGACTGCAGCTCTGCTCACCAAAAGGATTCATGCCGTCTGTACTTAGACCAAACCTTAAGTTCCTTGCGTCACGTGCGAAGTCCGGGTACTCTCGCTCGACTTTTCTCCACTGTGACCCATCAGCGGGGTGTCTCAACATCGCGTCTTTCTTACGGTCTTCCATGTGCCATCGCAACAACTTGGCATGCTCTTTATTTCTGAAGAGACGTTTTAACCGTGGTATTATAGGAGCATACCACATAACCTTGGCGGGAACCTTCTTCCTAGGGGCCTCGCCCTCAACATCGCCAGGGTCGTCTCGTCTGATCTTATACCGCAGTGCAGTGCATACCGGGCATGCATCCAAATTCTCGTACTTCTCACCGCGGTAGAGGATGCAGGCATGTATCTTCTGCACGTCTAATCCTAGAGGGCAGACAACCTTCTTTGCTTGGTATGTACTGTCGGGCAACTCATTATTTCTTGGAAGAAGATTCTTCATTTTTACCAACAACTTTGAAAATGCGCTGTCAGTCACACCATTCTCTGCCTTCCATTGCAGCAAATCCAGTGTGACACCTAGCTTTTTATGGCCATATTCGCAAGTTGGATACAACAATGTTTTGTGATCCTTTAACATCTGCTCCAGCTTCTCCTTCTCCTTTTCAGTTTCACATTCTTCCTTTGCATCAGTAATGGCCCGACCAAGATCGTCATCAGCGGGCCCATCTGCTCCCTCTTGATCTTTATTATCTACCTCCGTTGCATTATCATCATATTCAGGATACATATTATGATAGTTTTCATCATCCTCTTCTTCTTCGTTGTCTTCCATCACAACCCCTTTTTCTCCGTGCTTGGTCCAACAATTATAGCTGGGCATGAAACCGGATCGAAGCAGGTGGGCGTGAATGGGTCTGGTATTTGAGTAGTCTTTCTTGTTCTGACAGTGAACACACGGACAGCACATAAAACCATTGTGACCACGGTTTGCATTAGCCACAACGATGAAATTTTGGAGGCCCGTAATGTACTCGGAAGTGCGGCGGTCACCGTACATCCATTGCCGATTCATCTGCATTAATATGTAGTATATATCAAAAAATAATAGGGAGATGACCATTTATATATATAGTACATCAATGACACATGAAACTATAGTTGCCGACCTCGACCGAGACGGAAAGAGCAACAAGAAAGCTAGCACTCTTCACACCCTCTTGCTAGGCTCCAAAATGTGAAAGAATGGAAGAGTGGGGTGTGTGTGGGCTGGGGTGGTGTCTTATATAGCCCCCCCCTTTAACACCGGTTCATGCCATGGACCGGTGTTAAAGGGGGGGGTGCGCGGGCCACTGCTGCAGGGACCTTTAACACCGGTTCGTGGCACGAACCGGTGTTAAAGGGGGGCTCCTTTAATGCCGCAGGGGCCACGCTGGTACGGCCCCCCTTTTAACACCGGTGTTAAAGCCCCTTTTCGGGATCAACAAAAGACGTCGTTTCCACTAGTGTGCGTTCATTCCAAAAACTTGTGAATCAACATAAAATGTTTGAATGTATATGTAGAATTTTTGTTTTGAATTTTTTAACATTTTAAAATATGTTTTCTCACAATGGGTGCATTTGCACCTATGACCCGAATTGCCTCCTCCCATCTAGAATGTATTACAAAAGAAATTGTTCAAAAATATGTTGTATTTTGGCCTACATAAAAAGGAAAATTCCGGACAAAACATACATATTTCTAGTCTTGTTTGCTAACAGAAATTTGATGTCTTCCTGTAGCCTAAAATAAAAAGATTTATTACTGAAATTTCGCAGAAATATATGTACCATGTAGATGTGTTCCCGAGATTTTTTAATTTTATTTTAAACTCAAAATTAGCATTTCTTTTTTTTCAAAACGAAGTGAGCACTAGCACCCATTTGCACCAAATCTCCACTTGCGTTTATATTTTATCAGATCGAAACTATACTAGTAAATAGGCCGACGAGTTGAGTCTTCGCAGGCCCCGTCTTATGGTTTCACACGATACAGTGAGCTGACAAGGACTAATAGCTACTGACAAATAATTACCTAATGGCCCAACTTGTCTTCCGACGCCAGGTCAAGGTCTAGTTTGTTTTGAACAGAACCATGTTCCATGTTTACTCAGCTGACGAGAAGGAAATGCATGTCCTCTGGGTTACTCCCCTAAATTAATGAAGCATGCAAAAAGACATGAAAGATATGCAGTGAAATGATTTTCACTTTTAAAGGTACTATTTACGTATTGGCAGTTGATTGGAGAGTTTAATGTTCAATAGATTTTCACCTTTGTCGTGATGCATATGCTTATAAGCCCAGTAGACCGGGACAGAGGGAGTAATAATTGACACGACCAAACCAGACAGTGGGGACCTTGCATTTCCTTCTTGTCAGAGGATTAAACATGGAACGTGGCAGAGAAGTCGAGCCTTTTAATTACTTGCAGCCAACTGTACCGTGGGAAACCAAAAGACGAAGGGTGCTATAGTGTTGATCTCTTTAAATAAGAAACGCAAGTAATGAGAAACGCAAGTCTTCTTCCCGCTGGGAGCAGCAGCGAGAGCAGAGCAACATGTGCACCGTGACGATCCGGGCTACTGTTTTCGATACAAACTCGTCGAGATAATGCACGCACCCGAGGCACTGGAGGCCTGCAGTGGTGTTTATTACACTTGTACTACCACTATCGATCAGCAGCGAGGACACACCAAAGTCGGTCACGACTCACGAGCGGTACAGCTCCCTTGGTCGGCGATGGCGACGCTGCTGGCCTATGCGTCCTAGCTTGCTAGCTGTCCTGTTTGTTAAATTTGCTAGTAGATGTTGTCAGTGGCGGAGCCAGAAATTGAGTCGAGCAGGGCGAATATACAAGTTTAGTTTTTTAGTCAAAAATATCAAGCCTAATTAGAAAATGAGTACCTGCACCGCGCCGGAGGAGCCGGGGCGGCCGCCCATGCTCGCCGCCACTGCCATGTTGTTGTTTGCTTTTCAAATGTTCTGGTCAAATTATTTTTTCAGATCGCAAAATCACTACAGGAAACAGGTGCTATGCCGAGGACCCGATGTTGTCGGCACAGGGAAAAAACCCTCGGCATAGTGGCACGCCGACGATGGCCCTCGGCGTAGCCCCGTCGGCAAGGAGTTCATCGGCACAGCTAAGTTGGCATTCGGCTTAGCCCAGGCTGTCGGCATATCTCCTACGCCGACGGTTTATCTCCAGCTCTCGGCGTAATACGGCCGTCAGCGTGGGTAAACTAACGGACAGCGAGCTGACGACGCTCGGAGCTATGCCGACGGCCAAACCCTCGGCTTTTCTTCCACGTGTCAAAAATATGGTGAGTTGTGCTGCGGAGTAGGGTTAGGAGCTATGCCGACGACCAAACCGTCGGCGCACCATGTCCAGGAAAAATAATAATAATAAATGCGCTAGTGTCGCCGTCGTCACCGCTCGAATCTTCACCTCCTCGTGGGAGAGGGAGCGTTGGCGGCATGCTCCTGCTCGGAGGTGGTCGCTGGGGTACTGCGGGCGGGCGAGCACGCCGTGGAAGTGGCGCTCTGCCTCGGCGTGGAGGCACGCGATGAGAGGTGCTCGGAGGTGGGCGATGCAGTGTTGCGAGCGGGCGGGCACGTCATGGCCGTGGCCGTGGCCGCGGCGCTCTGCCTCGACGGAGATGCTGGCGCGTGCCAACAAGCAAGCCCACCGTGACACCGCCACCGCAGACGGGAGGTGGGCTCTCCGGCGCCGCGGTTGGGTAGGCACGCCGTGGCGGACGGCGCTCTGCCTTGGTATAGAGGCGCGCGAAGTTGGGGTTTTGTAAAGCAACCACCAAATTAAAGTTTCAAAATACTACCACCTATTTTGGAAAAATACTAGACCACGTTTTATGGACAATATCTAAGTTGGGTATCTTAAACCTTTTTATCTACCCCTTATCAAAAAGACAAATTCATGCCGAATCTACAGAAAGTGGGTGACATTTGAACTAAAAGTACATGCTAGTGTTCTCATGATTTTTTGTAAAAATTATTTTTAGATTCATAATATGCCGCTTCATCAGAGATCCACTGAATGTTTTCCAGGACTCAACCCTTGACCATGTTTTCAAATCGGCGTGAGTATTTTAAAAAATCAAAAAAAAAAAATGGAAAACCTCCGTGTTGCATCATTTTATATGACATAGTATCTGGAAAAATACAAAGTTGCAATATTGTGAATATCTTGGACAAGTGTTCTCACAAATAAGCTATCATCTATGAAGTTGCATGGTTCCCAGGGCAAACGACCAATGTTATGGCCAAAATCACGGCATAGCTTGTGATAACGTGCACATATTGTTCATAAATGTGCATCTTGTAATGGTGAACAATGTTGCCAGATAAAGTTTTCATTTTTATCGCACAAAAAACTATTTTCCATTTTCTGGGTGCCAAAAACAGCGTGTTTTGTGAACCATCAAATGAAAGTTTCAAAATGCTACAACCCTATTTTGAAAAATACTAGATCATGTTTAATGTACAATGTCCCAGTTAGGGTATCTTAAACCTTTTCGTCCACCCTGACAAAAAGACAAATTTGTGCTGAATCGGCAGGAAGTGGGTGACATTTGAGCTATAGGTACATGATAGTTTTCTCATGATTTTTTGTAAAAATAATTTTTAGGCTCACAATATGCTATTTCACCAGAAATCCACTGAAAGTCTTGCAGGACTCAACCACTAGAAGAGAATAGTCACCCGGGTTGTTTTGACCATGTTTCAAATTAGCGTAAGTACTTCAAAAATATCAAAAAAATTGAAAACCTTCGCGTCGCATCGTTATATATGATAGTATTCGAGAAAATTACAAATTTGAAATATTACGAATATCTTGGAAAAGTGTTCTCACAAATGAGCTATCATGTATGATGTCGCATGACTTTTAGGCCAACGACCAATATTATATCCAAAATCGCGGTATAGTTTGTGATAACGTTCTATTATTGTGCGCACATGTGCATCTTGGAATGTTTAACAATGTTGCCAGATGAAGTTTTTATTTTCATCGCACAAAAAAACCATATTCCATTTTCAAGGTGCCAAAAACGGTGTGTTTTGTGAAGCAACCACCAAATGAAAGTTTCAAAATGTTGCTACCTCATTTTCAAAAAATACTAGACCAAGGTTCATGGACAATGTCCCAACTAGGGTATCTTAAACCTTTCCTTCCACCCCTCGTGAAAAAGACAAATCCGTGACGAATCAGTAGGAAGTGGGTGACATTTGAACTATAGGTAGATGATAATTTTCACAAGATTTTTTTGCAAAAAATATTTGTAGATTCACAATATGCCATTTAATCTGAGAACACTGAAAGTTTTGCAGGACTCAACCCGTAGACGAGGATGGTCACCCCCACAATTTTGGCCATATTTCAAATCATAAGTACTTTGAAAAAATCGTAAAAATGGAAAACATCCGCATTGCATCATTTTATATGACATAGTATCTAGGAAAAATAACAAACTTGGAATATTGCGAATATCTTGAAAAAGTTTTCTTAGAAATGACATGTATGTAGTTGCATGGATTTCAGACCAACGACCAATGTTATTGCTAAAATCACGGCATAGTTTGTGATAAGTGCCCATATTATGCAAAAATGTATATCTTGTAATGGTGAACAATGTTTCTCGAGAAAGTTTTCATATTTGTTGCACAAAAAACATTTTTGGGTGCCAAAACACGGTGTTTTGTGAACCAACCACCAAATGAAAGTTTTAAAATGCTACCACCCTATTAAAAAAATACTAGATCATGTTTCATGTACAATGTCCTAACTGGGGTATCTTAAACCTTTTTGTTCGCCCCTCATGAAAAAGACAAATTCGTCCCGAATCGGCAGAAGTGGGTGACATTGAACTACAGGTACATGATAGGTTTTTTCATGATTTTTTGAAAAAATAATTTTTAGGTTCACAATATGTCATTTCATTAAAGATACGCTAAAACTTTTGCAGGACTCAATCCCTAGACGACGACGGTCACCCCTGCTATTTTGCCATGTTTTCAAATCGGCGTAAGTACTTAAAAACATCTAAAAATGGAAATCTTCATGTAGCATCGCTTTATATGACATAGTATCCGGGAAAAATAAAAAACTTAGAATATTACGAATATCTTGGAAAAGTGTTCTCAGAAATGAGCTATCATGTACGAGGTTGCATGGCTTTTAAACCAAACGACCAATGTTATGGCCAAAATCATGACATAGTTTGTGATAATATGCTCATATTATACACACATGTGCATCTTGCAATGGTGAACAATGTTGCTGGAGGAAGTTTTCATTTTCATCGCACAAGAAAACCATTTTTTATTTTTCCGGATGCCAAAAAAGGGTGTTTTGTGAAGCAACCACCAAATAAAAGTTTCAAAATACTACCACCCCATTTAAATAAATACTAGATAATGTTTCATGTACAATGTCCCAACTGGGTATGTTAAACCTTTATGTCCATCCATCATAAAAAAGACAAATTTATGTCCAATCGGTAGGAAGTGGGTGACATTTGAACTACATGTGCATGGTAGTTTTTTCATGATTTTTTGCAAAAATCATTTTTAGGTTTACAATATGTCATTTCATCAAAGATCCACTAAAATGTTTGTAGGACACAACCCCTAGACAAGGTCGGTCACCCCCGCCATTTTGACTATGTTTTCAAATCGGTGTAAGTACTTCAAAAAAATGAAAAAATGGAAAACCTTCGTGTTGCATCATTTTATATGCCATAGTATCCGGGATAATAAACTTAGAATATTGCGAATATCTTGGAGAACGTGTTCTTGGAAATGAGCTATCATGTATGAAGTTACATCGCTTTTAGGCCAAACAACCAATGTTATGGGCAAAATCGTGGCATAGTTTGTGATAATGTGTTCATAGTGTGTATATATGTGCATCTTGGAATGGTTAACAATGTTGCTAGAGGAAGTTTTCATTTTCATCGCACAAAAAAACTATTTTCCATTTTTCGAGTGCCACAAACGAGATGTTTTGTAAAGCAACCACCAAATTAAAGTTTCAAAATGCTACCACCCTATTTTTAAAAATACTAGATCATATTTCATGTACAATGTTCCAACTAGGGTATCTTGAATATTTCCATCCACCCCTTATGAAAAAGAGAATTTCGTGCCAAATCGGCATGAAGTGGGTGACATTTTAATTATATGTACATGATAGTTTAAAATCGGCGCAAGTACGTCAAAAAAGTTGATAAAAAATAAAAAACTTGCCAAATCTTCGTATTGCATCGTTTTATATGGCATAGTATCCGGGAAAAATAACAAACTTGCAATATCGCGAATATCTTGAAAAAGTGTTCTTAGAAATGAGTTATCATGTATGAAGTTGCTTGGCTTTCAGGCCAAACGACTAATATTATGGTCAAAATCGCATAATAGTTTACGCTAATGTATCCATATTGTGCACACATGTGCATCTTAAAATAATGAACAATGTTGACGGAGGAAGTTTTCATTTTCATTGCACAAAAAAATATTTTTCATTTTCCGGGTGCCAAAAAACGGGGTATTTTGTGAAGCTACCACCAAATGAAGTTTCATAATTCTACCACTCCATTTTTTTTAAATACTACACCATGTTTATTTTACAATGTCTCTACTGGGGTATCTTAAATCTTTTCGATCCACCCCTCATGAAAAAGACAAATTCATGCCGCATCGGTAGGAAGTGGCTTATATTTGAACTACAGGTACATGATAGTTTTCTCATGATTTTTTGCAAAAATAATTTTTAGATTCACAATATGCCATTTAATTGGAGATCCACTAAAAATTTAGCAGACTCAACCCCTAGACGTGGACTATCAGCCCCACCATTTTGACCATATTTTCAATTCGGCTCAAAGTACTTAAAAATGAATCGAAAAAATGGAAAACCATCGTGTTGCATCGTTTTATATGGCATAGTATCCGGATAAAATAACAAACTTGAAACATTGCTCATATCTTGAAAAATGTTCTCAGAAATGAGCAATCATGTATGAAGTTGCATGCCTTTCATACAAACAGCCAATGTTATGACTAAAATCACGACATAGTTTGTAATAATGTTTCTATATTATACACACATGTGCATCTTGGAATGGTGAACAATGTTGCTAAAGGAAGTTTTCATTTTTGTCGCACAACAAAACTATTTTCCATTTTCCAGGTGCCAAAATGGGTGTTTTATGAAGCAACCACCAAATGAAAGTTTCAAAATGCTACCACCCCATTTTTGAAAAATACTAGATCATGTTTCATGGACAATGTCCCAACTTTTGTATCTTAAACCTTTTCGTCCACCCCTCATGAAAAATACAAATTTCTGCTGAATCAGAAGGAAGTGGGTGACATTTGAACTACGTGTACATGATAGTTTGCTCATAATTTTTTGCAAAAATAATTTTTAGATTCAAAATATGTCATTTCATCAAAGATCCACTGAAAGTTTTGCAAGACTCAACCTCTAGACGAGGACGGTCACCCCCGTCGTTTTGACCATGTTTTGAAATCGGTCTAAGTGCTTAAAAATGGTCTCATTATATGTCATATATGATCAGAAAGTTAAAGTAACATTAAAAAACTAATGCGAACATAACTAAGTCATATAAGGTAAAAATAAAAATACCTACGCCTACGGCTGTGGCTGTCGGCATATGTCAACCTGAAGCTAAGCCGACGGCCTGCTGTTAGGGCCGTCGGCGTAGCTCTGACGTCGTCCATGCGCCGTCATCCGCAGGCGTGCCTGTGACATGTGGCAGGGAACTATGCCGAAGGCTGAAGTATGCCGACAGTAGACGTCGGCTTAGCTCTAGGTAGGCCGGCGGCTGAGCTATGTCGAAGGTTGCCGTCAGCATAGCTCTAGATACGACGAGGGCTTGCTTCCCTGGAGGTTTTTCTCTGCCGTCGGCATAGCTTCAGGTACACCGAGAGAGGCCGTCGATATAGATTTAGGCTTTCAGTGTATAACTGTTTTCCTGAATAGCCTGAAATAGACTTGTCCATGCTGGCCTGATGATCCGGGCTACTTCTTTTGATACAAATTCGTCGACACGATGTTGTTTCTTTTAAAAAGTCGGGTCCCAAGGACCCAGAAACTTCTTATATTATACTTACACGAATACAAATTACAACCAGGTCTAAGAAGAAAATAAAATTACAAAAATGGCCTTCACTATAACAACAACAACCTAAAAAGAAATTAGAAAAGGCAATCGATTCCTTCAGGTCCTTCCCCACCGCAACTCCATAACGAACTCAATAGCCGAAGCAATGGTATCGATGTCAAGGAGAAACCATGTCATCTCCATGAGTTCGGGTGCCTTGGATCTAGTTGGCGGGACCATGATCCCTCATCAAGGAAGGAAGACCCTCGCGGGAACGCCTCCGGAAACGTTCTCGAGAATCCGGTAACAAGGCCACCAATATTGACACGTTCCCCTCATTCGTTAAATAGGCAGTTGAGTGGGAGCAGCTATCACTCACTCCCTAACTAGGCACCGACAGAACAACGCAACTAGATAAGCAAAACTTTTACTAAATTTATTCATTAAAACTTTGCTTTGAAATGCGTGTACGCCTTTATTCCTTCAAATGGAGGTAGTATACTACTTGAAAATAGGCTGATGGCCTGAGCTTTCGCAGCCCCGTCTTATGGGGCATGTTTGGTTTCCCTGATCCCCGTTTCTCGTATGGAGCGGAAATAAATAAGGGCATTTGGTTCCGCGCGCTAGGAGGAATCTTTGCACCGCACGAATTTTAAAGCGTCCCTCAGCCTGCCCTGGAGGAACGCCCAAATCTGGCGTTTCCACGGAGCCAAGTTCTTCTCTTGCCCTTATTTCTTTCCGCTCCATAGGCTAATGGCATGAGCTTTCGCAGCCCCGTCTTATGGGGCGTGTTTGGTTGCCCCGATCCTCGTTTCTCGTAAAGCGGAAAGAAGTAAGGGCATTTGGTTCCGCGCGCTAGGAGGAATCTTTGCACCGCACGAGTTTTAAAGCGTCCCTCAGCCTAGCCCTGGAGGAACGCCCAAATCTGGCGTTTCCACGGAGCCAAGTTCTTCTCTTGCTCACGGGGAAGAAGATGCACACGCGCGTGCAAGGGAGGGATGGCGGGAGCTCGCAAAATCCGGCGGGAGAAATTGGGTTACCGCCCGCCTATTCGCGGCGGCTATAAACACTATCGCTCCTCCGCCTCCAAAATCTCCACCACCATTTCCCCCAATTTCGAGCTCTCCCTCCAAATCCTCTCCTCGCCGACGGGCAGGTAAGCGGCGCCTACTACTCTGGTGGGTCTAGCTCATCTCTGGCAAGTCTTCATCCTCGGTTATCTCCGACATGTCCTCCTCGTCGGCCAAGATTGAGATCATGGTAAAAAACAGCTAACCCTAATTGTCACAGCTTAGATCTGTTGCCATGTTCTGGCTCACAGTTCATGTGTTCGTCTTTGCTCCATTCTAGAAGATCGTGGTCCATTTTGGCAATTAGTATTCATGTTGTACTATGAGGATTGTCATGTGTTGTAGGTAGGATTAGTGTTGCAAGTGTAATTTTTCCCCTAGAACTGAATGCATTGTGTATCTCTGGTGCCATAGGATAAGGTTGCATCCCCTGATCTATCAACAACCCCTGTGAGGCCTCTGCGTTATGTGCTGATGCCTGATGCAGTGACCAGGAAGAAGTTGCCCATGTCATGGACAACATCTCTGTCCACCTTCGTCCTAAATTGGGTCGTCTAGTTGATCGAGAAAGGTGGTTCAGTAGTTCGGGCGTTCAGACAGGCGGACATGCGCTTTATTGCAGAGGATGTCTTCAAGTCCTGTGGCCTTTCAGTCTCTGCGAACCAGCTGTACAACCACATGAGGCACTAGAGAGTTAGGTGGATTCGGGTGCTGAGGATCAAAAGGCTACTATGCTAACTACTAATCGTGCGTTGGGTAGGGGGACCTCTTCTATCATCATGGACGATACTGACTACTATGTGCACATCAAGGTTTGATGTATTTGCACTTGCATCGGTAGTTGTAAAGCCCACATATGAACTACGTGTCTTGAACTAACTATGATTCTCATGTAGGCTCAGCCATCATACACCGAGTTGATCTATAAGCCCATTAAGAACTATGCTCAGATGAAGATCATCTATTGTCCTCGCATTGCTGTTTAGCCCGTCTCTGTAACCGCGATACACCGTGCTCTTATTCACCTGATGCAGCATAGTGGACAGGCGACCAGGTACCTTGCCATGACCCCTGCTGAGCGCAGGATGAGCTGGTTCACGGCCTTCCTGAACAAGCACTACCTCTGAATAGCGGACTGATATGTTCGAGGAGGTGCTGGTAGCGGTGTTGATGATGATGATTGTGATGTGTATTTTGTAATAGCTAGGCTAGTGAACTTTGGTTGAGGTGACCCCTGAACTTTGGTCTGTATATTTTGGGAGGTGATATTCAGTTATAACCCCTCCATTTATGATGAACTTGTGCTGCATCTCGGACAGCTGTTCGTAAACTTGTGCTACAGCACACACACGATGACTAATTATGTCAAATCAGTCTTAATATAATAGAGTAGTCTCTGAATTACAATTATCTGAACTTTGTTATCTTCCTTGTTGGTGTTTGATACATCGTAAACGTATCTATAATTTTTGATGTTCCATGCTTGTTTTATATCTACTTTCTTATGTTTTGTCCACACTTTGGAGTATTTTTACACATTTTCTAGAACTAACCTATTAACAAGATGCCACAGTGCCAGTTGCCTGTTTTCTGCTGTTTTTGGTTTCAGAAAAGCTAGTAAGGAAATATTCTCGGAATTGGACCGGACAAAAGCCAAAGTCAATATTTTACCCGAAGCAACACGGAGTCCGGAGGGGAGATGAAGTGGCACACCAGGGTGGCCACACCTGGTGGAGGCGCGGCCTGGGGGGTACGCCACCAGGGCTGTGGGCCCCTGGTGCTCCACCGACCTTGCCTCTTCGCCTATAAAATCCTCGCGAGACAAAAACCCTAAGGACCCGACCAAAATTCCACGAAAGAGTCTGTAGCCGCCGCCATCTCCATCCCTAGATCGGGAGGGATCTGAAGCTCTTTCCGGCACCCTGCAGGAGGGGAGATATCACCCTGGAGGCCATCTTCATCACCATGACTGCCTCCAGTGTGATGCATGAGTAGTTCATCCCTAGACTACGGGTCCATGTAGTAGCTAGATTGTTGGTTCTCCTCCTTTGTGATATCATGTTTAGATCTTGTGAGCTCCGTTCATGATCAAGATCATCTATTTGTAATCTTACATGTTGTGTTTGTGGGGATCCGATGGATATTGAGATGCTATTTTAGATTGATTATTGATTCTATCATGTCTATGTTATTTGTGATCTTGCATGCTTTTCGTTGTTAGTAGCTATCTTGGCCAAGTAGATGCTAGCAACTCCAAGAGGGAGTATTTATGCTCGATAGTGGGTTCATGCCTCTAGTAATCTGGGGAAGTGACAGGAATCTCTAAGGTACTAGATGTGTTGTTGCTACTAGGGAGAAAACAGCAATCCTTTGTCCATGGGACAATCGTATTGTTTACTTTATACACTTTGCTTAATGCAATTAGCTGTTGCTTGCAACTTAATACTGGAGGGGGTTCGGATGATAACCTGAAGGTGGATTATTAGTCATAGATGAAGTTGGATTACGGTCTATGTATAATGTTGTAATGCCCAATCAAATCTCATAGGAGTCAAGATGATTAGTATATGCATGTATGCTTTCTCAGTGTCTGTCAATTGCCCCGCTGTAATTTGTTCACCCAACATGTCATCTATCTTAAGGAGAATCACCTCTAGTGAACTATGGACCCAGGTCCATTCTTTTACCATCAATCTACCATCTATTTACTGTTTACTGTTTATTTTCTGCAAGAAATTACTATCTTCCACACAATACATTTAATCCTTTGTTTTCAGCAAAACCGGTGAGATTGACAACCTCACTATAAGTTGGGGGCAAAGTTCTGTGGTTGTGTTGTGTAGGATTCCAAGTGGGAAACAACACCTTGGAGGTGTTTCCTTGCTCCTACTGGTTCGATAACCTTGGTTTCATAACTGAGGGAAAACTTGCTGCTGTGCTCATCATACCTTCCTCTTGGGGTTCCCCAACGAGCTCGATATATTTTGAGCCATCAAGCCTTTTTTCTGGCACCATTGCTGGGGAGTCAAGGACATCTTCACAAGGGGAGTCCCTCATAACCAATCTCCTTACTTTGTTTTTTTTGTTTTGCTTAGTTTATTTCTTCTTGTTTGCTTGTTTCTTTTATCAAAAAACACAAAAAAAGTTAGTTGTACTAGTTTGCTTCTTTATATTAAAAACATAAAAAATGACTACTCTTGAAAACACCAAGTTGTGTGACTTCACTAGCACCAACAACAATGATTTCATGTGCACACCTATTGGTCCACCTGTTCCTAAAGCTACTTTCTTTGAAATTAAACCTCCTTTACTCAATCTTGTTATGAAAGAACAATTCTCTAGTGTTGGTACTGAAGATGCTGCTGCTCACCTTAATAACTTTGTTGATCTTTGTGAGATGCAAAAACATAGGGATATAGATGGAGATATTATTAAACTTAAATTTTTTCCTTTTTATTTCAGAGGAAAAGCTAAAGAATGGTTGCTATCCCTAACTAGAAATAGTATTGATTCTTGGACTAAATGCAAAGATGCTTTCATTGGAAAATACTATCCTCCTGCTGAGATTATATCTATGAGAAGTGAAATAATGAAATTTAAACAATCTGATAATGAACATGTTGCTCAAGCTTGAGAAAATGAAATCTTTGGTAAAGAATTGTCCCACTCATGGACTGGCTACTTGGATGATTATCCAAACCTTTTATGTAGGACTGAATTATTCTTCAAGAAATCTGCTGGATTCTACTGTTGGAGGTACCTTTATGACCATTACTTTTGGTGCTGCAACAAAGCTTCTAGATAATATGATGGTTAATTATTCTGAATGGCACACTGAGAGATCTCCACAAGGCAAGAAGTTAAATTTTGTTGAAGAAACCTCCTCCTTGAGTGATAAAATGGATGTTATTATGTCTATGCTTGTTAATGGGAAAGCTCATATTGATCCAATTCATGTTCCCTTAGCCTCTTTGGTTGCTCAAGAAGAGCAAGTTGTTATGAACTTCATTAGAAATAATAATTTTAGCAACAATGCCTACAAGAAATAATTTTGGTAATAATAATTATAGGCCATATCCTCCCAATAATGGTAATGCTTATGGAAATTCCTACAACAATAATAGAAGTGCACCCTCTGAACTCGAAGTCATGCTTAAAGATTTTATTAGTAAACAAATTGCTTTCAATAAAACTATAGAGGAAAACTTTCTAATGCTGAAAGAAATATAGCATCATTGTTTGAAGCACAATCATCTTTGATTAATAAAATGGCTGCTAAACCTAAAACTATTGAAAATCCCTTTGCCTCTACTAATGCCATACAAGTTAGAATTGATGAAAATGTTAGACTGTTAGCTGAATTGCATGACAAATGGGAAAGAGAAGATGAAATTGCTAGAAATAGTAGTATTTGTACTATCACCACCACTAATGTTGATGCTAGCAAACCACATGAAGTCCCCATTCCTTTTGCAATAATGCCTAAAACCAATGGAACCTTTTCTAATAAACATATTGAAATTCTTCGGAATATGGGAAACAATAGCTCTACTACCTTGGATGGTAATTATGATTTTGATCTTGATGGTTGCAATATCTCTGAAGTAATTATGTTCCTACAAAAGCTTGCTAAAAGTCCTAATGCTAGTACTATGAATATGGCTTTTACAAAACACATTACTGATGCTCTCATAAAAATTAAAGAAGAAAAGATGAAACATAAAGCTTCTATCCCTATGAAATTAGAAGATGGTTGGGAACCCATCATTAATATGAAAATAAATGAATTTGATCTCAAAGCTTTATGTGATCTTGATAGTAGTGTTTCTATTATACCTAGAAAGATTTATGAAATGCTTGATTTACCACCACTGGAAGATTGTTATTTAAATGTCTGACTTGATGATAATGCTAAAAGGAAACTCATGGGGAGTTTTAATGATGTTCTTATTATGGTTAACAATACCTATGTCCCCGTTGATTTCTATGTTTTTGATGTTGAATGCAAGGCTTCTTGTCCTATTATTTTGGGAAGACCTTTTCTTAGAACTGTTGGTGCCATTATTAATATGAAAGAAGGCGCCATTAAATATCAATTCTCACTCAAGAAAGGTATAGAAAACTTCCCTAAGAAGAGAGAGAAGATTACTTTTGCCTCTCCTATTAAAAAAATTGCTCTTAATGCTTCTTCATTTGAGAATACTTGATTCTTGCTTCTTATGCCTAGCTCAAAGGCGTTAAAGAAAAGCACTTATTAGGAGATAACCCAAATTTTAGTCAATAATTTTTTTTTGTTGAGTCTTGGAACTTATTGCATCAGTAATAACCACTCCTTATCCTTTTTGTGTGGTTTTTGTGCCAAGAGTAACCTCTAATGAGAGAGAAGTAAGACTTGGGAAAGTTGTTGTCCCGAAACAGATTTTTGTGCTTCACTGTAAAAAAATCTTGAAAAATATCTATATGTCTGTTTGAGCTGTAATGTTTTGTGCTTCTTCCCCAGGTTGTTATCCAACTTTCGTTAGTTTAACACTTTTCGATTTGAGCAACAGAAGGTCTTCGAAAAAATCGGCTTTGACCTACTGGTCTGTTTTGATAGATTTCTGCCATTATTTGCATTTGCCTCTTAATCTCTTTCTCTTTGAGTTCTCCTTGATTATTTGAACTTTTAAAGGAAGTGATACAGTAGCTTGTGTTTTAATGGAAATTTTACTTGTGTTGAAACTGAACCAAAAGACCTATTATCTTGAGTACACTAATGTTGCTAATGAAGATTGTGTGAAGTTTTGTATGAAGGAAATTTTAAAGTGTAGGGAAGAGTAATGTGATAAGATGAAGTATGGACAAAAGCTCAAGCTTGGGGATGCCACCCGTGTCACCCCAAGACATATTCAATAAGTACAAGCATTAAAGCTTGGGGATGCCCAAGGCATCTCCTTCTTCATCAATAAAAATCTCAGGTTTCTTCCAAACACTTCATTTTTATTATTTCATGCATAATTGTGTTGTCCTTGGAGCGTCTTTGTTTTTGTTCTTAGTTTTATTTTGCTTGATTTGCTTAAATAAATTGGTTGGACCCCCGTATTCATACATAGTTTCAAATAAGTTGATTTGGATTGGAAAAGAGTAGGAAAGTTCATGCTTATAAGTGGTATAAAAGGAGCTTGTTTTTGACTGTGACTTAGACTTTATCATGCCATGCTTGATATTGTTTTAACTTTATGCTTAGTGATTATTGCTGTAGCATGACTTGTTACAAATAATTGAGATTGCTTAATGTGCCTTGAAAGAATCATGCGATGTTTTAGCATATAAAATCATAATATTGTGGTATTCTCCTTTGATGCTTTATTTGGGTTGAGTTCACGCATGCTCACACCATGTTAAGACTATACCAAGTCACCATAGCCTCTATGATCATTTAGTTTTCGACTTGTAATATCACTTTATGCTTTAATTAATAATATTTTGTCACTTTGCATGATTATGTCCATTATTTCTCTCTTAGTTGGTCGCTCCCAGTCTTTTGCTAGCCTCCACATGTACCAAGTATGAGTTCCACTCATGCATCCAACTCCAAATAAAACCAAGTTATTCCGAAGAGTCCACCACACCTACCTATTAGCATTATTGATATTCTAAGTATATTCATGTTTTTATCTACCATCCGAATTAAACTTGTCATGTGAAAATTAGTGATTAAAGCTCTCATGAACTTGATGGCACACTTTACTTTTCTTGCACTTAATAAACTTGAACCATTGTGCCCATCTATGTTGCGTATATGCTTGTGTTTTGTAAGTTGTGGATTAGCAGAACCATGTTATCATGGGGAACGCTTTCAACATTGCACTTTATTTAGTTGATATCATCTTATTTTGCTTATGGATCCCGGCGGTGTGAAATGAAAGGAGAGCTTGTAAGGCTCATGGAGTTCATATATGTGTTAGAGAAATGCATGGGCGGCTGGTCTAAGCCATGCCTAATCATGGTGGAAACCTACAACATAACCATAGTGAGGAATCTGTGAAGCATCCTCAATAAAAAATAAAAAAACATATGCAAATAGGAAAGAAAAAAAAGAAGCCTATGCAAATAGGAAATAAAAGGATCACGGAGATGCTCATTGTCTGCTTGCCTTGTCATTTTGATATGGGAAAGCTTCTGTATCATCGGGCAAGGGGTATCCCGTTGGCGGTTCTCTATGATACACATGTATTTACAATGACAAAAACTTACCTGTGAGTAAAGTTGAGTAGCATGAGGAACGATACTCGTAAGTAAGGGGCATGAGATTTTCAGCTTATAACTTGTCAAACATATCCTCATATTTGCTCACTTTAACCTTAATCACCTAAAGATGCTTATGATCACAACTGCTTATGATAGGGGCAATGAGAGCTGAAAACTAATAAGTACCATAATTTTTGGAATCTCTTTATGAGACTTGAATCCCTGCTTCCTTCTATGAAGGGCCTTTCTTTTACTTTTATGTTGAGTCTCTCCATCTTCTATCTTTATGCACCTATTGAGAGAGCATGGTGGTCATTCTTAGTTTAATGTGCATTGTCCCAAAACTTATTGATTGATTCATAACTTTGATATTGCTTGTTCTTAAACTATTTGTATCTAGTCATCCTTATGAACTTTGAAGGTGTCCTATGCATTTATGTTTTGCTACACTATGAGGGACAAGCTAAATACCATTCTTATTATGTTTTCTATATGTGAAACAAACAAACGTCTTTCGAAGCATTGTTATTTATGAATCTTTTGTTTGTACCTTTTCATGTTACAACATAGTTGCTATGTCTTATTGTTAGAACTATATCTTTCATGTTATGTTAAAGCACTATGATCCCAGCTATCAATGTTTTACAAATACCATGATCAAGATTGTGATGGTGCATGTCACCTCAAAAATTATTCTTTTTTATCACTTACCTACTCGAGGACGAGCAGGAGTTAAGCTTGGGGATGTTGATACGTCGTAAACGTATCTATAATTTTTGATGTTCCATGCTTGTTTTATATCTAATTTCTTATGTTTTGTCCACACTTTGGAGTATTTTTACACATTTTCTGAAACTAACCTATTAACAAGATGCCACAGTGCCAGTTGCCTGTTTTCTGCTGTTTTTTGTTTCAGAAAAGCTAGTAAGGAAATATTCTCGGAATTGGACTGGACAAAAGCCAAAGTCAATATTTTACCTAAAACAACACGGAGTCCGGAGGGGAGACGAAGTGGCGCACCAGGGCGGCCACACCTGGTGGTGGCGCGGCCTGGGGGCGCACCACCAGGGAGTGTGGGCCCCCTGGTACTCCACCGACCTTGCCCCTTCGCCTATAAAATCCTCCCAGGACGAAAACCCTAAGGACCCGATCAAAATTCCACGAAAGAGTCTGTAGCCGCCGCCATCTCCATCCCTAGATCAGGAGGGATCTTAAGCTCTTCCCGGCACCCTGCCGTAGGGGAGAGACCACCCTGGAGGCCTTCTTCATCACCATGACTGCCTCCGGTGTGATGCGTGAGTAGTTCATCCCTGGACTACGGGTCCATGTAGTAGCTAGATGGTTGGTTATCCTCCTTTGTGCTATCATGTTTAGATCTTGCGAGCTCCGTTCATGATCAAGATCATCTATTTGTAATCTTACATGTTGTGTTTGCGGGGATCCAATGGATATTGAGATGCTATTTCATATTAATTATTGATTCTATCATGTCTATGTTATTTGTGATCTTGCATGCTTTCCGTTGTTAGTAGCTATCTTGGCCAAGTAGATGCTAGCAACTCCAAGAGGGAGTATTCATGCTTGATAGTGGGTTCATGCTTTAGTAATCTGGGGAAGTGACAGGAATCTCTAAGGTACTAGATGTGTTGCTGCTATTAGGGAGAAAACAACAATCCTTTGTCCATGGGACAATCGTATTGTTTACTTTATACACTTTGCTTAATGCAATTATCTGTTGCTTACAACTTAATACTGGAGGGGGTTCGGATGATAACCTGAAGGTGGATTATTAGTCATAGATGCAGTTGGATTATGGTCTATGTATAATATTGTAATGCCCAATCAAATCTCATAGGAGTCAAGATGATTAGTATATGCATGTAGGCTTTCTCGATGTCTGTCAATTGCCCCACTATAATTTGTTCACCCAATATGTCATCTATCTTAAGGAGAATCACCTCTAGTGAACTATGGACCCCGGTCCCTTCTTTTACCATCTATTTACTGTTTACTGTTTACTTTGTATAAGCAATTAGTATCTTCTACACAATACGTTTAATCCTTTATTTTCAGCAAAACCGGTGAGATTGACAACCTCACTGTAAGTTGATGGCAAAGTTCTGTGATTGTGTTGTGCAGAATTTCAAGTTGGAAACAACACCTTGGAGGTGTTTCCTTGCTCCTACTAGTTCGATAACCTTGGTTTCATAACTGAGGGGAAACTTTCTGATGTGCTCATCATACCGTCCTCTTGGGGTTCCCAACGAGCTCGATATATTTTGAGCCATCACTGTTGGGTAAGCTCACCTGAGCAGTGAGGAGGTAAGACTATCGGGGACAATGCAAGTAGCCAAACAAGTAGCAATTTTGTGAAAACCAATAATGCATGGAACCAAATAACTAGGCCTTGGCTTCAAAACCTCTAGAGAAAAGAGAATACATGAAACCAACCGAATAGCCATTTTGGTATGAGAGGTTGCCTTGCCACGTGGAGCTTTCGTGGAACCATGATCTCCAAGTGCGACTAAAATCCACGAGCAACCAAACACGTCCATGGTTTCACACGATACAATGAGCTGACAAGTAGTAATAACTACTGACAAATAATAATTACCTAAAGGCCCAACTTGTCTTTCGACGCCAAGTCAAGGTCTTTAGTTCATTTTCAATAGAACCAATTTTCACAAAATACGACCGAAGGCTGCCAATGCTCAACACGATAGTCCAAATACTTTAGTTTTTACCTCGCAAGATAAAAAATGCCAGCCTTCTCTTGTTTACTCCTCTAAAGGAGTGCAGCAGATTAAAAACTAGAACGGTGCTTCATGGAATGATCAGTCAATTTCGAGTGTTCGACCCACAATAATCGGTTCTTAATCTAGGTCGTCTTACGTCTCATACTATAATCGGTTCTTGTCAGAATTTTAAACACGGACATTTATTCCATTCAAAATAAGCTAAAGACTTTGATTGACGTTGGCACACAATCACCTTTAGTTTTTTGAAATACTAGAAAAAAAAAATCTTTGAAACACCAAAATCCCTATCATTTTTTCATCTCTTGTAACATATTCTCATATTAGACTTCAAAAGGAAATGAGAAATTGCACATAGCGCCCGAACCGATTGATTATTATCTTCAAAGATGCACTCATGCTCGCGTATCTTTTTACGTGGTATAGAAGTGTAATGCTTTTTTCAATAATAAAAGATGTGTTGGAATTTACTAGTGGACATTAGTCCTTAGCCCAACTAAAATATTAAAATTCTTAAGACCCAAATACATTCATGCATGGCAAGACGTGAGACTAAAATTTAGTCCCACATTGCTAGTGGAAGGGGAGTTGAACCACCTTATATAGGAGAGTGTTACACCTCTCACTAAGGTGTGAGAAGAAAAGAAGCCCTCGCGCATTCCTCGTCCGGCGTCGCCCCCCTTGTCTCGTCATGACACGCGCGCCACGGGTTCGTCGGCTGTTGCCGACTCGGTCGTGGGCTACTGCCCACGTTCTACCCAACCCGCAGTATATAAACAGGCAGACGCGAAGCCTAGCAGTCACAAGCAATTAGATTGCGTCTGCCTACCTGCGTATCGCGGTTCCACCTCTCTGTGCTGCCCTCTGCTACTCTATCCCGCCGGCTGTATGCACGGACGTTCGGGAGAGCAGTCATCCTGAACCTCGTCTCTCTAATCCTGCACCGGAGAGAGGCGATAAGGTTTTTCAGGAGCATCTCGGCGCGACTGCTCAAGTTCTACTTCGTCCGGCTTCCTCGACTCCATCGTCATGTCGGTCGACGCCGCCAAGAAGGTCGCTGATGCCGTTTCTATTGCTGCCACCAGTGCCAGATCTCCTACTATTTCGCCGCTGGTCTTACCATGGACAAACTCGTACGTGTTCTTTCCCCGTCAGATATTTTCTATGTTGATTACTAGTACTACAGTATGCGTAGATGTGCTAGGTTTTCACTTGCCTATATGGTGCATATCTACTATGTGTATGCTAGTCAATCTTGGAAATTGTTCTGTCATATTTAATACTTGTATTAAATTAATGTTGTTAATTATTTCAACAATCCAAAAACCTTATTTTAGGTTGTTTTCACGTCAAGACTTTGCCCCCCGTCTAAAACCGAACCCGTTTACGGGTGCACACTTTAAGCGCTGGCAAACCAAGTGCACCCTCTAGCTGATGGCTATGGACGCCTTCAGGGTATCGGCTGGTAATCCTGAAGGAACGATTACTCCTGAAAAGGAGAAGGCATTCAAGGAGACCACCATATTCTTTGTAGTTTGTGTCATAAGCATCATTGGAGACAAGTTGGTTGACCTATATTTACATATATGCAATGCCAAGGAACTATGAGATACACTCAAAGCAAAATTCGGTGCTACTGATGCTGGAAGTGAACTGTATGCCATGGAGTAGTTTCATGACTACAAGATGGTTGAAAGAATAAGAAAAACAAGTCACAGGATCCCTGTTTTTTGTGCGCCAAGGTTGGACATTGGGCTCTAAACTGCAAGCATCGTAAAGGAAGGAAGAATCAGAATGGACAAAACTCTAAGTCTGTCAACATGACTCTGAGCAACAATGATAAGACTACATCAGGGTATGGTAATTTACCTACTGTTTGGTCAATTTGTCAGTCTATAGATTGGTGGATCGATACTAGTGCTAATATTCATGTGTGTGCTAATATTTCTTTGTTTTCTTCTTATCATATCACAAGAGATCTCTCCGTCTTGATGGGAAACGAAACGCATACTTCTGTTTGTGGTGTTGGTATGGTGAATCGGAAGTTTAGTTCGGGAAAGATCATGTAGCTGAAGAACGTGCAGCATGTGCCCTCAAAAAGTAAGAATCTTGTTAGTGGTTCCCTTCTTTGCAAAAAGGTTTTAAGTTGGTATTTGAGTTCAATAAAGTACTTATTTCTAAGTATGGACAATTTATTGGTAAAGGCTATGAATGCGGCAGTTTGTTCTGCCTTTTCCTATCAGATTTTTTAATAAGGTTGTGAACCATATTTTTGCCCCTCGCAATGAAACTGATGTTTGTCATTCACGACTTTGTCGCATTAATTTAATTCTGAGTTTCACTTTAGCCAAAGGCTCTAAATGTCAAGTGTGTGTTCAAGCTAGGCAACCATTCAAGCCTCACAAGCCTGTGCAGGAAGCAAGAAACTTGGCACCGCTGGAGCTTATACATTCAAATCTATGTGAGATGAATTGTGTGTTGACTAAAGGTGAAAAGAAAAACTTCAAGACGTTGATTGATGATTCTACTAGATTTTTCTATGTATATATTTTGAAAACTAAAGATGAGGATCTACACCACTTTAAAATCTATAAGGAAGAAGTTGAAAATCAACTTGAGAGGAAGATTAAGAGAGTCCGGTCAGATTGTGGTGGAGAGTATTTCTCTAATGAGTTAGATTTATTTTGTGCGGAACATGGAATTATTCATGAGAGGACGCATTTCCATTCTCCCCAATCTAACAAGGTTGTCGAAAGGAAAAAACCATACTCTAACAGACATGGTTAACGCCATGTTAGGTACTTTGGGTTTATCCAAGGCATGGTGGATGAGGCGATATTGACATCAATTCATGTCCTGAATAAAGTTCCCACAAAAGACAATGAAACTGCTCCCTATGAATTATGGGAGGAGAGGAAGCTAACTCTCTCATACCTATGAACTTTTGGGTCTGTTTGGCAAAGGTGAATTTGCTAATTCTGAAAAAGCGTAAACTTGAACCAAAGACCGTAGACTGTGTGTTTCTTGGCTATGCTCATCATAGCATTGGATACAAATTTCTTGTGGTGAAATCTGAGGTACCTGACATGAAGGTCGGTACAACTATGGAGTCTAAGGATGCTACATTCTTTGAGGATATTTTTCCTATGAAAGATATGCCTATTACATCTAGATAAGAATTTGTTGAAACTCCTGAACCTGCCATTCCGATGGAATATTATGAATGAACACATGATAAAATTCCTGAGGATAAAGACAATGAAGTTCCTATAAGGAACAAGAGACAGAGGATTGCAAATTCCTTTGGTGATAACTTCATTGTCTATTTCGTGGATGATACTCCCACCTCTATTTCATACGCTTATGCATCTCCTGATGCAGACTACTGGAAAGAGGTTGGTCGTAGTGAGATGGATTCCATCATGGCTAACGAAACTTGGGAGATCATTGATCGTGTTTATGGGTGCAAACCTGTAGGGTGTAAGTGGGTGTTCAAAAATAATCTTAGGCTTGATGGTACAATTGAAAAGTACAAGGCTCGTCTTGTTGCAAAGGGTTATACCCAAAAGGAAGTTGAAGACTTCTTTGATACTTATTCGCCTGTGGCTAGATTGACCACAATTCAAGTTATACTCGCATTGGCTGCCTCGCATGGTCTTATCGTTCATCAAATGGATGTTAAGACAACTTTTCTTAATGAAGAGTTGGACTAGAAATTTTTTATAGATCAGCCAAATGGTTTTGTAGTAGATGGTCAAGAAGGAAACGTGCGTAAGTTACTGAAATCTTTGTATGGCCTGAAACAAGAACCTAAGCAATGGCATGAGAAGTTTGATCAAACTTTAACATCTGTTGGATTTGTTGTAAATGAAGTCGACAAATGTGTATGCTATCGCCATGGTGGGGACGAAGGAGTTATACTTTGCTTGTATGTTGATGATATGCTGATTTTTGGGACAAATATGATTGTCATCAAATAGGTCAAGAGCTTCTTGTCTCAAATTTTGACATGAAAGACCTTAGAGAAGTTGATGTTATTTTGAAAATCAAGTTGTTGAGAGATGATAATAACATAATTACACTTCTGCAATCTCACTATGTGAAGAAGGTTCTGAGTCGCTTTGGCTACTTAGATGGTATCCCTTCGCTGACACCATATAATCCTAGTAAATGCTTCGATAGAACAGAAGAATAACTAGAGATCAGCCGAGATACTCTAAAATTATTAGCTCGTTAATGTATTTAGCTAATGCAACAAGGCCTGACATCGTGTTTGCTATGACCAAACTTAGTTGGTTTGTTTCCAATCCTGGAGATGATCATTGGCATGCTCTCTAAAGATTAATGCGCTATCTACAGGGTACATCGAGTTATGGTATTCACTATACTCGAGACCCTACGGTACTTGAAGGGTATAGTGACTCAAACTGGATTTCTGATGCTGATGAGATAAAGACCATAAGTGGATATGTGTTCACTCATGATGGTGGCGCTGTTTCATGGAAGTCTTGCAAGATGACCATCTTAACAAGGTCAACAATGGAATCAGAACTCACAACACTAGATACAGCTACTGTCGAAGCATATTGGCTTCATTAATTCTTGAATGACTTGCCGGTTGTTGATAAACCTGTGTTGGCTATCCTTATGAACCGCGACAATCAAACTGTGATCATCAAAGTGAGTAGTTCAAAGGATAATATGAAGTCATAAAGACATATAAAGAGAAGATTGGCATATGTTAGGAAAATTAGAAACTCTGGAGTAATAGCGTTGGATGATATCCAAACAGCTAAGAATCTAGTAGATCCTTTTAAAAAATGTCTATCAAGAAATGTGATAGATATTGCATCAAAGGAGATGGGTTTGAGACCCACATGAGTTACCGTGATAGTAACCCAATCTATATGATCGGAGATCCCGTGAATTAGGACCTAGGGAAACAAGCCATTGGCTAAATGGAGGAAAGTAACTTTTACTAACCCACTTCGCTGAAGATGCATTACTCTCACGATATGTATGGCAGGTTGACTTAGTCTTAATGTGTTCATAGGCTTGTATATGCTAATATGCTATCCTAGGGAGCAGTCTTGAAAGAATGCACCTATGTGAGCCCGATTGCTGGTCACAGTCTGTGAGACAGGGTAATCTCTAGGAAGCTCATGAATAGGCCAGTAGTGTGACTTATATACTCCACCCGAGGGGTATCCTTCGGCAGCCTAGTATCAGTATGACATTAGGTGAAACTCATTTACACAAAACTGGCAATTCAAGGCTTAGTTCATTATTAGTTGTAGATGAGCGTAGTCTAGTGCTCTAGGAGGAAATTGAACATAACAGTCTCCACTGAAAAACACCGGTATATCAAAACAGTGATTTAGAACATAGTGATGTGATGTGTCTATAAGACTTTGTGAGGGATTGTTGGAATTTACTAGTGGGCCTTAGCCATTAGCCCAACTAAAATTCTGAAATTCTCAAGGCTCAAATACATGCATGCATGGCAACAGCTGGGACTAAAGTTTAGTCCCACATTGCTAGTGGAAAGGGAGTTGGACCACCTTCTATATGAGAGTGTTGCACCACTCACTAAGTTGTGAGAAGAAGAGAAGCGCTCGCGCACTCCTCCTCCGACGCCGCCCGCCTCGCCACGACGTGCACGCACCCGCACGGCGGGTTGCGGGAATCTCGCCGAGCAGAGCTCTTGTTTTGCATGTCGTTTATATTTTGCTATTCAGGAAAATTAATTATGTATTAATTATGAGTCATTAACGAACACGTTAATCAACCAGCTGTTTCCAGATATTGGATTGTGGGTTGTTCCCGACTCGGTCGTTGGCTCACACACGAACCCTAGCAGTCACAAGCAATTAGATTGCATATGCCTACCTGCGCATCGTGGTTTCACCTCTTTGTGCTTCCCTCTGCTACTCCATCCCGCTAGTTGCGTGCACGGTCGTCCGGGAGAGCAGGCCTCTGGAACCTCGTCCCTCTGATCCTGCACCTGGAGAGAGGCGATAAGGTTTTTGGGGAGCGTCTCAGCGCAACTGCTCAAGTTCTTCTTCGTCCTCTATGTCCGGCTTCCTCAACTCCATCGCCATGTCGGACACCGCCACCAAGAAGGCTATTGATGCCGTTTCTGCTGCTGTCGCCAGTGGCGGATCTCCTACTGTTTTTCTGCTGGTCATACCATCGAGAAACTCGTACGTGTTCTTTGCCCTTCTAATATTTCCTATGTTGGTTACTAGTACTGTAGTATGCGTAGATGTGCTAGGTTTTCACTTACCTGTATGGTGTATGTCTACTATGCGTACTAGTCAATCTTAGAAATTGTTCTGTCATGTTTAATACTTGGATTAAATTAATGTGAAAACTGCTAATTTTTCAACAAGGTGCACCTATAAAACTATGCATTATAAGATAGAGAAAATCATAACACATTAAGATTAATACAGTAAGCATTAGGGCGTAAAAGGAAAAAATACATTATAATGTTTGGCAGCCTCTCGCGGAAATTCCGCCACATGTAGAACAATTTCTTGCTTCTTCTTTATCCAATGAAATCCGCGAAGGACAATCAGAATGTTCATCAACACAACCATATGTAAAGTTCTTTTACGGGGGAATGTTTATTGTTTCAATTTCATATAATGTGTTGTCTCCCATGAAAGTTATACATGATGAAAGAAAGAGAGTTCTTTTATAGTACCCACAAGTGAATATCGACCATCCATTTGTTTCCATCCAGTGAACAAGATCGTTTGGTACTCCAACAAAGATATCGTGGAGTACCACCATGAGAAATTAGGGAGTACCATGGTTTGAAGGGTAAATCGGTAATCTTGATAATAACTAATTAGTGTATTTCTACTTAGGGCTCGTGTTAGCATCCGGCATCTAGCGTTTATCATTCTCTTTTGATCCGTGTATCATTCTCATTTGTATAGCTACCTGATGAAGCTATGTTGTAAATGTTTATAAACAAATGATGTATCCGAGGTGCAATCAAATAAAACTGAGGTTTAGTATTGTATTTGCATAAATGTACTGCTAGCATCATTGGTCTACACTATGGCAGTAAAAGCGTTTGCAATGCCTGAACTAACCATGCTACTGGATCTAAAATATCGTTTGCGAATTGAGATGAGAACATATGAGGAAGGAGCGCAAATCGTTTACAATTATCAAAGAACACACATCTCCTTCGCTTCCTCTATCCCCAACTCTCCCTCTCTTATTCACCACCACCAGAGATTGTGGCACACAAGAGCATCCTCATCCCAAGCTCCCTCCTCGCCATTGGAATTGGCTAGAGCCCCCTAGAATCTCTTAGCTCTACCTTGCTCCGCTGATGGTGCTCCACGGCCTCCCCCAGACAATGCTTGCATCCTATATGTGTGATGTACCTCCCTGTAGCCTAGCTCTGCCCTGACACATATATTTGATCCTACACTTGACCAACGACAAGCCAACACCTAGCCCGCTGATCCTTCCTGTCGTCGTGCTCCGCCCATAGCTGCTCCTCGAGTCGTCGTTCTAAACCGTCCCCGCTGCCTCCACGTCCCTTTATGGTTTTGGTGTCCTGCTGTTTGTACAGACGGCTGAGGAGACCATGTGACGAGCGTGCCTCGTCGCCGACGACGAGCGGCGTCCCCATTTTTAAAAATCCTAAAAATGTTTATAGTGGGGTGGCTACTCACACGCCACTGGCGTGCTCACAACTAGGGGCGTGTCCTAGCCATGCCAGTAGTACCAGATGCCAATGGCGATGCGCCATGGGTATGTCAAGTACCCGTGGCGTGTCCACAGGCCACTCAGTACCAAATAGCATTCTGCATACACGCCACTAAAGGATGTTTTGGCATGTCACGGGTAGTCTATTCTGCACGAGTGCTAGATCAACTTTTTATAATTCGATAAACTTTTAAAAGAAGATTAATGACATATATAACATCAAATTAGTATATTATAAAATTAATTTTAAAGTTGATTTAGTGATATATACTAATCTATTATATACTAAAAGCAATATAAAATCAATATAAGGCTGTTTTTCGAGGCATCAGCTTGATCCACATCACCTAAATTATTTAGACCGTTAGATACATAATTAGTGGTTACAATTTTATAAGAGTTATATGTTACGTAAAAGATTAAGTCATGACAGGCCGGTCACCGGACCTCTAATTCCTGAAGTGCATATTGAGTTGGACCCGTACCGAGGCAACATAAAAAAAATCCTCGCAGAGGGCCGGATAGGTCTGTGCCATCCGGAAAGCAAAGGGCAAAAGGATTTAAAGGAAAAAAAACAAAGGCTGCCATCAAAAGAATCCATCACGATTCCACCTCAAACTAGCTAGCTAGATCGGTAACCAGACGGATCAACCCATAATCCATCAGCTACATTTGGTAGGTACGTATGTTAGCTAGCTAGCTCGGTATACTACCTAGAACTAGGAAAAGGAGGGCTGCTACTACCGATTAACGAGCTAGCTTTGATCGATCAGCTGGCTTAGCACAATCGTTCAGCTAGCTTAGTATTAGATTAATCTCCAAAATTTATTGGTACGTATTTGAAAACGTAGTATATTTTGGTAGACTATTCAAGTCTACTAAACCATACTATATTTAGAAAAAAGAGGTAGAATGTGTAAAGCTAACTACAAAACCGATGGGGGATAAATAACTACAAAGCAAATTCGAGATATTGTAAAAAGAACTAATGGGAGATGAAAAAGAAAACTATAAAGCAGAGATTGATATGATCAGATATTGCCTGCGATGTAGGAGTTCAATTGACAGCCCAGCAAGAAAAAAAAATGAAATCTAAGATTAGACAGATTTTATACATACATGCATGCATGCATACATACATCACTGAATACAAATTAAATTTAAAACATAATTTCTATGAGTATAGTTAACCTCCCATGTTTTGAAAATACGAGTGACTTTAGAGAGTAGGAGCTAAGTCATTAGACCAATGGTGATTTCAGAAACACAATTCTCGCAAGAATACGGACTATCCAACTACTCTACCGTCAAATCATCATTTTTTGACAATACTAAAAAGAGAAAACAGAGTCACGAGAACCACCAGTTCCACGAAATACCGCATGATAAACATGATCCATAGTAAGTACCAATAATTAAACAAAGCCAATATATCTTCATTCTAAACCACACCATATCAAGCATCAAGACATTGTCGCTAAAACACAATAACACAACTCATGCACAAATTTCACATATGTTCATTAGTGTGTTGAAATATTTTAGTAGTATTTCACCCATAAACTAATTAAATATAATTAAAGATCTCTTCTATGCACGTGATATCTATTTACTTTACATATACAAAATGATGGCAACATATTAGATAATGTTAAGAATCTATTGAAGGTATTTTACGTTCTCATCAATTTAGACACACTAAAGATGATGCTCTTCTAAAACAACAAATAAAGTTGGTGTCCTCGCATTTGGGAGGGCCACCATGCTAGTTCAGTTTAACAAATGTTGCTACTATTCTCACTAAAATTAGTCAGATTTAGATAAATTCGACTTAGCACAAAAGTTAGCAGTATGTTGGTGGGCGGAGGAGTAGTAGTTATGACAAACAAACATGCGGGCAGGAAAAACGATGCACTACAAGGGTAGCTGGAACGAAGGATTAATTCATGATGCATCATGGATTCATGGCTGCGTGCTGCGAACTGGAATGGAAGAATCTGCCTAGATGCCCCGGTGGCGGTACGTGTGCACCACGCCAAACGGGTTGGCTTCGTCGAACGCGCCCGGAGGCGGCCCCATCATCATCGGGGGCGGCACGAAGAAAGGGTTGGGCGGGCGGTCTGCGAAAGGCTTGGCGAACATCCCGGCGTTCTCCGGCAGGCAGTTGATGTGGTGGAAGGAGAGGCAGGGCGCGCAGCGGTATGCCCACACGGCGGGCATCTTGCAGCCGCCGCACATGGTGGGGAAGGAGCAGAGGAGCGCGAGGTCGTGGTCCGGGTGGGCGGCGCTGCGCGCCAGCTTGGGCAGCGTGGCGCAGAGCGCGTGCACGAAGAAGCCGCACGGGTGGCAGTAGTAGTGCGCGCCCTCGATCTCGTTGGTGCACATCTCGCAGCCGACGGGCAGGACGCCTGCCGTTGGCATGGACGACGCCAGCGCCGCGTGGACGTCCGACCGCACCGCCAGCATGACCCGGCCCATGTCCGCGCGCGCGTGCTCCAGCACCACCTCGTGCTGCGGGTGGCCCCAGAAGCTGAGCTTCTCCGGGCACGTCGCGCACTGCCCGTGCAGGCTGAAGCCGTCGCACCCGGCGCCGGAGCAGCGGTACGCGTACATCCCGGAGCCAGCAAGCTTGCAGGCGCCGCACACGAACTCCTTGCCGCTGCCGTCCAGTGCCAGGGGGCCGCACCGCGGATGGAGAGGATGGTTCTTCATCACTGGCTCCATTTCGGTGTATGTGTGCTTGTTTGTTGCTCTGGCGGATCGAAATCGGGCCTGCGCACCCCCTCTGTATATATTGGGATTTGGGATCCGAGGCGGGTGTGCCACGTAGGTTAATTCACGAGGTAACCTCGCTAGCTGCCTTTCCTACCCTCGCAGGAAAGTTTTTGGTGAGAAAATAGAACGTTGGTGGAGCGGTGGAATCTCTACCAGAAAATTTCTTTTTGCCGTGTATCGGCGAGTGTATTTTAGCTGGAACTTATACTCGGTAAAGATGTGAATCTAGGTACAAAATAAAAAGCACTCGGTAAATTTTTAATACACGGCCAGAAAATATAAATACACTCGGCAAAGTTTTAGTACACAAAAAAAACCATAAATACACTCGGCAAAGATTTAGTACTCGGCAGAGGACGACTTTGCCGAGTGTCTCCTAACGGACACTCCGCAAACTAGGGATCTTGATGCTCGGCAAAGGCACATACCTCCACGCCTTCCCCACCGAGGCACAGAAGAAACGTGACATGTCACCGCTTGCTCCGTGTGGGATTTGCACGGCGGATGCCACCGGACGACATGGGGATGATGTGTTGGAGTGATAGTGGTGGTTGGAGCTATCGTCGCCGCCCGTGGCGCCCAGGGGAGGGAGCGAAGCTGTGGTAGTTTTGAAAAACTCATGAACCAAGTTTTTTGAAGCTCCATGTTCGACACACGATGAAATGGAAAAGTCATACTTGGAGCACCTATACACCCACTGACTCCGGGACAAAAAAAATTAATGAGAAAAACTAGGGTATTCTCCCGTGCCGCTCAAGCGAGCGATTGGGAGCCCTCCTTCCGCCATTTCCTCTAAGTCACCGCCCCTACCCCTCATTCTCGATGTCGTCTGGTCAGCGGCGGTGGCGGGACCCTATTCGGGAGGTGGTGACGCGTGATGCGACTGCCGAAGGGGACACAGAGGTGTGGTCTTGCGACGAAGTGCGGATGCATGAACTTGTATCGACAACACGGTAGAGGAATTGCACGGAATGGCATACATCTCGGGCAGCCCGAGCCATCATTTGCTTCTGCTCTGGCCCTTGGGGCAGGTTGCTGGTGGAGGAGAAAGGGGCATCCTCGTCTCAGTGGCTGGAGGCGTGGGTCTGCTGGCTTGGTACAATAAAGGTGGAGTCCCTAGTGCTCTTCTCGTGCCAAATCGTCGATCTACCAAATGTCAGTCCTTCTCAATCTGGTCGCCGATGATTTTCAGAATTCTATGTTAGAGATCTAGTTGGATTGGCATAGGATGCTCCTTGATATCTTTGGAAGATGAAATTATCCCTTAAAACGAAGATATTTGCATGGCATCTACGTAAAGGGGTAATTCTCACCAAATATAATCTTGCTAAGAGGAATTGGCATGAAAGTACACAATGCGTTTTTTGTCATCATAACGAGACAATTCAACATTTATTCTTCCAGTGTAAATTTGCTCGTGCTATATGGTCAATCATCCAAATAGCCTCTGGTTTATCTCCTCCTCGGTCGGTAACTAATGTTTTTAGTAACTGGTTACATGGGATACAGGATAAATATGAGACTTTATTTAGGGTGGGAGCGTTTGCCATTATCTGGTCGCTTAGGCTATGTAGAAATGACACGATTTTTAATAACATTGTGTCTTCTTCTCCGCAGGTTATTTATCGAGCTACGGCTATTCTCCGATCATGGGCTACCCTCCAGCGTATGGAGCTTCGTGACTTATTTATAGAGGGGTGTACGCGATTGGAGGACACGGCGAGAGATTGTTTCTCCTGATACGGATGGCAGCATGATCTTCGTATCGATCAACATTAGCTCGAGGCGCTTTACTTTCTAGTATACTTTGTATTTTTCGTACTTTTGAGTTGTACACTTGGTGTGTAGTTGATCGACTGTGTGCATCCTAGTTATGCAGAGGCCGGGTGTAAACATTACTCTTAAGTAATATATGCGTTTATTTTCAAAAAAAAAACTCTCGATCGAATGGGATCCAGTCATGTGTGCCCCTACATCATCCTGTGTGGCTTCAAGAAGGTTCATTCGGTGCAAAGCATCGCTTATGTCTTTAACATGGGACATGCCTACCTCTCGATTTCCATAGTATTGACAGAAGCAGAGATGTGAGGGCAACTAGTATTGGAGGACCTAGAGAAATGACAAAGAGATGTCTAGGATACGATGAACACTTTGCTTCATAGGCTATGAATGTCAGCCTGGTGTTTGGTAACTTGCGGTAACGGCCTCATCAATTGGGAGTGGCAACACTGGATGGCTTCATTTTTTTGGTGCTCGTCGAGTATCAAGTCTCAGTTTTCAAGGTGAAAATCTAAGGTCTATCATTTATTAGTTAGACGCTACAATGGTCTTGTCGAAATCATTGTTTTGAAAACTCTGATTTTCTCAACGATGAAAACTTAAGATCTTTCATCGGACGAGATGATGACGTTTGTCCACTATTCCATTCTTGGAGCGTCGCCTTCAGAGAACTTCTTTTATAATCCGGGTGCTATCTTTGATTGTGGCTTGTGTGCTGCTGCTGCAAGTGGTTGATCACTATGGCGGGGGTTTTCTTTTTTTTCTTTTTGGTTCTGTATATCCCCAATGTTTGTTTGGACCACCATACCTCGCCGATGGGAGAGTTCTGTTTTTTGTTTCGGTTGTTATCCATGTCTTTTTGGATGGTGAGGCGATGATTATATCCTGGAATTAAAATAAGGTCATTTCAGTTTTATCATCGTTTCGGTGGTGTATCTAGTGTCTTGGAGAACACGTGGAGTCGTGTGTTCGACGAATCTTCTGGGATTTGATCGGTTTTCTTGTTCGCTTTGTAGTTTCAGGTCAGTCCCTTCCAATCTACAGTTGGCATCATTAACAATGGTTGCTGCTCTTTCGTCTATCTACTACAATAAGGTCTACTATGATAATATTTGTCAATATTTGCCTGCTTCCGGTGATGCCGGGGCTAGGATAGAAGCGTGCCTTCGGCTTGCTTTAATGTCTAGCCATCATTTGGTGGTCAATAACATTTATTACTTTTAGACATATATGCTACTGTTGGTGATTATTTATAGATTGGTCTGAGTTTTCAGGAAAAAAAACTATACCTTCACCGTTGGGCTCGGGCGTATTTCGGTACTGCCCATGGCATACGTCGTCTCGCACTTCAGCTTGCCTCCGAGCTGATATATACCAACCAGTTACCGGAGGCCGGAAGTGTGATCCAACCAAAGTAGTACCAAGTAATGGAGGCAGAGATAGCAGGCCACCGCCTCCACCCAAGCTGCACCTTGGTGCTGAAAGCCGACGGCGACGCCTTCAACTGTGGCGCTTGCAAGCGCGGAAGCTCCCATGCCTACCGGTACAGCTGCGAGCACTTGGACCTCCATGGGCAGTGCGTGACATCGCCCGACTCCCTCTCCTTCTGGGGTCACCCGCACCACCCTCTGGAGCTGGTGAGCTCCGGCCCGGACCTGGCAGCCTCCCTCAGGTCCACCAGGCCGGACATCGCCGAAGTTCTCGTGGCCTCCTCTCCGGCGGCCGACGGGCGCATCCCGGTCTACTGCGACATCTGCACGAACGAGATCCAGGGCATGCACTACCGGTGCGCGCCGTGCGGCGTGTTCCTGCACCCGGTGTGCGTCCAGCTGCCGGTGACGGTGCGCAGCGCGGCGCACCCGGAGCACGAGCTCACGCTCATCTCGACGTGGCCGTCCACGTGCGTGGCCTGCGGCACGCCGGGCACCTGGGCCTACCGCTGCTTCCGCTGCCTCCTCCGCTTCCACGTCAACTGCATCCCGGAGTACAACCACTGGCTCGGTGAGCCCTACTCCGCCGGCCGCGACCCGAACGGCCTCCCCGACCGCTCGAGGCGGTTCGGGTTCATCCTGCCGCCCAAGCCGCCGCCGCCGCCCAAGATGTTCGTCGACAAGGGGGACCCCTTCGCCGGCATGAACCCGCTCGGCATCATGGACCCCTTCAACATGCCAAGGCGGGGGCCCAGCGCCACCCCAAGCGTCAGGCCAGACCCGTGCGGCGGAGCCTTCCCTTTCAGCGGCGAGTACGGCCGCTCCACGTTCGGACAGTGACGCTGATTCGTGGATCTGGAATTGCAACCAGCAGCTCCCAAATCCCTCGATAAACCATTGGCGTAATCTTCATGGAAAATATTCTCATCTTGTCTTAGTACGTGTCTCCAATGTATTTTTGCACTTGTTATATTTTGTTCTCATCCTCGTAGATCATCGATCCATCCTTTCTTTCTCTGTCTCGGCTGCGAGATGTAAGAGTGTCCGCCGGATTGTTATTTACTACTCCCTCCGTTTTAAAATAAAAGATGTTTTAGTTTTGTGAAAGAAGTGAATCTAGATCCTTTTTAATACGTAGGTTTATCTAGATTTAAAGTGAACCTACACACTAAAAAAATCTAGATATATTTATTTGACAAAGCTAAAACGTCTTATATTTTGAAATGAAGGGAGTACTCCCCTATCTCGTAATTCTTGTTGTCATGATCATAATGATCATAGTTCAGATTTGAACTAAAACCACAACAAGAAACGGGGGGAGTATCTTGTTGTTAAGTTGGCAAACCTAATGTATATGGTCAAATTTCTCCTCTGATCTCAAGTCTGCAAGGATTGACACATATCCCGATGTTGTTGTTCGTGCGTTGATTCAGAAAAGGTTGAGCCAACAAACAAGTTCAGATAGCACATTGTGTGGAAATGCAAGAAATAGTTGTCAATGTGCGCAGGGATTCTCTTTTCTCACGTTAATATTAGTTTAGAGCATGCCTAACAGTACAACCAACTGATGGCTATATGCAGCGTTGTTATGTCATCTACAACCAATCATTTATAACCATTTATATAGCAAGTTATGTTATAAGGTTGGCTATTAATATATACTTTTCACAACATCCTTTCTGTTTCTTTCTTATAGCATGGTATGCTATAAGGTGAAGCGATTAAAAAAAATCGAAATTCCACCAATCTACTAATAATCATCTACATCAGTACAAAGAGTCCTAAAAGTATTAATAATTATAAGTAGATCATTGGATCACCTAGCGACGCATACACTAGCATGAGTTGAAGGTGCCGCCGTCCTCGCCCCTCCATCACCGGAGCCGGGCAAAACTTATTATAGTAGAACTTGTTGTAGTAGACGGACGCGAAGCCGTCATGCTAAGACTCCAAAGGACTAGAGAAGCAACCATCGTCGAAGATGACAAACGTAGATCGGAAGAGACTGATCTCAAATCACACCAACCAATACGAAAAACGACTGGATTCTAAGAGATTCGTGTGACACATGACTCCACGTGGCCTCCATCGATGCTAGACACATCAACGGAGCGATTCAATTTGTGGGTGTGTTTGTGTTGTTTATTTCTTGAAACAAAGGGACGTGTGGTTTATTTCTCACTAGTAGAAAAAGGGCCTTTGGTTCGGGCTATTAGTCCCGGTCGTGGCTGGGGCCTGGACTAATGGTTCGAATAAGGCCTGGAGCTGCCTCCCCTTGATCTTGACCCTCTCCGTGAATAAGGCCTGTAGCTGCCTCCCCTTGACCTGGTTCGAGGTGGTGCTTCTCCTTCTCCTGGCTAGCCATGGTGGCGAGGGGGAGGAGAAGGGAAGCTCGTCGCCGACTAGTCCTGGAGGCCTGCAGGGGTGATGTGCCCTTCTGGTGCTATGGTGCGGTGCCGGATGGCCACGGCCGCTCTGCTTCTATGGTGGAAGCGAGTCGTCGGTTCTCCTTCGGTCCACCCCCTCAATAAGCACCTTCGTCTCATTGGATGTGGAAGGGTTGCAGATGTGACGGTGCACCTGGCCGGCCTTGGTGGTGAGGAGGTGCATCGCAGACAACTGCTGGCAGGTGCGCCCGTCTCCCCCCTGGCGGCCTTGATGGCGAGGGAGGTCGGAGCGGTGCGGCACATCCCCCTTCTTCTATCTGGTGGTGGTTGCTCTCTCCTTTGGGAGAGGGTGTGTATCGGGTTCGTCGCGGATGCATCTTCTTCGGTTCCTTCTCCTCATCTCGGGCAGGAGCTCTGAGGAGAGAGCTCGGTTTCTCAGAGCGGCGACGACGAATCCTGGATGATCGCGGTTGTTGTCCTTCGTCCTGTCTTCTCTTCCTGGGCGCAGTGGTTGCGACTGAAAGGGAAGCCTCGTGAAGGTGCAGCGACGTCGGTAATCTTCGGAGTAGTGAAGCCATCCTTTCCTGCAGTTCCAAATCGGAGGCAAGCAGCCAGCCGATTATCCTGGCCAAATCGAGGCCTTCTAGCTTGCCGGTGAAGTCTGGCGACCATCCAACCTCCATTGCGAGGCCCAGTTGTTGCAGAGACGAGTTGGAAGGAGGGCTTGATTGCTTTCTCTTATACTCTTCTAGGGCTCTCTTTGTAAAGCGTTTGGACCTAGTTGTACTTGCCTGTTATACACGAAAATCTGTATCTTCATCGTCTGGTTTTAATATAAGGCTTCCAGCCCTTTCCTGGGGCTCTCTAGTTCAAAAAAAAATAAAAACTGGCAAAATAAAAAAGACTCATGTATGGTCATTGCCTAGATAAGATGATAAGTTATAATTTCATCATGAAAAAGATGATCAGTCAGAAAAGGATAAAAACAACAAGAGTGTAGGTCAACTTGAACCAACAAGGGTTACACACTTGATAGTTGTTCCTTCCAAGCTTGGTCGTGATTTCATTTGTAGGTTCTTTTTATTTGGACTTACTTATATGTAGCGGTTCTCAAAAAACAATTGAAGATGGAAGGACCGATCAAATTTGTAGGTTCTGCCTACATCTTACTGCAAGATGCACATAGGCTAGTTTTATTTTCAAACTAGACCATTATGGCGCGTCTTGCCACGCCCGTCCTTTTTTATATAATTGCTGGGAATTTACACAAATATAAGGGTATAAAATGTGAATAATATACTGATTAAATTTACGATTGGTGAACTCCCACCGCCGATGTTATCAAATAGTAGCAAGAGAAAATAAAGGCCTAGCATGCAAGCCATCATTTAATCCAGCCTAGAGCGGACAAATCCATCAGTGCATAATGAAGGGACTTTCGTTAATTTAAGATCACGGACATTTTAGACTCAATTGATTCCTAGATGGAAATGATTAAATAAAATCGTAAGTACCTCTTATTCTCAAAATAGCGCACTTTCCAATAAGTAACAAGAGCTTCAGCCCTTAAATTTATACATAAACTAAATACAGAGCTATGAATTAACTTGTATGCACTTTAAATCTACTTCAGATGCACAAGGGTATTATACATATGGTGGAGGTAAAAAATGTGCAGCCATTAATTTTTTTGTTAACTTCAGCTAACTGGAATCAGGCCGGCTAGAAAATAAACATATTCCAGGTTAAAATGGGCAAACTGAGCTAAAGAGAATGGATCTCGTGTGTGAGAGCATATAAGTAGAATAAGTGTTCTCACCTACCAAATTCTTTGATTTCAGATGTAAATTTCACTAAAAAAAATACACCAGCAATACACCTCTTGGGTATTAAGGGCAGATGGTTATTGGCGAGCCTAGCTCCAAGTATGTTCAGATGAAGAATATTATGATGAATTATCTGCACGGAGTGAATTACTGGTTAGCATCACATACACGCAGGCACGCACACGTAACGAGTGGGCTTCTGATAAACCTTCATGTAAACAAGTGATAGGTGTTGTTGATTTGGAGGAATCATTCAGTTGCCAATGATAGACAGTGCAATGATGCAAGGAAACCAAAAACTTGTAGCTCCTGAAAAAGAAAACATATAAGAAATGCCAGAACACGTCATAAAATTAGTAATAATATGAACACAACAGTAGCAAATGAAAATTAAGAGCCTTTTGTTGCGAACATGAAATAACTATTCTTGGACCAATGTTCATCAAATATCTAAACCGAAGTCATAGGTCAATAGCTCGCATGCATGAGAAAAAAACACCTCTATTCAAAAAACACAAGTGGACAAATAACCATATCACACAGGCTGTATCCATATTGATTTAAGAAGATAATTTTTTCAGCAACTTTGCTTGACAACTTTTTTACAATGGGGACATGAAAGAGGAATTATGTTATAACAACACATACGGCCTTGAGAAAATATCCATTGGAGAGGGTACTTGGGGCTTTTCTAAAATATTTTTAAAGCCTCTTTTAGTCTTTCCATTGGTACAGTTTCTCACCGAAGATAGTCATTCATCAATTAGAATAGAGAATTGTCAAAGGAACTTTTGGAACGAACAATAAATAGAGCAAGAATTTATCTGCGTAGAGGAATAAGAATCAGTCTCTTGCCGTCCTTGTAAGTTGGAACTTTCTTCAGTTACCATTCTGATAGGTGAGAAGGCAAAATTAACAAATCGGTTCCATGACAACTCGATGACCTCAGTGTGTTGTACTCCTGCCAAAGAACAAAATTTTATAATTTGCTAGCAGAAGCAGACTATGCACGAGGAAAATTGTGTAACCATAAGAGAGGAGAATTACTAAGAGCACGAGGGCACAGAGATGATGAAAAGGTGAGCAGCCAGGACCACCGAGGCAGCGCAGTGTTCTCCTGTGTTGGCAAGCTGCAGTTGCGACTGCTTCCTCATGATCCTTCTTTGTGCCTGCCCACTGTCGAAAAGGAGGCCAGCAAGCAAACGAGCTTATCTATGGACGCCAAGGTCAGTCCGGCGGGTGATACTTTTATTCTTGCAAGTAGTTTCTGGAATATCTATTTAAAATTATACTCCACTAAACATAGTGCTCTTTGAGCTGATATCGTTTCACTAATTTTGCCCCTGTTAGCTTTTTTCTTATATCTGCAAAATAGTACATAGAAATCATTCACATTTTTTTGTAACAAAATCGAATACTTGTGTCAGGATCAAACCATAGAAAGAGGGCAAGTCCTACATACCTGTCAGATCCGCACCAACACATGGGGCTGCCTGTCCGGCTACCTACGCAAAAAAATTGGCTGCTAGAGAACGGGAAATTGAAAGGGGGATCGAACCTCAGAATGCAAAGATTTGTGTTACAGAAATTCTTACCAAGATGGAAGCCATGGCCGCACTGCAGCCTAACCGTGGTCCTTCCTGCCGTCACGATGCTCGAACCTGGGTATGCCGACCTAGGGATTTGACTACCTCCCTGCGGCTACCTCTGACTCACTGCCTGGCTTGCCATCAACCGTGAGTGAGAGATGGAGCGCTAGATGTACAATCGGAACCCCATGAAAGAGAGAGGGGTATAGTAAGTCCAAACGATGATGAAGAGGAGAGGCCCTTCGTTCGCCTGAGACAGTAATAACGCCAGTTTCAATCGCCCGCAGCACATAACTCGGCAGCCGCAACGGCGCTTACGCTTCGCCCCTCTATGCATCGGTAGCCTGTTGGAAGACCGCATCGATCAGCAAGGCCGCAGTGCGTCGGATGGTAACCAGGCGGCCCGTTTGAAGAATATCTGGCCCGGTTTACCACAGAACTCCTAGGTTGGCTTGTAGAGCAGCGGCCCATGCTACGTTGGGCTACCTCTTGACGAGAATTAACGGTTCAAATCGGTTCCAGTGACGTTTCGGCAACCCTGGGACGATCTTGTGTGTTGAATAAGCACCTAATCGCTGTAAGAGGGCATAGGTCATTGAGTTATACTTTTTTTTTTGCGAATTGAAATATATATTACTCAAGGAGCCAGGTTACATTCATCGCGACATAGTGTCGGGATGTTATCGGGGCCAGATCTTGGCCAGGTCTGAGTACCCTTATTCAGGTGACCCATGTTTGCTAATACATGGCTAACATTATTCTGCTCCCTGCCTATAGTAACGATGGTCATGCCATCTATAGAAGCCAACAAATGCTTAATTTCCTGGACTATGGCTGAATGCATCGAACGATCAAGGCCGTCTGTTTGGATCATCTTTACAGCAACTGAGCTATCCATTTCCACCGTGCATGGTAAATTGGACCATTCTAAGGTCATAGCAATGCCCTCCCGACAGGCCTCCAACTCCGCTTCCAAGGGGCACTGGCAACTCCATAGGTGGCGGTAAGCTGATACGATAATCTCGCCTGCAGCGTTGCGGACGATCATACCGGTTCCTCCTGAGCCCGTGGCTGCGCAGAAAGAGCCATCGACATTGAGTTTCACTGCCCCTTCAGGTGGCTTCCTCCAGGGGTGATGTGAACCAGATTGCTTCCTTGAGCTCTTCTTCTCCAGTTCTCCAGCAGGATCCACACCGATCACAGTTTTTCCCTTCACTGGATCAGCATTAGGAAATTTCTTGATCATCAGGATAGACTGTATATAACTACAGAGGAAGTTCTTGGAGCTCTCTATCGACGGCGCCGGTTTGTTGTGGATCACCTCATTGCGACAGTGCCATATGCGCCAAAGGGTCATCAGAATCATTGATCTGATTGTCTCTGACTTCCCATCCAGGAGATGCAGGAGCCATTCAGTGTCAGTGTTTGTCAGCTCTTCGATCATCGGGAGCGGCCAGACCTCCGCCATCGCCTGCCACAGTGTCCTCGCCATGGGGCATCTGCAGAAAGTGTGATATGTGTTCTCACGTTCCACACCACAGATTACACAGGTGTCAGTTAGTTCAAGATTTCTTTTCTTTTTATTTTCCCAAGTAGCAAGGGAATCGGTGGCTAATTTCCATGCAAAGGTGCGTACCTTAGGGGGGCAGGGCACCCCCATAGGTCCTTCCAAATGGCCCTACGGCCATTCGGTGCCCTGCTCGTGGCGCCATAACTAGGCCGACTCAGCTCTTCCATGCCGAGCCAATACGCAGTCTTCACAGTGAAGATACCATTCGGCGTTGGAGCCCATGCAAGTACGTCTTCCGCGCCTCGAGGATTTATCTTGGTTTTCAGGATTGCCTCCACATCCGCCTTCATGAAATGACGGCGAAGAAGTTGCATATTCCATGTGCCCTGCTCGGTAATGATATGGGTCGGAAGGAATGTGGTCTGGGGATCCATGGATCGCGCCAGATGCGGATACTTGTGCCGTTTCCAACTCTCCAAACTAACCCCTTCTTAAGTAATTCCAGGCCATGTTGTACTCCTTGCCACGTTTGTGACGCATTAGACGAGAGAACTGTATCTTGCAGAGCACCGTTAGGGTAGTACTTCGCTTTTAAAACCCGTGCACATAAGCTATCAGGCTTAATCAAAAGACGCCATGCTTGCCGAGCTAGCAAGGCATGATTGAATACTCGGATGTTCCTGAAACCAAGGCCGCCACAAGATTCTGGCATGCAGAGTTTATCCCACGAGATCCAGTGGGTTTTCCTTTTTCCTTGTTTTGAGCCCCACCAATAATTCCTTACCATTCTCACGAGATCATCACAAACCGCCCTTGGCAATTTGAACACACTCATTATGTAAGTTGGAATTGCTTGAGCAATGGACTTTATTAGTGTCTCCTTCGCAGCCTGAGAGGACAGACCCTCATCCCAAACTAGCAATCTTTTCAGCAGCTTTGCTTGCAGATTTTCAAACCGCCCCTTGTGCAAGCGTCCTTGTGGAGTCGGAAGGCCAAGATACTTGTCCTCAAAGGCATCCGATTGTACTTGTAGGATCTGTCTGATCGCTGCACTCATTGTTGGCACACAACCAGGACCAAACAGAATGGAGCATTTGTCTCGGTTAATGAGTTGTCCGGTGGCCATCGCATACCTATCAATGATGTCGCTGATGTGTTGTGCTTGTATCTGGTTGGCCTTGAAGAAAAGGAGGGTGTTATCCGTGAACAACAAATGTGAAACACCAGGAGCTCTTCTGCACACCTTAATTGGTTTCACAAAGTTCGAATCCATGCCTTTTTTCAGGAGAGCAGATAAACCGTCAGCCACAAACAGAAATAAAAATGGGGAGAGGGGATCACCTTGCCGAAGGCCTCACTTCGGTGCAAACGATTCAAGTAGGGTTCCATTGAGTTTGACTGAATATCTCACTGAGGTGACACAACACATTATCCACCGCACCCACTGGTGAGCAAAACCCAACTTGAGCATCATCTGCTCCAAGAATACCCAATCCACACGATCATACGCCTTTGAAAGGTCCAGCTTATAGGCGCAAAAGCTTTTCTCCGGATCTTTCTCTTGTTGTATGTGATGAATACACTCAAACGCAAGCATTGCATTGTCTGTGATTAAACGGCCGGGGACAAACGCACTCTGTGCCTCAGAGATGACACCATCCTGTAGCGGCCTCAGCCTGTTAACCAAACATTTAGAAACTACCTTATATATTACATTGCAAAGGCTGATTGGTCGAAATTGGGACAGCGCCTCCGGTTCATCAACTTTGGGAATCAAAACAATGGTAGTTTCATTCACTCCTTCTGGCATGATACCTGTCCGGAAGAATTCCTTCACTCCCACGATGATCTCCTCCTTCAGAACTCCCCAGTTTCGCTGGAAGAACCTTGCTGGGAATCTATCAGGTCCTGGTGCCTTCAGAGGCCCAATTTGGAAGAGCGCGTCTGATATTTCCTTTTCTGAAAATTCCGAGCACAATTTATCATTCATCTCAGGCGTGATCTTCTCTTCAAATAACCCAAGGACTAGCTCTGGCTCTAAGGTATTATCCGCTTGAAAAAGGTTCTTAAAATACTCTGTGGCCATGGAACCTAGTGTGCGAGGGTCAGTTTGCCAATATCCACTTTCATCCCTTAGCTTCTTTATTCTGTTTTTTCGAGCTCGCCATATTGCTTTACTATGAAAGAACCGAGTGTTTCGGTCCCCTTCTCTTAGCCAATCGACCCGGGATCGCTGCATCCACATCATCTCTTCCCTGTACAATAGGTCATTGAGTTATACTGTTTCTTAATTATCCGTAGGACATAAGCCAGAGGGATAAGAAAAGGCAAAACTATGCCAGATTTTGGCAAAAATCAGGGAATATATCCGCCGTTAATAGCATCACATACTCTACAATTGGAAGTAGATATACAAATATTCAAATATCAAGTACAGCCAGTAATCGGAAGGACATACAGGTTGAACCTAGTAAGTACAGTGTATTCTTCTTTTCCAAGAGGGGGCCTGAGGCCACTAAGGTCCAAAGACCGGAATTCTGCTCCTTGCATGTTTACCACCATGCATGATAAATTTTTATTATTATGATAGCTACGTTTCATCTACAAGTGAAAAATAAAGTGAATCTACTTTTGTAGTATTTGATCTTTGTTTTAGGAAAAGTTAGGCACCTTTGTTAACTCATAATGTGTTACATCATACAGTGGCAAGGGAAAAAGAAAACCTAAAGATTCATCGGACCAAGCATGTGGTTGCTCCTTGCTGGAAGTTTGCATGATGTAATCCGACCTAATTGTTCACCAAGCTCGAAGTTTGCACGATGCAAGTCTAACGGTCATTGTATAACATTGTTGCTCCAGTCACCGTGTCACGGCAGGAAAGATGTGTCATTCCATATCGCATCCAGAAAGATGGTGGGGCTGAAGTTAATCAAATGATTTCAGATTTGTCCGCGATATGTATGACATCCGATGGAGGAATGTTTGTTTATTTTCTTGAAAGATCCACTCTACCTAATGATTTTTAACTACAGTTGCTAAGCTGGCAAACAATGTACTCCTGTGTGTGGTTATGTTGCCTAAAACACTACAGGAACGGCACGCTACGCCGAGGGCAAAAAGCCGTCGGCGTAGGCCAAAATGTCCTCGGCGTATGCTACGCCGACGGCTGCCCTCGGCGTAGCCTCCTCGGCAAAGCTCTCTCTCGGCGGAGGCACTTTTGCCCGTTGGCGTAGCTCTAGCCGTCGGCGTAGCATACGCCGACGGCTTTGCCCTCGGCATAATAACGGCAGGTTATAAAAAACCCAAAAAAAATCATTTTTTTTATTTTTTTCTTAAATTTTTTAAATCTTTGAATTGTTTGAATCGTTAATGTCTCACCTGGAACATTTTTAACACTAATTATAGTTAATCTTTGATCAAATTGCAGTTCTGAACAAACTTCCTGCTCGGTCACCCATCCTAGCACTACTCCAGCTCCAGCACGCTTAACTTCTTAGTTCCTTCCGAATCAGCTTTCGCGAAGCAATTTGTACCTAGTTGTCAATACTATGATATCAATCTTATTAACTCATATATCATTATGTCACATGTTTTTATTTTTTGAAACTACAAACACTTATTTAAGTAAACAACAATGAATAAGTAAAAAATATTATTGATTCAAATAAAAATACTATTGAATTCAAATAAAAATATAATAATTTTACTTTTTTGTATTTTCTATTTAATATGAAATAATTAATATCTTTAAATCCGTAAATCAGAATTTGATAAATAATATGTATAAATTGATCAGAAAAATAAAAAGAATCTAAATATGATATTCATATCAACTTGTCACAAACACCCCTTTTTGAATTAGCTATTTGGTGGTTGCTTCACAAAATCCTCCTTTTTTGCGCTCGGAAAATGGAAAATGGTTTTTTGGTGCGACGAAAAGGAAAACTTCCTACTACAATATTGTTCGTCATCCCATGATATACATGTATGCAAAATATAGACACATTACCTCAAACTATGTCTTGATTCTAGCCATAACATTGGTCATTTGACCCGAAAGCCAAGAAACCTCGAATGAGATAGGTCATTTTGTGAAGCTTTTTTTAGACATAATCAATATAGCAGGTTTGATATTTTTCCTTGTAACTAAGTCACATAATATGACATCACGCAAAGGTTTTGCATTGTTTCGATCATTTTTGATTTTTTATGCCCGTTTTAAACTATCGTCAAACTTTCTCGAACGACGGGCATGAAGATTCTTAGCTCGGGGCCGAGCCTCACTAAACTTGCTTTGGATCTTTGATAAAATAGCATATTGTGAACCTAAAAATGATTTTTATAAAAAAAATATGAGCATCGGATCATGTACCTGTAGTTCATATCTGACCCACTTCCTATCGATTCGGCAGAAATTTGTCTTTTTCATCAAGGGTGGACGGAAAGATTTCAGATCGCCCTGTTGGGACATTGTCCATATAAGGTGGTCTCGTATTTTTGTAAAATATGGTGGTAGCATTTTGAATTAGCCATTTGGTGGTTGCTTCACAAAACTCCCCAATTTTTGTGCTCGGAAAATGGAAAATAACTTTTTGGTACGACGAAAATGAAAATATCCTCATGCAACATTGTTCGACATCCCATGATGCACATGTATGCCAAATATGGGCATATTATCACAAACTATGTCTTGATTCTAGCCATAACATTGGTCATTTCACCCCAAAACCAAGAAATCTCGAATGAGATAGGTCATTTTGTGAAGGATTTTTTCAGACATAATCAATATAGCAGGTTTGATATTTTTCCTTGTAACTAAGTCACATAATATGACACCACGCGAAGGTTTCGCATTGTTTGGATCGTTTTTGAATTTTTTATGCCCGTTTTAAACTATCGTCAAACTTTCTCGAACAACGGGCATGAAGATTCTTAGCTCGGGGCCGAGCCTCACTAAAATTGCTTTGGATCTTTGATAAAATAGCATATTGTGAACCTAAAAATGATTTTTGTAAAAAAACATGAGCACCGGATCATGTACATATAGTTCATATCTAACCCACTTCCTACCGATTCGGCAGGAATTTGTTTTTTCACCAGGGGTGGACGGAAAGGTTTCAGATCCCCCTGTTGGGACATTGTCCATATAAGGTGTTCTAGTATTTTTGTAAAATATGGTGGTAGCATTTTAAATTAGCCATTTGGTGGTTGCTTTACAAAACTCCCCCATTTTTGTGCTCGGAAAATGGAAAATGCCTTTTTGGTGCGACGACAATGAAAACTTCCTTCTGCAACATTGTTCGACATCCCATGATGCACATGTATGCATAATATGGGCAATTATCACAAACTATGCCTTAATTCTAGCCATAACATTGGTCATTTGACCCGAAAGCCAAGAAACCTCGAATGAGATAGGTCATTTTGTGAAGGATTTTTTCAGACATAATCAATATAGCAGGTTTGATATTTTTCCTTATAACTATGTCACATAATATGACACCACGCGAAGGTTTCACATTGTTTGGATCGTTTTTGAATTTCTTATGTCTGTTTTAAACTATATATAATATTTTATATTTTACTTAATTTTTTTACAAATATGTAATATTTGAGTGTAGATAGATAGATCTTATTTTTCTGCAAATTTTGTTATATTATTTGTATTTTTTCGAATTAGAATGATTTTTCAAAGTTTAATGAGATAAAAAAAAAAATAGCTACGCCGAGGCAGCCGTCGGCGTAGGCTCGGCGTAGCATAGGATACGCCGAGGGCATTTCTACGCCAACGGATGCTTGGCGGAGCAGGCCTGGTCATGGTCTACGCCGACGGTCCCGATGTTTGGCCGTCGGCGTAGCGACCGGCCGTCGGCGTATTCATCCATTCCTGTAGTGAAATAAGGTGATGAGCTACAAAGGAAAATAATAACGAGTACCTGTGCTTTATTCATGGGCTGTCCGGGTGCCATATTTGTCCTGGATATCGGGCTTTATTGTGTGGACCTGACATGGCTTTCTTGTCATGCTGTGGTGTTGAGATGAGCACTGTAATCTTTCTCTCTATCCTAATAAGCTTAATTGTTTGACCACAGTATCATGGCCCTTTACTAATCCAACGGTATCATGGGGCCCTCCACATTGTCAGACCTGCAGCTCAACAAACAATCAACGGACAATGTACACGATACTAGATTTGTGCTAAGCAAAACGTTGCAGCTTTTTCTGTTCTGACTTGTGTTATTTGAACTGACGATAAACAACTGAAGTGTCGTCAGGATTACACCTAAGCCTGACGACCTGACGAGACCTCCATGACACCAATTTTAGTCGCATCTCCATGAATTTGACACGGCCGAGTGCCTTGGTCGGATTCTCGACGAGCTGGCCATCAGTGCCAATGTGGTCGATGTCCACCTTGCCATCCTCGATGCATTTATGAATATAGTGGAAAGGAGTGTCAAGATGCTTTGATTTTGCTAGGGACAGGTGCGGAGATTCCGGGGCCGTCCTGGGGTTTGCTTCCTCGCCGACGATGGTTGCACGCCGTTGGGAGGCCGATTATGGGTGCTGTCGTTGGAATCTAGCGGGAATGAGTCCGAGTATGCTTCTGTCACGGAGAGGTCGAAGAGATCACTCCGCTATTTCTGTTGTACGCCGGTGTCGGAGGAGAGGGATCTCGTTGAATCGTCGTCGAGATTTCAAAAAAGGATTCAGAAAAGGCGTCTACAACGATTAGCGTCCAAGAGCTCGAGTTGTCATCGACGACCAAGGTAAATAACTTTGTGACTCCACGGACATTGAAGGAACCTCTGTTTAATCCGTGTCGACCGCCGTCGTGTTTTCTGAGTGAGGAAGCTGATGAAGGCGGGTGGACTCTAGAGCAGCGACGGCGATCACCGGCGTGCACATCGTCTTCTTCAACTACGGTAAGTCGTCCTGATCCTAGTTTTGCGGCGGTCAATTCAAATATTGGAGCTAGAGACTCCTGGTGTACGAATTTGAATTTGTGGCCCAACGACAGAGGTGTTGCAAGCAGTACTAAGGAAGTCCGAGATGTTGGCTGTGGACTAGGCCCGCACGACAAGTCGGCTTCCAACTCAAACTTCAAATCAAATCAGGGGGGATGTGCTACACTGTGTGCTACATTTTTCGTGGGATCACGGCGCCGCTCGAGTCCCTGTTGACTGTGGGTGGAGGCTTGTTGCTTCTAAGATGAGTCGTAGCGGAGGGTAAAACGGATCAGAGAAGGGACGTGGCGGCCCTACCGATGGTCGTGGTGGTCCGAGTGATGGCTCTGGCGTCCCGCGGGATGATTTAGCATCCTGCCAGATCATGGCACCAACTCATAGCTGTCTATCGATTGTAATGATGCCACATTACATGATTTAGATCTAATGACAACTGGTTTGGGTAGAAACTGACCACGTGCTGAACAATATTTTTCTATCACACTTAAAATTGATGTAACCCTTAAAATTGATGTGGGATGGTTTGGGTAGAGATTCAAACCCCCATTTCACTGCTCCCGGAACTAAGCACAACTTGCCCCACGCTCTCCCTCTCTTCCTCCCGTTGAGAGTCGCCGCCCTTGTGCTAGGCCTCCCCCGACTCCTCCATGCCGGCTCTGCCGGCCGGAGTTGGAGAAGGGGGAGCACCGGAGTAGCTAGGATTAGTGGTAGGTTCGACGAGATGCCGGTTGTGGGCTTTATGCCAGGTAGATGGAGCGGATGGGCAGATCTCGGCGTCCAGATCTGGCCAGCCCTAGGGTTTCTCCTTCTTCTCTTTCAACTACGTTGGCCGGAGGGGGGTGTGGAGTGGAGAACCACCGCCTCCTGGAATAAATTTGACGCGGGTTACCTTGTGGGGATCTGGTCCTGTGGGCAGCGGTTCTTCTCGGCCGGCCGTGGCGGCGAGGGGGAAGGCCGTCGTCCTGCAGTTCGTGCTGAGTTGGAGTGGCTCCTGGCCGACCTTGGTGGCGAGGGGGAGTTCTCCGGCGACGCCGCGGCCTCGTCTCTCTCTGGGCGCCCCTATCCTCGGATTTGTTGCAGCTGCAACTTCTATGGCGTCCCTTCCTCATCTCGGGCAGGAGGTCTGAGGGAGGCGCTTGGTTTCTAGGCGCAGCGGTGGCAAATCCTGGAAGCTCATCGTCGCTGCTCTTCGGCGTCTTCTCCTGACCTGGACGCAGAGGATGCGTCTGCAATGGAGGATTCTGTGAGCGGCGGTGGCGATGAGCTCTCCTGGAGAAGTGAAGCCATCTTTATCTGCAGATCCAAATCGGAAGCATACAGCCAGCCGATTATCCAAGCCGCATCGAGGCTATCAAGCTCGCCGGCGAAGCCCGGCGCACCCTCAACCTCCACCGTGAGGCCCGTCAGAAGCAGATGCGCGTTGGAAGGAGGACCCGGTTGCTTTTTTTCTTTTCTTCTAGGGTGCTCTTTGTAAAGCGTGTGGACCTATTTGTCTTGTTCTTTTTCTTAAGGTCCAACGTGAAAATCTGTAGCTCCACCATCGTATTTTAATTGAAGGCTTCCTGCCCCTTCTGGGGCTCTCCCGTTCAAAAAAATCTAGTTTGGATAGAAAGTGACCCTTAAAATTGATGTGGGATGGTTTTTCTATCACCAACCCGTAATCTGGTTTGGGTAGAAAGTGACCCTTAAAATTGATGTGGGATTTTGCCTATAGTGGCTATGCGCATCCTGTGGGGCACTGGCGCAACCTAGTGATGTTCAACTACAACAACAGTAATCCATATACACATTGTCGCAACTACTACGTCGGTGAGTCCAGTGGGGCTGCCAGTGAGCAAGAAATGCGAGATATCGAGGGGACAATTTTGGTGATTTCAATGGCCAATTTCAAGGTCAGGCCGGGGGATCCTCGTAATCAACCCTTTGGAGATTTTCACCGAGGTTCTGGTTTAATAATTCTTGCCAGGGTTACAATGGTCGGGTTGAAGGTTATCAGAGAAATCAACGCCGCGGATTCGATGGTTTTTATAATGAGGAAACTCGAGGTGGATCTTCTTCAGGTTTTGATCAGAATTTGCTGCAAGAGGCTCTCACAAAGGCGTTAGTTGTGGCACAGTAGAATATAGCAAGGAGATGTCATCCCTGCAGTGATACGACACGGAAGAAATTTTCACACGGTGAGCCTGCCGTGGCAGCAGGGCAGCCTGCCGCGGGGCTAAACGCTTCTGCGGCGGGAACGTCTGCTGATGCTCAAAATCTGAATGCTCTTACTTATTACTAGAGAAAAGACTATAGGAGACATGTTTATAGGAGGCGTATTTAGACCATATACGCCTCCTATAAAATAGGCGAGGCGCACTGACTTGGTATGTGCCTCTAGTATCAAAATAGGCGAGGTGCATATTATTAAGATGCGCCTCCTATAATCTATGTGCGGACAAAATCTGGTAGCCCTAGATTATGCGAGGCGCATTCTAATAATATGCGCCTCCTATATATCAGATAGGCGAGGCGCATGTGAAAATAATGCGCCTCGCATAAGCTGCGTGGGCCCGGAAGGAGATCTGTGGTTGAATATTCGAGACGCATACATATGCTTGATAATATGCAAAACGCATATGGTCATATGTGCCTCATATAGTTTAGAGTATAAGAGGCGCATATGGAGCAATATGCGCCTCCTATAACCTGACACCACCACCCCTTCCCCCGGATCGTCTTTTAAGTTTTATAAAAAATAAACAAAAATGATAAAAACTTAAAAAATAATTCCTTTGAGTTGTAGTTAGATTTTAGGATATAGTTGTAGATAAAATTGAAAAACATGAATTTCGATGTATTTTGCAAAAAAAAAATGTTATGAAACGGTAAAACGGCCCTAACTTTTGCATACAATGTCGGAAAAATAGTTTAATATATCAAAATGATTGTCTTGAAATTTTCTACTCGATTTCAACTGCTGAAAGCTGTTGAAGATTCTATAGATTCCCCAAATTCGAAAAGAGTAAAAAGTTATGGCAGACAGAAATTTTGTTTCTGCAAAAAAACAAAAAACTATTCGAGACGCATATCATATGATATGTGCCTCGCATAAGTGAAGCCGGATTCAAATTCGAAACAGCCATCTACCACATCTATATAAACACCTACCACCTCTCCTCCTCCTTCTCCTTCTCCTCCACCTCTCCTCTTCTCCCCTTCTCCTTCACCTCTCCTTCTTCTCCCCTTATCCTCCTCCTCCTCCACCTCCGGCGACCTTCTCCTCCTCCGGCGACCTCCTCCTCCTCCTCCGGCGACCACTTCAGCCATGGCCTCCACAACCACACCGACCACCCCCTCCTCCACCACCTCCGACGACCACCTCCGGCGGCTTCATCCTCCTCCACCATCTCCGGCGACCCCCATGGCCATGTCCTCCCGCACATGTCTGTGGTGGTAGGATGTGGCCACGGGCATGGCCTTCGATGAACTCCGACGAAATTTCGGCCAGATCCAGATCTAGATCTGGCCGCCATTTATTTTGAAATTCAAAAAAAATATACGAGGCGCATTCGAATCAATATGCGCCTCGCATAAGGAGAATATAGGAGGCGCATATTCAAAGTATAGGAGGCGCATATCAATATGCGCCTCGCATATCCAGGATATAGGAGGCGCATATCATATGCACGTCGCATAAAAAATAGTGAAGGTGTGGCGCTAGAGACGCATATGATATGCTCCTCGCATAGCATTTTTGGTGCGCCTTGCATAGCGTTTTTCCTAGTAGTGAATCCTGGGTCTGGTGCTCCTGCTAAGAAGAAGAAAAAACTAGAGAAAAATAAATGCTTTCGTTGTGGTTTCCTTTGGGCAATTTATGGTTGATTGTAGAATTGTTTTTGTGACTATTCTGAATCTGCTCAACATGCCCCGGCTGATTGTCATCTTATTCATGCACCAAAGCCAACCACTGTGGTCTATGGTTTTGCACAGAGCACCGGTGTTCTATGAGCTGCCAATGACTGAAAGCTTTCGTCCTAAACTTGAGAATTCTAGATTGGGAAGGGTTACTATTGAGGGTGGTGCTATGATTGTGAAAACGATTAAATGAGTAAATGTATAGATTCTAGGACAAAACCTCTTGTTAGGACCTCTTATATTCCTAAACTATGAGTTTACCCAAATATGACAGACAACTATACTCTAGAAATTTTTATCCAGATATTTGTTGGGACATTTCAGTTTAGAGATTGTTTTGCCATATTTAGTGATACTAAGATATATTATAGCACATAATCAATTTTATATTTATGATTCATTAAATATGAGTTGGTGTCATGATAATTGAACACACAACCCACATCAATTTTCTACCATACAAAAATTCGGAAAAAAATGAAAAACTATCTCAACTAGAACGAATTTCATCTGCAAAAAAACAAACTTAACCACCCTCCTATAAAACATGTAAGAAAAAAAATAAGAAGCCTATGCATGGATATTAACCTCTGAACAAGCGGTACTAGCCAAATAAGATAGATTAATAACCTTACATTTCCAAATACCATTTTTATTTACTTCAATTATATTGTTAAACTAGTCATCAGCTAACATTTAATATTGTTTCTTAGTAATGTTTATGTGGGTAGTTTTTTAAGTGTGATAGAAAACTATATTACGAGTTAATGTTAAGCACGTGGTCACTTTCTACCCAAATCAATAGTGTTATCAAAGCTAAATCATGTAATCTGGAATCATTACAATCAACAGATGGGAAGGATTGCAACAATTACCTTTAGCTTTTTGATGTGGTTGTGACAGCCATCAAAGCTTGGCCAAGCTAGTCGTATGCAAAATCATACCATTGTCTTGAAAAATACGGTGTCTTTCTCAATGGTCACACAACATAATGCGGAAATTTTCATGCTTCGTTGCCACTTCTCCCACAGTCAGAAGTGTCCTTTTTTGTTCTCTTTATTTTAAATTTTCTAGTTTCTTACGTTTATATTATTTAAACCCTAATTCTCATTTGATGTGGAAACTCGTAGGACCAAAATTTAGTTGAAATTTGAAAACACACAACCTAGTAGTTAGTGATCCATTTCCTGCACCGACAAGGCCTCCCACCACATACTCAACCATCCACACCGGCGCGACCCAACCTCTAGCTCCATCTCATCTCTAGTGCGGGAAAGGATGGGCATGGATCGGACACGCATACAAGGCCATATATGGTAGTCATGAGGTGAAGTGGGTGGTAGTGACTAGTGAAACTGTAAATTTTTATCATGGTGCCAACAATAATGGTGATGTGTGATGAGCAATGTGAATGAACTTTTTTCCCTCAAGATGTTTGCATTTGGATGATTTTCCCTTATAATTGCATATGCGGTTGTATGATGGATAGTGATATATTTGGTCTGATACATTTTTTACGATGGTGAACATTCATGATGATGTGATCTGTATTTTGGTCCGTTTCATTCTTTGGTCAATTTGGCAAATTTGGATTTTAAAGTTGTTGAAATGTCTTTGTTCGGAATATAGAAGTTTGAAATATTTTTTTTTTTTGGATTTTAGTATGATCAAAGACATGAGAAATACAAAATAACATGGAGTTTAGCTATTCTCACTTTGCACACCACGTCCAGTGCCTCAAAAGAAATTTAGAGGCCATATAAACCAATTTTAGTGGCTCCTTTTTAGGTAGTCCACTAGAGTTGCTATTATAGATACATAGTACAGGTAGATAATCACGCCTAAACGAGATGAAGGATGACAATAACAACAAATAGATAATTACGCATGTGGGTTGCACTTTTCAGCCACAAAGGTTGGACCGTCCATAACGAGATGTCGACCTCCTTTCGATATGAGTGCTTATACAAATCAACATTAACAAATCTTTGCAAATATAGGCCCTAGGGACGGACATGCTTCCCTTATGGCTAACAATACCCCTTCCTTGTCATGATCCCTTCAACAATCTAATCAACACGTACGATGCACTCACATGTATGGGGGTACTCGAGGTTCCCCCAAATCCAAAAATATCACATAAAAGTTCCAAGCAAAACATTTGGCCCTTGATATAATATATAGCAATCATGTCAACAAAAATTAAACAAAAATACGTAACATAACCCTAGATATAAAAAAGACCAACCTTTCTATGAGTAGTGGCTAGTTCAAATTGGGCCCATTAAACTATTGATGTTGAATTTTTGGTTTCTTGAGGTACATATTGATTTCGGCTCCAAAATTCGGCGAAAATATTAATGTTGTGTATTTATTTCATATTTTCGAAATATAATTAAATAGATGAAATAAGTGAGTGCACCGAGAGCAACGCACGGTTGGAGTATTGGATACCTTGGCTATGTGGGGATTATTTGTGTGAAGGCGTCATGAGTGTTTGTAACGCGCATGTGTTATAGGGGCAACCGTATATGGATAAGGCATTCCATCATAACCGATTTTTTGATAGCCAAAACCGAAACTACAGGCTGGGAGAAAGTAACACGACATGGTGTACTTGCTACCTTAACTAGTTAATTTCAGTAGGAAACACATGCCATGGATAGGAAGAAGCCACATAAACGCTCGGCTGCATGCCAATTGAAGAACCAATATTGCCAACGCCAGCCCTGATTTATAAAAACCCAGGCCCCATGGAGGGCAGGGTGCAATAATGAAAGTTGAACGTATCCATTCATAAACCTGCTCGTACTTTTGTGTATCTTATAAGAGCTCTAAGGGCATGTACAACGTGATGACGCCAGTCTTCCCTTATGGTTGCGTATGATTTTAGCAGCTCCAAGTGCATGTACAACGTGGTGACGTCAGCCTTCCTTGTTATGCGACTAAAGGACACAGTGCCGTACCCCAACAGTGTCCCACCTATTCCAAGTCCATATAATCCCCGTAATCATCCATGGCAGGAGGCTTGTTACTCTGATCTTCTTCTTCTTCCGTTTGGACAAGTCCAGACTTGAAAGCAAAGGCAGGGAATTTCTTGCGGGAGGTTCCTCCCAGCGACGTCGGCCCTCGTTTTCTGATGTTTGCCTTTGAATCTGCACAGCAAAGTCGGGTTTTAGTGTGAAAAAACATGTATTCATGCTCGGTAGTACAGTAACAAAATTCTATCCTAGAATCAAGGTAGTTTTCACTGTTAGCAAGCAGGACAAACTTATGGTCATATCAACCCTAGAACTTAGCTAGCATTCCGAAATTTAGTTGAAAAAATGGTGTATGTACGCACCTCGTGGTGGCGCAAGATACTTGCAGATAGTAGTGAGCATGTAGGCGAAGTCCATGGTGGCCGTCCTTTGTGTGGTGTACTTGGCTACTCTCTCCACTGTCTTGTTCTTCATGTGAAGAGCAAGTACAGTCGAGTCGGGGTCACGCAGAGCCAGGCTAGGCTTTGCCATCAAGTAGAGAATATGAGCATGGTGGGAGCTGAGACTTGGGTGGGCAACAAAGAGAGACCGGAGATCCAGCAAGGAGGAGGCAACAATATCAGCAGATTTCACCTCCGCGTCCTTCTGAAACCGCGAATCACCAACTGACATACTCCATGTAACAGCGGTCCAAGAATACTGCAGGCCCTGGCTGCTGCTGGTGCAGTCGATCTCCAGGTCGACAAACTTGATGCGGCCATCAACAACAGCGATGTCGCGGGAGAAGGATGAGGTGCTGACGAGGAGAGGGAAATTGGGTGCGACTGCACTGGCTTGGGCAGCTTGACGTAGCGAAGCTGCCTAGGGCCTCCGCCGGTGCTTGCTTCCTGGTGCAACTCACAGAGGAACATGCCCTGGGATTAGGGATGTAAATGGCATCCGCAAGTCCCGTTTATTTAAAATCTTAGTTCTTTGTTTTAGAAAAAATAAACTTTGTTGAACTAGAATACAAATAAACGGTATTACGCGGGATTAAATGGTGTGCCACTTACATCCCTACCTGGGATAGGTCGACCCAGACCATGGTGCCGGAGACCGTGATGACCCTGTCAGAGTGAAAAATTGGAGGTAGTGGTTCCTGTGAAGAGAAGGTTGTGCGCTGGCAGGTCCAATTAGCCTCGGCGGAATCGTAGGAGAAGAGGTCATAGTGCGCGATTCCTGATTCGTCGAATCGAGTATAAAGCGTGGCGATTTTGAATGCATCCACCAGTTCCTTCTTGTTCCCGCTACGGAGGAGGATGCCAGCCTCACCCCGAGTGAAGTACTCCCTTCGACCCAAATTAATTGACTTGAATTTATCTAGATTCGAATGTATCTAGACATGTTTTAGTGCTAGATACATCCGAATGTATGCAAATCCAAGTCAATTAATTTGGTTCGGAGGGAGTAGCAATATTTGTCCTGTGAAAAGAAATCTGGTTTCGGGTGGGGAATGAGTTGGAGTGTGGGGGTTCCACTTTCATGGCCGCCACGGATAGTAGGGGCGTGGTAGAGAAAGAAGTTGTAGTCGGTGGATTGGGCAAACGGGTTAATCCCTTGCTTGACGCCGATGAGGGCGAGATTACCCTGCGTGGCCAATATGCGAGGCTCCCTCATGAACCGGGTGCCTTCGCCGCTGGTGTAGGAGACGCAGAAATAGGAAATATGCGGCGGCGGTGAGAGGCACTAGGTAACCTGTAGCTGCTCCTTACGCCCTCGTAAGTGGTAAAGGGGAAATAAGCGGTCGTGTGGTTGGTCTCTTGGATCCTGTAGGCGACGCTGTCGATGAGGGCTTCCCCCCACCCCTAGTCCCACCAAACCCTCCTCTCATCTTCTTCCGCATCGCCGCTTTCTGCTTCTGGTGGCGCACGCAGCGACGCATTATAATAGCTACACAGGGACATGACCCAAGATCGATCGATTTGGTTTCTATCTACTACTACTATAGTGGAGTAGTAGTATTTATTTATCAAAGAGGAATTGGAATCGGGTGGAATTATTATACAAGTTGTAGTCGGACTAGGTTACTATACCTTCGTTTCTGAGTCGGAGTGGCAATGCGGAGTGGGGAGGACCAAGGCTCGAGATTCGACTAGGGGTTGACGACGGCGGCGGCCCCGAGCAAATGCTTCCCCTCTCCCACCCTGGCCGGCGAATGGCGCCCGTTTACCCACTGCTCTTCCTGGGCCGGCCCAACTAATCTATATAAACCCTTTAAGCATATTTATAATTATAATTTTTTTGTGAGTCCTATATTTATATTAAAGATAAGTGTAACATATAAAACATAAGTGTAATATATCAAAATGACCGCTCGTTGATTATAAAAAAACATCCAATACCATGGCCAGTGCATCCAAACAGGAATTGAGATTCTAACAGTATTCCAAGCACGTCAAACAACTGGTTCGAGTTGGATGTCATTTCACTCCCATCTTTGATTTGGAATTCTCATTCAATTCAATTCCAAACCTCAATTCAGTGCATCCAAACACATCTTTTGTGAGTTGTCCTGCTGGGTTTGCGGGCTTCCATCCATAGTATTTTCTTTTTTCAATTTAGCTAATACCCTTTTGGGGACTATGATATTTAAAGGTTTAAGAAATGGGCAGGGAATATTGCAAAACCACTTTCAGCATAAATGAACTGTTACTTTCAAAACTAGTAAGTATTCATGTGCAAAAAATCAACTAATTTGTGTCCAATCATATTAGAAACGGTGGCGGTTGCTTCACTATGAAGGATTGAGCAATTAATTCCACCGAGGTTCACCTTGAGATGTCATGCAGTCCAGAGTGGTAATTAAGGAGTCAACGAGGGGTTCTGAATTTTATTCAAAATGTTGCCATTATTTTATTTCTATTTTGAGTATCAACAATAAATTGTGTCCATAAGTATGAAAAATACACAAACATATGATGCGGCGCAAAATACATAGAATGTAACTTTAAACTTTGAACGATTGCAACTCATAACAGGTTGGAGTCTACTTCTATTGGGAAGCTACCTAGTATTTGATACAATAACATGTTGTGGCAGTTTCCTGTCACATGAGCTTGAGAAATCAGACACAACACAAGAGGCTGCAGTTCAGACTGTCTGAGAAGCCATGGACATAGCAGACGTCGTCCCCGACCTAACCCCTCCCCCTCCCCCATGCGGAGGCACCGCACCGGGGAGCCCGTACCGTCAGCCTCCAGCCCCTGCCCACTCTCCCCCTACCGCCGTCGTCGGTGGCATCGCCGGGCAAATCCCGTATAGTGTGGCGGCGACGGTGGTGCTCCTCGGCCGGCGGGATTCAATCTGAGGAGGCGGAAGCGTCCCCTCTTCGTCCTCCATCGGCGATGTTGCAGGCTGGCGGCGGTCAGGTGGAGCTCTGGCGACTGGTAGCAGTGGTCGACGTGGATCATGGTGGCTGCATGAGGGCTCGGATCTAGGCCCAATAGGCTCAGATGCATCCACAACTGTAGTGGCTGCACTTCGTCTGGCACGGCGATGGAAATCGGTGGTCTTCCTGGGCCATATTCACGGCACCAGGAAGCCGGGGGCTCTAGCCCCAGGCATGGTGATGGTGGCTCCCTCCTCTGCCAAAGGTGGTCGGCCGATTGGCTGTGGAAGATCCTTGATCCCACTTTCAGTACCGACAGCGAGTTGGGGAGGCGCGGCTGCCGGTGAAAACCGTGTTATGACCCCAGTCATGGCGGGCAATTGTGGCGTCTTCTCGTCGTTACCTTGTTGAAGGCATCGCTGCTGCAACTAACGTCTACCTTCTTGTGCTGCTCTGAAGGAAACCCCTGACCCGGGTATTCTGGATCGGACGATGGCGATGCTCTAGGCGTGGCTCTCCCTCTTGGGGCATCGTTTTTGGAGCAGGTGTTGAATGGTGGTGGCAAGAAGCTGAAGCGGCGTACAACTACCTCATCAATGACAGTGAGTCTCGGTGGCATGGTGATGCGGAGTCTCCATGGCAGACGTATCAGGATAGACTCGCGCAGGGCGGGAGCACTGACTGGCATCATGGAGGCGTCATCGGGAGGACCAACAAATTTTATGTGGATCTTAACCGTGAAGACTGCTTAGAGGTTCGATGGCGGTGATGACTTCTATGACGTGCACACAAGGTGCTCGCTAAGAGTCTACTAATCCGGCTCTACGCTCTCATGTTTTCTAGAGGGTGATCGGGTATGCGCGATTGTTCCGGTTCCTAGTTGGTGGAGTGTCTTTGTTGTCTTTTCGGGCACAGAGTGGCCCCATTGACATAATTTCCCTCCATTGTCAAAGTTTGCAGGTGTTGTGTGGTGGCTTCGGGTTTTATGATGTATGTTCCGTGTCCACTCTTTGTCGATCGTTTTAATAATAAATTAATAAAGGTCGTATGCATCTTTTCGATGCAGAGACTAGGGGCCCGCACCCTCCATTTCGTAAAAAATAGCAGACACGGTGGCGAACCAAGTTTTGGTCAGATCTATGGCGGTTTCTTTTTTATGCCCAGTACCGCCGTTTTGATCCAAGCTGCTCCCTCCGTTTTAAAATATAAGACGTTTTAGCTTTGTGAATGGAGTGTATCTAGACTCTTTTTAGTATGTAGGTTCATCTAGGTTTAAAATGAACCTATACACTAAAAGTGGTCTAGATACACTTCATTCATAAAACTAAAGCATCTTATATTTTGAAACGGAGGGAGACATATCTTTGAGTTGGCGGAGAAAGGCAACTGGTACCGATAATTTTTTTCCAAGCGATCCCGCATGACCGAATTTCATTATCATCAGATAACGAAATATAGAAACAGAGTAGCATTCGAGATGCCCAACGAAAACAGAAAAAAAGGTCCATTTGCAATCTGAATTAAGACGTCCATTTTGGGATGAGCAGAGGCCAGTCCAAGCTAGCGATGTCGCCGATTGCTTTTTTTTCTTCTTCTGTGCAGGGCCGGGCCCAACATGTCCAACAACGTACCCATTCATAAATCTGTTCACACTTTTTTGTGCAATGTAGTAGGGCATCAGGGGGTGGACCTGGAGTTCACATGCCACCTGCAGGTCAAGTTATGGACCGCGACAGCACTACAGGATAACAGGAACCAGCCAAACGCCCTGATAACGGTGCTCCGTGGTGGGAGCACTGTTAACTAATTTCAACTAGAACTGTAGAAAACAAACCAATTCATCGGCCACATTTTTTCATCCAAAAGCGAAACCAAACGCTACTAGTAGGAAAAAGAGGCAGAACCCACACAATGTACTGTACGTACGTGACTGCCGGGACCGGCCTTTAAGAGCAAGGGCAATAGTAGAGCCAGCTGTTGGCTATAAGACATGTCCATATCATCTAGAGTCAATCTAATAGCCAATATATACAATAGTTAGAGATTAAAATATAGTACTTTATTAATGTATGATCCACTTTTCACTCTCACATACTCCCTCTGTTCGGGATTATAGGTCCTACGCGCATACCTAGGTTGTTAATTTGACTAACAAAACATAACTTATATATCACAAAAATTATACCATTAAAAAATATAACCTCTAAAGTTTCTAATGGTATAATTTTTATGTTATATTATTTATGTTTTGTTGTCCAAATTGGCAACCTAATTATCCGCGTCGGACTTATAATCCCAAACAGAGGGAGTAGTGCCTAGGAGCACGTGCTGCAGCTGGCTCTTAACTAAGCACTCACTCCTCTTCTCTCTCCTCTTCTCTCTCATCCAACTAAACATAAATATACTATTTTAAATCGTATAGTCTGCTGACTGAACCTTATTGTACTTGCTCTAAGTATTTTCCCTAGGAAACTCACAGGTGACATGGACAAGAAGAAGTTCGACTCGCGGATCTATGCGTACAACCAATGGATCTCTGGCTGGCAGGTCGTACGAGAGATTGTTCACCGGTTCACGTGCAACAAATATGCTGTTGTGCAGCCTGGTGTCAGCAGCGGGGCCTTGATGGAATCGAGCTGAGCCGAGCCATAAGTCTCGGTCAGGCTTAATAAAATTCAAGCTGAGTCTAGCTTGGCTTGTACGTAATTTTTTTAAATATTAAGCTTTTGCTTGGCTCGTCGAGCTATAGACCAGCATCCCACACCAACGAAGCCTAAGCACACTCTCTTCTCTGCTTGAATATTCCCCTCCCATCACCGCCCCCGTCATCTCTTTCTGCTCGCTCGCTCGGGTCAGCATAGGTCGCCGACACCGGACCACTGCACCATCTTGTCCTCCCATGGAGCCCCCTAACCCCTTCCCCTCCCGGACCTTTTTCCCTCCATCACCTTCTCCTCTTGGTACCTTCAGGTTCTCACGGCGCCAGGCGCCTACGGTTCGCGTGCGTCGTACGTCAGTTGTTCACCGGCTTGTGCTCCTCTTTGGCGCGTCCACCTAGCTGCTCCTTGATGGATTTGAGAATTACTTGATGCTTGCTTTTAGAATTCATTTTCCTCATATGTTCCTTGATGTAGACAGTGATTATGGGTTTTAATGATAGATGCAAAAAATCGCCATCGACCTGGATGGTGTATACTGATGATATGGCGTGCAAGCTTTGCGATTTTACACTGAGATTTGGTGTTGTTGTTTAACCTGATACTGTGGTCATTTTCTCTTATGGAATTGTTGCTTGGCTACTTGCATCATCTGAATTTGGAAGAACCAAGTGCGTGTATTTGTGATGTACGACACTCTTTGTTAACTGATTAAGTGCAAAGGTCATGTTAATTAATATTTTTATTGCATCGAGCATTCGAGCCGGCTTGTGAGCTTCGCCGAGCTGACTTGTCGAGCCTCGAGCCTGAGTAGCGAGGTTTAGGCTTGGCATCATAGAGGCGTCATCGAAAGGACCAGCAAAGTTTATGTGGATCTTAACCATGAAGACTGCTTAGAGAACTAATTTTAACTAGAACCGTAGAAAACAAACCAAAAGCGAAGTTTAGGCTTGGCATCATGGAGGCGTCATCGGCCACATTTTGCCATCCAAAAGCGAAACCAAAAGCTACTAGTAGGAAAAAGAGGTAGAACTAATTTCAACTAGGCGCCATTTATCTGGACGTGTACAACTGAAAGATGAGTATTGTCAATTTTGGATGTAGCCACTCAGGGTGTGTTCGGAAGGCTTGGGTAACCCAGATATTCTCACCACATCCCACATTTTTTGGTTTGTTAGGTTGGGTCGGCTTCCTCCGGAACTGCTCGCATCGTGCAAAAATAGCCTCTCAGCCATGCCGACCTGTGAAGCTGAAATAGAGCTTCGCAATCAGGCAGGGCTAAGGCCATTCCGTGACTGTGTTCCAGCCCGATAGGGGTCAAAGCCCCGCACTTCATTTCGGTCCTCAGCTCTCGCGACCAAGCCGGCACTGCTCTCCACCGGCAACCAAGCAGGGCGAGCGGCGGCAAAGCGTATCAGCGGCGTGTGGCGGGCCTATTCCTAGACGCGGTGGTCCTCCTGGCAGAGCTCGACGTGGAGCTCGACATGGCGGCGGCTCTTGGAGGCGGCTCTGAGCGTGGAGCATCAGATCCCCTCTCTGGCGTCTCCTAGCGGCAGCGCATGTCAGCGGCGCGTGGTGGGCCTATTCCTCGACGCGGAGGGCAGCCTATGGCGCGTGGCGTGGAGGCTCTCTGAGGCGTCCTGGCGGCGGCGCCGGAGCCCAAACTCCCAGGGACTTGATTGCATTAATGTTTTGTAATCGGGGACCCGGTTGCTATTTGATAAAGATCCGGCATGGCTCAACTCATACGACGTAACAAACAAGATCTCAACTGAGCACAGCTGAGCTCGTACAGCCTACCAAACACAACAAATAAAATGCACCTGTATGTGATCGGTATAGTTGGACTCAGCTGGTATGAGCTGAGAAAGGTCCCCCGGGCTACCAAACACACCCTTAGAGACGATAGCTCGTGGTTTTATTAGCATATATGGTTGAATGTTTGGCAGTAGGATAGATGATGCATTAGTTTTAATACTTCACTCATGTTGCTCTGAATTCTTTCGATAATGTGTTAAGGGAATTTTCAAATAAAAGGTTGCATGCATTATTGGATGAAGAGGCCATACACTCTCTTCTTTTCGGAAAAAACTAAGACATAGTAGATTAAACCTGCCAATTAATCGATTCAATGCCTTCCGAAAATATATAATATCACCAAAGGCTCCTAGAACCCGGTGTGTTATCACTTAAGATAGACAATCCTCCAGCTAGAAACATCCATGTAGATATTTGTTTCGACTCTTTGCCACACTATTTAATTATACTACATTGTAAGAGAACATAGATAAAATACATTATATAATATTCATGAGTACCATGGACTACGAATCATTGGAGGCATGGAATTTTGTATTTTTTAATGAATCTAGAGAAACGTGTGCACAATTCCAATGTTAGTGCCGGTGTAAAAAGGGAAATGAACCGGAAGATTCTAATGCAAATAAAGCTTGAACATAGTGGAAGTATATGCGCACTGACATACATGAAAATCTTATAAAACTAGCAATATATTCCATTATGTAGTAACATTATTACATTGTTAATTTTTAAGTGTAATGCTAAGTATTATAAAAATATAGTAAGGATAAAGAGAGTTATATTAATGTCAAATTCAGGCAACAACACTTTCTTTACTACCAGCCAAGAATTACGAGTCACGGAATCGCAACTTGTCGCTGGAGTACCGAGACTTGATAACATGTATTCAAGCTGTAACTACTAAGAAAATACTTACTTCACATGCTACAAGTACTAATAGTATACATTGATGGCATAGAGAGGAAACTGCGATAATTGTGTCGAGTGGGTAGGGCATTCACATCTCCACGAGTGAACAACCTACAATAAAATGAAAATCAAACAGATTTGGGCTATCAAACTACTTAAACACTCCAACGCATGCATACAAAACAACTTCAGCACTTAAAGAGCATCAAGACAACAAACAAATGAGTACCAAACTTCCATCATCACTCAAGTTCGACATAGGTAATAGGTCACATAACCAAATATGTTTAGATAAACATATGAGGGTTGACCAATGGAATTTTATCTTTATTTTGGTTAGGTTAGGTCATACCAACATGGAAGAACAAGTTCGAGCCCAAGATTACACAAGTTTCCCTCCGGTTAACCGTAGTGGGAGTTTTCGGCTAGAGGTTGTAACACCCTCGAATCGGTCCTATGCAAGTTTCAGCGATTCCCGCCAAACCCACATAGAAACGATTCAAAGATGCCCGCCAAGCACTTGCGTGTGGGTGGAAAACGAAGTAATATTATTACACAATAGTCCACGATGGAACCCGCAAAACATATATATACATCAACGACTCCATGAGTCAAGAATACATATATACAGTACAAAGATCCAAATCACCTTGAAAGCGATACAACATCCGAGTACGGATAAGAAGCAAATTGGACTAAGAGCCCTGAAGAATAACCATGGCATCCATAACCCTATCCGGACCAAGCCGGAAGGGTAACCCTGCTAACTACAAAGGGCAAAGGAAAAAGGGAGCGGTCAGTATTGATGCCAGTACACGGCGAGTCTAGAATTTGGTGGCTCTCGCCTACATAGGTATGGTGGACTGAAGCGGCAACGAAGCATGCACTAAACAACTTATAGAGACTCGATACAATTGTTGGCTATCACAGAGAGATAAGAAAAACTATACAGAACCAACCTGATACTAATATCAAACATACCCATTCTGGTATTTCCCCCTCGAGACCAAACGAGGAAGTCCTGCCGAGGAAACTCACTCGGTTGGCAGTTTTATTCATTCTTTTCATGGTGGTTATCCAACTTACTAGTGATATCAGATATAAGTCATATTATAAAAATAAAAATTAGTTATAGTTGTCTATGATCGAGAAACTGTGCTCCAAGTCATCCATAACTGCGGACACGGCTTTTCGAAAAGATTTAACCCTGTAGGGGTGCACCAAAGTTTCCACACGCACTTCCACCCTTTTTTCCAGATCAATTAACATATACTTCCATCGGTATGTCGGCGGGGCTTCAGACACGACGCTTTTCTAGACCCAAAGAAAGTACATGAGGGCCACCCGAAAGAGCTACCCGTACGATGTATATCTAATCCTCCTCGTATGGACCCTAAGGTTGCGTGCACTTGTCACACGAGCAGAAGCCATAGACAATATATTCCCGTGACAGAGTGCCGCACATATGCAACAGTAATAAACGCTCATCGAGCAACATGTAATAAACATGGCATACATGGCATAAGTACAATAGATAACATATAAAGCCCGAACTAGTTTGTGACCCCCAGTGTAGTACTTTGAAATTAGGTAATAAGACGATAGGGGCGCCCAGGCACCCCACATGTGGTTAGCGTGCTCGATCTCGTAACATGTGTCAAGAAATCGGGTCCTAGGTGGACAGAAGTGGGCGGTTAACAACCAAATCTCCACTATTACCCACATGTGCATCTTCATTAATTATATTCACTTCCAACATTTAATTAATAAGTTGTAATTAAAACCATGAGGATCTCCACCATTAAGCATGTGTCAACCTCCCAACAACGGTGGAACAAGAACAACGTGAAGCAGCACCTGAGCAAGCAACTATGACTCACAAGGCCGACTATCTATCAAACAACAGGTAATAGGATGTGTCCAAGGCAATATAGGGGTTGCAAGGGATATAAATGGTATAGAAACTAAAACATCGCAACACGGATAGCAATAGATCAACAGGAGGAAGTAAAGACTATATACACAAAATAGGTAGAAAGGGGGAGAATGCTCGCCTGGAAAACACTGCCGAAGATACACCGGAGAACTTTTCGATACTCGCATCCACTCAATGACCTAATCCGTAAAGAAACAAAACACTAAAAGAAACACTGAATGCACTATTTATTACTATGGCAGAAGATCGGGCATGATACATGTATGATGCATGACATGGCAAAGATGTGATGCAACTAGGCAATTTTAACCGGAATCAGGGTCCCGATAATTTATTAGATGGTTCATGTTGTTTAGATACCCCGCAATTTAAATGTTGGCTTAACAAGGCAAAACTTGGCATCGGTTTGCTACACAAATTTAAATGGGGCCAATATAAGACTAGAATAACCCGCATATAGTCTTCATATTTAATTATTAGATGATCTGACAAAATGCCCCAAAACCACAACATATGTATGCGAGCATGTACAATTCAATATGCGGAAATTAAATATCATGTTATAAAAAATATAGGGGCTTAGGGTCACACGTAGGTTCCGACGATCTTGGAGTCTCAGAGGGGTTCGACGATGTTCAGTACCGGAAACGGGGTCTTTGTGCCCATGAAGGAGACCTTCGGAATGGGCATCACCATCTTTGGGTTCCGGTTAGGAGTGCTCGGTGATCCGTGAGGAAATCCTTGGAGTCCGGGAAGTGGATCTTGGTGTCCGAGATGGAGAGATTCGGGTGCCAACTTTATCATCGACGGAGAACTTGTATCCGCACCGGGGGTTCTCGGGTTGTACCGTTAGATGTCGGTTTCGATCTCTGGAATGGCATCGTAGATCTTGTTGGTGTCTTGGTCTTGGCGAGGGTATGGTATGGATCCGGGGTGGGCGCTGTTGCGGGGTTAAAGAGGAGAAAGACGAGGGCGAGAGGAGAGGCGTGGGTCGGGGGTTGGTGGCGACGGGAATTGCGGCGGGGTGGGGCGCGAGCAAAGGGGATCGCGAGAGGAGCAGGGTCAGGGAGGCGGGGCCGGGTCAGGTGAGGGAGTGACGTGGTTAGATTGGGTGTTGACCGCATCGAGCGGGGTGGGTCCAAGCGTGACATGCAGCGTGTCAGGGCCGGGTGCGGGCGGCTGTACGGGCGTGCCGGTGTGCCGCGCACGCGTTGTGTTGCGCTGCTACTGTCGCGCGGGTGGTAAGGGAGTGGCGGCAGCATGTGAGGAGAGAGGGTTAGGGTTGGATAGCTGGTTAGGGTTTGGGGATCTAGGGTTTTGTCTAGTGGGGTGGTAGGTGGTCCAGTCAGTTGGGCTTTTGGGCCTGGCCGGCTAGACTGCCTCCCCCACAAAAATAGTTTATATTTTTATTTAGTTTGATATATTCTTTTCTAAAATAGTTTAGACAAATAAAAGATCTGGACGAACCGAGGGTCTTATATTTAAAATAAAGAGGGATTATTTGGAAAACAAAGAGAGACTTTTATAAAATAGTTTTAAGAAAACATATGCATGCGGACATGAAGATGCTCAAATGCAACGTGGCATGATGACATGAGCATGTAGTCATGATGATGCACAAGACAAAATACCAAGCGATTTTCTAGTAGTTTTTTTCCGGGGTGCTACAGAGGTGCAAAACCTTTCTAAGTGTCATCATCTAGTGGGGTTCTTGCCCCGCCTATGTTTGCCTACCTTAGTCCATAAAGATAAATCATCCTCCTTATCAGAACCATCATCCTCCAGATGTGATTTGACAGGAGTAGAAGGTGTGGATGTGTTAGGAGTCAACTTTTCATCTAAACTAGAACTACCACTAGGCAAAGTTGATGTAGTAATGAAATCTACAGTGGGGGAAGCGGGGGGAAGGGATGTCCACACCAACAATGCAGGCAACCTTAGCAACATTAATTGGGAAAAGGACAGAGAAAGGATTAGGACAGGTATTACCTTTGAGTTTTGATGCAGCTAGGATTGGATATTCCAAGTTTTTCTTCTTCTGAGCTTGATGAGCAATCTGGTGAACTGTATGCCCAGTGTTTAACACCCTAGCACTCTGCCTAGTGTTGAAAACAGGACCCCACTGCTTGGATGTTTTGGATGCCAGACCATTGTCCTGAGCATCTGAATCTTGCATAGTGGGTAGAGTATGTCCTTTATTAGCATCCATGAAGAAAACCTCATCATCAACCTCTTGCACTAGCTCCATTTCCCTCAACAAATTAGCACATGAATCTTCATCTTCACCTCTTGAATTAATCCAATCTATGACTTTCCTTTTTTTCCAGCCCATCATTTTCAAGTGGAGAGAGTTTACTAGCAGATTGGAGGCAAAAATCACATAATTAACCTAAAATCATAAAGAAATCACAAAATAACCTGCTTTTTCGAAGATATCACAATCTAACATACTCGCATGACGCTCTACCAGAAAGCTCCATGCTCAATAGCACGACGCTCTCACCAAAAGCGTCATGCAACCTATAGCGCTCTGGTAAAAAACGTCATCCTCTCGGCCGACGTGGCGGTCAACCGGACCCACGGGCCCACTTCTTTAGCATGGCGTTTTTGCCGGGGGCGCCATGCTCATGACTTAGCAATTTTTCTAGAGAGATTTTGTTAGGCTCGCACACATGTTCTATAACCCCGCGCCATGGCAACACGACGCTTTTGCCAAAAGTGCCATGGTCAATAGCATGAAGCTTTTGCCAAAAGCGCCATGCTCAGTAGCATGACGCTTTTGCCAAAAGCGCCATGGTCATGACTTAGAAATTTTTCTAAAAAGATTTTGTTCGGCACGCACACATACACGTAGGCCCCTGCAAAAATGCCATGCATGTAGGCATGGCGCCCCCGGTAAAAGCGCCAAACTAAAAAAATGGGCCCACGGCCGCGGTTGATCAGCACGTCGGACAAAACGATGGTGTTTTTTACCAGCGTGCTAAATGGACCATGGCGCTTTTGAGGGGAGCGTCATGCTACTAACCATGGCGGTTTCTTGTAAACCGTCATGCGAGTAGGTTAGATTGTGATATCTTTGAAAAAGCAGGTTATTCTGTGATTTCTTCGCAACTTTAGGTTAATTCTGTGATTTTTGCCCAGATTGGAAGCTATTCCTTTTTTCCATAAAGGCAGAGGCCACTTCATGAATTTTTGTAGAAAGGCCAGCTAAAGAAGTGGAAGAAACACCCACACCAGGACCATTAACAGTAGTTGGTTCGTGTCTAGTGGGGGTGGAAGCAGATTTCTCCATCTTTTTGTGAGTGTCCATATCTTCTCCATTAGAGCCCTTCTTGCCATTTGGATCCTCATCAGTATTGTGTGGGAGGGTTGGTGACCATCATCTACTGCCACTACTAGAGTTGTCCCTTCCACAGTGAAGCCAACTTGACACAGCTTCCCCAGCACATTGAAATTCCTCACTGCAGGTATCATTGTATGGTTTCTGCATTGAATCTTAAGCCTGACTACTTCAAAGAAACTTTGAAACATTCCTTGCCAATCAACTTCCAAGAGGATACCCAATGCTGAAGCAAATTGATATAGGACAGGCCATTTGCACCATTGGGGCCGGAGCCCTCTCACTTGCACCCAGACCTCCTGAAGATCAGCAAAATAATCTATGTCACCTTCCCAAACCATGACATTAACAGAAACTCCTTCTTTAGGTAGATCAAAACAAGGGTACCTAGCAACTTCATCAACCTTGATGTGAGGGGGGAATTTTACCAAGTATGTCCACTCATCCAGCTCTCTAATCTATCAAGGCCAGTTTGTCTTGTAGATAGTAGTGAGACCACTAGCTAATTCCTCCTTATTAACTGAGCCAGCTTCCACATAGACCACTCCCACATTCTTGATAGGCAGCTCCCTAGCATGCCCTTTGGGGAGGTAAATGTTGAAGAATCCCAATCCTGCTGCAGCACTTCCAAAAAAGCAGCAATTGGAAGTTGTTCCTTTTTGGTGGGGCATTGTTCTACCTCATGACAAGCCAAACCACAGAAGAAACACAGAACAGGAGCAGGGCAGGACTGCTTGTGGTGCCCAGGTTCTCCACGGTTGTAACAAATAACATTTGCATATCCTTGAGCAGAGATCAGAGGCTCAACTGCAGACGAGTTACCACCACCATCAGCCTGAGGAGTAGTAGGCAAGATCACAGCCAGAGTGGGAGTAACAGCAGCAGAAGCAGAGCCAGTAACCTCTTGTTTCTGTTCTTCCTTTTGTTTCTTCACCATCCTACTCTGGTTCTTACCGGGTTGCTGATTCTTGTTCAGTTGCTGCATCTGAGGGCCAGGTTGAATTTGGGGTGTCTGTATCTGCTGGTTTTGCTGTGGCTAGAAACCAGGTGGAGGAGCATTGGGGGGTTGCCACTGCCTAGCAAAACTGACCAGAGAAACATCCAATGTTCTTTGGATGAATGTTCATCACATCATTCTACCAATGTTGTGACCTCGTTATTAACAACATCCAATGTCCATGATCAGGAAACCTTGATCATCTTGTTAATCAACGAGCTAGTTTATATGAGAGGCATAACTAGGAACTCTTTATTTGTTTATTAAACACACATGTATTAACGTTTTCAATTAATACAATTATAGTATGCTAAATAAACATGTATCATAAACATGGAATAAGATAATAGCCACTTTATTATTTCCTCTCGGGCATATTCCCTTCAATAAGACAGTTACCACAACCTTCTAATTCGCTAGATATGTGAGGAATATTAGTAATAACGTCTTTTATTATGAGATGCCGGTTTACCTTTGAGATTATATGATGCAAACAAAACTAGCAGTAATAAAAGAGAGATTACAACCAATATGCTAAAAGGGTACTCCCTCCGCTTCGGTGAATAAGGTGCCCTCGTTTTTGCGTGTTTTTTCTTTAACCAATAATTACTCAAAATATATAAAAATTATTTATATAAAATTAGCATCATTAGAAAGTATTTCTCAATACGAATCCAACAATACTAATTATGTGAAGTATAATCGAGATATAGTTGCTTAATTTATTTGGTCAAAGTTTGTCTTGAAATACACGTGCGCCTTATTCCGTTTAGTATGATCTAGCTGGTAGTTTGATAAATATATTTGTTGAACAATATTACATTGCAGTTTAATTAGGAATCAATTGAAAATTAGGAAGACCGTAAGACGAAGCTGGTAAGAAATGTTGCTTTAAGTTCTCTAACTGAAAATTATGAAGACCGTAAGACTAGGCTCAATTAGGGTATCATAGTATCATGCACTATATGCATACAAAATACTTATGTGTCACTGCAATTAATGATGATACTCCATTGTGATGTCCATTTGCATTTTGAATTAAGACGTTCATCTGCAGATGAGCAGAGGCCAGTCCAAGCTAGCGATATGATGTCGCATATTGCTCTTTGTTTTCTCTATTAACCAATATTCTGTGCATGGCAGGGCCCAACATGTCCGATTAACAACAGAAGGTGCATGTACCCATTTCCGTGAATCCGTTCATACTTTTTTGTGTAATATGCAGTAGGTCAGGGGGTGGTACCTGGAGTTCACATGCCTCCTGCAGGTCAAGTTATGGACCGCGACAGCACTACAGGAACCAGACAAACGCCCTGGTGATGGTGCGCTGTGGTGGGCGCACAGTGCACTGCAAAGTCACAAGAGAACACTGTTAATTTCAAAAGGCTAGAAACGAATAGAACCCAGACAATGTACTGTACGTACGTGACTCTGCTGCCGGGACCGGTCCGGTCTTATAACTAGGAAGCTCACACGTGACATGGACAAGAAGAAGCTCGACGACTCGCGGGTCTATGCGTGCAATCAATGGATCTCTGGCTGGCAGGTCGTTCACCGGTTCACGTGTCAGGAATGTGCCGTTGTGCAGCCCGGCGACAGCAGCGGGGCCTTGATGACCTGCAGGATCTGGACTGGACCACATCCGCCATGGACGTACGCCATGCACACCATCCCCAGCTTTAGCACCGGCAGCGCCTCCTCCTCCTCCTCCTCCGGGAACTCCCCGCCCAGCGCCGGGTTCACTCCAGCACCACCCTCACCCACGTAGTCTCCCCCCTTATTCCACTCCCCTCCATGGCTCCACGAAACCAGTGCAGGTCACACTTCCCGTTCACGCCAGCTTCAGCTTCCGGACATAGTGAATCCCCTAGTTTCCATTCAGCATACGGTCGCGGTCCCTACAAAAACATACGGGCATGAAGGGTTTGGAGTATGTTTCAATTCAAATTTATCACATGTGGCCCGACGTACGTACGTCATCGATAATTGGACACCACCAGGCTGCCGCATCAAAAAGGGCCGGCAATCTCTATGCGCCCACCAAACTGTAGTGGACTACTGTACAATACTAGTTTTACATCGGATAAATTATCCAATGCAATCTACTCAAACATGACATACAATACAACACTCACATTAATTTATGTCTAACTCTGAATATAATGCAGCCACGTAGCACCAAGATGGGATTATATGACCTTTCTCATGGATGTGTACAACTGAAAGATGATTATTGTGGACATTGGAGACGCGTTTGGTAGGTGACACATGATTTTCGGCCCGGTCTGGCAGTGCCAAGAGTAGCAAGGCCAACATTTGAAAACAGCCTCTAGGCAATGTTCTGCAGCCCGTTTGGTAGGTAGCCCGCATGATGGGTTGGTGCATGGGTTGGGTAACCTCCCCCATTCTGTTTGGTTACCTACACACAACAATTTTAGTCCATTCTCATGCAAGAACCACTTGTTTGATAGTCCGTTCAAATTTGGGTGTGGTTACCACAAGGAGAGACAACTACAAGATTGGCTTGACGATGACCACCGGGAGAACAATGATGATGAAATTCTTCAGGCTATCTTGTCAGACATGATGTTGTTCTCCCTATGCAATGTGCAGTTGTGCACATGTAGTTCCCTCGCCTGCATTCCCTACCTGCTATTCTTCCTCGACAACAATGTGCACCAAGGACCAAATTCATTTGCCTACATCGCTGCAAAACTTTATTAAGGTCGTAAAGACATTGGTCAAATGTAGTTCTATAAACAACAAAGTCGTGCATGAGGACTTCTATGACGTTCTCAACGAGGGGTCAGAACGCATTCCTGAAATTTAGCAACAACATTACACAAACCAAGAGGCATTGATCTGTAAGCATAAGTACCATAATGGCAAATGAAAGTTGTTTTCTCTTGATCCTCGGATTGGATGGAAATTTTAAAATAACCAGAATAACCATCTAGGAAACAATAGTAAGAGTTATTAGCTAATCTTTCTAAAATCTGCTCCATGAAGGTAAAAGTTTAAGATTCTTCATTGTTTATTTATTCAATTTCCTGAAGTCAATGCATATTTTGTACCCAGTAATCGTCCTAGTAGAATTGAGCTCATCATCATTGTTGATAACGATGATACTACCTTCCTTACGTATGCAATTAGCGGGACTCACTCACTTGCTATCAGAAATAGGATAAATAATGCATGTGTCTAACAAATGGATCACTTCTTTTCTTACTACTTTTTTCATTCTAGAGTTAAGCTTTTTGAGTACCAACAAAAGGTTTAGCATCTTCATCCATAGGTATCTTGTGAGTAACTATAGAATGATCTATTCCTTTAATATCACTAAGAGTGTAACCAAAAGCTTCTTGTTGTTTGACGAGTACATTTAATAGTTTCTTACTTTCTTCCTCAGGAAGTTTATCATCAAAAATAACTAGCACTTACCTTCATCATATAGAAATTTATACCTTAGACCTTCTGGAAGGGGTTTTAGTTCAAGTGGTGGTGGTTTTTCATCTCCCTTCTTCACAATTTTTCATATTCGTTACTGAAAAGACTCTCCACTTCAGGAGCGGAGTCAAAGATATCATCTAATTCCTCTTTTTCTTCATCATTTGGAATTGAACCATCATTGATTAAGCTTCTTTCTAATTCATCTTGTGGATTACTGAACTAAATAGCAGCCAACTCTGCAATAGTACTTTCTTATTTTATCTTTTCTTTTCATAAGTCAACTTCTTGAATTGCTTGAATCAAACTTCACTTATTCCTCTGCAATTTGCAAAACATGCTCTCTTTCTTGTTGTCAATATTGACTTTAGTAGCGACATAGAAGGCATGCCTAAGGTAATTGGACAAAAAGGATCTATATGCATATCAATAATATGAAAATCAATAGGATAAGCAAATGGTCTGACTGAAATATAAGCATCACGTAGGATACCGTGAGAATCCTGCAAAGTCCTATTTGAAAGCATTATAGTAGTATCATTAGGTTCATGATCTAGATCATTAAGATAATAACAAAGTCCCTCATAAATAAAATATGGCATAATATTTACTGTAGAACTTAGATAACACAATCCCAAATAATCTGTTTTGCCTAAACGAAATGGGATTATTGGCTTTTTTTAAGGAGCAATTCCAAAGTAGCAGGACAAATATATGAACATATCCCCTATACTTCATATCTTCTGCTTCTATATGCCCACGGTATACATGATACACTTTATTTTTTACATATATACTTAAACATAGATAATCATCAAGAGATATGTTAGAATGTGTGTGGTATAACTCTCCGCTAAGATGTATAGAGATACTAGTCAAAAAGAACATGTACGAATACACTATCATTTATTTGGGCCCCATGTTTTTTTTTCGAAATGGAGGTGATAGCCCTGGCCGCTGCATCAAAATGATGCGCATAGCCATCTTTATCTATTATTCATTGAAACCTTACAAAGAAAATAGAAATATCAACCCAAATACACCTCTCTAACAACAACCTAGATGAAGGGGGTGTATGTCGAAGCCATCACTCTTACCGCACACCAATGCACGTCATCACAAACCCGGAGGCCCCAAAACTGCCGAACAACAAGTCAAGGGCACAAACCAGTCCAACTGATCCTCAGCGCACACGAACATGCACGCTCAAGCCGATGATGGCACCGTCTTCCGCCAACCCATCCTCTGGAGGATTGAAGTAATGACCTTGTCATGCCTGCCATCGACGCCAAACAACTCCACCATCCTGCGCACGTCCATCAACATGCACATGCGGTCACCACTGAGACTCCTAGACACCATGCCGCCGAGTCCCGCCATCTGACGTAGCTTGAAACCACAGGGAGATCCATCGTGTGTAGCATGTTATTTGGGTCACATGTATTGATCAATAGATCAAACACACACACCTTTATCTTCCTATTTACCTAGTTTTCCTCTAAGATGGGATTTAACTGATTTTTTTGCCATAGTATATCAAAATGAAATTGTCAATGTAACATTTATATAAGATGGTAGTTTTGTTTGCAAAAAATATAAGATGATAATTAAATTTAGAGAAAATATAATATATTTGTTGCAATAAATATTAGATATGTATAACAATAATGTGTATCTTCATAATATAAATAAAATTTTAATTATTTGGTTAAACATAATAGAAAACGATATTAGATAAAATCTTGTGTTGACACAATGTTACAGAAGATGAAAGAATTCTTTGTGAGTCACGCATTGCAACTGGTATCCTTGATAAGGATGAAACCACAAGGTGCAAGAAAATTTTAATTTTGATAGGCACGTTCAATTTCTAGATCCATTTGAAACCTTCGGATTTGCGAGTGCTATCCACATGTAATCCACCAAGAAATTTTCATCCTTACGTAAATTTCTTTTTGAATTAGTTGTCCCCATGCAACAATGGACCATCGCCAACAACCCATAGAAAGCATTCCATGTTACAAGCCATGGATCGACTAAATCTCACATGAACATCAAATTAGGTGGAGAGGTTTTCATTACTTTTGCGATAATATCTGTTTTGGGACAGATAATATTGTACGTTGCTAGATATTTTTCTCAGAATGTGGTATTTTTTAGCCACTTACCCTGAGGTGCCCTTAATGGTAAATGATCTAGAGCAAGAATTATTTTTTCGTCGCCATCGGACCTGCCCAAAAGTGACACTCCCCCAGTTTTCAATAAACCCTGAATAGAGCATTTGACCCACATACTTTCTTCTTGGTAGGTTTTGCCATACCCCATCTTCCATGGCAGGATTGAAAAGCCATCTACTAGGGTAGTTGTACAACAAAAGCTAATTGCAAGATGTAGTCACTAACAACAAAGAATTTCACTTGATACAAACACATAGTAGTACTATATTAAATAGAGAAGTTTACATGAAGTTACACAAAGTTCAATCCATCAACTAACTTTATATAGCTTTGTGAAATAGTCTAATATACTCCTTCCAGTACATAATAAGTGTCACTGATTCAGTACAAAGTTGAACTAAATTAGCGACACTATGGATTGGAGGGAGTAACAAAAATTGCGTGGGAAGGAAGACTGCTTTGCACACAGTTCATCGCAGAGCGGATTTACCACATGTAAGAGGGGCCTCCGGCATCATCTCTACCACAAATTAGTTGGAGATTCGTGCAAAAGTCTCCCAGTCAAAGCCTCCAAGTATTTTGCAATTTCACCCTTCCCAAAAAATAAAATCAACCTGCACCCTTGACCCATCCTTATCCACACCCCAACCACCGCTCACCACGATAATGTATCCCATGCACCCCTTGAACTAGTGCAACCGGTGCACCCAGTCTAAACTATACATAAAAAAGTTGTAGAAAATATTGAAAATAATTTATCATATACATGCAGTGTATATCTATGACTCTACAAAATTTCAATTTCAAATTCTTGTCAAAACTCTAGAATACAGTGCTTATTTCACGTTGGTCTGGGAATTGAGCCCGTTAATACTTGGATAGCTCATTTGTCATTTTTGGTTCTTGAGATGTGGTTGGAATTTTGATTTCAAAATTTGTGACATAATTTATGTGCATTGTATCTATGTGGTAGATTTTTTTTTAAAATATTTACACATATAGTTTAGGTTGGGTGCACCAGCTACACAAATTCAACAGGTGCATGAGATACATTCTCCTCACTCACGACATCTCCGCCTCGTCGCCCATCTCCCTCGTCGCCCCGTCACCCCGCCCCCCACCTCCCGTCGCCCCGCGCCTCCTCCTCCTCCCCAGCCCCGCCCCGACGGCCCTCCTCCTCCCCAGCCCTGATGCCCCTCCTCCTCCCCAGCACCGCCCCGACGAGCGCCTCCATGGCCGTCGAGCTCCGGCCTCCCCACCCCTCCTCCACCGACGCCACCGACGCGCTCGGCGCCGTCGAGCTCCGGCCTCTCCTCCACCTCGTCGCCCCCCACATCTGCCACCCCGATTTGCCTCCCCCTCTCTGTTCTTTGTTTTTTTTTTCATTTTTCTATAGATGTGGATTTTGCTAGATCTATGTATGAATCTTGTATGATGTGAAAGTTGAGTATGAATCTTGTGTGTATCAAGATTTTTTTTCTCTTTTTCTATATCTTGTTCATTAGTTCCAGATCGTGAGGTATATGGAACTTGTATGAATCTTTCTATTTGTTAGTGATTCTTTCTATTTCTCTGAAGTTTTTTGGTGATCTATTTTTTCTAGACATTTTGAGTTGAATCTGGAAATGATTTGATTCATTCATAGTTGCTCCATGTAACTATGAATCTATATATGGTTTGTTCATGGATCTGTAATGAAACTTTGGATATACAGAACTAAGTGTTTTAACTATTTATTAGATTGGCTAATTAAAACTGGCTAATTAAATAAAATAGAGAATTATCTATGAATCATGTTTATCCTTTAAAGACAGTGACGGAAACTGTATAGAACCTGAAAACATTAGGTTCTAAATAAACAAAACTGCAATGGACCCAACAAGTGAGGTGGAAGGGTGGTTTTGTAAAATACTAGCACAAATCTCCAATAAATTGAGGGCTAAGATGGTGCCGGGACCCTCCTATGGGGATTGCATTTCTGCAGTTCATCGGCCCTTTTGAATTAAGATGTCCATTTGCGGACGAGCACAAGGCACAAGCCAGTCCAAGCTAGCAATGTCACCAACCAACATCCTGTGTGCAGGTCGGGGCCCAACATGTCCAATAACAAAAAGGTGTATCTACCCATTCGTAAATCTGTTCATACTTTTTTGTGTGACGTGGACCCGTTGCTCACGCAAAACCTCGCTGTGCACTCACATGCCTCGCGCACTACAAAAAAAAAAGACAAACGCCCTAGTAACTGTGGTGGACTGGTGGGTGCAGAGTGAACTGCATAAGTCACAAGAGAGCACTGTTGCTTCCAACTAGAACTGTAGAAAAAAAAAACAATTCATCAGCCACATTTTTGACATCCAAAAGCGAAACAAAAAGCTACTAGTAGAACCCACACAAATGTACTGTACCTACACAATGAACTATTTTCATTAATTAGGAAGCTCACACGTGACATGAACAAGAAGGAAGGTCCACTCCAGTCCAGAGCATCAATGCTCGTATCGTACAGTACGTCGTAGTAGAGTAGGCACGTAGTACTCGCGGATCTATGCATGCATGGTACGAGTCGATCCGCCAATCAAATGGATCTCCGGCTGGCAGGTCGATTCGTTCACCGGTTCACGTGTCAGAAATGTTCCCTCGTCAGCAACGGCGCCTTGATGACCTGCAGGATCTGGACCACCTCCGCCATGGACGGCCGGTTCGACGGCACCTGCGACGTGCACACCATCCCCAGCTTCAGCACCGGCAGCGCCTCCTCCTCCGGGAACTCGCCGCCCAGCGCCGGGTCCACGCACTCCACCGCGCCGTCCCCGCCCTGCTCCAGCACCGCCCTCACCTGGTCGATCAGCACGGCCACGTCGTCCTCCCCGTACTCCACCGCCCGCTGCCCCGTCACCAGCTCCAGCACCAGCACCCCGAACCCGTACACGTCGCACTTCTCGTTCACCCGCAGGCTGCTGCACGCCAGCTCCGGCGCCGCGTACCCCACGCCGCCACCGCCGTGCATGAACCTGCTGCTTCCGCCACCGTCCGCCTGCTTCGGCTTCCGGAGCAGCCTCGCCAGCCCGAAGTCGGCGATCATCGGGTTGCACCGCGAGTCCAGCAGGACGTTGCTCGGCTTCACGTTGTAGTGGATCACTGGCGGCCGGAACGACTGGTGCAGGTACGCCAGCCCCTGCGCCGTCCCCGCAACCACCCTGAACCGCTCCTCCCACGTCAGCGGCCGCATGGACTCGCCGCCGTCCTTGCCGTTGCCGTGGAGGCGCGCCTCCAGGCTGCCGTGCGGCGCGTAGTCGGTGACCAGCAGCTGCAGCTGCGGCGTCCAGTAGTACCCCTTGAGCGGCATCAGGTTCGGGTGCCGCGCCTTGCCCAGCACACGCGCCTCGCGGTCGAACGCGTCGCGGGACTCCACCACGCTCGCCGTCGACAGCTTCTTGATGGCCACCACGCGGCCCTCGCCCACCGACGCGCGGTACGTCGTGCCGAACGCGCCGCCGCGGCCGATCTCCGTCGCCTTGCTCAGCAGCGCCTCCGCGCCGGCCACGAAGTCCTCTGTCCGGAGGCTGCTCCCCGGCCCGAACGTCACCATCTTCCCAGCGGCGAGCTTGCTGGACTTGCCCGAGCTCACAGAGCCGGACACGATGCTCTCCAGCTCAACCAGCTCCTTCTCATGGAACTCATCGGCGCCAACGCCGCCCGGCCTCCTCAGCCGCCGCGCCGACACGTTGAGCAGGGTGATCACGACGACCCCGAGGACAATGGACAGCGCCGCGCAGATGGCCACCATGGCGGACACGCTCAAAAACCGCCGTTTCCTCGGCACATCCTCGCCGCCGCCTTTCGCCGCGAGACCGCCGTTGTTGTTATTGTTGCCGTGCGTGTACTCGTTCGGGTTGAGCACCAGCGGCTTGGGCACGTTCATCCGGCACGGTTCAGCGACCAGCGGGCTGCACACGCCCAGGTTGCCCTCCAGCGCGCTCGCATCCAGGCTCTGGAATACGCCCGACGCCGGCAGCCGACCCACCAGCCGGTTGTGCGAGATGTTCACCGCCAGGAGGCTCTCCAGCCCGCCCAGCTGCGGAGGTATCTCGCCGGTCAGTTGGTTGTACTCCAGCCGCAGAATCTCCAGCTTCTTCAGCTCCGATATGCTCGCTGGTATCGGCCCCGTCAGATCGTTGTGGCCCAAGCTCCTGCCAAGACAGCAAAACCATCAAAATTAACTCTGTCCAAACGCGTCCATTTTAATTCAAATAATGTACTAGTTGAAAATTAACAAGTGTGTTCGAATTTTCAAAGTGTATCAAATTGTCAAAGCCATCAAAATTGTCAAAATGTGTCAAACTTAATCTACAGACTGCAAAAAAATTACTAAGCGTGTTAGTGGAATTTTGGGCTCACTCACAGTAGGTAGAGAGAGGAGCAGCTGGCGATGGTGTCGGGGATGGTGCCAGCGAGGGAGTTGCCGTCGAGCTGGAGCACTGCGAGGCTACCGGACTCGCAGAGGTCGCTGGGCACCGGCCCATAGAGCCCGCTGCTGCGTAGATCGAGCACCGTCAGATTACGGAGCAGGCCGAGCTCGGGCGGCAGCTGCGTGTGGAGCTCGTTGCCTGACATGTTGAGGTACCGAAGACTGAAGAAGAGCGCCATCTCAGCCGGGATGCCGCCGATGAGCCGGTTGCCGGAGAGGTCGAGCCACTGCAGCGTCTCCGCCAGCCTGGTCGACCCGGAGGGCATCACACCGGAGAGCGCGTTGGACGACATGTCGATCGTCTCGAGCCCGACGTCGAACAGGTCCTCCGGGATGCTGCCGCTGAGCCTGTTGCCCCTCAGGTGCAGCTCGGCGAGCCTGGTGCAGCCGGACATTGCGTCCGGGATGGACCCCTCGAGCCGGTTCTTCGACAGGCTGAGGTAGCTGAGGTCCTTGAGGTCGCCGAGCGTGCCTGGTAGTGTGCCGGTGAGCGCGTTGTCGGAGAGGTCGAGCCGCTGCAGCGCGGCGAGGTCGCCGAGCCACGCGGGCACCTCGCCGGAGAACCGGTTGGAGGACGCGGAGAGGCGCACCAGTGAGGTGATGCGTGCGATGGATGACGGGAGCTCGCCGTCGAACGCGTTGCTGCTGATGTCGAGGCTGCTGAGGTGCGGGCACATGCCGATGTCGTCCGGGAAGTTGCCGGAGAAGCGGTTGCCGCTGAGGTCGAGCGCCTTGAGGTTGTGGAGGGCGCCGATGCCGGCTGGGACGGGGCCGGAGAGGCGGTTGCCGGAGAGGTCGAGCGTGCGGAGGCGCGAGAGCGGCCAGAGCGCGGCGGCGAAGTCCGGCGCGCCGGAGAGCTGGTTGTTGGACACGTTGAGGTGGAGCATGAGCGGGCTGTTGGACAGCGCGTTTGGTATGTCGCCGGAGAGCTGATTGCGGGAGAGCACGAGGAAGCGGAGCGTGGGCGGGAAGGAGGGTGGGAGCGGGCCGGAGAAGGCGTTGGCGGAGAGGTCGAGGTAGCGGAGGGCGGGGAGGAGGGGGAGGTCGTCGGGGAGGGCGCCGGAGAGCGCATTGTGGGAGAGGTCGAGGGAGCGGAGGGAGGGGAGGAGGGAGAGGCCGGGGCGGAGGGTGCCGGAGAGGTTGTTGTTGGCGAGGGAGAGTGACTGGAGCTCGGGCAGGCGGTCGAGGCCGCGCGGGAGGCCGGAGGCGGAGGAGAGCGCGAGGCCATCGAGGGCGAGGCGGAGGACGCGGGAGGTGGCCGGGTCGCACTCGACGTGCGCCCAGCCGCAGGGGGTGGCGTCGGACTCGGCCCAGCCGGCGAGCGCGCCGGACGGGTCGGTGAGCGCCGAGCGGAACACCACCAGCCCCAGCACCTCCTCGTTCACCGGCATTGGCATGTCAGCGGCCGACGAGTGCAGCCCGGCGAAGAAGTAGAGTAGCAGCAGCAGCATGAGGAGCGCACAGTTAGGAGCCGCCATTTTCTGCCGCCGCGCGCGCATACGTGCAGAGTAGTGTGTGTGCTCTTCCTCTGCTCCGGGATGGGGGTGGGCTGGGCCTGATATGGATAATGGAGGTGGCGATAGATCTAGCTAGATCGGCAGTGGGGTGGGGGGTATCGAGCTGGGGGGTTTTGGTTTGAGCATGGCGGAGGCACGCGGGTGGGCGGATTGGCGCCCGTGAGCGCGAGGGTGGGGGGTAGGTTGGACGCATGGAAAGCAACAAAGGACATCACGTTCTCGCTGCCGCTCGCTTGCCCGGGGTTGGGGCCGGGGGATCAACCCCAAACTCTCGACGGCACCGCGCGGCAATTGAGGTGGGCGGCCGCCGCGAGGCACTGTTACTGTCTATGTCTGTCTATGCTGCCAACGTATCCACTGGCGGTGGTAGCAGTGAAATAATCACGGAATCATGGGCCGGCAGCTAGCTTTTACACTCGCGCTGAAATAACGACTGTAGCTCAGAATGCCACGCAGAGCAATTCAGACAAGATGTTCAAAAAAAAATGATCAGACAAGTGTGTCTGATGAATATAGTAGTACCACAAAGGTTTTGACATGATTGGTAAGGTAAAGGCTAAAGCTAGACCTGATCTTAGTTAGCTATGTCTTTCTTATGTTAGGTTGTTATTAAACTGGAAAGCCATGATACTATCTGTACACATGGTCTTTGGCCTATGCTCTTTGCTAATCACTCCAACTATCAGTTTTATTCTGCTAATATAAGAATCATGATACTGCAAGATCTTAGACTAACTCTATGATGGTTTGAAAAGATTGAGTTCAATATCCATGCACCCAAAAAGGCAAAGCAATCTGATAACAACAACTTCAGATACTGAGATCTTACTTACCTTGATGCCTTCAACCGCCTCATTGCACCAAACTGCAAACTGTAACCGAGAAAGACACTGAGATTGCCATTTCTTCACCAACAAATTATTCCATTCAGATCACGGGGTGTGCAACTGTACATGCCGTGTACTCTACATTTTGACGTGTTGCAAGTTTGCCACCCATATCACACTATCAACTATCCCATACTATGCCCAGATCAGCAGATTGCTTGCCACTTGTGCTGCTACACATTGCATCAAGTCCAAGGAACCTGACCTGTACACACACACACAACATGGCCACTTATACTTGGATTATGCGCTGCTGCTGCGCTAAGCGCAGACTTCTATACGTATACTCGGAACAGAATGGCAGACATGTATACCAACAAGACTCACGCAGGTTCACTTATCATCTGCTGCTAGCTGGGCTCGGAGGAAACCATTTCTTCATAGAACAAACAAATCCACGGGCGCCTCTCGCCTTTGCCCAGTTCAAATTCTGATAGTGGGCAACCCGGTAAACGCCGTGTCATCCATCCATCATGTGGACCCGTCGAACGCTTGCTGCGTCTTCCTGAGGTTCCAGTGGAGGCCCTCGTGGATGCTGCGGAGGAAATCGGTGGTCGAGTCCACGAGGCAGGCCGTCGGCACGGGCCAAGGGGAGATGCTGCAGATGAGGGCGTCGCCGGGGGCCAGCTGCTTCCGGTCCTTGCCGTCGAAAGATGCCCATGCGTGTCCTCGGCTGTTGTATGGCACTTGTATGCGGAGCGTCACATACTCCGGCAGTATCAACGGCCTGAAGGATAGGGAGTGGGGACAGATCGGCGTGAAAAGGATCCCGGGGACCTGCATCATGTTATGTACCACCAGGCGTTAGAGACCAAAACAGCGTTGGAGGAGTCGTGCTGGAAGGGAGAAAACAGCGAGATTTCTTGGGATGGACGTTGGACTCTGGATCTGAGGGCAGAGTGAAGTGAATCTGTAATACAGGTAGTAGTAGAAAACAAGACACTAATAACTGCACCTGTTTGCTTGTCACAAAGACCGACAGGTTAACAGTGGAAAGACACAAGGCCCTCGAAAACAGGACTGTAACTGCACTTGTTGCTTGTCAACAAGCCCTCGAAAGACACTTGGGAGAAAGGTTAACAGCGCAGAGTACGCATGATAACAAAGCTGCAGGCCTCTTTACTGTGCTGAGTAACATGAACTTGATAAGGGAAACATCACATTAACTAGTCTTGGCTAAAAGTTTGGTTAGACGGGAAATATCACTTCTTCCTTAGGTCTGCTTACAAAAAGCATCAATGGCCAGTTGGTCACTTCAAAGACAGTCTACAGTGCTAGGCTTTACTGGGCGAATTAAACATGGAGTTGAAGGAAGACATCACTTTTAACTACTCATGATTATTTTGGTTCGACAGTTGGAGGCTACACAAATTGGAGTACTTCTGTGCTTGAGCAGTGTGGAACAAAAAAAAAATAACACCCCCAGTTTAATTCAAGGAATGTATCTATTTGACACAGATCTGACTCTTATAGACACCACAGGTGGAATTGCAGGTTTTAGCTAAAGTTTGGTAAGCGAAACATCGACATGGGATCAGTGACCAGGGAAAAGATTCTGGACTATACCACAACTCATCTGATTTTTTTAATAATCTCACATGATTTTAGTGCCAAGTAAGAAAAACATTCTTTTTTCTGGGACTGTAAGAACAACAATCTCAAGATTTACAGCAGCAATCCAAACACAAGTCTGCAAATCAGGGTGTGTAATACAAAGTAGAGCATACCTGTGGATGAACCATGGATCCTCCGGCTGCTAATGAGTATGCGGTGCTTCCTGATGTTGTTGATATGATAAGCCCATCCCCTTGTACGCATGTAACAAATGAACTGTCACAGTAGCATTCCAGGTAGGTAAGGTAAGATGATATTCCCCGGTCAATTGTAACTTCGTTCAATACTAGGATTGGCTCCTCAGTCTCGAGCTCGTCCTTCGCTGCATCACGGATTACATGACATTGTAGACGGTTTCTCAGTGTTATGCTAAAAGATCCCTTCAGCACATTGTCCAGGCAATCACGATATTGCTCACTTGCTGGAAACAAGTTAAGGACAACTGACATGTGACTGCCAACAGGAGAGTAGCTAGAAAGCTTCATGTGTGATTTATCTGCTAGACTGCCTGGGACTTTTAGACCAATTAAAATCTAGCCTTACTGAAAATGTAGGTTTAAATAACAAAATCACAAAAACTAATCATTGTATGGAAAAAATTGTATGCTACTACATATGTTCCAAATTATAAGACGTTTTGGTAGGAATAGAATATAGGAACATAAATCTTCAACTCTTTATTATATCATATATAGTTAAAAACAATGCCTCATACATAACTGATAGATAATTAAGGGGGGGAGCTAAGCAAAAAATGCAATAGAGGTCATATAACCATTAAATTTTAGCACTCGTCATCGATGATAAAGGATACGGAAAGGTGTCATGAAACCCAGTGATCCCATGGCGAACGCTACAACCGGAGGAACAGGTCCTTTGAACAATGACGCAGCCTGTTATGAGAGGTTGAATCATTAACTAGTTTCAGAGCAGTCCAGCAGAAACTGAACTAAATAAGTCTTACGTGAAGTTACGAATTAAAACAAAGATATGGCAAGCAATTGCTATTTCTTAACAGAATAAATAAGTTGTTTGACCAAGCAATGCCAGTACTTGAAATAGCACGCAAAATATAATATTATCAAAAAAAAAATAGTACACAAATATGAAACTCAAACTTCTAATATGTGAACCAGCAAAGCAAACCTATCATGTAAGTTAGTTCTCACAGAGAACTGCAGTAGGAACTTCCAATTTTTAAGCAGCAAGTCCCATAAGAACTAATACTGGAGAGATCTATAGACTTTCTACTTCAAGCTGTTCACTAATGTTACTACATAAACCACAACCAAATGTGCATGTCAACATTCTACAGACTACTAAGTCCGCACAATCCCCTTAAGGCTTTGCATATTCAAGAAACCATGACAGGAGGCTAAAGCACTGCAATGCCTGACAAGGGAGGCATTACCAGATTCAGAGAACTATTAATAAGTGGTGTAGTAATATCAAAATTAGTTTTAGACATTCTGGAACAATGCATAACTAAAGGTGGATACTACACAAAAATCTACAAAAGCTTAGTCCATACAAGAATCTTCAAGGTATCTTTACAAAATGGACCAAATAACTGGATTTGCTTACCCATAAGACAGTTCCATCACCTCCAAGAGTTACAATGAGATCAACCTTTGTGTGCAACATCTTTGTCTCCTCATCTATCAGAATTTTCTAATTAGTTGGAGAGAAATGGGGGTTGCTTGGCCGAATATATTAAGTAATGGAAAGATCTGGAAGACTAATATAACTCAGAAGATGAAACATAACTATGTACAAAAGAAAAAATGATTTGCATTGATATTTAGTGTAAGGAGCATTATTTGGATTGATTCAGTTATGAGGACCATTCTTCCTTCATAGGAATCTCAGAAACAGAAAATACTCTAGTCCATAGCTGAAATAATAAATTAATATTTAATTATATCTAATGGATTAAAATGAAAAATCTGGAGCAGCATTAAAGAACTACATTAAATAGACTAAAGTCTCTTACCATTATCCCATGTTTGCACCAAGTTGTGGTCGGTATCTTGTGTTAGAAGTTCCTTGCTAACCCAGGGCTCCACAAAGACATTAATATTTTTGTGCCCTTTAAGCCATCTACAATAAAATTAATGGAAATTTTCAGTGATGCAAGCGTAATATATGTTTATAAGCATATGATGTCATATATCCTATGTATGTGGTGCTTGCATCACTCATAACAAAATAATTTTATAAGTAAATGTATAACTGAAGACAAGTGCTTATTGTACTGGTGAGCACATAATAACATAACCACGCAGTTTAAGAAGATGGAAAATATATGTTTCTTGAATATGTTCACAGATAAGGGTCACATAAACATGGAAGACTAGTAACCGGTGCTGCAAGACAGAAGAGTACGCACCTGACCATTTCAGCACAAAGAACACGAACTGAATTGGAGTTAGGTTTGGTTACGAAAAGTACTGTTTGTGGCCGAGATTCCCACTTCAGTAAGATCTGAAACCAAGGTATCCGTTGTCATGGAAAGAAAGGCATGGATAAAAATGAAATCTGTTTGGTCAAGCGATTCCAGGTACTCTAATTAAATAGGTACAACATATTGTTTCAAAATGAAATGAACAGAAGGAGAAACTCAACCTGTTTATTGCTGCGCTCTGCTGTTGTAATGTCTCCCTTTTCAAAGGAAACAAAATCATGCTTGTGCTGACCATTTTTGTTGCCATCGCATCCCCATGAAAGTCTAAATGATGCTTTTCTTCCCACCATCTTGTGACTAGATCTTGGGTTAGGTCCAGGGACTTCGTCTTGGAGAACCTCGTGTGAACATATCCCATGGTTTCCACAACATCCTGCTTGATCAGATGCAGGTGTCTCAAGTGTTAGTTGCCTGGCCAGATTCCCTAGGTCATCATCAGTGCAACTGCCACAATCTGCACAAGGTAGCAGTTGAATTAGATTTTTCTCAGGGGGTATGCTTCAATACATTATAACACATCACAATGAATTCCTCAGTGTAAGATATGGATTATCGCTTTCAGGATCCATCCAATGATACTATGATAGTCCCTTTGGACAAATTAAAGGTGTGACCATGGGAAACATGCTGTAATGACCAAGACTCAAACATGATAAAGCCTTCCTCATGTGAACAAGCACAGAACTATGCTAGGACTTCATCCTTGCTTCACCTTGAATGATTAAGCCATGGTTACTATACATTGTATCATAATTTTATACACTTTAAACTTCTAATGTGAGACAAATCCACCACCACTATCACATATGGAGACACAAGCCACCTCAGAGTGTTACAACTACCTTGTGCTGTTGAATCTTAATAACTATGGCCATCAACATGCATGCAAACATCTAGATTTTCCTTGAATGTTACTTCCATACGCAAAACTTCCTTCTATAAGCACATGATATAAATACCAACGGTAAATTTTGGACCACAGAGATTTTAGAAGTGTTTGTTTTGTGAGCTGAAGTAGTATGACACTTCAATCGTGAAATCTCAACTCGATGGATAAAATTGTCTGCTAAAAGTAAATGCATCAACTACAAAAGTATAAACCGAACCTTTCATTTTACTTTGTCGTTTTTGCGCCATCTCCAGCTCATATTTACGTTTCCATTCCGCCGCCTCTGCCTGAGCAGCAGCTTTCCCTTCAGCAACTTGACGCAATGCTTTTGCAACAGCTTCAAGTTCAAGGAAATCGGACCAGTCACTATTTGGAGTGCAGATAGAAAGCACAACATGTATATGTAACTCTTATATAATACATCTAAAAAAACTCTTATATAATAGGATTCAGGTAGGGTCATATAAAGTTTGTGTCTCCTTACTTCTCATAGCCTCTGAAAACTCCACAAGGTGTGCATCAGTTGACTTGATAGGAGTTTGAGCAAGGAATTCATAAGACGCTCTCTCTGATTCAACTGAACTAACAGTAGAGCTAACTGTAGAGATGGAGCCATTTTCACTTGGATGTGAGGCTATGGCATCTAGATTTACTCTTTGATCAGAAACCTGCAATACAACGAAGGTCTGGCAATAAGACAACAGGAAATCTGATGAGGGAGCAAAGTCAAACTTTCTCGCATCAATCCTTTTCAGTTGAAAGCCAACAAAATGAAAAGAGTAACTATATCCACAGTGGTGGGTTAATTCTAAGAGCACGTTCATCTTAGCTTAGCCTTGCTATGCTACCTCAATGTGCTTATAGTAGCTAATCGCAAGTAAGTAAAGCTATAAGCGCAAAGGATTTTCAGATCAACAAAACATGTAAGCACATACGCGCATATAAAATAGTGAGTTATAAGCTCCCTAACCCATACCCCACTGTCTACAGATTTTTACATGAAACAGAAGGATGGAGCAACTCCATCTATACTGATTAAAAATAATCAAAGCTTAAACGTTGCAAAATGGGCTCCAAATATTAGCCTGTACATAATGAAAACGGAAATAAAATAATGAAATTATAGACCAAGCACAGAATCAAGTCAGCGGTTACTTATTGGAGATCTGGGTATATGATCAGTAATTCCCAAAAAACATCAGGTGTTAAATTTGGAAATGCATAAAGTGAAATACTACAGCCTGGCTGTGATTTGTACTCTGTACTACATGGTGTGATGATCCAAGTGAGAAATGGTGCTCTGGTATGCAAATGAGAACCGCGCGCGGGTTAAACAAAAACCGAACAGATGGGGAAAAGGGGCGAATGTCCACTGGCACATTTTTTAATCAGAAAGTAAACTAATGCCCAGTGGAATTCAAACCTCCTCCCAACTGCAAGATAACGAAGTTAGGTGACTGAAAACAAAAACGTGCGAAGCCTTACCCTGCACTCTGGTCGGTTAGAGATGCTGCCCATGACTATCAGGCACGCACGCGAGGAGGGGGGATAGGACGAACATGCCTAAGAGATGACCCAGAAAGTGACACGCATTTCCGCCTATCTACCAACGGCCAGCGGAACGCGTACGTACCTTGTCGACCAACGATCTGGAGCTCGGGGCGGCCGGGATGGGTATCGGCCCCGGGTTCAGGCTCCGGAGCCTGGAATCCGGCTGCGCGGACTGGACTGCCTCCTGCCACAGAGAAACGGAGCATTCGTCAGCACAAAAAATTTCGCCAATCTCGAAACGCCGGCCGCGCGGAATGCTCGAAACCGTAGCAAGCGCGAGACATACGGCCAGACTGCGGCGGGGCTGGGCGGAATTGGGGGCGCCCGGAGGCCGAAACCCCAGCCCCCAAAAACCAGACACGGCCGGGCTAGTGCGGCCGGATCGGAGGCGGCGAGCGCGCGAGCGTACCTCGTGGGCGTGGGCGGGCTCGCCGAGCGGCATGGCGGCGCGATCCGGCTGGCCCCGTGCGGCCTCCTCTGCTCCGCTCCGCTCCGCCTCCGCTCTGCTCTGCTCGTCGATTCACGTTTGGCTTTTGCCTCGCGGTTGGGTTTTGCTTGTTGGGCTGGGGCAGTGTACGTGCGTGCGTGGTCTCGGATTTGCGGAGGGAAGGGTGGGTGGCGGAGTGGTGGTGGTGGTTGGGTGCGTGCGCGGGCCGACGAAGTCTGCCTGACTGCCGAGGACGATGGCGAGCACCACCTCCCCCGAATCGGGTATTTATCGGTGTCAGAGGGAGGGGGTTGACGCCGACGGGTGCTGACTGGTCGGGTCAGAGGTTGGTGGGGCATACTGGCAGTGGACTGCAGTTTGGCAGCCGGTTGACGCGTAGGCTAGGATTTTTCCGTTTTGTTTTACATTGGTGATGGAATTGATGATCAATCCTTTTTTTTCGCGATGTAATTGATGATCAATCCAAATTCTCAACTTATGTACGGTATAATTGACCCAGTGGTGCTCACCCAAACTAAACCAACAATACGTTATTCTTTTCCCCACGTGGGAGGAAAAGCGCTTGCCCTAAGGCACAACCTTCCGATGCTGGTCTTCAGCGGCTCCCCCGTCGATGACCTAGGTTATCGATGGTGAGGGGAGCAGCCGGATCCACGCGTGTGGATAGTTTTAGCCAAAGTAGCTTCGTTTTTAGGTTGTTCATCGTCTTGATCTCGGGACGGCGATGGCGGCGTTGAATAATTTTTCTTCAGATCCTTCCCCAGTGGATTCGAAGATCAGTTTATTCAAGCAAGGATGGTACGACGGTGGCGGCATCCTTGCGGTGGATGTGTCTCCTCAGGATCCACCGATGCGGCGGCGTTTGCTCCAGCGCCGACGTGGAACCTAGGAGGTAGTCAAGGGGGTGTATCGCAGTATTTTCGAGGGAAGTGAAACCTAATTTATTGATTCGACACAAGGGGAGCCAAAGAATATTTATAAGCCTTAACAATTGAGTTATCAATTCAGCTGCACCTGGAAACAATCTTGCTCACAACAGTTTATCAGTAGCAACAGTTTTGTAGTAGAAATAATAAAGTAGCAGCAGTAGTAAAGCAAAGACAGCAGTAACAATAGCAGTAAATAGTAGGATTCGAGTGCGGTAGGCATAGGGATGGATGGACGGGCGTTGCATGGACAAGACAATTCACATAGCAATCAGAACATAGGGCAATTGTAGATAAATAAGATAAAGCATCCAAGTACTAGACAATCCTAGGCATGTGTTCCATATATAGTCATACGTGCTCGCAATGAGAACTTGCACAACATCTTTTGTCCTGCCAGCCCGTTTGCAGTGGGGCCTCTAGGGAACTACTGGCAATTAAGGTGCTCGTTTTAATAGAGCACCGGAGCAAAGCATTAACTCTCCTTGAACACATGTGATCCTCACATCAAAGCCATTCCTTTCCGGTTATCCCGATTTCTGTCACTTCGGGGCCATAGGTTTCGGACAACAACATGTGTATATAACTTGCAGATAAGATCAAAAACAATACTATCATAATGAATCAATAACATGTTCAGATCTGAAATCATGGCACTCGGGCCCTAGTGACAAGCATTAAGCACAACAAGTCGCAACAAAGTCATAAAGCACTAATAAAAGATACTAGGCACCATGCCCTAACAATCTGATGCCATTACATGAACGATCTCATCCAATCCCTACCATCCCCATAGCCTACAGCGGGGGATTACTCACTCATAGATGGGGAAACATGGATGGTCGATGGAGAAGCAATGGTGATGATGATGGCGATGATCTCCTCCAATTCTCCATCCCGGCAGGGTGCCAGAACAGAGTTTCTGGTGCTATTTCGTGAAATCTGGTGGTGGCGGCGGAGCGGAACTCCTTCTAGAAAAACGTCGAACCCCCCGAAGTTTTTAGATCAGAAGGCTCCTTATAGGCGAAGAGAGAGGCCGAGGGGGTGCCTGGGGGGCCCACACCACCCCCTGGCGCGGCCTGGCCTGGCCCGCACCACCAGGTGGTGTGGCCACCCCCTGGCTCTTCTCCGTCTCGTATTCTGGCTCCTGGAGTCTTCGGGTGAAATAGGATTTTTGGCATATTTTTCAGGATTTTTCCTGGTAGTTGGTTTTCTGCACAAAAAGTAGACACCAAGGCAATTCTGCTGAAAACAGCGTCAGTCTGCATTAGTTGCATCCAAATCACACAAGTTTAGAGGAGAAACAATAGCAAAAGTGTTCGGGAAAATAGATACGTTTTGGACGTATCAACTCCCCCCAAGCTTAGCTTATTGCTTGTCCTCAAGCAATTCAGTTGAAAATTGAGTGCGATAAAAGAACTTTCACGAACACATTTGCTTCATATGATGTAAATATTCTTAGCAATGTGATCAACTACTTAGACAGTTCATAGTAAAGAGTATGCAACTGAGTCTACTTAATAGTCATTACAAGCTATGAAGAGATTCCAACTCAAGAATAATAAGTAGCATGAAGCACAAACATAAACAACATTACAATGCTCATAAAAAGGTATGATAGAGTGGTATCTCGCTTGCCCTTTGGTTATGAATATTAAGGCACCTCTGAAGTTTAAGTGATGACTAGAAGTAAAGATATCAAGGATACAAACATCAAAGTCATAACACAAATAATCAAGTAATAGAGCAAACACAAAGAATGACAATTATGCTCTCAAGAAGGTGCTCAAAGAATATGTGGAGACTCAACAAGTAGAAGAAAAGGTTTTGAATAATTTGAAAGGCTTCCAAATGCTGAAAGTATGGTACTCGTTAGCTTTGACTTCTCATTGCCCCTGTCATAAGCATCTTTAATGTGGTTAAGGTGAAAGTGAGGTCCAATCTGAGTTATATGCTTGACAGACTATAAACTGAAAATCCCAAGTCCCTTGAGTACGAGGGCCGCTCCTCATGCTACTCAACTTTAGTTACCGGTAAGTTCTTGTCATCGTAAGTATGTGCGTATCATTGAGAACCGCCAACGGGGTACCCCTTGCCCGATGATACGAAAGAATCCCCATATAAAAATGACAAGGCAAGCAGACAATGAGTATCTCAGCAATCTTCTTATTTACCATGGGAAAATGGTGCTTTTTTCTCTCTTTCCTCTTTTCATAAATCTCTTTTTTTCTTTTTTTCTTCTCAATAGCTATCTCTCTCTTTTTTTATAAGAAGAATGCTTCATAGATATCATTATGGTTACGCTGCAGGTTTCCACCATGTCAGCATGGATTAGACCAGCGGCCCAGGCGTTTCTCTAACACCCATACATAACTCCACGGACTTACAAGCTCCCCTTTTATTTCACACCGATAACATCCGCAAACAAAAGAGCAAGGTATCAACTGGGTATATATTTACAAGTGTTGAAAGCGTTCCCCGTGACAGCACAGTTCTGCTAATCCCCAGCCTATAATTTGCAAGCATATAACTTTCATGGAGAGTTCACAATGGTTCAGGTTTATTAAGTGCAGGAAATAAAGTGTGCCATCAAGTTCGTGAGAGCTTTACTAACTAATTTTCCCATAACAAGGAAACATTTTATTCGGAAGAAAACAAGGCATATTGAATATGCACGGGAGTAGCAAATGATGCTAATAGGTAGGTATGGTGGACACTTTGGAAATATTTGGTTTAGGGAGTTGAAAACATGAGTAAACACTCAGTGGAAGTGAAGGCTAGCAATAGTAAGGGAGCAACAAACGAGAGAGCAATAGCTGTCATTATCATGCTTGCAACAAAACAAGACTAATCATGGCATGAAAGTGATTCAAGATCCTCAAGGCAAAATAATTCATCGAGGCTTAACTAATTATTACAGTCATGTGCATGCGTGAGCATGTGCCAAGTCAATTCAAATGAAACATTCAGAGGAGAATACCACAGTGTCATACCAATTTATGAATAGAGCAATGCAAGCAAACATTCATAAGACATGCTACAAACTATTAGCGAGCTGGAGCTAATCATAAGAAAGCAAGAGCTACTAAGCATCCAAAGATAACATACACCCTACTTGAACGGACTAAGCAAGCCCACAGTGATGAGTATATGTACAAAAATGAAAACAAATAGAGTTCGTTACCAGCCTCTTACCACGCCTCAAGTTGTCATTGATCCTCATTATTGCTCTTCACTTGTGTGGCTTGAATAATAATATGAAACCAATATCCACTGAGGACTGCCGAACCCTGTAGCAAACTCGCAAAAACCAAAGAAGAACGACAAATATTTTTGGTGTTTTCGATTTTTAAACAAGAACAAAAAGGGAAAACAAGCAAATCAAAATCTTTTTGGGTTTTTCGAATAGTTCAAACAAAGCAAAAAGGGAAAAGCAAACCAAGGCAAAAAGAAGAAGCAAACCAAAGAGAAACAACAGAAATATTTTTGGTCTTTTTGTGTTTTTAGAAAGCAAAAGCAAAGAAGAACGAAAACTAAAAAGAGAACGAAAACATGAATATACAAAGTATCGTCGCAACATGATATGGAGATGAGTGCGGTGTCGGCGTACCTCCCCCCAAGCTTAGGCTTTTGGCCTAAGTGGGTATCAATCCATGTACGAATAGGGGTTCCAAGCGGGTGGATCTTGGTAAGAATGGTCGTAGCTGGGCCCATGAGAAGAATAAGAAGCTCCCCAATCATAAGCGGGCTGCTGATATGAAGACTCTCCCTCATTCGAGGGCTGGACCGAATCATCCGCGACCTCCCTTCTAGTGTCCTGCTCCTGTTGGGAGAGCTCTCCCAAGTACGTGTCAAGCTCCTCCTCAGTGAGGGACCATCCTTCCCTGTTATCAAGGTTAAACAAAACAGGTGCAGGCAAAAGAACAACACGCTCAGACTTGCTCTTTCTCCAACCAGCTTTGAGAAAGGTTATTTCATAAGATAACTCACTCATACTAGCCCACGAGGAAACAAATTTATGCTGTATCATGGAATTAAGATCAAGCCTCTCTATGGGAAACTGTAGGTCTAGATGATGAGGCACTAAACCATGCAATGCTAGTAAACGAGAAGCAATGAGGCCTCCACAAATTCCACCTTTCTCACGGTTAGCAGCAAGACGGAAAGCTATCAAAGCACCTAAGTTGTAAGACCTATCTCGTTTAAGAGCAGCAGAGATAAATGCTAGATCAAACGAAGATAACTTATTGACAGTTTTCCTAGCAAGAACACACTTGGCAATAAAGTAGGCAAAGTAGCGAATGGAGGGAAGATGAATGTTACGGATTTTTCCATTCTCTTTCGAGAAGCTACTCCCTTGGCAAATTTCTGCGTATAAATCCATGAGTGGTTCAGGTCTCTCCTTAATCTTTCTACATGATCCCCATTGAGGTACCTTAATAGCTGCACAAAGATCATCAAGAGAAAGGTCGACAACTATATTATAAATTTTGTAATGGACCATGGGGTTAGGAAAAGAGTGACTAAATTGGAAGTCCTACACCACAGACATGGTTAGCTTCACAAATTGACAAGGTTCATCTTCCAAAAAGTGCTCTAACCCTGCATTAGAAACCAAAGTGTGGAAATCTTGTAGAATTCATGCAGCTCTCATGAACTCAGAGCATGGGTAAATGGAAGGAAAAACTTCCTCCTCTCGGTGGACCTTCATGACCTCAGGCACCCAAAGCTCGTGTTGGTTTAGGTGGTGTTCACTCATCTTCTATTCTAAAATTTAAACAAGTGATTGCAAAGTAAATATAATGAAGGATTCTACTCATAGGGACTTGCAAGAGGCCTAAACATGCATCAAAACTATATCTCTAAGCATCAAACAAGATTACAAGATCTCATAACCAGTCACCTATAGTAGAAAAATACTCAACATATAATCCACTAAACACAAATCTACTTGGACAAGGGGAGGAGTCACATACCAGGGAACAATTGCTCCAAATTTTAGCAAGAAAGATGGGCTGAGCAAGGAGATTGAAAAAAATCGAGAGCAAGCACAGCAAGAACGCGATTTTGAGATATGAAATGCAGCTTACTCAGGAGAGAGAAGAAAGTGGCAGGTGAGAGAGTTAGTGGGGGGCCAGGGGTGGCCCACACCAGGGCATGGCGCCACCCAAGGCTAGCCGCGCCACCATGTGGTGTGCCTTCCTGGTGGACCCCCCTGGTACCTCCCAGGTACTCCTCTGCCCCTTTTTTCACGTAAAAATTTAATATGAATTTTCTGGAATTTTTCGAGACACTTTATTTTGGGGCATTTTTTAGAAATAGAAGAATGATTTTTCTGACAGACAGATTTTTTTTCTTTTGGAAACATGATGCAAGGACAAAACAAGGCTAGAACTACAGAAGTTCTAACATGCAAGCAACTAACAACAAAAATAAAACTAAACGAAAGAAAAAACTAAAATGCAAAGGATAGAAATAAACGGAGATAATCATAATGAAAACATTGTTTTGTTCAATGGAATCCTTTTGTTAATAAGGTTGATCAAGTCTTGCTACCAAAAAAATTGCATATGAGACAAAACTTTGTACTCCACTAATGATTATGTTACCTCAACCTTGATCGCAATGGTCCCAATCATAATAGTTTCAAATTTTTCTCTTGGTATGGGACAATATATTTCTCCAACTTGAATGCCTTCAACATGTTCAATTGAATTCAAACCATAAGTCCTTTCAATCTTCTTGGGGAAATAGACAGTATGTTCCTTGTCATTAACATTGAAGGTCACCTTTCCTTGATTACAATTAATAACAGCTCCTGCAGTATTAAGAAAAGGTCTCCCAAGAATAATAGACATATTATCGTCTTCAGGCATTTCAAGCACAACAAAATCAGTTAATATCAAGCAATTGTGAGCCACCTGAACAGGTACATCCTCACATATACCCACAGGAATGGTGGTAGATTTATCAGCCATTTGCAAAGATATATCAGTTGGTATTAATTTTTCAAGTTGAAGCCTCTTATAGAGAGAGAAAGGCATAACACTAACTCCAGCTCCCAAATCACACAAAGCAGTTCTAACATAACTGTTCTTAATAGAGCAAGGGATAGTTGGAATCCCTGGGTCTCCAAGTTTCTTAGGAACCTTACTATTGAAGGAATAATTAGCAAGCAAAGTAGAAATTTCTTCATTAGGGATCTTCCTTTTATTCGAGACAATGTCCTTCATATACTTTGAGTAAGGAGGCAATTTAATAGCATCAGTCAAAGGAATTTGCAAGAATAAAGGCTTCATCCACTCACAAAACTTATTATAGTGTTCATCTTCCTTTGACTTGTGTTTCTTATCAGGGAATGGCATAGGTTTTTGGACCCAAGGCTCTCTTTCACTACCATGTTTCTTAGCAATACAATCTTCTTTGGTGTATTTAGTATTCTTAGTGTGGTTTTCAGGTTCTTCTTCAACTTTTTCTTCATTAGGAACTTCATTTTCTTCATTACCACTTTCAGTTTCAGCATCAGAGATAGATATACTATTAGGATCTATAGCAGGTTCAGAGGGTTCTACAATAGTTTTATGTTTCTTTTTCCTTTTCTTACGAGTAGAACCACTATTTTCAGCTTGTTGAGAATCCTGCTCAATTCTTTTGGGATGCCCCTCAGGATATAGAGGATCCTGGGTAGCAGCACCACTTCTAGTTCTAATTTCATAAGCATGTTTTTCTTTAGCAGCATTAACTAGCAAGTCGTTTTGCACTTTAACGAGTTGATCTATTTGAGTTTGAACCATTTGAAAGTGTTTAACAATTAGTTTAACATCATTAGAGGTTCTTTCCAAAATATCTTTCAACTCAACAATAGCTCTAGTGTTTTCCATTAGATGATTTTGCACCCTTTTATTAAAGTTATCTTGCTTAACAATAAAGATATCGAATTCTTCTAAGCATTGATCAGGAGGTTTAGAGTAAGGGATATCACCTTCATCAAAGTGTTGGAGAGAGTGTACCTCAATAGTGGATGAGTAGGAAATAGGCTTACATAATTCTTCTATAGGAGGTAGATTCTTGACATCTGCAGCTTTAATTCCCTTCTCCTTAAGATATTTCTTAGCTTCCTTCATCACTTCATCGTTTAATTCAATAACTCCCCTCTTCTTTGATGTTGGAATAGGCACATGAATAGATGGTTCAGGTACAATTACTTCAGGCATATCTTGTTTAGGAGGAGTCCAATCTTCATAATTCTTGCTTATTTTAGCCATTAATTCCTCAGCTTCCTTAGGAGTCCTCTTCCTAAAAACACAATCAGCACAACTATCTAGGTATGTCCTAGATTCCTCGGTTAGTCCATTATAAAATATATCAAGAAGCTCATTCTTAGGTAATGGACTTCCAGCCTGTGCATGAATCAAAGCACAAAACCTTGCCCAAGATTCGGGCAATACCTCTTTTTCTCCCTGTTTAAAATCAAAAAGTTCCTGCAAAATAGCATGTCTAGCACTGGGAGGAAAATATTTCTGCAGAAAAGTACTAATCAAGCACTCAGGGCTATCAATAGATCCAGGAGGTAAATTACTAAACCAAGTTTTAGCTTCTCCTTTCAGTGAAAAGGGAAAAATCTTAGCAACAAAGTAAGTACGCATCTTAATATCATCAGAAAACAAGACACTCATGGTAGAAAGTTCATTCATATGTGTTACCGCACTTTCATTCTTAGTCCCACAAGAAGGTTCTTTCTCGACAATAGCTATGTAAGATAGATCGAGAGAGAAATCATAATCTTCATCTATAATGTTTATGGGAGAAGCAGCAAACTTAGCATCAGGAGACAATTTGGGTCTAATAGTACGCCTCTCAAGGAGACTCTTAGCAGCGCTCCTATTATGGGTGTTTTTACATTCTTTAATAAACTCATTGGTCATCTCAACATAACCATCTTCAATATCATAACTCTCACTAGACTCAGGTGAGCTAACAAGTGTGGTAGTGTCTTCATTAGGAGTTTCAGTATTTCTAGCTATAGTTCTAGCAATCGTAGCATCTAGGAAAGGACCTAATGAACCACTCTTATCAAGCACAGTAGAAGCAACATCATAAGCATCAGAAGTTTCAGATTCAGCAGTAGTAACAGTGGTGGTGTAAGGAACTTACTCAAAACAGACGGTGAATCAAGAGCAACAAAGGTGTTCAGAACCGTACCTCTTCTTGTAGTGGATGGTAAAATAGGAACCTTGCCATCACGAGACTTACCCATGATGGATGGATAGTAGCGAACAATAGAGAATCCAAGTGAGCTTGATAAATAAAGCTATGCTCCCCGGCAACGGCGCCAGAAAATAGTCTTGATGACCCACAAGTATAGGGGGTGTATCGCAGTATTTTCGAGGGAAGTGAAACCCAATTTATTGATTCGACACAAGGGGAGCCAAAGAATATTTATAAGCCTTAACAACTGATTTGTCAATTCAGCTGCACCTGGAAATAATCTTGCTCACAGCAGTTTATCAGTAGCAACAATTTTGTAGTAGGAATAGTAAAGTAGCAGCAGTAGTAAAGCAAAGACAGCAGTAACAATAGCAGTAAACAGTAGGATTCGAGTGCGGTAGGCATAGGTATGGATGGACGGGCGTTGCATGGACAAGACAATTCACATAGCAATCAGAACATAGGGCAATTGCAAATAAATAAGATAAAGCATCCAAGTACTAGACAATCCTAGGCATGTGTTCCATATATAGTCATACGTGCTCGCAATGAGAACTTGCACAACATCTTTTGTCCTGCCAGCCCGTTTGCAGCGGGGCCTCTAGGGAACTACTGGCAATTAAGGTGCTCCCTTTTAATAGAGCACCGGAGCAAAGCATTAATACTCCATGAACACATGTGATCCTCACATCAAAGCCATTCCCTTCTGGTTATCCCGATTTCTGTCACTTCGGGGCCATAGGTTCCGGACAACAACGTGTGTATACAACTTGCAGATAAGACCAAAAACAATACTATCATAATGAATCAATAACATGTTCAGATCTGAAATCATGGCACTCGGGCCCTAGTGACAAGCATTAAGCACAACAAGTCGCAACAAAGTCATAAAGCACTAATAAAAGATACTAGGCACCATGCCCTAACAATCTGATGCCATTACATGAACGATCTCATCCAATCCCTACCATCCCCATAGCCTACAGCGGGGGATTACTCACTCATAGATGGGGAAACATGGATGGTCGATGGAGAAGCAATGGTGATGATGATGGCGATGATCTCCTCCAATTCCCCGTCCCGGCAGGGTGCCAGAACAGAGTTTCTGGTGCTATTTCGTGAAATCTGGTGGTGGCAGCGGAGCGGAACTCCTTCTAAAAAATGTCGAACCCCCCAAAGTTTTTAGGTTAGAAGGCTCCTTATAGGCGAAGAGAGAGGCCGAGGGGGTGCCTGGGGGGCCCACACCACCCCCTGGCGTGGCCTTGTTGGGTCCGCAACATAGAAAACAAAAAATTTCCTACGGTGTGAACTACACGCCAAGATCTATCTACTAGGTACAAAGCAACGGGTGGACATACATCTAACGAGAACTTACCCTCGTAGACAACGAGCTTTGTTAACGAGTAGGAACTCGTGGTTGATGTAGTCGTACACTTGCCGATCTCAAGATCGTGAGGAAGTCCGAGCACCGCAACTCAGCAGCGCATCCGCACTCGCACACACATTCAAGCCACCGGACAACCTCCACCTCCTCGCTCCAGCGATCCAACGGAAGCAGCAACTCCTTCCAGACGAAATGCCACCGAGAACATGTATCTCGCTAATCCGAGACCATGGGGGAATAATTCTAGAGGGGGAGAGAGATCCTTCACAAGGAGGTGTGAGGATGAAGGAGGGAATGGGTGGCCTTTTATAGGAGGAGGGGGGTGCCCCCTCTCTCCATGGCCGGCGCATGGGGGTGACCCCTCACCTCCCCCATTCATGTGGTGTTAACCCCTCCACATTAAAATTCCTCTTCACATTCCCTTTTAAAGTCTCCACTTTAAATGCATTAAATTTCTCCAAATTTAATGCTCTCTCATTTAATAAAACTCTTTTTATTAAATTTATTCAGAATTTTGTTAATTACTTTAATTAACAAACATTCACATATAGCCCCTTGCAATATTTCAATATCACATGCAGAACCACCTTCTGCAATTTCACCCGAAACAATTTCCGGTTTCTATTGAAACAATTCATGCGCTTTGCAATTCTTTCGTCTGAAACATATGTGCTCCAAAATGGTGTCTGGTAACTCTTAAGTGTGCCACCCTACGGTTCACGAATAATGCAGACATGATCGAGACCCTTCTCCGATCAATAATCAACAGCGGGACCTGGAGATCCGTACTGACTCCTACACATTCAACGACGACTCCTGTGATCGTGAAAACCTTTAACGCTTGTAACTAAATCCCTTTGTCTCTCGATATATTACATGTCCGAGATTCGATCATCATTATCTCCATACCTAGTTTGATCTTGTTACCGACATGCACTCTTTTCTCGTTCCCGTGATATAACATTCTAGTGATCACATCACTTGCTTGCAAGCTATCCTAATGTGATATCACCGAGAGGGCCCAGAGTATATCTATCCGTCATCTGGATTGACAAATTCCACTCTTGATCCATGAGCCTCAACATAACACCTTCGTAGTACTGAACCCATCTTTATAGTCACCCTGTTACGGTGTGACGTTTGATGTTATCAAGATACTCTTCCGGTGTTAGCAATTAACATGATCTCATGGTCTAAGGATAAAGATTACTTCGTATGATATTATAGCAATATAAACATAATGACTTGATCGTAATGCTATACTTCGGATGAATGTTCATCACATCATTCTACCAATGGTGTGACCTTGTTATTAACAACATCCAATGTCCATGATCAGGAAACCTTGATCATCCTGTTAATCAACAAGCTAGTCTATAAGAGAGGCATGACTAGGAACCCTTTTTGTTTATTAAACACACATGTATTGATGTTTCCGAATCAATACATTTCTAGCATGTAAAATAAACATCTATCATGTATAAGGAATATATAATAACAACTTTATTATTGCCTCTTAGGGCATATTTCCTTCAGGCCTGGCCTGGCCCCCGCCACCAGGTGGTGTGGCCACCCCCTGGCTCTTCTCCGTCTCATATTCTGGCTCCTGGAGTCTTCGGGTGAAATAGGATTTTTGGCATATTTTCTGGGATTTTTCCTGATAGTTGGTTTTCTGCACAAAAATTTGACACCAAGGCAATTCTGCTAAAAACAACGTCAGTCCGCATTAGTTGCATCCAAATCACACAAGTTTAGAGGAGAAACAATAGCAAAAGTGTTCGGGAAAGTAGATACATTTTGGACGTATCAGTGATCCACTTAAGGGAAAACTCGCTGCTGTTCTACAAACCTCTTCACTTGGAGGCCCAACAACTGTCTATAAGAATAGAAGTGCGTAGACATCACACATGCAATTTTATAATTGTGATGTGATGTGGTCCTTCATGTTATGCGAATGATCATCATCACACGCCACCAGTATGACAACATTTGTGTGGCGCTACCAGCTGGTCGTTCTACATGAAGTTCTTGAAGATATGACCACACCATATTACAAGCCCCTCCCCGCAACAAAAAGCTCCTACGTTACTAGTTGTAGATTTTACGTGGCTGCTAGGACTTTCGAGATATAACCGTTCTTATCTACGATTATCAATCACAACATTGATCTAGTAGTTATCTTATCACTACCCTTACGAGGCCCACTGTGAATGTCATATTAACTATTGTGAGAAAGACAAACACCCGTTGGCCACTTACACGGTATAAACCATATGTCGAGTGTGGAACCAGTCTTGCATAGGATTACGCGTAAAGTCGGTCTAGGTTGCTTCATCTCATAATGCCGCAATATGAAAAAGTATGTGGGAAGGTGACAACTATGTGATCAACGCCTCACAATCATCATGATCTACCCGTACTATTATAACTACGCATAGATCAGCTCTGATACCACTAAAGGGAATCAACGGAGAAAACAAAAAAATCTACTATAGAACTGCCCATACGCCCAGATTTATGTATGAGTTAATGTTGTAGGGTTCCATACCAGTAAACAAAAATTTGCTAACTATGTGAACACTAATACCAAGATCTATAGTATGTAGACATAAGTAATGAAAAAGGTGGTATTCATACCCCTGAAGACCGAGGAACGCCTTACACAGGAAGGCGTATGTTGATCAAGACGAGCAGCTCCAAGCACCCCAAGTGTGGTGCCTCCGAAGTACTACACACGTTCGGTGTAGGCAGCATCTCCCGGGCTCCGATCCAGCCGAGCAGCGGAAGAGGAAGATGGTGAACTAAAGATCACACGACGGTAGTGTGGAAGTGGAGAACTCAAAACCCTCGAGGTCCTCTCCAATATTACGGAAAAATCCTCAAAGGAAATGAGAGAGAGAGAATAGAGAGAATGGGATGATTCCAAGGGTAGGGGCGACCCCTTATATCGTCTAGTGTCTGACATGGTTTTGGTAACAGACTAGTAGGGTTATGAAGTTGGGATGAAATCTACCAAGAGGAGTTCCGGCTAATTATGGGTTGCTCCCCTACACATATACTTATAAGGTTATAATTGTTACATTTATCATTCATCCACCTGGCACGGTTACTATCACCATGAATTGAATCTCCCCGCGCCTTCTTTTGCCATCTACAGGAAACAACAAACAACCAAATCGTTCTTTACTTTCATGCTTTATATTTCTGAAGTTTATATTTTAGTTCTATTTAAATACATATGATTTAATCAAAACTCCATTCTTATTTTAACACTTGCAGTTAATTCACTCGAAGACCTGTGACAACTTTGGGTGTGACAGAGACTTCACTCATAAACACTTACCTTCGAGCTCCCTGTGGGATCAATATCTATACTTCGAAACTAGCTACAAACGATCTGTGCACTTGCAGACATCAACAAGCCAGCCCGTGGTTGAGGTGGTGCGGCCGGGTGGGCCTTGCCTGCCTACGGCCCGCCAGCTCGCCGCCTGTGCGCACTTGCCAGCGCCCTTTCCTGGGGCCTGAGTGCGGCCTGCTAGCAGCAGTAGCAGTAGCGGTGACGCGCAGCTATGTACTGCTCATGCCTGTGCCTGCCCACCAACTCGCCCGTGTGGTCCGAGCAAGGGCCTAGTGGCGATGGCGTGCAACTGCCTATTAGGGTGGCCTCCCTTTTGGGATGTTTCCCCTCTAGGGATTCGGCCCATTAGCGGACTTTACCCCTTAATATTAATTTAAATATTTTTATTTAGTATATATTAATTCATAATTAACATATAGAATTGTATATTTAAATCCCTATTAATCCAAAACCATTTTTCGGCTTACTCCTTCTTCCGATACAACTTCAGATCCTTTCTAGAACTTTTCTAGCAATGTTTTATCGGAACGATTCCGATCCTCTTATTTCTCATATATGATCCCTTCCTTCCATAACAATCTCAGAACATCATCGGACCCTTAAGTGTGTTACTCTATGGTTCAGGAATGGCACGGTAATGATCGTGATCTATCTCGATCAATGACCAATAGCGGGACTGAGATGTTCATAATGACCCCCATGCATTCCACAAAACTCTGTCGTGTTCGAACCATAAACTCCGTGTCCCCGTCCCTTTGTTATTTCGATACATTACTTGTCCGAGATTTGATCAATGGTATCAACATACCTATCTCGTTTCCAACAAGTCCACTTATCTCGTTATCGTGGTATTGTATCCCCTGACCTAGTCAATGGTTGCAACCTATTGGATACAGTCTCACCGAGTGGGACCAGTGTATCTTCCCTTCACGCGGGTGAATAAATCCTGATCTTGATGCACAGGCCTCAACTGTTCCTCTAGAATACCCAAATATACACTTCTATAGCCACCCAGTTACGGACATGACAGTTGGGGCAGTCAAAGCAGCCTCGAGAGGCAGTGATTAACATGATCTCATGATCTAAGGAGAAAGCCACTTAGTTTCTAAGCATTGCAACGATAAACCATATGCCTTGATATCACTGAATACTTAAGTGGGTAATGTCCATCATATCATTCTCCAATGATATGACTCTATTGTCAACTGGCATAGAAGCTCCATGATCAGGAAACCTTGATCATAGGTTGCCCAACGAACTAGTTGAACAAAGGCTACTAGGGACTTGATTTATTTACATACCACACCTGTATCAATATTTCATCTTAACATAGTTATAGCGAAGTATGAAACTATTATAAACTAATTAGAGATATGATAATAAACCTACTTATTATTTGCCTCTAGGGCATATCTCTTTCATTTTTTCTGTTTTGTCAGGTCGGTGTTTACGTGGCTTGTACTATGAAATTTATGATATAAATGAGACACATATTACCATCTAAAAAAACTAAACCAACAGATAGTACTTTAATAGTAACATTGTCCAAATGTGCAACCTCCTAATTAACTTACAGTGTTAGTGCATGATCATTCTTTTGTAACACGTGCCACGCTAACGATTCGTTAATCTTAACTTGTTTTTTCCCGCAATTTGACGAGAGGGAGGATGGGAATAGAGGTATGGATGGCAATGGGTACCTGAAGGGAAGATGCCCGAGAGGCAATAATAAAGTGGTTATTATCTTATTCCTTGTTTATGATAAATGTTTATTTTGCATGCTATAATTGTATTAATTTGGAAACGTTAATACTGTAGGGGTTCCGCGCATAAAAACAATAAATTTTACTCTACCCCCTGAACCCTTGAAGCTGCCAGGACCTATCTATTAGTAATACAGTAACGGGAGGGGCTTTTCACGACCTTACCCTTGAAGACCGAAAAGCGTTGTCAACGCTTAGGAGAGCGTGGTTGATGTAGACGAGCCGAAGCCGACCTCAAGGTCGTGATGAAGTCCTTGCGCTCCTTCTGGCTCCAATGACCTGAGTGCCTCAAGTGGTACACCTCGCGGGGAGTTACACATGTCTGGTGCCTAACGATGACTCCTGCTTCCCGATCCAGCAGCAGTTGCGGAAGTAGAGCTCCCGGATCCGAATCCCACAGCGCGACGGCGCTCCGCGGTGAAGATATATCTCGCTCGCGCAGTCCAGACTTGGGACCACGGTCACGAGAGAGAGAGAGGGAGAGAGAGAAAATATCAATTGGAGGTCCTCCCAAAAGTGGGGAGACCTTTATTGATTATTGGTGTATTTTTCTAGGCCAAATACCCCACTTTATATAGGGGAGGGGAGGTACTACCTCCCTCAACGTCCCGGGGTGGGACTAAAGGAGAGGAGGGGGGAGGAGGTGGCCGACGACCACCTAGTGGGCCCCGCGTGGGGAGGGGGTGGGGGGCTAGGCCTAGCCGGCCTCCCCCTTGCCCCTTCTCCCTCTCTCCTTTCCCCTAATGGGCCCTCTCCCTCCGGAATTAGCCCATTAAGCCTTTTTTGACCTTTAATTGATTTTCTCTTTATTAAATAATTATGAATAAATGATTAAATCAACATTTAACATTCATTCACATATTATTCAATCTCCCTTCTTTTCTTCGGTAATTCTACCGATCCTATAAACGCTCTCTAAGCATCATCAAGCCCTTAAGCGTGATATCCCACGGTTCGGGAACACTCCAGACATGGTCGGGACACTCCCGCACCAATGATCGACAGAGGGACCTGGATGGCCATGTGACCCTTGTGTGTTCCACGAAGATCTTTCGTCGTTTGAACCGAGACAGTCATGTCTTATTCCCTTTGTCACTCGATACTTGCATTGCCCGAGATCTGATCAATGACATCACCATGTCGTGTTCAATATCGTTACTGAACAACACTACTTGACTCGTTCAGACAAGTGATATCCCCGTGATCTAATCACACGATGCGTAGCTATTGGATATAACTTCTTCGAGTGGGCCCTTGAGTATCTTCCCGTCACATGGACGGACAAATCCTGCTCTTGACATATATTGCCTCTACGGTTTCCTCCGAATACCTGAACACACCTTTATAACCACCATTTTACAAGATGGCGTTTGATGCTATCTAAGCACTCTTGAGAGACAGTGATTCATATAGCCTCATGGTCTAAGGAAAAGTCTACGAGGATCCATTTCTAATCATCGTAACTTGAACTTCATGACATGATCGGGTCACGATGTTTAGGTTGGGTATTGGTTCATCATCTCATTCTCAGAATGAGATGATCTCATTTCCAACTGGCATAAATGCCACATGATCAGGAAACATGATCATCTATTGACCAATGAACCAGTGACTAGAGTTTCACTGGGAACCCCTGGTTGTTTGTATATCACACGTGTATTGATGTTTCCACTCAATACAGTTATAGCATGATATAAAACTTAATCATAAACTATATGAAATATGATAATAGTCCTTACTACTATTTGTCTCTAGGGCATATTTCCAATAAATACATGTGTGTTTAATAAATAAAAGGAAAGTTCCTAGTTATGCCTCTCTTAAAAACTAGCTCGTTGATTAACAAGATGATCAAGGTTTTTTGATCATGGACATTGGATGTTGTTAATAACGAGGTCACAACATTAGTGGAATGATGTGATAAACATTCATCTGAAGTATAGCATTATGATCAAAGTCATTGTGTTTATATTGCTATAACATCATATGAAGTAATCCTAGTCCTTAGACCATGAGATCATGGCAATCACTAACACTGGAAGAGTATCTTGATAACATCAAACATCACATCATGAAAGGGTGATTATAAAGGTGGGTTTAGTGCTATGAAAGTGTTATATAGAGGCTCATGGATCAAGAGTGGGATTTGTCCATCCTGATGATGGATAGATATACTCTGGGCCCTCTCGGTGATATCACATTGGTTAGCTTGCAAGCAAGTGATGAGATCACTAGAATGTTATATCACGGGAACGAGAAAAGAGTACATATAGGTAACAAGATCAAAGTAGGTATGGAGATACCGATGATCGAATCTCGAACATGTAATATATCGCGAGACAAAGAGATTTAGTTACTAGCGTTAAAGGTTCACATGATCACAAAAGTCATCGTTGAATGTGTAGGAGTCGGTATGGATCTCTAGGTCCCGCTTCTGATTATTGATCTAAGAGGGGTCTCGATCATGTCTGCATTATTCGCGAACCGTAGGATGACACACTTAAAGGATACCGACACCATTTGGAGCAAATATGTTTCATATAAAGATTTAAGAAAGCGTTGGAATTATTTCAATAGACACCGAAATTGTTTCTGGTGAAATTGCAGAAACTGGTTCTGCATGTGATATTGAAATATTGCAGGGGGTTTTATGTGAATGTTTGTTAATTAAAGTAATTAACAAAATTCTGAATAAAATTAATAAAATATTTTTATTAAATGAGAGAGTATTAAATTTGGATAAATTTAATGCATTTAAAGTGGAGACTTTAATAGAGAATGTGAAGGGGCATATTTATGTGGAGGGGGTTACCACCACATGAATGAGGGAGGTGAAGGGACACCCTCCATGGGCGCCGGCCATGGGAGGGGTACCCTCCCCTCATCCTATAAAAGGCCCCCCTCTCACACCTTCACACCTACACCTCCTCGTGAAGGATCTCTCTCCCCCTCTAGTATTTTCCCCATGGTCTCGGATTAGCAAGATACATGTTCCCGGTGGCTTTATCTGGAAAGGAGTTGCTGCTTCTGCTGCTTTGCTGGAGCGAGGGATGGAGGTTGTCGGGGTACCGGACGTGTGTGCGATCACGGATGCACCGTTGCTTTGCGGTGCTGGACTTGGTGGTGCTGGACTTGCTGGAGTTGGATCTGATGGACGTGCTGGAGCTAGACCTGCTAGACTTCATCACGATATTAAGATCGTCAAGTGTACGACTACATTATCAATGAGTTTCGTCTCATTAACAAAGCTTTGTTTTCTTCGAGGGTAAGTTCTCTATGGATGTATATCCACCTGTTGCTTGTATCTAATAGATAGATCTTAGCGTATAATAGTTTCCATCATAGGAAAAATTTGTTTTCTATGTTGCGAACCCTTTAGTGGTATCAGAGCCTGATCTATGCGTAGATGCTTTGCACGGGTAGTACACATATGTTTATATGTGGGCGATGATGATCATGTTATTGCTTCTTTCATGTATTTTGGATATTGGTGGAGTAGGATGAAGTGGCCCGAACCAACTTTACATGTCATCGCACATGAGACCGGTTCTATGACTGACATGCAACTAGTTTTGCATAAGTGGCTGGCGGGTGTCTGTATCTCATACTATAGTCAATATCTGATTTACAACGAGTTGCTAATAACTTAGTTATCATCGTTGTGGTTCCATGTTTGTAGGTAAGACCGGTTCTATCTTCGAAATCCCTAAGCCACGTAAAAACTTGCAATTGATAAATCAGAGGCGTCTAGTTTAGATCGTTGCTAGGCTTGTGTCATAATATGGAAATGTTGTAAGTTGATGCATAGTTGATACCCTTACAACACACCTAACGTGTAAGTTCCATAGACCTTGGCCTTACACACAAAGGAATGATAGAGGTCATACCACGATGCATATGATGGTGATCAAATGCATGGACCATATCATCCCACTTTACACATATGATGTTCGCATCTTATATTGTTAGTTTGGCGCTTTTAGTATCATTATAAGATGATCCCTCATTTAGATATCAAGATAAAAATGTGTTCTTCCTTAAGTATGCACTGTTTATGTTTCGTCACTTCAAGACATCACGTGATGATCAGGTGTACTTGAATCCACGATCATATTTCGGGTGTAAGACAGTTTTACACACGCGAGTACTAAGGTTCTTACTTGGCGAACCTAGCATGTACAGACATGGCCTCAGAACACAGACCAAAAGGTTAAGCATGATTCATATAGTTGATATGATGCCCATATTGATGCTCGCCTTTGAAGCTACACCGAATCACGTGATGATCAAACTTGGTGCAGTGGATTTGGTTCATGTAATCACCAAAAAGGCACGAGGGATGTCATTTTTGAGTGGGAGTTCATTTCTAATTTGGATTAGTCGAACCAAATTTGTCATAAAGTAAATCAAATTGAATTTGCATAATTTGTTGTAGTCATTAGCATCTATTTACTACCTTATGCTTAGTTTTAATTGAGATAATAGAACTATAGAATTCTGGATATTTACTTTACGAACTGGTATCATATTGTTTTGAATGTCAATTTAAAGTTTAGAAGTCCTATTGCAAACTTTCAGTAAACTCTATTTACTCCATGAAGTTTAATAAGTAGTATTAAATCAAGAGTAAGAATTCCAATGTTAGTATCTAAAGTATCATGTTTGCCTCCATGATTATTGATATTCAAAAGTTATTTTTAATATCGAGGTTATCTAGGAGCTGAAAGAATTGTTTCAGAAACCATCATGTGTGGAAGATATTGTGATATCTGAAACAATGTTTTTGGTTGCAATATGATAAAGTATAATTTAGAAAAATACATGTTCTCATATTGTATGAGAATTTGTGAAGGTTGGAGACGCTAGGCGTCCTAATCTACCAAAAAGGTTTTGGGAACTAATATTATACTCATGATTCATCCTTATAGGCTATAGTAGCTTGATCATGAAGTTGTCATGATAAGGATGAATAGAAGATGTAAGTAAAATGTTTACTACACTAAAAGACTACTAAATAATGGATTTTTGAAAGAACACCAAACATTTGATGATGGTGATCCACTTCAAAGTGTAAGTCCAAAGGTATTAGTATTTGACTATATACACTTTGTACTATGTGTCATGTGAATGATACCACTATTGATGTTGATAGATTCTTTTTAAAGGAAAAGGAATTGCTGAAAGAGAATCTATAAAATATTTGGCAGAAAAGAAAAGGTTGGAGATGTTTGTTGGGTCCGTAGCATAGAAAACAAAAAAATCCTACGATGAGAACTATACGCCAAGATCTATCTTCTAGATACAGAGCAACGGGTGGACATACATCCATGGAGAACTTACCCTCGAAGACAACGAGTTTTGTTAATGAGTAGGAACTCATGGTTGATGTAGTCGTACGCTTGCCGATCTCAAGATCATGTGGAAGTCCGAGCGCCGCAAATCAGCAGCGCATTCGTCCTTGCACACACGTTCAAGCCACCGGACAACCTCCACCTCCTCGCTCCAGCGAATCAGCGGAAGCAGCAAATCCTTCCAGACGCAAGGCCACCGGGAACATGTATCTCGCTAATCCGAGACCATGGGGGAATATCTAGAGGGGGAGAGAGATCCTTCACGAGGAGGTGTGGTTTGTGAGAGGGGAGAGGGGGGCTTTATATAGGAGGGAGGGAGACCCCTCCCCTCCCATAGCCGGCGCATGAGGGGGGGGACTCCTCCCCTCCTTCATTCATGTGGTGAACCTCCACTCACATAAACATGGCCTCCACCCAAAATCCCACTCACATGTATTTAATTTCCACCAAATTAAATGCAAATCTCAATTAATAAAACTCTTTTATTTATTTTATTCAGAATTTTGTTAACTTTAATTAACAAACATTCACATAAAACCCGTTGCAACATTTCAATATCACATGCAGAACCACTTTCTGGAATTTCACCCGAAACAATTCCGGTTTCTATCGAAACAATTCCTGTTTCTATCGAAACATTTCCTGCGCTTTGCAAACCTTTTGTCTGGAACATATGTGCTCCTAAATGGTGTCCGGCAACCCTTAAGTGTGTCACCCTACGGTTCGCGAATAATGCAGACATGATTGAGACTCCTCTCAGATCAATAATCAGAAGCGGGACCTGGAGATCCATACTGACTCCTGCATATTCAATGATGACTTCTGTGATCGTGAGAACCTTTAACGTCAGTAATTTAATCCCTTTGTCTCATGATATAATACATGTCCGAGATTCTATCATCGGTATCCAAATACCTAGTTTGATCTCGTTACCGACATGCACTCTTTTCTCGTACACGTGATATAACATTCTAGTGATCACATCACTTGCTTGCAAGCTATCTTAATGTGATATCACCGAGAGGGCCCAGAGTATATCTATCCATCATCGGGATTGACAAATTCCACTCTTGATCCATGATCCTCAACATAACACCTTCATAGCACTAAACCCACCTTTATGGTCACCCTGTTACGGTGTGACGTTTGATGTTATCAAGATACTCTTCCGGTGTTAACAATTAACATGATCTTATGGTCTAAGGACTAAGACTACTTTGTAAGATGTTATAGAAATATAAACATAATGACTTGATCGTAATGCTATACTTCGGATGAATGTTCATCACATCATTTCACAAATGTTGTGACCTTGTTATTAACAACATCCAATGTCCATGATCAGGAAACTTTGATCATCTTGTTAATCAACAAGCTAGTCTATAAGAGAGGCATAACTAGGAACCCTTTTTGTTTATTAAACACACATGTATTGATGTTTCCTATCAATACAATTATAGCATGGAAAATAAACATCTACCATATACAAGGAATACATAATAACAACTTTATTATTGCCTCTCAGGGCATATTTCCTTCAGTCTCCCACTTGCACTAGAGACAATAATCTAGTTTACATAGTGATAAATCTAACACCCATGGAGTTCTGGTGTTGATCATGTTTAGCCCTAGGGAGTACTTTAGTCAACGGATCTGCTACATTCAGGTCTATGTGCACTTTATAAATCTTTATATCTCCATCCTTGACATGCTCGCGAATGGAGTGAAAACCGGCGCTTAATATGCTTGGAATTCTTGTGAGACCTTGGTTCATTGGCATTGTCTATGGCTCCATTGTTGTCACAATAGATCACCATTGGGTCCAACGCACTAGGAACCACACCTAGTTCCGTTATGAACTCCTTCATCCAAACCGCTTCCTGCGCCGCTTCTGAAGCAGCAACATATTCCGCCTCCGTCGTTGATCCAGCCACCACAGTTTGTTTAGAGCTCCTCCAACTAACTGCTGCTCTGTTCAAGAGAAATACGTATCCGGATTGAGACTTAGAGTCATGCGGATCAGTGTCAAAGCTAGCATCGACATAACACTTAGCGACTAGCTCTTCTTCACCTCCGTATACAAGAAACATATCCTTAGTTCTTCTCAAGTACTTAAGGATATTCTTGACCGCTATCCAGTGTTCCGAACCTGGATCAGATTGGTACCTACTAGTCAAACTAATAGCATGTGCCACATCCGGTCTTGTACATAGCATGGCATACATTATAGAGCCTATGGCTGAGGCATAGGGGATCTTATCCATTATCTCTCTTTCTTCCGCCGTAGCCGGACTTTGAGTCTTACTCAATGTCTTGCCTTGCAACATAGGTAAGAACCCTTCTTACTTTCGTCCATATTAAAATTCTTTAATATCTTATCAAGGTATGTACTCTGTGATAGCCCAATTAGGCGTCTTGATCTATCTCTATAGATTTTAATGCCTAATATATATGAAGCTTCACCAAGGTCCTTCATCGAAAATTTGCTATTTAGATAACTTTTAACACTATTTAAAAGATCTATATTATTTCCAATCAATAATATGGCATCCACATATAATATCAGAAATGTCACATTGCTCCCACTCACTTTGTTGAAAATACAAGCCTCTCCATAAGTTTGGACAAATCCAAACTCTTTGATCACCTCATCAAAGCGGAGATTCCAACTCCGAGATGCTTGCTTCAGTCCATAGATGGATCGCTGAAGTTTGCACACCTTATCAGCATCCTTAGGATCGAAAAAACCCTTAGGTTGTATCATATACAACTCTTCTTCAATATTACCATTGAGGAACGCAGTTTTGACATCCATATGCCATATTTCATAATCGAAATATGCAGCAATTGCTAACATAATCCTAACCGACTTAAGCATTGCTACGAGAGAGAATGTCTCATCGTAGTCAACTCCTTGAATTTGTTGAAACCCCTTTGCGACAAGTCAAGCCTTATAGATGGTTACATTACCATCAGCATCAGTTTTTCTTTTGAAAATCCATTTATTCTCAACGGCCTTTCGATCGTAAGGTAAGTCCACCAAGGTCCAAACCTGGTTTTCGTACATGGATTCCATCTCGGATTTCATGGCTTCTAGCCATTTGTTGGAATCAGGGCTCATCATCGCTTCTTCATACGTCACAGGGTCATTTATTTCATCAATCATGAAATTCATAACAGGATTGTCGTACAGTTCAGGAGCTATAACTATCCTGCTTGACCTGTGAGGTTCGGTAGTGTCCTCTTTCGGAGTTTCATGATCAATATCATTATCTCTCTCTTCATTAGGTGAAGTCAACTCCGAAACAACTTCCGGTGCTGCGCTACTCGCCATTTCATGAAGAGAAGGTTCAGTAACCTCTTCGAGTTCTACCTTCCGACTACTCACACCTTTCGCGAGAAACTCCTTCTCAAGAAAGGATCCATTCTTAGCAACAAAGACCTTGCCCTCGGATCTGTGATAGAAGGTATACCCAATCGTTTCCTTAGGGTATCCTATGAAGACACATTTTTCCGCTTTGGGTTCGAGTTTATCCGGTTGAAGTTTCTTCACATAAACATCACATCCCCAAACTTTAAGAAATGACAGCTTAGATTTGTTTCCAAACCATAATTCATACGGTGTCTTTTCAACAGATTTAGATGGTGCCCTATTTAAAGTGAATGCAGCGGTTTCCAGTGCATAACCCCAAAATGACAATGGCAAGTCAGTCAGAGACATCATAGATCGAACCATATATAATAAAGTACGATTACGACGTTCTAACACACCATTACGTTGTGGTGTTCCGGCAGGCGTGAGTTGTGAAACTATTCCACAGTCTTTCATATGTGTGCTAAACTCGTAACTAATATACTCTCCTCCACGGTCGGACCGCAGAAATTTGATCTTTCTGTTATGATGATTTTCCACTTCATTCTGAAATTCTTTGAACTTTTCAAAGGTTTCAGACTTATGTTTCATCAAATAGATATACCCGTATCTACTCAAATCATCCGTGAAAGTAACAAAATAACAATATCCACCTCGCGTCGACACACTCATTGGTCCACACACATCAGTATGTATGATTTCTAATAAATCTGTCGCCCGTTCCATTGAACCGGAAAACGGCGTTCTAGTCATCTTGCCCATAAGGCATGGCTCACATGTATCAAATGATTCAAAATCAAGTGATTCCAAAAGTCCATCAGAATGGAGTTTCTTTATGCGTTTAACGCCAATATGACCTAGACGGCAGTGCCACATATATACAGATATATCATTATCAAGTTTAATCCTTTTAGCACCAACATTATGAATATGCGTAATACTACTATCGAGATCCAACAGAAATAAACCATTCAACACAGGTGCATGACCATAAAAGATATTATTCATATAAATAGAACAACTATTGTTTTCAGACTTAAACGAATAACCACTTTGCATCAAACACGATCCGGATACAATGTTCATGCTCAGTGCAGGCACCAAATAACAATTATTCAGGTTTATAACTAATCCCGATGGCATATGGAGAGGCAGCGTTCCGACGGCGATCACATCAACTCTTGATCCATTGCCGACCCGCATCGTGACCTCATCCCTTGCTAGCTGTCGCTTGTTCCGCAGCCCCTGAACCGAGTTACATATATTAGCAACCGATCCCGTGTCAAATACCCAGGTGCTACTGTGAGTACTAGTCAAGTACACATCAATAACATGTATATCACATATACCTTTGTTTGCCTTGTCGGCCTTCTTGTCCGCCAAATACTTGGGGAAATTGCGCTTCCAATGGCCAGTCCCCTTGCAATAGTAACACTCGGTGTCAGACTTAGGGCTAGCTCAGGGTTTCTTTTCAGGCGCAGCAACAGATTTGCCACCCTTCTTTCCCTTGTGCTTGCCTTTCTTGTCCTTCTTGAAACCGGTGGTCTTATTGATCATCAACACTTGATGTTCTTTCCTAATCTCCACTTGTGCAGTCTTAAGCATTGACAGAAGCTCTGGAAGAGACTTCTTCATGCCCTGCATATTATAGTTCATCACGAAGCTCTTGTATCTAGGTGGCAAAGATTGGAGAACATGATGTATGCCCAAGTCAATGGGAATCGTTATTCCCAAGGACACAAGCTTATCGGCGTACCTAGACATTTTGAGTATGTGCTCACTAACGGAGCTGTTCTCCTCCATCATACAGCTAAAGAACTTTTCAGAAGCATTATAACTCTCTACGGCAGCATGGGTATCGAAAATCATTTTTAATTCTCCCATGGTATCAAAGGCATTGCCATTTTCGAAATGTTTTCGAAGTTATGGCTCTAGCCCATACATTATGCCGCAATGAACTAAGTTGTGGTCCTCCTGACGAGTTATATAGACATTCTTTTCCTCATCAGGAGCATCAGGAGCTGGTGGGGAGCCTAGCGACGCCTCTAGCACATATTGCTTTTGTGCAGCAGTGAGGAGAATCCTCAAATTCATAGCCCAGTTGATGAAGTTGCTACCATTCGCAGCAAGCTTCTCTTTCTCCATGAACACATTGAAATTAAAAGCAGGTGGTGCCATCTACAACAGAATTTGTAAAATATATTTAGACTAAGTTTATGATAGATTGAGTTCAACTAATCCAAATTACTAATGAACTCTCACTCAAAAACGACATCCCTCGTGTCCTTTTGGTGATTACATGAACCAAATCCACTACACCAAGTCCAATCATCACGTGAGTCGTTGTAGCTTCAAAGGCGAGCATCTATATGGGCATCATATCAACTATATGACTCATGCTTAACCTTTCGGTCCGTGTTCCAAGGCCATGTCCGTACATGCTAGGCTCGCCAAGTAAGAACCTTAGTATTCGCGTGTGTAAAACTGTCTTACACCCGTTGTATGAAAGCGTAGAGTCGAGAACACCCGATCATCACGTGATGCCTCAAAACATGATCCACAAAACGGTGCATACTTAAGGAAGAACACATTTTATCTTGATATCTAAATGAGGGATCATCTTATAATGCTACCAAAAGCGCCAAACTAGCAATATAAGATGCTAACATCTAATGTGTGAAGTGAGATGATATGGTCCATGCATTTGATCTCTATCATTTGCATCGTGGTATGATCTATATCATTCCTTTGTGTGCAAGGCCAAGGTCTATGGAACTTACACGTTAAGTGAGTTGTAAGAGTATATATCATACATCTACTTACAACAATACCATATCAAGACACTAGCCCAACAACGATCTAAACTAGAGGCCTCTAATTTATCAATTGCAAGTTTACATGGCTTAGGGCTTTCGGAGATAGAACCGGTCTTACCTACGAACATGAACCACAACGAGGATAACCAAGTTATTAGCAACTTGTTGTAAATCAGATATTGACTATAGTAGGAGAGACAGACACCCGCTGGCCACTTATGCAAAACTAGTTGCATGTCAGTCATGGAACCGGTCTCATGTACGATGACATGTAAGGTTGGTCCGGGCCGCTTTATCCCACTATGCCACCAATATCCAAAGTACATAGAAGATGCAATAACATGATCATCATCGCCCACATATAAACATATGTGTACTACCCGTGCAAAGCAGCTACGCATAGATCAGGCTCTGATACCACTGTTGGGTCCGCAGCATAGAAAACAAAAAAATTCCTACGATGAGAACTATACGCCAAGATCTATCTACTAGATACAGAGCAACGAGTGGACATACATCCATGGAGAACTTACCCTCAAAGACAACGAGTTTTGTTAACGAGTAGGAACTCGTGGTTGATGTAGTCGTACGCTTGCCGATCTCAAGATCGTGTGGAAGTCTGAGCGCCGCAAATCAGCAGCGCATCCATCCTTGCACACATGTTCAAGCCACCGGACAACCTCCACCTCCTCGCTCCAGCGAATCAGCAGAAGCAGCAACTCCTTCCAGGCGCAAGGCCACCGGGAACATGTATCTCGCTAATCCGAGACCATGGGGGAATATCTAGAGGGGGAGAGAGATCCTTCACGAGTATGTGTGGTTTGTGAGAGGGGAGAGGGGGCTTTATATAGGAGGGAGGGAGACCCCTCCCCTCCCATAGCTGGCGCATGAGGGGGGGGGGACTCCTCCCCTCCTTCATTCATGTGGTGAACCTCCACTCACATAAACATGGCCTCCACCCAAAATCCCACTCACATGTATTTAATTTCCACCAAATTAAATGCAACTCTCAATTAATAAAACTCTTTTATTTATTTTATTCAGAATTTTGTTAATTAATTTAATTAACAAACATTCACATAAAACCCCTTGCAACATTTCAATATCACATGCAGAACCACTTTCTGCAATTTCACCCGAAACAATTCCGGTTTCTATCGAAACAATTCTTGTTTCTATCGAAACATTTCCTGCACTTTGTAAACCTTTTGTCTGAAACATATGTGCTCCTAAATGGTGTCCGACAACCCTTAAGTGTGTCACCCTACGGTTCGCGAATAATGCAGACATGATTGAGACTCCTCTCAGATCAATAATCAGAAGCAGAACCTGTAGATCCATACTGACTCCTGCATATTCAACGATGACTTATGTGATCGTGAGAACCTTTAACGTCAGCAATTTAATCCCTTTGTCTCATGATATAATACATGTCCGAGATTCGATCATCGGTATCCAAATACCTAGTTTGATCTCGTTACCGACATGCACTCTTTTCTCGTACCCGTGATATAACATTCTAGTGATCACATCACTTGCTTGCAAGCTATCTTAATGTGATATCACCGTGAGGGCCCAGAGTATATCTATCCGTCATCGGGATTGACAAATTCCACTCTTGATCCATGAGCCTCAACATAACACCTTGATAGCACTGAACCCACCTTTATGGTCACCCTGTTACGGTGTGACGTTTGATGTTATCAAGATACTCTTCCGGTGTTAGCAATTAACATGATCTCATGGTCTAAGGACTAAGACTACTTTGTATGATGTTATAGAAATATAAACATAATGACTTGATCGTAATGCTATACTTCGGATGAATGTTCATCACATCATTTCACAAATGTTGTGACCTTGTTATTAACAACATCCAATGTCCATGATCAGGAAACTTTGAGCATCTTGTTAATCAACAAGCTAGTCTATAAGAGAGGCATAACTAGGAACCCTTTTTATTTATTAAACACACATGTATTGATATTTCCTATTAATACAATTATAGCATGCAAAATAAACATCTATCATATACAAGGAATACATAGTAACAACTTTATTATTGCCTCTCAGGGCATATTCCCTTCAATGTCCAGCTTAGGTATATAGAAGATATACATGTTATGGCAGTATTCTTTGCTTGTTAAACAATATGGTTCTTAGGTGGTGGATACCAGTATTGGATACTGAATTGGTTGGTGTGAAGTGTCATACAGAACGACACAATTCATGAACTACAACGGCCTAATTAACTAGCAAGAGAATAAGTGATGATGTTCATCAAAAACAAATAAAGTGTTATTGTGTTTTTCATGTTGGAGATATGCCCAAGAGGCAATTATTAAGTGGTTATTATTATATCTTTATGTTTATGATAAATGTTTACATCACATGCTATAATTGTATTAACAGGAAACATTAATACTTGTGTGTTTTGTAAACATAAAAGAGTCCCTAGTAAGCCTCTTGTTAAACTAGCTTGTTGATTAATGGATTATCATGGTTTCCTGATCATGGACATTGGATGTTGTTAATAACAAGATCATATCATTAGGAGAATGATGTGATGGACACACACCCATAGTAAGCATAGCATAAGATCAAGTCATTAAGTTCGTTTTGCTACAAGCTTTCAAATGCATAGTAACCTAATCCTTCGACCATGAGGTTATGTTAATCACCATCACCGGATGGGTACTTTGATGACATCAAACGCTGCTTCGTAACTGGGTAGTTATAAAGGTGACATTGGGTATTCTGAAAGTATGTGTTGAAGCGCATGGACCAAGATTGGGATTTGTCCATCCATATGACGGATAGATATGCTCTGGGCCCTCTCGGTGGAATGTCATCTAGTTAGCTTGCAAGCATGTGACTAGGTCACAAGGGATGACATATCACGGAACGAGTAAAGAGTACTTATCAATAACGAGGTAGAACTAGGTATGGAGATACTGACGATCAAACCTCGGATAAGTAGAGTATCGCGTGACAAAGGGAATTGGTTTCGTATGTTAAATGGTTCTATCGATCACAAAGTCATCGTTGAGTATGTGGGAGCTGTTATGGATCTCCAGATCCCGCTAATGGTTATTGATCGGAGATGTGTCTCCATCATGTCTACATGTTCACGAACCGTAGGGTGACACACTTAATGTTCGAAGTTGTTTTAAGTAGATATGGAATGTGCGTTGGAAACCGAATGTTGTTCGGAGTCTCGGATTGGATCCGGGACATCACGAGGAGATCCGGAATTGTCCGGAGAATAAGATTCATATATTGGGGATCATTTTCTAAGTTAGGAAATGTTCCGGAGTGTTTGTATGGAGATTCTAGAAGGTTTCGGAATGTTCTGGAAGGTTCTAGAAGATTTCTTGGAGTTTGCTTGAAAACTAAGAAAGGATCAAGGAGTCTTTGTGGGGCAAGACATGGATTCGTGGGGGAGGAGGATTCCTCCCCCCCTCCCAATCCGCCGGCCAAGGAGGGAGGGGAGTCCTACTAGGACTCCCCCTCCCATGGCGCCTCCCTCCTTTAAATAGAGGGGAGGGGGCGCCACCCCCTAGACCTCTACCATGACAAACCCTAGCCGCCGCCTCTCTCCTCCTCCTTCGCTCTGCTCCGGCTTAGGCAAAGCCCTGCAGAAATCTCTACTCCACCACCACCACCACACCGTCGTGCTGCTGGGATTCCATGGAGAAGATCTACTACCTCCGCTGCTCGCTGGAACGGGGAGAGGAAGGTCTGCTTCAACTCCGCACGTGTGACCGACTGCGGAAGCGCTGCCGGAACGCGGCGCCGGAAGGATCGTCCACACGATCTTGAGATCGGCAAGTGATCGACTACATCAACCCCGAGATCCAATCTCGTAACGCTTTCGGATCTACGAGGGTTAGTACAGATCTATCTCGTTGCACATGTCTAATAGATTAGATCTTGGCTTTTATCTAGATCAGATCTGGGTTTTGTTCCTTCTTGCGGTAGAAATTTTTTGTTTTCCATGCTACGAACCCATCAGTGGTATCAGAGCCGTGTCTATGCGTAGATCTGTTGCACGAGTAGAACACAATGGTTTTGTGGGCGTTGGTGCTCGTGCCGTCTTTTGCTTTGTGTACTTTGCATCTTGCGGTATGGTGGGATGAAGCGGCTCGGGCTAACCTTACATGTCATCGCACATGAGATTTGCTCCACGCTTGACGTGTAACTTGCTTTGCACAAGTGGCTTTGCGGGTGTCTGTCTCTCCCATCATAGTATAGATCCAATCTACACTTTGCACTTGATAGCACTTGTATCAACGTTGTGGTTCAGTTTCGTAGGTAAGATCCGTTCTTATTCGAAAGCCCCAAACCACGTAAAACATGCAAAGAAAATTAGAGGCGTCTAACTTGTTTTTGCAGGGGTTTTGTGATGTGATATGGCCATCATGTGATTGTGATTATATTTGATGTATTCAATGATCCTTGTTGTAATATGGCAACCGACAGGAGCCTAATGGTTGTCTTTAATTCTGTTAAGACCTGTGTGTCTATTCATCTTGTAATAGATTTATTCCAAGTAGTTGTAATAGTTGCTAGTGATGATGGACAACCATGAAGCGGCACCACTGACCTTGACGCAATGCTGGTGATGATGGAGATCATGTCCGTGCTTTGGAGATGGAGATCAAAGGCATAAGAAGAAAGGGCCATATCATATCACACTAATTATGAATTGCCTGTGATGTTAATCCTTTATGCATCTTGTATTGCTTAGATCGCGACGGTAGCATTATAAGATGATCCCTCTCACTAAATATCAAGTAATAAAGTGTTCGTCCTTAGTAGGCACCGTTGCTAAGACTCGTCGTTTTGAAGCATCTCGTGATGATCGGGTGTGATAGATTCTACGTGTGCATACGACGGGTGCAAGCCATATTTGCACATGCGGATACTAAGGTTAATGTACAGACATGGTCTCGGAACACGGAATACCGAAAGGTAAAGCATGAGTCATATGGATGATATGATGAACATGTTGATTGTTCGCCTTTAAAGCTACATCATCTCACGTGATGATCGGACTTGGTGTAGTGGATTTGGTTCATGTAATCACTAAAACAACTGGAGGGATGTTGTTTTGAGTGGGAGTTCATTTGTAATTTGGATTAGTCAAACTCAATTTATCATAAACACAATCAAAGTGCATTTGCATAGTTTGTTGTAGTCATTGGCATCCGTTCACCACCTTACGCTTAGTTATAGTTGAGATAGTGGAACTATAGAAATTCTGGATATTTGCTTTACGAACTGGTATCGTATTGTTTTGAGTGTCAATCTAAAGTTTAAAACTCATATTGCAAACTTTCAGCAAACTCCGTTTACTCTGTGAAGTTTAATAAACAGTATTAAATCAAGAGTAACAATTCTAGTGTTAGTATCTAATGTATCATGTTTGCCTCCATGATTCTTGATACTCAAAAGATTGTTTTTAATATCAAGTTTATCTAAGAGCTGAAAGCAATGTTTCAGAAACCATCATATGTGAAAGGTATTGCGATATCTAAAACAATGTGTTGGTTACAACATGATAGAGTATATGTCCTCATATTTGATGAGAATTTGTGAAGGTTGGAGACGGTAGTCGTCCTAATCCTCCAAAAGGTTTTGGAAAAGAAACATTATACTCGCAATTCACCTTTATAAGCTATAGCAGCTTGATCATGAAAGTTGTCATGATAAGGATGAATAGAAGATGTAAGTAAAATATTTACTACACTAAAAGATTACTAAAGAATGGATTTTTGAAAGAATGCCAAACATTTGATGAAGGTGATCCACTTCAAAGTGCAAGTCCAAAGGTATTAGTATTTGACTATACACACTTTGTACTATGTGTCATGTGAATGACACCACTATTAATGTTGATAGATTCTTTTAAAAGAAAAGGAATTGTTGAAAGAGAATCTATAAAATATTTGGCAGAAAAGAAAAGATTGGAGATATCCAACTTAAGTATATAGAAGATACATGTTATGGCTGTATTCCTTGGTTGTTAAACAATGTGGTTCTGCGGTATTGGATACCGAATTGGTTGGTATGAAGTGTCATACAGGATAACACAATTCATGAACTGCAATGGCCTAAGTAACTAGCAAGAGAATATGTGATGATGTTCATCGAAAACAAAGGGTTGTTGTGTTGCTCGTTAACATCAAAGCTTGCCTTCAAGATTTGTTTCAATAATTGTTAATTTGATCAGGTATTATGACGACAAAAGGTTGTTCAAATAATTGCCGTATTCCATAATAGATGGATGATATACAAGTCTGGTTGGAGAAATAACGACCATAAAACTAATGCTAAAATGTCGCAAGACAAATGATTGAAAGATCACTTGCGAAGTGACATCACCGTTTAAATTATATTAGGGATACATGAAGAAACTCCATGTTGATGGATTTTTGGAATCTTTGATTTTGATCAAATGACGCTTGTGATACTTTCCTGGAGATAATTAAAACTCCGTCCGTAGGCCAAAAGAGGAACAGACGACTAACTGATTGGAATTTGTACATATTGATGTATATAGTCCATTATATGTAGTCGTGGGCGATGGATTTCAACTTCATATGCTTTGTACGAAGATTTGAGTGAGTATATGTATATACTTACTCAATAAGGAAGAAGTATGAAACATTTGAAAATGTTCAAAGACTTTCAAGATGAAGTGGAAAATTATTGTAACAAGAAAATAAAAAAGTTTATGATTGGATCATAAAGAAAGATGTTTGAGTTACAAGTTTAGCAAAACACCTAAGATTTGAGGAATCGTTCCATGGATTTGCATTTCCCAAAACACCATAGGAGTATGGAGTGTTTGAGATATGTAATGAAACCTTGTTTGACATGGTAAGATCAAAGGTGTCATTTATAAAACTGCCATTATATTTTAAAGATTAAAGCTTTAGTGACTACCGCTTTTACACTGAAAAGAGCTCCACCGTGATCCGTTGAAATGACACCATATAAGTCATGGTTTGGGATAAAACCCAGGTTGTCCTTTCTTAAATTTTTGGTATGCTAGGCATAAGTAAAGTGTTTACAACCAAAGTCGGATGAGCATGACTTTGTAGGTTATTTCGAATAACCATTGGGTATTCCTCCATAACACCGAAGACAAAAGTGTTTGTCGCTTAGAATGTCGAGTTTCTTGAGAAGGATTTTTTGGTGAAAAGTCAAGTGGGAGGACAATAGAACTTTGACAAGGTTGTTGAACCTTGGCTAATATGTGCTGAGTTGCGCAGCATCGGTAAGTGTCCCGAAGGCAGCAACAATGCTCATGGCTCACGTGCCTCAAAGGTTGTGGTCACAGAGATCTAAGTTACTATTGAACCAAGTAGGTCGGGTAAGTAATCAAATGCCAAGATTTGAGAGTTAAATCATTGTTGTTTGACAATGATGAACCGACTACATGCAAAGAAGCAATGATGGGCCCTGACTTCGTTAAGTGGCTTGAAGCCATAAAATCCGTGATAATTCCATACACGAGAAATCAAGCTTTGAATTTGAAAGCCCCTCTAGAAAGGTGCAAGACCTTACAGTTGTATATGGATCTATAAAGAAATAGACATGGATGTTTCACATCTATGAAATAGTCGACATGTCAGAAAGAGTTTACGACAATGTTCAAGGAATTGACTATGATAAGATTTGATCTTTCATAGCGATATTTAGTCTGGACGGATTAATGTAGCAACCACTACATATATTTTGGTATATGGTAGTTGAACAAACAAAACAAGTTCTTCTAATAGAATGGTTACCTAGGATGTGTCCATGACACGATCCAAAGGGTTTTGTTAATTCAAAGGATGCTAAAAGAGTATGCAAAACTTCAATGGTTGAAGTGAGCATCACGGAGTTGGAATCTTCACCGTGATGAAACCGTTAAAAGGTTTAATTTCATCAGAGACGATGAAGATGTTTGCATTTTGCAAGAAATTAAGTGGGAGTGCTAAGACATATTTCTAATACATTATGTGAAAGACATATTGTTGATGATGTATCTTTTATTGACACAGGTTAAGAATTTCATTTCGATGAAAGGCTTAGGCATAACCCAAGAATTAGGCATCAATGTCTATATGGATAGATTGAGGCGCTAATATGGTTTTGCCAAATGTACATAGATAAGATGTTGAATGAGTTCAATATGAAAACAACAAGAAAGGTTCTTGATGCACGGAAAGGACTGAATCAAGATTCAAGTGTGTTGACACGAGATTCAAGTGTGTTGACACGAGATTCAAGTGTTTTGACACTTGGTGAAATCACAAGAATATTTTGATCAATCTTTGAGATGTACACATCCAGATATGTCCTATGCTCTAAATGTTATGACCATATACCAGAATGACTCATAAGATGATCATTGGACAATAGTAGGGATATTCCTATGATCTTTGGAAGAACTAAGAATATATTATTTATATAGTGGTGACAAATAGTTCATTGTAAATTGTTGCATTGATACTAGTTTTGTCACAAATTAAGTTTATCTCAATTTAAACTATGGGTGGCACAATGTAATGGAAAGGAAGTTCCATAACAGATTTGGTTGAGTACCAAAGTTAAAACATTGTGACAGATACTACAACAAAAGGCTAAGTATATGACTGCTATTGTAGCAGCAAATGAGGGCATTTGCGTCAAGTAGTTTGTTATCAAACTAGGTGTGGTTCATAGCGGGATAATACTATGAAGATACATTGTATGACAATTGTATCAACATGATTTAATCCCAAGGAACTAAAGGTCTTACCAAAGGACCAAATTTATACAATGCCATCTCATTGGAGAATGAGTAATGCGTAGAGACGCAAGGACATGCAAATACACACGGACCTGGAAGTGTCAGATCCGAAGATTATGTTTACCACTAGCAATAGTGTCTATACAACACAAGAAAGCCATAGGTGTTGAATGCACAAGTTTTTAACTAGATTATTGACTCTAGTGCAAGTGGGAGACTGTTGGAGATATGCCCAAGAGGCAATAATTAAGTGGTTATTATTATATCTTTATGTTTATGATAAATGTTTACATCCCATGCTATAATTGTATTAACAGGAAACATTAATACTTGTGTGTTTTGTAAACATAAAAGAGTACCTAGTAAGCCTCTTGTTAAACTAGCTTGTTGATTAATGGATGATCATGGTTTCCTGATCATGGACATTGGATGTCGTCAATAACAAGATCATATCATTAGGAGAATGATGTGATGGACACACACCCATAGTAAGCATAGCATAAGATCAAGTCATTAAGTTCGTTTTGCTACAAGCTTTCAAATGCATAGTAACCTAATCCTTCGACCATGAGGTTATGTTAATCACCATCACCGGATGGGTACTTTGATGACATCAAACGCTGCTTTGTAACTGGGTAGTTATAAAGGTGACATTGGGTATTCTAAAAGTATGTGTTGAAGCGCATGGACCAAGATTGGGATTTGTCCATCCATATGACGGATAGATATGCTCTAGGCCCTCTCTGTGGAATGTCATCTAGTTAGCTTGCAAGCATGTGACTAGGTCACAAGGGATGACATATCACGGAATGAGTAAAGATTACTTATCAGTAACGAGGTAGAACTAGGTATGGAGATACCGACGATCAAACCTCGGATAAGTAGAGTATCGCGTGACAAAGGGAATTGGTTTCGTATGTTAAATGGTTTTATCGATCACAAAGTCATCGTTGAGTATGTGGGAGCTGTTATGGATCTCCAGATCCCGCTAATGGTTATTGATCGGAGATGTGTCTCCATCATGTCTACATGTTCACGAACCGTAGGGTGACACACTTAAGGTTCGAAGTTGTTTTAAGTAGATATGGAATGTGCGTTGGAAACCGAATGTTGTTTGGAGTCTCGAATTGGATCCGGGACATCACGAGGAGATCCGGAATTGTCCGGAGAATAAGATTCATATATTGGGGATCATTTTCTAAGTTAGGAAATGTTCCGGAGTGTTTGTATGGAGATTCTAGAAGGTTTCGGAATGTTCTGGAAGGTTCTAGAAGATTTCTTGGAGTTTGCTTGAAAACCAAGAAAGGATCAAGGAGTCTTTGTGGGGCAAGACATGGATTCGTGGGGGAGGAGGATTCCTCCCCCCTCCCAATCCGTCGGCCAAGGAGGGAGGGGAGTCCTACTAGGACTCCCCCTCCCATGGCGCCTCCCTCCTTTAAATAGAGGGGAGGGGGCGCCACCCCCTAGACCTCTACCATAACAAACCCTAGCCGCCGCCTCTCTCCTCCTCCTTCGCTCTGCTCCGGCTTAGGCAAAGCCCTGCAGAAATCTCTACTCCACCACCACCACCACACCGTCGTGCTGCTGGGATTCCGTGGAGAAGATCTACTACCTCTGCTGCTCGCTGGAATGGGGTGAGGAAGGTCTGCTTCGACTCCGCACGTGTGACCGACTGTGGAAGCGCTGCCGGAACGCGGCGCCGGAAGGATCGTCCACACGATCTTGAGATCGGCAAGTGATCGACTACATCAACCCCGAGATCCAATCTCGTAACGCTTTCGGATCTACGAGGGTTAGTACAGATCTATCTCGTTGCACATGTCTAATAGATTAGATCTTGGCTTTTATCTAGATTAGATCTGGGTTTTGTTTGTTCTTGCGGTAGAATTTTTTTGTTTTCCATGCTACGAACCCATCATTTCATTATCATCAAACCTAGCCTTCAAGATTTGTTTTAATAACTGTTATTTTGTTCTGGTATTACGAGAACAATGGTTGTTCAAATAATTACCGTATTCCATAAAGGATGGATGAACTTTTACAACTCTAGTTGGAGAAATCACATCCATAAACATTATTGCTAAAATGTCGCAAGACAAATGATTGAAAGATCACTTACAAAGTTACATCACCGTTTAAATTATATTGGAAAGAGAACACGAAGAAACTCCATGTTGATGGATTTTTGGAGTCTTTGATTTTGATCAATTGACGCTTGTGAGACTTTCCTCGAGATAATTGAAACTCCATCCATAGGCCAAAGAGGAACGGATGACTAACTTATTGGATATTATACATGTTGATGTATATATAGTCTATTATATGTAGCCATATGCGATGAATCTTTTTGCTTCATATGCTTTCTCCAGAAATTTGAGTGAATATATCTATATATTTACTTAATAAGGAAGAAGTATGAAACATTTGAAAATTGTTCAAAGACTTTCAATATAGTCTATTATATGTACCCATATGTGATGGATCTTTTTGCTTCATATGCTTTCTCCAGAAATTTGAGTGAATATATCTATATATTTACTTAATAAGGAAGAAGTATGAAACATTTGAAAATTGTTCAAAGACTTTCAAGATGAAGTGAAAAAACATTGTAACAAGAAAATAAAAGAGTTTATGATTTGATCAGAAAGGAATATATTTGAGTTATAGGTTTAGCAAAACACCTAAGATTTCGGGAATTGTTCCATGGATTTGCATTTCCCGATAAACCATAGGAGTATGGTATGTTCGAGAGATCAAATCGAACCTTGTTTAACATGGTAAGATCAAATATGTCATTTATAAAACTGCCATTATGTTTTAAAGATTAAAACTTTTGGAGACTACGGCTTTTACACTAAAAAGAGCACCATCGTGATCCGTTGAAATGACACCATATGGGTTATGGTCTGGGATAAAACCCGAGTTGTCTTTTCTTAAAATTTTGGTATGCTGTGCATAAGTAAAATGTTTGCAACCAAAGTCGGATAAGCACGTCTTTGTAGGTTATCCCAAAGAATTTGTTGGGTATTCCTCCATAACACCGAAGACAAAAGAGTTTGTCGCTTAGAACGTGAAGTTTCTTAAAGAAGGAATTTTTTACAAAAGTTAAGTGGGAGGACAATAGAACTTTGATTAGGTTAATGAACCTAAGCAATATGTGCTAAGTAGCACAGCACCGGAAAGTGTCCCGGAGGCGGCTAAAATGCTCATGGCTCCCGTGATTACAAATGTTGTGATCTCGGAGATTAGAGTTCCTATTGAACCGTGTGGATCGGTAAGAATCAAATAGTACGATTTGAAACAGAAGTCGTTATTGTTTTGACAATGATGAACCGACTACATGCAAAGAAGCGATGCTGGGCACTGACTCCATAATATGACTAGAAGTCATAAAATCCGTGATAGTATCCATACACGAGAAATCAAGTTTCTGAACTTAGAAGACCCTCCGGAAAGGCGTGAAGTCTATCGGTCGTATTTGGATCTATAAAGAAATAGACATGGATGTTTAACATCTATGAAATATTTGACATGCCGAAAAGAATTTTACGGCCATGTTCAAGGAATTGACTATGACAAGATTTGATCTTTCATAGCGATATTTAGTCTTGATGGATTAATGTAGCTACCACTACATATAATTTGGTATATGGTAGTTGAATAAACAAAACAAGGTTCTTCTAATAGAATGGTTACCTAGGACGTGTACATGACACGGTTCGGAGGGTTTTGTTAAATCAAAGGATGCTAAAAGGGCATGCAAACTTCAATGGTTGAAGTAAGCATATCGGAGTTGGAATCTTCACCATGATGAAACTGTTAAAAGAGTTTAAATTCATCGGAGATAATGAAGATGCTTGCATTTGCAAGAAATTAATTGGGAGCGCTAAGACATATTTCTAACACATTATGTAGATGACATGATGTTGATTGGAAATGATGTATCTTTTATTGACACAAGTTAAGAATTTCATTAAAATTAGATTTTTGATGAAAGTCTTAGGCAAAACCGGAATATTAGGCATCAATGACTATATGGATAGATTGAGGCGCTAATATGGTTATGCCAAATGTACATATATGCGATATTGAATGAGTTCAATATAGAAACAACAAGAAAAGTTCTTGCTGCATGGAAAGGATTGTATCAAGATTCAAGTGTTTCAACACTTGGTGAGTAAAATCACATGAAGATTTTGATCGATTATACTGTGATATGTATATATCTAGATATGTCCCATGCTCTAAATGTTATGAGCACATACTAGAATGATTCATAAGATGATCATTGGATGATAGTAAAGATATTCTTATGAGCTTTGGAAGAACTAAGAATATATCATGTATAAGTGACAAATAGTTAAAGGGAGTTCATTATAAAGTGTTACATTGATACTAGTTTTGTCACAAGATACAAATTAAAATTTATCTCAATTTATACTATCGGTGGCACAATGTAATGGAAAGGATATTCCATGATGGATTTGGATGAGTTCCAAAGTTGAGGCATTGTGACGGATACTACAACAAAAGGCTAAGTATATGACTGCTATAGTAGCAGCAAAGAAGGGCATTTGTGTTAAGTAGTTTGTTATCAAACTAGGTTTGATTCAAAGTGGGCTAATACTATAAAGATATATTGTATGACAATAATATCAACATATTTTAACCCGAACGAACTAAAGGTGTCACCAAAGGACCAAATTTATACGATGCCATCTCATTTGAGAATGAGTGATGCGTAGAGACGCAAAGACATGCAAATACACATGGACCTGAAACTGTCAGATCCGGAGATTATGTTAACCACTAGCAATCGCGTATATGCAACACCAGAAAGCCATAGGTGTTCAACACACAAAGTTTTTCAAACTATATTATTGACTCTAGTGCAAGTGGGAGACTGAAGGGAATATGCCTGAGATGCAATAATAAAGTGGTTATTATCTTATTCCTTGTTTATGATAAATGTTTATTTTGCATGCTATAATTGTATTAATTTGGAAACGTTAATACATGTGTGTTTAAAAAACAAAAGGAAAGTTCCTAGTTATGCCTCTCTTAAAAACTAGCTCGTTGATTATCAAGATGATCAAGGTTTCCTGATCATGGACATTGGATGTTGTTAATAACAAGGTCACAACATTAGTGGAATGATGTGATGAACATTCATCCTAAGTATAGCATTATGATCAAATTCATTGTGTTTATATTGCTATAACATCATACGAAGTAATCCTAATCCTTAGACCATGAGATCATGTCAATCACTAACACTGGAAGAGTATCTTGATAACATCAGATGTCACACCGTGAAAGGGTGATTATAAATGTGGGTTCAGTGCTACGAAGTGTTACGTAGAGGCTCATGGATCAAGAGTGGGATTTGTCCATCCCGATGACGGATAGATATACTCTGGGCCCTCTCGGTGATATCACATTGGTTGGCTTGCAAGCAAGTGATGAGATCACTAGAATGTTATATCACGTGAACGAGAAAAGGGTACATGTCAGTAACGAGATCAAACTAGGTATGGAGATACCGATGATCAAATCTCAGACATGTAATATATCGCGAGACAAAGAAATTTAGTTACTAGCGTTAAAGGTTCTCACATTCACAGAAGTCATCGTTGAATGTGTAGGAGTCAGCATGGATCTCTAGGTCCCGCTTCTGATTATTTATCTGAGAGGGGTCTCGATCATGTCTGCATTATTCGCGAACCATAGGATGACACACTTAAGGGATACCGACACCATTTGGAGCAAATATGTTTCAAATAAAGATTTAAAAAAGTGCTGAAATTATTTCAATAGACACCAAAATTGTTTCGGGTGAAATTGCAGAAACTGGTTCTGCATGTGATATTGAAATATTGCAGGGGATTTTATGTGAATGTTTGTTAATTAAAGGAATTAATTTTTTTTGAATAAAATTAATAAAAGAGTTTTATTAAATGAGAGGAGGGGAGAAATTTAATGCATTTAAAGTGGAGACTTTAATAGAGAATGTGAAGGGGTATATTTATGTGGAGGGGGTTACCACCACATGAATGAGGGAGGTGAAGGGGCATCCTCCATGGGCGCCGGCCATGGGAGGGGTACCCTCCCCTCCTCCTATAAAAGGATCCCCTCTCACACCTTCACACTCACACCTCCTCGTGAAGGATCTCTCTTCCCCTCTAGTATTTTTCCCCATGGTCTCGGATTAGCGAGATACATGTTCCCGGTGGCTTTATCTGGAAAGGAGTTGCTGCTTCCGCTGCTTTGCTGGAGCGAGGGATGGAGGTTGTCGGGGTACCGGACATGTGTGCGATCACGGATGCATCACTGTTTTGCGGTGCTGAACTTGGTGGTGCTGGACTTGCTGGAGATGGATCTGATGGACATGCTGGAGCTGGACCTGCTGGACCTGCTGGACTTCATCACGATCTTGAGATCGGCAAGTGTATGACTACATCATCCACAAGTTTCATCTCGTTAATAAAGCTTTGTTGTCTTCGAGGGTATGTTCTCTATGGATGTATATCCACTCGTTGCTTGTATCTAATAGATAGATCTTGGCGTATAATAGTTCACATCATAGGATTTTTTTGTTTTCTATGTTGCGAATCCTTCAGTACCCGACCCCGCGGACCCGACGGGTACCCATATCAAACATGGAGGGTTTTGTTAAGAAAAAGACTCGTAGGTCTACTTATCAGTAAAACCCTAGACCCGTCGGATCTAGCGGAGGCGAGTATGGGGGTGGTAAACATGTACCCTTTAACGCACATACCCGTTTATTGCATCCAGAGGCCCACATGTCATTGACTCGCTCCCCCCACAATAGCCAAACCAGAGGCAAACGGCTCGAGGCCACGATTCCACTCACTGTAAAAAAAAGAGGCCATGATTCCCTAGTCCCCACCTCCACATCATCCTCGCGGCGCACTCTCTCTTTTGCAGCGCGCCCCGCCGCCCTCTCTCCTACAACGCTGCACTGTCGTGTCGCACCCCTCTCTCCTGCTCCCTCTACCACCCCCCCTCTCTCATGTGTCACGGCCAAGTCCATTGCCAGAACGCGGGTTTAGCAAACCCGGTTGGGTGCGGGTCTAGTGGCGATCTGGACCCGGCGGCGGGTGGCGGGGGCGGAAGTAGAGTCGTGTGCGGGTATGGGGTGCCAAACCTAGCCCCGAATCCAGCGGGTGCCATCCGGAAATAGAGGTCATGAATAGTTTGTGCGTATGGGTTGCTCGGATCCAGCGGGTGAGGCAACCGGACACCACCGGTCGTACTCGTTTGAGCCATGTGTGTTGCTCGGAATATATGGGAGGTGTGCTGCATACCCGTGTAATTTTTGGCCCATCTTTGAGAGTTTCAACACGTAATACGTCGAAGTCAGTAAAAAAGGCTTTTCTTACAAACTTCAGAAGAAAATTGAAAACACGCATAAACGTTAGTAATACTATTATATTGTACTGTTATTTTAAGGCGAAGTGGACTTTTGGAGCCTTCTTGGTTACTCAGTCAGGAAGGCACCAACTGCTTGGTCGCTCCATTCTTCTTCGGGAACCGGAGAGCAAAAATATGATTAACTTAATGTCTTAATCAATCCCACGTTGTGGGAAAAGAATGACGTGATTTGCCTATCTTTGTCATTACTCACTAGTCAATAGAGTTATGTTATCCATGACATATTTTGCTATAGGATGGACGGCATACGAATAAAATCAGGTTCAAGGAACTGACAAAATAATAGTGATGGACACTGTACCAATAACTTGCATTTGCAAGGTACCAAGGTTATTCAAAGCAATAATCGTAGATGGAGTGTATCTCAAAAACGATGCTTATCTTCAAAGCCCGTGCCTTGTGTGTTAAGTATTTCGCCAATAGTTCTGCTTCTTCTCGCTACACCCCTTCCCTCAAACTTATTCAACACATCAATGTCACAGAAGGGGGTTGACGCAGATGGGAGCTTACTGATCGGGTCAGGGGTAGGTGGGGGCATACTGACAGTGAACCGCTGTTTGGTAGCCGGTTGACGCGTAGGCTCGGGAGGTAGGATTCTTCCGTTTTGTTTTCTGTTGGTGATGGAATCGACGATCAATTCATATTATCAACTTCTGAACCAGGAAATAATAATGGGAGTACATTATCGAAATACACATTCCTCTCAATAAGGTACTCCATATTAGTGGAGGCCATTCGTGTAATCCCCCTAAAAGATGCCACGTCGACGATTGGTTCATCTTTAACTTGTTTCTCCCCAACAACACGACAAAGAGGGAGGATAGGAATAAAGGTGGTGAATATTTTGTGGCATGTATATGGATCACAAGCTCGAAGGAGGACACTGTACGACAGCGAAGATAACCCTAGCATCACAAACCTACTCACACCAAAAAATAAATTTGAACATGGGAGGGGATCTCGAAGGACCCCAAATATGATGCATTAATACTAGGCGGTTACATAGACACTCATATAGGACCTTGAAAGAATATAAATTATAACATAGCACTGATCTTTTGCACGGATGCCCTCGGCATCTGGAGAGGCCACATGCATGACCAGAAACACATGGCCGCCATTTGGTCTTCTCCTACTTCTAGCTCCGATCTTCCCCAACCTCCTCGAGTCCCACAGTCCACAGCACCACCAAACTCCCTCTCCGCACAGGCATGGCTAGCCAGAAGGAAAATCGGGGCAATAGAATTGTAGAAGAAGAGGAATCCCAAACCAGCTTTATTGACAGAGTTGTAGCTAGATCAACACACCTCCTTTTTCTTCCACAATGAAGGACGAGCAGAGGAGCTCGCTTACCATCCCAAGCCGCTTCTAGCAAGCAACCGAGATCAACCCCTACAGAACGGCATAACTCCATATGCCATAAAGTCGACCGCCAGGAAGGGGAAGCCCTAGACCCCTACCGCAACTACTATGTACAAGAGAAGGCCGACCTCCTCTTCCCTGCCATCTCCGGCCGACGCGGCCGTCGAAGAGAAGGGGGAGAGTACTAGGGCGGAGTAGTCAACTCTCAAGAAGGTGGGGAGAAGAGAGAACGAAACGGTACAAATGAGAGCCACCTACAACCTATTACTCACGCCATATATGTATACACTTCTACACATCCTAGGGTTTTTGCCTGAAAATGTCTCGGTAAACATAAATGCACATCAATATTCGAATGGAGGGTGAGGCTTCCTACTCGTTTGAGCCATGTGTGTTGCTCAGATAGATGTGGTGTGTGTTGCAGACATGTTCAGTTTCGGGTAATTTGAAAGTTTCAGCATGTAACACGATATGCAGAAATTCGTGCATCAAGGCTTTCTTATAGATTTTTTTAAACGAGGTTTAGAAGAAACATGCATAGACTTCATGTTGTTATTTTTTAAGGCAAAGTGGACTTTTGGAACCTTCGTGGTTGCTCCATAAGGAAGGCACTAACTGTGCTGGGTAGACTCATTAACCTTGGAGCAAAATATGGTTAATTTAATCCCACGTTGTGGGGGAAAGAATGATGTTATTATTTGCATTATCTTTGTCACTAGTCGATGTTAGAGTTCTGTTAATCCCACGTTGTGGTAGTACCACACGTGGTAATAGTAATATACATGTACGATTAACTTGCATTTGAAAGGTAGTAAAGTTTGCGTTCCAAAGCCAGATATGTACATATGTAGGTTCAGTGGCGGAGGACGAAAAAGTTCTAAGGTAGGACGAACACCAATGAAAGTAAATACGAACTCGGTCTTGATGATCTTTGCCATTGACAAAGCCATTTCAATTGTTGTTGTTGCTATAAGTAAAAGCAATACCGACTCAACAAGACGATAAACGATATGAAGCATGATGTATTATTCAAATACTCACATAATCTCTGAAGTATTTAATTCTTGTATATGAATAACAAATATTTAAAGGTTATCTTATATAGGCTCATGCTCATAATAATATAAATCTCCATAAGCTGAGAAATCTTATTCACATTGAAACTATAAAATGAGTCACTTGAGTCAAACAAGAAGTTCTGAAACAACTTTAACGACAACTCATCAAAGCAACTATCAAAATTAGTTGTAATAGATTCTATAGATAATATGAAGTGTACATACTCCAAAATAATCAATAGTGACCTAGTGTCTTCTAGCTTTTAATGACTCTTCCCTCATTTTATTACCATTTCATCCATACTTAGGATTGTGACATCATTTTTTGTGAATTCACATCTTTCAGGAGGGATCTAAAACATCATCTCTCCAATTGAGCCATAATGTCAATTAGAATTTTAGATCAATTGTATATACACGCCAAAATAGAAACATCAACCATCACATAATTAGAGTTGGTTCTAGCCACATGCCATAAGGTGGCCAAATTACTCTCCGGTCCTCCTTAGATAACCCATCTAGGATATTGTTTAGAGTCTTGTTTTATTAAATTGAGAATTAGATGTTGCAAATAGAAATAGTTGGTTTAAAACTAGACTATACCTAGACCTTATTTCACTCTAGAATTAGTTTTGCGCAGTGTTCACTAAAACAAGCATAACTTTCTTATATAAAGTCTGTTTTCAGCGTATGACCAGTCAAAATGTTTAAAAAAAAGATAAGCATCTAAAGGTTCTTGCCAAAAATCAAGGTAGGGTGACTGCCCTACCTTGCCCTACTAGGAGCTTTGCCCCGTAGGTTAGTTGGAGCGTATGATGCCAAAAAAAACGAGATTTAGCTACACAAAGCCGGTGCCTTGCAAAGCCAGTACCTCATCACGTGGTAATACCTCGTCACGAGATTTAGGTCGATGCTAGGGTCTGTTAATCCCACGTTGTGCTAGTACCTCATCACGTGGTAATAGTAATATACATGTACGATTAACTTGGGTTTGAAAGGTACTAGTAAAGTTTGCATTGCAAAGCCAGATATGTACATATGTAGGTTATAGTTTAGTTGGAGCGTATGATGCCAAAAAAAAAAAAAAAGAGATTTAGCTACACAGAAAGCCGGTGCCTTGTATGTGAAGTTGTTTTCTGTTTCGAGAATGTTCTAGTACTGTATATGTTAAGTTGATAATAACTTAACCAACTGACAAGAAAACGACATTTCCTGTAAGTAAGAAAAGGCACAAGTCAACTCGTTATATTCCAACGATGCTCCTTGGATGATGGTGACGAGTTAACGACCAGAGACGCTAGATAGGCATTTTAGTTCTATATATCGCCTTACAAAGACTTGTTTTTGTGTGCCAGCTACTACTAGTACTTCATTTGCAAGACCGTAGACTTGACCGACTGGTTCGAGTCGTTTAATTCTGTGTAACATAACACACGATCGTAGTACATTATTCCAGTACTACCAACAGCGGTGGATGCACATCTACGGGACGCGCGGCGCCCATTTCTACAGAGACCGCTACGACACCACGCACGTAAGTACGTACGTACGGCAGCAGCCAAGAGGAGAGCCGGCCGGTTCTCTGTAGTCTGTAGGTAGGCCGTCGCGACGTACGATATTATAGGAGACGATTCTGCTGATATCCGAAGGAAGATGTCGGTCGTGGATGGATCGGCTGTAGACGCGGCACGGGAGACGAGAGGTCGACGCGGACGAAATCTTTGGGGATTTGATTAGATTAGAGTGTATATGGTGGGGAGTGGTTGGCAACGGCATCTACTAGTTGACAAGGTAAGGTAAAAGGTAGGGACAGAAAGGGAGATAGATGTCGTTTTTCTACTAGTAGTCGTAGCAGGCAGCGAAACGTGATTCACTTTTACCACGAGCATCCTTGTGGGCTAGGTCGTCGTCCAAAGCGATCGAGTCGTCGGGAGGAGAAGGAGCGGCGTCGGGTGAGGGTCCTGGTATATACTCCTAGTCTCAGGTCAGGCGATTACATGGAAATTTATCCTGGTATATACTCCTTCCTAGTATTTCAACTGCTCACATCTAGCATCTAGGACTATTCGCATCTAGCACAAGCCACAGCTTTTCAACGACTATTCACAAATTTCATAATTGTCAACTGAACAAGTACAAAGTTGTTTCAGTTCAGGAAACTTTCAAGATTCCGTTGGACGAGGACCGGAAATTGAGTGGCCCACCCTCACCTTCCTCCCCAAAGTCAAAACACGGTTGACTTGGTCCAAAGGGGAGGTGATTCAAAAGACGTACGTAGATGTTGCTTGCTCCACCTTTAATTTTGCATTACATAATCGAAAGCTGAAATATCTGTATACTGTGAGCAGCAGTTAGCTCTATTATTATCGGTTTAATAAAGTTTTGAGAGAAGCAGACGGATACATCATGATTTTACCATCCAAGATGCCACATTTTACACCTACAGTCTACACCTCGTAAAAAACGTTGCATGTTGAACGTGTGCGTACAGCCACTCTGGCGATGCGCGAGATGAAAGAGGCCCGCCCGCCCGTCCACGTTCAAGTCGGATACCAGAATGAGGTGCTGCTTGGGTTTTCCCACTTTCCACCTCCTCCAGTTGCTTTCTCAGGTTCCGGCGGTGGCTGTCCCGGTCGAGCTTCCTTCCAGTTTCAGTCAGGATCTCATGGAAAATCACCATGGATCCACTGAACGAACGACCATTGTAATCGAATTAGAATTTCCAATCTGCGGAGTGAACAAAAACACACAGTGCTGGAAGTTACAACTGCTGCCTGCCAGTTGATCTCCCTAACCGGTCTTAAGATCAGACAGCACTGAATTGCCTTGCTACTTAGTTATGAGCAGCCATCAGTTATCTTGCGATGGCTCAAAAAACAAATCTTTTGCTACTATGCAATCACTGGGACCTAGTATTCACTTCTACTCCCTCCGTTTCAAAATATAAGGAGGAGCATAAACCATAGCTCTATCCAACTACTACTCACGATTCATTATGGTGACGGAAAAGTACGAACAGCTTCAGATGCCTAACTAGGACTTTGAAAGGGATGGAGACCGAAGATACTACAAGGTCAAACACAGTTTAAAAGCACAGTAAAAAACATATCGACCAATTGATGGTGCACCTAACATTTTTCAACTACTTTCTAAAATGTCAAACGGAACCATCAAATCCGAAAAGCTCACCTGAAAGTAGAGTGAGAAGAAAAAAATAACGGAACAGCTGTCACTATATTGATAGAATTGATTAACAAGTTAGTGAATAAAGGTGTATAGTATCAAAAAAACATACCTTGAGCAGCCAATATGTTCTTCCGGACAAGTATTTATACGATACTTGGTGCCTGGGGCCTGACGGGAAAGATTCTGATGCACCACTGCTTCCAGTTCAAAGTCCCTTTCTCAGGTCCCGATAGATCGATTCATGGAGAGAATTAGTCTGAGTTCAGTCAACGTCGACGGAGCTAGTCAAACGAACTACTAGTACTCGCGACACCTGCACACCGTGACATGAGTTACCTACTGCCAGTTGATTTCTCAAACTAGTCTCACATCATCAGCCGTTTAATTTACATTACCACATGGAATATTTTTCCTAGTAGTATTTCGACTGTTAATCAATGAGACAAGGAAATCATTACTATATCACCATTTGTTTGACCGTATATATTCACCATACGATATATATAGTTATAGTTAAGTAAAGAAGTACTCTTTCATTCACAAAAAATAAAAGAGTAAAGCAGTACTACGAACGATTCACATCCAGCACGAGACAGAGCTGTTCAACGACTACTCACAAATTTCATAATTGTCAAGTGATGAACAAGTTAAAAGTTGTTTCAGTTCAGGAACCTTTCAAGACTCTGTCGGACGAGAACTGAAAATTGAATGCAAAAAGATCAAAACACACCTACCCGCACACAAAAAAAGAGAGTCAAAAACACGCCTGACTTGGTGTGAATGGATGGAGATTCAAAAGACCTGCATAAATGTTGCTTGCTCTACTTTCAGAGCTGAAATCTCCAGCGCCACCGTTGTACGGTGCGAACAGTTTTCACTATATCATTGTCAGTTTAAAGTTTTGCCAAGAGCAGTCAGATACAGAATGATTCTACCATCGAATATGCCAAATTTCACATCGTACAGTTTATACCTCGTAAAAAACGTTACATACTCAATGCGTGCGTACGGCCGCTCTGGCGATGCGCGGGACCATAGAGGTCCGTCCGTCCACGTTACACAGAAAGCACGATCACATTCACGCCAGATACCAAAATGAGGTGCTGCAGCTTGGGTTCGTCGGTGGCACGGGAACATCACCGAGTTGCTTTCTCAGGTTCCGGTGGTGGCTGTCGCGGTCGAGCTTCCTTCCAGTTTCAGTCAGGAGGTCATGGAAAATCACCATGGATTCAGTGAAGAACGACCATTGTAGTCGAAGCTGCACAACTTCCCATCTGCGGAGAGAACAAAGACACGCAGTGCTGGAAGTTAGAACTGCTGCCTGCCAGTTGATTCCGCTAACCGGTCTTAACATCAGACAGCATTGAATTGCCTTGCTACTTAGTTATGAGCAGCCGGCAGTTATCTTGTCATGACAAAGACACTTATTTTGTTTGACAGTGTTAACCACCATCAGCCATGATGAAAAAGTATGTGTAGGACCTATGCACTACTACTAGCATAAACTAGAGCTCTATCCAACTACTACTACTCGCAATTCATTACGGTAACGGAAAAGTACAAACAGCTTCACATGCCTAACGAGACTTTGAAAGGGTTGGAGACCGAAGATACACCAATGTCAAACAGACCTGACTTGGTCCAAAGGGTCACAATTCAAAAGCGCAGTAAGAAAATATCCATCAATTAATGGTAAGCTTTACTAAAAAGGTGCACCTAACATTTTTCAACTACTTTCTAAACTGTCAAACGGAACCATCAAATCCGAAAAGCTCACCTGAAACTAGAGCAAGAAGAAAAAATAATTTAATGGAACGGCGTGACTGCATGTCGCTATATTGATAGAATTGATTAACAAGCTAGTGAATAAAGGTGCACTATCGAAAAACATACCTTGAGCAGTCAATGGAAGTCAATACGTTCTTCTGGATAACTATTTATACGATACTGCTGCTGAAAGTATTCCATCCATCTTCTAATGTCCTTCAAATTCCTCTGTTTCAAAAATTGATTGAGGATAAGATGTGAACCGTACAGATGAATTCAATATGGGCTGCCTCTTGGTGAAGAAAGCTTTTGGCGAGGAGGATATCACAGTTGTGTCTAGCTCTGGCCTAAAGGATGCTGAACAGATTTCTGATGCTTTAAAAAATGGGAACAGCGACAAGGAACTGCTTTCGTCGTCCCACTCAAGATTATCCCACCACGTTTTCTCCCCTCTGATCCTCTTCAGTTTACCCATTTCCCCACAAGGCAGTTTCTTCATCTTCGGGCAAGCAAACACATCGATGAACTCCAAAGAAGGAAAATTCAATTTACCGTTAGATAACCTTTCCAAGCTTTGCAGCGAATTTAATTGCAAAATTCTCAGTTGTCGAAATCCCAGCATCGGTACTTCCGGTTTAATAGCATTCTGTATGTCAACTAGCTGCTTCATGTTATCGCAGCAGGACATATTCAAATGCTCCAGATATGGTAGATTTAAAATGAAGGATAGATCTACCAGGTGATTTGTTCTCCCCACTGAAAGGACACGAATGTTCTGAAGATGGTCCATACTAATCTTCTCAAGTCCAGGAAGATCCCAAAAGGTGAGAAACTCCAGCCTCGGAAGACTTTCTCCATAACACTGTGGCTTGTTAGTAATACTGAAGTCCTTTAAATCAGAACAGCCCATTACATCTATTATATACTAAAAGCAATATAAGAGTGTTTTTCGAGGCACCAGGTCGATCCACATCACCTAAATTATTTAGACAGTTAGATATATAATTAGCAGATGGGATTAAAAGATCTAAAAGTTACGTGCATACAAATATAGTCTGATTCGTGCCCTATCGTCCTATACCAGACACGTACTAAAAGATAGATTAGTTGTTGAGATTTAAGCCTAACGTGTTGCACCCCGTGCGATTCAAAGAAAAAAAGATGCGTTGCAACCTGTACTAAACCAGGGGCAACACGACAACGAGGGTGTCAGGCATGTGCTGACATCATCAATGACATCGGCTCATTAACACAATATACGGTGTTTAGTTTTTTTTTCTGCGATATACGGTGTTTAGTTAAATTGCTTCATATCACACACCTTTTAAAAATCTATAATAGGACCTGCTGCTATTACGTGCATGTTAGGATTGTACTAACATGTACACGTATCAGGTAGTTTCAAAAAAAAACATGTACACGTATCAGGTGATAGCACAAATAGTACAAGTCTAAGATATGATTTTGAAAATCTAGCGATATAGTTTACAAAAATAAGAAAAAATATGAACATAATTGGTGTTTATTTTACCACCTCCCGAGCTCTCACCCAGAGTCTAATATCAGTAGAACCCTATATTTGTGTCACCGCTCGGGGAGTGGGACACGATTATCTTCAAATTACCATTTTAATTTTTTTTGTAAATGAAAATTGTAGCCAAACATGGTGGTGAGCTTCAAATCATATATCATAAAGTGTTATCTAAGCCTTTCTCTAAGGTGTTTTTCTAAAAGACTGACATAGACATTTAATGATTTTAGGACTCAAAAGAAATTGGGGGATCACATTGACAAATAATGATGTTAGGGCCGCCCAAAAGAAATGGTTTAGATATTATAGATAAAAGAATGACTGAGATTTAGTCATGGATGAACAAAAAACAACGAATATTCACATAGAAAGATATCTTTTGATATTCTTAAAGCTTCATGTCGTACTACAACACCTATATTATTATGGAGACATAAACACTTCTCTGACACATGGAAGTTGCAACCATGTGATTTCTTTTCAATCCAGTTTGAAATCTAAGATTACGTACACATAAAGTAACTTTTAAGTAGTTTATGGAGATCTCAATTTTACATACATATAAAATAATTTGGCACCTCACAACTACAAAAATCAATTGGTCAAGTTAAGTGTCCAGATTAAATCTGATATTTTTTCCATTTATATACAAGTCAAGACATGTACATACTATCTTAATCTTCGATGTATTTAACACTAGCAAAGAAGTAAGGCAATGCCACTTTATATTAACAAAATGGATGTACCAACCGGGTTTAAGTCTTCACGGATGCTTTAGTTCTCTTTCAAAAACAAAAAATCACGGTAGGTTCCTCCCTTAATGCACTCTTTAAAAAATTAACATTACCAAATAATTCTTAATCACCTGAGATATTTAGAAAGTCTTCATGAAAACTTGCAAGATTATAATAAAAAAGAACTATTAAAGGATACAAAAATACAACTTAATTTATATGTAATGAAACCTACATTACCATTTTAAAGAATTTAGATCAATAATTATATTGGCTCATGAGGTGTTAAAACTTTTGAATAAAGCATGCCTCCCGCACACCCACTAAGGTTAGACCTAGAGTTTTCACCCTGTGACTAGAGATTTGGTACTTAGAGAACAAAACCGAGAACAAAATCACCTTGATTTGCTATTATGGGAATGGCATAAACTTTATTCACCAACAAATTAAAGATGATTTTTTTCACAAAAGCAATAGTACACTAAGCTTTGAATTCAGATGACAATAGAATTGGAGTTTAGTTTTCTGACGCAAAATTGAAATAACCACAAACATCAAATTTATTCTAGAAACAATTTCAACACATTAAAAGTATGCCCTCGCAATTGCGAGGGCCATCCTGCTAGTTCAGAACAAAGATGCTTTCTGGTAAAGCGAGAGAAAGAGACCTCTCTCCATTCAACTCATATAAACCAAGACATCTCAAGTGGATTCCAGGTATGTCAAAAAGCCTCTGCAGGGTACTCACTTTCTTCATTGTTATTCCTAGAGTTTTTAGTTCTTTAGTTAAGCAAGACAACTCTTCAATTTTAAACTCATCATAATCCATGTGATTTCCAGAATCAAAATCTGCTTCGTGGCCAGCATACCTGCTACCATATAGGTTTAACACTTTTAGCATTGACAAATTTGTAAGAACACCATAAGGTATCTTCTCCAAGAAATCCATATAGCTCAAGTCCAAGAACCTCAACTTTCTTAGTTTCCCAATAGCTCTAGGCAATAGTTTAATGTGTGTTTGCTTTAGTTTGAGATACTGGAGTTCAACCAGTGTGCCAATTTCTTCTGGAAGTTCCTTGATGGGAACCCAAGACAAATCCAAGTAGGTCACAGGTAAAATGCTCTTTATAAAAGAAAGTGGTATCACCTTCAGCCGAAAGTTTTGCTGTAGTAACAGACACTGCAGGTTCGGACAGTTCATGGCCTGAGGAAATTGAGTGATATAATTGCACATGAGTGATATCTTTCTGGCTGACCTGAATGTTTCAATGTCCCTGTTAGAAATGTTATGAAGTCCTACCCCTGCTTGAACAATGCATTTCATGTGCCCATCAGTGCAGCCAGAAGATATCCAAAGTGACATGTCTCGGATGATGTCATGCACTCTCACCTCACAATCTTCGAGGTAACCGGTCTCCAGCAAACATGCATTCTTCAAGTATTCAATAATGGAGTAACCCTTGTTGTATGCTTCCTCCATAGTATCATACTCTATCAAACCCATCCCCATCCAACAGTCTATGAGTTCAACTTTCCAAATTGAGTAATCTTCAGGCCACAAAGAACAACATAAGAAGCATTCTTTGATCTGTTCATCCTGCAGATAATCGTAACTTATCTTTAGCCTAGTGTATATGTGGCTGACATTTCCCATATTTGGGATCTCATGAATGCGAGACTTCTTGAGAAATGACAAAGCAAGTGCCCATTCATGGCAAGTCTTCTTTGTAGACATTGCACGGCCGATAGTTACAAGAGCAAGGGGCAAGCCGCCACATTGTTCTGCAACTTCATGTGCTAACTTTTCAATCCTAGGATCTGAATTAATGACTTCTTCTGTTGCTTTTTCTTTGAACAAGTTCCAAGATTTCTCCGGGTCCAAGCATTCCAGAAAGACCATATTGTGAGCTTCCATATGTCCACAAACACTCTCATAACGTGTTGTCAGAACTACCTTCTGTTTATTCAGGCCATTAGGATATGGAATACCAGCTTCTGCTAGATCCAAGTAATTCCATAAATCATCTAGCAGGAGTAAGAATTTCTTTCGCCTTAAGAAGCTTAACATGATTGAAGCCCGTGTTTCAATGCTAGAACCTGGTTTCAAAAAGAGTCCAATCTTTTCAGAGATGTCTGCTTGAAGCTGCCCTATTCCACATGCCTTAGACGCAACAGCATATATAACAAGGTCATATCCATAGTCTTCTTCGATTACATCCAAGAAATGATTGTTGATTTTCCTGAGCAAAGTGGTCTTACCAACTCCTCCCATTCCCCATATACCAACAATTCCAACTCTGTCATCTTTCAGGTACTGGAGAACTCTGCTTAAGTTACAGTCTATTCCTTGTGCTGGATGTACAGTGGGCATTTCTTGCACGAAACGTGGTGGAATCTCAATCGACACTTGTTTGAATGATCCCTTCGCATGCAACATCTCAGCTTCCTTGAGTTTCTTGGCAGCCTGCATACCAGTTTCATAATCTGACCAATAACGGAAAGACTGTGCCCTCCTCTTCTTCTGCCCACGTTTGATCTCATTCACTTCACTTTCCATTGCTTCCACCTTTTCTAGCCATTCTACAACTTCAGAGTTGCAGGTTTCTTGCTTCCTTTCAGAGTTCATAAATTTGATTGTGGGCTTCGGGTTACTCCTATAGGGAGCACCGGAAATAAATTTGACTGAAACCAGCAAACAAAAGACGACAGCAGTCGCAAAAGTTCTTTAGTTCCTGTCTGAGTCTTCGACTCAACCAGGCACTCGGGGGGCTACTCCCATAGGGAGTGCTGGTCGCGCACCCTATGATTATTTTTCCTTGTACATCGTACTGTGTGTCGATAACATCCACACTCGAATGTTATGGCGACTCCGCCTCATATTTTCCCTACGAAGAGATTACGTCTCCTGGGCCACCCGAATCATCTCCGTGATGACTAAAAATTCGGATGCCGCGCTTACAGCGTGAAGATAAGACCTGAATAAGGCCTGGCAAAGCATCTGCTGCGCTCTACCAGAAATAATCCGTGCCTACGGGTACGATGAATAAGCCTTGACGGACGCGTTGAGTGCTCACATTTACACACTAGGATTCGACTCTATAAGACCTCCGCGACATGAGTCGAATTACGCCAGCAATTTCCGAATTCGAGTCCGGAGACTCGAGTTTGAGTAGGTAGCGTTGTTTTTGCCCTAGAGCAATTAACTGGTCCCGATCCGTCGAGCGCACCAGGCACGTTTACCATCATCCCTATGAACTACTACAAATTCGACTGACTCGATGTACTTCCGGGTGAAAGTGCTTCGCACTCGACACAATTGTCGACTCCGACATCCTAATGCAAAACTCAAGACTTCTAAGTCTCCATCCGAATCTATGATTCGCATGGACACTCGGGGGCTACTGACATGGGTATGCCCAATAGGCACTCGACTACAGCCTACCTGGTGCGGCCCGACGGAAGGCCCACTCGACGAATTGCCAAGGTCCATGACGCCTATGACGGTTTGAGTGGTACGAAGTTCATATGGACACGGACTCCCAAACGCACAAGACAAGGAAGTATCAATACTAGAGTTTGAACCTAACTTGTAACCAACTCGTATTGGTACCCGAGACCTAGCCTCCCCATATATAAAGGCTAGGAGGGTCCAACGAGAAGGCATCCTCTCCCCCAATAGACAAATCGCGACTCCTACAATAGATCGCCACGCGACAATAGATCTAGACAACACCCGCCAGATCCAATCTACGCATCCACCGCCATCGGCGACATTGGATCATCATCAATCAAGAGCAGACAAGCAGGAGTAGGGTCCTCTACGAGGCCTGAACCTGGGTAAACCTTGTGTCTCTGTGTGCTTGTTTGCTAGCCGTACCGAGATCTCCAGCGCTCCTCTCTTCTCCAAAACCCAAGTCCATAACAATGGGCATTGATGAGTTAAACCCTCGTCATCGGGCAAGATGAAGATTCATCTCTGGCGTTTCGCTCATGATTGTCTACCTTCTGGAGAACAGCTTAGTAAGCGACAAATCTCGGAGACAGGGCCTTGTGTTTTTTGTGGGAGAAACGAGGATATTGCACATACGTTATTGACATGTCAGTTTGCTCGCACGGTTTGGAGGGAGGTTAAATAGCGCATATATCTGAAGCTGGAGCGTAAATCCTTTGCTACCCTCCGACAATGGCTGTTCGATTTCATGGAAAGGTTCACTGATATTCAGTCTACAACTTTGGCGGTAAGCTTCTGGCATATTTGGGAAGTGCGGAATGAGGCGAGGAATTCTTCAGTTCAGCCAAACCCCAACCGCACGTGTGCAAAAATCCTAGCCTACGTTGATCTGATCAGAGGTAACCTGTTCATGCAACCTTCGGTTACTAGGTGTGAGGCCAAAGCACCTGTTCCTAAATGGTCTCCACCGTCACCGGGGGTGGTTTTTGTTAACTGTGATGCGGCAATATTTGAGGCAACAAGGAGTATGGGGGCGGGCATTGTCATTCGTGATCACATTGGAGCGTGCGTGGTGGCTTGCCGTCAGCAGCTTCAGGGCTTCCTACCGCCAGAAGATGCGGAAGCTTTGGCCCTTCGTCGAGCAGTTCAGCTGGCAAAGGACGAGGGTTTCTCCAAGGCAATTTTTGCCTCTGATTGTCTCTCACTTGTCCAACATTTAAACTCTAGTGCCATGGATAGGTCTTCAGTGGGCATTCTGGCAGGCGATATCAAGCTTTTGGCCAGTTCCCTGAGTTCGGGCTCCTTTATTCATGTGAACCGTTCTTTCAATGTAGCAGCGCACACTCTAGCTAAATCTTGTAGTTGTGTTTCCTCTAGTGAGGTTTTTCACTCTGTTCCGGAGTACATCTGAGAAACCTTATGTATTGATATTATTTGATCAATAAAGTGCTGTTATACTTAATAAAAAAAAACCCAAGTAAGTGACCATCACAACCTCCCATCCCCCAGCTCATTCGGCGCTGGGAGTGCCGCCACCACGGCCAACGTGTACATGCTATCACTATGGATACACCAATGATTTCGATCAATGGAATCGGGGCGACCCCTTTTTTCCTTAAAAATAGAAAAATCTAGTAATAAACATATCATCGGTCGGCGTTGACATGTAAAGAATTTAGGTCCTCGCGCGTCTCCAGCTTTGCTATTCGCATCGTTGGGTACATCCAATGCTCCTATCAAGAAGAAGAAAACTAGCACATGACGATGCGCATGTTCATATGCTAAAATTGGTATACTCTGTCCGTCCATAAATAACTGATTTGGATTTGTCTAAATTCAGATATATCTACACATTAAAATATGTCTAGATACATTTTAATATAACAAATCCAAGTCACTTATTTCTATAAAGGGGAGTACTATATAACACATGTCGGAAGGGTTAGCTCGGCCTAACTAGAATTTGGAAGTCAACCTTCGTAACGTGCTCGCCTGTTAGTTGCATTATTATCATCTTGAGTGCAATACATCGGACCACGATGAAGCGAGTCAATTTGTTAGCCGCATATGGAGCAAGACAAGCTGAAGGACGAGAACACATAGTCCCTCTCATCTCCTCGCACCCCTTTTGCTCCCCTCACTACACTCTTCCGTTTGAGAATCACTCCGTCCTCCTGGCACAAGTTGTTAGCATAAACGTATTGACACACAAACTGACAGGTGGGATCTATTTACTAGTGCCATTTTGTTAACGTTTATCAGGTTTCTGTTTCTCTGTCCAATTAAACCTTCGAAAATAAATACTACTCCCTTCATTTTAAAATATTATAAGATGTTTTAGATTTTATGAAGCTAATGAATCTAGATGCCTATTAATGAGCTAAAACATTATATATTTTTCAACACGGAGGGAGTACCTTCGACGATAAGTGTCGCAGTTCTGAACTGTGATTATAGGTACCTAGTACCACATTGCAATGGCTACGAAAAAGAAATAAAGAATACAAAATGGTTGTAATCCGGCACCCTTGTCACGTAACATCTCCCGTCTCGATCTACTATGTACTTACAGTAATTAATCAGCACACCTCATCGGCCAACTCTTGAGCTCATCGGCATGCACATACCCACGCGCGCCATCTACGGCGCCACCAGCCGTAGTAGGGCGCGGGAGTGCAACTTCCGCAGCGTTTCCCCGAACCTGTCCAAGTCCAGGCTCACGTTCTGTCCCCCGAGGTAGACGTCGTGCACGAACTCCCACCCATGCCCTTGCTTCGCCTTCTCCGGATCGGCCACCACCACGCTGTCGGCCGCGTACAGCCTCAGCAGCGAGCTCTCGCTCGGCACCGTGTCGTACTGCTCGTAGTCGACCTCCATCATGCCGCACGCCGCCGCGTAGCAGCTTCGCGCGATGAGCGGCACGCCGAGCGGGGCCACCTGGAGGAGCGCGGCGCGGCCCGGGCGGAGGAAGAGGAGCTTGGTTAGGTCGGCTCCGTGCACGCCCGCCAGCACGTCGACGGCGCTCACCGCCGCGTACTCGGACGACAGCGGCGCGCCGTTCGCCGTCTCGAGGATCGACACGTCGAACCCCACCGACGGCGCGAGCTCCGCCACGGCGGCCTCGTTCTCGATCACTCGCGTCCCCTTCCTCGACACGATCCCCAGCCTTGGACGCCGTGATGAATAAGACGTGTTTGTCGTCGTGTTGATGGTATAGGCGTCAAGGAGGAAGTCGTGGAAGTCCACGAGGGTGCGGTTGTCCTTGGTTCGGGCAGGGTCGACGGCGAGGACGCCGTGGAAGCGGGACCCGACGATGGCGCCGGGGAAGCAGTGCGTGCGCTTGTCCTGGAGGAGGTCGATGACGTGGTGATCAGACAGACCCAAGACGAGCTCCCGGAACGTGCCGGCCCACCACGGGCTGTAGGCGAGGACGGCGAGCACGACGCGGCGGCGGAGGTGCTGCACCGTCAGCCACGCCGGAAGGAACGCGTCGTTGAAGGTGTGGAAAAGGTTCCCCGTGTACCCGCCCGCCGTCATCACCAGCGCCGGCGCGTCGTGGACCACGTCGCACCGGTGCTTCTCGTCGGGCCGGGCGGCACGGAGGCGCACCTCGTCGATCCTCTCCATGAGGTCCGGCTCCCACTTGCGCGTGTAAGGACGGACCCGCTCCTCGTCCTGCTGCATTATTTCGGTTGCGTTGGGTTTGGGCGTGGATCGCGGCGGCGGGAAGAGGAGGAATGAGAGCGAGGCGGCGTCCGTGCGCACGTCGCCGGCCATGAAGCAGATGTCGGTGTTGGAGTCGGAGCGGTCGCAGCAGATGCCGTGGCTTGCCATCGACGCGCATGGGGAGTTCACCTGGTTGTCCAGAGCCGCAATGCCGCCAAACAACGACGGCCGCGGCTCGAAGAAGTCGACGCCGGCGCCGGACGCGTTGGGCGCCAAGAACCGTGGGACATAGACAAGGAGCGCGCACACGACGAGGGAGAGGAGGAGGAAGAAGCGGGCGAGACTCGGCCACTTACTGGTGGCCTTCTTACCACCGCCGGCGCCGCTCCCGTCCTCCACGTCCACGGCGGCACCGAGGCTCTTCCTCGGGTCTGGAAGCGTGGAGGCCACCATGGTCGACGGTGGAAAAATGGAAATGTGCGTTGGCCGTTGGGTGCGGTCGACTTTGTGGCGTCCTCGTCGATCGGGTTATAAAATATGGACCGGCGGTGGTATGGGCACTGATGAACGTGCGGCCATTCTATGTCGGGAGGTGACCAGCCGATTATTGGCCGCTCGATCCTTGTTTAGGACTCCGTGTGTGTTGGTGTTGGTTGCAGGTCGTTACGAACGACAGCTAATTGATGCCAGTTGACTTGGGTTGCAGTCGTTGGATCGATGCACCGTGCCTGCACGAATAGTCGTGTGCACAAAGGCTACAGCTACGAGACACTACCTCACTTGCTTAGATTGCCGGCACTTTGCAACTCCCCCACCGGCACCCCAACCTGGTCCGCAACGGCCTTTGGGGTTGATGCCGAAAAAGTGTTCGCGCCGACACCCCCAAGTAGGGTCGATAACTAGGGCGAGCGATGCGGCCCCGACACACGACACACTCGGGGCTTGTGGCAACGTGCACCATGTTGGATTGGTCGCGTAGGACCCCTTGCCAGCGACCGAAGCAAACCACGCCTGGCTCGCCTCTCGATGTCGGAGCTCCTCCGTCCTTACCGCCGTTCACTTTCGTTTCCCGCCTCATTTTCATTTCTTGTCGCTTTCATCGAGTTCTCGCCTGGAGAAGGCTCACTACACTATACCACAATGTTTCGCTGCCTCCCCACCGATTGGGCTCAGCTCTTAGCAACCACTCATGCTCGCTACCCCACATCGCCGGAGCCATAAGCGCAGCAAGAGCAGTTCACAAAAGAGGAGGCGGAGGAGGTCGACGCCACCGACAAGGGGGAGGATGACGATGACGACTTCGAATCCAACTACTAATACAACCAGGACATGGACCCTATCGACTAGCGGGTGCTCCTCGCCAACATCCAGTCGTCACGCTAGGAGGGGCGCGGGCATTCCGCCACGCTGATGAGATGAGGTAGGCACGGTCGCTTGCCCGCCAATCAGCAAGGATGGAGAACCGCGTCTGCCAACCTTACATCGAGCCTGTTGTGGTAATTGCGGAGGTGCATGCAATGTACGTGCGGGCGAGAGCCGAGGCCGAAACTGAGGCCTAGTCCTCATCGACAGCGGTGGATTGGCCTGCAGTGCGGAGAAGAACCGCCATAAAAAGCTGCTTTCAATGTCTCGTTGCTTCGGTGTATCATTTCAGCCCTGAAACAACCGGAGTTGTTATAAGAGATGAAAAAAGAGGCTTCATTACAGCTAGTAGAAGCAAGCAAATTGACCATGCTTTTGATGGAAGATCGAGAGAAATGGGAACAAGCGCTTTTGAGCTTTCTTCCGGATTTGGCCCGGACTATAGAACTAGCAAGATTTAGGGTTTGGTATTTCAGGCAGCGCAGACTCAAAAGGAAACTTCAGAGCTAGAAAGGCTTAATCTCCAGTAGTACACTTAGCCCTTTGGTAAGAATCTACAGAACCGGTGGAAAGGCGGTTTATGATTAAAGGTGCTTCACTACGGAAAAAAGCGCGCTGCCGTGTCTTCAAGGCTTTGCCGTGTGTCGTGCCGCATGGAACACGGCAAAGAGCTCCTTTGCCGTGTGTATAGCATAAAACACACGGCAAAATACCGACGCACGGCAAAATACACTACAGACACACAGCAAAGCAGACTGCACGACAAACCCACAGAAAAGTACACGGTAAAACCCAAATACACGGCAATGACACACGACAAAGACTAATGGACGGCAAAAGTGGGGGACAATAAAGTAAAAATACCAAGTTATAAACCACACTTATCCTATTTCCCCGAAGACACGATCCAGAAATTGGTGTCCAAAGAACCACCATAGCAGCAAGTTCCACAGAGCCAGAGTCTGTCATCGGTCAGCACCACACGACCACACGCTGATGGCTCTAGCACACAGATCACAAGGGATCACAAAATCATAGGGGGCGAAGGGACTTATCGGGCGTAGTGGATCTCTGGAGGAACAGGCGGTCACCACCGTAACCACGGTGGCGTGGTAAACTCGTTGCTGTCATGAGATGGGGTGAGGAGGTGGTCGAAGTAGTCGAGGAAGACGTCAAGGCTACAACCATAGAACCGTTGTCATGTATGCCGGAGTCAACGTAGCCAGCGTGGAGAAGCATCCCTGGATCAAACCAGCAGCTTCCTAGAAGGCGAGCTTCGTTGTTGCCGAAGGCAATCCCCACCATAGCACCGATGGCACGGATAGGGTTTAGACATGCCGGGGGTAACGTAGCGGCAACAGGGAATCGGCAGAGGAGATCGAGATGAACCCGCGCCGGTGTGCATCAACGGGAGGACGTGGCTTAGGAAGGCCGAATCTGCTGAGGCGGTTTTCCGGGAGGAGAGAGAGAAGAGGAAGGAAGGGGAACCAGTGGTTTGCGAGAAACGAGAGAGCAAGAGGTGGGTCGATTTGGTTTTACCACGCAGACAGACGGGCCCAACCAATACCAGCAGCCGGCTTGGAATCAACGTGCCTACAGTTGGGCAGACCACACACAAATACTTGGAGCAACCAGGGCTCTCCAATTCTAGGGAGTTTAGATTTCTTTAGGGATGTCCAATGGATACACTGGACTATCTAACTTAGATGTCCATACGTCTTCAGTGTTGTTTGGACCTGGTGTCTAGTTCATGTCCTCGTCCAACGGAGCCCAGTCCAGTTTCATCCAATTTATTTCAGGTCCAAAGCCCGTGGATTTTAGAAATCTAGTTCTCGATTTATTAGCGTTTGGGCGAAGAAATAAGCTCTCCGGAAGGTTCTCCCCAAATCAACGGGAGTGTACAGCAACTAGCCTAGATGGGAATTTTTGTAAACATTTTGAATAAGTAATAAAGCTTTGGTCGTTCTCTCTCAAAAAAAATCAACGAGAGTGTACGTACGTGACACTGAGATAAGACTACACATGGGTTTCGAGTTATTTTCCACTTTGGGTTGAATTCACCTACCAGTATAAACCTCCCAACAAGCCAAAATGCTGTTTCAGCCAGAGACGTAATCGGTCGACCTCATCCGACTCTCGGTGTAATCGTCGTGTGTGGGCAACCCAGGATCGATCCGTCTCACTATCAATGCGCGGCCTATGCATGTTTGCTGCTGGTGCAACGTCTCTAGCAAAGAATTTCTGCCCCCCCAATGATCACTACTCCCTCTGTTCCAAAATATAAGATGTTTTAGGTTTGTAAAGAAAATGTATCTACACTGCTTTTAATGCTTTTAATGGGTAGATCTACTTCAAACTTAAATAAATCTACGTACTAAAAAAAGTCTAGATATATTTGCTTCACAAAGCTAAAACATCTTATATTTTGAAATGAAGGAAGAACGTCACAGTGATAGGAACTATATGTGTATATATACTTCATGGTGCTGCATAATAAACCACTTAACATTAGTCTCGTATCGTATAGCAACCACTAGCATGAACCTGTCGTTGTATGTAACTAGAGTGAAAGCATAAGCAGGTTCCAAACGTTTTTCACTTATAAGTTAACTTATGTTTCCATGGGACTATCAAGTTAACTTATGATATTCCCTCAAAAAAGTTAACTTATGATATTTCTTGTATATTTCATCAAGGTTTCACAAGAGTTCACTTATATTTCCATGGAACTGTCGTTATACTTAATTAATGGTAACAAGACTGAGTATGTTCCATTTAAACCTCAAACTTTATTAGAGTCTTGTACATTTCAGGAAAATAATCATTTTAAAATCATACAAGTTCCACTGACTTTTAAAAACCTGCAGTTTATGTCTATGACGCATATATCAGAGGTAATCCACAACTGCCCCAATGATTTTCCACTCTTTCTATTCAGGTAATGCACCACAAACGTTCGGATAGCTGGTTATAGTCAGAAAATACATATACATATTCGTTCGATTCCTTGCTTTGTATCTCCTCCATATCAGTTTAAATGGAAAAGGGGCCACACAAATCTCAATTTTGGGCGGACGGTGGTCGGTGGATGAAACGCCGGTACATACCTAGGGTTGTAAGTGGCGCAACATGTGGAGCGGATTTGTATTCTGAATAGTATGATTCAACTACAGATGGGACGCATGACGATACTACAATTTGTTCTTTCCATGGTGTTTTGCGGGTCAGAGCGGAGCCTGCTTCTGCAACCCTATACATACCGATGCCCTCTAGTGTAGAATCACCGTGTTGATGATGCAATGCCACGGACCAAGTTATTCTCCTCCAGAGAATAATTGCAATATAGTGTAGCCTGTAGGATATATATACGGTTCCAGCACAAACACTAATATTCCCTTCGGGCCATATTATTATTCTTAACTTTGTCTAGATACGAATGCATCTAGTCTAAATTCTTAACTAAGTACATCTGAATCTAGATAAAATTGAAAACAATAATATGGATCTGAGAAAGTAACAAAAAAACATAATTAACCTGATGACAAGACATATAGCAAAGAAAAGATAGCTGCTTTTGGCCAAGAGCAGAACAGCTGACTACAGAGCATGTGCATATGACCGACCGGCCAGTAGACAGAACCTCATCTTTTTGTTACTTCACGGTCCATACTGCAGAAATACTTCAATCTGTCCAAGAAAAAGGTACGTACTCGCAAACTGTGTCAGCTTCCTCGCCGACGTTTTGCATTGCGCGGCAACGCCGGCAGCGCGTCCTCCAACCTGACGTGATTGGCGACGGAGAGCGCCGCCACGTCCTCCATTGCCTCATCGCGGGAGAGACGTAGGGAGAATTTCATGGGCGGCGCCGGATTCACCGCCGCGGCATTCCGCTGGGCCGCCGCCGCCCGCCGCTGCGGCCTCTGTTCCCGATAGGCCTGCCTGCAGAAATACCTGGCCACCTCGGATCGCAACGTCTCCTCGTCCATCGCCATGGCTGCCGCAACCCCTAGGTCGTAGTGATCGCCATCGCCGTCATCCGTGTCGCTGGAGGAAGATGGCGAGGAGGAGGACCCGCTGGGCTCGGCCGCAGAACAATCCGGACCGGTTTCTTCATCACCGTCGCAGGCTTTGCCGCTTGCCGCCGGCGCGGGCACCTGAACATGCGTCTTGACGACCTGATCTTCCTCGCTGGACGCCGAACGGAAAGCCTCTTGTTCCCTTTCAGGCACGTCGTCAGATCCGAGCGCAGCAGCCATGTGATCGGAGTTGATGGTGTGATCGAAATAGAGACGGGCTGAATCGGCCATATGATCCTGACTGTCCGTTTCAACATCGGCGGGCACGACGTTCGCCGATCGCGCCGCCGCAGGGACACCTCCTGAAACAAGCTGCTCCGTTCCCTCCGTCGCCAAGGGTATCGTTCCGGCCTTCCTCTTCCCTCCGCTGGCGCCGGCCGGCGTAGAATTCTTCGCAGGATCGGCGTAGATGGAAACAACCTCCTCGTTCGCCTCTGAACTGAAACCCTCTTCTTCTTCCCTTTCAGGCACGTCAGATCCGAGCGCAAAAGCCATCTGATCGGAGTTGATGGTGTGATCGTAATAGAGACGGGCTGAATCGACCATCTCCTGACCGTCCCTTTCAATATCGGCGGGCTTCGGACCGTGCGCGACGCTCCCCGATCGCGCCGCCGCAGGGATACCTCCAGAAACAAGCTGTTCTGTTCCCTCCGCCGCCAAGCAGTTCCTCTTCCCTCCGCTGGCGCCGGCCGACGTAGAATTCTTCGCAGGATCGGACCGTCGGACGTCGCTGTTGAATTCTTCCAGGAGGTTCTTCCGATGGTTCTTCGTAGGATCGGACCGTCGGACGTCGGACCGTCTGTCGTGGACGCCCTCCAGCTGAGCCGCCGCCGGCGAGGGCGAAGACGACCGGCCGAGTAGATCGGTTCCAGGTAAATGGACTCGCTGTTCTACCTCTTCCATCGTGTAGCACTTGCTGGGAAGAAGAGAACGGCAAGGGTTTGCGCGTGAGCAACCAGGAGGGGCTACCGATTATATGTCGTGTCCCCTACGCACTAGAGTTCGTCTCAGATCCGGCGACGTATCCAGCTAGCAAGGTTATGTATTAATTATGGAATTCCATATTCGACACGGATCACCTAGGGGTTCAGGGCAACGGAGCTGCTCCGTACGTACGTGCCAGGCGCCCACGTGTCGACACGTAGTACTAAACATGTATACCAACGTCTACCTCACTGAATAAAGGAAAAATATAAAGAGATGCGCCGCACATCTCACTCGCGGTGCGGCGCGACGCGAGCCGTCCGATTTGAACCCACATGGCCGTCTGATAACTATGACTAGTTAATCCGAAAGTTGCTAACAGGATTAATCTAGGCAGTGCTTTTCATAGAAAAGAACCTTTCATGCAAATAATGAGCTACTCCCTCCGTTCCGCGAATAAGTGTATTTCTACCTTTTGTCTAAATCAAACTTTATTAAATTTGACCAATTTTATATATAGATAAATATAGCAAGATATATTATATCAAATTGACATATTATAAAACTAAATTTAAAAAGATATCTACTAATACCAATTTAGAGTCATAAATATTTGGTATGTTTTCCTATAAAATTAGTCAAACTTTACTAACTTTGACTTAGAACAAAGCTAGAAGTAAACTTATTTGCGAACAAAGCTAGAAGTCCAACAGCTGGTGCACCATATAGAAATTTAGTCTTTTACAAAACGAGTTTCTAACTCGAACTCGAATCACGAAACGCGTCATGCGTGCGGGCGAGGTGAGGCGGGCGGCGGAGGAGGAGTGCATGTGGACTCCTTCTCTTCTCACTCACTTAGTTAGAGTGGAACAACCCACCTTATAAGTTGGTCCAACTCTCTCCTAACTAGCAATGTGAGACTAAATTTTTTCTCCCACACAGCTCCCAAGCTGCCATAGATATGGGCCTTAAGATTTCAGGATTTATTAGATACATGGCCTGCCTAGATGGCCCACAACTCATATAAATTTAACGATCCCCCACCAGATCTCAAAGGCACATCATATGGCTTATTAGTTCCAATCACTATTTAATATACCTGCAGTTCAGTGGAGACTGCTAAGTTGAACTTCCACCTAGACACAGAGATACGCTTGACTACAACTGAACAATGGACTATGCCTTAAATTGTCATTCTTGTGCAGCAAGTTTCACTCAATGCCGTTACAGGTACTTGGATGCCACAGGCTACCCCTCGGATGGAGCTTATAAGTCATACTCCACGAACTTTCATGAGATTCCTAGAGATTCACCCAAGTCTCATACACCGTGTCCAAAAGTGTAGCTCATATATGTGTGTTCTTTTAAGATTGCTCTGTAGGACAGCATCTTTGCTCCCAAGGAGACATACGGAATACATTAAGATGTAACCAACCTTCCTAACATTATGGTATGCGATAATTGCATCTGCTATGGAGTGGGAGTATTAAAAGTTTCTCTCCACACAGTTGTTTCAGTTTGTTTTTGCAGGTCCTAATTCACGGGATCTCCGATCATATAGGTTGGGTTACCCACTTGACAACTCAAGTGGGTCTCAAACCCATCTCCCTCAATGCATTTTCTATCAAATTTCTTGATAGTCCTTTCATAAAAGGATCTATCGGATTCTTAGTCATTTGGACATAATCCAATGTTATAACTCCGAAGTTTTTCAGCTTTCTGACAAATTTCAGTCTTCTCTTGACATGTCTTAAACTCTTGATATTATCCTTAGAACTGTTAACTTTGACAATCACAGTTTGGTCGTCACAGTTCATAAAGATTGCTGGTATTGGTTTTTCAACCATGGGAAAATCTGTTAAGAGTTAACGAAGTCATTCTACTTCGACAGTTGCAGTATCTAATGCTTTGAGTTATGCTGCCATAGTTGACCTCGTTAAGATGGTCTGTTTACAAGACTTTCACGAAACAGCACCACCACCACGAGTGAATATATATCCACTTGTGGCCTTTATCTCATCAGCATATGATATCCAATTTGAATCACTATACCCTTCAAGTACACTTGGATACCTTGTATAATGAATTCCATAGCTCATTGTTCCGTTTAGATAGTGCATTACTCTCTCAAGAGCATGCTAGTGATCATCTCCCGGGTTGGCCAGAAACCGGCTAAGTTTGCTCACAGCAAACGAGATGTCAGGCCTTGTAGCGCAAGCTAAATACATAAGTGAGTCAATAATATGAGAGTATCTCAATTGATATCTAGTTGCATTTTCATTCTTTAGAAGCAACACACTAGGATCATAAGGTGTGGAAGAGGATTTGCAATTATCATGTCCAAATCTGCTCAACTATTCCACATAATGTGATTGCACAAGTGTAATCCCATTATTCTCATCTCTCAGTAGCTTGATGTTTAAGATAACATAAGCTTCTCCAAGATCCTTCATCTCAAAACATTGAGACAAGAAGGTTTTGACCTCATTAATCACTTTGAGACTTGTCCCAAAAATTAATATGTCATCAACATACAAACATAGGACAACTCCCTTGCCACCACCATGGCGGTAGTATACACATTTGTCAGCTCCATTTACAACAAATCCCAAAGATGTTAAAGTTCTTTCAAACTTATCATGCCATTTCTTGGGAGCTTGTTTGAGACCATACAAAGATTTCTTCAATTTACACACCTTTTTTCTTGACCTTCTAGTATAAAACCATCAGGCTGTTTGATACGTTGTAAACGTATCTATAATTTTTGATGTTTCATGCTTGGTTTATCTACTTTCTTATGTTTTGTCCACACTTTGGAGTACTTTTCATATGATTTCTTGGACTAACCTATTAACAAGAGCCACGGTGCCAGTTGCCTGTTTTCTGCTGTTTTTGGTTCCAGAAAGTTAGAAAATGAATATTCTCAGAATTGGACCAGACAAAAGCCAAAGTTGTTATTTTCCCGGAAGATTCACGGAGCCAGAAGGAGAGACGAAGGGGGGCACAGGGAGGCCAAACCACCCGTAGGCGCGGGTCCCCTCAGGCCACGCCAGGGCATGGTGTGGGCCCCTTGGCTGGCCACCGACCTCGCCCTTCGCCTATATATTCCTCCTAATACAGAAACCCTAAATCGTCAATCAGAAATCCACGAAAAGTTCCACAGTGCCGCCGCCACCGAAGGGGAGATTCGGGGGACAGAAAGTCTCTGTTCCGGCACCCTGCCGGGACGGGGAAGTGCCCCTGGAGCCATCTCCATCGATCTCCACCACCATCTCCATCGCCGTTGCTGATTCCCATGACGAGAAGGGAGTAGTTCTCTCTCGAGGCTAAGGGTTCTACCGGTAGCTATGTGTTCATCTCTCTCTATGCATGATCTTATTGAGATCATGAGCTTGTAATCTATAGATCTACCTTGCTACTCAAGTGCTTTAATATATCTCTGCTCTCCCCATGTGTGTGAAGTTGACAGTGTGCACACCATGGTGGCACTTAGGCTAGAGATTACAAATACTTGTTATGAGTTATATTTGGAGTTGGATGTCTTTATGAAATTGTGGTGTTTGTTGGAACCATCTAGTGCTCAAGGTGACAGTGTGGGGTTATCTAGATGCGGAAAGCGAACTTTGAGGTGTGCTATTATAGCCCTACCATAGATTAGAGTATTCAACCGGAGAGTAGTTCAGCGTAGTATCATAAAGAAGAATATATTTATATGAGAGTGTTCACTAGTGAAAGTATGATCCTTAGGCCTTGTTTCTAAGCACTGAAACACCGTTTGCTATTAGATCTATTACATGTTTGCTTGCTTCCATCTTTATTTCAGTTTTACTTTAGTCTCTTACACGCCATCAAGCTATTTTCTATCACCGTTACCACTTATAATTATCTATACCACTTGTATTTCACTATCTCTTCGCTGAACTAGTGCACCTATACACCTGACAAGTGTATTGGGTGTGTTGGGGACACAAGAGACTTCTTGTATCTTGATTGCAGGGTTGCTTGATAGGGGATACCTTTGACCACTTCCTCCCTGAGTTCGATAAACCTTGGGTGATCCACTTAAGGGAAACTTGCTGCTGTTCTACAAACCTCTGCACTTGGAGGCCCAACAACTGTCTACAAGAATAGAAGTGCGTAGGCGTCAAGCTATTTTCTGGCACCGTTGCCGGGGAGGTAAGGTAAGAGGTACTCACATCCTCCGGTGTGAGTGCTCGAAGTTATTTCCTTTAGATTATGCAATTATATCTTTTTGTTTCTTGTTTTTATTTTCACTAGTTAGGCTTAATGGAAAACAACAATAAAATTAGAGAGCTTTATAGTATTTATCTTGAGTTAGGACATGAAGTGTTTGAAGAGAAAATTTAAAAACCTATGGAACTTTATTTGTGTGCTAATAGCAATGTTGTTAGTATGAATTCTTTGGACACCATTACTGCTAATGCTATGGAAAATTCTAAGCTTGGGGAAGCTAGTTTTTATGAAAATGATATTTTTAGTTCCCCATCTTTGGAAGATAACTATTCTATTGCTTATGATGATACCAAACCTCCAATATATGATGATTACAATGATGAATATGATATTTTCACTCCACCTACTATTGAGGAGAAAATTAATGATTACAATATGCCTCATATATTTGATGATTATGGTGATGAGAATAATAATGATAGCTATTTTGTTGAATTTTCTCCCACCACAATTAATAAGAATGACTATGCTTATGTGGAGAGTAATAATTATTATATGCATGTGCCTCATGATAAGAATGTTTTATGTGATAGTTATATTGTTAATTTTATTCATTATGCTACTGAAAGTTATTATGAGAGAGGGAAACATGGTTTTATGTATCTCAACAATATTAAGTTTCCCCTCTTTATGTTGAAATTTTTGAAGTTGCACTAGTTTTGCTTTACTATGCTTGTTGCTTTGTGCTTTCATGACTTGTTTATTTACAAGATTCCTATGCATAAGAAGTGGGTTAGACTTAAATGTGCTTTGAATTTGCTTCTTGATGCTCTCTTTTACTTCAATTCATATTTCTTATGTGAGCATCTTGTCAAACTATCATGCCTAACTTAAAGGCATTAAAGAAAAGTACTTTTTTTTGCGAAATTCCACCGATCTATAATAATCATCAACAGCAGTACAAAGAGTCCTAAAAGTAATAGAAATTACAAATAGGTCATTGGACCACCTAGCGACGACTACAAACACGGGCACGAGCCAAAGGCGTGCCGCCGTCCTCGCCCCTCCATCACCGGAGCCGGGCAAAGCTTATCGTAGTAGAGATTGTTATAGTAGACGAACGGGAAGTCGTCGTGCTAAGGCCCCAAAAGACCAGCGCACCAGAGCAGCAACCATCGCCGAAGATGACCAACGTAGATCGGAAGAGACTGACCTCAAAACACACCAACGAAAGCGAAAAATGACCGGATCTGAAGAGATCCATCGGACACACGACTCCACACGCCCTCCGCCGATGCTAGACGCACCACCAGAGCGAGGATAGGGCGGGGAGGACTTTATTCTGACTTCAGGACGTAGCCGCCGCCTCAAGATCCTGAAGAAGACACTGAAAACAGTCTAAATAAAACACTGAGACCTCCCGCCGGCGAGAGGCCGTGGTCCGCCATGTCTCCAAGGCCCTAAGGCCACCGGAGATAGGGCGGACCGGTGGCGTCGCCGGCGGAGGGAACAAACCTTAGGTGGGTTTTTGTCGCCGCCTCTGGAGTGCCTCTCTCCTCACGTACGATACCGGTTCAAAGAAAAGTACTTATCTGGAGATAACCCAAAAGTTTTAGATGAGTCTTGAAAGTTATTACTTCTGTAATAATTGTTCTTTATCCTTTTTATTTGCTTTTTGTGCCAAGAGTAACCTCTAATGAGAGAAAAGTAATGATTAGGAAAGTTATTGTCCCAAAACAGATTTCTGTGCTTCACCGTAAAAATTCGTGTAAAATCTCTGTACGTCCTTTTGAGACGTGAATTTTTGTGATTCTGCCCCAGGTTGTTATCTAACTTTCGTTAGTTCAACACTTTTTGATTTAAGCAACGGAAGGTCTTCTAAAAAATTCGTCTTTACCTGCTGTCTGTTTTGACAGATTTCTGCCATTATTTGCATTTGCTTCTTGTTGGTTCCTTTTTGAGTTCTTTTGGAGAATTGAGATTTTTGAGGGAAGTGCTACAGTATCTTGTGTTTTAATAGAAGTTTTATTGGTGTTGGAACTGAACGTAAAGACTTATTATCTTGAGTGCACTAATGTTGCTAATAAAGATTGTGTGAAGTTTTGTATGAAGGAAAAATTTCAGGTGTATGGAAGGAATGAGTAATGAGATGAAAAATGGACTAAATCTCAAGCTTGGGGATACCACGCGTGTCACCCCAAGAAATATCCAAAAAGTATAAGCGTCAAAGCTTGGAGATGCTCAAGGCATCCCCTTCATCAATAAAAATCTCATGTTTCTTTCAAACACTTCATTTCTATTGTTTCATGCACTGTTGTATTGTTCTTGGAGCGTCTTCGTTTTGTTCTTAGTTTTCGTTTGCTTGGTTTGCTGCAATAAGTTGGTTGGATCCCAACACACTTCTTTTGGAGAGAGACACACTTCTTTTGGAGAGAGACACACTCCATTTTCATTGCCTAGAACACTCTAGTTTTCACTCTTATTGTTTTGTGAGTGTTCTCTTTTGCTAGCACTGTGTTTAGCCTTAGTTTTCTTGTGCTTTCAGCTTAGAACTTTTTAGTTCTTATTTTTGGATTTGTGAGACAATCTCACTTATATTTATTTATTATCATCTTTGTGAGTTCTTTCAAATAGGTTGATTTGGATTGGAAAAGAGTAGGAAAGTTCTTGCTTAAGTGGTATAAAAGGAGCTAACTGTGACTTAGACTTTATCATGTCATGCTTGATATTGTTTTGGCGTGATGCTTAGTGATCTTTGCTGTAGCATGAATTGTTATAAACAATTGAGATTGCTTGTGCCTTTGAAGAAGCATGCATTGTTTTAGCATATTAAAGCATAATATTGTGGTATTCTCCTTTGATGCTTTATTTGGGTTGACTTGGCGCATGCTCACACCATGTTATGACTATCCCAAGTCACCATAGCCGTTATGATCCTTTAGTTTTTGACTTGTAGTATCACTTTATTTTTTAATTATGTTTTGTCGCTTTGCATGATTATGGCCATTATTGCTCTCTTAGTTGGTCGCTCCTAGTCTTTTGCTATCCTCCCTAACCAAGTATGAGTTCCACTCATGCATCCAACTCCTAAAACTAAGTTTTTCCAAAGAGTCCACCATACTTACCTATTAGCATATGCTATTCCAAGTATATTCATGTTTTTGTCTATCTTCCGAATTAAACTTGTTATGAGAAAATTAGTGATTAAAGCTCTCACGAACTTGATGACACATTTCACTTTTTTTGCATTTAATAAACTTGAACCATTGCGTCCATCTTTGTTGCGTATATGCTTGTGCTTTGTAAGTTGAAGTTAGCAGAACCATGTATCATGGGGAACACTTTCAATATTGCACTTGTACTTTGTACCCCGTTGATATCATGTTCTTTTGCTTATGGATCCTAGCGGTGTGAAATAAAAGTGGAACTTGTAAGATCATGGAGTTTATATGTGTGTTAGAGAAACGCCTAGGACGCTAGCCTAAGCCATGCCTAATCATGGTGAAAACTTGCGGCATAACCATAATGAGCACTCTATGAAGCATCCTCAATAAAAACCTATGCAAATAGCAAATAAAAAGATCGCTGAGATGCTCATTGCCTGCTTGCCTTGTCATTTTGATTATGGGATAGCTCCTATATCATGTGCAAGGGGTACCCCATTGGCGGTTCTCTATGATACATATGTACTTACAATGACAAGAGCTTACTTGTGACTAAAGTTGAGTAGCATGAGGTTCGGTCTTCGTAAGTAAGGGGCATGAGATTTCAGCTTATAACTTTTCAAGCATATCCTCTTAGTTGTGTCACTTTAACCTTAATCACCTTCAAGATGCTTATGATAGGGGCAATGAGAGCTGAAAGCTAATAAGTACCATAATTTTTGGAAGCTCTTTATGAGACTTGAATCCCTACTTCCTTCTATGAAGGCCTTTCTTTTACTTTTATGTTGAGTCTCCACCTTCTATCTTTATGAACCTACTTTGAGAGCATAGTGGCCATTCTTAGTTCTATGTGCATTGTCCCAAGACTTGTTGATTGATGCATAGCTTTGATATTGCTTGTTTTAAACTATTTGTATCTAGTCACTCTTATGATCTTTGAAGGTGTCCTATGCATTTATGTTTGCTACTCTATGAGGGACAAGCTAAATGTCACTATGCTATGTTTTCTTTATGTGAAACAAACAAACGTCTTGCAAAGCATTGTTATTCATGAATCTTTTGTTTGTGCCTTTTCATGTTGCAACATAGTTGCTTTGCCTTATTGCTAGAACTTTGTCTTTCATGTTATGATTGAAGTACTATGATCCTAGCTTTCAATGCTTTACAAATACTTTGATCAAGTTTATGATGGTGCATGTCACCTCAAAAATTGTTCTTTCTTTTTATCACTTACCTATTCGAGGACGAGCAGGAGTTAAGCTTGGGGGTGTTGATACGTTGTAAACGTATCTATAATTTTTGATGTTCCATGCTTGGTTTTATCTACTTTCTTATGTTTTGTCCACACTTTGGAGTACTTTTCATATGATTTCTTGGACTAACCTATTAACAAGGCCATAGTGCCAGTTGCCAGTTTTCTGCTATTTTTGGCTCCAGAAAGTCAGAAAATGAATATTCTCGGAATTGGACCGGACAAAAGCCAAAGTCGTTATTTTCTCGGAAGATTCACAGAGCCAGAAGGAGAGACGAAGGGGGGGCCACAGGGTGGCCAAACCACCCATAGGCGCGGGTCCCCCCCAGGTCGCGCCAGGGCATGGTGTGGGCCCCTGGCTGGCCACCAACCTCGCCCCTTCGCCTATATATTCCTCCTGATACAGAAACCTTAAATCGTTAATCAGAAATCCAAGAAAAGTTCCGCAGCGCTGCCGCCACCAAGGGGAGATTCGGGGGATAGAAAGTCTCTGTTCCGGCACCCTGCCGGGACAGGGAAGTGCCTCGGAGCCATCTCCATCAATCTCCACCACCATATCCATCGTCGTTGCTGATTCCCATGATGAGGAGGGAGTAGTTCTCTCTCGAGGCTAAGGGTTCTACCGGTAGCTATGTGTTCATCTCTCTCTCTATGCATGATCTTATTGAGATCATGAGCTTGTAATCTATAGATCTACCTTGCTACTCAAGTGCTTTAATAGATCTCTGCTCTCCCCATGTGTGTGAAGTTGATAGTGTGCATACCATGGTGGCACTTAAGCTAGAGATTACAAATACTTGTTATGAGTTATATTTGGAGTTAGATGTCTTTATGAAATTGTGGTGTTTGTTGGAACCATCTAGTGCTCAAGGTGACAGTATGGGGTTATCTAGATGCGGAAAGTGAACTTTGAGGTGTGCTGTTATAGCCCTACCATCGATTAGAGTGTTCAACCGGAGAGTAGTTCAGCGTAGTATCATAAAGAAGAATATATTTATATGAGAGTGTTCACTAGTGAAAGTATGATCCCTAGGCCTTGTTTCTAAGCACTGAAACACCGTTTGCTATTAGATCTATTACATGTTTGCTTGCTTCCATCTTTATTTCAGTTTTACTTTAGTCTCTTACACGCCATCAAGCTATTTTCTATCACCGTTACCACTTATAATTATCTATACCACTTGTATTTCACTATCTCTTCGCTGAACTAGTGCACCTATATACCTGACAAGTGTATTGGGTGTGTTGGGGACACAAGGGACTTCTTGTATCTTGATTGCAGGGTTCCTTGAGAGGGCATACCTTTGACCACTTCCTCCCTGAGTTCGATAAACCTTGGGTGATCCACTTAAGGGAAACTTGCTGTTGTTCTACAAACCTCTGCACTTGGAGGCCCAACAACTGTCTACAAGAATAGAAGTGCGTAGGCATCACTATTCCATGTAAATTTCCTCGTCCAACTCTTTATTTAGGAAAGTCGTCTTAACATCCATTTGATGAACGAGAAAACTGTGAGAGATAGACAGTTATAGTAGTACTCGAATTATGGTCAATCTAGCCACATGTGAGTAAGTATCAAAGAAATCTTCGCCTTCTTTTTGGGTATAGCCTTTAGCCACGAGCGGAGATTTGTGCTTTTCAATAGTACCATCATCCCTAAGCTTCTTTTTAAATACCCATTTACATCCTACAGGTTTACACCCATACAAACGTTCAAATATCTCCCACGTTGCATTAGTCAAGATGGAATCCCCATCTCGCTTTAAACCGCTTCTTTCCAGTAGTATGCATCCAGAGATGCAAAAACTTCTGAAATGGTGGTCAGAGTGTCATCCACGAGGTACATAATGAAATTTTTACCATAATACATTGCAATCCTTTGTCTCTTGCTCCTTGTGAGAGCTTAACTTCATTCTCATCCGAATTTGAACTCTCATCATCTGATTGTTCATCAGTCTCCATGGGAGTTTCAGATTCAGGAATTGGATCATAATCCGTATTAGATCTGTTAGGCATATGTCTGATAGGAAATATATCATCAAAGAATGTAGCATCTCTTGATTCAAAGATGGTACCGACACTCACGACGTCCACTTCAGATTTCACCACAAGAAATCTATAAGCAATGTGAGAATCATAGCCAAGAAAGACACAATCCACGGTTTTTGGTCCAAGGTTATGCTTCTTGTTGATTGGCACGTTGACTTTTGCCAAACAACCCCAAGTTCATAAGTAGGAGAGTGTCAACATTTTCTTTTCCCAATCTTAAAGTGGAGTAATCTCTTTATTCTTAGTTGGAACTCATTTTAGGACATGACATGAAGTTAATATAGCCTCCCCACCATTCCTTAGATAAACCGACAATGTCTAACATGGCGTTAACCAAATCTATTAGAGTCCGTTTTTTTCTCTCAGCAATCCCATTGGATTGAGGGGAATTGGGGGGTGTACTCTCATCTATAATACCATGTTCCGAATAGAATAAATTTAACTCATTGGAAAAGTACTCTACACCATGATCATACCAAATTCTTTTGATCTTTAGCTCAAGTTGATTTTCAACTTCTGCCTTATAGATTTTAAAGAAATCTAAAGCCTTGTATTTAGTTCTCAAGAGATATACATAACAGTACCTAATAGAATCATCAATCAAAGTCATGAAATATTTCTTTCCACCTGTTGTCAACATACCATTTATCTCACATAGATCTGAATGTATGAGCTCTAAAGGTGCCAAGTTTCTTTCATCTACAGGTGTGTGAGGCTGCTTTGCTTGCACACAAGCATGGCACTTAGAGTATTTGACAACATCATACCAACGAAATTAATATGACAAAGTCGTGAACGCCAAACATTAGTCTCATTACCAGTAGTGCATACATGGTTCACAACATCATCACAGTAGTCTACCAATAAAAAGCGGAACATGCCTACGCATTCGTAGCCTTTTCCAACAAAGGTTCCATACTTATACAATACAACTTTATTGGACTCAAATATAACCTTAAACCCATCTTTTCAGAAGACGATATCTACTAACGAGATTCTTCTTGATAGAAGGGACATGCTGCATGTTCTTCAATTGCACGATCTTGCCCGAAGTAAACTTCAGATCTACCATGTCAGCACCATGAATAGTAGCATGTAACCCATCCCCCATCATGACGGAGGAACCTCGAGTCTGATAAGAGGTGAACATGGAAATGTCAGCACACACACACATGGACATTAGCACATGTATCAACTCACCATTCCGTGGGTTGAAATACTAAAAGAACAGTAGGTAATAAATTACCATACCGAGAACCTAAAGTTCCTGCATCAGTATTGCCAATGACCATGGTGACAGATTTAGATCTCTATCCATCTTGACCCTTCTTGCCTTTCTTCTATGGGTAACGATGAGCCCAATAGCCAATCTCTCCACACACTCAGTAAGATTCTTTCTTTTCCTTGTTCTACCCCCTTCTTCTTCTTGAAGTTGGTATTCTGGCAGACTTTCTTATTTCCCTTGGACTTGTGGTTCTTTTTCTGCACCATGTTGGCAGCAGAATGCCCCTCGGTTCCACTAGTGTGTTTGTCTTTTGCCCGCACCTTCTATTTAACATACAGAGAGCCAATGCGGTACTCAACAGAGAGCTCGCTCCTATGATGTTTTAGAGAAGTGGCAAAGGTCCTCCATGAAGGGGGAAGCTTAGCGATAATGCAACCCATGACAAACTTTTCCGGGAGCACAAACTCGAGGAGTTTGAGTTCCTTTGCTATGATATATAGCTCATGATCCTATTCTACTATAGATCGGTTTTCAACCATCTTGTAGTTATTGAACTGTGATACGTTGCTAACGTATCTATAATTTTTGATGTTCCATGCTTGTTTTATATCTACTTTCTTATGTTTTGTCCACACTTTGGAGTATTTTTACACATTTTCTGGAACTAACCTATTAACATGATGCCACAGTGCCAGTTGCCTGTTTTCTTCTGTTTTTGGTTCCAGAAAAGCCAGAAAATGAATATTCTCGGAATTGAACGGGACAAAAGCCAAAGTCAACATTTCACCGAGGGGAACACGGAGCCAGAAGCAGAGACGAAGGAGGGCCAGGGCATGGCCACACCATATGGTGGCGCAGGTGACCCCTGACCGTCCCACCAGGTGGTGTGGGCCCCATGGCACTCCACCGACCTTGCCCCTTCGCCTATAAGAAGCCTCCGATGCATAAACCCTAAAGAATGTAGCCTCCAGCCACAAAAAGCTCCGCAGCACCGCCGCCACCGAAAGGGAGATTCGGGGGATAGAAAGTCTCTGTTCCGGCACCCTACTGGGATGGGGAAGTGCCCTCGGAGCCATCTCCATCGATCTCAACCACCATCTCCATCGCCGTTGCTGATTCCCATGATGATGAGGTAGTAGTTCTTCCTCGAGGCTAAGGGTTCTACCGGTAGCTATGTGTTCATCTCTCTCTCTATGCATGATCATATTGTGATCATGAGCTTTGTAATCAAGTAGATCTACTTTGCTACTCAAGTGCTTTAATAGATCTCTGCTCTCCCCATGTGTGTGAAAGTGACAGCGTGCACACCATGGTGGCACTTAGGCTAGAGATTACAAATACTTGTTATGAGTTATATTTGGAGTTGGATGTTTTTATGAAATTGTGGTGTTTGTTGGAACCATTTAGAGCTCAAGGTGACAGTGTGGGGTTATCTAGATGGGGAAAGCAGACTTTAAGGTGTGCTGTTATAGCCCTACCATGGATTAGAGTGTCCAACCGGAGAGTAGTTTAGAGTAGTATCATAAAGAGAAGATATTTATATGAGAGTGTTCACTAGTGAAAGTTTGATCCCTAGGCCTTGTTTGTAAGCATTGAAACACCGTTTCCAACTAGATCTGTTACATGTTTAGTTGCTGCCATCTTTATTTCAGTTTTTCTTTAGTCTCTTCTACGCCATCAAGCTATTTTCTGGCACCGTTGTCTTATATCCATACCATTTGTATTTTACTATCTCTTTGCCAAACTAGTGCACCTATACACCTGACAAGTGTATTGGGTGTGTTGGGGACACAAGAGACTTCTTGTATCTTGATTGCAGTGTTGCTTGAGAGGGGATACCTTTGACCACTTCCTCCCTGAGTTCGATAAACCATGGATGATCCACTTAAGGGAAAACTTGATGCTATTCTACAAACCTCTGCACTTGGAGGCTCAACAACTGTTTACAAGAATAGAAGTGCGTAGACATCAAAGTGCTCCATAGCTTACAGTTTACCACTGGCATCAGCAACACCGAACTTAGCGTCCAGCGCACCCCATAGTTCCTTGGTATCATGAATATGCATATATGCATAACCAACTTGTCTCCAAACACACTGAGTACAGAGCCCACAATAGTACAATGGCCTCCCTGAACGCTCTCTCTTATCCGAGAGTAAGCGGACCTCTCTTAAAATGATAGTACAATGTGCCATCAGCAACATTTTTGTATGTCGATAGCAGTGTGTCACAAGAGGGTTTTCCCTTGTCATCTCTTAAAATGAACACCTGTAAATGGGCTCGGTTTGAGCGCAGCAGCAAAGGCAGATGACGAAAATTGCCTAAATAAATAAAATTTTAAAATTGTTGTATTATTAAGAAATTCCGCATGAGATTAATTACTGAAATCAGCATCATGTAAGCACTAGCATATCTAGTAGATCTGTAAATCTAGCAAGAACTAGTGAAAACAAAGAGAGAAATAACACATACAAGTTGACTGGAAATGTCATCACCGCAGCAACAGCCTGATCTTTGTTGATGAAGAAGAACACGAGCGGAGGCGAGCAGTCACACCGAGACGCTCCGCAAAAACCTTATCGCCCGTCTCCCGGTGCAGGATCTCGACGGACGGGGCTTCAGAGGCCTGATCTCCCGGATGGCAGTGCACGCAGTTGCCGGGATAGGGAAGCCTAGAGAGCTGCGCAACAAGAGGAACAAGGCGAGAGAGATAGAGAAAGAACCAGTTATGTCTAGATCTGTTCCGACTCTCCCTCTATAGCCCGGGAGGTGAGCCGACCAAGTCGCCACATGGTGGAAGATAAAGACACGCATCAAACATGCACACGAATATTGACACGTACCCAATAGATGGTGCACCATGAAAAAAATTAGTCTTCCACAAAACGAGTTTTTAACTCGCACTCGATTCACAAAACACGTCGCGCGTGCGGGCGAGGCAAGGCAGGCGACAGAGGAGGAGTGCGCGTGGACTCCTTCTCTTCTCACTCACTTAGTTGGAGTGGAACAACTCACCTTATAAACTGGTCCAACTCTCTCTCAACTAGAAATGTGGGACTAAACTTTGCGTCTCGCACAGCTCCCAAGCTTTCATAGTAGATGGGTCCTGAGATTTCCGAATTTATTAGACTATATTGAATATCTAGATGGGCCACGACTCATATAAATTTAACAACTTCATCCCAAAAATAATTTGTGTTCTTTGTTTGTCGAAAATCAAACTAATTTAAGTTTGACCTAGTCTCTAGAATCAACTTATGGAACACCAATGTTCATCATACAATACATTTTACGGTGTAGATATTGATACATTTTTTATAACGTTGCTAAAACCTACAGAATTTGATTTAGAACAAACATAGAACACCAATTATTTTGGAATGGGGGTATACTCTTAGTACTCCAAACTACAATACCAGTTTTGGTCCCGAGGCTCCATTACTAGACATCTTGGACCCGCAAATTTCTTCCTTTGCCTCCATCAAAGTAGTATAAAAATGAAAATCACAAATACTAAATAAAAATATTTGCATTTCTTAGAAATCTTTATCATCCCAAATTTAAGATTTGAATCACTTTTTAAAAAACAAATTGTGAATTTCCTTAGATTACACGGATTTTCTTTTATTCTTCCTTCCATAATTTTGTAGCTATATTTACATTTTGCACCGAGTGCGTCTTCACCTATGCAAAACATTGGAACATATCGGTCCTACCACTGGTACTAAGGTCATGGACCAATTTGTGTAGCTTAAAATGGGTCCACTAGGCTCGAATCGGATTTTTAAATTTACATGAGGAAAATTCACTACTAGAGATATATCCTTCTATTTATGGTATGGTCATGGTCGTGGTTTTGCAGTTAATTTTGTTTAGATACATGTTCTATTAGGGTGAACATTCTTCAACCGCAACCTTTTGAAGATGACGCACATAAGAGAGAATATAGTTACCGAAGCGACAATATAGTTTGCACATGCAATCCATGTCAGCAGTGTCGTATACCACATATGTTTATGTGAATCTCTTTTTTCATGCATGGTCTCACCATGGTGTATAACCTTGCTTCTATTTTCATGTGATTTTCTATAGTACTTATGTTTTTATTCAAATTTACTATTTTGCAATTTTTATAATTTTTTGGTTTCATTTTGAGCTTAAATGAAAAAAAATTAGTCTAGTTTTCTAACACTTCTCGTTATAACCTAACTAATTATCTAAAATTTTGTGTTTGTTTCAAATTTTATGGTTTCTATTTTTTAACTTTGAGTTGTTATGTGTTTAAATGAACACTGTGTCCTTCGACAGAGCTTTCAATGCCTATAACAACAACAAAAATCAACTTAGTTATATATAAAAAAATCAACTTAGATACTCCCTTTGTTCCATAATATAAGATGTTTTAGCTTTTGTGAAACGGATGCATCTAGACATCTCTTAGTGTGTAGGTTCGGAGTGAACCTACACACTAAAATATGTCTAGATACATCTTCTTCATAAAAGCTAAAACATATTATATTTTAGAACGGAGGGAGTATATATTAAACACCACCAGTTAATTTTAATATTTAAGACGTAATTATAATTTCACTTCTTTTCATATATCATATGTTTCACTTCTTTTCATATATCATATGTTTTCATTTCTTTCGGTTTCATTTGCATTAGAACAATATTTAAAGGATTACTAGAGACAATTTAACTTTTTCTGTGAATACGAGCAATTATTTTTCCATATGAGTTTGATTGATTATTTTCCTGGATAAATCACTTGTGTTTTTAAACCGCGGTTGCATTTTTGTATACATCATTTGCACATTTAGAAATGTGCAATCATTGTAATTGTAATATGTACTTTATTTTTGTTTCTTTAATTGTATTGGTTGGTTTGAAGAAAATAACGGTCGTACTTTACATACATGAATGTACAGCTACTGTTTTTGTATGTGCAATGTGGTACTTAAATGTGCCTTGATGCCGTAGTACTTAAATAATGTGCCATGATAGGTAAATGGTATTCCAAATAAAAATACCAAAAATAGAAAACTAGTAATATAAATGGTATTTGTTCCTAATACAAGTTGATGTGCGTTCACTTTCTCAAATCAAATTTACCAAATGATTGTGTCAAACTTGTGTCGAGTTTCTCAAATCAAATATACCGTATGGCCCTGCTCTGCCGCGTATACCTACGGCCCCTGCCCCACACATCATCTTGTACTAGTGTTTTAGAAGAGTTTATTCACAGTCATCAAAATATTAAGAACATATAGTTGCATGAGTGATCTCTTGTCGAGCAGTTGTGGATGCTTGATTGGGCTACATTACTGTATGACAGATTTTTTGTATGAACTATATGTATGATGTGTGATTTATCATTTCCATGTAAAAGGTTTCGAATTTTAATTTGAGTTATAGTATTTGAAATTATAGATGAATAGAAATCTATGGATTAAAAGTATCTTATTTTGGATTATTATAGTGCAAAACAAGAGTAACAAAATAACATGCATGATTTTACAACCATAAGGTATATTAGTATACAAATTTTCAATAGTTTTTAATTAAGATATATCATTTCTGTCATGTGTACCAACTAGAAATCTTTCTTATCAATAGCCAACATTTGTTAGTCATTAGAGTATTAGATAGATAATTAAGCAGATGATGTTGGACAATTTCAGTATTTGCAGGTGCTATACATGCCTTCTTTCTTTCCTCTATTGTAGCAAACCGGTTACGAATCTAGTTTAATGGGGTTCAGTTATTCATTTGGTTCTTCTGCATGCCCTTCATATGTCTAGACTACACATGCATGTCTTTGCAAAACATGGCTCGTGAGAAGATCTGAAGATGGTAGCAATCAGAGGCGTGATGGCATTGATGGTGTTACAAAGAACCCCTGCTATCTGATTGGATTCAGATAAGATCCTAAAAGTACAGTGCACAAAAGGAGTAGTCACTGTCTTGTTAATTATTATTGGCCTATTGTAGGTTTGGCTAAGAAATTTATATTCTGCATATACAATTATTGTACTATTTGTTCTACTACTTGGCTATTTTGTGTATATTTTCCCTGTATATACAAGCAAGAAATCATGTTTCTTTAGGTACTAAAAATTTACTTTGATTAATTTTTTTTGTCTGCAACAGTGTTCTATTGTCATAAAGTGATATAATGTTGTAACACCCTCTAATCGGCCCTATGCAAGTTTTAGCCCTTTCCGCCAAACCCGCATAGAAACTATTCAAGGACGCCCACCAGGCACTTTCGTGCGGGTGGAAAATGAAGTAATACCGTTACACAACAGTCCTCGATAGGACCCACAGAACAGATATATATACAACACGACTCCAAGAGTCAAGAATATAGTTATACAATACAAAGTTCCAAATCACCTTGAAAATGATACAGCGTCCAACTACGGACAAGATGCAAATCGGGCTAAGAGCCCTGAAGAATAACCAATGGCGTCCATAACCCTACCCAGGCCAAGCCGGAAGGGTAACCCTACTAACGACGTCGAACTTAAACCTGCTAAAACAAAAGGGGTGCCGACAAAGGGCAAAGGAAAAAGAGGAGCGTCAGTACTGAGGCCAGTACATGGCGAGGCTAGAATTCGGTGGCTCTCGCCTACATAGGTATGGTGGGCTGAAGCGGCAGCGCAGCGGCACTAAACAACCTATAAAGACTCGAAACAACTGGCGGTTATCAGAGAGGGATAAGAAAGACCTATTCGGATCCAACCTGAAACTAACACCAAACAAACCCATCCTGGTATTTCCCCCTCGAGACCAAACGAGGAAGTCGGACCAAGGAACTCACATAGTTGGCAGTTTTACTCATTCCGTTATTAATCGCAGCAATTACTAATCAGATATAGATAGCATGAGTCATCCTGATAGCATAAGTAGTGGGCAGTTTTAATCACCAATTCCGTTGTAGTTGGAACATTTACTAGTCAGATATAATTGTTCTGAGGAATCCCAAAACCCAACAGTTGTTGGCACTTTTATCACATTCCATTGTAGTTGCAATACTTACTAGGAAGATATATCAAGACACGATACAACCCAGATCCACCAATTGTTGGCATTTTTAATATCCATTCTGTTATACTTGAGATGATTACTAGTCACATATTAAGTCAAATTTATAGCACTACTTGATCGAGATACTGTGCTCCAAGTCGTCCATAATCGCGGACACGGCTTTCAGAAAGTTTTACCCTGCAGGGGTGCACAAATAGCAACACACACTCGATCAACCTCGGAAAAACCAACTCAAAACCCAACGAGGCATTCACGACAAAGCGATCACAGGATTCAGAAATATTTCAGGGGGGCACCCCACTAAGCTACCCGCAATGAAGTTGGCCGGCTCCGGAACGGACCCAGGGTTTGTGTGGACGGCTGTAAACGACTAGGAACCCGAAAGTATGACTGGGCTTGTCGATACAGCGAAAACGTGTCACAATCCTAAACAGTACAGGTGCTCCACGCACAATCGTAAATAAAGCAGTAACATGGCATACGTACAGGATAGTAATAAAACCCCAAACTAGTTTGTGGCCCCAAGAAATAGAAATGAATCAAGCTCTCGCTCAGGGGGGGGTCCATAAGGCCTCCCGGATGTGGATAGTGCGAAAAATCAAGGAACGGGTATCAAGTACTTGGGGTCCTACGGGACACAAGTGAGCGTGGAAGAACCAAATAACATCTATTGCCCACCGATGCCTCTGCATTAGTTATATCTAGCATTTTAATAGTTGTATTTAAGTCATGACCATCTCCACCAATAAGCATCTCCACCATTAACATCTGCCAGCATTTCAACAACTGTGGTACTTGACAACACGAGATCACACCTGAGCAAGCGACTACGAATCGCGAGGCCAGCTATCTACCAAACACAGGTAATAGGAGGTGTCCAAGGCAATATAAAGGCTGCACGGGATATGACTGGTGCTCGGAAACTAAAGCATCGCGACCCGGATAGCAATAGATCAACGGGAGGAAATAAAGACTATAAATGCAAAATAGGTAGAAGGGGAAGAGATGCTCGCCTGGGAAACACTGCCGGAGATTCATATCCGAAGAACTTGTCGATACTCGCATCCACTCATCGGTCTAATCCGCGAAGAAGCAAACACTAGCAGAAACACCGGATGCAATATTTAATACTACGGCAGAAGATCCGGCATGCTTATGATATGATGCATGGCATGGCATAGATGCGGTGCAACTAGGCAATATTAAGCGGAACCGGGGTCCCGACAATTTAATTACACGGTTCAAGTTATTTAGAACCCCCGCAATTTAAATGTTGTATTAACAGGGCAAAACATGGCATCGGTTCGCTACACCAATTTAAATGGAGTCCGGAATAAGACAAAGATATCCCGCATATAGACTCCATATTTAATTATGAGGTGAATCGGCATAATGCCCCCAACCCACATGATATGCATGCGAGATGAACAATTAATATGCAACAAGTTTTATATATAGCATTTATAAAATAGGGGCTCGGAAAAAGGTTCACACATCTGGGTTCGGAAGATCTTGGTTCCGGGGGTTCGGGGGGTTCGGCAGGGTTCGACGGGGATCGGATCTGGGGTTCGGATCGACGGGATCGTTCTCGGACAACGGAAGGAGAGCTTGGCGTTCCAGGAAGAAGGACTTGGTTTGGCGTCGGGCGCATCGGATTCGTCCTGGTCGGTGTCGATCTTGTCGTCGATGGCGAACTTGAGTGGATCGGGTGCCGGGGTCTTCGGATCCGTGAAGTAGATCTTGTCGCACGGTGTCCGGTAGACGAACTTGGCGTATCCGCGTCGGCGATCTTGGCGTTCGGGTTCTCGGGCATCGGATCCCGGAAGGAGAACATGACAGACTGGAAGGGTCGGCTTTCAAACTCCGAGATCGGGGTCTTCTGGGTCCGCAAGGTGGCCTTAGCTAGCAGCATCTCTTCACCACGACACAAGACGGGCACATCTACCACCATTGCACCTGCACACAACCACCAGGGAACGAGCGGACAGGGGCACGAGGACAATGTCCGTGGCATCGACGGCTAGCAGAGGAGAGAGGCGGCGGCACCTGTGCGGGTCGACGGCGGAGCACGCGGGCTTGAGCAGCGACGAGAGGGCGCCGGAGCAGGGCTCGGCCGCAGCCCGAGGTGAGCGGCGTTGGGGCTCCGATGGAGGGCTGTTGGCGCGGGACGGGGACGAGGAAGACCCAGGGCGAGGTCATCCGTGTGCGGGGCCGCGCCTGGCCATGGAGAAGGGCCGCTCAGGGAGGTGGCCGTCCGTGGTGGCGAGGCTGGGCTCGAGGTGGCCGGCGGTCTTGGCGGCGGCGATGGCCGGGCTTGCTAAGGAGGGAGGAGGCAAGGCCGACCGGCGCGAGGCGACGGGGGAAGATCTCGGCGAGGCCGGCTCGCAGACGGGCGGCTGTAGGCCGGTGGGACTTGGGAAGGAGCGGGGAGAGGGCGAGGGCTCGAGGCGGCGGCCCTGGGTGGCGAGGCTTGCCCGACGGAGGAGGGGGCGCCTGGCGACGGGGAAGCCCGAGGAGAGGAGGCGGCCACCGGCGCCTGAGAGGGAGGCGGTGGTGCTGGGCGTCTCACGCGGGGTAGGGGCGCGGGCTTCCGCGGGGTGGGCCCGGGAGGTGGCGGGGTCGGTGTGGGGAAAGGTAGAGGAGGTGGGGGTTGGTGTGGGGATGTGTTGGTGAGGGAGTGCGTGCAGGTGGAGACCAGGTAGGGACACGCGCGGGACGTGGCCAGGATGGTGGGCGGGTGTGAGCGGGAGATGAGGTGGCAATGGGGGTGGCTGTGTGAGGTGGAGGGGAAAAGGGAGGGGCTGGAGAGGGGGCGCGCTGCTATTGGGCGGGGTGAGGTGGAGGGGGCTGGGTAGAATAGGATTTGGTAGAATTAGGATTAGATATTTTTAGACTAGGGTTTGGAGGTGGCCGGCCGGGCTTTTGGGCCTAGCGGGCTGCCTCCCAAAAATAAATTAAATATTTTATTATTTAAAACGGGGCTTTTGAAATCTGTTGGAAGACGAAACAAAATATTCCGGAGACCCGGGTTTTGTATTTGAATAAAGGCTAGGTATTTAGAAAACAGAAATAGGGTTTTTCAAAATTAGTTTTAGACAACAGATGCATGATGATGACGATGCTCAAATGCAATGTGGCATGATGACATGAGCATGCGGTCATGATGATGCAATGCACAAAAACATCACGATTTTCTAGTAGTGGTTTTTGCGGGGCGCCACAAATGCTTTGCGATGCATATACGTGTTTATAACCGTGCTACTAGACGTGTTCATTCTTGGGCGGGAAAAACATATATCAATACTTTGTTACCCTTTTGCCATATTTTATTATTTGAAGAAGGTTTATCGGTTAAGCAACATGGCCATGTGATTTTGTACAATGAGACATATTGTTTTCTTACTCATGAGTGATCCTTCATAAAAACACAATGATTATATTTTTAAATCCCTTGTAGTTAGCCCTTTATGTGGCACTACAAATACTAGATGATGATAGAAGGATATTGAAAGTCCATGTGTGTCCCATGTGTGGTTTTGGTAATTAATGATAATATCTATGGACTGATGTTTGCATTGAATTACACATGTAGGAATTGTCCACTAGCATCGCTTGAACCATTTGTTGGCTTCAAGGTTGAAGTATGAAGAAAGGAAGAAGAATAAGCAATGATCAACGAGATATTTAAGGGTGATTAAGACAAAGTTCAAAAAGTTCGTTCAAGTTGGATCAAGACTTCAAGAAGAAATGAAGTGCAAGTTCAAGATGATCCATCTCGAGAATATCATATGCTTGAAGCTTGCCTTCCTTGTTTATCATGGATTGGTGAAGATGTGCCAAAATAAGCGACTCTCCCATGGGAGTGTGGGGGAGCCATTCTCAAGTCTTCATCAAGCTAGCACGAGCAAGGGCAATCAAAAAAGGTGTTCCATCTTGAGAAGAACAAGATCGTCTTCATCATGCTCAATTGGAATCCACAAGGCAAATGAATGATCTTGATAGGTTTTCTCTTTTGTCAGTCTCTTGTTTATTGGGAGACCGGATTTAGGATATATAGCCATACTATGTAGAGCGGCTCTCGAATGAGTAGCTCGGTCATATGTTTCAGAGAGAGCTTGAACCTTTGCATACTTAGAATCATATTTCTCAGTTATTTATTTGGATTTTATCAATGTGACGTTCTAGATCTTGCGGTTATCTTCATAACAAGTTCTAGTTCATCAAAAAACGTATTTCCCTTATACATTGTATTGCATTTTTTATCTTAGTGGTTTTACCGGCTCCACGCCTTGGGAGGTATTGCACATATTTATACTTAGTATTTTCTCCCTTGGTGGTATCCAATATTTCTACTATTTGTTATCTTTTCAACAAATTGGCGTAAGCTCAATTGGAGTTTGGATGATCAAGTTCTTGTAGTTTCTGTTTCTGCTATCTTCTGCTCCAACATTGTCGGTCCTAGCTATGGAAGTTCCGCTCATGAGCGGTACTACCGCTTCCAATGCCATTTAATTGTTTTCGGTTATGTGCTTAGTGCGGCAATGTACTGGTAGTGGTACGTCACTACCGCTTCTTCACTTATCGCATCTAGGCCTGCCTATGGACCACAGAGGCAGATGGCAGTGCCAAGGTTGGGTTCGGCAGTGTCGCCCGTTTTTCGCATTCGTCCATCCTTACCTTTCGAGAACCGAGGCGGGTCAGCAGTGTTGTACCTAGGTCCGGTAGTGCCGCTTGGCGTGACGCAGGTCATAATGGTTGGACTTTGGGGCCTCCTATTTAAGGGGCCCTTCATTCTTCCCATCCATCTAGATCTTCTACTCTCTCTCCTCCATTGTTGAATTCAAGATCTTGCCCTTCCGCTCTATTCCTCCTATGATTTTTTGCATCTTTTGATACATTTGTGAGAGGAGATCTAGATCTACAATCCTATTGATGGCTCGGTGTTGATGTGGAGCTCGTTGGGGAACCCCAAAAGGAAGGTATGATGAGAACAGCAATAAGTTTCCCTCAGTTATGAAACCAAGGTTTAATCGAACTAGTAGGAGCAAGGAAACACCCCAAAGGTGTTGCTAGCTGAGCCTTGGCAGGGCGCACTACCGGTGCTAGTAGCAACGTGGAGACCTGCACAACACAACCACAGAACTTTGCCCCCAACTTGCGATGAGGTTGTCAATGTCACCGATGTTGCTGAAAACAAAGGATTAAATGTATCGAATGGAAGGAAGTAATAGTTTGCAGAAAGTAAACACAAAACAGTAACCAGTTTGTGGATTGTATGTAAAAGAAAGGACCGGGGTCCATAGTTCACTAGAGGTGGCTCTCCTTAAGATAGATAACATGCTGGGTGAACAAATTACAGCGGGGCAATTGACAAACATCGAGAAAGCATACAAGCATATACTAATCATCTTGACTCCTTTGGAACTTGATTGGGCATTACAACATTATACATAGACCACCATCCAACTGCATCTAAGACTAATAATCCACCTTCAGGTTATCATCCGAACCCCCTCCAGTATTAAGTTGCAAGCAACAGATTATTGCTTTACGAATCACGTGTAATGTAAACAATACGATTATTCTATGAACAAAGGATTGTTGTTTTCTCCCTAGTAGCAACAGCACATCTGGTACCTTAGAGATTTATATCACTTCCCCAGATTACCAGAGGCATGAACCCACTATCGAGCATAAATATTAACTCTTGGAATTGCTAGCATCTACTTGGCCAAGATAGCTACTAACAACGGAAAGCATGCAAGATCACAAATAACAAAGACATGATAGAATCAATAATCAATCTGAAATAGCATCTCAATATCCATTGGATCCCCGCAAACACAACATGTATGGATTACAAATAGATGATCTTGATCATGAACAGAGCTCACAAGATCTATACATGAAAGCACAAAGGAGGAGAACCAGCCATCTAGCTACTACATGGACCCGTAGTCCAGAGATGAACTACTCACGCATCATACAGGAGGCTTGCATGATGATGAAGAAGCCTCTAGGGTGAATTCCCCTCTTCGGCAGGGTGTCGGGAAGAGCTTCAGATCCCTCCCGATCTAGGGATGGAGATGACGGCGGCTACAGACTCTTTCGTGGATTTTTGATCGGGTACCTAGGGTTTTGGTCCCGAGGGTAATATATAGGCAGAAGGAGAGGCCGAGGGGGTGCTGGAGTCGGCCAGACCACCCCCTGGCGTGGGCCAGGCCTGGCCGCGTGGCCAGGTGGTGTGGCCGGCCCCCAGCCCTTCTTCGTCTCGTATTCTGGCTCTAGATGTCTTCCAGAAAAATAGGCACTTTGGCTTTTGTCCCGTCTAATTCCGAGAATATTCATTTTCTGACTTTCCTGGAACCAAAAACAGCAGAAAACAGGCAGCTGGCACTGTGGCTCTTGTTAATAGGTTAGTCCAAGAAATCATATGAAAAGTACTCCAAAGTGTGGACAAAACATAAGAAAGTAGATAAAACCAAGCATGGAACATCAAAAATTATAGATACATTTGCAATGTATCAACATCCCCAAGCTTAACTCCTGCTCGTCCTCGAGTAGGTAATTGATAATAAAAGAATAATTTTTAAGGTGACATGCACCATCAAAGACTTGATCAAAGTATTTGTAAAACATTCAAAGCTAGGATCATAGTACTTCAATCATAACATGAAAGACAAAGTTCTAGCAATAAGACAAAGAAACTATGATGCAACATGAAAAGGCACAAACAAAAGATTCATGAATAACAATGCTTTGCAAGACGTTTGTTTGTTTCACATAAAGAAAGCATAGCATAATAGCATTCAGCTTGTCCCTCATAGAGTAGCAAATATAAATGCATAGGACACCTTCAAAGTTCATAAGAGTGACTAGATACAAATAGTTTAAAACAAGCAATATCAAGTTATGCATCAATCAACTAGTATTGGGACAATGCACATAGAACTAAGAATGGCCACTATGCTGTCAAAGTAAGTGCATAAAGATAGAAGGTGGAGACTCAATATAATGGTGGAAGAAAGGCCTTCATAGAAGGAAGCAGGGATTCAAGTCTCATAAAGAGCTTCCAAAAATTATGGTACTTATAGCTTTCAGCTCTCATTGCCCCTATCATAAGCATCTTGAAGGTGATTAAGGTTAAAGTGACACAACTAAGAGGATATGCTTGACAAGATATAAACCGAAATCTCATGCCCCTTACTTACATAGACCGATCCTCATGCTACTCAACTTTAGTCACAAGTAAGCTCTTGTCATTGTAAGTACATATGTATCATAAAGAACCGCCAACGGGGTACACCTTGCACATGATACAGGAGCTATCCCATAATCAAAATGACAAGGCAAGCAGACAATGAGCATCTCAGCGATCTTTTTATTTGCTATTTGCATAGGTTTTTATTGAGGATGCTTCATAGAGTGCTCATTATGGTGATGCTCCAAGTTTCCACCATGATTAAGCATGGCTTAGGCTAGCGGCCCAGGAATTTCTCTAACACACATACAAACTCCATGATCTTACAAGTTCCACTTTTATTTCACACCGCCGAGATCCATAAGCAAAAGAACATGATATCAACGAGGTACAAAGTACAAGTGCAATGTTGAAAGTGTTCCCCATGATACATGGTTCTGCTAACTTCAACTTATAAAGCGCAAGAATATACGCAACAAAGAAGGACCCAATGGTTCAAGTTTATTAGATGCAAAAAAGTAAAGTGTGCCATCAAGTTCGTGAGAGCTTTAATCACTAGTTTTCTCATAACAAGTTTAATTTGGAAGATAAAAAAGCATGAATATACTTGGAATAGCATAAGCTAGTAGGTAGGTATGGTGGACTCTTTGGAATAACTTGGTTTAGGGAGTTGGATGCATGAGTGGAACTCATACTTGGTTGTGGAGGCTAGCAAAAGACTGGGAGCGACAAACTAAGAGAGCAATAATGGCCATAATCATGCAGAGCGACAAAACATCATTGATCAAAGCATAAAGTGATACTACAAGTTGAAAACTAAAGAATCATAAAGGCTATGGTGACTTGAGATAGTCATAACATGGTGTGAGCATGTGCAAAGTCAACCCAAATAAAGCATCAAAGGAGAATACCACTATACTATGCTTTAATATGCTAAAACAACGCATGATTCATCCAAGGCACATTAAGCAATCTCAATTGTTTATAGCAATTCATGCTACAGCAAAGAATACTAAGCATAAAGCCAAAAAAATATCAAGCATGGCATGACAAAGCATAGGCCACAGTCAAAAACAAGCTCTCTTTACCACTTAAGCATGAACTTTCCTACTCTTTTCCAAACTAAACCAAACTATTTGAAAACCAATGTATGAAAGAGGGGGTCCAACCAATTTATTCAGCAAACTAAGCAAACCAAGCAAACGAAAAACCAAAATGAAAACGAAAAAAGAAGGCGCTCCAAGAACAACACAACTGTGCATGAAATAATAAAAAATGAAGCGTTTGGAAGAAACCTGGATTTTTTATTGATGAAGAGGGGGATGCCTTGGGGATCCCCAAGATTTGACGCTTGTACTTCTTGGATATTTCTTGGGGTGACATGTGTGGCATCCCCAAGCTTGAGCTTTAGTCCATCCTTCATCTCATTACTCATTCCTTCCATACACCTGAAATTTTTCCTTCATACAAAACTTCACACAATCTTTATTAGCAACATTAGTGCACTCAAGATAATAGGTCTTAAGGTTCGGTTATAACACCAATAAACTTCCATTAGAACACTAGCTACTGAAGCACTTCCCTAAAAAAGCTCAATTCCCCAAAAGAACTCAAAAAGGAACCAACAAGAAGCAAATGCAGAAAACGGCAGAAAGCTGTCAAAACAGACCAGAAGGTAAAGACGAATTGTTTAGAAGACCTTCTGTTGCTCAAATCAAAAAGTGTTGTACTAACGAAAGTTAGATAACAACCTGGGGCAGAAGCACAAAAATTCACGCCTCAAAAATACATTTAGAGATTTTACACGAATTTTTACGGTGAAGCACAGAAATCTGTTTCGGGACAGCAACTTTCCCAATCATTACTTCTCTCTCATTAGAGGTTACTTCTTGGCACAAAAAGCAAATAAAAAGGATAAGGAGCAGTTATTACTGAAGTAATAACTTCCAAGACTCATTTAAAACTTTTTGGGTTATCTCCCAATAAGTACTTTTCTTTAACGCCTTTAAGTTAGGCATGATAGTTTGAGAAGATGCTCACATAAAAAATATGAATTGAAGTAAAAGAGAGCATCAAAGGCAAATTCAAAACACATTTAAGTCTAACCCACTTCCTATGCATAGGAATCTCGTATGCAAATAAATTCACAAAGAACAAAGTGACATGCATAGGAATATAAAACGAGAATAACTTCAAAACTTTCAACACATAGAGAGGTGTTTCAATACCATGAAAACTTCTACAACCATATTTTCCTCTCTCATAATAATTTTCAGTAGCCTCATGAATAAACTCAACAATATAACTATCACATAAAGCATGTTTTTCATGATCTACAAACACTAGAGCTTTATTATAAACATTTTCAAAAGAATCCTCAGGAACATGACATTCATAGGCTCCTGCAAGGCATTAGTATCTTCCATTGGTGGAGAGCATCTATTAAGATATTCAAGAATATAGCCATTTTCTACCTTGTAATTATCAAAGCAAAATTTAAGTATATCATAAACCTCATATTTATAAGGTGAATCATCAGTATTTTCAAGCAAACTAGCAAGTTCAAATGCACCCTTCCAAGCAATAAATTCTTCAATTTGTTCCACATCATAAAAGTCATAATTCCCTTTAACATAAGAAGATATGGTAACATTATCATTATACTCACATTAAAAAGGGAGGTGTTTATACCTCCTACAGCAACAAGATTTATCAAAGCAATAAGTAATATTATAAGTAGAGCACACATTTATAGCAATGGTATACAATTTATCAATTTGTTCCCATAAGTGTTTCCCTTTTTTGACAAGCGGTGTTCCTTATAATAATATTTTTGTTCTTCCGTGAACCCACCTTGCCAATAAGATTCAGTTTCAAAGAAACCAACCATTGATAGAAAGCATGATAAAGCAAGACAATAACAGACCAATGAAAATAACAACTATAGTAGGAACTAATTTTTTTGTGTGTTTTTGATAAAGAAACAAGCAAACAAAGAAAAAATAAACTAAGCAAAACAAAAACAACAAAGTAAAGAGATTGGTTATGAGGGACTCCCCTTGTGAAGATGTCCTTGACTCCCCGGCAACGGCGACAGAAAAATACTTGATGGCTCGGTGTTGATGTGGAGCTCGTTGGGGAACCCCAAGAGGAAGGTATGATGAGCACAGCAGTAAGTTTCCCTCAGTTATGAAACCAAGGTTTAATCGAACCAGTAGGAGCAAGGAAACACTCCAAAGGTGTTGCTAGCTGAGCCTTGGCAGGGCGCACTACCGGTGCTAGTAGCAACATGGAGACCTGCACAACACAACCACAGAACTTTGCTCCCAACTTGCGATGAGGTTGTCAATGTCACCGGTATTGCTGAAAACAAAGGATTAAATGTATCGAATGGAAGGAAGTAATAGTTTGCAGAAAGTAAACACAAAACAGTAAACAGTTTGTGGATTGTATGTAAAAGAAAGGACCGGGGTCCATAGTTCACTAGAGGTGGCTCTCCTTAAGATAGATAACATGCTGGGTGAACAAATTACAGCGGGGCAATTGACAAACATCGAGAAAGCATACAAGCATATACTAATCATCTTGACTCCTTCGAAACTTGATTGGGCATTACAACATTATACATAGACCGCCATCCAACTGCATCTATGACTAATAATCCACCTTCAGGTTATCATCCGAACCCCCTCCGGTATTAAGTTGCAAGCAACAGATTATTGCTTTACGAATTGCGTGTAATGTAAACAATACGATTGTTCTATGAACAAAGGATTATTGTTTTTGTTGGAGATATGCCCTAGAGGCAATAATAAATATAGTTATTATTATATCTTTGTGTTTATGATAAATGTTTGCATTCATGCTATAATAGTATTAACAAGGAAACCATTAATACTTGTGTGAATTGTAAACTTAATTTGAAGTCCCTAGTATAGCCTCTATACTTCACTAGCTTGTTGGTTGATTGATGATGTGGTTTCTTTGTCATGAACATTGAGATGTTATCAACAACAAGATCATATCGTTAGGAGAATGATATGGTGGACATACTCCTATAGATAAGCGTAGCATAAAGATCAAGTCATTTCAATAGTTCAATTGCTATATGCTTTCTGATACATAGTAACCTAATTCCTTCGACCATGAGATCATGCATATCACCTTTACTGGATGGATGCTTTGATGTCATCAAACACCACACCGTAACAGGGTGGCTATAAAGGTGGTATTGAGTGTTCGGAAAGTATTGGTTGAAACACATGGATCAAGAGTGGGATTTGTCCATCCACATGACGGATAGATATTCTCTGGGCCCTCTCGGTGAAATGTCATCCAATTAGCTTGCAAGCATGTGACTGGGTCACAAGGGATCACATATCACGGGAACGAGAAAAGAGTACTTATCAGTAACGAGGTTGAACTAGGTATGCAGAGATACCGAAGATCATAACCTCGGATAAGTAACATATCGTGAGACAAAGGGAAATTGGTATCGTATGTAAGTGGTTCATTCGATCGCAAAGTAATCGTAGAAATATGTGGGAGCCATATGAATTTCCAGATTCCTCTATTGGTTATTGTTCGGAGAAGTGTCTCGATCATGTCTGCATAATTCACGAACCGTAGGGAGACACACTTAAGGATTCGACGTTGTTTGAGTAGTTATGGTATTATGAGAAAGAGACCGAATGTTGTTCGGAGTCTCGGATGGGATCCGGGATATCACGAGGTGATCCGGAATGGTCCGGAGAATAAGATTCATATAAGGAAAGTCCCGTTTCGGAGTTCGGGAATGATTCCGGTGTTTTCATCGGGAACATTCTAGAAGGTCCCGGAATGTCCGGCACTCCGGGAGGGAAGGGGTACATGAATGTGTCATTGCATGTTGGAATGATTGCATCATGTACTAAGTGTTCTCGCTGTCCGAAATAAAGGGTTAATTCAAATCCTAATTGAAAAAGTCAAACTGCCAGTTTTCGGTCAAACTGCCAGTTTTCGGAAAGAGGAGAAAGAGGAGGAGAGGTGGAGGCCGAGTTGGAGGAGGGTTCCTCCCCTTGGCCGGCGCACCTCCCAAGGCCGAGTTGGGGAGGAACTCCTCCCCTTGGCCGCCGGCCCTCCCACCTATAAAGGGAGGGGCAGGGCTCCCCTCTCTACACAACACTACTAGTTCCTACCCTCTAAACTAAACCCTAGATCTAAAACCCCGGTTTAGAGCTATTTTGGTTTAGAGCCTTCTAATTGGTTTAGAGCCCTCTAATTGGTGTGTCTAATTACTAGACCACTAATAGCCTCTCTCATAAGCTCCACCATACTCGCACCGGCTTAAGGCGAAGCCCTGCGGGATCTCCCCTCTACTTCCGGTACCACGCCGTTGTGCTGCCGGAATCGCGAGGAGAGTGCTACAACCTCCGCTGCCTGCTGGAACAAGGGAGAGGAAGGTCTTCGTCGAGTACCGAACGTGTGACCGACTGCGGGGGCGCTGCTGGAACGTGGCGCCGGAAGGATCGTCTACACGATCTTGAGATCGGAAAGAGTACGACTACATCACCCACGAGAATCTGCTCTCGTTAAACACTTTGGAATCTTCGAGGGTGAGTTATTCCATCGACTCGTTGCTACAATCTAGTAGATAGATCTTGGCTTGTTTGTTTGTATGCGATAGAAAATTTTTGTTTTCCATGCTACGAACCCCTACAGTGGTATCAGAGCCGTGTCTATATGTAGATCTGTTGCACGAGTAGAACACAATGGTCATTGTGGGCGTTGATGCTTTTATTGTAGATTGCTTTTTGTGTACTTTGCATCTTGCGGTATGTTGGGATGAAGCGGCCCGGGCTAACCTTACATGACATCGTTCATGAGACTTGCTCCACGCTTAACATGCAACTTGTATTGCATAAGTGGCTTTGCGGGTGCCTGTTTCTCCTAGCATAGTAAAGATCCAATTTACAACGGGTAATCAACAATGCTAGTATCAATGTTGTGGTTCTTGTTCGTAGGTTAGAACGACACTTATGGAAAGCCCCAAACCACGTAAAATATGCAAAGAAAGTAGAAGCGTCTAACTTTGTTTTGCAGGGGTGTGCAGTGATGTGATATGGCCATGATTGTGATTATATTTGATGTATGCAATGTTCCTTATTGTAAGTTGGCAACCGGCAGGAGCCATATGGTTGTCTTTAATTTCTGTTAAGACCTGCGTGTCTATTCAAAATAGTTGTAATAGTTGAAGCTGGTGGACGACAACCATGAAGAAGCGTCATTGACCTTGATGCTATGCCGGTGATGATGGAGATCATATTCGTGCTTGAAGATGGAGATCGGAAGCACAAAGAAGAAAGGCCATATCATATCACATATTATGAATTGCATGTGATGTTAATCCTTTATGCATCTTGTATTGCTTAGTAGACGACGGTAGCATTATAAGATGATCCCTCATGCACATAAATTTCAAGTTCTGAAGTGTTCACCCTTAGTATGCACCGTTGCCAAAGCTTGTTGCTTCGAAGCACCACGTGATGATCGGGTGTCTTTGATTCCGCGGGTGAATACAACGTAAGCAAGCCAGATTTGCTTATGCGGTAACTAAGGTTTGATCTTGACGAGCCTAGCATGTACAGACATGGCCTCAGGAACACGGATCGCCGAAAGGCAAAGCATGAATCATATAGTAGATATGATGAACATGATGATTGTTCGCCATTAAAACTATATCGGCTCTCGTGATGATCGGTGTTGATATAGTAGTTTTGGTTCGTGTGATCACTAAAACAATGTGAGGGATGTTGTTTTGAGTGGGAGTTCACCTAGTTTAATTTCATTAATTAATTTGAGCTCAATTTGTCATAAACTTAGTCTAAACTATTGCAAATATGTTGTAGATCAATGGCAGCCCCTACCATCAATTTTAATGCGTTCCTAGAGAAAGAAAAGTTGAAAAACAATGGAAGCAACTTCGCGGATTGGTTCCGCAATTTGAGGATTGTCCTCACAGCTGGTAATTTGACCTATGTGCTGGATGCACCGCTAGGTGACCCACCTGCAGCTGATGCTACCGATGAAGTAAAGAATGTTTACCTCGCTCGGAAGAATCAGTACTCCATAGTTCAGTGTGCTATCTTGTATGGTTTAGAATCGGAGCTTCAGAAAAGGTTTGAAGAGTCAGATCCATATGATATTGTCGAGGATCTCAAATTAATTTTTGAGACTCATGCGGCAATTGAAAGTTATGAAGCTTCTGAAAAGTTCTTTAACTGCAAGATGGAAGAGGGTAGCTCCGTCAGTGAGCATGTGCTTAAGATGTCTGGGCACGCAAATAAACTTCAAAGTTTGGGTATAGTGATTCCTAATACTTTGGGAGTTTACCGCATCCTCCAATCACTACCACCAAGTTACAAGAACTTTGTGATGAACTACAACATGCAGAACATGAACAAAGAGTTGCCAGAACTATTTGCTATGTTAAAATCTGCAGAAGTGGAGATCAAGAAAGAGCACCAAGTGTTGATGGTCAATAAGACCACCAAATTCAAGAAAGGCAAGTCTAAGCAAAAGGGACACTTCAAGAAGGGTGGTAAGAAAGTTACCATGCCAACGAAGAAGACCAAGGCTGGACCTAAGCCTGAAACTGAGTGCTTTTACTGCAAGGGAGAAGGTCACTGGAAGCGGAATTGCCCAAAGTACTTGGCGGATTTGAAGAACGGCAACATCAAGAAGAAAGGTATATTTGATATACATGTTATTGATGTGTATCTCACTAGTATTCGTAGTAGTGCCTGGGTATTTGATACTGGTTCGGTTGCTCATATTTGTAACTCGAAACAGGAGCTGCAGAATAAACGGAAGCTAGCGAAGAACGAGGTGTCGATGCGTGTGGGAAACGGATCAAAGGTTGATGTGATCGCGGTCGGCACGCTACCTCTTCATCTACCATCGGGATTAGTTTTATACTTAAATAATTGTTATTTGGTGCCTGCGTTGAGCATGAACATTATATCGGGATCTTGTTTATTGCGAGACGGTTACTTGTTTAAATCAGAGAATAATGGTTGTTCGATTTATATGAGTAATATGTTTTACGCACATGCACCTTTGATAGATGGTCTATTCTTATTGAATCTCGATAGTAGAAATACACATCTTAATAACATTGAAGCTAAACGTTTGAAATCAAGCGATAATTCGACCTATATGTGGCACTGTCGTCTTGGTCACATTGGAGTGAAACGTATGAAGAAACTCCATTCCGATGGACTTCTTGAATCACTTGATTTTGAATCACTTGAAAGATGCGAAGCATGTCTGATGGGTAAAATGACTAAGACTCCATTTTCTGGTATAATGGAGCGAGCTACGGACTTATTGGAAATCATACATACCGATGTGTGTGGTCCAATGAGTGTAGCATCGCGCGGTGGTTATCGTTATGTTCTTACCTTCACGGATGATTTGAGTAGATATGGGTATATCTATTTCATGAAACATAAGTCCGAAACTTTCGAGAAGTTTAAGGAGTTTCAAAGTGAGGTAGAGAATCAACGTAACAAGAAGATTAAATTTCTACGTTCTGATCGTGGAGGTGAATATCTAAGTTACGAGTTTGGCGAGCATTTAAAGAAGTGCGGAATACTTTCACAATTGACACCGCCGGGAACACCACAGCGTAATGGTGTGTCCGAACGTCGTAATCGAACTCTCTTAGATATGGTTCGTTCTATGATGTCACTTACAGATTTACCGCTATCATTTTGGGGTTATGCATTAGAAACAGCCGCATTCACTTTAAATAGGGCACCATCTAAATCCGTTGAAACGACACCGTATGAATTATGGTTTGGGAAGAAACCTAAATTGTCGTTCCTTAAAGTTTGGGGATGCGAAGCCTATGTAAAGAAGTTACAGCCGGACAAGCTTGAACCCAAAGCGGAAAAATACGTCTTCATAGGATACCCAAAGGAAACTATTGGGTATACCTTCTATCATAGATCCGAAGGCAAAATCTTCGTTGCCAAGAATGGATCCTTTCTAGAGAAGGAATTTCTCTCGAAAGAAGTGACTGGAAGGAAAGTAGAACTCGACGAGGTTGTCGAACCTTCTCTCGAAATTGCGAGTAGCGCAGCACCGGAAGAAGTTCCTGTGGTGCCTGCACCAATAAGAGAGGAAGCTAATGATGATGATCATGAAACTTCGGTTGAAGTTGCTACAGAGCCTCGGAGGTCAACGAGAACTCGTACCACTCCAGATTGGTATGATTCCGTTATGAATGTCATGTTGGTGGACAACACCGATGACCCCGAGACATATGAGGAAGCGATGATGAGCCCAGATTCCAATAAATGGCAAGAAGCCATGAAATCCGAGATTGGATCCATGTACGAAAACCAAGTATGGACTTTGGTGGACTTACCGGATGGCCGGAAGGCTGTCGAGAACAAATGGATTTTCAAGAAGAAAACAGATGCTGATGGTAATGTTACTGTCTATAAAGCTCGACTTGTCGCAAAAGGGTTTCGACAAATTCAAGGAGTTGACTACGATGAGACTTTCTCACCAGTAGCGAAGCTAAAGTCTGTGAGGATTATGTTAGCAATCGCTGCATATTATGATTATGAGATATGGCAGATGGATGTCAAAACAGCATTCCTCAATGGAGACATTGATGAAGAGTTGTATATGATGCAACCCAAAGGTTTTGTCGATCCTAAAGATGCTAACAAGGTATGCAAGCTTCAACGGTCCATCTATGGATTGAAGCAAGCATCCCGAAGTTGGAATCAACGTTTTGATAAGGTAATCAAAAGTTTTGGTTTTATACAAACTTATGGAGAAGCTTGTATTTACAAGAAAATGAGTGGGAGCTCTGTAGCATTCTTAATACTGTATGTGGATGACATATTGTTGATTGGGAATGATGTAGACCTTCTTAATAGTGTCAAGGAATATTTGAATAATAGTTTTTCAATGAAGGATCTTGGCGAAGCAGCTTACATATTAGGCATAAAGATTTATAGAGATAGATCGAAACGCCAAATATCATTGTCACAAAGTACATATTTGGACAAAGTTCTAAAGAGGTTTGGAATGGAAGATAGCAAGAAAGGGTTCTTGCCCATGTTGCCCAATACGACCTTGAGTAAAACTCAAAGTCCGACATCGGCAGAAGATAGAGAAAGGATGAGTAAGACTCCCTATGCCTCAGCCATAGGATCTCTAATGTATGCCATGCTATGTACTAGACCCGACATTGCATATGCTGTTAGTTTAACTAGCAGATATCAAAGTGATCCAGGAGTGGATCATTGGACAGCGGTCAAAAACATCCTTAAGTACTTGAGAAGAACTAAGGATATGGTTCTTTCTTATGGAGGTGATGAACAGCTCGTTGTTAATGGTTACACCGATGCTAGTTGGAACACTGATCCGGATGATTCTAAATCACAATCTGGATACGTATTTATTTTGAATGGTGCAGCAGTTAGCTGGAGGAGTGCAAAGCAAAGCGTTGTGGCGAGATCTTCAACTGAATCGGAATACATGGCTGCTTCGGAGGCTTCACAAGAAGCGATATGGATGAAAGAGTTCATTACAGAGCTGGGTGTGGTTCCTAGTGCGCTGGACCCAATGTCTATCTACTGTGATAACATGGGCGCCATAGCCAATGCGCAAGAACCAAGGTCACACAAGAAGCTGAAGCATATCAAGCTACGTTTTCACGCTATTCGAGAACATATCCAGGATGGGGATATAAAGATTTGCAAAGTACACACAGATCTGAATGTGGCGGATCCGTTGACTAAACCTCTCCCGAGGGCAAAACATGACCAACACCAAACTGCCATGGGTGTTCGGTATATTACCATGTAATCTAGATTAGATGACTCTAGTGCAAGTGGGAGACTGTTGGAGATATGCCCTAGAGGCAATAATAAATATAGTTATTATTATATCTTTGTGTTTATGATAAATGTTTGCATTCATGCTATAATAGTATTAACAAGGAAACCATTAATACTTGTGTGAATTGTAAACTTAATTTGAAGTCCCTAGTATAGCCTCTATACTTCACTAGCTTGTTGGTTGATTGATGATGTGGTTTCTTTGTCATGAACATTGAGATGTTATCAACAACAAGATCATATCGTTAGGAGAATGATATGGTGGACATACTCCTATAGATAAGCGTAGCATAAAGATCAAGTCATTTCAATAGTTCAATTGCTATATGCTTTCTGATACATAGTAACCTAATTCCTTCGACCATGAGATCATGCATATCACCTTTACTGGATGGATGCTTTGATGTCATCAAACACCACACCGTAACAGGGTGGCTATAAAGGTGGTATTGAGTGTTCGGAAAGTATTGGTTGAAACACATGGATCAAGAGTGGGATTTGTCCATCCACATGACGGATAGATATTCTCTGGGCCCTCTCGGTGAAATGTCATCCAATTAGCTTGCAAGCATGTGACTGGGTCACAAGGGATCACATATCACGGGAACGAGAAAAGAGTACTTATCAGTAACGAGGTTGAACTAGGTATGCAGAGATACCGAAGATCATAACCTCGGATAAGTAACATATCGTGAGACAAAGGGAAATTGGTATCGTATGTAAGTGGTTCATTCGATCGCAAAGTAATCGTAGAAATATGTGGGAGCCATATGAATTTCCAGATTCCTCTATTGGTTATTGTTCGGAGAAGTGTCTCGATCATGTCTGCATAATTCACGAACCGTAGGGAGACACACTTAAGGATTCGACGTTGTTTGAGTAGTTATGGTATTATGAGAAAGAGACCGAATGTTGTTCGGAGTCTCGGATGGGATCCGGGATATCACGAGGTGATCCGGAATGGTCCGGAGAATAAGATTCATATAAGGAAAGTCCCGTTTCGGAGTTCGGGAATGATTCCGGTGTTTTCATCGGGAACATTCTAGAAGGTCCCGGAATGTCCGGCACTCCGGGAGGGAAGGGGTACATGAATGTGTCATTGCATGTTGGAATGATTGCATCATGTACTAAGTGTTCTCGCTGTCCGAAATAAAGGGTTAATTCAAATCCTAATTGAAAAAGTCAAACTGCCAGTTTTCGGTCAAACTGCCAGTTTTCGGAAAGAGGAGAAAGAGGAGGAGAGGTGGAGGCCGAGTTGGAGGAGGGTTCCTCCCCTTGGCCGGCGCACCTCCCAAGGCCGAGTTGGGGAGGAACTCCTCCCCTTGGCCGCCGGCCCTCCCACCTATAAAGGGAGGGGCAGGGCTCCCCTCTCTACACAACACTACTAGTTCCTACCCTCTAAACTAAACCCTAGATCTAAAACCCCGGTTTAGAGCTATTTTGGTTTAGAGCCTTCTAATTGGTTTAGAGCCCTCTAATTGGTGTGTCTAATTACTAGACCACTAATAGCCTCTCTCATAAGCTCCACCATACTCGCACCGGCTTAAGGCGAAGCCCTGCGGGATCTCCCCTCTACTTCCGGTACCACGCCGTTGTGCTGCCGGAATCGCGAGGAGAGTGCTACAACCTCCGCTGCCTGCTGGAACAAGGGAGAGGAAGGTCTTCGTCGAGTACCGAACGTGTGACCGACTGCGGGGGCGCTGCTGGAACGTGGCGCCGGAAGGATCGTCTACACGATCTTGAGATCGGAAAGAGTACGACTACATCACCCACGAGAATCTGCTCTCGTTAAACACTTTGGAATCTTCGAGGGTGAGTTATTCCATCGACTCGTTGCTACAATCTAGTAGATAGATCTTGGCTTGTTTGTTTGTATGCGATAGAAAATTTTTGTTTTCCATGCTACGAACCCCTACAGTTTTCTCCCTAGTAGCAACAACACATCTAGTACCTTAGAGATTTCTGTCACTTCCCCAGATTACCAGAGGCATGAACCCACTATCGAGCATAAATACTAACTCTTGGAATTGCTAGCATCTACTTGGTGAAGATAGCTACTAACAACGGAAAGCATGCAAGATCACAAATAACAAAGACATGATAGAATCAATAATCAATCTGAAATAGCATCTCAATATCCATCGGATCCCCGCAAACACAACATGTATGGATTACAAATAGATGATCTTGATCATGAACGAAGCTCACAAGATCTAGACATGAAAGCACAAAAGAGGAGAACCAGCCATCTACCTACTACATGGACCCGTAGTCCAGAGATGAACTACTCACGCATCACACCGGAGGATTGCATGATGATGAAGAAGGCCTCCAGGGTGAATTCCCCTCTCCGGCAGGGTGCCGGGAAGAGCTTCAGATCCCTCCCGATCTAGGGATGGAGATGACGGCGGCTACAGACTCTTTCGTGGATTTTTGATCGGGTACCTAGGGTTTTGGTCCCGAGGGCAATATATAGGCGGAAGGAGAGGCCGAGGGGGTGTTAGGGTCGGCCAGACCACCCCCTGGCGCGGGTCAGGCCTGGCCGCGCGGCCAGGTGGTGTGGCCGGCCCCCAGCCCTTCTTCGTCTCGTATTCTGGCTCTAGATGTCTTCCGGAAAAATAGGCACTTTGGCTTTTGTCCCGCCCAATTCTGAGAATATTCATTTTCTGACTTTCCTGGAACCAAAAACAGCAGAAAACAGGCAGTTGGCACTGTGGCTCTTGTTAATAGGTTAGTCCAAGAAATCATATGAAAAGTACTCCAAAGTGTGGACAAAACATAAGAAAGTAGATAAAACCAAGCATGGAACATCAAAAATTATAGATACATTTGCAATGTATCACCTACCAAACCAAATCCCTTCTTTGTGAAGGAAATCTTGGGAGCTAGATCTTAAAGAATTTGATGTTCTCTTCTTGCATTCTTTATTTCTTATTATCCCAATAGCTTTTGCAGCTTCGGTGAAATTTGAGAGTGACGAACTTGCCATTGCATTAGGTACATCAGTTTGAGTTCTCTATAGAGAATTAGTTGGTGAAATATTGCGAGCTTGTTACTCTTGGGTTCTTGGAACCCTATACAGCTAGTGGACTTTGTGGTGATTCTTGGGAGTCTCCAATTGAGTTGTTGAGATTACTCCAAGCTTGTATGGGTTTGGTGACTGTCCTCAAGTGTCCCATAGTGGATCATGTGCCCTCCTTTTGGTACACGGGATAATAAGGTGAGCTATTTGTGGCGTCGGTGTGTGGTGTGCCTCCACATCTTGGGCTGAAGCCTTATCTGGCAATGGATGTACATCAAGCCACCACACCTCAAGGTGAGCCACTTGTGTTGTTTGGGGAGCATTAGGCCGTCGCAGCTCTCCAATAGAGATGTTTCATATTTGGAAGTGAACTTTGAATAAAATCATCGTCTCCACGTGCGTGTTTATTCCCATACCCGAGCTCTTTACTTATGCACTTTACTTTGCGATAGCCTTCGTGCTTGAATTACTATGTCTTGTTATCACCTTGTTGCTTGTCTTCCATAGCATAAGTTGTTGGTGCACTTAGTTAAACTAGTGGATTTAGGTTTTCTGCTTGATAAATTAAACCGCTAGTTTTATTCTGCATTTATTAGAGACTAAATAGTAATTATTTTAAAACGCCTATTCACCCCCCCCCCTCTAGGCGGCATTCGAATCCTTTCAGATATGTTAGCTATGCAAGTACAGTGGTGTTTATCCTCATGTGTCGTAATGGAGTCGACTCCAAGTGGGGATCCACCGACTGATTCTATTTCCTCTGGATGCCAAAATCGATCGAGCTTTTTGAATGTGAAGTTGTTTTCTACATGAGAAAAGGCATGCAGTGTTTGCAAATTGGGAGCATTATGGCAATGGAATAGATATCAAACGGAATAGTCTCCGTTGGTGGAAATATTGCAAACACAAGGTACAAACATATAAAGACATATCAACAATGTGTTACCAATGAGTTGCATGCTACTGGTTGCAACTTATTGTACTTAATTTTCGAGCAAGAAATGTTACAAACTACATGCATATATGCAGAATTCTTGCAAAAGATGCTACTTGCCGATCTGGACATGAAAATTTAAAGATGTGCCCATTATATTCTGCACTTTGGAAGATTGAAGGGTACTACATAAATGTTGTGCTTTTCTATGTTAATTGATATGCACCTTTTTCATGTTTCTAGAACTGTTATGTGAGATGTCAGTGTTTACATTTCTGCGAGATGGAAATGTTGTGACTATGTTTCAGGTTTGTTTGCAGCTTCCAAAGATGACGGTGTTCCTAATGATTTCTCCAGGTATAATATTTCATAGTAACGCATGGGCAGTCAACTAGTTCTATGGATTTTTTTCCCTCGCGGCCACGTCCCTATCTCAAATTACCCAAATTCACTATTGAGGCCCCGAGCTCGCGAGCTGTGGTGGCCCGTGTTATTTCTTCTCCCTTTTCTCGGGAAACAGTTTGAATTTTCCACCAAGGCATTCTTCTGTAACTATTGTCGATGCCTGGTATATAAGCCTTGCACATCATTTAAGAAAACTTTGAACATCAAATTGGTTGACAAAATATGGGCCAATCGTTCCACAAGTTTCAACATATGATTAATGGTTTTGGGAAGTTGTCGATCATCCTCGGACATCTGATGCTAGATTGCTCACATGGTATGCATGAATTGAAACATGAAAAACTTTGAGGGTATATACTAGTGATATAGGTTATACGCCATGAGAAATAAATCATTGGATTTACATTCAACGGGAGTTCCCAGCTGTATAAGCTTTGTACTAGCTTATAATATTTTGGTTATATACTTGGCGGTAATTTTTTTTCCTTAAGATAGGTGTGGGCATTATAAATTAACTTTGACAGAGTGAGCGTACCCCACTGTTTCGCAAATACACAAACTAATGTTCCCAGCAGATAGAGTCCAACTCTAAGCAACAAAAGATTGTCCATTCGCCTTGCTGACATAATTGATCCCCCAGACATATACCATACGAGGAAGAACACGCATGAACCTGTATTTCAATTGCTGCCTCTTTTAGCCCTGCACCGTCTGAATAAGCATTCTCATATGGGACACCTTAGTTCGGCACGCGCCTCCTACACGTTAATATACGAATACAGAAACTGATGAGGCTAAATTTGCATGGACAGCACATGCGACACAGAGAAAAAGATTGAATATCGTATACGTAATACGTTCGCACTGAACGGCCGGCCAGTTATCAGTCCGAAGTTAGCAAGTTTCCAATCTTAATTTTCGCATGGCCTTTTTTATGCACAGAGGTCAAGCTTACGCTACACGAAATAAAAGAATATAATATCGTCTTTTGGAAGGAGTTAGCTTTCTTAGGCCTGGTCTGTGCAACATCTGAAATTCCAAGACTCTACAGATGAGATACGCGGAAGGTGTCGCGTGGGCAGTGCAGTAGAAGGCCACGTGTAGGTGGCCGAGTGGACCGTGTGCGGCGTGTACTAGTCTGCTGCTGCACAAGTTGTCGACCGGTAGATAGCTATGGCCTATGGCCGCCGAACGCGAGAGGAGAGAAGAAAAGTTGGAAGAAAGCTGCAGATGCCGAATCCAGGGGACGTCTGGACTCTGGGAGCAGGGACAGATCAAGAAAACTGACGCGATCGAGCCAGATGGTCATGGAATGGAACGGGTCACCTGACGGAGGCCGGTCAAGGAGTTTTCGCACGCACAACAACCTGCGCTGCGCCGGCGTGTGCGACTCGTCTCGGTCGATCGCCGGCCTATATAACGTACCCGGTCGACCAGCGCGTACGCGACAAAGCCGATCGACCGCGCGCATCACGGAGTTGCACCGATCAATCCCAGTTTCAGTTTCAGTTTCACCCGCCGCGGGACATAGTCATGCTCCGCGACGAGAAGAGCCTCGGCGCCGTGGACTTGGAGGACGGGAGCGGCGGCGGCGGCGGCAAGAAGACCAGCAGGTGGCCGGGGTTCGTCCACTTCGTGTTCATCCTCTCCGTCGTCACGTGCGCGCTCTTCTACGCCCCGCGGTTCCTGGCGCCCTCTTTTACGTCCGGCGCCGGAATCGACTTCTTGCCGCCCTCGTTGAGTAGAGCGGCGGGAGCACAAGGACAAGGCGACCACGGAGGCGTCAGCAATGTCGTCAAAGAGGACGCGCTGGTTCTGGACAACGAGGTGGGCTCGCCGTGCGCGTCGATGCCGAGCCACGGCATCTGCTGCGACCGCACCGACTTCAACACCGACGTCTGCTTCATGGCCGGCGACGTGCGCACGGACGCCGCGTCCCTGTCCCTCCTACTCCTCCCGCCGTCGCACGCCGCGCCCAACGCCACCGCTGTCTCCGAGGAGCGGGTGCGTCCCTACACGCGCAAGTGGGAGCGGCACCTCATGGCCGGGATCCACGAGGTGCGCCTCCGGGCGGCCACGCCGGATGAGTCAGCGTCAGACCAGCACCGCTGCGACGTGGTCCACGACGCGCCGGTCCTCGTGATGACGGCGGGCGGGTACACGGGGAACCTGTTCCACGCGTTCAACGACGCCTTCCTCCCCGCGTGGCTGACGGTGCAGCACCTCCGCCGCCGCGTCGTGCTCGCCGTCCTCGCCTACAACCCGTGGTGGGCCGGCACGTTCGGGGACCTCGTCTCGCGACTCTCGGACCACCCCGTCGTCGACCTCCTCCACGACAAGCGCACGCACTGCTTCCCGGGCGCCATCGTCGGCACCCGCTTCCACGGCATCCTCGCGGTGCACCCGCCCCGGACACGCGACAACCGCACCCTCGCGGACTTCCACAGCTTCCTCGCCGAAGCCTACACCGACGACGCCGTCGTCAAGACTCCGGCGACGAACACGGCTTCACGGCGTCCGCGGCTGGGCATCGTGTCGCGGAAGGGGACGCGGGTGATCGAGAACGAGGCCGCCGTGGCGCAGCTCGCCTCGTCCGTGGGGTTCGACGTGTCGATCCTCGAGACAGCGAACGGCGCGCCACTGTCGTCCGAGTTCGCAGCCATAAGCGCGCTCGACGTGCTGGCGGGCGTACACGGCGCCGACCTGACCAAGCTCCTGTTCCTCCGCCCGGGCCGCGCCGCGCTGCTCCAGGTGGCCCCGCTCGGCGTGCCCCCGATCGCGCGCGGGTGCTACGCGGCGGCGTGCGGCATGATGGAGGTCCACTACGAGCAGTACGACGTGGTGGCGAGCGAGAGCTCGCTGCGGCGGCGGTACGCGGCCGACGACGTGGTGCTGGCCGACCCGGAGAAGGCGAAGCAAAAGGGTGGGTGGGAGATCACGGCCCGCGTCTACCTCGGCGGCCAGAACGTGAGCCTCGACTTGGAGAGGTTCGGGGACACGCTGCGGAAGTTGCACTCGCGCGCCCTACGGCTGCCGGTTGCGGCGTAGATGAATTGCATGGCTGCGCCCGGTAGTCTTGTTGGACGTGCGCACGCCGATGAGCCGATCGAGTTGAGTTTGCCGACGAGCTGCAGATTAATTGTTTGTCGTCGGCGCCGAGGCTATGGCCGGAGATGCATGTACGTTACGTACGAGACAGGGTGCCGTGTATTCTTTGTCGTCGCCACAGTGCGTGGAATACTTTGGTACATGAAAACTATTTTTTTTTGTAAAGAAAGGGATAGAGGAGAACTTTGGTTTGTTTTGTATGGCTGTGGGAAATAAGGACAGTCATGGTGACAAACGTAACGGCATACACCGGCGAGGTGCCGTATGGCCGCCGGCCGGCAGAGTATGGCGATGGTGGTTTGTTTTACCTGCTGGTGCGTCTTTCTGCGGGCCGGCAGCTGCCGGCAGATAGGCGAGACTTTGCATTCCTGAATTGCTTATGTACTTTGGAAGACCAAATAAAAACGACAGACAAATGAGGCATGTAGTATTTTTTTTTTTTGCTTGATTTAATACACATACTTCGGCAGCAAGATGGGATGAAAATCAAGCAAACATAATTGCATGGCTCATTTTAAAAATAAACATTAATTCGTTAATAATTAAATAAATTTCAAGAATCATTTCCCTGCAAAACAATACTCTAAGTTAATAAGTTCCTTGAAAAATCCCCTAAAAAATAGATCGGTGGAATTTCGTAAAAAAAACTCCCAAAAAACTTTGCGTGCACCGAGGCACGGACATGGCTAGTATGGAAACCGGAAGTGCTTCACACACGACTCCAACGTGTCCGATTCTCGTACGATTCAGTATCTAGGGTTGTTATGTAATCTGGTGCTACCCACGGATGGTTTGATGTGTTTATCGGACAAGAATCGTCTACAAAGCGTTGTGTTTATAGCATCATTGTATGGAACTATTTGAATGGGCAGATCTTTTTGACAATCAATACCACTCAAATTGATCCAGAAAAGAAACCATGGATTTTTTGGAAAAATGAAGACCCTGGACACCTAGAGCATATGTGGAGAGGCACGAGGCCCGAGATAGGCCAGGTGGCATGGCCCCACATGTTGGTTGTGCCACCTGGGCCAACTAGGTCTCCGAGCGTCGCATCGGCCTCCCCTTTTGACGTAACCCTCCATCTCATAAAAAAAATTACACCAAAATAGTACTAGATTTTTCTGAGGCGGTGGCGGGGTGGATCTCATCTTCCACCTTGGGAGAGGCCAGATCATGTTGTCTCGGAGCCACCACGAGGGGAATTCGCCGCCATCATCATCACCAATCCTCTCCTTGGCGTAGGGGAAGGCATCTCCATCAACATCTACATCATCCCCCAATATAAGCACCATCTCCATCCCAAAAATCCATCTCGTTCCCCCACGCAGTTTGTGATCAGATTGAACTCTGGATATTGTTTTAATACCTTGTGCATGATTGCGCTTGCTATCTTGTCATTATTTTGTGGTGGTGAAGTTATAGTTTTAGATCATGTTGTACCCCATATGCCTCTGATCTATATTATGTTTCAATATTGTAAGTAGTTTCCCATATTTCTGAGGGCATATGATGAATTAGCTATGATTTCTATATACTAGTATGCAATACGTATTTGGTCAAGTTTTAACCTTTTGTGTGATTTTATGATGGTAACGTGCGAACATTTATTTTATGTTACTTCACTTTATGGGCTCATAGGACTATACCTTAGTGTAACGTGAGTGTAGGGAGAGGGAATGACAACAATCTTTTCCTGGGGTATTAGTTGCATTATTGATGGTTCTTGATCGGTGATCTTAGAACTTTAAGCGATGGTTAGGTATTTATGTCTTAATTAATCATTTGTTTGCACATGTAAATGTACTTAGGATCAATCATTAGGGGTGCACTTGTACATGTATATGACAACACCTATTTTAGGCTCTGCCCAACATGAATAAAACTTGATATAATATTTATCATACTATTTTAGAAATCTATATGCTAAATTAATCCATGCCACCCTCAGAAACGTTTATCACATATAAGTACAGACTTGAGCGTGTCCTCTTGCACACTTAGAGGATTGAGCTTTCTCTGAAAAGATCATTTACGTTCTTGCAATTTACTTTCTTGTTATTTACATTACCTACAACTAGTTGAATGCCCGTGTGTTGCTACGGTGAACAAAATTAGACATATATACATTGATCAAGACATTTTTAATTCAACTCATAGGCGTCCCATACACCTTCTCACCGCATTGTGATTTGCTTCCAATTACGCATATACCATCTTTTCCTCTCACTACTAAAGTTGCCACGCATGCATACACCATCTTTTCTTCTCACTACTCAGGTTGCCACTCTAACTCGTCATCCCGTGCCATATCACAGATTTACTAAGAGCAGCCAGGTCTTGCTATGTCACTTACATTTTTTATTTCAGCAAAGAAGACCTTAGTTGTTTTGATATTCCAATTCCTTACTCCAATAATCACTCATCGTGCTAGTGTGGGAGGAACATGACAAGGTGACACTTATCTCGTGTAAATATCACCAATTCTAGGCATGAGAGCATGAACTTCAAGAATAAGGGTGTTCTCATGATACAACATATATGGTCTTGTCAAGAAACAGTATCACAGATGGCCGACGCCTAATTTCATACAGTAAACATGTGGTTATCTTAACAGAAAATGAATCTATACATGGACAATTACAAGAGAGATGGTCATGTGTAGTAACCCCATGCAACGAAGAGTAGTGTGATGCCTTTTTAATAAGAGTATTCCTTGACTCTGAGTTATTCTTGCTCTTCAGGATTTGAACCTTACCGTATACGCTTCTGTCAATTAGGAACAAAAACTATCAGCAAGACCCTCTGCACAAGTCTAGTAATTACTGTTGCGAAAACCACATACAACATACGGAACTAAATTTTCTACATATAAGATGTCCATTCAAACCAATTTAGCTAACCAATTTTAGTGATACAATACTCATCTAATACACTACTACACCTGATTATGTTTACGTGCGCAAAAAATTCAATTTAAAGTAAGCTACCAACCTATCGAAATAAGGAAAATGATGTATTTCTCAAAAAAAAATCTTTCATTGTTTACATCAAAATGAAAATATGCATTTCTTTATCAACATGTTTGACTTTTTAGTCGAAATAATCAGTAAAGAAAATGTTTGTGCAAGATACAGCCATCAACTATCATTCACTTCGGGGTAGCTAAAAGCTCATGTGTTGCTACATAGATTCTTAGAACTTCAAGCTCACTTTGCTTGGCCTGCCACCCAACTAAGCTCAGTCCAAAGAGAACTAAGTGTGTACCTCTGATATTGACCTAAACGCTAACGATTGCTGAAGAAAATTCAAATCAAAGTAATGTGATGATCCATAGAGAAATATAAAAAGCCCATCAAACTTAGTCCCAAATCATGTTCATGTTTCATGTGAATAAGATAACTACAGCATATGAAACAACAAAGTATCTCAAGCTGCCATCTTAGAACGTCTAGTATTCCTCGGAATTTTTGTGTCAAAATAGTTGTATAGATTCTGACTATTGCATGTTCCAAATTGTTGCCTAGGGGTTTAGATTCTGATCATTGCATGTTACAAACTTAATGGACATGATTTGACCAGCCTATGAATGATTATCCCAATCGCATGCAAAACAATCAATTAATTTCCCTTCCACCATGACAACTTCGAAATTATATATTTGCTTTGTGGTAGTCTATAAAATTGTAAATCTCTACTTTATAATCTTATTAAAGTCCAAATATTAGTAGCAGAAATAAATAATCTCACAACCGAGGGTAAGAGCAGAAAGACATATGTTGAAGACCAAATTCTAGGTTTTTTAAACCGCAATTTGCGGTGTAGGAGTGCATGATGTTCCTATTTCCAACTATGCTCTTGAGTAGCACGGATCCAACTACACCAAAAGCCCATGCTCGGTACTCCAATAAAATGATACTTCATGACCTTAGCATTTGCATAATCAAAAGTTAAAGAGGCGGCTACAACACGGCGGACAGATGATCGTTCCACGTGCACCCTGCTTCCATCATAAACACTAAGTGTGGGATGTAGATTCCCTGCAAACTTCACTGGTGAGTCAGAACCAATGCCAACAATGACAAGGCTAAACATAACTACATATTTTACAATGATGCTTGGATTACTCATAACTAAATCAGGGACTGTCTAGTGTCTACCAGCACAGATGTTTGCTAAATAATTTAAAGATGTTTTGATTGGAAATACACAATTTACATGCACACTAAACGTCTGTGAGTGCTTGATGTCTACGCACTTCTATTCTTGTAGACAGTTGTTGGGCCTCCAAGTGTAGAGGTTTGTAGAACAGCAGCAAGTTTTCCCATAAGTGGATCACCCAAGGTTTATCGAACTCAGGGAGGAAGTGGTCAAAGGTATCCCCTCTCAAGCAATCCTGCAATCAAGATACAAGAAGTCTCTTGTGTCCCCAACACACCCAATACACTTGTCAGGTGTATAGGTGCACTAGTTCGGCGAAGAGATAGTAAAATACAAGTGGTATGGATAATTATAAGCGGTAACGGTGATAGAAAATAACTTGATGGCGTGGAAAAGACTAAAGGCAAACTGAAATAAAGATAGTAGCAAGCAAACATGTAACAGATCTAATTGCAAACGGTGTTCCAATGCTTAGAAACAAGGCCTAGGGATCATACTTTCACTAGTGAACACTCTCATATAAATATATCATCTTCATGATACTACTCTTAACTACTCTCCAGTTGGACACTCTAATCAACGGTAGGACTATAACAACACACTTCAAAGTAAGCCTTTTCCATCTAGAAAACCTCACACTGTCACCTTGAGCACTAGATGAGTCCAACAAACACCACAATTTTATAGAGACATCCAACTCCAAATATAACTCATAACAAGTATTTGTAATATCTAGCCTAAGTGCCACCATGGTGTGCACGCTGTCACTTTCACACACATGGGGAGAGGAGAGATTCATTAAAACACTTGACTAGCAGAATAGATCTATAGATTACAAAGCTCATGATCACAACATGATCATGCATAGAGAGAGAGATGAACACATAGCTATCAGTAGAACCCTTAGCCTCGAGAGAGAACTACTCCCTCCTCATCATGGGAATCAGTAACGGCGATGGAGATGGTGGTGGAGATCGATGAAGATGGCTCCGGGAGCACTTCCCCGTCCCGGCAGGGTGCCGGAATAGAGACTTTCTGTCCCCCGAATCTCCCCTTCGGTGCCGGCGGCGCTGCGGAACTTTTCATGGCTGGAGGCTTGATGATTTAGGGTTTTTGCCTCGGGAGGAATATATAGGCGAAGGAGGCAAGGTCGGTGGCCAGCCAGGGGGCCCATACCATGCCCTGGCGCGGCCTGGGGGTACCCGCGCCTGGGGGAGGTGTGGCCACCTTGTGGCCCCTCTCCGACTCTCCTTCTAGCTCCGTGAGTCTTCCGGTAAAATAGGATTTTTGGCTTTTGTCCCTTCCAATTCCGAGAATATTGATTTTCTGACTTTCCTGGAACCAAAAACAGCAGAAAACAGGCAACTAGCACTGTGGCTCTTGTTAATAGGTTAGTCCAAGAAATCATATGAAAAGTACTCCAAAGTGTGGACAAAACATAAGAAAGTAGATACAAACCAAGCATGGAACATAAAAAAGTATGGATACATTTGCAATGTATCAACATCCTCAAGCTTAACTCATGCTCGTCCTCGAGTAGGTAAGTGATAAAAAGAAAGAATAATTTTTGAGGTGACATGCACCATCATAAACTTGATCAAAGTATTTGTAAAACATGGATAGCTGGGATCATAGTACTTCAACATAACATGAAAGATAAAGTTCTAACAATAAGACAAAACAACTATGTTGCAACATGAAAAGGCACAAACAAAAGATTCATGAATAACAATGCTTTGCAAGACGTTTGTTTGTTTCACATAAAGAAAATGTAGCATAGTGGCATTCAACTTGTCCCTCATAGAGTAACAAACATAAATGCATAGGACACCTTCAAAGTTCATAAGAGTGACTAGATACAAATAGTTTAAAACAAGCAATATCAAAGTTATGCATCAATCAACAAGTCTTGGGACAATGCACATAGAACTAAGAATGGCCACTATGCTCTCAAAGTAGGTGCATAAAGGTAGAAGGTGGAGACTCAATATAATGGTAGAAGAAAGGCCTTCATAGAAGAAAGCAGAGATTCAAGTTTCATAAAGAGCTTCCAAAAATTATGGTACTTATAGCTTTTAGTTCACATTGCCCCTATCATAAGCATCTTGAAGTGATTAAGGTTAAAGTGAACAAACTATGGTGTACATGCTTGACGAAGTATAAGTTAGAAATCTTATGTCCCTTGAATACGAGGGCCGCTCCTCATGCTACTCAAGTTTAGTCACCGGTAAGTTCTTGTCATTGTAAGTACATGTGTATCATAGAGAACCGCCAATGGGGTACCCCTTGCCCGATGATACATAAGAATCCCCATATCAAAATGATAAGGCAAGCAGACAACGAGCATCTCAACAATCTTCTTATTTACCATGGGAATATGGTGCTTTTTTCTCTCTTTCCTCTTTTCATAATCTCTTTTTTTCTCTTTTTTCTCAATATAGGACTCTTTTTTTATAAGAAGAATGCTTCATAGACAGCTCATTATGGTTACGCTGCAGGTTTCCACCATGTCAGCATGGATTAGACCAGCGGACTAGGCGTTTCTCTAACACATATACATAACTCCATGGACTTACAAGCTCCACTTTCATTTCACACCGACGACATCCATAGACAAAAGAGCATGATATCAACTAGGTACAAAGTACCAGTGCAATGTTGAAAGTGTTCCCCATGACAGTATGGTTCTGCTAATCCCCAACAAATAAGTGCAAGCATATACAACATAGACAACACAATGGTTCAAGTTTATTAAGGGCAAGAAAAGTAAAGTGTGCCATCAAGTTCGTGAGAGCTTTAATCACTAGTTTTCTCATAACAAATTTAATTCAGAAGGTAAACAAAAACATGAATATATACTTGGAATGGCATATGCTAATAGGTAGGTATGGTGGACTCTTTGGAATAACTTGGTTTAAGGAATTGGATGCATGAGTGGAACTCATACTTGGTTACGAAGGCTAGCAAAAGACTGGGAGCGACAAACTAAGAGAGCAATAATGGCCATAATCATGCAGAGCGACAAAACATCATTGATCAAAGCATAAAGTGATACTACAAGTTGAAAACTAAAGGATCATAAAGGCTATGGTGACTTGAGATAGTCATAACATGGTGTGAGCATGCGCCAAGTCAACCCAAATAAAGCATCAAAGGAGAATACCACAATACTATGCTTTAATATGTTAAAACAACGCATGATTCATCCAAGGCACATTAAGCAATCTCAATTGTTTATAACAAGTCACGCTACAACAAAGAATACTAAGCCTAAAGCCAAAACAATATCAAGCATGGCATGACAAAGCATAGGCCACAGTAAAAAACAAGCTCTCTTTACCACTTAAGCATGAACTTTCCTATTCTTTTCCAATCCAAACCAAACTATTTGAAAACCAATGTATGAAAGAGGGGGTTCAACCAATTTATTCAGCAAACTAAGCAAACGAAAAACCACAACGAGAATGAAAAATAAGACGCTCCAAGAACAACACAACTAAGTATGAAACAATAAAAATGAAGTGTTTGGAAGAAACCTGAAATTTTTATTGATGAAGGAGGGGATACCTTGGGCATCCCCAAGCTTTGACACTTTTACTTCTTGGATATTTCCTAGGGTGACACGCGTGACATCCCTAAGCTTGAGCTTTAGTCCATTCTTCATCTCATTACTCATTCCTTCCATACACCTGAAATTTTTCTTTCATACAAAACTTCACACAATCTTTATTAGCAACATTAGTGCACTCAAGATAATAAGTCTTAAGGTTCAGTTCTAATACCAATAAAACTTCCATTAAAACACAAGCTACTGTAGCACTTCCCTCAAAAAGCTAAATTCCCCAAAAGAACTCAAAAAGGAACCAGCAAGAAGCAAATGCAGAAAATGGCAGAAATCTGTCAAAACAGACCAACAGGTAAAGACAAATTTTTTTGAAGACCTTCTGTTACTCAAATCAAAAAGTGTTGAACTAACTAAAGTTAGATAACAACATGGGGCAGAAGCAAAAAAATTCACGCCTCAAAAAGACGTTCAGAAATTTTACACGAATTTTTACGGTGAAGAACAAAAATCTGTTTCACGACAGCAACTTTCTCAATCATTACTTCCCTCTCATTAGAGGTTACTCTTGGCACAAAAGGCAAATAAAAAGGATAATGAGCGGTTATTACAGAAGTAATAACTTCCAAGACTCATCTAAAACTTTTGGGTTATCTTCCAATAAATAATTTTCTTTAACGCCTTTAAGTTAGGCATGATAGTTTGAGAACATGCTCACATAAGAAATATGAATTAAGAGTAAAAGAGAGCATCAAGAAGCAAATATAACACACATTTAAGTCTAACACACTTCCTATGTATAGAAATCTTGTAAAGAAACAAGTCATGAAAGCACAAAGCAACAAGCATAGGAAAGCAAAACGAGTGCAATTTCAAAACTTTCAACATAAAGAGGGGAAACTTAATTTTGTTGAGATACATAAAACCATGTTTCCCTCTCTCATAATAACTTTCAGTAGCGTCATGAATAAAATTAACAATATAACTATCACATAAAACATTCTTATCATGAGCCACATGCATATAATCATTAATACTCACCACATAAGCATAGTCATTCTTATTAATTATGGTGGGAGCAAATTCAACAAAATAGCTATCATTATTATTTTTATTACCGTAATCATCAAATATAGGAGGCATATTGTAATCATAATTAATTTTCTCCTCAATTGTAGGTGGACTGAAAATATCATATTCATCATTATAATCATCATATATTGGAGGTTTGGTATCATCATAAGCAATAGAATAGCTATCTTCCAAAGCCGGAGAACTAAAAAGATCATTTTCATAAAAACTAGCTTCCCAAAGCTTAGACTTTTCCATAACATTAGCAATAATGGTGTCCAAAGAATTTATACTAACAACATTGCTATTAGCATGCAAATAAAGTTCTATAGGTTTTTTAATTTTCTCTTCAAACACTTCATGTTCTAACTCAAGATAAATACTATAAAGCTCTCTAATTTTGTTGTTGTTTTCCATTAAGCCTAACTAGTGAAAACAAGAAACAAAAAGACAAAATTGCAAAATCTAAAGGAAATAACTTCGAGCACTCACACCGGAGGATGTGAGTACCTTTTACCTTACCTCCTTGGCAACGGCGCCAGAAAATAGGCGTTTGCTGTGGGAGGTTCTTCTTCTTTAATCCTCCGGTGTGAATACCTTTTACCTTACCTCCCCGGCAACGGCGCCAGAAAATAGCTTGATGTCTACGCACTTCTATTCTTGTAGACAGTTGTTGGGCCTCCAAGTGCAGAGGTTTGTAGAACAACAGCAAGTTTTCCTATAAGTGGATCACCCAAGGTTTATCGAACTCAGGGAGGAAGTGGTCAAAGGCATCCCCTCTCAAGCAATCCTGCAATCAAGATACAAGAAGTCTCTTGTGTCCCCAACACACCCAATACACTTGTCAGGTGTATAGGTGCACTAGTTCGGCGAAGAGATAGTAAAATACAAGTGGTATGAATAATTATAAGCGGTAACGGTGATAGAAAATAACTTGATGACGTATTTGTAATCTCTAGCCTAAGTGCCACCATGGTGTGCACGCTGTCACTTTCACACACATGGGGAGAGCAGATATTCATTAAAGCACTTGAGTAGCAAAATAGATCTATAGATTACAAAGCTCATGATCACAACATGATCATGCATAAAGAGAGAGAAATGAACACATATCTACCGATAGAACCCTTAGCCTCGAGAGAGAACTACTCCCTCCTCATCATGGGAATCAGCAACGCCGATGGAGATGGTGGTGGAGATCGATGGAGATGGCTCCGGGGGCACTTCCCCGTCCCGACAGGGTGCCGGAATAGAGACTTTCTGTCCCCCGAATCTCCCCTTTGGTGGCGGCAGCGCTGCGGAACTTTTCGTGGCTGGAGGTTTAATGATTTAGAGTTTTTGCCTCGGGAGGAATATATAGGCGAAGGAGACAAGGTCGGTGCCCAGCCAGGGGGGCCACACCATGCCCTGGCGCGGCCTGGGGGTACCCGCGCCTGGGGGAGGTGTGGCCACCCTGTGGCCCCTCTCCGACTCTCCTTCTGGCTCCGTGAGTCTTCCGGTAAAATAGGAACTTTGGCTTTTGTCCCGTCCAATTCCGAGAATATTGATTTTCTGACTTTCCTGGAACCAAAAACAGCAGAAAACAGGCAACTGACACTGTGGCTCTTGTTAATAGGTTAGTCCAAGAAATCATATGAAAAGTACTCCAAAGTGTGGACAAAACATAAGAAAGTAGATATAAACCAAGCACGGAACATCAAAAATTATGGATACATTTGCAATGTATCAGTGCTGGAAAGAAAAAATGACCGGAATTGAGATAACAAATCAGAAAATGCAGTGGAATTAAACTCGTTAGAATCTTTCATCCAGTAGCCATTTTTTCACGATTAAAATCCACCATCATGAACCTCTCCTGTAATAGCTGAATCAGTAATCCTTGGTGACAAATTAATGGTAATAATAGTATCAACATGCCACAACCAAAAGTATCATCCTTCAATTATGTTTGTTATAAAGATAGAGGTGTGCTTCAGTGTCCCTCTCTTCCAAGCATATAAAACTGAAAACACAAGAATGGTCAGGATTGACTCATACCCCGTCATGCCCTCCGAACCGTAGGGGTACCAGCCAATCGTGGCCGTCCTTGTGTTTTTCAGTTTCGTAAGTTTAAAGGAGATGGGGGAGGGACACAAAAGCAAAAGTGATAAACATTTTCATTAGTAGCAACAATTCTAAATTGGACTATTGGACAACTCCAATCAAGGTTTTAGATGAGACAACGATGTCCAAATAAAATACTTGTTCAATTGTTGTTCACAAAATGCATATAATAGTCATAGCGTTTGAATTTCACTAAATGGTGTCTTTGTATGCCATAAAAAGAGCTGATCTTGGGAAAGTAATAGGATCAGATTACCTCTGGGCAAAGCGTGGAGGAGCGGCTTGCTACATCTTCCAACATCCGCACCTTTGGGCAGGAAGCACTAAAGGGTCGGAACTCACCTTGACGGGACATGCATCCGCGGAGTTGCTCGAGGTCGGTAGGGCCAGATCCTATACATGGAGGAGGTTGGCACAGGAACGACAAAGAAGCTTAGTCAGGGACGACGGATCTTGAGGTTGGGGATGGCAGAGCTCACGGTCGGATGGGACAGCGGCTGGTGGCCTGATGTGTCGTCATCGTTGGTGGACTCGAGGGCGACGACCGCCCCGACGCTCACGAGGGGAGTAGGACGTACCACCATCATGTCCTATTTAGCTTTAATAAGCAATAAAGACTTGCATGTTCTACAAAACCTCAAGCTCGCGGAAACTCAAGCACCCCCAAAGATACAATGGTTAAGCATATTTAATGAGTTTAAAAGTCAGAAAACGTCTATTATACCCAGACTAAAAGATAGTATGAGACATTTTCTATAGAAATACGGTACTGCACTAAATGATGACAATTATCACTTCATGTGTTGTATCCTAAGCAAAAAAAAAATGGTGTTCTAAAAAATCCATTTTTGAAGCATCAAATTTGTTATTTCCCACAGCCAATAATACTTTTGCTTTTCCCATGAAAGTTTACATGCACACTCATGACATGTACATGTGCAGTCAAACCAAGATCTTGGATTCTAAAGATAGTACTTTAAGTCGAAGGCGTTAGTTAAGAGGACAATATTTTATTTCTAATACTCCCTCTGACCCAAATTAGTTGACTTAGATTTGTCTAGATTTGCATGCATCTAGGCTTATTTTAGTGCTAGATACGTCCGTATCTAGACAAAACTAAGTCAACTAATTTGGACCAGAGGGAGTACATCCAAATAAGCCTACCCGTAATGCAGGTACATCACAACCAGTGACACCAAGAGAATGAGAGATATGGAAAAGGTTTTTCCTTCAAGTTAATAACTGACAAGCACCAATATATATTCCCATGTACTGGAATAGACATGAGCACGCCAAATTTTGACATAAGTTGAATGTGAGAAAATAAACATGTAAAAGCAAAAAATGCTAGTGACAGGAAAAGTGGATTCAGTAGCAACTTACTTTACCCAATTTCTTGAGGATTCTCATGGTGTGACAGACTTATAATCAGTTTTTCCACAAGAAAGATGAACAAGAATTCAGAAAGTGTCATTGTTCAGTGCTAAGAAAACAAATTTTCAGCCTTAGCACCAAAAGATAAAAAAAATTATGGTCGTTGCCTCAAAAACAAACTTTTCTTCAACCACCTATCAAAAAATCATCAGTTAGTTAAGATGAAATATTTCACAATGTATGTGCAGATCAATTATAAGATGCATCACTCCTGGGTCCAAGTGGAGTGGCACATAAGTTTCCTCCATCTGTGAAGCCTGAGACAAGCAAGACAGTGTCAAGAGCTGTGTCATCAAAGCTTCACTTTCCTGCCATAAGAAACCAAATGATTTCTACATATTACGGGATTTTAGCAGGATCGTTTGCGTTGGTGCTAAGATTAAATTAAAGACTTACACGCTGCAAAATTGTAACAAGCAAACCAGTGCCATGAGCCGTGTCATCAAAGCTTTGTCTTGCCATGAGAAAACAAATGATTTTCCAATATTATGGGATCTTAGCAGATTTTTTGCGTTGGTGCTGAGATAAAAGACTTAGATGTAGTTGATAGACAAGACGTACTACAGTCAATGCTGCAAAATTGTAATGTTCAATGACCTATCCGTAGAGAATTGCAAATTTAATTAGCTATAAGAGGGCAGTACGAATTGGGACAACCACCAAAGAGCAACAATCCAATGGGGACTCGGCCGGGAAATGGATAAAGGAGGCACAAACACCTCAAGGCTCATCAGGAATGCGGTGAGAGCAAGCCCGCATCAGGGATAGGGGATCTAGAGATATGCCGGTGAGGAAAAACTCAAGAATCCTTACCTCGACCCAGTCAAATGCAGCTTAGACGGGTGGCCCGTGCGAGCGCAAGACGTCATGCATCCTCTGATCCTTCCTCGCCTCACAGAGGCGATTACCCACCTCCCTGCCGTGTTCACTGCCAAAGGACTACATCCCGCTTGCAGTGACCGTGATGCCGATCCAGGCCGATGCCACGAGCGTCGCTCCCATGTTGTGCCTTGGAATCGACCGGATCTTGTCCATGCTGTTGCGATGGGTGTGACATCCGCATGCGCGTCTTCGGCCTGTAGCGGTTGCTCCATGGGCTAATCGGGGTGAGGTTTTTTTAGATGAGTCTTTCGAAGAACTGGAGGCGGCGGGGACGGGGAGGGGAGGGGAGGGGAGAAAACGGACCATATATAGGAGGGTCGAGCCGGTTGGTTCCCTCGGTGGTGGCACGCTAAGGTAAATACTCAGAAAATGTGGGATAGATTTAGCGTGACGTACCAACGATCTTGTCGTCTTCCCCTTTAATAAGTATTAGAGATTTAATTTACTACAAACCACAAACCAAAACTCAAAAAATTGTTGCATATTTTATTGTTTTACTTGTTAAATTTGTTGACCAATACTTTCAGCTCCTCGTGGGTTCGACAACCTTTTCTAATTGAAAGGTACTACAATTGAATCTCCCGCACTTAGGAGTCATCAAATGCCAACAATTTCTTTGTAGTTCCACTTGTCTGATAGTGGATGCTCATGACTGTTGTTTAGGTATCAAGATTTGTGCATTACTAATGAATCCTGACTATGGAATCAGATGTGCTTCCTCATTCCCCAGTGTTGGTGCCTACATTTAACAAGTTATTATGAATGTAAGTGTGATATTGTGTGAGCAAGTTAATGAATGCAGGTGTGAGCAAGAAGACAATTGCCTCATGAGCCATGTTCCCAACAACTATATCTTGGTAAGATGTTGGCTGCCTATTGCCTTCTTGAATGTCATGTTTCACCAAGAAAAGGAAAGTGAGAAATATGAAACAAGAGTTAGGAAGTAATGTGAGGGATTACCTAAGTTAGGTCTGGTTCAAGGTTTGCTTCAGTTGGCTATGGCACATCAGTTTCAGGTGGCTCCAATCCATTTTTTAACCAATAGCATCCATTTATATTAAGATCAGGCCTTTCACAATAACTATAGTGCATTATAACTCCATACCTTGACATTCTCTTGCCTCCACCTCTACAATCAACCTCCCCTAGTGATCTCCTTCTCTTCTTTGTAGGTCTACCAACATGTTTCTTGTAATCTAGAGGTAGAATAGTGGGACCATTCATTTTCTCCCATTCAGTTCTATCTTTGCATGGAATCACTATGTTGGCATAGGCTTTCTGGTGCATATCAAGTGAGTAGCACTTGTCCACTAGAGTTAATGGATCACCTTCATCTTTCCTTACACAAGCTATGGTATGTGGGCAATGTATACCTGATTGTTGCCACCTTATGCAAGTGCATGTTCTGTGCTTCAGAGCAACAACATAATCACTTGCAGTGGATTTGAACCTATCTCCAACTGAAAATTCCATCACTAGCTCCATCAACAAAAAAATTGTTTCAAAACTCCACATTCTTCTCATATAATTTCTCATTGGTATAACTTCTTCATCTGAATCTGGTGCCCATGTAGACCATCTTCCTCAATGTACTCTTCTTTGCAAACTTTGTCTTTGCCTTTGAATTCTGAAGTGTGAGCCTTATTTTTTTGCTGTGATCCACAACATCATCTACATTGTGATCAAAGATATCATCATATGTATTTATGCCAACTTCAGAATCAACCAAATCATTCGGATCAAATTTTGAATCTCTATCACTATTATCTCTCTCTGCATCTAAATCATCCATTTGAACAACACTGGTTTGCCTCTTCTTCTCCCTTGTTCTAGCAGCAACACAATCTTCGTCAAACACAATTTGCAATGGAACAGGGGGATCTTCTTCATCAACATTGTGACTGACAAACCTACTTGGAATTTTGCAAGGACTGATAACATGTGGCAATTCAATGATAGGAAAGTCCACAACATCATCCCAGTCCCTTTCCCTCAAACTCACCTCATGATCCAGGAACACACTGATGTAAAAGTTGGCGATTTCAACAAATGTTACCATAAATTGAGTGCTTGCTTCATCCCTGATGTGCCTGGGGCCATTTTTGCTAATTGACAGAATTGGAATATAGTAAAAAAAGGCTTGATTCTCCCTGACATCCCATACCCAATCTCCTCTACTATAGTTTCAAGCATCAGGGGAGACCATGTGCAGCTATCAACATGATTATACCAGATTTTATGACCATCGACATAGCTCATATTGTTTCCACTGCCAAGAAAGTACCCTCCATGATTTATTTCTTGCCTCCTGCTCGTCGAGCTGGTCGTAGCACAATTAACTGAAGCAATAAAGGAAGAAGGAGGCCATCTTATTCTGCTCGCCCACGATTCAGCGAGGCGGTTTACTACAAGACCGGTGTCGGAGCTGCCGTGCTGGCTGCAGCGAAGCCCGTCGAACGATATTGCGCATGGGCCGGTGCAATGACCGTCTCTGCACACGCAACTCGTCTTTGGTGACCGTAACCGCGTACAAACAATGTAGTATCTGAACCCCGTCCATAAGTTCATGTAGCATTCATGTATTTTACTCGGTAATTAATGTAACGATGGATATGCGTTTGGCTGATACGTTGCGGATGAACGGTGGAGGCCCGGTTCGCTCGGGGCCTCAGGTCAATCGACGTCGACGGATGAGGACAGACTGACAAAGTGAGAAGTTTCCTTGGGTTGTTTGTGGGCAGGGCATGGAACAGCGAACGTGGTCAGTTTCGTGACAAGGACCCGATTGAATCCAACTGCACGGGCCCAGCGGTACGTACGAGTTACGACACAGACTTCGTTCATTGGACAAGGCCCCGCGCCGATTGCCCAAACAGGCCGGCTCTTTGCACCTGCCTCCTGCGCGCGGCCGCCCGTTTAGGCCCAAGCTAATTGTATCTGGAGGGTTTCAGCTTCTCTTGCTACTAAGCAAGTTGGGCCCAAGAACTACAAGGATGTTTCATTCATCCCTCAAAAAAATAGAAAAGGATGTCCAAATTTCAAACATGTTTATGGATGGCTGGCTGGTGAACGCTCCTCTGCCATTTCAAGGAGCATAGACGAAATTAATATCCGCATGGAGCTAGACGTCATTGTCTCCATCTATGTTTACCAGCGATATGCGCTCTTGTCTTTCCAGGGAGTACCCAGACTTTGCTTCTTGGTTTTTCCTGAGTTCCCTCGTTAATGGAAGAGGTGTTCAGAGAGCGAGCGTTCAGACAACTGGAAAGACGAGAGCTGTTTGTCACGTTCACGGAAAAGAAAAGAAGAAAAAGAACCGTGACAGACTATCTTGACACAAGTAAACGGCTCCTGTAAAGCCACGTGGGCTCATGATGATAGTCTAAAGGTGGACATCAGAGAAGATGTTGTAATCAAGTTTCGCTAAGTACTGCGCGCATGTTTAGCATTGTCTGTCATGATTTTTTTTTTTTTGAGGGAAACTGTCATGATTATACTTAAAAACCTGTAGTACGAAATAAAATCTACAGAATGGACGACATATTCTTATACATCGATCTGCTACGACTAATTTAAGGCCAAGGGAATTGTTACTATATAATCATCACTACTTTTATGCTCAAATTCCAGAAAACATCACTCTATGTTTGGATAACAAAGTCCCACAAGATTTCGGTCTGTTTTATGCAATGCGCGCCGAAACAAAGTTGACCAGGAATTCACCTTTCCTTGGGCAGAGGACCCACCTGTCAGTGCCACCTTGCTGATGTGGACTCGGACCAACTTGTCTGACATATTAAAAGGTTTAAAATATCAAAAAAAGAAATACGGAGCACTAAAAAAATCTAAACCCAGGTCATCTTCTCCCTTCCCCAACCGAGACCACGACAACCTCATCTGGTCCGTCTGCCGCCACAGGGCCCACCCAGCCACAACTCTGCTCACGGAGCCGCCCCAATGCTCCAAACGCTAGCGAAACGCTGAATCAATAGACCGCACAAGGGGCCCTATGGTCACCTAACGTGACCCAGGTGACCACCAGAGCGGAGGCACACGACGTCGCTCGGCGGCCAGAAGCTATGTGATGTAGCAGAGGACGGGAGGAGGTCCTTTCGAACGGGGAACTCACCCTAAAGCTTCATCGAAGGTCAACGAGGGCAGGGAGATCACTGCAGCCGGAGCTCGAGAAAACAAGGTCGTGGTCATCGATTCACTGCACCGCAGTCGTCACCCCATTTTATGGTCTAGCGTGTGGGCATGCGCCCTTGCTGCTCGACGGTAGTTGGGGACGAGGACAAGATGGACGTTGGGGCACGGGAGGCGCAGTTGCAGGACAGTCGGTGGCACCCTTGCCATTGTCAGGGAAGGCCAGGCCCACAACGGCCGATGCTAGGGAGGAGGGCCGACCGGGGACGGGGTAGGGGGAGGAGATGAGGCTGGTGGGTAGGGCTCTCTCTGTTTTTGATTCTTATATTCTTTTAGACTAGAAAAATTGTCCGTGCGTTGCACCGAGAAAAAACAGATACTTTGTAAAAACTAAATATTTTTATTAATTTTTTTAGGCCCTTGAGAATTTGACTACTTAAATCAGTTTTTGTTAAAGGGACTAAGCGAATTTCTCATCTAAATTCACTTGAGTAAACCACGTACCTGACTTCTTTTGTGAAGGTCGTGCTTGTCGGGTCTAGGGCTGCGCTAGGTCGCGGTCGTCCTCGATCTGCTCGGAGTGTACCAAACTGCTCGTAGTCTAAAGGTGGACATCAGAGAAGATGTTGTAATCAAGTTTCGCTAAGTACTGCGCGCATGTTTAGCATTGTCTGTCACGATTTTTTTTTTAGGGAAACTGTCATGAGTATACTTAAAAACCTGTAGTACGAAATAAAATCTACAGAATGGACGACATATTCTTATACATCGATCTGCTACGACTAATTTAAGGCCAAGGGAATTGTTACTATATAATCATCACTACTTTTATGCTCAAATTCCAGAAAACATCACTCTATGTTTGGATAACAAAGTCCCACAAGATTTCGGTCTGTTTTATGCAATGCGCGCCGAAACAAAGTTGACCAGGAATTCACCTTTCCTTGGGCAGAGGACCCACCTGTCAGTGCCACCTTGCTGATGTAGACTCGGACCAACTTGTCTGACATATTAAAAGGTTTAAAATATCAAAAAAAGAAATACGGAGCACTAAAAAAATCTAAACCCAGGTCATCTTCTCCCTTCCCCAACCGAGACCACGACCACCTCATCTGGTCCGTCTGCCGCCACAGGGCCCACCCAGCCACAACTCTGCTCACGGAGCCGCCCCAATGCTCCAAACGCTAGCGAAACGCTGAATCAATAGACCGCACAAGGGGCCCTATGGTCACCTAACGTGACCCAGGTGACCACCAGAGCGGAGGCACACGACGTCGCTCGGCGGCCAGAAGCTATGTGATGTAGCAGAGGACGGGAGGAGGTCCTTTCGAACGGGGAACTCACCCTAAAGCTTCATCGAAGGTCAACGAGGGCAGGGAGATCACTGCAGCCGGAGCTCGAGAAAACAAGGTCGTGGTCATCGATTCACTGCACCGCAGTCGTCACCCCATTTTATGGTCTAGCGTGTGGGCATGCGCCCTTGCTGCTCGACGGTAGTTGGGGACGAGGACAAGATGGACGTTGGGGCACGGGAGGCGCAGTTGCAGGACAGTCGGTGGCACCCTTGCCATTGTCAGGGAAGGCCAGGCCCACAATGGCCGATGCTAGGGAGGAGGGCCGACCGGGGACGGGGTAGGGGGAGGAGATGAGGCTGGTGGGTAGGGCTCTCTCTGTTTTTGATTCTTATATTCTTTTGGACTAGAAAAATTGCCCGTGCGTTGCACCGAGAAAAAACAGATACTTTGTAAAAACTAAATATTTTTATTAATTTTTTTAGGCCCTTGAGAATTTGACTACTCAAATCAGTTTTTGTTAAAGGGACTAAGCGAATTTCTCATCTAAATTCACTTGAGTAAACCACGTACCTGACTTCTTTTGTGAAGGTCGTGCTTGTCGGGTCTAGGGCTGCGCTAGGTCGCGGTCGTCCTCGATCTGCTCGGAGTGTACCAAACTGCTCGTAGTCTAAAGGTGGACATCAGAGAAGATGTTGTAATCAAGTTTCGCTAAGTACTGCGCGCATGTTTAGCATTGTCTGTCACGATTTTTTTTTTGAGGGAAACTGTCATGATTATACTTAAAAACCTGTAGTACGAAATAAAATCTACAGAATGGACGACATATTCTTATACATCGATCTGCTACGACTAATTTAAGGCCAAGGGAATTGTTACTATATAATCATCACTACTTTTATGCTCAAATTCCAGAAAACATCACTCTATGTTTGGATAACAAAGTCCCACAAGATTTCGGTCTGTTTTATGCAATGCGCGCCGAAACAAAGTTGACCAGGAATTCACCTTTCCTTGGGCAGAGGACCCACCTGTCAGTGCCACCTTGCTGATGTGGACTCGGACCAACTTGTCAGACATATTAAAAGGTTTAAAATATCAAAAAAAGAAATACGGAGCACTAAAAAAATCTAAACCCAGGTCATCTTCTCCCTTCCCCAACCGAGACCACGACCACCTCATCTGGTCCGTCTGCCGCCACAGGGCCCACCCAGCCACAACTCTGCTCACGGAGCCGCCCCAATGCTCCAAACGCTAGCGAAACGCTGAATCAATAGACCGCACAAGGGGCCCTATGGTCACCTAACGTGACCCAGGTGACCACCAGAGCGGAGGCACACGACGTCGCTCGGCGGCCATAAGCTATGTGATGTAGCAGAGGACGGGAGGAGGTCCTTTCGAACGGGGAACTCACCCTAAAGCTTCATCGAAGGTCAACGAGGGCAGGGAGATCACTGCAGCCGGAGCTCGAGAAAACAAGGTCGTGGTCATCGATTCACTGCACCGCAGTCGTCACCCTAAACCCTAAACCCTAAACCCTAAACCCTAAACCCTAAACCCTAAACCCTAAACCCTAAACCCTGAACCCTAAACCCTAAACCCTAAACCCTAAACCCTAAACCCTAAACCCTAAACCCTAAACCCTAAAAAACCCTAAACCCTAAACCCTAAATCCTAAACCCTAAACCCTAAACCCTAAACCCTAAACCCTAAACCCTAAACCCTAAACCCTAAACCCTAAACCCTAAACCCTAAAAACCCTAAACCCTAAACCCTAAACCCTAAACCCTAAACCCTAAACCCTAAACCCTAAACCCTAAACCCTAAACCCTAAACCCTAAACCCCTAAACCCTAAACCCTAAACCCTAAACCCTAAACCCTAACCCTAAACCCTAAACCCTAAACCCTAAACCCTAAACCCTAAACCCTAAACACTAAACCCTAAACCCTAAACCCTAAACCCTAAAGAACCGTGACAGACTATCTTGACACAAGTAAACGGCTCCTGTAAAGCCACGTGGGCTCATGATGATAGTCTAAAGGTGGACATCAGAGAAGATGTTGTAATCAAGTTTCGCTAAGTACTGCGCGCATGTTTAGCATTGTCTGTCATGATTTTTTTTTTTGAGGGAAACTGTCATGATTATACTTAAAAACATGTAGTACGAAATAAAATCTACAGAATGGACGACATATTCTTATACATCGATCTGCTACGACTAATTTAAGGCCAAGGGAATTGTTACTATATAATCATCACTACTGTTATGCTCAAATTCCAGAAAACATCACTCTATGTTTGGATAACAAAGTCCCACAAGATTTCGGTCTGTTTTATGCAATGCGCGCCGAAACAAAGTTGACCAGGAATTCACCTTTCCTTGGGCAGAGGACCCACCTGTCAGTGCCACCTTGCTGATGTGGACTCGGACCAACTTGTCTGACATATTAAAAGGTTTAAAATATCAAAAAAAGAAATACGGAGCACTAAAAAAATCTAAACCCAGGTCATCTTCTCCCTTCCCCAACCGAGACCACGACAACCTCATCTGGTCCGTCTGCCGCCACAGGGCCCACCCAGCCACAACTCTGCTCACGGAGCCGCCCCAATGCTCCAAACGCTAGCGAAACGCTGAATCAATAGACCGCACAAGGGGCCCTATGGTCACCTAACGTGACCCAGGTGACCACCAGAGCGGAGGCACACGACGTCGCTTGGCGGCCAGAAGCTATGTGATGTAGCAGAGGACGGGAGGAGGTCCTTTCGAACGGGGAACTCACCCTAAAGCTTCATCGAAGGTCAACGAGGGCAGGGAGATCACTGCAGCCGGAGCTCGAGAAAACAAGGTCGTGGTCATCGATTCACTGCACCGCAGTCGTCACCCCATTTTATGGTCTAGCGTGTGGGCATGCGCCCTTGCTGCTCGACGGTAGTTGGGGACGAGGACAAGATGGACGTTGGGGCACGGGAGGCGCAGTTGCAGGACAGTCGGTGGCACCCTTGCCATTGTCAGGGAAGGCCAGGCCCACAACGGCCGATGCTAGGGAGGAGGGCCGACCGGGGACGGGGTAGGGGGAGGAGATGAGGCTGGTGGGTAGGGCTCTCTCTGTTTTTGATTCTTATATTCTTTTAGACTAGAAAAATTGTCCGTGCGTTGCACCGAGAAAAAACAGATACTTTGTAAAAACTAAATATTTTTATTAATTTTTTTAGGCCCTTGAGAATTTGACTACTCAAATCAGTTTTTGTTAAAGGGACTAAGCGAATTTCTCATCTAAATTCACTTGAGTAAACCACGTACCTGACTTCTTTTGTGAAGGTCGTGCTTGTCGGGTCTAGGGCTGCGCTAGGTCGCGGTCGTCCTCGATCTGCTCGGAGTGTACCAAACTGCTCGTAGTCTAAAGGTGGACATCAGAGAAGATGTTGTAATCAAGTTTCGCTAAGTACTGCGCGCATGTTTAGCATTGTCTGTCACGATTTTTTTTTTAGGGAAACTGTCATGATTATACTTAAAAACCTGTAGTACGAAATAAAATCTACAGAATGGACGACATATTCTTATACATCGATCTGCTACGACTAATTTCAGGCCAAGGGAATTGTTACTATATAATCATCACTACTTTTATGCTCAAATTCCAGAAAACATCACTCTATGTTTGGATAACAAAGTCCCACAAGATTTCGGTCTGTTTTATGCAATGCGCGCCGAAACAAAGTTGACCAGGAATTCACCTTTCCTTGGGCAGAGGACCCACCTGTCAGTGCCACCTTGCTGATGTGGACTCGGACCAACTTGTCTGACATATTAAAAGGTTTAAAATATCAAAAAAAGAAATACGGAGCACTAAAAAAATCTAAACCCAGGTCATCTTCTCCCTTCCCCAACCGAGACCACGACCACCTCATCTGGTCCGTCTGCCGCCACAGGGCCCACCCAGCCACAACTCTGCTCACGGAGCCGCCCCAATGCTCCAAACGCTAGCGAAACGCTGAATCAATAGACCGCACAAGGGGCCCTATGGTCACCTAACGTGACCCAGGTGACCACCAGAGCGGAGGCACACGACGTCGCTCGGCGGCCAGAAGCTATGTGATGTAGCAGAGGACGGGAGGAGGTCCTTTCGAACGGGGAACTCACCCTAAAGCTTCATCGAAGGTCAACGAGGGCAGGGAGATCACTGCAGCCGGAGCTCGAGAAAACAAGGTCGTGGTCATCGATTCACTGCACCGCAGTCGTCACCCCATTTTATGGTCTAGCGTGTGGGCATGCGCCCTTGCTGCTCGACGGTAGTTGGGGACGAGGACAAGATGGACGTTGGGGCACGGGAGGCGCAGTTGCAGGACAGTCGGTGGCACCCTTGCCATTGTCAGGGAAGGCCAGGCCCACAATGGCCGATGCTAGGGAGGAGGGCCGACCGGGGACGGGGTAGGGGGAGGAGATGAGGCTGGTGGGTAGGGCTCTCTCTGTTTTTGATTCTTATATTCTGTTGGACTAGAAAAATTGCCCGTGCGTTGCACCGAGAAAAAACAGATACTTTGTAAAAACTAAATATTTTTATTAATTTTTTTAGGCCCTTGAGAATTTGACTACTCAAATCAGTTTTTGTTAAAGGGACTAAGCGAATTTCTCATCTAAATTCACTTGAGTAAACCACGTACCTGACTTCTTTTGTGAAGGTCGTGCTTGTCGGGTCTAGGGCTGCGCTAGGTCGCGGTCGTCCTCGATCTGCTCGGAGTGTACCAAACTGCTCGTAGTCTAAAGGTGGACATCAGAGAAGATGTTGTAATCAAGTTTCGCTAAGTACTGCGCGCATGTTTAGCATTGTCTGTCACGATTTTTTTTTTGAAGGAAACTGTCATGATTATACTTAAAAACCTGTAGTACGAAATAAAATCTACAGAATGGACGACATATTCTTATACATCGATCTGCTACGACTAATTTAAGGCCAAGGGAATTGTTACTATATAATCATCACTACTTTTATGCTCAAATTCCAGAAAACATCACTCTATGTTTGGATAACAAAGTCCCACAAGATTTCGGTCTGTTTTATGCAATGCGCGCCGAAACAAAGTTGACCAGGAATTCACCTTTCCTTGGGCAGAGGACCCACCTGTCAGTGCCACCTTGCTGATGTGGACTCGGACCAACTTGTCTGACATATTAAAAGGTTTAAAATATCAAAAAAAGAAATACGGAGCACTAAAAAAATCTAAACCCAGGTCATCTTCTCCCTTCCCCAACCGAGACCACGACCACCTCATCTGGTCCGTCTGCCGCCACAGGGCCCACCCAGCCACAACTCTGCTCACGGAGCCGCCCCAATGCTCCAAACGCTAGCGAAACGCTGAATCAATAGACCGCACAAGGGGCCCTATGGTCACCTAACGTGACCCAGGTGACCACCAGAGCGGAGGCACACGACGTCGCTCGGCGGCCAGAAGCTATGTGATGTAGCAGAGGACGGGAGGAGGTCCTTTCGAACGGGGAACTCACCCTAAAGCTTCATCGAAGGTCAACGAGGGCAGGGAGATCACTGCAGCCGGAGCTCGAGAAAACAAGGTCGTGGTCATCGATTCACTGCACCGCAGTCGTCACCCCATTTTATGGTCTAGCGTGTGGGCATGCGCCCTTGCTGCTCGACGGTAGTTGGGGACGAGGACGAGATGGACGTTGGGGCACGGGAGGCGCAGTTGCAGGACAGTCGGTGGCACCCTTGCCATTGTCGGGGAAGGCCAGGCCCACAACGGCCGATGCTAGGGAGGAGGGCCGACCGGGAACGGGGTAGGGGGAGGAGATGAGGCTGGTGGGTAGGGCTCTCTCTGTTTTTGATTCTTATATTCTTTTACACTAGAAAAATTGCCCGTGCGTTGCACCGAGAGAAAACAGATACTTTGTAAAAACTAAATATTTTTATTAATTTTTTTAGGCCCTTGAGAATTTGACTACTCAAATCAGTTTTTGTTAAAGGGACTAAGCGAATTTCTCATCTAAATTCACTAGAGTAAACCACGTACCTGACTTCTTTTGTGAAGGTCGTGCTTGTCGGGTCTAGGGCTGCGCTAGGTCGCGGTCGTCCTCGATCTGCTCGGAGTGTACCAAACTGGTTCAAAATCTGATTCATGCAGTGATATATGATCCTGCAATAACTATTCATGGAATTGATCTACAAACCTTGTTTTCTCAATAAAAATATATTTATCAATAATTAGGAACCTGTTTGAATGGGAAAAAAAAAACTTACCAGCAATTGTTAACTTGTGCCGAGCATCAAGGTAAATTGGGAATTTGCGATTATGTTTTACAACACTATGTGCTCTACACTATCTGTCAACATCAAGGATTTTTAGCCTCCTGCAGATGTACTGCTCCACGAGTAGACCACCAGCAGCTTGCAATCCTATGTAGAGAGAGTATAAAATTTAGAATAATGCCTGCAAGGAACAACGAAAAAATATAATACCGGATGAGATATGCGTCGGACGAAGCAGATTATATATGTATATGGGGATGCCCGACGTTGTGAAGACTGAAGATACATGACATGCTGCTGATTGATTTATACCGTGCATAGCTAAGCAGTCTACCTAGCAGGTGGATCATAAGAAGGTAGTTAGCTGATCTAATACATGCATGTGGGGTGAAGTATGTACCATGGAAAATGAAGATGAGACAAGCACCGGACGGGGAGACGAAATACTTGGCGATGGTCGGCTACAAGTTGGAGAGGACGGTGTCGTGAAGACAAGTGACGGCGAGGACATTGTAGAGGAGGACGGCGATGTGGCGCTGCTGAACGGAGGCGAGCACGCTAACGACAGTATGCAGGATGTAGGGCTGGTGACATGGCCTAGAGCCGTGCGCAGCACCTGGGGAGGCAGTGCAGGCGGCGATTAGAGGCGAGCAGAGGACGTGCTTGACAATAGAGCAGATCGGAATATAGATCACGTCAACGGAGGAATACAATGCCGGCTACAAACCTAGATCGGTTTGTAATTTGGCAAGAGAGAAGCGGAGGACAGAGGTGCGCTCATGATTTAGATTAGATTAGATTTAGATTTAGATTTTAGATTAGATTATATTTTAGATTTAGATTTAGATTTAGATTTAGATTTTAGATTTAGAATAGGAGTAATATTTTCAATTGGGCTGATAAGTGGTGCTTCGTCCACCTCATCGATTTGCCTTGATAAGTGGGCCCCACTAGTCAAACGTGGCCCCTCAGTCAGAAACGCGGGCAATTTGGCTTTATTTTTTTTGGTGCACGCTGCAGAAAAACAGAAATAAATGTAGTGGAATTTTGTTATTTGGAGGTAAAGTGGTGTTTTTCATAATTTGAGCATAAAAGTGGTGGATATGCTAACAACTCAACAGGGACTACATATATTGCCTCGTGCTGAGACAACAAACATACTATCAGGTAAGTAATTTAAAAATGGCATGTATTTGAAAACTCGATCATAGAAAAATAATATCCCTTTCGATGTAGAGAAATAGGTATGACTCAATACACTTCCTACGAGAGTCGGCCACAAAGGTCAAAGTAGGAGTATACCCGGCCGCCGTCGCCACCACCACCAACAGAAGCAATGACGCAGCTATCAACTCGAGCTGCCGTGAGTTTCAACGCTGATAATTATCACGACTAGGGAGCATCGACCGCTGCTCGATTGCTGACTTTTCTTCTATTATATTCCTAACAGTAGCACAGTAGTCATCTCTTTGACATGCCTAGAAAAAACAAGATCATGTATTCGACGTCCACATTTCGATCGAGACATCGAGTAGTACTATATGTAATCAACGAGTTGTGCGACCGGATACCACGCGTATGATGTGGATTATTACTCGCCAGACTAATCCTTCTGCTCTTCTTAATTAATCTGGACCGTGTCAATGTGCGCGTATACGCAATTAATCGATGTAACATCGATTGATCCCGAAGCTTCTGCGGTGTATATAATGATCTCTGTGGAGCATCAAGCTCAGGCGTCAGGATGATGCTGAATTTGAGAGGAAGAACCTGGCTTATAACTCAGCTCTCGGCATTACACATCGGACCATGATCGCGGCATCGTGAAGGATATGCATTCATAATTGCACGGTTGCACCTGCAGATATGATAAGCTTCAGTTCCCAATGACGTGTTTACAATCTAAATTTCAGACCAAAACCACCCGAATTCGAAACCAGGTTTCCAGCGGTCCGCAAACATACTCACATGCTCACCTTGGCAAGATCGAGTAACTTTTAGCTTTTTAAACCAGGTGCTTATATATGCAACCAGGTTCAACATTGAATTTTCTGCCCCATAGTTTTCTAACGACGACTCTTGTTGCTATAGTTGAGCAGATACACCCTTGTTGCTCCGCCATCAAGACTACACGCTCCATATCCTTTTGATAGCTCCTCAAAATTCCCAAAACCTTGCGGATTAACTTGCCCTATGACATTGTGTTTGTCATCGATATCCTTCATAATTCCTTAAATTATCCACGTCCTTCTCGGTATTCCTCCTATATGGATATTGCCTTCTGGCGTGAACCCCACGACCTACTTGGTTGTGCCAACCATCTCTACCATGCTCTCTAACCATGAAGTTCTCACCCATCTTCAGGGGCGGATCAAGGATTTGACCATATGGGGAGAGGGGGAGGAGGAAGATGATAGTGATGATAATACAACAAAACTAAATCGAATCTTAAATATATATAGTTTTGTTATCCGAACGCATGTTCCATAGTTAAAGACTTCATTTTAGTAGCTTTACGACTACAAACCCATCAAACAAGTCTGTAATCTCATAAACGGTAAAATTTATAGTAATTTTCTCTATAAATACGAATAACTATATAAGGTTGTATAAGAATACTAAATAAATCAAGGGATGTATCTAGTATATGAGCATGTAGGGCAAAGAACAAATTCACCATAAAAGAGATAAATGTGAAAATATATCAAGTCTTCTAGTGTATACTATGGATATCAAACTCTAACATTATATGTTTTGCAATAAAAAAAAAGCAAGCTACATTCTACTAGTTTGAGTACAGGTCTATGCTTAGACCAAACAAATAAATCAATAACTCAATAATTGGTCAATCACTACATAATTCAAAAAAATGCTGGTGTATATAATCGGCAATTGATCTAACAAAATAACTTATATTAGATGGCATAGTCAAACTAGCAATTTCAGAAGACAACATGCAATATATTTGGGATCATACATTAGGGCGATCAATTCACGAATTAGGAGATGTGCTTTGTGCTTTCGCGTGAATACAAATTTAGATGCATTCCATGGGTCAATTGATCGATCCGTGGTACTGTCGATGCTTTAATAGGTATGTATTATCCCTTGATGGCTAGTTTTTGGGCTTGGCACATAAAACTTCAGCAATTAGCAAATTGCAGACATTGATCTCTGCTGGACAGAGTATTACGATTAGCAGTATAGCATCAAAACTAGTTATATCCCATGCTGCATATCCTTAAGGGGGGCCAGGCCATAGGAGGCATGGCCATCCCTCGCCCCTCCCTGGATTCGTCTCTGCTCATCTTCTCCAAATCACCCCCTTCTCTCAAGTATGGAACACTAGCTATTTAATTTGTCTCCGTACCTTACCCTTTCTCCTAAGCCCATCAACCAATTGAGGTGATCCATTGCATTGGCCCAGTGTCCATGTCAAAACATGTTTCCCACTCAACATTTGCACCTTCATTGGCGGACATTAATGATGTCATCACTTGCGACAACCCCAATATCCTCCAAACAAACAAATCCTCCATGATATTAGAGCTGTTATCCCTTCCAAAATCCCGAGGGAGAGGGATCAAGCGACTAACATCATATCACAAAGGAAAATATACAACATCAAAATGTCGGTTGATTTTCCAAGCTCGTTTGGCTCCCATCATTTCATTTCATTTGGTATAAATGAAATGAAATGACCCAGATGAAATGACATTGATGATATCATTTCATTTGGCAATTCCACAAAAATGATAGGGTACCAAAAGAATTAAGGTTAGGCATAAAATGAAAATCATAGAATTTGCGAATGAATTCCGTAACCAATTCAGTGGTAACCAAACATGTTAATTCTTGGAATCAGAAATGAATTCCTTGATTCCAGCCCCAAATAAATGATGAGAGCCAAACGAGCTCTTAGGGCAATCGAACATTGTGAAATCAAGCTCACATGGTATCATTGGACATCACCATTCCCTCACTCTTCGACCCCGTATATGTGAAATTGTTGGGTGATGCTTCGTCAAATGAAACCAACCAGAGGAAATGTATGGGAAGTGAAATTGGTCGCGTCGCATATCAAGGATATTCCCATGTGCACAATCATCCACACCGTCCATTGTCGGAGAGGATCCAAAATCAATTCTAATTCCGGATCACCCCATTCCCGGCCTCTCCATCAGTTTCACGGTAACATAGTTGTTGATAATTTTCATTGATGTGGTCAAATTTCATACAGTCTGACTAAAGACATTTTTTTATAAACTTGGTCAAAGCAAGTACGGCATAGAAGAGGTGATTTGGGACACCTGGCGTTTTGAGAGCCGTGACAGTTTAGAGAGACAAATGAGCCGTGTGCCCGTGACAGACTATCAGCTACGTGGGCCGATCGAGTAGTCTAGAATTGAACATCAGAGAAGACGTAATCAAGTTTTGCTAACCTCTAAACAACGTAAGTGAGTGTTTTTCTTTTTATTTTGGACTTAAAAAAATTAAAAGGTGTGCTTCGGTGTCCCCATAAAACTTAATTTTGTACGGGTCAGTTTTATTTTGATCGGACGAAACCTATATCCAAGCTATGTATACGTTTGTATAGGTGTACTCGGTCGAGCTGGGTATACTCCACGTTCTTATCGGTCAAACCCACCTCCCGTAATGGCGATCTACGTCTTTATATGCCATATTTTGAAATTTTGTTGCTTATGCTATATAACTCCAATTTTCGCCTCCCGCAAGCACGTGAGTATACATGTACAGTGAGTATATGTCTAAGAGGATCATACGGGCTTCGGATGGGTTCATACGATCATCGAACGAGTCGGTACCGAGTTTTTGTTGTCCAAATTTAAAAATTAGGAGAACACCGAAGAAAAGTGAAAAACTAATAATAATATGGAAACGAATGGGCAATATCGTACTCACCGATCTGCTTGAATAATTTAAGGTCAAAAGCGACCATGGTGTCTTTTGTGCCGAGACAACATACGTGTACCATGAAAACAATTTCAAGCATGCCAATTATTATGAGTACAGTATATTAATTTACGTTGGCAATTGTTTGAAAGCTTAGAAAAATATCTCCCTTGTGGATAAAGGGAGGCCGATACGATTCGCACCAAAGTTGCCACAAAGGTCAAAGTAGGTCCGGCCGCCGTCGGCGTCGCCACCGGATGACACGGATATCAGCTAGCTCGGAGCTGCCGTGCAAGTTTCAACGCTGATCGATCATCGACCAATTTTCAGTTGCTGACTTTCTTTCACCGGTGGGAACAGAAATTTCCACGCAGGGAGAAGACAACAGAAACAGTACTGTCCTCATGTGTTTTTTTTTTTGGACAAAAATCCTGAATTGCCTAAAAACAGTACTGTCCTCGTTAAAGAAACAGTACTATCCCCATGTCTTTGATGTACAGAAACAGAGCTGCTGCACATACGACGATTCCTGTCAGAATTTTTGTCCAACTGAAATTTTTGTCAGAGAGCTGCGCACCTGATTCCCAGTGGGCCTGGAAAGAAAGAAGATCATGTCTGGAACGTCCACATTTGGGTTGTCTAAGGTACGCGCTTTAAATGCTACTTCCTCCGTTTTAAAATATAAGATGTTTTAACTTTATAAAATATCTAGATACACTCATTTCACAAAAAAAATGCTTGTGAATAGGTGGAGGTTGGAACTCCGCGCGTCCTCTGCCTCCCCTATGTGACACGTGTCCACGTGAGGACCACCACGACCCTTTCCTTCTGCCTCCTTCGCCTTATCTCTTTCCGTAAATTTTCCTCACCACACGCGCACGGGAGCAAAGCACCAGGACCGATATTTTCCAGGCCATCACCGCCCGCACCCACCGCGCCGCGGAGGACCGTCGCCGCGCGCACCCACCTCGTCGGCGAGGGCTGTCACTGCCCGCGCCCACCTCCTCACCTTCCTCTCCCGTTCCGCCCCCTTTCCCCCGTCCATGGCCAATCCATATCTTCCGCAATGCCTTCAACCGCGCCGCCCTATGCCCCAACGTCGCCGCTGACCAGGAGGTGTTGCTGCGAGCGAGGACTGTGAGAGCTCCGTTGCAGGGGCAGGCCGGTGATGCTGCGAATCCATGGCGCCGGCCTCTAGCATCCTTGTGTGCCTCTTCCCGGTCCTTCTCCCTTGCTAACATGGCACCCGTCGGTAGGGATGTTGCGAACCCATGGGGGAGCTGTTGTGCGCGGTGGTCGACGGAGCTACATGTTGTAGTGGTCAATGCGGCGAAGCCACGACGGAGGTGCTACTTATGGTGGTTGGATGAGCTGCATATGCGGTGCAATGATGCTACGAAGAGAGGGCAGTGGTGCTATCGACCGTCAACAGTGATGTTGTCCATCCAAATTCGGGATGCTACCAGCAGAGAGCGTCGATGCTCCAAGCAGAGGGATGAGATTCTACAAGCGTTGCGGAAGGACGACCGTTTTGCTCCGACGACGCGACTGCGCCAACCGTCGGTGGCTGCGGTGCTGCGAGCGGGTTTTAACATTGCTACAAACGTTCCGTGATTTTGCATCATAGGAAAAATATTATGCTACAATTGTTCTTAGGATTTTACATCTTAGGAAGAAGCTTTCTGCTACAAACATTATGCGACTTTGCATGACATGATGATTTTTTTGCTACAACCGTGTTGTGATTTGCGTCATAAAAGTTTTATCGGAAGACCTCGACGGAATTTCTTGCTACGATGCTACCACCTTATAATTTTTTTGCTACATACTTCTACGCCTTTTCTATAATAGTACAATGTTTTTGCTACGAATTCTCCGGCGAGAATCTCCAGCGAAATTGGTTTTCCTACAATAGAGCAATTTTTTTCTTCGACGTCGACGAGGTCTTCGGCGAGATCTCCGACGAGGTTAGTCTTTTTCGATTTTGATGAGTGGACCCATTTTTTCCTACGTAGAGCAAAAGCGGGAGAGATTTTTACTACACAGAAATAAAAGTAGGCTTTTGGGGCTATCTGGACACATGCCACGGCTCACATCCTCTGACGGACGCCCAGTCCTGTCCTTTCACAAAGCTAAAGCATCTTATATTTTGAAATGGAGTGAGTAGTTTACCGTTACTCGTCAAATTAAATCCTACGAGTAGATCGCTCTGCTGTGCTTTAATGCTTTGCTGTTACCCTTCAAATTAAAGCCTTAGATCTTTCTACTGTGGGAAGTAATTAATATGGATTATGTCAATGTGTGCGTATACGCACCTCATTTTAGCACACTGCAGAATCTGATTAAACCCGAAGCGATGGAGCTAGCGTCGAGCTCAGGCGCCAGAAGGCTGGACGATCGAGAGGAACTGGCATGCAGCTATCTGCATCAAACGCCGCGCAGTTTAGGTACGTACAGACAGAAGAACAAGTTACAGTAAACAGATACCTCCTCCTCCCCACACGTGGAGAGTTGCCGTCTGTCTTCGAGCTCTCCACCGAACCCGCTCCAACACGCCGCCTCTCGGAGTTGGGGAAGAGGAGATTCTCGGTGTGTAGAGAGTAACGGTAGTGGTAGGGCTATTGCCTCGTGCCATTAGTTTGGAGCAGGGTCAAAGATCCGTGCGGCTGGATCTGGATCCATCTAGGGTTCATCCTCCTTGTTTCACTGTGTTTGCTCTGGCCCACGGCGGCATACACGACCACCGTCTCTGTTAATAAAGAGGTCACATGTGACCACTCCTTGTGGTGGTGTGGTGGTGTTGTAGTGTACTCCATTCGGCCGTGGAAGCGAGAGGAGTGGCTACTGTGAGGCGCCGACTGCTCCTCCTCCAGGGTAGGGAGAGTCCCTGCTACCAAATCGAGAAGAGAAGGAAGCAAGGTGGAATGGGCTCAAGCCCATTAAGGACGAGAAGTGGAGGGCCAAGTTGGTGGCAGTCAAGAGGGGAAGGTAAAGGCGGGGGAGTGTAGGCTTGAACTCGAGAAGAAAATATTAGTAAATGAGAAGGCGGCAGAAGTGCGTGTCTATCAAGTTTAAGGATCAAAACACGATTGATGCCAAGTCAAGGAGGTATTGAAAGTTCACTCGTGAAATAATTTTGGCCCAAACGGAGGTATCATGTGTGGGTGATGGTGGTGGCAGAGGAAGTGGTGATGATGGTGGACATGGAGGTGACGACGATTTTCTTGGTGGTGGTGAGCAATAAAGTTCTTGAGTTTGTGTAGTATGCTAGTGGTAAATGTGATGGATTTTGGAGGTAATTCTAGAACATGTGTCTCATGGTGAAGACACTAAACTCATGAACATGTGTCCCATGGTGGAATGGATCTGGAAGCTCTATGGAAATAAGGCCTTTGGGCCGATCTCATAAGGAGCAAGTACCTACAGGGGAAAGACATTCTCATGGAATCACACACCCCCGGTCCCAATTCTGGAACGCGGTCCAGAAACTCAAACATCTTTTTTTCTTGGGGGCAAAACACACAGTCAAGGATGGACCTCCACCTTCCTGTGGACTGACTAGTCAGGGTCGGGGCCCTTATGTGAGTGACTTCCTAACCTATATGCCATTTCAGCTATGTCGAATGTCTCGCTAGCGGAAGCGCTAGCTTCTAGAGTCTGGAACATCTCTTTCCGCCGCACTTTTGGGTTGGCCGAGAGCGTGGAATGGACCAACCTCATGAGAGAAATCCAACCTTTCGACCTCACCACAGAGCGCGACAAGTTCACATGGGCGCTGGAACCCTCCGGTCGTTTCTTGACTAAATCGCTTTACCTAAAGCTTTGTGAGGGAAGCCCGACTCTCCATTTGGCCGTCATTTGGAAAATCGCTATGCCCCTAAAGATCAATATCTTTTTCTGGAAGTTGATCAGAAACAAACTACCTACCCATGGTTAGATCCCCGTCGTCGTGGTCCTAGTAATGGCCGCTGCGCCTTGTGCGACGAGCCTGAAGATGCATCACGCATCTTCTTCCAGTGCGCCCTTGCGAAATTTATGTGGAGTGCGATTAGAGAACTGCTCTCCTATAACTGGAACCCCTCTTGTTTTTCTGACCCCTTCCATTTGATCCAACGATACCGTGGTCAAGATAGAAGGACCATCTGGACCTGCTTTGACTTCCTTTGCTGGACGTTGTGGACTATTTGCAACAAATACTCTATTGAGGGAATGTTCCCTAAACAGCCATCTAATTGCCTATACAAAATGTAGATGTGGAAGCTCATGGCTAGGAGGGACGGCATACCGACGCTTGAGGAGAGGATCACCAAGATTTGAGCTATCCAGGCGCCACTAAGGACTCGCACGACTAGGCTAGTTGTTGCGGCTTAGTGTGTGCTAGACCTCTATCTTTCTTCTTTTGAGCCTTGCTTCGGTACCCTCCCTCCCCCCCTCCCCCCCACCCTCCCCCCACACGACAAAATTTTCAACCCGATAGCGTGTATCGGGTGGGATCAGGGTGAGATCTAGTCGCGTACTGGCCCCATATACAACAATCGCGCATACAGCCGGATCGGGGTCAAGTTGTATATTGTTTGTACAGCTCTGTTGATCGTCCATGCAAAGAAAAAAGATCTCTGTTCGTGTAGCGTACGTACTGGTCCACGGAAGCAGCTCGATCGTGTAGATCTCCTGGCCGCCATTGCTGGATGTACTCTCGCTCGCCGCCCTCACACAGTTCCTCCACCCCCCTCGCTGTACATCTACCCGGATGCCGTCCCCTCCGGCCCGCGTCGCCCTCCGCCCGTCCGGCTTGGGCCCTATCCATCCTCCAACATCTCTCCATGACCGGCGATGCCATCTTTCTTATACGGTGGGCTGCGAGGACGTAGTTCCTTCCATCGCCTCCACCAACGGCCAATGGTGGAGTTCGCCGTAAGCTCTCTGGGAGCGGTGGTGGCCGACTGGGAGTTCGCCGGAAGCTCTCCAGGAGCAGTGGTGGCCGACTGGGAATTCGCTGGAAGCTCTCCGGGAACGGTGGTGGCCGACTGGGAGTTCACCTGGGACAAAACCGATGGGGGACAGACGGAAATAGGAGTATAGGACGGGTATTTTCTTCAATCGACCGATCGGTCTCCACCTTATCCGTCTATGCTTCCGTACGAGTCAACCTAGGAGGAGGGGGGGGGGGTATCGAAGCAAGAGTGTCTTCTTTTATGCATTTGCTGTATTTTTATTTTCGAGACTTGGAGTTTCGGCTCCCTAATGTATGACATGTTGTTTGCAGTTGTTGGCTTTATTAAGTTAGCCAGGCTCCGCTCGAGCCTTTCGTCTAAAAGGTGCTCCACAACATAAGATATGCTATGTTGTAGTCTTTTTGGATCAAAGTTGATCGATCACGGTTCGTTTTGGATGCACTAGATTGATACTGTGCCTTTTGGATGAACCCTATGTTTGTTTCAATTTGAACGGCTCGATTGCATCAACTATATGTATGTTTATGGTTAATTTGTTGTTATGTATGTTAAATTTGAATCGTTTGTATGATAAATGAAATACTATATCATTGTATGAAATGTATGGTCGAAAGGCGAGAATTAGACAAAAAATATTTAAGAAGTTAAATATAGAAGTTCGGCCAGAAACATCCATCCTTGAACTCCTCAAATTATGAGAGTATTCGAGCGTTTACTCTTCTAAAATTTGAGCGAACATCTAGATGGCCTCCGTGGTTGCTCCAGTATAATAATAGAGTTACTACGGAAAAAGAAGATTATGCTTTCCGTCCACGTTTCCATCGAGTAAATATATGACGGGTTTCGCTCGGAAGCTACGCGTTTAAATGCAGGACTGCTACTTGTCAAATTAACGCCTAGCTATAGATGGTTCTGCTCTGAGATTAATCAATTCGGACTGTGTCAATGGTGCGTGTGTACGCATGCCAGCAATGGAGGAATGCGACCACGCATGTGTGTACTCCCAAAACGTGATTTCGCTTCATTTTCTGCACAGCCGAAGCCAGAGGCGTCGAGCTCAGGCGCCAGGAGCCCAGGAGCAGGCTGTAAGATGGATGGAGGGGGAAGAACCTTGATTTTCTCTTACAGCTCCCGGCATTAAACACTGCCGTTCGTCTCTGATAGCGGCAGCGCGGCGGATATATTGCTGCGCGGTTGCGCGTGCCTATCCTGAACTTCAATTCCCAACCATATGTGCGCAAATTTCAAAAGCAATCGAGGTCATCAAAAGAAGATTCCACGAAAATACCCGCATACTCATCGAGACAAAGGTCAAAAGCAGATTCCATTCTCCACATTCATTTGTTTCTGACGCCCACTGTTCTTACAGCATGCATGTCTGGACATGGCTTTTCCTTCACTGAACCATAAAAAGATGTCTGAAACTGAGTTTATGCCGGTCAGTAAAAACTCTGCTCCTCCATAGTAGAACTTGGAAGCCTTCAACTCCACTGAACCACCAGCGCGACAGCTGAAGCTTCAAACTTACGCGGGAAGCAGAGATGAGATAGAAATCACACGTCAACCAACTCGCTCGCGCCACCTTCCCACCCAAGTCACCAACCAACCGCATCAGCGGCGCACGACGCGAGCTCCAAAACCGCATCTACCCACCCGCGCGCACGCAACCCGCGCCCAGATCCGTCCATCCGAAATCCGTCCCCACGGCAGCGATGGAAGTGAAGCTCCACACGGCACGCACCCTGGTCGGCCGCCTGCGGGGCGCGGCGGCCGTGCGGGACGCCTCCGCCACGGCCGCCGCCGTCGCCGAGCTCCGGCGCGCCTCCAAGGACGACCCGGAGGTGCGCGCGCCGCTGGCCGACGCGGGGGCCGTCCCCTACCTCGCGTCCCAGCTCACCTCCCCCTCCACGTCCGCCTCCGCCGAGGACGCCGCCGCCGCGCTGCTCAACATCTCCATCTCGGCGCGGGAGCAGCTCATGTCGTCCCCGGGGATCCTCGACGCGCTCGCCGCCGCCATGCGGGCCGAGGAGTACGCGGCGGCGCACCACGCCGCCGCCACCGTCGCCAGCCTCCTCTGCGTCGACGCATACCGCCCCATCGTCGGCGCCAAGCGGCCCCTCCTCGCCGCCCTCGTCGCCCTCCTCCGCGGCCACGGGAGGGGCACCCGCGCCACCAAGGACGCCCTCAAGGCGCTCTTCGGCGTCGCGCTCTACCCGCTCAACCGGGCCACGCTCGTCGAGCTCGGCGCCGTGCGGGCGCTCTTCGCGCTCGTCATGACGGACGGGCGGACCGGGATCGTGGAGGACGCCACGGCCGTCGTCGCGCAGGTGGCCGGCTGCGCCGAGAGCCTGGGCGCGTTCGCGGGCGTGTCCGGGGTGCGCATCCTCGTGGACCTCGTGGAGGCCGGCGGTGCGGCCACCGGGAGGGCCAGGGAGAACGCGGCGGCCGCGCTGCTCAACCTCGTCATGGCCGGCGGTGAGCGGGCCGTGGAGGCGGTGCTGGCCGTGGGCGGCGCGGAGGAGGCGGTGCGGGAGCTCGCGGAGGACGGCGAGTCCAGCCCCAGGGGGAAGGCCAAGGCGGGGTCCCTGCTGCGCGCGCTGGAGGATGGCGCCGCCGTCGCCAAGCGGCGAACGGAGCACCGGTTCGCGGACTTCCTCGACGGGCTGGTGCAGTCGGACCCCTACTTCTCGTCGCCGGCGTCGGCCACCACGCACGACGACGACGACGACGGGGGGTCACGTCTCACGTTTCGCTGACCATGCTCCATCGTGTCTAATATGTTTGGTGTCGTATTAGGTGACGACTTTGATGTACATACTGCTTCTAGTACTGTATAATATACACTGATGGGTGCTTGAGGAGATCCTTGTGCAGTTTTACAAGAATTTTGGGCATATTACTCTGACCAAATTAGTAATAGTGTCTTGTTCGAATTTTAAATGCTTATTAAACTGATTAACTAAGCTTAGGATGCCATCATTAAGGACGTAGGAGCGGTACACTTGTAGTATCATTAAGGACGTAGGAGAGGAACTCTCATAGTATTGACTAGTTTCTCTTGTGGCAGCATTATGTTGACTATAGGTGTAGGTGGTGATGAAATATTAGCAATCTGGAATTTGGGAATAAGGCCATCTCCACCGGGCCGATCCAAACGCGTGACCGAAACGGTCTGTTTTTGTCCATTTGGGTCGGTCTGCGGTCATTTTGGGGTCACGGTCTGGCCTGTTCGGACGACCATGTCCAGCGGCTCGACCCAAATGTTTGCGCCTGACGTTTATTGACGCCATCGCTGGCCAACGCTGTCGAACACTCAAATTCATAGGCAATGGCACTCAAAAGAATGACGGCCTCTATGTACAAAAGGTTGCAGCCGCTCTCGCCATTGCCATTCAAGTGTCGCGAGCACGGATGGCCTACTGCCCGCAAGCGATCCAGGCCCTGCGATTGGGGTCGGCGATGGTGTCTAGGTCAATGAGCATGATGGCAGTCTCATCGGCCATGATCTTGGCTTTGGCTTCCTTGGCCTTGGCCTCTGCATCTAACACCCTAGACCTGGCATCGGCCTTGTTGGCCTTGGCATCAGCCTCCCTCGCCCTTGCGTTTGCCTCGATCTCGACTAGCCTGGCCTTGGCGTGGGCCTCTTCCCCCTTGATTGACCTCGTCTGGAGCTCGACAAATGGCTTAGCGGTGGCCTCTTCCTCTTTACGCCACCCCTCTTCCCTCTCGGTAATGGCCTCCTCCTTCTTCTCCATGATCTTCGTTAGCGTCTCCTAGAATACCAACAAACCAGCCTGGCGGGCGATGTCGGCCTTCGTAGCCTTGTGGCCTCCAGGCCGGCGGGCACGGGCGCCTACAGGGTTGGCGAAGCCTTCGTCATTGTCGTCGTCGTCTAGGTCGATGACACCGCCTGTAGAAGCATTGCTCTTGCCCTTCTTCTTGTTGTCGAGTTTTTTCCAAAGGGCATAGCTAGTCTCCCATTTTTTGCAGTCTTTGATCAATGTCCAACAGTGCGTCAACGTGAAGGCCTTGTTGTCATTCACCGTCTTGAGGTGCTCCATTGCTTTCATGACATACACATATGGATGCCGACAATGGCTCAATGCATATGCAAGATATCGACAAGGAGAGGAAGGGGTTTTACCCTGTCAACCGGCAACATGCCGCTTATTTTCCTTTTAGTCACCATCTCGTAGGAGCCTTGGAACTTGCTGCACTCGGCATGGATGGTGTCCCATCGCTTGGAGAGAGAGATCATTTCGATCGCTGAAGAAGGCGTCCTTGTCGAATTTCCGGGCCTCATGGAAGAACTTGCCCACCTTTTTCAAATAGGCAAAGCCCTTTTGCTCGACGCCGCATAGTGGAACTTGCGAAACCTCCATCCATGCCACCCTGTCCTCCTCGGTAGTGTAGCTCGCGGTTCGTTTGCTCAACTTCTTGGTGTCGAAGCGATGCCGCAAGTGAAGTGGCCAGCGACGCGGCAGTGACCCCCACGCCCATGGCTGCGCCATCGTTTCCGAACAATACTCGTCTGTAATGTTGTAGGCATCTTGGTGCGTCTCCTGCTCCTGAGTCTGTTGCTGCGTCTTTGCGTCGTCGCCATACTCCTGGCCACCCTCGTTGATCATGTCATTTATGGAATCCTCGGCATCGTTGGCCATGAAATCCTACACCGAAATTGGCCTGGGTGAAGAGGCGGGAGCGGTGCGCCGGCAAAGGTGAAGAGATGGCGCAATCATACCGTACCTTCATCGGTCGGCAGCGCGTACGGCATTCCGCCGAACAGGTTGACTGGCGCTGGCATATCCACGGCGGAGATGGTCTGCTGCTTCTTCGACGCCTCCGGGGTTGTGTCCGTGGTTATTGGAGTGCGGTTGAGGTCGATGGCGGGCTCTCCCACCTCCAACGATGTTGTGCAGGGATGGACGAACCAGGAGAGCGAGGCGACGATCCTAGTGTGGCCTCCGAGCGAAGGTGTGCGCGGGTATGGCGTCCTTGGCTGGCTGCAAGGGGTGGACGTGACAGAGCTGGTAGAGGACGCGCCGGCCATGGACACGCCGCCGGCGCCGAAGGCCAGCATGCCACCGAAGGCGGCGGTCATCGCCTCCTGCTTTATCATGTGCACGATGTGCTTGGCTGCATCCACTGTCGGCTCCTTTTGGTTAGCCCTGTTCTGCGCAGAGAGGATGCGCTCGTTCTCCTCCCGACACTCCTTCTCGAGCTTGGCTTCGGCGAGTCGACCTCGCGCCGCATGCCGCCGGCCGGATCGCTTAACAGTCTCAGTTTTTCGCTCCGTCGGCATCATGTCGGTCGCAGGCTTCTTCGGCTGGCCGCGCTTCTTGGCGGCGGGATCCATCGCCTTTCCCGCCACTCCCGCCAGTGAGAATTTTGGGAGAGATTTTTTGGAGGGAGAAGTGGAGTGGCATGTGTTCCACTGGCGGGAGGGACCGCTAGTGGATATAGTCAGACACACGCCCAGACGCTGCGTGTCCGGGCCAACCCAGTGGTCACACAAATTAGATGTACGGATAGGTCGAGTCGGACGTGTCGGGACGGATGGGTCGTGCCGCTGCAGTGTCGTGCGCGTCCGTGCAGACGGGTTCGGACACGCCGGGATGGGTTGAATCGACCCGGTAGAGATGTCCTAACGTTTGCTATGCATCCTAGGATTGACCTTGTCGACCAACTCCACTTTGTGAGCCATATTTTTCTTGTTTCATACCAGCAGCTGATGACATGCTATCGTGGCATTATGATCAGCTACCCAGGCACATATTGCTAGGATAAAGTACCTCCGTATAAGACGTCCTGATTTTGCGTATTTTTTAACCAAAATTTACTTTAAAATATAAAAAATATTGGTATAAAATTAGCATCATTGAAAAATATGTTCCAATATGAATCTATCCATACTAATTTTACAAAATATAATCAAGGAGGCCTATTTCTCTCAAGATTACTCCATCTGTTTCAATTTACCATGCGTGTTTGACTGGAGACGGTAAACAAGGAGACCTATTTCTCTCTCATTTTACATCTAGAAAATCCTGAGATTTTTGAAATGGGTAGAATTAACACGGAGCTACACATAAAAAAATGAAGGAGTAAAATAAAGTGAAAAACGTGTTAGTTTTAGCGTACCTAGCTATGCACGCTCGGTCAAACACGCAAATTTTTTGAAACATAGGGAGTACTTGAAGAAATCTATCTATTATATATTTTTTATTAATTTAAAAAAAACATTGCACCACAATCATCTGTATATGTAGGCTAAACTACAATGGTTCAAATTTAAAGTAACACTCAGATTTGTTGACGTCATCTTAATGTCACCAAAGCAACATTCTTCTTCTTTGTCATCCATAATCCAAATTTGCAGGACCATATGTCTGTTTCCACCAACTCGACAAGTCATGCTCAATACTGAATTCTAAAATGACATTTGGTGCTTATTATGATGATTCTTCTATTTGTTAATTTTAAAGCCTGTTTTAGTGCTTTGGTTCATGCCATCTAGACATTTGGTGCATGTTATGATGATTCTTCTATTTATTAATTTCTAATTTGGAGAACTGATACATTGTAAATGTATCTATAATTTTTGATGTTACATGCTTGGTTTTATCCACTTTCTTGTGTTTTGTTCCAACTTTGGAATACTTTTCATATGATTTCTTGGACTAATCTATTAACAAGAGCCACAGTGCCAGCTGCCTGTTTTCTGCTGTTTTTGGTTCCAGGAAAGTCAGAAAATTAATATTCCCGGAATTGGACGGGACAAAAGCCAAAGTGCCTATTTTTCCGGAAGTGATCAAGTGCCAGAATATGAGACGGAGAAGGGCCAGGGAGCAACCACACCACCTAGCCGCGCGGCCAGGCCTGGCCCGCGCCAGGGGGTGGTGTGGCCGCTCCCGGCACCCCCTCGGCCTCTCCTTCCGCCTATATATTGCCCTCGGGACGAAAACCCTAAGGGCCCGATCAAAAATCCATGAAAGAGTCTGTAGCCGCCGTCATCTCCATCCCTAAATCGGGAGGGATCTGAAGCTCTTCCCGGCACCCTGCCGGAGAGGGGAATTCACCTTGGAGGCCTTCTTCATCACCATGCAAGCCTCCGGTGTGATGCGTGAGTAGTTCATCCTTGGACTACGGATCCATGTAGTAGCTAGATGGCTGGTTCTCCTCCTTTGTGCTTTCACATCTAGATCTTGTGAGCTCCGTTCATGATCAAGATCATCTACTTGTAATTCTGCATGTTGTGTTTGCGGGGATCCGATGGATATTGAGATGCTATTTCAGATTGATTATTGATTGTATCATGTCTTTGTTATTTGTGATCTTGCATGATTTCTATTGTTAGTAGCTATCTTGGCCAAGTAGATGCTAGCAACTCTAAGAGTTAGTATTTATGCTCGATAGTGGGTTCATGCCTCTGGTAATCTAGGGAAGTGACAGAAATCTCTAAGGTACTAGATGTGTTGTTGCTACTAAGGAGAAAACAACAATCCTTTATTTATAGAACAATCGTATTGTTTACTTTACACGCAGTTTGTAAAGCAATAATCTGTTGCTTGCAACTTAATACTGGAGGGGGTTCGGATGATAACCTAAAGGTGGATTATTAGTCATAGCAGTTGGATGGCGGTCTATGTATTATGTTGTAATGCCCAATCAAGTCTCAAATGAGTCAAGATGATTAGTATATGCATGTATTGCTTTCTCGGTGTTTGTCAATTTCCCTGCTGTAATTTGTTCACCCACCATGTTATCTATCTAAGGAGAGCCACCTCTAGTGAACTATGGATCCCGGTCCTTATCTCTTACATACAATCTATAAACTGTTTACTACTTTGTGTTTACTTTCTGCAAACTTTTACTTCTTTTCATTCGATACGTTTAATCCTTTGTTTTCCGCAAAACATGGTGAGATTGACAACCTCATCGTAAGTTGGGGACAAAGTTCTGTGATTGTGTTGTGCAGGTCTCCACGTTGCTACTAGCACCGGTAGTGCGCCCTGCCAAGGCTCAGCTAGTAACACCTTTGGGGTGTTTCCTTGCTCCTACTGGTTCGATTAAACCTTGGTTTCATAACTGAGGGAAACTTGCTGCTATGCTCATCATACCTTCCTCTTGGGGTTCCCAAACGAGCTCTACATCAACACCACCATCAAGCAATTTTCTAGGCGTCGTGCATTGAGCCATCAAGCGATTTTCTGGCGCCGTTGTCGGGGAATTAAAGAAGAAGAAGCTCCCACGTCAACAACACGCCAGACGATTTTCTGGCGCCGTTGCCGGGGAGTCGAGGACATCTTCACAAGGGGAGTCCCTCATAACCAATCTCTTTACTTTGTTGTTTTTGTTTTGCTTAGTTTCTTTTTGCTTTGTTTGCTTGTTTTGTTCTTCAAAAAACACAAAAAAAATAGTTTTACTAGTTTGCTTTCTTATTTGAAAACCCCAAAAAAATGACTACCCTTGAAAACACTAAGTTGTGTGACTTCACTAGCACCAACAACAATGATTTTATGAGCACACCTATTGTTCCACCTGTGGCTAAAAATACTTTCTTTGAGATAAAACCTGCTTTGCTCAACCTTGTTATGAGAGAACAATTTTCTGGTATTGGTAATGAAGATGTTGCTTCCCATATAAATAACTTTGTTGAACTTTGTGAGATGCAAAAGCATAGGGATATAGATGGTGATATTATTAAGCTGAAATTGTTTCCTTTCTCTTTGAGAGGAAAAGCTAAAGAATGGTTGAATTCCTTAACTAGGAATAGTATTGATTCTTGGACTAAGTGCAAAGATGCTTTTATTGGAAAATACTATCCTCCTGCTAAGATTATATCCATGAGAAGTGAAATAATGAAGTTTAAACAACTTGATAATGAGCATGTTGCTCAAGTTTGGGAAAGAATGAAATCTTTGGTAAAGAATTGTCCCACTCATGGACTGACTGCTTGGATGATCATCCAAGCTTTTTATGCAGGATTGAACTATTCTTCAAGGAACCTATTGGATTCTGCTGCTGGAGGTACTTTTATGACTATTACTTTGGGTGCTGCAACAAAACTTCTGGACAATATGATGGTTAATTATTCTGAATGGCATACTGAGAGAGCTCCACAAGGTAGGAAGGTAAATTCTGTTGAGGAAACCTCCTCCTTGAGTGATAAAATTGATATTATTATGTCTATGCTTGTTAATGGGAAAGCCCATATCGATCCAAATAATGTTCCTTTAGCCTCTTTGGTTGCTCAAGAAGAGCAAGTTGATGTCAACTTCATAAGAAATAACAATTTTGGCAACAATGCTTATGGTAACAATGCTTATAGGAATCAATTTTGGTAACAACAATTATAAGCCATATCCTCCCAACAATGGTAATGCTTATGGAAATTCCTACAACAATAATAAAAGTGCTCCCTCTGAACTTGAAGTTATGCTTAAAGAGTTTATTAGTAAACAAACTGCTTTCAATAAAACTATTGAGGAAAAACTCTCTAATGCTGAAAGAAATATAGCATCTTTGGCTGAAGCTCAATCTACTTTGAATAAAATGGCTGCTAAACCTGAAACTAATGATAATCCCTTTGCAGCTACCAATGCTATACAAGAAAGAATTGATGAAAATGTTAGACTATTAGCTGAATTACATGCTAAGTGGGAAAGAGAAGATGAAATTGCTAGAAACATTAGTGTTTCTACTATTACCACCACTAGTGTTGAGGCTAGTAATAGTTCTACTACTTTAGATGAGAAATTTGACTTTGATCTTGATGATTGCAATATCTCTGAAGTTATTAAGTTCCTACAAAAGCTTGCTAAAAGTCCTAATGCTAGTGTTATGAACATGGCCTTTACAAAACACATTACTGATGCTCTCATAAAGATTAAAGAAGAAAAGATGAAACATAAAGCTTCTATTCCTATAAAACAAGAAGATGGTTGGGAACCCATCATTAATATTAAAGTGAATGACTTTGGTTTCAAAGCTTTGTGTGATCTTGATAGTAGTGTTTCCATTATGCCTAGAAGGATTTATGATGCTTGATTTGCCTCCTCTTGAAGATTGTTATTTGAATGTCCCACTTGTTGATAATGCTAAAAAGAAACTCATGGGGAGTCTTAATGATGTTCTTATTATGGTTAACAATGCATATGTCCCTGTTTATTTCTATGTTTTGGATGTTGAATACAATGCTTCTTGTCCTATTACTTTGGGAAGACCTTTTCTTAGAACTGTAGGTGCTATTATTGATATGAAAGAAGGCACCATTAAATATCAACTCCCACTCAAGAAAGGTATAGAACACTTCCCTAAAAAGAGAGAAAAGATTTCTTTTGCTTCTCCTATGAAAACAATATTTGGTCTTAATGCTTCTTCATTTGAGAATACTTGATTCTTTCTTTGCTTCTTATGCCTAACTTAAAGGCGTTAAAGAAAAGTACTTATTGGGAGATAACCCAAAAGTTTTAGATGAGTCTTGAAAGTTATTACTTCAGTAATAACCGCTCCTTATCCTTTTTATTTGCTTTTTGTGCCAAGAGTAACCTCTAATGAGAGAGAAGTAATGATTGGGAAAGTTGTTGTCCCGAAACAGATTTTTGTGCTTCACCGTAAAACTTCGTGAGAGAGCTCTGTATGTCGGATTGAGCTGTAAGTTTTTGTGCTTCTGCCCCAGGTTGTTATCTAACTTTCGTTAGTTCAACACTTTTTGATTTGAGCAACAGAAGGTCTTCTAAAAAATTCGTCTTTACCTGCTGGTCTGTTTTGATAGATTTCTGTCATTTTCTGCATTTGCTTCTTGTTGGTTCCTTTTTGAGTTCTTTTGGGGAACTGAGCTTTTTGAGGGAAGTGATACCGTAGCTAGTGTTCTAATGGAAGTTTATTTGGTGTTAGAACTGAACCTTAAGACCTTTTATCTTGAGTGCACTAATGTTGCTAATAAAGATTGTGTGAAGTTTTGTATGAAGGAAAAATTTTAGGTGTATGGAAGGAATGAGTAATGAGATGAAGGATGGACTAAAGCTCAAGCTTGGGGATGCCACGCGTGTCACTCCAAGAAATATCCAAGAAGTTCAAGCGTCAAAGCTTGGGGATGCCCAAGGCATCCCCTTCTTCATCAATAAACATTCCAGGTTTCTTTCAAACGCTTCATTTTTATTGTTTAATGCACAATTGTGTTGTTCTTGGAGCGTCTTCTTTTTCGTTTTCGTTTTGGTTTTTCATTTGCTTTGGTTTACTTAGTTTTCTGAATAAATTGGTTGGACCCCCTCTTTCATACATTGGTTTGCAAATAGTTTGGTTTGGTTTGGAAAAGAGTAGGAAAGTTCATGCTTATGTGGTAAAAAGCGCTTGTTTTTGACTGTGGCCTATGCTTTTTCATGCCATGCTTGATATTGCTTTGGCTTTATGCTTAGCTTTGCTGTAGCATGACTTGGTATAAACAATTGAGATTGCTTAATGTGCCTTGGATGAATCATGCGTTATTTTAGCATATTAAAGCATAGTATAGTGGTATTCTCCTTTGATGCTTTATTTGGGTTGACTTGGCGCATGCTCACACCATGTTATGACTATCTCAAGTCACCATAGCCTTTATGATCCTTTAGTTTTCAACTTGTAGTATCACTTTATGCTTTGATCAATGATGTTTTGTCGCTCTGCATGATTATAGCCATTATTGCTCTCTTAGTTTGTCGCTCCTAGTCTTTTGCTAGCCTCCACAACAAAGTATGAGTTCCACTCATGCATCCAACTCCCTAAACCAAGTTATTCCAAAGAGTCCACCATACCTACCTACTAGCTTATGCTATTCCAAGTATATTCATGCTTTTGTTTACCTTCCAAATTAAACTTGTTATGAGAAAACTAGTGATTAAAGCTCTCACGAACTTGATGGCACACTTTACTTTACTTGCCCTTAATAAACTTGAACCATTGTGTCTTCTATGTTGTATATGCTTGCACTTATTTGTTGGGAATTAGCAGAACCATGCTTTCATGAGGAACGCTTTCAACATTGCACTTGGTACTTGTACCTAGTTGATATCATGCTATTTTGTATATGGATGTCGTCGGTATGAAATGAAAGGGGAGCTTGTAAGTCCATGGAGTTATGTATATGTGTTAGAGAAACGCCTGGGCCGCTGGTCTAATCCATGCTGACATGGTGGAAACCTGCAGCGTAACCATAATGAGTTATCTATGAAGCATTCTTCTTATAAAAAAAGGAGTCCTATATTGAGAAAAAAGAGAAAAGAAAAAAAAGATACTATGAAAAGAGGAAAGAGAGAAAAAAGCACCATATTCCCATGGTAAATAAGAAGAATGTTGAGATGCTCGTTGTCTACTTGCCTTGTCATTTTGATATGGGGATTCTTCCGTATCATCGGGCAAGGGGTACCCCGTTGGCGGTTCTCAATGATACCCATGTACTTATAATGATAAGAACTTACCTGTGACTAAACTTGAGTAGCATGAGGAGCGGCCCTCGTATACAAGGGACATGAGATTTCTGACTTATACTTCGTCAAGCATGTACACCATAGTTTGTTCACTTTAACCTTAATCACTTCAAGATGCTTATGATAGGGGCAATGAGAGCTGAAAGCTATAAGTACCATAATTTTTGGAAGCTCTTTATGAGACTTGAATCCCTACTTCCTTTTACAAAAGGCCTATCTTCCACCATTATATTGAGTCTCCATCTTCTATCTTTATGCACCTACTTTGAGAGCATAGTGGCCATTCTTAGTTCTATGTGAATTGTCCCAAGACTAGTTGATTGATGCATACTTTGATATTGTTTGTTTTAAACTATTGTATCTAGTCACTCTTATGAGCTTTGAAGGTGTCCTATGCATTTATATTTGCTACTCTATTGAGGGACAAGCTGAATACTATTATGCCATGTTTTCTTTATGTGAAACAAACAAACGTCTTGCAAAGCATTGTTATTCATGAATCTTTTGTTTATGCCTTTTCATGTTACATCATAGTTTCTTTGCTTATTGCTAGAACTTCGTCTTTCATGTTATGATTGAAGTACTATGATCCCAACTTTGAATGTTTTACAAATACTTTGATCAAGTATTTGATGGTGCATGTCACCTCAAAAATTATTCTTTCTTTTTATCACTTACCTACTCGAGGACGAGCAGGAGTTAAGCTTGGGGATGTTGATACATTGCAAATGTATCTATAATTCTTTATGTTCCATGCTTGGTTTTATCCACTTTCTTGTGTTTTGTTCCAACTTTGGAGTACTTTTCATATGATTTCTTGGACTAACCTATTAACAAGAGCCACAGTGCCAGCTGCCTGTTTTCTGCTGTTTTTGGTTCCAGGAAAGTCAGAAAATGAATATTCTCGGAATTGGACGGAACAAAAGCCAAAGTGCCTATTTTTCCGGAAGTGATCAAGTGCCAGAATACGAGACGGAGAAGGGCCAGGGAGCCACCACACCACCTGGCGGCGCGACCAGGCCTGGCCCGCACCAGGGGGTGGTGTGGCCGCTCCCGGCACCCCCTCGGCCTCTCCTTCCGCCTATATATTGCCCTCGGGACGAAAACCCTAAGGGCCCGATCAAAAATCCACGAAAGAGTCTGTAGCCGCCATCATCTCTACTTCATCCTCTGGAAAAGAAGACCTTGCGAGAAGTTCTCAACACAAAGGTAAAGGAGTTATTGATGAGATACTGAGCAGGCAAAGGACAGACAATAGTAAAGAAGGTCTTGGTTGCATACCCAAGACAAAGAACAAGAAAAACAAGAAGAAGAAGAAGAAGAAGAGCAAGACTGCTCAATCAAAGACTAGCAACATTACCAATGACAAGACTAATTATGATGGTTTTGCAGGGGCCAATAATCCTAACTTTGAACTATATTGTGATGATTATGGTGATGTTTATGCTAGTTATGTAGGCCCTTATGATTGTTACATTCCTTGGTCTATTTGGGTTCCCAAGACCCTTGTTACTAACATGAGAGGACCCATTGAAAAATGGGTACCTAAAACCAAGAAGTAATTTTCTTGTAGGGCTATGCTTCTGGTGGTTCTAAATGGGTACTCGACAGCGGTTGCACGAGTCATATGACCGGAAGCAAGGAGATCATCACGGAGATGTGGCCAAACCTTGATCACATAACCGTCTCCTATGGTGACAAGTCAAAATCTGAGGTATTGGGTCTCGGCAAAGTTGTGGTGGCTCACGATATCTCTCTCGTGGACGTCATGCTTGTTGAGACCCTCGGGTACAACTTACTTTCAGTTCGCGCCCTTGGTAAGATGGGCTTGATACATTGCAAATGTATCTATAATTTTTGATGTTCCATGCTTGGTTTTATCCACTTTCTTGTGTTTTGTTCCAACTTTGGAGTACTTTTCATATGATTTCTTGGACTAACCTATTAACAAGAGCCACAGTGCCAGCTGCCTGTTTTCTGCTGTTTTTGGTTCCAGGAAAGTCAAAAAATGAATATTCTCGGAATTGGACGGGACAAAAGCCAAAGTGCCTATTTTTCCGGAAGGGATCAAGTGCCAGAATACGAGACGGAGAAGGGACAGGGAGCCACCACACCACCTGGCCGCGCGGCCAGGCCTGGCCCGCGCCAGGGGGTGGTGTGGCCGCTCCCGACACCCCCTCGGCCTCTCCTTCCGCCTATATATTGCCCTCGGGACGAAAACCCTAAGTATCAGATCAAAAATCCACGAAAGAGTCTGTAGCCGCCGTCATCTCCATCCCTAGATCGGGTGGGATCTGAAGCTCTTCCCGACACCCTGCCTAAGAGGGGAATTCACCCTGGAGGCCTTCTTCATCACCATGCAAGCCTTCGGTGTGATGCGTGAGTAGTTCATCCTTAGACTACGGATCCATGTAGTAGCTAGATGGCTGGTTTCTCCTCCTTTGTGCTTTCATGTTTAGATCTTGTGAGCTCCGTTCATGATCAAGATCATCTATTTGTAATTCATACATGTTGTGTTTGCGGGGATCTGATGGATATTGAGATGCTATTTCAGATTGATTATTGATTCTATCATGTCTTTGTTATTTGAGATCTTGCATGCTTTCCGTTGTTAGTAGCTATCTTGGCCAAGTAGATGCTAGCAACTCCAAGAGTTAGTATTTATGCTCGATAGTGGGTTCATGCCTCTGGTAATCTGGGGAAGTGACAGAAATCTCTAAGGTACTAGATGTGCTATTGCTACTAGGGAGAAAACAACGATCCTTTGTTCATAGAACAATTGTATTGTTTACTTTACACATAGTTCATAAAGCAATAATCTGTTGCTTGCAACTTAATACTGGAGGGGGTTCGGATGATAAACTGAAGGTGGATTATTAGTCATAGATACAGTTGGATGGCGGTCTATGTATTATGTTGTAATGCCCAATCAAGTCTCAAAGGAGTCAAGATGATTAGTATATGCATGTATTGTTTTCTCGGTGTTTGTCAATTGCCCCGCTGTAATTTGTTCACCCAGCATGTTATCTATCTAAGGAGAGCCACCTCTAGTGAACTATGGATCCCGGTCCTTGTCTTTATATACAATCTACAATCTTTTACTGCTTTGTGTTTACTTTCTGCAAACTATTACTTCTTTCCATTCGATACGTTTAATCCTTTGTTTTCCGCAAAACACAGTGAGATTGACAACCTCATCACAAGTTGGGGACAAAGTTCTGTGGTTGTGTTGTGTAGGTCTCCACGTTGCTACTAGCACCGGTAGTGCGCCCTGCCAAAGCTCAGCTAGTAACACCTTTGGGGTGTTTCCTTGCTCCTACTGGTTCGATTAAACCTTGGTTTCATAACTGAGGGAAAACTTACTGCTGTGCTCATCATACCTTCCTCTTGGGGTTCCCAACGAGCTCTACGTTGAAAGTCGAGTGCATCAAGATCTTTTCTGGCGCCGTTGTTCGGGAGTCAAGGACATCTTCACAAGGGGAGTCCCTCATAACCAATCTCTTTACTTTGTTGTTTTTTGTTTTGCTTAGCTTTCTTTTTGCTTTGTTTGCTTGTTTTGTTCTTCAAAAAACACAAAAAAATTAGTTTTACTAGTTTGCTTTCTTATTTGAAACACACAAAAAAAGTAGTTCCTTTCTTAAGTTGCCTTTATGACTAGCTCTGCTCCAATCACTATTTCATTATGGATAGCTCACTCAGTTTCCTATTTGGGAACAGTATTATGACTGCTAAGATAATAGATGAACCACCGCCTGCTAGAACCTCCATGGAAGAAGAAATTGCTGAACCTGAAAGCTCATTAGATGAAAAATAGGAGGAGAGTGATGGACAAAAGAAGGAAGAATGGATTTACCCATGCCTACCTTCTAATGAGAGTAACTCTTTATCCCTTACATTATTTGATTGTCCCCCATGCTTATCAAAGGAGGGTGAATGTTATGTTCCCAAGGATTCTTTTGAAAATGCTTATAATAAAGCTCTAGTGCTTGTAGATCATGAAAAGCATGCCTTATGTGATAGTTATATTGTTGAGTTTATTCATGAGGCTGCTGAAAATTATTATGAGAGAGGAAAATATGGTTGTAGAAGCTTTTATGGTAATGAAACACCTCTCTATGTGCTGAAAGTTTTGAAGTTACTTTTGTTTTATCTTCCTATGCCTGTCACTTTGTTCTTTGTGCATTTATTTGCATACAAGATTCCTATGCATAGGAAGAGGGTTAGACTTAAATATGTTTTGAATTTGCTTCTTGATGCTCTCTTTTACTTCAATTCATATTTCCTATGAGAGCATCTTCTCAAACTTTCATGCCCAAGTTAAAGGCGTTAAAGAAAAGTACTTGTTGGGAGATAACCCAAGAGTTTTAGATGAGTCTTGGAAGTTATTACCTCTGTAATAACCTCTCCTTATCCTTTTTATTTGCTTTTTGTGCCAAGAGTAACCACTAATGAGAGAGAAGTAATGATTGGGAAAGTTGTTGTCCCGAAACAGATTTTTGTGCTTCACCGTAAAACATCGTGAGAGAGCTCTGTATGTCGGATTGAGCTGCAAGTTTTTGTGCTTCTGTCCCAGGTTGTTATCTTACTTTCGTTAGTTCAACACTTTTTGATTTAAGCAACATAAGGTCTTCGAAAAAATTCATCTTTACCTGCTGGTCTGTTTTGACAGATTTCTGCTATTTTCTGCATTTGCTTCTTGTTGGTTCCTTGAGTTCTTTTGGGGAATTGAGCTTTTTGAGGGAATTGCTACAATATCTAGTGTTCTAATGGAAGTTTATTTGGTGTTAGAACTGAACCTTAAGACCTTTTATCTTGAGTGCACTAATGTTGCTAATAAAGATTGTGTGAAGTTTTGTATGAAGGAAAAATTTCAGGTGTATGGAAGGAAATGAGTAATGAGATGAAGGATGGACTAAAGCTCAAGCTTGGGTATGCCACGAGTGTCACCCCAAGAAATATCCAAGAAGTTCAAGCGTCAAAGCTTGGGGATGTCCAAGGCATCCCCTTCTTCATCAATAAAAATTCCAGGTTTCTTTCAAACGCTTCATTTTTATTGTTTCATGCACAATTGTGTTGTTCTTGGAGCGTCTTCTTTTTCATTTTTGTTTTGGTTTTTCATTTGCTTTGGTTTTCTTAGTTTTCTGAATAATTTGGTTGGACCCCCTCTTTCATACATTGGTTTGCAAATAGTTTGGTTTGGTTTGGAAAAGAGTAGGAAAGTTCATGCTTATGTGGTAAAAAGAGCTTGTTTTTGACTGTGGCCTATGCTTTTTCATGCCATGCTTGATATTGTTTTAGATTTATGCTTAGTATTCTTTGCTGTAGCATGACTTGGTATAAACAATTGAGATTGCTTAATGTGCCTTGGATGAATCATGCGTTGTTTTAGCATATTAAAGCATAGTATAGTGGTATTCTCCTTTGATGCTTTATTTGGGTTGACTTGGCGCATGCTCACACCATGTTATGACTATCTCAAGTCACCATAGCCTTTATGATACTTTAGTTTTCAACTTGTAGTATCACTTTAATCTTTGATCAATGATGTTTTGTCGCTCTACATGATTATAGCCATTATTGCTCTCTTAGTTTGTCGCTCCCAGTCTTTTGCTAACCTCCACAACAAAGTATGAGTTCCACTCATGCATCCAACTCCCTAAACCAAGTTATTCCAAAGAGTCCACCATACCTACCTACTAGCTTATGCTATTCCAAGTATATTCGTGCTTTTGTTTACCTTCCAAATTAAACTTGTTATGAGAAAACTAGTGATTAAAGCTCTCACGAACTTGATGGCACACTTTACTTTACTTGCCCTTAATAAACTTGAACCATTGTGTCTTCTATGTTGTATATGCTTGCACTTATTTGTTGGGAATTAGCAGAACCATGCTTTCATGAGGAACGCTTTCAACATTGCACTTGGTACTTGTACCTAGTTGATATCATGCTCTTTTGTATATGGATGTCGTCGGTAAGAAATGAAAGGGGAGCTTGTAAGTCCATGGAGTTATGTATATGTGTTAGAGAAACGCCTGGGCTGCTGGTCTAATCCATGCTGACATGGTGGAAACCTGCAGCGTAACCATAATGAGTTATCTATGAAGCATTCTTCTTATAAAAAAAGGAGTCCTATATTGAGAAAAAAGAGAAAAGAAAAAAAGATACTATGAAAAGAGGAAAGAGAGAAAAAAGCACCATATTCCCATGGTAAATAAGAAGAATGCTGAGATGCTCGTTGTCTACTTAACTTGTCATTTTGATATGGGGATTCTTCCGTATCATCGGGCAAGGGGTACCCCGTTGGCGGTTCTCAATGATACACATGTACTTACAATGACAAGAACTTACCTGTGACTAAACTTGAGTAGCATGAGGAGCGGCCCTCGTATACAAGGGACATGAGATTTCTGACTTATACTTCGTCAAGCATGTACACCATAGTTTGTTCACTTTAACCTTAATCACTTCAAGATGCTTATGATAGGGGCAATGAGAGCTGAAAGCTATAAGTACCATAATTTTTGGAAGCTCTTTATGAGACTTGAATCCCTACTTCCTTTTACAAAAGGCCTATCTTCCACCATTATATTGAGTCTCCATCTTCTATCTTTATGCACCTACTTTGAGAGCATAGTGGCCATTCTTAGTTCTATGTGCATTGTCCCAAGACTAGTTGATTGATGCATACTTTGATATTGTTTGTTTTAAACTATTTTATCTAGTCACTCTTATGAACTTTGAAGGTGTCCTATGCATTTATATTTGCTACTCTATTGAGGGACAAGCTGAATACTATTATGCCATGTTTTCTTTATGTGAAACAAACAAACGTCTTACAAAGCATTGTTATTCATGAATCTTTTGTTTATGCCTTTTCATGTTACATCATAGTTTCTTTGCTTATTGCTAGAACTTCGTCTTTCATGTTATGATTGAAGTACTATGATCCCAGTTTTGAATGTTTTACAAACTCTTTGATCAAGTATTTGATGGTGCATGTCACCTCAAAAATTATTCTTTCTTTTCATCACTTACCTACTCGAGGACGAGCAGGAGTTAAGCTTGGGGATGTTGATACATTGCAAATGTATCTATAATTTTTGATGTTCTATGCTTGGTTTTATCCACTTTCTTGTGTTTTGTTCCAACTTTGGAGTACTTTTCATATGATTTCTTGGACTAACCTATTAACAAGAGCCACGGTGCCAGCTGCCTGTTTTCTGCTGTTTTTGGTTCCAGGAAAGTCAGAAAATGAATATTCTTGGAATTGGACGGAACAAAACCCAAAGTGCCTATTTTTCCGGAAGTGATCAAGTGCCAGAATACGAGACGGAGAAGGGCCAGGGAGCCACCACACCACCTGGCGGTGCGGTCAGGCCTGGCCCACACCAGGGGGTGGTGTGGCCGATCCCGGCACCCCCTCGGCCTCTCCTTCCGCCTATATATTGCCCTCGGGAGGAAAACCCTAAGGGCCCGATCAAAAATTCACGAAAGAGTCTGTAGCCGCCGTCATCTCCATCCCTAGATCGGGAGGGATCTGAAGCTCTTCCCGGCACCCTGCCTGAGAGGGGAATTCACGCTGGAGGCCTTCTTCATCACCATGCAAGCCTCCAGTGTGATGCGTGAGTAGTTCATCCTTGGACTACGGATCCATGTAGTAGCTAGATGGCTGGTTCTCCTCCTTTGTGCTTTCATGTCTAGATCTTGTGAGCTCCGTTCATGATCAAGATCATCTATTTGTAATTCTGCATGTTGTGTTTGCGGGGATCCGATGGATATTGAGATGTTATTTCAGATTGATTATTGATTCTATCATGTCTTTGTTATTTGTGATCTTGCATGCTTTCCGTTATTAGTAGCTATGTTGGTCAAGTAGATGCTAGCAACTCCAAGAGTTAGTATTTATGCTCGATAGTGGGTTCATGCCTCTGGTAATCTGGGAAGTGACAGAAATCTCGAAGGTACTAGATGTGTTGTTGCTACTAGGGAGAAAACAACAAGCATTTGTTCATAGAACAATCGTATTGTTTACTTTACGCGCAGTTCGTAAAGAAATAATCTGTTGTTTGCAACTTAATACTGGAGGGGGTTCGGATGATAACCTAAAGGTGGATTATTAGTCATAGATACAATTGGATGGCAGTGTATGTATTATGTTGTAATGCCTAATCAAGTCTCAAAAGAGTCAAGATGATTAGTATATGTATGTATTGCTTTCTCGGTGTCTGTTAATTGCCCCGCTGTAATTTGTTCACCCAACATGTTATCTATCTAAGGAGAGCCACCTCTAGTGAACTATGGATCCCGGTCTTTGTCTTTTACATACAATCTATAAACTGTTTACTACTTTGTGTTTACTTTCTGCAAACTTTTACTTCTTTCCATTCGATATTTTTAATCCTTTGTTTTCCGTAAAACACGGTGAGATTGACAACCTCATCGTAAGTTGGGGACAAAGTTCTGTGGTTGTGTTGTGCAGGTCTCCACGTTGCTACTAGCACCGGTAGTGCGTCCTGCCAAGGCTCAGCTAGTAACACCTTTGGGGTGTTTCCTTGCTCCTACTGGTTCAATTAAACCTTGGTTTCATAACTGAGGGAAACTTGCTGTTGTGCTCATCATACCTTTCTCTTGGGGTTCCCAACGAGCTCTACATCAACACCGCCATCAAGCAATTTTCTAGGCGCCGTGCATTGAGCCATCAAGAACCATACGTGTGTTTCGACCAACTCAACAAGTCAAGACATTGCACTCTATATAATAACGTAACCATTCTTATTTTCTGGATTAGTGTTATATCAAAAATCAAGAGAGGCGTGTATCACAAGACATTACATGGAATATTATTATAAGTGTCACTTAAAGAGCTTAACTGGTCTGCTTGTAAAAGAAAAATATATAAGTAAAATGGATGCAGGCGACAAACTATGAATTGATTTTCCTCGAAAGAGTGATAATTCAGGGAGACAAGAAAGTGAATACATGTATAAGGATCACATATTATTGAAAAAAAGTAAACAAAGGTTGTGATTACAATAGGACAGGTTGAAAACAACACATCATGAGAAGTTATACTTTTGCTAAATAATACTCCCTCTATTCATTAATGTAAAACTTTTTAGTCTTTTTTAAAACACATTAACCTAAATGTGTTTTTAACTCATTTTAAAATGTATCTAGTTTGTTTTGAAATATCTAAAAGGACTTACATTAGTGAACAGGGTATAAATTAACACAAACATCATGGACATGACAAGGTACAACATAGTCCATGATAAATAAGAGTGCTTGGAAAAGCATCTTGATTTATGTCGAGCCGGAGGCGGAGTTCTTGGTACCTCATGAAATTTTGTGACCATGAATGTCACATCCATGTCTTCTCCTTCCCCTTATTTTTCTCTCTTTGCAGTTTTAGACTTATAGGTGTAGGTGGTGATGGGAGGTTGTAATTTTGGACTTATAGGTGTAGGTGATGATGGGAAGTTGCTATTTTGGACTTATAGGTGTAGGTGATGATGGAAGGTTGCAATTTTGGACTTATAGGTGTAGGTGATGATGGGATGTTGCTATTTTGGACTTATAGGTGTAGGTGATGATGGGAGGTTGCAATTTTGTACCTTGGATATCCATTCTATGGTTTTGACCGTGTCGACCATAACGCCCTTGGGGGCCATAAGATCTCTCGTTTCATCCTACGAGCTGCTGACACGATTATGCTATTGCTAGTATGTTGCATGCGATACATCTTTACTCCTACCTGATTTCAACCAAGCTAGTACTAGCAGATTTCAAATGCGTGGCAGCTGTCACGATCTGATTCGTCCTCGCCGTCTACGATCGAGAATCGACAGGTTCCCGTCTCCTCTGCTTGCTGCTCCGATGGCGGGAGGGGTGGGGACCTTGGACCTGCGCTCTGCGGTGTAGAAAAGTTCATAAAGTTAGAGTTTGTTCAACCGGCATCGTCGTTATGGTGGCTATGGCAGATTGTGTGGGACAAGAATAAGGTATACCCACCTCCTCTTCCACCTTGTCAGCGACGATCCCGCAGCTGGCGTTGAGGAGGGCGGGGATTCGTCTGGTCGCCGCTTCCATGGAGTGGTGGATCTCATCAAGTCTATATGTTTTCTGGATCCCGTCAAGTCTACGTGTGTCTTAGGTTTGGTACTACAATCTTCAGATCAATTTAAGGATTTAATGGCAATAACTTCAGCTCTGGGGCGCTGGTCCTTAGGGGCACGTGCACGAAGACTTTCCGACTGTCATCAACAACGTCATGCCGGCTTCGGCGAGGGAGCGGCGACGTCGACGGCTCGCTCTGGCGGCAATAGAGGTCGTTAGATGGTCCAAAGATCTCGATGTAATTTTTATTATGTTTTGAGTACTTTGTACTTCTTATGAACTCATAAAATAGATCCAGATCTTTTCCCCGCAATATTCTTTTTCAAATTCGTATGTAAACGAACTAGCAGCAGTTCAGTTTTTTTTTCGTTTTTGGCAGGAGAGGAGCAACTGTCACACTGACTGACTCATCACTCATGGGCCGGCGCAGATATCATGAAGTACAAATGTTCAATCAGTTTATCTAAATCTATTTTTTTTTAACCGTGACAACGCACGAGCATTTCACTAGTTTTTATTATATTTGGGGTATTTTGTACTTCTTATATCCGGATTTTTTCCCGCAATTTTTTTTCTTCAAATTCGTATGTAAACGTACTAGCAGCAGTTCAGTTTTTTTTTTCTTTTCGTTTTTGGCAGGAGAGGAGCAACTGTCACACTGACTGACTCATGGGCCGGTGCAGGTGATGATATTAGAACATGGAAACGACGCAAGCCGAAATGGATTTGGGCCGTCACGCCATTTGGAAGAACGCAACTTAAAGTTAGAACCCTAGCTGCTCCTCTGATCCAATTCTCTTCCCCTGCCACGGCCGCCCGCCGCTCGCCTGTCCCCCGCCGTGCTCCTCCACTCCGCCGCTCGCCCATCCCCGCTCTGCAATCTGCACCCCCACGCACGCCGCCGTCCTGGTGGTCTGTCGTGTGCCCCCACCGTCCTGTTGCTCGCCCAGGCGCCGGATCCGTGGTCGATTGGCGATGGATCTGGCGCCGTCGCTGCCAGACGACTTGCTGGCGGACGTCCTCCACCGCCTCGCGGCGCGCGGCCTCGCCGCGTCCCGCTGCGTCTGCAAGTCGTGGCGCCGGGTCGTCGACGGCCGCCGCCTGCTGCGCGCGGACCTCCTCCCGCTCTCGCTCGGCGGCATCTTCCTCAACTACCACGACCTGAATTTCACGCAGTTCCTCAACCGCCCCACGACCGGCACCGCCGTCTCCGGCAGGCTCGACTACACATGTCATGCTTCTGAGCCTGGCCGCTATTCGCTCCCCCGTCCCTACGCGTATGGCCACTGCAATGGTCTCCTCTTGTTCGATCACTGCGTGGTTAACCCCGCCACACAGCAGTGGGCGTTGTTGCCCAGCCCCCCGGATGAAATGCCCCAGCCCCCGCCTCCAGGCATGTATTTTAGAAGAAAACAGTACCTTGTGTTTGACCCCACCCTGTCGCCCAACTCTTTTGAGTTGCTCATATTGCCTGATGTTCCTTCCAAGCTGAACAATAATGACGAATGTGAGGAATTTGAATGGCCGCCATCCATGTTGATCCTTCCCGTGTTTTCATCAAAGACTGGTTCGTGGGAGGAGGTGCCATTCTGTCGGGAAGGGGAGGCTGCAGGGACGTTACCTGGCATGGTTGGGTCATCAAGGATTTCCAATGGTCGTCTGTCTGCCTACTGGCAAGGAGCACTTTATATATGTTATTCCGACTGTTTTGTTCTGAGGTATATATACCAAATCCTTTAAACATCGTACACCATTCAGGTTTTTGGTTTTGAGCTTTATTTAATTCTATTTGCTATTGCAGAATATCACTGTCAGACAAGAAGTATCAAGTAATTACCTTGCCCCCGGATGTGTGCGCGTATAATCGAGAATTTTATATGGGAAAATCAGTCAAGGGGATATATTGTGCATCATTATTACCGCCGAGCCCATATCATGCGGGAGCTGCGAAACTCCAGGTTTGGTTCCTTAGTAGCCCGACTGAGTGGGTGCTGAAGCATGACAGCGATATTTTCCACATCCTGCCATATCTCAGCTTTGACAAACATTGTAATAGACCTTGGATTCTACAAGAATTTGATTATTGGTATGAATATGACGCCTCTCAAGTTTCTGATGAAGAAGATGCTATGGCGGACAGCAACGAAGCATTAGTCGAAGAAGCGAAATTTGACTGGGACTCTGATAATGATGACGTTCTCGAACCTGGAAGCAAGAACGAGGCGAGTTATATGTATATCCTTGGATTTCATCCTTACAAAGAGGTTGTCCTGTTTAGTTTATGGGAGAGAGTGCTAGCCTATCATTGGGCTAGCTCAAAGATTCAACATTTGGGCAAGCTCTTCCCAAATTTCTATCTCAAGCGGCGCATAGATTTCCACCATACAATCGCAACAGATTCTTTCCCATACACTCCCTGCTGGTTGGGGGAGCTCCCTGAAAAACTAAATCTCAGCTAGAAGATTACAATGCATTGGTTGCAAAGCTACCCCGAATAATGTAATAGCTAGTATAAAATTGCCTGTTGTTTCTTGATATTTGTGTACACAGATTGTTCCCTGGAAACTAAATTTAGTCATCTCCAGTTTTAGTTTCCTTATTTTTCGCTGTTGTGAGTACAATCAATCCTGAGTTGCTGCATTGACCACGACTTAGAGAGTTATGATCAATAAGGCGCGTTTTTTCTTTTTCAAAGAAAATTTGGAAGGAATCTAGAGCTGGTTGCTTTTCTATCTCAGCCGCAAGGATAAAGATACTTGTGAACCTGGATGGCTCTTAAGGGGTGGATTCTTTTGGTGAGAGTTGATTCAAAAAGCAAATGTATTGGCTTGGTGGTAGTGTGCTGAAGTCTAGGTTTCCATCTTGAGTGGCTTGTTTAACCTAGCTAAGCTAGAAATAATGGTCAGTATGTCTGTCCTTACAAAATTTTACTGTGACTTGTTTTTGCAAAGAGGGTTAGGTTCCCATGGTTTGTTGATGCGCTGACTTGGTTGTTTGAGCTGCATCCTATGCATTACATTTGGTGTTATGATGTCCTTACAGTACCGTAACATTTAGTCAAATCCAAGTCACAGATAGTTCCCTGAAAACTATATTTTGACATCTCCAGTTTTAATTTCTTTATTTCCCCCTGTTGTGCGTACAATTGATCCTGAGTTGCTGCATCGACCATGACTGATACTTGTGAACCTGGATGACTCTTAAAGAGTGGATTCTTTTGGTGAGAATTGATTCAAACAGCAAAGGTATTGGCTTGGTGGTAGTGTGCTGATGTCTAGGTTTCCATCCTGAGTGGCTTGTTTAACCGAACTAAGCTAGAAATAATAGTCATTATGCCCGTCCTTGACAAAATTCTACTGTGACTTGTTTTTGCAAAGAAGGTTAGGTTCCCATGGTTTGCTGATTCGCTGACTTGGTCACTGAGCTGCATCCTGTTCATTAAATTTCGTGTTATGATGTCCTAACAATGCACAGTAGTGTCGCATGTTGAAGCTCGTCTGTCTCCTCTCCTTTTTTTTTTTGACAGAAGTTGTAACCAAGTGTGTTCCACGATGCATATTAAACAGTAATAGTTAAGGAAAGGAGGAGAAAATCTTGTTCTCACCTTCTCTTCTTTGTTTTGACTTTCTCTCGCCTTCTCTTTTTACAGAAGTCGCATCTTTTAGAATGCAGATTACTTACAATAATAGTAGCTGGGAAGAGGAAAAATCTTGCTCTTTTTTCTGGATGTGGAACGCTGACATTTCTTTAAACATTGCCCTACGGTGCCCAGCGTGTGACAAAGCTTGATGGACCGTCAGACAGTCGAGGCAAATTTCGCACGGCCAATGCGCATTTGGATGGCCATGCTGGAGTGGTCGCCGCCGCGTGAGTACCTCCGGAGCACGCTCAATAGGTGGAAGCATCGGATGACCCCAAGGACTGCCCCGGCTAGAAGATGACCATGCAGACGACGTCTCGCCGATGTTGCTGGAGAGCGAGGGTGCTTGCCTGGTCATAGGCTGATACCGAGTGGGAGGAGGCCAAACACCAGCAGTGGCTGATGGAACGCTCCGCGCGCCACCAAGCAGCTCGCTCAACTGCGGAATCATCGTCATCGACGATGACGATGATAACGAGGCCGGGCCGAGCAACGCTCCTCCGTGAAGGCGCATCGGTGACGCCGACTAGGGGAGGAGCCACAGGCCATCGAAGGACGAGCCATCGAGCGATGGGGACGACGACGACAACGACTACACGGCCTTCTACCGCCACCTCGACATGAACTAGGATTTTTATTTTCTATTTTAGTTTAATTTCCATCGAATCTTATATGAACTCACTCGAATATCTATGAATTTCACTTAAATTTATGAAATCTGTTTAAATTCACGTGTGTTTGTAATCTTTCGCCTACTTGCCGGAGGGACACGGCTGGGAAATCGCGCGTCAGAGCTCCCCAACATACCCATTTTGCGCACAAAAACGTCCTGGGAGGGTGCCGACGGCTGGAGAAGATCTAACCGTTGGCTATGCATCCTAGGATTGACCTTGTCGACCGAACACCACTTTGTGAGCCATATTTTTCTTGTTTCATACCAGCAGCTGACGACATGGTATCCTGGCATTATGAACAGCTGCCAAGGCACATATTGCTAGGATATACTTGAAGAGATCTATCTATTATATAGTATGGTTCTGTTTCGACCAACTCGACAAGTCAAGACATTGCACTCTACTATATAATAACGTTGACCATTCTTATTTTGGGCATTCGTGTAATATCAAAAATCAAGAGAGGCGTCTATTACGAGATATTATATGGAATTACTAAGTTGTCTATCATAAGTGTCACTTAAAGAGCTTAATGAATATGCTTGTAAAAGAAAAATACATAAGTAAAATGGATGCAAGCGACAAACTATGAATTGATTTTACCCGGAAGAGTGATAATTTAGGGAGATAAGAAAGTGAATGCATGTATAAGGATCACATATTATAGAAAGAAAGTAAACAAAAGCAGTGACTGCAATAGGAATGGTTGATGAAGGGAGGTTGCGCCCCTGACCGGACTGACAAAGGGGATCCCCATCTCCGATGTCGAAAATCAAGACACGACAGTGTGGGTGGTGACGGGAGGTTGCAATTTTGGACCTTGGCTATGGATTCTAGGATTTTGACCGTGTCGGCTATAACACAGTGTGGGTGGTGACGGGAGGTTGCAATTTTGGACCTTGGCTATGGATTCTAGGATTTTGACCGTGTCGACCATAACACAGTGTGGGTGGTGACGGGAGGTTGCAATTTTGGATCTTGGCTATGGATTCTAGGATTTTGACCGTGTCGACCATAACGCACTTGGGAGCAATACGATCTTCTCGTTCCATCCTACGAGCCGCTGACGCGACATGCTATTTGCTACTCCCTCCGTTTTAAAATATAAAATATTTTAGCTTTGTGAAACTAATGAATTTACACTTTTTTAGTGTGTAGGTTCACTCCGAATCTCACCGAACCTACATATTAAAAGGGATCTAGATACATTAGCTTGACAAAACTAAAACATCTTATATTTTGAAACGGAGGAGGGAGTAGTATGCTGCATATGCATGCAATAAATCTTTACGTGATTTTTTTTTTTGCAAAAAAATCTTTACATGATTTCAACCAAGCTACAGTAGTACGTACGTACTATTCTTCAGTTTAAATTTCAAATGTGTATGTACGTACTAGCAGCATTCATTTTTTTTTTCCGTTTTTGGCACGAGAGGAGCCACTGTCACATTGACTGACTCATGGGCCGGTGCAGGTGATGAAATGGATTTGGGCCGTACATGGCAGGGTTCTGTTTTTCACTCTGACGTCACGCCATTTGGAGGTCGCGTTCTCCTTAACTGCTCCTCTGATCCCTTTCTCCTCTGATCCAATTGTCTTCCCCTGCCACGGCGGCCCTCCGCCGCCCGCCTGTCCCCTGCCGTTCTGCTCCCTCCGCCGCTCGCCCATCCCCCGCTCTTTATCAGTCTGCTCCGGAAAGGCTCAGCGACATAGCTCTCTTTGCATCGCAGCAAGTGACAAGCAAGTCGCCTCTATTCTCTAAGTAGCTACTGTTACAGGTGTCCAAATCTTGGGGTGGCCAATGCGCATCTGTGTCCAAATCGTTGTTCCGACGCTGTATATTCACTCGCATCGCTAGGCTATTGTGCCCCCACTGTCCGAAGGAAATGTGATATTTTGGAAGGCAAACCATGTCTTGCTACCTGCTTGCCGAGCATCGTTTATGGACAACACATAAACTTTATTATTATAAGCTGGTTTGCCGAGAAGATACCTCTACTGTCAAAGTGCCTTGGCATCGCTCTGATCAAAAGTATGCCGAACTAGCTTAGTGTCCCAGGTGTCTGCCTGTATTGAGCAGCTCTGGAACCATAGAGATATAGGGTTACTTCGGTTCGGGGACAAAGTGGAACGGATTGTCATGGTTCAATTTCACTGAAATAGGTTGGTTTCGTTCTTGTGTTTGGTTAGGACAAAAATGTGTAATGTAATGGTTCCATTCTATGTTTGATTGGACCAAAAAAGTGGAATGAAATTGTTACGTTATATGTTTGGGTGCATTTAGCAAAAAGGGTGGCAAGAGAATAAAGTGAGTGAGTGTAACACTCCGTCAACTGGGCCCCGAGGGTGTTACTTCTGACAGCTTAATAGGATATCTAGACTGGCCCCATACATCAACACTACTCTTTTCTGCGCACTTTGTCTAGTCTTTTTGCGCATTTTGTCCTCACTTGTGCGCACCCGGTACCCACTTTCCGGCCGGTCACCCATCCTAAAATTGCTCTAGGACAAACACGCTTAACCTTAGAGTTCTTTTTGAATGAGCTTCCGGAAAAGAAGTTATAACTTATTGGTATAAGTATCCTATCCTATTAAGCCATATGCTTGGATCTCATAGTGAGCAAGTTTCAGTGGCTTTAGCGTAGAGGAACAAGGAAATTCCACCGATTTGAAGGAATGAGTGCGTTCTAGATCTAAAGGGAATATTCTATTTTGAGAAACAACCTCGTTCCATTCTATTTCTCAACCAAATACTTGAACGACTCTCAGGTGTGGAACCATTACATTACATTTCCACTTCATGACCTCAACCAATTAGTGTTCACCACGCCGCCACCACGTCCCCAGCCTTCTCTACGTTGAAGCCTACCACCCCATTGTCAGCGCCAAGCCGCCCTCTCCCCCTCCTCCGCAACAATAGGGTGGGTACAAGTGCGCCACCATGGACGCGCTCAAGGTGCTCTTTGGTGTCACCAGGTACCCGCTCAACTAGGCGGCCATCGTCGAGCTCGACGCCGTGCAGGTGCTCTTTGCGCTCGTGATGACCGAAGGGCGGACCGACATCGTACATCATTCCCCATGGGAGTGTTGGAATACACGTCAATGATGATATCGAACACTATTTTCAAACAAGGAAGGGTTTAAGGCAAGGTGACCCATTATCCCCGATGCTTTCTAATATCATTGTCGATATGTTGGCCATCCTAATTGCACGGGAAAAAGAGGATGGACAAGTAGGAGGTGTCATTCCTCATCTTGTTGACGGAGGGGTCTCGATTCTACAATATGCCGATGATACTATTTTGTTTATAGAACACGATTTATAGAAGGCTGCGAATATGAAATTAATACTTTGCATATTTGAACAACTCTCGGGGTTAAAAATTAATTTTCATAAAAGCAAGATTTTCTGTTTTGGTAAATCAAAAGACGAAGAATAGTAATATAGACAAATATTTGGACGTGAAGCTGGGTATTTTCCTTTTAGGTATTTGGGTGTGCCCATCCATTATAGAAAGCTTAAGAACTCAGATTGGTATCCAATAGAAACTCGATGTGAAGGGAAATTAAGTTGTTGGGAGGGCAAACTTTTATCTTATGGTGATCGCTTAGACCTAATCAATTATGTTCTGACAAGTTCACCTATGTTTATGTTATCGTTTCTGGAAATCCCAAAGGGTGTAAGGAAGCGCTTGGATTTTTATAGGTCTCGCTTTTTTTTTGACAAAGTGATGAAAATAAAAGAAAGTATAGATTAACGAAGTGGAATATAATTTGTAGGCCCAAAGATGGGGGGCCTGGGAATTGAGGTTCTAGAAATTAATAATAAATGTTTACTAAGTAAGTGGCTTTTCAAATTATTATATGAAGAAGAGTGTGGCAAGAACTTATTCATAATAAGTATTTAGGTCAAAAAACTTTGTCTGAAGTGCAAGCAAAATCAACGGATTCTCCATTTTGGAAGGGACTGATGCGGATAAAGCATGAGTTCTTTGCTAGAGGGCATTTCGTGGTTGGGAATAGTTTAGGCACTAGGTTTTGGAAGGATACATGGTTGGAAGATTCCCCTTTAGCACAACAATATCCATCTCTTGACCACATTATACAATGGAAAAATGATACCGTAGCACATGTGTTAACTCAGGTACTCCTAAATATCGGGTTCAGGAGAGTACTAACCGGTAATAGATGGAATGTTTGGCTAAACCTATGTCAAAGACTCATGATGGTTAAGTTATTAATGGATCATGATAAGTTTATGTGGAACTTGACACCATCTAGGATATCTTCAGTAAAATCCATGTATGAAGACCTAATGAATGATCATTCGGTTTTCCTGCAGAAATATCTTTGGCAATTAAAAATCTCACTAAAGATAAAGATTTTTATGTGGTTCCTCAATAATGGGGTTCTTCTCACAAATGACAATCTCGTAAAGTGTAAATGTGAAGTGTGTATAAAATGTTGTTTCTGTGGGTCAAGGAAACCATAGATCATGTGTTTATATCATGTCCTTTTGCTTGCCTTCTATGGTGTATTATTCCCCTCGCATGTGATTACCCCCTACTAATGTAACCGATATGTTTGGGAATTTGTTGAATGGTTTTGATAAATCATCTAAAGCTAGAGTTGGCATTGGTGTCTCAACCTTATGTTGGTCTATCTAGAGATGTAGAAATGATATCATTTTTAAGAGATCAAAACCTTCCAATCTTTTGCAGGTTATACATATGGTAGCTTATTGGGTGCAGTTATGGACACTCCCATCGTCGCAACACCAGCGGGATATTATGGCTACTGGGTGCAGCCGTCTCTTGATGGTCGCTGGACACATCTTCAGCAAGTCTGGTTGGATGTGTTTTAATAGACCGAAGAATGATGCTTAGTCCTTTGTTTCATATTTTTCGCTGGTTGATCTTTGTCTCAACCTTATGTGTTCGCTGAACTTGCATACTTTTGAATTATGCTTTTTAATATAAGGTTGTGTACATCAACCGATGCAGAGGCCGGGGTTTTATTCCCCTTTTCGAAAAAAGCATCATTCGCAACAAAAAAAAGAAACAATATGTAGATCGCATTTTTAGAAGCATGTCACGTCTGTTCCAAAAATCTTAGCGATGGACCATTTCATGATTCCAAGAGCGAGCCTTGCAACATAGTACAAACTTATGTCAAACCCATGACACACCATGCCAAGTTCTTAAAGTTACTACTAAAATTTTGAAAAAAGCAACATAAATTTCAAAATCTTAAAATCATGTCCCATTTTCTCACTTTTGACAAATATAGCATGGGCCCCTATTATTGCTGGATTTTTAAGATTTGCCCACCCGAGCATGGGGTCATATTATTTGATACATGGGTAAGTTTCTACACGATGTCGTAATCCAAATATACTAAGAAGCCTAACTTCTGATGAACAGAGTGAGATCTTTCATGGGAGGCTTTGACCAAGTAGAGCGGGATAAGAATATGAGGCCAGGGGTAAATCTGTCCTAGAGAAAATACGATATGAATATTTGAAAGTATTTGACCAGAAGCGAGCTTAGATAGCTGGAGTGGCATCTATAGACGTCAAGAATTGGAGTGGCATTTTTCGAAGCTTGAAAATTGAAATAAAATTCTTAAATTACACAATTTGGAGTGATATTTATCTATTTAACCCTTTATTTTATTTAGCTAGCTATTTAGCCCGAGCTAGCTAACGAGCACACAAACAAGACAGCTCAGGGCCTAGCTAGCAATCGACTTTGACTAGGTAGCCGTTTTACCATCGGAGCAGTCATCTGAAGGATGAAGGAAGCGGCGGATGTTGACGAGTTTACTTGTCAAGTGTCTTGCGTATGACATTGAGATTTGTGCTCGGGACCCTGCTCCAAACTAGCAGGGCGCATGAGGTGTCTCTCCGCAAGGCGACGAGGTCAACACCAACTTGGGGGCAGGGACATTCCATAGAGCCAAGGGGGGCCATAGCCTTCCTGCTATAGAAAATTCTCTATAAATATATGTAACGTTCATGCTAAATTTTAAATATTACTCAAAATTGAAGCATGAATAGTGTTCTTGGGCCCCTCAACAATGTCAGTCAAGCTATGCTACTTGTTCACACACAAAACATTAAAAACATATTAGTACACCAAAAGAAATATTACCGTAATACAATAGCAAATTAAATAATTAGTACATTTCATAGATTCATGTTCTTTGAAAATCTTGCTGAAGATATTCGAAACTACTTATTTTTATTGATCGAGCGGAATATATAGTATGATACTTGTTTCTACCAATTGCTCCTCGTGTACACGATGTATATACATATGTACCTCTAGAATTAATCACATAACCAAATTATGGGAGTAATTGATTCATATACCTATACAAAAAATAGTAGAAGTGTAGACATATTTGGCACTAAATCAAAAGCGAGTGAAATATACAGTCTCTCAAATGTGTACGATGGGCACTTATAATTGCTGGAAATCGTCTTGGAAAGGGATCCGGTGTTGTTTTGCATTTGGGAAGGCTAGAGAGAAATCGTGAATCGAGAATATTGAGAAGAAGACTATTTTTTAAGGTAAAAGTATTTGGAGTAGCGGCTTGGTTGGCTCCAGCTTAAGCCATCTATATTTTTTGAATTATTATACACAGTTAGGTTTCAAGAGTAGAAGTATACAAATATGGATAAATAAATAAATCTTGGGCTAAGAACCTATCCCTGAGGGACAAGAACAAGAGCCCATCTACCCCCGCCCTATGGACCGACCCTGTTTGGGGGAGCTTTCCTCCATCCTCCCATGCCGCCTTTACAAATGCACAGATAGGTGCAAACCGGGTGGCCTCGCACATCATGACCATGATGCTAATCAATGCCTTCTTGATTTCCTTGTAGGAGGTGGAGGTGGTGGAGGTTGCGGGAGTGGACAACACCTCCTCCGTGGACTTCTTGACAAGGACAATGTCACACTGATTTTTGTTGCCGAGGAGATGGGGGGGGGGGGCATTGCCCCCCTCCCCGAGTTGCACATAGCTCTTCTAGTACCTTTTGCACTATGGAAAATATATTTTTCATCTTGTATGTATATAGGCAGTCAAAATCAGTACTACCAGACTTAAACATTGATAGTTTAATTGTCTTAGCAAATAAGATCCAATCATACCTGGCGAACATATCATATATCTCCTTAAGCATATGTTTTCCTCCCATGATACGCATAGATGAATAAAATTAGTAGCCTTGGAAGCAATTAAACATAGGTAGAAGGTGGGAATATCACGATAAGTGCACTCATGATTTCTAGAATTGACATATGAAATGATATTTCGCAAGGCCACGGAAAAATACAATGAAACCATGATGACATATGTAGTACCAGCAGCGAACTCTCTGTTTTCCAAATAAAGAATAATAGAAGATCTAAATAGCTAAAGAACTCTCAGTTCTAAACCAAGAACAATAGAAGCTATAAAATATATAAAGTACACTCAGCTCTAAACCAAGAGTAATAACAACTCTAAAATTGCTAAAAAAAACTCTCAATTTTAAACCAAAAATAATAGGAACTCTAAAATTGCTAAAGAACACTCAACTTTAAACTAAAAACAATAGAAGCTCTAAAATAGATAAAGGAAAGTAAGAATGAATAGCTATGAACAAAACGCGTCGCTAAAGCCAAAAGTGAAGCTTTGTTTTTTATCGCGAAGTTATGTCTTCACACCATGCATGTACTGTACGATCACCAGCTTTTCTTGTGAAAAGGCAAACATTCCAAAACACTGGCTCACAAATAATGGGTCCCTAACATCATTCAACACTTTCTAGTATACGGAGTATTTGTTAAAGTCTACCACTTGTCCAAGGTTTGTGATAGCGGCTTTATCTACAGTTTGGTTCATTGCACCTAGATGAAATGACATACTGGTCCACGAGATAAATTAAGTAACAGCTTTTGCGATGACCTCACACAAGCATGCATGCATTCATGGATTAGATAGCAGGGACCTATGGGCATGATTGGTAGCCCGTATTTCTTGGAAAAAGGCCCGCTAGATGCATTTTTGGGACAATTGGTAGGCTTGGTGTTGCTCGCGTTGTGGCTAGCGTGAATTAAAGCAATGCACAGCCAGGTCAGTGGCAATGCCCGATTCAACCATTTTTCCACAGCCAGGCCCTGGCCAGTAACAATGTTCGTCAATTTCTCAACAGCCTTAACTCCCTACCCCACTCTCACCTCACTGCCGTCACCATCCCACTTCCACACTCTCTCTCCTTTTCCCTCACGTCCCATCAATGGCGACCGACCATAGATGCATCGCCTCCTCCGCCAAAGCCTCCGGCGACCAAGCTCGCGCCACAATGATCTGCTGAGTCTGCGCGTGCAAGATCTCGGAGGGGATCTTCGTCTGCACACGCCATGGCCTGTGATCCTTGCCGTGTCTTTGCTTATATATGTAAGTAGTAATGGTGATGGAGTCTGCTGAGAGGTTTATATAGACCCTTCTTTTGAGCCAGGTGAGTGCACCCCTACCATTTGTGCATAGCAGCATATGGCTGTGCTAGTGTGCTAAAGTTTAGTCCCACATTGCTAGTTGAGTGACAATTACACCTTCTTATATACTAGGCTGTTCTACCACTCACTAAGGTGTGAGAAGAAGAGTAGATCTCATGCACTCCTCCTCCGACGCCGCTCGCCTCACCTTGCCCTGTCATGACTGGTCCAGAAAATTAATCATAGATTAATTATGAGTCATTAATAGACGCGTTAATTAGCCAACCGTTTCCAGACTTTTTGGAACATGGACTGTTACCTACTTGGACATGGGCTGAGCCTCACAATCTCCCCTGGCCTACACTATATAAGCATCTGCGCTAAACCTAATCGGTACTGCCTATCACACGGGTCTCCTTCCACTCTATTGCGCCGCTGCCTTCGTCTTCCCCATTCCGGCATGCGGCATGCACCGCAGATCAGGATAGTAGGCCTCCGAAACCCTGCCTCTTGTGAACCTGTACGGGCGAGAGGCGATCAGGTTTTTGGAGTGTGTTTTCACGCGACTACTAATGCCATCACGGACCACTCCTTCCCCGACGAGGACTTCTTCCCGGACATTAGCAACCTCTACATCGACAACATGGCTGACGATGCTGGTGTCAACACCAACCTGAACTTGAATCCTCATGCAGCACCGTACGTAACTCTAAACTTTCTCTTTCAGATTATGATAGAGTTCATTATTCTAATGTTTGGTGTAGATGTAATAGGTTTATCTTATTTAGATGTAATCTGTTCATCTACTCTGTTAATCTGCATGATTAGTTTTGGCACTGTTTATATGATCATGCTTTCTCACTTTATTATTTTGATTAAATTATACGGATTATTGCTTATAGTTTCAACAATCCAAAAACCTGATTATAAGCAACTGAATTCCACTAGTGTAGCCGTGGCTACTAGGCCGCCTTCTTTTGATAGTATGCACTATAAGAGATGGCACGTGAAAACAATTCTATGGTTTAAAAAGCTAAACTGTTATAGCGCCACTCTTGGCAAACCTGAATGAGATATTTCTGCTGAGCAAGATGCATCCTTTAAGAAAGTCGATACCATGTTTCTGGCGGCTCTGTTCAGTATTCTTGGAGACAACATTGTTGACCCATACATGTCATTTGATAATGGCAAGGACGTGTGGGATACGCTCAAGGCCAAGTTTGGGGTCTCGGACGCTGGTACTGAGTTGTATGTCATGGAACAATTCTATAACTATAAGATGGTTGATGAGCTCCCCATCATTGAGCAAGCCCATGAGATACAATCACTTGCCAAATAAATTGAGCAGTTCAAGTGTACCTTACCGAACAAGTTTTTGGCCGGAGGCATTATTGCCAAGTTTCCTCCCATGTGGAGGAATTTTGCTACTTCTCTGAAACACAAGAGACAAGAGTTTTCCGTTATGGATCTCACTGAGTCTCTTCATGTGGAAGAGAAGGTGAGAGCAAAGGACACACGTGCTCGAGTATTTAAGGAAGCTTTTAGTGCCAATTTGGTACAGAAGAAAAACTTCTAATCCCACAAGTTCAAGAATAAGAAATCTGAAGGCAAAGGGAAGTTTGATGGCAAGTTTAAGGCCACACACTCAACCAACTTCAAGAAGAAAAATGATAAGAAGAAAGGCTCTTGACACGTTGTGGTGATCCTGATTATTGGGCTCCTAGCTGCCCTAATCGCTTTGACAAGTGGCAACATGGCAACAACAACGAGACCGCTAATGTTATTAGCGATATTAAGATGAAGGACGCTGGGTATGGTATTTTACCTACTATCCTTTCAGTATGTAATTCTCCTGAATGGTGGATAGAGACGGGTGCTAATACACGTGTATGTTCTGATATTTCTATGTTTTCTTCTTATCAGGTCTCAAGGGCTTCGTCTGTGCTGATGGGAAACGGCTCACGTGCTCTTGTTCATGGTGTTGGTACGGTAAATCTGAAGTTTACTTTGAAAAAGATCGTACAGCTGAAAAATGTGCAACACATTCCCTCCATCAATAAGAATCTCGTTAGGGGATTGCTTCTATGTCGAGATGGTTTTAAGTTTGTCTTTGAGTCCAATAAAGTTGTAATTTTTAAGTATGTACAATTTGTTGGAAATGGTTATGAGTGAGGAGGTATGTTCCGCTTATCTTTGTCAGACTCATGTACTAAAGTTATTAATCATGTTTGCAATGATAATGAGTCCAATATTTGGCATTCACACAACTTTATCATATTAACTTCGGTTGCATGACGCGGCTAGCCAATATGAGTTTAATTCCAAAATTTACCACTGTCAAAGGTTTTATGTGCCAAGTTTGTGTGCAAGCAAAGCAGCCCCGCAAGTCTCATACGGTTGCGGAACCGAGAAACTTAGCACCACTAGTGTGTTAACAAAAGGTGGAAAAGATACTTTATGATGTTGATTGATGACTCCACTAGATATTGCTACGTTTATCTTCTGAAATCTAAAGATGAAGATTTGAATTACTTCAAAAACTATAGAGCTGAAGCAGAAAACCAACTTGATCTTAAAATCACAGGCCGGATCTTGGTGGAGAGTACTTTTCAAATGAATTTGATTTATTCTGTACGGAACATGGTATTATCCATGAGAGGATGCGTCCCTAGTCATCTTGGTCAAATGGGGTGGCCAAAATAAAGAACTGCACTCTAACTCATTTGGTTAACGCCATGTTAGATACATCGGGTCTTTCCAAGGAATGGCGGGGGGAGGCGCTAATGACTGCGTGTCATGTCCTAAACTGTGTTCCCGTAAAGGATAAAACCATAAATCCATTTGAGGAATGGGAGAAGAAAAGGCTTAAACTCTCTTACTTACGAACTTTGGGACGTTTGGCGAAAGTCAATATTCCAATACCCAAGAAACAAAATCTTGGACCAAAAACCATGGATTGTGTTTTTTTGGGATATGCTTTTCATAGAATTGGCTATAGATTTTTTATAGTAAAATATGAGGCATCTGATGGCTCTGAAATATAGCCATCCATGTCCACATTTAAACTGGATATTATTCATATTTTGATGAAATGTCTCTCTAAATCTTGCCACTAATGCCTAATGATCAAAGGGGTATGCAATCTTTTCTTTCTATTTTTCCCTACGCAGATAATGACGTTTGATGATGGGAATCACTATATAAAAGTCAAAGATACGAGATTTCCAACAACCCGAAGAAACCAGGAGTCGTGAAGTGGAGACAGACGCTTTAATGACCAACTATACGGTGGGAATAAAATTCCGTCCGTATAGTTTCGGTCGTATAGTTGCCATCAACACTGCTAGGTCAAACAGAACGCGACAAGAAAAGAGATCTCTTCCCGACCATCAGCCGCCCCCAAATCTCCATCCATAGCAGTGAAGACCCGCTGGAGGAATAGACTTAGATCTAATCTCCAAACCCATCTCCACCACCATAGCCATATTCCACCACTTGTAATAGTAGATCTCTTCATCGATTGGCAACATTGTAAGACTATTTCTATCAATCTCATGATTTCCACTTCAATGTTTATGATCTTTGATCTCATCTCTATGTGTGAGTAATTCTCCTTGGTCTAAGGGCTTCGGCCTAGCCATGTAGCTTTTGTGCATGTTATTTATCATAGATGGGATCATGTATTAGTTTGTATGACATGATGACTATTGTATCCTCTCTTGCCTCAATCTACGGACTTGTCAGGTACCCAAGACCCCGAGGATTGAGCCAGGTATAGGGAGTATGAGTAATGACTAATCTGCAGGTTGGGAACCCAGCGACAGAAGGGGTAGTACGGTTGTATGTGCAGAATTTACTTGGGATTAACGGTGATGTCACTATGCATATCATTAGTTCCCTTTCTTCTATGGATGAGACTAGTAGGTTATTGCTATAAGCGGTTGCGGAGGCAATAGGAATTATTGATGCACTGCCCATATATAATTTATCTTGCTCTAACAATTACATGCATACTTTATTTTTATCTTTTGTTCCCATCAGATGTTTTGCACAGCTACAGGTGAAACCGAATGCCCTAGGCCCTCTCTCCATCATCGATAACAATAAAAGACGCAAACTCTTGGTCCGGTAAAAGCACACAAGGAATTCTAAAACTCTCGAAGGTCCGTTAAAGTAACTTCACTATGCTTCTGCTTCCCGGGGATTCGATAAACCTAGGTCTACTAGGGAAAAAGAGCTATACTACATCCATAATCCGGATCGAAGGTATCAACCCTTTTTCTGGCGCCGTTACAGGGGAAGCAATAGCTACCCTGGTTAGGTTAGTAGGAACCTTGATAGTTTTAATTCTTGTTTTTAATTTTGTTAGTTTGCTTTCATTCTTTATTTGAAAAATCAAAAAAATAGTTAGTCTTTAACTTCTTGTTTTTATTATCATAAGTCGCTGTTTAAGAAAACCCAAGAACATAGGAAATATGTCTGAAAAGAAGCTTGGTTCAACGGAACTCCCAGTAATGATTATTTGCGTACTCCTATTACTCAGCCAGCAATTGTTGCTGATGACTATGAAATTAAGCCCCATTATTTAAGTTTGGTTCAACAGAATCAATTTGGACACTCTGCTATTGAGGATGCAGGTATGCACTTGAATACTTTCACTAAAATATGTGATATGATGCGCATAAAAGATGTTGACCCCGATGCGGTAAAATTGCACTTATTTCCTTTCTCTCTTAAAGGAAGAGCAAAAGAATGGTTGCTAGCTTTGCCTAGAAATACTATTACATCATGGGTGGGCTGTACTTCTTTATTTATGACTAAATTTTTCCCACCTGCAAATACTATGCAACTAAGATCTAATATTGCTGGTTTTAGACAGGAAGAACATGAGCCGCTAGCGCTTGCATCAGAGAGGATGAAAGAATGCATGAGAAACTGTCCCAACCATGGGATGGGAGATTGGTTAATCCTCCATTTATTTTATAATGCCCTTAATCCCGTGTCTAAGTCTATGCTTGATACTACAGCTGGAGGAACATTTATGGGTAAACATATTACAGAAGCAAAGCAGCTGCTAGACAATATGCAAGACAACCATGCCTAGTGGCATGTGGATAGATCAAACACAAAGAAGGTGAACTCTGTCTCACCACAAGAAAATGAGAACTCAATGCTAAGCTGGATGAGCTCATATTAGCCGTAAAAGGTAAGGAAACCCAGGTAAGAGCTATCACAGAAACTAATATTGAAGAAGTAGACTTCATAGCTCGTAATGATTATAACCCTGCTTGGAAGAAGAATTAAAATCCTAATTTTCAAAACACTATTCTAGTCCTGCAGGTAACTCTAATAATAATATGGGATCAAGTAATGGTAGTCTCCAAGAAACACTTAAATCTTTCATAGACTCACAAAATGAGCAAAACAATATCCTTGTTAAAATAATAGAGAACCATGATGCTATGCTTGGTAAATTATCTAACCAAGCTGTAAGTTTGAGGAATGATTTGCATGCCCTCCAAGAAAGGACGAGGATTGTTGAGGCATAGCTAGGTAAGATAACCGAGAGTCAAACGCTCGTTCTAGCTAAATTTATAGGTAAAGCTGAGCCCAATCCTGTTGAAGACCTCAAGATGATGAGAGTCCAAAGGGAGGAGCCTGAAGAACTTGATTATAGTAATGCCCCTTCGCTAAGTTACACCGTTGAAGATCTTGTAAAAAGGATCAACATCAAGATTCCGGTAAGTGAAAGGAAATGAGGAAGCCATGTATCAACACTTCGTTAATCAGGTAGTAATAAAGGTACGTGAGCTTGAAGAAGAATATAAGAAAATTGCTGAAAAATTACCTGTTAAGGTTGATGATATATTTGAGCCTACTATTAAGATTAAAATTGGGACCAATGAGATAACTGCACTTTGTGATCTAGGTGCAATCGTTTCAACAATTCCAAAGAGTCTTTGTAATAAGTTAAATCTTGGATCTTTTGAAATCACCGAGTTAAAATTACATCTTGTAGATTCTACCTACAAACAAGCTGCAGGAATTAAGGAGAATACTTTAGTATACATTAAAGGCTATCCTGATCTTATTGATTTTGTTATTGTTTACATGCCTGAAGATGCTACTACTCCCATTATATTGGGCCGTCTATTTTTAAGAACTATTGAGGCTTTGAATAATCTACATGAAGGGAACATGAAGCTTCAATTGCCTTCACGGGATCCTTTTGTTATTCGTTTCCTCAGGAAGAAGAAAGCCAAACATGATGAAAAGGAGGCCATCACTTTGAAGGCCAACTATTTTGGAGTGGGTGTTCCACTCATCTGGCCTAAATTATCAACATCAAGGTCAAGCTATTGACCATAAAAGAGCGCTCCATGGGAGGCAACCCATGTGAAATAAAGGTTTGAGTTAAGTTTTAAGTTTTAGTTTAAGTTTATGTTTAATAAAGAGTTCTAGAAAACTCCAGTTGAGGATAAGAAGTTCGGTAGTACTAAGAATCCTGTTATATACATGTTGTTGTTGGTCAATAACTTTTACTGTCAATTTTCTGTCAAAAACAAGGTATTTCGCTAAGTTTCAGAAAAAGAAGTAATTCTCAAAGAAACGGAAATTTTTTGATGGCTACAGAGAGTTTAATGACCAGCTATACAGCGGGAATAAAAATTACGGCCGTATAGTTCTGGCCGTATAGATACTTTTGCCATCGACAATTTTTATTTGAAAAGTATTGATGGTTTAACTACCAACTATACAGCGGGAATACAAATTTCAGCCGTATAGTTCCGGTCGTATAGATATCGATGTTTTCGTACAATTTCCTTTCCAGGTACAAACGGTTTGACGACCAACTATACGGACGGAACAAATTGTTTCAGCCATATAGTTCTAGTTGTATAGCTGTGCCGTCAGGTGGAAACCCTAAAATTTTGACAGCAGGACAACTATACGGTGGGAACACATTGTTCTGGCTGTATATAGTTTGCCCGTATAGTTGCGTTTGACCAAAAAACGCCACGGGAGGTACCTCCAACCCCAAAACTTCAATCATTTTTCTCTCTTTTACCTCCAAACTCTCTCAAAACCTCAAGAGATCTTCATCTCTACTCAATTTCGTTCGATTTCCTCGCACACAAGTGATCTACGGCATGTTTCTCCTCCGATCCTCCAATTAATTTTTGCAAATTCATCTTCGATCTATCGTCATTATCAATCTAGAGTGAGACCTACTATGAACTAATTTCCATGATTCTCTTGCATAGATTATTATTTTGAGGGGATTCTTTAGTGTGCTATCATGAGGAATATGTTATGCTTATTATTGTTGGATCAAAAAGTTTTATTTTTAGATTTCCTTGTTATTTTTAGATGATGAGCACAAGGAGCCAAACTTGTGCTCGTGCTGCCGCTAGCGCTTCTCGGGTTATCACTCAAGAACGCATGGGGATACGGTTCAGGAATGAGCTCCAACATGATCGCTTCGACAGGATCAAGAACCGAGAAGTGAAGGCAACCAAGTGCGCTTGCCCCATTATATTGAACCAACTCGGTATTTCTGATGACTTCAATTTACTTTACGATAGGGTTGGCCTACAAAACTTTGTATTCAATGATGTGCCTACTTATCGCTGGTTAACTCTTGAATTTTTAAGTTCTTTGAAAAGCACCGTTAAACTATGGCATGGAGTGGACCGGATTTCTTTCCGGCTCATGAACAACAATTACAATTTATCACTAGATGAATGGTGTGCATGATTTAATTTGCCAAACAATAATGATAATGACTTGCGCGCATCCTTTACTGGCTTAGACCCTTCCCCGGAACAATATTATAATAGAATGAGCTTCACTTCTAGAGTGAGCAAGGGGAAGAATATTCAACATCCTGCAATTCGCTACTTGTTCTATGTTATTGCTAACACCTCGCAGGCACGTAATGAGTTCATGAGAGTCAATGAGGACATCTTAGTCCTCACAAAGGCTGCTTTCAACAACTACAACTTTTCACTTAACTTGGGCGCAGTTCTTGTGCGCTACCTGGGGCACCAATCCTCCCAAAGCCAAGGACCAATCATAGGTGGAAGCATCATCACCGCTTGCCACTGCCCTAGGAACCAACCTAGGTGAGTTGCAACCTGTGCTAGGTGAGCGAAGGTGTTGGTTTCTGTACTTTAAAAGCTTGTGGAATGCTCACTAGGATAGGTGGTTTTTATTACCTGCATATTGCTAGAGTTGGGCATATCTACCCCGCTCCTTTGCCTAATGGTGTTTTCTCTATCGAGGAAGGATGTTTGCTATATGACTTGCAGGTTGAGCAACACAATCCCGAGGAGGAGATTCTGGATGAGTATGATGACCAAGAAGAGGAGCAAGAAGTTCCTTATCAAGAGGAGAAGCCACCAACCCGGTACACTACATACCAAGATTTCCAAGAACATGGAGGGACTGTGGAGAGGATGCATAGCCTCTCCTTGAACCTCTAAGGAACAACTAGTAATTTATCAACTCAATTTGCGAACTGGAGTTCCGACTTTTTCCCTCCACCACAATGATTTGAAGGGCTTGCCAAAGCCTAAGCTTGGGGAAGTTTCCTCATTTATCTTTATTTGGCATTCATTTGCTTTCATTTATTTCGAGGTTATGTTTTTAATTCGAGTTTATAAGAACTCGTGTTGGTTTCCCCAACACTTTATCTTTATTTATTTCTATTTGCTTTCAAGATATTCTAGCCGAGCTTTGCCGCCAATTTTATATTCTTTAATTCCCGCTCTTAAAAACAACAAAAATATTTCTCCATTTATCTTTATTTTCCCTCTTCTTTCTTTTCTTTTCGCCTCAAGGTTCTCATGTATTTGCAGGAAGAGTGATTGACTTCGAGTTTCCAAGAAATGAATCAAAAAGGAAGAGAGAAGTGGAACCAAACATGAGAGGTATGCCTTATGACTCCCCACTTTTGAAGTTTGAGAAACCCATGCTAGTTAGTAGTAAATGTTGAGATATTATATTGGTGGAGTCAGTCTTTGTATTGTAGTAAAATTTTGTTTGCATGGGTATTTAGTTGGGTACGTTTTGTTCCAGCTCTTATAGATAACCAAGTCTTGCCTAAAAATTTGTGAAACAATTATAATAAGAAATTCTCTCACAATTGAAGGCTTGGGTGTTGTAGTGTTTAGTCTTGAAGGCTTATTTCTAGAGACACTCAACACCATGGAATACAATGATTGACTTGATAGCTCTCTTTAAAAGGATTTGTTCGATTAAATTAATGTTTAGCGGTTTTTGTGAGTATGCCAAAGTTTGACTTGTGAATCATAAGAATGATGTAGCTTTATGCGTGTCAAACTTCATGGGATGCCAACAACTCCGCTAGCCTACGAACGATCTTCATGGAGGGAACTCCTAGATTTCAGCTATGAGTTGATTAAACATATGTAGTAGCAATGCTATAATAGGTAAGATTCTTGGTGTAGGGGTTCGTAGCATGGAAAACAAAAATTTTCTATCGCATACAAACAAACAAGCCAAGATCTATCTACTAGATTGTAGCAACGAGTCGATGGAATAACTCACCCTCGAAGATTCCAAAGTGTTTAACGAGAGCAGATTCTCGTGGGTGATGTAGTCGTACTCTTTCCGATCTCAAGATCGCGTAGACGATCCTTCCGGCGCCGCGTTCCCGCAGCGCTCCCGCAGTCGGTCACACGTTCGGTACTCGACGAAGACCTTCCTCTCCCTTGTTCCAGCAGGCAGCGGAGGTTGTAGCACTCTCCTCGCGATTCCGGCAGCACAACGGCGTGGTACCGGAGGTAGAGGGGAGATCCCGCAGGGCTTCGCCTTAAGCCGGTGCGAGTATGGTGGAGCTTATGAGAGAGGCTATTAGTGGTCTAGTAATTAGACACACCAATTAGAGGGCTCTAAACCAATTAGAAGGCTCTAAACCGAAACAGCTCTAAACCGGGGTCTAGGTCTAGTTTCTAGTTTAGAGGATAGGAACTTGTGTGTGTTGGGAGGGGAGCCCTGCCCCTCCCTTTATAGGTGGGAGGGCTGGCGCGCTAGGGGAGGGAGGGAGTCCCTCCCCAACTCGGCCTAGGGCTGGCCGCCGGCTTGGGGACTCCTTCCCCAAGTCGGTCTCCTCTTCTCCTCCTCTTCCCACTTTCCAAAACTGGCAGTTTGACTTTCAAACTAGCCGTTTGACTTTTCCAATTTAGGAATTAAATAAACCCTTTATTTTGGACAGCGAGAACACTTAGTACATGATGCAATCATTCCATCTTGCAATGACACATTCATGTACCCCTTCCCCCCCGGAGTGCCGGACATTCCGGGACCTTCTAGAATGTTCCCGATGAAAACACCGGAACCATTCCCCAACTCCGAAATGGGACTTTCCTTATATGAATCTTATTCTCCGGACCATTCCGGATCACCTCGTGATATCCCGGATCCCATCCGAGACTCCGAACAACATTCGGTCTCTTTCTCATAATACCATAACTACTCAAACAACGTCGAATCCTTAAGTGTGTCTCCCTACGGTTCGTGAACTATGCAGACATGATCGAGACACTTCTTCGAACAATAACCAATAGAGGAATCTGGAAATTCATATGGCTCCCACATATTTCTACGATTACTTTGCGATCGAATGAACCATTTACATACGATACCAATTTCCCTTTGTCTCACGATATGTTACTTATCCGAGGTCATGATCGTCGGTATCTCTGCATACCTAGTTCAACCTCGTTACTGATAAGTACTCTTTTCTCGTTCCCGTGATATGTGATCCCTTGTGACCAAGTCACATGCTTGCAAGCTAATTGGATGACATTTCACCGAGAGGGCCCAGAGAATATCTATCCGTCATGTGGATGGACAAATCCCACTCTTGATCCATGTGTTTCAACCAATACTTTCCGAACACCCAATGCCACTTTTATAGCCACCCTGTTACGGTGTGGTGTTTGATGACATCAAAGCATCCATCCAGTAAAGGCAATATGCATGATCTCATGGTCGAAGGAATTAGGTTACTATGTATCAGAAAGCATATAGCAATTGAACTATTGAAATGACTTGATCTTTATGCTACGCTTGTCTATAGGAGTATGTCCACCATATCATTCTCCTAACGATATGATCTTGTTGTTGATAACATCTCAATGTTCATGACAAAGAAACCACATCATCAATCAACCAACAAGCTAGTGAAGTATAGAGGCCATACTAGGGACTTCAAATTAAGTTTACAAATCACACAAGTATTAATGGTTTCCTTGTTAATACTATTATAGCATGAATGTAAACATTTATCATAAACACAAAGATATATAATAATAACTACATTTATTATTACCTCTAGGGCATATCTCCAACAGTCTCCCACTTGCACTAGAGTCATCTAATCTAGATTACATGGTAATATACCGAACACCCATGGCAGTTTGGTGTTGGTCATGTTTTGCCCTCGGGAGAGGTTTAGTCAACGGATCCGCCACATTCAGATCTGTGTGTACTTTGCAAATCTTTATATCCCCATCCTGGATATGTTCTCGAATAGCGTGGAAACACAGCTTGATATGCTTCAGCTTCTTGTGTGACCTTGGTTCTTGCGCATTGGCTATGGCGCCCATGTTATCACAGTAGATAGACATTGGGTCCAGCGCACTTGGAACCACACCCAGCTCTGTAATGAACTCTTTCATCCATATCGCTTCTTGTGAAGCCTCCGAAGCAGCCATGTATTCCGATTCAGTTGAAGATCTCGCCACAACGCTTTGCTTTGCACTCCTCCAGCTAACTGCTGCACCATTCAAAATAAATACGTATCCAGATTGTGATTTAGAATCATCCGGATCGGTGTTCCAACTAGCATCGGTGTAACCATTAACAACGAGCTGTTCATCACCTCCATAAGAAAGAACCATATCCTTAGTTCTTCTCAAGTACTTAAGGATGTTTTTGACCGCTGTCCAATGATCCACTCCTGGATCACTTTGATATCTGCTAGTTAGACTAACAGCATATGCGATGTCGGGTCTAGTACATAGCATGGCATACATTAGAGATCCTATGGCTGAGGCATAGGGAGTCTTACTCATCTTTTCTCTATCTTCTGCCGATGTCGGACTTTGAGTTTTACTCAAGGTCGTATTGGGCAACATGGGCAAGAACCCTTTCTTGCTATCTTCCATTCCAAACCTCTTTAGAACTTTGTCCAAATATGTACTTTGTGACAATGATATTTGGCGTTTCGATCTATCTCTATAAATCTTTATGCCTAATATGTAAGCTGCTTCGCCAAGATCCTTCATTGAAAAACTATTATTCAAATATTCCTTGACACTATTAAGAAGGTCTACATCATTCCCAATCAACAATATGTCATCCACATACAGTATTAAGAATGCTACAGAGCTCCCACTCACTTTCTTGTAAATACAAGCTTCTCCATAAGTTTGTATAAAACCAAAACTTTTGATTACCTTATCAAAACGTTGATTCCAACTTCGGGATGCTTGCTTCAATCCATAGATGGACCGTTGAAGCTTGCATACCTTGTTAGCATCTTTAGGATCGACAAAACCTTTGGGTTGTATCATATACAACTCTTCATCAATGTCTCCATTGAGGAATGCTGTTTTGACATCCATCTGCCATATCTCATAATCATAATATGCAGCGATTGCTAACATAATCCTCACAGACTTTAGCTTCGCTACCGGTGAGAAAGTCTCATCGTAGTCAACTCCTTGAATTTGTCGAAACCCTTTTGCGACAAGTCGAGCTTTATAGACAGTAACATTACCATCAGCATCTGTTTTCTTCTTGAAAATCCATTTGTTCTCGACAGCCTTCCGGCCATCCGGTAAGTCCACCAAAGTCCATACTTGGTTTTCGTACATGGATCCAATCTCGGATTTCATGGCTTCTTGCCATTTATTGGAATCTGGGCTCATCATCGCTTCCTCATATGTCTCGGGGTTATCGGTGTTGTCCACCAACATGACATTCATAACGGAATCATACCAATCTGGAGTGGTACGAGTTCTCGTTGACCTCCGAGGCTCTGTAGTAACTTCAACCGAAGTTTCATGATCACCATCATTAGCTTCCTCTCTTATTGGTGCAGGCACCACAGGAACTTCTTCCGGTGCTGCGCTACTCGCAATTTCGAGAGAAGGTTCGACAACCTCGTCGAGTTCTACTTTCCTTCCAGTCACTTCTTTCGAGAGAAATTCCTTCTCTAGAAAGGATCCATTCTTAGCAACGAAGATTTTGCCTTCGGATCTATGATAGAAGGTATACCCAACAGTTTCCTTCGGGTATCCTATGAAGACGCATTTTTCCGCTTTGGGTTCAAGCTTGTCCGGCTGTAACTTCTTTACATAGGCTTCGCATCCCCAAACTTTAAGGAACGACAATTTAGGTTTCTTCCCAAACCATAATTCATACGGTGTCGTTTCAACGGATTTAGACGGTGCCCTATTTAAAGTGAATGCGGCTGTTTCTAATGCATAACCCCAAAATGATAGTGGCAAATCTGTAAGTGACATCATAGAACGAACCATATCTAAGAGAGTTCGATTACGACGTTCAGACACACCATTACGCTGTGGTGTTCCCGGCGGTGTCAACTGCGAAAGTATTCCACATTTCTTCAAATGCTCGCCAAACTCGTAACTTAGATATTCACCTCCACGATCAGATCGTAGAAATTTAATCTTCTTGTTACGTTGATTCTCTACCTCACTTTGAAACTCCTTAAACTTCTCGAAAGTTTCGGACTTATGTTTCATAAAATAGATATACCCATATCTACTCAAGTCATCCGTGAAGGTAAGAACATAACGATAACCACTGCGCGATGCTACACTCATTGGACCACACACATCGGTATGTATGATTTCCAATAAGTCTGTAGCTCGCTCCATCATACCAGAAAATGGAGTCTTAGTCATTTTACCCATCAGACATGCTTCGCATCTTTCAAGTGATTCAAAATCAAGTGATTCAAGAAGTCCATCGGAATGGAGTTTCTTCATACGCTTCACTCCAATGTGACCAAGACGACAGTGCCACATATAGGTCAAATTATCGCTTGATTTCAAACGTTTAGCCTCAATGTTATTAATATGTGTATTTCTACTATCGAGATTCAATATGAATAGACCATCTATCAAAGGTGCATGTGCATAAAACATATTACTCATATAAATCGAACAACCATTATTCTCGGATTTAAACAAGTAACCGTCTCGCAATAAACAAGATCCCGATATAATGTTCATGCTCAACGCAGGCACCAAATAACAATTATTTAAGTATAAAACTAATCCCGATGGTAGATGAAGAGGTAGTGTGCCGACCGCGATCACATCAACCTTTGATCCGTTTCCCACGCGCATCGTCACCTCGTTCTTCACTAGCTTCCGTTTATTCTGCAGCTCCTGTTTCGAGTTACAAATATGAGCAACCGAACCAGTATCAAATACCCAGGCACTACTACGAGTACTAGTGAGATACACATCAATAACATGTATATCAGATATACCTTTCTTCTTGATGTTGCCGTTCTTCAAATCCGCCAAGTACCTTGGGCAATTCCGCTTCCAGTGACCTTCTCCCTTGCAGTAAAAGCACTCAGTATCAGGCTTGGGTCCAGCCTTGGTCCTCTTCGTCGGCGTGGTAACTTTCTTACCACCCTTCTTGAAGTGTCCCTTCTGCTTAGACTTGCCTTTCTTGAATTTGGTGGTCTTATTGACCATCAACACTTGGTGCTCTTTCTTGATCTCCACTTCTGCAGATTTTAACATAGCAAATAGTTCTGGCAACTCTTTGTTCATGTTCTGCATGTTGTAGTTCATCACAAAGTTCTTGTAACTTGGTGGTAGTGATTGGAGGATGCGGTAAACTCCCAAAGTATTAGGAATCACTATACCCAAACTTTGAAGTTTATTTGCGTGCCCAGACATTTTAAGCACATGCTCACTGACGGAGCTACCCTCTTCCATCTTGCAGTTAAAGAACTTTTCAGAAGCTTCATAACTTTCAATTGCCGCATGAGTCTCAAAGATTAATTTGAGATCCTCGACAATATCATATGGATCTGACTCTTCAAACCTTTTCTGAAGCTCCGATTCTAAACCATACAAGATAGCACACTGAACTATGGAGTACTGATTCTTCCGAGCGAGGTAAACATTCTTTACTTCATCGGTAGCATCAGCTGCAGGTGGGTCACCTAGCGGTGCATCCAGCACATAGGTCAAATTACCAGCTGTGAGGACAATCCTCAAATTGCGGAACCAATCCGCGAAGTTGCTTCCATTGTTTTTCAACTTTTCTTTCTCTAGGAACGCATTAAAATTGATGGTAGGGGCTGCCATTGATCTACAACATATTTGCAATAGTTTAGACTAAGTTTATGACAAATTGAGTTCAAATTAATTAATGAAATTAAACTAGGTGAACTCCCACTCAAAACAACATCCCTCACATTGTTTTAGTGATCACACGAACCAAATCCACTACATCAACACCGATCATCACGAGAGCTGATATAGTTTTAATGGCGAACAATCATCATGTTCATCATATCTACTATATGATTCATGCTTTGCCTTTCGGCGATCCGTGTTCCTGAGGCCATGTCTGTACATGCTAGGCTCGTCAAGATCAAACCTTAGCTTCCGCATAAGCAAATCTGGCTTGCTTACGTTGTAGTCACCCGCGGAATCAAAGACACCCGATCATCACGTGGTGCTTCGAAGCAGCAAGCTTTGGCAACGGTGCATACTAAGGGTGAACACTTTTAGAACTTGAAATTTATGTGCATGAGGGATCATCTTATAATGCTACCGTCGTCTACTAAGCAATACAAGATGCATAAAGGATTAACATCACATGCAATTCATAATATGTGATATGATATGGCCTTTCTTCTTTGTGCTTCCGATCTCCATCTTCAAGCACGAACATGATCTCCATCATCACCGGCATAGCATCAAGGTCAATGACGCTTCTTCATGGTTGTCGTCCGCCAACTTCAACTATTACAACTATTTTGAATAGACACGCAGGCCTTAACAGAAATTAAAGACAACCATATGGCTCCTGCCGGTTGCCAACTTACAATAAGGATCATTGCATACATCAAATATAATCACAATCATGGCCATATCACATCACTGCACACCCCTGCAAAACAAAGTTAGACGCTTCTACTTTCTTTGCATATTTTACGTGGTTTGGGGCTTTCCATAAGTGTCGTTCTAACTTACGAACAAGAACCACAACATTGATACTAGCATTGTTGATCACCCGTTGTAAATTGGATCTTTACTATGCTAGGAGAAACAGGCACCCGCAAAGCCACTTATGCAAAACGAGTTGCATGTCAAGCGTGGAGCAAGTCTCATGAACGATGTCATGTAAGGTTAGCCCGGGCCGCTTCATCCCAACATACCGCAAGATGCAAAGTACACAAAAAGCAATCTACAATAAAAGCATCAACGCCCACAATGACCATTGTGTTCTACTCGTGCAACAGATCTACATATAGACACGGCTCTGATACCACTGTAGGGGTTCGTAGCATGGAAAACAAAAATTTTCTATCGCATACAAACAAACAAGCCAAGATCTATCTACTAGATTGTAGCAACGAGTCGATGGAATAACTCACCCTCGAAGATTCCAAAGTGTTTAACGAGAGCAGATTCTCGTGGGTGATGTAGTCGTACTCTTTCCGATCTCAAGATCGCGTAGACGATCCTTCCGGCGCCGCGTTCCCGCAGCGCTCCCGCAGTCGGTCACACGTTCGGTACTCGACGAAGACCTTCCTCTCCCTTGTTCCAGCAGGCAGCGGAGGTTGTAGCACTCTCCTCGCGATTCCGGCAGCACAACGGCGTGGTACCGGAGGTAGAGGGGAGATCCCGCAGGGCTTCGCCTTAAGCCGGTGCGAGTATGGTGGAGCTTATGAGAGAGGCTATTAGTGGTCTAGTAATTAGACACACCAATTAGAGGGCTCTAAACCAATTAGAAGGCTCTAAACCGAAACAGCTCTAAACCGGGGTCTAGGTCTAGTTTCTAGTTTAGAGGATAGGAACTTGTGTGTGTTGGGAGGGGAGCCCTGCCCCTCCCTTTATAGGTGGGAGGGCTGGCGCGCTAGGGGAGGGAGGGAGTCCCTCCCCAACTCGGCCTAGGGCTGGCCGCCGGCTTGGGGACTCCTTCCCCAAGTCGGTCTCCTCTTCTCCTCCTCTTCCCACTTTCCAAAACTGGCAGTTTGACTTTCAAACTAGCCGTTTGACTTTTCCAATTTAGGAATTAAATAAACCCTTTATTTTGGACAGCGAGAACACTTAGTACATGATGCAATCATTCCATCTTGCAATGACACATTCATGTACCCCTTCCCCCCGGAGTGCCGGACATTCCGGGACCTTCTAGAATGTTCCCGATGAAAACACCGGAACCATTCCCCAACTCCGAAATGGGACTTTCCTTATATGAATCTTATTCTCCGGACCATTCCGGATCACCTCGTGATATCCCGGATCCCATCCGAGACTCCGAACAACATTCGGTCTCTTTCTCATAATACCATAACTACTCAAACAACGTCGAATCCTTAAGTGTGTCTCCCTACGGTTCGTGAACTATGCAGACATGATCGAGACACTTCTTCGAACAATAACCAATAGAGGAATCTGGAAATTCATATGGCTCCCACATATTTCTACGATTACTTTGCGATCGAATGAACCATTTACATACGATACCAATTTCCCTTTGTCTCACGATATGTTACTTATCCGAGGTCATGATCGTCGGTATCTCTGCATACCTAGTTCAACCTCGTTACTGATAAGTACTCTTTTCTCGTTCCCGTGATATGTGATCCCTTGTGACCAAGTCACATGCTTGCAAGCTAATTGGATGACATTTCACCGAGAGGGCCCAGAGAATATCTATCCGTCATGTGGATGGACAAATCCCACTCTTGATCCATGTGTTTCAACCAATACTTTCCGAACACCCAATGCCACTTTTATAGCCACCCTGTTACGGTGTGGTGTTTGATGACATCAAAGCATCCATCCAGTAAAGGCAATATGCATGATCTCATGGTCGAAGGAATTAGGTTACTATGTATCAGAAAGCATATAGCAATTGAACTATTGAAATGACTTGATCTTTATGCTACGCTTGTCTATAGGAGTATGTCCACCATATCATTCTCCTAACGATATGATCTTGTTGTTGATAACATCTCAATGTTCATGACAAAGAAACCACATCATCAATCAACCAACAAGCTAGTGAAGTATAGAGGCCATACTAGGGACTTCAAATTAAGTTTACAAATCACACAAGTATTAATGGTTTCCTTGTTAATACTATTATAGCATGAATGTAAACATTTATCATAAACACAAAGATATATAATAATAACTACATTTATTATTACCTCTAGGGCATATCTCCAACACTTGGCACTCCCGGGTAGCTGTGTTCAAGATGGAATCACTCCTCTAGCTGTTATGAGTAATCATTGTACAAAGGGAACAAAAACCTTGGTGATGCCATGAGTGTCCATCACAGCCTGATAAACTAATTAAAATCTTTGGCATGCTCTCAATTACTTAAGAACTGAAATTCTTGAAGGACAATGAATATAAAAGTAGTGCTTGAAGAGTCTTGATTTATTGATGTGGGAGAATTGAGATAATATAGTGTATATGATTTTCATGACAACTCTCACACTCTCAATTTTACATGATTATACTTTATTGTTCAAAGGCAAGCCTATGAGTTGATTACATGACATGGAATAAAGTTTACTCATTTGAATCATCCATGTTAACAATAATTTTGCCGCGCTACGAGGATGCATAAAAACCCGTATGATATGCTTGCCATTACTCTATATATACTGAAGTTTTTCAGATTTATAAAGTGGAGGAAACATGAGACTACCAATCATGAGTAAGATCATCATCTCGTTATTTCAATTTAAATGTTGAGTACCTTTTTGGCTTTGGTTTTCTTGCTCGAGGACGATCAAGTTTAAGCTTGGGGAGGTTGATGGCTCTGAAATATAGCCATCTACGTCCACATTTAAACTGGATATTATTCATATTTTTGATGAAACATCTCTCTAAATCCTGCCACTAATGCATAATGATCAAAGGGGTATGCAATCCTTTCTTTATATTTTTCCCTATGCAGATAATGACGTTTGATGATGGGAATCACTATATTAAAGTTAAAGATACGAGATTTCCAACAACCCGAAGAAACCAGGAGTCGCGAAGTGGAGACAGATGCTTTAACGACCAACTATACAATCGGAATTTATTCCAGCCGTATAGTTTCGGTCGTATAGTTGCCATCGACACCGCTAGGTCAAACGGAACAACTTTCGTGAAGGGAACCCTATATAAAGAGGCCTCAGGCGACGAGAAAAGAGAGCTCTTCCCGACCATCATCTGCCTCCAGAGCTCCATCCACAACACCGAAGAGCCACCGGAGGAATAGACTTAGATCTAATCTCCAAACCCATCTCCACCACCATAGCCATATTCCACCACTTGTAATAGTAGATCTCTTCATCGATTGGCGACATTGTAAGACTATTTTCTATCAATCTCATGATTTCGACATGATGCTTATTATATCCTCTCTTGCCTCAATCTAAGGACTTTTCAGGTACCCAAGACCCCGAGGATTGAGCCAGGTATAGGGAGTATGAGTAATGACTAATCTGTAGGTTGGGAACCCTAGTGACAGAAGGGGTAGTCAAGCTGTATGTGCGGGATTTACTTGGGATTAACGGTGACATCACTATGCATATCATTAGTTCTCTTTCTTCTATGGATGAGACTATTAGGTTATTTCTATAAGAGGTTGTGGAGGCAATAGCAATTATGGATACACTGCCCACATATAATTTATCTTGCTCTAACAATTACATGCACATTTTATTTTTATCTTTTATTCCCATTAGATGTTTTGCACAGCTAGCCCTAGGCCCTCTCTCTCCATCATCGACAACAACAAAAGACGCAAACTCTTGGTACGGTAAAAACACAAAAGGAATTCTAAAACTCTCGAAGGTCCGTTAAAGTAACTTCACTACACTTCTGCTTCTCGAGGATTCGATAAACCTAGGTCTACTAGGGAAAAGAGCTATACTACATCCGTAATCTAGATCGAAGGTATCAGTATCTGACATGCATGTTGGTACGATTATGGAGTCGAATGATGCGAATTTATTTGAGGACATCTTTCCCATGAAAGGTATGTGTAGCTCATCAAATTAGGAGATGACTAGTTCATCTAGTCAGGAATTTGTTATAATTTCTAAACCCACTATGCTGACAGAACACTATGATGATCCTGTGGAGGATGACAATGAGGCTCCTAAAAGGAGCAAGATACAAAGGACTTCAAAGTCATTTGGTGATGATTTCATTGCGTACCTTCTGGATGATACTCCCACTTCTATTTCAGAAGCCTATACATCTCAAGATGCCGACTACTGAAAGAAGCTGTCTGTAGCGAGATGGATTCCATCTTAGCTAATGGAACTTGGGAGGTCACTGATCGTCCTTATGGGTGCAAACCAGTAGGATGTAAGTGGGTGTTCAAGAAAAATCTTAGACTTGATGGTACTATTGAAAAGTACAAGGCACATCTTGTGGCCAAGGGTTATACTAGAAAGAAGGTGAAGACTTCTTCGATACCTACTCACATGTAGCTAGATTGACCACTATTCGAGTACTACTATCCTTGGCTGCCTCACATGGTCTTATCGTTCATCAAATGGATGTTAAGATAGCTTTTCTAAATGGAGAGCTAGCCGAGGAAATTTATATGGAGCAGCCTTGGATTTGTAGTAGATGGTCAAGAAGGAAAGATGTGTAAGTTAGTGAAGTCTTTATTGTTAGAAATATGCCCTAGAGACAAATAGTAATAAGAATTATTATCATATTTCATAAAGTTTATGATTAAGTTTTATATCATGCTATAACCGTATTGAAAGGAAACGTCAATACATGTGTGATATATAAACAACCAGGGGTTCTCAGTGAAACTCTAGTCACTGGTTCATTGGTCAACAGATGATCAAGGTTTCCTAATCATGTGGCATTTATGCCAGTTGGAAATGGAGTCATTCTCATTCTGAGAATGAGATGATGAACTAATACCCAACCTAAACATTGTGACCTGATCATGTCATAAAGTTCAATTTATGATGATTAGAATAGACCTAGTAGACTATTCCTTAGACCATGAGGCTATATCAATCACTGTCTCCCGAGGGTACTTTGATAGCATCAAATGTCACTTGGTAAAACAGTGATCATAAAGGTGTGTTCAGGTATTCGGAGGAACAATTGAGGCAATATATGTCAAGAGCAGGATTTGTCCACCTGCATGATGGAAAGATACTCGAGGGCCCACTCGAAGAAGTTATATCCAATAGCTGCGCAGCGTGTGATTTGATCACATGGATATCACTTGTCGGAACGAGTCAAGTAGCATTTGTGGATAACGATATTGAACACGATATAGTGATGTCATTGATAAGATCTTGGGCAATGCAAGTATCAAGAGACAAAAGGAATAAGACACGACAGTCACTGTTCAAACGACAAAAGATCTTCGTGGAATGCACAGGGGTCACATGGCCATCCAGGTCCCTCTGTTGATCATTGGTCCGGGAGAGTCCTGACCATGTCTGGAGTGTTCCCAAACCATGGGGTATCACGCTTAAGGTCTTGGTCATGCTTAGAGAGTGTTTATAGGATCGGTGGAATCACTGAAGAATAGAAAGAGATAGAACCGGAAGGGTTTCAGTAAGTCTGGAGGATGTCCGGAGTGGAGGTGGAAGGTGTTCCATAGCCACAGAGATTGAATAATATATGAATGAATGTTAAATATTGATTTAATCATTTATTCATAATTATTTAATAAAGATAAAATCAATTAAAAAGGTCAAAAGGATTAATGGGCCAAATTCCGGAGGGAGAAGGGCCCATGAGGGAAAAACCGAAGGGAGGAAGGAGAGAAGGGGTGGTCGGATGGGCCTAGGGCTCCCCACATGGGGCCCACTAGGGCCTTGGCCGCCGGCCGGCCCCCTCTCCCTTATTTAGTCTCACCCGGGACTTTGAGGGAGGGAGTACCTCCTCTTCCCCTATATAGTGGGGTATTTTGACCAAATAATACACACAATATTCAATAAAGGTTTCCTCACTTTTGCGGAGACCTCGAATTGATATTCTCTCTCTCTCTCCCGTTCTCCCGTGATCATGGTCCCAAGTTCGGACTGCACGGATGAGAGACATCTTCACCACAGAGCGCTGTCGTGCCGCGGGATTCGGATCCAGGAGCTCTACTTCCGCAACTGCTGCTGGATAAGGGAAGCGGGAGTCATCGCCAGGCACCGGATGCATGTAACTCCCTGCGAGGTGTCACACTTGAGGCACTAGAAGTCATTGGAGCCGCATGAGCGCAAGGACTTCATCACGACCTTGAGGTCGGCTTCGGCTCGTCCACATCAACCACACTCCCGAGTGTTGATAATGCTTTTCGGTCTTCAAGGGTAAGTTCGCGAAAAGCCCCTCCCATTACTGCATTACTAATAGATAGGTCCTGGCAACAAAGGGGGTTTAGGGGCGTAGGGTAAAATTTTATTGTTTTCATACGCGAACCCCTACAGTGGTATTAGAGCTAGATCTATGCGTAGTATTGCTAGTATGGGTAGAACACACGAGCTATAGCATGTGGGTGTTGATATTTTAGTTGTTACCCTCCCATGTGTACTGTGTATACCGTAGCAATGCTTGATGAAGCGGCCCCCAACCGACTTTACACGTTCATTCGCGAGACTGGTCCATGCTTTACATACGGCTTGTACCGTATAAAGTGGCTTTGGGGGGTGTCTGTCTCTCTCGCATTAGTTGGTATGCCATTTGCAACGGAGGGCCCTGAAAGGGGTGTAGTAAAGACAATTACTCGATCAGTGTTGTGGTGAAAGTTTGTAGGTAAGAATGGTTCTTGTGCGAAAGCCCATTCAGCGACGTAAAACATGCAAAGATAAAGTAGAGGCGTCTAACTTTGTTTTGCAGGGGGCATTGTGATGTGATATGGTTGTGGCAAAGGTAAAATAATTACCTTATGTTGCTAAGTAGTAGTGGACGTTCACGGAGGTGACGGACTACCACACCGAAAAGGCACCGGTACTCTGGTGTCTACGGTGTCGGAACCCTGGCGCCGGAATCCGGTGACACCGGATGGAGACCACGACGTGAATGACCATATCACATTGCATTTACATTCAATGTTATTGTTTGTATATCTTATTGTGTGCTAGTATTAGATACTCGATGGTAGCCTAATAAGATTATCCCTATTAAAATACCAATGATTGTGTTCTCCCTTAGTGTGTACCACTAAGAAAGTTCTTCAGTATGAGGCAGCGCCGTGATGGCCGGGGGTCAGACATATCTATGTTCGCATACAGTGGGTGTAAGCCATGTTGCATAATGAATACACTAAGGTTGAGTTGGGGAGCCTAGAATGTGTAGACATGGCCTCGGAACACGGATGGTTGAAAGATTGAGCATGAGTCGCATGAATGATGTGACCAACATTTAGGCGTCCACCCTAGCACCCACATTGTGGCTGTGATGATCGGGGGAGATGTGGGGAAAAAGGGTCGTGTAATCACTAGAACCCTTCAGGGGATAAGTGTTTTTATTGGAGTTATTATTAACTTATTTAATTATAAACTTAGTCTAAATTCCTTTTGCAATTATAAATGTAGAAAATGGTTCTCCCTGATGCTACCTTCCCTGTTGACAATTGGTTAGATGGAGAGAAGCTCATGCTAGATGGATCAAACTTCTCTATGTGGGTTGCGCGTCTCCACATTCTCCTTAGCGAGAATGACGTGGTCGATTGTATACTCAACGAGATGGATTTGGAGCAGCCTAGTATCTTAGAGACCCCAGAGCAGTGGGAAGACCGCTATTAATGATGGCTCAAGATATCTCGAGCTCGTTGGGGAACCCCAAGAGGAAGGTATGGTGAGCATAGTAGCAAGTTTCCCTCAGTTATGAAACCAAGGTTATCGATCCAGTAGGAGCAAGGAAACACCTCCAACGTATTGTTTCCAACTTGGAATCCTGCACAACACAACCACAGAAATTTCCCCCAACTTACAGTGAGGTTGTCAATCTCACCGGTTTTGCTGAAAATAAAGGATTAAACGTATTGTGTGGAAGATAGTAATATCTTGCAGAAAGTAAACAGAAAACAGTAAATAGCTTAGTAGATTGATGGTAAAAGAATGGACCGGGGTCCAAAGTTCACTAGTTGTGATTCTCCTTAAGATAGATGGCATGTTGGGTGAACAAATTACAACGGGGCAATTAACAAACATCAAGAAAGCGTACATGCATATACTAATCATCTTGACTCCTATGAGATTTGATTGGGCATTACAACATTATACATAGACCGTAATCCAACTGCATCTATGACTAATAATCCACCTTCAGGTTATCATCCGAACCCCGTCCAGTATTAAGTTGCAAGCAACAGATAATTGCATAAAGCAAAGTGTGTAAAGTAAACAATACAATTGTTCTATGAACAAAGGATTGTTGTTTTCTCCCTAGTAGCAATAACACATCTAGTACCTTAGAGATTTCTATCACTTCCCCAGATTCCAAGAGGCATGAACCCACTATCGAGCATAAATACTCCCTCTTGGAGTTGCTAGCATCTACTCGGCCAAGATAGCTACTAACAACGGAGAGCATGCAAGATCACAAATAACAAAGACATGATAGAATCAATAATCAATCTGAAATAGCATCTCAATATCCATCGGATCCCCGCAAACACAACATGTAGGATTACAAATAGATGATCTTGATCATGAACGGAGCTCACAAGATCTAAACATGGTAGCACAAAGGAGGAGAACCAACCATCTAGCTACTACATGGACCCGTAGTCCTGGGATGAACTACTCACGCATCACACCGGAGGCAGGCATGATGATGAAGAAGGCCTCCAGGGTGATCTCTCCCCTTTGGCAAGGTGCCGGGAAGAGCTTCAGATCCATCCTGATCTAGGGATGGAGATGGCGGTGGCTACAGACTCTTTCGTGGAATTTTGATCAGGTACTTAGGGTTTTCATCCCGATGGCAATATATAAGCGAAGGGGCAAGGTAGATGGAGTGCCAGGGGGCCCACACCCCCTGGTGGCGCATCTAGGGCTGGCCGCACCACCACCAGGTGTGGACGGCCTAGTTCCCCTCTTCGTCTCCCCTCCAGACTCCGTGTTCCTTCTAGTAAAATATTGACTTGGGCTTTTGTTCGGTCCAATTCAAAGAATATTTCCTTACTAGCTTTTCTGAAACAAAAAACAGCTGAAAACATGCAACTGGCACTGTGGCATCTTGTTAATAGGTTAGTTCCAGAAAATGTGTAAAAATACTCCAAAGTGTGGACAAAACATAAGAAAGTAGATATAAAACAAGCATGGAACATAAAAAATTATAGATACATTTGCAATGTATCAACATCCCCAAGATTAACTCCTGCTCGTCCTCGAGTAGGTAAGTGATAAAAAGAAAAGAATAATTTTTGAGGTGACATGCACCATCACAATCTTTGATCAAGGCATTTATAAAACATTGATAGCTGGGATCATAGTACTTTACATAGCATGAAAGATATGGTTCTAACAATAAGACATAGCAACTATGTCATAACATGAAAAGGTACAAACAAAAGATTCATGAATAACAATGCCTTGCAAGACGTTTGTTTGTTTCACATATAGAAAACACAATGAGAATGGTATTCAGCTTGTCCCTCATAATGTACCAAAACATAAATGCATAGGACACCTTCAAAGTTCATAAGGGTGACTAGATACAAATAGTCTAAGAACAAACAATATCAAAGTTATGCATCAATCAACAAGTCTTGGGGCAATGCACATTAAACTAAGAATGACCACTATGCTCTCTTAATAGGTGCATAAAGATAGAAGATGGAGACTCAACATAAAAGTAAAAGAAAAGCCTTCATAGAAGGAAGCAGGGATTCAAGTCTCATAAAGAGCTTCCAAAAATTATGGTACTTATTAGCTTTCAGCTCTCATTGCCCCTATCGTAAGCATCTTGAAGTGATTAAGGTTAAAGTGAACAAACTATGGAGTATATGCTTTAAAAAGTATAAGTTGGCAATCACATGTCCCTTGAATACGAGGGCCGCTCCTCATGCTACTCAAGTTTAGTTACTGGTAAGTTCTTGTCATAGTAAGTACATGTGTATCATAGAGAACCGCTAACGGGGTACCCCTTTCCCGATGATACCGAAGAATCCCCATATCAAAATGACAAGGCAAGCAGGCAATAAGCATCTCAACATCTTCTTATTTACCATGGGAAAATGGTGCTTTTCTCTCTCTTTCCTCTCTTTCCTCTTTTCTCATCTTTTTTTCCTTTTTTCTCAATCTCTATCTCTTTTTATAAGAAGAATGCTTCATAGATTGCTCATTATGGTTACGCTACAGGTTTCCACCATGATTAGGCATGGATTAGACCAGCCGCCCAGGCGTTTCTCTAACACACATACATAACTCCATGGACTTACAAGTTCCCCTTTCATTTCACACTGACGACATCCATAAACAAAAGAGCATGATATCAACTGGGTACAATGTACAAGTGCAATGTTGAAAGCGTTCCCCATGACAGCATGGTTCTGCTAATCCCAACGTATAAGTGCAAGCATATACAACATAGATGACACAATGGTTCAAGTTTATTAAGGGCAAGAAAAGTAAAGTGTGCCATCAAGTTTGTGAGAGCTTTAATCACTATTTTTCACATAACAAGTCTAATTCGGAAGGTAGATAAAAACATGAATATACTTGGAATAGCAAATGCTAATAGGTAGGTATGGTGGACTCTTTGGAATAACTTGGTTTTATTTGGAGTTGGATGCATGAGTGGAACTCATACTTGGTAGGGAGGCTAGCAAAAGACTGGGAGCGACCAACTAAGAGAGCAATAATGGCCATAATCATGCAAAGCGACAAAACATCATTAATTAAAGCATAAAGTGATATTACAAGTCGAAAACTAAATGATCATAGAGGCTAAGGTGACTTTGTAGAGTCTTAACATGGTGTGAGCATGCGCCAAGTCAACCCAAATAAAGCATCAAAGGAGAACCATAATACTATGCTTTAATATGCTAAAACAACCCATGATTCTTTCAAGGCACATTCAGCAATCTCAATTGTTTATAACATGTCATGCTACATCAAAAATCACTAAGCATAAAGCCAAAACAATATCAAGCATGACATGACAAAGCATAGGCCACAGTAAAAAACAAGCTCCTTTTTACCACTTAAGCATGAACTTTTCCTACTCTTTTCCAATCCAAACCAACTTATTTGAAAACTAATGTATGAATGAGGGGGTCCAAACAATTTATTCAAGCAAACTAAGCAAACGAAAACCAAAAACAAAAATGAAGACACTCCAAGAACAACACAACTGTGCATGAAACAATAAAAATGAAGTGTTTGGAAGAAACCTGAGATTTTTATAGATGAAGAAGGGGATGCCTTGGGCATCCCCAAGCTTTGACGCTTGTACTTCTTGGATATTTCTTGCGGTGATACAGGTGGCATCCCCAAGCTTGAGATTTTGTCCATACTTCCTCTTATCAGATTACTCTGAAGGAAATATGCCCTGAGAGGCAATAATAAAGTTGTTATTATGTATTCCTTGTATATGATAGATGTTGATTTTGCATGCTATAATTGTATTGATAGGAAACGTCAATACATGTGTGTTTAATAAACAAAAAGGGTTCCTAGTTATGCCTCTCTTATAGACTAGCTTATTGATTAACAAGATGATCAAGGTTTCCTGATCATGGACATTGGATGTTGTTAATAACAAGGTCACAACATTTGTGAAATGATGTGATGAACATTCATCAGAAGTATAGCATTATGATCAAGTCATTATGTTTATATTGCTATAACATCATACGAAATAGTCTTAGTCCTTAGACCACGAGATCATGTTAATTGCTAACACTGGAAGAGTATCTTGATAACATCAAACGTCATACCGTAACAGGGTGACTATAAAGGTGGGTTCAGTGCTATGAAGGTGTTATGTTGAGGCTCATGGATGAAGAGTGGAATTTGTCAATCCCGATGACGGATAGATATACTCTGGGCCCTCTCGGTGATATCACATTAAGATAGCTTGCAAGCAAGTGATGTGATCACTAGAATGTTATATCACGGGAACGAGAAAAGAGTGCATGTTCGTAACGAGATCAAACTAGGTATTTGGATATCGATGATCGAATATCGGACATGTATTATATCATGAGACAAAGGGATTAAATTACTAGCGTTAAAGGTTCTCACGATCACAGAAGTCATCGTTGAATGTGCAGGAGTCAATATGGATCTCCAGGTCCCGCTTCTGATTATTGATCTGAGAGGAGTCTCAATCATGTCTGCATTATTCGCGAACCGTAGGGTGACACACTTAAGGGTTGCCGGACACCATTTAGGAGCACAAATGTTTCAGACAAAAGGTTTGCAAAGCGCAGGAAATGTTTCGATAGAAACCGGAATTGTTTCGGGTGAAATTGCAGAAAGTGGTTCTGCATGTGATATTGAAATGTTGCAAGGGGTTTTATGTGAATGTTTGTTAATTAAAGTAATTAACAAAATTCTGAATAAAATAAATAAAATAGTTTTATTAATTGAGAGTTGCATTTAATTTGGTGGAAATTAAATACATGTGAGTGGGATTTTGGGTGGAGGCCATGTTTATGTGAGTGGAGGTTCACCACATGAATGAAGGAGGGGAGGAGTCCCCCCCTCATGCGCCGGCTATGGGAGGAGAGGGGTATCCCTCCCTCCTATATAAAGCCCCCTCTCCCCTCTCATGAACCACACCTCCTCGTGAAGGATCTCTCCCCCCATGGTGTCGGATTAGCGAGATACATGTTCCCGGTGGCCTTGCGTCTGGAAGGAGTTGCTGCTTCCGCTAATTCGCTGGAGCGAGGAGGTGGAGGTTGTCCGGTGGCTTGGATGTGTGTGCGAGGATGGATGCGCTGCTGATTTGCGGTGCTCGGACTTCCACACGATCTTGATATCGGCAAGCATACGACTACATCAACCATGAGTTCCTACTCGTTAACAAAACTCGTTGTCTTCGAGGGTAAGTTCTCCATGGATGTATGTCCACCCGTTCCTCTGTATCTAGTAGATAGATCTTGGCGTATAGTTCTCATCGTAGGATTTTTTGTTTTCTATGCTGCGGACCCAACAGTGGTATCAGAGCCTGATCTATGCATAGGTACTTTGCATGGGTAGTACACATATGTTTATATGTGGGAGATGATGATCATGTTATTGCATCTTCTATGTATTTTGGATATTGGTGGCATAGTGGGATGAAGCGGCCCGGACCAACCTTACATGTCATCGTACATGAGACTGGTTCCACTACTGACATGCAACTAGTTTTGCATAAGTGGCTAGCGGGTGTCTGTCTCTCCTACTATAGTCAATATATGATTTACAATGAGTTGCTAATAACTTGGTTATGCTCGTTGTGGTTCATGTTCGTAGGTAAGACCGGTTCTATCTCCGAAAGCCCTAAGCCATGTAAAACTTCCAATTGATAAATTAGAGGCGTCTAGTTTTAGATCGTTGCTAGGCTAGTGTCTTGATATGGTATTGTTGTAAGTAGATGTATGATAGATACTCTTACAACTCACTTAACGTGTAAGTTCCATAGACCTTGGCCTTACACACAAAGGAATGATAGAGATCATACCACGATGCAAATGATAGAGATCAAATGCATGGACCATATCATCTCACTTCACACATTAGATGTTAGCATCTTATATTGCTAGTTTGGCGCTTTTGGTAGCATTATAAGATGATCCCTCATTTAGATATCAAGATAAAATGTGTTCTTCCTTAAGTATGCACCATTTTGTGGATCGTGTTTTGAGGCATCACGTGATGATCGGGTGTTCTCGGCTCTACGCTTTCATACAACGGGTGTAAGACAGTTTTACACACGCAAATACTAAGGTTCTTACTTGGCGAGCCTAGCATGTACAGACATGGCCTCAGAACACGGACCGAAAGGTTAAGCATGAGTCATATAGTTGATATTATTCCCATATAGATGCTCGCCTTTGAAGCTACACCGACTCACGTGATGATCGGACTTGGTGTAGTGGATTTGGTTCATGTAATCACCAAAAGGACACGAGGGATGTCGTTTTTGAGTGGGAGTTCATTAGTAATTTGGATTAGTTGAACTCAATCTATCATAAACTTAGTCTAAATATACTTTACAAATTCTGTTGTAGATGGCACCACCTGCTTTTAATTTCAATGTGTCCATGGAGAAAGAGAAGCTTGCTGCAAATGGTAGCAACTTCACCAACTGGGCTATGAATTTGAGGATTCTCCTCATTGCTGCATAAAAGCAATATGTGCTAGAGGCGCCGCTAGGCCCCCACCAGCTCCTGATGCCCCTGACGAGGAAAAGAACGTCAATATAACTCGTCAGGAGGACCACAACTTAGTTCATTGCGGCATACTGTATGGGCTAGAGCCAGAACTTCGAAAGCGTTTCGAAAATGGCAATGCCTTTGATACCATGGGAGAATTGAAAATGATTTTCGATACCCATGCTGCCATAGAGAGTTATAATGCTTCTGAAAAGTTCTTTAGCTGCATGATGGAGGAAAACAACTCCGTTAGTGAGCACGTACTCAAAATGTCTAGGTACGCCGATAAGCTTGTGTCCTTGGGAATAATGATTCCCATTGACTTAGGCATACATCGTGTTCTCCAATCTCTGCCACCTAGCTACAAGAGCTTCGTGATGAACTATAATATGCAGGGCATGAAGAAGTCTCTCCCCGAGCTTCTATCAATGCTTAAGACTGCAGAAGTGGAGATTAGGAAAGAACATCAAGTGTTGATGATCAATAAAACCACCGGTTTCAAGAAGGACAAGAAAGGCAAGCAGAAGGGAAAGAAGGGCAGCAAATCTGTTGCCGCGCCTGAAAAGAAACCCCGAGCTGGCCCTAAGTCTGATACCGAGTGTTACTATTGCAAGGGGACTGGCCATTGGAAGCGCAACTGCCCCAAGTATTTGGCGGACAAGAAGGCCGGTAAGGCAAACAAAGGTATATGTGATATACATGTTATTGATGTGTACTTGACTAGTACTCGCAGTAGCACCTAGGTATTTGATACGGGATCGGTTGCTAATATATGTAAGTCGGTTCAGGGGCTGCGGAACAAGCGACAACTAGCAAGGGATGAGGTCACGATGCGGGTCGGCAATGGATCAAGAGTTGATGTGATCGCCATCGGAACGCTGCCTCTCCATATGCCATCGGGATTAGTTATAAACCTGAATAATTGTTATTTGGTGCCTGCACTAAGCATGAACATTGTATCCGGATCGTGTTTGATGCAAAGTGGTTATTCATTTAAGTCTAAAAACAATGGTTTTTCGATTTATATGAATAATATCTTTTATGGTCATGCACCTATGTTGAATGGTTTATTTCTGTTGGATCTCGATAGTAGTTTTATGCATATTCATAATATTGATGCTAAAAGGATTAAACTTGATAATGATATATCTACATATATGTGGCACTGCCGTCTAGGTCATATTGGCATTAAACGCATGAAGAAACTCCATTCTGTTGGACTTTTGGAATCATTTGATACATGTGAGCCATGCCTTATGGGCAAGATGACTAGAACGCTGTTTTCCGGTTCAATGGAAAGGGCGATAGATTTATTAGAAATCATACATACTGATGTGTGTGGATCAATGAGTGTGTCGGCGCGAGGTGGATATCGTTATTTTGTTACTTTCACGGATGATTTGAGTAGATACAGGTATATCTATTTAATGAAACATAAGTCAGAAACCTTTGAAAAGAATAAGGAATTTCAGAATGAAGTGGAAAATCATCGTAACGGAAAGATCAAATTTCTGCGGTCCGACCGTGGAGGAGAGTATCTTAGTTACAAGTTTAGCACACATATGAAAGACTGTGGAATAGTTTCACAACTCACGCCTGCCGGAACACCACAACGTAATGGTGTGTCAGAACGTCGTAATCGTACTTTATTGGATATGGTTCGATCTATGATGTCTCTGACAGACTTGCCACTGTCATTTTGGGGTTATGCACTGGAAACCGCTGCATTCACTTTAAATAGGGCACCATCTAAATCTGTTGAAAAGACACCGTATGAATTATGGTTTGGAAACAAACCTAAGCTGTCATTTCTTAAAGTTTGGGGATGCGATGTTTATGTGAAGAAACTTCAACCGGATAAACTCGAACCCAAAGCAGAAAAATGCGTCTTCATAGGATACCCTAAGGAAACGATTGGGTATACCTTCTATCACAGATCCGAGGGCAAGGTTTTTGTTGCCAAGAATGGATCCTTTCTTGAGAAGGAGTTTCTCACAAAAGGTGTGAGTAGTCGGAAGGTAGAACTCGAAGAGGTTATTGAACCTTCTCTTCATGAAATGGCGAGTAGCGCAGCACCGGAAGTTGTTTCGGAGTTGACTTCACCTAATGAGGAGAGAGCTAATGATATTGATCATGAAACTCCAAAAGAGGACACCACCGAACCTCGTAGGTCAAGCAGGACACGTGCAGCTCCTGAACTGTACGGCAATCCTGTTATGAATTTCATGATTGATGAAATAGATGACCCTGCGACGTATGAAGAAGCGATGATGAGCCCTGATTCCAACAAATGTCTAGAAGCCATGAAATCTGAGATGGAATCCATGTACGAAAACCAGGTTTGGACCTTGGTGGACTTACCTCACGATCGAAAGGCCGTTGAGAATAAATGGATTTTCAAAAGAAAAACTGATGCTGATGGTAATGTGACCATCTATAAGGCTTGACTTATCGCAAAGGGGTTTCGACAAATTCAAGGAGTTGACTACGATGAGCCATTCTCTCCCGTAGCGATGCTTAAGTCGGTTAGGATTATGTTAGCAATTGCTGCATATTTCGATTATGAAATATGGCAGATGGATGTCAAAACTGCGTTCCTCAATGGTAATATTGAAGAAGAGTTGTATATGATACAACCTATGGGTTTTGTCGATCCTAAGGATGCTGATAAGGTATGCAAGCTTTAGCGATCCATCTATGGACTGAAGCAAGTATCCCGGAGTTGGAATCTCCGCTTTGATGAGGTGATCAAAGAGTTTGGATTTGTCCAAACTTATGGAGAGACTTGTATTTACAAGAAAGTGAGTGGGAACAATGTGGCATTTCTAATATTATATGTGGATGACATATTATTGATTGGAAATGATATAGATCTTTTAAACAGTGTTAAAAGTTATCTAAACAACAAATTTTTGATGAAGGACCTTGGTGAAGCTTCATATATATTGGGCATTAAAATCTATAGAGATAGATCAAGACGCCTAATTGGGATATCGCAGAGTACATACCTTGATAAGATATTAAAGAAGTTTAATATGGACGGAAGGAAGAAGGGGTTCTTACCTATGTTGCAAGGCAAGACATTGAGTAAGACTCAAAGTCCGGCTATGGCAGAAGAAAGAGAGATAATGGATAAGATCCCCTATGCCTCAGCCATAGGATCTATAATGTACGCCATGCTATGTACAAGACCGGATGTGGAACATGCTATTAGTTTGACTAGTAGGTACCAATCTGATCCAGGTTCGGAACACTAGATAGCGGTCAAGAATATCCTTAAGTACTTGAGAAGAACTAGGGATATGTTTCTTGTATACAAAGGTGAAGAAGAGCTAGTCGCTAAGTGTTATGTCGATGCTAGATTTGGCACTGACCCGGATGACTCTAAGTCTCAATCCGGATACGTATTTCTCTTGAACGAAGCATCAGTTAGTTGGAGGAGTTCCAAACAACCTATGGTGGCTGGATCAACGACATAGGCGGAATATGTTGCTGCTTCAGAAACGGCGCAGGAAGCGGTTTGGATGAAGGAGTTCATAAAAGAACTAGGTGTGGTTCCTAGTGCGTTGGACCCAATGGTGATCTATTGTGAAAACAATGGAGCCATAGCCAACGCCAAGGAACCAAGGTCTCACAAGAATTCCAAGCATATTAAGTGCCGGTTTCACTCCATCCGCGAGCATGTCAAGGATGGAGACATAAAGACTTGTAAAGTGCACACGGACCTGAATGTAGCAGATCCATTGACTAAAGTTCTCCCTAGGGCAAAACATGATCAACACCAGAACTCCATGGGTGTTAGATTTATCACTATGTAAACTAGATTATTGTCTCTAGTGCAAGTGGGAGACTGAAAGAAATATGCCCTGAGAGGCAATAATAAAGTTGTTATTATGTATTCCTTGTATATGATAGATGTTTATTTTGCATGCTATAATTGTATTGATAGGAAACGTCAATACATGTGTGTTTAATAAACAAAAAGGGTTCCTAGTTATGCCTCTCTTATAGACTAGCTTGTTGATTAACAAGATGATCAAGGTTTCCTGATCATGGACATTGGATGTTGTTAATAACAAGGTCACATCATTTGTGAAATGATGTGATGAACATTCATCCGAAGTATAGCATTACGGTTAAGTCATTATGTTTATATTGCTATAACATCATACGAAGTAGTCTTAGTCCTTAGACCATGAGATCATGTTAATTGCTAACACCAGAAGAGTATCTTGATAACATCAAACGTCACAGCGTAACAGGGTGACTATAAAGGTGGGTTTAGTGCTATGAAGGTGTTATGTTGAGGCTCATGAATCAAGAGTGGAATTTGTCAATCCTGATGACGAATAGATATACTCTGGGCCCTCTCGGTGATATCACATTAAGATAGCTTGCAAGCAAGTGATGTGATCACTAGAATGTTATATCACGGGAACGATAAATGAGTGCATGTCGTTAACGAGATGAAACTAGGTATTTGGATACCGATGATCAAATCTCGTACATGTATTATATCATGAGACAAAGGGATTAAATTACTAGCGTTAAAGGTTCTCACGATCACAGAAGTCATCGTTGAATGTGCAGGAGTCAGTATGGATCTCCACGTCCCGCTTCTGATTATTGATCTGAGAGGAGTCTCAATCATGTCTGCATTATTCGCGAACCATAGGGTGACACACTTAAGGGTTGCCGGACACCATTTAGGAGCACAAATGTTTCAGACAAAAGGTTTGCAAAGCACAGGGAATGTTTCGATAGAAACCGGAATTGTTTCAGGTGAAATTGCAGAAAGTGGTTCTGCATGTGATATTGAAATGTTGCAAGGGGTTTTATGTGAATTTTTGTTAATTAAAGTAATTAACAAAATACTGAATAAAATAAATAAAAGAGTTTTATTAATTGAGAGTTGCATTTAATTTGGTGGAAATTAAATACATGTGAGTGGGATTTTGGGTGGAGGCCATGTTTATGTGAGTGGAGGTTCACCACATGAATAAAGGAGGGGAGGAGTCCCCCCTCATGCGCCGGCTATTGGAGGGGAGGGGTCTCCCTCTCTCCTATATAAATCCCCCCTCTCCCCTCTCACAAACCACACTTCCTCGTGAAGGATCTCTCTCCCTCTCTAGATATTCCCCCATGGTCTCGGATTAGCGAGATACATGTTCCCGGTGGCCTTGCGTCTAGAAGGAGTTGCTGCTTTTGCTGATTCGCTGGAGCGAGGAGGTGGAGGTTGTCCGGTGGCTTGGACGTGTGTGGGAGGACGGATGCGCTGCTGATTTGCGGTGCTCGGACTTCCACACGATCTTGATATCGGCAAGCGTACGACTACATCAACCACGAGTTCCTACTCGTTAACAAAACTCGTTGTCTTCACGGGTAAGTTCTCCATGGATGTATGTCCACCTGTTGCTCTGTATCTAGTAGATAGATCTTGGCATATAGTTCTCATCGTAGGAATTTTTTTGTTTTCTATACTGCGGACCCAACATACTCTTCCCTACACTTAAAAATTTCCTTCATACAAAACTTCACACAGTCTTCATTAGCAACATTAGTGTACTCAAGATAATATGTCTTTTGGTTCAGTCTCAACACAAGTAAAACATACATTAAAACACAAGCTACTGTAGCACTTCATTTAAAAAGTTCAAATGATCAAAGAGAACTCAAAGATAAAGAGATTAAGAGGCAAATGCAAATAATGGCAAAAATCTGTCAAAACAGACCAGCAGGTAAAAACCAATTTTTTCAAAGACCTTCTGTTGCTCAAATCAAAAAGTGTTGAACTAATGAAAGTTGGATAACAACCTGGGCAGAAGCGCAAAAAATTACAGCTCAAACCGATGTACAGAGAATTTTTACGAATTTTTACAGTGAAGCACAAAAATCTGTTTCGGGACAGCAACTTTCCCAAGCATTACTTCTCTCTCATTAGAGGTTACTCTTGGCACAAAAACCACACAAAAATGATAAGGATAGGTTATTACGGAGGTGATAACTTCCAAGACTCAACTAAAACTTTTGGGTTATGTCCCAATAAGTGCTTTTCTTTAACGCCTTTGAGCTAGGCATAAGAAGCAAGAAAAGAATCAAGTGTTCTCAAAGGAAGAAGCATTAAGAGCAAATTTCTTACCCCTAACTTTCTTACCTTTGTTCTTATCCTTAGGGAACGTGTGATTGTTTGGTGAAGAATCAAAGTGCATGATGCCCTTTTCCACATCTATTATTGCTCCAAGAAGTTTTAGTAGGGATCTTCCAAGTGTAATTTGTCCTTTTCCTACGTATTCAATAACAAGATAATCAGTAGACACCACTTTCCCTAGAATCTTTGTAAACACTCCTTCATCTATTACAATGGGTAATATTGTGGCATTATTAGCAAGATATATTCCTTCCCCCCTTTAGAAAGTCCCTAAAGATTCGTAGATATCTTTAGGCATAAGACAAAATTCAGACATGATATCACCGCGAGCATGAAAAGTTTCATTATTTATAACAACTTTTACTATAGGAAGCCATTTTGAGGGTTCAGAATTTATTGAAACATAATCATTATGCTCTCTAAGCATATTATAGCATTCTTTTAAATTAGAGTTGGTCTCAAGAGTGTTCAATCTAGCAAATATGTTTATAAAGGAAGAATCAGATTTGCTAGGCAAGTTATATGTTAAGACCAACTTCTTTATGGCATTAAAAGCTTCATCCTCATGGCTAGAGGAAATCTCCTCCTACTGCAGCATCCAAAGCATATCTATAACAAAGAGCAGTTCCAAAGTAAGAACTGCTAAGAAGCAAGCTTTGAGTCATTTTAGGTCCAGTTTTTTCATGTAAATTAGAGATTCTAGACCAAGCTTCTTTGAAACTCTCTTCAATTCCTTGTTTGAAAGTAAAAATCATTTCCTCAGGTGATATAGTGATTGGATCAATGCTAGACATAATGGCAACTTAAGATAGAAACTAATAATAATTTTTCTATGTTTTTAATATAAAGAAGCAAACTAGTACGACTATTTTTGTGTGTTTTTGATAAAGAAACAAGCAAACAAAGCAGAAAATAAACTAAGCAAAACAAATAAAACAAAGTAAAGAGATTGGTCATGAGGGACTCCCCTTGTGAAGATGTCCTTGACTCCCCGGCAACGACGCCAGAAAAGAGCTTGATGGCTCAAGATATCTCGAGCTCGTTGGGGAACTCCAAGAGGAAGGTATGATAAGCACATCAGCAAGTTTCCCTTAGTTATGAAACCAAGGTTATCGAACCAGTAGGAGAAAGGAAACACCTCCAAGGTGCTGTTTCCAACTTGGAATCCTGCATAACACAACCACAGAACTTTGCCCCCAACTTACAGTGAGGTTGTGAATCTCACTGGTTTTGCTGAAAACAAAGGATTAAACGTATTGTGTGGAAGATAGTAATAGCTTGCAGAAAGTAAATATAAAATAGTAAATAACTTTGTAGATTGATGGTAAAAGAATGGACCGGGGTCCATAGTTCACTAGTGGTGATTCTCCTTAAGATAGATGACATGTTGGGTGAACAAATTACATCGGGGAAATTGACAAACATCGAGAAAGCATAGATGCATATACTAATCATCTTGACTCCTATGAGATTTGATTGGGCATTACAACATTATACATAGACCATAATCCAACTACATCTATGACTAGTAATCCACCTTCAGGTTATCATCCGAACCCCCTCCAGTATTAAGTTGCAAGCAATAGATAATTGCATTAAGCAAAGTGTGTAAAGTAAACAATACGATTGTTCTATGAACAAAGGATTACTGTTTTCTCCCTAGTAGCAACAACACATCTAGTACCTTAGAGATTTCTGTCACTTCCCCAGATTCCTAGAGGCATGAACCCACTATCGAGCATAAATACTCCCTCTTGGAGTTGCTAGCATCTACTCGGCCAAGATAGCTACTAACAACGGAGAGCATGCACAATCACAAATAACAAAGACATGATAGAATCAATAATCAATCTAAAATAGCATCTCAATATCTATCGGATCCCTACAAACACAACATGTAGGATTACAAATAGATGATCTTGATCATGAACGGATCTCACAAGATCTAAACATGGTAGCACAAAGGAGGAGAACCAACCATCTAGCTACTACATGGACCCGTAGTCCAGGGATGAACTACTCACACATCACACCGGTGGCAAGCATGGTGATGAAGAAGGCTCCAGGGTGATCTCTCCCTCCCGGCAGGGTGCCAGGAAGAGCTTCAAATCCCTCCCGATCTAGGGATGGAGATGACGGTGGCTACAGACTCTTTCGTGGAATTTTGATCAGGTACTTAGGGTTTTTGTCCCGAGGGCAATATATAGGCGAAGGGGCAAGGTCGGTGGAGTGCCAGGGGGCCCACACCCCTAGTGGCGTGGCTAGGGCTGGTCGCGCCACCACCAGGTGTGGCCGTCCTGGTTCCCCTCTTCGTCTCCCCTCTAGACTCCGTGTTCCTTCTGGTGAAATATTGACTTGGGCTTTTGTCCGGTCTAATTCCGAGAATATTTCCTTACTAGATTTTCTGAAACCAAAAATAGCAGAAAACAGGCAACTGGCACTGTGGCATCTTGTTAATAGGTTAGTTCCAAAAAATGTGTAAAAATACTCCAAAGTGTGGACAAAACATAAGAAAGTAGATATAAAAGAAGCATGGAACATCAAAAATTATAGATACATTTGCAACGTATCAATTACCATCGTGAGATGTCCACCTTCATTTCAGTCAAGACGCGTTTCAGGATGGTGGATGAGCTGTGGCCAGTCGTGGGTAATCTTGACCCTCGTACGGTGATGGTACATCTTAGGACACATTTCGTGGAACAAGCACACATATGGGAGCATGAGCTGATGGGAGATTTCCTCTCCATTAAGATGGAAGAGAAATCTTCACTTGAATACCACTTGGGTGCAAGCATGATGCATACATGAGGCCTGCATACTTCCTGGATAGCTGGATGACGAGCTCTTTTGCAAATGGCATTGTGATACGGTCGCTGCCACCAAGCTTCCAAGCACATGCCAGAATTTGCATCATGAGAGCCGATGAAGAAACACAGGATTTCCATAGGTTCATATCACATCTCAGGAATGTGAAGGTTGAACCTATTGCGGGTGAGGTCATCGATGACAAAGGTATATATTTGATATACAAATTTATAAATGTTATAATCTTGCAAACACATGTTGCAGTGTTAAGTATATTTGATGCTTGTTATGTTTTGCTGAAAACGGGTCCTTCTGCATGAGAGGTGCTTGCTGGAGAGGAGGTGACGTTGCGTGTTGATGGCGAACATGATGATGATGGACAACAACACACTCCCTCGACATTTATCATTTAGTTTATCGTTTTTGGATAATTATTGTGATCAATAGATTATGAACTTCTTTAGTGTGTCCTACACTTCGTGAGACGGTTATTCATATGAGTTTGTAACAAACAGTTGTTCTACTTTTATGATTGATTTTTATTTGTGTCCATATCTTGTTCGATTCCGTGTGAATTATCCTGGTTTTGAAACTAATTGATAATGCATAAACATTTGTAAAATATTAAAATGCCTTGAAAATACCCAATTTAATGATATATTTATTTTGAATGAAACCATTGTTTAAATTCAAAGTTATAATGATAGTATGTCAAAAGTCAATCGATTTCTTGTCACATATAAATCATGCCTAAGTTCGGCAAAATAACTTAAACACTGTGTATTGCATGAATACAAAGTGTTTCCATGTGGCCTATTGATCTACCTTCAGCTCATGGGAACACCTCCTTCACTGCATTCGTCAGCCCTTTGCATGCATCCATGGATATAGCCAATGGATCCATGTGGCCTATTGTTCTCCTAAGCTACCTCATAAATCAGACCCAGTTTTCCTCTGTTTTTGTTTTGAACAGCCCGAATGTCACTGGGAACATCCAGTTGTGACCATCAAGTGCTGTGGCAGATGCCAGGCAGTCTTTCCATTTGCCAGTTAGGACAGTGCTGTCTACACTAAGATATGTCCTACAACTGTCCTTGAATCCCTATATGCAAGGTTTAAGTGCCATGAAAAATCTTTTGAAATAAATTTTTCCACATACTGATTTGGTGTCAATCTCCACAACACTCCGCGGACACCTTGCTTGCACCTCCGGCTTGAAGTTGTATAGCATCCTGAAGCTATTGGTCCAATCCTCATGCAAGACCCTCAGAACTTTCTCTTTACCTTTCCAAACCGTGTAATACGGTATGACAATGTTGTATTTAGAACCGAGGCTAGTCTGAATATTCTTCGCGGTCTCCTTAGGATTATCCTTTAGTATGGACATAGCTTGTATAGCCGCCCACTCCGTATCAGCCATTGAGGATTTCAGTTTGCTGCCTGTCAGACACATGTGGGGAGGGCCCATTTTGTTCACCTACAACATAGATTCACTTAAAAGATAAGAGGAATCGACTTGTTGCAAGAAAGATCTTGCATAGCAATTGTAGTTATAGAGTGAAAAGAGAGAAAGTTCGAAAGGTTTGCTGCATTCATTGCCCCAATACCCTAATTTCCTTTGATGCAGGTAAGGCTCTTGCTGTGATCCTCCATGGACAATGTACCACGACCCATGCATTCCTCCACATTAACCTGCAAACAACCTCATACCTCTGGGCAGTGTTCTTCAGTCGATGAACGTCGAACTCCCCCTTGATACAAAAATGCCGGAACGACATCCTAAACTCGGTGCCGCGCGAAATTATAGGATACTCGTGGTCATGTTTCATTTCTTCTACTTCAACACCGAAATCATCGACTAGAATGCTAGCCTCATCGTTAAGTTCCTCGTCTATTTCATCATCACCAGATTCTTGATCCATTACAGTGCCCTCTTCTTCATCTGATTTAGAATCTTATCCATCGTCTCTAATGCCTAATATTGCACACATCGTATTGACTCCTAGGGGTGGGGTTGCACCATCATCTCCACCCGGATGGACCGGAACATTGGCCCAACACTCTGTTTTCTCCCAGACACTCTGTTGGTTCTTCTGCAACCAGACGGGGTGGTCTTATGTTTGCACACATCCCAGGATCTTCAGTAGACAAACAAAAGTCAGAATCTATTTCATCTTGACTGTACTTAACCCTCTTGCTCTTCTTGTGTACATCCTCCTTCCCGATGTAATCTTTCCTGATGGTATCAGTAGGGCTGGACATATGCATTATGTTCCCCATCGTACTAGGCTTTTTGCTGCTACTGCTGCTCTTGGGTGTGATCTCCTTCCTGCTTCCCCTCACGGGTGTTGGCTCCAGTGTGCTGGCATTATTGCCTGACCTCTGCGGCATGTTCTTCTTTGAATTAGTCCTTTTGCTGCTACTATTGGGCGTGTTCTCCTTCATGCTGGCATTATTGTCTAACCTCAGCGGTGTGTTTCGCTCCAAATTAGAATTTTTTCTACTACCACTGGGTCTGGTATCCTCCGTGCTGGCCATCTTAGTCTTTTTGCTACCACTCCTAGGTGTGTTCACCACCATGCTCGCCCTCTTAGCGTTTTTGCTCCTACTGTTTGGTGTGGCATTTTGACTGGATCTCAGGGGTGTACTCTGCTATGTGTTGCCTTTTTGTGCGACTCTTGGGCGTCCTCTTCTCTGGCGTGGTCTCCTTCGTGATGTTATTCTTTGGGGTGCCCTTTCTGGGGATGCTCTTCCTGCTCCTCTTTATGATGCTCCTCTGTTCGAAGCTACCCTCAGTTGCACAATCCTCAGTGATGCCATGGACCAGGTCACGCATGCCTTCTACAAGTCCATCATCTCTATTGTCGAAATCCAATTCTTCTCCAACCATTTGCACTATCAAGTGGATGTACACGTCACCTCTATAATATTTCCTTGTAAATGGTACGGCTAAATCTCTGGTATCTTTCAGTTTTATAGCCTTTTTGCTCTTGTAACCAAAATATACCAACTGTGCTACCTGGGAGGACCCCCACGACACCTTCACATGTAATGATGCCATCAGGTCAGATAACTCTACCACTTTAGGATCATATGTGCCAAGGATTACATTATTATCGTCATAGAATTTTCTATGCCATCATCTAATTTTGCAGTGAACTTCTCAACATCGATACAAATGATTACTTTGCCATCATCATGTTCTGCAGGATAGAAACCTCTGAGAGGTTCGCGAGGTGGAGCGGCACCATCAGACCCAGCCACAATGCCACCGTCGCCATCACCGGCATCATCGTTAGCTAGAGAAACCTCGGTGGAAGTATCAGGACGAGGAGCAAGGCGAGGGCCCTTTGCAGTGGGAGCTACAATACCTGGTGGACAGGCAGGGCCATGGCTAACGGCAGCCACAATAGGAGCAGCTGCTTCCACGCCACATTGACAATCAGGAGCAGTTCCCACAACAACAGTGTTTCGAGTGCTAGTAGAGTCTAGACCATGAGCTAGCTCCAGACTAGTAGTCGCTGAAATTGAGCACGGGTTAGAGGAGGAGTAGCAAACAAAGCAATAGTCTCGGCAACAATAGTGGGGCAGCCTCCGGAAGCCTTAGTTTGCTCAACAACGGCAGGGATTGGGTCAACAATGGCCAGATAAACAACAACACGGGGACGGCCAGTACCAGCAGATTCCAGAGCAGGGGTTTGCACAACTTGAGCACAGTTTCGAGGATGAGCAACACACAAGGCAGCGGTCTTGGCAACAACAGCGGGGCAGCCTCCGGAAGCCTTAGTTTGCTCAACAACGGCATGGATTGGGTCAACAGTGGCTAGATCAACAACAACATGGGGACGACCAGTACTAGTATATTCTAAAGCATGGTTTTGCACAACTTGAGTACGGTTTTGAGGAGGAGCATCACACTAGGCAGCAGTCTTGGCAACAACAGTGGGGCAGCCTCCGGAAGCCTTAGTTTGCTCAACAACGTAATGGATTGGATCAGCAGCAGCTAGAGCAACAACACCATAGGGACGACCAGTACCAGCAGATTCTAGAGCAGAGTTTTGCACAACTTGAGCACGGTTTCGAGGAGGAGTAGCACACAAGGAAGCGGTCTTGGCAACAACAGTAGGGCAGCCTCCGGAAGCCTTAGTTTGCTCAACAACAACATGGATTGGGTCAGCAGCAGCCAGAGCAAAAACACCATGATGACGACTAGTACCGGCAGATTTCAGAGCAGAGTTTTGCACAACGACAATACGGGGACTCCTATGAGGAGGTTGCCTGACAGAAGCAGGGCACAGACGAGGAACCACATTTTTCTTAACAACAACAGGGGTTCGAGTTAGACCACCATATCCAATAATAGCTGGGCGACTCCCAGTAACAGCAGCTTCCCCATCCAGTATTTTACAATTCAGCATAAACACGCGAAGCCCAAGAAACTATTTCATCAACCCAATTAGCTGATTGTCACACGTTATAGGAACCATGATGCCTCGTTCATCCATAAAGCTGAACCGTGCAGTCTGCTCTGGCCCCATTTCAGCATGTTCATGCACAACAGCAAACAAATCAGGGATAGTGCATAACTGCGCAGGCGCTACTTTCATCTTCAGACTGCGAGGTTGATTCCGCTGGATCTTCCCATCTGCTAATTTAATTTGGTAGCCGTAGAAAGTGACCATAACCGTGTATTTGGGTTCAACGGAGATCCTACTTGACAGAAAATTGGGGACAAAAGATAAGAATTATTTGTCAGCGTTATGCTAACAAACAATTCTAGGTTCGATCTATCCCTATAATGGCAACAACTAGCTAGCAGTTATAGATAGTGCGAATGGCAAAGAGGAGTAGCTCACCCGCAATTAGTCAGAACTACTTCTTCCTTGGTAATAGGATCTGCCATCCTTCGCGCTTCTCAACTCGTCGGTGGAAGAGGCAGGCTAGAGCGTCGCAACGGCAGGCACGACATTCAACATTGGAGCTCAGGATCAGCGAGTGGGTGCAACAACTTGGCGCCAGAAGTCAAATGTCCGAAGGGATCATTCTGGTTGGAGGGTGGATTCCGATGTCATCAGTGTTAGGGTTCATGCGAAAGGACCAAGCCCCTTTAGTTTCTCGTTTTGCCTACGTGGTTGCCGAGTTGGTGCTCACGTCACGGACATATTACTGACATGGGGATCCCGACCGTCTACTTCAGGGGGCAGCTTGACAAAATGTTTGGATTTGGTAGGGGTGAGATGAGTTTGCCTCAAAATGGCCCCTCTCGGTAGTTGGTACCCAACTTTGCGAAACGCGACAATTTTAGGCAACTCGGGCCCCGGGTTGCACTCGCCCACAAACTTTGGGGTCGCAAACGAACAAGCCCCCACCTCTGGGGATCAGATACCCATCACACCCGAAATGTGGCCAGTAGTCTTGGGTTTGTCCAAGATCTCTGCCGGGGCATCCACTGCAGCGTTAAAGAGTAGGGAGAGATCGGGTCCCCTTGTCTAACGCCACAGGTGGGTTAAAAGTATGGACCCACTTCCTCATTAACATTGATAGCGGTGATACCACTCATGACAAACTACATAATCCAGCAAATCACCCTTTCATCCAGTCCTCGACGCTCGAGGACTTGTCTAAGGAATACCCAGTTCAGTCTATCGTAAGTCTTCTGGAAGTCTAGCTTGAGGAACACCCCTTTCTGATGGCGCACCTTCACCTCATGAATAATTACATGAAGCGCGAGTACTCCATCATGAATCAGGCGTCCCTTCAAGAAGGCAAACTGTAGTGGGTGGGTCAGGCGTTCCATGACGGGAGCGAGTCTAAGGCGCAAACCTTGGCAAAGATACGCTGGATGACATTGATCACCGTGATCGGTCTAAACCGGCGAATATCCGTGGCCCCCACAAGTTTGGAGATCAGGATAATCACGTCAAATTTAAGCCTAGACATGACAAGTCCTAGATAAGAACTCCTAAACCACATCCTCAACCTCGAAGGTATCCTCCTTGACACAAAGGAGGATGCCCCCTGAGTGGCCACATGCTAGAAGCCAAGTCCAGGCAAACTTGTGGTGGGATAGGCCCTCTAACTCCACGATCGAGAACTCCTGCCGGATCATCTCCTGAAGAACCACAATGTGCACATCTTCTTTATGAACGTCTTGCCCGAACCCCTGAATGTTCCATATGAACGCTCGTATTGCTCTGAGGTTGTTCATTAGGGATATCACTCGGTCGAGCCCCCCTTACTGGGGCGGAACAGGCACAGCCTGAAGAGGGTCAACGGGTCGGGGCCTTTGGTGGTCTCCCGCGAGTGCTCCCCGCTAGGGGAAACAAACCTAAACCATCTTATATTTTAAAACGGAGGGAGTAGCTAGGAGCTGCTCAAATTTACTTTGTCAAATTCACATACGTATCACATATTCAGCCAGGCAAGCCAAGATACAGAGAGCCCCTTTAGCTGGAGATATGGAAGGGAGCATGGCGACGACGGTGCTGGTCATGGAAGCGGCAGAGGTAGCGCTTATTATGCTGCCGCTGCTGCCTCCTCCTCTGCTGCCCCCGCCGTTCCTGCTGCTGGTGTCCCTGGTGTCCGTCCCCAACCGAGAGGAGCTGCCCGTCCCTTCCCGCTGTGAATCGGTCCATGCATGTGCCTCCGTTCGGTGATCTAGACATCCGGCCATGTATCCGCTGACAGTGCCCTGGACCGGCTAATAAGGCGTGTAAGCTTGCGAAGTTCAATTAACTTGTGCATCCTGCCATTGATTATCAGGGTTAATTCTTCCAAAACATAGTTTGAGCGGTCGATGAGCATATTGTATATGCGATTTTTGCAAAATATACAAGTGGATGTCCAAGACATATATTGCTCTTCCATGATGAATGTTGGAATTTGCCCACGGATCCATCACATCAATGTAGATGAACACACGCCAACACAAATCTTATGTACAGGGGCACATATCGTGCCCTCTATTTTTCTCTTTAGTTTTTCTTCTCAGCTCACAGTACTCTACTAGTCTACTTACAAACCAACTAGAACACATTTCACGTGCTACCTACACTGGTGGAAAAAGGGCCTCTAGTCCCGGTTCATAAGGACCATTGGTCCCGGTTTCCGAACCAGGACCAATCACTCGGGACTAATGCTGGTCCCGGTTCAGGCACGAAACATGACCAATGGGTCTCCACGTGGACGCGCGTGCGACGAGGGGGGTGGATCATTGGTCCCGGTTCGTGGCACAAACCGGGACCAATGGGTCTCCACGTGGGCGCGCGCGACGAGGGGGGTGGATCATTGGTCCCGGTTCGTGGTACGAACGGGGATCGTTGGTCTCTACATTTCGGACTATTTTTGTACCGCGGCAGTTTTTTTTCATTTATTTATTTGGTGTTTTGTATTCAATTTAATGATACTATATATACAGCAATAACGAAACCACGATATATATATATATATTACACATCATGATCACGAATATATTATACATCGTCTCATCCGTCGTGCTTGGTCGAAACATATTAATTACAAATGGTACTCACACGAATTTGATCTAATTTACATCTTCTTTTTTACACTTCACCCTTCCAAATGAACCGGGTAATAGTATTCTCCTTTTGGATCTATGACTTGTTCTAATAAGAATCCGGCAATTTCCTCTTGAATTGCTTGCACGTGTTCTTGTGATAGAAGACCGTCCCGCATCCGTTCGATCTAATTTAAAGAAGGAGATCAATATATATGAATGAAACTAAACACAATTGGTTGTAATAAAATAAAGTTGTGATTATTGTTTATCGTACTTCAATTTTTTTGGTGTTCCGGTCTGTGCCCTTCTCTTTGTCGTCTGGCGAATGAACTCGCAGACATAATATCCACATAAGTTATTCCCGGCTTTCAGCCTCAAGCACTTTACGAGAACGGAGTTCAGTCAAAATAATAATCAAGCATGATAATGGTGGTATTGAAACTAGAATCAAAGAGATGCATGGATATAGCAAGTAGTACTTACAGTCAATGGTTGAAATGTAAGCTCTGGCTTCCAAACACCCCTAGTGTTGGCGATGAACCGTTTTCAAGCCTTCTGGAGGCATTCCTGCATGTTCGCCCACTTTTCTAAAGGTGTGTGTTTCGAGTCCATGTCTTTTACTACTCCGGTGTCAACAACAATAATTAACAGAATATAGTGGAAGCTGGACACAGTAACAAAATATAGCACGAGCCAATTATACGCTTAACATTGAGTAAGCGAAAATAGAATATGTACAAGATAATAACACTCACCCAGCGTTATACGGAAATAGTATTTCCCTTCTGTTGCTGAAATACGTCAACACTTATACCAAGTTATCCTCTTTCTCTTTGTGTTTTGTTTTTAGAGTAACTCCATGAATGAAATTATAGTCAACAAACCCAAGGTCATAGATTTGTCCTTTGTTACATTCGAGAATCTTCATTATGCATATATAATTAGTATAGTGATGAGTAAGATTATACAAGCAACGAATGAGCTGAGCTAGAAAGACTTAATTACAGAAATTAATAATACTTACAAACAATAGGCACTGATGGTAGTTTTGTTGAGGGCGTCTTGTTGGTAAAACTGAAATAATTCTGAAAATTCAATCAGTAGGAAGCCAACTCCATGATCGTAATGGTGGTGTTTATATCCAGCATAGATCTAGTTTTTGGATTCAGCACAGGCTTGCATGTACCACTTATGCAATCTTTGCATTTTTGTTGATAGATCTTTGACTAACTCGGGTTTGACGAGAGGAGCCTCGTACCAATATACGTATGCTATTTCTTGGTACCCCTCGAACTCATCCATACGGCTCATGTACTCAGTAATAGACAGTCCATATAATTTGGCATTGTCTCTGTACAGTTGAACAAACTCCGGATCAATGTTCGTATCATGTCGCTCCTGGGCTCTCCACTCATTGGTATCGTACACTTTGAGCGGTTCGATCGATTGATTTTTCTGTTGTCCGAGCTGAGCAACTTCTTTCCCGACTCTCCGCTCTTTTGCCTCAGCCGACTTGGTAATAGAACGATTATAGTCTGATGTGAGCGCTATGGGTTGGTGAAGCTGAATCTTAAGCGCAACTGCTTTTGCTTTATCTTCTGCGGTGACCGGGAACAATGGCTCTATCGGCTTTTTCTTGTTAGCCATGTCAATCTTCCGCTTTTCATAATGGGCAGCTGCGGCCGCAGCAATTTCCTCATCTGTCTTCTCGCAAGGTAGCTTCTTCATATTCTTATGAGGGACCTTTAGGAGGAGCGATAGCTTATGTTTCGGTGATCGGAACATGCTCTTGCTGCTGCTGGTGGTGTTGCCCCTCTTAGTATACCTCCACTTTTGTCTCTGATGATCAGGGGACGGAGACGGCTGACGCGGCGGCGGAGACGGTTGAGGCGGCGATGGAGACGGCTGCACTGAGTGGTGAGGCGGTGAAGGCGACGGTTGCGCTGGAGAATGATGAGGTGGAGGCGAGGGTGGATTGCTGCTCTAAGGAGTGGGTGGCCTTGGCGGCACATAATTTGGAAGCACGATGTGCTCCTTTGGCCATACAATAGTCCCCCATTTGGCTTCTCCTAGTTCAGTCAGCTCCATATCTTCCCCTACAGGGTGGTCCAGCTTCAGCTCCTCAAAATCTTGCTTCACATCATCCACCGTGACGACAGCGTACCCTTTTGGAACCGGTCTGCAATGCCAAATTGGGTTAGGCGCAATTGGTACGACCATGCCGACCGCCGCCGTCACCCTTAAGTTCATAACTTGCACCTTTAGCTCACAAGTTGTGCTCTCCGTGATATCATCCATTGGGTAGCGTTTAGGAGGAGCCGTCGTCGGTGCATCAACATCAACATCCTGGAGCTGCGTGGAAGCGACGCTACTTTTCTTATTCGATAGGGCGCCGATACCATTGAATGCAGCTTCTACCATGTGCCGTTGAGATTGGACGCTAGTACCTTGCTGGCTAAGTCTGTCGAGTTGATCCTGGTGCCGCTTTAATGCTTCTTCTACATTACGCAGCCGGTCTACAGCAGCCGCTTTCTCAGCTCCCTCCCTTTCCTTTCTCCTCTGATGGCTTTTATCGGGATATCTCTTCATTTCCGCGGGGAATGCAACATTCCACGACTTGGAGCCTGGTGTGCCTCGTGCTCGTCCTTTGTGTTCATCATTTTTAAGGGAGCGTGTGAGCTCGTCGTTCTCTCTATCGGGAACGAACCGTCTCGCTGCAACATCATCTACTGCTTTTCTAATATCGTCGATGGGCAGTATGGGATGATCTTTGTGTTTCTGATTATATATTGCCCTCCCTTTTTGTCCAACATGCCCCCATGGCCGTAAAACCAGTTTCTCGCCCATGGTGTTCATGTTGTGGGCTCTGGTCTGATCCCGACAACAATGTAATGTACCTCAAGTGCATTCCACTTAGGCATGTAACCGACGTAGCCAGCAGGCCCCATATTATGATGGTACACTTTCTTAGCAGCGTTCTCTGTATTTATTCTAGACCTTTCCTTACCTTTCTCCGATGTCTTGTACTTCAAAAAATCTCCCACTAGTGTCTTAACTTAGCATAGCCACCTTGATTGAAATCCGGAGTCTTCTCTACCTTAACAAAGTTATTGTACAATTTCTTCTTCTAGTTCTTGAATGCATCGGCCATCTTGATGAGAGCAAACTTCTTGACTCTTTGCACAAGCTCCATTCTGCCTCTCTCCTCCTCATCTGGATTCACATCTGGCATCGGCAGGAGGAAATTAATCATGAGCTTATCAAAAAGCTTATCTTTGGCGTTGTCGCCGACATACGGGACTCCACCGCCGCTTGGCCGATTCCATTCTTGAACGGTGATCGGGATGTAGTCCCTTGCAAGAACTCCGCATTGCTTGACAAAGTTTTTTCCGACATCACCGGGAGCTTGCGGTTCACCGTCTACACCGACCACTTCGATCCTATACCTCACAGTGTCATCCAACTTTTTTGTTGGGCCTCGTTTCGTTCTTACGGAAGAAGATCTCGATCCGGAGGGCTAAAAGAAGAAAGAGTGTTAATATATGCATGTATATATATAGACAACAACATTTTAATTACAAAAATACATATATACACCTCACCGGTGTTTGCGAGATTTAAGGTTCCACCGGAGCCGTCGCCTTTTCCCTCATCGGCTTCTCCCCTGTCCCAGGCTTCGGTTTCTACCTCACCGGAGTCATCTCCTCGGTTGAGAGACTCATCTCCCTCACCAGAATCATTCAGAAACTTCCTGGTGACATCGATATTGATATCTTTATTTTCGAAGATCATTCCGTGGAGGATGTTTTCCAGATGTTCTTGAATCATAGTATCTTGGTGTGTTTTGGATCCATAGTATCTGCAAATTAATATTTGCAAGTTACTATAATGCAAATAATACAAAACACTATGCACTTATTTTCTAAATTGGTTCGGAATGCCCTAGGTGGACAAACCATCGAACCCATGGTACTTAGGGGTGTCGGTATTCCTCTATGTAAAGTAAGGTTCAAAGTTATATGAATATGACTTCTTACATTTTTAAATGGTAGATCTCATTTTTCTAAACATTTTGATATATTATACACATTTTTCTTATTTAAAATGAATTAGTTATGATTTTTCCCAATTTTAATCCTTTTTAAAATCATTTTTAAATAAATATTTTTTTTTTGGAATTATTAAAAATTATTTTCCATCTAGCCCCACATGTCAGACTTTTATTAATTTCAAAAAACATTTCCAAAAAGAATAAAAACCTGACATGCTGGACCCACCTGTCAGCATTTTTAGTTAATAAAACAATTACAAAAAAGATTTTAAAAAGAAAAACCTTTATGACCTCATGATGACGTCACCCTGACGTTATCAATGGAGGATCTCCTCTGTCGATCAAGGATCTCCCGATCCATTGCGCGCGGGGCAACGAGAGCAAGGGCGCTAGATGCGGGCGTGCGTGTGCAACCTATATATGGCCGTGCTGCTCGAAATAGGTCACCGGAGCCACACTGGTGACAAGCTTCTGCAGCGGCGGCGGACGGTGATCTACGCAGAGACGACTGAGAGCGAGATAGAGGGTCCATGAGGACCGCTGGCTCACCACGAGCGCGATGCCAGGGTCGGGGAAGCAAGTGGAGGCCGGACGGAGGCGAATCGACGGTGACCAGAGCTCGAGAAGGTGATGACTTCGGGCTCGATTCCGGCCAGAGGAGAGCGTCTCGATTCCGGTCGTCGACGGTGGTGGCGTGGTGGCAGCGGGCGTCGACGACGTGAACCAGCTCTGGATTTGGGCAGCCTCACGGCGTGAATTTGCTTTGCCGTAAATTTTCCATAGCCACGCATCGATGTGCTCTGTGATTTGGGCGAATTGGGAAGGAAGAAGGGTCGGCACTGTATACTATACAGGCCTTTGGTCCCGGTTCATTGCATCAACCGGGACCATTGATGCATTGGTCCCGGTTGATGGGATGAACCAGGACCAATGGCCTGGGGTGGAGCGTTCCTTGGGCCGCCACGTGCGCGCGCACCCAGGGCCATTGGTCCCGGTTCATGAAATCAACCGGGACGTTTGATGCATTGGTCCCGGTTCAAGGGATGAACCGGGACCAATGGCCTGGGGTGGATCGTTCCTGGGGCCGCCACGTGTGCGCGTGCACCCAGGGTCATTGGTCCCGCTTTGTTGGTCTAACCGGGATCGTTGACCTGTTTTTCAGATTTTGGCCAAACTTTTGGTCTTCCCGCCATTTTCAAATTTGTTTTCTTCTTTGATTAATAAGATGATTATTTATTTGGAATTTCAAAAAACTTTTAATAGGAAAAGTGCTTCAATTTAAATAACTAATCAAAAACCATTTTCTGTTTTCAAATATTTTTATTTTAACTATACAATTTTACTATTTTCAATTAAAATTGCATTAACAAATATTTATTGCATAATTTGGAATTTGAACTTTCAGCAGGAAAGTGCATCTATTTAAATAACTAATCCAAAATCATTTTCTGTTTTCAAAAATAATTATTCTAACTATACAAACTATTAACAATTTTACCATTTGCAATGAACTAAGAAACAAATAGCGGGAAAACGGGGTGTTCAAATCCTTTTTCTGATTTATAAAAGAATTATTCTAACTATTTAAATTATTAACATTTATGCCAGGTTCAATTAAGAATTCATTAACTAATTTTAAAGTGCATATTTCATTAACTAAGAAGCCGAGCTAGGAATCTTCATCCCTGCCATTTTGAATATGGTTTCAATCGGACATAACAAATTCAAAAACGAACCAAACAACGTGAAACCTTCACATGGTGTCATATTATGTGTCATAGTTGCAAGGAAAAATATTGAACTTGAAAAATTGCAAACATCATAAAAATCCTTCACAAAATGACCTATCATATTCGAGGTTTCATGGCATTTAGGTCAAACCACCAATGTTATGGCTAGAATCAGGGCATAGTTTGTGATAATGTGCCCATATTATGCACACATGTGCATCTTGGGATGGCTTACAATGTTGCAGGAGGAAGTTTTCCTTTTCGACGCACGAAAAAGCCAATTTCCTTTTTGAGGTGCCGAAATTGGGGTATTCTGTGAAGCAACCACCAAATTAAAGTTTGGCATTGGTACCAACCCATTTTTCAAAAATACTAGACCACCTTAGATGAATAATTTCCCAACTGGTGTATCTGGAACCTTTCCGTCCATCCCTCATGAAAAAGACAAATTCCTGCCGAATCGGTAGGAGGTTGCCTAGATTTGAACTACAAGTACATGATATAATGCTTGTGATTTTTTTTAAATCATTTATAGGTTCACAACATGCTGTTTCATCAGAAATCCACTTCAAGTTCAGCGAGGCTCTGCCCCGGTCTAAGAAGCTTCATGCCCGCTGTTTTGAATATAGTTTGAAACGGGCATAAGAAATTCAAAAATGATCCAAACAATGTGAAACCTTTGCGTGGTGTCATATTATCTGTCATAGTTGCAAGGAAAAATATTAAACTTGAAAAATTGCAAACATCATAAAAAATCCTTCACAAAATGACCTATCATGTTCGAGGTTTCATGGCATTTAGGTCAAACCACCAATGTTATGGCTAGAATCAGGGCATAGTTTGTGATAATGTGGCCATATTGTGCACACATGTGCATCTTGGGATGGCTTACGATGTTGCAGGAGTAACTTTTCCTTTTTGGCGCACGAAAAAGCCAATTTCCATTTTCGAGGTGCCGAAATCGGGGTGTTCTGTGAAGCAACCACCAAATTAAAGTTTGGCATTGGTACCAACCCATTTTTCAAAAATACTAGACCACCTTAGATGGACAATTTCCCAACCAGTGTATCAGGAACCTTTCCGTCCATCCCTCATGAAAAAGACAAATTCCTGCCAAATCGGTAGGAGGTTGCCCAGATTTGAACTACAAGTACATGATATAATGCTTTTGAATTTTTTTAAAAATAATTTATAGGTTCACAACATGCTATTTCATCAGAGATCCACTTCAAGTTCAGCGAGGCTCTGCCCCAGGCTAAGAAGCTTCATCCATGCCGTTAGTCAATTAATTAGTACTAATCTAAAAAACAAAATTAAAGCCAACAACTAGAACTAAAGATATGATGAACCTTTAGTCCTGGTTGGAGGCACCAACCGGGACTAAATGTGGATGTGGCGACAACATGTCGACACTATGTACTCAGTGGGCAGCACTAAGCCAGTAAATGATGATACTATTTTGGGTGGATGGCAGCACTGTGCCAGGGGTGAGTGTGTCGACATTATGTCATCAGTGTCCAACACTATGTTGTACTGCTTAATCTATAAATAGGTATGCATTCTTGTGAAAAACTACAAGATGGTATGCGAGACCAGGGACACCACTACGACGGAGCTTCTCGAAGATGTCTTAGGATCCCATCCTCAGTAGGAAGTTTTCCTTTTCGACACACGAAAAAGGCAATTTTAATTTTTGAGGTGCCGAAATCGGGGTGTTCTGTGAAGCAACCACCAAATTAAAGTTTCGCATTGGTACCACCAAATCAGGGTGTTCTGTGAAGCCAATTCTCATATAAAGTTTTCATACATCACATAAAGTTTCCATACATTACATAGATTTACATAGGGTTTAGGGTTTAGGGTATGAATCCTTCGTCGCGTATGTCGATCCCTTGCCTATGATCGCTTGTTAGGCCGTAACCATGGAGCATCATCTTTGCTTAACGGGATGCTTGGGTCAGTTTTCACGGTGAAGGGCAGAATTTCATCAAACTTATCATAATCTGCTGGCATGTCTGTCTTGTCCTCGACTCCCACGATTTTTCTTTTCCCTGAAAGAACTATGTGACGCCTGGGCTCATCGTCTGATGTATTCATTTCCTTATTTTTTCTCTTTTTCGGTCTAGAGGAAATGTGAAATGGATCGTATGGGAACCTAGAGGGGGGGTGAATAGGTGCTACTTCAAATTTTAATGCTTTTTCAATTTTAGGCTTAACACAAAAGGTAAATTCTCTAGATAACTATTTAGAAGAATTTCCGTATATGCAAACCTATCTACTAGCAAGTAAGAGGCGAGTGGAAAGAGGAATGAGTGAACCGTAGTGAAGCACGCGGAGACACATGATTTGTTTTACCGCAGTTCCTTCCTTGTTAAGGGAAGTACATCTGCGTTGGAGGGGTGGGCGGTACTAAGACCACCACGCCACTATAGGCCTCACCCTGTTCTCCGATGGATCCCGCCACCAAAGGCCTGATCCACCTTTCCACTATAGGAACCCTTCGAGGAGGGTACCGACGCCTTTACACAACTAGCGGGGCACAACTCCACAACCAAATTGGAGGCACCCGTAATGATAACAAGCTTCCAGAAGAACAAGTTATCCATAACAAAATACAAGATCTAGATATTATCAAGAATACTAGATCGGGGATTTCTCCAAATGAATGGAGAAGAGTTGATGCGCTTGATTCTTGATGGCGATAGAGATTGTCTCCTCCTTCAATTCCCCGAAAGATCGAAGCCTTTGGGTGGTTTAAGTGGGAGATCTAGAGAGAGAGCTCTTGCAAAGGGTCTGACAATTTTTGAATGAATCAAGAGTTCTGCACGATAGGGATGAAGGGGATTTTATACCCCTGCACCCACTGAGCCGTTGGAGACATTTGGGGCTGGATTATGCGGCCCAAGTGAGGGCCGGATTATCCGGTCTAGGGAAAAACTCCGCCCCAAACTCGGATTATCCAGCAGATAAACCGCCTCCACTCAGAGCGACACGCCGAGCCTGCCCTTGATTGCCTCCTCGAAGGCCGGAATATCCGGTCAAGGGAGGAAAAACCGCCCCTGTTCGGATTTTCCGGAAGATAATCCGACCGCACTATGAGCGTCACGCCTTGGCTGCCTTCGATCTATTTCTGGGGGCCAGATTATCCAGCCCCATGCGAAGGCCGGATTATCCGGCCTAGGGAGAAAAAACCGCCCCAGTTCGGACTTTCTGGGAGAAAATCCGAACCCACTCCGAGCGTCGCACCTTGGCTGCCTTTGATCGATGAGTTAGGCCAGATAATCCGGCCCTTGGTGGGGCGGATAATCCGGCCCCCCAAAACACCAGAACAATCCCTGCACACTTAGCGCACATGAGAAAACTCCACGGTATTTTTATCTAACACTCAAAACACAGGGAACCATGAAATGTTCTTTCAATCTCCACCTTTTTGGTATTAGATGACAATACTAGGATTTGCAGGAAAGTTCTCAAGGCAACAAGATTTAATGAAAGACAAAGACTCCCCCTCAACGTGTGCATACAAACAATTGCAGTTGATTACAAATACACATAAGAGGGTAAAGACTAAATCATTGGAACAAATGTGAAAAGCTCATACCACCGGTAGGGAGATAGAAGCGTCCTCAATACATTATAAGAATATCCAATGATAGCCATAGAGAGCGCCTCCCTCGATATAGATATCCAATAGCCATAAGAATATCCAATAAGATAGATGATTCCATAAGAATAATCCACAAAACCACAGCCACAAAGTTTCATACAAACCACAAGTTAAAGTTCAACGCTAAATGGGCACAAGCGAGAAATCGACAAAATAGGAAAAGTGCAAATGCTAGTGCCCGACCCATGCAAATCCTCGAAGACCTAATAGAACTACTTCTCCCCGTTTGGCATTGAGACGCCAAAAAGGAAGAAGAGCGATGTCATACCCCGAGGGCCGGATTATCCGGCCAATACTTGGGCCGGATTATCCGGCCTAAACTCTAAACTTCTGTTACACATAGAGTCAGGCCCGCGCGTCCCCAAAAAACACCCCCACAAGATGTACAAAGGACTTGTGTGCAAGAATAGATGGCTTAGGGGTAGGGAAAGGCTTAGGATTAAGAGAGCGAAACTAAGATGGTACTAAGCACCCAAATTTGCAAGAATCAAAGCAACTAAAAGCCAAAAGTGAGTGTGCTTCCCATAAAAACAAGAGAGGAGCTAAAAAACGATCAAGGAAAATCCAAATAAATCCAACTCTTCTCAAGGAAGAGGGCGGTGGCCGAAGCCACCTTGTTGGAGTGTATGGTATAAAACCACGAAGATATATCTTGGGTTCATAACCAATACTCATCAATAAGCTCACATATCACAAGATGATATTAAGAGAAATGATTTGACTTGCTTTCGGCATTATGGGGGAGGGTTAGCCCAATAAATTAGGACCACACTCCCCCTATATCCATGCCCACATCTAGACCAAATAAGACTGAGATGTACAAGTGAGTGCATGGGTAATCAAGACAAGCTCCTTGAATCAACGATATTTAGCTCATTCCTCAAGTAGCAAAACCTTGCATCATTGATGGCTCTGTGTATGGCGCCCAGAAAAATGCTGGAGCGGTGTTGATGTAGAGCTCATTGGGAACCCCAAGAGGAAGGTATGATGAGCACAACAGCAAGTTTCCCTCAGTTATGAAACCAAGGTTTAATCGAACTAGTAGGAGCAAGGAAACACCCCAAAGGTGTTACTAGCTGAGCTTTGGCAGGGCGCACTACCGATGCTAGTAGCAACGTGGAGACCTGCACAACATAACCACCAAACTTTGTCCCCAACTTGCGATGAGGTTGTCAATCTCACCGTGTTTTGTGGAAAACAAAGGATTAAACGTATCGAATGGAAAGAAGTAAAAGTTTGCAGAAAGTAAACACAAAGCAGTAAAAGATTGTAGATTGTATGTAAAAGACAAGGACCAGGATCCATAGTTCACTAGAGGTGGCTCTCCTTAAGATAGATAACATGCTAGGTGAACAAATTACAACGGGGCAATTGACAAACATCGAGAAAGCAATACATGCATATACTAATCATCTTGACTCCTTTGGAACTTGATTGGGCATTACAACATTATACATAGACCGCCATCCAACTGCAACTATGACTAATAATGCACCTTCAGGTTATCATCCGACCCCCCTCCAGTATTAAGTTGCAAGCAACAGACTATTTCTTTACAAACTGCGTGTAAAGTAAACAATACGATTGTTCTATGAACAAATGATTGTTGTTTTCTCCCTAGTAGCAACAACACATCTAGTACTTTAGAGATTTCCCCAGATTACCAGAGGCATGAACCTACTATCGAGCATAAATACTAACTCTTGGAGTTGCTAGCATCTACTTGGCCAAGATAGCTACTAACAACGGAAAGCATGCAAGATCACAAATAACAAAGACATGATAGAATCAATAATCAATCTGAAATAGCATCTCAATATCCATCGGATCCCCGCAAACACAACATGCAGAATTACAAATAGATGATCTTGATCATGAACGGAGCTCACAAGATCTAGAGATGAAAGCACGGAGGAGGAGAACCAACCATCTAGCTACTACATGGATCCATAGTCCAAGGATGAACTACTCACGCATCACACCGGGGGCTTGCATGGTGATGAAGAAGGCCTCCAGGGTGAATTCCCCTCTCCGGCAGGGTGCCGGGAAGAGCTTCAGATCCCTCCCGATCTAGGGATGGAGATGACAGCGGCTATAGACTCTTTCATGGATTTTTGATTGGGCCCTTAGGGTTTTCGTCCCGAGGGTATCTTATAGGCGGAAGGGGAGGCCGAGGGGGTGCCAGGGGCCACCACACCACCCCTGGCATGGGCCAAGGCTGGCCGCGCGGCCAGGTGGTGTGGCCGGCCTCTGGCCCCACTCCATCTCGTATTCTGGCATTTGATGACTTCCGGAAAAATAGGCACTTTGGCTTTTGTCCCGTCCAATTCCGAGAATATTCATTTTCTAAAACTTTCTTGGAACCAAAAACAGCAGAAAACAGGCAGCTGGCACTGTGGCTCTTGTTAATAGGTTAGTCCAAGAAATCATATGAAAAGTACTCCAAAGTTGGAAAAAAACACAAGAAAGTGGATAAAACCAAGCATGGAACATCAAAAATTATAGATACATTTGCAATGTATCAACATCCCCAAGCTTAACTCCTGCTCGTCCTCGAGTAGGTAAGTGATGAAAAGAAAGAATAATTTTTGAGGTGACATGCACCATCAAAGACTTGATCAAAGAGTTTGTAAAACATTCAAAATTGGGATCATAGTACTTCAATCATAACATGAAAGACAAAGTTCATGTATAACAATGCTTTGCAAGACGTTTGTTTGTTTCACATAAACAAAACATAGCATAATAATATTCAGCTTGTCCCTCAATAGAGTAGCAAATATAAATGCATAGGACACCTTCAAAGTTCATAAGAGTGACTAGATACAAATAGTTTAAAACAAGCAATATCAAGATATGCATCAATCAACTAGTCTTGGGACAATGCACATATAACTAAGAATGGCCACTATGCTCTCAAAGTAGGTGCATAAAGGTAGAAGGTGGAGACACAATAAAATGGTGGAAGAAAGGCCTTTTTTAAAAGGAAGTAGGGATTCAAGTCTCATAAAGAGCTTCCAAAAATTATGGTACTTATAGCTTTCAGCTCTCATTGCCCCTATCATAAGCATCTTTAAGGTGATTAAGGTTAAAGTGACACAACTAAGAGGATATGCTTGACAAGTTATAAACCAAAATCTCATGCCCCTTAGTTACGAAGACCGAACCTCATGCTACTCAACTTCAGTCACGAGTAAGCTCTTGTCATCGTAAGTACATGTGTATCATTAAGAACCGCCAACGGGGTACCCCTTGTACATGATACGAGAGCTTTCCCATAATCAAAATGACAAGGCAAGCAGACAATGAGCATCTCAGCGATCTTTTTATTTGCTATTTGCATAGGTTTTTATTGAGGATGCTTCATAGAGTGCTCATTATGGTGATGCTGCAAGTTTCCACCATGATTAGGCATGGCTTAGGCTAGCGGCCCAGGCGTTTCTCTAACACACATACAAACTCCATGATCTTACAAGTTCCACTTTTATTTCACACCGCCAGGATCCGTAAGCAAAAGAACATGATATCAACGGGGTACAAAGTACAAGTGCAATGTTGAAAGCATTTCCCATGAAACATGGTTCTGCTAATTTCAACTTATAAAGCGCAAGCATATACGCAACAAAGTAAAGTGTGCCATCAAGTTCGTGAGAGCTTTAATCACTAGTTTTCTCATAACAAGTTTAATTTGGAAGGTAAACAAAAGCATGAATATACTTGGAATAGCATAAGCTAGTAGGTACGTATGGTGGACTCTTTGGAATAACTTGGTTTAGGGAGTTGGATGCATGAGTGAAACTCATACTTTGTTGTGGAGGCTAGCAAAAGACTGGGAGCGACAAACTAAGAGAGCAATAATGGCCATAATCATGCAGAGCGACAAAACATCATTGATCAAAGCATAAAGTGATACTACAAGTTGAAAAGTAAAGGATCATAAAGGCTATGGTGACTTTGGATAGTCATAACATGGTGTGAGCATGCGCCAAGTCAACCCAAATAAAGCATCAAAGGAGAATACCACTATACTATGCTTTAATATGCTAAAACAACGCATGATTCATCCAAGGCACATTAAGCAATCTCAATTGTTTATAACAATTCATGCTACAGCAAAGAATACTAAGCATAAATCCAAAACAATATCAAGCATGGCATGACAAAGCATAGGCCACAGTAAAAAACAAGCTCTTTTTACCACATAAGCATGAGCTTTCCTACTCTTTTCCAAACCAAACCAAAATATTTGCAAACGAATGTCTGAAAGAGGGGGTCCAACCAATTTATTCAGAAAACTAAGCAAACCAATCAAACTAAAAACCAAAAGGAAAACGAAAAAGAAGACGCTCCAAGAAAAACACAACCGTGCATGAAACAATAAAAATGAAGCGTTTGGAAGAAACCTGGGATTTTTCTTGATGAAGAAGGGGATGACACGCGTGGCATCCCCAAGCTTGAGCTTTAGTCCATCCTTCATCCCATTACTCATTCCTTCCATACACCTAAAATTTTCCTTCATACAAAACTTCACACAATCTTTATTAGCAACATTAGTGAACTCAAGATAAATAAGTCTTAAGGTTCAGTTCTAACACCAAATAAACTTCCATTAGAACACTAGCCTGTAGCACTTCCCTCAAAAAGCTCAATTCCCCAAAAGAACTCAAAAAGGAACCAACAAGAAGCAAATGCAGAAAATGGCAGAAATCTGCAAAACAGACCAGCAGGTAAATACGAATTTTTTCGAAGACCTTCTGTTGCTCAAATCAAAAAGTGTTGAACTAACAAAAGTTAGATAACAACCTGGGGCAGAAGCACAAAAATTCACGCCTCAAAAAGACATTCAGAGAGTTTACACGAATTTTTACGGGGAAGCACAGAAATCTGTTTCGGACAGCAACTTTCCCAATCATTACTTCTCTCTCATTAGAGGTTACTCTTGGCACAAAAAGCAAATAAAAAGTATAAGGAGAGGTTATTAGAGAGGTATAACTTCTAAGACTCATCTAAAACTTTTGGGTTATCTCCCAATAAGTACTTTTCTTTAACGCCTTTAAGTTAGGCATAAGAAGCAAGAAAAAGAATCAAGTGTTCTCAAATGAAGAAGCAATAAGACCAAATTTTGTTTTCATAGGAGAAGCAAAAGAAATATTATCTCTCTTCTTGGGGAAGTGTTCTATACCTTTCTTGAGTGGGAGTTGATATTTAATGGTGCCTTCTTTCATATCAATGATGGCAGCAACAGTTCTAAGAAAAGGTCTTCCCAAAGTAATAGGACAAGAAGCATTGCATTCAACATCCAAAACATAGAAATCAACAGGGACATAGGCATTGTTAACCATAATAAGAACATCATTAAGACTCCCCATGAGTTTCTTTTTAGCATTATCATCAAGTGGGACATTCAAATAACAATCTTCAAGTGGAGGCAAATCAAGCATATCATAAATCCTTCTAGGCATAATAGAAACACTACTATCAAGATCACATAAAGCTTTGAAATCAAAGTCATTCACTTTCATATTAATGATGGGTTCCCAACCATCTTCTTGTTTTATAGGAATAGATGCTTTATGTTTCATATTTTCTTCTTTAATCTTTATGAGAGCATCAATAATGTGTTTGGTAAAGGCCATGTTCATAGCACTAGCATTAGGACTCTTAGCAAGATTTTGTAGGAACTTAATAACTTCAGAGATATTACAACCATCAAGATCAAAATCAAAATAATCATCTAAAGTAGTAGAACTATTACTAGCCTCAACACTAGTGGTGGTAATAGTAGAAACACTAATGTTTCTAGCAATTTCATCTTCTCTTTCCCACTTAGCATGTAATTCAGCTAATAGTCTAACAGTTTCATCAATTCTTACTTGTATAGCATTAGTAGCTGCAAAGGGGTTCTCATTAGTTTCAGGTTTAGCAGCCATTTTATTCAAAGAAGATTGAGCTTCATCCAAAGATGCTATATTTCTTTCAGCATTAGAGAGTTTTTCCTCAATAGTTTTATTGAAAGCAGTTTGTTTACTAATAAACTCTTTAAGCATAACTTCAAGTTTAGAGGGTGCACTCCTATTATTGTTGTAGGAATTTCCATAAGCATTACCATTGTTGGGAGGATATGGCTTATTATTGTTACCAAAATTACCCCTATAAGCATTATTGCCAAAGTTGTTATTTCTTATGAGTTCACATCAACTTGCTCTTCTTGAGCAACAAAAGAAGCTAAAGGAACATTATTTGGATTAATATGGGCTTTCCCATTAACAAGAATAGACATAATAATATAAATCTTATCACTCAAGGAGGAGGTTTCCTCAACAGAATTTACCTTCCTACCTTGTGGAGCTCTCTCAGTATGCCATTCAGAATAATTAACCATCATATTGTCCAGAAGTTTTGTTGCAGCACCCAAAGTGATGGTCATAAAGGTACCTCCAGCAGCAGAGTCCAATAGGTTCCTTGAAGAATAGTTCAATCCTGCATAAAAAGTTTGGATGATCATCCAAGAAGTCAGTCCATGAGTGGGACAATTCTTAACCAAAGATTACATTCTTTCCCAAGCTTGAGCAACATGCTCATTATCAGATTGTTTAAACTTCATTATTTCACTTCTCATAGATATAATCTTAGCAGGAGGAAAGTATTTTCCAATGAAAGCATCTTTGCATTTAGTCCAAGAATCAATACTATTCCTAGTTAAGGAATTCAACCATTCTTTAGCTTTTCCTCTCAAAGAGAAAGGAAACAATTTCAGCTTAATAATAACACCATCTATATCCCTATGCTTTTACATCTCACAAAGTTCAACAAAGTTATTTAGATGGGAAGCAGCATCTTCATTACCAATACCAGAAAATTGTTCTCTCATAACAAGATTTAGCAAAGCAGGTTTTATCTCAAAGAAAGTATCTTCAGGCACAGGTGGAGCAATAGGTGTGCTCATAAAATCATTGTTGTTGGTGCTAGTGAAGTCACACAACTTAGTGTTTTCCAGAGTAGTCATTTTTTGTGTTTTTGAATAAGAAAGCAAACTAGTAAAACTAATTTTTTGTGTGTTTTTGATAAAGAAACAAGCAAACAAAGCAAAAAGAAACTAAGCAAAACAAAAATAACAAAGTAAAGAGATTGGTTATGAGGGACTCCCCTTGTGAAGATGTCCTTGACTCCCCAGCAAAACAAAAATAACAAAGAAAATGCTTGATGGCTCTGTGTATGGCGCCCAGAAAATTGCTTGATGGCGGTATTGATGTAGAGCTCGTTGGGAACCCCAAGAGGAAGGTATGATGAGCACAGCAGCAAGTTTCCCTCAGTTATGAAACCAAGGTTTAATCGAACCAGTAGGAGCAAGGAAACACCCCAAAGGTGTTACTAGCTGAACCTTGGCAGGGCGCACTACCGGTGCTAGTAGCAACGTGGAGACCTGCACAACACAACCACAGAACTTTGTCCCCAACTTGCGATGAGGTTGTCAATCTCACCGTGTTTTGCGGAAAACAAAGGATTAAACGTATCAAATGGAAAGAAGTAAAAGTTTGCAGAAAGTAAACACAAAGCAGTAAAAGATTGTAGATTGTATGTAAAAGACAAGGACCGGGATCCAGAGTTCACTAGAGGTGGCTCTCCTTAAGATAGATAACATGCTGGGTGAACAAATTACAGCGGGGCAATTGACAAACATCGAGAAAGCAATACATGCATATACTAATCATCTTGACTCCTTTGGAACTTGATTGGACATTACAACATTATACATAGACCGCCATCCAACTACATCTATGACTAATAATCCACCTTTAGGTTATCATCCGAACCCCCTCCAGTATTAAGTTGCAAGCAACAGATTATTGCTTTACGAACTGCGTGTAAAGTGAACAATACGATTGTTCTATGAACAAAGGATTGTTGTTTTCTCCCTAGTAGCAATAGCACATCTAGTACCTTAGAGATTTCTGTCACTTCCCCAGATTACCAGAGGCATGAACCCACTATCGAGCATAAATACTAACTCTTGGAGTTGCTAGCATCTACTTGGCCAAGATAGCTACTAACAACGGAAAGCATGCAAGATCACAAATAACAAAGACATGATAGAATCAATAATCAATCTGAAATAGCATCTCAATATCCATCGGATCCCCGCAAACATAACATGCAGAATTACAAATAGATGATCTTGATCATGAACGGAGCACACAAGCTCTAGACATGAAAGCACAAAGGAGGAGAACCAGCCATCTAGCTACTACATGGATCCATAGTCTAAGGATGAACTACTCATGCATCACACCGGAGGCTTGCATGGTGATGAAGAAGGCCTCCAGGGTGAATTCCCCTCTCCGGCAGGGTGCCGGGAAGAGCTTCAGATCCCTCCCGATCTAGGGATGGAGATGCCGACGGCTACAGAATCTTTCGTGGATTTTTGATCGGACCCTTAGGGTTTTCGTCCCGAGGGCATCTTATAGGCGGAAGGGGAGGCCGAGGGGGTGCCAAGGGCCACCACACCACCCCTTGGCATGGGCCAAGCCTGGCCGCGCGGCCAGGTGGTGTGGCCGGCCTCTGGCCCCACTCCATCTCGTATTCTGGCATCTGATGACTTCCGGAAAAATAGGCACTTTGGCTTTTGTCCCGTCCAATTCCGAGAATATTCATTTTCTAAAACTTTCTTGGAACCAAAAACAGCAGAAAACAGGCAGCTGGCACTGTGGCTCTTGTTAATAGGTTAGTCCAAGAAATCATATGAAAAGTACTCCAAAGTTGGAACAAAACACAAGAAAGTGGATAAAACCAAGCATGGAACATCAAAAATTATAGATACATTTGCAATGTATCAATCATCAAGTGGCTTAGTGAAAATATCAGAAAGTTGGTTCTTCATGCTCACAAAAGATAGATCAATATCGCCTCGAGCAACATGGACCCGAATAAAATGATTCTGAATCTCAATATGCTTTGTCCTTGTGTGCTGTACCGGATTGTACGCAATTTTGATTGCACTTTCATTATGGCATAAAAGAGGCACTTTGTCATAATTGACACTGTATTCCTTTATAGTTTGCCTCATCCATAATAACTGAGTGCAAGAACTAGCAGCAGCAACATATTCAGCTTCGGCGATGGAGAGAGAAATACAATTCTGCTTTTTAGAAGACCAACAAACTAGAGATCTTCGCAAAAACTGACAAGCACCAGAAGTTGATTTCCGATCATCCTTATCACCGGCCCAATCTGAATCAGTATAACCACATAGAGAGAAATTGGAGCCCTTGGGATACCATAGACCAAAGTTAGGGGAATGAACCAAATATCGGAAGATCCTCTTGACCGCCACTAAGTGGCTTTCCTAGGAGCCGCTTGATACCTTGCACACACACCCACACTCAACACAATATCGGGTCTAGATGCACAGAGGTAAAGGAGAGAGCCGATCATTGACAGGTATACCTTTTGGTCCACATCTTTACCATGTGGGGTAAGTTTAAGGTGACATTTTGTTTGCATCAGAGTGGCGACGCCATTAAGATCTGTCATCTTGAATCTCTTGAGCATGTCTTGGATGTATTTAGCTTGATTGATGAAGGTTCCTTCTCTAAGTTGCTTGATCTCGAATCCAAGAAAGAACCATAACTCCCCCATCATAGACATATCAAACCTGTCAGTCATAAGCTTTGAAAATTCATCACTTGAGTCTTTGTTGGAATCATTTGCTTGACCTTGATTTGAAGTCTGATTATCAGTAGTAGTAGGTAACAAAGCATGATCTTGAGGTGGGTCAGTAGCCGTAACAGGAGGCTATTGATCATTAGGAGTTACAGGGTTGGATAATCCGGTCGAGGGTGAGGACGGACAATCCGGCCTGAGAGAACTTGAAGCAATTTCATCGGGTTGCCTGGAAGTTGCTTGAATTGGCAAGGGGCCGGATAATCCGGGGTCAGCCGGAAAATTCGGCCTGGAGCTTGCAGCAGTTTCTTCGATAGAATTCACAGTTTGGTCGTTAGGGGAGTGGTGGCCGGATAATCCGGTGTCGACCGGATAATCCGACCTGGAGCATCTAGGAGCAGGTTGACCTTTAGTAATTGGTGGAGTTGGTGTAGAAGTTACTCCCGTGGTTGGAGCATGTTGATTATGTGTAGATGAGGGCTCTTCATGAGTAGAACATTGTCCTTCCCGATCCGCCACAAGGGGTTCCTCAATGGGGCGGAAAAATCCCACGCCCATTCTTCTTATGGAATCTTGGGGTATTTCAACATCTGCATCACAAACATCAACTTGCCCCATAGGGGAGCCGTCATTTTCCTCGAACACAACACTGCAAGATTCTACAACAGTTCCAGAGAGCTTATTGTAGACTCTATAAGTGTGGGATTCGGCACCATAACCAACAAAAATACCTTCTAAAGCCTTAGACTCAAATTTAGATAAACGAACTCCCTTGATGAGAAAGAAACACTTACACCCAAATACCTGAAAGTATGAGATGTTTGGCTTGTTACCGGTAAGTATTTCATACAGAGTCTTGTCCAAGATTTTATGGAGGTTTACGGAGGTATAACCGGTTGGATGAATGATAAGCGGTAGAGATTGCTTCAGCCCAGAAGTTACATGGAGACTTGAATTCGGCTAGCATAGACCTTGCCATATCCATTAGAGTCCGGTTCTTCCTCTCGGCAACACCATTTTGTTGAGGGGTGTACGCAGCGGAATATTGATGTCTTATCCCTTCTTCACTTAGGAACTCATTTAAGGTGTAGTTCTTGAACTCGGATCCATTATCACTTCTTATTGCCAGAATAGCGACATTGTGTTGATGTTGAACCTCATTGGCGAAGTCGATAAAGACTGTTTGTTGAGTCTCGCTCTTCAACTTGAAGAAATAGACCCAAGTGTATCTTGAGTAATCATCAACGATCACAAGGCAGTACTTCTTCCCACCGAGGCTTGCATGAGATGGAGGTCCAAAGGGGTCCACATGAAGGAGCTCTAAGATCCTTTTGACGAGATAATAGTCTTCCTTCGATGAGGAGAGTCATGCATTTTCCCTTCAACACAAGCCCTACAAACACGATCTTTGGCAAAGGAGACATTTTCTTTTAGTCCAAGGATGTGGCCACCCTTGTGGAGACTTTGCAAAGTTCTCATATTGACGTGGGCTAGTCGGCGATGCCATAACCAACCCGCGTCAGCCTTTCCAAAAAGATAAAAAGGGCCTGTAGTGGTTTTCCTCGAAAAGTCCACCACGTACAGGTCATTTTTGACATATCCCACAAAAGCGACTTTTAGATACTTGCTCCACAAGAGTACCACCAAATCAGCATCAATAAAAACTGTAAAGCCCATCTTACCAAGGGCGCGAACTGAAAGTAAATTGTAACCGAGGGTCTCAACAAGCATGACGTCCACGAGAGAGATATCGTGAGCCACCACAACTTTGTCGAGACCCAATACCTCAGATTTAGACTTGTCACCATAGGAGACGGTTATATGATCATGATTTGGCTGCATCTCCATGATGATCTCCTTGCTTCCGGTCATATGACTCGTGCATCCGCTATCGAGTACCCATTTAGACCCACCAGAAGCATAGCCCTCGGACCCTCTTGCCATAAGACAAGTGGCGTTGTTGTTGATGACGTTTTCGTTTGGGGAGTCGAAGAGAGATGATGGAGTCGATGTGGTAGCTATAGCAGCCACCTCGCGAGAGCTATCTTCATCCTCTTCATCTTCACTTGCCGAGGAGTATTCTTCTTGTGCCACCAAGACAATCTTGGGTTGCTTCTTGTAAGGTCCATTCTTTTTGATAAATGGCTTCTTCTTAGGTGCCTTGGATTTTTCTTTAAGGATGAGCCTGCCACCATTGTCTTCTCTATTTTGATATGGACACTCAGCCACAAAGTGCAGCCTATCTCCACAATTTTAGCATGTTCTCAGTTTTGGGCCACTTTCTCTTCTTCCACTTGACCCATTCTTGCGCTCGAGTTCAGACTTTACCTTGGCAGGATCCTTCCAAAAGTTCCTTGCGTAAAATGCCATGTACTCACCATGAGCACGTTTGACTTCATCGGGGCAGTCCATGGAGGCACTCTCAAAATCTCTCTCGTCCTCATCTTGCTCAACAACATTAGCCTTGAGAGCAACATTGACCCCTTTTGCATTCCAATGGCACGGGCACGGGCATCTTCCGCGTTCTTTGCAGCAACCTTGAATGATGCCATTTCTTGCATGACTTCATTAGACGTCATTTGATGGTAGTTGTGTCTACCTTGCTGATGACCCACAAGTATAGGGGGTGTATCGCAGTATTTTCGAGGGAAGTGAAACCCAATTTATTGATTTGACACAAGGGGAGCCAAAGAATATTTATAAGCCTTAACAACTAAGTTGTCAATTCAGCTGCACCTGGAAACAATCTTGCTCACAGCAGTTTATCAGTAGCAACAGTTTTGTAGTAGGAATAGTAAAGTAGCAACAGTAGTAAAGTAAGGATAGTAGTAACAAAAGTAGTAAACAGTAGGATTCGAGTGCGGTAGGCATAGGGATGGATCAACGGGCGTTGCATGGACAAGATAATTCACATAGCAATCAGAACATAGGGCAATTGTAGATAAATAAGATAAAGCATCCAAGTACTAGATAATCCTAGGCATGTGTTCTATATATAGTCATACGTGCTCGCAATGAGAACTTGCACAACATCTTTTGTCCTGCCAGCCCGTTTGCAGCGGGGCCTCAAGGTAACTACTGGCAATTAAGGTGCTCCTTTTAATAGAGCACCAGAGCAAAGCATTAACACTCCATGAACACATGTGATCCTCACATCAAAGCTAGTCCCTCCGGTTATCCTGATTTCTATCACTTCGGGGCCTTTGGTTCTGCACAACAACGTGTGTATACAACTTGCAGGTAAGACCATAAACAATACTATCATAATGAATCAATAACATGTTCAGATCTGAAATCATGGCACTCGGGCCCTAGTGACAAGCATTAAGCATAACAAGTCGCAACAAAGTCATAAAGCACTAATAGAAAATACTAGGCACCATGCCCTAACAATCTGATGCCATTACATGAACGATCTCATCCAATCCCTACCATCCCCATAGCCTACAGAGGGGGATTACTCACTCATATATGGGGGAAACATGGATCGTCGATGGAGAAGCGATGGTGATGATGATGGAAATGATATCCTCCAATTCCTCGTCCCGGCAGGGTGCCAGAACGGAGTTTCTGGTGCTGTTTCGTGGAATCTGGTGGTCGCGGTGGAGCGGAACTCTTTTTGGAAAAACGTCGACCCCCCCCCCCTGAGTTTTCAGGTCAGAAGGCATCTTATAGGCGAAGAGGGAGACCGAGGGGGTGTCTGGGGCGGCCAGACCACCCCCTAGCGTGGCCTGGGCTAGCCCGCACGGCTAGGTGGTCTGGCCTAGGCCCAGCCCTCCTCCGTCTCGTATTCTGGCTCCCGGAGTCTTCTGTTGAAATAGGATTTTTGGCATATTTTCTGGGATTTTTCCTAATAGTTGATTTTCTGCACAAAAACTAGACACCAAGGCAATTCTTCTGAAAACAGCGTCAGTCCGTGTTACTTGCATCCAAATCATACAAGTTTAGGGGAGAAACAATAGCAAAAGTGTTCGGAAAAGTAGATACGTTTTGGATGTATCAACTCCCCCAAGGTTAGCTTATTCCTTGTCCTCAGGCAATTCAGTGGAAAACTTAGTGCGATAAAAGAACTTTCACGAACACATTTGCTTCATATGAAATATATATTCTCAGCATGTGATCAACTACTTAGACAATTCATAATAAGGAGTATGCAACTAAGTTTACTTAATAGGCATTGCAAGCTATGAAGAGATTCCAGCTCAAAAATAATAAGTAGCATGAAACATAAACATAAGCAACATTACAATGCTCATAACAAGGTATGATAGAGTGGTATCTTGCTTGCCTTTGATTATGAATGCCAAGGCACCTCTGAAGTTCAGGTCAAGACTAGAAGTAAAGATGTTAAAGATACAAGCATCAAAGTCATAACACAAATAATCAAGTTTTGAAGCAAGCACATTACACTAAGAATGAAAACTATGCTCTCAAGAACGTGCTCAAAGAATGTGTGGAGACTCAACAAGGAAATGAAAAAGGTTTTGAATAGTTTGAAAGGCTTCCAAATGCTGAAAGTATGGTACTTGTTAGCTTTGAGCTCTCATTGCCCCTATCATAAGCATCTTTAAATGGTTAAGGTTAAAGTGACACAACTAAGAGGATATGCTTGACAAGTTATAAATCAAAGTCTCATGCCCCTTACTTATGAAGACCGATCCTCATGCTACTCAACTTCAGTCACAAGTAAGCTCTTGTCATTGTAAGTATATACGCATCATAGAGAACCGCCAACGGGGTACCCCTTGCACATGATACAGGAGCTATCCCATAATCAAAATGACAAGGCAAGCAGACAATGAGCATCTCAGCGATCTTTTTTATTTACTATGTGCATATATTTTTATTGAGGATGCTTCATAGAATGCTCATTATGGTTATGCTGCAAGTTTCCACCATGATTAGGCATGGCTTAGGCTAGCGGCCCAGGCGTTTCCCTAACACATATACAAACTCCATGATCTTACAAGTTCCACTTTTATTTCACACCGCCGGGATCCATAAGCAAAAGAATCATGATATCGACGAGGTACTAAGTGCTAGTGCAATGTTGAAAGCGTTCCCCATGATACATGGTTCTGCTAACTTCAACTTATAAAGTGCAAGCATATACGCAAAAAAGAAGGACGCAATGGTTCAGGTTTATTAAATGCAATAAAATAAAGTGTGCCATCAAGTTCGTGAGAGCTTTACTAACTAACTTTCTCATAACAAGCAAACATTTTATTCGGAAGAAAACAAGGCATATTGTATATGCACGGAAATCCCAAATGATGCTAATAGGTAGGTATGCTGGACACTTTGGAAATATTTGGTTTTAGGGAGTTGGAAACATGAGTAAAACATACTTAGTGAAAGTAAAGGCTAGCAATAGTAAGGGAGCAACAAACGAGAGAGCAGTAGCTGTCATAATCATGCTTACAACAAAATAGGACTAATCATGTCATGGAAGTGATTCAAGACCCTCAAGGCAAAATAATTCATCGAGGCTTAACTGATTATTTCAGTCATATGCATGCATGAGCATGTGCCAAGTCAATTCAAATGAAACATTCAGAGGAGGATACCACGGTGTCATACCAAGTTATGAACAAAGTAATGCAAGCAAACATTCATAAGACATGCTACAAACTATTAGCAAGCTAGAACTAATCATATGAAAGAAAGAACTACAAATCATCCATAAATAACATACACCCTACACGAACAGACTAAGCATGCCCACAATGATGAGTATATGTACAAAAATGAAAACAAATAGAGTTTGTTACCAGACTCTTACCACACCTCAAGTTGTCATTAATCCTCATTATTGCTCTTCACTTGTGTGGCTTGAATAATAATATGAAACCAATATCCACTGAGGACTGCTGAACCCTGCAACAAACTCACAAATCCAAAGGAGAACAACAAATATTTTTGGTGTTTTGATTTTTAAAAGAAGAACCAAAAAGGAAGAACAAGCAAAGCAAAATCTGTTTGGGTTTTTCGAATAGTTCAAACAACACAAAAAGGGAAAAACAAACCAAGGCAAAGAGAAAAGAAGCAAACCAAAGAGAAACAACATAAATATTTTTGGTCTTTTTGTGTTTTAGAAAGCAAAAGCAAAGAAAAAACAAAAACTAAAAAGAGAAAGAAACATGAATATACAAAGTACCGACACAAAACGATATGGAGATGAGTGCGACGTCGGCGTACCTTCCCCCAAGCTTAGGCTTTTGGCCTAAGTGGGTGTCAATCCAGATACGAGTAAGGGTTCCAAGCAGGCGGGTCATTGCAAGAATGATCGTGGTTAGGCCCGTGGGAAGAAGAAGAAGCTCCCCAATCATAAGCAGGCTGCTGATATGAAGACTCCCCCTCATTCGAGGTCTGGACCGAATCATCTGTGACCTCCCTTATAATATCCTGTTCCTGCTGGGAGAGCTCTCCCAAATAATTATCAAACTCCTCCTCCGTGAGGGACCATCCTACCCTGTTGTCAAGGTTAAACAAAACAGGTGCAGGCAAAAGAACAACACGCTCGGACTTGCTCCTTCTCCAACCAGCTTTGAGAAAGGTTATTTCATAAGACAACTCACTCAGATTAGCCCAAGAAGAAACAAATTTATGCTGTATCATGGAATTAAGATCAAGCCTTTGTATGGGAAACTGTAGGTCTAGATGATGAGGTACTAAACCATGAAATGCTAGTAAACGAGAAGCAATGAGGCCCCCACAAATTCCACCTTTCTCGCGGTTAGCAGCAAGACGGAAAGCTATCAAAGCACCTAAGTTGTAAGACCTATCTCGTTTAAGAGCAGCAGAGAGGAATGCTAGATCATATGAAGATAACTTATTGGTAGTTTTCCTAGCAAGAACACACTTGGCAATAAAGTAGGCAAAGTAGCGAATGGAGGGGAGATGAATGTTACGGATTTTCCCACTCTCCTTCGAGAAGCTGCTCCCTGGGAAAATTTCTGTGTATAAATCCATGAGTGGTGCAGGTCGCTCTTTAATCCTTCCACATGATCCCCACTGAGGTACCTTAATAGCTGCACAAAAGTCATCAAGAGAGAGGTCGACAGCTACATTGTAAATTTTGTAGTGGACCATGGCATTAGGCAAAGAGTGACTAAATCGAAAGTCCTGCACTACAGACATGGTTACCTTCACAAATTGATAAGGTTCATCTTCCAAAAAGTGCTCCAACCTAGCATTAGAAACCAAAGTGTGGAAATCCTGGAGAATTCCTACAGCTCTCATAAATTCAGAGCATGGATAAATGGAAGGAAAAACTTTCTCCTCCCGGTGAACCTTCATAACCTCAGGCACCCATAGTTCATGTTGGTTTAGTTGATGCTCATTCATCTTCTAATCTGAAATTTAAACACCTATTAAACAAGTGATTGCAAAGTGAATATAATGAAGGGCACTACTCATAGGGGTTTGTAAGAGGCCTAAACATGCATCAAAGCTATATCTCTAAGCATCAAACAAGCTTACAAGCTCTCATAACCTGTCACCTATAGTATCAAAATACTCAAGATATAATCCACTAAACACAAATCTACTTGGACAAGCGGAGGAGTCACATACCGGAGAACAAATGCTCCTTTTTAGCAGCAAAGATGGGCTGAGCAAGGAGATCGAAAAAATCGAGAGCAAGCACAGCAAGAACGCGATTTTGAGCAATGAACTGGAGCTTACTCGGGAGAGAGAAGAAAGCGGCAAGTGAGAGAGTGAGTGGAGGGCCAGGGGTGGCCCACACCATGGCATGGCACCACCCAGGGAAGGCCGCGCCACCTGGTGGTGTGCCTGCCTGGTGGGTCCCCCTGGTACCTTCCAGGCACTCCTCTGCCCCTTTTTTCACGTAAGAATTTAAAATGAATTTTCTGGAATTTTTCGAGACACTTTATTTTTGGGCAATTTTTAGGCATAGATGAATGATTTTTCTACAGAAAAATGATTTTGAAAAGATGCAATGCAAAACAAAGCAAAAGCTACAGAAGTTCTAAGACACTCTAAAATGCAAGCAACTAGCACAAGAAAGGTAAACTAAACAAAAGCAAAAACTAAAATGGATAGAATAGAAGTAAGCGGAGATAATCATGGTGAAAACATTGTTTTGTTCAATGAAATCCTTTTGTTAACAAGGTTGATCAGGTCTTGTTACCAAAACAATTTTATATGAAACAAAACTTTGTATTCCACTAATGATTATGTTACCTCAACTTTGATAGCAATGGTCTCAATCATAATAGTTTCAAATGCTTCTCTTGGTATGGGACAATATATTTCTCCAACTTGAATGCCCTCAACATGTTCAATTGAATTCAAACCATAAGTCATTTCCATCTTCTTGGGGAAATAGACAATATGTTCCTTGTCATTAACATTAAAGGTCACCTTTTCTTGATTACAATTAATAACAGCTCCCGCAGTATTAAGAAATGTCTCCCAAGAATAATAGACATATTATCATCTTCAGGCATTTCAAGCACAACAAAATCGGTTAATATCAAGCAATTATGAGCCACTTGAACAGGCACATCTTCACATATACCAACAGGAATAGTGGTAGATTTATCAGCCATTTGCAAAGATATATCAGTAGGTATCAGTTTTTCCAATTGAAGTCTCTTATAGAGAGAGAAAGTCATAACACTAACTCCAGCTCCTAAATCACACAAAGCAGTTCTAACATAATTATTTTTAATAGAGCAAGGAATAGTTGGAATCCCTGGGTCTCCAAGTTTCTTTGGAACCTTACCATTGAAGGAATAATTAGCAAGCAAAGTAGAAATTTCTTCATTAGGGATCTTCCTTTTATTCGAGACAATATCCTTCATATACTTTGAGTAAGGAGGCAATTTAATAGCATCAGTCAAAGGAATTTGCAGGAATAAAGGTTTCATCCACTCACAAAACTTATTATAGTCTTCATCTTCTTTTGACTTGTGTTTCTTATCAGGGAAAGGCATAGGTTTTTGGACCCAAGGCTCTCTTTCACTACCATGTTTCTTAGCAATAAAATGTTCTTTGGTGTATTTAGATTCTTAGTGTGCTTTTCAGGTTCTTCTTCAACTTTTTCTTTATCAAGAGCTTCATTTTCTTCATTACCACTTTCAGTTTCAGCATCAGAGACAGGTATACTATTAGGATCTATAGCAGGTTCAGAGGGTTCTACAATAGTTTTATGTTTCTTTTTTTCCTTTTCTTACGAGTAGAGCCACTATTTTCAGCTTGTTGAGAATCCTGCTCAATTCTTTTGGGATGCCCCTCGGGATATAGAGGATCATGGGTAGCAGCACTACTTCTAGTTCTAATTTCATAAGCATGTTTTTCTTTAGCAGCGTTAACTAGCAAGTCTTTTTGCACTTTAATGAGTTGATCTATTTGAGTTTGAACCATTTGAAAGTGTTTAACAATCATTTTAACATCATTAGAGGTTCTTTCCACAATATCTTTCAACTCAACAATAGCTCTAGTGTTCTCCATTAGATGATTTTGCACCCTTTTATTGAAATTATCTTGCTTAACAATGAAAATATCAAATTCTTCTAAGCATTGATCAGGAGGTTTAGAGTAAGGGATATCACCTTCATCAAAGTGTTGGATTGAGTGTACCTCAATAGTGGATGAGTGGGGAATTGGCTTACATAATTCTTCTATAGGAGGTAAATTCTTGACATCTGCAGCTTTAATTCCCTTCTCCTTAAGACATTTCTTAGCTTCCTTCATCACTTCATCATTTAATTCAATAACTCCCCTCTTCTTTGATGTTGGAATAGGTACCGGTATAGTTGGTTTAGGTATAATTACTTTAGGTATAGCTGGTTCAGGAGGATTCCAATCCTCATAGTTCTTGCTTATTTTAGCCATTAATTCCTCAGCTTCCTTGGAGTCCTATTCCTGAAAACACAATCAGCACAACTATCTAGGTATGTCCTAGATTCTTCAGTTAGTCCATTATAAAATATATCAAGAAGCTCATTCTTAGGTAATGGACTTCCAGCCTGTGCATGAATCAAAGCACAAAACCTTGCCCATGATTCAGGCAATATCTCTTTTTCTCCCTGTTTAAAATCAAAAAGTTCCTGCAAAATAACATGTCTAGCACTAGGAGGAAAATATTTCTGTAGGAAAGTACTAATCAAGCAATCAGGGCTATCAATAGATCCAGGAGGTAAATTACTAAACCAAGTTTTAGCTTCTCCTTTCAGTGAAAAGGGGAAAATCTTAGCAACAAAGTAAGTACGCATCTTAATATCATCAGAAAACAAGCCACTCATGGTAGAAAGCTCATTCATATGTGCTATCGCACTTTCATTCTTAGTCCCACAAAAAGGTTCTTTCTCAACAATAGCTATGTAAGATAGATCGAGAGAGAAATCATAATCTTTATCTTTAATGTTTATGGGAGAAGTAGCAAACTTAGCAAGAGGAGACAATTTGGGTCTAATAGTACGCCTCTCAAGGAGACTCTTAGCAGCGCTCCTATCATGGGTGTTTTTACATTCTTTAATAAATTCATCGGTCATCTCAACATAACCATCTTCAATATCATAACTCTCGCTAGACTCAGGTGAGCTAACAGGTGTAGTACTGTCTTCATTAGGAGTTTCAGTATTTCCAGCTATAGTTCTAGCAATCGTAGCATCTAGGAAAACACCTAATGAACCACTCTTATCAAGCACAGTAGAAGCAGCATCATAAGCATCAGAAGTTTCAGATTCAGCAGTACTAGCAGTGTGTGTAGTATGTGTATGTGGTGGTGTAACGATCTTACTCATAACAGACGGTGAATCAAGAGCAACAGAGGTGTTCAGAACAATACCTCTTCTTGTAGTGGATGGTAAAATAGGAACCTTTCCATCACGAGACATACCCATGATGGATGGATGGCAGCGAACAATAATGAATCCAAGTGAACTTGATAAATAAAGCTATGCTTCCTGGCAACGCCGCTAGAAAATAGTCTTGATGACCCACAAGTATAGGGGGTGTATCGCAGTATTTTCGAGGGAAGTGAAACCCAATTTATTGGTTCGACACAAGGGGAGCCAAAGAATATTTATAAGCCTTAACAACTGAGTTGTCAATTCAGCTGCACCTGGAAACAATCTTGCTCACAGCAGTTTATCAGTAGCAACAGTTTTGTAGTAGGAATAGTAAAGTAGCAGCAGTAGTAAAGTAAGGACAGTAGTAACAACAGTAGTAAATAGTAGGATTCGAGTGCGGTAGGCATAGGGATGGATGGACGGGTGTTGCATGGACAAGACAATTCACATAGCAATCAGAACATAGGACAATTGCAGATAAATAAGATAAAGCATCCAAGTACTAGATAATCCTAGGCATGTGTTCCATATATAGTCATACGTGCTCGCAATGAGAACTTGCACAACATCTTTTGTCTAGCCAGCCCGTTTGCAGTGGGGCCTCAAGGTAACTACTGGCAATTAAGGTGCTCCTTTTAATAGAGCACCGAAGCAAAGCATTAACACTCCGTGAACACATGTGATCCTGACATCAAAGCCATTCCCTCCGGTCATCCCGATTTCTATCACTTTGGGGCCTTTGGTTCCGGACAACAACGTGTGTATACAACTTGCAGGTAAGACCATAAATAATACTATCATAATGAATCAATAACATGTTCAGATCTGAAATCATGGCACTCGGGCCCTAGTGACAAGCATTAAGCATAATAAGTCACAACAAAGTCATAAAGCACTAATAGAACATACTAGGCACCATGCCCTAACAATCTGATGCCATTACATGAACGATCTCATCCAATCCCTACCATCCCCATAGCCTACAGCGGGGGATTACTCACTCATAGATGGGGGAAACATGGATCATCAATGGAGAAACGATGGTGATGATGATGGCGATGATCTCCTCCAATTCCCCGTCCCGGCAGGGTGCCAGAACGGAGTTTCTGGTGCTATTTCGTGGAATCTGGTGGTGGCGGTGGAGCGGAACTCTTTCTGGAAAAACGTCGAACCCCCTTGAGTTTTTAGGTCAGAAGGCATCTTATAGGCGAAGAGGGAGACCGAGGGGTGATGGCTCAATGCACGGCGCCCAGAAAAGTGCTGGTGCATGGTTGATGTAGAGCTCGTTGGGAACCCCAAGAGGAAGGTATGACGAGCACAGCAGCAAGTTTCCCTCAGTTATGAAACCAAGGTTTAATCGAACCAGTAGGAGCAAGGAAACACCCCAAAGGTGTTACTAGCTAAGCCTTGGCAGGCGCACTACCGGTGCTAGTAGCAACGTGGATACCTGCACAACATAACCACAGAACTTTGTCCCCAACTTGCGATGAGGTTGTCAATCTCACTGTGTTTTGTTGAAAACAAAGGATTAAACGTATCGAATGGAAAGAAGTAAAAGTTTGCAGAAAGTAAACACAAAGAAGTAAACAGTTTGTAGATTGTATGTAAAGAAAAAGGACCGGGATCCATAGTTCACAAGAGGTGGCTCTCCTTAGATAGATAACATGCTGGGTGAACAAATTACAGCGGGGCAATTGACAAACATCGAGAAAGCAATACATGCATATACTAATCATCTTGACTCCTTTGAGACTTGATTGGGCATTATAACATAATACATAGACTGCCATCCAACTGCATCTATGACTAATAATCCACCTTCAGGTTATCATCCGAACCCCCTCCAGTATTAAGTTGCAAGCAACAGATTATTGCTTTATGAACTGCGTGTAAAGTAAACAATACGATTGTTCTATGAACAAAGGATTGTTGTTTTCTCCCTAGTAGCAACAACAAATCTAGTACCTTAGAGATTTCTGTCACTTCCCCAGATTACCAGAGGCATGAACCCACTATCGAGCATAAATACTAACTTTTGGAGTTGCTAGCATCTACTTGGCCAAGATAGCTACTAACAACGGAAAGCATGCAAGATCACAAATAACAAAGACATGATAGAATCAATAATCAATCTGAAATAGCATCTCAATATCCATCGGATCCCCGCAAACACAACATGCAGAATTACAAATAGATGATCTTGATCATGAACGGAGCTCACAAGATCTAGACATGAAAGCACAAAGGAGGAGAACCAGCCATCTAGCTACTACATGGATCCGTAGTCCAAGGATGAACTACTCACGCATCACACCGGAGGCTTGCATGGTGATGAAGAAGGCCTCTAGGGTGAATTCCCCTCTCCGGTAGGGTGCCGGGAAGAGCTTCAGATCCCTCCCGATCTAGGGATGGAGATGACGGCGGCTATAGACTCTTTCGTGGATTTTTGATCGGGCACTTAGGGTTTTCGTCCCGAGGGCATCTTATAGTCGGAAGGGGAGGCCGAGGGGGTGTCAGGACTGGCCTCACCATCCCCTGGTGCGGGCTAGGCTAGGCCGCGCGGCCAGGTGGTGTGGTGCCCCCCTGGCCCCTCTCCGTCTCGTATTCTGGCACTTGATGACTTCTGGAAAAATAGGCACTTTGGCTTTTGTCCCGTCCAATTCCGAGAATATTCATTTTCTAACTTTCCTGGAACCAAAAACAGCAGAACATGCAGCTGGCACTGTGGCTCTTGTTAATAGGTTAGTCCAAGAAATCATATGAAAAGTACTCCAAAGTTGGAACAAAACACAAGAAAGTGGATAAAACCAAGCATGGAACATCAAAAATTATAGATACATTTGCAATGTATCAACATCCTCAAGCTTAACTCCTGCTCGTCCTCGAGTAGGTAAGTGGTGAAAAGAAAGAATAATTTTTGAGGTGACATGCACCATCAAAGACTTGATCAAAGTATTTGTAGAACATTCAAAGCTGGGATCATAGTACTTCAATCATAACATGAAAGACAAAGTTCTAGCAATAAGACATAGAAACTATGATGCAACATGGAAAGGCACAAAAAAAGATTCATGAATAACAATGCTTTGCAAGATGTTTGTTTGTTTCACATAAAGAAAACATAGCATAATAGCATTCAGCTTGTCTCTCAATAGAGTAGCAAATATAAATGCATATGACACCTTCAAAGTTCATAAGAGTGACTAGATATAATAGTTTAAAACAAGCAATAACAAGTTATGCATCAATCAGCTAGTCTTGGGACAATGCACATAGATTTAAGAATGACCACTATGCTCTCAAAGTAGGTGCATAAAGATAGAAGGTGGAGACTCAATATAATGGTGGAAGAAAGGCCTTTATAAAAGTAAGTAGGGATTCAAGTCTCATAAAGAGCTTCCAAAAATTATGGTACTTATAGCTTTCAGATCTCATTGCCCCTATCATAAGCATCTTTAAGGTGATTAAGGTTAAAGTGACACAACTAAGAGGATATGCTTGACAAGTTATAAACCGAAATCTCATGCCCCTTACTTACGAAGACCGATCCTCATCCTACTCAACTTCAGTCACGAGTAAGCTCTTGTCATTGTAAGTACATGTGTATCATTAAGAACCGCCAACGGGGTACCCCTTGCACGTGATAAGGGAGCTTTCCCATAATCAAAATGACAAGGCAAGCAGACAATGAGCATTTTAGCGATCTTTTTATTTGCTATTTGCATAGGTTTTTATTGAGGATGCTTCATAGAGTGCTCATTATGGTGATGCTGCAAGTTTCCACCATGATTAGGCATGGCTTAGGCTAGCGGCCCAGGCGTTTCTCTAACACACATACAAACTCCATGATCTTACAAGTTCCACTTTTATTTCACACCGCCAGGATCCGTAAGCAAAAGAACATGATATCAACGGGGTACAAAGTACAAGTGCAATGTTGAAAGAGTTCCCCATGAAACATGGTTCTGCTTTCAACTTATAAATCGCAAGCATATACGCAACAAAGAAGGACCCAATGGTTCAAGTTTATTAGATGCAAAAAATTAAAGCGTGCCATCAAGTTCGTGAGAGCTTTAATCACTAGTTTTCTCATAACAAGTTTAATTTGGAAGGTAAACAAAAGCATGAATATACTTGGAATAGCATAAGCTAGTAGGTAGGTATGGTGGACTCTTTGGAATAACTTGGTTTAGGGAGTTGGATGCATGAGTGGAACTCATACTTGGTGGTGGAGGCTAGCAAAAGACTGGGAGCGACAAACTAAGAGAGCAATAATGGCCATAATCATGCAGAGCGACAAAACATCATTGATCAAAGCATAAAGTGATACTACAAGTTGAAAACTAAAGGATCATAAAGGCTATGGTGACTTGAGATAGTCATAACATGCATGGTGTGAGCATGGGCCAAGTCAACCCAAATAAAGCATCAAAGGAGAATACCACTATACTATGCTTTAATATGCTCAAACAACGCATGATTCATCCAAGGCACATTAAGCAATCTCAATTGTTTATAACAAGTCATGATACAGCGAAGAATACTAAGCATAAAGCCAACACAATATCAAACATGGCATGACAGAGCATATGCCACAGTCAAAAACGAGCTCTTTTTACCACATAAGCATGAACTTTCCTACTCTTTTCCAAACCAAACTATTTGCAAACCAATGTATGAAAGAGGGGGTCCAACCAATTTATTAATCAAACTAAGCAAACCAAAAAAAACGAAAAACCAAAACGAAAACGAAAAAGAAGACGCTCCAAGAAAAACACAACTGTGCATGAAACAATAAAAATGAAGCGTTTGGAAGAAACCTGGGATTTTTATTGATGAAGAAGGGGATGCCTTGGGCATCCCCAAGCTTTGACGCTTGTACTTCTTGGATATTTCTTGGGGTGACACGCGTGGCATCCCTAAGCTTTAGCTTTAGTCCATCCTTCATCTCATTACTCATTCCTTCCATACACCTGAAAATTTTCCTTCATACAAAATTTCACACAATCTTTATTAGCAACATTAGTGCACTTAAGATAAATAAGTCTTAAGGTTCAGTTCTAACACCAAAATAAACTTCCATTAGAACACTAGCTACTGTAGCACTTCCCTCAAAAATCTCAATTCCCCAAAAGAACTCAAGAAGGAACCAACAAGAAGCAAATGCAGAAAATGGCAGAAATCTGTCAAAACAGACCAGCAGGTAAAGACGAATTTTTTCGAAGAACTTCTGTTGCTCATATCAAAACGTGTTGAACTAACGAAAGTTAGATAACAACCTGGTGCAGAAGCACAAAAAATCACGCCTCAAAAAGATGTTCAGAGATTTTACACGAATGTTTACGGTGAAGCACAGAAATCTGTTTCGGGACAGCAACTTTCCCAATCATTACTTCTCTCTCATTAGAGGTTACTCTTGGCACAAAAGGAAAAAAAAGGATAAGGAGAGGTTATTATAGAGGTAATAACTTCCAAGACTCATCTAAAACTTTTGGGTTATCTCCCAATAAGTACTTTTCTTTAACGCCTTTAAGTTAGGCATGATAGTTTGAGAAGATGCTCACATAAAAAATATGAATTGAAGTAAAAGAGAGCATCAAGAAGCAAATTTAAAACACATTTAAGTCTAACCCACTTCCTATGCATAGGAATCTTATACGCAAATAGACTCACAAAGAACAAAGTGACATGCATAGGTAGATAAAACGAGAATAACTTCAAAACTTTCAGCACATAGAGAGGTGTTTCAATACCATGAAAACTTCTACAACCATATTTTCCTCTCTCATAATAATTTTCAGTAGCCTCATGAATAAACTCAACAATATAACTATCACATAAAACATGCTTTTCATGATCTACAAACACTAGAGATTTATTATAAACATTTTCAAAAGAATCCTCAGGAACATGACATTCGTCCTCCTTTGGTAAGCATGGGGGACAATCTAATAATGTAAGGGGTAAAGAGTTACTCTCATTAGAAGGTAGGGATGGGTAGATCCATTCTTCCTCCTCTTGATCATCACTCTCCTCCTCTTTTTTATCCAATGAGCTTCTAGTTTCAGCAATTTCTTCTTCCATAGGCTCATGCAAGGCATTAGTCTCTTCCATTGGTGGAGAGCATCTATTAAGATATTCAAGAATATAGAAATTTTCTTCCTTGTAATTATCAAAGAAAATAAGTATATCATAAACCTCATATTTATAAGGTGCATCATCAATATTTTCAAGCAAATAAGCTAATTCGAATGCACCCTTCCAAGCAATAAATTCTTCAATTTGTTCCACATCATAAAAGTCATAATTTCCCTTAACATAAGAAGATACGGTAACATTATCATTATACTCACATTGAAAAGGGAGGTGTTTATACCTCCTATAGAAACAAGATTTATCAAAGCAATAAGTAACTTTATAAGTAGAGCACACATTTATAGCAATGGTATACAATTTATCAATTTGTTCCCATAAGTGTTTCCCTTTTTGTGACAAGCGGTGTTCCTTATAATAATATTTTTGTTCTTCCATGAACCCACCTTGCCAATAAGATTCAGTTTCAAAGAAATGAACCATTGATAGAAATCATGATAAAGCAAGACAATAACAGACCAACGAAAATAACAACTATAGTAGGAACTAATTTTTTTTTTGAAATAAGAAAGCAAACTAGTAAAACTAATTTTGTGTGTGTTTTTGATAACAAAACAAGCAAACAAAGCAAAAAGAAACTAAGAAAAACAAAAATAACAAAGTAAAGAGATTGGTTATGAGGGACTCCCCTTGTGAAGATGTCCTTGACTCCCCGGCAACGGCGCCAGAAAAATGCTTGATGGCTCAATGCACGGCGCCAGAAAAGTGTTGGGGCGTGGTTGATGTAGAGCTCGTTGGGAACCCCAAGAGGAAGGTATGATGAGCACAACAGCAAGTTTCCCTCAGTTATGAAACCAAGGTTTAATCGAACCAGTAGGATCAAGGAAACACCCCAAAGGTGTTACTAGCTAAGCCTTGGCAGGGCGCACTACCGGTGCTAGTAGCAACGTGGAGACCTGCACAACACAACCACAGAACTTTGTCCCCAACTTGCGATGAGGTTGTCAATCTCACCGTGTTTTGCGGAAAACAAAGGATTAAACGTATCGAATGGAAAGAAGTAAAAGTTTGTAGAAAGTAAACACAAAGAAGTAAATAGTTTGTAGATTGTATGTAAAGAAAAAGGACCGGGATCCATAGCATGCAAGATCACAAATAACAAAGACATGATAGAATCAATAATCAATTTGAAATAGCATCTCAATATCCATCGGATCCCCGCAAACACAACATGCAAAATTACAAATAGATGATCTTGATCATGAACAGAGCTCATAAGATCTAGACATGAAAGCACAAAGGAGGAGAACCAGCCATCTAGCTACTACATGGATCTGTAGTCCAAGGATGAACTACTCACGCATCACACCGGAGGCTTGCATGGTGATGAAGAAGGCCTCTAGGGTGAATTCCCCTCTCCGGCAGGGTGCCGGGAAGAGCTTCAAATCCCCCTGATCTAGGGATGGAGATGACGGTGGTTACAAACTCTTTCGTGGATTTTGGATCGGACACTTAGGGTTTTCATCCCGAGGGCATCTTATAGTCGGAAGGGGAGGACGAGGGGGTGCCAGGGCTGGCAACACCACCCCCTGGCGTGGGCCAGGCTGGGTCACACGACCAGGTGGTGTGGTGGCCCCCTGGCCCCTCTCTGTCTCGTATTCTGGCACTTGATGACTTCCGAAAAAATAGGCACTTTGGCTTTTGTCCCGTCCAATTCCGAGAATATTCATTTTCTGACTTTCCTGGAATCAAAAACAGCAGAAAACAGGCAGCTGGCACTGTGGCTCTTGTTAATAGGTTAGTCCAAGAAATCATATGAAAAGTACTCCAAAGTTGGAACAAAACACAAGAAAGTGGATAAAACCAAGCATGGAACATCAAAAATTATAGATACATTTGCAATGTATCAAGGGGGTGTCTGGGGCGGCCAGACCACCCCTTGGCGTGGCCTGGGCTAGCCCGCGCGGCCAGGTGGTGTGGCCTGGTCCTAGCCCTCCTCCGTCTCGTATTCTGGCTCCCGGAGTCTTCTGGTGAAATAGGATTTTTGCCATATTTTCTGGGATTTTTCCTAATAGTTGATTTTCTGCACAAAAACTAGACACCAAGGCAATTCTGCTGAAAACAGCGTCAGTCCGTGTTAGTTGCATCCAAATCATACAAGTTTAGAGGAGAAACAATAGCAAAAGTGTTTGGGAAAGTAGATACATTTTGGACGTATCACTTGCAAGCTCTTCAAGTCTGTTGGCTCAAAAGGCATTAGAGCACCCACGTATTTCCTTTTTATCCAAGCATCATCAATGTGAGTGGCTCCATGCTTTCTAAATGTTGTTGCGATGCCCTTGAGTCTTCTATACAAGTCTTCATGGTTTTCACCATCCAACATGTAAAATCCTTCAGCTTCATTACTAAGGGCATCATACCTATTCCTTCTCATGCTTTCATTTCCAATAAAGAGATCGGTGAGAGCATCCCAAGCTTCTTTAGCTGTGTTGAGATGTTCAATGCAGGGCATGTCCTTGGGACCCACTCCGAGCTGTATCATGTGAAGGGCCGTAGCATTCAGTTGGCTATCCACAACTTCTCTTCTTGTCAGGTTGGTGTGATCTCCAATATGAAGACCCTCTTCGATAATTCTCCAAAGTTCAATAGAAGTGCTGCAAACATGAGGCTTCATTAAGAATTGCCATTGATTAAATGAAGATGCAGTAAGCTTGGGTGGATCACTCCTATTGTTTATATGAGGATGAGGGATAGGTGGGTCGGGGGAATAT